>CM074865.1:1685000-6485000 GCA_037501455.1 Lantana camara
TTAATTAATACAATTATAATATATATTACTAATTTTATTAAAAATAAAAGGAAAGAAAAAAATTTCAAGCCTTACGAGCCGAGCCAAGCCGATCCCGAGCTAGGGGCGAGCCGAGTTCAAGCCCTAAAATGCCAGGCTTGACAAGCTCGATCCCGAGCTCGAGCCAGGACAAAAAATATCAAGCTCAAGCTCAAGCCTGTTATTTCATGCCAAACTCGGCTCGGCTCGGCTCGTTTGCAGCCCTAATTGTATCTACTCTTGAACTTGGGTTGTGATTATTGAAGCATTATACTGGTTAGTCCAAAATTGGATCTTTGCAAGACAAGAGATAAGAATACAATCTATTCACAACTTGTGCTCAAATTGTTTCTCGAGACTGTTGTCTTGAAGTTGAAAAGCATTGATTCGATTGGAATCATTGATACCAAACCAAGCCTATAAATTGGAACTCCGACTCATTTGATAAAGCTTCTTAACTCTAATAGTTGGTCTTTGATCTACACATACATTATGCGAAAAAGTACAGAAAGATCAATTCACCCCCCTCTTGATCTAACAAGTGGTATCAGAGCCTCGTGCTCATTGTTTTTGGTTTAACAACCAGGAGTGAAACGGTTCTATGGAGTCTCAAAATGAGACATACACTGAGGGGGTGTCACACACTCGACCTCCGCTGCTTGATGGTTCGAATTATGCTATGTGGAAAAATCGTATTAAAGAGTATTTCATATCCATAGATTATGATCTATGGGAAATTGTTATTGAAGGTGCCAAGATTCCTATGAAAACTGAAGGTGGTACAAATTTTCCCAAAGAAAGAAGCGACTATACCACTCAAGATAAAAAACTGGTTTCAATGAATGCAAAGGCCAAGAACATTCTGTCATGTTCATTGTGTAAGAGTGTATCGTGTGAGTATATGTGCCATGGCTAAGGATATGTGGGAGAAGCTACAAGTGACCCATGAAGGATCATCTCAAGTGCGTCAAGAAAGATTAGCCCTTCTTACTCATCATCAGTATGAGATGTTTCGAATGAAAGAAGGAGAAACCATTAGTGAAATGTACTCAAAGTTCACGGAAATTGTCAACAAGATGTTCGCTCTCGGAAAGGCTGTATCTGAAGAGGATCAAGTTCGAAAAATACTCCGATCTCTTCCCAAAGATTGGACTCTTAAGGTCACAATAATTCACGAAGCAAATGATCTCACGCACATAACAATGGCTCAACTAATTGGATCGTTAACATCACATGAATTGATCATGGTTTCAAGAGACGAACCAAGTCACAAGAAGAAAGACATGGCTCTAAAAGCAAATTCAGAATGCGTCTCTCCCAGCAACAACAATGACAATGAAGATGGAGTTAATGCAGAGATTGGCCTTCTCTCCACGAGGCCAGTTCAACTTGCAAAAATAAAAAAATGGCTCCGTCGGAATCATACTGGTAAAAAGCAACCTTCAAATTCAGCTAACAATAGTACTATATGCTATCATTGCAAAAAACAGGTCATATCAAGTCAAATTGTCTAGAGCTTACTGCTGATCAAATGGTGGACAAGAAAATCTCTTCCTTCAAAGCTACATAGAGTGACACGGAATCTGATACACAGAATGAGGAAGATGCCTATCCTGGTTTCATGGCTAACAGTCAGGTATTAACTCACTCTGACTCAAATGAATCAATTTCTAGTGAATTTGAATATAAAGGTGTAAATTACGATTTTTTCTTGAAGCACAATGAGAGTTTTAAAATCTTGAGAAAAAGGAATAAGTTCCTACAAGAGAATCTATTGAGAATGCTGAAATTAAAACAGGACCTGGAAAACAAGAATAGAGAGATGTCTAACTTGATCATTAAGGTCCAACAAGACACTAAAAATAGTGCTCATAAATTTTTTTGTCTTAATCAAGATATTCGCAAACTCAAAGCTGAAAAGTTCCACAAACCCAATCGAGTAAGAAAATGTTAGCGTTATGACAGAATTGGGCATCTTGATATTGAATGCTGGTTTAATAAAAATAAAGGAATAAAGGCAAGAAAATGGGTTTGTATAAAGAAAAAGGATACAATTCCATCTAACAATGAAGGACCCAACACAAAAAGAGTACCTGGAATAGAATTAAAATTTGCAGATATCAGAGAGCATAACCAAAGGCATCAAGTGAACAACTGATGGGTTCCGCTCCACCAAAATCCCTGATATAGATAATGTATGTACCACTGATAACATCGAAGGTAAGATTATCAGTGGAAGTGTTGATTAGCACTAATCAAATTTTCTTTATGATTTAAAAAGTTTGAAGTATGGTATTTCATGTCAAAACTTACTTTGTGCTCGTACTCATGCTGTCAAATTGTTCATTAGACATGAAGCTATCCGAGGAAGAAAAAAATAAATTGAAGAATAATTGATTTCGGATATGAAATGTTGATTCATTTGAGTTTGTGGCTAATATGTTATATTCACCTTAAATGGCCATGACAAACCTTCTCCAAACAAATCTTGTTCTTGAAAAAATCTTCAACATACTGCTGATTCATCACACCAAAAAGTTGTGGTCTTTAAGAAAAATAATCTGCAATAATCTATAATATGAGTCGGTACTGATTGTTCCACACAAATCAACCATATGTGCTATTTGTGCTATTCTCTATCCATTCTTGACTATCTTGAAAATTTGTTTGAATGCTGCAAATTGCTTTGACCTCTTTAAAATCTTGCTCAATAGTGTTGGTTGATGAAACCTATTTTGGATTTTAAGAAGTGAATTGATATTTGCTTAAACTGGTGTGCATTATCATGATGTTGGCTAGCTCTTGAACTCTTAGTTCATCTTTTCTCACAAAGTAGAAAATCATTTAAATCAAACTGAAAGATAATTCTCTCCTTGAACTAATTTAGAATCCCACAAATCAAAATTTGACTCATAATCATGGGTTGAAGAATGTTGTTTAAGTTGAGCCATTTGTAGGAATAGTGCCCTAGAAAGCCGATTGTATATCCGCTTTGTGCTTTTCCTTATTGTAATCACAGACAATCTTTGAATGAAATAACGAATTGAGGCAACACTTCTTTATATGCTCTTGTTTGATATGCATTTACTTTATCTGTGCATGTATGAGAACTCCCCTAATCCTGATGACTTTAGGACTCTACCATTTAGGT
Organism: Lantana camara; assembly: GCA_037501455.1. Lineage (NCBI taxonomy): Eukaryota > Viridiplantae > Streptophyta > Magnoliopsida > Lamiales > Verbenaceae > Lantana > Lantana camara. Next base: position 1,688,170 of record CM074865.1, read on the forward strand.
GAAATGGTTCATGAAACGAGCCCTATTTTACATAAGTCATGATTAGTAAAATACTCCAAGCCGATGAGTCCTACCGACAGTGAGAGTGTCAACCTGACTCCTTTAAGGCTTGCTTGTGGGATCACGCCCTTAAGAACCACCTTGTTTCATGGAGGTACAAAGTGTATAGTTGATACGTGCGTGATACATGAGGGTGCTTACTTTAATAAGTAAGTTCACTGAGGTGCCCCGTGTGAGAAGATTCCTAAATGGGAAAAAAAGTTTCTATTTCAGGAAATGGAAACTTCCAGATTAGGAAATATCTCACGAGTCATTGATGTGATTAATTGATACTTAGACTTGAGGTTCCATGTCACTTTATGAGTTAACTCTGTAGTCTTAGATATAAGCTTTAAAGGGTGTCGCCTTAGACAACTGATGCAAGGCTTATGCTGGGGCTACACAAGTGACTCTGAAAGTGAATGAGAATCAAGAAAGGACCTACACTTGCATTTGCAAGGTGATCTCTTATTGTGTAAGTCATTCATATGCCATATGGAGTCCTTGGCCAAGGCAGTAGATCAAGACATCAAGAAAAGGGTTTCTTGGATTGAGATCAAATGGATATAAAATGCACTTAGCTTTAAGACCGGATTATTAGGGTTCTGATTATTCCCTTACCCTAGATCTTGGTTGAGAGATAGTAAGTAGGAGGATTGTATCTCACATGAATCAATGACTTAAAGGTTCTGTCGAATCTGAACATTCCAATTCAGCTAGGGGTTAAACACCTGTTGCTAGACTATGGTCGTTTAATCTGTGGACTGATTAATTAATTAGTGAATTAATTAATTAGGGTCACTGCTAATTGAATTGAGAACCTAGAGAGTCACACACAACAACTTGGTTACATGAGTTAAGGTTTTAAAATGATTAAACGAGTTAATCGGTCCAAGAGGGTTCCACACGTGTAAAACCACACGTGTGGCTCACGTGAGGAGCACGTGTCCTTGGGACACGTCTCACACGTGTTTATATTTATATATAAAATAATTAATTTATTAATTATTTTATAGACTTTGGTTTAATTTTGAATTAAAAGGAAAGTCTAATTTTGGAGAAAATTAATCTAGTTAATTAATTATGAATCAATTAATTAGATAAAATAAGTTATTTATTTATTTAATAAATAAAGTATAAAATTATCCAAAAGGAGTTTGGATATTTTTAGCTCTCTTAAAAGTTGATTTGAATTAGAATTCAAAGTCAAAGTCAAAATTAATTAATGATCAAGTAATAGGAGAGAGGGACCAAAAACCCTAGCCCATAAGGACTAGGATTTTCGGTCCTCCCTTTCCTATGTATAGGGGAGCTCGAGAGTGATTAAATTTTTTTGGTTCATGTGTTGAACACCATCCTTTCTCCAAGATAAAATAAACCCTTGGTTAAGCCTAAACACTAACTAGAGAACTAGCATCCTTACTAGTTAGATTGTAGTCATGTTGGTGGACTATCTCTAGAAAGCTTCAAGTTAGAAGCTTTGAAGATTCGAGCTTTACCACGGAGAGGGGATCAAGCCGCGAGAAGAGCGTTCTTGGGTGGCTTGAAACGCTTCAAGAAAGATTATTGAAAGGTAAGTTTCTAATCTTTACGAATTTGGATACACGATTACGAGTTCAAGATCCTTTTTTGTTGGAAAAATTTTTAAATTTCAGCTGCTTTTCTTATTCCGTTTCCAACACCATTATCTAGAAGTATGGAGCCACTAAGTTCTTGAGGAAAAGTATCTCATTGCATGAAAATTGTTCCCTCACGTATCTATTTTGAATCCTCCATATGTTAGCTCATGATTATTACCCTTGGACCTAAGCTCTACATTGCAAGTTAACTTTTTTTTGGAGACCTTGAACTCTGGATGGGCAAACGAAAATATCATGATAAGAGCGTCTTCTATGTGTGAAATGGAATTCTTATGAAAAAGAAGCTCCTGCACTTTACAAGACACTCCTGAACATATGTCCCACAATAATCATGAAGAAATTCTTGATATGAATATATCCGTCAGGATTCACTGGACAAATAAGGTAATTTGATGGGGAACAACAAGAGTCAGAGGTAACCCGTGTTGAATCTAACCTCTCTTATGAAAGCATTTGTTTTAATAATTGTTAAGTCTCACTTGTTGTTGCTTCTAGTTCATCTTGGAACCTCTTATCATATTATGATGTTTAACATGTTGCATGGTCAGCATAAGGAACATGTTGTCATTCTGCGATTTAAATGTCTTGACTCACTTGGCACCTGTATAACTTTGTCATCCACCTTATTGAGGCATATTGGAAATCAACTTCATCATTACATTGAGTTGGTACATTAACATCATTGAAGCATCAACTTTGTCTAAAAATGATCTATCCCTTGCATAACAACATGCATTTCGGAACTATGGTGGTACAAAGTTTTGGGTTGGTACTAAGTTGACTAAACTATCTTTGACTCAGCTGAGATTATTAATTAGGTGGTTGACCCTTTGAAAGTATTAATCTTTACCCTCTTATCTGAAAACGTATGAAGGAGCTCCACCTTGCACATACCAACAATACTTACACCCTGATATCTCTGCACATGTGTAATGTCATAGCTTTTGTGGGACATCGGTTCTTGTGCAATTTATTCTAAGCTCAGTCCGCACTTATACTTAGAAAACCTTCCTCACTTCACTTGATCTTATAAGAGTTGTCAGCTGAATTTCTAAGTAACTGGGGCATCAATCTCAAAATTTGGGTGATAAACTCAAAACCTCCTCACAATGGTCATCTACCAAGAGTGACCTGCAAACATCTCAAACAAAGGGTGAGAGAGATACTTCAGATCTAACTGTTCAAGCAATTAATTCAACCATCATGTTCAAATCCAAAGAGGAATTTTATCTCTTCATTAATGAACTTCTGGTAAGAAAATGGAACAGAGATATGGCAATTAAGTTTCTTGAATTTTATCACTATGGGTTGGCTGACAAATTTGAAGAGCTTGGATGGCTCAAATACCTATCTGTTCAATGTTATGCACACTGTTCTATGCCAATGTTTAATTTCTCAAAGAAATTGATGGATCCTGCTCTCTTGTTAAATCATACATACTGGGTCAAGAAGTTTGCTTCACCACTGAGTCCATTAATATGCTTATTGAGTGTCCCAACTTATGTCAAATATTATGAGTTGTATAAACTTCCTAAAAATGAGTTCTTTGATTGGGAGGAAGCTAAACACCTACTATGGATTAGAAAAGACTTTGATGAAAACTGTGAACTTTCTCTACAAAATCTCCAACCTCTACATGTTTTTATCCTTGAAATCATAAAATCCACCATCTTATCTGGAATCTCATGCATTGATAAGCATTTTTCAGAGGTAAAATTTGTTTGCATGTTCCTTCCTTGTGCCGTTTTGAAGAACATTCCTATCAATTAGGCCATATGATTCTCCACTACATGCACTTTTGTGTCTCTCATGGTCTAAAACTTGCATACCTCATGATTTTAACTCATTTGCTCAATTCCTACAAGAATATTCACCTTCCTGAGAATTGGAAAGAGAAATCTGAGTATTATCTGTGTCTTGACTCTAATGGTCTCAATCATATGGGTCTTAACTTTGATTCCACCAAAAGATGTTGGTACCACACCAATGTCATATCCCAGGTCAATGACAAACATTCTCATATTGACTTGAGGCATCAGGAATTCACTTCTATAGTTGATGATCTCTGTCTTTCCTCTCAGCCCGCACCAATGACAATAGCAACATCGTCCTTCTTAGCCCTTCTTGATAATGAAGGGGAGATGTTTTGGTGGTGATGCTATGGTTATTTTGGTTCCTGTCTTGTCCTTCTTATTGCATGTGCTTTGTTGGTTTAGTTGTTTTTCTGAACATTGTTCTTTCATGCCTTATAAGTCTGTCTTGTTAAACAACATTGTATTTATTGCTTCATTTTGCACATTTTGTGCTTGTATTATTTCATGCTACTTGACAGGGGGAGCTTGCTATAAGATCTCTTAAAAAAGCTCAAAGACAGGGGGAGTTTTTGCAGCATATACAATTCTCCTTCTGATAGGAAAACATTTTTGTCATCATCAAAAAGGGGGAGATTGTTAGCATTCAAGGTTTTAAATTGATCAATAAAAAGTGTTGCATGGTTCTTACTTCTGGAAACTTTATCGGAACAAACCATTCCATTCGTATCTCAGCTCAAAAGTCCAACACAGGTTTCAAGGAATTGAATAATGTTTTAGTTTAATTATAAATATACTTGTAAAGTCTTTTTGCAGGACTTCAACAAAAGGAGCCAACAATGTTTGACCTTCCCATCCCACTTGACTGAAGAAAAGATATTGCTTTGCTTTGTACCTGCTCATTCGGAAGTGAACCCAATTTGAAATTCAAAGTTGTGCAACGGTCATCTCTTGAAAGCTATTTATAGAGACTTACTTTCAGCACAAAAACTGATTTCTTCCTATCTTTGTTTGCTGCTATTTCTTTGTTTACACCGTATAAAGAGTTGGTTTCTTTGGTGGGTAGTGTTGCGAGAAGATTGGGAATCCTGGAGTTTGGTCTGCTTTGTACCAACCTTTGTTGCTGATTGTACCAGACGGGTTCCATTTGTGTTGTATTTTGTAATCTCTCATTTATCAAAGTGATCCGTTGAAAATCCTAAGCTTAACAACCTTAGGTAGAGGATTAATCCTTTTGGTTCGTGTTTTCACAACCTTTGGGGCCAAACCTCTATGAATCTCTTGTCTCTTGTCCCTTGCATTTGATATCTTTGATTGAGACTTTATAAGCTCTTGATTGATATATTGTGTGGACTTTCACCGAACTTTATCCGGTGGATCTTGATTAAGCTAGCTAGTTTGTGCTTTGGTTACTGATTCAAGTGAAAATTGTGAGATTGATATATTTAAGTGAGTTCACTAGTTCTGTGATTAAGTCACTGAACTTTACAAACTTTGTGTTTGATGATTGTATCTACTCTTGAACTTGGGTTGTGATTATTGAAGCATTATACTGGTTGGTCCAAAATTGGATCACTGCAAGACAAGAGATAAGAATCCAATCTATTCACAACTTGTGCTCAAATTGTTTCTCGAGACTGTTGTCTTGAAGTTGAAAAGCATTGATTCAATTGGAATCATTAATACCAAACTAAGCCTATAAACTACAACTCTGGCTCATTTGATAAAGCTTCTTAACTCTGATAGTTGGTCTTTGATCTACACATACATTGTGCGAAAAAGTACATAAAAATCAATTCACCCTCCCTTGATCTAACAGGTACCACAAGACAAATCTGAGCTACAATTCTCCTTAATCGGGTCAAAGCATTTCAAGTTTGAGAACGATAAAAAAAAAATTAAGAATAGATTGAAATTAGAACAAATCTCAGTGGAATCAGGAACGTAATGAGATCTGTAAATGGGGATATTGAATCAATATAGCGTAATTTTTCTTTTAATTTCCCATTTCCTATTTTATTCTCTTACTAGTTACTAGCACGGGTTCAAATTTTTATAAAAATATAATAAAAAAATCAATTAAAAAATATTATTAAAATAATAGTTATTAAATCAAAATTTTATTTAAAATATTTGAATAACATGTGAAAATATCATATAGAAATACTATTGAAATTAGAGAAAAATTTATTAAATAGAAAACTAAAATTATTGTGCATTATTGTGAAAAGTACATTTCTTAAAACTAAAATAAATTTATATAAGCGAAAAAACATATAAAGATATCTTGTTAAATTAAATTATATCAAATTATTATTTAATAATTGTCAAAATAAAATATATTTTATCAAATATTTCTGTCGTGTATGATAATCAATTAATAAAAGAAAAAAAAAAGAAAATTAATTAAAAATTTTAAAAATAAACTTAATGAGAAAAATAATGAATAGAAATATATTATAATTTTTTTTTTAATTTTAGAACATTAAAAAAATCAAATATTAAAATTTAAATTAATAATTTTAATATAATTATATGGATATAATAAGAGGTAGGAAATTAGTAAGAAAATACAATATGGATGACATATAAATAAATATCTATAAATAATTGATTATCAAACTAACAGAAATCCTTGATTAGAATAAGAAAACTTACCTTGAAAAAATAATGACCCGCCATGAAAAGACATATATAGATATGAAAAGAGGTAGAAAATTAGAAAAAATAAATAAATTTTCTATTAGAATGAAAAAAAAAAAAAAAAAAAAAAAGATTAGAATAAGATTTACCATGTGAAGAGAATGATTTTGCATGAAAAAGAAAATTCATATGGATAGGAAAAGATGTAGATAATTAGCAAGAAAATATGTAGATAATTAGCAAGAAAACTCAGTGTTATGAACTTCAAAAGTTCAATATTAGTCTAGAGACAAATGTATGTTTGTAACTTATATGCAATTAGTTGGTGTTTAAGAGTATTTATATTTACATCATAAAACTTGAGAAGCGCCTGGACTTGCTCCAATGCATGATTTTTATATCAAATCAAGAAACTTGGAAAGACAAACGAAGTTGACTTAATATTCGATCCTTGAAGTATGAAAAATAGACAAAAGACGATATGTATGAGAAGCCTAGTTACCTCAAAAGATTTTAAAGCAGCCTCGAACCCGTAACAGAGATGGAAGAGAGAGAGATAATTCGGTAAGACCGACGGGATAGATTAAAAAATTGAGAATATTATTATTGATACGTAATCAAACTAGTACTTACTATATAATAAAAAGATACCTCTAAGCTAAGGACTCTGAAAGGAAATAGATAAACGTAATAATCAGAAGTTACCATAACTACCACAAGAAAATATAACTAATCTAATGCATATTCCCCTCCGTATCACACCCCCGCTCATCAAAAACTACCTTGTCCTCAAGGTATAAAGTGGGGAAAAACCTTGTGAATGTTGGTTGCCAGTTCCCATGTAGCGTCATCCGGGCGAAGCCGTGCCCCTTCTAAGCGTGATCAACTTATCGTCCCATGCAAACTCCATTGTTAAATTGGCGTAGTTGTGAGAGACGCGACCTACCAATTGGAGCCATTGTACCCCACGAACCCATGAATGGGCACATCCACTGAAAAGATCATTCCCTGTATTAACAACCGTACCCCACTACAGTGTTGCTTACAAACTAGAGACGTCTCGTTCCCCACAGAAACACGAAAAGGGCTGACCTCTTCAACAATTAACTGCAACTTCTCCATAATATTCAGATGGATGAAATTATGGTTTCTACCCCCATCGATTAGCACGTCCACCACAATTGCACCAATCATCCCCGAGATACATAACGAACGTGGTGTAGGGCTGCCCGCGAGGCTATGAAGAGTTGAGACATCCGTGGTCATCTTAGGCTCGTCCAGACCCAACGTATCGTCAGCATCATCGTCTTCTTCATTTTCAAATAACAACAAATATCAACCACAACGATGGCCCATGACCCATTTCTCATCGCAGTTATAACACAGACCTTTCGCATCACGTTCCAAGCACTTGGCTTGAGTTTAAAGCTGGATAAGCGGGTTTGGGGATGGTTTAGGTGGCACGAACTGCGGCTGCGACAGACTCGGTAAGAAAGAAATCATGGACGGCGGCACATACGGTGCCCTGGCGGAGGCCAAGGGACCCCTAGATGGGGGTGTTGGACCACCAGTGTTGTGCGGCGGCAGAGAGGAGGACCATGGTGTTTAGCCTCCAATTCACAGGCCAAGGCAAAAGAAGCCGGGAGGGAATCGGGCTTCAATAAAATGATCTCGTGTTGCAAATGTGGTTTAAGGCCAGCGTGAAATAGGGACTGTAAATTTGATTCTGATACGTTGTTAACGTTAACCAATACTTTCTCAAAGGCCGATTGATAATCCGACTGACATGGGATACCATCTGCACATCCAACTGTTGTTGAAATTCCTTAAATCGTTCTTCACTAACGGCTTCCGACATCGAGCAAGAGCAATGAAAACACGGGTGATAAGCCTAGTTATCTTAAGAGACTTTAGAGAAGCCTCGAGCTCACAACAAAGATAGAAGAGAGGGAGATAATCAGGTAAGACCGACCGAGCGGGTGAAACTTAGGAGAGAAGAGATTGCAGAGATGTAGATTGGGACATATCTGGTAGTATGAGTCTTAAGGTCATGTGGAATTAGCTTTGAAGACAAATGGGCGATTGTGAGAGTGGTGCCCTAAAAGAGCCAAATAGTTTAGTTTTATTTTGTAAAATACTTTAATTAACAGCAATTTGTGACATTGATAAAATAATAAATGTAACGTTTCATAACCATTTTAATTTTATGTGGCCAATTCATCATACCTCATTCAAGTTTTTTAAATGCATAATATAACTGTTTGTTATGGATGAAACCCAAGGTCACATTAAGTTACGAGACTTGATCACGCATAGAGATGGAGGTTATGAAAAAAGTTTCTATGGCTTGACCTAAACAAACTCCAAGTCGAAGAGTTGAACAAGCACGGGGATGTTAATTTGACTCGTTTGAGACTTGCTCATACGACGTGCCTTTAGGATAGATTATATAGCTTCTTTTCATAAGTATTGAAAGTCGTGGAGATATTCACTTAGACACCAAGAATCCCGATGGGAACACCTCAATTGAATAAAGCTTTTCATGTCTTAATGATGAGATTGGTTCCCTAGTCATGGTAGTGTCTAAGTGGTCCTTAAACTTGAGGCTCTATCGACAGTTTTTGATATGCACCGAGAGATTTATATATGAGTTCCATGAATCTCACTATGTTTGTGTGTTGGCAATGTTCGAATCATGTATGGCAGTATATGAGATGTTAACGTAGAATCTATCGCCCGTCTAGAAGAACGAGTGAATCACCCATGAATTCTGTTGTAGCACATTCTATTTAAATCCTTGTAAGAGTGTGATATCTAAAATAAGAAAAGAGTTTCCTAAAGTGTTAGATCGAATGAAGCTGCTTTTAGAATTAACTCAAAAAATTAGGACTAGATAGTTCTATTATTCTCATGCTCTATGTCCTAATGATCAGGGATTATGCGATAGAAGGATTTTATCTCACGGTATTCATGAAACTGAAAGGCTTACAACAAAATTTTTACCTATTGAATGAGTGGTTATAAACTTTTCAGTAGAATATTCTCAGAGTCCAAATATTCTTGATCTTTAAAGTTAAGTTAGTTTCATATCCATTTCGATCTCAATCCTAGAAAATCCCATTTTCTAGATGTCTTGATCTTTTATCCACCTTGGCCAAGGGTTTAATGTTTAATGGACTACGAACAACTAAATCATTAAGAGATCATTCTTGTTCTTAACAAGTGTAGGTCCTTTATCGATTCTACTAATTTTACATATACCACTTGTGTAATCCCAACATAGGCCATGTTTCAGGTGTCTATATGGAGACACCCTTTTGAGCCTATATCAAAGATTATAGAGTTAGCTCATATGAGACATTACAAAATCTCAAGTCTAAGGATTAATGAATCACGTCATTGACCTGTGAGATATTTCCTAATCTGGAAGTTTCTGGAAACTTCCTTTCCCATTTAGGAATTTTCTCACGCGGGACAAAACAAAGTCAAACCCAAATAGACATAAATAAGCACATAAAGAAGTGATTACCTATGAAAAAAATCATCTCGTTTATTATTCAAAGACTGTTTGTGATTTTACAAGGAAATAGTAAAACAAACATATGCTTCAAGGAAACTATTCCTAACTGATAGAACTTGGGTTTCCACCAATTGGAGCATGTCCCTTAAGATGCGATAACAAGGCTGCAGTTCAAATATCTGAGAACCCTGTACAGCATGATCAACGAAGCATGTGGAAGTTGATAGGCATTTCATCAAAGAGAAGTTAAATGGTGAGATTATATCTCTCTACCGTTTGTGCGATCCGAATATCACCTTGCCGACATCCTCACTAAAGCTAACACCGGTCAGGTGTTTCATGATGTTTTGCTCAAGTTAGGTGTTGCATGTCCCCCGGACTAACTTGAGGGGGAGTGTTAGCATAGATAAATATGAGAATTATTAGAATCCCACAAAATCAGGGAATTAGTTTGACAAGCCAATCTAGTCCGTATGTTTGGGATATTATCATGGCTTATTAATACGATGTCTCTGTAACTCTTTCATTTATTCAGAAATAATCAATCAAAATCATGAATTCCATACTTCTAATCCTACTTCTACGTTCAATTTATCATCGACGAGATCAAGGATTCGGTTGAGGTCCTGCTCAGAGCACATGGAAGAGGAAAAGAGATCTCCAAAGTAACGAGAGATGATCCCCTGGATGTGAGAAGGGGATGAGTCTAGAATCCCATTTTCATCAGTAAGCCCCTGGATGGAGTTGTTCTTTGCTCTATAAGAAGCCTTGGCATGGAAAAATTTAGTGTTCTTATTCCCGTCTGAGAGCCAATGAGATTTAGCTCGTTGTTGCCAAAAGGTTTCTTTTCGCTTGAGAAGTTCAACAAGTATAGCGCGGAGGGCGGTTTCCGGTTCCTGTGATTCACGGGGTAACAGTACCCCTTCTGATCTTTATGAGCATTTCTTCAACCGCTTTAATCTCTTTCTCAATATTTCCAACGGTTTCCTATTCCTGTGATTCACGGGTAATAGTACCCCTTCTGATCTTCATGAGCATTTCTTCAACCGCTTTAATCTCTTTCTCTATATTTCCAAAGTTATTTTTTTTCCACTTAAGAAGGCCAATACGACAATTAGCGGTATTTTCCGGAATCCTTTCCTGGGCCTCAGAAGTAGAGGACTTCTTCCAGAGAGCTTCAATGACCGACCTGCAATTGTCGGCTCGGGCCCAAGCAGCCTCAAAGCAAAAGGGGCGATTTCTAAAAGACCTACGGACCGGATTGAAGCAAAGGTCGAGGATGATAGCACTGTGGTCGGAGCTATGGGTAGGAATATGAGTGATGCGGAAGTTTGGGAAACGAATCCTCCAGCTGGGCGTGGCAACAGCGCGATCGAGCCTCTCGCGGATCGTGTGTGGATGGGGTTGGCTATTTGACCATGTGAAAGTGTCACCGACGAAACCCAAATCATCGAGATCGGAAGCTTAGTCTCCTTTTTTTCAAGTCTTTGTATTTGTATGGTTCTAAATTGAATCTCTAGTCATTGCTAAATAAATTAATATAGTTTCTTGAATTTTTTTTGGTTTTTTCTTCGCATTAAGTATTGAATAAATTAATGCATGTATCAATTGATTTACTGATCATAAATATTTTTAAATTTTTTTTTCGCTTCACTTTATTTGTATTGTGTATTTATTTTGAGCGTGAATGTAAATTTTTTTTTAATTATTTCTTTTCTTTTAAGTTAGTTTACATAGATCAATTATTTATTTATTATTCTTTTTGTTACTTTATTTATTATTTTTGTATGTACTTAATCCAAATATGATATTAAGAAGAGTCCATTTATCTCTTTTGCCTCTTAATAATTTATAAATTTGCAACTGCCAATCCCAATGGTGTCGAATCAGTCTCAAGTACAACAACAGCTTTCATCCCTGAATATCCAGAATAACATTGCATCAACGGGAGTCCCAAGTTCTATTGGTTTGACGTCTTCAATGCCCCATGGTGGTGTATCTTCAGATTCCTCATCACAGACAGGAAATGCAAGTGGTGGGGACAGGCAAGAGGAGATTTATCAAAAGATCAACATTATATAATTCAAATACAATAATATTTATATAAATATTGTGCATATATAGTACGAAGGTATATATTGGTTGTTAATGAAATGAAAGTCATCTCAAAGCTTCCACAAAAGGCGCTTCCCAAAATTATTCACCACATGTTACTATTATTTCATTAAATAAATGTCATGTATAGCACGTTGTTAATGAAACGAAAGTCATCTCAAAGCTTCCACAAAAGGCGCTTCCCAAAATAATTCACCACATGTTGTACCCTTTTATGCTTTTCATTCTAGCGTAGCACACCGGCCATTTGAGGAACACTATTATTTCATTAAATAAATGTCATGCATAGCACGTTGTTAATGAAACGAAAGTCATCTCAAAGCTTCCACAAAAGGCGCTTCCCAAAATTATTCACCACATGTTGTACCCTTCTCTTATGCTTTTCATATTCTAGCACAGCACACCGGCCATTTGAGGAACATTGTTATTTCTTTAAATAAATGTCTTGCACAGCAATTAGTACACAATGAACCGAACAATTCAACAACTTTTTTTTTTTCTTTAACACATGCAGACGCGAGTGGGATTCGAACCCAAGAACTTGTTTTAGAGAATAAATCTATTAACCACTTGGACCAACCCCTGTTGACTGAAGAATTCAACAACTTAATAATTAAGAATGTAACTTTATTATATAATTAATCTACAATGCCTAGCACAAAATGAATTAAGCAATTCACATGTAATTTTATTATGTATATAAGTTTTCCAATTAAAGTACGATTTAGAATGCATTATTTAGGATAAATCCCCGTGGAGAAAAGTGCATTATTTAGAATGTATTAATTTCAAAATTGGAAGATTTATATAGTACATATTATTTATATAGTTAAATTTTCATATATTGAAAATTTATATAGTAAGAGTTTCTTTTTGATCCAATTATATTAATTTTGATTTTTTTTTTTATTGACCTAAGAAATTTATTATTTTTAACTTTTTTTAAAATATATAAACTATCGATTATTTATGTCACACATATCAAATTTCTTAATCAGTGATGATTAATTATGATGAGGTCTGATTTAATATGGGTCAAACTCCGATCACTTTCTATTTGTTAAAATGGGGAAACAGGGGATGAAGCTCAGGGAAATTCGCCGAAAAAGTTATGGGCTCTACCTGCTAGGACAAACACCAGAGTAAGGTCAGAAGGCCAAGTTGGGGAGCTGGGGGTGATTCCCAGTTTGGATTTCCGACGCCCAAGTCAGATGAAAATCTGAAAGAGAACTTAAGAAAATTGCAGAGTAATGGTATGAAGGAATGACTTATAGTGGAGGAGAAGACATCTCCTATTTATAGGTGAGGGTCAGGGACCCTTTGGTAAATTGCGTCTTGTGGTCCTGGCCAAGTGTTGCCCTAACACGTGGTGTAATGAGAAGAAATCTAGGAGGAATCTTCTGCCAAAGCTAGTGTGAAAATTGGTGCGGACAACAATGACAGACGCGCGGGTGTGTACGTGGTGTCAGAGAGCCGTTTTGAGGGCAGTAACGAGGGCTAAGTCGCACGCTCGTATCCGCAGCCAGCCTGATGGCCTGACTGACCCAAAGAAGGGCTTGGGGCCAAGGTTGTGATTTGAGAGGAGCCTTACCTTGTTATCCGCTAGCATGTCAATGCCTGTACCGAGGGCGCCATGCGTCCGGGAATCACTATCATGAGAGGAGGGTGTGTTGGGAGATACGAATAATGAAGAGAGGATCTTGTTACCTTATATAATTGATTTATTGAATCCCTAACTTGTAGGGATTAGTGGCTTAATTTATGGCTTAATTTAGGATAGTGGTTAGGGTTGTATTTTGCTATTTAAACTTGTATTCTTAGTACATTATAACAACACAGGAAATAAAGATGTAGTCCTTAACTTCTAACATGGTATCAGAGCAGGTGACGATCTACGGATCTGAACCTTGCTTATCGCTTACCCATCCCTTTCCCAACCATTTTCATTCTTCGGATCAGTCCTCCACGGCAAGATCGCCGTCAACCTCATCAGCTGGTATGGCAAATACAAGCCTTCCCAGAAGGCCATAGTCGCCGATTTCAACACCAAAAAAAAACACAGAAGCAATCAATCCAACATCCGCAAGGAATCGAAACAACCCATCGATTCCTTAGCCATTAAATTAGCCAACATTATCAAAAATCAAAAAACACCAAATTCAACAACAGCAAAGATCCCTCGACTTCCCAGAAATAACCCAGATTCAGAAACAAGAGAACCAAAATCAGCCTTCCAATTCGCTTCAAATTCCCAACCCCCCAATTGCCAGATCCGAAATCTGGAAACAAAATCAGAAAAAAAAAAGAAAAAAAAAAAAAGAGAGACAACCTCAGGTGCCTCAGGTGAGGGGTCATGTTTTGCCATCATAGATCAAACATGGAAGGACAAGGGGGTGACACCGGTAGCATCTGGACAAAGCCTCCACACTCCGATCAAGGCAAAAGGGCTGGATTCATAACAGTCGGATCTAGGGCAATCGCCTCTAGCACCCATGAGAGCTTCACTCGCTCTTGAAGAAAGAAGAAGAGCAAAGAGAGGCCTCCAGGAACGAAAAGCCTTACCTGCGCAGGCGTTGAGCGGCGACGGAAGAAGGTGGCGGTCCTTGGGCGGCGACGATTCAAGAGGTGGACAAAAGTGGCGGCGTAATTCTGGAGAAGGGAAGAGAGAATTCTCCCAAATGGGGAATTGGAATTATGGCGGAAGGAAACAAATAATTAGGAAAAGGAAAAGTCAAAAAAAAAAAAAAAAAGAGTGAAAAAAAAAGAAAAACAAAAAAAAAAAAGGTTCACAAGTGTCAAAAGAGGAAAAAGAGAGTGAACAAGGAATTGAAAAAAAAAAAAAAAAGGAAAAAGGTTCACAAGTGTGGACCGATTGAAAAAAAAAAAGGATGGGCCATTTGGAAAAAAGGAAATGGGTCATTTGAAAACAAAAAAAGAAGAGGTGGCACGGCGAGAGTCCGAAACACGCCGCCAAGAAAAAAAGGGCACAACAGTCCCAAACAAAATGAAGGCTCCTTGATACGAGCATAAACTGTCAACAAAATGAAGGCTCCTTGATACGAGCATAAACTGTCAAAAAAAAAAAAAATTCAAATCATGGCTCCTCGATACGAGCATAAACTGTCAATAAATTCAAATGGAGCTCCTTGATATGAGCATAAACTATCAAAAGAAGAAAAACAGATCCGTTCGCACCAAGAATCGCGAGGACCTGGTCGTCGGTGGCAAGAAAGCAGTCGTCGAAAACTTGAAGAACCGTCAACAATAATGCCGAAGAACTTACATAGAGATATTCGGCGAAGTCTTAAGCAAGTTGTATATCGGGGACTCGATGATTCAACTTCAGGGGGGAGTGTTGGGAGATACGAATAATGAAGAGAGGATCTTGTTACCTTATATAATTGATTTATTGAATCCCTAACTTGTAGGGATTAGTGGCTTAATTTATGGCTTAATTTAGGATAGTGGTTAGGGTTGTATTTTGCTATTTAAACTTGTATTCTTAGTACATTATAACAACACAGGAAATAAAGATGTAGTCCTTAACTTCTAACAGGGTGATATCTTCAGGAGCCAAAGTGACGTTAGGAAAGGGCCATAGGGGTGCCACATGTCAAAACATAGCACAAGCGTAAGCTTTACGAGGGTGGTTGGGCAGGGTCCAAGTGGCCACGTGTCCTTAGCTGACGATGCCACGCATCTAGACGTGGGCCTAGCGTGTTTTGGTCCTATCAAATTCACACCAATTGTTTACATTAAATATTTAAGAAATCGTGTCTAAAATTTTCTACAAATCATGCCCAATAATTACTACTTTAGTTTCGTAAAATTTTTCCAACTAGAATGTGTACATTTACATGCCTAATTGCCTATAAATAATTTCTTTTGTATCTTCTTCTTCTTCTTTGATTTCTTGATATTGTTTTTAACATTTTTTCCTTTCTTTTTCATTCAATATTTTGTTGAGTATATTTACGATTTTGCTAAATATTTTAAGATTTGTGCTATATTTTCATGAAATCATGAGTCGTGTATTATAGATGTTTTGTCTACTTTTTTTTTTTTTTTAGCATTTTTTAATCTTTTCTTATTTGATTTTCATCCGTAGTTTTATTTTTTTTAGTTGCGATTTTAATGAATATTTTATTATTTTTGCTTCTTATTGATTTTAGATAGGTGTTATAGAAATTTACTTGGCTACTCAATTCTTTGTATTACCTATTTCTTTTACACCTTTATATTTAGGGTTTTTTTTTCTTTTTTTGGGTTTGAAACACATTTGTATTAGATATTGTAAAAAAGACTTTTATGAAATTATCATTAAAATTTTGAAAATGGAAAGATGAAGGTTATTTTGTAGCATTGAATCATTAATTTTATTGATTAACAACTTTCTAATAGATTTGTTTTTTTAAATGGGCTAATTCCAGTCACCCCCCAACCTTTGGGGGTTGTGCGCTTTGCCCCCTCAACTTCCAATTGGTGCATTTAGCCCCTTCATCTTTGCAAAACTTAACACGTTGCCCCTCTGATGGAATATTCCGGGAATATTCCGTTCAAAATTACTTTGATCGTCGATTTCTCCTCCGACACGGCGACCCAAGAGTAAAGACCACTACCATCGTGTTTCTCTTTCCATGACGAACAAAACCCATATCCCGTTCGACTTTATTGGCCGTCGGAAGCGTCGGAATTCACCTACGAAATTCACCGGTCATGTGCCATTTTTGATCGTTGATTCCTCCTTTGTTGGTTGTCGGATTGTGATTTTGAAAGAATCATTGTGTTTCTTACATCAAGATCTTCGATTTGATGTATAATATCAACACATTTGACATCTGATTTGTATGAAATTGTAATATGAAATCACGCCAAAAAAATTTCAACTATTCCGGCGGAATATTCCTGGAATATTCCGCCGGAAAGGGGTTAAATGAACATTTTGCAAAGGTGAGAGGGCTAAACGCACCGATTGGAAGTTGAGGGGGCAAAGCGCACAACCCCCCAAAGGTTGGGGGATGACTGGAATTTGCCCTTTTTAAATTTTTGAGTGATATTTTGCAATAATATGACATTTTATTTGATATTTGGATGTAGCAATGTAACTGGACTTTAGATAGAATTTTTTATTTCATCCATGAATATATGTCAGATCCTAACAGAATTTTTAAAAAAAATTCTTATGATATTCTTTTCTTCTAATTGATGAACAATTTTCTTACTTTTATTTAATTTAGTGTCTATTTTATAAAAATGTTATCTATTATTTATTTATAACTTTTTAGTTTTTTAATTTTTCTTTCCCATTTGGATTATAATATGGTCAACCTTGATATTTTTTTATTGAAAATTTTAAAATAATTTCATTATTTATTAAATTTATAATTCTTTATAACTTTTATTATTTTTAAAAAATATGTTTTGTTTGACAATCTCTAATGCCATTGCTAAATAAATGAATATAGTTTCCTATATTGTTTTTGATTTTTTCTTCGCATTAAGTATTGAATAAATTAATGCATGTATCAATTGATTTACTGATCATAAATATTTTTAATTTTTTTTAACTTTATTTTATTTGTATTGTATTTATTTTAAGCATGAATGTAATCTTTTTTTATTATTACTTTTCTTTAAAGTTAGTTTACATAGATCGATTATTTACTTATTATTCTTTTTGTTACTTTATTTATTATTTTTATATTTACTTAATCCAAATATGATATTAAGAGAAGTCTATTTATCAATTTTGCCTCTTTATAATTTATAAATTTAGATGTGATGTGAACTCTGATGGGTCTGAATACAGAGTACGATCACTTTAGAATTTGTTCAGAAGTGGGAAAACCGATGGTGATCGCCGGAAAAGATGGTGGGCTCTACCTGCTAGGACAGACACCAAAGAAACCGAGGTCAGACGGCCAAGGTGGGGGAACTGGGGGTGATTCCCAGTTTGGCTCTCCGACGCTCAAGTCAGATGAAGATCTAAAAGAGGGAGTATGCTAAGTATGAAGTTGCTGTAATGGAAGTTGCTTACAATGAAGGAGATGAACTCGTACATTTATAGTTGAGGGTCAGGGACCCTTGGGTCATTTGCACCATGTGGTCCTGGCCGAATGTTGCTCTAACACGTGGCATTGCGAGAGAGAAACCTAGGAGGAATCTTCTGCAAAAGCTGGTGGAAGTTAGTGCTGGCAACAGTGGCAGGTGCGCGGCCATGTACGGGGTGTCAGAGAGCCATTTTAGGGGTTGGTGATGAGGGCTAGGAGCACGCTCGTGTCAACCTCAAGCCTTGGAGGCCAATGAATCCGCTAGGGGATAAAGGCCAAGGTTCATGCCATGATGGGGAATGGAAGCTTCCTTGAGGGAAGATAGCACTTGTAAAGGGCTTCTGGGATAAGTTGAGTCTTTTGTCCCATTGTATGAGGAGCGCTTGTTGAAGAGCGGCCGTGATAGCTACATGTTGCATAACAGAGACGACACGTGTTCCTCAAGGATGGTGGCGCTCTTGAAGCTTGTGGACTCTTTGGAGGCGCTTGTTAATAAGTACCTCAGTTTTGAGGAAGCCACGTTTCACGTTCTCTTGCCACCGCGTGTCAAAATGTGGGACGAACGTGTTTTGGCCTTATCATTTTGCCCCCCAATTCTGTAGTCCTTAATAATAAGGACTGTAGAATTCTTGTCAAAGTAAACCTTCGAGCGTGGCGCTCGGGGAATAGCGTGTTGGGTAATTATCCTTCTGGCTCGGCCATAAATGCGGTCTCTTCGCTTGACCGCTCGAGCACTTACGCATTAAATGTGGTCCTTTCTCCTAACCACTTGAACCATCTATGCATTTAAGGCTAATGCGCGTGGGGCACGTGATTCTTGGGAAGCGAGTGCCGGTTCAATAAAGTGAACGGTTTCCTAGGCGGGAAATGATTGTAATTTCGAATTACTTGTCAGAAACGTACTAACTTCCCTTCCTATAAATAAGGGATTCTGCAACCGTTCCATCCTTTACGCAAACATATCTTCAGAGCACATCTTGCCGAAAAACCCTTTGCAGAGTAAATTCCCAGCATCCACAACTCTTTTCCAAGTTTTTCCAGAAAACTCAAGGTAAATTCCGGTGAAATCTTCTAACTTTGCTAACCTTAGAATCAGATTAGGATTTAGCTTTCAATACACCCCCTTTATTCCTCAAAGTCCTTGAATCCTGCATCTTCTCCCGATTCCAAAGAAATTCTTGCAATCCCTAAAACCCTTCTCAATCATGTCTGGAGACCATATTGAAGAGTTTGCCCAGGAAGTTGAGGATATGGCAAGCCAAAATTCTTCTCCTAAGGATGAAGAATTGCACGTAGCCGTTTTCGCCATGGAGGAGAGGAACCCAGGTGGGGTTGAGCGCATTTTTGAAGAGATGGATTTGGTAATGAAAGCGGAGAGGCAAGGGCTGACTCTCGCGATAACAATGAGCGCAACTCACCCTCATCGCCACACCGTGACTGTGGCCGTCGCAGCCCCAGCTCCAGATTTCGAGGGAGAAACAGGGCCCTCAGAAAGAACCCATGCTAAGGGCAAGGGTAAGAAATCCCAGAGACCCAGAAATGCCAAGAAGGCTAAAGGGCCAAACGAGGGTGAGGGTTCAGGCATGCAAGCGACCGAGCGTACCCCTGATGAGACTCCCAGCTCTATCACTCTAGGGGGGATAAAGTCTGTTATGGCTCCAATCTACTGGGACGAGCGTTACATATGGAGAATCCCAACCAAGCACGGGCATGCCAACCATCCTTCAGCTAACGAAATGGCGGTTTACAAGGACGCGATTAGCTCGGGGGGCCTAAGATTTCCAATTCCAGCCCCAGTGGCCAACATCTTAAACAGTTTGAACCTTAGCCCCTCGCAAATCGTGCCCAACGGCCTCGCCTTGATAACGAGCTTCGTGGTCCTTATGAAGTGTACTGGATATGAGCCCTCAATGGCAAATTTCAATGCTCTGCTGCAAGTCGTTAGTTCCCCTCGCTCGTCGCCCTAGGCGGGTTTCTTCTATTATGTCCAGGCAAAGGCTCATCTGAAACTGATCAACTGTCCTTCCTCCACTTACGGCCCAGATTGAAAGGAGAAGTTTATCTTTGTCAAAGCCCCAGCGGATAATGATTTTGGGGTATCTCGAGAGTGGATCTCACACGGGAAGGGCTCCCTCGTGAAGAATCGTTCCTCCACTTACGGCCCTAGGCG
The DNA here is from genome assembly GCA_037501455.1 of Lantana camara. Taxonomy (NCBI): domain Eukaryota; kingdom Viridiplantae; phylum Streptophyta; class Magnoliopsida; order Lamiales; family Verbenaceae; genus Lantana; species Lantana camara. The sequence continues at coordinate 1,708,158 of CM074865.1, forward strand.
GGTTTCTTCTATTATGTCCAGGCAAAGGCTCATCTGAAACTGATCAATTGTCCTTCCTCCACTTATGGCCCAGATTGAAAGGAGAAGTTTATCTTTGTCAAAGCCCCAGCGGATGATGATTTTGAGGTATCTCGAGAGTGGATCTCACACGGGAAGGGCTCCCTCGTGAAGAATCGTTTAGGCCCTACTTTTCCTGATAACTGGGCTAAGTATCTTGCTGGAGCGCTGAGGGACGAGGGCCAACTGATACAAGCCAAAGATTTGATAGATGATGGGGAACTCATGTTCCTTTGCGGACATACCAACGACCCCCATTATCTCAGCAACCCTCCCGCTCGGGATTTGGAGAGAGACGGTTAGATTTTAGGGCACTAACTTGTAGATAGGGACGCTAACTGTTTACTTGTGTTTGTAACTTGTACTTTTTGAAGTTTGTCCAAGGGTTTACTGACCCTCGTTGTTTTTCTTGCCCCAGGAGGAAGCATCGTTATGGCTGGAGGAATCCGACATGCTGCCAGATTCGCCAACGCCAACAGGCGTCAAACCAACTAGGGAGACCAACAGAACCCCCAAGGTCGTGGAGCAGGCCAGGGTGACGGTCGTGGCGGCCATCAAGGAGCCAGCTCAAGCGTCGCATCTGGCGCTCAAGTGCCGCAGGGACGAGGGAAGAACCGAGCGGCAAATACAGAAAACCGAATACTGGTACGACCACCAACTGCAACAGATGCGAGGGTGGTCAACCCTAACGCTGTTAATCAAACGAAGCCCCCAACAAATGTGGTGATAAGCGGGGCTTAAGGGAGCGCTAGCCAAACTTCCCGTAAGAGGAAGAGAATGCCCGATGCCTTTACCATAACCTGCAAGGGCAAACAAGTTGTTGAAGGCCCCAAGGGTGGCGAAGAGACTTCTTTCTCAGAGGAAGAACACTTGTGGGACTTTGAACGTCGAGGGGACAGGAGCTACAAGGGTTCCGCAGATGGAGGTCCCGTATTGCTAAGGCATGGCATGCTCGCCCAGACCATCAGCAAGGGCTTATACGAGAGGGTCCAATTCACAGCGGGCCATAGGCACCTGTACTCCGAGTCGGTTGAAAAGGTGACCAGCGACATGGTGCATGCTATAATTTCGGTAAGACCCCCTTTCCCCTTGCAATTTTATCATTTAGAAGATTGTCTTTTTCCCAGAATTTTCACTAACACTCCTGCCTTTTCGAGCTCGTGCAGCAGGTGCTCCTGAGGGCGAAAAACATTCAAATGCGCGCCACTGTTTATGCTGACCGGAAGGCAAAATACAAGAAGATGGCGCGCTCAAACGATCCTGCTCAAATCCAAGAAGAGTTGGATACAGAGAAGGCCATGTACCTTTCTCTTAAGGAGGAGCACCAAAAGATGGAGGCTGAGATGAAGAAGCTGCAGGATGACTTCACGAACGTTGAGAACGCTAGGAGGAGTTGGCGCAACTAATACAACCAACTTGATGAGAACCATAAGAAGCTCACGGCTGATCGTAACGACTGGAGGACGAGGGTTATTGACGCGGAGAAAAAATACGCGGATACCATGGACCAACTCCCTCACCGTATTGAGCAATCAGTCAAGGAGGTGCTCATCAAGTTTTGCCATTCAAAGGCGTTCCACTTTGCGGCCTCCTTTCACTGCCTTGAGGAAGCCCAGAAAGCCTTTAACTTGGCGATTGAGCAGGGCATTCATAAGGGTTTGACTGATCCAGCCATTCGTAAGGCGCAGGGCATGGGGCTTATGTTCAACGAGCGTTGTGTTGAGGAGGACGACGACCGCGAGGATCCTGATTCCAGCATCTCCGGGCCGGAGTACAATTTTCTGGTGACGCTCATCCAGGATGAGTACATGGCGGCTTATCCTCCGGAAGAAGCCTCTCAGGCAGAACAAAATGAGGGAACCAACAATGTCAGCGCCGTTCCAACAATTCTTCCAACAAACGAGCCCGTGGCGCCAACTGGCAACGCTCAAGATCCAGTAAACTAGGATGTTCCCGCTGGGGGTGATGAGCCTATGGTCCCCCAGCGCCAGAAAATAACGAGCCTGCTCCTCCGCCAGCTACCCAGAACCAGGATGAACAAGCCCCTCAAGCACAAGAGCCGGCGGCCCCTGTGCATGGTCCCGTGGCCCAAAACGTCCTTGTGGTCTTGTATGAAGATGTTGCCCCTGCGGTCTGAAGCTTCCCTCCGTACGCTTACGTTGAAATTCCCTTCCCTTTTTTTCAGTACTTATCTCTTGTAGGAATTCTAATGGCCCACGTGCCCTTATTTTTTAACTTAACGTTACTTCAAAGAATGAAGATTTTTTCTTCCGCAATGATGTCTCCTTTTATTCCCTTTGTGTATCTGATTACGAAACTTTACTCTACGCTTGTTGTAACAAAACCTTATAATGCTAAGATTTTGAGTAACACGTTAGGTAAAATATGTAAAGTCTTGAGTGGCTACGAGGGTCTTACTGGGAGGCTGCCCTCGTTAAAGACTTGTGAAAATTTTGCTTTAAAACTTGGAAAATTTTACTAAGTCTTGAGTATCACGAGGGTATTACTGTGAGACTGCCCTCGTTCAAGACTTGTGAAAATTTTACTTTAATAACTTGGAAAATTTTACTAAGTCTTGAGTAATCACGAGGGTCTTACTGTGAGGCTGCCCTCGTTCAAGACTTGTGAAAACTTTCGCACATATGAATCCATTCAAACCTTCAAGTAAGCGTGTGAGTTTCTTTCTTAGAGAACTTTTAGCTTAGACTTAACAAGAATTTTGTAAAAATCGGCTGCCTTTGAACGAGCCCGGGGTCACCCCCTTGAGTACGCCCTGGTGTTCAAGATTTGAGCAAATTAATTCTGGATAATCGTTACTGTTGAACGAGCACGACTGTACCCGTTGCTTTTTTGGATTTACGAGCGATCCCGTTTTCGAGCTCAAGGCGTTGTGACAAACAACCAAGGCCTATTGGGATTTTTCTTGTGTTTTTCTTCGATTTATCATGTTGGTTGTGAGCGTTACCAGGCTATCCTTATGAGGGTGTCTCTCTACGTGGAGTAGAGCGCTGACAAGCGTAACCCTTGTGCAATAACACCTCGCGTATTTGAAATTGATTGCCAACTACGCTCGTAGAAACGAGGTCTTATCCACTTGCATAATTTAAAAGTAGTAGTATAAAAAATATTCAGGAGAATGTATTGTAACTTACTTGAAATTTGAAGTAGTACATAGAGCCCTGTAGAGGGATTATTACATCATCATTTTTAGAGAACTTTTAAACATAGAACCGCCAGAGGTTACATGCGTTCCAAGGGCGAGGCAAGCGCTAGCCTTGCAGTGTCTCCAGGGTGTAAGTGTTGTTAGCTCTGATTTGTATGATTTTGAACGGACCTTCCCTGTTGGGGTCTAACTTTCCCACATGCCTGGATACTTCTACTCTCTTCAAGACCAAGTCTCCCAGTTGGAAAGTTCTTTTTTTTTACACGCTTGTTGTATTGCCGTACCACAACTGCCTTGTATCTGTGAATTTTTGCCCACGCATTGTCCCTTCTTTCCTCTAGCAGGGCCAACTCCAGGCTCCTATTGACTTCATTATCCTGGGGCTCGAAATAGGCTACACGAGCGGATTCATGTATAATTTCCGCTGGCATCATGGCTTCAGATCCAGTGGCGCCCCAACGCGTTTGTTTGTACCTTGAACTCCATGCATGTGAAGGAATACACCAAACGGAGTTGCCAGTATCCTTTGCCTTTGGCCATCAGTTAGCACACAAATTTACACCTATAGCATAGTCAAAACTAGCAAACATGAAATGAAAAAGACTCACGAGAATTAAGAGAAAAGACTTGCACCATGGTCTTGGAATATATGCATCCAAGATGATCAGAACACCTGGGACAGCCAGAAGAATAGAGAATACTCAAAAAAAAGCAAACCAATTGAAAAAGAAAACTAACAGAGAAAAGAAGCAGGAAAATTGAACTTAGTCTAGGTTTTATCGCCTCTCCTGTTAGAAATTATGCTTAACCATTGTTCCCAAAATCCCCATCTGATATAAACATAAACCCACATCAACTAGGAATCCGATCTACCAAAAGTTGAATAAAATAAAAACTAGGACAAGGGAGATTAAAACGGATTTATCCCCTTCTTCAATAAGAAATAATGTGTTAAAAGGGTGGTTCTTGAAAATCCCATCGATGAGCGCGAACGGTGTCTCGCCAGTAGCCACACGTGGAGTAGTGCGATAGGCCCATAGAGCCCCTTGTAATTCCTCTGTCCATTCACTCTTTTTGCTTTCTAACATGTTTTCAGATGTTGCAGAATGATCCTGTTGGTGACTTCCGCCTGTCCATTAGCTTGAGGATGCCCCACGAAAGTAAAGCGTTGTTTAATCCCTAACTCTGAACACCATTCCCTTGTGTCGGCTGCTATGAACTGGGACCCATTCTCTAAAATGAGCACCCTAGGTATGCCATATCTGCAGATAATGTTTTTCCAAATAAAGTCCCTCACGACCCTGAAAGTAATCTTCGCTACAGCTTCAGCCTCGACCCATTTGGTAAAATAATCGACAGCCAAAATGACAAACTTCTTTTGTTCGACCGCGATGGGCAAGGGACCCACAATGTCGATCCCCCACTGGTCAAAGGGCCACGAGACATCTATAGGGACCATCTGAGCGGCAGGCAGTTGAGGGAGGTTCGAATGAAATTGACACTTAGGGCATTTCTTGGAGAACTCAATAGCGTCTTAGAGAATTGTGGGCCAATAAAACCCACTCCTCAGGACCTTTTTTGCAAGGATACGTCCTCCTGAATGGTTTCTACATCTTCCACTATGAATAAGCTCGATCATTTCCTTAGCCTGCGAGGGCCTTAGACATCTCATCGGGGGTCCTTGGAATGACTTCTTGAACAATCTCCCCTCAGAGTCTAAAGAAAACTGAGGGGCCTTGTTTCTAACTTTCCGAGCCTCCACCTTGTCAGTGGGACAAACGCCATCTCTAAGGAATCTTATAATATCATCAAGCCAGCACGGCTCGTGTGGATCAATCGTGGCAACCACTCTCTTGGTGCCCTGCTCTTTTATCAGAGGCTCTTCAGTTCTAAGAAACGTAATGGAGCGCTCACTGATACCTTCCAAGGCTGAGGCAAATTTTGATAGAGCGTTAGCGCGCTCGTTCTCTCCCCGTGGGACCTGGAGCAGATGGAATTCCTTGAATTTCCCAATAACTTCCTTGGCTTTGCTCAAATACTGCACCATAGTGGTTTCTCGAGCCTCATAAGTTCCTTCAATCTGGCTCGCAATTAATTATGAATCAACATAAGCGGTGATTCTAGGGGGCCCCGTTCTGAAAAGTAATTTTCAACCCTTGAACAAGGGCTTCATATTCAGCCTCGTTATTGGTAACCTAAAAATCCAACCTTATTGCAAAGTCTAACTCAATCCCGTTGGGGTCTCTAAGGGTTACCCCTGCTCCTCCCCCTTGAGAGGTTGAGGAACCATCCGTGTGCAGGACCCATAGACCCTCGTTCTCTGGAACAGCAGGTTCTAAACCGAAGCGTTCAACCAGCAAATCCGCTACAACTTGCTCTTGTATAGTAGTTCTGGGCTCGAAACTTAAGTCAAACTGGCTTAACTCAATGGCCCATTTTATCAATCTTCCCGACACATCTGGTTTGGATAGCACTTGCTTCAGAGGCTGATCAGTGAGGACAGTTATTGAATGCGCTTGGAAGTAAGGCCTCAACCGTCTCGATGCGTTGATGAGGGCGAATGCAAATTTTTCAATTTCCAAATACTTTCTCTTAGCCCCCTGCAATGTTTTGCTCAGATAATAGACGGACAGATGCTTACGCTCTCGTATGGCTATTAGAACCGCTCTCGTTGCTTCTGTGGAAACAGAGAGGTACCTAAACAACCTCTCGCCCTTAACTGGTTTGGTTAGGGGCGGAGCGCTCGAAAGGTAAGCCTTCATGTCCTACAATGCCTTCTCATACTCCTCAGTCCAAGCAAAGTTTCGAGTATTTCGCAGAATTTTGAAGAAAGAAAGGTTTCTGTCCGCCGAGCGCGAAATAAATCTGTTTAAAGAGATGATTTTTCCTACTAGCACTTGCACTTCCCTAAGGTTACGAGGGGAGGGGATGTCCAAGATAGCTTTGATTTTCTCGGGGTTGGCTTCAATCCCTCTCTGGCTGACCATGTAGCCTAGGAATTTTCCCCCTTGTACTCCAAAAGTACACTTTGAAGGATTTAATTTCATCCCATAATGGCGCAGAATGGCGAAAGTGCGCTTGAGATCCTCCAAGTGCGAGCTGACACTGGCCCTTGACAATCATATCATTGACATACGCTTCCATGGATTCTCCAATTTCTTTCTCAAACATCTTGTTGACAAGGCCCTAATAAGTGGCTCCAGCGTTCTTGAGCCCAAAAGGCATGACCAAGAAGCAATATACACCTAGGTGGACAACAAATGAAGTTTTGGGACGGTCTTCTGGTGCCATAAAGATTTGATAGTACCCTTGAAAAGCATCCATCATGCTCATGAGTTCACATCCCGCGGTCGAATCCACCAACTGGTCTATACGGGGCAATGGATAAGGATCCTTAGGGCAAGCTTTGTTAAGATCAGTGAAGTCATTGCACATGCGCCATTTATTTGCGCTTTTGGGCACCAATACCACGTTACACAACCATTCTGGATACAATATGGGCTCAATATACTGGGCCTCGAGAAGTTTGTTAACTTCCTCTTCAATAACCTTTTTTTGAAAACCGTGTACGCCCCGTTTCTTCTGTTTTATTAGTTTAAACGAGGGGTCCACAATGAGCCTGTGGACCATGACACTTGGGTCAATCCCAGTAAGGTCAGATACCTTCCATACAAAAAGGTCAATATTTTCTCTGAGAAAGTCAATCATCATGATCTGTGAGGATCCAGAGAGGTTGGACCCAATCTGGGTAGTTTTATCCTTGTTCCCTGGCTCTAGCTTATTAGTGAGGAGTTTTTCTGAAGGCTCGATTCTCATTTCTGGGCGGGGGAGCTCAAGCGCTCTCTTCTTCCCGGTTAAGTGTCCATCATTAAGGGGTTCGTTCGTATCCCGCTCTTCTCCTTCAGAAGAGGACCCTTCCATCGTTCCTGGCTGAGCATGTTCAAGGGAGGTATCGTCATGGGGATCCTTCTTTTTGTTCATCTTAGCCCTCTTTCGCATGGGACCATCTTCGTCCAGGTTGGGGAAATCAATAGATTTCTTGGTGGACCCAATTTGAAATGCTTTCTCTGTTTTAGGCTTCCTGAGGGATAGCATGTAGCATTTCCAGGCCTCACGTACGTTGCACAAAACTTCTCCAACACCCTCGGGGGTGGGGAATTTGATTTTCTGGTGGTAAGTGGAGATAATCGCTTTGAAATCTACAAGAGCCAGTCGCCCGATGATGTTATATGGGATATCAATTTCCACCACTGCATAGGTGACCATGGCGTTTTGCGCTGTGGGGCTCGGCCAAATGAAGTGGTCAAGCGAATTTGCCCTCGTGGGATAACCTCAGAACCCCCAAAGACAATGAGGGCTATTTTGAGAGGTTCGAACGGGATGTTGGTAACATTCATTCTTTGGAACGTGGTGTAGGGCAAAACGTTAACAGAGCTTCCACTATCCACTAACACCCTCTTTACAATGTGATTGTGGACATCTAAGCTGACCACCATGGGGCAGTCAGAGGTTTAACTGGCCCCATGGGGTGTTACAATAAGCTCTAAGTCCCTATCCGTAAACCCTATCGCATCATGTTCCTTTGAACGGTTAGCCTTGGATTCTCGGATGGCATAGATCGGCTTGGATTTCGAGGGGCATTGATCATAACTCCGAACGAACCGTCGTCGTGAGGCGTTGGAGTCTCCCCCTGAAGATCCTCCTGCTATCATGTTGATAACCGTGAAGGGGGTGTTTTCTTGCTCAGGGGTCTTCCCTTTGCCACGGTGGCTACTCTCTATGGGGCCGTGCCCTTGTGGACTCCTTGAACGCTACCGGCTTCTTCTCCTTTCTCTCCCCCGCTCATTGCAGCGCTCATCATAGCGCTCTAACATCTTAACGAACTCTTTCAAGTGGCCCCCAGCGACGAGCCTTTGAATTTCAACCTCCAGTTGGCGGCATTCATCTGTATCATGCCCTCTTTGCTTATGAAAAGCACAGTACTTATTTGAGCGTCTCAAAGCCTCAGTTTCCCTCATCTTCGTGGGCCTTTTGAAGAGTTCCTTGTCAAAGAGGTTATAAACTTCTGAGTTTGGCCTTGTAAGGGGGATGCGCTCGAAACGACGAGGGGCAGGAGGAGATTTCTTGCATTCTTTCCTGCTAACGTCTTCTCGTCCCCACTCTTGGTGACGCTCATGCCTTACCGGACTAGGGTGTCGGGGCTCATTAGTCCCATACATATCTTCGGACGTGAAGAATGGCTCGACAACTTCTCTCAAGGCCATGAGGGTTCCTGGTCTTCTCTCCACGATGGCGTCAGCAAATTTCTTGCTTACGTATTGCTTATGATCCACAGCCTTAAAGAGCACTGGGATCAAGAAATCCATGGAAAGCCTCTCCACTTACAATATTTCCTTGTTAAAACGGGCGAAGAATGAGCGAAGAGATTCATTCTTGCCTTGCACTATATTATAGAGGGCAGTGGGCGCCGTGACGGGGGCCTTCAAAGAGTTGAAGTGGTTGAGGAGAGCATTGGCCAACTCTTCATACTAGTGTATCGAGCGTGGCAGCAGCTGTTTATACCATTCCTGTGCCATTCCTATTAGGGAAGTGACAAAGACTTTGGCCCAGTAGTGGCTCGAATGCTCGTACAAGTGCATCAGGTGTAAAAAATGATCCAAGTGTTCCGCTGGATCGGTTGTCCCATTGTAGTGATTGACGGAGGTGGGGATTTTGGCCATTCCTGCTTGGGCCATCAAAACTTCTTCTACGAGAGGGGAGCCCCTTGCAAGTAGATGATACTCATAAGTGTAAAAGTTCTCTTCCTACTCTTGCCGACGGGGGATCAGCGGCTGGCGGTCCTTGTGACGTGCATCTCTGGCATCGGCTCGTTCATCCCTGCTATGGGAGATCTGAGACCGCGCTCGAGAGAGCTATCTGACCATATCCTTTAACCCCTGCAGCTGGTCTTGCACAGCCGCGAGGAGGTTAGGATTTCCATCTTTCTCTTTGTCCCCCTGTTTTGTGGCTCGGGAGGCTCGTTTGGAGCGTGGGAATCTCCTTCATCCTCCAAGTTAATTCTATCCTCCGAGCCTTTGCCTTTGCTAGCTTGGGGGCGCTCGTCATTCCCCTTTTCTGGGGCATCCTTCTCTTTCGCAGGCGGAGGCGGCGGTTGAGCCCTCAATACGGCCTGAGCCTGCAGGAGGGGATGCCCTTGTATTCCTCCTAAGGGTGAAGCAATATGGGCGGTTTGCCTAGGAGGGAAGTACAAGGAATGAAACTTTTCCCACGCATTCTGAGCGGCTTGAATCTCGCACTGGGTGTACAAGGGCCGCAGTTGCTGAGGAGTCAAGGGGGGCAACTCCACTCCCTCAATCTCCGCTGGAACTGCCACTGGGAGTTGGATTTGGCCGGCATGGTAGGGTTGAATCGGTGGCATCATGACGGTGGGTATGAGCGTATATCCTAGAGGTGGCATCATGTAGGGTTGCCCTCCCGGATTCGCATGAGAGCGAACCCCTTGATTCTGGGGAAGTGGTGGAAAAGAGAAGAGGTGGGCACCTCCGATAGTGTTAGAAAAGGATGGTGCTGGGGGTGCCAGTGGCGGAACCGTAGAATCCGTCGGGGGAGGTACACCCCCTGCCAGTGGTGCTCCGCTAGTGGCCTCGGAGGGGATGGTGGTGACATTGGCATCATTGGGGGGGGGGGGGGGGGGGGGGGAAGGGATGATCTCCTCCTCCCACAGCACCAGATCTTGTAGCCACCATCGTTAGGAAGGTGCTAGGTGTCTGTTTTTCAACTAGCAGAAAGAGATGAATGAACTGAGAGTGGTTTCCCACAGACGGGGCCAAAAATGATGGGTCTGAATATAGAGTCCGATCACTTTAGAATTTATTCAGAAGTGGGGAAACCGATGGTGATCGCCGAAAAAGATGGTGGGCTCTACCTGCTAGGACAGACACTAAAGAAACCGAGGTCAGATGGCCAAGCTGGGGGAACTGGGGGTCATTCCCAGTTTGGCTCTCCGACGCTCAAGTCAGATGAAGATCTGTAAGAGGGAGTATGCTAAGTATGAAGTTGCTGTAATGGAAGTTGCTTACAATGAAGGAGATGAACTCGCACATTTATAGTTGAGGGTCAGGGACCCTTTGGTCATTTGCACCATGTGGTCCTGGCCGAATGTTGCCCTAACACGTGGCATTGCGAGAGAGAAACCTAGGAGGAATCTTCTGCAAAAGCTGGTGGAAGTTAGTGTTGGCAGTGGCAGGTGCGTGGGCATATACGGGGTGTCAGAGAGCCATTTTAGGGGTTGGTGACGTGGGCTAGGAGCACGCTCGTGTCAACCGCGAGCCTTGGAGGCCAATGAATCCGCTAGGGGATGAAGGCCAAGGTTCGTGCCATGATGGGGAATGGAAGCTTCTCTTAGGGAAGATAGCACTTGTAAAGGGCTTCTGGGATAAGTTGGGTCTTTTGTCCCATTGTATGAGGAGCGCTTGTTGAATAGCGGCCGTGATAGCTACACATTGCATAACAGAGACGACACGTGTTCCTCAAGGATGGTGGCGCTCGTGAAGCTTGTGGACTTTTTGGAGGCGCTTGTTGATAAGTACCTCAGTCTTGAGGAAGCCACGTGTCACGTTCTCTTGCCACCGCGTGTCAAAACGTGGGACGAGCGTGTTTTGGCCTTATCAAACTCTTCATATTATAGCACGCAATGACACTACAAGAAAATTTGGTTTTAGCCACCAAATTCTTAGTGACGAAAACAAAATGATTGCTAAATGTATACATTTAGCCACAAAACATCATTTGGTTGCTAGATTTAAGGGCCATATACTTTTTACAGACCAATTAATATTCCGTTGCTGTAAGTGGTGGCTAAAACTAATTGAACTTATAGCAACCAAATTGAAAGGTTTTGTGCGATAATTTTTATAATTGTTACAAAAGAACATTAGCAGTGACCAAATTAGCGACCAAATATTCAATAGTTGCTATATATTCGAATGTATCATTAATGACCAAAAATTTTGGTTGCTAAACACTATATATTATTTATGATTTTTACTAAAAATTATTTGACCAGATATACATGTTATTAAAGAACCACTTGTAACAATTATTTGTCATAAAAAATTCACAATATCTTCAAACTCAATAAAAATAGATAATCGGGAATAGCTTTACTAATTTCATCAAAAATAATTTTGAGAAGCTAAATTTTATGGTGTTAATCTTAATCTATCTTTAGCTTGGTCAAATCCAAAGGCTTTTGTACCTGAATTAATTCATCTTTACCTAATTGCCTTGGTCAAATCCAAGAGAATATGTACGGAGAAGAGGAGGAGATATCATTTTTCTTAATTTTACTGAAAAATGGGATGAATTGCTACCCAAAGAAAAAGGAAAAAAAACTAGATGAATTGTAACTTGTAAGGCTATAAGTAGAAAAGGGGTTGACGATGATAATCAAAGCAGGTGGATGGGATGAGAATAAACGTATGGAGAGTGGGCTTTTTAAGGTTGTGGTCTTGTGGAGATTTTTATTTTTGGGGTTCTTTTCACTTCATATTCCAAATTTCAGATTTTGGAGGTTAAAGAAGGCACCAAATTTTAGATTCTAGAGGCAAAACATCGTATAAGTTTTTAATAAATTAAACTGGCGCCAAATTATAATTTGTTAGTAGCTAAACCTTTTATTATCTTGATTTTCTAAGGAATTTAGTGAACCAATAAAATTCTTTATTTAAAAATTGTCTTAAATTATTCCAAATGGTTTCCAAATATTGTTTGAGTTATTCTTTGAGTTTTGACATTTTAGATTGGTTAATAAATAAATATTTCCCTAAAATAAATATTATATTATAAAATATTGTTATGAAATTAAATAAACAATTATTAATTCTTAGGATTTGTAAAATATAAATTAATGCTGTAGAAAATACCAAACGCTCCAATAATTACTTTTTATATCCAGTAACATATGAATTATTTAATTGATTTATGAAATTCAATTCACTAACTTAGAATATCGAATAAAGTCGATGGGTGCACTTGATTAGGGATGTATATTGATCTTCATCTAGTCTGCTCTTTTTCCAAATTCAAACTAAAAAAGTTCCAATTCTAACACTAGATCAAGCTTAAGTTTGAGTTTCAATGATTTGATGGATTAGTCCTTAATATTCTATAAATTATAGTAGGAGTATAAAATTTATGTCCAATAAAAATGTGAAATATATGAATCAAATATATATTAAATATTAATATAATTTTTCTATGTTAATTTGAAAATTTTAAACAAACAAAATTCCTAAAATTAAATAAACAATTTAATTGATATTTTAATTAGCATTTTTTCTGAAAATTAACAATTCGAGGCGTTCAATATGAAATCGAAACATCAAATTCACGTTTTAGCGTTGCTCTCCTCAACAACTGCAAGTCAAACTCAAAACGATCGAAGCAAGATTTGAAGTATTCTTTGCTAATATCAACAAATAGAGGCAATATTCGATCTGCAACAAGACATCAAGCCCGCGAATTTGGCGTTATCTTCAAATCAACCTCCAAACAACTTCAAATTTAGAATCTATTAGTTCTGGAGCCGGTGGGATTCCGGTGAGATGGGATCGGCCCCCCCGGCCTCCGATTGCCATCTTCATGAGTTGGACCCATATCGGATAATTATCACCGTTCAACTTGATTCCGATTGACAGATTATCTGAATTAGACATAGTTGTGTTGAGCAGCAGGTTTACTATTTGAGTTGATAATTCTAAGTTGTTGTTGTTTTCGGTTGGGGTTGACATGGTGATCTTTCGTTGTGCAGGTGCACGCTTGATTATGGCTAGTTTTAGGGTTCGGGATTGGTAGGGACAATGATATTAATACTAAGTCCCAAAGATTCTAACACTGTTCTGATACCATGTTAGAACATGATATTCGGGAAAGAAAATCATAGTTGTATTCATTGTAATTGTGTTTCTTGATTTTACACCGTAAAGGAGGCCAGATAACCTCTACAAATCTGGAGTATAAATGGGAAGTCAAACTTCCCATATCCTAACAATCTGATTATAAATAAAAATTTCAAAAAATAAATTATTTGTCTATTATTTTAATTACTACAAATAATCAAAGATAAAGTTTTATAATAAACAATCATAAAATTGATTTTTTAGACAAGAAGCTCATTTGATTAACTTTTTAGTTGAAAAAGAAAAAAATCAATCATAAAATTTATTTTATTTTCCAACATATTATGATTGGGCTACTTAATATTCTTTTAATATGTTACCTGATTTGTTTTAAAAATATATTCACTCATTTAATGAAAAAAAGACTAAATAGAACAAAAAAAAAAAAAAATGAAATGGAAAAGACTAAAGAAAACTGATTTAACACACTCCTCGTTAGCTGTACTTTAGTGGTAAGTGCAAGGTGAAAAAAAATTGAAAAATTGTTTGAACTTTGAATACCAAATGAAAAATGAAAAATGAAAAATGAAAAAAAGAAAGAGGGAAAAAAAGTATCAAATGTAAACCCAAAAGAAATAACCGTATACGACATCAAAACTTGATACATATTTGATATCTTCGTTGTTCTCTCTCAGATTCTCTGCAGTCCATATTCAGATCTTCTTGAAAGGCCTCAGCAGTAAGACGATTACCCTTGCAAGGTGGAAAGCTCCGATTCAATCGACAACATCAATCCAAGATTCAGGACAAGGAAGGATTTTCCCCGGATCTGTAGAGGTTAATTTTCCCCTTGAATTCGAAAGTTTCGACACCATCGATAACATCAAAGGCAAATTCAGGGCATGAAAGGAATTCTCCTGGACCAGCAAAGGCTGGTCTTCGCCGAAATGCAGCATTAAGACCTCAGAATCCTCACCGACTACAAAATACTAAAGGAATCCGCCCATTCAGGTAGAATATCTCACATTTTATGCTTAGTTTAATGGGTATCATGAATTTTGTGCTCTGAAGTCCGCTTCCAACGGTAATTTACCATAAAATAAAGTTGTATTTGAAGAGTCCATTGAATCTTCTTTTTCTTTTTATGCAATAAGCTGGTAGTCTAAAGCATCACTGTACTAGTTGGTCCTCACCGTGTCTCTGTATTAGTTGGTTTAAGCTTTATTGCTTTTGTATTCAGAGTTTTGAAGTTTTACCTTGAATTTATTATTTGAGTGGTAGAACTCGTTCAGTTATTTTGATTGTTAATGTTCATACCGAGTTTTGCAATTAGTTGGTGCAATGGTTCCTTATGCGCTTTATTGTGTAATTTTACTGATTGTGCATTTATTTTTGGGGAGATGAAGTGGGGATGGATAATGGGAATGGCCGCGGATAATTATGCGCTTGTGTATTCTAATCTTCAAAGGGGTTCCAAGAAAGGTTTGGTTAGGTGTCTTGCATTGAGGGATAAATTATTTGTCGATGCATTGAGAATGGAGATTCAGAGCCTTTACAACTTGAAGTCAAGTTAGTGCAATATATTTAGAGTACATTCTTTCTGTTTGCTAATATGTAACTTTATATTGCTTACATGTTTGATTGGTGATTCTTATATGGGCATGTAGTCTTGGGGACTTTGTTGATGAAATGGGGCGAACAAATTATGGTTCCCAGTTTAAGAATCTATGGAAGCTCTTAGAAGATGTTAACCAACAAATTTTGGGTAAATTGATGGTTTCTCAACCGCAAGTTCATGCGATTAAACTTCAAGGTAAACTTTTATAGTTCAGTTTCATGAAATTTAAATGTTTATTTATAAGAAATGTTTGTATTTGAAGTACATGCCGATAAATCCTAGTACTAGAAATTCCACTAACAAATTGAATATGTATGGAATTAGCTTCACTATTTTGTTTCTCTTTGTTATATTGAATTAGTTCTCAAGCATTTCAGCCCTAAATTTATGTAAGATCAGATCAATTGGTTATTCTCGTAATTGAAAATGTAGGATCAATCCTTTGCGCTAACAATGACATCTCTTGTTAATATTGAGAAAATTATTTTTTTGATTCTATTCTTATTGACAGAGCTCTTCATGATGACTATTTTTGTCTTGTGAGGTATGCTTTTTACTTATTTGTTTTATTTCCTACATGTCGAGTTTATTTTAATTATTTAATTTCTTAGGTGATTGCTCCTTATGCCTATTGATTGCACTGACAGGAAATAGTTTTCCAAATGTGAAGGTCTCAAAACAAAGAACGAAAACATACCTGTAGAACAAAATAAATTGTTAACTTTGAATATCTTAGAGTAAGATCTTGAAATGTGTATTATGAAACTTTTATGCATTGATATTTTTTAATGTGACTCTTTGATTTTGAAAATAGCTTGCAGGGGTGGCATAGAAGCATATCAACTTGTGCTGCAGCAGTCACATGACCATTATACTTTGTATCAGTATGATATATGAATTCATCTTTACCAAATTAATGGTGTTCTCATGAACATCGATTGTATCTTTGTTCTCACAGACTTGTAATGATGTTTGACAATAGTTGTCAAGGGTCTTTAGAAAAATAGATACATTTTGAATTTGTATGTTTACATAATTTTACTTATATCACATATATTATGTTGATGATTGATAAAGATTGTGATTTATAGCTAGAAAAGTAAATTGGGATATCTTAGATCTTATTTCTTTTAAATTTATTGATTTAATATTAAATGATTAAATAATTTTGATTTTTAGTTCAAGCATAATTTGAGTTGTTTCTGTATACATAACCAACTGTACAAATTATTTTCAGAAAAAACATTTAATGTTATTGCAACCAATTATTTCATTGTTATATATATATAAACATAACCTGCAGATAATTTATTTTTGGTTGCTAAATCAGATGATATAATATACTTTGTAACCACGTTAAAGTTATTGCAACCAATTATTTGGTTGTTAAAAAACTTTATTTAGCAACGTTATTATTAGTGGTCACTAAAAATAAATTTTATATGACGATTTTTTTTCAATATTGCGACCATCAGCTTGATTGCTTTACCAACAAAAATATGTGGTTACTATATGTGTAGATATAGCAACCATGTCAAGATTATAGCTACCATCGAATTCTATATCAGCGACTAAAAATTTGGTTGCTTATAGTTATACTTTTAATGTCCAATTTTGAATGAAAAGTTACATTTTCAGCAACCAAGTCAATAAATGGTCACTGCATACTTTAAGTACCCTATTGTGACCACCGGTGACCAATTGTATTTTGGTTGCTAAAAGTATCAGCGACCATTTTCTTGCTTTTAGCCACCATTATCAGCTGTGGCAGAAATTATATTTCTTGTAGTGTGAACTGAATAATTCAACAACTTAATACTTAAGAATGTAACTTTATTACATAATTAAGGGTTAATTATATATAGACACCATGGAAGTATTAGAAACTACAATTTATGACCCCTCTTAATCAAATAATTATACATACATCCATTGAGAAGTTTGAAATTACACTAAACACCCATAAATTAGAGTTCTTTTAAATTTTTGAAGACATCATCAAACTTTTAACTTGATTTTCCTATTTTGCCCCTTCATTTAGTATAACAATTTTTATTTCAAGAATTAACCCTAATTATATTTGAATTGGTATTAGAAATTTGAATTAAATAACATTAACTAATATAAAATGGTATAAGTTTATTAGGGAATATTACATTTTTAGTCATCCAACTATATGACTTATTCGTTTTTCGTCCCCCACTTTCAATTTTAACAATAATGGTCACTAAACTATCATATTTTTTTAAGAATCGATATTTCTATCAATTTGAAAGTTAAAACAAACGAAATCTTAATTCTAATTGTATTTTAACGCCGTTTTTTTTTCCTTTGCAACTATTTTTACTTTTTGTTCCAGCTAATTAAGGGTTGAGGCTCTCCATGTCAAGTGATTACATATTTTGTTGGAGTGCATAGAGGCCCATTAATTGCACAGTAGTTGTCTTTGAAGCCAATGACTGAATTGTTTGGATTTGCTTGCGAAGTGCTTTTGACAATATATTTGCATGAGAGTCATGTTCTTGGGCTGCCCATCTAAGACAATTTTCAGTTAAAAATGGCTGCACTCATGTAAATATATACGGAATTTCATTTGTGTCCAAGTGTTCGCGGTTGGACTGAGGCACTGAGCCAATGATGGAGCTAGGGGTGGGGGGCATGGAGTGGTTTCCGCTACCCCCAAAATTTTAATTTTTTTTTAATATACATAAATTTAAAAAAAAAAAATTCCCCCCTAAATTTATAAATTTGTCCCCTTCCAAATAAAATTACAATTCATCAATTTAGAATTTATTTTTAACATTAGTTTAATTTAATTCCGTTTTTTTTATAATCCAAATGCACTTTTTACTTTTTCTCAATTCAAATGCATTTTTTATTTCGTTTCCCAATAAAAGTCTTTTAATCTTATTTTCAATATTAAAAAATCTTAAATGTAGCACCCGGAACGCTAGGTAGCCACATCCCCCGCACTATAGTTCAATCCACATATGGAACGGGCACCCATACATGAATCAAGCCCATAGCGAATGGGAGACACTAAAAAAAAAAAAAAACAAAACACACTAACTAGACGGAACTAACCCTCAGTTACACATTACAATGCAAAATGATAAGGCGGAAGCATAATACGTACATTCATATCATCAACATCATTCAAGTTCAATCCCTTATGTCCAAATATATACAATCCCCACAAGTGTATCAAAAGCAATACAAAGATATATAAATATCAACATGAGAGTGAAATGCTAGACTCAAAGTAAAAGACTTGACTCGACTCCCCCTAACACACCACCTGCAAAACCTGAAAAGTGAGGTGTCAGTCTATGAAAAAGTGAGTGAGGGGTTTAATAGATATAAGCACAAATGCAAGTCATAATCTCGGGTAAGCTTTTATAAAGAGAGCAATATAAGTTCAAGAATAAAGTAGCACTCGTCCGGGATTACAAGTAATCAATTTTAATAGTTCAATCAATTCATTCAATCCGTGGCCCGGCGAGTGAGGGCAATCTCCAACCTTTACTCCAAAAAGTGTACAATCATGAGAGTTTCTATTGATTAAGTGATCATACAAACCATTAACGTGCAATCAATTAGCAGTTTCATGACTCCCTCCGGGTGATGGAGGGTTTGCAAGACCCAACCATCCAATCATGGTGTACATTGGGAACATGACTCCCATGCACGGGATTTATTCCTCCACCAAACCTCCTGGAGGATTCAGAGGTGATCCCATAATGGTGAGGATAGTGCAAGAGTTGCCCGTCAGCCCTTGCTTTCCCGGTTAGCTCAATACATTACCCTCGGGCCCAGTACAGTACAATATACTCTCCAAATCCGTCAATTGTTACCATTGGTTACCATCAATAGTTACCATCAATACCTTGAAAACCATAATGTTGGAAAAGATTATATGTATACATACATTTTGGCCAAAAAGAGCATATAAGGGTTGTAGGGTTCCGTAAATGTATATCTAGAAGTAAACCTCACCTTAACCAACAAAAGAAGTAAGGAAAACACCCTACTGAGCGTGCTCCTCGTCACTTGGGATGTGATCTGTGCCAAACGGACAACTATACGTGAGACTTGACTCTTGAACCACTTAAGACGAACGGCAAATCACGAAATAACGAGTCGTACATGGAGAATTATGAAATATCGTGATCATGACTGAATTTTACATAATATTACACAAATTTAGTAATTAAGAACACCCGAGGCATAATAGAAATAAATGAAGAAAGGATAAAAATCCACTGTTCACTCAGAGAGAGGTCCCAGCCGGGACTGGTTTTCAGTGTAAAAGTGTCCCGACCATGACACATTTAAAGTGAGCAAGGTTTTGGGGTATTCCGGCCGGGATGGTTTTTAGTGAAAAAGGTGTCCCGATCGGGACACAGGTCCAATGGCTAATATGAAGGAGAATCCCGGCCGGAAAGGATTCAGTGTAAGGATCCTCTGTTCGAAAATAGACTAACAGCAGGGGATTTTTCCTTTTCCATGCAAACCAAACTCAAATGCAATTTTAATCGAAAACCAACACTTAGTAAAATGTATACACATATATAATTTACTTAGACACCAAACCATCCATTATATATGCATCAAACATCAAGGAATCCTCATACAAAACCCTATAAATCTCATGCCCTTCCAACTCCATAAAAATCAAGAATTCATGCAAGCTTTGAAAGGTAAAGGCCCTAAACATGCTTCTAACCTCATAAAACCAAGAAATCATATCATAATTCACAAACCCTACCCAATCATGAATTTATGAAATCATACACTTCCTCATTTATATCTTAAAATGGAAAAGAGAAAGGGCGAAATGATGGTGTGGTGATGATGCTCCAACTTATGCACTTTCCTCCTTGAAATTAAGCTTGAATTTTGATAAAATCTTCCCTTCCCTTCTCTTGGTGTTTGGATCGTGATTTAGTGTGTGAGTGTGTGTGAATTTGATGAAAATGTGATGAATAAAATTTTGAGGGAGATGAGATACATATGATATATTATATCTTCCACTATAATGCATGAGTCACCAATATTTGCACTTTGGTCCTTGAAATATTTAAATTAATTCAAACAAGTTCCATTCCATGATAATTAATCAATTAAGTCCAATTCATGTTATGCAATTAAGTTCACATATTAATGAAATGATCAAGTAAAGTCACATACTAACATTTAATCATATTAACAATTAGTCACGTAAATTCCACATTAATGAATTCATATAAATGCATAGAAATATAATGCATATAATGTTATGAAAAGCATAATTAAATGAATGAAGTAATTAAAATAAACCCCCAACTCCCGAAGACCTGCACGTGGAGTGCTTACCTAAACTTCCAGAAATCGGGGCGTTACAATTCTCCCCCCTTTAGAAGAATCTGGTCCCCGGATTCACTGATTGAAAGAAAATTACTCCGGGCGGAACCATTTCATCTTCTCTTTCGTCTCCCAAGTCATTTCCTCGGTCTTGTCCCTTCGCCACAATTCCTTAGCCATTGGAATCCTCTGGTTTCTTAACTTCTGATACTTCCTATCTAAAATTCTAACCGGCTTCTGAACGAATGACAAACTCGGTTCCAATTCCACTTCTTCAACAGGGAGGATTTCTATTTCATCCGGATAATATTTCCTCAACTGGGACACGTGAAACACATTGTGTATTCAGGTAAGATTAGGAGGTAGGTCCAATCGATAAGCTACTTCTCCAATTCTTTCAAGAATTTCGTACGGACCCAAGTAACGGGATTGAGCTTTCCTTCTTTTCCAATTCTAGTAAACCCTTTGCATGGAGATACCTTCAAGAAAACCCGGTCCCCCACATTAAACTGAAGATCCCTTCTACGAATGTCGGCATAACTTTTCTGTCTGTCTTCAGCAGCTTTCATCCGTTGTTGTAGCTGTTGGACCTTCTCTAACATAGCTTCTACAACTTTAGAGGGTTTCTCTAGTTTCTCACCCTTCTTCACCCCTTCTTGTTTCGTCCATTTTTACTTTTCTAAATCAAAGAACAACGGAGACCGACATTTCTGACCATAAACCAACTCATAAGGAGCCATACCAATTGATGTTTGATAACTATTGTTATATGCAAATTCGATCAACGGAAGTTGCTCATGCCAAGAAGTTTGGAAATCCAACGCACAAGCTCGAAACAAATCTTCTAAATACCATATGACCCTCTCGGGCTGACCATCGGTTTGAGGATGAAAGGCCGTGCTAAAGTGAAGCCTCGTACCCAAAACCCCTTGTAATTCTTGCCACAACTTTGAAGTAAACCGGGGATCTCTATCTGAAACAATACTCACCGGAATCCCATGAAGTCGGACAATCTCCCTGTTGTAAATCTCGGCCAATTTACGGATCTTGAAAGACATTCTATCCGGTAGAAAATGTGCAGACTTTGTCAATCGATCCACTATCACTCAAATACCATCAAATCCGCCTCTAACCTTCGGTAACTCAGAAATAAAATCCATTGTCACCTGTTCCCACTTCCACTCGGGAATAGGTAACGGTTGTAGAAGTCCCCGGGCTTTTGATGCTCGGCTTTTACTCTTTGACAGGTTAGGCAATGTTTCACGAATTAGACCATATCCTTTTTAAATCCACGCCACCAATAATATTGCTTAAGGTCTTTGTACATTTTATTCCCTCCAGGGTGGATGGAATAAGTTGACTTGTGAGCTTCCTCGAGCAATACCCTTTTCAATTCTTCGGGTACTATCACTCGGTTCTTGAAACGAAGAAGACCAGTTTCATCAAACCCAAAAGGACTTTTCGGATCCTCTCTTACCTTAGCAACCAATTTCTGCACTTCTGGATCATTATTATGAGCCTCAAACATTCTTTGCTTCAATTTCAGTTGAACTGTGATATTAGAAACCCGAGCTCTTATCACAATAGGCTCAATTCCACTACTTTCCCCAACTTCCAAATTCAAAACACCAACCTTCCTACTTAAAGCGTCGGCAACCATATTAGCCTTCCCAGGATGATATTTGATAACACAATCATAGTCTTCTAATTGCTCCATCCATCACCGTTGCCTCATATTTAAATCTTTTTGTGTAAACAAGTATTGAAGACTCTTATGATCGGTGAAAATCTCAAAAGACACCCCGTATAAATAATGTCTCCACTTCTCGAGTGCGAATACCACAACAACGAGTTCAAGATCATGTGTTGGGTAGTTCTTTTCATATTCCTTTAACTTCCGGGAAGCATAAGCAATTATTTTCTCGTTCTGAGTTAAAACGCACCCTAAACCTTCCTTCGAAGCATCCGTGTAAACTGCATAACTTTCCAAACCTTCCAGCAAAGATAAAACTGGAGCTGAGACTAATTCTCCTTCAAAATATTGAAGTTCCTCTCACACTTATCATCCCACACATACTTGACATCCTTCTTTGTCAACCGAGTCAAAGGAGCGGCGATCTTAGAAAAATCTTGCACAAACCTCCTATAATATCCCACCAATCCCAAGAAACTCTTCTTTGGTTTCTCCCACTTCAAAACGGCTTCAAACTTCGAAGGATGAACCTCTAAGCCATTGTCCGAAATGATATGACCCAAGAAAGAAACCCGATCGATCCAAAACTCACATTTACTGAACTTTGCAAACAGTTGATGTTCCTTTAATGTTTTCAATACAAGCTGAAGATGCCTTGCATGTTCCTCCGCGGACTTGGAGAAAACCAAAATATCGGACTTGGAGAAAACCAAAATATCATCAATAGATATCACAACAAACTTATCAAGGAACGGTCGGAATATTCTATGCATCATATCCATAAAGGCGGCCGGAGCATTCGTTAATCCAAAAGGCATAACCACAAATTCATGATGCCCATATCGAGTATTGAAGCCCGTCTTTGGAATATCCTCTGCTCGGATCCGTAGTTGATAATAACCTTGTCTCAAATTAAGTTTCGAATACACTTTAGACCTTTGGAGTATGTCGAACAACTCCTCAATGTGGAGAAGGGGATATTTATTTTTGATGGTCATCCTGTTAAGCTCTAGGTAATCAATACACATCCGGAGAGTTCCATCTTTCTTCTTTACAAATAATATAGGCGCACCACACGGCGATGAACTCGGTCTAATATACCCAACTTCCAATAAAGCCTCAAGTTGAACCTTCAACTCTTTCAACTCTATCGGAGCCATCCGATAAGGAGTTTTAGAATATGGCTCTGCATTCGGATACAAGTCAATCACAAACTCTATTTCTCTATCCGGCGGCAACGAATCCAACTTCTCGGAGAACACCTCGAGAAATTCCTTAACCACTTCAGTTTCTTCTAAATTCCTCTGATCTTTAGGCTGATTCAAAATATAGGCTATGAATCCCGTAGCCCCATCGCGAACCAGTTTCTGAGCTTCGGAGAAAGATAACAAAGGCACCGTTTGAGAGCTCCGACCCTATAACCACTTCAGATCCCAACTGAACTCTTTTACCTCGATAATCTACGGTGGCACAGTGCTTGTATAACCAATCCATACCCAAGATAGAACCATACCGAGTCATGGGCAACTCAATGAAGTCCGTCAAGAAAACCCGACCCTCAATACTCACCGGCACCTCTCTAAAAACCCTGTTAGTTTCTATACTACCACCAAAAAACAAACTAACCACGTAGTATGCATTAGAAAAAATAACACACAAAGGCAAGGTAATAGCAACATCACGCAAAAGAAAAGAATGAGTAGCTCCTGGATCAAATAAAGTATGAATGTTTGTGACATGAATGCAAATGGTACCTTCAACAACTGCAGCAGGGTCCACATCTGCATCTTGTTCCTCTCCTTCCAAGGTATATGCACTGGCCCTGACAAATGGCCTCTGACCCCCAGGTGGCGTATCCCGTTGATCGGACATTTATAAACCATATGCTCTGCACTCCCACAAATCAAATAAAGACCCAGACGGCGCCAACAATTCTCATAAGCATGAGTAGACAACCCACAATAAGAGCAACTGGGCTTTCCGGTAGGTGGTGGTATAATAAGGGTAGCACGGGGAGCTTTCTGTATCGGTCCTGAAGGTTTGAACTTCTTTACCGGAACCTTAGGAGGTGTAGGAGCGGTATCATATGCAATAGGCCTCTTGCCGGGATTGTAATTTGATCTTGATCCAGAACCTGAACCTTGGCCTGACCGATATGTAGACCTTCGTGCATTGACCGAATCTTCAACCTTGAGAGCTTTTGAAGTGGCCTTCTTCCAAGTTCTAGTGTTAACAGCTTCAATTGCCGCTTGGATGTCAGGCCTCAAACCTTGCACAAATTGCATTGCCTTGTCGAAATCATCGCTGGCAATGTTGGGTGCATACCACGACAACCTTTCAAACTCTGCAATATACTCAGCAATAGACCTTCCTCCTTATTTGAGCTCCGTAAATTCCTTAAGTCTCCGAGTACGCGAAGATGGAGGAATTAATTTCTTCGTGAATTCCCTTACAAAGACTTCCCAAGTAACTTCTTCTCCGGCGGCATTTAATACAATTCTAGTGATTTCCCACCAAGAGTAGGCCTCGCCTTGAATTTAAAGAAATAGTGCACCGGGCCTTCTCTCGGGACTCACATGGGATGAGTTCCCAAAATCTCTCGATTTCTTTAAGCCACTGTTTGGCTTGAATATCATTTCCTTTGAAGAATTTTGGTGGATGTTGGTTCTGAATCTCTCAAAATACAGCTGAAATTTATACCGGCTGAGGTGGAGGAGCTGGTGGTGTTGGAGTCACATAGACCCTTAATCTTTGATCGATGAGTTGAACCATAGAATTCAAGAAGTCCTGTGGCTGAGCTTGAGGGGGTGGCAGTGGAGGTGGAGTACGGTCACGATGATGCCTGTGACCTGGAGAATGCTCCCTATGAGGATCTCTATGAGGACAACCACGAGGTATCCTGGAACTCAAACACTGTACATGCATGTTTGATTAACAAGTGCAAATGAGTGCAACTAAACTCACGTTACAAATAAGTCACATAAATCAAGTAGATCAAAGAGGTTCAAGTAATTCCAGGTAAGATGCAAGACTCTCAAATAATCAATTAATCCTATGCCATACGACCTAGACTCACAAGACACGACTCAAGAACCGCTGTTTTGCAATCGGGCTCTGATACCACCTTGGGATGTAGCACCCGAAACACTAGGTAGCCACATCCCCCGCACTATAGTTCAATCTGTTGGGATTAGTGCCCTGAAAATCAAATTTCTTTGTAAATACATCGTATTTTGTTGGATTAATAAAACTGAAATTATTGCATGTTATGAGTATATTAACATAATTAATAACGTGTGATGATATTCTTATATGAAATGTGTTTCATTGGAAAGGACTTTGGATATCGAAATCATGTGTTATTAAATTTCTAGTCGGTAAGATAAGAATAAGTTCTCATCGAGACTATAATGTGTTATATAAGATGATTAGTCTTTCGTCATAGAGAAACGGAGTTTCCAGTTATAACACATTGATGTTTTTCAATAGATTTGGAAACATCGAACTGGACCACTAAGATAGTTCATTTTAAACTACTATCTAAAATGAACAAATCTCATGGAGCATTGGACTCTTAATCCTGGTAGCATTTCGACTTTAGGCATGTAATGTTAATCATTGTAATGTGCTCATAAGTGAGGTCTCGATATCGAATGACCGAAAAACCTTTGTACGTTCAGTGATTACATGAAATGTACTAAAGAGAAATATTGATCGAGGAATCTGTGGCTTTGCTGGAAAGTTAAAAGATATTCCTGCATTAGATTTGCAAAGTTCGAATTAAAACTTTGTCCAAAGTACTTCGTGTGATGCGTCACTGAAGTTGTATGTTGAATGTGTTTCACGTACAAGAGATTTGAACTTAAGGCGAATCAAGAGATTTCAGATTACAAGTGAAACATAAATGATAGTAGTATTAATTTATTTTTCATGAATATCTACACGGAGGAGTAAAATGCAAAATTATTCTAGATCGAGAAATTCGTGAATAATTTAATTAATTTTAGAGTGCAACAATATTTATTTAGTGGAATTAAATATTGTTAAACGGTAATTAATTATTATCATGGGATGATAATATATTAACCCGTTTGGAGCTAAAATTAATTAGTCCTGTAGGTCCCCCTGCAAGCCCCAATCGAAAACTCGAAGATAAAACATTAAAGGGAAAGAGAGAAATAAAAATTTCAAAGTGTTTGAAATTAGCCAAGGATTTATTTTAAGAAAATAAATCAAGTTCCAAAGAGTTGGAAATGCCCGGAATTTTATTTGGGAGAAAATAAAATTTTCATCGAAAAATAATAATAATAATAATAATTCGGTGATGACGTGGCAGCTGACGTGGCATGCCACGTCAGCGAGTCAACTGCCAAGTGGCGCTGACTGGGCGCCATATGTGCGACACGTGGAAGATCCAGACCGAGCCACGTCATCATGAAGCAACGGTCCAGATTTGTCTGGACCGGGTCGGTCAAACGAGTCACGAGCCGGGTCAATGGGTCGGTTCTCGGATAGGGTCGGACCGGGTTCGGTTCCAGATCGGACCAGACCCAGACATGTGGCAGCTTCAAAAGAGGCCACGTCACCAAACCCTAGACCGAAGGTGCATCACACGCGCCACCTTGTGGCCTCGCGTGAGGGCGTGTGTGAGCTCCAATCGGGGAGTTCTCAGCGGCGTTGGACTCGTGGAGATGAGAGCTTCAACGTAGTCACCTTGGTTTTCGTGTCCAAGTTACACACGCAAGTGGGAGGTGAAATTACTATTTTGCCCTCTGTTTTTCCCCTATAAATAGGGGCCTTGGCATTTCATTTTTTTCATCCAACTTTGGGAGAGGTTTTGGCTGAGCTCTCGGCTTTGAAACCATATCCTATTCTCCTAGTTAATTCCGATTCATTTTGGAATTAATTTTAATTAGGTGTTTATATATAAACGCCTGATTTCTGGAGAATAAACCCTGAAAAGGGTTTTCTAGTTTAAAGTTTTATTTTCTCTAAGTATTTAGAGAAATACTTTCGGAGTTCACACTCCGAGGGTGTCCCTGGGGTTATTGCAGGGAAGCTCTACCGATTTTAGGAGGAGATCGGGAATCGGGTTCTCGGGAGGTAAATTCCGGGTGCAATAGCCATCTTCGGTGAAAGGTATTTTTATATTGTTTTTATTTAAGCATGATGAATTAGGTGCTCTTAAGTGTTAATTGCATACTTTATTTATCTGCTTTTTGATTTAAAATTTATTATCAATTGCATGTATATACTTGAGTAGTCCCGGCTAGTCTTCCGCTGCTTTGTATTTAAGTATTTTAGAAATATTTTGGTACCTACATATAATACTTGTATTAGAATAAAATTTTAAAGTACGGTCCCGGAGTAGTACTATTTTGGGTCCCGGTACCAGCAACTAGTATCAGAGTCGTGCTCTAGATATATACATACATTGATATGATGCATGCGATGCATAATTTTATATCTACTACTGTGCACATAAATTCTGTCAAAGGAGGCTGGTTTTTAAGTGGGACCGTTTGTGACCCCTCCAGTGTTTCCTGGAAATTTACGTGGAATGGTAATTTTCTAGTAATCGATTTCAATAATCTTCCTGATTAATTACCGAATCAGTAAATATGATTTAAATTATGTGATAATTTATAACTTATTTATTTAAAGTGTCATTTAATTTTAAGCATGATAATTATATGATAATTATTTGCAAGCATGCTTAATTGTTTTATTTTATGGCATGATCATGATAATATGAGATATTATGCTAATTTCAATTATGCATATTTTATTTGATGCGATTGGATAAATAATGTTTAATAGAGATTGAACGAGATGCATAATTGGATTAATATTTTTCGGCCTAATTAATAAAGAGTTATTAAATAAACTTAAAAATATTATTAGGGTTGTAAATGCGATTTATTAATCCAAGTGGGAGCATATTAATTAGATTAATCACTTCCGATTATAAGACGCCAAATAGATTATGTGATAATCAAAGATAATCCACAACTCCAAAAAATTCAAGTGGGAGCAAGACAAAATAGATGGATTCTTACGGTCTCCATTGCCCGTCTATAGTATAGTAGATACATACTACTCGCTTCGGCGGGTATGTGTTCACAGTATACAAGATTAGACTTCTTTGGATAGAATGAAATACGAGGAATGTCAAGCACGACCACGCTTCCGTGGAGTGTCTTGACCTACTAGTATGAATTTCTAGGTAATGGTGTACACTTGACTGAGTGATGTATTAACCTCCCTTCGAAGCTCTGTTACACTCACTTAGAGACCAAAGGTTGACGTGGTGGATTAACATAGTTTGGTAAGAGTTGCCTGGATAACATGTTAATTAAGAATAGTTCATGCTTTTCTAAGTAGTTTTCTACCTCGCTTCCGGGGAGCTAACTGCGGTTAGTTAAGTCATCATTGCGTAAACCAAAAATGCATTCTGTGGATTTCATTTAATGGTTAGACGCTAAAGAAGTAACATACAGATTCATAACTTGCGCATATTTTAAATATTTCAGTTTTAAAACAATGACATCCGCTAGCCCGCTTCAATCGATTATTAAGGAAAATAGGCTTGAAGGTTCAAACTATGCTGATTGGAAAATGAATCTTGATATCGTGTTTGGACACGAGGGTTTGAAATATGTGCTCACTGAACCTTTTCCGGGAGTACCAGAAACCACAGCCACCCGACTTTGAAAGACAACTATGGCAAGTGGATCAAGCATAATGATCTGGCTATGTCTTATATCCTGGCATCTGTCTCAAATGTTCTTAAGCATCAAATGCATGAGATGCCTACTGCTAAGAACATGATGGAAAATCTTCATCAGATGTTCGGTGGACAGAATCGTACACGTAGGCACGAGCTGATAAGAAGGCTCTTGGTAACTAAAATGTTTGAAGGATCACCTGTTCAGGATTATGTTATGAACATGATGGCTTATCTGAACGAAATTGAGAGCCTTGGTGCTAAGATGGATAATCTCAGCAAACAGGACATGATCCTGTGCTCTCTTCCAAAATCATTTGATGCGTTCAGGCAGAATTATTCTATGAATAAGTTGGATTTCACACTGCCTGAACTAATGAATGAACTCAAGGTAACAGAAGGGGTAATGAAAGCTAAGGGAACGGTTCTCCTGGCACAGGCATCGACTTCCACGGTTCCAAAAACCAACAAGTGTAAGAAAGGAAAGGGAAAAGTTTCCAATCCTAAAGGAAAGGTTCAGAAGAAGAAAGCTAAGCCAAGCAAGGGAAAATGTTTCCATTGTGGAGGAAATGGGCACTGGAAAAGGAATTGCCCAAAATACTTAGCCAGTCTTCCTGTTAAGTCATCTGTACAAGGTATAGTGATGTCTTGTTTATTAGAAGTATGTTTAGTTGGAAGTCCATCAGATTCCTGGTGTGTGGACTCAGGTTCAACTAATCATATCTGCAATTCATTGCAAGGATTCAAGCTAACCAGGAAGCTTAAAGACAGCGAGATGCAGCTACTGCTCGGAGATAATACTAGTATATCTGTATTAGCAGTAGGGACTGTGAATTATATTTTGGCAGTAGGGTTTTGATTTTGAAAGACACTTTATATGTACCGTCTATACGCAGAAATCTGATTTCTGTTAGTTGTTTAATGAATAATGGTTTTAGTGTTTATTTTGAATGATGTTTAACCATTAAGCATAATAAAAGGTTTATTTGCTCTGGTACAGTAAGCGATGGTCTTTTCTTATTATACCCCGATAAGAACCCTAATTCCGAACTTAACACTACTAAACTTGACTTACCATTCAAGAGAAAAGCTCCTATGCCCAACGAGGCTTATAAGTGGAACCTACGGCTTGGTCATATTAATTCAAATAGGATCCAAAGACTAATTTTAGATAGACTATTAAGTCCTTTGGACTTGACAGAACTTCTAGTCTGCGAATCCTGTTTTGAATGAAAAATGACCAAGAGGTCTTTCAAGACTAAAGGTAATCGAGCCACAGAGTTGCTTGAATTAATTCATACAGATGTGTGTGGTCCTATGAGTGTTCAAGCAAGAGGAGGTTTTGAGTATTTCATCACTTTTACGGATGATTATTCCAGATATGGATACGTCTATTTGATGAGATATAAGTCTGAAGCTTTTGAAAAGTTCAAAGAATATAAGGCTGAAGTCAAGAATCAAATTGGAAAACGTATCAAGGCACTTCGATCGGATCGTGGTGGAGAATATTTATCTATAGAGTTTTTAGAATTTCTCACTGCAAATGGGATTAAATCTCAGTTATCTGCACCGGGTACACCCCAACAGAATGGTGTTGTAGAAAGGAGAAATAGAACTCTAATGGAAATGGTAAGATCCATGATGAGTCATGCTACCCTACCGAGTTCGTTTTGGGGATTTGCTCTCGAAACGGCAGCTCATATAATAAACCATGTTCTATCCAAGTCAGTTCCTAAAACACCAATGGAACTGTGGCGAGGGCGGAAGCCTAGTATCTCCTATCTTCGGATATGGGGAAGCCCAACCCATGTGTTAAGAAAGGATCCTGACAAGTTGGAATCAAGAACAGAGGTTTGTTTGTTCATAGGTTATCTTAAAGGAACAAGAGGTGGGATATTTTACGATCCGAGAGATCACAAAGTGTTTGTAAGCACTAATGCTAAATATCTCGAAGACGATTTCGTAAATGACCACAAGGGTAGAAGTAAAATAGTGTTAGAAGAAATGACAGAATCAGATACTGAACTCCAAGAACCCATAACAACTGAAAATGTGATGGATACGTATGATGTACCAGATACGACATATGATGTAGGGACAAGTACAAAACAACCTCGTCGTAGTGGGAGGATTTTCAGGGCACCTGACAGATACTTATGATTAACCCAAGTGGTTGAATCTGACATATCTGATCCTTTCACATATGATGAAGCTATAAAAGATATAAACGCTGACCGTTGGGTCAAAGCCATGGAATCTGAGTTAGATTCAATGTATTCTAATAAATTCTGGGAACTTGTAAAGATGCCTGAGGGCATTAAACCTATTGGATGCAAATAGGTTTACAAGCGGAAAAGAGGAGTGGACGGAAAGGTAGAAACCTTTAAAGCAAGGCTTGTGGCAAAGGGTTATACTTAGAAAGAAGGTATCGATTATGATGAAACCTTCTCGCCCTTAGCAATGCTTAAGTCCATAAGAATTCTTCTCTTCGTTGTGGCTTATTATGATTATAAAATCTGGCAAATGGATATAAAGACTGTCTTCTTGAACGGGCACCTTCAAGAAGAGATATACATGGCTCAACCTCAGGGCTTTATAGCTAGAAATCAGGAGCATATGGTATGCAAGCTTAATAGATCAATCTATGGTCTTAAGCAAGCATCTAGATCGTGGAACATCAGATTTAATGAAGCAATTAAATCCTTTGGATTTATATAGTTGCCTGATGAACCGTGTGTGTACAAAAGACATCAGAGTAGTGTTATAACATTTTTAGTTTTATACGTAGATGATATTTTGCTCATTGAGAATGACACAGGAGTATTGTCAGCAGTCAAGATTTGGTTGTCAAATCAGTTTGACATGAAAGACCTAGGTGAGGCCAGTTATATTTTAGGGATCAGACTTTGTCGTGATCGGAAAAATAAGATGATTGGTTTATCACAAGCAACATATATAGATAAGATGCTGGCAAGGTACAATATGGCTGACTCTAAGAAAGGTTCATTACCTTTTCGACATGGAGTCCATCTGTCTCGAGATCAGTGTCCCAAGACAGCTGAAGAGACAGAGGAAATGAAAAATATTCCGTATGCTTCGGCAGTCGGAAGCCTCATCAGTCAAACCCTGGACCCCAACACTGGATAGCTGTAAAGCATATATTGAAGTACTTGAGAAGAACTCAGGATTATATGCTTGCTTATCGCAGTGATGAGCTCATTCCTATAGGGTACACAGATTCAGATTTCAATCTCACTTAGATGCTAGACGTTCGACGTCTGGATACGTGTTCACTCTGGAAGGAGCAGCCGTAAGTTGGAGGAGTATTAAGCAAAGTTGCATTGCTGACTCCACTATGGAAGCCGAATACGTGGCAGCTTCGAAAACAGCTAAAGAAGCGTATTGGTTTAGAAATTTCCTAATAGATTTGGAAGTCATCAAAGATGGAATTACACTAATCACATTGTACTATGACAATGCTGGAGCGGTAGCCAACTCCAAGGAACCTCGAAGTCATAAATGTGCAAAGCACATCGAGAGAAAGTTCCACATTATTCGAGATTATGTGGAACGTGGAGAAGTGGCAGTAGTAAAGATTGACTCGATAAACAATCTGGCAGATCCCTTCACTAAGACTTTGTAGCAAAAGGGTTTTAATACTCATGTAGAAGGGATGGGCTTAGATGTGTAGCCAATTGGATTTAGGGCAAGTGGGAGATTGTTGGGATTAGTACACTGAAAATCCAATTTCTTTGTAAATACATCGTATTTTGTTGGATTAATAAAACTAAAATTATTGCAAGTTATGAGTATATTAACATAATTAATAACGTGTGATGATATTCTTATATGAAATGTGTTTCATAGGAAAGGACTTTGGATATCGAAATCACGTGTTATTAAATTTCTAGTCGGTAAGATAAGAATAAGTTCTCATCGAGACTATAATGTGTTATATAAGATGATTAGTCTTTCGTCATAGGGAAATGGAGTTTCCAATTATAACACATTGATGTTTTTCAATAGATTTGGAAACATCGAACTGGACCACTAAGATAGTTCATTTTAAACTACTATCTAAAATGAACAAATCTCATGGAGCATTGGACTCTTAATCCTGGTAGCATTTCGACTTTAGGCATGTAATGTTAATCATTGTAATGTGCTCATAAGTGAGGTCTCGATATCGAATGACCGAAAAACCTTTGTACGTTCAGTGATTACATGAAATGTGCTAAAGAGAAATATTGATCGAGGAATCTGTGGCTTTGCTGGAAAGTTAAAAGATATTCCTGAAATAGATTTGCAAAGTTCGAATTAAAACTTTGGCCAAAGTACTTCGTGTGATGCGTCACTGAAGTTGTATGTTGAATGTGTTTCACGTACAAGAGATCTGAACTTAAGGCGAATCAGGAGATTTCATATTAGAAGTGAAAAATAAATGATAGTAGTATTAATTTATTTTTCATGAATATCTACACAGAGGAGAAAAATGCAAAATTATTCCAGATCCAGAAATTCGTGAATAATTTAAGTAATTTTGGAGTGCAACAATATTTATTTAATGGAATTAAATATTGTTAAACGGTAATTAATTATTATCATGGGATGATAATATATTAACCCGTTTGGAGCTAAAATTAATTAGTCCTGCAGGTTCCCTTGCAAGCCCCAATCGAAAACCCGAAGATAAAACATTAAAGGGAAAGAGAGAAATAAAATTTCAAAGTGTTTGAAATTAGCCAATGATTTATTTTAAGAAAATAAATCAAGTTCAAAAGAGTTGAAAATGCCCGGAATTTTATTTTGGAGAAAATAAAATTTTCATCGAAAAAAAAAAAAATAATAATAATAATTCGGTGATGACGTGGCAGCTGACATGGCATGCCTCGTCAGCGAGTCAGCTGCCAAGTGGCGCTAATTGGGCGCCATATGTGCGACACATGGACGGTCCAGACCGAGCACGTCATCCTGAAGTAACTGACTCGCTGACGGGTCGGTCAAACGGGTCACGGGCCTGGTCAACTGGTCGGTTATCGGATAGGGTCGGACCGGGTTCCGGGTCGGATCAGACCCGGACATGTGGCAGCTTCAGAAGAGGCCACGTCACCAAACCCTAGACCGAATGTGCATCACACGCGCCACCTTGTGGCCTCGCGTGAGGGCGCGTGTGAGCTCCGATCGGGGCGTTCTCGGTGGCGTTGGACTCGTGGAGATGAGAGCTTCAACGTAGTCACCTTGGTTTTCGTGTCCAAGTTACATACGCAAGTGGGAGATGAAATTACTATTTTGCCCTCGGTTTTTCCCCTATAAATAGGGGCCTTGGCATTTCATTTTTTTCATCTAACTTTGGGAGAGGTTTTGGCTGAGCTCTCGGCTTTGAAACCATATCCTATTCTCCTAGTTAATTCTGATTCATTTTGGAATTAATTTTAATTAGGTGTTTATATATAAACGCCTGATTTCGGGAGAATAAACCCTGAAAAGGGTTTTCTAGTTTAAAGTTTTATTTTCTCTAAGTATTTAGAGAAATACTTTCGGAGCCCACACTCCGAGGGTGTCCCTGGGGTTATTGCAGGGAAGCTCTGCCGATTTCGCTAGGAGATCGGGAATCGGGTTCTCGGGAGGCAAATTCCGGGTCAGTAGCCATATCCGGTGAAAGGTATTTTTATATTGTTTTTATTTAAGCATGATGAATTAGGTGCTCTTAAGTGTTAATTACATACTTTATTTATCTGCTTTGTGATTTAAAATTTATTATCAATTGCATGTATATACTTGAGTAGTCCCGACTAGTCTTCCGCTGCTTTGTATTTAAGTATTTTAGAAATATTTTGGTACCTGCATATAATACTTGTGTTATAATAAAATTTTAAAGTACGGTCCCGGAGTAGTACTATTTTCGGGTCCCGGTACCAGCACAATCCACATATGGAACGGGCACCCATACATGAATCAAGCCTATAGCGAAGGGGAGACACTAAAAAAAAAAAACAAAACACACTAACTAGGCAGAACTAACCCTTAGTTACATATTACAATGCAAAATGATAAGGCGGAAGCATAATACGTACATTCATATCATCAACATCATTCAAGTTCAATCCCTTATGTCCAAATATATATAATCCCCACAAGTGTATCAAAAGCAATACAACGATATATAAATATCAACATGAGGGTGAAATGCTAGACTCAAAGTAAAGGACTTGACTCGACTCCCGCCTAGCACACCACCTGCAAAACCTAAAAAGTGAGGTGTCAGTCTATATAAAGAGAGCAATATAAGTTTTTAATAGATATAAGCACAATTACCATGCAAGCCATAATATCGCGTAAGCTTTTATAAAGAGAGCAATATAAGTTCAAGAATAAAGTAGCACTCGCCCGGGATTACAACTAATCAATTTTAACAGTTCAATCAATTCATTCAATCCGTGGCCCGGCGAGTGAAGGCAGTCTCCAACCTTCACTCCAAACAGTGTACAATCATGAGGGTTTCCAATGATTAAGTGATCATACAAACCATTAACGTGCAATCAATTACCAGTTTCATGACCCTTTTCCCTCCAGTTGATGGAGGGTTTGCAAGACCCAACCATCCAATCATGGTGTACGCCGGGAACATGACTCCCACGCACGGGATTTCTTCCTCCACCAAACCTCTTGGTGGATTCAGAGGTGATCCCACAATGGTGAGGATAGTGCAAGAGTTGCTCGTCAGCCCTTGCTTTCCCGGTTGGCTCAATACATTGCCCTCAGGCCTCGGTGCAGTACAATATACTCGCCAAATCCGTCAATTGTTACCATTGGTTACCATCAATAGTTACCATCAATACCTTGAAAACCATAATGTTGGAAAAGATTATATGTATACATACATTTTGGCCAAAAAGAGCATATAAGGGTTATAGGGTTCCGTAAATATATATCTAGAAGTAAACCTCACCTTAACCAACAAAAGAAGTAAGGGAAACACCCTACTGAGCGTGCTCCTCATCACCTGGAATGTGATCTATGCCAAACGGACAACTATACATGATACTTGACTCATGAACCACTTAAGACGAATGGTAAACCACGAAATAACGAGTCGTACATGGAGAATTATGAAATTTCATGATCATGACTGAATTTTACATAATATTACACAAATTTAGCAATTAAGAACACCCGAGGCATAATAGAAATAAACGAAGGAAGGATAAAAATCCACTATTCACTCAGAGAGAGGTCCCGGCCGGGACTGGTTTTTAGTTTAAAAGTGTCCCGATCGTGACACATTTAATGTGAGCAAGGTTTCGGGGTATCCCGACCGAGATGGTTTTTAGTGAAAAAGGTGTCCTGGTCGGGACACAGGTCCAGTGGCCAATCTGAAGGAGAATCCCGACCGGGATCCTCTGTTCGAAAACAGAGTAACAGCAGGGGATTTTTCCTTCTCCTTGCAAACCAAACTCAAATGCAATTTTAATCCAAAACCAACACTTGGTAACATGTATACACATATATACTTCACTTAGACACCAAACCATCCATTATATATGCATCAAACATCAAGGAATCCTCATACAAAACCCCATAAATCTCATGCCCTTCCAACTCCATAAAAATCAAGAATTCGTGCAAGCTTTAAAAGGTAAAGGCCCTAAACATGCTTCTAACCTCATAAAACCAAGAAATCATATCATAATTCACAAACCCTACTCAATCATGAATTTATGAAATCATACACTTCCTCATATATACCTTAAAATGGAAAAGAGAAAGGGTGAAATGATGGTATCGTGATGATGCTCCAACTTATGCACTTTCCTCCTTGAAATTAAGCTTGAATTTTGATGAAATCTCCCCTTCTCTCATCTTGGTGTTTGGATCGTGATTTAGTGTGTGAGTGTGTGTGAATTTGATGAAAATATGATGAATGAAATTGTGAGGGAGATGAGATACATATGATATATCATATCTTCCATTATAATGCATGAATCACAGATATTTGCACTTTGGTCCTTGAAATATTTAAATTAATGCAAACAAGTTTCATTCCATGACAATTAAAATTAAGTCCAGTTCATGTTATGCAATTAAGTTCACATATTAATGAAAATGATCAAGTAAGGTCATATACTAACATTTAATCATATTAACAATTAGTCACGTAAATTCCACGTTAATGAATTCATATAAATGCATAGAAATATAATGCACATAATGTTACGAAAAGCATAATTAAATGAATGAAGTAATTAAAATAAACTCCCAACTCTCGAAGTCCCGCACGTGGATTGCTTACCTGAACTTCCAGAAATCGGGGTGTTACATTAAATTAATCTTTTTTCTCCATTTACGAATACTACATCTTCTTTCTCTTTCATTTGTCTTCTTAAATTTACTCTTCAAAATCTACATTTGTGAGGAAAAAGAAGTTGTCTATGGTCCCAAGTTATCCAATAAAACCAAAAGGTAATATTAACTTATATTTAGTTGTAGTTTATTTTTTATAGTTTTATTATGAATAAATTATTTAGATAAAATTTATGATTAATTTGTCAATGGTAAATTAGTTTAATATTTTGAGAAAAGATTGTATCTGAATAAGGTAAAGATACGTACGTGTTTAATTTTGGATAATTTAGTACTGGTAGAGTTTTATATTTTGACAAATATTATATTTTTATCTCTAATTTTAAATAATATACTGTGTTTAATTTTAAATAATTTAGTGTTGATATGAATTTTATATATTAAGATTTTTTATTTATTATTAAGATTACTGTGTTAATTTTATTATGGATAAATTATTTAATTTAAATATTGTATCTAAATAGTAATTTTAGTTTGACGAAGATAACTATGTTGTGGATAAATTTTTAGCTAAAAAATTGTACCTGAAATAGTAATTTAGTTTTTTTTTTTAAAATTATGAATAACATTTATAATTAATTTGTTAACTATAGTCTATGTTGCATGGACACGGACACGACACGACACGGGCACGGCGACACGGATTTTTTTAAAATTTTAGGACACGACACGGCTCCGACACGGCTATATTTTATATAAATAAATATATTTTATATATAAATAAATATATTTTATAAGTATAATCTACGTAACATAAAATATTTATAAAAATATATAATATTAAAAACTAAAACAAGTTTTGTTATTTTAATTTTCTCTCGAAAAAATTCAAAAAATATTAAAAAAGGCATAAAAAAATAATAAAATTGCCCCGCCGTGTTCGAGCCGTGTCGGACACTCCACCTCGCCGTGTCTGACACCATGTCCCAATTTTATTTTTTTTTTCCGGACACTCCTCCAGCCGTGTCCGACACATGTCGGAGGCGTGTCCGTGTCCAACACGTATCGGACACCGCACGAGCCATTTTTTAGGCGTGTCCGTGCTTTAGAGACTATAGTTATCTTTCTTTTGTCTCATGGTAGCCTGCTCCAATCCCCTTACTAAAATTTCGTTATTGGGTTAGCCATACACTTCACATGTTTCTAGCGATTCCCATGGCATTATCAAATGATACAAGTCTTGGATAAGAATCTACAACGCACTGGAACGCCCTTGTTGACGATTTACTTTATCTCAAATGACTATCAAAATAGGTTAAAGATAAATGATTTTTTATTTTAATTTCTTATGCTATTTTGTTAATAAAATCTATTATTTTATTTTAAATCATGTTAAATTCAGTCCATAATTTTTTTAATTTATATAGGCACTATGAGTAAAAGAAATTTACAACTTTACTTCAAAAAAAAAAAAACCTCGTTAAGGTAATAGCAATGCACCTTGACACTTAAACAATTCATAACAAAGTACCGATCTTCTTGAGATTTCAACGACAAAATAATAAGTTAATGTTTTAAGTTATACTTACTTTAAATCATACTCGTTTTATTTATATATATCGAATAAAATAATATCCCGAAATTCTAGTTCCATCCCTGCGCCACTGAGCAATATCAAACAATTCAATATTTGTGGGGTTTCTGTTGATGTCTTCCATGAAAAGCTTTGTGTAATACTGCAAATCTTGTCCGTCAAAGGCTAAGCCCATCTCCTCATTTATTTTCTCCAATTCCTCATTTATGTCGTCTTTCCTCATGTAATCGAATGGGTGGGCCTGCACATAACTTCTTTCACCTTCCAATTGGGAAATTTAGACTATGAATTACAAGAAATGTGTAATAACCACTTGAAACGGAGAGCATCAACCCTTAATTAGCTAGAACAAGAAGTAAAAATAAAATGGTTGAAAAGGAAAAAAAAGCGCCAAAATACAACTGGAATTAAAGTTCTATTAGTTTTTATGCTCAAACTAACGGGAAGACCGATTCTAAAAAAAATATAGTAGTTTAGTGACTATTCTTGTTAAAATTGAAAGTGAGGGACTAAAAACGAATAAGTCGTATAGTTGGATGACTAAAAATATAATATTCCCATTTTATTATTTTAAATATTAAATTATATATAATAAATTTGAATTTAATGGGTTAAATATAATATTTGGAAAACATAATATACATATAGAGTTATAATATATAATAAATATATATATATAAAAGTAATATTTATATATATTATATATCATATATATTACGTACATATCTGTATGTATAAATATACATACTGGCGTGTTATATATATATATATATTGGCGTGCTGTGGTGGTGTAATATATGTATATATATATATAATATCTGTATGTATAAATATACATACTGGTGTGTTAATTGTTATATATATATATTGGCGTGCTGTGGGGGTGTAATATATGTATATATATATAACTTATATATGATCTATAATATATATAAATATTTCTTTATTATATATATTAATTATATAATATAACTCTATATATATTATGTTTTCTATTCATACGCAGTAGTCAGCAAGCCCAACATTACAACAATGGAGGCCTTTCTAGCTAGTTATATTCATGTTTTCTATTACATTTTTAGTCATCCAACTATATGACTTATTCGTTTTTCGTCCCCCACTTTCAATTTTAGCAATAATGATCACTAAACTACCATATATTTTTTTTCAGAATCGGTATTTCCGTCAGTTTAAACGTTAAAACAAACGGAATCTTAATTCCAATTGTATTTTAATGCCGTTTTTTCCCTTTGCAACTATTTTTACTTCTTGTTCCAGCTAATTAAGGGTTGGGGCTCTCCACTTGAAATGGAGAGCATCAACCTTTAATTAGCTGGAACAAGAAGTAAAATGGTTGCAAAGGGAAAAACAACGCCAAAATACAACTGGAATTAGAGTTCTGTTTGTTTTAACGCTCAAACTAACGAAAAGACCGATTCTGAAAAAAATATGGTAGTTTAGTGACCGTTCTTGTTAAAATTGAAAATGGGGAACGAAAAACGAATAAGTCGTATGGTTGGATGATTAAAAATGTAATATTCCCATTTTTTTATTTTAAATATTAAATTATATATAATAAATTTGAATTTAATGGATTAAATATAATATTTGGAAAACATAATATATATAGAGTTATAATATATAATTAATATATATAATAAAGTAATATTTATATATATTATATATCATATATATTACGTACATATCTGTATGTATAAATATACATACTGGTGTGTTATATATATATATTGGCGTGCTGTGGTGGTGTAATATATGTATATATATATAATATCTGTATGTATAAATATACATACTGGCGTGTTATGTATATATATTGGCGTGCTGTGGTGGTGTAATATATATATATATATATATATATATATATATATAACTAATATATATGATCTATAATATATATAAATATTTCTTTATTATATATATTAATTATATAATATAACTCTATATATATTATGTTTTCTATTCATACGCAGTAGTAAGCAAGCCTAACATTACAACAATGGAGGCCTTTCTGGCTAGTTATATCCTGGTTCCCCTTCTCCTTGTTCCTCTATCCCTCTACTTAGCTTCGTTCATGCGTTTTCGATCCGAAAAGACGAATCTACCCCCCGGCTCGAGGGGGTGGCCGGTTCTAGGTGAGAACTTCATGCTCGCCTCATTAGGCCCGGAGAAATTCATTGGCGACAGAATGATGAAATACTCTACCGACGTATTCCAGACCTCCATCCTCGGAGAAAAGGTGGCAGTCCTGTGTGGCGCCCAGGGGCATAAGTTCCAGTTTGCGAACGCAAACGAGAACAAAATTTTCAAGCGATGGGTGCCAGATTCGCTGAAGAAGATCACGATGTTACCTGAGGATAGAAGAAAGAAAGCATTAGCTGCCTTCAAACAAAGCATCCATCAGGTTGTCCTAAAGCCGGAGGCCCTCAAACAGCACGTATCGGTGATGGATGCTGTGGCCCGAAAACACATGGATCAATATTGGGTAAATAGTACTGAAGCTGTGAAGGTGCTTCCTTTAGCAAAGAACTACACTTTCGAGCTAGCTTGTATAGTGTTGCTAAATGTGGTGGAAGAAGAGAGCATCAAGAGATTGGCCCATCCGTTTTACATTCTGGGCGATTCTTTGTTCTCCATGCCTATCAATTTACCGGGCACGGCTTATAGCCGGGCTAGACAAGGCGGGAAAATGGTGCGAGAGGAGCTGGTGAGGATCATCAAGGAGAGAAGGGAGGAGATTGTGGAGAATAAGGAAACGGAGGGTCGAGATATGTTGTCGAAGCTGCTGTTTATAAGAAATGAAGATGGAGAGTTCTTGAGTGACATGGAGATCTCTTACGAAATTTCAGGCTTGCTGCTGGCTAGCTTCGACAGCACTAGCAGTGCTGTTACTGCTGTCATCAATTACCTTGCTCAACTTCCTCACATTTATGAACAAGTTTACGAAGGTACGTGCTTATAATTATTTGCATACATGGTTTAGAACTGATGTTTCCTTTGAATTGCAGATTCATTTTATGTGTTGTTTCGATTGTTTTAGAACAAATGGAGATCAAGAAATCTAAAGGTCCTGATGAGCTCTTGACATGGGACGATATTGAGAAGATGAAGTATTCTTGGAACGTTGCACGCGAGTCACTAAGATTGATGCCGCCCTCTCAAGGAATGTTTAGGGAGGCCACAGCTGAGTTCACCTATGCAGGGTTCACCATTCCTAAAGGATGGAAGGTATGTGTGGCAAAATCGGCTTTGAATTTTCTATTTCAATTATATGTTTTATCTTTTTTTTTACTCATCAAATATATTGGTACACAGTCAAGATTAGAGAAAACTGAAACACGAGATGCAAGCCCAAGAAAACCTCATATATTACATTGATATATTCCGAGAATTTGTATGATTATATGAACGCCCGATACGAATTTAGTTCCTGATACTTTTTTTTGGTGCACAGTTCCTGATACTCACTGATCAATATTTGAGTATAAATTCATTACCGTAATGCCACGAGTTATGTCAAACCTCAATATATGCCCTTATAACTATCCATTTAAAACTTATAATTACATTGATATATTCGGAGATTTTGTATGATTATATATACAGACGCCAATTTTCAAAAACTTCGATGATGAATTTT
This sequence comes from Lantana camara, assembly GCA_037501455.1. NCBI lineage: Eukaryota > Viridiplantae > Streptophyta > Magnoliopsida > Lamiales > Verbenaceae > Lantana > Lantana camara. Next base: position 1,750,211 of record CM074865.1, read on the forward strand.
GTTCTTCACACTCACTAATCAATATTAACTTCAAAGTTATTACCATAATATAATATAATACCATTATACCTATCTGTTTAAAACAACAAAGATCCTTTTAAGCATGTGGTGGTTACCTTAATTCACTGTATCTATACTCATTCTTGCAGACATTTTGGACTGTTCATTCAACACACAAGAATCCCGACTACTTCCCCGAGCCAGAAAAGTTTGATCCGTCGAGGTTTGAGGGGAGTGGTCCGGCTCCTTACACGTTCGTCCCCTTCGGCGGAGGACCAAGTATATGCCCAGGAAGAGAGTATGCCAGGCTTGAAGTTTTGGTTTTCATGTATAATGTGGTGACGAGATTCAAGCTTGAAAAGGCCATCCCAGATGAGAAGAATGTTTACATTAATGGTTCTGCTATACCGGCTCATGGGCTTCCTGTTAACCTCACTCCCCACAAAAATTAAATTTCCTAAACTTGTTATGTGTTGTTGAATAAATGCCAGATTTGTTTACTCGATAATATTATTCTGTAATAAAACCTCCTGAGGAGGTGTCGGAGTGTGTCATTTCTGAAGCCACTTAGTTCTCGGTTCCCAAAAAGGAAAATTCTAACCCAGATCCGTCTTGGTCGAACTCAACCAATTAAAAAGGCAAGTGAATTACACTTGTTATTTGATTGACCACTCTTCCTAAATTTTCCACCAACCACACGGCAAGTATAAAACACTCGTTCCCTCATTACTGGTTTGGCGAGCCAGGCTCGGACTCCTTAAAAAAGATGTAAGATGTAATGGAATCTAGTTTTTTCTTCATCTTTTATTTTTTGTTAATTGATATCCTTTTTCTTTTAGTTATCTTTCTATTTCAGTGATTTTAAAAATCAAAAATTTTTTTTTAAAAAGTTACTGTTAATTAAGCCTATCACGAGGGCCACTCGTGCAAGAAACAGCGGAAACTCAAAGTCAGGATCCATGTGCGTATGCAATACCTTTCGTTTTGAGAAATTCGATTTGATTCTCAACAGCAAGATCCATATTCCAGCACTTGAAACATTTGGTTTATTCAACTAATTAAGTATCGGAATTAGGGGTGGGTATCGGGATCGGGGAATTCGGGACCCGTCCCTACCCGATCGAGACGGGGAAATCGGGCTTTTGAATAGTCGGGACGGGTACCCGATCCCGACTCAAAAACGCGGGATCGTGATCGGGATTTAAAATACTACCCGATCGGGGAATTCGGGTACCCGAATTCATCGACATATTAAACTTTTTTTTTTTATATATATATATATAGTTAATATAATAAGTAATAATATATATATATATATATATATATATATATATATATATATAATTAAAATTATATTAATATTTAATACTCTAAGTCATTAGTCATATTTAATATATAGCCATAGCAGGCATTCTGTAATGACATTCAGTAAATTTATAGTGATTATATATATATATATATATATATATATATATATATATATTTAATATAATAAGTAATAATTTTTATATATAATTAAAGTTATATTAATATTTAATACTCTAAGTCATTAGTCATATTTAATATATAGCAATAGCAGGTACACATTCTGTAATATATAACAGGCATATTTAATATATAGCAATAACAATAGCATCATAATATTTTAACAAGAAATGTATGTATCTTCTACTTTTGGAATCGGAAGCAATGAGTTTCATATTTTGTAATTAACAGGAAATGTATGTATCTTCTACTTTTGGATATGTATCTTTTTCCCGGAAGCACTACAACTTTGACTATTCATTAAATAATAAAGAAACAGAAGCAATGAGTTTCGGACACCACCCATCCCACATGTCCATCATATTGACCTTTCTACTCTAAGATCTTCCACCATCTCCTCCTTACTCTGCTGGCATCGAAGCAACAGGTATTATTAGTACAATCTTAATTTTATCTCAAGGAACTTCATACACATTAAATCAAGAGCGTATAAAAAGTGAAACCAGTGCCTTTATTGTATGCAGATAAGAAGAAACACTTACTTGCGCTGCTCAAATGATGCTTAGAAGTTAGAACAATACCATCAACTTTGTTTTTGAATTCCGATTGGTCCCGAGAATTGATGCTTTTCCGAGATAATAAGAGGTTTTAAGTAACCAACAGTGGGGACGGTAAAGATGCTTTGGCATATAATATTTAATTTTACATATATCTCGATAAGACGCCCTCATTTTCCTTTGCACATGTATAATTTATAAAGATTTCGTGCATATATGATATAACATTGAAAACAAAATTTAAAAAACATGGGACTTGGGATACAGCTACCAATAAGATGTACTACATTTTTCTTGAGAAAAGGGCGTTGAATCTCACGTTTTATATCGTATGGAATAAATAACTATTACGTTGGACGCCGGTCGTTGTCGGTTATGGAAGAGTGGCGATTGGCGAACGAGAGGAAGAGGAATGTGACTAGCTGACTAGGATTTCATTTCAAATTCAAGAATTGGGTTAAAAACGGAAGACTAATGGTCTTCCCTAACGGTTGATTGGTATAAAATATAATTGAGAATGTTTATTATTGAGGTAATTCTCATTTCTACAAATTTGAATTTATTCATTCTTTAGGTATACCCCATGATATTAATTACTCTTAATTTTAAATTTTATTTACTTTTTATATAATCGTCATATAATTTTTAAATTTATATTATATATGTGTCTACATAATATTATTATTATTATTATTATTATTATTATTATTATTATTATTATATAATCAAGTTGTAGATTTAATAAATTGTATTGAATTTATGTAAAAACAAATATAATATAAATATACTATATATTATATATTAAAAAATATATATTGAATATATTACTTTATTTACTTATAAATTTATAGATATGCATAATAGATAAAAAAATATTCTATAAAAACAAAATTTGACATTTATATCAAATTTATTTTAAATATCATTCATTATATTATAAATATGGAAAACTCACATAATCTACGTATGAATATGTGAATATTAATATATTTTATTATATTTATATGTATATATAAATCACTCTCACTCACTCACACGTGGTGTGACACCCTGATATTCAGAAAAGTAAGAAATTATAAATTAAGAAAATATTATATCACAACATGCATACATATTATTTGGTATATTAACTGTGTAATTTATTTATCTAAATTTTTAGAGCTACTTGATTAAATTTGCATTTACAACAATTATAATAAATATGAATAATATATATATATATATATATATATATATATATATATATATATATATATATATATATATTATAGATTTGAATTATTTTAATTTCGTAAGACTTTAAATTGTTTACCTAGTTGTTTTACGGATCCCACATTTTAGAAACTAAGATGTTAAATATTTTATTAGACAAAAATTATTAGGGAATAACTGAAATAAATAAAGTTTAACATTATTTTGTAACCAGGGGTTCTATATTCGTATAATAATAATAATAATAAAAATAATATTAATAATGAAATATGGAATAACGTCCCATTGTTACTTCTTGATATGTATAATTTAATTATAAAAACAAATGACCTTTTTGTTATAAGCCATAAGATATATTTAATGTTTCCTTAATTAGGAAGATAGAGACTTGTCCTTGATTTCAACCCACCAACGTGTCCCTCATTCTAAACCCCCACATTAAAGGAAAGAATGATTCAGCACTCAAAAGGAATTAACAAAACAATTGTTTTTCCATTAACTCTCTCATCCCTCTCTTTCACTCTCGGACAGAAAGAAAGAAAGAGAAAAGAAGGTAAGCCCCTATTTCCCTTCCCATGACTTCCATTAATGTAAATGATAAATTTGATTGTGTAGTGTTTCTTTCCTTTCCCCAATTTGATTGTATTGTTTTATTTACTAATCATGTTTTTCATTTTTGTAAATATTTGTCTTGAACTCCACTATAACTTAAACTTACCAAATTAATTTTTTTTGGTAGAAGTATTGAATTTTATATTTCTCATAATTCGTATGTTAACTTCGGCATAGTTAGATTTAATAACAATAATGATAATTAGGATATTTTTTTTAGACCTAATAACTATGGATTGTGTTACGGTATGTAATACTTAATTATAATTTAATTTAAAATGAGTAATTAGTATACATAATATTTAATTTATGAAACATATATAAATATGGCTATCACTGAACATACTTTTAATATTCATGAACATATTAGCTAGAATTTTGTATTCTAAACTAAAGATTACTAGAGTTCCTTTATAAAGTTAAAATACTTTTGTTAGCATATACGTTTAAAATAAATTAAGTAACCTACTAATTTCACTTTAGGTAATTATGATATTAATACATGACTTGTAATTCCAAAATTAATGACATTCTCTGTTATGCAAGAGAATTATTGGCGGATATACAATGCTTGACCAATAACCACATTTTAGGATTTTTTTTAAATAATAATAATAAAAAAATAAAAATAAAAATAAAATAAAAATAAAATAAAATAAAATGTAGATGTTGTTAATTACAAGTTGGATTTCAAATTACTATCATTATGTTATTTTAAGGAAATTAAAGACTTTGTAAATTCTTTTATAGTTAATGTTGGTATAAGTCAAATAATCATCTGGGAACATGATTTAGGTTAGTCATATCATAATTTAGTTGATATGTAACATGTTTATTTTCTGAAACTGGATTCAGACAACGGTATTTAGATTTAGCACTTTTGACCTAGAGTCGTGTTTGTCCTTTTGCCAGGCAAACTAGGACCAATTGCGAATCAGTACGGTGAGGAAACTTTACCTTTCAAACTGAAATACGTATATTTATATTATTATACCAGCCTTCGTAAGACCTTTATTTGACGATTTCGATTTCTATTCCTTTCATGTTATACCTATGTATGTAAATAGTTGTTTATCAATTACTAGTTTTAACACAAATGATTTGGTTATTAAACATGGGTTCTTACCTATAAGTACTGCATCAAATCCTTCGTTTTATTTGAAAAGAATCTACCATTCTTGTTAACGAGCTATTCTGTTCCATTATTGTTTGATTGCGCTCGTGGGGACGCCCACAGGGTAGTTCTGGGCCACGGGGTTACTCTCAATATCAGACCGGTTGGGCAGTATCGGGCCGCGGTCATAGCTGTGCGAGGTAACGACCACATGTTGACGCTACCATTCGGAGATTCGGAGATGGTCTCGAGTGATTAGCCGAAGAGATGATCTCACGGGCACGTAGGACTCTCGACCTCTATTAGTTGGGGGATACCCAAACTCTGGTGTTTGGAGCTGTTTTATGATTTTGGTTTAAGCGATAAAAGGGGAGAGATTGTTCATAGCTCGTTCATATGCATGTATATCTTGTGTGTATTGTTCCTTGCCTGCTCATGCATCGATTTTGGTTTTGTCATTATTTACTGTTCTGTATTCTTCCGCCTACCTTACTAAGTCAGTTTGACTTACTCCTCTCTTTTGACCCGTATTTCAGATCTTTTTGAGCGAGGCCCGGAGTTAGGTGAGCAGCCCTTGGATTAGAGACGTTAGAGTTGTCTTACCTGCTGTTTTACTGTTGATGTACAACACCCCACCTCGGGGGATGTATATGTCCATATGGTTTGTAAGCTTAAGCCCCGCATAAGGGCGAAAGCGTTCACTTTTGTCTGGTACTTGTTTTGTCGTCATCTTCCTCGGGGTCGGTATGTAAGTCCAGTTATTTTATTTTGTTTTAGACTCTTGTTTTAGGACCACTACCTTTTATATTAAGTTATATTATCGTTTCCGCTGTTTTCAGTAGTTTTGGTTTTCACTTTGAGTTGTTACTCTAGATTACCGTAGTTTCGTTTTTCGCTTATGTGGCTGAATCAGGGTAAGCGCTTAGCAAACCTTGACTAGGCCGTGCGGGCGGCACTCCACGTGGCCCTCTAGGTCCGGGATCTCGTCGGGGCTTCGCAGTGGTGGTATCAGAGCTCTAGGTTGGGAAACCTGGAGTTTGGGAGTTTGAATTCTTGACAAATAGTTAAGGATTCGAGTCTAGAGTGTTATAAGATATTTGTTTATATACCTTGTGTGCCTTTATGCTATTTATTTGTTATAACTTAGACTCAGTCGGATGTGTTGTGACAGGATGGCAGACGCTGATCAGATTGAGCCATACACTCCATCGCACCCATTCCCTACCGAGCCAGAGCATCATCCAGAGCAGATATATGGTATTACGTATAGAGGAGGCTTGAGGGCCCGAGGTCGTAGAGGGATGAGGAACGGATACCGAGGTCGAGGTAGATTCATCTATGATTGGGATGGTTACGGGGTTCCCTATCGCTCCTCATAGCCTCCATATCACGCTGCAACCTCTGAATACGACCCCTGGCTGCCTCCAACTCCATGCGGGCAGAATCCCTCTCTCTAGTGACCTGGCTGAGGTCTCTATGTAGGTCACTAGCATGAGCTCTCTCTGCATGTAACTCCTCCTCCATGGGACCCCCGTAACCATCCCAATCACGGATGAATCTATCTTGACCTCGGTATCCGCTCCTCATCCCTCTACGACCTCGGGCCCTCAAGCCTCCTCTATACATAATACCATACATCTGCTCTGGATGATGCTCTGGCTCGGTAGGAAATGGGTGAGATGGAGTGTATGGCTCAATCTGATCAGCGTCTGCCATCCTGTCACAACACATCCGACTGACTCTAAGTTAAAACAAATAAATAGCATAAAGGCACACAAGGTACATAAACAAATATCCTATAACACTCTAGACTCGAATCCTTAACTATTTGTCAAGAATTCAAACTCCTAAACTCCAGGTTCCCCAACCTAGAGCTCTGATACCACCACTGCGATGCCCCGACGGGATCCCCAGACCTAGAGGGCCACGTGGAGTGCCGCCCGCACGGCCTAGTCAAGGTTTGCTAAGCGCTTACCCTGATTTAGCCACATAAGCGAAAAACTAAACTACGGTAATCTAGAGTAACAACTCAAAGTGAAAACCAAAACTATTGAAAACAGCGAAAACGATAATATAACTTAATATAAAAGGCAGTGGTCCTAAAACAAGAGTCCAAAACAAAATAAAATAACTGGACTTACATACCGACCCCGAGGAAGATGACGACAAAACAAGTACCAGACAAAAGTGAACGCTTTCGCCCTTATGCGGGGCTTAAGCTTACAAACCATATGGACATATACATCCCCCGAGGTGGGGTGTTGTACATCAACAACAAAACAGCAGGTAAGACAACTCTAACGTCTCTAATCCAAGGGCTGCTCACCTAACTCCGGGCCTCGCTCAAAAAGATCTGAAATACGGGTCAAAAGAGAGGAGTAAGTCAAACTGACTTAGTGAGGTAGGCAGAAGAATACAGAACAGTAAATAATAACAAAACTATAATCGATGCATGAGCAGGCAAGGAACAGTATACACAAGATATACATGCATATGAACGAGCTATGAACAATCTCTCCCCTTTTATCGCCTAAAACCAAAATATAAAACAGCTCCAAACACCAGAGTCGGGGTATCCCCCAACTAATAGAGGTCGAGAGTCCCACGTGCCCGTGAGATCATCTCTTCGGCTAATCACTCGAGACCATCTCCGAATCTCCGAATGGTAGCGTCAACATGTGGTTGTTACCTCGCACAGCTACGACCGCGGCCCGATACCGCCCAGCCAGTTTGATATTGAGAGTAACCCCGTGGCCCAGAACTACCCCGTGGGCGTCCCCACGAGTGCAATCAAATAATAATGGAACAGAATAGCTCGTTAACAAGAATGGTAGATTCTTTTCAAATAAAACGAAGGATTTGATGCAGTACTTATAGGTAAGAACCCATGTTTAATAACCAAATCATTTGTGTTAAAACTAGTAATTGATAAACAGCTATTTACATACATAGGTATAACATGAAAGGAATAGAAATCGAAATCGTCAAATAAAGGTCTTACGAAGGTTGGTATAATAATATAAATATACGTATTTCAGTTTGAAAGGTAAAGTTTCCTCACCGTACTGATTCGCAGTTGGTCCTAGTTTGCCTGACAAAAGGACAAACACGACTCTAGGTCAAAAGTGATAAATCTAAATACCGTTGTCTGAATCCAGTTTCAGAAAATAAACATGTTACATATCAACTAAATTATGATATGACTAACCTAAATCATGTTCCCAGATGATTATTTGACTTATACCAACATTAACTATAAAAGAATTTACAAAGTCTTTAATTTCCTTAAAATAACGTAATGATAGTAATTTGAAATCCAACTTGTAATTAACAACATCTACATTTTATTTTATTTTATTTTATTTTATTTTTATTTTTTTATTATTATTATTTAAAAAAAATCCTAAAATGTGGTTATTGGTCAAGCATTGTAGATCCGCCAATAATTCTCTTGCATAACAGAGAATGTCATTAATTTTGGAATTACAAGTCATGTATTAATATCATAATTACCTAAAGTGAAATTAGTAGGTTACTTAATTTATTTTAAACGTATATGCTAACAAAAGTATTTTAACTTTATAAAGGAACTCTAGTAATCATTAGTTTAGAATACAAAATTCTAGCTAATATGTTCATGAATATTAAAAGTATGTTCAGTGATAGCCATATTTATGTTTCATAAATTAAATATTACGTATACTAATTACTCATTTTAAATTAAATTATGATTAAGTATTACATACCGTAACACAATCCATAGTTATTAGGTCTAAAAAAAATATCCTAATTATCATTATTGTTATTAAATCTAACTATGCTGAAGTTAACATACGAATTATGAGAAATATAAAATTCAATACTTCTACCAAAAAAAATTAATTTGGTAAGTTTAAGTTATAGTGGAGTTCAAGACAAATATTTACAAAAATGAAAAACATGATTAGTAAATAAAACAATACAATCAAATTGGGGAAAGGAAAGAAACACTACACAATCAAATTTGTCATTTACATTAATGGAAGTCATGGGAAGGGAAATAGGGGCTTACCTTCTTTTCTCTTTCTTTCTTTGAGTGAAAGAGAGGGATGAGAGAGTTAATGGAAAAACAATTGTTTTGTTAATTCCTTTTAAGTGCTGAATCATTCTTTCCTTTAATGTGGGGGTTTGGAATGAGGGACACGTTGGTGGGTTGAAATGAAGGACAAGTCTCTATCTTCCTAATTAAGGAAACATTAAATATATCTTATGGCTTATAACAAAAAGGTCATTTGTTTTTATAATTAAATTATACATATCAAGAAGTAACAATGGGACGTTATTCCATATTTCATTATTAATATTTTTTTTATTATTATTATTATTATACGAATATAGAACCCCTGGTTACAAAATAATGTTAAACTTTATTTATTTCAGTTATTCCCTAATAATTTTTGTCTAATAAAATATTTAACATCTTAGTTTCTAAAATGTGGGATCCGTAAAACAACTAGGTAAACAATTTAAAGTCTTACGAAATTAAAATAATTCAAATTTATAATATATATATATATATATATATATATATATATATATATATATATATATATATATATATATATATTATTCATATTTATTATAATTGTTGTAAATGCAAATTTAATCAAGTAGCTCTAAAAATTTAGATAAATAAATTACATAGTTAATATGCCAAATAACATGTATGCATGTTGTGATGTAATATTTTCTTAATTTATAATTTCTTACTTTTCTAAATATCAGGGTGTCACACATGGGGGCGCGTGTATACACACACACACACACACACACACACACACACACACACACACACACACACATATATATATATATATATATATATATATATATATATATATATATATATATATAACACATCCGATATAAAATAGCTATAATATAAAATATACTATTGTTGAAAATAAAATTAAAAATTATATTAGTATATGAAATATTTTAACCATGTACTTAATCATCATTATTTAGAATATTATAACTTATATTTTTATTTGTGAATAATATGAATGAAATGAACCTAAAACTCTTATTTCTTTCCTAACTTTATTAGTGTAACAATCATAGGAATGCTATAATAAAGTCATTTCATTCCATTGTTCATTCCATTCCAAAGTCCATTACTTTTCTACCTCATTCAATTCATTCAAAACAATCATACCATAAATGTGTGAAGGTGAACAACTGAAATCTGAAGAGTGAAAGTTGAAAGGAATAAGCGTGTTTCACTTATTTTACATAAGAAAATGATTATAATTAATAAAAGGAATTAGTGAACCCAAACGATTAGGTTTTGGCTAGTAAACGTAACCCTAAATCACAACTCCTCGATTTTTGGTTTGGTTCGGTTTAATTGGCCCATCGAATCGAAAAAACCAAAAAAGTCGAAAACTAAAATGGGGCTAACCAAAAATCGAATTGATGCAGATAGTCGGTTCTGTTTGGGTTTTCGGGTTTTTTTTTTAGCATTCCTAGATGAACGTCTACGAGAGCTTCCACATGGTCTATTTGTTCCTCATGTAGATTCTCAGTCCGATCTTTATGGGGAGGGCTACGTTCAAAAGTTATTCCCCGTCTCTGAATACGTTCTGAATCCCTATCTCGATTAATTGTTGTCCTCTTACCTAAATTCCTCCTAAATGGGTTAGGTTCAACCACATCTTTTTCTCTGTGTGACAGTACTCGATCTCTTGAACCCCCTAACCCCTTGATCTCGTGTGGGAGAATCGGCGATGTAGCTTGATTATTGTCACGCCCCAAAAATCAGGACGTGACCGGCCGTGCCGTCGGTTGCATCCTGATAACACAAACACCTTTTAAACCATGAACTTGAAAATACTTAATCTAGATATACGAGTAGAGATGCAAAATCCTTCAATAAAATTAAAAATTTCATGGTATAGAGCATCTAAAGTCCCAAAAATAACATCTAAAACATATATGAGAATGTCGTTGATAGATTACTATTGCAAAAGTTGAAATCTCAAGTAAACTAACTAATAGAACTAAAACTTCGAAAAAGGTCTTCGATCATATGAAATTCAAATAATCAGATAAAATAAAGTCCGTCAATCCATCTTCCTCTATTCCGATTATTCAATAATCTGAAAAATAATAGCAAGGGGTGAGCTGCATACTCAATACGTAATTCCAAACTTTCTCTACCCGATCAAGCATATTTAAAAACTTACCATTTTTATACGAATAATATCATAGAGATTTTCATATCAATAAATCATAACAATTTCCAAACAATGAGCCAATGAACAATTTAATTTAGCTCAAAGAATAATACCAAGACCATCATTCTAATCCTAGGCAGGGTTGTCGGCTTAACGGATATCCATGGACAATAACCAAACAATGATCCAGCTGTACTCCCTTTGGGCGGCCAAACAGTAATAGAACTAGTTCCGGGTGACAACAAATAACCCAATGATTTAAAACAATGATCCGATCAATCTATGAGCTTAATCACAATATTCGTATTTTCATGAAAAATACAATTTTCATACATAAAGAAAAATAATAACTTTATCTACATGCTTGATCTTAATTTTCATAAAAACTCACAACTTCAAGAATATATTTTACATCAAAACAATTTAATTGAAACAATGCCTATAATTTAAGGAAAATATAATAAGGTAGAAATCGTCAAGAATTACTTACCTCACTCCGATTATTACCAAGTCAAAAGCAGCAAAAAGCTCTAAGAGGATGGACACGATTTTAGTAATAGTGAAGCACGGTAATTAGCTTACATTCAAAACTTAAATTCATAACTACTCAATATTATACTTAAAGTCTAAATGTGCAGTAGATATATTACTCATAATTCTATCTAAATAAACCTTTATCTCTCATGCCGAAGTAAATTTATTTAGATCTCACTAATTGCACTAAAAGAACTTATTATTAATTAGTCAATTTCCTTGTTGTAAATTACCGATGTGAACCGAGAAACAAACTAAAAGAAGCAGCCTTTTTCTAACCAAAATGTCATGATTACTGATAGTATGCATAAATTACATGAAAATCTCTTTCTTTTCCCCCTGAATTGGATTAGATTTCTACTTAATTTGCTTTTATTTGGCTTTTGCAGAAACATATTGAGAAATGAGAGATTTGGTAGAATTATGAAGAAAAAGATGCTAAGTGTTGAAAATGCCTGAGCCATGACCCCAATGCATGATCATCCCTAAGGCTAATGTACGCATAGCAGACCACGGTCAACAAGTACGGCTGACTCCTCTTCTTGGGATAGGTGGCACACTTGCAACAACTTGCTAACATGGCTGACATGCAAGAGTTGATCCTGCATTTTTGGAAGTTTCAAGAGTCCTAATCATGTTTATTGGGACTTGTAAAAGTTAATTTGTTCCCCCTGATTATTATCTTAAGGCAGCTTTATATAAACTAGTTAAGTGGGGAAAGAGGAGGGAGAGAGGGAGATAATTCTGAAAGTAGAACGTAGCAGCAGCAGTTGCTGGAGCAGAGCAAGAACAGGGGCTGATCCCCTGTTTCGGCCAAGAGCAAGATTTTCTCTTCCTTTCCTTTTTTTTAGTTGAATTTCATGCTTAGATTATAAAATACTTTAGTATATCTTTTGTAGCTTAATTTAGTTGGTTTAAATTCAGTTCCTTAGCAGTTTATTAGCCTTATATATTCTGTAAATATGAACAACAGCTGAACATATCTATCTTAGTTAGGTTGTATCTTTATTCCTTGCCAATATTTATGAGATCTAAGTGAATGAACGCGAATTTGATCTTTGGTATTTATGCATGCTTTGGACGTACTTGTATAAGTTGTTTTCAAATCATCTTTCTGATCAATTGATGCCTAGATAACAACTTGATAAGGTTACACTGATACTTGATACGTAATAGTCTTGTAAAGGTGTAAAAGAACCGCACATCAGTGAGAGTTTACCACCATGTTTACTCAATAAAATGATGAGGCATGCGTAATATGATTTCATAAGTCCAAGCTTCTTGAGATTTTGGATCATGATTAATGTCCTTTTGGTGCTCAATGCTATCATACAGCTAAATCCTAGATACTTGTTCGCGGGACTGCTATGTGGTAAGAATTTAATTGATGAGCTTCTCTTGATTAAGTTAAAAATAAGAAAGGATGATATGGACAAGCTTCTTGTCTATTGTAAGTTAATCTACCATTTGATCAGATTTGATCTTTGCATCGAGGATTAGATTTGGGCATGGAATGAAGTAACAACTTAGCTAAGATATTTCTTTCATAATCAACCTTCACAACTCTCTTTATTTTTCAGCCTTAGTTATTTGAAGAAATCTAATTTTGTGCTTTAAATTAGTTTGTTTTAATTACATAAACACCCCCTCCCCCCCCCCCCCCCCCCCCTGTTTTATTCTTGTTGTTCGTTCACTTGGCTATCGGAGATTAATAGAACCAACCAATCTCTGTGGGATCGACCCTTTACCACTATACACAATTTATTGTGTTTGGTAGTTTAGGAATATTATTTGGTGGATTCGGCACCCATCAATTACTACTGTTCTTATATATGGTACCTCTGTAATTAACTAATAAACTAACCGATATTAAATATCCATTAAATCTAAACAATTTGGATATATGAATGCAGCTATATGGTTATTCACGGATACTTAATCTATTAGCCATGCAATTGTCCAGTGACTTAGATAATATATGCTAATTATCCTCCCTAATTCTAGTCAAGAAGATAATTTAAATAGAGATAGCTTACGTTAAAGTTATAGTTCTGAGACCTAGAATACGCAGAGAGAAATGGTTGACATTGAACTCAGCCGCTTGCTAACTGTTATTTTCTAAAGAAACAATCACGTATATATATATGTATAGAAGAATCACAAACCCACTAAAATTCTTTTAAACAAGTTTGATAGGTTAAATAATAGAGTCCTAATACCCCTAGCTACTCTAATCACGGTAAGTAGAAATCCTAATATAACGATAAATTATCTAAGTTTGAGTCTAAAATATCCCTTACAAGTCTAAAATATCTCTTACTTTTAGGTTTCTCCGTGTCGTAGGAGTTCCGATTTCTATCCCTTAGGGTGAGTCTTTTCTGTACCGTGGAATTCCACTTCTATAATTTCTCTAAATCGTTATTATCTAATAAATTAATACGGTTATTTGAGTAGGAAAGGAGATACTTAAATAAATAAATAAATAAAATGAATTTTTTTTTTTTTTGAAAAAAAATCCGGGTCTCACATTATACTAGGAAGGCTGAGCCTGAATTTGTTGGTACCCTTAATATCTGATCATTGGGTGGGGATATTGGATAGGTTGCACGCATGTCTAAGGGTAACCCAAAGGGGGTGGTGTAATCTCTACCGCCTTGGGTCAGGATCTGTCAGGAATACATCCTTGGCTCTCGACCCTCAGCTACAACAGCTAATGCTTTCTCTTGGAAAGCTCGAAAATAATTGTCTAACTTGGGCGTTTTTGTAATATCTTGTAAATATCTCCCAATGTAGCTTTAGTTCCACGCTTTTAGCTGCTTAGCTTTTACGCTTTCATTTAGAAACGTAATACACTTTGCTAGTTAGTTAGTTAGCTGGAGGATATGCTGATATGTGTACGGTTAAGAGCTAAGCTGTTAATTATCTTCCTCCTTGTATATTTGCTCTATACTTTGTTTTGCTGAGCTATGAGAGAAATATTAAAAATTTAATTCCTCTGTTTTATCTTACAATATGGTATCAGTTGTTCATCCACTGCTTTGCAGTTTGTCTCTCTGGTGATCTTCTCCGACGAATTCTGTTTCTTTCAGGCGATTTCACGTTCTTTTTCATTCTGGATATTTCGGTTGATTTTTCACAGTACGCCATGGATTATGGCATTTTTTTCGGTGCTTCTCCGGTAATTTCTTCTGAGGACCCGTATTTCCTTCCGCACTCGGACAATCTAAACTCATTCTTAGTCTGTACGGAGCTCAATGGTGATAATTACACTACCTGGAGCAGTTCGATGCTGATCGCACTATCTGTAAAAGAATAAACACGGATTTGTTGATGGTTCACTCACCACTCCGGCGCCTACCGATCCTGAATTTCGTTACCAGGCCTGGGTACGCAACAATCATGTTGTGATTGCTTGGATCCTGCACTCTGTGAGCAAGGATATTGCTGCTTCCATCATGTTCTCTGACACAGCTCGCGATGTATGGCTTGACCTCAGGGACCAATTTCAACAGTCTAATGAACCCCGCATCTTTCAGCTTCGTCAAGCTCAGTTGTCTACGCGCCAGGATAGTACCTCTATCAGTGTTTATTTTACAAAACTGAAGGCTATCTCGGAAGAGCTGACCAATTATCACCCTATGTGTACCTGCAATCGCTGTAATTGTGGGGGTGTCTATAATCTATGTATGTACTACCAATCTGAGTACATCATAACCTTTTTGATAGGTTTGAATGACTCCTATACACAGATTCGGAGTCAAATTTTGATGATGGAACCGTTGCCTACCATGAGTAAAGTTTTTGCGTTGGTAAGTCAGGAAGAGAGATAACGCACTCTAGGCTCTGTTCCTTCTTCATCTACTCTCCCTGTTGCATTTGCTGTGAAGAATTTCCAGTCTGGATTGCCTGGTGGTCGTGGCTTTAATGCATCTCGTACTGGCGGTTTTGGGCGAGGTGGCTTTGGCAGAGTTAGGGGGCGTCTTGAGTGTACTCACTGCCATGGTACCACACATACTGTTAACAAATGTTACCAGATCTATGGATATCCTCCGGGTTACTTCAATAACAGACCTCGTCCTCCATGGTCCATTCACCAGCCATCTCTAATGGTTAATAATGTGAAGACTGTTCCTTCTTCACCTGCTGTCACATCCTCCACAGATGGTTCTTCTTCCAGCTCTCAATCCTTCTTATAGTCTTTATCTGACAAACAATATCAGGATCTCTTGTCTTTGTTGGCAGCACAGATGCAGATTGCAGCTACCACTAATGATCCCAATGCATCTGGAACTTACTAGTCTGATACAGGTATATCCCTGTCAGCTTCATCTGATTTTGCACTTGGCAAGTCTTCTTGGATCATTGACTCTGGAGTTAATAGACATATTGCCTATGATATTTCTTTATTTGATGCCACTGAGAAGGTTATTGATGTAACTGTTCAACTCCCTGATGGTTCTTCATTTCCAGTTAGTTGCAAAGGGAATTTTACCATTCATACTTGCATCACTTTGCATGATGTGCTATATGTCCCTCAATTTAAGTTCAATTTAATATCTCTCAGCCACTTATTGAGATTCTCACCTGTCTCTGTACATTTCATACCTGATCAGTGTCTCATCAAAGATATCAAGCAGGAGGTGATGATTGGCAAGGGTGACCTACACAATGGGCTCTATGTTTTGGAATCTGCCTTCTTTTCACCAAATCCTACTCATTTAATAAATAAAGTGTCTGTAGCCACTTGGCATAGTAGGTGGGGTCATGTTTCTTTTCCCATTCTTGAACAATTAGACACTGTGTTGGGCATAGTCAAGTCTCAACTTTCTGACTCTCATTGTTCTGTTTGACCCTTGGCTAAACAAAAATGTTTGTCCTTTGTTTCAAGAAATAATAGATCTTCAGCTGCTTTTGATCTTATTCATACAAATGTTTGGGGGCCTTTCAATCATGCCCTTCCTAATCCTTACAGATATTGCTTGACATTAGTTGATGATCATACTAGATTTACTTGGATTTATTTATTAAAACAGAAGTCAGATGTTCTTTTGGTGATTCCTCAGTTTTTCCAACTGATTCATACTCAGTTTCATGCTCAAATCAAAACCTTTAGATCTGATAATGCTCCTGAACTTGCTTTAATGAGCTCTTCAAGTCAAAGGGAGTTTTGCACCAATACTCATGTGTAGAGAGGCCACAACAAAACTCAGTTGTAGAAAGGAAACATCAACATTTGCTAAATGTTGCTAGAGCATTGTATTTTCAGTCTAGAGTGCCTCTAAAGCATTGGACAGACTGTTTATTCACAGCAGTTTTGAGCTCCTGTTTCATTCCACATTTGATTATACATCTCTCAAGGTGTTTGGATGTCTGGCCTATGCCTCCACTCTTCCATCTCAAAGGCATAAGTTTACTCCTAGATCAAGAGCTTGCATCTTCTTGGGATATCCCTTGAGTTAAGGGTTACAGGTTGCTGGATATTCACACCAAAAAGATTTTTGTTTCAAGGGATGTGGTTTTCCATGAGCATATTTTTCCTATGCAGTCAAGTTCTAGTGATTCATCTGACACAGAGTTCCCAGATATCTCTCTTCCCATTGCAATGGATTCTATTCCAGTGGAATCTGCACCTGATATGGCTTGTTCCTCACCAATTGTCCCAGCTTCTTCACCTGAAGTTTGCAGGAGACCTTCCAGAAATGTGAGGAAACCTTCCTATCTACAAGATTATCATTGTTGATTATTGACTCATTCTGCTCCTAGAGAGACATCCAGTGTATATCCTATTGCTTCTCACATCTCCTATGATCAGCTTTCTCCTGCCTATAGACATTACTATCTTAATATCACTATTGATCCTGAGCCTCAGTCATATAAGGTTGCAGCAGAATCACCTCACTAGAGAGCAGCTATGCAAGAGGAATTAGAAGCAATGGAAGTTAATAACACATGGTCAATGGTGCCTTTACCACCAGGAGCCTATACCATTGGGTGTAAGTGGGTTTTGAAGACAAAATATAAATCTAATGGCTCTTTGGAAAGACATAAAGCCAGACTAGTGGCAAATGGTTATAGTCAATTGGAAGGTGTAGATTTCTTAGACACATATTCTCCTGTTGCCAAGCTTGTCACTGTCAAAACAGTTTTGGCTCTAGCTAGTGCTCATGATTGGGATTTAGCACAACTTGATGTTAACAATGCTTTCCTCAATGGAGATTTGTTTGAAGACGTATTTATGGACTTACCTCAGGGATATACTCCACCTAATTCAGCTGATATGCCTTCATCAAAACTGGTATGCAGATTAAATAAGTCCATCTATGGACTTAAGCAGGCATCAAGGCAATGGTATGCAAAATTTTCCACTACTTTAACTGCTTATGGTTTTATTCAATCCAAGTAAGATTATTCCCTCTTTACCAAAGGTGATGGTTCAGATTTTATTGCTCTCTTGGTTTATGTGGATGACTTCATCATCACTGGACCAAATCCTAAGCTGATTAGTGATATTAAGTTGTTCTTAAGCACTCAGTTTAGACTTAAAGGATCTTGGTCCTCTCAAGTATTTTTTGGGCTTGGAAATTGTACGTTCTAAACAAGGTATTGTCTTATGCCAAAGGAAATACACATTGCAACTTTTGGAGGATGCAGGTTATCTTGGGGCTAAACCTGTGAACACTCCTATGGATCTAAACAGTAAATTGAATTCCTTTGAGGGTAATGAACTGGAGGACTCTGCTTTGTATAGACAACTCATTGGCAAGTTACTGTACCTGACTTTGACACGGCCAGACATATGTTTCACAATCAACAAATTAAGTCAATATGTGTCTAAGCCAAGAAGCACTCATTTGGATGCTGTCCATCATCTCCTGAGATACCTTAAAGGATCTCCTGGGCAAGAAATTTTCTTCTCTTCAACATCTGATATGAAGTTAACAACCTTTGTGGATGCTGACTGGGCTTCTTGTCAAGATACAAGACGTTCCACTTCAGGATTTTGTGTTTTCCTAGACAGAGCTCTCATTTCCTGGAAGTCCAAGAAACAAAGTGTGGTGTCTAGATCTTCTGCGGAGGCTGAATATAGAGCACTTGCAATAGCTTCATCTGAGTTTTTTGTGGATTGATCAGTTGCTCAAAGATCTTCATATCCATACCTAATGTTCTTTATTGTGACAATAAAGCAGCATTGCACCTTGCAGAAAATCCTTTATTTCATGAAAGGACTAAACATATTGAAATAGACTGTCACTTCGTACGTGATAAGGTGTCTACAGGCTTTCTCAAGCTGCTGCCAGTCCGGTCTGCACACCAAGTAGCTGATATGTTTACAAAGGCGTTGTGTGCTCTTCAACTTAAGCTGTTAATATCCAAGCTGGAGTGCAAAGACATATTTCATCCACCTTGAGGGGGGTGTTTTGTAGAATCTTGTAAATATCTCCTAATATAGCTTTAGTTCCACGTTTTTAGCTGCTTAGCTTTTACGCTTTCATTTAGAAACGTAATACACTTTGCTAGTTAGTTAGTTAGCTGGAGGATCTGTTGACACGTGTATGGTTAGGAGCTAAGCCGTTAATTATCTTCCTTCTTGTATATATGTATGTACTTTGTTTTGCTGAGCTATGAGAGAAATATTGAAAATTTAATTCCTCTGTTTTAGCTTACAATAGGCATCGATTAGACGAGCTAGCTATGCCGGAACAACTACTGGTTATGTAGCTCCCGGAACGCAAGGTGGCCACATCCCCCACACTATAGCTCAGTCCACATACGAAATGAAAAATCCGTACATGAACCAAGACTATAGCGAACGGGTGACAAAAGAAAAGAAACCACTAACTAGGCGGGAATAACCCTCAATTAATACCAACATGCACGATCCACAAAATAAAAACATAAGATACATTCATTCCATTATCCTTAAGTTCACTTAAATCATATACATATGTATCAAATCTCAAAATAATTCATGAACAATACACATATACCAACATGAAAGTGGAATGCTAGACTCAAGATAAAATACTTGACTCGACTCACATCCCGCCTAGTATGCACCCTGCAAGACCTGAAAAGTGAGGTGTCAATCTATAAAAGACTGAGTGAGGGGTTTAAATAAATATAAGCACAATTACCATGCAAGTCAAAATCTCGGGTAAGCTTTTATAAAAGGAAACAATATAAGTTCAAAAATACAATAGAGCTCGCCCGAGATTACAACTATCCAATTTACAATACGATCAATTCAATTCAATTCAATCAGTGGCCCGGCGAGTGAGGGCAAATCTCCAACCTTACTCCGACAGTGTACAATAATTCAGTTATTAAGTGATTAGTTGAACAGGCAATCAATTACAGTACGCAATTAGCAGTTTTAGTAACTCATTTTCCCTCCGGGTGATGGTGGGATTGCAAGGCCCCACCACCCAGTCAGTCTGGACATAGGGTTCATGAGTCCCTATGCTCGGAACTCCTTCCTCCACTAATCTCCTAGTGGATTCAGGGGTCATCCCAAAGTAGTGAGGATAGTGCAAGAGTTACCGGTCAGCCCAAGCTTTCCCGGTTGACTCAATACACTACCCTCGGGCCCACAGTGAACAATCATGATTACTCGCCCAATCAATCAATCAATCAATATAATTCGGTAAATCAGTTAAAAGCCATTGAGGTTTTGGAAAACTATAGCTACATAGATATATTTTGGTCGAAAGATCAAATAGGGTTGTAAAGGTTCTATATATCTAGAAATTAAACCTCACCTGCACCGACAAAACAACAACAAGGATACTGTGACGCCCCGTGTTCTCGAAGGGCGTCCTGACGATATTAACAAGTAAGTCTCTACACTTGTGTGTGTTTAATTTAAGAGTTCTTGAATTATGTGATTTAATACAAATCCAATTTAATATGTGATCATTTGGATTATTCTAAGATTAATTGTCAAGTTGATTTTAAATTCATCATGTTGCTTAACTTGTTTAATTTCGGTTTACCTGAATTCCTTGAGATTAATTATCAATCATGTGTTTACGAAGTGTCGTTAAATTGTACGAAAGGTTTCTAAAAATTAAATTGAATTAAACTCTAATTGGTAAATCTATCTCTTTCATTTTAATTTATAAAATTAATTCGGAGCTTGAATGTTTATTCGTAACTTTACCAATTTTATTTACGATTATTCGTACGCGATATTTCTCTTTGCTACGCGATAAGGATACCCGGTTGTATATAGCTTGTGCACAAGACACATTTCTTCCAAATCTCCTTTCTCTCTCTCTCTCTCTCCTCTCCCATTCTCTCTCCCGCGGTCACTATGCGCGGCTTCGGTTACGAGCCCATAAGTCGTTCGTTTCTCGATGGAATTCAACAAACGAATAGTCCATTTCGATGATCTCGGTGAGACGTACGCAAGAGCACCAATTTCACGGTCTAACGACAAACGGTGGCGGAGTTATCACCCAATTTCAGTAGCAGCGGCGGAGGTGTCAGACCACCGCCACTTCGCCGGCCTTTCGTGGCGGTTTCCGGCCACCTCCTTGATGCACGCGTCCCATGTCCAGAAAGTAGACTTCCCAGCGCATCGTTTGACGTTGGTGGCGCGGCCATCCGGGCCGCGACGGCGCCGTACGCGCCGCCTGAAGCTCACGGCGGCGGCGCCAGTCACTGTAGCGGCGCAATTCCACAGCTTCCGGCGGTGGTTTTCGACGGGGCTTGATGGTTTCCAAGGTTTTTCGACCCCCTTAGTTCATTTTCGGCATCAATTTCACCAGATTTTGGCCGTACGTGGTGGTTCCGGCGACGTGTTTGGTGGCAGAATATTCGGCGGCCAACGGGGGCCTTTTCCGGCAATCTTTTAGTCTTGGGCTCTTCATGAAAGTTGCTCCGAACGACGAGAACTAGTGGCCATTGATCACGCGACTCCAGATTTGGAGGTTTGGCGGCGGATCACGGCGACACAGTGGTGGTGCAACGGCGGCGTTAGCTCCGAGGATTTTTCTGGCGAGCTACCTTAGGGCTTTCGAAGAGCTCATCACGGGTAAGACAATGCCTTTTACGGATCGCATTTTGGTTCACCGGTTTGGAAGTAATTTGAGTTTGAAGATTTTAGGGTTTTCGTGTTCATAGATCTGAAATTGGAGGAGATTGACTTGGAATTTCCAGAAATTGATCGAGGATTCGGAACGGGCACGAAGACTTCATTCAAGACTGATTTTTCGGGATTTTTCCGGTGACTTTCGGCGACGGCCCGGTGGTGTCCCGGTGACTTTCCGGTGGCTCCGGTGGCGGCACTCCGGCGACTTTCGGACAGAATATCGGTCTCGACATGGTGAGTCTAACGCCGCTTTCCATTCGTTAATCGGACACTCGATCTATTTATTACGAATTATTTTGCGTAATTGTGACTATTTGAATTAATTGTTTTAAGTGCAAATAAATTGTTGATTGTTGGTTTGTTGATCGAGATGTATTCCAATCATATACGAAAATATGTATTGAATGAATTGTGATATGCATGAATATTTTGATTTACAATTTGAATCCCGGTGTGATGAATTTACGCTATTTGTTAAGTACGAATGGGTATTAGTGTAATATTTAGAAACTAATCTTTTATGTGACTAAATGAACTTGAATGTTATTTTAGAATAACGAACATGTTGTGATTTCTCTATATGAATTTGAGACTTTCTCAATGCTATGTTTGTTGTAAATTGTGTTTCAAATATAAAATTGAGATACATGAAGGATGTTTGAACAACTTGGGACTTGATGCATGATAGGAGTTAGAATTGTAATATCTTGATTTACTCTTACTACTCGAAAATGGTATATTATGAATTACGATAAATTGATAATTGTCATGCTTGTAAGTAATTAATTCCTAGTTGAATAATTGTATAAACACTTTAAATGAACAATTATGCTTAGCAATCGACTAAGGGGATGTATGTGTAATAATTCTAAACTTTTATAAATGACTTAGGGGATGTAAGTGTAATATTTATGAAACTATGAATGTGACTTGAGCTTGTGTACCAAACATGTTGTGAAGTTGTAAAGTATGATCTTAAGTGAATTAAATGCACTCTTTATTTGTATCAAGCATGCCATCGACCTACAACAACTTTGTATGTTTATATGATTAAGTTGCTCTTACTTATGCACTTTATAACTCGACATGAACTTGATGCGTAATTCTAATATTATAATTGAACCCTGTAACATTGGATGATTTAATATGCATTTTGTGAATACATTGACTTCCTAAATTGATCTTGCATCTTTGGATATGGAATTGCAAGATGGTTGCTTGTAAATATGACCTTGTTGAGCATTGATATGCCTTGAATGACCACGACACCTCATCCAAGCATAACATGAACACTTATGTATAACCACGATCATGTTGAGCAGCGCCGTGCGTCTTGTTTGGTTCATATAGAGTCTAAGTCTGGGCTTCTGTATGTCTTGTCATAGAGTTTGGTGGTGCCGGTGGGCCCGAGGTTTAGAGTGTTTGGCCCTTCACAAGGTTTAGAGTGTTTGGCCCTTCACACTCCCAGACTCTACTTTCACGAGGTGAGGTTTAGGATTTTGTATAGTTATGCGACCTATTGCCTTAATATGCTGATTTCAACCCTTGCATGCGAGTATACTCTACTATAAATACGTATGTGTTGGATATGATATGTTTATGATCTTGCGTGCGTCCTGCGTGGGTGGAGGTCATGAGGCTTAAAGTTCTATCGCGTAGGGATAAATTATATAAACCAGTTTTTGAAGCATATGTAAGCTAATTTGGAAAAATAGTTGTGTTGGGATTATGTAGCGAGATTGCCATGAAAGATTGGCGTATGTGATCCGTCGTGATCTGTTCTGTTGTGATCCGTTGTGATCTGTTCTGTTGTGATACGTTGTGATCTGTGTGTTGATCTGATCCTGGTGAGCTGCGGGTAATGGATCCCCCGGAACGGTTAGGGCCGTCAGGGTTATTCATCTATTTCGTAGTTCCATTTGAGATATCTTCACGCGACCCGTGCTATAGGGAAGGTGTGGTATCTTGAGCCTTCGGCTAAGGCCGGGAAGGACTCTTGTGGGTTTGCAACCCCTTGAGGGTGAGTCTATCTTTACACGGTTTATTATAGATGGTTAGGGCCAATGCGTGGCTCTTCCATCATTGGAGTAGAGGCTGGATTGATTTTGATTTACGTTATGAGGAGTTGAGGTTGGAAGCTCGTACTCGCAGAGCAGTTGATTATGTTATGTTATGGAATTATGAACTGGGATAGAGTCTTTCTGAAAAATGGTTTCTAAACTTATATCTACACTTATTTGGGTTATTCTGAAATGTTTTGGTATGCAACACCTACCCTCGGTTCATGAGTCCATCCTTTTATTCTGTGATGTTATCTTTATATATATATATTGTGGGTGTGCGTTAGCCCCCTCACTCAGTCAGTTAACTGACACCTCATTTTATCTTTTAGTTTGCAGGATTCTTTTAGCTTGAGCTAGGTGGAAGTGAGTGTTCTGAGTCACACTTGTCAGTCTAGTAGGTGTTAGGATGCATCTGTCGCATACTTTACTTATGTATTTATGTTTCACACTTGCAGATTATTTGTATGTTCTACTTAGACCTAAACCCATGTGGGGTTAGTAAGTTAGTATTTGGATATTATTAGACCTGGATGATACTTATGCTGTTTATTATGTTGGATTATGAATTGATATTCGGGACTAGGTATCTATGCTAGTTGAACCCATCACCTGTTATGTATGTTGATATTCGGGATTAGGTATCTATGCTAGTTGAACCCGTCACCTGCTTTGCATGTTTTGTTTTAAATGTTTCCGCTGTCTATTGTTATTGGTTTTAATTGCTTCCGCACTCTGAGTTTTGTCAAGTTAGATCCGCCTAGCCTAGTGTGTGAGTTGGTCTCCCGTTCGCTATGATTTGAATTAGGACATGGACTTTCTATTTCATGACCGGGTCGGGGTCCTAGTGCAGGGGATGTGGCATCCTCCGTTTGGGGTGTTACATCCTTAAGTGGTATCAGAGCTCTAGGTTGCAAAACCGAGCTCTTGAGTCGTGTTTAGTCTGTCTAGGTCGTACGGCATAGGAATAACTACGCATTGCATTTGTTTGACTTGATGCTTTGACCCTTCGGCATGAATTATTTCGTGATTATATGATTGTGTGCACATTGTGACTTTGATTATGCAACATCTTATTTTATGTGCTTTATAAATTACAACTAATTGTTGCATTTACGTGATATGCGTGTTACATTTCATTTGCATCTTTAACCCGCATGCATCGAATTTAGTGTTTGAATTTCAGGGTGCCCTATGAGTCAACACTGAGATTTTCCTCCATCAACACTACCTATTGGTACTACAACGAACACACCCTATAATTCGAAGATGAAAGGATTCTTTACCAAGATCCATGTTCATGAAAAGGTTCAGAGTTGAAGGAATGAGATTTGCTATATTGACTTACTATCTTAAAGTCAATTGAAAGATGAAGTTTGACGAATTTTAACCTTGATGATTCGTTTATTTGGAAGTAGTCACCTTGCTGAGGAAATGAGCCAATGGAGGAGAATCTGATCAAGTAGAACCGTTTTGAAGGAGTTTGATGAGCTTTCGCCTTGATGATTCATTTATTTGGGAGTAGTCACCTTGTTGATGGAAACGAGTTAATGTAGAAGAATCCGATCAAATAAGATTCGATCAAGTTCAAGGGATGTGGATAGGTAACCATGTTACTTAAGCAACGAGCTACAAACCATCGTTGAGTGTTGAAGGTTTTGGTGCCGTTTAGAGTTAACAAACGACAAGAGAAGATTGGTTGTTAGCTCTTTGGGTGCTTCTTCAAGATGACATGGAAGACACTGTTGAGGTGGGAATAGAACACTTAGATGCCGAAAGACTTTATCCAAGTCTCAGGATCATACACCATGGATTGCTTTGGGAAGTGCTTAGAACCACGATCATCTAACGAAACTTTGAGGTAAATATCTGATTGACAAACGAATCATGGACAACTCCTTGAAGATGAGTAAACTAAGATTTAACACATAAATGAGAATTCTTGGGAGAGACTGAGGATGATTCTAGTTGAGCAAGGAATACGGTCTAGTAAGGGGTTTGGTGGTAAACGAGCCTTGCTGAGTTTCCATTCTATGAGAAGACTCAAGACAAAGAGGTTCAGATGACGAGGGTTGCATCATTGTCGGCTTAATCAACTCCTACTGCTTCATCTCGACTTTCTTGTCAAGACTTTTACACTTTGGATGACGGTACGCCAAGCATTCATGGCATTTGCATTCTTGCATCCCTTAAATACTCTTACCTTGTTTTGCTTGATGTGGGTGATGACTATTGTTGTTTTAATTGTGATAACTTGGATACCTGATCTAGTAATTGTAACTTGAAATTTCTACTTGTTATGAACTGTTGCCGAAATGAATGAGTTATGTACTTATGTGAACTATTCATGCCTATGTGATTTAAAACTCTCTTGATTGCTCACTAACTTCCCATATAACATGCATACATATTGTAACCTTGTTTTATAGGGATTCCATCGCGATATCCCCCTTGAGTTGAGGTATGAGCGTTGAATCTATACTCAAGGGACACCGATATCAGTTGTATAAGGTACACTAAACATGCATCGCATACTTTTCGTCAAGTGTTACTATGATGTGTGTACGTATGAATAACTGATCAGTGAATTTATGTGCAAGAGAGGCCTTAGGTCCCCTCTTTCTACATGTTGGAGAGATGTAGGATTCTCTCTATTTAAGTGATAAAAAAATGTTTGAATCTTTCTAAGTTCAGTGCATGAGAGATGTTAGATTCTCTTGTACTTAGATATTCAGGGATGCTGGATTCTCTTGAATCTAGGGGTTTGAGGAATGCTGGATTTTCTCAAACTAGAATGTTGGGAGATATTGGAATCTGCCCGACTTAGGTTGAGAGACGGGGTTCTCTCGATTATGTGCTTGAGAGACGGGGTTCTCTCTTTTATATGTGCTCGAGAGACGGGGTTCTCTCTCTTGTGGGTGCTCAGGGACGGGGCTCTCTCACTTACGTGTTGAGAGATGGGATTTTCTCTTGTTTGTTGTGGTTGCGTTACGCGTTGATCTGACTACGAGTTGCAAATGGCGAGTATGAGACGACATCGAGGTTGGGTGCAGTTGCAGCTATCCGATCATGGGAATGACCGACCGAATTCGAAACAACTAACGGATCAAGTACTCGCACGGACCTCGACGATAACAAGACATCCTAAAGGAGGTTCGGTGTAGATGACAGGAGTAAGCCTCACCATTAGAGTTATGATCTCACGCGAGTTCGGGATAAGGGTTGGAGCACTACAACTCGAGGATCTACATTTTAGCATTGGAACCTGGGGACCAGGTTCTCTTAAGGGGGGAAGATTGTGACGCCCCGTATTCTCGAAGGGCGTCCTGACGATATTAACAAGTAAGTCTCTACACTTGTGTGTGTTTAATTTAAGAGTTCTTGAATTATGTGATTTAATACAAATCCAATTTAATATGTGATCATTTGGATTATTCTAAGATTAATTGTCAAGTTGATTTTAAATTCATCATGTTGCTTAACTTGTTTAATTTCGGTTTACCTGAATTCCTTGAGATTAATTATCAATCATGTGTTTACGAAGTGTCGTTAAATTGTACGAAAGGTTTCTAAAAATTAAATTGAATTAAACTCTAATTGGTAAATCTATCTCTTTCATTTTAATTTATAAAATTAATTCGGAGCTTGAATGTTTATTCGTAACTTTACCAATTTTATTTACGACTATTCGTACGCGATATTTCTCTTTGCTACGCGATAAGGATACCCGGTTGTATATAGCTTGTGCACAAGATACATTTCTCCCAAATCTCCTTTCTCTCTCTCTCTCTTCTCTCTCTCTCTCCTCTCCCATTCTCTCTCCCGCGGTCACTATGCGCGACTTCGGTTACGAGCCCATAACTCGTTCGTTTCTCAATGGAATTCAACAAACGAATAGTCCATTTCGATGATCTCGACGAGATGTACACAAGAGTACCAATTTCACGGCCTAACGACAAACGGTGACGGAGTTATCGCCGGATTTCAGTAGCAGCGGCGGAGGTGTCAGACCACCGCCACTTCGCCGGCCTTTTGCGGCGGTTTCCGGCCACCTCCTTAATGCACGCGCCCCATGCCCAGAAAGTAGACTTTTCGGCGCATCGTTTGGCATCGGCGGTGCGGCCATCCGGCCCGCGACGACGCCGCACGCGCCGCCTGAAGCTCACGGCGGCATCGCCCGTCACTGTAGCGGCGCAATTCCGCCGCTTCCGGCGGTGGTTTTCAATGTTTTCCAAGGTTTTTCGACCCCCTGAGTTCATTTTCGGCATCAATTTCACCAGATTTTGGCCGTACGTGGTGGTTCCGGCGATGTGTTCGGTGGCAGAATATTCGGCGGCCAACGGGGGCCTTTTTCGACCATCTTTTGGTCTTGGGCTCTTCACAAAAGTTGTTCGGAACGACGAGAACTAGTGGCCATTGATCACGTGACTCCAGATTTGGCGGTTTGGCGACGGATCGCGATGGCACAATGGTGGTGCAACGGCGGCGCTAGCTCCGAGGATTTTTCCGGCGAGCTACCTTAGGGCTTTCGAAGAGCTCGTCACGGTAAGACAATGCCTTTTACGGATCGCATTTTGGTTCACCGGTTTGGAAGTAATTTGAGTTTGAAGATTTTAGGGTTTTCGTGTTCTTAGATCTGAAATTGGAGGAGATTGACTTGGAATTTCCAGAAATTGATCGAGGATTCGGAACGGGCACGAAGACTTCATTCAGGACTGATTTTTCGGGATTTTTCTGGCGACTTTCGGCGGCAGCCCGGTGGTTGCCCGGCGACTTTCCGGTGACTCCGATGGCGGCACTCCGGCGACTTCGGATAGAATATCGGTCTCGACGTGGTGAGTCCAACGCCGCTTTCCGTTCGTTAATCGGACACTCGATCTATTTATTACGAATTATTTTGCGTAATTGTGACTATTTGAATTAATTGTTTTAAGTGCAAATAAATTGTTGATTGTTGGTTTGTTGATCAAGATGTATTCCAATCATATACGAAAATATGTATTGAATGAATTGTGATGTGCATGAATATTTTGATTTACAATTTAAATCCCGGTGTGATGAATTTACGCTATTTGTTAAGTACGAATGGGTGTTTGTAATATTTAGAAACTAATCTTTTATGTGACTAAATGAACTTGAATGATATTTTAGAATAACGAACATGATGTGATTTCTCTATATGAATTTGAGACTTTCTCAATGCTATGTTTGTTGTAAATTGTGTTTCAAACATAAAATTGAGATACATGAAGGATGCTTGAACAACTTGAGACTTGACGCATGATAAGAGTTAGAATTGTAATATCTTGATTTACTCTTACTACTCGAAAATGGTATATTATGAATTACGATAAATTGATAATTGTCATGCTTGTAAGTAATTAATTCCTAGTTGAATAATTATATAAACACTTTAAATGAACAATTATGCTTAGCAATCGACTAAGGGGATGTATGTGTAATAATTCTAAACTTTTATAAATGACTTAGGGGATGTAAGTGTAATATTTATGAAACTATGAATGTGACTTGAGCTTGTGTACCAAACATGTTGTGAAGTTGTAAAGTATGATCTTAAGTGAATTAAATGCACTCTTTATTTGTATCAAGCATGCCATCGACCTACAACAACTTTGTATGTTTATATGATTAACTTGCTCTTACTTATGCACTTTATAACTCGACATGAACTTGATGCTTAATTCTAATATTATAATTGAACCCTGTAACATTGGATGATTTAATATGCATTTTGTGAATACATTGACTTCCTAAATTGATCTTGCATCTTTGGATATGGAATTGCAAGATGGTTGCTTGTAAATATGACCTTGTTGAGCAATGATATGACTTGAATGACCACGACACCTCATCCAAGCACAACATGAACACTTATGCATAACCACGATCACGTTGAGCAACGCCGTGCGTCTTGTTTGGTTCATATAGAGTCTAAGTCTGGGCTTCTGTATGTCTTGTCACAGAGTTTGGTGGTGCCGGTGGGCCCGAGGTTTAGAGTGTTTGGCCCTTCACACTCTCAGACTCTACTTTCACGAGGTGAGGTTTAGGATTTTGTATAGTTATGCGACCTATGACCTTAATATGCTGATTTCAACCCTTGCATGCGAGTATACTCTACTATAAACACGTATGTGTTGGATATGATATGTTTATGATCTTGCGTGCGTCCTGCGTGGGTGGAGGTCATGAGGCTTAAAGTTCAATCACGTAGGGATAAAATATATAAACCAGTTTTTGAAGCATATGTAAGCTATTTTGGAAAAACAGTAGTGTTGTGATTATGTAGCGAGATTGCTATGAACGATTGGCGTATGTGATCCGTCGTGATCTGTTCTGTTGTGATCCGTTGTGATCTGTTCTTTTGTGATCCGTTGTGATCTGTGTGTAGATCTGATCCTGGTGAGCTGCGGGTAATGGATCCCCTGGAACGGTTAGGGCCGTCAGGGTAATTCATCTATTTTGTAGTTCCATTTGAGATATCTTCACGCGACTCGTGCTGTAGGGAAGGTGTGGTATCTTGAGCCTTCGCTAAGGCCGGGGAGGACTCTTGTGGGTTCGCAACCCCTTGAGGGTGAGTCTATCTTTACACGGTTTATTATAGATGGTTAGGGCCAACGCGTGGCTCTTCCATCATTGGAGTAGAGGTTGGATTGATTTTGATTTACGTTATGAGGAGTTGAGGTTGGAAGCTCGTACTCGCCGAGCAGTTGATTATGTTATGTTATGGAATTATGAACCGGGATAGAGTCTTTCTGAAAAATGGTTTCTAAACTTATATCTATATTTATTTGGGTTATTCTGAAATGTTTTAGTATGCAACACCTACCCTCGGTTCATGAGTCCATCCTTTTATTCTGTGTTGTGCTCTTTATATATATATATATATTGTGGGTGTGCGTTAGCCCCCTCATGTTGGAAAACACGAATCAGAAAGCAGCGGAATTTAAAAAAAAATTTCCCAACAAAAGGACCTTGAACTCGCAATCGTGTAACCAAATTCGTAAAGATAGAAAACTTACTTTTCTTTTATTCTTTCTTGAAGCGTTTCAAGCCACCCAAGAACGCTCTTCTCGCGGCTTGATCCCCTCTCCTTGGTAAAGCTCGAATCTTCAAACTTCTAACTTGAAGTCTCTAGAGAAAGTCCACCAACTTGATCACAATCTAACTAGTAAGGATGCTAGTTCTCTAGTTAGTGTTTAGGCTTAACCTAGGGTTTAATTTAATCTTGGAGAAAGGAAGGTGTTCAACACATGAACCAAGAATTGTCAATCAGCTCCATAAGGAGCTCGAGCTCCCCTATTTATAGGGAAGGGGTGCCGAAATTCCTAGTCCTTTATGGGCTAGGATTTTGGTCCCTCTCTCCTATTACTTGATCATCAAGTATTTTCCAACTTTGACTTTGAATTCTAATTCAAGTCAACTTTTAAGAGAGCTAAAAATATCCAAACTATTTTTGGATAATTTTATACTTTATTTATTATAAAATAAATAACTTATTTTTATCTAATTAATTAATTCATAATTAATTAACTAGATTATTTTCTCCAAAATTAGACTTTCTTTTTAATTCAAAATTAAACCAAAGTCTATTAAATAATTAACTAATTAATTATTTAATATATATATAATATATATATATACACACGTGTGTGACACGTGTCACAGTAACACGTGTCACTCACGTGAGCCACACGTGTGACTTCACACGTGTGGAACCCTCTTGGCCCGATTAACTCGTTTAATCATTTTCAAGCCTCAACTCATGTAACCAAGTTGTTGTGTGTGACCCTCTAGGTTCTCAATTCAATTAGCAGTGACCCTAATTAATTAATTCACTAATTAATTAATCAGTCCACAGATTAAACGACCATAGTCTAGCAACAGGTGTTTAACCCCTAGCTGAATTGGAATGTTCGGATTCGACAGAACCTTTAAGTCATTGATTCATGTGAGATACAATCCTCCTACTTACTATCTCTCAACCAAGATCTAGGGCAAGGGAATAATCAGAACCCTAATAATCTGGTCTTAAAGCTAAGTGCATTTCATATCCATTTGATCTCAATCCAAGAAACCCTTTTCTTGATGTCTTGATCTACTGCCTTGGCCAAGGACTCCATATGGCATATGAATGACTTACACAATAAGAGATCACCTTGCAAATGCAAGTGTAGGTCCTTTCTTGATTCTCATTCACTTTCATGAGTCACTTGTGCAGCCCCAGCATAAGCCTTGAATCAGTTGTCTAAGGCGACACCCTTTAAAGCTTATACCTAAGACTACAGAGTTAACTCATAAAGTGACAAGGAACCTCAAGTCTAAGGATCAATTAATCACATCAATGACTCGTGAGATATTTCCTAATCTGGAAGTTTCCATTTCCTGAAATAGAAACTTCCTTTCCCATTTAGGAATGTTCTCACACGGGGCACCTCAGTGAACTTACTTATTAAAGTAAGCACCCTCATGTATCACGCACGTATCAACTATACACTTTGCACCTCCATGAAACAAGGTGGTCCTTCTTAAGGGCGTGATCCCACAAGCAAGCCTTAGAGGAGTCAGGTTGACACTCCCACTGTCTGTAGGACTCATCGGCTTGGAGTATTTTACTAATCATGACTTATGTGATATAGGGCTCGTTTCATGAACCATTTCACCTAAATGGTAGAGTCCTAAAGTCATCAGGATTAGGGGAGTTCTCATACATGCACAGATAAAGTAAACGCATACCAAACAAGAGCATATAAAGAAGTGTTGTCTCAATTCGTTATTTCATTCAAAGATTGTCTGTGATTACAATAAGGAAAAGCACAAAGCGGATATACAATCGGCTTTCTAGGGCACTATTCCTAACAATCTCCCACTTGCCCGTCAAAGCCATTCTAAAGCTACTCTAAGTCCCATCTTCTGAAGATGACCTTGGAAAGCTTCTCGACTAAGGGGTTTAGTAAGTGGATCTGCCACGTTCTCTGCTGATGTGACCCTCTCAATTAGCACATCTCCTCTTTTGATAATATCACGGATTAGGTGATACTTCCTCATAATGTGCTTGGTCCGTTGGTGAGATCTTGGTTCTCTTGCTTGAGCAACCGCCCCAGTGTTGTCACAAAACACAGTAATGGGGTCTTTCATTCTAGGAACAACATTCAATTCTTGAATGAAGTTTCTAATCCAAACACCTTCCTTAGCTGCATCATTTGCAGCTAAGTATTCGGCCTCAGTGGTCGAATCTGCAGTGGTTGTTTGCTTGGAACTCTTCCAACTCACTGCTCCGCCGTTTAGGCAGAATATGTATCCTGACATTGACTTAAAATCATCTAAGTCAGATGCAAAGCTTGCATCGCAGTATCCTTCGACAGTAAGATCTTTCTGACCTCCGTAAACTAAGAATAAATCTTTAGTACTTTTCAAGTACTTAAGAATATTCTTCACGGCAGCCCAGTGACCATCTCCAGGGTCAGATTGGAAACGACTCGTTACACTAAGTGCATAAGCCACATCCGGTCGAGTACATAACATTGCATACATTATGCTACCTATTGCTGATGCATAAGGTGTATGAGTCATTCTTTCCTTCTCAAGGTTAGTCTTAGGACACATCTTCTTTGAAAGACATGTGCCTACACTCATAGGAAGGTTCTTAACCTTTGCTGACTCCATATTGAATCTCTTCAATACTTTGTCAATGTACATCGACTGTGATAGTCCTATTAACCTTCTAGATCTATCTCTATAGATTTTAATTCCAAGGATATAGGACGCATCACCAAGATCTTTCATCTCGAATTGGTTCGATAACCATAACTTAGTCACTTTCATGTCATCCTTCGAATTCCCAATAAGAAGGATGTCATCAACATAAAGTACTAAGAATTGCACTGAGGTCTCCAATTCCTTTCTATACACACATGATTCATTCGAAATTTGGATGAAGCCAAACGCTTTGACTGATTCATCAAATCGAATGTTCCAATTCCTAGAAGCCTGTTTCAATCCATAGATTGATCTTTGGAGTTTGCAAACCTTTTGCTCACTCCCACTGAATCTGAAACCTATGGGTTGCTCCATATAAATGTCTTTGTCAATGTCACCATTGAGAAAGGCAGTTTTCACATCCATTTGCCATATCTCATAGTCATAATATGCAGTAATGGTAAGCATGATCCGAATAGACTTTTGCATTGCAACTGGTGAAAAGGTTTCGTCAAAGTCCACGCCGGGTCTCTGAGTGAATCCTTTTGCAACCAGTCTTGCTTTGTAGGCTGCAATGCTTCCATCAACTCCAAGCTTTCTCTTAAAGATCCATTTGCAACCTATGGGTTTGACCCCATCAGGCAAATCTACCAAGGTCCAAACTTGGTTGGAGTTCATGGAATCCATTTCGGATTTCATGGCTTCTATCCACTGTTCAGACTCAGAATCTGAAAGTGCCTCCTCATATGTTGAAGGATCATTATCCTTTTGAGAGATTTCATGGAAGAATCCATACCATCTCTCCGGCTGTCTAGGAGTGCGTTCAGAACGCCTTAGAGGAGGATTTACATGTGTATCGAAATTCGTGATTGGTTGTGGTTGATCAGAGTGGGACGTTTCTCCAGTGGGTGGTGTGGGGTCACTTTGTACTTCTTCTAATTCTATGATCTTGCCTTTCTTTTCTTTAAGGAACGGTTCCTCCAGAAAAGTAGCATTTCTGGAAACAAACACCTTTTGTTCAGATTGATCATAGAAGTAGTATCCTATGGATTCCTTAGGATAACCTACAAAGTAGCATAAGTTAGAACGAGATTCTAACTTATCTCCCACTGTCCTCTTCACGTAAGCAGGACAACCCCAAATTCTTAAGTAAGAATAACTAGGGATTTTACCATGCCACATTTCATAGGGCGTCTTGGGGACTGACTTAGAGGGAACTAGATTCAGAATCTTTGCTGCACTTTCTAGGGCATAACCCCAGAAAGAAGGTGGTAAGTCAGTGAAACTCATCATGGAACGAACCATATCAAGTAGGGTTCGATTCCTTCTCTCAGAAACTCCATTAAGCTTAGGAGTTCCCGGAGGAGTCCACTGAGAGATAATCCCATTATCTTTGAGATGATTAAGGAATTCTTCATTAAGATACTCGCCTCCTCGATCAGATCGAAGTGCTTTGATCTTGTGACCAGTTTGGTTCTCAACCTCCTTTTGAAATTCTAAGAATTTCTCAAAAGCTTCAGATTTATACTTCATTAAGTATACATAACCATACCGACTAAAGTCATCAGTAAAGGTTATGAAATACTGATGATTGCTTCTAGTGCTTACACTAAGCGGTCCACAAACATCAGTATGGATCAAATCCAAAACCTTAGTGGCACGTTCCACAGTTCCTTTAAAAGGGACTTTGGACATTTTTCCTTTGAGACAGGATTCGCAAGAAGTTAACTCTTTGAGATCATTTTCAGAGAATGATCCTAAAGTGTTTATCTTGCTAATTCTGTTCTTGGAAATGTGTCCTAATCTAGCGTGCCATAAGGGAGCTGAAACTTTGTCATCTCTCTTACGCTTTGTTTCTCGTTGTATATTCATAATATTGATATTTTGAGTTAGGTAAAGTCCATTACTTAGAGTACCGATATGAACGGAAGAGTTGTTCCGTTTGATAAAGTATTTACCATTCTTAATATAAGTTTCATAACCTTCACAATCTAATATTGGAACTGAAATTATATTACGAATAATGCTCGGTACATAAAGGACTTTATTTAATACTAACTCAAAACTACCTAAATCTAATCTAATTGTGCCTAAAGCTCGAGCTTCAACGTTTGAGCCATCGCCGATCTTCAAGACACATTCTCCTTCTTTGAGTTGTTGGACCTCACTTAGCATCTGTACATCATTACAGATATGAGTTCCACAACCGGTATCAAGTACCCAAGAACTAGAATTAATAGAAAGATTTACTTCAACGAGAAAGATACCTTTCTTTAGAGTAGCCTTGTACTCTGGGCAGTTTCTCCTCCAATGTCCCGCTTTGCCACAATGGAAGCAAACATCCTCTTTCTGATTACGCTTCTTCTTTTGGGCTTTCCCCTTCGAAATGCCACCAGTGGGCCTAAGGGGTTTCTTCTTCTTCTTTTGGGCTTTCTTGCCCTTACCTTTAGAAGGCCCAGAAGAGGAAGATGGAGCATTCACCATCAAAACCTTATTGTCCTTCTTGATCGTGCTTTCAGCAGTCACAAGCTGACTAATCAGCTCAGCTACAGTAGCACCAGCATGATTCATGTTGAAGTTAAGGACAAATGGGTTGAATGATGGTGGGAGCGAAGCTAGCAACAAATCCACTGAAAGCTCATCTTTCAGTGGCATGTCCATGGAAGCAAGTTTCTCAGTAAGGGCAAGAAACTTGAGTCCATATTCATGGACACTTGAACCTTCCCTCATTCTCAAGTGGAACAATTCCTTTGAAGTGTTATACCTTGTAACACGTTCATGAGGGCGGTAAGGTTGCTCTAAGTGGTCGTAAATCTCCCAAGCGAATTCCATGGCCTCATGTTGCCTTTGCAAGTCCGGAGACATGTTAGCCAACATAAGGCAACGGGCCTGGAGATTATCATCCTTCCACTTCTGAATCGCGTCCCGCTCGGCCCGAGTGGGAGCCTCCCCTTCGAGACTAGGCTCCCCTTCGAAGAGAACATAAGTTCTCTTCTCAGAATCTAAAATGATTTTTAGATTCCTCAGCCAATCAGAATAGTTGGGACCAGTCAACTTGTTTGACTAGAGGATCGATACAAGAGGGTTTTTGGTTGCCATTTCAAAACACGTAGAGAATCACAGAATCTACGACCTAAATGGTAAAGCAGAGAACTAGTGAGCATGCTGAATTATAACGATATACAAAAGATAAGGTCTTTAATCTATTGTAGCTCCCACTGTTTTTCAAAGATCTATAATTCCCAAAGATCTAAGAGGAACACGTTTCCCAATGGGTACTAAGATCCTAGGCATTTTACCTCGAACCCACGACTCGCGGACATTCTAAGTAAGAACCCTAGGTAGGTACAACTTACCAATTCTAACACCTTTAGAACTCTTAGTAATTGTTTTTGCATCACCTATCTTTCAATATGGACCCACGACTCGTGCGACATCCATATTTACTTAGGCGTTAAGCTAGACCCATCAATCATAAGATCATGATCAAAACTTAGTTCGAACGACCCACGACTCGCGGACATCGCCCTTGCTAAAATTGACCATTAAATATTGATCATTTTAAAATGATCAATTAGGTAACTAAGAACTAATAAGCTCCACTAGCTATCCCACGACTCGCGGACAATAACTAGCTTTACTTACTAAACTTAAAACCTATTGATGGAATGCTAGGAATTTAATTCAAAATTTGCATCTCGAATTAAACACCTATTTGTTCGAAATTAGCTTAATATTTAGTGGGAATTTTCGAATCAACCGGAGAGTTGTCCGGTTCGACCTCACCAACATATATGTTATCCAATTTTATTAGTCTTGATTAATGCAAGCACACTTAAATGCATTTCAAACAAGCACATAAACAGATAACATGTCCTAGCATGATACTAACATGTAATGATCATGGGTTCTACCTATCTTATGCGTGATATGTGGGAGCCACTCCACAATCACAAGTTCTAACATACATGCCACATAAACAGTTTAAATCACATAAGGGAAAGCGGTAACAAAATACGAGCCCTATCTCTATTACATTTAACAATTGAGATTCCCCTCCCTAACATTTTGAGGGGTCTTCACTTATGGCCTCCTTGTTACTTGAATGT
The DNA here is from genome assembly GCA_037501455.1 of Lantana camara. Classification (NCBI taxonomy): domain Eukaryota; kingdom Viridiplantae; phylum Streptophyta; class Magnoliopsida; order Lamiales; family Verbenaceae; genus Lantana; species Lantana camara. The sequence continues at coordinate 1,787,922 of CM074865.1, forward strand.
GGTCCATCTTACTCCATGGGTGCATTGTCTCCAAAATGAAAATAAAACCTCACCACCTATCTCTACTCTCAAATTACAATAAAAAGAAAAAGACATAAAGTAATAAGGCTCAATCTTCATATTGGCCTTAGACAATTACACGGGGCATACCCCGGCCTCAAAAGCAGTAATATGGAAAGCCACATAATAAATCACATAACAGTACGCACATAAGTGAGGCTCCAACCTCAATTGAAAAACGCAACTATAGGGCTCCAACCCCAATTTAAACCATCCATGTGCATAAATTAAAACCATACATAGATCTAAACCCATGATCACCTAACATGCTTTTGCAAGAATTTAAATTTAACCAATAAATTAAAATTCTCGCTTTAAGCTCTAATAGCTTAAAACACAACTTAGATGCAATTCTTGTTCAAGAGCCTTTTCAATAAAACCCGAAAAACAACAAACCAATAAAATTCCAATTAATTTCCAAAATTAATAATTTTATTCTTTCATTATTTTCAGAAAATAAAATTCATAATTTTCCCAAAATCCAAATCGCTTTAATTTCTCAAAAATCCCAATTTAATCAAAAATTTAAAATAATTTTATTTTAACAAAACTGATTTTAAAAGATAAAATTAAAATAAAATTAAATCGGGATTTTACGGACCGAAAACACGAAAAACACGAAACACGAAAGCGAGCCCGAAAGGGGCCTATCCGCAGCGCGAACAGCGCGCGGCATTTGCCGCTCGCGTGCGCGCGCTGGCCGCGCATCAAGCGTGCGCCGCGCGCAGCAGCGCCCGCCACGGCTAGGCGGGCTGGGCAGGCATCCCGCGCTGTTGCGGGAAGGCGCGCCCGGGACGGCTCCCGCGCGGTTGCGGGAGGATCTGGGTACGGCGACGGGCCTGGGCGTGCGACGTGCTAGCACTCCTAGGCTCGTTGCTTTTCGTGTTCGTTTCGTATTTCTGGGTTTCTCGAAAACCCGGTTCAATCCAAAAATTAAAATTCGATTTAAACATATTTCATTCAAAACGGTTTTCAAAATCACAATTTAAGAAAACAGTTTCAGAAATTCAGGAAAAATTACAGTTTCGTATTTCAGGCTTTCTAAAAGAACTCATGAATACCTAATTCGCATCTAAGCCTAAGAATTTCTACCAAATTCAGAATAATTGAGACGAATCAGAAACACGATTAACGAGGTGGCTCTGATACCACTTGTTGGAAAACACGAATCAGAAAGCAGCGGAATTTAAAAAAAAAATTCCCAACAAAAGGACCTTGAACTCGCAATCGTGTAACCAAATTCGTAAAGATAGAAAACTTACTTTTCTTTTATTCTTTCTTGAAGCGTTTCAAGCCACCCAAGAACGCTCTTCTCGCGGCTTGATCCCCTCTCCTTGGTAAAGCTCGAATCTTCAAACTTCTAACTTGAAGTCTCTAGAGAAAGTCCACCAACTTGATCACAATCTAACTAGTAAGGATGCTAGTTCTCTAGTTAGTGTTTAGGCTTAACCTAGGGTTTAATTTAATCTTGGAGAAAGGAAGGTGTTCAACACATGAACCAAGAATTGTCAATCAGCTCCATAAGGAGCTCGAGCTCCCCTATTTATAGGGAAGGGGTGCCGAAATTCCTAGTCCTTTATGGGCTAGGATTTTGGTCCCTCTCTCCTATTACTTGATCATCAAGTATTTTCCAACTTTGACTTTGAATTCTAATTCAAGTCAACTTTTAAGAGAGCTAAAAATATCCAAACTATTTTTGGATAATTTTATACTTTATTTATTATAAAATAAATAACTTATTTTTATCTAATTAATTAACTAGATTATTTTCTCCAAAATTAGACTTTCTTTTTAATTCAAAATTAAACCAAAGTCTATTAAATAATTAACTAATTAATTATTTAATATATATATAATATATATATATACACACGTGTGTGACACGTGTCACAGTGACACGTGTCACTCACGTGAGCCACACGTGTGACTTCACACGTGTGGAACCCTCTTGGCCCGATTAACTCGTTTAATCATTTTCAAGCCTCAACTCATGTAACCAAGTTGTTGTGTGTGACCCTCTAGGTTCTCAATTCAATTAGCAGTGACCCTAATTAATTAATTCAGTAATTAATTAATCAGTCCACAGATTAAACGACCATAGTCTAGCAACAGGTGTTTAACCCCTAGCTGAATTGGAATGTTCGGATTCGACAGAACCTTTAAGTCATTGATTCATGTGAGATACAATCCTCCTACTTACTATCTCTCAACCAAGATCTAGGGCAAGGGAATAATCAGAACCCTAATAATCTGGTCTTAAAGCTAAGTGCATTTCATATCCATTTGATCTCAATCCAAGAAACCCTTTTCTTGATGTCTTGATCTACTGCCTTGGCCAAGGACTCCATATGGCATATGAATGACTTACACAATAAGAGATCACCTTGCAAATGCAAGTGTAGGTCCTTTCTTGATTCTCATTCACTTTCATGAGTCACTTGTGCAGCCCCAGCATAAGCCTTGAATCAGTTGTCTAACGCGACACCCTTTAAAGCTTATACCTAAGACTACAGAGTTAACTCATAAAGTGACAAGGAACCTCAAGTCTAAGGATCAATTAATCACATCAATGACTCGTGAGATATTTCCTAATCTGGAAGTTTCCATTTCCTGAAATAGAAACTTCCTTTCCCATTTAAGAATGTTCTCACACGAGGCACCTCAGTGAACTTACTTATTAAAGTAAGCACCCTCATGTATCACGCACGTATCAACTATACACTTTGCACCTCCATGAAACAAGGTGGTCCTTCTTAAGGGCGTGATCCCACAAGCAAGCCTTAGAGGAGTCAGGTTGACACTCCCACTGTCTGTAGGACTCATCGGCTTGGAGTATTTTACTAATCATGACTTATGTGATATAGGGCTCGTTTCATGAACCATTTCACCTAAATGGTAGAGTCCTAAAGTCATCAGGATTAGGGGAGTTCTCATACATGCACAGATAAAGTAAACGCATACCAAACAAGAGCATATAAAGAAGTGTTGCCTCAATTCGTTATTTCATTCAAAGATTGTCTGTGATTACAATAAGGAAAAGCACAAAGCGGATATACAATTGGCTTTCTAGGGCACTATTCGTAACACCTCACTCAGTCAGTTGACTGACACCTCATTTTATCTTTTAGTTTGCAGGATTCTTTTGGCTTGAGCTAGGCGGAAGTGAGTGTTCTGAGTCACACTTGTCAGCCTAGTAGGTGTTAGGATGCATCTGTCGTATACTTTACTTATGTATTTATGTTTCACACTTGCAGATTATGTGTATGTTCTACTTAGACCTAAACCCGTGTGGGGTTAGTAAGTTAGTATTTGGATATTATTAGACCTGGATGATACTTATGCTGTTTATTATGTTAGATTTTGAATTGATATTCGGGACTAGGTATCTATGCTAGTTGAACCTGTCACCTGTTATGTATGTTGATATTTGGGATTAGGTATCTATGCTAGTTGAACCCGTCAACTGCTTTGCATGTTTTGTTTTAAATGCTTCCGCTGTCTATTGTTGTTGGTTTTAATTGCTTCCGCACTCTGAGTTTTGTCAAGTTAGATCCGTCTAGCCTAGTGTGTGAGTTGTTCTCCCGTTCGCTATGATTCGGATTCGGGCATGGACTTTCTATTTCCTGACCGGGTCGGGGTCCTAGTGCGGGGGATGTGGCATCCTCCGTTTGGGGTGTTACAGATACAACTATGGAGCTTGCTCCTCGTTACCGGGAAGAAAATCTGTGTAACAAGGACAAGTGTTCGTGAGACACAACTCGTATGAACCATATACGATGTACGGCAAGATCATGTAATGTCAATCATGCATTTACAATCATTAAATATCAAAAACGTGTTCAATTAATTAAATAAAGTAGCAAGAATCAAGCATACAATGCATAAATCAAAGTATGGAAAATATTACACAAACCTCCCTGCAGAGAGGAATCCCGGCTGGGATTGTTTTTAGAGAAAATGGTGTCCCAGGGGGATCCCCTGACCTGTTGTCCCGACCGGGACAGTTTTTAAAAGGAAAAGGATTCGGCCGGGATCCCCTACTCGAGAAACAGGGCAGCAGCAGGGCATATATCAAGCATCATGCAAACCAATCCAATTCTAATTTCAATCCATAACAAATGCTTGTAACATGCATACACACATAATACTTCATCTAGGCATCAAATAAACCATTAAAGCATGCTCAAATCATCAAGGAATCATCAAACAAACCCCCATAAAATTCATGTTATCAACCTTCATAATAACTCAAGGTTTTCATGCAAACTATGAAATATAAATGTACTAAACTGTTAGGAATAGTGCCCTAGAAAGCCGATTGTAAATCCGCTTTGTGCTTTTCCTTATTGTAATCATAGACAATCTTTGAATGAAATAACGAATTGAGGCAACACTTCTTTATATGCTCTTGTTTGGTATGCGTTTACTTTATCTGTGCATGTATGAGAACTCCCCTAATCCTGATGACTTTAGGACTCTACCATTTAGGTGAAATGGTTCATGAAACGAGCCCTATATCACATAAGTCATGATTAGTAAAATGCTCCAAGCCGATGAGTCCTACAGACAGTGGGAGTGTCAACCTGACTCCTCTAAGGCTTGCTTGTGGGATCACGCCCTTAAGAAGGACCACATTGTTTCATGGAGGTGCAAAGTGTATAGTTGATACGTGCGTGATACATGAGGGTGCTTACTTTAATAAGTAAGTTCACTGAGGTGGCCCGTGTGAGAACATTCCTAAATGGGAAAGGAAGTTTCTATTTCAGGAAATGGAAACTTCCAGATTAGGAAATATCTCACGAGTCATTGATGTGATTAATTGATCCTTAGACTTGCCTTGTCACTTTATGAGTTAACTCTGTAGTCTTAGGTATAAGCTTTAAAGGGTGTCGCCTTAGACAACTGATTCAAGGCTTATGCTGGGGCTGCACAAGTGATTCATGGAAGTGAATGAGAATCAAGAAAGGACCTACACTTGCATTTGCAAGGTGATCTCTTATTGTGTAAGTCATTCATATGCCATATGGAGTCCTTGGCCAAGGTAGTAAATCAAGACATCAAGAAAAGGGTTTCTTGGATTGAGATCAAATGGATATGAAATGCACTTAGCTTTAAGACTAGATTATTAGGGTTCTGATTATTCCCTTGCCCTAGATCTTGGTTGAGAGATAGTAAGTAGGAGGATTGTATCTCACATGAATCATTGACTTAAAGGTTCTGTCGAATCCGAACATTCCAATTCAGCTAGGGGTTAAACACCTGTTGCTAGACTATGGTCGTTTAATCTGTGGACTGATTAATTAATTAGTGAATTAATTAATTGGGGTCACTGCTAATTGAATTGAGAACCTAGAGGGTCACACACAACAACTTGGTTACATGAGTTGAGGCTTTAAAATGATTAAACGAGTTAATCGGGCCAAGAGGGTTCTACACGTGTGAAGCCCCACGTGTGGGTCACGTGTCCTTGTGACACGTGTCACACACGTGAATATATATATATTGTATATATTAAATAATTAATTTGTTAATTATTTAATAGACTTTGGTTTAATTTTGAATTAAAAAGAAAGTCTTATTTTGGAGAAAAATAATCTAGTTGATTAGTTACGAATTAATTAATTAGATAAAATAAGTTATTTATTTTAAATAAATAAAGTATAAAATTATCCAAAAATAGTTTGGATATTTTTAGCTCTCTTGAAAGTTGATTTGAATTAGAATTCAAAGTCAAAGTCAAAATTACTTGATGATCAAGTAATAGGAGAGAGAGAGAAACCAAAATCCTAGCCCATTAAGGACTAGGAATTTCGGCACTCCCCTCTCAATAAATAGGAGATCTCGAGCTCCTTATGGAGCTAATTGACAATTCTTTTGGTTCATGTGTTGAACACCATCCTTTTTCCCAGATAAACGAAACCCTAGGTTAAGCCTAAACACTAACTAGAGAACTAGCATCCTTACTAGTTAGATTGTGATCAAGTTGGTGGACTATCTCTAGAGAGCTTCAAGTTAGAAGTTTGAAGATTCGAGCTTTACCAAGGAGAGGGGATCAAGCCGCGAGAAGAGCGTTCTTAGGTGGCTTGAAACGCTTCAAGAAAGAATAAAAGAAAAGTAAGTTTTCTATCTCTACGAATTTGGTTATACGATTGCGAGTCCTAGATCCTTTTGTTGGGAATTTTTTTTTTTTTTAAATTCCGCTGCTTTCTGATTCGTGTTTTCCAACACTAAACATGCTTCTAACCATAAATAAAAAAGAAAGCTTCACATAATCCTGAAACCCTACTCAATCTTGGATTCATGAGTTCATACAACTTCATATTATACCTTGAAATGAGGAAAGAAAGGATGGAATGAAGAGATGATGGTGATGCTTCCATTTATGCAATTTTCCTTCTTGAATTCTAGCTTGAAATATGATGAAATCTACCTTCCTTCTCTTGTTGGTGTGAAAACCATGATGGAGTGTGTGTGAGAGTGTGTGATTCTTGATGAAAATGAATGAAATGGAATGAGAGATGAATGAGAGTAGCAAAAGTCTTCCACTAACAAATATGAATCATCACATTTTGCACATAAGTCCCTCAAATATTGAATTGATGCAATCAAGTTTCATTCCGTGGAATATTATCATATAACTCCATTTATGCTAATGTAATTAAGTCCACATTTTTATGAAATGGTTAAGAAAGGACACGTATGAACATTTAGTCATATTAGCAAGTAATTCACGTAAATTCCATGTTAGCAGTAATTCATATAAACGCATGAAGAAATATACATATAATGTTATGAAATGTATATAAATTATTGATGGGTGCCGAATCCACCAAATAATATTCCTAAACTACCAAACACAATAAATTGTGTATAGTGGTAAAGGGTCGATCCCACAGAGATTGGTTGGTTCTATAATTCACCGATAGCCAGGCAAACAAGCAACAAAGATTAAAGGAGGGGGGAGGTTAACATAATTAACTAAAGTGCTGAAAATAAATAACAAGCTGAAAGTAAACACTAACTAATGAACATAAAATTAATGTAGCTAGAAAATAATACTCTAGTCAAGTTATTTGTATGATTCAAGCTAATGATTCGATCATAGGTGCAATAATAAACTTCAATTCCATTTGATAGATTGGTTGCGGTGGACAACAAACTCTGCACACCCTAGTCCTTTCTTATTTTTACAATGATTATGAGACGCTCATTAACCATCTTCTTATCACAAAAGCAGTCTTAAAGATACGATCCTAAGATTTAACTTTGTGACAGCATTAATCATGAAAAGGACACCAATCCTAACCAACAAACTCAAGAAGCTTGGAATGTTTAAGTTATTATACATGCATCTCATCACTATCAAGCAAACATGTTGGTAAGCCTTCAATGATGTGTAACTCTTAGGCACATCTAACATGACAATTACGGATCAAGTTATTTGTGCAGTCAAATGAAGCAAGTATCAAGACAATAGTTGATCAGAAAATTATCCCAAAACAAGTCCATACAATTCGAACAAGAAGCATGCATATACCAAGGAATTCGAAGATGTAAGAACCGATTAAACCTCACAAATCATAGCATGAATCACTAAATAACTCAACTAGAAATAAAAAGCTTAACTGCTGTTCATATTACAGGAATTATAGAGCTAACAAACTGTAAAGAACTGAACTTAAACTAGCTAAGCTTGTCTACAAAATATATGTTAAACTACTCCATAAACTATCTATGAAATTCAAGTAAAAGAGGGAAAGAAAGAGGAATTCTTGCTCTGATCGAAACAGGGGATGCAACTCCTGTTCTTGCTCTGTTCCAGCAGCAAGAGCTGCTGCATAACTCCTCTCCAAGCCCCCCCCAAGGTTGAATTATGTGCTTTTGCCTCTAAATCTAGCTTATATCTCCAAGTTTGCAAGTTGGGCACACTCTTTAAGGGAAAGATTCCTATTGAAAGTCTAAGTATGATAATTGCATGCCTTGAGACGCACAAAACTGAATAAAGCTGATGCAAGTTGGCTCAATTCGCTAAAAGTAGAAAGTCAGCCGCCACTGTTGACTTGGTGTCTGATGCGTCGCCCTTAGCTTAAGGGATGATCATAGCCTAAGGTCATGGTTCAGTTCATTTCCTGCACTTGGCGATTCTATTAGTCCAGATTTTGCACAATTCTTCATTTTAGCTCCAATAGACCTATAATGCCATAATTAAGCCAAATTAAGCATATTTTCAGTTAAATACAATGGGGAAAATTAAGACAATCAAGGCACGAATTACACACTAACAATTATCACTTAATGCATAAATGAAAAACGGGGCATTACAGGTTAGGCACCAACACATAGGTTGGCTTAACTAGTCACCCCGGCTTGAAATTGAGGGGTAATCTCTTTACCATCTTCACCAAACACCCGTCCGCTCCTTAGGTTCCTCATGACACTAAATGGGCTTTCTTGTTTCGGTTTCTCACGGGGTTACACCAAAATGATCGAGCTGTGAGCAAGGCTCGAGAAGAAAATCACTTGACCACTCAAGAATTTGTATTTTGGGGTTTTACCCATGGTTGGGACTCTGACGCTCAAGTCAGTGATCTGGTCAGGTCCAATAAAAGAGGTCAAATATGAGTGCGTAATAAATGTTCTTACCTTTCAGATTAAATGTGGGGGTACTTATACCCTCAGCCGACAGCCGTATAAGGTGCTCAGGTTGACAGTTGACATACTATTTTGGTACATTAAATGCGTGATCGATCACTTACTTTGTGAAAGGTTACTGGCCATGTAGCCACTCATAGGGCTATTGGGGGTCGAGGCTACTCACCGAGTGGCTTTCTTGAGCTAGGGATCGAGCATGCTGCATCTAGCTCCCATGAGGCTAGGCTATCTCTCGACTTTGAGGTCGGACAATTTGGTCAATAGATGATGACAAACAACCACGTGTCCGTATAGGAGAATGTTACGTGAACTGGAAGGGTAGTGCCACGTCACCTATGAGTGGTTAATCGACTAATAAATTAAACAATTAAGACCATTTCATTCATATTATTATTAAGGGATAATTACATTGTACTACCCTGAGTTTTGCAATAATTACAAAAAGGTCCCTATTCTTTGCGTAATTACCGTTAAGTCCCTATACTTGTAGTTCCATATGAGGTCCATAACGGACGTTAGTGTTCTGTCAGGGTCAACGGTTGACTGGCCCAAAACAAGAGCCTTATTTGTTATTGAGTAAACTACAGAGACCGTTTTGTTGATAAATTCAAACCTCAAGAACCTATTTGTAATAATAATTTAATAATTTATAAATTAGGAGAAGAGGTTGAAGCCATATCAGCTAATGCATTAGGGTGCGAAAGAATAGGAGTATAGTAATTAGTATTGTGCAGTATTATATTGTCATATATCGATTCAACAACGGCTTATATGACGGCAACGGTGGCCGCTGGATCTTCGAATGCAGAGGCTGTGGCGGCGTGCCACTTGAAAAAAAAAAAAAAAAAAAAAAAAAAGCTGCATGCAACCCAACGCATTTGGCTTTTCATGTGCTTAAGGTGAAACCGAGGGCTATTCCTATTTGCCATTTTCTGCCTGATAATAATGTAGTGCGGGTTCCTAAGAATTTGGAAATGATCCGGTGTAGGCGTTTTGAATAATAGTTTATGCACTTCAATATTCTAGTTTATTCGTTTGTGGTTCTGTATGTATGATGCATGGAATGGATATAATGCTGGTCACTACTTTGGTAAATGAATGAAATAAATGATAACGGTATACTTTAGGGAAGTGGTCACGACCATAAGGTCTATAGTCTATACTAATAATAGTTTGGTAAATTCAAATTTTATTCCACCTTGTATTTGTATATTGTACTTTCTTTTCATTGAAATAAAATTTTTTACTTTTCCCCAAAAAAAAAACGAAAAAAAAAGAAAAAGATATAATACAAAATTGAAATAAAAAATTTAATATCCAAAAATCTAATCTGGTATACTACACTATCGGATTTACTAATTCAATTATATATTTTATCTTTTATTTCACTCACTTATCACAATCCAAGTGTATCGATCAATAGACATTTAAAATTAGAAGAACTAATTTTTCGATTTTTTTCATAACAAACACATTCTATCTCTTGATCTCAATCAACCATCAGGCTTGACGTATATATGTTCATAATTGTAAAAAAGATAAAATACAAAATTGAATAAAAATATCTGGTTAATCCTTCAGCACAATAAATTGAACACATAAAAATGTACAAAACAAACACCAAGAAAGGAAACTAATGCATACAGCTTCATTATATTTCAATTTCCACACCAACATTATTTATTGCAAATACAATAAAATTAATCATATATATACACTTAGCCGCTGCATTTTGACCTGTAAAAATATTCTATTCGGAAATTTTGTAAAAGTAATTGTTAATGAAACGAAAGTCATTGCATTTTATATTTTTAATATTTAATATCATTTTTCAATGGAACTTATTTTTAGTGTCTATTTTATAAAAATATTATTTATTTATAATCTTTTAACTTTTTCAAATTTTTTTTCCCACTTGGATTGTAATATGGTCGACCTTGATATTTTTTTATTGAAAATTTTAAATTAATTGGAACACCAAGAACGGAAACTAATTCATACAGCTTCATTATATTTCAATTTCCACACCAACATTATTTATTGCAAATACAATAAAATTAATCATATATATACACTTAGCCGCTGCATTTTGACCGGTAAAAATATTCTATTCGGGAATTTTATAAAAATAATTGTTAATGAAACAAAAGTGATCGTATTTTATATTTTTAATATTTAATATCATTTTTGAATGGAGCTTTTTTTTTTTTTTTTCGTTGGAACCGGGTCAGGAGGCCCGTGGAGGTTTTAGCGAGGACCCCACCTTATTTATTAAGACGTAAACAAAGCTACAACGGGAAATTCGAGAAAAACATAGCCCAAAAACCAAAAAGCCTATCCCTAAGAGACATCAGATTGGGAGGCAAGAGGGAGATACAATCGAGCCACCACCAAAATCTAGACACACTAGCAAACACCTGGGCATTAAAACAATTGCCCCGATCATGGTTATAAAGCACCAATGATTTGATGAACTTCCGGAACTTGTGCTTCTCTTTCTCTAAAGGAACATCTCCAAGTCTGATCATTCCCATATGATAAAACATGAAGAGAGAGAACTGAGCTCAGGGATAGAACTTGAAAATAAATTCTCATTAAAGTGATGAATAAAGTACAAGTGTCTATTATATATACAAGATATGTGGCAACAACATTTAACACGTGTGCCTAAATTGGGAGGTTAACGTGTTTAACCTCAACCCAAGGTAAATACTTATTTACTAGTTGTAATACCCCCCTCAAACTGGACGATGGATGTTAATCAGTCCCAGTTTGGCAAGATGAGTCTGAAATGGAGTGGAAGGCAATGGTTTAGTGAGTATGTCGGCTGTTTGATGTTCTATGCGTATCAGTAGAATGTGGATTATCCCTTGCTGTAGCTTTTCTCTTATAACGTGACAATCTATCTCAATGTGTTTGGTTCGTTTGTGGAAACTGGGATTTGCTGCGATGTGCATTGCGGATTTGTTGTCGCAATAGATGATGGCTGGTTTGTCTTGAGCAATATGCAGGTCTTGTAGAATGTATTTTATCCATTGGAGTTCACAAGTTGTAGCTGCTAGTGCGCTATATTCTACTTCTGAGGAGGATCGGGAAACTGTAGTTTGTTTCTTTGATTTCCAGCTAATCAAGGAGTTCTCTAAAAAGATGCAGTAACCTGTAACAGATCTTCTTGTGTCCAAGCATCCTGCCCAATCAGAATCGCTGAATGCTCGCAAGTCAGAGGTTGAAGTAGCTGGAAAAAAGAGCCCTTGTCCTGGTGCCCGTTTTATGTATCGAAGGATCATGTGAGCTGCTTGAAAGTGTTGAATTGTTGGCTTGGATAGGAACTGACTTAGTTGTTGTACGCTGAATGCTATGTCTGGTCTTGTGGTGCATAGACAGAGTAATCAACCAATGAGTCTTCTGTAATTTGGAACATCTTCATATGCTTCTCCATCTGCTATAATCTTTGATGTTGAATCCATTGGTGTTGGTGATGGTTTTGCTGCCAACAGACCAGTGTCTTGTAACAGCTGCAGGGCATAATTCCTTTGATTAATTGTGATGCCCTCCTTTGATCTTGCAATCTCCAAACCTAGAAAAAACTTAAGTGAGCCTAGATCTTTAATTTTGAAGCTATCATCCAAAAACTGTTTAATTTTGTTGATCTCTTCTTGGCTATCACCAGTTAATATTATATCATCAACGTAGACTAATAAAGCAGTAAAAGAAGTATTTATATGTTTGACAAACAAACTATAATCAGAGAGAGATTGATGATATCCTTGAGATATGAGAGAAGTTGATAGTTTAGAGAACCATTGCCTTGAGGCCTGTTTGAGGCCATACAATGATTTGGTTAACTTACAAACTTTGTCTTAGCCATCTGTAACAAAACCTTTAGGGAGAGACATATAAACTTCTTCATGTAAATCACCATGTAAGAAGGCATTGTTAACATTTAATTGTTCCAAAATCCAGTTTTATTGTGAGGCTAAAGCTAACAAAAGTCGAATAGTAGTTATCTTAGCAATGGGGTTGAATGTATCAAAGTAATCTGCCCTTCTGTTTGTGTGTAACCTTTAGCAACTAGCCTAGCTTTATATCTTTCTATAGTGCCATCAGATTTATACTTTAGCCTGAAAACCCATTTACAACCAATAGGTTTTTTGCCATGAGGAAGAGTGACAATCTGCCAAGTATTAGTAGATTGAAGAGCCTGGATCTCTTTGTCCATAGCTTCTCTCCACTCTTGATGTTTAATAGCTTGATTATATGTTTTTGGTTCAGTAGTGGAAGAAATACTAAGTGTATAATGCTTGTAATTAGGTGCTAATTTTGAGTAATTCATAACTGAAGACAGAGGATAGGGAATAGATACACCTGATTTAGAATCAACTGAGGAAGTTGACTGATGAATTAGATTACAATGGTAATCTTGAAGATATGAAGGAGTTTGTTTAGATCTTAGTGGTCTTGAAGAGAGTGAGACAGCAAGAGCCTTTGATGGTGCTGAAACTTCTTGTTGGCCCTATAATTGAGCAGATGATGATGATATTGGTGGAAGAGAAGTCATTGATGGCTGAGGAGCAACATGTGTAGCAATCTCAGGAAGATAGTTAGATGTGGAATATACATTGTCTTCTGTGTAGAAAACATCAGAAGAACTGGGGAGAGAAACTAGTTTTATAGAAGATTTAGTTTGCTTTTCATTATGCATAGGAAAATGACTTTCAATAAATTGTACATTCCTGCTAACAAATATCACAGAAGTGGTTATATCCTGTAAAATGTAACCTTTTGTACCAGGCTTGAAACCTAAGAAAATTGCTTGTCTGGCCCTGGGATCAAACTTACCCCGTTTCTGAGCTAAAGTTGAAGCAAAAGAGAGACAACCAAATACCTTGAAAGCCTTGTAATCTGGGATCCTGCTATACAACAGCTCAAAAGGAGATTTATTATGCAAAATAGGTGTTGGTAGTCTATTTATGATGTAAACAGCATGTACTATAGCATAGGACCAAAGATTTTTAGGTAAATTTGCTTGAAAAAGTAAAGCCCTAGCAACATTCAAGATGTGCTGGTGTTTTCTTTCAACAATACCATTTTGTTGGGGGGTCTCAGCACAAGAAGTGTGATGTAATATGCCTTTCTGAGCATAAAAGTTTGTCTTAGCAAATTCTGGACCATTGTCAGATCTGATAATCTTAATTTTAACATCAAATTGAGTCTCAACTAAAGTAACAATCTGTTAAAGCTGAGTTCTAATATCAGATTTCTGTTTTACCAAAGTTATCCATGTAAATCTTGAAAAATCATCCACCACAGTTAGAAAATACATGTGGCCATGAATAGATGGAATAGAATACGACCCCCAAATGTCAAAATGAATCAGTTCAAATATTCTAGAAGAAACTGAAGTACTAGAGGAAAATGGAAGCTTCTTTTGTTTACAATCATGACAAATACCACATAATTGAGATGAAAGTTTGCATTTTATTGAAGAAATCTGAGTGTTGTATTACATCTAGAATTGAAGAAGGTACATGACCAAGTCTAAAATGCCAAATTGTGTCAAGACTAATGTTCTGAGAACAAGAAAGATTAACAAAGGAATCAACAGAAGATTTTAGAACATATGGGCCATGCTGTAACTCAACTGGACCAATCATCCTCAAAGTCTTGGTTTCCTGAATCAGACAAGAAACAACATTAAATATCACAGAACAGCCAAGTCTTTTAGTAAGTTGAGCAATAGACGTAAGATTGAAAGTAAACTCTGGAATATAGATTACATTGGTTAAGATCAAGGCAGGTGAAAGTTTAATTGTACCAGCTTTGTTAGCCTTAATGTGACTACCATTAGGAAGTTTTACAGAGATGGGATTAATAGCATGAATATCATGAAACGAGTCTAATGAACAACACACATGATCAGTGGCACCAGTATCAAGTATCCAACAATTATGTAAAGTGGAACAGGATATACCTTCATGAAAATCAGCCTTCAAACCTCCACTAGTGGATGGAACAACAGAGATCTGATTTGCCTGATGTGAAGCTGAAGAATCCTGTGTGGAAAGCATATTGAGCAATTTCTGAACTTGATCAGGGGTGAAAGATACACTATAAGCAGTACCACTGGAAAGATCCTGTGGTTGAGCATCTGAATCAAGAGAGTCAGAGATAAGATGATCTGAGTCTGGAGAGTCTTGTGCATACAAAGCTGCAACCATGGGATTATGAAACTTGAAGTTCGAAGGGGAGCCATGTTTCTTGTAGCACGTTTGTTAAGTGTGATTAGGCCCTCCACAGTGTTTGCATTTTAGACCATTGGAAACAAGAGGTTTCTTGGAGGTCTGAAACTTAGGATTACCCTTGCCATAACCCTGACTAAATGGTGGTCTGGAAGAACTGGAACCCTGACTAGATCTCTGAGAATAAGGCTGAGATACATTTACAGCAAAAGATTTGTGATCTACGTGGGAAGAAAACTGTCGTTCTTGTTGTAAGAGCATGGAGAACACCTTAGTGATTCGAGGAAGAGGATCCATTAACATGACTTGAGACCTAACTCCAGAATACTTGTCACTAAGGCCATTAAGAAACCGAATTACACAATCGCTCTGTTGATAGAGCTTGAAAGTGTCAATTGCACAGCAAGAACAGCGAGTCACACAAGAACAAGTAGGCAATGATCGAAAATTATAGTACTCATCCCAGAGAATTTTCAATTTAGTGAAATAATCTGAAACAAAGTCATCTCCCTGACTTACAGCGAAAATTTCTTCTTGAAGCTCTGCAATACGAAAAGCATCGCCATGGGAGAACCTCTCTCTGAGATCAGTCCAGACATCACTCGCCTTGTCCAACCACAAAATTGAGCGAGCGATTGAAGGAGACACAACATGCGCAATCCAAGACAAAACCATCATATTACATCTTTCCCAGACTGGAAGCAAAGGATCCATGGAAGACGGCATCAGAAGCACACCGGACATGAACACGTATTTGTTCTTCGATTGAAGCCCCATCTTCATGGCTCGTGCCTAGGTGTGATAATTCGATCCGTCCAAGGGGGAAGAAACCAATTGAAGTGTAGGATTCTCATTAGGATGAAGAAAATAGGGACTCGAAGCCGTAAGCTTCGATTCAACCGCAGCTATGGCATCTATAGTCACCTAAATTGGGAGGTTAACGTGTTTAACCTCAACCCAAGGTAAATACTTATTTACTAGCTGTAATACCATAGGCTTACTCATAGTGCAGCAAACACTAAGCGAGCTTGCCTGCTTATCCATGTCCCTAAACTGCAAATTACCTTGCTGAAGCAAAAGATGATAGCAAAGCTTCTGGACTAACTCCCCATTGTTCTTCAAATACCAATAGGCCCCAAGCTCAATGCGGGCTATATCAAGAATTGCAAAACCCATCTGTTGGATCATATTAGGATATATAGCCTGATTTCTCATACCGCCATAACCACAAATTAATCAGTTTATGCCTCTGGAAGTAGTCGCATGTGAAAGAATGTGGCAACAGTTAAGTCTGGCCGCCTTAGTGGCAGCTCCCAGCAGCAAATTTGCCAATATCATCCTGTATCTAAACACCGTTTGCTCCTGCATGCTCGAGGCAGCAATCTCCACGCTTAAACTTCCCTCCCAAACGACATGGATTGACCTCGCCTCAATCACAATCATCGGCGTGCCGCATTGATGGTTCCTTGCGGGGATACAAGTATCCCAAATGGGGGAAGTTGTACCTGCAAACGAAATGGGGGAGGGAAACGGAGTTAGATAAAGGGACCACGGGACATGCCGCAGCGTGAAGGTTATATAGTAAAGGTATGATTCGAGAACTCTGAGTCTAAATAGGCTGGGGTCTCTTAATTTCGGGGTCACTCCCTTATCAACTCTTCTTTTGCCACTCTTGAGGAATGTGTTCACACTCACCCCGAATTTCCTAATGCCAATATTTCCTGAAGGAAATTAGTGCAGCCAAAATATTGGCATAACGACTTTTAGTGTCTATTTTAATGGAACTTATTTTTAGTGTCTATTTTATAAAAATGTTATTTATTTATAATCTTTTAACTTTTTCAGTTTTTTTCCCACTTGGATCGTAATATGGTCGACCTTGATATTTTTTTATTGAAAATTTTAAATTAATTGGAACACCAAGAAAGGAAACTAATTTTTACAGCTTCATTGTATTTCAATTTCTACACCGACATTATTTATTGCAAATACAATAAAATTAATCATATACAGTTAGCTGCTGCATTTTGACCAGCAAAAATATTCTATTCGGGGATTTTATAAAAATAATTGTTAATGAAACGAAAGGCATCGTATTTTATATTTTTGATATTTAATATCATTTTTCAATGGAACTTATTTTTAGTGTCTATTTTATAAAAATGTTCTCTATTTATAATCTTTTAACTTTTTTAAGTTTTTTTTCCCACTTGGATTGTAATATGGTCGACCTTGATATTTTTTTATTGAAAATTTTAAATTAATTGGAACATGATAAACAAATTTTCAACCCAAGTGTAAGTTCTAAATTCGGTTGCAACACTTAAGGTATCGTATCCACAGGGAAGGGAAATCAACAACCACTCTTATGACTAATTCTAATCTAGAGACCGAACAAAGATCGAGAGTGTTGTTCTAAACTACTATAACAAAAGTAAACTAAGTAATAATTAATCAACCAAACGAACCAACAAACAAAATCGAGAATAAACCACTTAGAGGAAGCAGGTCAGGGAGTAAATCATATGCCCTTCAGTGCTTCGAACTTGGCATTAAAAGATGTCACAGTGTCAGTGGCAAAGTATTCCTGCCTCAGGTCTAGGTAGAGGAGGATTACTCCTCTCTTTTGTCCAGCTGCTATTTGCTGCCATCTTATTCAGAAGTTGCATTCCTTCTTCTTCGGACAGCGCCATAAATGCTCCTCCTCCTGCTGCATCAACCATGATTTTCATGTTTTCCGTCATTCCGTTGTAAAAGATTTGTACTAGTTGCCATCCTGGAACACGGTGATGTGCGCATTTGCTTTGCAAATCCTTATATCTTTCCCATCCTTCGTACAACGTTTCTCCATCATAGAGCTTGAAGCTCGTTATTTCGTCCCTGTATCTCATGGTCTTGCTAGGAGGGTAGAACTTGGCTAAAAAGGCCTTAGAGAGGGCCGCCCATGTCTGAAGTGTTTCGTTTGACAATGTCGAAATCCATGCCCGGGCTTTATCCCTTAAGGAGAAGGGAAAAAGCCTAACTCTGATCACGTCGTCTGAAGCATTATGGATCTTAAAAGTTGAGCAAACGTCCAAAAAGTAGGACAAATGTGATGCGGGGTCTTCATGTGCTAAGCCCCCAAACGGATTCTGTTGTAAGAGGTTGATGAACCCAGTTTTGATCTCAAAGTTGTTCGCCTCCACGGTGGGGCGAACCAGGTTGTTCTGGATTAGGCCGATGTTAGGAATGGTATAATCCTGAAGTGTGGTTGGTGGATCGTCATTGGGTTGAGCCATTGGAATTGAGTCTACTTCCTGCTTCTTTTCCTTTCTCCGCCTCGTTCGATTCGCCCGACAAGTCCTCTCAATTTCAGGGTCGTAAGGCAAAGGTTCCAAGCCTTGCGATCGTCGCATGCACTAGGTACCTGCAATTGAGAAAAACCCATGGTCAAATTCAATGCACTTCAAAAGGAAATCAAGCAGAAAGGGGTGGTCTAAAGCACCAAAAAAAGTCAATAAAGTAATATTGATTTAAACGCCTTCCCCGGCAACGGCGCCAAAAACTTGATAGACAAATTTTGAACCCAAGTGTAAGTTCTAAATTCGGTTGCAACACTTAAGGTATCGTATCCACAGGGAAGGGAAATCAACAACCACTCTTATGACTAATTCTAATCTAGAGACCGAACAAAGATCGAGAGTGTTGTTCTAAACTATAACAAAAGTAAACTAAGTAATAATTAATCAACCAAACGAACCAACAAACAAAATCGAGAATAAACCACTTAGAGGAAGCAGGTCAGGGAGTAAATCATATGCCCTTCAGTGCTTCGAACTTGGCATTAAAAGATGTCACAGTGTCAGCGGCAAAGTATTCCTGCCTCAGGTCTAGGTAGAGGAGGATTACTCCTCTCTTTTGTCCAGCTGCTATTTGCTGCCATCTTATTCAGAAGTTGCATTCCTTCTTCTTCGGACAGCGCCATAAATGCTCCTCCTATTGCTGCATCAACCACGATTTTCATGTTTTCCATCATTCCGTTGTAAAAGATTTGTACTAGTTGCCATCCTGGAACACGGTGATGTGGGCATTTCCTTTGCAAATCCTTATATCTTTCCCATCCTTCGTACAACGTTTCTCCATCATAGAGCTTGAAGCTCGTTATTTCGTCCCTGTATCTCATGGTCTTGCTAGGAGGGTAGAACTTGGCTAAAAAGGCCTTAGAGAGGGTCGCCCATGTCGAAAGTGTTTCGTTTGACAATGTCGAAATCCATGCCCGGGCTTTATCCCTTAAGGAGAAGGGAAAAAGCCTAACTCTGATCGCGTCGTCTGAAGCATTATGGATCTTAAAAGTTGAGCAAACGTCCAAAAAGTAGGACAAATGTGATGCGGGGTCTTCATGTGCTAAGCCCCCAAATGGATTCTGTTGTAAGAGGTTGATGAACCCAGTTTTGATCTCAAAGTTGTTCGCCTCCACGGTGGGGCGAACCAGGTTGTTCTGGATTAGGCCGATGTTAGGAATGGTATAATCCTGAAGTGTGGTTGGTGGATCGTCATTGGGTTGAGCCATTGGAATTGAGTCTACTTCCTGCTTCTTTTCCTTTCTCCGCCTCGTTCGATTCGCCCGACAAGTCCTCTCAATTTCAGGATCGTAAGGCAAAGGTTCCAAGCCTTGCGATCGTCGCATGCACTAGGTACCTGCAATTGAGAAAAACCCGTGGTCAAATTCAACGCACTTCAAAAGGAAATCAAGCAGAAAGGGGTGGTCTAAAGCACCAAAAAAAATCAATAAAGTAATATTGATTTAAACGCCTTCCCCGGCAACGGCGCCAAAAACTTGATAGACAAATTTTGAACCCAAGTGTAAGTTCTAAATTCGGTTGCAACACTTAAGGTATCGTATCCACAGGGAAGGAAAATCAGCAACCACTCTTATGACTAATTCTAATCTAGAGACCGAACAAAGATCGAGAGTGTTGTTCTAAACTACTATAACAAAAGTAAACTAAGTAATAATTAATCAACCAAACGAACCAACAAACAAAATCGAGAATAAACCACTTAGAGGAAGCAGGTCAGGGAGTAAATCATATGCCCTTTAGTGCTTAAATCAATGCTCACTTACGTATCTATGATTCTTCAACCTAATCACAATTTATACCTAGCTTCTTTCAAAGCCTAGATACCTAAGTAATCGAGCCAAGTGTTGTTCCCACAATCACTCAGTAACCAGATCAATCGATTAAAACAAGATTAGTGTATTTAAAACCTAGCGGCTTGGCATGGAATTCTAAATACGCGTTGTAGAAGTTAGGGTTAAATTTCTTTAAGCCAAAAATTCTAAGTTTTGGAAAACAATCTCAATTATCCTTAATCTCTTGATTATCGGATAATTTACGATATGTTAATGGATGGTCAGTCCACTCACACTCTATTCAAAGCCGTTTTCCTAACAAAGAATCATACAATTTACTCAAGCATTAATTCAAACACCTTAGATACATAATCCTTACCCCCCTAACCCTAGGGGATTAGTTCCTCATAATAGACTCAAAACTCATTAAAATCAAAGGAATTTCATTTAAAGCATTCATGTCTAGCATAAACATCAAAACAGAATAAATAATTCTGGAAATTTGTAACCTAATTATCAAAACGAATCTAGAGCAATTAGACTAACTATACTGAATCTCAATAAACAAAAACTAAGGATTGAGGAATTAGTTTGAATAGAAAAGCAATAAATAAAACCAAATTGATAAAGTCTTGTGATTGAATTGAATCTTCAACTCTAAGTCTTCGTGTTGCTTCCGCCCAAAACCTTCTCTTGAACTCTGGAAAGGTATGTGTCCAAAAGCTCTCAAAATTCGCCTCAAAATCGTGCTTAACTAGGACTCCTATCTTAGCTTCCGCCACGTGACACGGGCGTGCAGTGCCCATGCACAAAAATGTGACACGCCCGTGTCAACTATAAAAACCGTACTCGCGCTTTCTTCTTGACACGGGCGTGTCAAAGGTTGTTCTTCTGAATGACACGGGGGTGCAAAACTATCCGGACCTCTCTGTACCGAGACACGGGGGTGTCTCGAATTGCTCTATGTTGGTGACGCGGGCGTGTCACCTTCTGAAGTCCATGGGTCATCTTCTGTACTGAGACACGGGGGTGTCTCAGTTTACTCTTCAAAGGGGGCACGGGCGTGTCCCCTAGAATTTCTCGTTTTTCGCCCGTTTTTGCATGGTTTTGCTTCTACTTTCGTTTCTTCGACTCCAAGGTGAAATGTACCTAAAAGAGAGCATACATCGCATTATAAGCTCTTAAAACGACATACATCTAACTCAAATTGCCCTACAAATCCATGCAAAAACCCGATACATCAGAACACCAAGAAAGGAAACTAATTCATACAGCTTCATTATATTTCAATTTCCACTGCGATATTATTTATTGCAGATACAATAAAATTAATCATATACACTTAACCGCTGCATTTTTTGCCTAGTAAAAATATTCTATTCGGGAATTTTATAAAAATAATTGTTAATGAAACGAAAGACATCGTATTTTATATTTGTAACATTTTATATCATTATCCAATGGAAGTTATTTTCAGTGTCTATTTAATAAAAATGTTATTTATTTATAATCTTTTAAATTTTTCAAATTTTTTTTCCCACTTGGACTGTAATATGGTGGACCTTAATATTTTTTTATTGAAAATTTTAAATTAATTGGAACACCAAGAAAGGAAACTAATTCATACAGCTTCATTATATTTCAATTTCCACACTGACATTATTTATTGCAGATACAATAAAATTGTTGAATCATGGTATCTGGGAGAAAAGTATTGTATTGTATTCATCTTGCTTGTATTTTCTGTGTTACATCGTAAATCCCTAGCCTAGGATATATATAAGACCCAACACAATCTCAAGGAATCAAACTAATTATAGAAATTACGGGACTAAACCCGATAAGTCAATCTTTTCCTTAGCTAGATATTCTAACACTCCCCCTCAAGCTAAGTAACGGAATCCCTGATGCTCAGCTTGCCCAACACAGTTCGGAAGATCTGACTCGTAACAGCCTTCGTGAGTATATCGGCTAGTTGATCTTTGGACTTAATGAATGGAATGGATATCGTGCCCTCCTCCAATTTTTCCTTAATGAAGTGCCTATCAACCTCCACGTGTTTCGTTCTGTCGTGCTGAACCGGATTTTCCGAGATGCTGATCACGGCTTTGTTGTCACATTTTAACAAGCTAGGTCCCTTTTGTTTAATGTCAATTTCAGCCATCAGTTTCCTAAGCCAGATAAGCTCAGTAACTCCCTTAATTCTCTATTCCTTTGAATTCAACTTCGGCACTTGACAATGCCACAACCTTTTGCTTCTTACTTCTCCAAGTTACGACATTCCCTCTAATCAGTGTAACAAATCCAGACGTGGATCTCCGATCATTTGGATTTCCTGCCCAGTCAGCATCTGTGTATGCCTCAATATCGAGCTGGCCGTGCCTCCCAAACATGATTCCTGTCCCTACGGTACCTTTGAGGTACCGAATGATACGAATGACTGTCTCCATGTGTTCTTTCTGTGGCTGGTGCATGAACTGACTCACAGTACCTACCGAGTAGGCAATATCTGGATGAGTATGAGCCAAATAGATTAGTTTTCCAACCAGTCGCTGATATCGTTCTTTATCTATTCGTTCCCCATCTCCTTCGATCCTGAGTTTGTGGTTAACCTGCATTGGAGTGTCAACGGGTTTGCAATCAACTAACCCTGTTTCTGCCAACAGATCAAGAATGTACTTCTTTTGTGATATAAAAATCCATTTCTTAGACCGAAGAACTTCAATGCCCAAGAAATACTTCAATCCTCCAAGGTCCTTAATTTCAAACTCTCGAAATAAATTCTCTCTGAGACTCTCCATTTCTTCTCTATCACCGCCTGTAATAATCATATCATCAACATAGATTATAATACACGTGATCAAGTCTCCTCGTCTCTTCAGGAACAGAGTATGATCAGAGTTACTCTGTACGTATCCATGGCATCGCATGGCCACTGTAAATCTGCCAAACCACGCCCTAGGTGACTGCTTGAGCCCATATACTGCCTTTCGAAGTCTGCAGACTATTTCCCAAAACCTTGTGTGAAACCTGGTGGGGGTTCTATATAGACCTCCTCGTTCAAATCCCTATGCAAGAAGGTATTTTTCACATCAAATTGATGTAGTGGCCAGTCTCTATTGGCTGCTACTAATAACAGAGCTCGGAAAGTATCAAATTTTGCTACCGGTGAGAAAGTCTCACAGTAGTCAATCCCAAGTGTCTGAATGTACCCCTTTGCGACCAGTCGGGCCTTGTACCTTTCCACTGAGCCGTCTGCTTTATGTTTAACTATGAAAACCCACCTACAGCCAACTGGTTTCTTCCCCTCAGGTAACTTGCATTTCTCCCACGTACCAAATTGAGCTAATGCTTCCATTTCAACATCCATAGCTCTCTCCCATTCCTTATTTCGTTTGGCTTCCTGCACTGTTTTGGGAACTTCTTCTTTGTAAAGGTTTCTCAAGAAAGCCTTCGCTGTGTGAGACAGACTCCTCCTGACCATATTTCCCATAAGATATTTGGCAGTTCGGAACGTATGGTCAGGTGAGTATCTAGGTGGAGGAATCCCTCTAGTGCTTCTCTATGGCAGTTGATACCTAAGATTTGCTGCATTCTCAGGCACAGCATCAGGAGCACTAGGAATATCAACAGTATCATTAATGATTTTAGAAGAAGTGGAAGGGATAGTTACCTCATTTTGGACATCATCTGGAAGAGGAGTGTAGTACTGAGCTCTTCAGAAGGGAGACTAGGCGGCGGTGGTGGAGTCGACTCTATCAGATCGGTATAACTCAACTAGCTCAGAGATCCATCACTGTGCTGCTCCCCTTGATCACTGTGCTGGGAAAGGTAAAAATACTCTGTTTCAACAAAATTACAATCCATACTTATGAGAAACATCCTGGAACTAGGGTTGTAGCACCGGTAACCCTTTTGACTTGGTGCATAGCTCATAAAGACACATTTCTCAGCATAAGCATCCAACTTGGTCCGATCTGTTTTAGGTATATGAACAAAGACCGTGCACCCAAATATTCTCGGAGGTAAATGAGGTGTGGGGGAACTGCAGTTTGGGTTTTGAGGACATCAAGTAGGGTTTTATAGGCTAGGACTTTGGTTGGTAGACAGTTGGTTAAGTAGACTGCAGTGCTGACTGCTTCAGGCCAAAAATGGTTTTGGGACATGTGCTTCAGAGAGCAAAGCACGGGACATCTCAAGAATGGTCTGATTTTTCCGTTCTGACACCCAGTTTTATTGAGGAGTAATGGGGCAAGAAGTTTGATGAAGGATTCCCTGTTGCTGGGAAAAGGTATGCATGTCTTGGTTAACATACTCACGTCCATTATCCGAACGTAACACCTTAATTTTCTTGTCAAATTGTATTTGTACCATGTTGAAGAATGCCACAAAAGTACTAAACACCTCAGATTTATGTCGCAGAAAATATACCCAAGTCTTGCTAGAAAAATCATCTATGAACAACACAAAATATTGAAATTGGATCTGATTGGCCACCGGGGCTGGTCCCCAAACATCAGAGTGTACCAAGAACAAAATAGAATCAACTCGAGTATTATTTGACTTAAAAGAGGTTCGATGGCTCTTCGTAGCCAGACAAGTTTGGTAAGAAAAATTCAAGTCCTGATTATTTTGAAATAAAGTAGGGAACAATATTCTCAAGTACCCGACTGAGGGATGTCCAAGGCGTCTGTGCCATAACCAGAGTTGTGTGGTTGTTTTTCCTACTGTAAGAAGGGCTCGTGACGGGGTTTCCACTTCATCGACATAGTATAAACCTTCCTGCTCAGTACCACGTCCAATGATCTCCTTCGTATGAATGTCCTGTATCAAGCAAAATTGAGGGTAAATCAAGACCATACAATTTAATTCCTTCGTAATATGGCTCAGTGACAGCAGTTTATAGGATAATGAAGGAATATAGAGACAATTGTTCAGTTTCAGTTTTGGGGTAAGAAAAATTGAACCCTCTTTTTCCACAGCGGCCATATCTCCATTTACAGTCTGAATAGAAGTCGTTATTGGGTTTACCGGATCAATTAAATCAGATAAATCAAACGTCATTGAATCAGTTGCTCCATAGTCAAGAATCCATTTTGAAACCTTCTTAGATGTGGATTGGGTGAGAAAATCAAACATATTAGAGTTTAGGGTCTGTTCTGCACATGCTCAACATTGGGGGACAATCTGTAAAATCTGAAGAAGTATAAAAAGAGGTTTTAGGGTTTGGGGCATAACTCCGAAACCCGATACCTGTGGCGTCTCCCTCAATCTTCTCAAAGTACTGCTTTGTGTTATGTGTTGGTTTCCCGCAACATTCGCAGGAATTTTGGGGTTTGGTTTCAAGCGGTGATGGACGGCGTCCGTCACCGTTGTTGAGTCTGTTGGTTGTCACCTTGAGGTTTTGGGGTTGGGTGGCTTCCCGGTGTATGGTGGCGTAAGCCGATTCCACATCCGGCTTTGATTCTTGGTACAACCTCTGTTCTTGGCTGTTCTTGGTTGAAACTGACATTTTGTTTTGTTGTAGGTTCTGGCTAATTAGGCTCTGAGATAGGTATGGGAGATGTTAATGTTGAGTGCCTAAGATCTCAACACTGCTTTGATACCATGTTGAATCATGGTATTTGGGAGAAAAGTATTGTATTGTATTCATCTTGCTTGTATTTTCTGTGTTACATCGTAAATCCCTAGCCTAGTATATATATAAGACCCAACACAATCTCAAGGAATCAAACTAATTACAGGAATTACGGGACTAAACCCGCTAAGTCAATCTTTTCCTGAGCTAGATATTCTAACAAAAATTAATCATATACACTTAGCCGCTGCATTTTGACCAGTAGAAATATTCTATTCGGAAATTTTATAAAAATAAATGTTAATGAAACAAAAGTCATCGTATTTTTAATATTTAATATCATTTTCCCATGGAACTTATTTTTAGTGTCTATTTTATAAAAATGTTATTTATTTATAATTTTTTAACTTTTTCAGTTTTATTTCCCACTTGGATTCTAATATGGTCGACCTTGATATTTTATATTGAAAATTTTAAATTAATTGGATTATTTATTAAATTTATAATTCTTTATACTTTTTACTATTTTTCAAAATATTTTTTGTTTGACGATCTCTAATGTCATTGCTAAATAAATTAATATATTTGCTTGAATTTTTTTTTTTTTTTGTTTTTTCTTCACGTTAAGTATTGAATAATTAATGCATGTATCAATTGATTTACTGATCATCAATATTTTTAAGTTTTTTTTTTTTTACTTCACTTTATTTGTATTATGTATTTATTTTAAGCGTGATTGTTATTTTTTTATTATTATTATTACTTTTCTTTAAAGTTAGTTTACATAGATCAATTATTCATTTATTATACTTTTTTTTTTTTACTTTGTTTATTATTTTTATAAGTACTTAATCCAAACATGATATTTGATGGGGTCTGATCAGGTTGGAGTGAAACTCCGATCACTTTCTATTTTGTTGAGGTGGGGAAACAGAGGGTGAAGCTCAAAGAGGGTCGCCAGAAAAGCTATGGGCTCTACCTGCTAGGACAAACACCAACAAAGTCAGAAGGCCAAGCTGGGAAAACTGGGGGTGATTCCTAGTTTGGCTCTCCGACGCTCAAGTCAGATAACGATCTGAGGGAGAATGTAAGCAAAGGTATGAAGTTACAGTAATGGAGAATGCTTACAGGGATGAAGATGAATTCCCATATTTATAGGTGAGGGTCAAGGATCCTTTAGTAATTTACCACTTGTGGTCCTGCCCTAATGTTACCTTGACACGTGTAACCCTGAGGAGAAACCAAGGAATAATCTCCAGCAAAAGCGGAGGAAAAGGTAGTGCGGGCAACAGTGGCAGGTGCGCGGGCATGTACGGGTGTCAGTGAGCCATTTTGGGGGTTGGCAACGAGGGCTGGGAGTGCGCTTGTGTCACCCTATGCCTGTTGGGATAGGGGATCCTCTTTGGGGGACTATCGCCAAGGCTTCATGATGAGAAGGAGTTTGGCCCCCTCGGTCAGCTTGCACATGGAAGGGGACCGAGCGTGGGGACGCTCGGGCAACTCCCTTAATGAACTTAGATCTGGTCCTTGCAGCGTAAAAAGCTCTCAGAGATGAGCACTCACGCCAGTCATGTATCGTGATGATGATGACACGTGTCATTCAAGGACCTAATACTACGGCTGAGGTGACACTCGGGGGAGGTCCGCTTTTAGGTGGCTAAGGGGCCACGTGTCAGCCGGTAATGATGCCATGTGTCAAAACGTGGGTCGAGTGTGTTTTAACCCCATCATTTTGCCCCCCAATTCTATAGTCCTTCGTAATAAGGGCAGTAGAATTTTAAACCCTACTTGACTCCGAGGGTGGCGCTCGCGATGAAGACGTTGCTTGTTGCCTAATCTTCTTCTGACAAGGTATTCAATGGGGGTCATTTCGAATGATCGCTAGTGGGACCCGGCATTAAATGTTGGTGCGCGAGTGGGGGCGATCTTCAAGGAAACGGCTCGTGAATCTCGGGAAGTGGGCGACGTTTCATCAAAGTGGACGGTTTCCCAGGCGGGAAATGATTGCATTTTTGAAATCAAATCCCAGAATCCTACCAACTTCTTTTCCTATAAATAGGGGATTCCAAATCTTTAGAACCTTTACGTATCCAAACTTCCATAAATTTTGCAGAGAATTTCCCAGCGACCGAAGGAAGAAGGCGCTAAGCTGTCAATTGACGAGAACTCCCCAGCACCTTCTTCTCCGTAAGTGATTTTCTATCTCTAACTTCTTCTGGCTAACCCTTAAATTGATAGGTTTGATCTTTTCGCCTCCTTTAAAACACTTCTGCCTCCCCCAGAAACTCCACCTTCCCCAGAAAACTTCATATTTCCCCAGATTTTCCAAGAATCATGTCTAGAGACCATGCCGGAGAGTCCTCTCGCGAGGTTGGAGAAATGGCTAATCAAGGTTCCTCCCATTTTGGGTCCCCAAGGGATGAGGAATTAGACGCGGCGGTTAACGCCATAGGGGAAAGGGATCCCGGAGGTGTAGATCATCTTTTCGTAGAGATGAACATAGTATTGGAGGCGGAAGGCAAGGGGAACCCTGTCCGGTGACAGAGAGAGCAACCCACCCACATCGTCACAGAGTAACAATGGCCATGCCTGCACCTATTTCAGGAGGGAACGAGGGCGCGGGACCCTCGGAGATACCTCTGGCCAAGCGTAGGAGGACATCCAAAACCAAGAAATCTAGGCAAATAAACGAGGGTGAAGGGTCAGGGATGCAGGCCACAGAGAAAACCCCGGATGAAACTCCTAGCTCCTTAACCTTAGGGGATTTAGTTTCCATGAGGGCCCTGTGTTACTGGAACGAACGCTTCATATATAGGCTTCCTGAGCAACAAGAGAGAGCGAACCAACCCCCCCTCCCCGGCCAAATGGCCGTTTATAGGGACGCTGTGACCTTTGGGGGTCTAAGATTCCCAATTTCCGTCCCTGTAGCTAGT
Source organism: Lantana camara (assembly GCA_037501455.1). Classification (NCBI taxonomy): domain Eukaryota; kingdom Viridiplantae; phylum Streptophyta; class Magnoliopsida; order Lamiales; family Verbenaceae; genus Lantana; species Lantana camara. The sequence goes on from CM074865.1 coordinate 1,816,497, forward strand.
ATCTTGAATTTACTAAACCTTAGTCCTTCTCAAATAGTGCTCAATGGGATATCCTTCATAAATTCCTTTGTAATCCTCATGAAATGCACTGGGAACGAGCCTTCCATATACAACTTCAGTAGTCTTTTCCAAGTAGTCCGTTCCCCATGCTCGTCCTCCCAATCTGGGTTCTACTATATTCAGGCCAAAGCCAACCTTAGGTTGATAGATGCACCTTCGACCTCATATAGGACAGATTGGAAGTAAAAGTTCTTTTTTATCAGGGGCCCTGATGGCGAGGATTTTGGGGTTCCTCGGGAATGGGTAGACCATGGGGATAGGCCTCTTATATGAACTCGCCTGGAGCCCTCGTTTCCCATAACACGGGCTCAAAACCTGGCCCGAGCGCTAAGAGAAACCGACTTGCTCTTTGAGGCCTCCGATTGGATTAATGATGAAGAGGTCCTATTTTTATGTGGGTTCATGGATGATCCAGAGTTTATACAAAATCCTTCCGCTTGAAGTTTGGAGAGAGACGGTTAGATTCTAGGGCACTAACTTGTAGATAGGATCACTGACTAAACACTTTCTTGCTTTATATAAGGAAGTTTTAACTCTTGCTCTTCTTTTTCCCAGGTACCGAAATTCTAATGGCCAGAAAGGGAAATAGGCGCGTGGCCAACTTCATCAACAACCGTTAACAGCAACAGCAACATCCCCCACCAACTACAACCCGAAGCCGAGGGACAAACGGTGGTAACGATCGGGGTGCAGGCCGAGGGAACAACCACGGGGCCCTTACTGCTGGGGCGAGTTCAAGTACGGGTACCGTGGGCCGCGGTCGAGGAGATAATAGGGCCCGTACTCCTGACCCGCATCGCCACAAAGCCCTCAGATAGGAACCCACAGCCCCCGCTGGTTAGCCCTCGGAACAATCAGCAAAGACCATCATCGAACGTGGTTATCAGAGAACAAACTGGGGGCAGTGCTCAACCGTCGAGGAAGAGGAAGAGGCTCCCCGATACTATTCCTGTTTTAGGCAAGGGGAAAGGCAAAGTAACCGAGGGTGAGCACGGCGAAGGAGATACCTCATCTTTTGAGGAGGATATGTTATGGCATTTTGAGATGGGGACGACAGGCACATTCATCGAGCGCCGGAAGAGGGCCCTGCTATATTGAGCAACCATCCATTTGTTCAGAACATAACATACAGTCTCTACAAACGGGTTCAATTTACTGGGGACCATCGAGAGCTCTTCACCCAGAGTTCTGAGCAGGTGGCCTAGGACTTGGCGCATGCCGTTATTTCTGTAAGTCTCCCATATTCTTATATTATAATAATTATATATATATATATATATATATATATATATATATATATATATATTTTTTTTTTTTTTTTTTTTTTTTTTTTTTTTTTTTTTTTGTGGAACGCTAACCCTCTTCTCTCTTTCCCTCAACCTATTGCAGCAAGTACTCCCTAGGGTGAGGAACCCCCAGCGCCGGGCAACAATGTACTTTGAATGTAAAGCCAAATATAAAAAGATGGCACGCTCAAATGATCTGGCTCAGATTCAAGAGGAGTTAGACGTGGAGAAGGCAAAGTTTCTCTCCCTTGAAACGGAGCACAAAAAGTTGGAGGCAGAGATGAAGAAACTCCAGGGTGATTTCAAGAAATCCGAGATGGCTCGTAAGAAATGGCGCTCGGATCACAATACCCTCCAGGAGAACCATAGAAAGCTGATAGAGGACAGGAACGGATGGGTCACCCGGTCCAACGATGCTGAGAAGAAATACGCAGACGTGATGAGGGGGTTGCCCGAGCGCATTGAGAAGGCAAATAAGGAGGCCATCATCAAGTTCTGCCACTCCAAATCCTTTGGCTTTGCGGCCTCGCTCCATTGTTTCGACGAGGCTCAAAATGCCTTTAACTTGGCTATTGAGCAGTTGATTCACAAGGGTTTGGCAGAAACTTCCGGTCGTGAGCGAACTGATATGGGTTTGAGGCTCAAAGAGTGCTGCAAAGAGGAGGAGGAGAGGGATGAGGATCCTGAGATCAATTTGGCCGAGCCGGAGTACAAGTTTATAGTTGAGCTCCTGCAAGACGAATACATGGTGGCTCAGCCTGTGGAGGAGGTGTCCCAAATAGAGCAAACCGAGGGGGCTAACGATGTAGTAACTACCCTCGAGGGCCCTCAGGAAAACGTGCCCCGAGCGCCAGTGGTTGAAGACACCTCCGCTCTGGCCAGTGAGAATACTCCCGCACCTGCGGTTGAGGCTACTAAGTCAACAAGTGTGCCACCTCCCCCGGCTCAAGATTCAATCCCTCAAGCTCAAGTGCCGATTTCTCCCGCTCAAGACGTGCCCGTTTCTCAAGTGGTGAAACTGGAAGAGGATGTTGCCCCTGCTGCTTAAAATTCCTTCTATTCTCTGAGAAAGTTCCCTTGTAACTTCTTTGCTTTTGAAATGAATTCCATGGGCCATGGTGCCCTCGCTTTGTAACCCTTGTGTTTTTTGCCTTATCAATGAAGAATTTCCTTTCCCTGATTTAGTGTTCTGTACTATATGCCTGGTATTCTTACTTTGCGCTTGTCTTACCGAAATCTTGTGTGTTTAAGATTCTGAGTAATAAGCTAAGTAAAAATATAGTAAAACTTGGAAAATTTTGTTAAGCGCTTGAATACGATGAGGGTCTTATTTTGGGATGCCCTTGTTTAATACTTGTGAAAAGTTTACCAAGTCTTGGAATTAGTGTGAGGGTCTTACTTTGGAATGCCCCTGTTCTAGACATGAAAATTTTGCTAAGTATGGCGAAGAGGGTCTATAGTGAGCCCTTGATTAACCCGAGGCTCCAGCTTCGAGCAGACCCTGGTAAGGGGCTTGCAGAAATTTTGCACAAGAGATTTTCCCTGTAGAGTATGCAGTGAGTTTTAATTTCGAGCGTTGGGTGCTTGGTTGGCAAGTAACTTGGGCCTAATAGGACTCTCGCGTAGGCACCTTAGGTTCCATACAACTTTTACCCAGTACTCGTGCGGGGCCACTCGTGAGCTGACTGCGCACGCTTGCTAGTATAGGTATGGCCTTAATTTTTCGCGAGCATGAGGCGCTCGGGCTGAGCTTAAAAGCCTTGTTGGTCACTTAGGAATTTTAAAAAGTCATCGCAGACGCAAGGGTCTAGACTTGTGAAAACTTGTCTAAAAGTTATCCATCCTAGTGCTTGAATGCAAGGGGTTTTCGATGCGTGGGTCTCATTTTCAAGGGAGCCCTGGCTGGAACTTGTGAAAACTTTAGTTTTATTTCAATCGTTCGAGCGCTATCTGGCAGTGTGACCGGCTAGGCTCGTCCTTCTTTTCAGGGCCATCGCTTCATTAATACCCTAAGGGAGTGGACCCCTGGTTGGGATCTTATCTCTTGGGATAAGCATATATTGCCCTCGAAAGGGGGGATCCGGACGCCTTGGACCTGTGTGGAGATCGCCTAGGTATCCAAGGGGGGAATCCCTTACCAATCTTTAAAAGATACTTTATGCATAAAAATAACACCTTAAAAGATAAGGTTTGTTAGACAGGTAATACATAAATCTCAGAAGTGGGTTATTTACACATTATAAACAACTTAAACGTAAAACTTTTGTAGGTTACATGCATTCCATGGATGAGGGAGATGCTTGCCCTGGAGTGTCTCGAGTGTGTATATGTTGTTGGCTCTGACCTGTGTAACCTTGTAAGGGTCTTCCCAGTTGGGGTCCAATTTGCCTGCATGCTTTGAGACTTCAACTTTCTTTAAAACCAAATCTCCCAGCTGGAAAGTTCTTTCGTTGACCCGCTTGTTATACTGCCGAGCGACGGATGCCTTGTACTCATGGATTCGTGCCCATGCCTTGTCTCTTCTTTTCTCTAGAAGATCCAATTTGAAAGCCCTGTTGCCCTCATTCATTCTGGGCTCGAAATATGCCACCCGGGCAGATTCATGAGCAACTTCTACAGGTATTATTGCCTTTGAGCCATAGACGGGCGAATAAGGGGTCTCACCAGTAGACGCTCGTGGCGTGGTGCGGTAAGCCCATAAAGCCCCTTGTAATTCTTCTGGCCATTCGCTCTTTTTGCTCTCAATCATAGTTTTCAGATGTTATAAAGTGATTCTGTTAGTGACTTCTGCTTGTCCATTGGCCTGAGGGTGTCCCACAGAAGTAAAACGTTGTTCAATACCTAACTCTTAGCACCACTCTCGAGTATCAGCTGCTATAAACTGGGACCCATTGTCTGAGATAAGCACCCTCGGAATGCCGTATCTGCAAATAATATTCTTCCAAATGAAGTCCCTTACCCCTATGAAGGTGATCTTGGTAACTGCCTCAGCCTCAGCCCATTTCGTAAAATAATCAACGGCTTGGATGACAAACTTTTTCTGTCCGACAGCCATAGGCAGGGGACCCATAATATCAATGCCCCACTGAACAAAGGGCCACGAGACATCTATAGGGATCATCTGGGTAGCTGGCAATTGAGGGAGATTAGAGTGAAATTGACACTTGGGACATTTCTTAGAAAATTCAATGGCGTCTTGGAGGATCGTGGGCCAATAGAACCCGTTCCTCAGGACTTTCTTAGCAAGGATATGCCCCCCGGAATGGTTTCCACAGCTTCCACTGTGAATATACTCGAGCGTCTCTTTGGGTTGCGAGGGCCTTAGACATCTCATTGGCAGGCCTTGAAAAGATTTCTTAAATAGTCTCCCCTCAGAGTCCAGAGAAAAACGAGGGGCTTTGTTCCTGATTTTCCGTGCCTCCACCTTGTCAGTGGGACAAACGCCATCTTTGATAAATCTGACTATGTCGTCGAGCCAACAGGGCTCGTGCGGATCGATCATAGCTACCACTTGCTTGGTGATCTTTTCCTTTATCAATGGCTCTTCAGTTCTAAGGAACGTGACAGAGCGCTCTTTGGTACCTTCCAGTGCTGAAGCGAATTTTGATAGAGCGTCAGCATGTTCGTTTTCAGCTCGTGGGACCGGGACTAAGTGGAATTCCTTGAATTTCCCAATGATCTCTCTTGCTTTTTCCAAATACTGCACCATGGTGGTTTCTCGAGTCTCATAAGTTCCTTTGATCTGACTCGCAATCAATTGTGAATCAACGTAAGCGGTAATCTTGGAGGCTCCGTTCGAAAAGCAATTTTCAGCCCTTGTACGAGAGCTTCGTACTCTGCTTTGTTATTGGTGACTTGGAAGTCCAATCTGATTGTGAAGTCTACTTTGATTCCATTGGGGTCCCTAAGGGTTACCCATGCTCCTCCCCTTTGAGAGGTTGAGGAACCATCCGTGTGCAGGATCCAAAGGCCCTGGTTGTCAGGGATCGTGGGCTCTAGCCCAAACCGCTCGGTTAATAAATCCGTAACTACTTGTGCTAGTATGACCGCCGTGGGCTCGAAACTTAAGTCAAACTGCCTTAACTCTATGGCCCATTTTATCAGCCTTCCAGATACGTCCGGCTTGGACAAAACTTGTTTTAATGGTTGATCCGTGAGGACAGTGATTGAGTGTGCCTGGAAGTATGATCTCAATCCTCGTGATGCATTGATGAGGGCGAATGCGAACTTTTCGATTTCCAAATATATTCTCTCAGCCCCTTGCAACGTTTTGCTTAAGTAGTAAACGGGTAAATGTTTACGCTCCCGTATGCCTACCAGAACTGCGCTCGTAGCTTCGCTGGAAACGGAGAGATACATAAACAATCTTTCACCCTCTATTGGCTTTGTTAGGAGTGGTGCGCCCGACAGGTAAGCCTTCATATCCTGTAACGCTTTCTCGCATTCCTCAGTCCAAGAAAAATTTCGAGCGTTGCGTAGAATTTTAAAGAAAGGGAGGTTCCTGTCTGCCGAGCGTGAGATGAACCTATTTAGAGAGATGATTTTCCCTACCAACACCTGTACTTCCCTGATGCTATGAGGGGAAGAGATATCCAAAATAGCCTTGATTTTCTCCGGATTAGCTTCAATCCCCCGTTGGCTGACCATGTAGCCTAAGAATTTTCCCCCTCGTACACCAAAAGTACACTTTGAGGGATTTAGCTTCATGCCGTACTGGCACAGGATGGCAAATGTGCGCTTAAGATCCTCAAGATGTGAGACCTGACGCTCACTCTTAATAATCATATCGTCCACGTATACCTCCATGGACCCTTTAATTTATTTCTCAAACATCTTGTTAACAAGGCGTCGGTAGGTGGCTCCCGCGTTCTTGAGCCCAAAAGGAATGACTAAGAAGTAGTATACACCCAAGTGGACAACAAATGAGGTTTTGGGACGGTCTTCAGGTCCCATAAAAATTTAATAATACCCTTGAAAGGCATCCATCATACTCATGAGTTCGCAGCCGGCGGTCGAATCTACCAGTTGATCAATTCGGGGTAAAAGGTAAGGGTCCTTGGGACAGGCCTTGTTAAGATCAGTGAAATCGTTGCACATGCGCTATTTGTTAGCGCTCTTAGGTACCAGGACCACATTGCACAGCCATTCTGGATATAGTATGGGTTCAATATACTGAGTCTCGAGGAGTTTGATAATCTCCTCCTCAATAGCCTTCTTCCGAAAACCATGCACATCTCGCTCTTCTGTTTGACTGGCTTAAAGGAGGGGTTCACGTTGAGCCTGTGTACTATGACGCTCGGGTCAATTCCAGTAAGGTCAGATGCTTTCCACGCAAAAACGTCAATGTTCTTTCTAAGGAAGTCTATCATCATGATCTGGGAGGGTCCTAAAAGATTGGACCCAATCTGAGTGGTTTTACCCTTGTTTCCAGGTTCCAACTCAATAGTGAAAAATTTCTCCGTAGGCTCGATTTGGATCTCAGGGCGAGGGAGTTCGAGCGCCCTTTTCTTTCCCGATAACTGCTCCTCGGTTGCTTCTTCCCCACGCTCGTTAACTCCCTCATCAGAGGAAGACTCACCAACCTCCCGAACGGGGCTTCGGAGTTACCTCCAATGCTTGTGTCCTTCTTCTTGTTTTTTTTATTGTTTAGTTTGGCCCTCTTTCGCTTGGGGCCATCCTCGTTGAGGTTGGGAAAGTCAGCCGACTTCTTTGTGGATCCAATTTGAAACGTTTTTTCTCTCTTGGGTTTCCTGAGTGACAACATGTAACATTCCCAGGCTTCTCGCACGTTGCAGAGAACTTTCCCAACTCCACAGGGGGTGGGGAACTTGATCTTCTAATGATAGGTAGAGATGATCGCTTTGAAGTCGACGAGGGCTAAGCGCACAATAATAATGTTGTAAGGGATCTCAATCTCCACCACAGCGTAGGTGACCATGAGCATTTTTCTTTGTGAGGCCTGACCAAAAGAGGTGGCCAAGCGGATCTGTCCTCGGGGGACTACCTCAGAGCCTCCAAAGCCTATGAGGGCTGTTTTGAGGGGCTCGAGTGGGATGTTAGTAATATTCATTTTCTGGAACGTGATATAGGGCAAAACCTTAACAGAGCTTCCACTATCCACTAACACCCTCTTTACAATGTGATTGTGAATGTCTAAGCTAACCACCATGGGGCAGTCAGAGGTTTCACTGACCCCATGAGGTGTTACTATATGTTCCAAGTCCCTATTAGAAAATCTTACTACCTTACTCTCTCTTGGATTGCTGGTGCTCATTTCCTTAATGGCGTAGACTTGCTTGGGCTTCGTGGGTCGCTGATCATAGCTCCGTACATATCAGCGTCGGGAAGTGTTAGAATCTCTTCCTGATGAACCACCTGCAATCATGTTGATGACCGCGAAAGGGGCATTCTCTTGTTCTGGGGCCTTTTATTTGCCACGGTGGTTGCTCTCTGGGGGGCCTCACCCTCGTGGGCTCCTGGAGCGCGATGGACTCCTTCTTCTCTCTCTCGAACTCTTGTTGCATCGCTCGTTATAGCGCTCCAGCATTTTTACAAATTCCTTCAGGTGGCCGCCCGCGATGAGCCTCTGGATTTCAGCCTCCAACTGGCGGCATTCATCCGTGTCATGCCCCTTTTGTTTGGAAGGCACAGTACTTGTTTGAGCGTCTTAACGCCTCAGTATCCTTCATCTTCGTGGGCCTTTTGAAAAGCTTCTTGTCAGATAGGGCACATACTTCCGAATTAGGCCTATTGAAGGGGGACACGCTCGAATCTTCGAGGAGAAGGTGGTGACCTGCGGCGTTCTCTGTAGGGCTCTTCTCGCCCTCATTCGCTTTTAAGGGGTCCAGAAGGCCTGGGAACATTAGACCCGTACATGTCTTCGAGGGCGAAATAGGGTTCGGCTATCTCTCTCATCGCCACGAGGATGTGGGGCGTTTCTTTATGATGGAATCAGCAAATTTCTAGCTCACATACTGCTTGTGGTTACAAGCTTTGAAAAGGACATGTATCAAAAAATCCATTGAGGGCCTCTCTACCAGAAGCACCTCCTTATTGAAACGAGCGAAGAAGGACCGAAGGGATTCTTACTCGCCTTATATCAAATTGTATAAAGCAGTGGGGGCGGTGACTAGGGGTGCAAACGAGTCGAGCCAGATTGCGAGCTTGGCGAGCCGAGCTCGATCCAACTTGCCTTGAAATCGGAACTTACCGAGCTCGAGCCGATCCTATACGATCCCGAGCTAGATATCAAGTCGGACTCGAGCCTTATGTACCTGGGCTCGTGGCTCGCGAGCTACAGTGATATATGTATTTTTTAATAAATTATATATATTTATGTATGTATTTTATTCTCTATATTATATATAAATTTATCTTTCATATTATATAATATATATACATATAACATTTATATTATTATATATTTAATTTATAGTATATGTATTAAATAATTATACAATTATAAATTTTTTAAATACATTGATATGAGCAACCCTCACCAACATCTGAGCAAATTCCACACGGTCTGCTGCTCAACAAAGCCTCATGGAGTTACCGAAGACCAAATCAAGCTCCGCACCTTCCCATTCTCCTTGCAAGATGCAGCGGAAAAATGGTTGTATTCTCTACCGTCAGCAACCATTACTACTTGGCAGCAGATGCACGACAAATTCTTGGATAGGTTTTTCCCAGCTGAGCAATACCTGGATCTCCTTCAGGAGATAATTACCATTATGCAAAATGAACATGAAGCCTTGCATGAGTATTGGGTGCGATACCGGAATTTGCTTGCACTATGTCCATATCACAATCTGCCGGAAAATTCAGTTGTTCATAATTTTTACAGGGCCCTAATGCCAGCTGACAAAAGGCAGTTGGATGCTTCGAGTGGAGGTTCCATTATGATCAAAACACCTGCAGAACTCACGGAACTAATTAGCAGAATTTCTAGGGCCTCACAAAAATACTACACCAAGTCCGACATGACGAGACAGGTAAAAGAGGTAAGTTCTTCCCAGTTTGATGAACTCAAGAATATGATATCTGTTTTAGCATCTAACATGAGTGCAGGAATGCCACAAGCGGCGACAGTTTGCCAACTATGTGCTAGCCCATCTCACCCAACCGATGCATGCCCATCCATCCAAGAGGAAACTATAGAGAACGCGAACGCCGCAGGCTTCCATTTTACAAAACAACCCCTACTCTAACACATACAACCCCGGATGGAAGAATCATCCTAGCCTTAGCTACGCCCAAAAACCTCCACTAAACTTCCAAAATTTCATACCCAGACCCTCGCAGCCTCAGCAACAAAACTCACAACAAAACCTTAATCCGCAAGCTATTTCAACAACCTAGAGTCCACCGTTCAGAACCTAGGCTCCACGGTTAAGAACTTGGAAACCCAGCTAGGGAAGATCGCTACAGCCTTGAGTAGGATGGAGAACCAAGGTAAACTACCCTTGCAAACCGAGGATCCGAGGCATAATGTCAGTATCATCACGCTTCGAAGTGGTAAAGAACTGCCACCACCTCTAGATAAAGATAAGGGACGAAAATCTGGGTCTGAAGGCGATCAGGTAGAGGGTAAGACTTCTGGGTATGACCATACGTTAAACTCACACCGAAACAGCGAGTCGGAACTGATCGTGCAACCTAAACCCCTGATGTTCCCACCTCCATTACCTCAAAATTTAGCAGAAACAAAGAAACAAAAAGAAGAAAAGAGTATTCTCGACATGTTTCGCAAAGTTGAGGTGAATGTTACCTTGCTGGTGCAATCTAACAAATTCCCAGGTATGCAAAAGTCCTCAAGGAGCTCTGCACGAATAAGAGGAAATTGTTAGGCAATGAAAAGGTAAGTATGGGGGAAAACGTGTCTGCCTTTTTACAAAAGAAACTTCCTCCCAAATGCCATGATCAAGGTATGTTTTCCATTCCGTGCAAGATTGGGAATTTAGGCATTAAAAAGGCGATGTGTGATTTAGGTGCAAGTATTAATGTTATGCCACTTTCTGTATATAATGCACTTAATCTTGGCCCCTTGAAAGGTACAGGTGTCATCATTCAGTTGGCGGATCGCTCAATTGTTTATCCGGAAGGTGTTCTAGAAGACGTCCTCGTTCAAGTCAACGATTTAGCCTTCCCGACTGATTTCTTCATGTTGGACATGGAGGATAATCATTCTGAGAAATCCTCTGATATCCTTTTGGGCCGTCCCTTTTTTAGTACCGTTAATGCTAAAATAGATGTTAAAAAAGGCCTATTAACTTTAGAATTTAATGGTGATGTTAAGAAGTTTAATGTTTATGAGTCAAGTAAAGGTCCCAATAAATTTTCTAGTGTTTATAGCATTGATGTGATAGAAAACCTGACTAATGAAAATTATAAGCTGAACAATGTAGAGGAACTAAGTCTTGTTGAAAATTTTGAGAGTAAGCCAAAACATGTGGGGTTGTCGGTTGATCCTTGTGGGATGGTTTTACCATTAGAGGCTTTTAAATCTATGAGTAGGGATGTTCTGATGCTTGAAGCACCTAATGCTATAACTGAACTAAATTCTTTCGTGTTTCAGGCACCTATTTTGAAATTCAAGAACTTTTTGAATAATCTGGAGTATGCCTTCAAGGGAGGAGGAAAATATACAGATTCAAAGCTGATACACGATGATTTATGGAATGAGCAGTTTTTCGAGGTGTACGACCTTAAGGTTCGGTTATACCTTAATGTCACGCTCTGGTATGCAGATATTCTCTACTGCTTAACCACTATTTTCTTCAAATCTCATATATTTTTTGAGTACAGGAACCCAAGAGTCATTGTGAAGGATCATGAAAAAATTTTTTATAAGTGGTTGACGAAGTCTGTGCTGAGAACGTATCGAATTATGTTGAGAACCTCTATGAGTCATCATCCCCAATCTAGAGGGCGCAATGGATTAAAAGATTCATCACCACATAGTCGAGGGGATTTATATGGAGGTTCTACCTCCATTTGAGTGGATTGATGCTCTTGGTTGTCTAGCAGGCGCGCTTTGTTTGCTAAATTTTTCCGAATTGCTGTTATTACACTGCTGATGCATCTGTACAGGTTTGATCCCTAGGTGTGACCGTACCCTACGCTCATACTATTTTTACCCAAAAAAAAAAAAACAAAGCTCCCAGATTTGCGCTTCAGGGAAGTCCTCTTTTCTCTCGATTTTTTTTTTATGCCTTGAGGACAATGCATGATTTAAGTGTAGGGGGAGGGATAAGCCTATTTATTGTTTGGCTTACGTGCTTGAATTGGATTTTTTTTTTTCTGTATTAAATGTTTTTACTTGTTGTTTACTTGAATTTGAGGATGTTAGAAATTGTGAATAATTTATTCCTGTTTTCAATGTGTTTGCTTAAGCTTGAGCCTTGAATTTTGCTAGAACCTATTAGGCGATTGGATACGTGAAAGATTGTGTGAAATTTGAACAATTAGTATGACTTTATGCCCTTATTTCTGGCGTACTAATTGACCAGTTTATGTATTTTGCTTAGATAGGTTAGTTATATTTTTCAATAAAGTTATGAAAATTGATTAGAGTGCACTTTAACTCCCTTCAAGGCAAAATAGATTGGTTAACAAATAATTCGGGAGATGACTTAGGCATTCTTGTCGGTGTTTTTAGCCTTTCTACTGATTTTCACTAAATAAAATAGCCCGATTGACCCCACTGAACCTTAGTATTGTGCAAAATTTCTTTCTTAGTCGCGTTACAAGCCGACTGCATAATACAATTTCCTACCCTCATCTTATTCACACCTTGCTTACTCATTTTCTTTTTAGATCGCATTGATTATGTCTAGACTTCCTTTTTGGGATTTGTAGAGAAAAGTTTCGTTATGTTTGGAATAGAAAAAATTTTGAGATTGATGAAACAAAAGGAAAAGGAAAAAAAAAAAACAAGACTGAAAAGAAAGAAAAAGAGAGTTTGAGTCTTGTTGAAAATTTAATAAAGGGTTGGGAATTGATTGAAAAAGGGGGAGTTTTTTTTGGGAAGAAATTAAGGGAAACACTTGGGGTTTAATTTTAAATGTGTAAGCTTGGTATGTTAGCCTTTGATTTACTTTTTCCTACCTTGACCCAAGCCTACATTACAAGCTTGAAAGACCTTTCGATCCTGAGTTATGAGTTGATCAAATTAGTGGAGATTGGAGTGATGGGTGTATTCGAAGTTGATAATTGGTTCTTGTGTGAAAAATATTAACTTATTTATCTAATCTTTGTACATTCTTTTGTTCAATTCACACTACACACGAGGGTATGATTTTTGAACTAATTGATTGAATTTCGTGTGATTGAGTAATGTGTTTAATTTGCTAGATTCGTTTAGGCAAAAATTCAAGGTTCGCTTTGGTGAATAGGTTTGATGGGAGTGACGTTTCATTATTTTTATTTCCCTCGAGGACGAGTGAATAGACAAGTATGGGGGAATTTGATAGCACGTTTATAACTCATATCTTTTGCGCATGTGTCTTTGATTTTAGAGCTTAAATGTGATATAAAGTGATGCTTTGATCAATTTTGTGGTTATAAGTGCTACAGGAGTTTATTGTGCTGAGTTGAAGATTTCTGGGCTAGTTTGGGATGCTTCATGGTTTATGGATTATGCGTGAGAAGTTTGGAGAAAATATTCCCTTTTTAGTAAGCTTGATGTTTGGAGTGTGGGCCTGGATGGTGGAGATCAAGAATATGCTTCATGAAAAGAGAATAATAAGGGTTGACTTGATTAGGCCGTCTGTAAAGTGTTGTGATAGTCTTTTATGGAATTATTAATTAGAGGGCTGATTGGTTCTATATTGGCGTGATGGGCTGAAACTTTGGGATGAATTGAAGGTCCAGGCCTGTGATTTAATTAGAGCTCAACTTGGGAGATTATTCTTGATCCACAAGAAGGCGGGATTTTTGGACAACATATTGAGTCTAAATTGGACTCGGATTCCAGCGATTTGGGACACTATAAATTCACGGTCAAGGTGCAGATTTGAGGGAACCTCTTCCATACAATTCCTCTTCACGCAGCAATAGCTTGAAGGACGACACAAGAGCAAAATCTATCCTTTCTCTTAGTTAGATTGATGCTTTATTTCTTGCTTTTGAACACCATGTTCATGAGTAGCTAATTTCTTTAGTACCTAGTTAGGAATTTATAATTTATGTTTTTGACATCGTGAGACCTAATTGGATTTTATAATTCAGTTTTATTTCAAGTATTTATTAATTCTCTGAGTGTCGTGTTTATTGTGATTTGTTTGCTTAGTGATAGTGCACGATCATCTAAGTAGATTTAATTACATATAGCCATTCTTGATTGCATGAAGTTTATGTAATGCGAGATTGATATTTGTGGTACATTAACGAGAAGGATTGGTTGCAGTTCTCAACTTGTTAAGGGAGTTAATAATCAGATTTAAATTTAGCACGTGTCGTGACTAGGTTAATTTGGGCTAGTGTTTTCTTAATTCTTAATGTTGTTGACTCATTAAATCCTGTCGAGTGTCTCTAGGGGTTGTGAGTTGATTAGGGGATAACTGTCGAGTGTCTCTAGGTTATTCTATTATTTAAGAGAAAACGAAGTGGAGTCGAGTGTCTCTATCTGCTATAGCTAGTCTATTTGAATAACTGAATTTATTTTTACGTCTATGATCGATGTCCTAAACTAAATTGTGATTCCTAGCTAGGTATTGGTTTCCCCACTTATTTATCAAAACCCAAGTGATTTATTGTTTTCCCTTTAGTTTATTTAATTTAATTGTTAGTTAATTTAGTTAGTTTAATTAAACCTAAACCCCCCCTGATTTTTGCTTGTTAATTCTAGTGAATTTTTCTATGATCAATTAGAATTATTTTCAACCAATCTCTGTGGATTCGACCCGTTTGCACTATACTCTATTTTAGTCGTAAACCGGATTATAATTTATTTTGACGGATTCGACACCTGTCATACATATATATCGTATATTACACATATAATTTTTTAAATTATATATGGGCCAATATAAGGTTAATTATATAAATATACATATATATTTCACACAGATTATAGACAATAGTATATCATGTGTCTTAAAAAATCTTACAATATTTGATTTTTCTAAATATATAGTTTCAGAAGATAATATCAATCATAAATTGCTTTATACAATATTATATATTTATATGTACTTTTAAACATAAATACATTTCATGTATTACATATGTGTCTCAAATTCTTAACTATATAGTTTACTAACATACACATTGATGGGGTCAAAATACGCTTGTCCCACGTTTGGACACGTGGTAACTCAAGAGGGCGACATCTGTCCTCTTGAGATTATGGTAATCTTTCACGAGCGCCCAAACCCCTCATGCGTCAATATCCCCCCAAGGACACGTGTCAACCCTGCTACGCGTACAAGTGACCAACATCGCCGCTCTACAACGAGCGCGATTCATTCTACATGGCTAACATTCCGATCAATCAAGGGAGCCCTCTTCGAGCTCTACACTCCCTCAGGGAGGCTTCCACTCCAACTCAGCGCATAAGCCTTGGCCTTCATCCCTTAGCGTATTCCTTGGCCTCCAAGGCTCTTGTTTGACACGAGCGTGATTTTAAGCCCTCATTACCAACCCCCCAAAATGGCTCTCTGACACACCGTACATGCCCGCGCACCTACCACAGTTGCCAACACCACCTTTCACCAGCTTTCGCAGAGAAGATTCCTCCTAGGTTTCTCTCGCAATGCCACGTGTTAGGGCAACATTCGGCCAAGACCACACGGTACAAATGACCAAAGGGTCCCTGACCCTCAACTATAAATAGGCGAGGTCATCTTCTCCACTGTAAGTACCTTCCATTACAACAACTCCATACTTAGTATATTTTCTCTTTCAGATCTTCATCTGACTTGAGCGTCGGAGAGACAAACTGGGCATCACCCCTAGTTCCCCCAGCTTGGCCTTCTGACTTAGTCTGTATGTTTGTCCTAGCAGGTAGAACCCCCATCTTTTCCGGCGATCTTCCAGTGGTTTCCTCACTTAAACAAATTCTAAAGTGATTGGACTCTGTATCCCATATTCAGACCCATCATTTTTAGCGCCATCTGTAGGAAACCAGCTCTCAATCCATTTCTTCCTTTCTGCTAGTTGAAAAGCAAACACCCAGAATCTTCTCAGCCTTGGTAGCTACAAGATCAGGAGTTGTGGGAGGAGGTTCCCACGATGCCAATATTGTTGTTTCTTCCGCCGCGGCTAGCGAAGCACAGCCTCCCTCCGTCGCCGCTGGTGGAGCACCACCTACCGGAGGTATGACTCCCCTTGCAGAATCCACGGTTCCGCCACCTGCGCTACAGGCACCACCAGTTTCCAGCACCGTTGGGGGTGCCACTCTCCCCACTCTCCCACAGCCTCCCCAGAATCAATGGATTCACGCTCATGCGAGTCCAGGAGGGCAACACTATATGATGCCGCCGCCGGGATATATACTTACCCCCACCGTCATGATGCCGCCGGTTCCGCCCTACCATGCCGGCCAGATCCAGCTCCCGGTGGTGATCCCCAGGGAGATTGAAGGGGTGGAGTTGCCCCCTTTAACCCCCCAGCAATTGAGGGTTCTTTACGCCCAGTGCGAGGTTCAGACGGCCCAGGGGGCATGGGAGAGGTTCCATTCCATGTACTTCGCCTCTGGATAGGCCACTCAAGCTGCCGCTCCTTTGGGTGGATTGCAGACATACCCGCTTAGGGAGGCTCAGGCCGTCCTAAGGGCTCAACCTCCGCCCCCGCCTGCCAAAGAGATGCCCAATCAAGGCGAAAACGAGCGCCCACACAGAGACAGGGGCAGAGAGCCCACAGAGAGAGTCAACGAAGATAAAGGAGACTCTCATGCCTCCAAAAGGGCTTCACGAGCCACAAAACAAGGGGATAAAAAAGGAGATGTAAATCCTAACATCCTCGCGGCTGTGCAAGACCAGCTGCAGGGTTTAAAGGATATGGTTAGGCAGCTCTCTCGAGCGTGGTCTCAGATCTCCCACAGCAGGGATGAACGAGCCGATGCCAGAGACGCTCGTCCCAAGGACCGCCAGCCACGGGTCCCCCACCGCAAGGAACCGGAAGAGAACTTCTGCACCTACGAATATCATCCCCTGGCCAGGGGCTCCCCTCTCGTGGAAGAAGTTCTGATGACCCAAGCAGGAATGGCCAAAATTCCCACCTCCGTCAATCGTTACGACGGTACAACTGATCCAACTGAGTACTTGGATCATTTTTTGAACCTGATGCATTTGTAGGAGCATTCAAGCCATTACTGGGCCAAAATCTTTATCACTTCCCTTGTAGGAATGGCTCAAAAATGGTATAAGCGATTGCCGCCACGCTCTATACACTCCTATGAAGAGTTGGCCGATGCTTTTCTCAACCACTTCAATTCTCTGAAGGCCCCCGTCACTACACCCACTACCCTCTACAATAAAGCGCAAGGCAAGAATGAATCCCTCCGTTCATTCTTCACTCGTTTTAACAAGGAAATCTTACAAGTGGAGAGGCCTTCCATGGATTTCTTGATCCCAGTGCTTTTTTAGGCTGTGGATCACAAGCAGTATGTGAGCAAAAAGTTTGCCGATGCCATCGTGGAAAGAAGGCCCGGAACCTCATGGCCTTAAGAGAAGTTGCCGAGCCGTTCTTTGCGCTCGAAGATATGTATGGGACGAATGGGCCCCAGCATCCCAGCCCAATGAGGGACGAGCGTCACCAGGAGCGGGGCCGGGAAGCTATTATCAAGAAGGAGCGCAAGAAATCACCACCGCCCCCTCATCGTTTTGAGCACATCCCCCTTATAATGCCAAATTCAGAGGTTTACAACCTCTCCGACAAAAAGCTCTTCAGAAGGCCCACGAAAATGAGGGAGACGGACTCATTGAGGCGCTCGAACAAATACTGTGCCTTCCACAAGCAAAAGGGGCATGATACGGATGAATACCGCCAGCTGGAGGTGGAAATTCAGAGGCTCATCGTAGGGGGCTATTTGAAAGAGTTTGTTAACGTTTTGGAGTGCTATGACGAGCGTTGTCATGAACGTTCTAGGGAGAGGAGGAGGAGCCCGTCGTGCTCAAGGAGCCCGCGAGGAAGAGGCCCTCCTGAGAGCAGCCACCGCAACAAGGGAAAAGCTCCTGAGCAAGAAAATACCCCTTTTGCGGTCATCAACATGGTAGCAGGGAATTCCTCTGGGGGAGATTCTAATGCTGCCCGGAGACGGTATGTTCGAAGCTATGATCAACGCCCCTCAGCACCCAAATCAGTCTATGCTATCCAGAAGGCAAATGATCAACGCTTATAACGCCCCGTATCTTCAATCCAGGTACGCATGCGACACGTGTGAGTTTAAGTGTTAGAAATTGTACGCATGTTTTGGGAATTATGTGTCTAATTGAAATTATGTGGATTAATTATCTAATTATCTAAGTGTTTATTTAATTGTAATATCATTACATCCCATTTCATTTTCATTATTCTAACATATGCATATTTCATACATTCATCTCATAACATATTTCATTTATATATATATACACCTATATTCTTAATCTAAAGTTTATAAGATTAATATTTATTTTCCCACTTTCATTCATTTCATGCAAGTAGTCATTAAAAATGTAATATATATATTCATGCATAACACCAATATATTAATACACTCACATGCATTACATATGCATATATTATTAAGCACTAAGAGGAAATATATACATATTTTATACCTAATGTTTTACTTTATGACTTTTTTACATATATGATATATATCTATACATATAATCACTCATATACATTATATACATATATCATATATGCAAGAACACACATAAACACCCACAAAATCTCTACAACACCTTTTACACACACTCACCCTCATTCTTATCACACACACTTTGATCATTAAGCAAGAAGGAGAAAGAAGGGAGGAAATATTCATAGCCCAAGCATCATCATCAAGATCATCTTCATCATCTTCATCATTTCACCATTTCCTTTCTTTCATTCTAAGGTTGGTTGAATTTCTTGGTTGAATAGTTAGGGCTTTATGATTTGAATGTGTTTGCTTGTTTTTCCTAGCATGAATATATGAGCATATATGTGTATATCTTTGAAGTTGAGGCTTGAATATCTTGAACTATTGGCTTGTTGGATGACATGGTTTATATGAGTTTTGTTTGATGGATCTAAGTGCCTAAATGATGGATATATGTGTTGTAATTGAAGTATGAGATGTATATTGGTGTTATAGGTTAGTTTTGGGGTGTTTTATTGTTGTTGTTTGGTGTTGGATGCATTTGGGAGCTAATTTCCGAGCCATACCCTGTTTTCCCCTTTTTTTCGCCCAGCGGCATGCCAAACGGGCATTTGGCCACTTAGTTCATTTACCAAACGCCCGTGTGAGATGCTACTGCAGCGATAGATGGTTTCCAGACGCCCATTTCTGTTTTTAGTTCATTTTGCAAACGCCCGTTTACCCCTCAAACAAACTCCGATTAACCTTATTTTTGAACCGTTGGAAACCTCTTGAAGTCTATAACAACCTCCAATTGGAATTTCCGGATCAGGGTCACTATCGACACCAGTATTCAACATCTGACTTTCACTAGGCTCAAAAAGATCCAAAATGCTACTCCACCAGAAAAGCCCGTCGTCATCCTCAATATCATTTCTAGATTGTGAGATATGATCAATTCTTTTTGGTGTCGCCATTTTTTTGGAAATCTGCATTAACCCAACTTCGAACCTACTCCACTTTGAATTAGAATTCGAGCCATATATGCTTGGAAAGATCTATTTGTCTAATTTCATATCCAATAAACAAAACTCCATTTCAACTTCTATAACTTAAGATATTCGCAATTTCCCACAACTTGAGCGTTTCCAAAAATTGTCAACTTTTGCCAAACTTCACCAAAACACCTCTTCTTGCATTTCTTTCACTCCCTTGGCTCCCATATGTGATTATTTGAAGTATTATTTGTGATTGAGCATTCTCATGACTTATAATTATCATCATCCCATATCATAAGCGTGCTGTTCGTCGATTATTTGGTTCATTTGTCTAGAGTCTTATGTACACTCGTGTTTCTTGCACAGAGCTCAATCCGGTTGAAGAGCAGGGTCTGTAGGCTTCTCGTATCCTTTCTCTTTTGTCAAGTTGAGGTTTATTTTAGTTAAACTAGAACCCCAATACCTTGTGTGATTATTTCAAGCCAAAACGCATCAAGTATATGTATACTTTCAAAAATGGTTTCAAGAAGGAATGTTTTCAAATGTTTTCACGAAAATCATTTTGGCGAGAATCAAGAACGTATTATTGGGCCCGGGGAAATATTTGAATGGAGGTCGGTACGACATCGGGTCGTCGGTTAAGCCATTTCATATAGTACCCTTTGAGAATATCCTCGCGTGACTTTGGTGGCAGGAAGGTGGGATATTCTTGAGCCGGTGGTTAATCCGCCGAAGGAGCGTGAAGGAGTCATGAGCCCCCATCTCGAAACGTCACGAGGTGGTAGGGCCTTGCAAACCCTTCCACCGCCCCCGAGGAAGAAGGATGGAAAATCATGTTTTCTCACGTCACGATCACGAATATGATTATGATTATGATATGGTTATGAATGCATGAACGCCTAATAATATTTTAAAGAGATAAAGATTTTCGCCCATCCGAACTATGACCATTTTGGCATTTCACCATCCCAACTATTTTTCACTCAAAACCGCCATCTAAACTTTCAATTCCTGACAAACCACCATCCCACAGCGGTTTTGACCCTTTTTTTGAGCGGTTTTGACTCTTTTTTCAGCGGTTTTGGATTTTTAACACATAATCTATGGAAAAATAACAAAGAGAGACCTACTTACATGTGTTAAAACATCCAAAACCGCTGAAAAAAGAGTCAAAACCGCTCAAAAAAGGGTCAAAACCACTGTGGGATGGTGGTTTGTCAGGAATTGAAAGTTTAGATGGCGGTTTCGGGTGAAAAATAGTTGGGATGGTGAAATGCCAAAAGTGTCATAGTTCGGATGGGCGAAAATCTTTATCTCTATTTTAAAGCACACACTATGGGAATAAGGTTGGAGAATTGCCCACTTGCCGGGCCACGTTAATTAAGTTTATTCAAGTAATAATATGATATCCGTAATTCCGAGCAAGGCCTTTCTTAAACTACCCGCTTGGGATTTTCTAACCCTTTACTCGGGATTATGGATTGCATGCGCGTGTGATATATGTATATTGCCCCTCACTCAGTCTTAAGGACTGACACCCCACGTGTTTAGTCTTTTGCAGGTTTCGAGCTAGGCGGGGACTTAGAGTCTTTTGTAGTCTTTCCTTGAGTCCTAGCTTGTATTACTCTTTAGCATTACATACTCATGTCCTATTATGAATTATTCTATTTTGGAGTATTGATGTAATTATGATGTGGTGGCCGAGATGGCCTTTGATTGTATCTTGTGAATATATGTTGATTATGGTTTATGCTTCCGCTTTATGTTGTTGCATCGTTGGTTTTAATTGGTTAAGGGTTAGCCCCGCTTAGCTAGGTTTTGTTTTTATTTGTCACCCGTTCGCTACGTGTTCGGTTTGTGTATGGAAATTAATTTCATGCATGGATTGAACTAGTGGTGCGGGGGATGTGACACCCTACGATGCGGGTGTTACAACGCTTGAAAGAGAATGAGGTGATAGGGTTTACTGATAGGGATCTAGAGCATATTGTAACACCCCATGGGGACAGTGAAACCTCTAACTGCCCCATGGTGGTTAGCATAAATGTCCACAATCACATTGTAAAAAGGGTGTTAGTGGATAATGGAAGCTCTATTAACGTTTTGCCCTACGCCACGTTCCAAAAAATGAATATCACCAACATCCCGCTCGAACCCCTCAAAACAGCCATCATTGGCTTTGGAGGTTCGGAGGTCGTCCCGCGAGGGCAAATTCATTTGGCCACTTCATTCGGCCGAGCCCCACAGCGCAAAACGCTCATGGTCACCTATGCGGTGGTGGAGATTGACATTCCTTACAACATCATAATCGGGCGACCAGCCCTCATGGATTTCAAAGCTATTATCTCCACTTACCACCAGAAAATCAAGTTTCCCACTCCTGAGGGTGTTGGGGAAGTCTTGTGCAACGTGCGAAAGGCCTAGGAATGCTACGTGTTATCCCTCAGAAGGCCTAAGGCAGAGAAAACATTCCAAATTGGGTCCACCAAGAAATCCGTTGATTTCCCCAATCTGGACGAAGATGGTCCCGCACGCAAAAGGGCCAAGTTGAACAAGAAAAAGAACAAGAAGAAGGATCCCAGCGCCAAAGGCTCCCTCGAGATTGCCCCGCCAGGAACAGTAGAAGAATCCTCCTCTGAGGGGGATGAGCATGAGGGTGACGAGCCCCTTAATGATGGGCGTTTGACAGGAAAAAAGAGGGCGCTCGAGCTTTTCCATCCAAAAGTAAGGATTGAGCCCTCGGAAAAATTCCTTACTATTGAGCTAGAACCAGGGAACAAGGATAAAACCACTCAGATTAGGTCCAACCTCTCTGGGCCCTAGCAGATAATGATGATTGACTTCCTCAGAGAGAACATTGACGTTTTTGCATGGAAAGCATCTGACCTTACAGGGATTGACCCGAGCGTCATAGTCCACAGGCTCAATGTGGATCCCTCGTTTAAACCCATAAAACAGAAGAAGCGGGATGTGCACGGTTTTTGGAAGAAGGTTATCGAAGAAGAAGTTAACAAGCTTTTGGAGGCCCAGTACATTGAGCCCATCTTGTACCCAGAGTGGCTGTGTAATGTGGTATTGGTGCCCAAGAGCGCGAATAAATGGCGCATGTGCAATGATTTTACTAATCTCAACAAGGTTTGTCCTAAGGATCCTTACCCTTTGCCCCAGATTGACTAGTTGGTGGATTCGACCGCCGGATGTGAACTCATGAGCATGATGGACGCCTTTCAGGGGTACTATCAAATCTTCATGGCCCCGGAGGGCCGCCCCAACACTTCATTTATTGTCCACTTGGGGGTATATTGCTTCTTGGTCATGCCTTTTGGACTCAAGAACGCTAGAGCCATATATCAGCGACTCGTCAACAAGATGTTTGAGAAGGAAATTGGAGGATCCATGGAGGTTTACGTCGATGATGTGATTGTCAAGAGCGAGCGTCAAGGCTCGCATTTGGAGGATCTTAAGCGCACCTTTTCCATTTTGCGCCAGTATGGGATAAAATTAAATCTTTCAAAGTGTACTTTTGGAGTACGAGGGGGAAAGTTCTTAGGCTACATGGTCAGTCAGAGAGGGATTGAAGACAACCCAAAAAAAATCAAGGCTATCTTGGAGACCCTCTCCCCTCGAAACCTCCGGGAAGTGCAAGTGCTAGTAGGAAATATCTTCTCCCTGAACAGGTTCATTTCGCGCTCGGTGGACAGAAACCTTCCTTTCTTCAAAATTTTGCGAAACGCACGAAATTTTGCTTGGACTGCAGAATGTGAAAAAGAGTTGGAAGACATGAAGGCTTACCTCTCGAGCACTCCGCTCCTGACCAAGCCCGTTGAAGGCGAAAAGCTATTTATGTACCTCTCCGTTTCAACCGAGGCAATGAGCGCGGTATTGATAGCCATACGGGAGCGAAAGCACCTGTCTGTTTATTATTTGAGCAAAACGTTACAAGGGGCAGAGAAGAAGTACTTGGAAATTGAGAAATTTGCGTTTGCCCTCATTAACGCATCAAGACGATTGAGGCCTTACTTTCAAGCGCACTCAATAACGGTCCTCACTGATCAGCCTTTGAAGCAAGTGTTATCCAAACCGAATGTGTCTGGCAGATTGATAAAATGGGCCATTGAGTTGAGTCAGTTTGACTTAAGTTTTGAGCCCAGAACTGCTATACAAGCGTAGGTTGTAGCGGATCTGCTGGTTGAACGTTTCGGTTTAGCACCTGCTGCTCCAGAGAACGAGGGGCTATGGGTCCTGCACACGGATGGTTCCTCAACCTCTCAAGGGGGAGGAGCAGGGGTAGCCCTTAGAGACCCCGATGGGATTGAATTAGACTTTGCAATCAGGTTGGATTTTCAAGTCACCAATAACGAGGCAGAATATGAAGCCCTTGTGCAAGGATTGAAAATTGCTCTTCAAAACGGAGCCTCCAGAATCACCGCTTATGTGGATTCGCAGTTGATTGCGAGCCAGATTGAAGGAACTTATGAGGCTCGAGAAACCACCATAATGCAGTACTTGAGCAAGGCTAAGGAAATCATTGGGAAGTTCAAAGAATTCCATCTACTTCAGGTCCCGTGGACAGAAAACGAGTGCGCTGACACTCTATCAAAATTTGCCTCAGCATTAGAAGGTACCTCCGAGCGTCCTGTCACGTTCCTTAGGACAGAAGAGCCTTTGATCAAGGAGAGAGTCACCACGGAGATGATCGCTATGATTGATCCGCACGAGCCTTGTTAGCTTGACGATATTATCAGATTTCTTAGAGATGGCGTTTGTCCCACTGACAGGGTGGAGGCTCGAAAAATTCGAGACAAGGCCCCTCGGTTTTCTATAGACTCTGAAGGAAGATTATTCAAGAAGTCATTTCAAGGACCCCCGATGAGGTGCCTAAGGCCCTCGCAAGCAAAAGAAACGCTCGAACTTATTCACAATGGGAGCTGTGGGAATCACTCAGGAGGGCGTATCCTGGCTAAGAAAACTCTGAGGAGTGGGTTTTATTGGTCCACAGTTCTCCAAGACGCCATTGAGTTTTCCAGAAAGTGCCCTAAGTGCCAATTCCATTCTAATCTCCCTCAGCTGCCAGCCGCTCAAATGATCCCTATAGATGTCTCTTGGCCCTTTGACCAGTGGAGAATTGACATTGTAGGCCCCTTGCCCATCCCGGCCGGACAGAAGAAATTTGTCATTTTAGCTGTCGATTACTTTACCAAATGGGTCGAGGCTGAAGCCGCAGCAAAAATCACCTTCAGGATCGTGAGGGACTTCATTTGGAAAAATATCATCTGCAGATATTGCATACCAAGGGTACTTATTTCAGATAACGGATCCCAGTTCATAGCAGCTGACACACGGGAATGGTGTTCGGAGTTAGGGATTGAATAGCGTTTTACCTCCGTAGGCCATCCCCAAGCCAATGGACAGGCGGAAGTTACCAACAGGGTCATTTTGCAACACCTGAAAACAATGCTAGAAAATAAAAAGAGTGAGTGGGCAGAAGAATTGCAAGGGGCACTCTGGGCCTACCGCACTACCCCGCGAGCGGCCACTGGGGAAACACCTTTCGCGCTCGTATATGGGTCAGAAGCCATGATACCAGCAGAAATTGTAGACGAATCCGCTCGTGTAGCCTATTTCGAGCCTCAGCTTAACGAAGATAACAGGAGCCTGGAGTTAGACCTACTGGAGGAAAAAAGAGACAAAGCCTGGGCTAAAATATACAGATATAAGGCAACCGTGGCACAACAGTACAACAAGCGTGTGAGAGAAAGAACTTTTCATCTAGGAGACTTGGTTTTGAAAAAGTTAGGGTATCCAAACATGTGGGGAAATTGGACCCCAACTGGGAGGGTGCGTTCAAGGTCATACAAATCAGATCTAATAACACTTACACCCTGGAGACACTTTAAGGTGAGTGCTTGCCTCGCCCTTGGAACGCATGTAACCTCCGGCGGTTTTATGTTTAAAGGCTCTCTAGAAATGATGATGTAACCACCCCATTAATGGGTTCTATGTACTACCTCAAATCTCAAGTAAGTTACAATACATTCTTTTCAATATCTCTATACTTCTGCTTTTTTTATTACACAAATGGATGAGACCCACGTCCCCCGTTTCTACGAGCGTGGTTGGCAGTTCATTTCAATACGTACGTTGTTATTGCACACGGGTTACGCTTGTCAGCGCTCTACTCCACGTGGGGGGACGCCCTCATAAGGATAGACTGGTAACGCTCACAACCAGCTTGATGAATCGAAAGAAAAATACGAAGAAAATCCCAGTAAGCCTTGGCCGTTTGTCACAACGCCTTGCGCTCGAAAATTGGATCGCCTGTAAAACCTGAAAGGCGACAGTTACAAGCACGTTCGTTCAAAGGCAACGTCGTTCGTAATAAATTTTTATAAAGTCTTGAACGAGGGCAGTCTCTCAGTAAGACCCTCGTAATCACTCAAGACTTAGCAAAATTTCTAAGATTAAGAAGAAATTTCACAAGTCTTGAACGAGGGCAGTCTCTCAGTAAGACCCTCGTAATCACTCAAGACTTAGCAAAATTTCCAAGGTTAAGAAGAAATTTCACAAGTCTTGAACGAAGGGCAGTCTCTCAGTAAGACCCTCGCAATCACGCAAGACTTAGCAAAATTCCCCAAGATTAAGAAGAATTTTCACAAGTCTTGAACGAGGGCAGCCTCTCAGTAAGACCATCGTAATTACTCAAGACTTAGCAAAATTTTCTAAGTATAAAAGCAAAAATTTACGCAAGTCTTGAATAAGGGCAGCCTCACAACAAGACCCCCATGGTTACTCAAGACTTAGTAAAATTTTTCAAGTTTTGAAGACTTAGCTGAGTAACGCAATTTTTACTAAGCATATTACACACAATCTTATTATTACAAGATTTTGTTACAACAAGCACAAGGTAAGAGCTTCACAGTCAAGAAAATGGTAAAGGACAGTATTATGAAAAGGAGGAATTTTATTGATTAGGGCTCTTTGCCAAATATCACAAAATAAGGGCGCAAGGGCCCATAACATTCTTATAAAAGGAGAGTCATTGAGATAAGAGAAGAAGAATTGCAACATAAGCTGGGGAGGTGGAACTTCAAGTAGCTGGAGCGACATCTTCATCCAAGACCACCCCATTAATGGGTTCTATGTACTACCTCAAATCTCAAGTAAGTTACAATACATTCTTTTCAATATCTCTATACTTCTGCTTTTTTGATTACACAAATGGATGAGACCCACGTCCCTCGTTTCTACGAGCGTGGTTAGCAGTCCATTCCAATACGTACGTTGTTATTGCACACGGGTTACGCTTGTCAGCGCTCTACTCCACGTGGGGGGACGCCCTCATAAGGATAGACTGGTAACGCTCACAACCAGCTTGATGAATCGAAAGAAAAATACGAAGAAAATCCTAGTAAGCCTTAGCCGTTTGTCACAACGCCTTGCGCTCGAAAATGGGATTGCCTGTAAAACCTGAAAGGCGACAGGTACAAGCGCGTTCGTTCAAAGGCAACGTCGTTCGTAATAAATTTTTATAAAGTCTTGAACGAGGGCAGTCTCTCAGTAAGACCCTCGTAATCACTCAAGACTTAGCAAAATTTCCAAGATTAAGAAAAAATTTCACAAGTCTTGAACGAGGGCAGTCTCTCAGTAAGACCCTCGTAATCACTCAAGACTTAGCAAAATTTCCAAGGTTAAAAAGAAATTTCACAAGTCTTGAACGAAGGGCCGTCTCTCAGTAAGACCCTCGCAATCACGCAAGACTTAGCAAAATTCCCCAAGATTAAGAAGAATTTTCACAAGTCTTGAACGAGGGCAGCCTCTCAGTAAGACCATCGTAATTACTCAAGAATTAGCAAAATTTTCTAAGTATAAAAGCAAAAATTTACACAAGTCTTGAATAAGGGCAGCCTCACAATATGACCCCCATGGTTACTCAAGACTTAGTAAAATTTTTCAAGTTTTGAAGACTTAGCTGAGTAACGCAATTTTTACTAAGCATATTACACACAATCTTATTATTATAAGATTTTGTTACAACAAGCACAAGGTAAGAGCTTCACAGTTAAGAAAATGGTAAAGGACAGTATTATGAAAAGGAGGAATTTTATTGATTAGGGCTCTTCGCCAAATATCACAAAATAAGGGCGCAAGGGCCCATAACATTCTTATAAAAGGAGAGTCATTGAGATAAGAGAAGAAGAATTGCAGCATAAGCTGGGGAGGTGGAACTTCAAGTAGCTGGAGCGACATCTTCATCCAAGACCACCCCATTAATGGGTTCTATGTACTACCTCAAATCTCAAGTAAGTTACAATACATTCTTTTCAATATCTCTATACTTCTGTTTTTTTTATTACACAAATGGATGAGACCCACGTCCCTCGTTTCTACGAGCGTGGTTAGCAGTCCATTCCAATACGTACGTTGTTATTGCACACGGGTTACGCTTGCCAGCGCTCTACTCCACGTGGGGGGACGCCCTCATAAGGATAGACTGGTAACGCTCACAACCAGCTTGATGAATCGAAAGAAAAATACGAAGAAAATCCTAGTAAGCCTTGGCCGTTTGTCACAACGCCTTGCGCTCGAAAATGGGATCGCCTGTAAAACCTGAAAGGCAACAGGTACAAGCGCGTTCGTTCAAAGGCAACGTCGTTCGTAATAAATTTTTATAAAGTCTTGAACGAGGGCAGTCTCTCAGTAAGACCCTCGTAATCACTCAAGACTTAGCAAAATTTCCAAGATTAAGAAGAAATTTCACAAGTCTTGAACGAGGGCTGTCTCTCAGTAAGACCCTCGTAATCACTCAAGACTTAGCAAAATTTCCAAGGTTAAGAAGAAATTTCACAGGTCTTGAACGAAGGGCCGTCTCTCAGTAAGACCCTCGCAATCACGCAAGACTTAGCAAAATTCCCCAAGATTAAGAAGAATTTTCACAAGTCTTGAACGAGGGCAGCCTCTCAGTAAGACCATCGTAATTACTCAAGACTTAGCAAAATTTTCTAAGTATAAAAGCAAAAATTTACACAAGTCTTGAATAAGGGCAGCCTCACAATAAGACCCCCATGGTTACTCAAGACTTAGTAAAATTTTTCAAGTTTTGAAGACTTAGCTGAGTAACGCAATTTTTACTAAGCATATTACACACAATCTTATTATTACAAGATTTTGTTACAACAAGCACAAGGTAAGAGCTTCACAGTCAAGAAAATGGTAAAGGACAGTATTATGAAAAGGAGAAATTTTATTGATTAGGGCTCTTCGCCAAATATCACAAAATAAGGGCGCAAGGGCCCAAAACATTCTTATAAAAGGAGAGTCATTGAGATAAGAGAAGAAGAATTGCAACATAAGCTGGGGAGGTGGAACTTCAAGTAGCTGGAGCGACATTTTCATCCAAGACCACCCCATTAATGGGATCTATGTACTACCTCAAATCTCAAGTAAGTTACAATACATTCTTTTCAATATCTCTATACTTCTGCTTTTTTTATTACACAAATGGATGAGACCCACGTCCCTCGTTTCTACGAGCATGGTTAGCAGTACATTCCAATACGTACGTTGTTATTGCACACGGGTTACGCTTGCCAGCGCTCTACTCCACGTGGGGGGACGCCCTCATAAGGATAGACTGGTAACGCTCACAACCAGCTTGATGAATCGAAAGAAAAATACGAAGAAAATCCTAGTAAGCCTTGGCCGTTTGTCACAACGCCTTGCGCTCGAAAATGGGATCGCCTGTAAAACCTGAAAGGCAACAGGTACAAGCGCGTTCGTTCAAAGGCAACGTCGTTCGTAATAAATTTTTATAAAGTCTTGAACGAGGGCAGACTCTCAGTAAGACCCTCGTAATCACTCAAGACTTAGCAAAATTTCCAAGATTAAGAAGAAATTTCACAAGTCTTGAACGAGGGCAGTCTCTCAGTAAGACCCTCGTAATCACTCAAGACTTAGCAAAATTTCCAAGGTTAAGAAGAAATTTCACAAGTCTTGAACGAAGGGCCGTCTCTCAGTAAGACCCTCGCCATCACGCAAGACTTAGCAAAATTCCCCAAGATTAAGAAGAGTTTTCACAAGTCTTGAACGAGGGCAGCCTCTCAGTAAGACCATGGTAATTACTCAAGACTTAGCAAAATTTTTTTGATGTATAAAAGCAAAAATTTACACAAGTCTTGAATAAGGGCAGCCTCACAATGAGACCCCCATGGTTACTCAAGACTTAGTAAAATTTTTCAAGTTTTGAAGACTTAGCTGAGTAAGGCAATTTTTACTAAGCATATTACACACAATCTTATTGTTACAAGATTTTGTTACAACAAGCACAAGGTAAGAGCTTCACAGTCAAGAAAATGGTAAAGGACAGTATTATGAAAAGGAGGAATTTTATTGATTAGGGCTCTTCGCCAAATATCAGAAAATAAGGGCGCAAGGGCCCATAACATTCTTATAAAAGGAGAGTCATTGAGATAAGAGAAGAAGAATTGCAACATAAGCTGGGGAGGTGGAACTTCAAGTAGCTGGAGCGACATCTTCATCCAAGACCACCCCATTAATGGGTTTTATGTACTACCTCAAATCTCAAGTAAGTTACAATACATTCTTTTCAATATCTCTATACTTCTGCTTTTTTGATTACACAAATGGATGAGACCCACGTCCCTCGTTTCTACGAGCGTGGTTAGCAGTCCATTCCAATACGTACGTTGTTATTGCACATGGGTTACGCTTGTCAGCGCTCTACTCCACGTGGGGGGACGCCCTCATAAGGATAGACTGGTAACGCTCACAACCAGCTGGATGAATCTAAAGAAAAATACGAAGAAAATCCTAGTAACCCTTGGCCGTTTGACACAACGGCTTGCGCTCGAAAATGGGATCGCCTGTAAAACCTGAAAGGCGACAGGTACAAGCGCGTTCGTTCAAAGGCAACGTCGTTCGTAATAAATTTTTATAAAGTCTTGAACGAGGGCAGTCTCTCAGTAAGACCCTCGTAATCACTCAAGACTTAGCAAAATTTCCAAGATTAAGAAGAAATTTCACAAGTCTTGAACGAGGGCAGTCTCTCAGTAAGACCCTCGTAATCACTCAAGACTTAGCAAAATTTCCAAGGTTAAGAAGAAATTTCACAAGTCTTGAACGAAGGGCCATCTCTCAGTAAGACCCTCGCAATCACGCAAGACTTAGCAAAATTCCCCAAGATTAAGAAGAATCTTCACAAGTCTTGAACGAGGCAGCCTTTCAGTAAGACCATCGTAATTACTCAAGACTTAGCAAAATTTTCTAAGTGTAAAAGCAAAAATTTACACAAGTCTTGAATAAGGGCAGCCTCACAATAAGACCCCCATGGTTACTCAAGACTTAGTAAAATTTTTCAAGTTTTGAAGACTTAGCTGAGTAACGCAATTTTTACTAAGCATATTACACACAATCTTATTATTACAAGATTTTGTTACAACAAGCACAAGGTAAGAGCTTCACAGTCAAGAAAATAGTAAAGGACAGTATTATGAAAAGGAGGAATTTTATTTATTAGGGCTCTCCGCCAAATATTACAAATAAGGGCGCAAGGGCCCATAACATTCTTATAAAAGGTGAGTCACTGAGATAAGAGAAGAAGAATTGCAACATAAGCTGGGGAGGAGGAACTTCTATGTACTACCTCAAATCTCTAGTAAGTTACAATACATTTTTTTCAATTTCTCTATACTTCTGCTTTTTTGATTACACAAATGGATGAGACCCACGTCCCTTGTTTCTACGAGCGTGGTTAGCAGTCCATTCCAATACGTACGTTGTTATTGCAGACGGGTTACGCTTGCCAGCGCTCTACTCCACGTGGGGGGATGCCCTCATTAGGATAGACTGGTAACGCTCACAACCAGCTTGATGAATCGAAAGAAAAATACGAAGAAAATCCTAGTAAGCCTTGGCCGTTGTCACAACGCCTTGCGCTCGAAAATGGGATCGCCTGTAAAACCTGAAAGGCAACAGGTACAAGCGCGTTCGTTCAAAGGCAATGTCGTTAATAAATTTTTATAAAGTCTTGAACGAGGGCAGTCTCTCAGTAAGACCCTCGTAATCACTCAAGACTTAGCAAAATTTCCAAGATTAAGAAGAAATTTCACAAGTCTTGAACGAGGGCAGTCTCTCAGTAAGACCCTCGTAATCACTCAAGACTTAGCAAAATTTCCAAGGTTAAGAAGAAATTTCACAAGTCTTGAACGAAGGGCCGTCTCTCAGTAAGACCCTCGCAATCACGCAAGACTTAGCAAAATTCCCCAAGATTAAGAAGAATTTTCACAAGTCTTGAACGAGGGCAGCCTCTCAGTAAGACCATCGTAATTACTCAAGACTTAGCAAAATTTTCTAAGTATAAAAGCAAAAATTTACACAAGTCTTGAATAAGGGCAGCCTCACAATAAGACCCCCATGGTTACTCAAGACTTAGTAAAATTTTTCAAGTTTTGAAGACTTAGCTGAGTAAGGCAATTTTTACTAAGCATATTACACACAATCTTATTATTACAAGATTTTGTTACAACAAGCACAAGGTAAGAGCTTCACAGTCAAGAAAATAGTAAAGGACAGTATTATGAAAAGGAGGAATTTTATTGATTAGGGCTCTCCGCCAAATATTACAAATAAGGGCGCAAGGGCCCATAACATTCTTATAAAAGGTGAGTCACTGAGATAAGAGAAGAAGAATTGCAACATAAGCTGGGGAGGAGGAACTTCAAGTAGCTGGAGCGACGTCTTCATCCAAGACCACCACGATATTTTGAGCCACAGGACCATGAACTGGGCCCTCCGGCTCTTATGCTGGGGGAGCATTTTTCTCTTGGTGCTGGGCAGCTGGAGGCTCGGGCTCATTGTTTACGGGCGCTTGTGGAGCGTTGGGCTCATTGACATTATCAGCAGGAACAGGGGCATTCCCTGCGACAGGCGCCTGGGGCTCGTTTACTGGAGGGTTTTCAGCATTGTTATCCCCCTCCTTCTGTGCGGCTTAGGAGGCTTCTTCTGGAGGATGGGCCGCCACATACTCATCTTGGATGGGGGTGACCAGGAAATTGTATTCCGGTTCAGAAATATTGGCCTCAGGGTCATTGGGGTTTTCTTCATCCTCAACACATTGCTCATTAAATATGAGCCCCATGCCTTACGCATTACGGATGGCCAAATTCGTCAAGCCCTTGTAGATGCCCTACTCGTTCGCCAAGTTGAACGCCTTCTGGGATTCATCGAGGCAGTGGAAGGAAGCTGCAAAATTGAACGCC
The DNA here is from genome assembly GCA_037501455.1 of Lantana camara. Classification (NCBI taxonomy): domain Eukaryota; kingdom Viridiplantae; phylum Streptophyta; class Magnoliopsida; order Lamiales; family Verbenaceae; genus Lantana; species Lantana camara. The sequence continues at coordinate 1,848,889 of CM074865.1, forward strand.
TTGGAGTGGCAGAACTTGATGAGCGCTTCCTTGTTTGATTGCTCAATACGGTGGGGGAGTTGGCTCATGGTGTCCGCATACTTCTTTTCCGCCTCCTCGGCCCTCGTCCTCCAAGCGTTGCGCTCGTCGGTGAGCTTCTTATGATTCTCCTCCAACTGCCTAAATTGGTCGCACCAACTCCTTCGAGCGTTCTCAGCATTAGTGAAGTCATTTTGCAACTTCTTCATCTCAGCCTCCATTCTGTTGTGCTCATCCTTAAGAGAATTGTATAAGGCCTTTTCTGTGTCCAACTCTTCCTGGAGCTGGGCAGGACCGTTCACACGCGCCATCTTCTTATATTTCGCCTTCCGATCAGCGTAGACCGTGGCGTGCATCTAGATATTCCTCGCTCTCGGGAGCACTTGCTACACAGGCTCGAAAGAGTAAAGGTGTTAACAAATTAATTAAAGAACAACACTTTTAAAAGAGACTGAAATTTCAAGGGAAAGAAAACTTACGGAGATTGTGGCTTGATCCATGTCGCCTGTCACCTTTTCCACGGACTCGGAGTACAGGTGCTTGTGATCTGCAGAAAATTGGGCCCTCTCGTATTTATTTTGACTGATAGTCTGGGCCACTGTCCCGTGCCTCAGCAATACAGCACCCCCATCTGCGGAGCTCTTGTAGCTCCTGTCCCCGCGACGGATGAAATCCCATAAATGCTCCTCTTCCGAGGAGGAAGTTTCACCGTCACCACCCTTGGGGCCTTCCACGACTTGTTTGCCCTTGCCTGTTATAGCAAAGGCTTCAGGCATTCTCTTCCTCTTGCGGGAAGGTTGGCTAGAGCCCTCCTAAGCCTCGTTTATCATCACGCTCGAAGTGGGCCTCGTTTGACTGGTGGAGTTTAGGTTAGCCGCTCTCATATCTGTCGCGGTCGGGGGCCGTACTATTATTCTGTTATCTGCACTGGACGACCGGTTCTCCCCTCGTCCCTGCGGCACCTGAGCGCCCGATGCGGCGCTTGAGCTGGCGCCTCGGTGGCCCCGGCCGTCACCCCGGCCTCGGGGATTTTGTTGCTCTTCCTGCTGGGGTTGGCGCCTATTGGCATTGGCGAAACGAGCGGCTTGTCTGATTCCTCCAGCCATCTCTAAAATTTCTACTCCGGCAAAGAATACGAAAACGAGGGTCAGAAACGCTTAAATAAATTTTACCAAATGCAAGTTACAAATGTAAAGATACAGTTAGTATCCCTATCTAAAAGTTAGCGCCCTAAGAATCTAACCGTCTCTCTACAAATCTCGAGCGGGAGGGTTGTCAAGATAATGCGGGTCGTTAGTAAGACCGCAGAGGAACATGAGCTCTGCATCATCTATCCAGTCCTTGGCTTGGATTAATTGGCCCTCGTCCCTCAACGCCACTGCCAAGTTCCTGGCCCAGTCCCTTGGGAAGGCGGGCTCTAGGCGGCTCTTCACGAGGGATCCCTTCCCGTGGGATACCCATTCACGGGCGACCCCGAAATCATCGTCCTCTGGGGCCTTGATAAAAATGTACTTCTCCTTCCAATTTGGGCCATAAGTGGTTGAGGGGGAGTTGATCACTTTCAGGTGGGCCTTCACTTGAATGTAATAGAAGTAACCCGCCTCAGGTGATGAGTGCGGTGAGCTGACCACTTGGAGAAGGGCGTTGAAGTTTCACATGAAGGGCTCGAATCCAGCACACCTCATAAGGATTACAAAGCTCGTTATCAAGGCGAGTCCATTGGGTATGATTTGTGAAGGGCAGAGGTTCAAATCGTTCAGAATACTGGCCACTGGGGCTGGAATCGGGAACCTCAAGCCCCCAGAACTGACTGCATCCATATAGACCGCCATCTCACCGGGGGGCGGACAGTTGGCACGCTCGTGGTCAGTAGGGATCCGCCATGTGTAACGCTCGTCCCAGTATATTGGCGCCAACATAGTTTTCACTTCTCCCAAAGTGATTGTGCTGGGAGTCTCGTCTGGGGTACGCTCGGTCGCCTGCATACCTGAGCCTTCACCCTCGTTTGGCCCTTTAGATTTCTTGGTTTTCTTGGTCTTTTGTGTTTTCTTGCCTTTCCCCTTGTCGCGGGATCTTTCTGAAGGCCCTGGTCCTTCCACGGGTTCCGGAGCTGGGGCAGCAACAGCCATCGTTACGGTGTGGCGATGAGGATGAGTCACGCTCTCTGTTATCGGGAGAGTCACCCCCTGTCTCTCCGCCTCCATTACCAGATTCATCTCTTCGAAGAGATGCTCAACCCCATCTGGGTTCCTTTCATCTATGGCCATAACGGCCGCGTCCAATTCCTCATCCCTGGGTGAGCCCTTAGGAGATGAACTCTGGGTGGCCATATCTTCGACTTCACGGGCGAACTCTTCCACATGATTTCCGGCCATGGTAGTGATGGAATTTGGAGGGGGTATGGGGATTTTTGGAGGATTTTCAAAGAAATTTGGGATTTCTGGAGAAGTAAAACGTGAGGGACTACCAAATCCTAAATCTGATTCTAGGGTTAGCAAAGTTAGAAAGTTTCACCGGAGATTACCTTGGGTTTTCTGGAAAAGCTTGAAGAAAAGGTTGGAATGCTCTGAAACTTGCTTGCAAAGAAATTTTTCGCAAATGTCTGCTTTGGAGATATGTTCGCGTAAAAAGGGGAATGGATGCAGAATCCCTTATTTATAGGGGTCGAAGTTGGTACGTTTCTGGCAAAAAGTTCAAAATTGCAATCATTTCCCGCCTAGGAAACCGTCTCCTTTATTGAACCGCCACACACTTCCCAAGCCCCACGCGCCCCACGCGCATCAGCATTTAATGCTCAGACGATGCATGGACGTTACAAGCGGTCAGTTGAAGAGACCGTATTTTTGGCGCAATCAGAAGGATGATTGCCCAACACGCCGTGCCTTATCCGAGCGCAACGCTCGATGAATTTGTTGACTAGAATTCTACAGCCCTTATCAACTAAGGACTACAGAATTGGGGGGAAAAATGATGGGGTCAAAATACGCTTGTCCCACGTTTGGACACATGACAACTCAAGATGGCAACATCTGTCCTCTTGAGATTATGGTAATCTTTCACGAGCGTCCAAACCCCTCAAGCGTTAGTATCCCCCCAAGGACACGTGTCAACCCTGCTACGCGTACAAGTGACCAACATCGCCGCTCTACAACGAGCGCGATTCATTCTACATGGCTAACGTTCCGATCAATCAAGGGAGCCCTCTTCGAGCGCTACACTCCCTCAGGGAGGCTTCCACTCCAACTCATCACATAAGCCTTGGCCTTCATCCCTTAGCGGATTCCTTGGCCTCCAACGCTCTTGGTTGACACGAGCGTGATTTTAAGCCCTCGTTACCAGCCCCCCAAAACGGCTCTTTGACACACCGTACATGCCCGCGCACCTACCACTGTTGCCAACACCACCTTTCACCAGCTTTTGCAGAGAAGATTCCTCCTAGGTTTCTCTCGTAATGCCACGTGTCAGGGCAACATTCGGCTAGGACCATATGGTGCAAATGACCAAAGGGTCCCTGACCCTCAACTATAAATAGGCGAGGTCATCTTCTCCACTGTAAGCACCTTTCATTACAGCAACTCCATACTTAGCATATTTTCTCTTTCAGATCTTCATCTGACTTGAGCGTCGAAGAGCCAAACTGGGCATCACCCCCAGTTCCCCCAGTTCCCCCAGCTTGGCCTTCTGACTTAGTCTGTGTGTTTGTCCTAGCAGTTAGAACCCCCATCTTTTCCGGCGATCTTCCAGTGGTTTCCTCACTTAAACAAATTCTAAAATGATTGGACTCTGTATCCCATATTCAGACCCATCACACATGTCCCTTATAGCTTAGTAAAATAATATGTAATTATGTATCATATATTATATTATGTTTGTTTTATATTATATCACATGTCATAACTTAGTTTACTAACCTTATGATTTAATACGAAATATGTGTCATATATTTATTAAAAATATATTCTTTATATATATAGTTTGACAGGATAATATCAATCATATACTGCTTTATATAATATTATATATGTATATGTACTTTTAAACATAAATATATTTCACGTATTACATATCTGTTACAAATTCTTAACTATATAGTTTACTAACAGACACATGTAACCATCGCTTAGTAAAATAATATGTAATTATGTATCATATATTATAATAAGTTTGTTTTATATTATATCACATGTCATAACTTAGTTTACTAACCTATATGATTTAATAAGAAATATGTGTCATATATTTATTAAAAATATATTCTTTATATATATAGTTTGACAGGATAATATCAATCATATACTGCTTTATATAATATTATATATGTATATGTACTTTTAAACATAAATATATTTCACGTATTACATATCTGTTACAAATTCTTAACTATATAGTTTACTAACAGACACATGTAACCATCGCTTAGTAAAATAATATGTAATTATGTATCATATATTATAATAAGTTTGTTTTATATTATATCACATGTCATAACTTAGTTTACTAACCTATATGATTTAATAAGAAATATGTGTCATATATTTATTAAAAATATATTCTTTATATATATAGTTTGACAGGATAATATCAATCATATACTGCTTTATATAATATTATATATGTATATGTACTTTTAAACATAAATATATTTCACGTATTACATATCTGTTACAAATTCTTAACTATATAGTTTACTAACAGACACATGTAACCATCGCTTAGTAAAATAATATGTAATTATGTATCATATATTATAATAAGTTTGTTTTATATTATATCACATGTCATAACTTAGTTTACTAACCTATATGATTTAATAAGAAATATGTGTCATATATTTATTAAAAATATATTCTTTATATCATTTCATGTGTTACATATTTATCTCAAATTCTTAACTATATAGTTTACTAATATAAATATATGTTATGTTTATTCCAAACCGGAAAAAAATAATAATAAATATATGTCATCTCATAAATCTTATAAAAAAAATAATAATAAATATATGTTGTGTCATAAATCTTATATTATAAGATAACATACAAAATATATCATATATTATATTTAGTTTATGTATCTTATATTTACTAAAAATATATGATTTATATTTTTTTTTTTTTTTTTGATGATATACAATGAATATATATTTGCTAATAATATATAATTAATATACATATATTTATTTATTTATTTATTTATATTTATATTTATATTATGCATTTATGTGATAATATATTATGTACATATAATGATATAATGAAGAACATAATTTGAATTGTAAATTGTAATTTGAGAAGTAATAGGCAAAAAAAAAAAAATAGAAGAAGAAAGAAATAGAAAAATACTAAATTGAGGATTAGAATTAGATATTAGAAATTTAGAACACTTTCGGTCTTTCAAGTTTCACCGACTCTAGTACAGAACTCAGGCTAAACTTTCCCAATTTTCAAACCCTCCAATTCGACGGACTAAGAGAATAGGAAGAGGATTTAATAGACTGATTTTATTCATAATACCAAGACCTATAAATAAGCTTACAAAACAGATAAACCCTCTAACTTAAACAGAGAAACTGACTTAAAACAAACTCCTAGAATTCTGATAAACGACTCCTAAAATCTCAGATAAAATTTGTAAATAACGACTCTTAGTCTGACCAAGAAAAAACACGTAACTAAAATAAGACTTTTTCAACAGCCCTGGCTTGAAACTGAGGGATAATCTCTTTACCATCTTCACCAAACACCTGTCCGCTCCTTAGGTTCCTCGTGACACTAAACGGGTTCTTGTTTTGGTTTCTCACGGAGGACACCAAAATGATCGAGCCAAAATTCGGTGGGTAAGGCCCGAGAAGAAAATCGGTCGACCACTCAAGAATTTATATTTTAGGAAACTGCTCAATCCTATAGTTATCTGAAAGAAGGAGCAAACGTAAGCTCGAGGCTGACCCGGGACAAGATGGGCCGAATTTTACCCAGGGTTCGCACTCCGATGCTCAAGTCAGTGGTCTGGTCAGGGTCCAATGAAAGAGGTCGAATATGAAATGTTCTTACCTATCAGAATAAATGAGAGAGTATTTATACCCTCAGGCCCGGAGTGTTGGTGGTCAATCGTCCCTCTTCTTGAACACACATAGCCATAAGTTCATTAATTGACCATTTTTCCTTATGTGTTTTGTAAGAGATCTTAAATGAGTAGTACTGATTAGGGAGGGTGTTCAGTATGTAGTGTACAAGGAAAGTTTCCGACATATCAACCTCAAGATTCTTTAGTCGAGCTGCTATATCCCTCATCTTATTGATGTGGTCACACACACCTTTAACTCCAGTGAGCCTTAAAATGAAAATGAAAAATAAATATAGGAAAAGGAAACTCCTCATACATTTTGATGTTACCAGAAGTTGGCTCGCGATGTAAAATCTGCTGAGATCAATGAAACGTGAGAATATAAGGCGGAAGTTGTTTGTCACACTCCAACACTCAAGACTGTTAGATTGTGGTGGGTTTAACGGTGAACGGAAATTTAATTTGACAGAGTTTCGGTATGTAAAAGTGTGTTCGCGACTTTCTAATCATGATCTAAATATTTATACAGTTCGGCTTAGGTCAAGAGGGCTTTCCTTGTATTTTGGGATTCGCTCGGATATTGAGCGACCACGTGCGTTAGTTGGTTGGATGGTGAATGAGGGTAACTGCCGTACGTGGGGACTCTGAATGAGGGAGGTCTAATCAACCTCGAGGGGAACGAGCTAAGCTCGTGCACGCTGAGCGGAATGCATGGATGAATGGATAGGTTGAAAGCAATGGTCGAGCGTAGTAGTTGAGCGCAATGGCGGAGCGCAACAATTGAGCGGCTGCTTTAATATAATTTTGTCAGTATCACATTTGTCTTCCAGCAAAGATTCTCCTCGGAAAAAGAAAGAAACACGTTGTCAAGTAATTTAATTTCAGATCTCATTACATCTCACCTTGTAACTTACAACATTATACAATGCTCTGATATTACAGATTATTGAGTAAGACAAGTCTTGCATTCATCCAGTATATAATTCTTCCATAAAGCTTAATTTTTGTGAGGCCTTAGGTTAACAGGAAGGCCATGAACCGGTGTAGGAGAAGCATAGAAAACTATCTTCTCATTTGGGATAGCCTTTTCAAGCTTGAATCTTGTCACTACATTGTACATGAAAACCAAAACTTCAAGTCTAGCATACTCTTTCCCGGGGCACATTCTTGGTCCTCCGCCAAAGGGAACGAATGTGTAAGGTGCCGGACCGCTTCCCTCAAACCTAGATGGATCGAACTTTTCTGGCTCGGGGAAGTAGTTGGGATTCTTGTGTGATGAATGAACCGTCCAAAATGTCTGCAAGAATGAGTATAAATAAGGTGTTTTAATGTAACGACAATGTGCACTGAACTTTTTTGAATGCTAAATATGAGAGCCAAGATAGAAAATTTTAGCTCAGACTCTCCTTGGTAGACCCAATTAATATTGGATAAATGTATTACACTTAGTCAATTTTCCTAAACCTTTGCACCAATTAACACGAGTGTAAAATATTATTCCCTTTGTTACATTAATTTGATAAAATTAGGTTTAGATTAGAATTACCCAAGTCTTACTGTGTGTTTTGCTAATGATTGAGACAAAAATAAAAAAGAGGGCAATTATGAGATGAAATTGCAATTTCTTTTGTTTTTCATCGAATCTTAAGTACCTGTAAAATGTACTTTTATTAGTTCGTATAGTATTGAAATATTTCTTTCATTGCTATTATAACACCCTTGATATTTCTCGAAATATGAAAACAATTGTCTTCTTCATTTTCCTTAACCAAAATTCTAGCTGCATCTGTAGATATATGTCTATAGAATTCTATCTGATATTTGTACCTTCCATCCTTTAGGAATCGTGAAACCTGCATAGGTAAACTCCGTCGTTGTCTCCCTAAAAGCTCCTTGCGCCGGCGGCATCAATCTTAGCGACTCACGTGCCACATTCCAAGAATACTTCATCTTCTCAATATCTTCCCATGTCAGAAGCTCATCAGGACCTTTACATTTTGCAATCTCCATTTGCTCTAAACCAACAATAAACACATGATCAATCCTTTCCTAAACATGATCGAACAAACAACAAGTACAAGAATGTTGTCTTAAAAAGACTTACCTTTTAGAACCTCATCATAGATGTGAGGGAGCTCAGCAATGTAATTCATAACAGCGGTAACAGCAGAGCTAGTTGTCTCGAAGCTAGCCACCAACAAACCAATAATATTGTTAGAAATCTCCATCTCACTCAAGAACTCACCATCTTCATCTCTCACGAGCAACATTTTTGACAGCAAATCATGACCCTCGGTCTCATTCTTCTCCACAATCTCCTTCCTCCTCTCTTTGATGATCCTCATCAACTCCTCGCGCACCATTTTCCCGCCTTTTATAGCTCCATTATAAGCTGTGCCCGGGAAATCAATAGGCACTGAGAACATCCCATTTGTCACGAGAGTGAAGGGATCACTCAACCTCTTTATATGATCTTCATCAACCACACTTAGAAACAATCTACAAGCAAGCTCAAATGTGTATTTCTTAGATAAAGGTAGAACCTTTACTACTTTATTGTTTCTCCAATCTTGATCCATGTGTTTCCGGGCTAGAGCATCCATAACCGGTATGTATTGTTTTAAGGCTTCGGGCTTCAGAATATCGTGGTGGAAGCTACGCTTGAGGGCCGATACCTCTTTCAAGTTGTTCTCCACAAACTCAGGGAATAATAAGGCCTTCTTCACTGATTGTGGCCACCATGATGTAAGAAGTTTGTTTTCATTCGTGAAGAGAAACTTGTTGCCTTTCGCACCACAAAAGATGGCCATTTTTTCACCTAAGAGGGAGGTTTGGAATACTTCAGGTGAGTATTTTAACATTCTGTCCTTGACGAACTTTTGGGGGCCTAATAGGGCGAATTCGATGTTTTCACCTAGCATTGGCCAACCCTTTGAGCCGGGAGGTAAATTCGTCTTTTCAGAGCCGTTTTTCCGTATATAGGAGATAAGATAGAGGGACAAAGGAAGGAGGATAAGAGGAAATAGATATGATAGGACGGCCTCCATTTTTTCTTTCTTGCAAATCACTACAAGTATGTATATATTTGAATTGATTTGTTGATTGAAGTGAGTATGACTTGGAGGGGTCAAGGAAATTGAGAAGTGTTCAAACATCTTGAAATTCTTGGAAATTTTCGAGCCACAAAATGAGACAAAATTAAGTATATATCTTCAGGATGGATTTTATAAGCCAACAAAATGTGGTATTGAAGTGCTAAAATCTGGGATTTTAGGATTTTCCCTTTGTTCTCTTTTTTGTCTTGTACTTGAGATCCCACCAATGTTAATTTCTGTATGTTCAAGATATTATTAACGAATGTTACATCAAAGTATGACCTTGAAAAATAAACTAGAAAACATGAGATGGAATATACACTTGTTATTTAATTAGTATAGTTTCACCCAAAATTCCAATACAATAATATTGTGTGTGTATGGGATGTGGGTATCATATGGTTACACTTGAATTGGTTAACTCATATATGAAATTTTTTTGATGTGGGATATGGGTATCACATATACATATATTAGGCAAGATACATTCTTCAAGTTTCTTTTATCCATAAACTAGATAGCACCAACAGTACACATGAAATTCACAGTTGCTTACAACAAGAACAGTAACAAAAAGAAAAAGGAAAATCAACAATTTCTTCTGTGCCCCGAGTACTTGGTAAAGCAAATGATCTAAGCCAAGTAAATGTTGAAAAAGAAAAGAAGTGTGTTATTTTTTACATAAATTCCATAATGCATCGTAGCTACAAGTCAGGAAAGCATTCAAGTACATGGCTCAAATGGTTTTGAGCATCATCAAACTCATCATTGTTGGGGGCTAAGGCCATGTTTGTGTATCCAAATGATGATGATGATGAGGCTCCAATGACTTGAGAAGAAAGCAGCTTGCTCCATTCACTATAATGACTGCCGAAATTTCCTTTCTCATCCTCGATATTGTCCTCATAATTGTTGTTATTCGTTGTGAAACTTGCAGAAACCGAGGGGCTATCAAGCTTTGGAAGCTCCAACAGTTGGCTTTCAAGGGCCTCCGGCGCAATTAATGGATAGTGACTAAGGTTGCTCGTCGTCCCTTGATTAAAGACATCGAAGTTATGTATTAGAGAACTAGGCGTGCTTGGATATGGTGGAAGCCTAAAATGGTTATTACTGTCTGATCTTGTCATATAGTAGGTGTTATTCCATGCTTCATAACCTTGTTTATGACTTGGACATGGCTTCTTGAATGCGCGACAAACGACCCATCCTTCTTCCTGATCAACATATAATCAAGTAAATCACTTTTCATATGGTTATTCGCAAGTTTTTGGCTTCTTATTTAGTTATTTTTATCCATTGAAGCAAAAAACGTTAACAGTAAAAGTTGGGAGTGTTTGGAAAATACGAGATTGAGAGATGCTAAGAGATGTAGAAAAGAAAATAAAATGTTAAAAAGTAATCGAAAAGCACTCTTAATTCTAGTACTCCTAATCATTCCATGTAAATTTCAGAATAAAGACATTATTCCTTGTAAAATTTCATTTTCTTGATTTTCTAATGTAGTTTGGATCTTGTTCTTCACAAATTACAAGCTCACTACTCTTAAGAATTTTCAACCTCAGAAAGTGCTTTAGTAAAGAATGGCTGCTATGTTTTCAAATCATTTCGGACACAATCATGCAAAATAGGAGAAAAAAGAACGAAACAATGACTCCTTAGCCACCATTTTCACATCCAAAAAATCTATCCAAGATTCGCAAGTTACAGCTTCTCATTAAACTATTCAACAAATTTGTTGTTTTCTATAGCATTATGAGAAACTTGATCATGTAAGAGGCCTGATTTCTTTACTTTTTGTTCAAGTTAATATAAAAGTATAAGGTATTTTTTCACCTGAGGTGGCCCGTGTTCCGATGTTTGAAGACGATATTCGTGCATGATCCAATCGCTTTTCCTCCCATTAGGGGCGCGCCCTTTGTAGAACACCAATGTCTTCCTCATACCTATGATCTTGTCTTTTGAAGTTACGGCTTTGTCCCTACCAGTCGCCTTCCAGAAACCGGCAGCCGTAGCCCTATTTGTCCTCGTGCCTGTTGGATACTTCCTGTCCTTGTGACTGAAAAAGTACCACTCATTTTGTTCTTCATACCCCAACTTGCACCTATCTGTATATACATGTAATCACAAAAGAGTCAAACTCAATTATCTGGAGGACTAATTCGATCTTTATTTAGAAAATATAGGTATATTTCTATGTTGGAATGCAATTATATAAACAGAATATATAATTTTGAAGGGAACGATGTCCTAATCAGAATTTATACATAAATCTCACGACAAGTATCATCTATTGATCATTTCATTGATTTACTCAATTCTCTTAAATGCAAAATAAGGATCCACACCTTGTATGTCCCACGGCTCGATTCTATAGAGATCAACGTCCACGATAACATCAAGGTCAATCTTGAGAGAGTTAACCTTTCTCTTGAGATAGTAGCCAACGAGTTCTTCCTCAGTCGGGTGGAACCGAAAGCCGGGAGGTACACAAGAAGACTCCACGATTTCCATCTTCTGGATGACCTTTTGATACTTAACCTGAAAAATGCATCCCAAATAGCCCCTATATGTTAGATACTTCAGTTTCTTCCCTTGTTTAAGTTTACTTTGTAAAGCTACTTTTGGTAGTGCAGATGATGATCAAATTCCAAACCAAAAAAGAGAGTACAATTCACACAACTATATATCCTCATGTCTTTGTGGATGCATATATCTTGTAATGATTCAAGATTTCGTATCCATTCGTGAGCAAAATGGAATTATGATGGTCCCATATACATGTGCTCGAAAGGGCAAAAAACACATGTTTATGGCAGACCAATGTGGTATCCCACCCACCCCACCTCCCTAGCTAAAACATAGGCCAATCCTCTCAGTTGCATGAACAAGGCATATATGAGATATATATATATATATAATATGTATATGTGTGTGTATGTGTGGCCGTAAAAATTTGACCTAGTATTTTAGAGAGACATAAGCATGTCGATATCTTTGAGTACATTCTACTTCATGCTTCCTGGTACAAAAGGGGTTTTCACACCCACCCTTTTTGCATAATTTACGAGATTAAAAAATTAGTATACTATACACAAGTAATTTAATTAATGAAGATAACCCTTCTAGCTCCCAAGGGACTTACTTTATTAGAATTATTTTTCAGACTTTCTATAATCAGAAGAGATCGACAACAGAAATGCACAATGCATACGATCTTTATGAGCTATTCATCTTCCAGAGCTTCTTGAGATTGTTCGTCGGATCGATCTCTAAAAATAATGTATTTGGTGGTATCTGCAGCTTAATTTGAGCTTTATATATCTATATTAAACTACACAGATCATCCCATTGCATGCCCTTTGATGTAGATAATCACACACATACACACATATATATTTCAAGAAGATCACATATACTAACCAGAAATTTTAACCTTCTTCTGTTCTTGAAGTACTGAAGAGAGAGGGAGAGAGGGAGAGAGAGAGAAAGCGCTTTTGTTCTTGGTATAGTAGCTAGAGGGGAGAGGAGATGAGTATATATTGGTGAATGTTGGTGATGAGAGCGATGGATATATATATGATAAGCAGATGTAAATAGTATATACATGTTGGTTTCCAATGAATGTGACTGCCAACGGACCAAATAAAAGGAAAAAATCCAAAATCGGGATACCAATTATAACTCAGTTGCAATTTTGGGATAAATATTTTTCTAATGAAAATTTTGTCACTCTATCTAGAAAATTGTTACAATTTCAGGATTTTGATCACCGGAATCCGTTTTAATCGCCAAAAAACACCAAGTAAAACCCACGCACTTAATAAAATAGTCATACATGTCTAAAATCCTGACGGGTACCTCATCATTTAGTTTGTGCGTTAAAATTCACTAAAGTGTACTGCCATGTAATTTAGAACTCTCATCATTTACTCGTCGTTTTCTGGCGATTAAAATGGGATTCTGGTGATAGAAATTCTCAAATTGCAATAATTTTCTGGATAAAATGTCAAAAGTTCTGTCGGAAAAAAAATATATTATCCTAAAATTGTAAATGAGATATAGTTAGCATATCAATTTTACATTTTTCCCCAAAATAAAATGCTTTTTAAGTTCCCTAATCTCAACATATACTTTTAGGGTTCATTTCATTATAAATTTTACAATCGATAACTACATCAATGATAATTGCGTACATGACGCAAATTCAAACACGAGTTCTATGATTAAACTAACTAGCATAGCGTCAAATGTTAAGTTACACTACTCGGTGATATTCCTGATCTGTAATCAACCTTTTTAGTGTATCAGTTATGTTGGATCATACCCTAAAAACAAAGGAATTAAAATTTTTTTGGTGCCAACAAAGGAATTAAATTAAATCATGCTACATTCAAATATACATATTTATGTATGTATGAATGTATAATTAACAGATAGGTGGCATCAAATAGTTATTGATTACGCGTGGGGGTGGCAGATAATGGATGAAAGGTGCTTATTTGGGCGGCGTGACACCGTTCTTTTGTGTACTAAGTTTTATTGCCAATTTGTCACATCATTTTATGTATTTTAACCACTATAAAGACACATACAGAGGACTATTCTCTTCTTGCTCAACCCACAATTCATCTGTTGCTTTTCCGGTTGGTGCGCCGCCCCTTCCACATTTGGCGCCACCCAATAGCCGCCATGTGGACGGCCAACCCTTCTCATTTGGGAAACCTAATTATTTAATTTGTGGTCTAGACTAATTTGGGGGATGTTATCGTGTAATTTGAATTTCAAGATTAATTGTGCACACTTAAAAGAAGTTATATGTTGTCTTTGCTATCACATGGTGGTATAGTTTAATAGTTTAGTTTCGTGTTATACTAAATTTTAACAACGGGGAATTAGGGAAAAGTTCCCAAATGTGGACTCAATTTTTAGTTGAATGCAGTAACTAAATCGTATTATGTCGTATAATTTTCGCAATATGTGTATACATTGTATAAAATGGAGAGCTAACTAAAATTATGAATCTCACTTGGGGAGTGAACAGAAATAAATTTAAAAATAGGGAGCTAACTAAAATTTTTTCAACTCATGAGGAGTTTTTTGAAATTGCCCCTTTTGACAAATATAGACAAACATAGAGTTCTAAGTATTAGTGATTTGATGTGAAGGTACAATTATTTAGATTAAAAATATAATTATTTTACAGAAATTCAAGAGAATGTGTGTGATGTACTATATATCGTATTGAATATATAGCTAGGTATATTTTACCAACATCTACCGCATCAAGCGTAGTATTATCTGATGTACGGATATTTTAAAAATACATCTTGTATTGTTTTAATTAATTAAATGCTCATATCGAATACCTATCACGTAAGAAAATTAAGAAAAAACTTGTTCTTTTCGTATTCGTATAATATCGTGTTCGAACTATTATACCCTCATGCGTATATGGTTAGTAACCGCATATACATCTATGTATATATATATATATACCCTACATGTATACACGAAAACGCAATTGTCAGTACAGCAAGACAATGTAATGCCAAAAAAACAGTTGATTTCTGCAGTTATATCGTGTCATCAGCTGGACTTTTTTGGTCCCGAATTCAAGAACATTCTGTTGCCGGGGATTGGAATTATGTATTAATATTTAAGTATAATATGATGAAAAGGAGGACTAAAGTACTGGCAAAAAATAGATGTACTTTTGAGGTGTTGAATACTTTCTCAATTTTATATAACCAAACATTGAGTGTGTTATAAGGCAAGATCAGAAATATAATATTTTGCATTTCCTCTTTTTATTAGAAAATAATTAAAAATACTCTTAGATTTAATTGGGGCCACACATAAGGAACTTCAGACAAAAAGAACTTGTTATAAGATACCAGCAAAATACTCCAAGCAAACAACATAAAGAATTAATAAATTAAAATAGGCTTGTATCTTTCTCTCGAATACCTTGTTAATTTAATGTTTCCGAAAATAACATGTCCTTTTAGTCCTCAAGTTTATCAGAAGACAGTTATTACAAGAAAACAGTGAAGAGAAATGCAACTTTTCGTTGCTATTTATCTTGTCATTAATTATGTTTTCTAGAAAAGCCGTCTTTTTTTTTTCTTTTTCTATATTCCACGATGGTTCGGTTCGCTACCGATAGTAGCTAAGAAGTAGGATCTTAGAATCAGGTTTTAAGTACCAAGCTTCTCATGTTAGTTCGAATCGAAAATAAGTCACTGATCAATATTAGTCTGAATCTTATTGGAAATTTAGTGGTTGATTCGGTTGCCATGACTTGAGACTTATCTGTTAGCATGATTATTGTAACTGTGTGGGGTTCAAATATGTCCTCGAATAGGACTTTCTTTAACGTTATGGGTCCGAGGTTGTTCATGCCTCATTATCTTCACGGGCACTATTACATGTTCTCTTTATTAGACGTTTGGATTGGTAATTTATTTTTTTTGTTCCTATTTGGATTGGTAATTTGTATTGTGTGTTCTTGATGCAATAAATGAAAGGGAGTTCTAGTTAAACTTCTCACAGTCTTTTTGACCTTTTTTTATTTATTTTTTTGTTAAAGTCAAGATCTCAGAGAATCGAACACAAAATCTCTAATTAAACTAACATAAAACCAAACACTATCATGCTCTTAATCCGTTGGTTAAGTTTGATAATTTGAGTTGTTTTAGTAGATTATATAAATTCATTATCAACTAATTATCAATACATAAAGATTTATTAACAAAAACACAGAAAGAAGGTTTCAAATATAAAAATGATGTTTCTGATAGCCTAAAGTTCTTTTAATACGATATTTAACTTATATATAAATTTAGTATTGTTAAAGTAATTATTACTTTTATTAAGAAAAGAAATAAATTGGAAAAGTGGCAAAACATTGCGGCCACTTCATTGTCAAGATCGAAACACACATCATGGGTTTCGATTATTAATCAATTTGGGGGTTTATTGTAATTTTCACCAACCAGCAATTATTTTCTTCGTCTAGGATTTGATGCTGACAGCCAAAAAAACATAAAAACAAAAAACTAATTAATTAATTAAAGAAAACAAAAGTTTTAGCCTTATAGGAATTGAGGAATGAAGAAAATTGAGATAATAATGATGGTAAGGTCTATGGGGTCTAGATTGACTTGAGCTAGATATTTGTCACAATTATTGCATATGATATAGATTAGCAAAAATATTGATAAGTTCAATTATGAAATACTAATTGACAAAATGAAGAAAGTTGTTTGTCACAATAATTTCCTGCTTGAAACATTGGTTTGGTCGGAAAGTTGCTTTCTTTTTTTTTTTTTTCTTTTTAATTAAATTCACAACTTAGGAAATTATTTATATATATGTGTGTGTACAAAAGAATATATATAAATATCTTATAGTAATTTCAAATGTATAATATATATATATAATTGGACATGACTGAAACATTTGACTCAATTTTTAATTTGAGGTGTGCATAATTGCTACATCGTTCTCAAAATTTTGGATTCCTACTTTTTCAACTAATAGGAACTAACGACTCCGCACATTGATGCATATACAAATAAAAATATAATTAGTAAATTATGATAAACAAATGAATTAGTAGCATAAGATAGTATCATATTAATAATTAAAATAAAAAATTAATATAAGTGAAAATTGATAAAAACTTTATAAAATAGAAAAGAAAAAAAAGAGGAATTGAAGTGATAGAGAGGAAAGAAAAATTAAGAACACGTGTTTACAAGAAAAGAGTTCAACACATAATTGAAAAAATTAATAAATAAACAAAATATATATATATATATATATATATATATATATATATATATATATATTTAGGGTGCAAGAGATCAAAATCAAGTCTCTTACTTAATATAATGATATAAATATTGATTATTTGGTATATATTATATTAATTATTATTCTCATGCATGCAACCAAGAAATTAGTTCATCATTTGGGACTCAACTTTACCATGTCAGCAAAGTGGAACTAAAGAAACTTTCGGAATGAATTTTGACAATTTTGGTGAACAATAGTTGAAAATGAAGTGTGCGTCAATTTTTGAAGTCAATTTATATCGGTTAAAACCTATGATTTTTTCCTTATAGCTAGTCATATGGTTAGAACATTCATTCATTTTGGAGGATGAAAATACTTGTGTATATCATTAAAAATTAGAAAAATAGGATTATAAAATTTTGCTGTTGTACTTATCTCACAAATGTCTGTGAGATTTTTTCTCAAGGACAATTAATTATCTTCTCTTTTTGCACAAATAAGTAATTATTTTCTCGTGCAATTAAATAGTGATTTATATAAAGTAGAACTTCAATTATTAATATTATTATAAAGACCCCAATAAATTTAGAACTTTAAAAATATAAGATAATGACTAATTTATATAATTAGAATTCTTCTAAAACTTATCAAAAAAATAGTAAAAGAGAAATATAATCACTAATTTTCTTGTGAAAAAAATCTGATGAAATCCAAAGTATATCAAGAATTATAGCAAAATCAAAAATAAATCTAAAAATTCACACCAAAAGACAAACATAAATCATATCATAAACTTCTTTCTCTCTTTTTTCTTTTTCTTTTTTTTTTTTTTTTTCCTCTCTAAAAACGTTCATACTTCAAAGCTAGCTGTTAAAAAGAACGAATGTGTACGTTGTGTGAATATTTATTGCTTGGAACACTAAATTTTATATTATAGAATAACTTTACATTATAAAATATTGAGAAAATTATTAAAATCGTCCCGTAAAGTAAGCCACTTTTAATTTTGATCCCAACAGTTGCCAATGTCTCACTTTTGGTCCCATAAAGTGGCTTTTATCTTAATTTTGGTCTCATTGACCATTTTCCGTCCAAAATAACGGTTGACCGTTAAAAAAGTAACTTTTTAGCCCTTTTGGTTATTTTATATTTTCAAAACTACCCCAAACTATTTAAATTCCATATTTTCACCCTCAAACTATTTAAATTGTATATTTTCACCCCAAACAAAAGATAATATATATTATATAAAATATATAATATATATGTATTATATATTATAATACATATATAAACATATATAATACGTGTATATATATATATATAATATTTTATAATATATAATATATAATACGTATATAAACATATATAATACGTGTATATATATGTATATAATATTTTATAATATATAATATATATATAATATAATATACATATATATATATGTATAATACGTATAATATAATATAGTCTAATATAATGTATATATTATATGTATATATACACATATATGATACATGTAATGTATATATACATACATATATAATATGTGTATATATTTATAATATATGTATATATATATATATATATATATATATATTTTATATGTATATATAACCATATATGATACATGTAACGTACATATACATACATATATAATACGTGTATATATATAATATAATATATATATATGTATAATACGTACAATATAATATACGTATTATACATATAATACATATACAATATAATATACGTATTATACATATAATACATATAATATACGTGTATATATATATATATTATACACGTATAATATAATATAATTTAATATATATATAATATAATATATATATAATATAATATATACGTATATATTATATTATATATATATATTATAATATAATATTATATAATATATTTTAACAGTAAAAGTAATTTTTTTTAACGGAGTAAAAAGTAACTTTTTTAAGAAAATAGGATAAAAAGTAACTTTTTTTAACGGTCAACCGTTATTTTGGACGGAAAATGGTCAATGGGACCAAAATTAAGACAAATGCCACTTTATGGGACCAAAAGTGAGACATTGGCAACTGTTAGGACCAAAACTAAAAGTGGCTCACTTTACGGGACGATTTTGATAATTTTCTCTAAAATATTTATATTTTTTCATTCACACATATTTACACTATTTGAAATTTTGATTTTCTTTAGTTAATTTTTCAGATGAAATATGTACCATCAAATAGTAAAAACATTGAGATTGGAGATGACAATTTACTTACACCAATAAAAGAGAGATCAATTTTGTCTTGTGTAGGTATGGAATATTGAATGCTATAGAGATACTTGTGTGTTTAGGTGTTGCATTATATTGTGTCTAATTAGTGTTGCATTTTATTGTATCTAGTTAGTAATTTTTAAAATTATTTATTTAATCTGTAATGGGCGACAAAAATGGTTTTCAAACATCGGACAATTCCTCAAAAATCCCCAAGTGTAAAATGAATTTCCTTTTCACTCCCCCATTTTGAAAAAGTTCCTGTTCACTCTCCAATTGAAACACAAAATTTCTTTTCACTCCCCAAGGTTGTATAATAATTCAGGAATTGCGTACAATTTTTAGGGAATTGCGTATCTAAATCCCGGAATCTCGTATATATGAGATTCCGGGATTTTTATACGCAATTCCCGAAAAATTGTACGCAATTCCTAAAGACAATGTACGAACATGTACTATTTGTGGGGACCTAAAAGGAATTTTGTTTTTCAATTGGGGATTGAATAGGAACTTTTTTAAAATTGGGGACCTAAAAGGAATTTTTTCAACTTTTTGGTACTATTCAAATATTTTCGCAAACAACATTAAGTGGCAAAAACATAATTTTTGAGTTTTTTTTTTTCTTTTTTTGAGAACTTGATGATTAACTATAAATAAATTAAGTAAAAAAAGGAAAAAAAAAAAAAAAAGAAACAGAATAGGTAGTCAAATATCACGGCTAAACTATTCATTAATCCAATAGCTATGATTTGTCTATATGAAAATCTATTTCTTATGCACTGTTGAAAAAGAATTTTCCAAAACCTTATTACATATACATATGCATTGTTTTATATTATTCCAACAAGGGGTGCAAACGGATTTTAAACGGATCGGATGTATAATTATCATATCCTTATCCATTTATGAATTGGACGGATTCGGATAATATTCTCTTTAAGCGGATTCAGATAATATCCTCTTTACAGGGACATAAGAAGTGATGCCCACAAAAATGTGACAACACTAAATTTATACGAATTAGCTTGGAAACTTGATAAAGAGAGGAAATTTGAGAAAGATAATGAGAAATAAAGACGTTTTATTGATGATTGTCGAAGAAATACACTAGAAATGTTGAGAGTACAAATAAATATGAATGCACGATGCCCAAAGATCAATTAGCCTCTTCCCTAAGGTTTTCTCTCCTTTTTTATAGTCTCTTCGTTTGTTAGGAGTTGAGAAAGATGTGGGAAGGTTATCCCCCATTACTTTGAATTTATATCTCTCCTTATCCCCCACTCTTCTCAACCACTTCAACCACTTGGAATGTGCCCTAGATAAGTGGGGGCAGACTGAACTCGTGTGGGTCAAATATCCGATCCGATCCGGCTTAAACAGGTCAAAACATCCTGCTGGTAATCCGCGACGTTCCTGCTCCAACAGATACTCCTACTATACGCTCCTGCTGGTAGGTAAATCATTCCTACCTGCTATTCAGCTAGAGTTTGGTCTTTCTGGACCGTTTTCATGGGTTGGGTTATAGCTATTTTTAGGGCACATCAAGAAGGATTCAGACGGATATCAAATTTTAATCGAATTTTCAACTATTCATTTATAGTATACATTATTTAATAGTTATATAATGTTAACCAAAGTCAACGGAGGGTATTTTTTGGTTTTCAATTAAATTTTTGCTGACATCAGCTATTTTCAAACGAAAATGGGGGTTAAGTGTAATTACTTATTTCTTGAAGGGTGGTGTCTATAATTTAATCTAAAAATGGGGGTAAATTGTAATTATCGCATCTAAAAATGTGTGTGTGTGTGTTAGGAATAGTGCCCTTAAAGTAGTCTTGTAATGTCTGTTTTATCTATTTCCTTGTTAATCACAGACAATCTTTGAATAATAAACGAAATGAGTTGATCAAAGGCATCAACTTTTTATATGTTCTTATATATTGTGGGTATTTACGTTTACGTGTGCATGTATTAGAAATCCCGTAATCTATCAAGCTTTTAGGGTGTTGTCATTTAAGTCAAATGGCACATGAAACAAGCCCTAATCTAAGCTAGATAAGAATTACTCCAAGTTGATGAGTCCTACAGACAGTGGGAGTGTTGACATGACTCGGTTGAGACTTACTCATGTGATTGCGTCCTTAAGAAGGAATCATCTTGTTTCATGGGATGATAAAGTGCATGATAATGCGTAAACAACATATGAGGGTGCTCATTGATAGAATGAGTTCACTGAGGTGTCCCGCATGAGAACATTCCTAAATGGGAAAGGAAGAATCCACTTCTAGAAGTAGAGGCTTCCAGATTAGGAAATAGCTCACAGGTCAATGTCGTGATTAAGTAGTCCTTACATGTGAGTTAACTAGACAATCTTAGATATGAAATCTAAAAGGGTGTCACTCAAGATAATTGAATTATGACTTATGTCGAGGTCGCAAAAGTGGCACGTGCAGACATGTGAGAATTAATAAAAGACCTACACTTGCTTAAAGCAGAAAGATCTCTTATTGTATAAGTTGTTCGTATTCCATCTCGGAGTCCTTGGCCAAGACAATTAGATCGAGATCAAGAAATGAGTTTCTTGAATCGAGATCAAATGGATACGAAACATACTTAGCTTTAAATTTAGATAATTAAGGTTCTATTTATTCTCGTGCCCTGGGTCATAATCGAGAGATGGTTTGGTAGAAGGATTGTATTTCACGCTATGACATTGACAAGAAAGGTTCTTCGATTTAATTCGTTATTCGGCTAGGGGTCACACTCCTGTTGCCAGACTATGGTTGTGTGATTTGTGGACTAGTTAATTAATTCTACATTAATTAATTGGGGTCACTGCTATTCGAATAATGGACCTAAAGGGTCACACACAAATGTAAGGTCACGAGGGTTTTGGTATGGGTCAAAAAATTGACCAAACGGAACCCACACGTGCAGGTGGTACGTGTGGGACGTGTGGCACGAGCCACACGTGTTGTGCGTGTGAATGTTTGTATTTAATTGTATTTTACGATTAAATTTTGGGGCTTTGGATTATTAAGAATTAATAAAAGGTCTATTCCAGAAAATGTGATCAATAAATAATTAATTGAGAATTAATTATTATTTTATTTATTTATGAAATAAATAAATGATAATATCCTACTTTATGAAATAAATAAAGTAAATGATAATATCCTAATTTATTTATGAAATAAATAAAGGAAAATATCCTAACAAATTTATTTATGAAATAAATGAAGGATAATATCTTATCTTATTTATTTAAGAAATAAATAAGTAAAGGAAAATATCCTACTTTATTTGTTCATGAGATAATAAAGGAAAATACTATAGATTATTTATTTATTAAATAAATAAGTTATAGATAATATGCTATTTTATTTATGTAGTATGATACTTCTTGATAACGTAAACGGAAGAAATCCTAATTTGTTGGGATAAGCATTTCTTAACTACCTTTGCGAAAATAAAGTTTTCTTAATTATATTTAATTGAGATAAGTTCTTAATTAAATTAAAAAATAAAATCAACTAGTAATTTATCGTCAGGAAAACTGAATTAGAGAAATAAAAGGAGTCTCTTTCTCTCTCTTAGGTTGAGACAATTTTCATCTAATAAATAGAGAACAGAGTGTTCTTGAAGCATCAAAGTACTGGAAAAATAAGAAAACACTCAATCTATCCTAGTCAAAACACAAACCACAGAACTGCGTGATCGTGATCTAGAACTGGTGTGGATATCTTTGGAGGGTTTCTACTTTGGAGTCTTGAAGGAAGAACCATTCGAGAGACTCTTGCCGCTTGAAGAGTGTTTGAGGGCGGCTCATAACACTTCAAGAAAGATTAAAATCAAGTAGGTTTATGAAACTTTCTTATTTCGTTTAGGAATAAAAATTGTAAGCCATCGATACCTTGTTGAAACTTTTTAATTTTTCGCTGCGTTTCGAACTCGTTTTCCAACAATATATATATAATTGGACATGACTGAAATATTAGGTCTCAAATTAATTATCTTTTTTTTTTTTTTTTTTTTAGGAAAAAGAGGTCACTGAAAAATCAGCTAAGCGATCGATGTGTTACACAATTAGCTCCGCGATGCACAAAGGAAATAACAACAAACGCAAAACAACCCAAAATAGACTTAAGGTCAAGAATTAAGTTGCCAAGAGGGGAATCGTCGTAATTCAGGCCCTAAATCTTCTGAAAAATAGAGAGACAATCACCTTCCAAAATAATGTCGGACCACCCCTATCTTCGAGCCAAAAGAAGAGCTTCAAGGGCCACCAAAGCCTCCATATGTTCAGCAGAAATGCTTCCACGAAAATGGTTTTCCTCCAACGAATAAAGTTCCCAGCATCATCTCGAGCCACAACCCTACAACCAACCTGGCCCGACTCCTTAAAAGTTGCGCCATCAAAGTTGAGCTTAACAAAACCTAAAGGAAGAGGAGTCCAATGGGCAGAAGCCGGGGGCCCGGGGCCAGCATGGTGGGAACGGGCGGTCTCCAAACAAGACAAAGGAAAAGATCTAGCCAAGCAAACTAGGTCTCTAGGATTCGGGTTTGTCTCTCCAACTCGCTTCTTGTTCCGAGCATCCCAGATAGACCAAAGAATGGTCACAAAAGCACAACCTTCCTCCATAGAAAGAGTCCTGAGAGCGGCCTCAATCCACATCCAAAAATCGCCAATAAAAATAGAGAAAAGTTTACTAGGAATCGAGGCAAGGGCCCCATAAAGTCGAGCAAACGGACAATGAATAAGAACATGGGCAGAGTCTTCAACGGGGCACTCACATAAGGGACAACCACCATCAACCAAACAATGTCAAGACACAAGAGACTTTTCTATTGGAAGAATAACTTTACATAATCTCCAAACGAACAGAAGAATTTTGGGGGCCATCTGGATAGACCAGATGAAGTTCCAAGAAAAGGAACACAAATCCATCGATGGAGAAGCAGAGCTGCGAAGTGCAATATCCAAGGCAAGATGGTAGACACTTTTCACAGAGAAACGCCCGTTACTAGTAAAATGCCAAATCAAAACATCAGATCGAAGATAGCGACCGAGAGGAGTAGAAAGAATAAGATTAGCATCTTCAACACGGAAAGAGGCACGAACAAGGTGGGCATAATTGCTACGTCGTTCTCAAATTTTTGGATTCCTCCTTTTTCAAATAATACAAATATTGATTATTTGGTATATATTATCTATACTCTTTTATTAAGCATGAGTCGTGAGATCCGTTTGTGGTATTTTGGATTTGATCTCTTTTTTTTTTTTTTTTGGTAATTTAGTTATTTTTCTTCACTAAATGTGTCACAATAGTTATTTATCTTTTTTTTATGAATCGAGTAATTATTTATATATTAATCTCATTTTTTTTCTTACCTCACTTTTATTCTTCTTTCATATTCTTTTTATTTTTCTTGCTCATATTTTCTAATTTATGTATTGACTATTTTCTATTAATATAGAATTATTAAATTTATATTGAAATGAACAATTTAATTTAATATATTTAAATGATAATAATTTTTTATTTACACAAGCATCGAGCATGCGGAATTACTAATATTAATTATTATTCTCATGCATGCAACTAAAGAAATTAGTTCATCATTTTGGACTCAACTGTACCATGTCAACCAAAGTGGAACTAAAGAAACTTTCGGAAATGAATTTTGACAATTTTGGTGAACAACAGTTGAAAGTGAAGTGTGTGTCAATTTTTGAAGTTAATTTATATATGGTTAAAGCCTAAAGTTAAGACTTTTTCCTTAGCTAGTCATGGTTAGAACTTAGAACATTCATTCATTTTCGAGGATGAAAATACTTACGTATATCATTAAAAATTAGAAAAATAGGATTAAAAAACTTTATTACATATATATGCATTATTTTGCTCAAAACTCCCCATGGGTTGAAAAATTTTTAGTTTGCTCCACAGGTCTAAAAAAATTTTAGTTCACTCCCCAATTCACATGCATAATTTGAGTTAGCTCCCCAATTTTGGGGACAGATACCACATATGACGATTTAGATACACCATATGACGATTTAGATACCACATATGACGATTTAGATAAACTCAAGAATCGTGTACCTAATTCGTCTTATGGTGTATCTAAATCGCCATATGTGGTATCTGCCCCCAAAATTGGGGAGCTAACTCAAATTATGCATGTGAATTGGGGAGTGAACTAAAATTTTTTTAGACTGGGGAATAAGTTAAAAATTGACTATACAATTGGGGAGTTTTCTCAAATTCCCCCTATTTTGATTTCGGGTACTGCAGAGACCTGTTCTTGCGTATATATACGACGGAAACAAGCAGAATCATTTCAGAGCTCAGACAACAGAACAAGGCATGGCCAAGTTCAATCACCATCCTCAATAATTTGCACGTCCTGTGTGTGAAAACTCCTCACAGCAGCAAACACCACGAAAAACACGAGAAATTCAGAAGTAAACTGTAGACTTTAACTAATGCTAATTAAAATGATGCAATATATATATATATATATATATATATATATATTAATTATTACTAATATAAAATATAATACAAGTAGTTATCCTACAGTACTTATAATGTGCAAATCTTGAAAAGATTGCATTCCAGGTTGCTTTAATGGAGCTTTAACAGTGTAAACCAAGCTAAGTGGTGCGTGTACTGTGTTTTTCTTGAGAGGGCGGTTTGTGGGACTGTCGAAGTTGTGCTGCTTTGCCTGCACACTAACATTCTTGGCCTATTTTTTCAACCATCTCATCATGTCATACAAACCATATAGATTGTGTCATCATGACTAGAGTCCTCAATTGACATGGGACATTGTTAGAACAACATTAATTTCTTCTTACCTCATTTAAACATTGGTAAATTATTAAATTATTTAACTTGAACGACCGTCAAATCTTAGAGTCATGATTTGAAGGGAAAAAAGTAAAAACATGTTCATCTTTTCCACAACTGCAGATGACATGGGATGGATGGATTCAGATCAGACTTTTTGTTTCACCATCTCTATTCTGCTAATTGAATGGATCATACGTGGTACTTTTAGCCCGAATCTAGTTCTGTCAGATCGGTATAATGAGGGACAAGTGTTTTACATTTTTTGTGTGGTTGGTGGAGAATTTAAAGAGAGTGACAAATTAAATATCAAATGTAATACTTATCATTATAATTAGTTGGGCTTTGATCGAATCAAGTTTGGACTAAAATTTTCTGAAACGATGAGGGTATGTGTCGTATATGGCTTCCAAATTCATAATCCATTTTGATCTGAATCTCTCTCCCTCTCTCTCTCTCTCTCCATCTCTTCCTTGGATTGTATGTGGGGTTAACTAATGTTGAAAATGACTTTAACAAAGATTTCTAGAGGAGATGAGATAAAGACATGTCACCTTACAAAAACCAAAGGTTTGTCACCTCTTTCCATTTTCATCAGTGTAGCAGAGATGGTTTGGTTGATGATTGCTACATTACAAACTTTATTCCCTTTGTCTTTTCCTTGCTCCAATTACTTGGTTCAATTTGGAGTTAGGACAATGCACATCTTTTCTGTACTGTAACTTTGGGACTGGACACAAGGCAAATTTATTTAATATTTTTTTCCTAACTTTGATGGCACTTTTTTTTTTTAAATATTTCTTGCCTAGTTTTCTTTTCCTCCAAAAAGAAAATTCTCTATATCTTTAATTTATAATATGCTATTGGCTATTGCTTGTACTCCAAGTGGGGTGATGCAGGTCATCCATGATAATGAGAGAGCCCAAAAGTTGTATTTATTGAAGAGATGATCATTTCTTTACTTCAAGATATAATCCACTTTAGGTAATGTTATATATATATATATATATATAGGGAAAATTGCAAAAATGGTATATCAACTGTGGCCATTTTGCAATTTTGGACAATATCTTTTCCGGCAACAAATTTAGCCCACAACTCTAAAAAAGTTGCAAAATAATGCAAATTTTGGCCGGAGCCCATAAAAGTCGCCGGAAATCTGACGTGTAAACATGACGTGGCAAGATTCTTACATGTGTAGCAAAACAGCCTGCCACATCACAAACAACCCTACAGGGAAAATTGCAAAAATGGTATACCAACTCTACCGTTTTAGCGAATTTGGTACAATAAGTTTTTCGGTGGCAAATATAACCCATATCTGTCAAAAAGTTATAATTTAATGCAAATTTTCGCCGGATACTCGACCCATAATAATTCCATAAATTCAAACACGTAAATAAGAAAAGCAAAATAAAAATTTGAAAATTCAACAGGCTCATCTCATTCGAACATTCACAAACCTTTCTTTGAAAAAAAAGGAAGATGAATTGAATAACCCTAGAATACCTCAAGCGCCACCCTCCACCTCCGATCTCTTCCCCTTCTCTCCTTCCCTTTCACCATTCTCTTCTTCCACTGTACCAAGGCCTAAGGGCCGCCGCTCGTCCTTTCCCCTCAGATCTGCTCATGCCTCCCCTCAGATCTGCTCATGCCTCCTCTGCCTCTGCCTCAGCATCAGACCCATTCTTGCGTGTAAATGTTTTTGTGGTGGCAAGGATTTTGGTGTGATGGTGGTGGATTTGGTGGTCGTGAACAAATTTTAACTTTTTTTTTGTAAGAGTTATTTGATAGGGCTAAATCACGCTCGTATCTTCGCCGTACACGTGTCGCAAATCCAGATAAAACATCAGAATAACGCAGGAACTGCGTGGGCTTTAGGCGCTCGTGAATATGGGCTCGCGGAGGGGCCCATATTCACTGAGGCCCGAGCGTGGGACTATCACGACAGTCCTGCCTGACGCTCGGATTACTATCTCAGATAACCAGCTTTACCCTCGCAAAGTCCATGCCTGTTGAGCCAAGAGGATTCTCCACGAGTGGATCCACGGCCGCTCGCTCGCATGTACCCCAGTGTCACCACGCTGGGACAGAGTCGCCTGAGGAACAATTAATTTGTAGAAACAATTAAAAGAGTTTATTTATTTAAAAAAATCAAGGAATGTTTAATTGAATATTGTAAAAATTATTTATAAAATTAGTTTTATATCTTATATGCACACACATTGAGTCTTCTTAGTATTCTTAATTTAAAGTAACTTTGATCTGAGAACCTACAATTCTAAATTGTAGAATTAAGAGACCAAAACCGCTATTCGTACTTTTAAGTATTTAATTTATATTTCATCATATAAACTAAAGAAAGATTATAAGGCTAGTTAGATTTAGATAATTAAAATTATATTAGTATTAGTTAATTAAAAAATATTATATTAGGATTAATTAATTTTTTTAAACATATTTTATGTAAATCATTAAATTATATTATTTTGTGAATTAGATAAGTTTATAAAATTATAATATCATTATAATTTAAGAAAATTTATAAATTTAGATAATTAGAACTATGGACTTATATAATTAGACTTACATCTGGATTGGTTTATTGAAAGCTATTTTATGTAACTTATTTAAATAATATTTTATTTTACGTAATTACAAAAATTTATTAAAATTTATAAAGTCAATCAATTTGTTGTTTCCAATTCATTAGATATATCTTATTATAACAATTTAAATTATAGGCCTGAAAATTAAAAAAATAGACAACTTATATTATAAAAAAAATTTGAATACAATTAATTAACATAGTAATATTAAAACAATATTAATCATTGTTGAACTATATATCTTTTCTAGGTAAGTTGGAGAAATTTTACTTCTACAAAGAGTCTGATTTTATGTTAATAAGTGTTTTTTAAATATAATTAATTAATAATCTATAACATGTATTTACATCATTATCCTTGACTAATAATTATTGAAGTAATTGTTGTGAGGATATTTTAGGCAATCCGTATTTTGTAAGAAACCAAAAACCTTATTCGTGCTTTTATAAGATATATAAATATAAATATAATATATATATATATATATAGATAATATGAATTTTTTAAGAGAATTTTTTTTTTTATAAATATGCATTTTTCAAAATAAGAAAAAAAAAATAACTTTTTGACAGATATGAGTTACATTTGCTACCGAAAAACTTATTGTACCAAATTCGCTGAAACGGTAGAGTTGATATACCATTTTTGCAATTTTTCCTGTAGGGTTGTTTCTGATGTGGCAGGCGGTTTTGCCACACGTGTAAGAATCTTGCCACGTCATGCTTACACGTCAGATTTCCGGCGACTTTTATGGGCTCCGGCCAAAATTTGCATTATTTTGCAACTTTTTTAGAATTGTGGGCTAAATTTGTTGCCGAAAAAGATATTGTCCAAAATTGCAAAAAGGCCGCAGTTGGTATACCATTTTTGCAATTTTCCCTATATATATATATATAGTCCAAATGCTCTTTCTATCCTCTCTTGTGTTATGTATCTCCTCCATTTAATTATTCTTGTAACACCCGAAGCGCAAAGGTGCCACATCCCCCGCACTATAGCTCAGTCCACATATGAAATGGTCAATCCATACATGAACTGAGCCATAGCGAACGGGTGACAAGAAAAATAAACGCTATCTAGCTAGGCGGGACTAACCCCAAACCAATTATCATAACAGAAAATAAACTGAAATGCATTACTATCAAGTCTTTAACAAGCAAACCATTTCTAATCTCCTATCAATACATTATCATCTCTCAAATACTTAACATTATATACAACCGAAGATAACAATATATATGCAAAGTAAAATGGACACGTGCCAGACCCAAAATGAAAGACTTGACTCGACACCAATCCCGCCTAGCACACAACCTGCAAAACTGAAAGGTGAGGTGTCAGTCTCCACAAGACTGAGCGAGGGGCATAATAAATATAAGCGCAGATAACATGCAAATCATAACCTCGGGTAAGGTTTTATAAACGAAAACAATATAAGTTCAATAATAACATAAAGCTCGCCCGAGATTACAATTATCAGATTTAACAATCAATCCTTTCAATCAATCAATCAATCAGTGGCCCGGCGAGTGAGGGCATTCTCCAACCTTACTCCGACAGTGTACAATCACGATACTTTTCATTAATTAATTAAGTGGTCATGCAATCAATTACGGTGCACACGTAGCAGTTTCGATGACTCCTTCTTCCTCCAATGATGGTGGGTTTGCAAAGCCCGATCCATCCACGGTAAACACGGTGTGCGTCGGGAACATGACTCCCACGCACGGGATTCCTTCCTCCACCAAACCTCCTGGTGGATTCAGGGTTCATCCCCACGGTAGAGAGGAGTGTAAGAGTTACCCGTCAGCCCATGCTTTCCCGGTTGGCTCAAACACTAACTCTCGGGCCCACAGTGCACGGTACAATATACTCGCCCAAACACGGTCAATCAATACAATACAATACAATTCGGTAAATCATTTGCAATTCAATAGCGTTTGGAAAACTATAGATATATATACCTTTTGGCTTAAAACATCACATAGGGTTGTAACGGTTCTAGATATCTAGCAATTAAACCTCACCTGTACCGACAAAATAAAGAGAAAGACACGGCCTAAGAAGCCCACTCCACGTCACTGGTGTGCTGGTCTGTGTAACAAAGACAAGTGTACATAAGACACGACTCAAAATGAACCAAGCAAGGACGAACGGCAAAATCATGCACCAATATGTTATGCAATAATTAGTTAATGAATGTCAAATACGAGCATGATGTCAATAACCCAAGTATAAAACACATACACGTACATCCAAGCATGCAAAACAATCTGCATGAAAACAAGGGGTGACACGCCCGTGTCACAAAATTACACTAAGCCGTGACACGCCCGTGTCACAGTACAGCGGACCAAAAGCTTGCAAAACAAGGTGACACGCCCGTGTCACCAAAACAAGGCACACCGTGACACCCCCGTGTCACGGTACAGAAAAACCGCCCCAGCCAACCTGCACCCCCGTGTCACCCAAAAGCAAGCAAAGGTGACACGCCCGTGTCACCTGTGCGTGACAGAAAAACAGGGGAGAAAAAGGGGTTTCCATGCAAAACCAACTCCAAACCAAATAAATCCCAAACACCAACCAAAACAATTGTTAAAACACCTCATACATGCATCATACTTCAAGTATTCAACAATCAACCCAATAAATATGCATCAAATCTCCAAGGATCAAGCCCCAAAACCCCATAATTATTCATATACACCAACCATCACATAACCTCATGTATTATGCAAGAATGAAGGGAAAAAGGACCTAAACATGCTTCTATACAAGAATAACCAAGAAAGCATCAAGCTAACATCAAACCCTACCCATGTAGCCAATCAAGAAATTCAATCCATTCTCTTTTTATACCTTGAAATGAAAGAAGAATGAGATGAGATGAAGAGATGAAGATGTTGATGCTTCTAGCTCCAAAGTTCTTCAAAGTAGCTTGGGATTATGAAATGAATTCCTCTCTTCCTCTCTTGAAGGTGTTTTGATCGTGTGTGTATGTGAGGTTCTTGTGTGTATGTAATGTATGAGAGTGTTGGAAGAGATGCATATACTAGATATATATTATATCATCCACTATCTAAACATATGTCCCCAATTTGCAAACAAGTCCCTAGGTTACTTAAATGAATGCAATCAAGTATTATCCCTACCTAAAAGATCCATTAGCTCCAAACCAAGTTATGCAATTAAGTCCTCAAATTAATAAAACGACCACTTAAGGACAATTATGCAATTAAACAATTAAGTCATATTTAGAAATTAATTCACATATCGCATAATTGAAAATTGGGGCGTTACAATTCTTGAATCCCTTTTATAAACTGAGAATTTAGAATACTACTAATCTTTTACCCAATTACGTCCGATACGTTCTCATCTGGAGGGATAGTCTTCTAATTGACGTTTATCTCTTAAGAGTCTTGACGCTGTTCGGTCTTTTGACACTCTTGAATTGCCTGTGAGCTCGTCTTCTTGATGAGCTTGGCAGCTCATTGTGTGTGTTCTTATTGGGCCAATTTTATTGCTCTTCGACTTTCCTTCGAGCTGGCCTCTTGGGCTATTTTTTTTGGGCCATTACATGGGAGCCTGAAGGATTCCACTATTCAATTGACTTGATGAATTGGCCTTTCTTCCCCACTCCATCCTACTCTAACCTATCTACTTCATTTACTAGTACAGGTGTATTCTGTCAAAAATACGAGTACTTCACTTTCTTGGTAACAAATTATACAAAATGACGATTATTCTTGTCCTTCCTGACCATATTCATGGGCTAAATAAGATATTCATAAAGAAACTAGAGATCCAGTCCAATAAATCAGTATTCGTTTCATAATTTACAAAAAAGAAAACATTGAATTTGATTTTAAATCAGAAAATTTATCAAATAACTGATAGCATCATGCATAAATGCAAGAGATAACAAGTGATAAATGTAAGGTAATAGTTTAGAAGGGAGTTATTTGTAATATTCGAAGCCAAAAGGGAGGCTTCTGTAATGTATGGAATGTTTAATATTGCCAACAAGAATCTCGATTATTACAGTATCATCATACCCTCTTCCTCAGACAGCTTCGAGTAGTACAGAATACCCCTATACACATGCAATACGAATCCAAGAATAGATACTAATCAACACAAGGACAAGCTAAAACCGAACCCAACATCGAGTGCATTGAGCCATACAATCTCCCTTGCAATCAATATTATACCCCAACACTTTGGGATTACGAAGAAGAAGATTCTTCAACGTTTTCCCTTTAATTGCCCATTCCTTCTCCAATATCCCCACATTCGGTTTCACTTCATTTTCCAAGCTGCATCCAAGCACTTCCGGAAACTTCTTGAGAAGTTTGACAAGATCCTCGTCCGTGAGGCCAAATTCTTTAAGGTAGCTTATTGTTTCACTTACAATCTCGACTTTTGGGATTTCCTTTTTCCTTTCCTCACCCCAATAAGGCGAGTGGATTTGACCAAACGCTTTCCCAAGAATCCTGTCTTGCTCATCTTTGGAAAAGCCGAATGCAGACAGGGCTTGCCCGCACGATTCCCATGAACTCTTATCTTCATCAGTAACGATTGTGTCCTGGATTTGAGCTGTGGAATGCAGCTCCCATTTTCTAGACGTGGGCAACGTGGTTATCTGTCGGCACCGGTGGATGCTTCGAGGAATGTGAGCTGCAGGATTCACATTGATGAGCTGCTTGCTGCAGGTTGCTAGTGAGGCAGAATCAGGCTGCAAGTGAAGCAAGAAACACCAAACATAAATCATTTTTCACAAAGAATTGCTAAACTCCCAAGATATTGTAATCCAACGAAAGCCATGATAGCTCAAAATTCTTCCAGATTGTACCCCTTTTCACTAGTCATTCCTTCATTCAGCTGTAAAATTGAGGCCAAATGAAAACATAGTGAAAACAGAAGACTACAAGAGAGAGAGAGAGAGATTTACATAAGAGCAAAAGCGCACTGTTGAATCAAAAGTCAGCAAAGGAGAAGCCAAAGTTTTTCCCAGCATCCCGACCTATAAAAAAACAAATCAAAAGAATTAGAAAGCAACAGTTGATTCAGAAAAGCTACTATTCTCTGCATCTCCAGACTAAATTCTTCAAAGAAAATATCAATACAACTCCCAATCAAATTGCCCACTTCACAAGTCAAAGAACATCAAGAATTAGAAGGCAAAAAACACATAAAATTCAATCAGAAACAAAACCCAAGAAAACAATGATACACCCAATTCAGGATCCTCGCAAATTTCGCAGAAAAAATCAGTAAAATGGTACCTCAGAGAGCTGGATTGCAATGGCGTGGTGCTGCGAAGCTGAAGAAAAAGATGGAATCTTGTTCCAGTGCTTTGCACCCCACGTTAGTCCGACTGAGGTGTCATAGAATCCAACCATATTTAATCTCCCGAGCAAATTATATTTTTGATCCCATAGGATTAGATATTTTATAATTTTAGTCCCATATTTTTTAAAATAGACATATTTAGTCCTATTACTTTCAAAAAGTTACAATTCTGGTCTCATTCGTCAAATAATGACCGAAAAATGCATTTTTTCGATTAAGTGCAATTTGGAGGGAAAGATTACTGTTCATCAAGTTATTTTTTGCGGGGATTTGCTTATTAATACCCCATTTTAGCACCCTGAATCAACTTTGAAGCATTACTCTGAATAGCTCTCGTTAAGGTAATGTGGCGCTAAAATGAAGTATTAATTAGCAAACTCCCACAAAAACAACCTAATGAACAATAATTTTTCCTCCAAATTGCACTTGACAGCAAAAAAATATAATTTCCATCGATTATTTGACGGATGACACCAAAATTGCAACTTTCTGAAAACAATAGGACTACATATGTTTAGTTTAAAAAAAATAGGACTAAAATTGTAAAATGTCTAATCTTATGGGACCAAAAATGTGATTTGCTCTTATATTTTTTATCCCACAAGATTAAGCTTTTTATAATTTTAGTTCCATATCTTTGAAATTAAACATAGTTAGTTCTATTATTTTCAAAAAGTTACAATTTTGATCTCATTCGTCAAATAATTAATGGAGAATGTATTTTTGCCATTAAGTGTAATTTACAGGGAAAAATTACTGTTCATTAAGTTATTTTTTGATGAAGTTTACTTATTAATACCTCATTTTAACACCTTGGAAAAATTTTGAAGTATTAATCTGGATCACTCTTATTAAGATAATATGATGCTAAAATGAATTATTAATAAACAAACTTCAACAAAAATAAACCAAATGAATAATAAATTTTCCCCCAAATTGTATTTAACGGTAAAAAAATACATTTTTCATCGATTATTTGACGGATGAGATCAGAATTATAACTTTTTGAAATTAATAGGATTAAATGTGTATAATTTTAAAGGCACGGGACTAAAATTACAAATGACCTCTAAAGCAAGGACACGTCTAAAAAATGGCCCGTGCAGTGTCCGACACGTGTCCGACACGAACACGGCTCGGACACGGCTGAAGGAGTGTCCGAAAAAACAAAAAAAAAAAAAAAAGGACACGGTGTCGGGCACGGCGAGGTGGAGTGTCCGACACGGCTCGGACACGGCGGGGCAAATTTGATCATTTTTTTATGCTTTTTTTAATATTTTTTGAATTTTTTGGAGAGAAAATTGAAATAAAACAACTTATTTTAGTTTTTAATATTATATATTTTTATAAATATTTTATGTTACATAGATTATACTTATAAAATATTTTTATTTATATATAAAATATATTTATTTATATAAAATATAGCCGTGTCGGAGCCGTGTCGTGTCCTAAAATTTTGAAAAAATCCGTGTCGCCGTGTCCGTATCGTGTCGTGTCCGTGTCGCCGTGTCCGTGTCCGTGCAACATAGCAAATGATCTAATCATGTGGAACTAAAAATGTAATTTGCTCTAATCTCCCTGACCAGAAACGCCACTTTAGTTCATTATGCCGCATCCATGAAACGCGCTTCTTATGAAAATATCAGCCTAGGGACTAATTCGTAATTTCTGAATTTTTGGAGGACGAGTGTGAAATTAAGCAAATTTTTTACATTAACACAAACACACATACACACGGGGGGGTGTGTGTATATATATAGCAATAAACCACCTTCCTCCGCCGTAAAACCAAAACCTCTCCGGCGAACTTCCTCAGTATCTCCGGCCGTCGGTTCAGATTCACGAAATTCCCGTTCTGCCCTCCCAAAACCCTGGTATTTACGGTTCCTACCTTTTCGGGATATATATACGTATTTGTATGTACATCCCATAATGCTGGGATGGCTCAGTACAGGCAATCCGGCGGCGGCGGCAATGGGCCTCGAAACGGCGTCGTTTCGGATCATGTGTCGATCGGATTCCGCGGTGTTGGTGGTGCGCGGCAATTTCACCAGCAACGTCGATTGAAGGGGCGGGCAGCTTATAAGATCTCGATTGGATTCTGTGTTTTGACGCTCTTTTTCATTCTAGCTGTCTCCGGTTACTTCCATGTTTCGTTGCCGAGTAAAGGTACGGAATTGATGCGCGTTTGTATCTGTGTTGTAGCATTTGGGTTTTCAGCTGAATGGGAAATGTGTATGTGTGTTTATTGGAAACTCTGATGAGTGATGATTACGTGCAAGTTAGTGGAAATTCGAGCGAGATGCGTTGATTTGCAGTGTTTGGATCATAGCATTCATTACTGGCAGCGGCACAATTTTGTGAATGAACACACTTGCTATTGGTAAAAGAGCTGTCTTTTTTAGTTGAAGAAACATATGAAAGCATGGAATGCCAAGATTTTTGGTGTTTTTAGTAAATATTCTGGAATCTGGCATAAGTAATTTGTAATTGAAGTTGCCATTGTGTTGAGATGGTTAGTTAATTCTAATAGTAGATTTAATTTTCAGATTTGTTTAAGTCGATTTTTCATCTTTACTCGGTATGCAAGCTAAAAAATTATGCTCTTTGCTTCAAAGGAACTACACTAATAGTTATGTGAGAATCAGCTAAAAAATTGATCCTGCCTATTCGTACTGTTTGAATCAAATAGAATAGAATAGTTTAGAAAGGTGTATTATGTGTCTAAGGATCTAATATGTCGAGTTTTAGTAATGTGTTTTGGTTCAGCCTGTCTGTGTGAAGTTTGCCCCTCATTTTTCTAACTTATGGAGAACTAATTTGAAATTGAATGTGTTAGGAGGAGATATAAGTAGACACCGAACTCAAGATGATGACATGGGACTGGACAGAGATTTTCTCATGAATGTGACTCGAACCCAAAAATCCAGGGAGCTCAAATTTGGCCATGGATCGGTTGTTCATGGCCGGGATTCTCGCTATTGGGACAAAGATGACAGAAGAAGAGATGTAGATTACAATGAAGAGGAATTGGAGAAGTCCCATGACGGTTCTGTGGATAAGTTACACTCTACAGGGAAAAATAATGGTGACAGGTCTTATTTCAACAAATCACATAATATCGGAGAGTCCACAGATATGGGGAGTAAAACAAATCAGCAATCTGGGGATGCTGATGACTATGATGATGATGGTATTGATTTGGATGACAATCAAATGGAGGAATATGATGATGTTGGGCATGATGATCATGTCAGAAAGAAGAAAAAAGATTTGGCTGAGGAGGCTGAGATAGCTTCCAATGATCTGTTTAGAGAGGAATCTCGTTCAAATTCCCAGCACCCTAAGGTCAAAAGTCAAACTGCACGAAAGTTAATTCCTGAAAAGCGGCCGAGCTCTAAAAAGAAGAAGCGTCGAAAATTTTCTGGTAATCTTCTTTTTCTTACATTATTGCACAATCATATGTAAATAAAGGTATCAATTATCATTTTCGCAGTTGTCAGCTTACTCATATCATTGGCCCTCTTTTGGCTCCTCATGAACTGTGATAAACTCTTTTGATACTGGAGCTTTAATATTAATAATCTAATATGTATAAAGAATGCATCGAGTTCTTCTTTTCTCATTTCACTGTGCTTTTGGATTTAAAAACTGATACTTGAAATTGCCAGGTTCTTGTGAGATGAAAATATTGAATTCCACTGCACAACTTGTAGAGCCTTTACAAAGTCGAAAATTTGCAAGATTTTCTCTGCAATATACAGAGAAAGAAGAGAAGCCAATAGGAGATGAAAAATGGGAACCTAGATTTGCTGGACATCAATCACTTTCAGAACGGGAAGCATCATTTATTGCTCAAGATCAGAAAATCAACTGTGGCTTTGTTAAAGGACCTACAGAGTCAACAAGTACAGGGTTTGACTTGGCAGAAGATGATGCAAAATACATTTGTAGTTGCCACATTGCTGTTATGTCTTGCATCTTTGGAAACTCAGATCGTTTGAGATCACCTATTGGCAAAACGGTACCAATACTGACACGTTGAGTTCGTATTGCATTTAATAACTTTGTAAAAGTTGGTGAATTGAATAGCTTCTTGAAACAAACAAAGAAAAGGGCTTGATGAAACCCATATAAGCCAAAAAGGTTAAAATATCATTGATAGTAGTTTGAATATTGATAGGATGAAACTGGATGGATCAAGTTTCTATCAAGGAAAACTTATAAATGCAGAATTATTAAAATAAAAAAACTACTACAATTATTCGGATCTCTCTTCTTTTCAGGTCTCTCGTTTGTCAAAGAAAAATGTATGTTTTGTCATGTTTGTGGACAAAATAACTTTGCAAACCCTTTCATCAGAAGGCCAAATGCCAGATGCGATGGGCTTCGTTGGATTGTGGAAGATTGTAGTGGTGAAGAATCTTCCTTACGCTGATATGAGGAGGGTCGGGAAGATACCTAAATTTTTGCCACATCGACTATTTCCTTCTGCCAGGTAGAAAGCAAAGCTAGGAGCTTGTATATCTTACATTCAGTACAATCAAATTGAGTTAATTGCACCCAACCCTCACAATTAACTCCATAAAATTGGGTGCAATTAACTAGAATCTAATTATTTGATTTGAATTTTGAGATTAAATGGTTTTATATTCATTCTTACTTTTATTTAAGTTATTCAACCTTTTTGGTTAAGCATTGCCATATGCTAGCATCATTGAGGTGAATTTGCTAATTCCTTGATTGAAAATTTGAGCAAGTTAATGAAGATATGGGCTGAATGATTATTTTAGGTACTCAATTTGGTTGGATAGCAAACTCCGTCTCCAACACGACCCATTGCTTATCTTGGAATACTTCCTCTGGAGAAAAAATCATGAATATGCTATTTCCAATCACTACGACCGCCATTGTTTATGGGAAGAAGTTGCCCAAAATAAGAGGCTTAACAAGTATAATCATAGCGTAATAGATGAACAATTTGCATTTTACCAAGCAGATGGGATGAAGAGATTCAATGCATCAGACGCTAACAAGCTTCTTCCCAGCAGTATGATCTTTTCCCCATTGTTTTATATGATCCTTTGGTTTCGATGTAATGTTTGGCGCTGTCTTGATTTTTCTCACTTGGCAGATGTTCCGGAAGGTTCTTTCATTGTCAGAGCTCATACGCCCATGTCAAACTTGTTTTCTTGCCTTTGGTTTAATGAGGTTGATCGGTTTACTCCTCGTGACCAGCTCAGTTTTGCTTATACGTACCACAAGTTGAGAAGGATGAATCCCGAGAAACCCTTTTATCTCCACATGTTCAAGGTGCTTCCTTATTTCTGTTTTTGTTATGAGTGTGCGCACGCACACGTACATGTGTTATTTGAGCAGTGGAGATTAACTTTTGGGCTAATTACATTTATTACCCCTAGGTGAATTTACAAATTAATCTCTCAGTTTGAGAAAATATCCTTGTTGAAACCGTAAGCGCGGTATTATGTTTGGAAGGTCTAGACCTTTATCAGGAACTATACCATACTTTCTCAAACCTGAAGAATCATTTTGTAAATTCACATAACCTCAGGGGTAGTAAATGTAGTTTTCCCTAAGAGAAAATTGCAATTGTATTAGAAACTCATAAGCAATGGGGATTAAAACAGAACAGAGCCTTACTTATGGGGCGAGAAATGCAATTTCCCCATTTCATTTAGCGTTTGTAACAATCTCCCCTAAACCCATATTATGTTTCTCAGGACTGTGAGAGGCGAAAGATGGCGAAATTGTACCGGCATAGGTCTGAGGAGAGTAAGAATAGCCTCAAACGTGGACTGGAGTAGTTCTATGCTAACATTGACCTCTATCTAAGCAACCGGTTCATTCTTTCGTACCATACATTGCACTGCAGTGGATTTTTCTACCCTTCAACGTAATCTGCACCATTGCTTAGTGGTGGATCCAGTACGTCGAAACATAATATCGACAGAACTTGCCTCCATTGACATGTTACAAGCTAGAAGGTGAATTTTGCTGGATCCTTATATTGCTTGGAAGATAGAACAAAGGCATTGATATTGAGTTTTTAAAGCCTCAATTCCAATTCATTTCATTACAATCTGTTTTCTGTAAAAATGCCAATATGAAGCACCACATATCTATGTACTAATACACGTTGTGATATTATCTGGTATAGTGTATATCTCGTCATTCTTTGAAGCTTTATCTCGCCATTGTGATAATTATGTTTCCAGTGCATTTTACAACATAAAGAATACATGAAAAGAAAACATATTCATTGAATTACAAGTGGAAATTGCCTGACTATTTCTAATGTAGCCGCACAGAAATAACGACACAACAAATCTAATTCTATTTATCTTCTTTATATGTGAATAAACAAATTTGAGCTATAATTTTTCACCTGAAACGAAGCTTTGAACTTAAGATTAGAGCTGGAGTCACCATGCACGCCTCTTGATCGAACGACGAGAACGATGCATGGCGAATCCCCTCTTCAGGACTCTCATAAACACGAGTATGCTTGCTTTCTTCCTGGAAAGCGTGTGACCATTTACTTTTGACAACTTTAATGCTTTAACACAGCTGATCTGCACATCTCTACCTGGTGATGGATTATCTATTTCTTTTGGCATATTTTTCCCTGTACTTGTTCTTGAGATTTCTTCATTCAAATTCTCCCACAACATGTCCATTTTGTCGTCCTCTTGACCATTGTAATCACAGGAAGAACTCTTTCTCTGCTTGACATTGTTGCTGCTGTCTTTGAGTAAGTTGGGTTTCTCTTCTTTGTTAAAACTTCTCGAGTTTTTGAGGAGGGTGACCGGCGAAAAGGGCTGCCGCCAACGGGGCGGTGACTCGATGAAACACGGTGCTGACTTGGTGGTGGTGGGATGAGGGATGTTATTCTGATTGAAGTTGTTGACTTTGCATTCTTGGCAAGAACATGAGATGAACTTCTCCTCATATTCTATGTTCTTGAATCCAGGTGAGTTGCCTATCTGGGTAAAGGGCTGCCGCCAAAGTGGCGGCGGTGACTCAGTGAAACTCGGTTGAGGCTCGGTGGTGTTGGCATTGGACGAGCTATTCTGATTAAAGTTGTTTGCTCTGCATTCTTGGCAAGAACAGTATAATTTGAATCTCTCCTCATATTCCTTGAAACCTGCCGGGTTTCCAAGGCGGGTAGCCGGCGAAAACGGCTGTGGCTCAGTGGTGGTTGCTGCATGGAAGGACATCATATTCCTACCAACGTTGCTGAATTTACATTCTTGGCATGAACACAAGTACTTGAACCTCTCTTCATACCGATCATCGGAAGCGGGCCGCGGCCAAAACGGAGGCGACTCAAAGAAACTCGGCGGCGACTCAGTGGTGGCCGGAAAAGTGAATTCCTCCGACGAATTCTCCATGACTTCTGCTACCTATTTTCTGCACTTCGTAACGAAACAGGTTTTCCGATCAGTTTTCCGGCGGTGGTTGGGGAGGAAAGCTCACAGCTATGGTGGTTGTTTATGCTTAAAACCTCACTACTTCAGCTCAACGGCTACTAGTTGAGGCACTAAAATTTAAAGTTGCAAGTTGGTAAAGCATTTAGTAAAACTCATGCAAAAAAATTCAAAAATTTATATGTTCTTCGCATCTGTCATAAATACGTAGAGTTATTACATAATTGAAGGAAGGCATGCACACTAATAATTAATGTTTTGGTATTTCATAATGAGCTAAAATAATTGTATTTTTAGTGCTACCAAATACTACGTATGACCGTTTACCTTTAAATTTTAATATTTTTTTGCTGAGAATATAAACTTCATAATATCTACTAAGTATTTACTGCAATTAATTCACTTTTAACGGATTTAAATTATTACATTCCAGATATAAAGGCAGACGCCTTCTTTTAAATTTATTTAATCTTTTGTCTAACTCCTGAAACTAACTTGAAACCCGAATTTTAAATTGGGCTCAAGTGAAAACTTTAAACCTATTATGTTATTTGAATGGGGGTTCGGTTTTGAGGTCGAGACGAGATGAGCTCGAACATTGGTTCGAGCCAAATTCAAACTCCAAACTATTCAGCCCGTCGAGTTTAAGCGTGAAGTCGAAATAATAGGGGAAGTTCGGCTTGGTTTGGCTGGTAAATATTCTAAAAATAAGAATGTAACTTAGTGATAAGTATCTACGTTTGTAAACCGACACTTTACTTGCGATTTATTGCAAATTGTTTTTGGAAAACTCGTCGTTTTGCATTGTGGAAAAATTCTTTCTGGCGTGTAGAATAAGGCGGGAGGAAAAGGCTAATTTGATGGAAGACGAAAAAGGAAGTCGTTGGTCGAGAATCTTTTTAGCTTTTTCCTTTTTATAATTAATAAAATATATTATATACTCAATTAATTGAACTAATATTTCAAATTATAAATAAACTATTAAAATACTTCTATTATACTAATTTGACCAAAATATATAAACCGTGATGAACGTACTTTTAAAAATATTATTTTATCGTGTCGTTTGTGTGTCAAACACTTTTCATGTGGAAAATTCAAGAAAAAGTTCATGTTGTCCTATCCGTGTCATGTTCATATAACCATATTCATATCCGTACATCATAGCATATAAAAGATTTGACAAGAAACAATTATGACACTTAAAAAGATCATTTTATCAAATTGGTCGGACACACGTAATATATCCTTTATCATTAAAAAAAACCATTAATTCAATTCTCTTTTGGCTATTTATTTTCCCTTTTAATTACAATTTTTCAAGAACCCCTAACTAACTTCATTAAATATAAATCTTCAACGTCGGTTTGGAAGTTTTACTTACAAATAATTCGTTGATTTATATACCTAAAATTTGATTTAAACAAAGAAAGTTTATTTTTTTTATTTTTTTTAAAAGTAAAAACTTAGTTGACCAATAAGAAACACTAAACCTCTAAACCAAAGTTCAAGAATATTTTTGGGTCATATTTTAAATTTAATACACCAATAAAGAATCAAGAAAAAGAAAACATGGAAAGCTCCAAATTAGAAGTCTTTTTCAAAAGTCTTCCCCAATTTTTTCCAGTAAACTGCTGAGCTAGTGAGCTTTCTTTGGGTCAACCTTCAAAGCAGCGTGGGAAACCCGCCAAAGACCTGGAAAAAAACACCAATCTTTGTACACTGTTTCATTCCTCTGTGTCTCTGTCAGTCAACAAGTACGATAATTTTCAGTGTTTTCCATTAAAGAACACCATTTTTGCAATAATATATAGTATTCTTTTCTCAATAGCAAGTCAAGTCAACCCCCCATTTTCCACTGTTCTTGTTCTGAATCATGTTCAAATGCAAAATTTCCATGTTTCTCGTGTTCCCTCTTCACCCCACTTCTTGAATCCTCATCTTCATCTTCTTCCTATATCCCACATCGAAAAGGGGAAAGAAAGAGCATAATCAGTGATAAAGGCCTAGTCTTTACTTCTTCTTGAGAGATAAGCAGCAAGAAGATGATGATGTTCATGTTCATCTTCCTGGTTTATCTTCAGTTGGTGTCTGCTCAATTGCCAGCTGATGAAGTTACCACCATGAACAGGGTTTATGAAATCTTTGAGAATAACGCAGGTGCTTCTCACTTTCATGCCCCAAGAAACTCAACTCCATGTTCATGGAGAGGAGTTTCTTGCAGCTCTGATAATTCCACAATTAAAGGACTTTCTTTCAGCATGTTTTCAGTCTCCAACTCTGAATTTCTTCCAATTCTTTGCGCCCTTCCTAATCTAGAGTCCCTTGATGTTTCCAACAATCGTCTCATCTCCATCCCAGATGGGTTCTTCGCCGATTGTCGGCGGATTACTGGGTTGAAAGAGTTGAACTTTAGTAGAAACATGTTGAGTGGTAATTTCCCTGATTTTACTGGTTTTGGAAGCTTGGAATTCCTGGATCTTTCTTACAATTCTCTGAGGGGGGATATTGGGCAACGGTTGGATGTATTGGGTTCCCTCAGGAGTCTGAATCTTAGCCACAATAATTTCTCAGGAGCTCTTCCCACGAATCTTGGCAGTGAGAATCTTTTAGAGGAGCTTCAGCTTTCTGCTAATAACTTCGCAGGGGAAATCCCTTCAGAAATCACTAGATACAGTAATCTGAGTGTGATTGATTTGAGCATCAACAGGCTGACAGGTTTAATTCCAGGGGAATTCGGAGTTCTAACCAAGTTGAAAACACTGGTTTTGTCTATCAACAATTTGTCAGGTGGGATTCCCACATCGCTCTCCAACATCACAACGCTCTCAAGATTTGCAGCTAATCAGAACAGCTTCAATGGGACAATCCCACCTGGGATTACTTCCTTT
This sequence comes from Lantana camara, assembly GCA_037501455.1. Taxonomy (NCBI): domain Eukaryota; kingdom Viridiplantae; phylum Streptophyta; class Magnoliopsida; order Lamiales; family Verbenaceae; genus Lantana; species Lantana camara. The sequence continues at coordinate 1,893,306 of CM074865.1, forward strand.
CTTGAAAGCTTAGACCTCAGTTACAACAAACTGACAGGAAGGATTCAGCCTGATTTGCTTTTGGGGCCGAATTTGAGATCTGTCGACTTGTCGTATAATCTCCTGGAGGAGGAAATACCTGGGAAAATTTCAAGCAATGTGTTCAGGCTGAGATTAGGGAGTAACCTTTTGACTGGCTTGATTCCGGCGAGCCCGTTTAGAAATCTTGTGGGTTTGACGTATTTGGAGGTTGATAACAACTCTTTGGTTGGAGAAATACCTTCTGAAATAGGTATGTGTAGAAGTTTGGCTCTGTTGAATTTGGCAGGGAATAGGTTGACAGGCGTGCTGCCTCCTTCGTTGGGCGATTTGTCGAACCTTCAAGTGATGTATCTTCAGATGAATAACTTTTCTGGAGGAATCCCAACATGGATTACAGGGTTGAGCAGATTACAGAAGATGAATCTAAGCAGAAACTCACTGAATGGATCCATACCATCGTCCATTTCGAGTTTGAAGACTCTAACAAACTTGGATTTGCAAGGTAATGATCTAAGTGGGTTTATACCGGATTCCATTGGCAGTTTATCTTCTCTGATAGAGCTTCAGCTGGGAGATAATCATCTCTTGGGGCCAATTCCAGAGATGCCCCCGAATCTGCAAATTGCTCTGAATCTTAGCTACAATCTGTTTGAGGGTCGTATTCCTGATACGCTATCCAGCTTGCGAGCATTAGAAGTGTTGGATCTTTCGAACAACAGTTTTTCAGGTGAGATTCCGGTTTTTCTGACACAGATGTCCAGCTTAACACAGTTGGTATTATCCAACAACACCCTCTCTGGGATCTTTCCTACATTTCCAAGCTATGTTAATGTTGAAAGAGATGGAAATAAAGATTTGATTTTTCTTAAACCAACTCCCCCTCCAAAGGCCGAAAAGAGGAAAACGAAATCACTTGCCGCACAAATCATTATTGCATTATCAAGTGCTCTTTTGGCTGTTGGTCTAATATTTGTGTTAGCTATATTCGTTTCAAGAAAATACAACAGAATCGAGGATGAACCTCTTCGTTCTGGAGATGAACTGCTATCTCCAGCTAGAGTCGTCCATGGAAATTTCCTAACTCCAAACAGCATCCACAAGTCGAATATTGATTTCAAGAAAGCAATGGAGGCCGTTTCCGACAATGCAAACATCACCATCAAGACAAGGTTCTCGACCTACTACAAAGCTCTGATGCCTTCAGGGACGAGTTACTTCATCAAGAAACTTAACTGGAGCGACAAGATATTCCAATTGGGAAGCCACGAGAAGTTCGGGGAAGAGCTAAAAGTTCTCGGAAAGCTGTGTAATTCAAATATCATGGTCCCGCTCGCATATGTTATGACGGTAGACAGCACGTACCTGTTTTACGAATACGCTCCAAAGGGTACTCTTTTTGATGTTCTTCACCATAGAATGAGGGATTCGTTGGATTGGGCAAGTAGATACAGCATTGCTCTCGGTGTTTCTCAGGGATTGGCATTTCTCCATGAATGCAATTCCGGACCGGTTCTTTTGTTGGACCTTTCCAGCAAAAGTATTCTTTTGAAGTCACTAAATGAACCACAGGTTGGAGATATTGAGCTGTGTAAAGTTATTGATCCTTCAAAGGGCACAAGCAGTCTCTCAACTATTGCTGCTTCTGTTGGTTATGTCCCTCCAGGTAATTATTCAAAAATCAAAATATGTTTACCCTTTGATATATTTATTTAGCAATAAAATTATATTGGGATAATTATGCTGGCATCCTCTGTGGTTTAACCTAATTACACAAAACTCCCCTAACGTTTTGAGAAATTACAAAAACTCCCGTAGCATTACCCTTAGGTTTATCCTAATGCATGCTATGCTTTTACAGTCATAAATGCCAATTCAAATATTGATCAGTATGTGTGGATCAAAGTAGGCTATTCATTAAATTTTGGTATTACGTCATCAAAATCAAAATTCATCCATCGAGATGTAACGGAAATTCTTTAACAGTGGAAGTTTTTGTAACTTCTCAAACCTCAATGGAAGTTTGTGTAATTAAACCAAACCTTAGGTTAAAGGATATGTCAGTGTTTTGCAAATTTTATTTTATTAAAACTCACGTTTTGCTAATATATACTTATCCACATCAAATTCCAGTGATTCCTTCAGAAAATCTACTAAAACTCCACAAATAGTGAACAATCCTGATTCTTTTTCGTATTAAATTTCAGAGTACGCTTACACAATGAGGGTCACGGCAGCCGGAAACATTTATAGCTTCGGCGTCGTTCTGCTTGAGCTGCTGACCGGAAAGCCGGCTGTGAGTGGCGGAACGGAGCTAGCCAAATGGGTGCTGAGCAACTCGAAGCAGAGAAACAATTGGGATCAAATTCTTGATTTCAGTGTGAGTAAAACATCACTCTCTGTTCGAAGCCAGATGTTGGCAGTCCTCAAAGTGGCCATAGCTTGCGTCGACATCTCCCCCGAGAAAAGGCCGAAGATGAAAAGCGTGCTCCGAATGCTGCTGAATGCAAGATGATCAAAGGAAATGGAGAATCAATTCGCAGGTTTGTGATCTCTTAGATTTGTAGGCATATGAAAGATATGAAGCTGGTTTCTGTTTTGTACTGTAATATATAGGTTTGAATTTGAAAGTGAAATTCTATATATAGAAACAAATATTTCATATAAATGGAGGTTTTGTTAAATTACATAAAACCCCATTTTTTTATATATCTCATTAGGTCAAAACCTTAGATGTAATACTATAAAACCCAAATACAAGAACTACCTCACTGTACATCCCATTCCCCGCAGACGCCGCCACTAAAGCTGCTCTAGCTCCACTCGCCTCCGCCACTGCGCCGCCGCCGACGGCGGCAACCGGAGAAGATAGTTTTAGATCTCATCCGGTCCTTCCCCGGTGGAAAAATTGAATCTTTCTATGTTTGTATGGTTTTTCTTGAATCCTATCCAAATCCAGCTGCTTGAACAATTTATTCTCTGAACCCATTACTTTCTGCACTACGTACCTAGTAAAAGTTGGATCTTTTCTGTCTTTTGATGGTTTTTCTAGCATTTTTCTGTCTTCTCCATCCCATTTTTCGAATCTTGGTCTTGGAGCTAGAAATTATGAAGATGTTTGTTTTGACAAATGTTTGTTTTTCACGACAAAAATAGATCTGCCATATGATGTTTGGGAATTGCGCAAGGGCTTTGAGGTCCCTTCCTTTGTATTGTTTGGATGGGACATTGAAATAATTATCATACCTATCCCTTCTGATGGCAGTACTTTAAACCATTGTATTAGGAAATCTGTTCTGTTTTATGCATATTTGAAATGCTCTCTTTTAAGTTTTCTTGATTGTTATGATCCACGTCTACCGAAATAACGACGGACAAGACACGAGTACAGTGATACGAATTTTTTTAAAAAATTTTCAAGTAAGGAGTGTTTTGGGTGTTCAGCACAGCAACTAGTACATCATATCTTGATTGGCAAAGGTTGCCTCCACATAGCATAACTTTTGAGATTGAACATTGAAGTGAAAGATTAGTAAGATAATTACATTGTATTTTGTTTTTTATGGAACAAAAAAATGGCAAACATGACCTATATGTCGGGTTTTAGACTAAAGTTTTCGATTGTTTCATTTCAACTATAACTCAATCAAAATATTATTTGCCACTTGGATGACATATGTTCATCCTTCCATGACTTTTGGGGTCGAAAAGTTGAATTAGGTTGCACTTTATAACAACCGAACCGGAAATGTAATTCTTTTTGTTGTGGTTCGCTCCAATTTTCTTGATTTCAATTCGATTTTGGTCTCTTTCAATTTTCTGCACATTCCTTACCAAAAACTTTTTCCACCAAACTAAGGGGTTAGCTTCTTCAAGTGGGCAAGTATGTGGTGCTTAAGTGTAATAAAAGAAAGAAAATCTTCTAACATTATGTCTTAACATATTGAGATATGAGATTGAATGTTCATAAACTGTAAAGATGATCAGAAGAGATTTTAAAGAAAACTACTTAATGTTTGGACAACAGACAAGGCAAAAGAACACATGTAAACTAGAATCCAAAAGGGCCATACAGACAGAAGAAGCTTTTGTTCCCTTTCCCGACATAAAAATCGTCTCTTGTTAGAAGGAATATTATTGATGAACTAGGATGAATGTGCGACTTCCAACATTGTAATCTCAGTAGTTTCGATTCCTTTTTCTTGGTAATGAAGAAATATACTAACCCTCTTGCTGCTTAGTTCATCAACTTGCAGTTTCCTTGACACGATGAATGTGTTGTAATCTACGATGAATCCCTATCCTATGTTCTTGACATTCTTATCAGTTTGCTTCAGCTGTTGCAAAATTGTATTCCAACGCTTGCGATGGTCTAGTTAGACAAACTTCCCGTAAGGTTTGAGAAATTATAAACACCCTTTTCAGCGTATCCCGACATTTGATTCATTTGCATGCCTTTATAATCATGCATTCTAATGTTAAACATTGCAGAGCAAGTATTCAGACACAAAATAGAGGTTTCGTAAAAAGAAATTAGAGGCGCGTTGTTAAGAAATCAGTTCTTTGACGGGGAATGTTTTGTAGTTTCTCAAACCTCAACGGGAATTCACATAGTTCGGTCAAGTCTCAGGGAGCGTCGGTGTAACTATCCCCGAGATATTCGAGCATACAAGCAAGAATACAGTTGGGGCATTGGTCATGAGAAAACAATGACTCATTTTTGTCCCTTTTCTGAGTATCTCTAAGGTTTGGCCATACGTCAGTTTCTTGGTTGAAGACGATAGAGCATCTGAAATATATATATAAATGCAACCCAATGATGAGACTGTAATTAGCATAATATTCCTTTTTCTAGGTAACATAACTAAGATTAATGATTCTTATTTGTCTCCAGTTTTCAAGCAGATGTCACATTTAACGATATTCCCTGCCTTGATATTTAAGTTGATTCGTTCAAACAGATATTCCTATGAAGAGAAAGAATAAAGGAACCCAGAATTTAATAATACAAGTTGGCTTATGTTGCTCTGATAATTACACAGTTTTGGGACATTGTTTCTTACTGCTATCAGCTGTGTAAACATCGAGAAAAACTCGTTTTAACATCTCGTTGGAAAATCCAATGGATTTCGTCGAAGAAACCAACTGTTTCATGTTTTCTTGAATAAAACAGAACTGATTTTCAGGATTAGAAATGCTAACCCAACTTGAAAATTGTAAAGTTTCAAGAATTACAGTAACCTCCCCTCTGCGTTTCTCTCTTTGATCATATGTATTGCATCATTGAAGGAACCTACTGCATCATTAATTATGACTAAAATTTCCTTATTTGTAATTAAAATGTGTAATTCCATTATTATAACAATTATTAAATGGTGCATGAGAAAGAAAGAAGGAATAAACTTCTGCCTGGAAAAGGACAAGCCCCCATGAGGACGGTAGAAAAGATGCTGAATTTTCCCATTCTAGCTGTATTTTGTCTGCAGAATATGGCATTTCTTGACTTCTCCGAACTGCACAAAAACATACAAAACAACATCTTCATAGTGTTCAAACAATGAAAAATATCTAACAAGATTCTTCGCCTTGAACGCTGATTTTTAAGTAGGGAAGATACCTTAAAACTTTATCTTTCTTGTTGGTTTTTCGCGTATGAAGGTCGCCGAACTCAAGATTGTTTCCCTAGGTGGTATCATTTGCTTTACATCCCCACATGATAAAAGAATAATTACATCTGAACCCCATGAAGTAAGGTCCAAATACAATCAGGGCTTCCGTGGTTTGGAAATTACAATGACATCCCCTGAGCTTTGGACTCTTCTTACACTTTGGTCCAACTGTCACCCCCAATTTTTAATGAAGATCCTATTGTATATCCTTGTCTATACAAGACAAACATTTAACCGGTTTTGGACTAAAATTAACTTGGAGATTCTACATACATCGGAGGACGGTTAGGGATGCATATATTTACGTCAACAACTGTAGGTGTAACTATCCAAGTTGCAGGGGGTCTATCTGTAATTATCGCAAATCGATACGATGATGCCTTCAAATTATATGCAATGACAGCGGAGAGGTATAGGTTACATACAAATTGCATGTAAATATCAGAATCAGAGAATAAAAATTATATATTTGCAAAGGACAACTTTCAAGTCATTGTAGTTAGTTCTTTCTTTAAAAGGCAAGCAACCTCTCTGAGTCTCTCTTTCAACATTTTCACTTCTCCCTTTCCTCCCTTTGTCTGTCTGTCTGTCTCTCTCCCTCTCTTTCTATCTCTCTGTCTCTCTCCCATGCTTGAAATGGAGGCGATAGATGACGAAGACTTCTTGAGCCTCAGCCTCGCCCTTGTCACGAACTCATGCTACCCGAAGAAAAGGATTCGACAAACTCCAAATCACTCATCAGACAATTCAAGTCAATCAGAAACCTCAGATCAAGAGAACAAGATATTCTCTCTCCTCCAAATGAGAGAACGAATGCTCACACGCATCCACGACCATCACCAGACATCACCACGTCTCCTAACAAATCATCATCATCAAGAAGAATCAGTGAAAGGGCTCCATCTAATCCACCTCCTCTTAATCTCCGCCACCTCACTCCACGAAAACAACCTCACCTCAGTCACGGACAACCTCGTCGAACTGTACCAGAATGTCTCCCTCACAGGTGACTCTGTCCAAAGAGTAGCTACGTATTTTGCTGACGGTCTCGTTGCTCGTCTCCTAACCCGAAAATCCCCATTTTACGACACCATAATGAAGGCCCCCACACCAGATGAAGAGTTCTTGTCCTTTACAGAGATCTATAAGGCCTCGCCCTTTTACCAATTTGCTCATTTCACAGCAAATCAGGCAATTCTCGAGGCATTTGAGAAAGAACAGAATTCCAACAATAGGGCTCTTCATGTCATTGACTTTGATCTCTCCTATGGCTTCCAATGGCCTTCTCTAATGCAATCTCTCTCCGAAAATGCAAGTCCCACCAACAAAATCCTTCTCAAAATAACCGGTTTTGGCCGAAATCAAGAACAGCTTCAGGAAACTGAATCAAGATTAGTCAACTTTTCAAAAGGGTTCAAGAATCTAGTCTTTGAGTTTCATGGCATAGTGAACTCATCATCATCCAGGATTACGAAACCGAGAATCAAGAAAAACGAAACCGTTGCTGTCAACTTAGTGTTCTACCTCAACTCACTGAACAGCTACTACAAGATCTCCGAGGTCCTAAGGTTCGTTTATTCGCTAAACCCCTCCATCGTTGTCCTAGTCGAGCAAGAAGGCAGCAGAAACACACACAATTTCCTGTCAAGATTCATGGAGTCACTACACTATTTCGCAGCCATTTTCGACTCCCTCGACGACTGCCTTCCCCTCGACAGCCCCGAGAGGCTAAGCATCGAGAGGAATCATCTCGGGAGGGAGATCAAGTACTTGGTGAACTGCGACGAGAATCTCCCGAGATTCGAGAAGATGGAGACGTGGAGAGGGCGAATGGAGGGGCATGGTTTCTGCGGGGTGGCACAGAGCAGCAACTCCATAATGCAGGCCAAATTGCTGCTGAAAATCAGAAGCAGCAACTGCTCTGCAGCTCTGAGCTTCGATGGAGAGAACGTTAATGGCGGTTTCAATGTCTTCGAGAGAGATGATGGCATGGCCATCTCTCTTGGATGGCAAGATAGGTTCCTCATAACTGCATCTTCTTGGTGCTGTGTGTGATGGAGATTTTGATCATGTTTGAACTAATTCTTTTGTTTTTTCCCCCTCTTCTTTTGTACCCTTTTGTTTTCTCTATAATATAATGTTTATATATATACATATATACATATATATACACACATATATATATATATATATATGTTGTAGCTAGTTAGAAGCATCTTCTTGCATGAGGTTTTTCTCTCATTGGCATGTCAAGATCTATACTCTTTTTTGTTTCTTTTCCCTCCCTCATGGGAAAGTGTATGGACTGAGAATATGTGTAATATAAAATAGGAGGCCAATATCTTGCACATGGAATACTATTTGCAAGCTACTGTGTGTTTACATTCAAACGAGCACGTTTATAAAAATATCATTTTGTCGTGCCATGTTGAATACTATATCAAATACTTCTCGTGTGTATTATCGTATTTGTATCGTGTTGTGTCGTGTCCGTATCATTGTGAGGATCATAAATGTTTTGTTATTATATATTATGGTTTTGGTTGGTGGACGAGCAAGTTTGAGTTCGATGTGAAGCAAGACTGCTTTGTCGTTTCATAGGATTGTGATTCGTATTCTCGGTTATACCTAAGAGACTCGATTCGACTACTAATTAGGATACCTATCAGATAATAAGCTAGAGTGAATTTGAAATGAATTACCAAAATTGTTTGTAAACTTAACATACCTTCATTATCTTTCAAAGGATTAGATCAATCCCCTTAGATTCCAATGATCAATTTCTTGAAAATATGAGTTAATTATTTCCCAAGTGGCAAGGAGGAGATTGGGAACACACAAAAGGGGTAATTATGTCATTATAGCGGGCCTTAGTCCCAAATACCGAGCCCTAATTCAAATAAGGGCGTTGTTACGGGCAATTAAACGACGCCGTTTTTGAAGTACGAGAACTTTCTACCGCGATCTGGCTTTAACACTCAACAACCAGCTGGACTGGAAGAAGTTACCGAAGATTTTCGGTGCAAAAATCACTGAAAAGGAGAGATTTTTCTGTGTTCTTCGTGTATAAGTAGTGCTGCTATAGTTGGAGAAGATTCAAGAAAGTTTGACAATGGATGAGGTTCAATCTGCTGTTAATGCGCACTTTGATCAAATGGCAGATCTGGTGGAGAAGCTCTCAGCGGAATTACGCTCCGGACTCAAGCCCGCTTATGAAAATTTCATGGGTTTCTTCCACGCCATTGATTGGAAGGTATTACACTACGGCATATGTATGTTTGCGTAGGCATTTATTCATAAATTTGACTTTTTAATTTTGCGTATTGAGGTTTAGTTGGGAAAGAATGTTGGGATTGGTTGAAATTCTGTGCTTTTTTCGTGTATTATAGTTGCATCTACCCCTGATTTGAGGAATTTGTGTTTTTCTTATGGTGTTGATTCAATGTGAGGAATTTGTGTTTTTCTTATGGTGTTGATTCAATGTGAGGAATTTGTGTTACTTCCTTACCTTCTTGATGAAAAATGCAATGTTGCAAAGTGGGACTAGGAAGGGTGATATTGAAGAAACTGGTATTGGGTGAAATTATGTGCTTTTTTCGTGTTATAATAGTTGCATCTACCCCTGATTTGAGGAATTTGTGTTTTTCTTATGGTGTTGATTCAATGTGAGGAATTTGTGTTACTTCCTTACCTTCTTGATGAAAAATGCAACGTTGCAAAGTGGGACTAGGAAGGGTGATATTGAGGAAACTGGTATTGGGTCCAATCTAATAGATGGTGGTGTAGGATTCACGATATGAACAGCCTCGATTTATGTGGCTTCATGAACAAACTGCTGCTTATATGTTCTATAGTTTAAGCTGATGCATAAGAGATCTTGCTGGTGATTTGGAGGTTTATTAGCTTTGCGATTCAGTTTGAAGTAACATCGGGAAATCTTGAAATCTTACGTTGTTCTTGCATAGATTTGAAACCAAACACAGTAGATGATGATGATTATATGTTGCAACCTACACCCCTTTGATTGGTTGTGCTGCTATGACCAACATATTCTAGTCTCTAATCTTTGAATTTCATCTCCTGTCTGCAGGAGCCTTGGTTGATATCTCTCATCTCCTTCCATGTACTTTTGCTGTTAGTAGCTTTCATGACAAGGAAGCATCTCAACTTCCAGATGTTTTTGTTCCTTCTCGCGCGTATGATCCTTTCTATAACTGTGTCTTATAGCATAATGAGTTCTTAATTGTGTTTATATACCACTAAAGTGTATGCATCTGTTTATATATATATACTGTCAAAAGGCTTTGTTTAATTTGATGGATATGGAGCTAAGGATTTTGAAATAATAGTAACAAATGCATTGAGATTGGATAAATTTCAATTTTAATGGATTTCAAATCCTTGAACTCCTATTATATGCTATTTTTGTAATTATTGTGGTGGATGCGAAATCCACTCAATCCATCCTCCAAATCTTTCCTTAATCGAACCATAGCCTAAGGGAATTAAGTCAGTGGATAATCAGCACACCTACACATAGTTCTTCAGCTAAGTACAACTGTAGAAGGGTATAGTTCAGATGGCAAAATACTTATACCCAAAAACAGAGAACCACCTAAACAGGCAACCCAAATGAAGAAAAAGAATAAAGAATATAATGAACGTATATCTGTAATTTTAGCTTGTATTAATGAATGTATATCTGTAATTGCGGCTTTATATCACGTAGCAGAAGAAGTTATTCCTAATTGTTGCAACAATATTGTGCAGTTGGAGGAGTATATTTTGCTGAGAACCTCAATCATTTGTTAGCCAGAAACTGGAAAAGCTTTGCAGGGCAAAACTACTTCGATGCAAATGGATTATTTCTCTCTGTACTTTGGTCTGGACCACTGTTGGTCATTTCAATCATAATAATGGTCAGTTATTATTCGAAATCTTCGTGTTACTGATAATTCCTCGCCTTAATCTTATGGTTTCTCATCACTTACTTTTACAGGTTAACACCTTGTTTTCACTCTGTACGTTGATTGTGAGATGGAAAAGAGCTGAACTCAGACATCGTGCAAGACTAGCCCGTACTAAACAGGAATGATCTGGTTTTCGACTCTATTTTTGCTCGTGAAAAGGGCAGTTTTTTGTGTTCCTCCTTTTGGTTTTCCTACATCTTGAGTCTTCTCACATGTTAAGGTTTCTGGTTTCAAATGAATTGCTTTCTTGGTAATAGAGAATTTATGGTTACAGACAGTTGGTGCTGATGTTGAAGTGTTTTCTGCAGTTGATTGTACAATTTATCACAGTGGCGGAGTTAGAATTTGAACATTTTATATTGAATCGAACATTTTAGCCAAAAAAATATTCGACCGACCACCAAAATTGAGGGGATCGATGCCCCCACCCGGCCCGTTGCTACCAAAATTGAGGGGATCGATGCCTCCGTCCCGGCATCAGAATCTGTTAAATGGTCCCTTAACAGAATCTTGCATATAAATGAGAATAATAACAATGTGCTTTAAGTATAGAATTCTGAAAATTACTTTTTCATTTCAAGTCTCACTTTATTCTTTCTTGATGGAGAGGGAATATATTATATAACCAATGTGTAAAAATTATGACCCTTTAATTTATGATCGAAAAATAGTTCTAATTTTGGGTATGAAGTATTTTTGTGTGCGAATATATTGAGTTTGGAGGGTGAAAAAGTCCAATACGAAACGGCCGAGCTCTTGTATTTAAGAGAGGGAATGAAAATGATTTTGGAATGTAGAATTGAATGGATTGTGTTTAAACTTTAAAGTCGATTCTCAGGTTATCATTATGCTTATTGAGGAGGCAGATATTCAGTCCCATTCACTTGGTGTGATCATTGAATATTATAGATTTTTTCTCGGATGGTCGTGACTGGCGAGATTTAGGGGTGTGCATAATATGGGAAAACCGGCCGAACCGACCGAAACCGAAATTTCAGTTTGGTATTCGGTTATATTTTTTTGGATATTTCGGTATTCGGTTCAATCTCGGTATTTTGATACGGTTTACCGAACCGTACCGAATACCGAAATTATATAATATATAAATATATATATATATATATAATATTATTAATACATGTTATATTTATGCATAGTAGAGTCAGATTATTATTAATATATGATATATATATAATACTTTTAATATATAATATAATACATATGATATAATATATATTTTTTGGTTTTTTTTCCAGTTTTTTTATTTTTTTAATAAAATTTCGGTAAAACGGTTTTTTACCGAACCAAACCGAAATAATTTCGGTTTTTATCAAACCGAACCGTGAAATTCGGTTTGGTATTCAGTTCTTCAAAATGATGTACCGAAATTTTGGTTCGGTTCGGTTCGGTTCGGTAATACCGAATGAACAACCCTAGCGAGATTACAACATATTTGGAGTGAAGATAATTGTCGTGCTGGTGTTTCGACCGGGAAGGATCACGAGACGATTTCAAGGTCGGATATGAATTAAGTTATAATTTTTTTTTCTCTAAAAAAAATTGAAAAAATTCAATACAAAATTATTCACGATATCAATAATTAATCGTTTCATTTACGGTATCAAAATTTGATCCTTAAACTCTATGTTTTAAAACCCAGACCGGACCAAAACCGGTGATTGAAGCTCTATGTTTTAAAACCCACATTGGACCGGAACTAGTGACCGGTAGCTTGTCCGATACGGGTGATCCCTTAAAACCAGGGCTCCCACGGACCAATCTGGCCCCAGCAAATCGGTAGAAAACCAGTTAAATAACTGAACCGGACCGTTATGCGGGCCAATTGGCCCGGATTCTTATTTTGATTTTTTCTCAAAATTTTAAACCCAAAGTAAAACCAGGGCTCCCATGGACCAATCTGGCCCCCTACAAATCGGTTAAATACCATGGCCCCCACCCTACAAATCGGTTATATAACCGGACCGGACCGTTCTGGGGCCAGTTGGCCCAGATTCTTTTTTGTTTTTTTTTTCAAAATTTTAAACCCAAATTAAATGGTGCAAGTCGAGTTTTGAACCAATGACCTCCACATATGCTCAAGTCAATTGATCTACGGGGAATTCCCGAAAACTCTACAAATGATAAGTCCAATTCCTTTTAGCTCCCCATTTTCAAAAATGATGTATTAAAACTCAAGAATCGCGTATCTAAAACCCCAAATGATGTATTTGAAATACAAGGAAAAAATCAAGTATCTAAATCCCAGAATCGCGTATCTAAATACCAGAATCGCGTATCTAAAACCCCAAATGATGTATTTGAAAATGGGGAGCTAAAAGGAAGTTTTCAAACCCATGGGGAGTTTTCAAACATTCCCCCGATCGTTACTTCCTTGACAATTCACATGTTAATAATATTGTTAATAACTTTCTGAAATAATAAGTTCACTAAATCCATAAATTACATTTAAAAAGTGAGTTTTAAAAAAATGCTAGTTACAACTACAAGTATTATTATATACGTAGTATGAACTAAATTTAAATATGAATAAAATAGTGTGAAATATTTTGTTTTTCATAATATATATCTATAAAATATATTTGTATGTGTGATTTCTTTTTTTTTTTTTTCCAAAATAAATAGTATAATATTTGTTAATCAATCATTATCTAAATTGTTTGTAGATTTATGATTTGAAAATTTATTATTGGAGAATATTATTTGAAAATTAACCAATAGTTGTAAGTGATTTAAAATTATATCTATTTTATTTAAACTAGTTAACTTATTTATTTATTTTTATAGATATTTATAATATTATATAAATATATATAATTAAATATAATTATTAGTGATCGAACCGGTCGAACCAGTAAAATCAATAACCAGTAAGGCTTTCGATTCGATCTTCCGATCCGGTCTTAAAACATAGCTTAAACTTAAATTCTCTTTTTTCGCCATATTAGAATTTGATTCCTCAACTTAAATTCTCATATCATCAATCATTGCATTCACAATATTTAGTGTAGCTTATATTCCCTTTTTAATTCCACCATTCATTCTTTACACCTAACATTGATGTTTAAATCATGTTATATGTTTTTTTTTTTCTATACCACCTTTTTAATTAAAATAAATAAACTATATAATATAATTTAAACCCGTTATTATTAAACTTTCGTCATATTAAATAATTTTAGCTTACTATTATTAATTAATACTCAAGCTCTTTTTTCTTTATATAAAATCTAGTTATTTTTTGATAATATAATTCTGATGTTATATTTTGAATTAGCTTAAATAATAGCTAAACTCCTTTATCATGATAAGAATATGTTATCATCAAGTGATATAAATTAGCGGTTCGGAGCTATGTTAACTTAATCAAATGTCTTGAGTTTGAGATCCTTGAAACGCAGTTATCATTGGTAGGGAGAATTTACCTCTAAAGTAGTCCGTCCCGACTCGACCCATGAAAATGAGATATAGAACCAAAAAAAGAGTTGTACACCCTAAGTAGGTCTCGAGTTCGAGTCCCCATGAACACAATTACCATTGATAGAGAGAGTTTTACATCTTAAGTAGTCTCGAGTTCGAGTTCCTGGGAACACAGTTACCTATGATGCACGAACACGGATACGACACGACACGGATACGGTGACATTAAATTTTTAAAAAAACTTAGAACACGACACGGCTCTGACACAATTATATTATATATAAATAAATAAATTATATATATATTAGTTTATATAAAATAAAATATTATAAAAGTATTTAATATTACAAACTTAAATAAGATACATTATTTTTCAATTCAACATTAAAATCATTACAAATAAAATAAATACATTTTTTATATAATAATTTTATGATAAAAATGAATTTAAATTAATATTAAACATCTTTTATCAAATTTATATAATTATTTTTTTTCTTAAAAAAATATACCCTCAAATATTGAGGAAATATAAATTAAAAATTAATTTTTTTTTGAATTTTTCATGTCGGAGTGTCAGACACTTCTTAAGCTGTGTCCCCCCAGCGTATCGGATTTTTTTTTCAATTTTTTGACACTTTTTGCCGTGTCGGCACATGTCGGAGTTGTGTCTGTATCCGACACTGCATGGGGTAAATTTTTGGAGTGCCCGTGCATTATAGACAGTTACCGTTGGTAGGGTTAGCTTTACACCTTAAGTAATCCGTCTCGACTCGACTATGAAAATGAGCTATAGGACAAAAAAAAAAAGAGTTATGTACCCTAAGTGGTTCGCCTCGATCCGTCCCATGGAAATGAGGCGTAGAAATCAAAAAAAAAATAAAAAAAAAATATATATATATATATAAGAATATGTTTTCTTTTATATATATATTTCAAAGATTAACTTAATTATTTTTGCAGTGTGTTAAACATGGAAACTGCGCGGCCTTTACGATGTCACTTGGACACCCTCTCCAACGACTCAAAGATATATATATATATATGGGAAAATTATATTCAACTACCCTGAGGTTTGCCCTAATTACGAATCAGTCCCTCTTTTTTCGTTTATTACATATTAACCCCTAAAAATACTGTTTCAATTACATTTTAACCCCTAAAGAGGGACTGATTTGTAATTGAAACAGTATTTTTAGGGGGGTTGATATGTAATAAATGAAAAAAGAGGGACTGATTCGTAATTAGGGCAAACCTCAGGGTAGTTGGATGTAATTTGCCCTATATATATATATATATGGTAGACAAGCAGATCTTGCTTACAAAAACCTATATGTATAATTCTATACATACATGTATATATATACGGCCTCAAATACACACACGAAGACGTGTGCGTGCGTGTGCGTGTTTTGCCCTCAGCTGCGGCTCTTCTGATGACCCTTTACCTTGGGTAATTCTACATCACCTAGTTTTTCCATGAGAAATTAATTCTTTATTTTAATTTATTTGTTTTCTTGGATAAATAAAGAAAAAGTAGCTGCTTGTTTGTTTTTTCCTTGATAAATTGTGAGAATTAATTGCTTCAATTTGAAGTTAGGATTTTATTGATTTTTTATGCCTGAGATGTAAATTTATTATTTTTTTAATTTTTGTGTGCCGATTTTAATTCATGATCTGGTTAATTCTTTCATTTTATTGACGAATTTTAAATTGTGAATTTTGTATTTTTTGTGGGTAAATGGGTTTTTTTTTTTATCCTAATTTAATTTGCATTTTTGTGTTCAAATTTTTGGTTTTTATAACATAAATATATATTTGAGAAGCAAATCCAACCTTTTTCTCAGTTCTTCCTTTTTTTTTTTTTTTGTAGATTTTCATTAATTTTTTCTCATAATTTTGATAAATTTCTAGCTTTTCTAATTTTTTTAGCAATTCTTTATGATTTTTAGTTTAGTTATAGTGAATAATTCCCTCAAATTTGATGCAATTAAGGTGCTAAGTAGTTTATTGATAGTGAAATTGTTGCATATATATATATGTTGAAGAATTGTTTCACTAATTACACTGAACCCCCTTTCTTTGTATCTTTTGGTTGCAGAGATCCTGATCTCTGTTGGAACTAGAGCGAATTTCTCGATCTCCATGCGTGTTCGGAGCACACTTGCATTGCGAGAAGTACCTGAACGATGAGATTGGTGTGTGATTTCTCTGGTAGAATCTCGTCTCTCGCACTATCCGAAGGCGGGCTTGCCTCAGTTTAGATTCGATAAGTCTGCTTACTCTGTTATTTGTCTGTCATTTCGCAGTTTATTGCTTGATTTTATCTTAAAATGAGCTAGCTGTAACATTTACATGCCTCTAGTATTCAGCAGTTATACCATGCAATAATGAAGTAAGGTGCCGTGTGTGTGTGATGCCATGCGAGTGCATCGAGTTTGCTGTGTAGAGATATTACATCTAGTACTTAGTTCATATTTGTGGAAGTCTATGTAGTTGGTTGCTAAGTTTCTTCTAAGGATTGTCCACACAAATAGTCAAATAGAGTTGTTACCAGCCTAATCGACTGACGACAACCATTTCGTTCGTGAGTGTCCGAAAACTATCTGCGTGCAGTTAATCATGTGGCGAAAACTTTTACGTGTACAGGCATAAGGAGATGTTCAGCACATCTGGTATCCCAAAATGCCAGACAAAGATCAAGGGATGTTGAGTACAATGGACTAAGAAGCCTCATTTTCTCGAACGTGCCATAATGACATATACCTGCCCTTCAACGCAAGAAACAGCTCAATTGTTAATATGTACACGAGATAAATTATTAACCAATTTGCTAAGAAGTTTATTCTTAGCAAAATTACTCGAAACGGGAATACAAACTGTTACGAAGAACTCCATACAAACTAGACAGTACGCAGACAATACTATCGAAACAGTTGGCATGCTGTAGACACACAAACACACACACAGATCTTAGGTTACTCTTAACACTTTCGGCATATTTCAGGTATTTAAATAAGAATCATTGGTTCCTTTATTTCTTATACTGCCTCCTTAGCAACAGCATCAATGGTTCAGCGAGGAGCTAAATCAGCCAGCAAAACGCCACCGAGAAAATCGGGCTCCTCCATTAGCCACACCTGCTCGTCCCCAACAAACCTCGCATTTTGGGCCACCATATGTGCAGTAGCATTTCCTGACGTCTGTACACGTGAGAAAGAGCAACTGCTTAATTGCCTGATATAGCTTTTGGCTTCCTGAAGAATAGAACCCTTTGAATCCAGACTCTCGAGACTGTCCATCGTGTTGTCCGAGTCACCTTCCAATACGACATTATTGAAATAGTATTCGACAGCAAATTCAACAGCACATTTTGCGGCCAATGCGTTCACATCAGTTGTTAGGTTAGGGAAAAACCGTGCTTGAGCCGCCATAAATTCTCCTTTCCAGTTCCTGACAACCACCCCAACCCCAACCCCGCACTTAGAGCCAGAGGTGCTCACATCCTCAAGAAAGTTGACTCCAGCAAAATTCACCTTGTAAAAATCGGGGGGTGGTGGGACCCACCTTTCCGGATAACTCGATACCCCATGTTGAGATATCGATGTTGTACCATGAGTTTCTTGAGCCGAGCTGCTTGATTCACCTGATTGAGTTCCGGTTGTGTCTGTGGTTTGAGCATCCTGGAATTATTTGAAATATAATTTATTCAAAGGTAGTTGTTTGAAATCACTAAGAAAAAGTATTCGCTGAAAATTAAAGGAATAGAGTCTGGTGTTTTTGCTGCTTCAACTTCTCTAAAAGCACTCCTCCAAGAGCACAAAGTTTTTGCAGATACACCTTAAAACCTTTCAATATGTCATGTGGAATATTACTAATCTTATTGTATGCCATGGATTTATTAACTATTCCTCTGTTTTTCTCAGGCCATGCATGTGTTTCAGCAAAAGATCGATATGGATAATAATTGTTAGTAAATTGTACCTTTATTTGAAGAGCAGCGATGTCATTCTTGAGAAGTTCGTTCTGAAACAAAATAAAGATTCATGTTCAGTTTAAATTATAATCATAACTATTGGTGTTCTTGCAGTTGGAAGATGGCTAAACCTTTTTCTTTGTCACGTATTTGAATGCTGTTTCAAGTTTTGCTTCGAGCTGGTCTATCTCCCCTGTACTAAAATGCCGAAGATTCTCAGCCTTTATTAGCCTATTTAGAAGAGAACTATAAGATGTCGGAGTTTTGGAGAACGAAAACAAGAGAATGTTGCTGCAATTTTGGATTCAGACCTGAGGTATTTTATCTTTTCCTCGATTCCACTGCTCATTTCAGTGTGATTCGTGTATTTCCCCTGCAATAAGTAAAAACATTATTAAACAAAAGGATAGCACGGAGTTAGCGGTGGCAAACTTATGTTATTATACATGCTGTGGGTGATGAATCTGCCAAGAAAATGGTAGTTTCGTGCCCCTCAAATGAGATTATCTAACCCTCTTTACTAAGAATCCTGGCTTTTGGCTGTCTGCCCCTGATGTCGATAAGACTACCACCCCATAACTTTGAGTAATTACTTAAACCTACATTCTACAATTTCAAGATTAGAAATAGCCCCTTTAGATTGTCAAAATCAATCAAAACTAAACAGAAGTTTCTTAAGGTTTAAGAATTTGGATGCTATTAATCCATATATGCAAGATCAGTTTAAAGCTTTATTTGTAACACCATTTAAATGTGTAATAAATAACAGAAAGAGTAACTGTGATAGGGATGTCTGCATAATTTTGAAACTAAAAGGCAATATCTGTGTAGTTGTATATATTTACAGGGAAATACAATCCAGACCATTTTTAGTAAAAATAACTATATCTTTACCAATCCTTTTTTCTAGTTTTGCAACTACATTCAATAATTTCGAGTAGTTTTATGCCGACAGGGAAAACAGGTACCTGGGATTCGACTTCGTGGCCCTCAGAGTCCAAGTGCACAGATAACTTGCTGAGTATGTCTTTGATGCTTCAGAGAGAGGAGAGAAGAACAATATTTAGCAGAGAGAGAGAACAAGTTAGCAAGAACAATTAACTGTCCCAAAGTTTTTCACCTGAAATAAAATTTCCAAGACAGTATAATCAACAGCTAACACTTCCAAAGAGAACAGTTTAACATCACAATTCTGCACAACAAGAGAGTGTAAAAAAAGGCACGGAAACAAGAAAAGACATGCAACGACGGTTTTCTTATGTCGACTGCCAGGAATATAGCAGAAAGTTGGTAATAAATCTCTACCAAGTCATCTCCAGCAGTTCGATGCATGATTTATTTGTTCAGAGGCAGCCTACCTGATGGAGGGTGGGGTACTCGAATCACCTTTGTATTATTGTTACGTTTTCTTTAGTCATTCTCTTAATGTCTTATCAGTTCTTCCTATTATGTGAAGATTTTAAGCAGCACCATAATGCAGGCAATAATTACATTGTTCTGTTCACCTTTTTGCACTTTACTACATGAACTTTCAAGTGTAACCTATTATTACATATACTATTCAAGAATTGCATCTTATCGTTCAGCGGTGTCTCAGGCTTGTTAAACCGGCCGGGAAGTTTGCACCTGCCGGCCCATGACAGCTGCGACTGGCATGAAACACCGTATATGTACCAAATTCCAAGTACTGAGATAGTTTAGTTAGCAACCGGTAACAAATGAAAAGTTTGGATAGTAAAAGGGCCTATGAAGCTTCATGTAAAAACATTGCAGAAAGTGTAGAATTGCTGCTGCATAACAAAATCTTCAAGATTGAAGAACAACATAACCAGCTTCAGAAAGGAAATAAAACAGATTGAAGAGACAACAACATCCAGTAGTGGCCACAAGAAAGGTGGCAGGATTCCATCTTTCTTCTCTTATTCGAGTTCTCCGGAGACCGGGGACTGAGAAGGAGGAAAGAAATGAAAGAATCAATGCAAGAATGAGAGTTTCAAATGAAGTATTGGAAATGATAATTTGAGGTTCAGTAATGGGATATCAGTTTGAGCTCTCCATGTTTCCTATGGTATTCCACATCAACCACAGGGTTTTCAAAACATTACAATTACACCCCATAATTCCCATGAGACTCTCCAAGATCCCCTAACTACAATAGTTCCTACCATCCTCCACTTTGGGGCATATCAAAATGATCAATAATTGTGTGGTACCTATGATCATTACCATCAAATCCTAATAAATGTTACATTTTACCTCTATTTCTCTATTTCACGTTGATATCACATCGACAGTCAATGTTTCACGTCACACTCTACTGCTTACTCGCTAATCCAAATCTAACTCTTCAATAGCCGATCCTCCCATTCCCCGCTTCTTGTGTAACCCTTTCAACACGATTTGTGAACTCGCTTATCGCAACGAGTTCATAGTTGCCCGGTATATTTTTGTAGATATCGCGCACGTTTAATGAATTATGTTGTTTATGCCCAAAGGGGTGTGATATTTTTTATACATTTATCAAGATGGTGACAATGTTATGAAATTTGTTTTCACCTTGGAGTAGTAATGTTAATATCATTGGAACACTCATGCAAACTAAATAGATGTGTGTCTCTCCATTCATGCAAGAGCTTTTCAATTTAAGGTCGTCCATCAAATTGAAACTACAGTAAATATAAATGTTGTACATAATTCATATAAGCCAAAATGAGCAAAGCCCAAGGTTTTAGCCCTATGCATATATAAGCCCATTCAATTTCAATCCTTGATAATAGGTTTCCCAATAGCTTAACATCATGTCATATGTTCATCCCCAATCTACCACTATAAATATCACACTATTCATTTAGGAAAGTATTTTACCACTTAAATATTTTACTGTTCATTATCTGATTTGAAAGTCGAAGGACCTATGTTTAGAGCTTTTCTAAAGGTCATTTGTATTAATGTATATTCAGATCGTGGAGCTAAAGGACTTGTGTTCCATCACCTCTTTAGGTTAAAGAATTGAACTTATTGATGCAGATCAAGATAATTTTCTCACACCAAAGAAATTTTTGAATATGTAGATCTTCACCTTAAAGAATCCTAATTACTATAAGTAAACTACATATGTTTTTTACCGTGATTGTGTTGCTACATATATGTTTCTTATCCATCTTCTTATGATCATCTAATTAGTTTTGCTATTATTGTACCACAAAGTATTTGGAATAGCCAAAATCATGTCTATTATTCCTATTTTCTTGGTTGGGGTGATAGATGGATGGATAAAAGTAATTCAAGATACTAAAATCATTGTTTTATTTGTGAAGTTATTCGATTAAACTTCAATACCATTCATGTCAACAATTCTTGATTTAACATCCAATTCTTGAATTGCAAACTGATGAATTACAATTCAGTCCATTACTTCACTCAAACTCATACTAGTTATTACACTATTACTAATGGATAAGCAAGGAAGCAAAGACAAAGAGTATTTACAACTCTGACAGCACCAACAAAGGAGCCAATAAGGCAAGAGTACTTTTGTGGGGACTGTCTCCTTCTTACAAGATAAACATGAAACCTTTATTGACACGTCTCACTCCAAAACTTTATTCATGCAAGAAAGGTTTTAGTTTCCTTAACAAATGTAACAATGCTACGTATGAGCCTACAAGGCATATTTAAGCAGTCGGTTAGTTAAAACATCTTTGACACAAAATAACTCAAAAAATCACAATAAAAAACACGCAATAAAAGCAAAACATGGCTTCAAAGGTCCATCGGGAAAGTTTATTTAATTGGTCTCTCACATCTTCTACAAAGATCAACAAAGAATTACCATATATATGTATGCACTTGTGATATTATCATAATTACTAGAGTTTGAGGAGTAAAAATGTCTAATTCAATTAAATTTAGACATGATCTGTATATACATGCATAATATTATAATATTTGAGGTTGAGATTCGAAATATATACCAACCACACGATAACAATAAACGACTCGTTTGCAGTAAATTTGCAAGAATGAATCTGGAGTAGCATTTAGTCCCCATTAGTTTTATAATCAAATATGAATTGTCATGTTTATTCCTTATGTCTCATCTTTATCTGTTAAGGAGAAAGATGTTTCAACTTTAGCAAGTACATACACACACAAACATATATATATATATATATAGACACACACAAGGTTTAACTTTATATGCATGCAAGTATGCAACGTAGGAGCTGCGTGGCAGTGACCAACCCTCCACAGTCCACCGCCTCAATTCCCGAAAGTAATATAAACATCAACACACAGAACTAATCCAGACATAGATTCTCGAACAAACATGGTAAACAGACAATAATCACGCAGATCAGAGACATAGACAAGCAAAGAGCAGCAGCAGAAACTAGCTTTAAGATCAAGAATTGAGGTTCTGAAAAAATATTGATCACGAACATCATTTGCACTCAAAAAGAAGAGAAAACTATAAACATGAGATCAGAAAAATGAACTGTACTTGGAGCTAGAGTATTGGTAGAGCCTCCGGGAAGGTGAGAAGACGATGACAGCAACTTCAGCATCGCATAGAACTTAGAGCTCACGAGCTTTCTTCACGAGCCCTTGTCGCCTCTTGGAAAAAGCCACCTGTCTAGCTGATTTGTCGTCGATTTTCTTGATCTTGATCCTCTCTTTCCCCATGCTGAATTAAACAATTGAGTCAGAACTCAGAAAGATGGAAACTTTATACTGTTTCCATGATTATTGGCAGCCATTATTGAATAGTACAGCACATGATCAAGAAATGCAAAGGCCCTTTTGAGTTTTGACTAAACTTTACACATAAATAATAAATTTACTCGCTTTGTGAATAGTGTTGAAGAAAAGATCAAAAGAAACTGTGCTGAAAGTCTGAAACACTAAAAGTCAAAGAGTTTACCTGTTTTCGTCGGTGTTTATGATCATAAAATATGTTGTGAATATTCTGTTGGATTTGCCATTTTTGGTTTTAATTAAACCCAAACTTTTGAAGGGATCGAAAAACCCTTCTTTTAAGCTCAAGTAAACCAATATAAGAAAGATCGACATCTTGAAATAAGGGATTTTCAACCCTATATTTGCGGATCTATATTTTGTGAGCAAAAGGGGCAAACAGCCAATCATTATTTAAGAAAAATCCACCAAAGAAAGCTACAAATTGGACTTTTCTTTATGGGATTAAGAGAAAACCAATAAATATCCATTTGCTCACCCCAAGAAAATTCACCAAATCAGAACAGGAAACCACGTCGTTTCGATTCAGTTCAGTGGGTAGGACACAAGATGACATTTTTCTCAGCAAGATTTCATTTTTCTTCAATAAATTACAAATCTGTCAAAAAATTGAAGAAACCCTCGAACGCCTTCTCTGCAAACAGATCAAACATGAGAGATCTGAAGCTCTTTATCAAACATAAACCTCAAAAACAATCAATTTACCTTTTCTGACATAAAAGAGTGGAGCTGATAATAGTGCTCTTCTTCGTCAGAAGAAACAACTAAGGGAAACAAGAAAACTCTGTGAAGCTGATAAGAAGAGCATCTATGGATCTTTCGAGACTGGAAAAATGATGATTATACACGAAGAAAGAGCAAACTAGGGCTTACATATATAGAGGAAAGGAAGAGAAAAGATTCAGCTATTAAGCTTACTTGTAAGAGGGTTTCGTGGGGTAGATTAGAGAAACACAAACACAAAAGAATCTGCCACTTGTCTGAGAAACACTTGCTCCAAGTAAGCCAAGTGATCTCAATAATATCCTCCAATTTCACATGAATTGCAATTATATCCTTTAACGGGGAGATTCTTTGGTTAATGTAGTTTTAGTTCGTCTATTTGGGATTCACGAATACTTTTAAAAATATCATTTTATCATATCTTATTGTATTATATATTGTGTCTGATACTTCTCACGTGAGAAATTTAAAAAAAATTCACGTTGACAACTTGACATATCCGTATCGTATCTTATCCGTATCACAGTATCCGTATACATTATAGGTTTAGTGTAATTAGGAGACTGTTGGATTTTATATTGGAATTCGCAAATGTTGCGACCCCTCTTGTGTTGTTTTGACATTTGAAATGACAACTATATTTATCCTCATCATCCTCAATTTTTGAATCTTGATTATAGTACTATGCCTTTTCAAGAATCCTATTGTTCATAACTATGTATTTGGAAACAATTTAATTATATGTGGGGATGTTATGAATTATTATTTATGCACAGAAACTAATACGAGATACGAATGATACTATATAAAAGTTCGATATAACATGATAAAATGATATTTTTATAAATGTTTGTGGATTAAATATGTCAATACATGCACTTTGAGCTAACTTCATTACCTTATTTTTAATAAATTAAGTTTTCATATCAAATCTCATTTCGCAAAAAAAATTAAGTCTTTTTATGTCATCATCTTCGTCGGAAAATGGCAAATTGAGATCATTTATGGTCAGAATTAGGGTATAATTCATAATGATCACACTGAAAGAACCTGGGAGTAATTAACATTTCATACTGAAAAGTGGTGCTAGATTCATAAATTTCATACGTGAGACATACTGGACAATATTTGAGTTTTACGAGCAAAAAGTTAATTAACGCATAATCTTTTGAACAGATAACACTAATTTCTTTTTGACTATTTTAACTAATACATGGAGTTCAGGAAAAAGAAAAAAAACTCCTTATTATAGCCACAAGATAACTACATAAAATTTAAGCTGGAATATTAGGAATATGATTGCTTAATTTCATTTTGATAAAAAAACACCAAAGTTCCTAAGGATGATATAGCTCTTATTTTAATTTCATCAGGGTTTTGAGTTCAGGCATTCAGAAAAATAAACATTTATTATAGAATGAATGCATTTCTATTTTTTATTATTATTGTTTTTTTTTTTTTTCAACCGAAGGCCAAACTAATTCAGAAAAATAAACATTTATTATAGAAAGAATGCATTTCTTAAATGATATAGTGGAAAAGAATTTTAATATTAATGGTATTTAAATCTGTTTTGTTTCGCTGGATGTTAATTTGGACGCGAAATCATCCAAAAATTTATATGTTCAGGGAGATTTGGATCTGATTTGAAGCTGAAAGCAATAGTAAATGTGAGCTTAAAGGCCAAAATATGAGAAAAAGAGGTTGTAACCTATTTTAGTTTTCCTGCGCTTAAGACAGTTAATTTGGTCGAGATTGAGTCGACAGAGAGTGAGGGTAGCTAATAAAGTATATATTGAATATAATGCAGAAGTAGTGACTTACCAGAATAATAAATGGGGAGATATTTATAGGAGGAAGTCTTTGTGCGTGCTTAGTACGTATAATCAAATATACAATTAATGCACGCCTGCACGGTATAGTATAGGTAAGCAGCAGTATGGTTCTTCCTACCAGCCTTATCAAAGTATTTGTAGGGGATCTCAGACATTAATTAATGCAGCTGGGGAGGTGATGTCCTGCATTAAATATTCTTTTTGTACAAAACGCTCTGGGTCGAATCGACCATCCGCTCGAAAGGCTCCCGGTCGAAAAACCATCTTGCTCGAGGGATACTTGACCAAGCTGATAGCCCTAAAGAAGTATCCTCCTTATAAGTATTGGGTTGAGAATAGTCATAGTGGCGGAGCCACATGCATTTGAGGGGTACAATTAACCCTCCTAAAAAAAAAATTATTTATTTATTATATAGCTATATTTATATGTAATTTTATGAGATTTTTTATTATTGATCCCTCTCACCAAAGTTAAAATTAATACTAGTGATGGTCAATATAGTAAACTATTAATAATTAAGACCACACCTAAAAAAAATTTATGGGATTTTTCTTTAGTATTATGCTTTGATCGACCCCCCTAAATAATTCTGACTCCGCCACTTAGGGCTAGGATCGGAGCATCCAGTGCTAAATGGATGTCCTTCGAGGCTCCCAGATCATCGTCATGTAATAACACGTGACTCCGACTAACAACCCAAGATATCTCCTATCAAATATCAACAAAATCTCAAGTTTGAACTTTTAAAAATACATTTATTATAAAGTGAATGCAATATCGCAAATGATATAATGGAAAAAGATTTAATATCATCACATCAGGCTTCGGTTCAAGATTTCTTGAACACAATTATTATAGCCTGAGTCCACATAGTAAGTTGGAGAGAATTAGGTCCCAAGGGACGCCCAAGTCTTTTTTTAGGGATATAACCCTCAATTTCTTTTCCCTTTTTCTTTCCCCGATATTTTCTGACGTGGCATCTTTATATACTAATCAAGTTGCAATTAACTCGTTTTGTAAAAGGAAGAAATTTTAGGGGCCTTTCTGCAAATAAAATAAATTTATAAGTTATAACAAAACGAAAACAAAAGCCCTAAATCTAACATAATTTCTCTATTTTTTCTTCCTTTCCTCTTCCGCTCTTATCCCGTTCTTCTTCTTCGGCTACATCCCCCAGATCTGTCCCTTTGTTCGCATATCATATCAGCATCACCATCACGTATTTGAAGTTGACCCAAACCACAGGTTTTAGGGCTTGAAGTCGAGCATCTAAGGACTGGGCTTCATGAGCAATGAACAACTATTAAGAACATGAACCCCAATCCTTAGAAGCTAACTCCAAGCTCCAAAACGGTGATTTGTTTTCGCGTTCGTCTGCCTCTATTGAAGAAGAAGAAGAAAGAAGGGGAGAGAGAAAACAGCTAGGGTTTTGCTTGAAGTAAGGTGTGAGGATGACAAGTGATAATTGGAATATTTATGGAAGAATTAGGTGTACATGCATTCAATTAAATTACCATGCATTCAATACTATGACGGTTGGTTGTTGAGGAATAAATAAATAAAGAATGGGATTTAATAAATAAATCGCACAAGCGATTTAATGAATCGCGCAATCTATTCTTCTTATAGAGCTAGTTTTTTATTTGTTTTAAATATTTATTTGATTTATTTTTTACCCTAAACCCTAAAAATTTGATATAGTTGAATGCATCTGCAAACTACGAACCGAATAATATTGAATGCATGTAGGCCTAATAAATCGCTCAAGCGATTTAATTAATCGCTCACGCGATTCTAGTCCTTTATTTTATTTAAATATTATTTATTTATTTTCTTTATTTAATCGCCTGAGCGATTAAATATTAAAAATAAATATTTCTATTTATCTGATTAAATTCTAGTTAGCTGATGAATCTAGTGCGCGATTCATCAAATCGCGTGAGCGATTCTGGTTAATCGCTCACGCGATTCAATGTATCGCTCACGCGATTTTATAAATCGCTCACGCGATTAAATATTAAAAATAAATATTTCTATTTATCTGATTAAATTCTAGTTAGCTGATGAATCTAGTGCGCGATTCATCAAATCGCGTGAGCGATTCTGGTTAATCGCTCACGCGATTCAATGTATCGCTCGCGCGATTCAATGAAGAATAGTAAAACCATTAAAACTGTAAAATACAGCATACTAGATATATAAAAATAGAACAACATTCAGTCTGCTTTCATTACAAAACCAGTAAAATACATTACAATCAAACTAAATATTTTATGGGGGAGGAGGAAACTGATTAACCTCCTCCGGATCATATTAAGGGATAATGGAATTAACACTCCCCTCAGAGGACTCAAGGTAAACAACGTCGTAAAAGGACTCGGGGTCTGAGTCCCTATCACTTATGTGGAAAGCGTGGAGGTGCTCCTCTTCGCCCTCCAAAAGGTGTGCCTGCCGCACTTTGAAGATATACCTAAGGTCATCATAATAACGGCATCCAAATGCCCTGGCATCCAAATCCCGCTGAATAACCTATGTAATATTAAACATTGAAAAATGAACAAAGAAAGATTAAAAAAAAACAAAACAAAAAGGGACACTGATGAATTCGACTTACCTCAATGGTATTCACACCATAATATACTAGGGGATCAATTTCGGCACTAATACGATTAGCAGCCATTTTAACTCCAGGACACGCCAATAATCTACGGAATTCGTAAAATTTTATCCGCAGTCCTTTCACTGCTGCTACAACATCTCGTGCCCAGAATCTGGTTTTGAATCGCTTAGTCAATTCACGCGACACAATAGATAGCACCGTGTCGAAGACTTCTAGCTGATCGATTTCGTTGTCTCCGGTATATATACGAAGACGTTCAACCATGTACTCTTCCACCCATGCCAGAATAGGTCTTGGAGGGTTATTCATGACTTTATTTGTCAAGGATTGAGATATAGGACAGAGAAAGAGAAGCAAGGCTTCTTGCAGGTGATGAAAATTTTGCAGAAATCCGAGAACAGAGCAGAATTGAGGATACTAATAAAGGTGATTGGGCCTTAAACCAACCAACAATCGCACCCCTTCCTTCCTTCCTTGGTCGCATTGTAAAGGTGACGGTCAAAATTCCGGGATGAGTGCAGGCAGCTTTTCATTAAATTCAAGCATCTCATCGAGAACATCTGTCAGACGCGGGAAGAAGACAATGGACATCTATGTCCCTTCTTCAAATAAAATAAAGGACTAGACGTTGATGAAGAATCGCGTGAGCGATTAACCGAATCGAGTCCGCGATCCAATGAAAATACAACAAATTATTTATAGTATCTAATATTTAGAACAAGAATGAATCGCGCGCGAGATTAATTAATGAATCGCAAGTGCGATTCATTAAATCGCTTGCGCGATTAAATAAAGAAAATAAATAATTCTATTTAGCTGAAGAATCCTGTACGCGATTCATCAAATCAAGTGCGCGATTCAATTAAAACATAAATAATTTGATATAGCTGAAGAATCTAGTGCGCGATTCATCAAATCAAGTGAGCGATTAATTTAGGAAAAATTAATATTTTGATTTTTTTACAGAATCGCGTGAGCGATTAAATAATAAAAATAAATATTTCTATTTATCTTATTAAATTCTAGTTAGTTGATGAATCTAGTGCGCGATTCATCAAATCAAGTGAACAATTAAATTAAAAAAATTAATATTTCGAAACACATAAATACAAATTTCAATATTTCAATAATTCTAGTTAGCATTCAATATTATTCGGTTCAACATGCATTCAATTGATGTTGATGAAGAAAATAAATAAATAATATTTAAATAAAATAAATAAATAGATGTTGATGAAGAATCGCGTGAGCGATTAATTAAATCGCTTGCGCGATTTATTAGGGAATTGTACATTTTGCGCGATTTATTAGGGAATTGTACATTTTGCGCGATTAATTAAATCGCTTGCGCGATTTATTAAAGAATTGGACATAAATATTATGAATACATACTGTGTAACTTAAATATTGTATTTATCAACTCCAAAAAATATTTCGGATGCTAAACGTAACCTTAAAAAAGAGGTATTATCGTCATCCAGAATATCCAGTGGTTCCCCACGCATGAGAAGCTCAATGTAATATATGGAATAGAGTCCACAATCGCCACTGAAAAAAAAAATTAGAAATTAAATAAAAATATAATAAAAAATTTTAGAGTTAGTAAACTTTAAATGTACCTTCGTTTATTTTTTGGACACGGAGCAAGTTGCAGCTTCCACATGTGCTTGAGGCTGTCACCTAATTGCCTGAACTTTCCTGTGTGGGCCAACAATTTGGGAAAGAAAACACACAGATGGTTCAAAGCAATTTGGTAATTCCTGTGGTCAAGGGAACCACCACCGCTGTCGTAAACTTTGATGACTCCCTCTTGGGGCAAAATCTCGACGGCCACCCAATGGGAATTTCCTGAGTTGACAATGCCATAAAATTTTGTAGCTCCTTCCCATGCACGACCATGCAAATATGGTAGAGAACCAGTTGTATACGGCAGAACAGTGTCCTCCTTCCATTTGATGGGATCATTCCAGATCCTTCGCATCACATCAAATGAATGCGAGGCAGTCCGGATGTCTTCTTTGGGTTCATTCACAGGCCTCACACCCTTGGCACCCTTGGCACTCTTGGCACCAACCCTCGGAGCATTGGTACCAACCCTCGGATTTTTGGCACCCCTCGGAGCATTGGCAACAGTATCTGGCTTATTTGTAATAACGATATTGCCATCTTCACCAACACAAACTGAATCTTCCTCTGTAATGAGACCCCTTGATAGATAATAATTCGTTTTAAGATGTTGGAAGAAAGTCTCATCGAGGACCAAACAATCCTGAGCATATTGATCTGGGAGCCTTTTTTGTTTAAGCCTTATATTGGCCAAACACTCTTCCAAATGCCGCAACGAGTGAACCAAAAAAAAAAAAACAATAAAGATCAACTATGCATCATACAGGTATTGACTAACATAAACTATATAGGAAGTTTACCTCGGATACCAACCATTTCCCATTTCTAAGGATGGTTAGGAAGAAATTCGCGTCGAAATCCGCAGTTTATCCAGGAATTCGGTCTTTCGGCCCTGCACTAAGAACCCAGTTGTACAAGTAGCTAGAACCAGATTTGTCCGTAATTTTGGATAACCATCTGTTGTGAGATTGAGAGATGGTTTCTGCGGTTTGCGGACAAGGCAGTTGGGGCTGAGCCGTTAAGGCAGGTGTTGCTTCTTTAGCCTTGACTCTAACTCTGGCTGTAGCTGTGCAAAGCCTCTTAAGTTGCAGCGTATAAGGTGACAGGAGGTAGGCGGGCCATCTTTTATTTCTCTTTGGTCTTTGACGTTTAGACCCTTCAACATCCTGCACCATTACACTACGGCCTGCTTGGTGTTCTTTTTCCTTCTCCAAATGCTGCCATATCTTCTCAACAGTTGCCTTCACATATTCAGAATGAGCTTCAGCTTGGTCTTCTTTCTCCTTCTCCAAATGCAGCCATATTTTCTCAACAGTTGCATTCAAAGATTCAGAATTAGCTTCCGCTTTCTGGATAAACTGTTGAATTTCAAAAGGGATTTGCACTGCAGCAGCTGGTGCAGGTGATGGTGAAGTGTCAGGTGCTGTGGAAGTTGGGGGTGCGGTGCCCCAATCAATTCCTGCGGTAGGTGGTGCTGTGGAAGTTGGGGGTGCGGTGCCCCAATCAATTCCTGCGGTAGGTGGTGCTGTAGTTGGATGTGATGGTGAGGGGAACCAATCCATGTTAGAATTCATGAGATTATCATCTTCTCGGACTGGATGGGGCAATTCATCCCCAATGATCAAAAGGGTGCACCCTTTCAAACACTGATGTAGATAATCAATGGGTGCATCCTCTTCTTCTGAACTTGTTTGTTCATGAAGGTCCCTGATGTAACTCATATTCTTTTCAATGCTGGAGGGCAACAAAAATGGACGTACCTGATCCTGTTACATCAAAAAATAATAGATGTTAAAGGTATTCGGTGATCCATGGCAAAGAAAATAATATAAATTTTGTTCTAACCTCAGGTCCATGGTTATTTAACTTTTGCCGCAATTCTTCAATATCGATTGGGTTCCCTCTACTGTGCGTCCATCTGAACATCCTGGGGAGTGGTAGTTTGGGCATGTGGGAATCATCATGTTCTAGGCCACCTCCATAAGAACTTGCTATAGTTGGGCACATTTCGTAAGCCCACGCCTACAAGGAACAAATAGAAAAAAAAGTGTATTATAGATTTTGTTTCAATTAAATCGAGTGAGCGATTCAACAAGTCGCGTGAGCGATTCATTAAATCGCTTGAGCGATTCAACAAGTCGCGTGAGCGATTCATAAATTCGCGTAAGCGATTAAGCTGAATAAGATAAATATGATGATCATAATCACCTGCAAGGCCCATGGAAAACCTGAAACATGATAGGTCTTCGGTTTAGAGTCAGATTCTGTAGGGGGCAGCCATTTAGCAATATCCTTTTCCCTTTTTTTTATTGAATCCATTGTCGCCTTGAATGACACTAGTCCCCAAGGATATGAATAAAAAAAATCCAAGTCACTTGCAAAACAAAGATGATCCCTATTTACAACTCTCCCCTTTTCAATACCCAGCAACATGTTTTGTACAAAAAGCACATGTGCTATCTTCAAACGGTCTTCCACCGCAATCTTTTTATTGAATAATAAAATTTCCAAATCAGTGTCCTTCACTTTTGATTTCCATTTATTTCGGAGGATCCTCTTAAGAAAATCCTCGGCATTATTTATAACACTCAACTCATCAGCTCTATCGGGCATCTTACCTCCTCCACAATAAAGCCCAGTGACAAGAGCAAACTCCCTTAAGCCAAACCTAACTGGCTTTTGGCCTATCAAGACCCACAGCTCATTCTCTTTCTTGGTGGGTAGGGAGTACATCATAAGATAATGAAGGAGGCTGCCTGAAAACCGCTTCCAACCAGAAGGCAGCTCTTCGGTATATTTTCTAAATACTCCTTCGAAATTCATTTCGTTCTCCTGAAGGAATTCTTTTACTGGGAAAAGACGCTCCCATGATGACCGGACTGTGATCCTCACAGTTGAAGAGAAGAAGTACCTTTCCCAGAAAGGGCGCATGTTGAATTTTGAAAAATCAATGCTCCGGGTGACCTCTTCTTCATACACTTCCTGTAACTCATTGTCATCATCCTCCGCCTCATCAAATAACCCAATCATACCCATATTGTTCGAATGTCTTCGCTTACTCCTATTTTCCCTTATGTACCAGTCCCCTTGCGCAGTTTCTTCATCTCCGGTGTGTTCATCATCTCTGAACTCCTGAGATGTATAGGATCAAAATACCATTTGTCAATATAAAAGATTTGAAATACACAAAAGGCGCCATTTTGATCGCGTACGCGACTCAATCAATCGATTAAGCGAGTACTAGATACTTCCGATATAAACAACCCAAAAAACACAGTATATAAACAAGAGAATATAGTATCAACTCCAGAACGAAAGTTGAAAACAAAAAACAAAGAACCATTACGTTATAATCGGCCTCTTGGGATATCTGCATGGGATCAATAGTGCCTTCTCCTTCCCTTACTGGGCTTTGGTTTGCTCCCGCTGATGACATCTTGTTTGGTTGATCGTAAAAATGTGATAATAATCTGAATATAGGAGAGAGAAAATGGATGAAAACCCTAGTTTTTTTGCTTGTGAGGAAGATGAAGAAGAAGAAGAAGAACAGTCCTTTACTTTTTACTTTCCTTTTTTTTTTTTACCTTTCTCCTCTTTCTCTCTAAAAGTTTGCTTATAACTGTTATCAAATTAATTAATGATGTGATTGGTTTGACTCTTGTGGTGATATATATATTAAATATAAATAACTGTCAGACAAAAAATGAAAAATTTTAATATAATGTACACAATTGTTGCCGCCTTACCGGACATGTATATTACAAGAGGTTTAATTTTAGAGAATTTGATTGTGAACTACCGTAAGAATCGCGTGGGCGATTCTTGAAGTCGCCCACGCGATTTAATACGTTTTGTGGCCAAAATCAAGATCACCTTATGAGAATCGAGTCAAATTTGTAATGGGGTCATTTTATTGTTGGTTATAGCGAAGCTTGATTTGAATGTACCAATCACAATCTCTTCTACATGGTATCAAAGATGATGTTAGGATTTGTTTGGGATTATGACTAAGGTTTGCAATACATCGTACTACACAGATAAGAATCGCTATGGGGCTCATATCAAACGCGAAAGAAACATGTTGGGGGACTAGCAAAGTAATATAAACCCAAATTAAGTGCGAACTACCGTAAGAATCGCGTGGGCGATTCTTGAAGTCGCCCACGCGATTTAATACGTTTTGTGGCCAAAATCAAGATCACCTTGTGAGAATCGAGTCAAATTTGTAATGGGGTCATTTTATTGTTGGTTATAGCGAAGCTTGATTTGAATGTACCAATCACAATCCCTTCTACATGGTATCAAAGATGATGTTAGGATTTGTTTGGGATTATGACTAAGGTTTGCAATACATCGTACTACACAGATAAGAATCGCTATGGGGCTCATATCAAACGTGAAAGAAACATGCTGGGGGACTAGCAAAGTAATATAAACCCAAATTAAGTGCGAACTACCGTAAGAATCGCGTGGGCGATTCTTGAAGTCGCCCACGCGATTTAATACGTTTTGTGGCCAAAATCAAGATCACCTTATGAGAATCGAGTCAAATTTGTAATGGGGTCATTTTATTGTTGGTTATAGCGAAGCTTGATTTGAATGTACCAATCACAATCCCTTCTACATGGTATCAAAGATGATGTTAGGATTTGTTTGGGATTATGACTAAGGTTTGCAATACATCGTACTACACAGATAAGAATCGCTATGGGGCTTATATCAAACGCGAAAGAAACATGCTGGGGGACTAGCAAAGTAATATAAACCCATATTAAGTGCGAACTACCGTAAGAATCGCGTGGGCGATTCTTGAAGTCGCCCACGCGATTTAATACGTTTTGTGGCCAAAATCAAGATCACCTTATGAGAATCGAGTCAAATTTGTAATGGGGTCATTTTATTGTTGGTTATAGCGAAGCTTGATTTGAATGTACCAATCACAATCCCTTCTACATGGTATCAAAGATGATGTTGAGCGATTTAGTAACTTAAATGATTACAATCTAAATTTCTAAATACAAATCATTAAGACAAGTTACGTTATGGATTTCAAGATACAAATCAATAAAAATACTGCTAAAAACAACAAATTGACTATTATCAACTTGTTCACAATATTTTGTTCTCTTCCTTCTGGAATGAGTGGTGTCCTCCTGCTTGAGACTTCATCTTCATCGTTCTGTGGCTCTTCTATTGGATTACACCATTGAGAAAAGCCATGCAAATTGCAACAATAAAATAATCTTCCCCTGTTGGAATTATCTGCTCTATCGACCACCTTGATTGTAGCCCACTGATCGCAATCCCTGCATTTCTCCTTTCTATATCTAAGAGAACTTTTGCGTGTAAAAGCTGAGCTATTTGAGCTTGCCATGATCTTTAAATTCCTTAATGATAATCAGAAGAATTATATAGTGATCCCCACCAACGGCTATAATTAGGATATAAACAGTGTATAACTGCCATATTATAACGGCTATAATATTTTGTAATATTATCATCATCCAGGGGCTCTTTTGCAAACTCACAAATTTACGCACTGCCCCTCCTACTCAAATATAAAATTGTTCTGTTTCCTTTTGCCAACCCCTAATTCACTTTTTTATCTTCCATCCTCTCCTCTTATTTTGAATATTTCCGCCGCCGCCCTCTCCAATCCAAAGGAACAATCCTTCGCAGATCTGTAAGAGTCTGCCCTATTAGTTTGAATTGCTCTTGAAAATTATCATGTTTGCTGTATGATTTCCGCCATACAGTAGCAATCAATAGATGTTTCTTTGTTTGGTCGATGTAGTGTTTACTCGTTGTAGATGAACTATACGATGGGCAGTACAGGAGAGAGTTTTGAGAGTTTTATGCGTCCTGTGCATAACAATTGGAAAGAAACCCTGGAAAATGCAATTGAAGAATTATTATAGATTTTAAATCTATAATAAATCTTCATTTGCATTATCTAGGGTTTCTTTCCATTGTTATGAACGGTCTGCACAAAGCTCTCAAAGCTCTCTCCTATATTGCACGTTTTATAGTTCTTCTACAATGTCTAATGATCTATTGCAAGGCCAAACAAAGAAATCTATTGATTGTTACTGTTTGGCAACAAGTCCTACGGAAATGACGATTTTCATGAACATTTCAATCAAATACGGCAGATTTTGTGATTAAGGAGGAAGACAGATAGATCTGTTAATATCCATAATGTTAATAAACCCCCTTGGCTGAAGAATCGCATGCGCGATTCATTAAATCTTGTGAGCGATTCACTAAATCTTGAGCCCGATTATTTAAAAAATAAAGTAATGGATCAAGCTGAGTGTTTTTTAAAGTGTCATATATCGAATTAAACTCCAAATTTTATTATATTATAATATATTAATTGAATCTTGGGCGCGATTAATTAAGAAGAGTTAGCGATTCAGTAAATCTTGGGCGCGATTAATTAAAAAAAGAGATATGCCCATTTGGCTGAAGAATCGCTTGCGCGATTGATTAAGTCGAGTACGCGATCCATAAAATCGCGTAAGAGATTCATTAAATCGTCTGCGCGATTAATTAAAAATCAAAGATGTATTATACAATTTATTTATCTAAATGACATTCTGTTATTTATCTAAATGACTTTCTGATCACATGTAGACTTTTTGTGTCTTTTTATTGTGCGCGATTAACTAAAAAGAGAAAGATGACACTTGGCTGAAGAATCGCTTGCGCGATTGATTAAGTCGAGTACGCGATCCATAAAATCGCGTAAGAGATTCATTAAATAGTCTGCGCGATTAATTAAAAAATAAAGTTGTATTATACAATTTATTACACAATTATTTATCTAAATGACATTCTGATCACAAGTAGTCTTTTTGTGACCTTTTCCTCCACACTTTGAACAGGTATTGTACCTTTTTCTTCCCTCAGAAGGTGCCCGGAATCTAGTCATCCTTTTTCTTCCAACACGCACCTTCAGTGGAGGTGGCAGTACTTGTTTTATACCTATATCTTCAGGCAATTCCCACTGTAACTCTGGAGGTGTAGGAAAAATTGTCTCAGAATATGCAAGTATGTAGTACTCAACAGTGTAAAATTTGGAGCATAGGGAATATATTCTTTGTCCAAACCCTATTGGGTTTTGCTCCCTTAACGCCGATAATGCATGGGGGCAGGGGATCTTATCCATCTGGAAGACACCACATGCGCACGTCATATTGTTCAAGTCAACCGTAACCTCTGCTCCAATTCCACGAACAGAAAATTCATGAGCATTGAACTGTTGTGCAATGCATCCTTTGGATTTCTCCATATTACTCCGGAGAAGTTTCTCTTTGGATGGCACCAGGACTGTACTGCAGTTGATCATGTCCGTTCTCCGGGTGTGGAACCAATCAGCCAATATTCTTATGATAGACTCAAACAGAGCAGGGATAGGATACTCCCTTTCAAATCGAATCCTAGAATTAATAGACTCGGCGATGTTGCTAGTCAGAACATCATACCTGTTTGTTTTAGAATGCACCCTGCTCCATAACTCAAAACCAACTTCATCCTTCAAGTACTCTGCAGCACGTTTGTGAATACGTTCGATCTCTTTGTAGTGCTCCATGAAATCTTCGACGGTATATGCTTTAACTGCCCTAAAAAATGGCTCAAGGATTGCACTTTTTTTAAACCGTTGTCTCAAGTTCTCCGATAAGTGCTTCGAACAAAATCCATGATGAGCCTTAGGATAAATCTTAGCAACCGCATTTTTTATGGAGACATGTCTATCCGATATTATACAGAGATCATCACTATCCGGTGCTATCCTTTTTAAATTTATAAAAAACCACTCCCATGATGCATTATTTTCGGAATCAACCACTGCCCATGCAATCGGATAGGTATGGTTCTCACTATCTTGTGCAGTAGCCAAAAGGAGAGTACCATCGTATTTACCGGTTAAGAAACAACCATCAACGGCTAACACCTTGCGCATGTACGTAAAACCCCGTATGCATGGTCCGAATGCAACAAAAAAATGAAGAAACCTGTTTTTGTTGGCAAGAACCAATTCAGTGACGCTTCCTTGATTCTTAAGAGTTACCATATAACGATATGCATCTATAATTGCATATCCATGCTCAGGTGATCCCCTGACAATATTTTTGGCATGTATTCTGCCCATCCAACATTTCCAATAACTAACCTTGGCCCCCAATTCAGCTTCGACGTACTTTTTAATTTCGCCTGGTGTGGGACCTTTCTTGTCAAAAAACAATGGCTTCACTAAGTCCCCAATCAATTTTGCGGTAGCCTGTTGATGAGTGGTACTTGCTTCTTCCAACCCACAAGTGTGCATCCAGTTATACTTTCTGAGGATAAATCTTTCAGAATTAACATATTTAACACACCGAAACCACCACTTGCAATCCTGCGAATAACATCCCAGAACAAGAAGGGACTTTGTAGATTTTATCGTTCGTAATTGGAAGCTTCCCTTACATGCAACAAGGTTGATCTTCATGATGGCATATTCTTTGTTAATAAACTCTTCATCCTCATTAAAACCTGAGCCATCATCCCATGTATGACTTTCAATCCTGGCCTCTGGATTATCATAACATATAATGGCTTCCTCCTGATTAATACATTGATCGGGCACTTCTTCCTCGACCACATTTTCAGAAGGATTACAACGATCTACCATTTCTTCGTTTATAGCAAGGGTGTTATCGGGAAGATTGAATTCTTGATCGTTGATATCAGGGAGACTGAAGTCTTCATACTGATGCTGGTATTGATCTTCACCCTGAGAAGTAAACCCGCTTGTACCAACATGTTCGGATTCTGTTCCACTCTCCTTCCTATCCAAGGAAACCTTCAAAACGGGCCTCCAACCTTGAGGAGAGATATCGGCAAAATAAACTTGTAGGTCGTGATCAGTCTTTATTTCAGTTGGATAACAGGTTGGAGGTGCACTTGTAAGAAAATATTTCACGTGCACATCATCATGGGAGCAAGTAAGTCCTGCTTGTTCTATAATATCACTTATCAACATTTGGAATGTAGTCTGATTGCTCACAAGAATAGCAGAAGTTTGCTTGCTCTCCGCAACCCAATTCAAACACGTGGTTTCTTCTTCCCACACTCCAAGTGCAAATCCAATAACAAATTTTGACATAACCCAGTCGCCGTTCCTTTAAAACAATAAAAAAAAAAAAAAAAAAAAAACTAACCATGCATGCAGTACAAAACTGAGAAACAAAAAATTTGATCGCGTGGTCGATTGATAAAGTCGCGTGGGCGATTCCTCAAATTCGCGTGCGCGATTAAAGAATCGCGTGAGCGATTATGAGAAATCGGGGAAGTGATTAATAAAATCGAGTGCGCGATCACGTTGTATTGTCCTTATATTTGCGTCCAATTTAGGCTAGGGAATGTACTGTATTAAACCCAGATAGATGGGGTTCGGAAAAAACTCAGTTAAATCATTCAGTGAGAACGAAGTTCAATAAATAGGTTTGAGAAAAAAATTCAAATGAATCGCGTGAGCGATTCCCTAATCGTGTGAGCGATTTATAGAAATCGCGCAAACGATTAATAAAATCGAGTGCGCGATCACTATGTATTGGCGTTATATTGGCGTCCATAACAGGTTAGGGAATGTAATGCATTAAACCCAGATAGATGGGGTTCAGAAAAAACTCAGTTCACTCATTCAGTGAAAACGCAGTTCAAAAAATAGGGTTCAAAAAAAATTCAAACAAACCGAAACCTTTCAATACCTTTGATTGTTGTCGTTGTTGTTTGCCATTGTACATGTAATCAGAGAGAGGTGGGTGATACTTAGGGTTTTTGAAGAATCAAACGAACACTGGACAGCACTTCGATCGGAGAAGAAATATCAGAAAAATAGGGTTTTCGTCGCACATACAGGAAGGAGAGAGAAATTGAGAGAATTGGATGACTGTGATTTGGGGCCAGATTCTAATTTTGTATAAATTTTGGGGCCAAAAAGAGTCTGCAAAATCCTGACGTGGCAACTATTTAATTAAGCTGAATAATTAATTAAGAGCTAATCAAGCAAAGGGTTATATAACCAATTCTTTTGAAACTAGGGGTTACATAACTAAAAAAAGACTTGGGGGTCCCTTTTAACCGAATGCCCCTAGTAAGTTGATGGAAAAAATTCAATAGAGCAAATTACATTTTTGGTCCCATAGGATTGGACGATTTGCAATTTTGGTCCCACTGTTTTAAAAGTGACAATTTTGGTCCCGTAGTTTTCAATTTGTGACAGTTTTGGTCCCAACCGTTAAATGGCGGACGGAAACCGTTAAATGTGAGAAAAGTCAAATAAAATAATTAACAAAAATTTCCTAATGAAATTCATAGCCCAGTTGGTTAGGGTGTTTTGTTCCAAGGCAGGGGTCCTAGGTTCAAACCCACGCCATAACCATTTTTTTCCTTAAATAATTATATGCTTAAATATATTTTAATTTTAATAATAATATACAAATATAAATTATAATATATATATGAACACGTGTGTATATTATATATAAATATATAATATTTAATACATATGGTATATAAATATTATTTTTTATAAATACATAATGTATATTTTATATGTATATATATAAATACATAATATACATTTTATACGTAGATATATTATATATTAATATTAAATATATATATATATATATATATATATATATATATATATATATATAATACATAATACATATAAACATTTTATCCTCAAATAATTAAGTCAGTGGATAATCAGCACACCTACACATAGTTCTTCAGCTAAGTACAACTGTAGAAGGGTATAGTTCAGATGGCAAAATACTTATACCCAAAAGCAGAGAACCACCTAAACAGGCAACCCAAATGAAGAAAAAGAATAAAGAATATAATGAACGTATATCTGTAATTTTAGCTTGTATTAATGAATGTATATCTGTAATTGCGGCTTTATATCACGTAGCAGAAGAAGTTATTCCTAATTGTTGCAACAATATTGTGCAGTTGGAGGAGTATATTTTGCTGAGAACCTCAATCATTTGTTAGCCAGAAACTGGAAAAGCTTTGCAGGGCAAAACTACTTCGATGCAAATGGATTATTTCTCTCTGTACTTTGGTCTGGACCACTGTTGGTCATTTCAATCATAATAATGGTCAGTTATTATTCGAAATCTTCGTGTTACTGATAATTCCTCGCCTTAATCTTATGGTTTCTCATCACTTACTTTTACAGGTTAACACCTTGTTTTCACTCTGTACGTTGATTGTGAGATGGAAAAGAGCTGAACTCAGACATCGTGCAAGACTAGCCCGTACTAAACAGGAATGATCTGGTTTTCGACTCTATTTTTGCTCGTGAAAAGGGCAGTTTTTTGTGTTCCTCCTTTTGGTTTTCCTACATCTTGAGTCTTCTCACATGTTAAGGTTTCTGGTTTCAAATGAATTGCTTTCTTGGTAATAGAGAATTTATGGTTACAGACAGTTGGTGCTGATGTTGAAGTGTTTTCTGCAGTTGATTGTACAATTTATCACAGTGGCGGAGTTAGAATTTGAACATTTTATATTGAATCGAACATTTTAGCCAAAAAAATATTCGACCGACCACCAAAATTGAGGGGATCGATGCCCCCACCCGCCCCGTTGCTACCAAAATTGAGGGGATCGATGCCTCCGTCCCGGCATCAGAATCTGTTAAATGGTCCCTTAACAGAATCTTGCATATAAATGAGAATAATAACAATGTGCTTTAAGTATAGAATTCTGAAAATTACTTTTTCATTTCAAGTCTCACTTTATTCTTTCTTGATGGAGAGGGAATATATTATATAACCAATGTGTAAAAATTATGACCCTTTAATTTATGATCGAAAAATAGTTCTAATTTTGGGTATGAAGTATTTTTGTGTGCGAATATATTGAGTTTGGAGGGTGAAAAAGTCCAATACGAAACGGCCGAGCTCTTGTATTTAAGAGAGGGAATGAAAATGATTTTGGAATGTAGAATTGAATGGATTGTGTTTAAACTTTAAAGTCGATTCTCAGGTTATCATTATGCTTATTGAGGAGGCAGATATTCAGTCCCATTCACTTGGTGTGATCATTGAATATTATAGATTTTTTCTCGGATGGTCGTGACTGGCGAGATTTAGGGGTGTGCATAATATGGGAAAACCGGCCGAACCGATCGAAACCGAAATTTCGATCGGTACCGATTATCGAACCGAAATTTCGGTTTGGTATTCGGTTATATTTTTTTGGATATTTCGGTATTCAGTTCAATTTCGGTATTTTGATACGGTTTACCGAACCGTACCGAATACCGAAATTATATAATATATAAATATATATATATATATATATATAATATTATTAATACATGTTATATTTATGCATAGTAGAGTCAGATTATTATTAATATATGATATATATATAATACTTTTAATATATAATATAATACATATGATATAATATATATTTTTTGGTTTTTTTTCCAGTTTTTTTATTTTTTTAATAAAATTTCGGTAAAACGGTTTTTTACCGAACCAAACCGAAATAATTTCGGTTTTTATCAAACCGAACCGTGAAATTCGGTTTGGTATTCAGTTCTTCAAAATGATGTACCGAAATTTTGGTTCGGTTCGGTTCGGTTCGGTAATACCGAATGAACAACCCTAGCGAGATTACAACATATTTGGAGTGAAGATAATTGTCGTGCTGGTGTTTCGACCGGGAAGGATCACGAGACGATTTCAAGGTCGGATATGAATTAAGTTATAATTTTTTTTTCTCTAAAAAAAAATGAAAAAATTCAATACAAAATTATTCACGATATCAATAATTAATCGTTTCATTTACGGTATCAAAATTTGATCCTTAAACTCTATGTTTTAAAACCCAGACCGGACCAAAACCGGTGATTGAAGCTCTATGTTTTAAAACCCAGATTGGACC
Organism: Lantana camara; assembly: GCA_037501455.1. Taxonomy (NCBI): domain Eukaryota; kingdom Viridiplantae; phylum Streptophyta; class Magnoliopsida; order Lamiales; family Verbenaceae; genus Lantana; species Lantana camara. The sequence continues at coordinate 1,935,898 of CM074865.1, forward strand.
GGAACTAGTGACCGGTAGCTTGTACGATACGGGTGATCCCTTAAAACCAGGGCTCCCACGGACCAATCTGGCCCCAGCAAATCGGTAGAAAACCAGTTAAATAACTGAACCGGACCGTTATGCGGGCCAATTGGCCCGGATTCTTATTTTGATTTTTTTTCAAAATTTTAAACCCAAAGTAAAACCAGGGCTCCCATGGACCAATCTGGCCCCCTACAAATCGGTTAAATACCATGGCCCCCACCCTACAAATCGGTTATATAACCGGACCGGACCGTTCTGGGGCCAGTTGGCCCAGATTCTTTTTTGTTTTTTTTTTCAAAATTTTAAACCCAAATTAAATGGTGCAAGTCGAGTTTTGAACCAATGACCTCCACATATGCTCAAGTCAATTGATCTACGGGGAATTCCCGAAAACTCTCCAAATGATAAGTTCAATTCCTTTTAGCTCCCCATTTTCAAAAATGATGTATTAAAACTCAAGAATCGCGTATCTAAAACCCCAAATGATGTATTTGAAATACAAGGAAAAAATCAAGTATCTAAATCCCAGAATCGCGTATCTAAATACCAGAATCGCGAATCTAAAACCCCAAATGATGTATTTGAAAATGGGGAGCTAAAAGGAAGTTTTCAAACCCATGGGGAGTTTTCAAACATTCCCCCGATCGTTACTTCCTTGACAATTCACATGTTAATAATATTGTTAATAACTTTCTGAAATAATAAGTTCACTAAATCCATAAATTACATTTAAAAAGTGAGTTTTAAAAAAATGCTAGTTACAACTACAAGTATTATTATATACGCAGTATGAACTAAATTTAAATATGAATAAAATAGTGTGAAATATTTTGTTTTTCATAATATATATCTATAAAATATATTTGTATGTGTGATTTCTTTTTTTTTTTTTTTTTTCAAAAATAAATTGTATAATATTTGTTAATCAATCATTATCTAAATTGTTTGTAGATTTATGATTTGAAAATTTATTATTGGAGAATATTATTTGAAAATTAACCAATAGTTGTAAGTGATTTAAAATTATATCTATTTTATTTAAACTAGTTAACTTATTTATTTATTTTTATAGATATTTATAATATTATATAAATATATATAATTAAATATAATTATTAGTGATCAAACCGGTCGAACCAGTAAAACCAATAACCAGTAAGGCTTTCGATTCGATCTTCCGATCCGGTCTTAAAACATAGCTTAAACTTAAATTCTCTTTTTTCGCCATATTAGAATTTGATTCCTCAACTTAAATTCTCATATCATCAATCATTGCATTCACAATATTTAGTGTAGCTTATATTCCCTTTTTAATTCCACCATTCATTCTTTACACCTAACATTGAAGTTTAAATCATGTTATATGTTTTTTTTTTCTATACCACCTTTTTAATTAAAATAAATAAACTATATAATATAATTTAAACCCGTTATTATTAAACTTTCGTCATATTAAATAATTTTAGCTTACTATTATTAATTAATACTCAAGCTCTTTTTTCTTTATATAAAATCTAGTTATTTTTTGATAATATAATTCTGATGTTATATTTTGAATTAGCTTAAATAATAGCTAAACTCCTTTATCATGATAAGAATATGTTATCATCAAGTGATATAAATTAGCGGTTCGGAGCTATGTTAACTTAATCAAATGTCTTGAGTTTGAGATCCTTGAAACGCAGTTATCATTGGTAGGGAGAATTTACCTCCAAAGTAGTCCGTCCCGACTCGACCCATGAAAATGAGATATAGAACCAAAAAAAGAGTTGTACACCCTAAGTAGGTCTCGAGTTCGAGTCCCCATGAACACAATTACCATTGATAGAGAGAGTTTTACATCTTAAGTAGTCTCGAGTTCGAGTTCCTGGGAACACAGTTACCTATGATGCACGAACACGGATACGACACGACACGGATACGGTGACCTTAAATTTTTAAAAAAATTTAGAACACGACACGGCTCTGACACAATTATATTATATATAAATAAATAAATTATATATATATTAGTTTATATAAAATAAAATATTATAAAAGTATTTAATATTACAAACTTAAATAAGATACATTATTTTTCAATTCAACATTAAAATCATTACAAATAAAATAAATACATTTTTTATATAATAATTTTATGATAAAAATGAATTTAAATTAATATTAAACATCTTTTATCAAATTTATATAATTATTTTTTTTCTTAAAAAAATATACCCTCAAATATTGAGGAAATATAAATTAAAAATTAATTTTTTTTTGAATTTTTCATGTCGGAGTGTCAGACACTTCTTAAGCTGTGTCCCCCCAGCGTATCGGATTTTTTTTTCAATTTTTTGACACTTTTTGCCGTGTCGGCACATGTCGGAGTTGTGTCTGTATCCGACACTGCATGGGGTAAATTTTTGGAGTGCCCGTGCATTATAGACAGTTACCGTTGGTAGGGTTAGCTTTACACCTTAAGTAATCCGTCTCGACTCGACTATGAAAATGAGCTATAGGACAAAAAAAAAAAGAGTTATGTACCCTAAGTGGTTCGCCTCGATCCGTCCCATGGAAATGAGGTGTAGAAATCAAAAAAAAAATAAAAAAAAAAATATATATATATATATAAGAATATGTTTTCTTTTATATATATATATATATATATTTCAAAGATTAACTTAATTATTTTTGCAGTGTGTTAAACATGGAAACTGCGCGGCCTTTACGATGTCACTTGGACACCCTCTCCAACGACTCAAAGATATATATATATATGGGAAAATTATATCCAACTACCCTGAGGTTTGCCCTAATTACGAATCAGTCCCTCTTTTTTCGTTTATTACATATTAACCCCTAAAAATACTGTTTCAATTACATTTTAACCCCTAAAGAGGGACTGATTTGTAATTGAAACAGTATTTTTAGGGGGGTTGATATGTAATAAATGAAAAAAGAGGGACTGATTCGTAATTAGGGCAAACCTCAGGGTAGTTGGATGTAATTTGTCCTATATATATATATATATATATGGTAGACAAGCAGATCTTGCTTACAAAAACCTTTATGTATAATTCTATACATACATGTATATATATACGGCCTCAAATACACACACGAAGACGTGTGCGTGCGTGTGCGTGTTTTGCCCTCAGCTGCGGCTCTTCTGATGACCCTTTACCTTGGGTAATTCTACATCACCTAGTTTTTCCATGAGAAATTAATTCTTTATTTTAATTTATTTGTTTTCTTGGATAAATAAACAAAAAGTAGCTGCTTGTTTGTTTTTTCCTTGATAAATTGTGAGAATTAATTGCTTCAATTTGAAGTTAGGATTTTATTGTTTTTTTATGCCTGAGATGTAAATTTATTATTTTTTTAATTTTTGTGTGCCGATTTTAATTCATGATCTGGTTAATTCTTTCATTTTATTGACGAATTTTAAATTGTGAATTTTGTATTTTTTGTGGGTAAATGGGTTTTTTTTTTTCCCTCGTCATGGATCTATTTTATCCTAATTTAATTTGCATTTTTGTGTTCAAATTTTTGGTTTTTATAACATAAATATATATTTGAGAAGCAAATCCAACCTTTTTCTCAGTTCTTCCTTTTTTTTTTTTTTTGTAGATTTTCATTAATTTTTTCTCATAATTTTGATAAATTTCTAGCTTTTCTAATTTTTTTAGCAATTCTTTATGATTTTTAGTTTAGTTATAGTGAATAATTCCCTCAAATTTGATGCAATTAAGGTGCTAAGTAGTTTATTGATAGTGAAATTGTTGCATATATATATGTTAAAGAATTGTTTCACTAATTACACTGAACCCCCTTTCTTTGTATCTTTTGGTTGCAGAGATCCTGATCTCTGTTGGAACTAGAGCGAATTTCTCGATCTCCATGCGTGTTCGGAGCACACTTGCATTGCGAGAAGTACCTGAACGATGAGATTGGTGTGTGATTTCTCTGGTAGAATCTCGTCTCTCGCACTATCCGAAGGCGGGCTTGCCTCAGTTTAGATTCGATAAGTCTGCTTACTCTGTTATTTGTCTGTCATTTCGCAGTTTATTGCTTGATTTTATCTTAAAATGAGCTAGCTGTAACATTTACATGCCTCTAGTATTCAGCAGTTATACCATGCAATAATGAAGTAAGGTGCCGTGTGTGTGTGATGCGATGCGAGTGCATCGAGTTTGCTGTGTAGAGATATTGCATCTAGTACTTAGTTCATATTTGTGGAAGTCTATGTAGTTGGTTGCTAAGTTTCTTCTAAGGATTGTCCACACAAATAGATTTGTTACCAGCCTAATCGACTGACGACAACCATTTCGTTCGTGAGTGTCCGAAAACTATCTGCGTGCAGTTAATCATGTGGCGAAAACTTTTACGTGTACAGGCATAAGGAGATGTTCTGCACATCTGGTATCCCAAAATGCCAGACAAAGATCAAGGGATGTTGAGTACAATGGACTAAGAAGCCTCATTTTCTCGAACGTGCCATAATGACATATACCTGCCCTTCAACGCAAGAAACAGCTGAATTGTTAATATGTACACGAGATAAATTATTAACCAATTTGCTAAGAAGTTTATTCTTAGCAAAATTACTCGAAACGGGAATACAAACTGTTACGAAGAACTCCATACAAACTAGACAGTACGCAGACAATACTATCGAAACAGTTGGCATGCTGTAGACACACAAACACACACACAGATCTTAGGTTACTCTTAACACTTTCGGCATATTTCAGGTATTTAAATAAGAATCATTGGTTCCTTTATTTCTTATACTGCCTCCTTAGCAACAGCATCAATGGTTCAGCGAGGAGCTAAATCAGCCAGCAAAACGCCACCAAGAAAATCGGGCTCCTCCATTAACCACACCTGCTCGTCCCCAACAAACCTCGCATTTTGGGCCACCATATGTGCAGTAGCATTTCCTGACGTCTGTACACGTGAGAAAGAGCAACTGCTTAATTGCCTGATATAGCTTTTGGCTTCCTGAAGAATAGAACCCTTTGAATCCAGACTCTCGAGACTGTCCATCGTGTTGTCCGAGTCACCTTCCAATACGACATTATTGAAATAGTATTCGACAGCAAATTCAACAGCACATTTTGCGGCCAATGCGTTCACATCAGTTGTTAGGTTAGGGAAAAACCGTGCTTGAGCCGCCATAAATTCTCCTTTCCAGTTCCTGACAACCACCCCAACCCCAACCCCGCACTTAGAGCCAGAGGTGCTCACATCCTCAAGAAAGTTGACTCCAGCAAAATTCACCTTGTAAAAATCGGGGGGTGGTGGGACCCACCTTTCCGGATAACTCGATACCCCATGTTGAGATATCGATGTTGTACCATGAGTTTCTTGAGCCGAGCTGCTTGATTCACCTGATTGAGTTCCGGTTGTGTCTGTGGTTTGAGCATCCTGGAATTATTTGAAATATAATTTATTCAAAGGTAGTTGTTTGAAATCACTAAGAAAAAGTATTCGCTGAAAATTAAAGGAATAGAGTCTGGTGTTTTTGCTGCTTCAACTTCTCTAAAAGCACTCCTCCAAGAGCACAAAGTTTTTGCAGATACACCTTAAAACCTTTCAATATGTCATGTGGAATATTACTAATCTTATTGTATGCCATGGATTTATTAACTATTCCTCTGTTTTTCTCAGGCCATGCATGTGTTTCAGCAAAAGATCGATATGGATAATAATTGTTAGTAAATTGTACCTTTATTTGAAGAGCAGCGATGTCATTCTTGAGAAGTTCGTTCTGAAACAAAATAAAGATTCATGTTCAGTTTAAATTATAATCATAACTATTGGTGTTCTTGCAGTTGGAAGATGGCTAAACCTTTTTCTTTGTCACGTATTTGAGTGCTGTTTCAAGTTTTGCTTCGAGCTGGTCTATCTCCTCTGTACTAAAATGCCGAAGATTCTCAGCCTTTATTAGCCTATAGAAGAGAACTATAAGATGTCGGAGTTTTGGAGAACGAAAACAAGAGAATGTTGCTGCAATTTTGGATTCAGACCTGAGGTATTTTATCTTTTCCTCGATTCCACTGCTCATTTCAGTGTGATTCGTGTATTTCCCCTGCAATAAGTAAAAACATTATTAAACAAAAGGATAGCACGGAGTTAGCGGTGGCAAACTTATGTTATTATACATGCTGTGGGTGATGAATCTGCCAAGAAAATGGTAGTTTCGTGCCCCTCAAATGAGATTATCTAACCCTCTTTACTAAGAATCCTGGCTTTTGGCTGTCTGCCCCTGATGTCGATAAGACTACCACCCCATAACTTTGAGTAATTACTTAAACCTACATTCTACAATTTCAAGATTAGAAATAGCCCCTTTAGATTGTCAAAATCAATCAAAACTAAACAGAAGTTTCTTAAGGTTTAAGAATTTGGATGCTATTAATCCATATATGCAAGATCAGTTTAAAGCTTTATTTGTAACACCATTTAAATGTGTAATAAATAACAGAAAGAGTAACTGTGATAGGGATGTCTGCATAATTTTGAAACTAAAAGGCAATATCTGTGTAGTTGTATATATTTACAGGGAAATACAATCCAGACCATTTCTAGTAAAAATAACTATATCTTTACCAATCCTTTTTTCTAGTTTTGCAACTACATTCAATAATTTCGAGTAGTTTTATGCCGACAGGGAAAACAGGTACCTGGGATTCGACTTCGTGGCCCTCAGAGTCCAAGTGCACAGATAACTTGCTGAGTATGTCTTTGATGCTTCAGAGAGAGGAGAGAAGAACAATATTTAGCAGAGAGAGAGAACAAGTTAGCAAAAACAATTAACTGTCCCAAAGTTTTTCACCTGAAATAAAATTTCCAAGACAGTATAATCAACAGCTAACACTTCCAAAGAGAACAGTTTAACATCACAATTCTGCACAACAAGAGAGTGTAAAAAAAGGCGCGGAAACAAGAAAAGACATGCAACGACGGTTTTCTTATGTCGACTGCCAGGAATATAGCAGAAAGTTGGTAATAAATCTCTACCAAGTCATCTCCAGCAGTTCAATGCATGATTTATTTGTTCAGAGGCAGCCTACCTGATGGAGGGTGGGGTACTCGAATCACCTTTGTATTATTGTTACGTTTTCTTTAGTCATTCTCTTAATGTCTTATCAGTTCTTCCTATTATGTGAAGATTTTAAGCAGCACCATAATGCAGGCAATAATTACATTGTTCTGTTCACCTTTTTGCACTTTACTACATGAACTTTCAAGTGTAACCTATTATTACATATACTATTCAAGAATTGCATCTTATCGTTCAGCGGTGTCTCAGGCTTGTTAAACCGGCCGGGAAGTTTGCACCTGCCGGCCCATGACAGCTGCGACTGGCATGAAACACCGTATATGTACCAAATTCCAAGTACTGAGATAGTTTAGTTAGCAACCGGTAACAAATGAAAAGTTCGGATAGTAAAAGGGCCTATGAAGCTTCATGTAAAAACATTGCAGAAAGTGTAGAATTGCTGCTGCATAACAAAATCTTCAAGATTGAAGAACAACATAACCAGCTTCAGAAAGGAAATAAAACAGATTGAAGAGACAACAACATCCAGTAGTGGCCACAAGAAAGGTGGCAGGATTCCATCTTTCTTCTCTTATTCGAGTTCTCCGGAGACCGGGGACTGAGAAGGAGGAAAGAAATGAAAGAATCAATGCAAGAATGAGAGTTTCAAATGAAGTATTGGAAATGATAATTTGAGGTTCAGCAATGGGATATCAGTTTGAGCTCTCCATGTTTCCTATGGTATTCCACATCAACCACAGGGTTTTCAAAACATTACAATTACACCCCATAATTCCCATGAGACTCTCCAAGATCCCCTAACTACAATAGTTCCTACCATCCTCCACTTTGGGGCATATCAAAATGATCAATAATTGTGTGGTACCTATGATCATTACCATCAAATCCTAATAAATGTTACATTTTACCTCTATTTCTCTATTTCACGTTGATATCACATCGACAGTCAATGTTTCACGTCACACTCTACTGCTTACTCCGCTAATCCAAATCTAACTCTTCAATAGCCGATCCTCCCATTCCCCGCTTCTTGTGTAACCCTTTCAACACGATTTGTGAACTCGCTTATCGCAACGAGTTCATAGTTGCCCGGTATATTTTTGTAGATATCGCGCACGTTTAATGAATTATGTTGTTTATGCCCAAAGGGGTGTGATATTTTTTATACATTTATCAAGATGGTGACAATGTTATGAAATTTGTTTTCACCTTGGAGTAGTAATGTTAATATCATTGGAACACTCATGCAAACTAAATAGATGTGTGTCTCTCCATTCATGCAAGAGCTTTTCAATTTAAGGTCGTCCATCAAATTGAAACTACAGTAAATATAAATGTACATAATTCATATAAGCCAAAATGAGCAAAGCCCAAGGTTTTAGCCCTATGCATATATAAGCCCATTCAATTTCAATCCTTGATAATAGGTTTCCCAATAGCTTAACATCATGTCATATGTTCATCCCCAATCTACCACTATAAATATCACACTATTCATTTAGGAAAGTATTTTACCACTTAAATATTTTACTGTTCATTATCTGATTTGAAAGTCGAAGGACCTATGTTTAGAGCTTTTCTAAAGGTCATTTGTATTAATGTATATTCAGATCGTGGAGCTAAAGGACTTGTGTTCCATCACCTCTTTAGTTTAAAGAATTGAACTTATTGATGCAGATCAAAATAATTTTCTCACACCAAAGAAATTTTTGAATATGTAGATCTTCACCTTAAAGAATCCTAATTACTATAAGTAAACTACATATGTTTTTTACCGTGATTGTGTTGCTACATATATGTTTCTTATCCATCTTCTTATGATCATCTAATTAGTTTTGCTATTATTGTACCACAAAGTATTTGGAATAGCCAAAATCATGTCTATTATTCCTATTTTCTTGGTTGGGGTGATAGATGGATGGATAAAAGTAATTCAAGATACTAAAATCATTGTTTTATTTGTGAAGTTATTCGATTAAACTTCAATACCATTCATGTCAACAATTCTTGATTTAACATCCAATTCTTGAATTGCAAACTGATGAATTACAATTCAGTCCATTACTTCACTCAAACTCATACTAGTTATTACACTATTACTAATGGATAAGCAAGGAAGCAAAGACAAAGAGTATTTACAACTCTGACAGCACCAACAAAGGAGCCAATAAGGCAAGAGTACTTTTGTGGGGACTGTCTCCTTCTTACAAGATAAACATGAAACCTTTATTGACACGTCTCACTCCAAAACTTTATTCATGCAAGAAAGGTTTTAGTTTCCTTAACAAATGTAACAATGCTACGTATGAGCCTACAAGGCATATTTAAGCAGTCGGTTAGTTAAAACATCTTTGACACAAAATAACTCAAAAAATCACAATAAAAAACACGCAATAAAAGCAAAACATGGCTTCAAAGGTCCATCGGGAAAGTTTATTTAATTGGTCTCTCACATCTTCTACAAAGATCAACAAAGAATTACCATATATATGTATGCACTTGTGATATTATCATAATTACTAGAGTTTGAGGAGTAAAAATGTCTAATTCAATTAAATTTAGACATGATCTGTATATACATGCATAATATTATAATATTTGAGGTTGAGATTCGAAATATATACCAACCACACGATAACAATAAACGACTCGTTTGCAGTAAATTTGCAAGAATGAATCTGGAGTAGCATTTAGTCCCCATTAGTTTTATAATCAAATATGAATTGTCATGTTTATTCCTTATGTCTCATCTTTATCTGTTAAGGAGAAAGATGTTTCAACTTTAGCAAGTACATACACACACAAACATATATATATATATATATAGACACACACAAGGTTTAACTTTATATGCATGCAAGTATGCAACGTAGGAGCTGCGTGGCAGTGACCAACCCTCCACAGTCCACCGCCTCAATTCCCGAAAGTAATATAAACATCAACACACAGAACTAATCCAGACATAGATTCTCGAACAAACATGGTAAACAGACAATAATCACGCAGATCAGAGACATAGACAAGCAAAGAGCAGCAGCAGAAACTAGCTTTAAGATCAAGAATTGAGGTTCTGAAAAAATATTGATCACGAACATCATTTGCACTCAAAAAGAAGAGAAAACTATAAACATGAGATCAGAAGAATGAACTGTACTTGGAGCTAGAGTATTGGTAGAGCCTCCGGGAAGGTGAGAAGACGATGACAGCAACTTCAGCATCGCATAGAACTTAGAGCTCACGAGCTTTCTTCACGAGCCCTTGTCGCCTCTTGGAAAAAGCCACCTGTCTAGCTGATTTGTCGTCGATTTTCTTGATCTTGATCCTCTCTTTCCCCATGCTGAATTAAACAATTGAGTCAGAACTCAGAAAGATGGAAACTTTATACTGTTTCCATGATTATTGGCAGCCATTATTGAATAGTACAGCACATGATCAAGAAATGCAAAGGCCCTTTTGAGTTTTGACTAAACTTTACACATAAATAATAAATTTACTCGCTTTGTGAATAGTGTTGAAGAAAAGATCAAAAGAAACTGTGCTGAAAGTCTGAAACACTAAAAGTCAAAGAGTTTACCTGTTTTCGTCGGTGTTTATGATCATAAAATATGTTGTGAATATTCTGTTGGATTTGCCATTTTTGGTTTTAATTAAACCCAAACTTTTGAAGGGATCGAAAAACCCTTCTTTTAAGCTCAAGTAAACCAATATAAGAAAGATCGACATCTTGAAATAAGGGATTTTCAACCCTATATTTGCGGATCTATATTTTGTGAGCAAAAGGGGCAAACAGCCAATCATTATTTAAGAAAAATCCACCAAAGAAAGCTACAAATTGGACTTTTCTTTATGGGATTAAGAGAAAACCAATAAATATCCATTTGCTCACCCCAAGAAAATTCACCAAATCAGAACAGGAAACCACGTCGTTTCGATTCAGTTCAGTGGGTAGGACACAAGATGACATTTTTCTCAGCAAGATTTCATTTTTCTTCAATAAATTACAAATCTGTCAAAAAATTGAAGAAACCCTCGAACGCCTTCTCTGCAAACAGATCAAACATGAGAGATCTGAAGCTCTTTATCAAACATAAACCTCAAAAACAATCAATTTACCTTTTCTGACATAAAAGAGTGGAGCTGATAATAGTGCTCTTCTTCGTCAGAAGAAACAACTAAGGGAAACAAGAAAACTCTGTGAAGCTGATAAGAAGAGCATCTATGGATCTTTCGAGACTGGAAAAATGATGATTATACACGAAGAAAGAGCAAACTAGGGCTTACATATATAGAGGAAAGGAAGAGAAAAGATTCAGCTATTAAGCTTACTTGTAAGAGGGTTTCGTGGGGTAGATCAGAGAAACACAAACACAAAAGAATCTGCCACTTGTCTGAGAAACACTTGCTCCAAGTAAGCCAAGTGATCTCAATAATATCCTCCAATTTCACATGAATTGCAATTATATCCTTTAACGGGGAGATTCTTTGGTTAATGTAGTTTTAGTTCGTCTATTTGGGATTCACGAATACTTTTAAAAATATCATTTTATCATATCTTATTGTATTATATATTGTGTCTGATACTTCTCACGTGAGAAATTTAAAAAAAATTCACGTTGACAACTTGACATATCCGTATCGTATCTTATCCGTATCACAGTATCCGTATACATTATAGGTTTAGTGTAATTAGGAGACTATTGGATTTTATATTGGAATTCGCAAATGTTGCGACCCCTCTTGTGTTGTTTTGACATTTGAAATGACAACTATATTTATCCTCATCATCCTCAATTTTTGAATCTTGATTATAGTACTATGCCTTTTCAAGAATCCTATTGTTCATAACTATGTATTTGGAAACAATTTAATTATATGTGGGGATGTTATGAATTATTATTTATGCACAGAAACTAATACGAGATACGAATGATACTATATAAAAGTTCGATATAACATGATAAAATGATATTTTTATAAATGTTTGTGAATTAAATATGTCAATACATGCACTTTGAGCTAACTTCATTACCTTATTTTTAATAAATTAAGTTTTCATATCAAATCTCATTTCGCAAAAAAAATTAAGTTTTTTTATGTCATCATCTTCGTCGGAAAATGGCAAATTGAGATCATTTATGGTCAGAATTAGGGTATAATTCATAATGATCACACTGAAAGAACCTGGGAGTAATTAACATTTCATACTGAAAAGTGGTGCTAGATTCATAAATTTCATACGTGAGACATACTGGACAATATTTGAGTTTTACGAGCAAAAAGTTAATTAACGCATAATCTTTTGAACAGATAACACTAATTTCTTTTTGACTATTTTAACTAATACATGGAGTTCAGGAAAAAGAAAAAAAACTCCTTATTATAGCCACAAGATAACTACATAAAATTTAAGCTGGAATATTAGGAATATGATTGCTTAATTTCATTTTGATAAAAAAACACCAAAGTTCCTAAGGATGATATAGCTCTTATTTTAATTTCATCAGGGTTTTGAGTTCAGGCATTCAGAAAAATAAACATTTATTATAGAATGAATGCATTTCTATTTTTTATTATTATTGTTTTTTTTTTTCAACCGAAGGCCAAACTAATTCAGAAAAATAAACATTTATTATAGAAAGAATGCATTTCTTAAATGATATAGTGGAAAAGAATTTTAATATTAATGGTTTTTAAATCTGTTTTGTTTCGCTGGATGTTAATATGGACGCGAAATCATCCAAAAATTTATATGTTCAGGGAGATTTGGATCTGATTTGAAGCTGAAAGCAATAGTAAATGTGAGCTTAAAGGCCAAAATATGAGAAAAAGAGGTTGTAACCTATTTTAGTTTTCCTGCGCTTAAGACAGTTAATTTGGTCGAGATTGAGTCGACAGAGAGTGAGGGTAGCTAATAAAGTATATATTGAATATAATGCAGAAGTAGTGACTTACCAGAATAATAAATGGGGAGATATTTATAGGAGGAAGTCTTTGTGCGTGCTTAGTACGTATAATCAAATATACAATTAATGCACGCCTGCACGGTATAGTATAGGTAAGCAGCAGTATGGTTCTTCCTACCAGCCTTATCAAAGTATTTGTAGGGGATCTTCAAACATTAATTAATGCAGCTGGAGAGGTGATGTCCTGCATTAAATATTCTTTTTGTACAAAACGCTCTGGGTCGAATCGACCATCCGCTCGAAAGGCTCCCGGTCGAAAAACCATCTTGCTCGAGGGATACTTGACCAAGCTGATAGCCCTAAAGAAGTATCCTCCTTATAAGTATTGGGTTGAGAATAGTCATAGTGGCGGAGCCACATGCATTTGAGGGGTACAATTAACCCTCCTAAAAAAAAATTTATTTATTTATTATATAGCTATATTTATATGTAATTTTATGAGATTTTTTATTATTGATCCCTCTCACCAAAGTTAAAATTAATACTAGTGATGGTCAATATAGTAAACTAGTAATAATTAAGACCACACCTAAAAAAAATTTATGGGATTTTTCTTTAGTATTATGCTTTGATCGACCCCCCTAAATAATTCTGACTCCGCCACTTAGGGCTAGGATCGGAGCATCCAGTGCTAAATGGATGTCCTTCGAGGCTCCCAGATCATCGTCATGTAATAACACGTGACTCCGACTAACAACCCAAGATATCTCCTATCAAATATCAACAAAATCTCAAGTTTGAACTTTTAAAAATACATTTATTATAAAGTGAATGCAATATCGCAAATGATATAATGGAAAAAGATTCAATATCATCACATCAGGCTTCGGTTCAAGATTTCTTGAACACAATTATTATAGCCTGAGTCCACATAGTAAGTTGGAGAGAATTAGGTCCCAAGGGACGCCCAAGTCTTTTTTTAGGGATATAACCCTCAATTTCTTTTCCCTTTTTCTTTCCCCGATATTTTCTGACGTGGCATCTTTATATACTAATCAAGTTGCAATTAACTCGTTTTGTAAAAGGAAGAAATTTTAGGGGCCTTTCTGCAAATAAAATAAATTTATAAGTTATAACAAAACGAAAACAAAAGCCCTAAATCTAACATAATTTCTCCATTTTTTCTTCCTTTCCTCTTCCGCTCTTATCCCGTTCTTCTTCTTCGGCTACATCCCCCAGATCTGTCCCTTTGTTCGCATATCATATCAGCATCACCATCACGTATTTGAAGTTGACCCAAACCACAGGTTTTAGGGCTTGAAGTCGAGCATCTAAGGACTGGGCTTCATGAGCAATGAACAACTATTAAGAACATGAACCCCAATCCTTAGAAGCTAACTCCAAGCTCCAAAACGGTGATTTGTTTTCGCGTTCGTCTGCCTCTATTGAAGAAGAAGAAGAAAGAAGGGGAGAGAGAAAACAACTAGGGTGATGGGGTCCAAATACGATCGTCCCACATGAAGACACGTGGCATCACCGAGCTGATGACATCTGTCTCCACAAGGCTGCACCCATCAGCGCACGAGCGCTAAGCCATGCGCTAAGCCAGCCGCCATCAAGGGTGAATCCATCTGCGCACGAGCGCCAAGCCCAACAAACGCAATCCTTCTTCAAGGAGTTAAGCCCAACGAGCGCTATCACTCCCACGAGCGTCCAACAAACTGAACGATTGGTACGCCCACGTGCCAAGGGAGCACTCTTCGAGCGTCACACTCCCTCAGAGTGGCCTCCCCTTTGGCTCGTCACTTGAACTGGAGCCTTCATCCCCCTCAGCGGATATCTTGGCCTCCAATACTCCAGGTTGTCACGAGCGCGCTCTTAAGCCCTCGTCACCAACCACCCAAATGGCTCTCTGACACAACGTACATGCCCGCGCACCTGCCACTGTTGCCAGCACTAACTTTCGGCCACTTTTGCAGAAGATTCCTCCTAGGTTTCTCTCTCACAGCGCCACGTGTTAGGGCGACATCCGGCCAGGACCACTTGAGGCAAATGACCAAAGGGCCCTTGACCCTCAACTATAAATAGCCAAAGTCATCTTCTACACAAGTAAGCTTTCTTCACTTCTGCAACTGTGACTGAACTTACATTTCTTCATACACAAAACTGACTTGAGCGTCGGAGAGCCAAACTGGGTATCACCCCCAGTTCCCCCAGCTTGGCCTTCTGACTCTTCTTGTGCTTGTCCCAACAGGTTGAACCCCTTTCTCTTTTTCCGGCGAAGCTCCGGTGGTTTCCTCCACAAAATACAAATCGTAAAGTGATCGGATTCAGACCCATCCATTTCTGGACCCATCATTTTTGGCGCCGTCTGTGGGAAACCAGTCCTACATCTTCATCCTTTCTTTTTGTTGGTTGAAAAACAAGCACATCTTCACTTTCAACAGCCATGGTTGCAACGAGATCTGGAGCTGTAGGAGGAGGAGAAAACACCTCCCAAGATGCAAATATCGTTCTTCCCTCCACCG
Organism: Lantana camara; assembly: GCA_037501455.1. Classification (NCBI taxonomy): domain Eukaryota; kingdom Viridiplantae; phylum Streptophyta; class Magnoliopsida; order Lamiales; family Verbenaceae; genus Lantana; species Lantana camara. The sequence continues at coordinate 1,951,404 of CM074865.1, forward strand.
CCACTGGTGGAGCGCCGCCACCTTCCGTCGCCGCTGGTGGAGCACCTCCCGCCGCAGGAGTGACTCCACAGGCGGAATCCTCTGTACCACCACCTGCACCGCCGGTGATGCCCATTCCCACCACCGCGGGGGGAGTTTCTCTCTCAGTTCCACCGCCGCTTGCACAGAATTCCTGGGTCCATCCCCAGATGAACCTTGGAATGCAAGGTTACCTGATGCCTTCTCCTGGATACTCCCTTACTCCGGCGATGATGATGCCACCAGTCCAGCCATACCATGCCGGACAACTCCAGCTCCCAGTGGTGGTCCCCAGGGAGATTGAAGGAGTGGAGTTACCTCCACTGACCACCCAACAATTGAGGGCTCTATACGCCCAATGTGAGGTTCAGACGGCTCAGGGGGCATGGGAAAGGTTCCATTCCATGTACTTTCCCTCTGGGCAGGCCACTCAGGTTGCGGCCCCTTTAGGCGGACAGCAAAACTTTCCCCTCAGAGAAGCCCAGGCTGTCCTGAGGGCACAACCACCACCACCACCAACGAGAGAAGTGCCCCAGCAGGAGGGCAACGAGCGCGTCTCCGTGGGCAGGAACAAGGAGCCCACGGAGCGGGTGAATGAAAATGAAGGAGACTCTCATGTCTCCAGGAGGGGCTCACGAGCCCACAAGGACAAGCAAGTGGAAGTAAATCCTGACGTCCTCGCGGCTGTGCAAGACCAGCTGCAGGGCCTCAAGGATATCGTGGGGCAGCTCTCACGAGGGCGCTCAACTCAGATCTCCCATAGTCGGGATGAACGGGTTGACGCCAGGAGCACCCGCACCAAGGACCCTCCACCAAGGGTCCCCCGTCGCAAGGAGCCGGAGGAAAATTTCGGCACGTACGAATATCACCCACTGGCGAGAGGCTCACCCCTCGTCGAAGAAGTTCTGATGGCCCAAGCCGGCATGGCCAAAGTCCCCACATCCATCAACAGATACGACGGGACAACCGATCCAGCGGAGCACTTGGATCATTTTGTACATCTCATGCACCTTTACGAGCATTCCAGCCATTACTGGGCGAAAGTGTTTGTCACTTCCTTGGTAGGGATGGCTCAAGAGTGGTATAAGCGCCTGCCACCGCGCTCGATACACTCGTATGAAGAACTGGCCGACGCCTTCCTCAACCACTTCAACTCTTTGAAGGCACCAGTCACCGCACCCACAACCCTTTACAACGTGGTGCAGGGCAAGAGCAAATCACTGCGCTCGTTCTTCACCCGCTTCAATAAGGAGATCTTGCAGGTGGAAAGGCCCTCGATGGATTTCTTGATCCCAGTGCTCTTCCAGGCTGTGGATCACAAACAATATGTGAGTAAAAAATTTGCTGATGCCATCGTGGAGAGAAGGCCTGGGACTCTCATGGGCCTAAGAGAAATAGCCGAGCCGTTCTTCGCGCTCGAAGATATGTATGGGACGAACGGCCCCCGACATCATAGCCCGGCCAGGAACGAGCGACCTCATCACGAGCGGGGGCGGGAGGTGGCAGTCAAGAAAGAGCGCCCTCAAGAGCGTAGAAGGTCGCCACCACCCCCTCGTAGATTCGAGCGTATTCCGCTCACCAGGCCAAATTCTGAAGTCTACAATCTCTCCGATAAGAAGCTCTTCAAAAGACCCATCAAAATGAGAGAGACAGACTCACTCAGGCGCTCGAACAAATACTGCGCCTTCCACAAGCAGAGAGGGCACGACACGGATGAGTGTCGCCAATTGGAGGCTGAAATCCAAAGGCTCGTCGCAGGGGGCCACTTGAAGGAATTTGTCCGAGTGCTCGAGCGCTACGATGAACAATGCAATGAGCGCTCTGGAAGTAGAAGGAGAAGCCCTTCCCGGTCAAAGAGCCCAAGGGGTAGGGGACCCCCTGAAAGCAGCAGCCGCCGAGGTAATAAAGGCAAAGCCCCTGAACAAGAAAACGAGCCCTTCGCAGTCATAAATATGATCGCAGGAGGCTCATCAGGAGGGGATTCAAACGCCTCCCGACGGAGGTTCGTCCGGAGCTACAACCAACGCCCATCAGTGCCCAAGCCTATCTACGCCATCCAGAGATCAAGCGCTCAAAGGTCAAGAGAAAATGATGTAATAGGCTTCGATGATAGGGATCTAGAACATATTGTAACGCCCCATGGGGAGGGTGTAACCTCAGATTGCCCCATGGTGGTTAGTTTAGATGTTCATAACCATGTTGTAAAGAGGGTATTGGTAGATAGTGGAAGCTCCGTTAATGTTTTGCCTTACTCTACATTCTTAAAAATGAAGGTTGATCTCCCGCTCGAGCCTCTTAAAACAGCCCTCATTGGCTTTGGAGGCTCGGAAGTTGTCCCACGAGGGCAAATACGTCTGGCTACTTCGTTTGGCCGAGCCCCTCAACGCAAAACACTCCTGGTAACGTACGCGGTGGTGGAGATAGACATTCCATATAATATCATAATTGGGCGCCCTGCCCTCGTTGATTTCAAAGCCATCATCTCCACATACCACCAGAAGATTAAGTTTCCTACTTCCGAGGGCGTCGGAGAAGTGCTCTGCAATGTACGAGAGACTTGGGAATATTACATGTTATCCCTCAGAAAGCCAAAGGCGGAGAAAACCTTCCAAGTCGGCTCCACCAAGAAGTCAGTAGATTTCCCCAATCTAGACGAGGACAGCCCGGCACGAAAGAGGGCAAAGTTGAATAAGAAGAAGAACAAGAAGAAGAGGGGAGACAACGGGGAGCATCCCCTCGAAAATGTCCCCCCAGGGGTCGTTGGTGGATCGTCCTCAGAAGGAGACGAGCCGGAAGAGAGTGAACCAGCATCTGGCGACCGTTTGACAGGAAAGAAGAGGGCGCTTGAACTTCCTCGCCCTGAGGTAAGGATCGAACCCTCGGAAAAGTTCCTTACCATTGAGCTGGAGCCCGGAAACAAGGATAAGACTACACAGATAGGCTCAAACCTCTCAGGGCCTTCTCAGATCATGATGATTGATTTTCTGAGGGAGAACAGGGATGTGTTTGCATGGAAAGCTTCAGATCTCACAGGGATTGACCCGAGCGTCATAGTCCATAGGCTCAATGTGGATCCCTCATTCAAACCCATCAAGCAGAAAAAGCGAGATGTACATGGCTTTCGGAAAAAAGTCATCGAAGAGGAAGTTAATAAACTCCTAGAGGCTCAATATATCGAGCCCATTTTGTATCCGGAATGGCTGTGCAACGTCGTCTTGGTGCCCAAGAGCGCGAACAAGTGGCGCATGTGTAACGATTTCACTGATCTCAACAAAGCCTGCCCCAAAGATCCTTACCCGCTGCCCCGGATTGATCAATTGGTGGATTCGACCGCTGGTTGCGAGCTAATGAGCATGATGGACGCTTTCCAGGGATACTATCAGATTTTTATGGCTCCAGAAGATCGCCCCAAAACCTCGTTCGTTGTCCATCTGGGGGTATATTGCTTCCTAGTCATGCCCTTTGGACTTAAGAACGCTGGAGCTACATATCAGCGGCTCGTTAACAAGATGTTTGAAAAGGAAATCGGTAGGTCCATGGAGGTTTACGTGGATGATATGATTGTCAAAAGCGAGCGCCAGGTTTCCCACTTGGAAGATCTCAAGCGCACCTTTTCAATCTTGCGCCAGTATGGGATGAAGTTGAACCCTTCAAAGTGCACCTTTGGAGTGCAAGGGGGAAAATTCCTAGGGTACATGGTCAGTCAGAGGGGAATTGAGGCCAATCCGGAAAAGATCAAGGCTATTTTGGAGATCCCTTCCCCTCGAAATTTGAGGGAAGTGCAGGTCCTGGTGGGAAAAATCATTTCGTTGAACAGATTTATTTCGCGCTCGGCGGACAGGAACCTTCCCTTCTTCAAAATTTTGAGGAACGCGCGTAACTTTGCTTGGACGGAGGAATGCGAAAGGGCGCTGCAGGATATGAAGGCTTATCTATCGAGCGCCCCACTGTTGACTAAGCCCGTCGAAGGTGAGAAATTATTTATGTATCTTTCTGTTTCTCCTGGAGCCACAAGCGCTGTTCTGGTCGCTGTACGAGAGCGAAAGCATTTGCCTGTCTATTATCTGAGCAAAACATTGCAAGGAGCTGAAAAAAAGTATTTGGAGATTGAAAAATTCGCGCTCGCTCTTATCAACGCCTCAAGAAGGCTACGGCCTTATTTTCAAGCACACTCCATAACGGTTCTCACCGACCAACCCTTGAAGCAAGTGTTGTCCAAGCCAGATGTATCTGGTAGATTAATCAAATGGGCCATCGAACTGAGCCAGTTTGACCTCTGCTTCGAGCCCAGGACGGCGATACAGGCTCAAGTCGTAGCAGATCTGCTGGTTGAGCGCTTTGGTTTCGAGCCCACCGTTGCAGAGAATGAGGGGTTATGGGTACTGCACACAGATGGTTCCTCAACCTCACAAGGGGGAGGAGTAGGAGTGGCCCTCAGAAACCCCGATGGGATTGAGCTGGACTTTGCAATCAAGCTGGATTTCCAAGTCACCAATAACGAAGCAGAATATGAAGCCCTCGTGCAAGGGTTGAATATTGCTTTTCAGAACGGAGCCTCTAGAATCACCGCTTATGTGGATTCACAGTTAATAGCAAGCCAGATTGAAGGAACTTATGAGGCTCGAGAAACCACCATGATACAGTACTTAACTAGAGCCAGAGAAATCATTGGGAAATTCAAGGAATTTCATCTACTTCAAGTGCCCAGAGGAGAAAACGAGCGTGCGGACGCTCTGTCAAAGTTTGCATCCGCTTTAGAGGGTACTTCTGAACGTTCTGTTACGTTCCTTAGAACTGAGGAACCTTTGATCAAGGAGAAGGCCGCCACCAAGATAATAGCCATGATTGATCCAAACGAGCCCTGCTGGCTTGATGACGTCATTATTTTCCTTAAGGACGGAATTCTTCCCACTGACAAGGTGGAAGCAAGGAAGGTCCGAAATAAAGCCCCTCGTTTCGCTTTGGATACCGAGGGGAGGTTGTTCAAAAAATCATTTCAAGGGCCCCCAATGAGATGCCTGAGGCCCTCACAAGCAAAGGAGACGCTCGAACACATACATAATGGAAGCTGTGGAAATCACTCTGGAGGGCGTATTTTGGCAAAGAAGGTTCTGAGAAGTGGGTTTTATTGGCCTACAGTTCTCCAGGATGCCATCGAATTTTCAAGGAAGTGCCCCAAATGCCAATTCCATTCGAATCTCCCTCAATTGCCAGCCGCACAAATGATCCCAATAGACGTCTCTTGGCCTTTTGACCAGTGGGGAATAGACATTGTGGGCCCCTTGCCCATGGCTGCGGGACAAAGGAAGTTTGTCATTTTAGCCGTCGACTACTTCACCAAGTGGGCCGAGGCTGAAGCTGTTGCGAAAATCACTTTCAAGGTTGTGAGGGACTTCATTTGGAAGAACATCATTTGCAGGTACGGTATACCGAGGGTGCTCATTTCTGACAACGGGTCCCAGTTCATAGCGGCAGACACACGAGAATGGTGTTCTGAGTTGGGTATAGAACAGCGATTTACCTCTGTAGGACATCCACAATCCAATGGGCAAGCAGAAGTTACCAATAGGATCATCTTGCAACATCTGAAAACCATGCTGGAAAGCAAGAAAGGTGAATGGGCTGAGGAGCTGCAAGGAGCGCTTTGGGCTTATCGCACCACCCCACGAGCGGCCACTGGAGAAACACCTTACGCGCTCGTTTATGGATCAGAAGCAATGATACCAGCGGAGATTGTAAATGAATCCGCTCGTGTCGGCTATTTCGAGCCTCAGCTCAACGATGGCAACAGGAGCTTGGAGTTGGACCTGCTGGATGAAAGGAGAGACCGAGCGTGGGCTAAGATCCACCACTATAAAGCCTCTGTGGCCCAACAGTACAACAAGCGTGTGAAGGAAAGAACTTTCCAGCTGGGAGATTTGGTCTTGAAGAAAGTGGAAGTATCCAAGCACGTGGGGAAATTGGACCCCAATTGGGAAGGCCCATTCAAAGTCGTACGACTCAGAGCTAACAACACTTACACCCTGGAGACACTTCAAGGTGAGCGCTTGCCTCGCCCTTGGAACGCATGTAACCTCCGGCGGTTTTATGTTTAAAAGCTCTTTACAAACCCTGATGTAACAACCCTCTTTGACGGGTTCAATGTACTTCCAATCACAAGTAAAAGGTAACATGATCTTTTTAATTTCTTTAATATTCCTGTTTCTTTGGTTGCTTGAATGAATAAGTCCCACGTCCCTCGTCTTTGCGAGCGTGGTTGGCAACTCATTCCAATATGTATGCTGTTATCTCGTATGGGTTACGCTGGCCAGCACTCTACTCCGAATGGGGGGACGCCCTCATAAGGATAGACTGGTTACGCTCACAACCAAGCAGGTGAGTTGGAAGAAGATTGTGAAGAAAATCCTAGTAGGCCTTGGCTGTTTCTTAAAACGCCTTGCGCTCGAAAACGGGATCTCCTACAAGAATGGATCCTAGTAGGCCTTGGCTGTTTCTTAAAACGCCTTGCGCTCGAAAACGGGATCTTCTACAAGAACGGATCCTAGTAGGCCTTGGCTGTTTCTTAAAACGCCTTGCGCTCGAAGATGGGATCTCCTACAAGAACGCATCCTAGTAGGCCTTGGTTGTTTATTAAAACGCCTTGCGCTCGAAAACGGGATCTACCACAGAAATAGTCCTAGTAGGCCTTGGTCGTTTCTTAAAACACCTTGCGCTCGAAAAGGGGATTTCCTGCAGAACCAAGAAAACGACAAGAGCCAGAGCGCTCGAACGATGACCTCAGAATCAAATAGGGATTGCACAAGTCTTGAACGAGGGCAACCACTCAGTAAGACCCTCGTAAATACTCAAGACCTAACAAAATCCCCCCCAAGGGCGGAAAGAATGTCGCAAGTCTTGAACGAGGGCAACCACTCAGTAAGACCCTCGCACACACTCAAGGCTTAGCCAAATTCTCCCAAAGCAAAAGTTTATACAAGTCTTGAGCGTAGGGGCAATCTCACAGTAAGACCCTCACGATCGCTCAAGACTTAGACAAATTTACAAAGGCAGAAATTTATACAAGTCTTGAGCGTAGGGGCAATCTCACAGTAAGACCCTCACGATCGCTCAAGACTTAGACAAATTTACAAAGGCAGAAATTTATACAAGTCTTGAGCGTAGGGGCAATCTCACAGTAAGACCCTCACGATCGCTCAAGACTTAGACAAATTTACAAAGGCAGAAATTTATACAAGTCTTGAGCGTAGGGGCAATCTCACAGTAAGACCCTCACGATCGCTCAAGACTTAGACAAATTTACAAAGGCAGAAATTTATACAAGTCTTGAGCCGGGGGGCAATCACACTATAAGACCCTCACGACCGCTCAAGACTTAGACAAATTTTCAAGAGCAAAAATAAAATTTATACAAGTCTTGAGCGTAGGGGCAATCTCACAATAAGACCCCCACGATCGCTCAAGACTTAGACAAATTTTCATTGCATCAAAGGAATAAAACATTCACAGGAGTATGCTACACAGTCTTATTATATAAAGAAACTGAACAACAAAGTCATCAAAAAAGAGATATTCATTCATGGCAAAGGAAAATATTACAAGGAAGGGGGCTCAAAGGCCCATAAATATTGTCCCAAAAGAAGAAAATGACAGAAAAGCAGAAAAACAGGCAAAAACAGGAGGAATTGATAAAGGGAAAGCTTCAAGCAGCTGGAGCGATGTCCTCATCAACAATCACCAGGATTGGGCCCTGAACTGGGCCATGGACTGGGCCCTCAGGCTCTTGTTGATGGGTTTGCAGGTCGTTGGGCTCAGGATCATTTGGAGCGGGAGCGTTGGCATCTTTAGCAATTGGGATCGGGGCCTCCTCCAAGATAGGTGCTTGGGGCTCATCCACAGGATCGTCGTTTGGAACGGATGAGGCGGCATTACCCGCCGGATGAGCGTCCATATACTCATCCTGAAGGAGTTTGACCAGGAACTCATATTCTGGCTCTGCAATGGAATCAGCAGGGTTGTCGCCCTCGTCATCTTCCTCCTCGCAGCGCTCATTGAACATGAGCCCCGTGCCCTCGGCCTCCTTCATGGCAGGGTTGGTGAGCCCTTTGTGTATGCCCTGCTCGATGGCCAGATTGAAAGCCTTCTGAGCCTCCTCCAAGCAATGCAGGGAAGCAGCAAAATTGAAGGCTTTGGAGTGGCAGAATTTGATCAACGCCTCCTTGTTTGCACGCTTTAAGCTTCGAGGCCATTCGTTGACAGTATCGTTGAATTTGCGCTCGGCCTCAAGCGCCCTTGCTTTCCAGCTTTCCCTGTCCGCCTCGGCCTTTTTGCACCGCTCGTTGGCCTGGGCCAGCTCGTTGCCCAAACGAATACGAGCGCCGTCAACCGCTAAAAAGTCTTCCTTGAGCTTTCCCAGCTCTTCCTCAGTTGTTTCGAACAAGCCCTTGAGGGACTCGTACTTGGCGATTTCCGCATCAAGCTCCGCCTGGATTTGAGCCGGATCATTCGAGCGGGCCATCTTCTTGTATTTAGCCTTGCGCTCGGCGTAAGTTGAGGCTCGCATTTGCACGTTTTTGAGCCGGGGAAGAACTTGCTGCGCGAACGAGGGGAAAAGTGTTGGAAAAAGGAAAAAAAAAAAAAAAAAAAAAAAAAAAAAAAAAAAAAGGTGGCTTACAGAAGAGAAAAAGTGCAAGGAATGATTACTTACGGAAATCAGAGCGTGGGCCGCGTCGAGGGTCACTTGCTCCACAGACTCGCTGAAGAGGTGACGATGGTCGGCCGAGAATTGGGATCTGCTGAACAGATCCTCGGTGATAGTTTGTGCGACCGAGCCGGGCCTCAGCAAAACTGGCCCACCGTCTGGGGCGCCTGTAAAGCCCCTGTCCCCTCGTCGGGGGAACTCCCATGCATGTTCCTCCTCTGAGGAGGAAGTATCTCCTTGGCCCCTGGGGCCCTCAACCACTTGCTTCCCCTTGCCCTGGATTGCCACGGAATCGGGCATCCTCTTCCTCTTGCGGGAAGGCCCACTTGCGCTCGGGGTCGGAGAGGCTTCTCTTATCGCCAGGGTAGTCACTGGCTGCCTCGTCTGTTCTGCAGGGATGGGGGGTTGAGCGTCGCCCGCTCTTTCTGAAGAAGACCGCCCTCTGGTCTCCCTGCTGACCACTCTGCGTTCCCCTCGGCCACGAGGGGGTTGTACCTCATTTTGGGCGCTCGAACTCGCGCCGTCACGAGCGTCCCCGCAGTTGTTACGGTTACGGGGTCGCTGTTGTTCTCGCTGCTGGTTCCCCTGAGGGGTTTGGTTCCTGTTCGCGTGGGCGAAACGAGCCGCTTGTCTGATTCCTCCGGCCATTTCTAAAATAGCGACTCCTGTAAGTACGAAAATTTTCAAGGGTTAGAAATATCCTAATCATCTACTCAAGTACAGAAAGGAGTTAGCATTTATTCCTATCTAAAGTTAGTGCCCTAAGGATCTAACCATCTCTCTCTATGTCACGAGCCGGAGGGTGGTTAAGGAAATGAGGGTCGTTGGTAAGACCACACAAGAACATGAGTTCCGCATCGTCTATCCAGTCCTTCGCTTGTATAAGGTGACCCTCGTCCCTTAGGGTTGCTGCCAGGCTTTTGGCCCAATCTTTGGGGAGTGCATGTGGCAGACGGCTCTTTGAGTACGAGCCCCATTCCGTGATCACCCCAAAGCCCTCTTCTGCTGGAGCCCTGACAAAGATGAACTTCTCTTTCCAGTCAGTGCCATAAGTGGTCGAGGGCGAGTTGATCAGCTTCATATGGGCCTTCGCTTGGACATAGTAAAAACCGGCCTCGGGGGATGAGCGGGATGAGCTGACCACTTGGAAAAGGGCGTTGAAATTCCGCAAATAGGGCTCGTAACCCATACTCCTCATCAAGATAATGAAGCACGTCAAGAGGGCCAAGCCATTGGGCACTATTTGGGATGGACACAAGCCCAGGTCATTCAGCAAATGGGCCATTGAGACCGAGATAGGGAACCTCAGGCCTCCCGAGCGCACGGTGTCCACGTACACTGCCATCTCCCCAGGGGGCGGATTATTTGCACGCTCGTGGCTTTCTGGGATTCTCCACGTGTACCGCTCATCCCAGTAAATGGGGGCCATCATCGTTTTTACATCTCCCACGGTGACAGTGCTGGGAGTTTCATCAGGCGTACGCTCGGTAGCCTGGTAGCCTGACCCTTCGCCCTCGTTGGGTCCTTTGGATTTTTGGGTTTTCTTACTTTTTCCCTTATCACGGGCCCTTTCTGAAGGCCCAGTCACGGCTTCCGCCACTGGAAGCGGGTTTGCAACCGCCACGGTCACGGTATGGCGGTGGGGATGTGTGGCACTTTGAGTTATGGGGAGAACAGTCCCTTGCCGTTCTGCCTCCATCACCAGATCCATCTCCTCAAAAAGAGGATCCACTCCGCCTGGGTTTCTATCTTCCATAGCCATCACCGCTGCCCCCAATTCTTCATCTCTGGGGGAATCATGGGAAGAAGAACTCTCAGTGGCCATCTCTTGGATTTCACGGGCAAATTCTTCAATGTGTTGGTCGGCCATGGCAGAAACGGAGGATTTCGGAAGTTTTTCTTGGAAAGAGGTTAAGGTTCAGAAAGGCGAAAATCTGAGGGATTACGAAATCCTAAAGTCCAAATCTATGGTTAGCAAAGTTAGAAAGTCACACTGGAAATTTACCTTGAAGGTGTTTGAGAAAACTGGAGAAGATGTTGAAGGTGCTCTGAGAACTGGAATGCAAGGGAATTCTTCTTGCAGAGGATGCTTGGAAGTTTTGGATGCGTAAAGAGTGGCAAGATCTCAGAATCCCGTATTTGTAGGGATGGGAGTTGGTACCGTTTTCGGCAATAAATTCAAAATGGTAATCATTTCCCGCCTACGAAACCGCCCACTTTATGGAACCGGCACATGCTTCCCAATGCTCACGCGCCCCACGCGCACCCGCATTTAATGCTCTGACGATTCAAGGGCTTCAGAATAGTACAAACATTTAATGCGGAACTGTTACGAGCGGTCGGTTGAAAAGACCGCATTAATGACACCATCAGAGGAAAAATTGCTCAACACGCCAAGCTTTGCACGAGCGCTATAAACAAGAGATAGAGCGAGATAAAATTCTACAGTCCTTATCACTAAGGACTACAGAATTGGGGGGCAAAATGATGGGGTCAAAATACGATCGTCCCACATGAAGACACGTGGCATCACCGAGCTGATGACATCTGTCTCCACAAGGCTGCACCCATCAGCGCACGAGCGCTAAGCCATGCGCTAAGCCAGCCGCCATCAAGGGTGAATCCATCTGCGCACGAGCGCCAAGCCCAACAAACGCAATCCTTCTTCAAGGAGTTAAGCCCAACGAGCGCTATCACTCCCACGAGCGTCCAACAAACTGAACGATTGGTACGCCCACGTGCCAAGGGAGCACTCTTCGAGCGTCACACTCCCTCAGAGTGGCCTCCCCTTTGGCTCGTCACTTGAACTGGAGCCTTCATCCCCCTCAGCGGATATCTTGGCCTCCAATACTCCAGGTTGTCACGAGCGCGCTCTTAAGCCCTCGTCACCAACCACCCAAATGGCTCTCTGACACAACGTACATGCCCGCGCACCTGCCACTGTTGCCAGCACTAACTTTCGGCCACTTTTGCAGAAGATTCCTCCTAGGTTTCTCTCTCACAGCGCCACGTGTTAGGGCGACATCCGGCCAGGACCACTTGAGGCAAATGACCAAAGGGCCCTTGACCCTCAACTATAAATAGCCAAAGTCATCTTCTACACAAGTAAGCTTTCTTCACTTCTGCAACTGTGACTGAACTTACATTTCTTCATACACAAAACTGACTTGAGCGTCGGAGAGCCAAACTGGGTATCACCCCCAGTTCCCCCAGCTTGGCCTTCTGACTCTTCTTGTGCTTGTCCCAACAGGTTGAACCCCTTTCTCTTTTTCCGGCGAAGCTCCGGTGGTTTCCTCCACAAAATACAAATCGTAAAGTGATCGGATTCAGACCCATCCATTTCTGGACCCATCATAGGGTTTTGCTTGAAGTAAGGTGTGAGGATGACAAGTGATAATTGGAATATTTATGGAAGAATTAGGTGTACATGCATTCAATTAAATTACCATGCATTCAATACTATGACGGTTGGTTGTTGAGGAATAAATAAATAAAGAATGGGATTTAATAAATAAATCACACAAGCGATTTAATGAATCGCGCAATCTATTCTTCTTATAGAGCTAGTTTTTTATTTGTTTTAAATATTTATTTGATTTATTTTTTACCCTAAACCCTAAAAATTTGATATAGTTGAATGCATCTGCAAACTACGAACCGAATAATATTGAATGCATGTAGGCCTAATAAATCGCTCAAGCGATTTAATTAATCGCTCATGCGATTCTAGTCCTTTATTTTATTTAAATATTATTTATTTATTTTCTTTATTTAATCGCCTGAGCGATTAAATATTAAAAATAAATATTTCTATTTATCTGATTAAATTCTAGTTAGCTGATGAATCTAGTGCGCGATTCATCAAATCGCGTGAGCGATTCTGGTTAATCGCTCACGCGATTCAATGTATCGCTCACGCGATTTTATAAATTGCTCACACGATTAAATATTAAAAATAAATATTTCTATTTATCTGATTAAATTCTAGTTAGCTGATGAATCTAGTGCGCGATTCAATGTATCGCTCACGCGATTCAATGAAGAATAGTAAAACCATTAAAACTGTAAAATACAGCATACTAGATATATAAAAATAGAACAACATTCAGTCTGCTTTCATTACAAAACCAGTAAAATACATTACAATCAAACTAAATATTTTATGGGGGAGGAGGAAACTGATTAACCTCCTCCGGATCATATTGAGGGATAATGGAATTAACAATCCCCTCAGAGGACTCAAGGTAAACAACGTCGTAAAAGGACTCGGGGTCTGAGTCCCTATCACTTATGTGGAAAGCGTGGAGGTGCTCCTCTTCGCCCTCCAAAAGGTGTGCCTGCCGCACTTTGAAGATATACCTAAGGTCATCATAATAACGGCATCCAAATGCCCTGGCATCCAAATCCCGCTGAATAACCTATGTAATATTAAACATTGAAAAATGAACAAAGAAAGATTAAAAAAAAACAAAACAAAAAGGGACACTGATGAATTCGACTTACCTCAATGGTATTCACACCATAATATACTAGGGGATCAATTTCGGCACTAATACGATTAGCAGCCATTTTAACTCCAGGACAAGCCAATAATCTACGGAATTCGTAAAATTTTATCCGCAGTCCTTTCACTGCTGCTACAACATCTCGTGCCCAAAATCTGGTTTTGAATCGCTTAGTCAATTCACGCGACACAATAGATAGCACCGTGTCGAAGACTTCTAGCCGATCGATTTCGTTGTCTCCGGCATATATACGAAGACGTTCAACCATGTACTCTTCCACCCATGCCAGAATAGGTCTTGGAGGGTTATTCATGACTTTATTTGTCAAGGATTGAGATGTAGGACAGAGAAAGAGAAGCAAGGCTTCTTGCAGGTGATGAAAATTTTGCAGAAATCTGAGAACAGAGCAGAATTGAGGATACTAATAAAGGTGATTGGGCCTTAAACCAACCAACAGTCGCACCCCTTCCTTCCTTCCTTGGTCGCATTGTAAAGGTGACGGTCAAAATTCCGGGATGAGTGCAGACAGCTTTTCATTAAATTCAAGCATCTCATCGAGAACATCTGTCAGACGCGGGAAGAAGACAATGGACATCTATGTCCCTTCTTCAAATAAAATAAAGGACTAGACGTTGATGAAGAATCGCGTGAGCGATTAACCGAATCGAGTCCGCGATCCAATGAAAATACAACAAATTATTTATAGTATCTAATATTTAGAACAAGAATGAATCGCGCGCGAGATTAATTAATGAATCGCAAGTGCGATTCATTAAATCGCTTACGCGATTAAATAAAGAAAATAAATAATTCTATTTAGCTGAAGAATCCTGTACGCGATTCATCAAATCAAGTGCGCGATTCAATTAAAACATAAATAATTTGATATAGCTGAAGAATCTAGTGCGCGATTCATCAAATCAAGTGAGCGATTAATTTAGGAAAAATTAATATTTTGATTTTTTTACAGAATCGCGTGAGCGATTAAATAATAAAAATAAAAATTTCTATTTATCTTATTAAATTCTAGTTAGTTGATGAATCTAGTGCGCGATTCATCAAATCAAGTGAACGATTAAATTAAAAAAATTAATATTTCGAAACACATAAATACAAATTTTAATATTTCAATAATTCTAGTTAGCATTCAATATTATTCGGTTCAACATGCATTCAATTGATGTTGATGAAGAAAATAAATAAATAATATTTAAATAAAATAAATAAATAGATGTTGATGAAGAATCGCGTGAGCGATTAATTAAATCGCTTGCGCGATTTATTAGGGAATTGTACATTTTGCGCGATTTATTAGGGAATTGTACATTTTGCGCGATTAATTAAATCGCTTGCGCGATTTATTAAAGAATTGGACATAAATATTATGAATACATACTGTGTAACTTAAATATTGTATTTATCAACTCCAAAAAATATTTCGGATGCTAAACGTAACCTTAAAAAAGAGGTATTATCGTCATCCAGAATATCCAGTGGTTCCCCACGCATGAGAAACTCAATGTAATATAAGGAATAGAGTCCACAATCGCCACTGAAAAAAAAAAATTAGAAATTAAATAAAAATATAATAAAAAATTTTAGAGTTAGTAAACTTTAAATGTACCTTCGTTTATTTTTTGGACACGGAGCAAGTTGCAGCTTCCACATGTGCTTGAGGCTGTCACCTAATTGCCTGAACTTTCCTGTGTGGGCCAACAATTTGGGAAAGAAAACACACAGATGGTTCAAAGCAATTTGGTAATTCCTGTGGTCAAGGGAACCACCACCGCTGTCGTAAACTTTGATGACTCCCTCTTGGGGCAAAATCTCGACGGCCACCCAATGGGAATTTCCTGAGTTGACAATGCCATAAAATTTTGTAGCTCCTTCCCATGCACGGCCATGCAAATATGGTAGAGAACCAGTTGTGAATTTCTTTAGGATTTTTTGTTAATTATTGTATTTGACTTTTCTCACATTTAACGGTTTCCGTCCGCCATTTAACGGTTGGGACCAAAATTGTCACAAATTGAAACCTACGGGACCAAAATTGTCACTTTTTAAAACAGTGGGACCAAAATTGCAAATCGCCCAATCCTATGGGACCAAAAATGTAATTTGCTCCATTATATGCTAAGTAAAAACTTATAAATTTTAACTATTAAATAATGTAATTTAATAGTTTAATATTATACTAATTTACAAAAAAAAAAAAGAACTTTATATTTAAAATGGTTGAATCATTCCAAGAATTGGCACATATATTTGGACTACATGATGTAAAGAATAAGAAGACACGAGCTTGTTTTCCCAAGTGGAGAATATAAATAATTAACATCATATATATATATATATATATATATATATATATAACCGATTATGATTTGTCCTCGTAAAGAAAAGGCATGATAATATGCCCTCTTATCTACATGTAATTATACCAATATTAGTATAGGAAAAACATGAATATAAAGAAAACTTAATTCTCTTTCCACATTTGCATTTTTTATTGTCTTTGTCTATATTATTTTCAATATGGTATAAAGTTTAAAGACAATTCAAAAATCTTGATGAGGAATATTAATGAAAAAGAGTGAGGATATATATATCACTATCAAAAAGGCTTGGTTATGTTAATTTAATTGAAAATTTCGTGGTCGACTCTTTACCTGCACAACTATTATTTATGGGAAATTTTGTATTAGTAATCTGACTCAACTCTAATTCATAATTAAATATAAAACTAAAAATAATTTACTTAAAAATACTTCTAAAGTAAATTCACTACTTGTCTCGAATAAAACAACTTTTATATATATTGAAATAAAAATAATTTGCAACAAGAATCGCACCCCGAAGATGGAATATTAGCTGTCAAAAAAAAAAAAAAAAAAAAAAAAAAGATGGAATATTAGAACTAGATAAAACAAAAAAAAAAGGAAAGTCTAGTTATTTCCCTATCAAGAATAAAATAATCAAAGGAAAAGCGGATATGTATATTCCCTTGGCAATTATAAAGAAATTTTGACCCAGACATCTGACGGGAATTGGGACAATATAAGCCAAGTATCAAAAATTCAAAATAAGTTATTGGCATTGTATATATAAATCGTCTATTATAGTGATAATTCTAAAAATATTATTTTATCGTGTCATATTATATTCAATATTCAAGTTCAACACTGTGCCCAATACATCTCGGATGAAAAATTTACAAAAAGATATATCCGTGCAACATAATATAAGACCCGTACTTATGACGTATAAATTAACTTGTGGCTGATGACCCACCTAATTAACTATATGTGGGATAGAAGTTAATCACATAACAGCATTCATGAAATTCAACCAAAACAATGATTAACAAAGGTGCAAAAAAAAAAATAAAAATTAAGTGCTTTATTCCAATATTAAATAATTCCACAATATAGCAAAGATCTTCTTCAGCTTATAAACAGCTTGAATGCAGTTTGCTTCGGTCTATTCAATGATCAGTTGTTATTCTACAAAAATATGATTCAATTCGATTCGATTCAATTTAACCAATAACATGCAACAGTAAAATACCGCTATAAACTGCTACGAGCGTTGCTCCTTGCAACGAGGTTTTCTGTTTCGTCAACAATTGCATCATAACATAAAACCTTATTAAAGCAATAATTTTTCCTCCCAAATTATATTTTTCGAAAAAAAAATGCATTTTTAGTTTTAACTGATGAGATCAGAATTACAATTTTTTGAAGAAATAAGACTAAATATGTCTAATTTCAAAGATATGAGACTAAAATTACAAAAGATGTAGGGGCAAAAAGGTAATTTGCTCTATCTTTGGATATTTAAAACATGGACTTCATTATTTTTACCGTGTGTTAAACGTGGCAACTTTCTCTGCGTCTCCACCTTCACAATGATTGATATATCTATATATATATATATATGTTATATGTAGTAGCCGAGCAGATCTGCCTACAACGAGGTGTATGTATAATTCTATACATACAGGTATATATACATATATATACACCTTCAAATACACACACCCGTATGTGTGCGTGCGTGTGTGTGTTTAGCCCTCAGTTCAGCTGCGATTCATCTTGATGACTCCGTATTTTGGGTAATTTTACTTTTTCCATGAGAAATTAATGGTTTATTTTTCTTTATTTTGTTGTATTTTCGTTGATAAATGGTTAATTGCTTCAATTTGAAGCCAGATTTTTTTTTTCTTAGTAATGCTTGGAAGGATTTTTTTAAAATTTTTTTGTTTATCTAGTTCAATTCATTATCTGGTTAATTCTTTCATTTTATTGACGAATTTCAAAGAGCGAATTTTGAATGATTTTTTTTTTTTTTTTGTGAATAAATGTTTTCCCCATCATGGATCTACTTCATCCCCAATATTGTTTACAGCTTTGTGTTCAAAATCTTGTTTTTATAGCATAGTTTATAGGTAAGAAGCAAATCCAACCATTTTCTTGCAAATTCGTTTATTTTGTGAATTTTCATTAATTTTTTTTTCGTAATTTTGATCAATTTCTATTTTTTTCTCATTTTTTTAGCAATTCTTTAGGATTTTAGTTAAGTTTTTTTTTTTTTTTTAATAATAAAAAAAAAAAGTTAGGTGTTTTTTTTGGGTGGATTTTAGTTTAGTTATAGTGAATAACTCCCTCAAGTGTCATGCAATTAAGGTGCGAAGTAGATTCTTGATGGTTGAAATTGTTACATATTTATGTTTATGATTTATTCAAAGTTAAAAGAAATGTTCTACTAATTACACTCCACCCATTTTTTGTATCTTTTGGTTGCAGAAATCCTTTTCTCTGTTGGAAAGAGGGCAAATTTGTCGATCTCCATGCGTGTTCCGAGTACACTTGCATTGCAAGAAGTACGCGAACGATGAGATATGTGTGCAATTGCTCTGAGAATCTTGTTTTTCACACTTTCCGAATGCCGGCTTGTGTTGTTTCGAATTCGATAAGTCTTCTTACTCTCTCTTATTCATGGTCATTCGCAGCTTATTGCTTGATTTTGTCTTAAAATGAGCTGGCTGTTACATTTACATGCTTCTAGTGTTTAGCAGTTACTCCATGCAATAATGAACTACATAATGATGAATCTATTAGAGAACTTGAATTTGAGTTGTTAATGTTGTCTAGCATAGTACGGTGTCGTGTATGTGTGGTGTGATGCAAGTGCATTCGAGTTGCTGTGCTGACATATTACATCCTAGTATATAGTTCATATTTGTGCAAGCCTATGTAGTCGGTTACTAAGTTTCGTCTGGGGATTGTCCGCACGAACTGATTTCTTACCAGCCTAAACGACGACAACCACCATTTCGTTCCTGAGTTGCCAAAAACTATCTTTCTGCAGTAGTCATGTAGCGAAAACTTCCACGTGTACAGGCATAAGGAGATGTTCTGCACATCTGGTGTCCCTAAATGCCAGACAAAGATCAAGAAGGTGTTACTGGATGTTGTGTGTATAATGCCTAATGGATTAATAAGCCTCATTCTCTCGAACGTGCCAAGATGACATAGACCTACCCTTCAACGCAAGAGACGCCAATTATTAATATGTACACAAGTACAATTATTAACCAATTTGCTAAGAGGTTTTTCGTAGCAAAATTACTCGAACGGGAATACAAACTGTGAGGAAGATCTCCATACAAACTAGATAGCGCACAGACTTTATTGAAACAGCTACATGCTGTACACAGAGAGAGAGAGATCTTAGGTTACTCACTCTGTCATTAGTTCCTTTATTTCTTATAATACCTCCTTAACAACAGCATCAACAGTTCAGCGAGTTGAATCAGCCAGCAAAACGCCATCAAGAAAATCGGGCTCGTCCATTAGCCACACCTGCTCGTCCCCAACAAACCTAGCATTTTGGGCCACCATATGCGCAGTTGCATTTCCTGATGTCTTTACACGTGAAAATGAACAACTGCTTAATTGCCTGATATAGCTTTCGGCTTCCTGAAGAAGGGAACCCTTCCAATCCAGACTCTCGAGAGTCTCCATCGGGTTGTCTGAGTCGCCTTCCAATACAATATTATCGAAGTAGTATTCGACAGCAAATTCAACAGCACATTTTGCAGCCAATGCATTCACATCAATTGTAAGATTTGGGAAAAACCGTGCTTGAGCCGCCATAAATTCTCCTTTCCAGTTCCTGACCACCACCCCAACCCCAACCCCAACCCCAACCCCACACCTAGCGCCAAAGGTGCTCACATCCTCAAGAAAGTAGACTCCAGCAAAATTCACCTTGTAAACATCGGGGGGCGGTGGGAACCACCTTTCCGGATAACTCGATACTCCATGTTGAGATATAGATGTTGTACCATGAGTTTCTTGAGCCGAGCTGCTTGATTCACCTGATTGAGTTCCGGTTGTGTCTGTGGTTTGAGCATCCTGGAATTATTTGAAATATAATTTATTCAAAGGTTGTGTCTGGAATCGCTAACCGAAAGTATTCACTGAAAAACTTGCAGGAATAGAGTCTTGTGTTTTGCTGCTTTGGCTTATAAATAAGATAAAATAAGCTAAAAGCCTTTAAGCGCGGCCTTTTCAGTTGGTAAGATCTGTTCTATATTATTTAGAAGTGTTTCTGTAATTTCTGCCCAAGCAAGCAGTTGTGGATATTATTGCTGCAGCTTCTTACAACTTTATCATCTGCTTTAAATTCTCTAAAAGCACTTTTGTACACACTCCTTTATACCTTTCAATATGTCGCGTGGAATATTATTAATTTTATTGTATACCATGAATTTGTTAACTCTTCCTCTGTTTTTCTCGGGCCATGCATGCGTTTCAGCAAAAGATCGATATGAATAATAATCGTTAGTAAATTATACCTTGATTTGAAGAGCAGCTATTTCGTTCTTGAGAAGTTCGTTCTGAAACAAAAGAAAGATCCATGTTCGGCTTAAATTATAATCATATCTTGGTGCTGTTGTAGTTGGAAGATGAGTAGACCTTTTTTCTCATGTATTTGAGTGTTGCTTCAAGTTTTACTTCGAGCCGGACTATCTCCTCTGTACTAAAATGCAGAAGATCCTCAGCCTCTATTAGCCTGTTTGGAAGAGAGATTATATGATGTTGGAGTTGTGGAGAACGAGAACAAGAGAATGTTGCTGCAATTTTGGATTCAGACCTGAGGTATTTGATCTGTTCCTCGAATTCACTGCTCATGTCAGTATGATTCGTATTTTCCCCCTGCAATAGCGAAAAACATCATTAAATTGTGGAGTGTGGAAGATAAATCTGTTATTTGCTAATAGGATGTTGATCATAGACTCAGACAGAAGGGGAGGCAGGTGGGGGCCTAAGTTCTTGTTGTTATTGATTCTTTTTCGGGTTATTGCGTAAATGTTTTATTTTGTATACAAAATTTAAGAAAATGGTAATTTCGTCCCCCTCAATTGATTATCTAACCCTCCTTGCTAAGAATCCTGGCTTCAGCTCTATCCAGTAACACTGACATCCCCATAACTATGAGTAATTACTTAAACCTATCCCCTGTAATTTCAAAATCAGAAGTAACCCCTTTGGATTGTCAAATTTCAATCAAAACTAAACAGAAGTTTCTTAAGAACTTGGATGCTATTAGTCCATATATGCAAGACCAGTTTAAAGCTTGATTTGTAACACCATTTAAATGTGTAATAAATAACAGAAAGCGTAACTGCGGTACGGATGTAAGTGTAATTTTGGAAGCTAAAAGGGGATATTAATGTAGTTGTGTCTAGTTACAGGTGAAGACGATGCAGCACCGTGTCTAGTGAAAACCACTATATCTTTTCCAGTCACTTTTTTTGATTTGCAACATGATTGATAATTTTGAGTAATCTTATATCGACAGGGAAAACAGGTACCTGGGTTTCGAGTTCTTGGCTCTCAGAATCCAAGTGCACAGATAGCTTGTTGAGTATGTCTTTGATGCTTCAGAGAGATGAGAGAAGAACAATTTTTAGCAGAGAGAGAACAAGTTAGCAAGAACAATAACTGTCTCTGAAGTTTTTCGCCTTTAATAAAAATTTCGAACATGGTATAATCAACAGCTAACACTTTCAAAGTGACATCACAATTCTGCACAACAAGAGAGTCTAATAAAAGGCGTGGAAAGGAGAGAGGACATGCAACGATAGTTTGCATATCTCGACCGCCTTGACCACCTTGAATACAACAGAAGTTGGTAATAAATCTCTACCAAGTGATCTTCAGCAGTTCAATACAAGATTTATTTTCTTTTCTTGGCAATACCATTTGGCATATTTGCTCAAAGGTAGCTATTCGTATTCATCTGTTTTAAGCTGTTGAATGTATACCATCTCTATCTATCCAACGAAGGGTGGTGAAATCTTCTTGGTAATGCTATTGTTAAGCTTTCTCTATGGTTCAGTTTCCACCTTAGTTATTCTTTCAGCTATCTTTTCAGTTCTTCCCATTACGTGAAGATTTTTAGCAGCTCCTTAATGCAGTCGATAATTACATTTTGCTATTCAAACTATGCACGCTTTTGCGCTCTACAGCATAAACTTCTAACTGTCACCTATTATTTCATACTCTATTTGATGAATTGCAGTTTGTCAATTACCGGTGTTTCAGGCTAGTTACACCACTCGGGAAGGTTTGCATCTGCTGGCCTCATGACAGCCATGACCAACCGGCGTGAAACGTTGTATGTGCACACTCTAATTACTCAAAGATCAGGAACCCTTTAATTTTCATCACTCAAACTACATACAGAGAGAGAAGCTTGATTTATACATGGTCACTGCCCTCGCTCAGCACCAAAACGGCCCAAGAAATTTCAAGCAAAAAACAATGCAGAAGGCTTATACTCGAAGAAGTGCAGCTGCATCGCGATATCTTCAAGAAGGAAGCAAACAAGTCGAAGAGACGACAATAACTAAGAGGAGGAATCATGGCAATGGTAAAGAATCAATGCAGCAAGAATCAAATTAAGTATTGGCAATGATACTATGAGGTTCTCCAATGGAATATTGGTTTGAGGACTCTTCTACTCAGCATGTTGAAGTTGACTTGGGCATAGAATTTCATGTAAAAATCTAAGCAAGCATGTTTGGATCTTAGTATTGCTGTTGTCTTGAGTGTACAATATCATGAACTTGCACATATTATAATGCTAGGAAAAAGGTCGGAGATTCTACAAACATTACCTCATGAGAATGTTTAGAGAAAAGAAGTTTAACTTGAGATCCTCATTTTTTTTTTTTTTCACACACGCATATCCAAGCAAGGTTCGAACTCGGGACCTTGCCTTAGAAAATGAACCCATTAATCACTTGGATCAAACCCTGTTGCCGTTTAACTTGAGATCCTTGATGATATTTCAATCTAATTAATAAGTTATATGGATAATTTGTGAATGTTGCTAAGGTAATATCTAAATACCGAATCCCTTGCTTCAAAAAAGTATCATTTATAGTTAAAACTTAAACCGATCTAATTAATGGTCAAAGTTGAAACAAACCTCGGTTAAACCAAGAAGTACTAAAACTATCAAACCCTCCCAAGTTTTCTCTAGTATTCCCCACCAACCCTCGAGTTTTCTAAACCTTACAATTACGCCCCTTTATTCCCATGAGATTCTAAGATTTTCCTAATTACAATAGCTTGCTACCATCCGTAATAGACAGTTAGCCCCAAATTTAAATCTTATAGATGTACAAAACTATCTTGGAAGAGATTCACGTAAAAAGGATATTCTCATAATTATGACATTCTTTTGAAATAAATTCCTACTTGCCAATTGCCATTTACTTTAAAGAGCATGGATTCACATTATAAAACAATATCATATTCCATTCCAAGTACTTGAAGATACTAAATATCATTGTTTTATCTGTGATATATAAGCAAGGAATCAAAGAAAAGAGTATTTAATACTTTGACACCACTAACAAAGGAGCCAATAAGGCAAGAGTACTTTGTGGGGGCTGTCTTCTGCTTACAAGATAAACATGAGACCTTTATCGACACGTCTCACTCCTAAACTTTTTACGTATAAAGCCTACCAGGCATATTGAAATTTGAAACAGTTCGTTAATAGTATCTCATACAAAATACTAAAAAATTGTTAAATAATATGCTTGATTTGACGTGGAATATTCGACACACATCTTTTATATCTTGAACTTGTAGGAATATCTGATACACCCCCCTTGAGCATGAAATTTACGGGAATCACAAAGCACATGTGGGACAATGAAAAAATATACTCAAAATCAGAAATCGAAACATCTGATACACACCCCGAAGTTTACGGGAATCGCAAAGAACATTTGGGACAATAAAAAAATATGCTTAAAATCAGCAATCGAAACATTTAACACACACACTTTGAGCATGAAGTTTATAGGAATTGCAAAGCACATGTGGGACAATCGAAGAATATGCTTAAAATAAAACATATTCTGACATTATGTTGAATAATATATCTGATCTAACTCGTTCTTAAAAATTAACTATTAAGGAAAAAAATTTAAACCATTATATATTAAAATTATATTTTTAAAATTTTGATATGAAATATTTAACAAGAATGAAAAGTATTACTAAATTCGGACGCAACCTCTTTGATATAAAGTCATTTTTATATCAATGATGGTTATATTATTATAAATATAATTCTAAAATAACATTAGAACGTTAAAAGTACGTTTAAAGTACATCATTTAGTGGTATTCGTTAGTTAATATAATCTTAGGATAAAATCTCTCGAAAAACCATCACATTAAAAGCACCCCAGTCAATATTTAAGGATCCATCATTTAATTTATGCCATGTACTTAATATTTTTCAAAACATTTATATATATATATATATATATATATATATATATATATATGTATACCAAAAATTACTATATGTGTGTGTTGTTATATAATTATATACGTGTAATACTACTATCCAAAATATCGTACCGATTTCTTCTAAAAAAATTAGATGACTATCTCACGATAAATATAAATAATCAATTTGTTGTGATAAATATAAATAATTAATTCGTAATAAATTGACAAAATCAAGTTTGGATTAGTCATTAATTTTTTGGATTCTACCTCGAGTTTAATTTGATCTAACCAAAATTATAATATAAGGAAGAATAATTGTTTACATTTACGTATGACAAATCAAATAATAAATATAATATATTTATTCTTATAAGCGGTCGGATTTAATCGAATCGGGTTTGGTTAGAATTTTCGCTATTGCTTTAACTTTTGCACATACACGTATAGACGTAAGACGCTCACAACGCACTCATGCACACAGATTAGCATAAAGAAGCAGCAGAAACTTGGAGTTGCTGAAACAAATACCAATCATGAGCATCATTTCCACTCAAAAAGAACACAGAATTATGAGCATGACGATCAAAAGAAGAATGAACTGTACTTGGAGCTAGAGTACTGGTAGAGCTTCCTGGAAGGTGAGAAGATGATGACAGCAACTTCAGCATCGCACAGAACTGAGATTTCACGAGCTTTCTTCACGAGCCCTTGTCGCCTCTTGGAAAACGTCACCTGTCTAGCTGATATATCGTCGATTTTCTTGATCTTGATCCTCCCTCTCACCATGCTGAATCAAACAACTGAAACACAATTAAGGGGTTGATGAGACAGAAAGATGGGAACTTTGTACTGTTTTCGCAATTATTGGCAGCCATTATTGAATAGTACAGCACATGATCAAGAAATACGAAGGCCCTTTTCGACTTTGCACATAAATTGACTAGCTTTCTCAGTAACGTTGAAAGAAGGAAAGCAACTGTACTGAGATCAACACGAAAAGTCAAATAGTTTTCCTGTCTTGTTTCTCATGTAATTGGAGCCTGGAGGGGATAGGGATCATAAAATATGTGGTGAATATTACAAACTTTAGAAGGGATCAAAAACGGGAAAACCCTTCTTGAGTTTAAGCTCAAGTTACCAATAATAAGAATATAAGTTAGGCATCTTGAAATAGGGAAATTGCAACCGTATATGTCCGGATCTATATTTTATGAATTATAAGCAAAAGGGGCGGAAGCCGAAAAGCCAATCAAATTTCAAGAAAAATCCACCAAACAATGCTATTAATTCGACCTTTTTTTTATGGGATTAAGAGAGCGGGTAATGTGGGATAAATCTTCTATTGAACATTATATTTTTACTTAACTTCCCATTTTGGCAAAATATCGTATAATTTTTATATAATTTAGTACTTAAAATACCTCTCAAAATATGTTGTATATTTTTCACAAAATGTAGTAATAAAACGTTCTAATATAATATTTATATTCTATTATGTTGTATAACCTTATGAGGAGTAATTGTAAAGTAAAAATATTCCAAACTGATAGGGAGTTGTTTCAAACTGCTTCTTAACAGAGAACCAAGAAATAAAAAATTATACTTTATCCATCTGTTCACTCCAAAAAGAATTCACCAAATCAGAACAAAGAAACCACGTCGTTTCGATTCAGTTAAGTGGGTAGGGGGGGGAAAAAAAAAAACGACATTTTTCTCAGCAAGATTGCATTTTTCTTCAATAAATTACAAATCTGTCAAAAATTGAAGAAACCCTCGAACGTCTTCTCTGCAAAGTGCAAACAGATCAAACATGAGAGATCTGAAGCTCTTTATCAAACATAAACCCAAAAACAATCAATTTACCTTTCTTTACATAAGAGAGTGGAGCTGATAGTGCTCTTCTTCGTCAGAAGAAACAACCAAGGGAAACAAGAAAACTCTGTGAAGCTGATAAGAAGAGCATCTATGGATCTTTGGAGACTGGAAAAATGAGAATTATATATGAAGAAAGAGCGAAATAGGGCTTACATTTATAGAAGAAAGGAGGAGAAAAGATTCAGCTCTTAAGCTTACTTGTAAGAGGGTTTCGTGGGGTAGATTAGAGAACCCCAAGCACAAAAGAATCTGCCACTTGTCTGAAAAACAATTCATACAAGTAAGCCAAGTGGTGTGCCTCAATAATAATAATAATATTGCCATGGAAATCCTTCAATTTTACATAAATTGCACGTCCTATTAACATGGTAGGACCCCACCTCCTAACGTGGCGTGATTTCCTATGGACACGTAGAAACGTGACCTTCCTTGACATGCACCTTCTCCGAGCTATGGCCCGAGAAGGCGTCCTTCACCAACTTCATACGAGAAATCCTTCCCCACGAACTACAATTCGATTAAGGTTACTCAAACTCATGTTTCTTCATTCTTTTTAGATACCAACCAAGCATGCAGATGTATGTCCCAAACTTACAAATTTTAAGTGGTTCGACTAAATTGCCATTCGAGCTTTTCGATCCGTATTTTGGCTCGATCACCTATGATGGGGAGATTCTTGGTAGGAGGATTTGTAAATTGTAAGAGGCTTTGTTAGTTTATTTGGTGAAAGAGTTATTTACACCATATCCCCTGTATTAAAATTTAAAAGGGTAAATTAGTCATTTTGTGTCCAATAAATAGAGAAAATTAGTGTTCTAGTCGCGCTTTTAGCGCGTGTCTAACATCAGAATTTTTCAGGGTTCTCCATGCAAATATTTTGAAAACAAAGGGTTTTTTGTGTTAATTTTTGTAATATAGGATTTTTTTTGGTCCATTTCACCTAACACATGGGTGAAATATATAAATAACCCATTTTTAATTTGTCTATAATGATGTACATGCGTTGGTAAAGTGTCACACTAATTGATTGTTATTTGTAGCTTATAATATTGTTGTTTTTCCTCTTCCATTTTCCTTGGTACAAATGATCTCTGTTTTTACGATATTAAAATATTTTAATCACTTCTAATAAATGTATAAATTTAACTGTTTTTTTTGTACCCCAAAGTTTAGGGTGTTTTGCACTTTAGTATTCAACCTTTAAAATTTAAAGATTTAATACTCAATCTTTGAGTTTTGTTTTATTTAAGTGCCCAATTTCAAATCTAGCCAATAAGTACAAAACACGTGTCATTTTCTTAGTAGCCGGATCTGAAATTAGGCACTTTAAGTGCAACAAAATTCAAATGTTGGATACTAAAGTTTAAAATTGAGTTTTTTTCACGTAGCACCCCTTTGTTGGAGATAAGTGTCATGAAAAACCCTTTGTTATAAAAATTGGTTTGGGAAACCTTGTATTTTATAAATTATTGCATAAAAAATTTTAAGTTGACCGTTTGAGTTACAGGAGCCGTAAATGCCGCTAACTATGTGTTTTTCCATGTGAATTACCGTTTTTACTCTCCGTTATTGATTTTTAAAAACAAGTGTGGTTTTATCTTTTCATTTAACTCTAAATTTTTGGAATTCTCTTTCTTTTATCTTTTTTAGATTTGTTCCCATGCCTTCTCAAACATTTCAATTTGAACTTAGTTGTTTTTACGGAACATGATGGAGAGTCAATCCACTAGTGGTGAAGATATATTCTTGGATGAAGCAAATTAGTATGGTGCTTTCCAAGAACCATATTATTTGTAACCTTATATTCGAAAAAAAGTTAAATAGATGTGTGCATATGTGATATGACCATCTACGATATACGGAGACAATGTAGATAAAATACAATAAGAAAATACCGATATGTTTTTTTTTTAAATTTTATATTTGAGAAGTGTTTTTCACGATATTTAATGTAGACATCTAATTAAAATTTCCTCTTCACCTATATGTTTTACCAATACTAGTAAAATGCACGTGTGTTGCATGTTTATCATTTAATTTTATTTAAATAAGTTTGGCTATTATATTCATTGAATAAATTAGAATATTAAAAGTATCTAATATGATTAAATAAATATAATAACAATTTTAATGAATCATTTTGATCTTTTCAAGCTACACATACAAAAATATTTATATGAAATCTGTAGCACCCCGAGCGGTGGGCGCCACATCCCCCACACTATAGCTCGACGTGTGTAACGAAACAAGGACTCCGCACACGCGCCAAACCATAGCGAACGAGAGACAAACAAAATCAAAACCCTAGGCTAGGCGGTCTAGACCCTAATACAGAGCGCGCATCAAAACAAAAGCAAGTACGGAAGCAACAGAATCCAAACATATATGCATACCACGAGAAACAAATAAATCACTGCTAAGCCACCACGGCCAATTTAAATCATGACAAGTCTACAAAATCATGCTCAAGCTACAAACTTATATACAAATCCAAGATAAGAAAGTAAATATGCGAAATGCAAAGACTCGAGCTACAAAATCGGACTCAAAAGGAGACCGCCGTCTAGCACAAACCAACCTGCACCTGCAAACTCAAGAACAAGGGGGAAAAAGAGAGAAAAAACGTGGGTCAGTCCTAGAGACTGGTGAGGGGGCTAACACACACACCCCTATACATATAGTGCAAAGCTCGTATCAAGATCGTAAATAATCCATGAATCGGAAATGGTTTTTGCACACCAAAATGTTTCTCGTGATAATAGATATATATATATATACTTAAAGAAAGTTAAGGCCGGAGGTCAAAATAACCAATTTTAAGTAATTTAGAAATCCATTCCCGTTTCATAGATTCAAGACAAGACATACCAGTCGGCAAGTACGAGTTTCTCCATGTTAAGATAAGTACAAATCAAACAAGTTCAAATCTCAACAATCCCACCTGATACTCCGGTGAATGGTTAAGGGTCGGCAGGTCGTGAGTTTTGCGACACTCACGCCTGTCGGACTCCATCCCCCGCCAACCTCCTGGTGGGTTCTGGTACATCCTACAAGTGGAGATCATGAACAAGAGGTTTGTCCGACTACCCCTTGGCCGACCCGGATGCTCTGTCCCATAATCTCTGGGGCCCATCAAGTCACGTTCAAGGGACCTATCTTTCAAGGTCATATCTCGCTACAAGTTCAAAACGTACTCAAAGCTTTTCAAAACAAAGCAAAACAACACATAGCGTATATACATATTTATAAAAACGTTTTCAAGATTCGTGACAAGCGGGACAAGCCCTCAAAATACATATCAAACACGTATCTATCATATAGTATACATATTTTACATGCAGGCTTCAAAACACGTAGGGTCGTAGGTCAAGATAACTAAAAGAAACAATACCTCACCTTGACGAGCAAATCGGGCAAAGCAAACTCAAACCACGCCTACAGAGTGACTCCACACCACGAGCTACTCCTCAAGGACAAACCTAGACACAAGAAACAAGGCTAGACTCGATCATGAACCATATAAACGCTCGACAAATGCATATGGATGCATATGATGCAATGCACTCCATATTCGTCCAAATTAGAGCATGTCAAAGCAATTAACATATTACCATATTCACGGAACATAAATCAAGATCAAGACACATCATATAAACATGTATCACATCATATAATAGCATGTCATAATCATTCACAAGGTTAAAACGAGCAAAGGTATGCAAACGGTGCAAGAAAACACCACACGTATCACTTAAAAGCTTAAACATTAATTCAATTCACATATACACTTAGAAAATAAAGCCATAAATTGAAATTAAACAACGAGGCATATCATATAACGACATATTCATGTTAGGATCATGATTGGGGTGGGAGAAAATAAATAAAACCAAGAACGAAGCAAGGGAAACGAGAAAACAACATACAACGTCACAAACGAAGCATGAAGGAACAAACACAAAAACTCACTCTCAACAGCTTGACATGGGCGTGTCACCTGCCAAGGCTTACCTGAGACACGCCCGTGTCTCATTTTAGAAGCCTCAAGTCGAGTTTCTGCCTAGGGACACGTCCGTGTCACCCAAACACACACATAATATCTGAAAAAACGAAGGGAAAAAGTAAGGAAACAGGGCAGCAACGAGCAAGAAACAAACCACATCAAACCCAAGCATTAACCCCTCAAAATTCATGCAAATAACACCCCACAATCAACCCCAAGGCCAAGGATCAATAAACAAAACAAACAAGTTCTATTTCCTTCCAAAAAGCTTGAAGGTTCAACAATGGTGGAATCTTACACACAACACACACACACGAAATACATGTATAGGAAAAGAAAGATCATGCTTCAAGGGTCACAAAACACGTAACCAATCAAGAATCGAAGCAAAAACGAGCAAGAAATCATCAA
This sequence comes from Lantana camara, assembly GCA_037501455.1. Lineage (NCBI taxonomy): Eukaryota > Viridiplantae > Streptophyta > Magnoliopsida > Lamiales > Verbenaceae > Lantana > Lantana camara. Next base: position 1,981,742 of record CM074865.1, read on the forward strand.
ATTACCTCAAACCCATCACTATTCATGCATATATCCAAAACTCAATCAAATCATGCAAATCATAGCTTGAAAGATGCATCATGAAGTAGGAAACAAGAATACGTGCTTACCTTTTCGATTTGACGAAGAACAGAGACAGAACGAGCTTGGAAAGTCATGGGGGTGAATAGTGCTGAGATTTCCCCTTTCTCTTGCTTTTCTCTTCTCTCTCTCGGTTCTTGTAGCGTTTGGGGCTGATTTATTGAGTTTTTGAGGTAGGGTTAGGTCTTAGAGTCATGTAGGTTCAAGAATCGGGTCAAACGGATTTAAACGAGTCAATTACGGGTAAAACGGTAAAGGGTGGCAAATCTGCGAGTGGTTCAAGATTCGGGCAAAATTCGAATATTCAAACGGGATTAGAAAAATATAAGGCTAAGTTCAAAAGCTCCAAATCTTTGATACAAGTCCAACGCTGCTTCCAAAATTCGAATCTGAATTCCCGAGCTCAAGTTATACCTTCCAGAACCTAAGGCGCTAAATTCTAATTAGGCCCTTAAGTCCTTAAATCAAGTAAATAGTCCAAGACCACAACAAACAAGTTCAAAAACATAAAACGAGCACGTAGAGAAGTTCATAACACACGTATTTCATGCATATCATGTAGTCATAAATTTTGGAAAAAATTCCAAAGCAAACGAGTCAAGAACAAGAGTATACGTGGCAAAACATTCAAAGTTCATAAATCAAATATAACAATTAGTTCAAATAAATATTCAGATAAGCATATACTTATGAAAATAAACACGTAAACACATAAATAAATAATTTAAAAGCGCACGTAACTCACTCGTGATGACGTAACGACACGGTCGAAAAGTCGGGGCGTCACAAAATCTCTCTTTTAAATCATGTACAATAAGTAGAAATTTAAAAGTTGCAAAACATTCAAATAAATAAAAAATAAAAATATTTGAAATTATATTATTATATTAAAAAAAGTTTAAAATGAATAATAATTTGTCCAAATAATTCCATCTTTTAAGTATAAGTAATAGTTTATAACTTTCAAATATATTTAATAAATAAAAAGACATGTATAAAAATATAGACAAAAACCTAAAAAATCATAAAAAATATATATGATGGGGGTAAAATACACTTGACCCACGTTTTGACACGTGACACTGTCAACGCATGACAAGTGGATTCAACGACCCCCCTAAATAAGTCCCTACGAGTGTCCCAGACCTTCACAGGCGCACGGTCACACATAAAGCATGTCATCATTCATAAAGCCCATGATCACCCAAGGCTCACTAACGAGCGCCAACTTCACTACCATGCGCCCCTCCATTGCTCTGATAAAATCATCCACGAGCGTCGTGTCCCTTCGGACATACCCTTATACGACAACAAATTAAAGGGGGTCCCGTTCCCTCTTGTTGCACTGCTTGGGCGCTAATCCCCATACGGATCTTCAAGCCCATCAGTCTCGGTTGACAAGAGCGTGCCTCCCGCCCTCTTTACCAACCCCCCAAAATGGCTCTCTGACACTCGTACAAGCCCGCACACCTGCCACTATTGCAAACACTAACTTTTACCAACTTTTGCAGGAGATTCCTCTTAGGTCTCTCCTCGTTGCGACACATGTTAGGGCAACATTAGGGCAGGACCACACGAGACAATTTACCAAAGGGTCCCTGACCCTCAACTATAAATATGCGATGTCGTCTTCTCCATTGTAAGCAATTCACACATACAGAAGCTCTGCATTTTCTTTCTACTTCATCTTCTTCACGACATCACTTGACTTGAGCATCGGAGAGCCAAACTGGGCATCACCCCCAGTTTCCCCAGCTTGGCTTTTTGACCGTTTGTTCTTGCTGTTTGTCCTAGCAGGTAGAACCCCTTCCCTTCCGACGATCATCAACCGGTTTCCCCACATCAACAAATTCTAAAGTGATCGGAATATGACCTATATTAACTATATATATTTTATTACTTCTATTGTTTGATTTTCTTTAATATAATTTATCATTATTTTTAATTTTTTAAATTTTGAAGAATCTTTTTGTTGTCTTCCAAAATATAAAAGTTATATTCACTTTCAAAACTATAGCTTTTGCACTTAATCTTTTTCTATAATTTCGACTTCGATTCCATCATTTAAAATGGGAATATTATTATTTTTCTTTTCTTTTTTATTCCATAATATTGAGAAATTATAAGTTTGGTATATCATTATTACTATTGGGTTCCTCCCTAGTCACTTTTTTCTCTCATTTTCTCTCATATTCTCGTTTATGCCTTTGATTCTTCTTCCTTTATTTATAGATATCAAACTCCTCTTAGTCTCAGTTATTCGTTCTCTTCTTAACCTAGATTCGTTCTTATTTTCAAGCTTAGTTATGAATTGTTGGACATTTTGTAGAATCTCATATGTGCTAACCTCTCTTGGTTTTACTCTTTCCGGTTCACTTCACTCTGCTTCCTCAGTTGGCCACCCGATGGAGAACTGACCAGTCTTCTCCTTAGGTGAGTTGATCTTAGGTTTGGTTTGTTAAAGACCCAATAGGTATGTCCTCGACAATCACCAATTTTAATATAACTATCTTGGACTAAATATCCATTTCTCAAAACTGTGGGTTTGACATATCATCATTTTCAATATTACCCTTTTTCTCAAATCTCATTTTTCTCTCTATTTAATTTATACCTCGAGTTGTACTTTTTCAATTATATCCGCAGACAATTTTCAATTGCAATGAGAAGGCAAAACTCCATGGATACTTGTAAACTAAGTTTCCTATAATATTTTGAGTTATGTTCTTCTTAAACAATTAAAAGTGTTAGTAATTTAATTATACAAAATATTAATAAAACTTTTAATGATTAATTTATTTATAATATATTAAAGAAACAATACTTTATAGAAATTAATTAGATTCTCGATTGATTTTTAATATCTATATGCTGAGCAACTTATATACTCCAAATAATATGATGGAAGCACTATACCCTTATGTATAACATTTAGTACCACTTTGTACCTATTATTAATTCAATAATAATTTACAATATGAAATTGATAAATGAAATTTTCACTTATTGTTGGTTTAATATTTTTATTTTGCTTTTATACAAGTTTTATATCTTCATTATTACACTTTTAATAGGAAACACCCTTTTCAAATTTGTATAATGATTCATTGCATCTTTACACATCTCATAACATAACAAGGACCTTTTTTCAAGGGATAACTATTTGCAACATCCTGAACTATTGTGTTTTTTTATGCAACTCGAACTCTAAAATGTCTAAGTTTGCAACCTCAACTATTGTTTTTTAATAAATTGCAACTTGATTCCTGTTGCACCCCAGACAAAGGATACCACATCCCCCGGACTAAGACCCAGACCCGGTCACGAAATGGAAAGTCCATGCCCGAATCCGAATCATAGCGAACGGGAGACCAACTCACACACTAGGCTAGGCGGATCTAACTTGACAAACTCAGAGTGCGGAAGCAAATTAAATCAATCATCAACGAACAGCGGAAGCATTTAAAACAAAACATGCAGAACAAGTGACGGGTTCAACTATCCCTAGAAGCCTGTCCCGAAAAGTCCATATTAATAAATGATATGATTCAGAATTAAACATTCATACATAACTTGTGCAAATCCGAATGTAATGCAAGACAACCTTAAACGAAGACAACAGGCTTGACACGACAACTGAACACAAAGACCGACTCACGCCGCCTAACTCGAACTCCAAAGCAAATCCTACAAACTAAAAGATAAAATGAGGGGGTCAGTCAACTGACTGAGTGAGGGGGCTAACGCACACCCACAATATATATATAGAGCACATCACATATCAAAAGGGGGTGGACTCATGAACCGGGAATAGTTGTTGCACACCAAAACATTTCAAAACAACCCAAATAGATATAAGTTTAGAAAGCATTTTCAGAAAGACTCTATCCCGATTCATAATTCCCATAATAGATCATAACATATGCTCGGCAAGTACGAGCTTCCAACCTCAACTCCTCATAAAACAGAAATAACATACCAACCTCAACTCCGGGTGATGGTAGGGTTGCGCGACCCTAACCATCCAGACAGTCGAGGGGAGTGCTAATGCTACTCAAACCCTCAGGACTCCGTTTCCCAACCAAACCTCCTGGTGGGTCCCGGTACATCCTCTTCATACAGATGGAGACTACGCACAGGTATATCCCCGATGGCCCTAACCGTCCCGGGGGCTTCTTACCCGTAGCTCCTGGGCCCCATAACAGAACATAACATAACATAATATAACATACGCCAATCTTTCATGGCAACTCTCGCTACATAATCACAACACAACGGTTTTTCCAAAATAGCTTACATATGCTTCAAAAACTGTTTTTTATAAGTATTCCTACGCTGCAGGGATAGCCCGCCCACGCAGGACTCACGCACTTACATTCCCACGCTGCAGGGATAGCCCGCCTACGGAGAAGTGCAAGCATAAGATCATAAAAATATCATATTCAACACATTCATATCTATAGTAAGGTATACTCGCATGCAAGGGTTGAAATTAGCATATTAAGGCCATAGGTCGCATAACTATACAAAATCCTAAACCTCACCTGAGAGAAGACGAGACAGAAGAATTGAGAAGACGGTTGCATACTCGATCGGATTGTCTCCACCCTGGAGATCACTGACAGAAAAGGAAACACAAAGTATTTATGAGACACGACTCAGACATGAACCATATAGACGCACGTCATTGATTATGAGATGACATATGTTCGTGCCGAAATCATAATTCCTGATACTTAAGATGATATGATGTGCGATCGTGTTCATATGTACAATTAATATGTCATGTTGTAGATAGGCTCACAATTTCAAGCACAAACGTGACTCGTGAACACTATGCAATAATAATAGATCATATCGGCACCTCTGCAATCTCAAATACTCATAGTTAAACATTGTATGAACATGAATCCATTTAAACGCACAATTATAAAATATCAAATCCACAATTTAAGAATTACACAAATAGCCATGCATAGTATATATAAACACCCAAATTGTCTCATAACAATTGTATTTCCACCAACACTTTGATCACTATAATAAAATATTTGGGAGGATACTAATTCATTCAGTTACCATTTAGTACACTAACTTGATTAAGCTTGCCAATTACTCATGTAATTCCCTAACAATTTTATCAGTAACAGAAATCCAAGAGTCGCATAGTGTCACATTAAACCTGTCGACAACCCAATTCAATTATACCAACTCAACAACTACATAGTTTATAAATATATTTATCCTGGTTTCCTGTTATAACATAATATAATTATATCTTGGCAAAATTCAAGAATTCCAGCACCACAATTTCGACCTATATTCTAATTGACTAACAAAATCAATTCAATTACAACATATCACGTAAGTGGGCACTTAGATCAAATTCTTAGTAGGAATTTAGCAAATGAATTCATGTTTTCAAAACTCATCAGCTACATACAACCTCCAATACAGTACAAATAGGAAAAGTTTGCGATACACTAAATCACAATTCTCATACATACGAGTCATTTAGTGTTCAAAGTTCATTCAATCCAACCATCAAATAAGGAACATACATAAATTTACATGTCTACAATTTGTCAGTAATAATATAGTGTCCCAATTGAATTATTTATCATTCATTTATACAATTTCTTTGTTATAAAATACCTAGTTTCAGCTACCCAAAAATCATCAAGAATTATGAAAAAATTACCAAAAATCGAAATTCTGCACTAACTCGAAAATCCAATGGAACAACATTTACAATTCCAATTACAAGATACAAGAATTACTCTTAAATAAAATATGAGGAATGGCGAGAAAATAGGGCTGCCAACGATTAATGTTGTTCTACCTTTTCGGCTGAGAAACGACGAGAGAGAAAGAACAGGTGATGGTGATGGTGATGGTGGTGGGGCTGGCGACAGATCCCCTGCTGCTTGCCTTGTTTTTCCTTGTTCATAGGGGTGGCTCGTAGAGGAGGAGGGCTGACCTTCTTTCTTATAACAGGTAGCGAGAAGATGGAGCTATGGCTAACGAATGGTGGAGGCGACTGACTGGAGCGGCGGAGGTAGGGCTGAATCGCCGTCGTGGCGAGAAGATCTCTGAACAAAATGTGCCGCTGTTGAAGCTTGTCTTCTGAAACGGGAGAGGAAGAGATGGGAGTTTGTTGCTGGTCCTTCCCTTCTCAGATCTGGAACGAGAGAGAGTCAGAGTGTGCGCCGGAGTGAAGAAATTAGCGGTGCCTCGTCGGAGTCTGTCGGAATCCATGGTTGTCCGAAGCTGGTGGATGATGGTCGGCGGAGGCTTCTGAAGATGGTGGTGGTGATGAATCGCGCGATGCGAGGGTCTCGGGTGAGAGAAAGAGAGACTGAAAATGGTGAAAGAGAATGGGGAAAGAGGTGGCGGAGGTGATCGGCGCTGGAAGTGCCGGCGGGGAGTGGTTGCTGGCGGAAGGATGGTGGTGGTTGTCGGAGAAGGTGGCGGCGCATCCTCAGAGAAGATGACCGGCGTTTGCGGTGGTGGAGGGTGACCCCACCGTTTGTTGCTCTGAATCTGACGGAAGGGGAGAAAAGTATGGCGGCAGGGCTTCTTAACCGGCTGGAGTGGCGGTTGGCGGCGGCTTCGCAGAGGGGAGGGCTGGCGCCGCTGCTGAATCTCGAGAGGGGAAAAAGGGAAGAAAATGGAAAGCAGCTAGGGTTTCTGGGGTATAAGGAGACATTTCTCCAAAATTACAAACAAGTCCCCTGGAAGTATAAGTCATGCAATTGAGTCCTCCAGTTCCTAATAAGATCAATTAAGTCTAATTAAAGATTATAAAATTATAAAAGTACCCCCAAGATTAAGAGTAGTGTCCAATTAAGTCCAAATTGAATTTCTCATAATTAGAAATAGGTCCCCAACTGTTATTAATTTCAAATTAGCCCACATAATTTAATTTAAAGAGAAATTAGACACTAAACACATATTTCAATTAAGTTCACATATTTCCATAAGACTGCAATCAAGTCAATTAAACTATTAAAACATGAATAAGGCAATTCAAGCACAAGCAGAGTTAAATAAATAACAATCTAATCGCACGAAAACGACATCGTATCTTGCTCTGAAAATGTGGGGTGTTAAAATTCCACTTATCGTGTGGCACGTACACAAAATTTCTTCCACATATCATATGATGAGTGGAATCAGGTTGCACTTTGCTACAAAACAATAGTTGAAGTTGCAAATTTAGATATTTTATAATTTGGGTTGCAAACTCCACAAAAACATAGTAGCTCGGGATGGTCAAAATTTTTATCCCTTTTTTCAATCCTGTCAGTCGCCCTTAAAACAATAACATGTATATCTCGTGTAGTAAAAGGATATGTAATATTATTCTTTTGCACTATATATACCTCCAATTATATTCATTTATTTTTTCTTCTATATTTCCAATATTTTTTTTTCCCTAAACGAAGCAACCCAATATAGGAAAAATACCCTCAAGTTAAAACTCATCCAATTTTGTCAGTGGAGCATCCTAAACTCAATAATGATATTGAACCTTGTGACCTATCCTTGTCAACTTATCTCGAGATTCATTTAACCCAACTATCTAAGGCCGTTGGAGTAAAGATCGGTAATTAAACAATATGTCATATGATGAGTGAAATCAGGTTGCACTTTGCTACAAAACAATAGTTGAAGTTGCAAATTTAGATATTTTATAATTTGGGTTGCAAACTCCACAAAAACACAATAGCTCGGGATGGTCAAAAATTTTATCCCTTTTTTCAATCATGTCAGTCTCCCTTAAAACAATAACATGTATATCTCGTATAGTAAAAAAGTATAAGTAATATTATTCTTTTGCACTATATATACCTCTAATTATATTCATTTATTTTTTCTTCTATATTTTCAAAATTTTTTTTCCCTAAACGAAGCAACCCAATATAGGAAAAATAGCTTCAAGTTAAGACTCATCCAATTTTGTCAGCGGAGCATCCTAAACCCAATAATGATATTGAACCTTGTGACCTATCCTTGTCAACTTATGTCGGGATTTATTTAACCCAACTATCCAAGACCTTTGGAGTAAAGATCGGTAATTAAATATCACATTTCTCATTGGCTGTTTTTCAATATCCTCTGTTGTCATCCATTTCACGACCGTCTTTGAATCAATCTCTACATTAATTTTTGAAAATTAGTGTCTCTCCCAAGCTAGTGTTAATCCCTCAGTAAGCCAATAACTCCTCTACATTATTGAAACTCTACCAAGATTGTTAGTGTATCCAAGCACCCATTTTCACCAGTCATCTCGAATAATACCTTTGGTCATAGCATTGTTGGTGTGGTTATAAAAACTTTCATCCGAGTTTAATTTCACCCATCTCTTATTGGGTTTATTCAACGACAATTTAGTGTAGATTTTCTTTTGTCTGTGATTTTTGTCCTCACTTATTAGTACTGAGGTCTCAAATAACTCTTTATGTAGCGAAAAGTGATACTTCTAAGCTTTATAATATTTTGATAGCTTCATCGTTTCCATGCTTTCCAAAAATTCTAAAGCGTCAAGATCAAGGCAATTCATCCAGTATATTTCGGTAACATATTACTCTCAATTTTGCTATTGAAACTCTCTTTGAGCCCGTCCGACCCTCACAAGTCACGAAGACTCATTCAGTCTGTGCATTAACAATCTTGTCCTACACCGGAGTGCGAAACTACTTCTTAGTACATGGTCCATCTATTCATGTCCTGTACAACAACTTGTACATACGTTACTTTTTCCAAATTTACTATCATAGTTCATTACATTTGTGAGCAAGCTATCTTGTTGGCGAAGTCATAGGAAAATCTTGAACTTTTGTGGGTGAGGTAATTTCCAAATTCATTTTCAATTTTTCTCGCATGTCTCATCCAACACCATAAGCAAACTATATGTCGTTTTATAGGAGAATCCATTATTAGTCTATCCAATCCAAACTCTCTTATCTCTGTTATCATGCAACGCAATTAGGACACTAAGTATCTCATTGACAACCTTCTTGGACAATAATGTTTTCAGCTTATTCAGGTTTTAGTTTTTATCAATGTCAATGGGATTACATGCCATAAGATCTTTATACTTTTCATAAATGTTATCTCCAAAGATGTCCGCTAGTTTGTCTTGTGATAACCATCTATCATTCCATAAAAACGTCCCTTTATTGTTCCTAGTCCTCCAGTTGCAAAATGGCTCCACCATTTAAGTGTTTCTAACTATCCCTTTCCATGCAAGGGAAACCATAAGTTGAGGCTTATATTCGATCAAGAATATCCTCCACTTTTAAATATTTTTTCTTATGTATCTAATTTCACACCGTGGTTTCCTTATTGAGCATTCTCCAACCTGTTTTGGAGAGCATCACTATATATTTTTTTAAGCTTTTCTAAGACCCAATCCGCTTTCTCGCTTAATTCTAGTCATCTTCTTCTACACTACGAAATGGGTCCGTTTCTTTGTTATATCAGTCGCCCAAATAAAGTTGTGCTTGAGTCGATCAAGTTTATCGCACATGTGATTGGAGAGCCAATTTGTGTGCATGTGGTAGATGGAGATCGAGATCGTGATGGACTAAATAAGTGTCATTTGTCCAAAAAGGTTTGTCGTTTTGGCTTTCTATCCAAATAGGAGCTTTTCGACTCTTTTAATCACAATCGAGAAATGCTCATTATAGTTTTAGCTAAAATTCATTTGCACCTCGAAATAGTTCCTTAAATTGTCTATATTTTTTATGCCGAGAATTCTAGTAACCTACCGCTTTAAATCATTTAACACATAAGGTGCGAACAACACGTGTGATTTGCTGAAGTTTAATTTGAGGCCCAATGTCTTGCGAAATGCCTTAACCACACTTTGAATGCACTTTGCTCCATTCACAGTACCTTTGGCCGCTAATTAAGTCGTTTGTAAAAGGCAAGTTTGAGATATGAGGGCTTCTCTAATACACCACAATTGGCTTCCAAGTTCGGCTAAAATAGTCTTCTCAATCATATATGTAAGTTATTTTGTACAATGTACAAAGAAATAAGACGAGAGTGATTGCTTTATCTAATGCCACACATCCGTACAGCCTCTATCGGTTCACCATCTATGAAATTTCCGGTTACATCCTCTACATTTTGCTCATAATGATATTGATAATTTTGGTTGGGAGTTTAAAGGAATTTAAAATTTTTCTTAGAAAATTCCATTGGATTTTGTCGCACGCCTTTTCAAGATTCAATTTGAGCACCCCTTCAACTGATCATTGTTGGTTACCCATTCATTACCTATTTTGAGAGCATTCATCTGATTCCTCCTTTTTCTCGTTATGGATGAGAGATGAAAGAAACGTGTAAATATAATTAAATTAATAATTTAAAACATGTACTTACATCATCATCCTTAATTAATAGTTATTGACATAATTATTATGAGGATATTTTAAACGATCTATATTTTGTAAAAAAAAAATAAAAATTCAACTCGTGTTTTAATAATATACAAGACATAATATTAGAATTAATTTATTCAAAAGCTTATAGATATAATTAATACTATTAGAATTAATTTATTCAAAACCTTATAAGATTATAATTATATAGTGTTTTATAATTAAAGAAAGATTTACACAATTACATTTTGATTAGGATTACATGATGATAATTAAGAGTTTGATTAGAACAAAATATCCTGCAAGAATATTTATATATTTGGTACTTTACAAAACTACCCTTAATTGTGTTTTACTAAAAATCTTACAATAAGGGTATTTTAATCGATCACAAAAAGAATATTTATGTATCAATTTAGTATTTTACAAAAATACCCTTAATTGTATTTTACTAAAAGACTTACAATAAGGGTTTTTTTGCCGATCTCAAAGTTTCAAGAAACCAAAAAACTCAACTCGCACTTTTATAATATAATATAATATAATAATATAATATAATATAATATATATATATATATATATATATATATATATATATATATATATATATATATATATAAAGAAACTCAATATTCCCCTTTCCATATATGCATGTCTTATATATATATTTTTTTCCTTTATCATTTTGAGGAATAAAGATTGTCCAAAGATTTTTTGAGGAATATATAGGAAAAGTTGACGATATATCACAGGAAAATTCTATCATGCACGGACCCAATTTAACTGAATCCAACCAAATACACTTCTTATTTAATTTGTCACCTTCCCAAAAAATTTCACCAAGCACACAGTAAATATAAAATATTCATCCCCTTATTATATTGATATTATGTCAAACTCAAGTTAAAATTACCCTCAATATCAAACTTTTTAAAAGAGTTTTCTACCGTCAATCTATATAGCTCGATAATTCGGTATTCTAATTGAAGATTTCCCGATTTGGTTCCTATTCGACTCGAGCCCATCCGATCATTGTAGAACACACACACAAAAAAAAAAAAAAAGTGACTTTCCTACAAATTCATCTGTTTTGTAACAAGAATCGAACCCCACCCCAAAGATAATTGGAATTTCATAAGAAAAGGAAAGTTTATTTCCTTGTCAAAGAATACGATAATTAAAGAAAAAGGGGATTTACATTTATCTTCCCTAGGCAAATAAAATCCTAATTTCCAAGACAGTATATTATAAAGAAATTCTGATGCGTAGAGAATATAGATACATGGTCCATCTTCAAAGGAATAAAATACATGATGCACTGATACAGATACAACGATATGATCATGATATGATATTTTATATGGTGATATTAATTTTTTTAAAAATTTTTTATGTGAAGGGTGTCGGACACGATATCGAACATGAATACCTAAAACGATATGATACGACAAAATAATATTTTTAAAAATATATGTACATCCAGAATTAAATACATGTTATTTCAGCATATCTATCTTTTTTATTATTCCCGAAATTAGGACAGCCACGAGTTGAGTATCTAGGTACTCCAAATCATTTGACAAAATTTGGTGTCACACCCCTTTCTTTCAAGAAGTTAAAAATATAAGGTGAATGGAATATTTATATAATTTTGTTTGTTTCTTGGGGCAATTTGAAAAAACTCCCCCATCAGTTTGGAATATTTTTACTTTACTCTCCATAAAATTAAACAATATAATAGGATATAAATACTGCATTAGAATGTTTTAGTACTACATTTTGTGAAAAATATACAACATATTTTGAGAGGTATTTTAAGTATTACATTATGTGAAAATTTTATGACATTTTGCCAAAATATAGAATTAAGTAAAAATATGATAATCAATTGGGGATTTATCCTACATTACCCATTGTTTTTTATTCGATGTTTAGGAAAATTTTAAATAAAATGATGGAACTAAGTATAAATCAGTGAGTGTTCGTGAACCACCTAACTTATATATGTGGGACAGAAAAGTTGATAGCATGACAACGTTTATGAAATTCAACCAGAACAATAATTAAAAAAAGGTGTGCAAAAACACATTAATGACATGATTGGTATGATGGAATGGGTGAATGAAATGGGCATTACCATATCTCTTCCTAAACCCTTAATTGGTACAAAATATTGATTAGGAATGTTCATTCCCAAGGTAATGTGCATTCCTACAAGTATGAGATTACACATTCCTTTGGTCCCCCATAGTATTAGTAATTCCCAAAGTTCAAAATTTATTGTTATTTTTATATTGTTAGTTACATATTTATTAAATGTATATTATATTTTATTATTTACATAAATAAATTTAAATACTAATAATCACGTTGAAAATTTAATAAATTATATTAGATATATGTAAATATAAATATATTATATATTTAAAAAACATGTTCAATAAATTATTTTATTTATAAAATATTCTAATTAAAATATTCTAAAAAGAACAAATTTTGACATTTAACTAAAATTTACTTTTTAAATGTCATGCATTATATTAAACACAACAAATAATTTATGTATGAATACGGAAATAGTAATATTTATGGGGTAAAAACACGCTTGACCCTCGTTGTGGCAGATGGCGTGGCAACTCAGTCCCCTGTAACCTCGAGCGAGCCTTGACCTTGCTCATAAAGGTATTCTGACTTCCAAAAAGAACTGTAATCCGAGCGTGGAATGTTATGTCCCTTATATACTCCCTCGGAGAAACTTCCCCTCGAAGACAGACAATAGGAGCAACACGCCCCTCATCTCACAGCCCTGGCGCAGGTTCCCCTCGGATTTGCCAGCCTCCAAGGCTCATGACAAACACGAGCGTGCGTCTCGCCCTCGTCATCAACCCAAAATGGCTCTCTGACACGCAGTACACACCCGCGCACCTGCCATTGTTGCCCGCCACCAACTTTTCATCAGTTTTTGCAGGAGATTCCTCCTAGGTTTCTCCTCATCACGCCACGTGTGAGGGCAACATTAGATCAAGACCACACAGTGACAATTACCAAAGGGTCCCTGACCCTCAGCTATAAATAAGAGACTTCATCTCTCCCACTGTAAGCAATCTCTAATACTAGAACTCTGCATCTTTGCTTCATCCTCAATGATCATCTTCCTCGGTGAAGATCCTCATTGACTTGAGTTTCGGAGAGCCAAACTGGGCATCACCCCCAGTTTTCCCATCTTGGCCTTCTGACCGCTTGTTTTGGTGTTTGTCCTAGCATGTTGAGCCCCATCTTTTCCAGTGATATCTACCTGAGTTTCTTCCCCTGTTTCCCCACATCAAACAAATTGTAAAGTGATAGGAGTCTTGGCACCTCAGATTCAGACCCATCAAATATATTTTATGATATATATATATATATATATATATATATATATATATATATATATATATATATCTATCACAAACTCACTCTCACACACACATATATAGTACATATAATAACTGTCATATATATAACACATTCGATGTAAAATAGTAATTATATATTTACATGTGAAAATATATTATTGCTCAAAATAAAAATTTTAAATATATATTTAATATATAAATATTTTTAATTAATTTTCTATTAATTAAGTGGATTATATATTAATTATACAACCACCTAATTAAGTAATTAATTAATCTTTAATTAGGATTAATTAATTTAATTAGAGGGAGAGAATTTCGGGAAAGCTTGAAAAAGAACTGGAAATGAATTGCAGATGTTGGTTTCAAAATAATGCCTGAAGCCCCATTTATAGCCACAGAAATGAGGACTTCTGCTACATTTTTGCATTTTTGGCATGCAAGCAAAGCACCAAGGGCCAATCGGAGGACGCCACGTGGTAGATTGGGCTCCAATGAGTTCAACTGCGTTGACCACGCATGGATCGGCCCACGCACACACCCCCACGAGCCACCAGAAGGTGCAACATATGCATGGCACGCGTGGGGCTCACGCCTGTACGTGGAATTGCCACATGGCCGACCCGGCTGGTCGGGCCAGTGGTTCAACACCTTGAACCAGGTCCAGTTCGGCTTGGTCTGGTCTGGCGGTTCAGCAACGTGGCTCATCCATGATGTGACACGTGTCCGGGTCGGTCTACATTGGACTGACCCTATCCGACGCGCATCCGAACCCGTGTCCTGACTGGTTTGCCCAGATCTGATCCTGGTCATTGATCCGCGAGACTTGGCAGTCCACGTGTCGCGCCATACGGCGCCCAGCCAGTGCCACTTGGCACCTGACTCGTCATCACCTGCCACATCAATATATATATATATATATATATATATATATATATATATATATATATATAAATAAAATTTCGGGCATTTCCAACGGTTTGGAATTTAATTTATTTTCTCAAAATAAATCTTTTGTCTATTTTCAAACACTTTGAAAATTTATTTCTCTCTCTCTTTTTAATATTTTCTCTTTGGTCTTCATTGGGGCTTGTAGGGGGACCTGCAGGACTAATCAATTTTAGCTTCAAACGGGGTCAATCTGTTACCATTTCATGACAATAATTGGTTACCATTTAATAATATTTAATTCCACTAAATACATATTGTTGCAGTCTAAACTTAATTAAATTATTCACGAATTTCTCGATCTAGAATAATTTTGCATTTTACTCCTTTGTACAGATATCCATGAAAAATAAATCAATACTACTACATTTATTTTTCAATTCCAAAATGAAATTTCTTGATTCGCCTTAAGTCCAAATCCCCCGTATGTGAAACACATTCAACATACAACTTCGGTGACGCACACACGAAGTACTTTGGCCAAAGTTTTAATTTGAACTTTTGCAAATCTATTTCAGGGATATCTTTTAACCTTCCAGCAAAGCCACAGATTCCTCGATCAATATTTCTCTTTAGCATATTTCATGCAATCATCGAACGTACAAGGTATCTGGCCTCACTTCTGAGTACATCACAGTGATTAACACTACATGCCTAAAGTAGAAACACTACCAGGATTAAGAGTCCAATGCTTTTCGAGATTTTTGTTCATTTTAGATAGCAGTATAAAACGAACAATGTCAGTGGTCTAGTTCGATGTTTCCAATCTCATTGAAAATCATCAATGTGTTATAATTGGAAACTTCATTTTTCCATGACGAAAGACTAATCATCTTATATAACACATTATAGTCTTGATCAGAACGTTTTCTTATCATACCGACTAGAACTTTAATGACACGTGATTTTTGGTATTTAAAGTCTTTTCCTATGAAACATATTTCATATAAAAATACCATCACACGTCATTATTAAATATGTAAAATACTTATAACTTGCTATTTGTGGTGGATCTAAATTATATCTGGATCTGATAAACTTATGGTGCGACCCGAAAAGGAGAAAATAAAATTAGTATTGGGCTATAAGCTTAGAAACTGATTTTATTCTTGTTGGGTTGGGAAACACAAGGAGTTTATTAAATTGGGGGAAACCTAAGTTGGATGTAATGTAATTTGTATCATCTTTCTTCATAGTGAAAAACTCTCTTTGTTCTTGTCCGAGGACGAAGGCTTTACCGAACCTCGTTAAATCTTGTGTTGTTATTTCTGTTCCGTGCTTTGAGTGCGTTCGTGCAAGATAGATTATTGCGTTGTTTGCTAACAATTGGTATCAAGAGCTTGGTTATTCTGCACTTAACCCAGGGTTAAGATGACATCTTCTTCTTCTGCAGAGTATGAAGTCGAGAAATTTAATGGGGGATCTAGTTTCAGTCTCTGGAAGATTAGAATGAGATTGTCCCTAAATTTACAAGGATTATGGAAGGCAATTGAGGAGAAGTTTCCTGAAGACACAAAGGAGACGGAGAAGACTGAGTTGAAGGAGAGGGCATTAAGTGTGATTTTTATGAGTGTCACTGATAGCGTTCTTCGTGAGATTGCTGATGAAGATTCCGCAGCAAAGGCGTGGAACAAGATGGAGGAATTGCATTCCGCGAAATCGCTGACAAGTCACCTCTACCTGAAAAAGAGGTTGTATAATCTCCAGATGAATGAAGGTACACCTATTAGATCCCACATTGACGAATTTAATTCGATAATCATGAACCTAAAGAATATTGATAGTTTAATTGATAATGAGGATCAATCCTTGATTATGCTATGCTCGTTACCACCATCTTATGAGACTTTTGTTGATACTCTGTTGTATGGGAAATGTAACAGCCCGACTTTTCGACCGTACAGGTATGATGTCACGAGTGTGCTAAGTGCACATTTAATTAATTAAGTATGCAATTATGTGATTTATTTGAATATTTGAACATTTGTAATAAGCCTTATGTTTAAAATTTTGAACGTTTTATACTTTTTTTAGCTCGTTTTTAATCCGTTTAACTCCGTTTTCAATTCCGACTTTTGTGACAACTTGCTATGCATGAAATATTTGAATTATAAATGAGTTTATATGCTTTAAACGTGTTTTAGAACTTGTTTAGTTGAGTTTTTATTTGTTTTGGTGTAACGGAACTAAAAGGGGGCTAAAGAGCAGTTAGCGCACCTTGGGTTCCGGGCGGCGTAACTTGAGCTCGGGAATTCGGATTTGAATTTCGACACCACCTTGGACTCGTTTCTACAATTCGGGTCCAATGGAACAAACCTTGTATTTTTTTAAGCTCATTTGAACCTCCAAAATTTTACCGAACCGAGCCTGGGGCATCTATTTGAGGGTCTAGACCGTCTAGCTTAGGTGTGGCTTTTGTGTGTCTCCCGTTCGCTAGTGCTTGGTGGGTGTATGGATTCTCCATTTTGTTACACACGTCGGGCTCTAGTGCGGGGGATGTGGCTCCCACCGCTTGGGGTGCTACATCCTAAAGTGGTATCAGAGCTCCAGGTTGCAAAACCAGAGTTCTTGTGTCGTGTCGAGTCTGTCTAGGTCATTCAGCTTAGGAATATGTGTGTTGTTTGCACTCACTTTCACTTTAACGTGACTTATGTGCTCTCAATTGTATTAATTATTCACATGAACATGCACTTAACCCCTCCATACATAGATATATTCCTCGATTTATGCATTTTCAAGATGCCACCTCGATACCGAGATGAGACCAAGAGTAATCTTTGGCTCATGATAAGCCTCCGCCACTATCATTCAGCGCGAAGAACCTTGTTCAAACCTTGTTAGATCAATTTCAACGAAACCAACACCACTGTGGGAAGAACAAGTCTCTTCGGCCATAGAGAGTTCCGAACCAACAAAACTCTCCGAAACGGTTTGGAGATGATGATATTAAGCCCGGGAAAATGGGTTTCCGAGATTCATGGATAAATGAAAATTATCCGGGAACATCACAAGAAAAAAGGTGATTTGCACTTCCTGTTAATTCGAGACCAAGCTTCCGAATTACTTGAGGAAGTGAGAACAAAGTTAAAGAAGCTGGAAAGAGTCCATTTAAAAGCATTTCGTCTGGGAATTCCACAACGGGTGCATTCCTATCAGTGCAAGAATAAGAAGATTTTAAGAATTTCTCAATTACATAGAAAGCATGAATAAGGCGGATGACTTTATATTAGAGCTTGAGAGATCGGGTTCTTAGGCTACACGATACGTCGACAACTATCAACTTGAAGCCCTGAATTTTATGCAAGGATTCAAGAATGATATTCAACAAGCCCTCCAAGCTTCGACGGTAAACCCTTTAGTCCGAGGTTATGAGAAAGGTAAATTAAGATAGGATGTATGAGCAACGGTTGAAGTTTCGCACCTCTTCTTTAGGACAAGTATCCAGTTCAAATTTGAGTTCGAGCAAGAGCCCGTGTCGCGAGATGAGTTCCCAATTTGCAAACCTTGACGATTCCAAGATGTTTACAACACCAAGACCAAGAAGCTTCCACTACCGAATGTGGTTTGGGTGCCCATCCTACCGAAACCAATTTGTTGCTTCTATTGCCGAGATTCGAATCATACAGAAGAGGCTCGTGAGAAGAATTCAAATTTATGT
This sequence comes from Lantana camara, assembly GCA_037501455.1. NCBI lineage: Eukaryota > Viridiplantae > Streptophyta > Magnoliopsida > Lamiales > Verbenaceae > Lantana > Lantana camara. The sequence goes on from CM074865.1 coordinate 2,000,218, forward strand.
TTCAAGTGTGAGAGTTAGGACATGAAGGAAAATAACTTGACCGAAGAATAAGAATCCGAGGCCTTTGAACGTTGTGACTCCATGATCCCGGTTCCAGCCTGAGCCGATGCTCTATAAAGAAAAGAAGTTGATGCCCAAACTTGACACTACCTTCAAGGTGAAAGGTACACTAAGCATTCATGGCACCTAGTTCACGTATTATTTAATTTTTTGGGGTAACCCAACTTCTTTGTTGTTGCCTACTTGTCTCTTTTGTGCGTTTGTCCATTACTTGCGTGTGGTATTCTTTCTCCCCGTATTGTTTGTGCTTGTTGCCTGTTGTTGTTTAGTTGTCCTGGGAGACGACTTTGAGTGTACATGTGCTCTAGCCCTAAGGTAAGTCGAGGGTTGTACTTCTGTCGAGCTTTTAAGCTGATTCAACAACCGCGAGAAGGTGCGAGTGGTGGAAGTCTAGTGCCTACACCATTCATGTATCTCTGAGCTCTTAAGTTAACTTGAAATGAATCAAACGATGAGTGATGAATCTCGTTTAGACCCTTTCATCGTGCGAGACAAATCGAGCTGCTCCTAGCTGGAACCAAGTCTGTGAAGGAGCCCTCCATCAACACTCCAAAGAAGAAATCAAACCCCTTGTGCTAGAAGACCTTTCTGGGCTAATCCTTGTCGAGACGTCATGAACCTTGAACATGGGATGAATACGGGAAGTCGCTCTTGCTAGAAACTCAAGCGGTGAGGATATGAGGACAAATCATTTTTTTAAGTGGGAAAGGTTGTAACACCCCGACTTTTCGGCCATACAGGTATGACGTCACGAGCTAAGTGCGCATTTAATTAATTAAGTATGCAATTATGTGATTTATTTGAATATTTGTAATATGCCTTATGTTTAAAATTTTGAACCTTTTATAATTTTTTTAACTCGTTTTTAATCCGTTTATATCCGTTTTCAATTCCGATTTTTGTGACAACTTTTTTGTGCATGACATTTGTGAATTATAAACACATTTAATTAATTAAGTATGCAATTATGTGATTTATTTGGATATTTGTAATATGCCTTATTTTTAAAATTTTGAACCTTTTATACCTTTTTTAACTCGTTTTTAATCCGTTTATCTCCGTTTTCAATTCCGATTTTTGTGACAACTTGTTATGCATGAAATATGTGAATTATAAATATGCTTATATGCTTTAAACGTGTTTTAGAACTTGTTTAGTTAAGTTTTTATTTGTTTTGGTGTAACGGAACTTAAAGGGGGCTAAAGAATATTTGTTTTGGTTTTCATTAGTTTTCAATTCCGGGTGGCGTAACTTGAGTTCGAGAATTCGAATTCGAATTCCGATACTACCGTTGGACTCATTTCGATGATTCGAGTCCAATGGAATAAGCCTTGTATTTTTCTAAGACCATTTGAACCTCCAAAATTTTGATGAATTTAGCCTCATGCGCTCTGTTTAAGGGTCTAGTCCGCCTAGCTTAGGTGTGGTTTTGTTTATCTCCCATTCGCTAATACTTGGTGGGTGTACAGATTCTCCATTTAGTTACATGTGTCGGGCTCTAGTGCGGGGGATGTGGTGCCCACCGCTTGGGGTGCTATAGAAAAGATAGTTTTTTACTGGATGATGTCAGTAATGGTCTAAAGTCAAAAGAGTTGAAAAAGAGTGTTCAGAAGACAGAACAGAAGGTGAGGGTTTGGTGTGTAGGGGAAGAACATAAATAAGAGATTCTTATAAAATAAAATCTAAGGCTAGATCGAAGTCTAGAATAAAGAAACTACGTTGTTTTGAGTGTGGGGAGCAGGGTCACCTTAGGAGAGATTGTCCTAAGTTGGAGGAGAAGAAGGGAAAGCAGAAGGAAAATTCTGCTAACATTGTTGACAGTTTTGATTCTGACAATAATGACGCTGCAGGAGAGGTATTGTCTATGAGTTCAAATCATGCGCAGAACTCTTGGGTTCTTAATTTTGGTGCAACTTTTCATATGTGTCCTTACGAATAGTGGTTTGCAACTTACAAACAGATGAGTGTTGGCATCGAGTCCAGTGGCTTTTAAGAATGTTTGACAGCATTGTTAGAAGCATTGAGTGTTGGCATGTTCCTCAGATTAGGAGGAATTTAATTTCTCTTTCAACTTTGGACGATCAAGAATTTAAGTGCCATTCAGAAAATGGAATTCTTAAAGTGTGTAAAGGCTCTATGATACTCATGAAGGGTAAGATGGAATCTAGACTGTATTAGCTTTAGGGGAGCATGGTTGAAGAGGAAGCTGTTGTAGCTTCAAGTAGTAATAATCAGAATCAGTCTCAATTGTGGCACTTACGACTTAGTTACATGAGTGATAATGGACTGTCGAATTTGAACAAGTAGAATTTGTTGGACAAGTACAAGAGTGAAATTTTAGAGTTTTGTTAACATTGCGTGATTGGAAAACAAACTAGAGTAAAGTTCAGTAAGAATGCAGTGCACAACACCAAGGAGAAGCTGGACTACATTCATTCAGATTTGTGGGGTCCAAGCAGAATTGCTTCAAAGAGTGGTGTTAGGTACTTTATGACTTTGATCGATGATTATTCTAGAATGGTGTGGGTGTATTTTTTGAAAAATAAAGATGAAGCATTTCCAACATTTGTTAAGTGGAAGACGATGGTTGAAAGGCATACTGAAAGAAAAGTGATGCGTCTCCGGACTGACAATGAGTTGGAATTTTGCAATTCTAAATTCAATGACTTCTACAGCACGGAGGGCATAGTAAGACACCGCACTTGCGTAGGCACACCACAACAAAATGGTGTTGCAGAACGGATGAACATAACGCTTTATGATCGAGCATGAAGCATGCTCTCACATTCGGGTGTGAGCAAAGACTTATGGACTGAAGCAATCAACACAACTTGTCATTTGGTCAACAGGTCTCCATCTACAACTACTGAGTTCAAAACTCCTTTTAAGGTATGGTCTGATTCACCTGCTAATTATTCAAATTTTAAAATATTTGGTTGTCCTGCTTATGTTCATGTGAAGGATGGTAAACTTGAACCGAAGGCAAAGAAGTGCATATTTCTAGGATATGCATTTGGAGTGAAAGGTTACAGGTTGTGGTGCACAGATGAGAATTCTCCAGGATTTATTATCAGCAGGGATGTGACATTTAACGAGAGCTGTGTGCAAGGCAGAGTTTTTTTCATTTTCTTGTTGAAGAAGAGAATTCAAGCCAAGGGGAAGATTTGTTATTTTTTGTCTTGAATTTTTTGGTGGATCCAAATTATATCTGGATCTGATAAACTTATGGTGTGACCGAAAAGGAGAAAATAAAATTAGTGCTGGGCTATGAGCTTAGAAACTGATTTTATTCTTGTTGGGTTGGGAAACACAAGAAGTTTATTAGTTTGCGGGAAACCTAATTTGAATGTAATGTACTTTGTATCATATTTCTTCATAGTGAAAAACTCTCTCTATTCTTGCCCGAGGACGTAGGCTTTGCCGAACCTCCTTAAATATTGTGTAGTTATTTCTGTTTCGTGCTTTAAGTGTGTTCGTGCAAAATAGATTGTTGCGTTATTTGCTAACAGAATTGATATAAGTGTTAATCAACGTGTTAATTGATATTGATATATAAATATGAAGTAAAATTAGTAAAATAATGGGTATAAGTGTTTTGTTAATTATAATTACATAGTTTCCATAAAAAAAATATTTTAAAAGAATTTTTAATGGTGTTGATAGACAAATCTTGAACCCAAGTGTAAGTTCTAAATTCGATTGCAACACTTAAGGTATCGTATCCACAGGGAAGGGAACTCAACAACCACTTCTATGACTATTTCTAATCTAGAGACCGAACAAGATTGACAGTGTTGTACTATACTACTATAACGAAATTAAACTAAGCAATAAGTAATCAATCACACGAGCTAACAAATAAAAATCAAGATTAAACCACTTAATTAAAGCAGGTCGGGGAGTAAATCATATGCCCTTCAGTGATCAAATCAATACTCAAGTACGGATGTATGATTCTTCAACCTAATCACAATTTTATACCTAGCTTCTCTCAAAGACTAGATGTCTAATTAATCAAGCCAAGTGTTGTTCTCACAATCACTTAGTAACCAAATTAATCGAATAAAGCAAGATTAGTGTATTTAAAACCTAGCGGCTTGGCATGGAATTCTAAATACGTGTTGTAGAAATTAGGCTTAAATTTCTTTAAGCCCAAAAAGTCTAAGTTTTGGAAAACAATCACAATTATCCTCAATCTCTCGATTATCGGATAATTTACACTATGTTCATGGATGGCCAATCCACTCCCAATCTACTCAATTCCGTTTTCCTAACAAAGAATCACACGAATTAACTCAAGCATTAACTCAAACACCTTAGATGCATAATCCTTACCCCCTAACCCTAGGAGATTAGTTCCTCATAATAGACTCAAAACTCATTAAAATCAAAGGAATTGCATTCAAAACATTCATGTCTAACATAACCATCAAGCCGGAATTAATACTTCTGAAATTCTAACCTAATTATCAAAACGAATCTAAAGCAATAAAACTAACTATCCTAGAATTTAAAAACCAAAGCTTGAGGAATTAGTTTGATAGAAAAGCAGTAAATAAAACCAAATTGATCAAGTCTTGTGATTTGATTGAATCTTCAACTCTATGTCTTCGTGTTTCTTCCTTCTCCGATTATTCTTGAACTTCTGGGAAGCTATCTGTCCAAAAGCTCCCAAATTCCGCCTCAAAACCGTGTATAAATAGAAGTCCTTAACCCAGCTCCGCCATGTGACACGGGCGTACAGAGCCCATGCACAAAAATGTGACACCCCCGTGTCACATTTAAAAAACGTACTCGCGCTTTTCTTCTTGACACGGGGGTGTCAAGAGTTGTTCTTCTGAATGACACGGGGGTGCAGAAGCTGCCAGGCCTCTCTGTACCGAGACACGGGGGTGTCGAAGATTGCTCTATGTTGGTGACACGGGCGTGTCACCATCTGGAATCCGAGGGTCACTTCTGTACTGAGACATGGGGGTGTCTCAGTTTACTCTTCCCGTGTCCCCTAGAATTTCTCGTTTTTCGCCTTTTATTGCATGGTTTTGCTTCTATTTTGTCTCTTCAACTCCAAGGTGAAAGGTACCTAAAAGGGAGCATAAATCGCATTATAAGTTCTTAAAACTACTTGAATTTAACTCAAATTGCCCTACAAATCCATGCAAAAACCCGATACACCAAACTCCCCCAAACTTGAATATTGCTCGTCCTCGAACAATCGAGAAAATTACATCAAACCAACCTCAAAATCAATCTCTCAACAGGGCAATTCTCAGAATTTCACTTAAGCAAGTCAAGCCTATCAAACACATTACAATCAAGCACAAGAATCAACACAATAATGTACAACGGTTAGAATACCAAACTAATGATTCATTCCTAAATACCAATGGTAGACTTCGGAAAACATTCTTCGCACCTATCTCCACTAATGGAATTAAGCCAGAATTAAGGATCGGAAGGTCTTTCGAGGCTTGTAATGTGGGCCCGAGGTCAAGGTTATGGAATTTTTAGTATAGTAGTGACTCAACACACCTAGCTCACCCATTCAAATCTCCTCGGTCGCCATCTTTGTCTTTCCCCGTCAAACTTCCCCAAACTTAGACCTAGTCTAAGTTTGTCACATGCAGACAGTCTAAGAGTTTCTTCTGTTTCAAATCTACTCAATCACTTTTTTTTTTTTTTTTTCCTGTCTACTTATTGCTTTACACAACTCGTTCTTTTACTACTTCCTTTTGAATTCTTCTTTTCTTTCAGCATCTAAGATTATCTCTTATTTCTTCTCTTAGCTTTTCATCAGGAATTTAGCAACATCTTCAATCGATTCAAACGAGTGAGCAAAGTGTGACTCTAGGGTACGTTTATGGTGTTGTGCCTGTGGCTTATAATGTGGCTACAAAAATTTAATGGCACAACACTTAGGCTCAGCGGGGTCAACATGATTTCGTTCTTTAGTAAAAATGGCTCAATTGCGAGGCTACCTCCGACATGAATGCCTAAGTCATCTCCCTAACTCTTTGTCAATTCAAAATTTCGCCTCAATAGGACTAAAATGCATCCTAATCCACTTCTCAGTATTATTCAAGAATTACTAACTCAACATCCTAAACTAAGTACATGACCTTGTTCAATTGTGCACAAAAATAAGGATATCCCACCATTCCAAAGTATCAATACTCACACCTAACTTCATGCATTCGACTAGCCTAACTCACTTTGGCAAAAGTTCCAACAATCAAACCTCATCGAAAAATTTAAAATTTTGGCTTATTTTCAGCAATCATCGTTTCATTCTCAAAGATATCACAATACAAAGTAAATAAATCCCCCCCAATGCATCTACCTATGCAAAATATTAGCAATATACTCCAAAACTTTTTACCCCTCTCCCCCAAACTTAAACCATGCAATGTCCTCATGCATAAAAGAAAAAGAACGAGGGCAAAAAAGAAAACTCCCTCAATACAGCGAAAAACCCGGCAACAAGTTATTCATCAAGCCTAACCTGCACTTAAACGACTAAAACACGGAGCATAAGCTAAGCAAAGCAAATGATAATCAACATGCAATTAACAAGAAATCCCTGTCGTCAAGTACCTACTATAACCATAACAATAGTTAGCACAGTGCGAATAGTTAGGTTAGACTGGTGAAATATATTATCATACAGACCAAAGCAAGAAAAACAGGAAGCTAGAAAAGAACCCAATCAAGGATAAGGCGGCGGGTAATGTGGGGGCTGGCTTGAACTACTCGGTCCGACACCTTCAAATTGCTTGGCAAGATATGCGTGGAGATTCTCGAACTGACCATCAATGTGGAGCTGCAAGACATCAAGCCGGGAGTCCACATGCTCTACAAAGCTATCCATCCGCGCATTCTGAGATGCCATATAATCCCGCATGTAAGCGGGGATCTCCTCATCGTCATCTTGGACCATTGGTATCGGTGCTCCTCGCCCGGCTTTCTCTCGATCCTGTATCTGTGCAAGCCTCCTCTGCTGATCGAGGGTGAGGTCATCATACTTTGCCACACCCCACCTGTACATCCGCTCAAACCGGTTCCTTTCCCTCTCCGGATACCAGGGTAAAACCCTATCCTTTAAGCTCTCGGCAGGCCATTGGATGAATAGATCCATCTTGATGAACGTCTGCTCTTCAACATAGGGAAAGTTGGATAAAGGCTCCGTTTCCTCTGGCTGCCACCCTACCTCCTTGGCTAGCTTTGTCACATAGGCACCATGGCCTATAGTTCCCGACGCCCTGCCTGCCACCTCTTTCAACTTGTACATGAACTCGGTCGTGGCATCAAACTGCACCCCCTCCTTCATAAAGTACATAATGGCCAACTCAAACCCGTTGATATTTCCATCGCCTCTAATGCCTAGCACATATTCCCACAGCCAGGAGTCTATGCACCAAGCGCCAAACTAAACTATCAACCGAGGTGGCCTTAGTATTCCGTGGGTTGTAAGCCGGGGCACCAGCTTTTAGAGGGAATGATCGCCACACCGCCTCTCTGTCATCCGTAGACCAATTGGGCAACACTGACATCTGGCAACAAGGAAACCCTAAGGCGTCACGAATCTCGTCTGCATTTAATGACTGGGCATCCTCCCCATCTAACGTGAAATTGAGCTTGGTTGCGACCTGGTCCCAAGTCATAGTGGTGAAGAATGCTGTTGTCAACTCCGGATATGTGTTAGCCGGAACCATCATAAATGTCTTCCACCCTATGTTGTTAAATAAAGCCTCGACCTCATCCCAGACTCCTAACCTCCGAAGTGTAGCGAGATGTGGGAACTTGGTGGGCATAATATTCCGCGTGGTATTCTTGTTATAAGGGTTCCCAAGCCCTTCCAAAGTTACATTCACGGAATCCCGTGGTTGGCGGCCGGTTGGGCCGGATGACGAGGTGAGTTGCAGAGGGGCGGGTCTCTTGTTGCGTCCCATACTTCCTGCACAGAAATACCCCCAAATCAACAACAAAAAGTAATATAATTTCAAAGGGGCATTTTATCGAACACCTTGTGAGCACCAGTAAAAAGTCTAGAGTTCCATCAAATAAAGCATACCATTTCATCACCCATAACCTAGACTCAGCCCTCTATATTACCAAACTCGTTGAACTATCATAGGGCCTCAATTTCTCCCACAAACATGTAAATAACCGCCTACAACAAACCTCCACAATTTGCAAAATTCAAGACAATGTGTAAGAACAAGGGCCAAAATTTCCACTTCTTTTCGAACACCCAACTCTAGCATGCACAAAACTCGACTAAGGAGCAAGAATTCATAGAATTGATATCCAATATGCTTCAAAGAAAAATTAGGGTTCATAGTTTAAAAAGGCCAAAGATTTGCAAATTATGGCAATTCCTAATTCTAAACATGCCAAAACTTGAAATAGAATCAAGAATTTTAAAGAATATACATCATAAGCATGGTTTATAAAACTAGGGTCTAACCCTTCTTAATTAAATCCGTGAAACTAAAGTACCCAAGAGAATAGGAGACTTACCCGAAAAATGTAGAATGCAAAGTGTAATGTGTGTGTTGTCTTGCCGGAATATGACTGAAAATGGTGGTGGTGATGCTTGTGCCGTGAGTGAATGGGGGAAGAAAAGATGAGAGAAGAGAATAGGGTTCTTGTGTTTTAGAATACAAGACAAAGTGAGGAACCCCCGTTTTATTTCAACCCCGCGGACGTGACACGCCCGTGTTGAAACGTACACTATATGGATGACATGGGGGTGTCATCCTTTACCTAGTGAACTCTGTACTATGACACGGGGGTGTCGATTTTTCTTAGGGAACTTGACACGCCCGTGTCTCCTCTCGGCTGGCAACACTGTACCGTGACACGGGGGTGTCGCGGATTTCTCCTTGTGGAAGGCACGCCCGTGTCTCCCCCAAACTTAGGAATTCAGCACGACACTCCGCACAAAACGTTCCTTGGTGTTTGCATCCGCTAAATTCGCACCTATTAGCTCAAATTCATCCAAGACCTTCGTACTCCATCCACTCGATTCGAACCAATTTACCTGAAACACAAGACAGAAGATGCCTATCAATCACAAACTTTACTGACTAAAGAAAGGGAAGAAAAGGGAAGAAAAGGGAAAGAAGAATAGTTCTAAGTTATAGTCGTTAGCTTGACTTCATGACTCAGGTCTAAGGCGCTGGAGCCGTTAACACGCACGAGACGTGTTCGCCAATTCGATCTCCAGCAAGATATGGCTTGAGTCTTTGTCCATTCACCACAAAGGATGGTGAGCCTTCATTGCCTATCTCCACCGCTCCATTCGCCAAAACTTTTACCACTCTGAACGGACTGGACCACCTTGACTTAAGTTTCCCGGGAAAGAGCTTCAATCTAGAATTGTACAACAACACCAATTGACCCTCGACAAACTCCTTAACCCGAATATGCTTATCATGCCACTTCTTCGTTCTCTCCTTATAAATCCGAGCATTTTCGTAAGCTTCTAACCTTAATTCCTCCAACTCTTGCAAGTCAAGTATCCTTTTCTCTCCGGCTCTCGTGAGATCGAAATTTATAGCCTTAATGGCCCAATACGACTTGTACTCGATCTCGACTGGGAGGTGACATGCTTTACCATAAACCAACTGATACGGAGAAGTTCCTATAGGTGTCTTAAACGCGGTCCTATAAGCCCATAACGCGTCATCCAACTTCGAGGACCAATCTTTCCTAGAGGGGTTCACTACCTTCTCCAAAATCCACTTCAACTCCCTATTCGTGACCTCAGCTTGCCCACTTGCTTGGGGATGATACGCAGTAGTTACCCGATGCTGGACCCCGTATTTCTTCAACAAAGCTTCCAAGGGCTTGTTGCAAAAGTGCGTACCCCTATCACTGATTAATGCCCGTGGAACTCCGAACCTATTGAAAATGTTCTTTTGCAAGAACTTAATCACCACCTTCGAGTCATTGGTCGGAGTTGCCACGGCTTCGGCCCACTTGGATACATAATCCACCGCCACCAAGATATATTGATTCCTATTCGACGGTGGGAAAGGTCCCATGAAATCGATTCCCCAAACATCAAACAGTTCAACTTCCAAAATATACTTCATTGGCATCTCATCTCTTTTACTAATGTTCCCGGCTCTCTGACAAGCGTCACATTCCTTGGCAAATCTGTAAGCATCCTTAAACAGCGTTGGCCACCAAAACCCTGACTGTAATACCTTAGCTGCTGTCTTTCGCCCACTTGAGTGTCCTCCATATAAGCTCGCATGACATCTCTCTATCACTTCATCAGCTTCAACCTCCGGAACACACCTTCGCACTAACCAATCCGAGCAGTGTTTATATACATATGACTCTTCCCAATAATAACGCTTCGCTTCTGACAAGAACCTCTGTTTCTGATGGAAATTCATGCCTGGTGGTAAAGCTTTGCAAACCATGTGATTCACAATATCTGCGTACCAAGGAACTATCGCATTGGCTGCAAACAGCTCCTCGTCAGGGAAATTCTCAGTAATCTCCTCCTCATACTCATCCTCATTTTCCCCAACTTCTAACCTTGACAAGTGATCTGCAACTAAGTTCTCCGTCCCCTTCTTGTCACGAATTTCAAGATCGAACTCCTGAAGCAATAGAATCCATCTAATCAAACGGGGCTTTGAATCATTCTTCGAAAGGAGATCCTTGATTGCTGCATGGTCCGTGTAGACGATTGTCTTCGAACCTATCAAGTAAGACCGAAACTTGTCAAAAGCATGCACAATAGCTAATAATTCTTTCTCAGTAGTAACATAATTTAATTGTGCATCATTTAAAGTTTTGCTAGAATATGCGATAACGTGTAAATGCTTCTCCCTTCGTTGGCCAAGAACAGCTCCAATGGCCAAATCGCTCGCATCGCACATTAGCTCAAACGGTAGAGTCCAATCCGGTGCAACCATAATTGGTGCCGAGGTAAGCTCCTTCTTCAACCTATCAAATGCAAGTAAACAATCATTCTTAAACACGAATTCAGTATCTTTTTGTAGTAACTTGCATAAAGGTAAGGTAATTTTTGAAAAGTCCTTGATAAACCGGCGATAGAAACCGGCATGACCAAGGAAACTTCTCACTCCCTTGATATTAGTAGGTGGAGGCAATTTTGGGATCACATCAATCTTGGCCCTATCCACCTCAATGCCTTTCTCTGAAACCTTGTGACCCAACACTATCCCTTCCTTTACCATGAAGTGGCACTTCTCCTAATTTAGAACGAGGTTAGTTTCTTCACATCGCTGCAAAACTTGAGCAAGATTATGCAAGCATGAATCGAAAGAAGAACCAAACACAGAAAAGTCATCCATAAAGATTTCCATTGTGCGTTCTATAAAGTCAGAGAAAATGGCCATCATGCATCGTTGAAAAGTAGCCGGGGCATTACACAACCTAAAAGGCATACGCCTATACGCAAATGTACCATAAGGGCAAGTAAACGTACATTTTTCCTGATCCTCTGGGGCTATAGCAATTTGGTTATACCCTGAATACCCATCCAGGAAGCAGTAATAAGAATGTCTGGCTAACCTTTCTAACATCTGATCAATAAAGGGAAGTGGAAAGTGATCTTTACGAGTGGCATTGTTCAACTTCCTATAATCTATGCAAACTCTCCAACCCGTGACTGTCCTAGTTGGTATTAACTCATTCTTCTCATTTTTAATTACAGTCATCCCCCCTTTCTTGGGCACTACCTGCACAGGGCTAACCCACTTGCTATCCGAGTTAGGGTAAATTATCCCGGCATCTAACAGTTTTAGTACCTCAGCCCTAACTACCTCCTTCATGTTTGGGTTCAATCTACGGTGATGTTCTACGGAGGGTTTATGGTTATCTTCCATAAGAATCTTATGCAAGCAAATAGATGGGCTAATCCCCTTGATGTCAGAAATAGTCCAACCTATCGCTCGTTTGTGTTCTCTCAAAACCCTCAACAAAGCATCATGATGTGAATCAGTTAAATCAGAGGCAACTATAACAGGCAATGTTTCAGATTCACCCAAATAACCATATCTCAAATGAGCGGGGAGGGGTTTCAGTTCTAACTTAGGAGCTTTCTCAACAGAAGGACGAAGAGTGGGCTTACCTATACCCAACTCTTCATATACAAACCTCTTTCGGAATGGTACGTATGGGGTGGCCTCGAGTGCCTTTGCGTAGGCGGCCAATTCTTCTAGTATGTCTTCCCCATCAATGTGGTCCGTGAGTCCTCTTAGACAGAGTTCGAGAGGGTCCTCGTTGCTTATAGACATCGGTGTCTGTGCTTTGATTTCCACCATGTTGCATTGTTCTTCGATTACCGATCCTTTCATTGCCTTGAACAGATTAAACTCCACCTGTTCGTCCCCCACACGAAGAGTTAGAATGCCACTCTTCACATCAATTAAGGCTCCTGCTGTGGCTAAGAAAGGCCTCCCTAAGATGAGCGGCATGTTTTGATCTTCCTCCATCTCCAACACTATGAAGTCTACCGGTAGGTAGAACTTCCCAACTCTGACCAAAACATTTTCTAGGATTCCCGTGGGGTACTTGACTGATCGATCGGCTAGCTGCAAGAAAACGGTAGTCGGTTTCAATGAATTCAGTCCAAGTTTCCTGCAAACAGATAATGGCATTAGACTCACACTAGCACCAAGATCACATAAAGCTTTATTAAAGGACAAATTGCCAATTGTGCAAGGAATTGAAAAACTCCCTGGATCCTTAAGCTTCGGAGGAAGCTTATGTTGTAGAATGGCACTGCACTCCTCAGTAAGTGCTATCGTGGCATAGTCCTCCAATTTTCTCTTGTTGGAGAGGATCTCCTTCAAGAATTTGACGTACGTGGGCATCTGGGCTAGGGCCTCGGCAAAGGGGATGTTTATATGTAGTTCTTTGAAGATATTCAAGAACTTCTCGAATTGTTTCTCCAACCTTTGCTTTTGAAATCTCTGCGGGAAAGGAAGTGGTGGCACATACGGCTTGGGTGCCACTGGTGTCTTTGGCTTGGAAGGGAGCTCAGTCGTCTGTGCTTCCTTCTCCTCTTTCGCTGGCTCGACTACTTTCTCAGATTCCACCACGGCTTCCTTTTCTCTTCTCATTTCTGTCTCCACCGGCATTGCAGGCCCCTTGTAAGTTGTGCCACTTCGTAGTGTAATGGCCTTGCAATGCTCTTTCGGATTCTCCTCAGGTTTGCTTGAAAACATGCCTTGGGCTCTAACATTGATCGTATTTGCCAACTGGCCCACCTGCACTTCCAAATTTTTATTCTGAACCAGCACCTGTTCTACCTGAGATTCGAGTTTCTGATACCTATCATTCGAGACATTGATGAACTTCTCGAGGGCCGCCTCCCACCACGGTTTCTGTTCTTGCGGTGGTTGTGGAGGGGGTGCGAATCTCTGCTGATTTTGATGTGGTGGATGTGGTCCCTGTTGTCTCGGTTGGAAGTGTGGTCTCGGGTTTGGGTTTGGGTTTTGAACATTCTGATTGTTTGACCACGAGAAGTGGGGATGATTCTTCCATCCTGGGTTGTAGGTGTTCGAGTATGGGTCATTTGCTGGCTTTTGATTTTGCACGTAATTCGCTTGCTCCTGACCAACAACAACCTGTGCACCTGCATTGGTAGAAGGACAAACATCAAACGAATGGGGACCACCACAAATTTCACATAATACCTGTAAGGCGTTTGACTGTGCCACTGTGTTACCTGCTGTAGAAATTGCAAGTCGGTCTAGCTTCTGGTTCAGTGCTTCGAACTTGGCATTGAAAGCTGTCACAGTGTCAGTGGTGAGTATGCCTGCCTCAGGTCTCGGTAGAGGAGGATTGCTCCTCTCCTTTGTCCAACTGCTATTTGCTGCTATCTTATTCAGAAGTTGCATTCCTTCTTCTTCGGACAGTGCCATAAATGCTCCTCCCGCTGCTGCATCGACCATGATTTTCATGTTTTCTGTCATTCCGTTGTAAAAGATTTGTACCAGTTGCCATCCTGGAACACGGTGATGTGGGCATTTCCTTTGCAAATCCTTATATCTTTCCCATCCTTCGTACAACGTTTCCCCATCATAGAGCCTGAAGCTCGTTATTTCGTCTCTGTACCTCATGGTCTTGCTAGGAGGGTAGAACTTGGCTAAAAAGGCCTTAGAGAGGTCTGCCCATGTCTGAAGTGTCTCATTTGACAAAGTCGAAATCCATGTCCGGGCTTTATCCCTTAAGGAGAAGGGAAAAAGCCTAACTCTGATTGCGTCATCTGAAGCATTATGGATCTTAAAAGTCGAGCAAACGTCCAAAAAGTAGGACAAATGTGATGCGGGATCTTCATGTGGTAAGCCCCCAAACGGATTCTGTTGTAAGAGGTTGATGAACCCAGTTTTGATCTCAAAGTTGTTCGCCTCCACCGTGGGGCGAACCAAGTTGTTCTGGATTAGGCCAATGTTGGGAATGGCATAATCCTGAAGTGTGGTTGGTTGCTCGTTATTGGGTTGGGCCATTGGAATTGGGTTTACTTCCTGCTTCTTTTCCTTTTTTCGCCTCGTTCGATTTGCCCGACAAGTCCTCTCAATTTCAGGATCGTAAGGCAAAGGTTCCAAGCTTTGCGATCGTAGCATGCACTAGGTACCTGCAATTGGGAAAACCCGTGGTCAAATTCAACGCACTTCAGAAAGAAATCAAGCAGAAAGGGTGGTCTAAAGCACCAGAAAAAGTCAATAAAGTAATATTGAATTGAACGCCTTCCCCGGCAACGGCGCCAAAAACTTGATAGACAAATCTTGAACCCAAGTGTAAGTTCTAAATTCGATTGCAACACTTAAGGTATCGTATCCGTAGGGAAGGGAACTCAACAACCACTTCTATAACTATTTCTAATCTAGAGACCGAACAAGATTGACAGTGTTGTACTATACTACTATGACGAAATTAAACTAAGCAATAAGTAATCAATCACACGAGCTAACAAATAAAAATCAAGATTAAACCACTTAATTAAAGCAGGTCGGGGAGTAAATCATATGCCCTTCAGTGATCAAATCAATACTCAAGTACGGATGTATGATTCTTCAACCTAATCACAATTTTATACCTAGCTTCTCTCAAAGACTAGATGTCTAATTAATCAAGCCAAGTGTTGTTCTCACAATCACTTAGTAACCAAGTTAATCGAATAAAGCAAGATTAGTGTATTTAAAACCTAGCGGCTTGGCATGGAATTCTAAAGACGTGTTGTAGAAATTAGGCTTAAATTTCTTTAAGCCTAAAAAGTCTAAGTTTTGGAAAACAATCACAATTATCCTCAATCTCTCGATTATCGGATAATTTACACTATGTTCATGGATGGCCAATCCACTCCCAATCTACTCAATTTCGTTTCCTAACAAAGAATCACACGAATTAACTCAAGCATTAACTCAAACACCTTAGATGCATAATCCTTACCCCCTAACCCTAGGAGATTAGTTCCTCATAATAGACTCAAAACTCATTAAAATCAAAGGAATTGCATTCAAAACATTCATGTCTAACATAACCATCAAACCGGAATTAATACTTCTGAAATTCTAACCTAATTATCAAAACGAATCTAAAGCAATAAAACTAACTATCCTAGAATTTAAAAACCAAAGCTTGAGGAATTAGTTTGATAGAAAAGCAGTAAATAAAACCAAATTGATCAAGTCTTGTGATTTGATTGAATCTTCAACTCTATGTCTTCGTGTTTCTTCCTTCTCCGATTATTCTTGAACTTCTGGGAAGCTATCTGTCCAAAAGCTCCCAAATTCCGCCTCAAAACCGTGTATAAATAGAAGTCCTTAACCCAGCTCCGCCACGTGACACGGGCGTGCAGAGCCCATGCACAAAAATGTGAGACGCCCGTGTCACATATAAAAAACGTACTCGCGCTTTTCTTCTTGACACGGGGGTGTTAAGAGTTGTTCTTCTGAATGACACGGGGGTGCAGAAGCTGCCAGGCCTCTCTGTACCGAGACACGGGGGTATCGAAGATTGCTCTATGTTGGTGACACGGGCGTGTCACCATCTGGAATCCGAGGGTCACTTCTGTACTGAGACACGGGGGTGTCTCAGTTTACTCTTCCAAGGGGACACGGGCGTGTCCCCTAGAATTTCTCGTTTTTCGCCTTTTATTGCATGGTTTTGCTTCTACTTCGTCTCTTCAACTCCAAGGTGAAAGGTACCTAAAAGGGAGCATAAATCGCATTATAAGTTCTTAAAACTACTTGAATTTAACTCAAATTGCCCTACAAATCTATGCAAAAACCCGATACATCAGGTGTATAGGATCTATGCGTGTATTTTTTGTTACCTAGTTAATGATTTCGTTATTTGGTTAACGGTTGGACTATTGTTGCAACGTGTGTGACTATTATTGTAACGTAAGGGACTATTATTGTAACAGCTTCTTAAAGTATATATAGGACCTTTTTTGAATTTTTGAAACGGGTGAGACTAATATTGCAACACTCTAAATCGAATGGGGCCAAAAATGCAATTTTCTCGTTTTTTTGTTGATAAATAGTGAGAATTAATTGCTTCAATTTGAAGCCAGAATTTTCTTCTTCTTCTTTTTTTTTTTTTTTAAATAATAATTCTTTCATTTTATTGACGAATCAAGAGTGGATTTTGTGTGATCTAAATATTATATCCTTGTTTGTATTTTTTTTTGTGAATAAACGTTTTCCCCATCTTTATCCCAATATTGTTTACAGTTTTGAGTTCAAAATTTTGTTTTTTACAGCATAGTTTATAGGTAAGAACCAAATCAAACCATTTTCTTGCAAATTCGTTTATTTTGTGGATTTTCATTAATTTTCTTCATAGTTTTGATCAATTTCTATTTTTGTCTCATTTTTTTAGCAATTCTTTAGGATTTTAGTTTAGTTATAGTGAATAACCCCCTCAAATTTCATGCAATTAAGGTGCTAAGTACTTTCTTGATGATAGAAATTGTTGTGTGTGTGTGTGTGTGTGTGTCTATATGTTTATGATTTATTTCAAAGATAAAAGAAATGCTGTACTAATTACACTCAACCCATTTTTTGTATCTTTTGGTTGCAGAAATCCTCATCTCTGTTGGAAAGACAGCAAATTTGTCGATGTAGCAAAATCTTCCATGTGTACAGGATAGACCTTCTCGAACGGAATCTGGTGTCCCTAAAGCCTAATGGAATAAGAAGCCAAGATGACATAGACCTTCCATTCAATGCAAGAGAAGCCAACAATTAATATCTACGCTAGTACAATTATTAACTAATTTGCTAAGAAGTTTTTCTTAGCAAAATCACTCGAACGGGAATACAAACTCTGAGGAAGATCTTCATAGCTCAGCTGACAGACAATTCTATTGAAACAGCTACAGGCTGTACACAAGCAGTGTTAAACTTAGGAGAACTCATAGTTTGGGAAAGAATTAATTTCTTATTTCTGTGTATTACTAACGCTAGGTACAGGCACATAAATACAATATAGGGCTAAACTAAGAAAGGAAATAAGATCAATCATAGCTAATTACACGATCTCCTAATATACACTTTCCTAATGTCTACACTCCCCCTCAAGTTATAAAGTCGGATCACCGATTTGTAACTTGTCTAAAACTTCACCAAATATCCTTCCATTTACTGCCTTGGTCAATATATCCGCGAGCTGATCTTCTGACCTCACGTACGGCAGCTCAATGACTCCCTCTTCTATTTTCTCCTTGATGAAATGTCTGTCTACCTCAACGTGTTTCGTGC
The DNA here is from genome assembly GCA_037501455.1 of Lantana camara. Taxonomy (NCBI): domain Eukaryota; kingdom Viridiplantae; phylum Streptophyta; class Magnoliopsida; order Lamiales; family Verbenaceae; genus Lantana; species Lantana camara. The sequence continues at coordinate 2,018,037 of CM074865.1, forward strand.
GATCATGCTGCACGGGATTCTCAGATATGCTGATCGCCGCCCGATTGTCGCACATGAGTCTACACTTTCTTGTAGGAGGGATGCCCATCTCTGTGAGCAACTTCCTAAGCCAAAGGATTTCTGCTACGCCGCGTGCAACCCCTCGGAATTCCGCTTCTGCACTCGAAAGAGCTACCACCTTCTGTTTCTTACTTTTCCATGTCACGACATTACCCCCGACCAATGTAAAGTAGCCAGAGGTCGACCTTCGATCATTAGGATTCCCTGCCCAGTCTGCATCTGTATAGGCCTCAATTTCCAAGTGCCCATTCTTCTGAAAAACGACCCCTCTCCCTGGGCATCCTTTTAAATATCTACACACTCTGAGAGCCGCTTCCATATGTGTTTTCTGTGACCTGTGCATGAACTGGCTTAGCACCCCCACTGCGTAAGCGATATCTGGCCTGGTGTGGGATAGATATATCAACTTCCCTACCAGATGTTGATATTGTGACCTTTCCACCTCTTCTGCTTCTTCTTCAATTCTCAAACCATGATTAACAACCATCGGGGTATCTGCTGGTTTACATTCCAATAACCCCGTCTCAGCTAGTATATCCAGAACATACTTCCTTTGTGAAATGTAAATCCCCCTTTTAGAGCGTAATACTTCTATCCCGAGAAAGTACTTCAGTGGCCCTAAATCCTTCATCTCGAATTCTTGAAATAAATTCCCTCTGAGCTGTGTAATTTCCTCCTGGTCATCCCCTGTGACAACCATATCGTCGACATAAATAATCAAACACGTTACCTGCTCTCCTCGCCTCTTAATGAATAACGTATGATCTGAATTGCTCTGGTGATAGCCATACTTTTTCATAGCTGTTGAGAACCTCCCAAACCATGCTCGAGGTGACTGCTTTAACCCATACAATGACTTCTTCAACCTACACACTTCCCTACTGCTGAACTTCCCGGTAAACCCAGGGGGCGGATCCATATATATTTCCTCCTGAAGATCCCCGTGCAGAAAGGCATTCTTGACGTCGAACTGATGTAGATGCCAATCTCTGTTCGCTGCTACAGAAAACAACACCCTGATGGTGTCTATCTTCGCTACGGGTGAGAAAGTTTCCGAGTAATCAATCCCGTACGTCTGAGTATACCCTTTCGCCACTAGCCTCGCCTTGTACCTTTCAATACTACCATCTGCCCGATGTTTCACTGTAAACACCCAACGGCAACCAACTGTTCGCTTTCCCTCAGGTATGGTACACTTATCCCATGTTCCACTTTTTTCTAACGCCTCCATTTCTACCTCCATTGCCTTGACCCACTTCTCATCCTTAAGTGCCTCTTCCACTCTGTTGGGAATTCTGACGGACTGAATGGCACTTGTATGAGCAAGAGCTTGTGGGCTCACGTTCTTCCTGACCATATTGGCTACCGGGTACCTCGGGTTCCGACCAACATGGTCTGGCTCATATCTTTTTGGAGGAATGCCTCTCGTGGAACGTAGAGGCAACACATATCTCTCTGTACCCCTGTCACCACCACTTTCGTTCTCCCCCTGTGCCTCACTACTCCCTGCACTGTTATCATCATAGGGAGTAACAGGAATTGAACTACGAACTGTTTTACTTACCTCAGGAGTATTCGCCGGATGGATGATGGAGTTGTCAGGGCTCGTGGATTGTACCATGGGAGGTGGTGACTCGGTGGTCCCGCCTACTGGCTCTGTTAGAACTCTGTCAGGCCAACGAAGTGGTGGTACCCCACTTAGTGGATCCTGCTGCTGGTGCTGCTGACTCTCCCCCTGACCACTGAGTGGGGTGGTAAAATAGTACTCTGTCTCTACAAAATCACAGTCCATGGTGGTGTAAAGCTGACGGGAAGTAGGATTGAAGCACCTATACCCTTTCTGATGAACCCCATACCCCACAAAAACACATTTGACCGAACAAGGGTCTAGTTTGGTACGAGTACTCTTAGGAAGATGAACAAAGACAGAACACCCAAATACCCGAGGAGATAAGGTTAGAACGGAGGGTATCCTAACTTGTTTGGCAAGACACTGTAAAGGGGTTTCAAAGTTTAGGGGTTTGGAAGGGAGGCGGTTAACTAAGTAGACAGAGGATGCTACTGCTTCTGGCCAGAGGTATTGAGGACAATGGGACTCAATGAGAAGGGCTCTGGACATTTCTAAGAGTTGGCGATTACGTCGTTCAGCTATCCCATTTTGTTGAGGGGTATGAGGACAAGATGTCTGATGAATTATCCCATGATCACCAAAGAACTGCTTAAGTGTAGAGTTTACATATTCCCCCCCATTATCAGACCGGAGTACTTGAATGTGGGTTTTAAACTGAGTGCGTACCATATGATAAAAATCAGTGAATTTAGATGAAACTTCAGCTTTATTTTTTAGAAAATAAACCCAGGTCATTCGAGAACAATCATCAATGAACAAAACAAAATACTTAAAGCCATGAGTTGATGCAGTGTTCGGGGCAGGACCCCATACATCAGAATGAACAAGCGAAAAAACAGTACTAGATCTAGAACTTGACACTGGATATGACTGTCGATGACTCTTAGCTAACGCACAGGTCTCACAATTAAACTGACAATCTTTCGGAAAGAACTTAGGAAACAATAACTGAAGGTACCCTGATGAGGCATGTCCTAACCGACGGTGGCACAACCACTGTTGACGGTTCACTGTTCCGTGAGCAAGCGCTGCAGTTCCGTGTTGAGTCACCTCGTCGACATAGTACAATCCGCGTTCCTCAGTACCACGCCCAATCACCTTCCCCGAACGAATATCCTGCAGTAAGCAAAATGAGGGAAACATTAGCAACATGCAGTTTAACTGTTTTGTAACTTGACTGATAGAAAGTAGCTTGCAGGATAAGCTTGGGACATAGAGACAATTTTTTAATTTTAAATTTGGGGATACTGTCACAGTCCCGGCCCCCTGAACATCCAAGATACCACCACTGGCATTCACAATCCCATCTTTTGGAGAGTTCGTGCATTTTCTAAATCAGCGGGGTCATATGTCATCGTATCTGTAGCCCCGCAATCAAAAATCCATCGGGATTTAGGAATATTAGAGGACATTCGGGCTTGGAGTGCGGTACCTGTCTCAATTATATTGGAGTCCCGTATACAATTTTGGGAATTTAAAAAACTGTTGCTACTAGAAATACATGGAGGGACTGAAATTAAAGAATTTGAAACTACAGGGGTGAAATTAGAAGGGGGAGGAATCTGAAAGGCATAAGTTGATGAGGGGCAGGATGGTAATTCCCATCCATGCCCCATACCTAAAAACGCAGCACCCTTGTCTCCCCCATTTTCGTCCGCCGCTACTGCTGGAATTTCTGCTCCTCCACTTCTGTTCTCGGTCACCCCATCTCCTCCGCCGGCGGCGACCGACGCCGTGCCGTAGGCCGGTGCTGTGTTGTCCCGGCGGCGACTTCTCCACCCATCGGGCCATCCAATTATCTCATAACACCCCTCGATTGAGTGCCCTATGCGCCTGCACTTCGCGCATTGAGGCGGTCCGCTATGGGCGGCGGAGCTGCTCCCACCGCCACCTGCTGTGGTATTTCCGCCGCTATTCGCGTTCCATCGTGGTGCCGCCGGCCCAAGCCTTGGCGGCCCTGTTCCTCGCGCATCCGGTTTCTTCCCGCGACCCACACCTGTTCGTCCGGAGCCCTGTTTTCCAGCAAGTAGGCCGGCTCCGATTCCTGTGTCCGACGCCGATGATGAGCTCCGACCACCCAAAATATCTCTCCGGTTCCCTTCTCGTCGTATGGTGGCATAGGCCTTCTCAACCGTGGGCAACGGGTCTTCTTTCAGTAGATCCCGTCGTTCCGATTCATATCTATCGTCAATCCCGGCGAGGAACTGGAACAATTGGGTGTCGGACCTGAGGCGATTGAAGGCTGTAATATCACGATCACAGGCCATCGGGTTTGGTTGCCTAATTTCGATCTCGCGCCAGATGCGTTGGAGATTGCTGTAATACGTCTCGATGCTATCGGAACCCTGTTTCATGTTGTTTGCCCTGACTGTAAGATCAAAAATCTGTAGGCCATCGCTGCTTTGAGAGTATGTAGAATTTAGGCCATCCCACAGTGTTTTGGCCGATGGATATTCCGCGAATAGGGTCACTAATTCTGGTTCCATATTGTGTAATAGCCATGTACAGACTATGAGGTCCGTCTGTTCCCATTTAGCGTACTCTGGAGAACCCGTGGCTGGGGGTGGTGGATTTCCGGTGAGATGGCTCAGCTTTCCCCTCCCTCCGATTTCCATCTTCATTAGTCGTGACCAGAGGGAGTAATTAAACTGATTCAGTTTTATGTTGATTGAAACGGATTGGGGCACTTGGTGATGGTTTTGACTGATTTGGGGTTGTGATTGTAGGTTGCTGAGTATGCTGGCTAGTTGTGTGGCAAGGGATTCGCCGGACTGTTGCGGTCCCATGCTGGTGCTGCTGTTGCTTTCGTCGGCCATGGCCGGAAAAAGGTGCGGTAGATGATGAGCAAGGATTGGATCCAATTATTGGATCGTCACCCGCTCTGATACCATGTTAAACTTAGGAGAACTCATAGTTTGGGAAAGAATTAATTTCTTATTTCTGTGTATTACTAACGCTAGGTACAGGCACATAAATACAATATAGGGCTCAACTAAGAAAGGAAATAAGATCAATCATAGCTAATTACACGATCTCCTAATATACACTTTCCTAATGTCTACAAGCAGATCTTAGGTTCCTTTATTTCTTATAATACCTCCTTAAACAGCGTCAACAGTTCGGTGAGTTGAATCAGCCAGCAAAACGTCACCAAGAAAATCGGGCTCGTCCATTAGCCACACCTGCTCCTCCCCAACAAAGCGTGCATTTAGGGCCACCATATGTGCAGTAGCATTTTTTGACGTCTGTACACGTGAAAATGAACAACTGCTTAATTGCCTGATATAGCTTTCGGCTTCCTGAAGAAGGGAACCCTTCCAGTCCGGACTCGAGAGAGTCTCCATCGGGTTGTCTGAGTCGCCTTCCAATACAATATCAGTGAAGTAGTATTCGACAGCAAATTCAACAGCACATTTTGCGGCCAATGCGTTCACATCAATTGTAAGGTTTGGGAAAAACCGTGCTTGAGCCGCCATAAATTCTCCTTTCCGGTTCCTGACCACCACCCCAACCCCAACCCCACACCTAGTGCCAGAGGTGCTCACATCCTCAAGAAAGTTGACTCCAGCAAAATTCACCTTGTAAACATCGGGGGGCGGTGGGACCCACCTTTCCGGATAACTCGATAATCCATGTTGAGATATCGATGTTGTACCATGAGTTTCTTGAGCCGAGCTGCTTGATTCACCTGATTGAGTTCCTGTAGTGTCTGTGGTTTGAGCATCCTGGAATTATTTGAAATATAATTTATTCAAAGGTAGTTGTTTAGAGTATTCACTGGAAAACTTGCAGGAATAGTCTTGTGTTTTGCTGCTTTGGCTATCATCTACTAATTTTAACTTCTCTAAAAGCACTCCTCCAAGATCACAAAGTTTCTGCACACACCCTTTTATACCTTTCAATATGTCACGTGGGATATTATTAATCTTATTGTATCCTGTGAATTTATTAACACTTCCTCTGTTTTTCTCAGGCCATGCATGTGTTTCAGGAAAAGATCGATATGAATAATAATCGTTAGTAAATTATACTTTTATTTGAAGAGCAGGGATGTCGTTCTTGAGAAGTTCATTTTGAAACAAGATTCATGTTCAGTTTAGATTATAATCAGAATTATTGATGTTCTTGCAGTTGGAAGATGGCTAAACCTTTTTTTTCGTCACATATTTGAGTGTTGCTTCAAGTTTCGCTTCGAGCTGGTCTACCTCCTCTGTACTAAAATGCCGAAGATTCTCAGCCTTTATTAGCCTGTTTGGAAGAACGATATATGATGTCGGAGTTTTGGAGAACGAAAACAAGAGAATGTTGCTGCAATTTTGGATTCAGACCTGAGGTATTTTATCTTTTCCTCGATTCCACTGCTTATGTCGGTATGATTCGTGTCGTTCCCCTGCAATAAGGAATAGCATTATCAAAATGGAAGGAAGGTTCGAAGTTAGCGGTGGCATACTCATGTTATTATGCATGCTGTGGATGATGAATCTGTCATTTGCTGATAGGATGTTGATCATAGACGTAGAACTGCGAATTTTTTTGGTTTCTGATTATTTTTCGAGTTATTCACGTAATCTCTTATTTTGAGCATAAAATTAAGAAAATGGTAATTTCGTTCCCCTCAAATGATTATCTAACCCTCCTTACTGAATCCTGGCTTTTGGCTCTGCCCTTTATGTCGATAACACTAACCTCCCCATAACTATGAGTAATTACTTAAACCTACCTCCTTTAATTTCAAAATTAGAATTTAGAAATAACCCCTTTGGATTGTCAAAATTCAATCCAAACTAAACAAAAGTTTCTTAAGAACTTGGGATGCTATTAGTACATATAAGCAAGATCAATTGAAATCTTGATTTGTAACACCATTTAAATGTGTAATAAATAACAGAAAGAGTAACTTTTGTAGGGATGTAAGTGTAATTTTGAAACTGAAAGGGGATCTTTTCCAATCACTTCTTTTGATTTTGCAACTAGATTGATAACTTCGAGTAATTTTATGTCATTAGGGAAAACAGGTACCCGGGATTCGAGTTCTTGGCGCCCAGAATCCAGATGCACAGAGCACTTGTTGAGTATGTCTTTGATGCTTCAGAGAGATGAGAGAAGAACAATTTTTATCAGAGATAGAACAAGTTAGCAAGAACTGTTGGAAATTAGAGGAAGGGATGACAATGGTAGATGAAATTGGAATTTAGTAAATAGTTTTGGAATGGAGAATGTTAGAAATAAATTGGGCCAATCTCATTTAATGTGGAAATTATAGATATTGGAGGAGGAATAGATATCGGTAGGAAGTTAAAAAATTAGATAGAAAGCTTTTTAGTGGAAGTAATTTTAATGTAGTTTTCCATTCATAACAATACAACATAAGGGATGCATATTTATAGAGCTTTCACCGACCTTCGCATGTCGGTTAACTCTTATTTAATTATTTTGTTTATGAATCTTCTAGCTAATTAATCATGTGCCTTGTCTCTAGATTATTCTACCATTTCCGTATTTCTCTAAACTAATCTAGAACTTTTCATCAAAATATCTAACAAATTATTTATAGAAAAATACATTATTATTCTAATACTCCCCCTTAATGTATTTTTCTTCTTACTCTGCTTGTAGATTCTTGAGTAGCCCCGTTAGCCTTTATCGGAATCTTGTATTTAGATTTGCTCCCAACGTTTATAGACTTCAATGCTGTGAAATTGCATGATTCACATATGTCGCGGAGCAGTCTTGTTCTTCTTAGAGGAACTGTAGTTTTTTCTTCTTTTTCTTGATCTTCATTAGATGAGTTAGGAGTTGGTGTTGTCGGTGGTGAGCTCGGTTGCGAGTCATTTACTTCTTCCACATGTTGTCGTGGCCTTCTTGCAATTATCTTCTTCGGAACTTCTTCATTTTTCCAACTATAAGTAGCATCTTCGTCGAATTCCACCTCTCTTGTGATGATGAGCTTTTTAGACTTCAAAATGTAGACCCTGTAGCCTTTAGATGGAGAGCTGTAGCCGAGAAATATTCCTTTCTCAGTCTTGTCTTTTACAGTGTGCACATAACAAATGCTGCCAAAAACTCGTAGATGTTTCGCAGATGGTTTTCTTCCACTCCATGCCTCAACTGGAGTTTTACCTTGAACTGCTTTCGTCGGGCATCTATTGAGTAGATAAACTGAAGTGTAGACAGCTTCTGCCCAGAATGTCTTGGGCATTCCTTTTTCTTCCATCATGGTTTTAGCCATTTCCATGACCATTTTATTTTTCCTTTCGGATACTCCATTTTGTTCAGGAGTATTCCCAACAGTGAGTTGATGATGAATCTCATCTTTACAGAATTTACCAAACTGTGTTGAATCATATTCTTTCCCTCTTTCACTTCTTAGAATCTTGATTTTTTGACCACTTTGTTTTTCAACAAAATTTTTGAATTTTTTGAAAATAGCGGTCACTTCTGATTTTTCGTGCATGAAGTAGACCCATGTCATTTTCGTGTAATCATCAATAAATAGAATAAAATACTTGCATCCTCCATTAGATGTTGTCCTCAAGGGTCCACTTATTTTCGTATGTACTAGTTCCAAAACTTTTTTAGCTCTCCATGATTTTTTAGAGGGAAATAAATTTGTAGGTTGATTTCCTTTTAGACAAGCTTCACAATTATATTCTTTCAATTGAATTTTGGGCAAATCTCTCATCATATTATGTTGAGATAGATACCTTACTCCTTGAGAATGGAAATGCCCAAATCTTTTATGCCAAAGTAATGACTCATCTTTTGATGTTCCTGAATTTAGTTCCCTCGCAGAGAACAGATAGTGTGCATTTTCTTCCGAACAATTAGCTTCATAGATTTCTTTAGATCGACAATATCTTTCATCATGCCCGAATCTATTGCATTTTTTGCATTTAGATTTTTCTTTAAAATAGCAATCATCTTCGGCATGATTAGTTCTCTTGCAATATCGACAAGGTGGGTATATATTCTTTTTATGAAAATCTCCTCCATTTTCATGATAATTTGAATTTCCTCTTTTATGAAAACCTTCCTTTTTAGTAAAGTTTAATTGGCTTTGAAATGCACGATCTAGTGGCTGTTCATTAAATCGGCGCATTCTATCCTCATGTGCTTGTAGTGAGCCCATTAATTCCGTTAAAGTTAATACCGATAAATCTTTGGATTCTTCAATTGCAGCCACTATATGATCATACTTAATGGGAAGGCTCCGTAATATTTTTTGAATAATTTTCTTGTCTTCAATTGTATCTCCATAACTTCTTATTTGATTAATTATATTTGAGACCCGATTAAAAAATATTTCAATCGACTCATCTTCCTTCATCAATAACGTATCAAAATCTCTCCACAAAGATTGGAGTTTAATGGAGATTACCTTGTCTGAGCCCTTATATGCATTCTTCAAGATCTCCCAAGCCTCTTTTGCCGTTGTTGCAACCATGATCCTTGGAAATATGGGTTTCGTAACCCCTTGTTGCATGTATGACAACGCCTTTGCATCCTTCCTCCGATTCTCATTATACTCCTTCTTTCTATTGATGTCCCAAGACTCCAATTCGGCAGCATCTCGGGGTTGCTCGTAGCCATTTTCTATCAAATCCCAAAGACCCTGTGATATGTATAGGGTCTTCATTTGGATACTCCAAAATTCATAGGCCTCCCCCTCAAATATCGGTACCATAGAGGAGGTGTAATTAAACGTTGTAAGATTTTGGGCCATTTGGAGGTAGGAAAGTTGGCTCTTGATACCAAATGTTGGAAATTAGAGGAAGGGATGACAATGGTAGATGAAATTGGAATTTAGTAAATAGTTTTGGAATGGAGAATGTTAGAAATAAATTGGGCCAATCTCATTTAATGTGGAAATTATAGATATTGGAGGAGGAATAGATATCGGTAGGAAGTTAAAAAATTAGATAGAAAGCTTTTTAGTGGAAGTAATTTTAATGTAGTTTTCCATTCATAACAATACAACATAAGGGATGCATATTTATAGAGCTTTCACCGACCTTCGCATGTCGGTTAACTCTTATTTAATTATTTTGTTTATGAATCTTCTAGCTAATTAATCATGTGCCTTGTCTCTAGATTATTCTACCATTTCCGTATTTCTCTAAACTAATCTAGAACTTTTCATCAAAATATCTAACAAATTATTTATAGAAAAATACATTATTATTCTAATAAGAACAATAACTGTCTTCAAAGTTTTTCACCTGAAATAAAAATTTCGAACACGGTATAATCAACAGCGAACACTCCAAAGAGAACAGTTTAACATCACAATTCTGCACGACAAGAGAGTGTAATAAACGGCGTGGAAGACATGCAACGATGGTTTGCTTATCTCGACTGCCTTGAATACGGCAGAAGTCGGTAATAAATCTCTACCAAGTTATCTCCAGCAGTTCAATGCATGATTTAGTTTTTTCTAGGCAATACTATTTGGCATATTTGCTCAAAGGTAGCTATATGTATTCGTCTATGATCTATTTTAAGCTGTTGAATGTATACCATCTCCATCTATCCGACGGAGGGTGGGTGAAATCTTCTTGGTACTATTGTTAAGCTTTCCCTATGGTTCAGTTTCTACCTTACTTCATTGTAACTATTTTATCAGTACTTCCTTACGTGAAGACCTTAGGCAGCACCATAATGATTAATGCGGGCAGTACTTAACATTTTACTGTTCAAACTATGCACGTTTTCTAGAGTAAAAACTATACGCAGAAGGTGTAAAATCGAAAAAGTGCTGCTGCATCACAAAATCTTCAAGAAGGAAGCAATTAAAGAAGTCGAAGAGAGAACACAACCAGCTTCAAAAAGGAAATAAAACAAGTTGAAGAGACGATAACAAGAAGAAGCAGTAGTGGAAAGAAGAGAAGGAATCATGCAAATGGAAAGAATCAATACAAGAATGAGAAACTTTCAAATAAAGTAATGGAAGTATCTTCTTTTCAGCAAAGTTGAAGTTGACTTAAGCTTTTGAAAAATTACTATTTGCACTGATCTAACAAGCTAAGGGTCCACCTTAAAACAAATGACCGTCAGTTGAACTGAACCAAATAAATAAGAAAGATTATCTTGCTAATAGGGTTGATTCAAGTGGTTAAAGAATTATGTTTTAGGAAAATGATTCTGGTTCGAATTCCTCTGATCATTCGGAGTGTGTGTAATAAAACAAAAAAAAAAAAGCAAGATTATCTTACTTAAATTTTTAACAAACGGGCAAAAAAGATCATTGTGAAAAACTAAAATACTCTCATCCCAATCCATGTTTTCTATAACATTCTCCATCAAACCTCGAGTTTTCAAAACATTACAATCACACCCCTTCATTCCCACAAGACTCGAAGATCTTTAGTATGCCCAATTAATATGTACATTCAGTGCCCAATTAATCTAAGCCACACAAGCTAGGTTACCTAATTGTATGAGATGAAATTAAACACTATAAATATCACCTAGAATTAATTGGGAAAATGTAACTTATAAGTTCTTTCAATATTTGATTTCTTATCTGATTTAAGCGTCGTCCTATTCAGGAGGGACACGACGAACAAACGGGAATGATATGATCCAAAAGTGTCTTATCACTCCCTTCTTGTTTCAACACTATCTGTGATAATCTTACTCATTGCAATGGATCCCTAACTTTCCAATATACTTTTGTAGATACTATGATATATGTTTAATAAATTATATATGTTGTTTATGTTTAAATTAGGGGGTGAGATGTTTTTTATGTATGCACTAAGGTGATTACAGTGTAATGAAAATTTGTTTTCACCTAGCACTAGTAATGTTAATGTACTATTTAATTGTCACAGTTGTGCTAGCTCAAAATGTCTAAAACAAGCAACCACCATATTGTAAGGGGGATTCTATTATTCAGCTTCGTGGGGACCTTAGAATTGGGATTCAACCTAGGGCTGTCAACGGATCGGATTCGGACCGGATCAGGGGATTCCGGATCCGAATTCGATAAGAAGATCCGTTAATCGGATCCGAATTCATTGTTTTTTAATCCAAACATAATCGGATCGGATCAGATCCGATAAAAGATCCGATTCTATTAATAATAAAATATAATTTTTTATAAAAAAGTTAAATTATAGTTAATAGATATAATTACATAATATTTAACAAATAATTATTATTTAATAGTTTTGTTTATATTTATTTAAAATAGGTTAATTTAAACTTATTAATAAAGGAAAATATATATTTTTTAAGTAAACAATTCAAATTTTATGATTGTTTAAAGTAATAAATATGTGAAAATTTTTATTTTGATTATTTCACTTAATATTCTTTATTAGTAAATAATTTATTTAATTAAATATTGTATATATTATCGGATTCACATTTTTAATGGATCAGATTCCTTAATTTTATACCCGATCAATTTATTTCGGATAACGAATATTTATAATCGGATAAGATCCATCGGATATTTTAATCGGACGAATATACTAAAATTCGGATTGGATTCGGATTAAAATCCGCTCCATTGACAACCCTAATTCAACCTTTTGCTACAAAAGATTCTATAATTCAATAATACCATAAAGTAGGGATGTAAATGAGTCGAGCCTGAATCCGAGCCCTTCTATTTTAGGCTCGCGAGCTTATATTTTTAAATAAAAAAATCAAATATTAATTTATATATATATAAATACTTAATTTATATATAATATTTTTTATATATATATATATATACACTAATTTATATATATAAGCATATTTAATTATTAAAAATAATTATTTTCTATTTCAAAAACTATACTTTTAATTTAGCTTGGACCAAGAGAAAAAAGACCAAGGCTCGACTCGTATACATCCCTACCATAAAAGGAAACTTGTTATAAAAACTTGCAAGAAATGTATCTCTCTCCATTCAAGCCAAAAATTTCAATTTAAGGTCGTCTATCAAAATGAAAATAAAGTAAATATATATGCACATAATTTAAGTTCATTGTTTAAAAAAAAACCCTTAAATCACTTGGTTAAAGCTGTTGGCCGTAATTAACCTATATGATTGTGCATATTTAATACTCCGACAACACCAATAAAGGAGCCAATAAGGCAAAGAGTACTTGGTGGGGGGCTACTGTCTTCTTCGTTCAAGATAAACATGACACCTTTATTGACACGTCTCACTCTTAATACTTTTTACAAGTAATATTAATAATAATAATAACATTAACATAGGAGAAAACGTTGTAATTTCCTTGACACGTCTCAACTCTCAACTCTAGAAAGTAATATACAGAGTACAGACTGCAAACATCAACTTTCAGAACTTATAATCCAAGCATAGATTCTGGAACTAACATGATAAACAGACAATAATCACGCAGTCATGCACATAGAGCAGCATAAAGCAGCAGCGGAAACTGCTTAACGATCAAGAATTGATGAGGTTCTATATATATAAAACTGATCCATAAAAGTGAAGTGTACTTGGAGCTTGAGTATTGGTAGAGCCTGCGTGAAGGTGAGAAGACGATGGCAGCAACTTCAGCATCGCAAAGAACTGATAGTTCATGAGCTTTCTTCACGAGCCCTTGTCTCCTCTTGGAAAATGTCACTTGTCTGGCTGATTTGTCGTCGATTTTCTTGATTTTGATCTTCTCTCCCCCCATGCTGAATTAAACAATCGAAACACAAGAAACTTTATACTGTTCTTACAAGGGATTATTGGCTGCCATTATTGAATAGTACTATAGCTTTCTCAAGAGTGTTGAAAACAACACCACTGTACCGAAACATGAAAATTCGAAGAGTTTTTCTGTCTTGCTTCTGTGTGTTGTGAACTGAATTGGAGGGATCATAAAATATGTTGTGAATATTCTGTTGGATTCGCCATTTTTGGTTTTAATTAAATCCAAACGTGAACTAAACGAGCAACATATACTTGTACTAAACGAGTGAAAACAAATCCACAAGCTAAAACATTAAAGGGATAATTACAATTTTGGTCATCCAACTATACGACTTATTCCCTTTTGGTCCCCCACTTTCCAATTTGACAATTATGGTCACTGAACTACCTCTTTTTTTACACATTTGGTCCCGCCGTCAGTCTTGGCGTTAAATTTAACGGAAATTACAGTTTCAGGCCAATTTTGGCGCCGTTTTCTACGTTTTCCCTCATTTCTTCCCGTTGTTGTTTATCCTGATTTGTAATCACATATGAAAGCTTCAAAAAGGGACAGGACTCGAAAAATAGCTTCTCTGCCAGCATCTCGTCATGAATTGAGGCTATTTTGGTTGAGTTCAGGGCTTTGTGCAATCTGGGCCATCCTTTAAGCATGCGATCTGCTAGTGCTTCTATGAATTAAGCTGCGATTCTCTGCATTGTGTCGCCATTGGGAGAGGCAAGGTGTGAAATGTACTCAAATCAACGATGTTAGCATTCTCTATGCTTCCGGAAGCAACATGGTTGGCACATGCGACGAGGAGGTGGATTAAACAGAGTCCTCTCTCTTCAGATCTCATTTCTCCATGGAGCTCAAAGATATCAAGTTGAATCGAAATCGTGGTACATAAAAAACATCATGTAGATAATATGGTCATGTAGTATATTAATGGTGCCCTTAAACTTGACTAGAAATGATGTATTAGTATTGAAAACCTCCTCACAATTATCAAGAAGAGACTGATTACAGGTGATATGTTTATTTGCTCCTGAATTAATTATCCATTAGGTATTGCCCGTCCAAATTCGAATAGGAAATGGCAAATAGAGGTATAACTGTGGCGCTCTCCTTAGTGCCAGAAGTACTAGCCTCAACGATCATGGAAGCAGACTGCAACTGTGAGGATAACATGGATAACAAAGTTTGATATTTTTGGCCAGTTAAGGAATGAAGAAATTCATGAGAATTATTAGAACCAGAGTTGCTGGAACTAGTTGAGAACACCACATCCACATGATTGACAGCTTAGTAAGAGCTAGACTGATGTATTGAAAGGTTGAAACGCGTCCTGTTGCCTGAGAAATATCCAGGAGAATATCCATACAACATATAGCACTTGTCAATAGTGTGAGTGGTCCCGCGGTAGCAAGTTCACTCTATGCGACCCCGCCCCCGCCCCCGCCCAAAGCCTATGCCAAAACGTAGAAATGAGGGAAATGAGGGAAAACGTAGAAAACGGCGCCAAAATTGGCCTGAAACTGTAATTTCCGTTAAATTTAACGCCAAGACTGACGGCGGGACCAAATGTGTAAAAAAAGAGGTAGTTCAGTGACCATAATTGTCAAATTGGAAAGTGGGGGACCAAAAGGGAATAAGTCGTATAGTTGGATGACCAAAATTGTAATTATCCCAACATTAAACCAAAAAATTAAAAATAAATCACCTCTTGGAGAAAGCGAAGTCAGCGGTGACAGTGATTTACTGAAGATGGAGCTTCTCCAAGAATCAGGACACACGAACTAAGTCTTTGTGCTTTAAGATTGTAAACTGGTAAAGAAATCGGAGAAACCCTCGAACGTCTTCACCTCAAACAGATCAAACATGAGAGATCTGAAGCTCGTCATCAAACATAAACCCAAAAACAATTAATTTACCTTTTCTGACATAAAAGAGTGAAGATTGATGGTGCTCTTCGTCAGAAGAAACAATTAAGGGAAGGAAGAAAACTCAGTGAAGCTGATAAGAAGGGCATCTATAGGTCTTTGGAGACTGGAAAAGTGAGAATTATGTATGAAGAAAGAGCAAAATAGGGATTACTTTTATAGAAGAAAGGAGGAGAAAAGATTCAGCTATTAAGCTTACTTAATTGGAAGAAGGTTTCGTGGGGTGGGGTTAGGGATGTAAATGAGCTGAGCTAGCTCGTGAGCCTAACAAGCTGACTCGAGAAAAACTCGGGTTTGGGTTCGTCATTCTCAAGCCGAGCCTTTCTATTTCTAGCTTGTGGATTGCGAGCCGAACCCAAGTCTATTATAGAGCCCTAGCCAAGAAAAAGAGCCCAGGCTCGGCTCGTTTACATTCCTAGTTAGGTGGGGTGGATTAGAGAAACCCAAGCACAATAGAATCTGCCACTTGTCTGAGAAACACTTGATACAAGTAAGCATGGTGGTGTGTCTCAATAATATTAACATGGAAATCCTCGAATTTTACATAAATTGCATGTAAATCCTGTAATGGGGAGATTCTTGGTTGTGTTTTTGCACTACATGGAGGATTTAATTGTAATTAAGAGGCTTTTTAAGTTTGGTTATATATGTTTAGCTTTCGACAGTTTGTAGTTAGGAATATTTGATTCTAAGTTGGAATACGGAAATGTTGTGATAGCATTCCATCTCGTTTTGAAATTCGAAATAATTAACAAGTGTATTGATGAACAGTACTTCATTAGTGGTTAACTTTTGACTCCTAATCATAGTAGATCGATTGCAGCGAAGTGGTGATCGAGTGTCTTGTATGCTTGCCCTTTGATTCTTAAAAATGTGTGACAATTCTGATTCGTTGTGTTTAGATGTTTTAACTACATTTTGAGAACTGGGACGAACAGATAACTTAGTGGTAAACATTTGCACCTGTGAACTGATAAATTGAGACGTGTATTATAAAAAATAAAAAATAAAAAATGCATTCGGCCGGGATCTATAGCGTCATTCCTGCATTAATTCTTAATATTTCACATGAATTGACTTTTTCTTTTTCAATTATGCTTTGCAATATTTTAAGGGGATTTTTAACTTTTCGCTTAATTATGGGGTTTAAAGTTGCTTCCCATAAGTTAAAATGTCCTGAAATTTCAAAGAGAAAAACAATGAGGTAAAAATTATAATAATCGACTTATATGGGGCCAAAATAAGAAATGAGTGAAATTAGGAGACCAAAAATGAAATCGACTCTATTTATAAGGCATTACCTATTATTGTTGTATGACATCATATTCCAAATATTCTCTTTGCCACTTGACCTTAAAGCTTATGATAACCATATACTCGAATACGAATACGATACAATATGTATATGGTGATACAATTATTTTTAAAATTTTACACATAAAAAGTATCTGAATTATAATACAATATGGTAAAATAATATTATTAGAAATTTTCGTAGATTAAATGTGGCAACGCATGTATGGCTCGTCTTTATAAGAATATACACGAGTTTGAGTGTGTGTATATGAACGTAGCAGTAGGTTCTTTGAGCTTTGTCATCATCTTCTTTTCTTTTCTTTTTTTTTTGTTTTTTTTTTTGAGAAGATCATCTTCTTTTCTTACTAGACATATTATAGCCCCAAGACAACTACATAAAGTTTACATTGGAATACTAGGAATATGATTGTCTAATTTCATTATCATAAAAATGCCAAAATCTCTAATTGACGTAGTTTATTACGTTCTTATGTAATTTTCATCAGGGTCTTTTGGGCAATCATGAACACATACGTTTTAGCCAGTATGAATACACTTCTGAAATAAAATAGTGGATAAAGATTCAATATCATCAGGGTCTCAGGTTCAGACCTTCGAAAACGCATTTATTATGATATGAACACTTGGTAAATAATATAACTAGAATTCCAACTTTTTGGGTTCTATAGCCCATTTTCATGGGTCGAGTCGGGACGGATGGAAAATGACTCAAGAGATGTTGAAGTAAAAGATTATAAAAAATTAGGTTCGACTTGGATTTAAAATTGTGCTGTAATATCTTGCATGCATGTTTATCTTTATAATATACAAAATCTGTTGGGATAACACCCCGGATCGGAAGGTATATTGTTTCTTGAATTGAGCACAATAAATGATATAAAATAGAGAACGAAAAGGTAAGACACGAGAATTTACGTGGTTCGGCAGAATTTGCCTACGCCCACGAATAAGGGGAGTGATTCCACTATAACAGAGAGTTTACAACAATTAGAGAAAAACCTCTCCTCTAATTAACCTAACACCCACAGAGAATCTCACAATTCTATCACAAGAATTAGGTCTCAAGTGTTTCCCAACTCTCTAATTTACAAGCCTCACAACAAGCTTTCACGAAGCTTAGGACTTTGTTTCGACTCTTTAGGCTTTCTAGGCTCTTTCACTCAGTTCTAGGCCTCTTCTCCGAGCCCCCTTTCCCTGGCCTGGGCTCTAAGCCTCACGACACTTTGAAACTAAACAATGAAGCCTCTATTTATAGAAAAATTCCAGCCGTCATGTGAATAGTAATGACAACGTCAACTTGTCAATAACTCGACGCTAGCTCAGTGCTAACTAGTTGGCAACTTGACTACAACTTGTACGCCAACTTATTGTTAGCTCATCGACAACCCAATGACAACTGACCGCTACCTCAGTGCCAACTCGTGCCAACTCAGCACCACCTCAGAGCCAACTCGATGCCAACTCAGCGCCAATCTCAGTGCTAACTCAGCATCATCTTGGCGCCACCTTAGCGCCAACTAGGCGCCATAAATATGTAACTTTCTTGATAATTAATTTAAGCCACACTTTAACAATTCTCCACCTTGACTTAATTCAATAGTAGGTTCGCTCCACCTTCGAGATAAAACTCAATTATCAGTAACACCAATCAAGTCCAAGTATTGCTTGAACTTAACCTTTGGAAGAGGCTTAGTTGACACATCTTCAAGATTCTCAAGTGTCAGTTTGTTTAACAAGGTCAAATCTTCTCAGTCATACGCCCGAGCCTCATATGCCATAACTTTGTACTACTAAAGTCCGGCATAGACGATGAAGAAACTACCGCAGCAGCCTGTCTGATACGTTGCATATTCACTTAATTCTTGGACTTAAAATTCCTATGTTTTACCTCACTATTTGATTTAATTTTGGATAATTGCCTAATATTCTATATTTTCTGTAGGATAAGTAATTGGAAGAATTTGCAAGGAATTTATAACAGAAAAGGGATTACTACTCAAGGCCCACTTCTGGGATTAAATTGGAGAAAAAGGTGTGCGGCCCATGAAATTGTTTTCCATGAAATATTGTCTAAAGCCCAAGTCTTGATCTTGAGGAGGCCTAGCGTGAGCTTTTACACCACAAGAAGTCAATGTCCCCCACTTCGGCTTTGGCAAATTAATTCATTTAATTGAGGGGCTGCACGTTTTTACGGTTTAAAAAGTGGAGGTTACTTTGAGAAATTGTGACTCCAATTCATGGCAGAACGTGGGGTAACGAAGTGGGGAAGCTGAAGCATGAAAGATTGACACGATATATTATGGAGAGATCATACACAAAGGGACACAATAGATTCTCATTCTCAGACACAAAAGGCACGCATCAGATCTAAATTAGTGGGGGAAGAGACTTCGAGCATCACATAGTTTTATTCTCTTTCCTTCCTTTTATTTAGTTTGAATACTATGTTATTTTCAAGACTTCGTTTGTTAAATTTTGTTATGAGTAGCTAATTTACTTTTTAGTTGGGATTTTTCCAAGCATGTGTTAGATTTTGTGAGACAATTTGTTTTGGGTTGATTAATTTAAGTTATCCGTTTTATTTCCGATTTCATGATATTGAGTTTTGCCTTATTCTTTGATTTAAGAGCTCGAATCTTAAAGTTAGCAATTCACATAAAGCTAGTTAATTTATTTGGTGGAGTCTAACCAGGTAATTAACGAAGTGGCAGTCAACACTAGGTTGTTAAGTTCGGCTGATTTTGTGTTGTGGAATATTACGGTCTAATTAGAAGAAGTAGGAGTTTCTACGTAGTCGGTTAGGGTTAGTGTTTCTTTAGTACGTAAAGAAATTAGTTAATTGAATCTTTGAAGGAGTTTCTGAAAAGGTTATTAGCTAATTAGGGAATAGTTTTTAGGAGTTTCTTCAAATTATTCTGAAAATACGAAGAGACGAGGGAGCCTAAGGTAACTAGTAACTATAGCTAGCCTAACGAGGAGTTAATCACCCTGTCCGTGATCATAGTCTGATGCATGCGTAGGAAAATCCCAGCTATTTGTTATCTACTGAATTAACCTATGTGTCAGCTGAGTTTAGTTGTTAATTATTTGTGTATTTAGTCTCGTTTTGTTTATTTCATTAGTAGTTTAAGCATATATCTCAAAATCCCCCCCCCCCCCCCTCCCCCCCCCCCCCCCCAATTTTAATTGTTTGTGTTAATTCCTTTGCATATAAAAAGATTACAAACTCATTCAATCCTCGTGGATCGATACCCGTTGCCACTATTCTACAATTTAATTGTGTGCAGTATTTGGGATTTATTTTTGGTGGCTTCGACACCCATCACTGTCACTGTCAAGCCTTGTAACATGTACAAGCTTCCTGCTTTTCTAGCCTTTATCACGACCAATGCACCTTTAATTACTTTCAATACTCCACCTTCAGCTGAAAACTTATTCGAAGTGAATACAAGCATTGTTTTTTGTAAAGCTTGTTCGTCAGAGTCTTTTTCAGATAGAGAGACTCTAATTTTTCTCATAGTGCCTTTCTTGTCTTTTTAGAGACAACCTCCTGCAAAACTTCATTTGCCACAATTGAATTGCCGAGCGAGCCTTCTCGTCCATCTCGTCCCTTCTAGTGTCTATCACACCCTCTGGCTTTACACCTAAAGCCTTTTGGACTCCATTCTGTACAAGGATTGCACGCATCCTTATTTGCCATAAAGTGAAGTTGATCTTTCGATCAAACTTCTCAACATCAAATTTAGTCGTCGAAAGACCACACCATTTGTAAACTCCATATAAGGCTAATCCATTTAATCTCCTAACCATCTTGCAACACCGACATACCGTCTGACCTCCTCAACCTCAAAAAGACTTTTGACATGAGACATCAACTACAGATCTTCAATCAATAGGTCACTTCACCTGATCTGCCAAACATCTTGTACTGTCGTTATTACCCAACGGGGACATGCCGCCTGACCACCACTTGTCAGGAAGACTTTCGACACAAGGCCATAATCTAGGCTTCAGGCTCTGATACCAGTTTGTTAGGATAACACCCCGGATCGGATGGTATATTGTTTCTTGAATTGAGCACAATAAATGATATAGAATAGAGAACGAAAAGGTAAGACACGAGAATTTACATTGTTCGGTAGAATTTGCCTACGTCCACGAATAAGGGGAGCGATTCCACCATAACAGAGAGTTTACAACAATTAGAGAAAAACCTCTCCTCTAATTAGCCGAACACCCACAGAGAACCTCACAATTCTATCACAAGAATTAGGTCTCAAGTGTTTCCCAACTCTCTAATTTACAAGCCTCACAACAAGCTTTCACGAAGCTTAGGACTTTGTTTCGACTCTTTAGGCTTTCTAGGCTCTTTCACTCAGCTCTAGGCCTCTTCTTCGAGCCCCCTTTCCCTGGCCTGGGCTCTAAGCCTCACGACACTTTGAAACTAAACAATGAAGCCTCTATTTATAGAAAAGTTCCAGCCGTCATGTGAATAGTAATGACAACTCGTTGACAACTCATTGACAACGTCAACTTGTCAATAACTCGACGATAGCTCAGTGCTAACTCATTAGCAACTTGACTACAACTTGGACGCCAACTTAGTGTTAACTCATCGACAACCCAATGACAACTTACCGCTACCTCAGTGCCAACTCATGCCAACTCAGCACCACCTGATCAGAGCCAACTCGATGCCAACTCAGCGCCAATCTCAGTGCTAACTCAGCATCATCTTGGCGCCACCTCAGCGCCATCTTAGCGCCAACTAGGCGCCATAAATATGTAACTTTCTTGATAATTAATTTAAGCCACACTTTAACAAATTCGATAATGATTTGTCCTCGTATAATAATTAACCTACCAAAAATGTTGATAATATGTTACTGTCTAAAAAAATTAGTTCGGTTTTGACTCTGTTATTCAACATATTATATTTTAGAGTGAAACGATCACTATAATATAATTAGTTAGTTTTGATTAAATTAGAACTGAATATAATTAAAATTTCTCGCGTACCAATATTGGCATAGAAAAAACAAGAATATAAAGAAAACTCAGTATTCCTCTTTCCATATTTGCATGTTCTATTTTCTTTTCATCTTTATCAATATGGTATAAAAATTGTTTAAAGATTCCGAGGAATCTAAAGAATAAAGTGACGATATACAAATCAATGTAGTTAATTAACGGCTCAGCGTTTACAAATTTAAATGAAGTTCTCGTGATTTGAACCCCACCTAAAGATGAAAAATTGAAAATTTTAATGTACAGTTTGTCATCTTATATCGAATATTATATCTGATACTTCTCAACATGAAAATTTTGCGAGGCGAGGGAGCAACTTGTCTGCTTTTTCGGTGCACTCATTCCCCTTACGAGAATGAAATGAGGCCCCAGATTGACTCGGGACCAAGACCCGAAAGTGACTTCGGTTCACTAGTTCAGGCTCAACTCCTTGCTTTACGTTAGCGGTCAAATGTGATGTTGTACCTGGTCGTTTAAATCAGACCTCTATTTCGGTACAACGAGCATAGAGGGGAGGTCATAAGCGTCTATACCGTAAAATCGATTTTCAATTAAAAAAAAACCCATATAACCGTATGCACATCGTGCCATGTTCATATCGTTATATTCACATCCGTCTATATATTGAAATTAGATAAGAAAAGGAAAGTTTATTTCCTGGTCAATAATACATAATCAAATTTAAATGAAGTTCTTGTGATTTGATTCCTCGCCCGGCTCAACCCCATCCAATCATTACAGAATAAAATTCAAATGAAGTTCTCTAATGCACGAATACTTTTATGAGTATCATTTTGATATTTCGTTTTATATCCGTGTTGTCATATTCGTATTCGTGTATCATATATAAGAAAAGAGAAGTTTATTTCCTCGTCAAGAATACATTAATCAAAGAAATCTTCCTAAGGCCAATAAAACCCTATTTTCCACGACAGTATATTACAAAGAAATCTTGAAGCAGACATCTCGTGGCTAGAAATTGGGACAATATGCGCCAAGTATGGAAATAAGAAGCTGACATTATAGGCTATAGATACATGGTCCATCTTCAAAAGGGATATGGCTAAATGTGCTCTAGTTCAACATCTGTATCTTTTTATATTCCCAAAACCAGGACAGCCACGACTTTATATATACCTATGTCCAGAAATTGAAAGTACTCCGTGTGATTTGACAAAAATTTATTTCCACCCCTATATTTCAAAAGGTTACAAATATACCTTGAATTGACTGTAGATATTCATTTTGCTTTCTTTGTTTCCTCAAAGTTTAGGTACTAGGGAAGGATACAATACGAAATTTTATATAAAATAACGGAACTACGTATAAGTCGATTAGTGTTAACAGACTTATATATTCGGGGCGGAAATTGATAACATAACAGCATTCATGAAATTTGATAACGTGCATTATTTTTTAATATTTGTGTAATTTGTGGCCACGTTTTAGTGCTTTTACTTGCTTTAATCTGGTGCCTTGATGTATTTTTAGTGTTTCGGGTGAAGCTGGGCTATTTTCTGATTTTAGTGTTTGTGCATGTTGGATTTGGAGTCCAATCTTGAGGGTTGATTTGGTGCGTGCTATATATTCAACTTTGAGGCAGCAGTTTTTGGAACATCTTTTGCGTTCAGAATTGGAGATTTGGAGCTTGGAGACAGCAGCTTGGCCAGAGTCGGGCAACGCAGACCGAGAAGCAAAATCGTTCCTCACTAATTCTTATTTCAATTCCTTTGTTTTTAGTTAGATGTTGAAGAATTCTTTTGAGTTTTTGTTGAGCATGTCGAACATGCGTAGCTAATTTTGTAATATCTGGCCAGTGATTCTTTTTGATTCAGTTAAATATCGTGAGACCTAATTGTTTATCTATTTCAATTCAATTCAAATATTTATCAATTCTCTGATTGTCGTGATTATTGTGATTTATTTGTTCAAGTGGTAGGACCCGTCATCTAAGTAGATTTAATTACATAGCTTCATTCATGATGCGTGAAGTGTATGTAATGCTTAATTGATATTTGTGGCGCGTTAACGATAGCCGATAGGGTTTGTAGGCAAATCTAAATTCGTTACGGGAATTGATAATCGGATTTAAATGTTGCATGTGTCATGACTTGATTAATACGGGTTAGTGTTTTCATAGATTTTAATGTTGTCGGTTCATTAAATCATTTCGAGTGTCTCTTAGGATTATGATACTGATTAGAGAAGATAACCGTCCAGTGTCTCTAGGTTATTCGACAAATTAAGTGAAAACTAAACGGAGTCGAGTGTCTCTAACGACTATAATTAATCTACTTAAATAATTTGAAATTATTCTTGCGTACATGATCGATGTGATAACTGAATCGCGAATCTCTAGTTAGGTATTATTCTCCCTATTGATTTATTCCTCTTTTCCAACGTGCGCTAAGTTGTGCTCTTTTTAGTTGATCATTTTAATTCATTGCTTTGATTTAGGCCATTCAGGTACTGAATGTGCAAAACAGACAATGGTGGCTCCTCCGACTGCAAAGCAGAAGAAATGATTATTTACAAGGCTTTTTATTCATAATCAGAGTTCAGTGTTATCTTTTGTACAAAATAATTGCAGGAAATTTGAGCACAATTTGTGATGACGGATGTTTATACAAGTTGCATACACACCAGAGCATAATTGCAGAAGCATATCAAGTCAGAAATTTTAAAAGCGATGGTGTATTCACTATTTGAGATGGGTTGAGCAAAATTAAGATTTCAAACCAGGCCCAAGTCAATGATCCTTCAAATAACATTTCCCAAGATCCTAACCTCTTTGAGTTTCACTTCTAAGCATCTCAGGATTAATGAGTTATCTGGTGTTTGCATCCACTTGGTGGCAATGCATATGTTACCAAATTCTCTAGGTCCATCCTCTGCTTGGAAATAGTCACAACACTTCACAGTCTGCAATCAGTTTCATAACAAGTGTTAAGAGCACAGAAATTTTGACGCAGACATATGATGGAAATTGGGACAATATAAGCCAAGTATCAAAATAAGTTGTTGGCATTGTATATATAAATCGTCTAATGTACCGACACTTCTAAAAATATTATTTTGCCGTGTCTTATTGTGCTGAATACTCAAGTTTGACATTGTGCCTGACACTTCTCTGGTGAAAAATTTGCAAAATGATTCTTGTCGTATCCATATCGTCGTGTCCATATCCGTGCAATAAGATTCATCTTCAAAGAGGATATGATTAAATGTGTTTTATTTCAGCATCTCTCTCCTTTTTAATATTCAGTTATTCTCAAAATGAAATAGTTATTTATAAATCAATCTGTACTTATGACGGAGCTATGTATAAATTAACTTGTGGCTGATGACCCACCTAGTTAACTATATGTGGGATAGAAGTTAATAACATAACAACATTCATGAAATTCAACCAAAACAATGATTAACAAAGGTGCAAAAAAATAAATTAAGTGTTTTATTCCAATATTAAATAATTCCACAATATAACAAAGATCATCTTCAGCTTGAATGCAGTTTGCTTTAGTCTATTCAATGATCGGTTGTTATACTGCTGAGATATGATTCAATTCGATTCGATTCAATTTAACCAATAACATGCAACAGTAAAATAGCACTACAGATTGCTACGAGCATTGCTCCTTGCTACAAGGTTTTCTGGTTCGTCAATAATTGCATCATAACATAAGACCTTATTAAAACACACAACCTTATAAACAATATTTTTTCCCCCAAATTATACTTAACCGAAAAAACGTATTTTCTGTCCATTATTTAACTAATGAGACCAGAATTACAATTCTTTGAAAGTAATGAGACTAAATATATCTAATTTCAAATATATAAGACGAAAATTACAAAAGAGCTAATTCCGTAGTGGCAAAAAGGTAATTTGCTCCATCTTTGGATATTTCAATAATGGACTTCATTATTTTTACCGTGTGTTAAACGTAGCAACTTTCTCCACCTTCACAATGATTGATATATATATATATATATATATATATATATATATATAGTAGCCGAGCAGATCTACCTACAACAATCTGTATGTATATAGACGCCCTCAAATACACACACCCGTATGTGTGCGTGCGTGTGTGTGTTTAGCCCTCAGTTCGGCTGCGAATCATCTTGATGACCCCTTATTTTGGGTAATTTTTACTTTTTCCATGAGAAATTAATTGCTTATTTTTCTTTATTTTGTTGTTTTTCGTTGATAAATGGTTAATTGCTTCAATTTGAAGCCGGATTTTATTTATTTTTTTAATAATGCTTGGAAGGATTTTTTTTTTAAATTTTTGTTTATCTAGTTCAATTCATTATCTGGTTAATTCTTTCATTTTATTGACGAATTTCAAAGAGTGAATTTTGTATGATTTAGATTTTTTTATTTTTTTTATTTTTTTTGTGAATAAATGTTTTCCCCATCATGGATCAACTTCATCCCCAATATTGTTTACAGCTTTGTGTTCAAAATCTTGTTTTTGTAGCATAGTTTATACTTTATAGGTAAGAAGCAAATCCAACCATTTTCTTGCAAATTCGTTTATTTTGTGAATTTTCATTAATTTTTTTTCGTAATTTTGATCAATTTCTATTTTTTTCTCTTTTTTTTAGAAATTCTTTAGGATTTTAGTTTAGTTTTTTTTTTAATAATAAAAAAAAAAAAAAAGGTTTGGCGTTTTTTTTTTTGGTGGATTTTAGTTTAGTTCTAGTGAATAACTCCCTCAAATGTCATGCAATTAAGGTGCTAAGTAGTTTCTTGATGGTTGAAATTGTTGCATATTTATATTTATGATTTATTCAAAGTTAAAAGAAATGTTCTACTAATTACCCTCAACCCATTTTTTGTGTCTTTTGGTTGCAGAAATCCTTTTCTCTGTTGGAAAGAAAACAAATTTGTCGATCTCCATGCGTGTTCCGAGTACACTGGCATTGCAAGAAGTACCTGAATGATGAGATAAGTGTGCAATTGCTCTGAGAATCTTGTTTTTCGCACTTTCCGAATGCCGGCTTGTGTTGTTTCGAATTCGATAAGTCTTCTTACTCTCTCTTATTCATGGTCATTCGCAGCTTATTGCTTGATTTTATCTTAAAAGAGATAGTTGTTACATTTACATGCTTCTAGTATTCAGCATTTACTCCATGCAATAATGAACTACATAATGATGAATCTATTAGAGAACTTGAATTTGAGTTGTTAACATTGTCTAGCATAGTACGGTGTCGTGTAGGTGCAGTGCAATGCAAGTGCATTCGAGTTGCTGTGCTGACATATTATATCCGAGCATATAGTTCATATTTGTGCAAGCCTATGTAGTCGGTTACTAAGTTTCTTCTAAGGATTGTCCACACAAACTGATTTCTTACCAGCCTAAACGACGACAACCACCCTTTCGTTCCTGAGTTGCCAAAAACTATCTTTCTGCAGTTAGTCATGTAGCGAAAACTTCCACGTGTACAGGCATAAGGAGATGTTCTGCACATCTGGTGTCCCTAAATGCCAGACAAAGATCAAGAGTGTATAATGCCTAATGGATTAAGAAGCCTCATTCTCTTGAACGTGCCAATATGACATAGACCTACCCTTCAACGCAAGAGACGCCAATTATTAATATGTACGCAAGTACAATTATTAACCAATTTGGTAAGAAGTTTTTCTTAGCAAAATTACTCGAACGGGAATACAAATGGTGAGGAAGATCTCCGTACAAATTAGATAGCGCAGAGACAGTTATTGAAACAGCTACATGCTGTACACAGAGAGAGAGATCATAGGTTACTCACTCTGTCATTAGTTCCTTTATTTCTTATAATACCTCCTTAACAACAGCATCAACAGTTCAGCGAGTTGAATCAGCCAGCAAAACGCCATCAAGAAAATCGGGCTCGTCCATTAGCCACACCTGCTCATCCCCAACAAACCTAGCATTTTGGGCCACCATATGCGCAGTTGCATTTCCTGACGTCTGTACACGTGAAAATGAACAACTGCTTAATTGCCTGATATAGCTTTCGGCTTCCTCAAGAAGGGAACCCTTCCAATCTAGACTCTCGAGAGTCTCCATCGGGTTGTCTGAGTCGCCTTCCAATACAATATTATCGAAGTAGTATTCGACAGCAAATTCAACAGCACATTTTGCAGCCAATGCGTTCACATCAATTGTAAGGTTTGGGAAAAACCGTGCTTGAGCCGCCATAAATTCTCCTTTCCAGTTCCTGACAACCACCCCAACCCCAACCCCACACCTAGCGCCAAAGGTGCCCACATCCTCAAGAAAGTAGACTCCAGCAAAATTCACCTTGTAAACATCGGGGGGCGGTGGGAACCACCTTTCCGGATAACTCAATACTCCATGTTGAGATATAGATGTTGTACCATGAGTTTCTTGAGCCGAGCTGCTTGATTCACCTGATTGAGTTTCGGTTGTGTCTGTGGTTTGAGCATCCTGGAATTATTTGAAATATAATTTATTCAAAGGTAGTGTCTGGAATCGCTAACCAAAAGTATTCACTGAAAAACTTGCAGGAATAGAGTCTTGTGTTTTGCTGCTTTGGCTATCATCTACTAATTTTAACTTCTCTAAAAGCACTCCTCCAAGATCACAAGTGTTTGCACACACCCTTTTATACCTTTCAATATGTCACGTGGAATATTATTAATCTTATTGTAACCTCTGAATTTATTAACTCCTCCTCTGTTTTTCTCAGGCCATGCATGTGTTTCAGGCTTTCAGCAAAAGATCGATATGAATAATAATCGTTGGTAAATTATACTTTTATTTGAAGAGCAGCGATGTCGTTCTTGAGAAGTTCATTTTGAAACAAAATAAAGATTCATGTTCAGTTTAGATTATAATCAGAACTATTGGTGTTCTTGCAGTTGGAAGATGGCTAAACCTTTTTTTTGGTCACATACTTGAGTGTTGCTTCAAGTTTCGTGACAGGTGTCGAATCCGTCAAAAATAAATGTAAAATCCTATTCGACGACTAGACACAGAGTATAGTGCAAACAGGATCGATCCACAGAGACTGGTTGATTTATTTCTAACAATTGCAAGGAATTCACGAAAAGCAATAATTAAAAGGGGGGTTTTTAGAATTATTCTAACCTAAGTATGCGATTAAAATAAATAACAAGAATTAAAAAACTAACTAAAACTAAGCAAGTAAGATCACGTAGGGATAAATCAATCAGATGGGAAATTACCTAGCCAGGGATATTCGATTCGAATTGTTATATTGATCATCGACTCAATGATAAATTCAAGTTATTCAGACAGATTGGCTATAGTTGATAGAGACACTCGACTCAACCTCGTCTTTACTTAATTAATCGGATAACCTAGAGACACTCGACAATTATCTTCCCTAACAAATTCACAACCCCTAGAGACACTCGACAGGATTTAATGAATTCGCAGCATTAAGAACCATAAAAACACCAATCCTAATTAACCAAGTCGTGACACACGCAAGATTTAAATTAGATTATCAAATCCCTTAGTGAACGAGGAATTTTATCGCTAAAACCCTGCCACTAATTTACCACCTTGTATCAATCAACTTTACTACACTTCAAGCATCATGAATGGCAATATGCAAATTAAACAACCTAGAGATCGTGCACTATCCCGAAATTGCCTAATCACAATAAACACGAAACACGGAGATAAGATAAATGCCGAAATAAACATGAATTAATAAAAACGGTTAGGTCTCACAATATCCAAATCGAATCTATAATCCCTAGCTAGATAATTAAAAACTTAGCTACTAAAATCCATAAAAACAAATAAAGAATTCTTTAACATAAATAAACTAAATTGTTTAAGAAGCAAAGAAATAAGGTAAAGGAAGAAAAGCTCTATGGAGATCGCCGAAGCATGCTCCAAGAATCCTCCTCAAGTGTTGCGTGTCGTCCCTCCCCAGCTGTTCCCAAATTTGTTACCTGATTCTCAAAGCTGCTGTACCCCTATGATTAAATAGGTTCCCAGCCTTTTCCAATAAAGAAGTCCTAATTCCAATCAACTTTGGATTAATTTCTTGTTCCCCAAGCCGACCCAACAATAAAGTCAAGCCAAGCTAAATGGCCCTCCAAATCAAATTCCATACGTGGCCCACTAATTTAAAGCTTAATATTGCATTCACAATATGCAGCCCCAACACAAAGCAAACTGTTTCTCCAAGTTAGCCCAACACACTCCACTCACGCGGCCCACTCGAGCACCACAAGTCCATCCCACAAACAATTCAGCAATTCCAACATGTGCAGCCCTATCATCATTAATATTCATTCCAATTCCAAATTAAGTCAACAATTTCAACACAACATCACCTTGGCCCACTTGCATTGATCCAAGCTCATTTCCGTTCCAAATCCATACAGCCTCTCAATTAATTATGTTCATGTATGCCTAGTTCCAGAGATCCCAAATTCCTTGCGCACATCACTCTTCTGCCACGGCTACGCTCCAAGATACACGAGGGCTCGCCTTTTGCATGGATTTCTTCATAAATTAACCGAATTTGCTTCATTTCGTATCAAGGCCCAAATTCTACAATAAAGACAACAAGGTATCAATTTATTTCAAAGTAATATCAATTAAAGTACAATTCGGGGTAAAACTCAATTATAAAGATGATGAAATAACGAGTTATCAAATCCCCCCACACTTGCTCATTACTCGTCCTCGAGGAATCATGAAAATCAAATGGAAACAATATCACCCATCAAACACAATCACAAAGGCAATCATCGAATTCTCGCCTAAACAAGTCTAGCTCATCAACACACTACTCAATTGCACAAAATTCAACAAATTAGCATAAATAGCATACCCTCGTGTAATGTATTGTGAATTGAACAAAAGAATGTACAAAGACTAGATTGATTAGTTTATGATTTTCGCCTAAGTTCTAATTATTAACTTCGAATGCACCTTTCGCACCAATCTCCACTAATGTAGTTAACTAATGACTCGGGATCGATAGGTCTTTCGAGCTTGTAATGTAAGGCTTGGGGTAAAGGTTAGGAAAATTTGGGATTAGTGGCTAACACACCAAGCTTACGCACTTTACAATAAAACCCGTAGTAATTCCCTTTTCATCTACCGGACTCCCCGTATTTTGCCTTATACAACTAATTCCCCCCCTTTTCACTCATTGAACTTTCAGTAACTCACACACACTCACTTTTTTTATTTTCTCTTCTTTGCATTTTTTCTATTCTCTCCTTTTTCTACTCATTTTTTTTTTCTTTCTTTTGACTTCTTTTCCTTTTTCTTTTCATAGCATCTCTTTTTTTTCTTTCAGCTTTCAATTCAGCACAAAAGGATAATAAGGAGTCCAAAGATATCTAAAAATTCATACCCAAAATGAGCAAGCAAGGTGTGATTCAAAGTAGGGTAGGGATAATAATGTTGTGCCTCGGCTTGTAACGTGGCTAAGAAGAAATTTTGCACAACATTCAGGCTCAGCGGGGTCAAACGGGATAATTTTATTTGTAAGATCAAGAAAAGGCTTACCACCGACAACGATCGCCTAAGTCACTTCCCAAATCAATCATTAACTAAAAATTTCGCCTCGAAGGGAGCTAAGATGCATTCTAATCAACTTTTAGACTTAATTGAAAAACATATACTTCTCTATCTAGGCAGAGCACATTAATTCGTTCAATGGTGCGCGAAAAATGAAGGTATAAAATTATACTAATTCGTCAAATTTCACACAAATTTCATGCATTTAACAAGCCTAACTCGTTCTAGAAAAATTCAACAATCAAACCTAATAGAAAGTATTCAAAACGGGAGAAATATTTCCACAATTATCAACATCCTCAAGTTCGAAGTAAAATCACAAGTTCAGCCACAAAAAAAAAAAAATTCAATTCTAACACTAGTGGACCCAATCCCCCCACACTTAAATCATGCATTGTCCCCAAGGCATAATAAAAATCAAGATCTAGAGTAAAGAGGACTTCCCTGAAGTTCAGGTTGGGGAGGTAGGGCGTCTGGGCATGTAAATTTCCCATTTATCTTGAAATTCTGGAAGTGGCGTGGCTGTTAGGCGTGACCACGCTCAAGGGTCATGTTAGCAGAAAATTGACAGCAGTTATCAGCAGCATATCAGCGTTATCTGGGCAAGTTACACGTTTCTGCAAGACAGAAAAGAGCATAAAATCAACACAAACACCACGAGAACCCAAAAAAATAAAAGAAAAAGAAACTGAGGGAAGAAAAGGGCGCCTAAACCGCCAAAACTTGGGTTGCCTCCCAATAGCGCCCTTATTTAATGTCCTAGGCTCGACAAGACTTGTTAAAGTGCTACTCAAATGGAGGTACACCCTCCATACAAATCCCCTCGACTGTGTGGAAATGAATCTTCTAGTCCATTACGGCCTCTAGTCTGGGGATGGTAACTCGAAGAGATTCGCAACATGGCTTGATACTTCCTCATCAAAGGCTCCATCAACCGTTTGTAGCAATGTTCACCAAGATCACTAATGATGGCTCTAAGATTCCTGAACTCGAAAAAGAGATGAGATCTGAGGAAGGTAGTAGTCAAATAATCAATAATATCAGCATACCAGCGCGTGACCTTAGAGCGTGGCCACGTCTTACGGTCAAGTGTCTTGAAAAACTGCTCATCCAGGAATTCAGCTTGGGTACGCTTTGAATCAGCAAATTCTGTTCCGCCTTTGGAAGCATAAATCAGATTATCCAAAAACTTCTTGAGTCCCACAATAGGTGCCTGCAAAACAAAAGAATTCAGTTTAGCTAAGTCATCAAATAGTTTCAAATTCAAAGCCTTTTTACTCGCAGGATTAACATGCCCTAATGGAATAACCATATCATAGATATCATCATGCAAACCAACATGTTTCGGCTTACTCTCAAAATTTTCAACTACCCAATTTTGAATGGATTCAAAACTTAGCTTTTCCACATTGTTAAGCTCAAAAGTTTCAATACTTGGGTTTTCAATCACATCAACACTTAAAGCATTAGATGATTCATTAGGATCTTTATTTAACTCATAAATATTAAATTTTGCAATATCACCATCGAATTCTAGAGTCAATAAGCCTTCTTGAAAATCTATTTTAGCATTAGCAGTACTGAGAAAAGGTCGCCCAAGTAAATATCAGAAGTACTCAAAGAATTTTCATCCTCCATATAAATCACATAAAAATCAGCAGGAAAGACTAATCCATCAACTTGCACGAGTACGTCCTCTAATACTCCATCTGGATACACAATAGATTGATCAACCATCTGAATTATGATACCTGTATCTTTCAAAGGACCAAGATTCAGTGATGAATAAATAGATAGAAGCATAATATTAATGGGCGCACTCAAATCACACATTGCTTGCTTAATCTCAGCCTTGCCAATTTTACATGTAATGGAAAACATACCTTGGTCTCCGCACTTAGGAGGTAATTTCTTTTGCAAAACGGCGGAGACATTCTCTCCAACACTCAGGATTTCATTACCTTTTAGCTTCCTTTTGTTGGTGCAGAGTTCCTCAAGATATTTCGCATGTCGTGGGAGTCGTTGGATTGCATCCAACAAAGGAATATTGGCTTCAACCTTCCGAAAGGTCTCAAATATAAGTTGCTCCTCCTTCTCTTTTCTTGCTTGGATCAGGCGCTCTGGAAACGGTGGTGGCTCCACCCATGGCTTAGGCTGGACTACAATTTCTGACTCTCTGTCGCGACTGGAGCCTAAGGCGTGGTCACGCTTAACGGTCAAGTCGCTCGTCTGATCAGTTTCTGCTCTGTTCTGGAGAGTTTTGGTCTTCTCCACTGGGGGAGGCAGTTCCTTATCACTTAGGATCGTGATTGCACTCATGTTTCGCCTCTGATCTTCCGTTTGTGATTGAAGTTTCCTTTGATTCTCTAATCTGCTCAATGAGGCTGCAATTTGACCCAACTGGGTCTCCAAATTCTTAACTGAGGTCTCCAAGTTTTCAATCTGATCAGCTTGTGGGTTGAAAGGTGGGTACGGTTGAGGGATTGGTTGTTGGGGTTGTGGAGGTGTGGGTACGAAGTTTTGAAAGTTTGGTGGATTCTGTGCATAACTCATAGTGGGGTGATCATACCATCCGGTATTGTACATGTTGGAGTATGGATTGTACATCGGAGGTTGATATCCGAATGGGTCCACATTTTCGAAAGGGGATTCTTGAAGGGATGGACACGCGTAGACGGGATGCAACGTGCTCGCACACAATTGACATACCTTCGCTACTTGGGGTACACCTACACCAAGGTTAGAAGCCAAAACACTTATCATATTCTTAATTTCATCAAAAGGTGAAGAGTTGACCTCGTTAACCTGTTGTGGAATGTTTGCATAATTATTGAACTGTTGTGCATTCGCAAACATTGTTGGATGATCGTCCTTTTCGGGAATGCTCCTGTTCATGAAAAGAAATAAAATCGATTAAAAACACAGTCCCCGGCAAGGGCGCCAAAATTTGACAGGTTTCGAATCCGTCAAAAATAAATGTAAAATCCTATTCGACGACTAAACACAGAGTATAGTGCAAACAGGGTCGATCCACAGAGACTGGTTGATTTATTTCTAACAATTGCAAGGAATTCACGAAAAGCAATAATTAAAAGGGGGGTTTTAGAATTATTCTAACCTAAGTATGCGATTAAAATAAATAACAAGAATTAAAAAGCTAACTAAAACTAAGCAAGTAAGATCACGTAGGGATAAATCAATCAGATGGGAAATTACCTAGCCAGGGATATTCGATTCGAATTGTTATATTGATCATCGACTCAAGGATAAATTCAAGTTATTCAGACAGATTGACTATAGTTGATAGAGACACTCGACTCAATCTCGTCTTTACTTAATTAATCGGATAACCTAGAGACACTCGACAATTATCTTCCCTAACAAATTCACAACCCCTAGAGACACTCGACAGGATTTAATGAATTCGCAGCATTAAGAACCATAAAAACACCAATCCTAATTAATCAAGTCGTGACACACGCAAGATTTAAATTAGATTATCAAATCCCTTAGTGAACGAGGAATTTTATCGCTAAAACTCTGCCACTAATTTACCACCTTGTATCAATCAACTTTACTACACTTCAAGCATCATGAATGGCAATATGCAAATTAAACAACCTAGAGATCGTGCACTATCCCAAAATTGCCTAATCACAATAAACACGAAACACGGAGATAAGATAAATGCCGAAATAAACATGAATTAATAAAAACGGTTAGGTCTCACAATATCCAAATCGAATCTATAATCCCTAGCTAGATAATTAAAAACTTAGCTACTAAAATTCATAAAAACAAATAAAGAATTCTTTAACATAAATAAACTAAATTGTTTAAGAAGCAAAGAAATAAGGTAAAGGAAGAAAAGCTCTATGGAGATCGCCGAAGCATGCTCCAAGAATCCTCCTCAAGTGTTGCGTGTCGTCCCTCCCCAGCTGTTCCCAAATTTGTTACCTGATTCTCAAAGCTGCTGTACCCCTATGATTAAATAGGTTCCCAGCCTTTTCCAATAAAGAAGTCCTAATTCCAATCAACTTTGGATTAATTTCTTGTTCCCCAAGCCGACCCAACAATAAAGTCAAGCCAAGCTAAATGGCCCTCCAAATCAAATTCCATACGTGGCCCACTAATTTAAAGCTTAATATTGCATTCACAATATGCAGCCCCAACACAAAGCAAACTGTTTCTCCAAGTTAGCCCAACACACTCCACTCACGCGGCCCACTCGAGCACCACAAGTCCATCCCACAAACAATTCAGCAATTCCAACATGTGCAGCCCTATCATCATTAATATTCATTCCAATTCCAAATTAAGTCAACAATTTCAACACAACATCACCTTGGCCCACTTGCATTGATCCAAGCTCATTTCCGTTCCAAATCCATACAGCCTCTCAATTAATTATGTTCATGTATGCCTAGTTCCAGAGATCCCAAATTCCTTGCGCACATCACTCTTCTGCCACGGCTACGCTCCAAGATACACGAGGGCTCGCCTTTTGCATGGATTTCTTCATAAATTAACCGAATTTGCTTCATTTCGTATCAAGGCCCAAATTCTACAATAAAGACAACAAGGTATCAATTTATTTCAAAGTAATATCAATTAAAGTACAATTCGGGGTAAAACTCAATTATAAAGATGATGAAATAACGAGTTATCATTTCGCTTCGAGCTGGTCTACCTCCTCTGTACTAAAATGCCGAAGATTCACAGCCTCTATTAGCCTGTTTGGAAGAGAAATTATATGATGTTGGAGTTGTGGAGAACGAGAACAAGAGAATGTTGCTGCAATTTTGGATTCAGACCTGAGGTATTTTATCTTTTTCTCGATGCCACTGCTCATATCGGTATGATTCGTGTCGTTCCCCTGCAATAAGGAAAAACATTATCAAAATAGAAGGATGGTTTGAAGTTAGCGGTGGCATACTCATGTTATTATGCATGCTGTGGATGATGAATCTGTCATTGGCTGATAGGACGTTGATCATAGACGTAGAACTGCGAATTTTTTTGGTTTTTGATTGTTTTTCGAGTTATTCACGTAATCTCTTATTTTGAGCATAAAATTTAAGAAAATGGTAATTTCGTTCCCCTCGAATGATTATCTAACCCTCCTTACTAAGAATCCTGACTTTTGGCTCTGCCCTTTATGTCGATAACACTAACCTCCCCATAACTATGAGTAATTACTTAAACCTACCTCCTAGAATTTCAAAATTAGAATTTAGAAATAACCCATTTGGATTGTCAAAATTCAATCAAAACTAAACAAAAGTTTCTTATGAACTTGGGATGCTATTAGTACATATATGCAAGATCAATTGAAATCTTGATTTGTAACACCATTTAAATGTGTAATAAATAACAGAAAGAGTAACTTTTGTGGGGATGTAAGTGTAATTTTGAAACTGAACGGGGATATTAGTGTAGAGTTGTATAGTTACAGGGAAAGACGATGCAGTACAGTGTCTAGTAAAAACTCATATATCTTTTCCAATCACTTCTTTTGATTTTGCAACTGGATTGATAACTTCGGGTAATTTTATGTCATTAGGGAAAACAGGTACCCGGGATTCGAGTTCTTGGCGCTCAGAATCCAGATGCACAGGTAACTTGTTGAGTATGTCTTTGATGCTTCAGAGAGATGAGAAAAGAACAATTTTTAGCAGAGATAGAACAAGTTAGAAAGAACAATAACTGTCTTCAAAGTTTTTCACCTGAAATAAAAATTTCGAACACGGTATAATCAACAGCGAACACTCCAAAGAGAACAATTTAACATCACAATTCTGCACAACAAGAGAGTGTAATAAACGGCGTGGAAGACATGCCACGATGGTTTGCTTATCTCGACTGCCTTGAATACGGCAGAAGTCGGTAATAAATCTCTACCAAGTTATCTCCAGCAGTTCAATGCATGATTTATTTTTTTCTAGGCAATACTATTTGGCATATTTGCTCAAAGGTAGCTATATGTATTCATCTATGATCGATTTTAAGCTGTTGAAATCTTCTTGGTACTATTGTTAAGCTTTCCCATTGGTTCAATGTGATGAAATTTGTTTTCACCTAGCACTAGTAATGTTAATGTACTATTTAAATGTCACAGTTGTGATAGCCCAAAATGTCTAAAACAAGCCACCACCATATTGTAAGGGGATTCTATAATTCAGCTTCGTCGGGCGGGGACCTTAGAATTGGGATTTAACCTTTTGCTACAAAAGATTCTATTATTCAAGAATACCATCAAGGGAGAAACTTATTATAAAAACTTGCAAGAAATGTATCTCTCTCCATTCAAGCCAGAAATTTCAATTTAAGGTCGTCTATGAAAATGAAAATAAAGTAAATATATATGCACATAATTTATATAAAATAACAATTATGTAACAATGAAACATAATAAATTCAACCCCCTATTTAAAATCCATTATGATTACCCTATATATGATTTGCAAATTAATGAATTCGTTAATTAGTGACCCCCCATAACTGTTCTTTTGTTCTAATAGGCAGCAGCCCTTACCTTAAAATTACTCCTAATGATTATAAGTAAATTATATATGATTTCGGACTATGATTCCAAGTAAAACAATATTCTTGTATACCGTCCCAAGTAATTCAAGACACTAAATATCATTGTTTTATTCGTGAAGTTTCAATTAATTAACTCCAATACAACTAATCGCATTCCCTTCAATAATTCTTGAATAGTTGCAAGGTTTTTAATAACAATTCAGCCCATTAATATGTACACATATATTTAGTTATTTACATTATTCTGGTAATTAACCTATATGATTGTGCATATTTAATACTCCGACAACACCAATAAAGGAGCCAATAAGGCAAAGAGTTCTTGGTGAACATGACACCTTTATTGACACGTCTCACTCTTAATACTTTTTACATGTAATAATAAGGGATAATTACCAACGCCCCCCCTGAGGTTTGGCGTTATTACAGAATACCCCCTGAGGTTTCGGAAATTACGAACTTCCCCCTGGGCTGTTATCTCCTCCGTTAAATTTAACGGATTGTGTGAAATTTACTATTTTACCCCTACTATGTTGAAACTCAGGGGGGTGTATGTAATAAAGAGCCAAAGGTAAGGGGCCTAATGCAAGGACTGAATTTGTTAAGGGGGTTTGATGTAAGTACTTGAGTTTTGTGTCTACCTAACATTTTTTTTTTAATAAAATGTTACTTAATGTTATTTTAATATTTTTATGATAGACTAATTTCATACCTACAGTTTATGGATGCTTAGTATTTTATGTAGATATTGATCATACATGTTCAATGTTTGAAATAATTGTTTAAACGGCTGGCGGATATTTTTGTGAATTTACTAATGCATTTGTTGATATTAGTGTATTTGTTATGATTTTCAATTTTGAGGAAAAAAATTGATAATGCACTAGTTGATCTTTGTGTGGGTTTTTTTTATATGAATTTTTATTTTGAGGGAAAATTTGTTATAATTGCAAATAAATTATTTTAAATTAACTTTAAATGAACTTGTACAAAATATATTTAAAACTAAGAAATAAATATGAAAGGAAATTTATAACTTATCATATTTTATAGAAATAAATATGCATGGAATATCTAATTCAATTTATATTTATAGATAAAATATTAAATATTAAATTAAATAACAACTTTTTAAATACAAAAAATCCAAAATTAACTAATATTACAATTATATCATTAAACTCGAAGTAAAATTACAATATACCCCCTAAGGATGTTTTTGGAATTTAAATTTGAATTTAACGGTGTAATTAACGGTCGGTGTTATTTGTAAGCGAGGGTGTACTATTCAGGGGGGAGTTCGTAATTTCTGAAACCTCAAGGGGTATTCTGTAATAACGCCAAACCTCAGGGGATATTGGTAATTATCCCTAATAATAATAATAACATAATTTACATAGGAGAAAACGTTGTAATTTCCTTGACAGGTGGAACATTTTGCGTATGAGCCTACAAGCCACAAGGTATACTAAAGCAATCGGTTATTAATATCTCAAGAAAGAAGAGTTTTTCTGTCAGTATTTCCGTTCCGACCCGACTCATAACATATAAATTGTGTTTTAAAATTTGGATCGAACTCATGACATATAAATTGTGTTTTAAAACTTGGATCGGACCGATCGATTCGGTTTAACTCGGTGATCGGCCGCCTATTGGGTCCGAGCAACTCCCTAAAACAAGTCATCAAACGGACCAATGTTAACCGATAAGAATCGATAAAAATATCAACTTGGACCGCTTCATGAACCATTTGGCCCAGTTTTTCGATTCTTTTTCTTTGTTTTTTTCCCGAAAAAGAGTAAAAATCAATTTTAATTTATGAGGGTATGGGGTTCGAACCCACCACCTCAATTACACATGGAGATTATTGAAACCATTTAGACTAACCAAAATTTTGATATTCTTTGGAAAACGATTTAAATAACTCTTAGAAATAATAAGCTCACCAAAAATTAAGTTACAAGAAAATATTAATTATGATTCCAAATATTATAATACATCCTAAGAATTCAATTTAAACAAAAGTACAACAATTTGACATATTTTATTTATTATAATAAATATTTATAAAAATATAAATATATGTGTCATATATATATATTTTTTTCAAAATAAAAATATGATATTTGTTAAATCAATTTTTTATCTATATTATTGATTTAGTTGATGTTGATTATTTTACTATTTAGTTAGATGTTTTATCTATATATTTGTAGATTTATAGTTTGAAATTTTATTATTAGAGATATTATTTAAAAGTTAATGAGCGGTTGAAAGTGATTTAAATTATATATATTTTTTATATTATTTAATTTATTTGATTATTTTTAGTTAATATTTATATATAATTAAATATAATTAACATTTATATTATTATATATATTCGTATAATTAGAGATTATGACGTCATAATTATGACGTCACACCGATTCGATCAGTGATCCAACTGATCGAACCACTAGTAATCAGTAAGGGTTCGACGTCCGGTCCTAGTTTTAAAACACAGTGTATAAACACAGAAAGTGCAACGTAGGAGGGCAGTCCCTCCATGCTCAACTCTGGAAAGTAATATACAAACTGCAAACATCAACACTCAGAACTAATCCAAGCAAAGATTCTGGAACTAACATGCTAAACAGACAATAATCACGCAGTCATGCACATAGATCAGCATAAAGCAGCAGCGAAAACTGCTTAATGATGGATTGCGTTCTAATTAGGTTGAAGTGCAGGATAATCAGATGTAATTCTCCCTGTATATATATATAAATGATCCATAAGAGTGAAGTGTACTTGGAGCTAGAGTATTGGTAGAGTCTGCGTGAAGGCGAGAAGACGATGACAGCAACTTCAGCATCGCAAAGAACTGATAGTTCATGAGCTTTCTTCACGAGCCCTTGTCTCCTCTTGGAAAATGTCACTTGTCTGGCTGATATGTCGTCGATTTTCTTGATTTTGATCCTCTCTGCCGCCATGCTGAATTAAACAATCGAAACAGAAAGTTGGAAACTTTATACTGTTCTTACAAGCTAAGGGATCATTGGCTGCCATTATTGAATAGTACTAGCTTTATTTCTCAAGAGTGTTGAAAAGAACACGAAAAGTCAAAGAGTTTTTCTGTCTTGTTTCTGTGTTTGTGACCTGAATTGGAGGGATCATAAAATATGTTGTGAATATTCTGTTGGATTTGCCATTTTTGGTTTTAATTCAATCCAAACGTTAAACCCTGCTGAGTTTGAGCTCAAGTAGTTACCAATAAGATCGGGATCTTGAAATATGGGAATTCAACTCTATATGTTCGGATCTATATTTTGTGAGCAAAAGGGGCGAAATTCGACCATTTTTTAAGAAAAATCCAAACCAATGAACTTAGTCCTGATGAACCCCATAAATAAAAAATTACACTTTATCTATTTGTTCACTCCCAAAAAATGAACCAAATCAGCACAAGAAACCACGGCGTTTCGACTCAATTCAGTGGGTAGAAAAAAGATGACATTTTTCTCAGCAAGATTGCATTAAATTTTAGATCTGTCAGAAATCGAAGAAACCCTCTAACATCTTCACCTCAAACAGATCAAACATGAGAGATATCTGAAGCTCTTCATCAAACATAAACCCAAAAACAATTAATTTAGTACCTTTTCTGACATAAAAGAGTGAAGATGATGGTGCTCTTCGTCAGAAGAAACAATTAAGGGAAGGAAGAAAACTCAGTGAAGCTGATAAGAAGAGCATCTATAGGTCTTTGGAGACTGGAAAATTGAGAATTATGTATGAAGAAAGAGCAAAATAACTCTTACTTTTATAGAAGAAAGGAGGAGAAAAGATTCAGCTATTAAGCTTACTTGGAAGAAGGTTTCGTGGGGTAGATTAGAGAAACCCAAGCACAATAGAATCTGCCACTTGTCTGAGAAACACTTGATACAAGTAAGCAATTAGGTGGTGTGTCTCAATAATATTAACATGGAAATCCTCGAATTTTACATAAATTGGATGTAAATCCTGTAATGGGGAGATTCTTGGTTATGTTTTTGCACTACATGCAGGATTTAATTGTAATTAAGAGGCTTCATAAGTTTGGTTATATATGTTTAGCTTTTGACAGTTTTTGTAGTTAGGAATATTTGATTCTAAGTTGGAATACGGAAATGTTGTGTGAGCATTCCATCTCGTTTTGAAATTCGAAATAAGGGGAAATTACATCCAGGTCCCCTGAGGTTTACCATAATTATAATTTAGTCCCTGGCTTTTTCGTTTATTACAAAAAAACCCTATGAACATTGTTTCAATTGAGGTCCCTGACGGAATAGTGAAAAGTCAGGCATACACTTTTTCGTTTTTTACAAAAAAACCCCCTAGGAACAGTGTTCATAGGGTTTTTTTTGTAATAAACGATAAAGCAGGGGCTAAATTGTAATTATGGCAAATCTAAGGGGACCTGGATGTAATTTTCCCTTCAAAATAATTAACAAGTGTATTGATGAACAGTTCTTCTTCATTAGTGGTTAACTTTTGACTCCTAATCATAGTAGATCGATTGCAGCGAAGTGGTGATCGAGCTTCTTGTATGTTTGCCCTTTAATTTGATTCTTAA
Organism: Lantana camara; assembly: GCA_037501455.1. Classification (NCBI taxonomy): domain Eukaryota; kingdom Viridiplantae; phylum Streptophyta; class Magnoliopsida; order Lamiales; family Verbenaceae; genus Lantana; species Lantana camara. The sequence goes on from CM074865.1 coordinate 2,060,345, forward strand.
AAATGTGTGACAATTCTGATTCGTTGTTGTATGACGTCGTCATATTCCAGATATTCTCTCTGCCACTTGACCTTAAAGCTTATGATAATTATATAGGGGAAATTACATCTAACTACCTTCACGATAGGCGAAATTACAAATTAGGACGTCTAGTTTGAAAATTTACATATTAGTCCCTAACCTTTATGCTCCGTTTGAAGTCCCTCCATTCCGTTAGGGTTCCGTCAAATTTGACCCCCTGTAATGACCAAAATACCCTTGGGGGGATTATTTTGTAATATACATAAAAGTGAGGGTTCGTTTTGTTAAAATATTTGACCCGAGGGACTATTTTGTTATATATTAAATGTTAAGGGATCGATTTGTTAATATACATAAAAATGTACATAATAATCCTTAAAATTTATAAATATTAACAAATCGATCCCTTAACATTTAATATATAACAAAATAGTCCCTCGGGTCAAATATTTTAACAAAACGAACCCTCACTTTTATGTATATTACAAAATAATCCCGAGGGTATTTTGGTCATCACAGGGGTCAAATTTGACGGAACCCTAACGAAATGGAGGGACCTCAAACGGAGCATAAAAGTTAGGGACTAATATGTAATTTTTCAAACTAGACGTCCTGATTTGTAATTTCGCCTATCATGAGGGTAGTAGGATGTAATTTGCCCTTATTATATACTCAAAAACAAGTCAAATACATGTGTGTATATGTCGAATCTATTATGTATGAAAACGAATATGATACAATATGTATACAGTGATACAATTATTTTTTAAATTTTACACATAAAAAGTAACTGAATTATAATACAACATGGTAAAATAATATTATTAGAAATTTTCGTACATTAAATGTGGCAACGCATGTATGGCTCGTCTTTATAAGAATATACACGAGTTTTGAGTGTGTGTATATGAACGTAGCATTAGGTTCTTTGAGCTTTGTCATCATCCTCTTTCCTTTTTTATTTTATTATTATTATTATTTTTTTTTAGAAGATCATCTTCTTTTCTTATATTCTCCGAACTAGACATATTATAGCCCCAAGACAACCACATAAAGTTTACATTGGAATACTAGGAATATGATTGTCTAAGTTCATTATAATAAAAATGCTAAAATCTCTAATTGACATAGTTTCTTACGTTCTTGTGTTAATTTTCATCAGGGTCTTAAGTTTGGGCAGGCATGAACACATACGTTTTAGCCAGTATGAATACACTTCTTAAGTAAAATAGTGGATAAAGATTCAATATCATCAGGGTCTCGGGTTCGGATCTTTGAAAACGCATTTATTATGGTATGAACACTTGGTAAATAATATAGTTAGAATTTCACCTTTTTTGTTTCTATAGCCCATTTTTATGGGTCGAACCGGGACGAATGAAAAAAGATTCAAGAGATGTTGAAATAAAAGATTATAAAAAAATAGGTTTGACTTGGATTTAAAATTATACTGTAGTATCTTGCATGCATGTTTATCTTTATAATATACAAAATCGATAATGATTTGTCCTCGTTTAATAATTAACCTACCAAAAATGTTGATAATATGTTACTATCTAAAAATATTAGTTCAGTTTTGACTCTGTTATTTAACATATTATATTTTAGAGTGAAACGATCACTTTAATATAATTAGTTAGTTTTGATTAAATTAGAACTGAATTAAAATTTCTCGCGTACCAATATTAGCATAGAAAAAACATGAATATAAAGAAAACTCAGTATTCCTCTTTCCATATTTGCATGTTCTATTTTCTTTTCATCTTTATCAATATGGTATAAAAATTGTTTAAAGATTCCGAGGAATCTAAAGAAAAAAGTGACGATATTCAAATCCATGTAGTTAATTAACGGCTCAGCGTTTACAAATTTAAATGAAGTTCTCGTGATTTGAACCCCACCTAAAGATGAAAATTTGAAAATTTTAATGTACGGTTTGTCGTCATGTTATATCGAATATTATATCAGACACTTCTCAACGTCAAAATTTTCGAAAAAAATCCATATAACCATATTCATATCGTGTTATATTCGTATCGTCATATTCGTATCCGTATATCACATATTGAAATTAGGTAAGAAAAGGAAAGCTTATTTCCTGGTCAAGAATACATAATCAAATTTAATGAAGTTCTTGTGATTTGATTCCTCGCCCGGCTCGACCCCATCCAATCATTACAGAACAAAATTTAAATGAAGTTCTCTAATGCACGAATACATTTAAGAGTATCATTTTGACATTTCGTATTATATCCGTGTTGTCATATTCATATTCGTGTATCACGTATAAGAAAAGGGAAGTTTATTTCCTCGTCAAGAATACATTAATCAAAGAAAAAGGGGTTTTACATTTATCTTCCTAAGGCCAATAAAACCCTATTTTCCAAGACAGTATATTACAAAGAAATCTTGAAGCAGACATCTCGTGGCTAGAAATTGGGACAATATGCGCCAAGTATCAAAATAAGAAGCTGGCATTATAGGCTATAGATACATGGTCCATCTTCAAAAGGGATATAGCTAAATGTGTTCTATTTCAACATCTGTATCTTTTTATATTCCCAAAACCAGGACAGCCACGACTTTATATATACCTATGTCCAGAAATTGAAAGTACTCCGTGTGATTGGACCAAAATTTATGTTTCAAAAGGTTACAATTATACCTTGAATTGACTGTAGATATTCATTTTACTTTCTTTGTTTCCTCAAAGTTTAGGTACTAGGGAAGGATATTTATAGTGATAAATACGAAATTTTAGTGTTAACAGACTTGTACATGTGGGGCGGAAATTGATAACATAACAGCTGATCCGGTTTAAATCTGGTCGATCCGAATTGTCGAACTAGGTGGTAGGTTTGGGTCGATCAGTCAAGAATTTGTATGGGTGGACTCTTTATCGATCTGAAAATACTAGCACACGTAAACTAGAAGACCAAAGTTGGGGGACTAGAGGTAGGACCCAGTTTTGGCACTCCAATGCTCAAATCAGTATCGGGTTCTTAGTGAGAGAAATAAATGCAGTAAATGCGAAATAAATGCTCTTGAATGCTTACGAACAAATGTTCATGGGAGGAGTATTTATAGTCTTGATCAATTAATACAGTGGTGCGTGTACCGCGATTATGCATTAATTGCTCTGCCAGCGATCGACCTAATGGTCAGATGCTGGAGCTAGCCAAGCAGAGGTCGAACGTACCTTCTTTACCTTTTTGGTATAGGCAGGCACAGAAGGGCATTGAATGCTCCTTGGTACACTTGTCCTAGGGAATGAGAGAGCTACACGTGTCCCGACAAAGGTGCTTTATGGTATCTGGTGTTGGGAAAACACGAAAGAAAGGCGCAGCGGAATTTAAAATTTTTTCCCAAAAAGAAGATCGAATTTTACCATTCTTATTCCCAAATTCGTAGGGTTCTAAGAAACTCACTTAGATCGACGCTTTCTTGACACGTTTGAGCCGCCCACAAACGCTCTTCAAGTGGCAATTAAGTCCCCAAGCTCCATCGAATCTTTCAAGACTCCACGAAAGCAGCACTCTAGAGAAATAGTCCACCAACCTCGATCACGATCCAAACAAGGAGGATGCTAGTTATATATTTGGCGTTTAGGCTCTAGGGTTTAATGTGTAATAATTTGGAGAAGGAGATTGTCTATCAATCCCTTATGGGGTTCGAGCGCCATGTATATATAGGCTAACGGGTTCGGACCCCTTATGCTTGTTGGACAAGGTTTCCTAAACCTTTTAGCTAAGGGATTTCTTGCATGAAGAGAAAGACTCTTACTTTGACTAAAAGTCTCATTTTGACCAACTTGTCAAGCAACAATATAATATCTAACTCTTTTAGATATTTTAATTAACTTTATTTATTTATAATAAATAACTTGAAGCTAATAATTAATTAATTCATAATTAATTATTTACTAGACTTATAATCTCCAAATTAGAACTTCAATATTAATTCATAATTAAATTAAAGTCCATTAAATAATTAATCAGTATTAATTATTTAATCCTCACATTCACATGGCACGTGTCAAGCCTAGGATACGTGTCCCACACGTGTGGTCCCCACCAATCTCTCATTGGTCCAATCAACTCATTTAATCGATTCAATCCTTAACCCCTGTGACCGGGTTGTTGTGTGTGACCCTCTAGGGTCTTAATTCAATTAGCAGTGACCCTAGTTAATTAATCAATCCACAGATCACATGTTGGGTGCAGCGGGCCCGAAGCAGAGTGACGGTACAGCGGAATTTTTCAAAAAATTTCGCCATAACCTCGTTATCAAAATATTTCCAAAATATTTTAAAACAGCGGAATAAATCGGGCAGCATAACTCTAATATATGCAGGCATCGATAACATAATTTTAAATCACATAGCATATAATCACAATATGCAAATATTAATTTGGGCAGCACAACGGTATTACCGTACTGCAAATTTGGCTATCAACGGCACTTTTCCAGCACCTCGATATCTTCTCGTGAAACCGGCAGAGCTTCCCCGCAATATCCCCGATTAAGAAATTGGAGTGTGGGCTCCGGCAGTATTTCGCTAAATACTTTGAGAAAATATTTTTCAGAAAAACCATTTTTTCTAAAACCTGAAAATCCCTATTTTCTAACAATTAAGTGGATTATATATTAATTATATAACCACCTAATTAAGTAATTAATTAATCCTTAATTAAGGATTAATTAAAATTATGGAGAGAGAATTTCGGAAGCTGAAAATTTGATGCCAAAAAAAAAGTAAATGAAATGAATAGCAAAGCCCATATTTATAGCCTACAATTAAGGGCATTTTCGTCCAAAATCGGACTTTTGCCGTGCACTCCAAGTCCTGCCGGCCAATCCAAAGGCGCCACGCAGAAGCACACGCCGCCACGAGCACGGCGGCACTGAGCACGCGCCGAAAGGGTCCCGCACGCCCCCACACGCGCCGCCCATGTGGCGGCTGTGTGTTTGGCGCGTGTGGCACGCACGCCGCAACAGGCAGCTGCCACGTGTCCGGTCCGGCCGGTCGGACCGGCGGTCCAGCGGTTTGGACCGGTTCGACAAAGAACCGGCCGGTTCAGATGGTCTGAACCTTTGCCACGTGGCACTCCCTCGCTCTGCCACGTGTCCGGGTCGGTCAACCCATGACTCGACCCTATCCGAAGACCCGACCCCGAGACCCGTTTCCACGGCCCGTTGACTTTTCAGTCAACATCATCTGGGCCGTTCACTCGCGCGACTTGGCGCGATCTCAATCGTCCACGTGTCGTGCCATGTGGCGCCCAGTGGCGCTGACCCGCTGACGTGGCGTGACACGTCACCTGCCACGTCAGCATTTCTGCCACGTCATCAAAACATTTTTTTTTTCAAAAAAATTTATTTTCTCCAAAATAAAATTTCGGGCATTTCCAACTCCTTGGAATTTAATTTATTTTCTCAAAATAAATTTCTTAGCTATTTTCAAACACTTTGAAAAAACATTTCTCTCTCTTGTTTTAATATTTTCTCTTTGATCTTCATTGGGGCTTGCGGGGGGACCTGCAGGACTAATTAATCTTAGCTCCAAACGGGTCAATCTATTATCATCCCATGATAATAATTGATTACCGTTTAACAATATTTAATTCCACTAAATAAATATTGTTGAACTCTAAAATTAATTAAATTATTCACGAATTTCTCGATCTAGAATAATTTCGCATTTTACTCCTCTGTACAGATATCCATGAAAAATAAATCAATACTACTATCATTTATTTTTCACTTTAAATCTGAAATTTCTTGATTCGCCTTAAGTCAAATTCTCTGTATGTGAAACACATTCAACATACAACTTCGGTGACGCACACACGAAGTACTTTGGCCAAAGATTTAATTTGAACTTTTGCAAATCTATTTCAGGGATATCTTTTAACCTTCCAGCAAGGCTACAGATTCCTCGATCAATATTTCTCTTTAGCACATTTCATGCAATCACCGAACGTACAAAGTATTTTGGCCACCCGTTATCGAGACCTCACTTCTGAGTACATCACAGTGATTAACACTACATGCCTAAAGTAGAAATACTATCAGGATTAAGAGTCCAATGCTTCCGAGATTTTGTTCATTTTAGATAGCAGTATAAAATGAACAATCTCAGTGGTCCAGTTCGATGTTTCCAATCTCATTGAAAATCATCAATGTGTCATAATCGGAAACTCCATTTCCCTATGACGAAAGACTAATCATCTTATATAACACATTATAGTCTCGATAAGAACATCTTCTTATCATACTGACTAGAACTTTAATGACACGTAACTTCTGGTATTTAAAATCTTTTCCTATGAAACACATTTTATATAAAAATACCATCACACGTCATTAATTATTAAATTTGTAAAATACTCATAACTTGCTTTAATTTTTAGTTTTATTAATCCAAAATATTTACAATATAATTGGATTTTCAGGGCATTTATCCCAACAATCTCCCACTTGCCCTAAATCCAATTGGCTACATATCTAAGACCCATCCCTTCTACATGAGTGTCAAAACTCTTTTGCGCCAAAGTCTTAGTGAAGGGATCTGCTAGATTATTTACTGAGCCAATTTTCACTACTGCCACTTCTCTACATTCCACATAATCACGTATAATGTGAAACTTCCTCTCGATGTGCTTGGCACGTTTATGACTTCGAGGTTCCTTGGAGTTGGCCACCGCTCCAGCATTTCACAGTACAATGTGATTGGCGTAAGTCCGTCCTTGACGACTTCTAGATCCATTAGAAAATTCCGGAACCAATACGCCTCTTTGGCTGCTTCCGAAGCTGCCACGTATTCGGCTTCCATGGTGGAGTCAGCAATGTAAGATTGCTTAATACTTCTCCAACTAACGGCTGCTCTTCCCAGAGTAAACACATATCCAGACGTCGAACGCCTAGAATCCAAATCGGATTGAAAATCCGAATCTGTGTACCCTATAGGAATGAGCTCATCACTGCGATAGACAAACATATAATCCCGAGTCCTTCTCAAGTACTTCAATATATGCTTTACAGCTATCCAGTGTTGGGGTCCAGGGTTTGACTGATATCTGCTGACTAGACCTACAGCATAACAGATATCTGGCCTAGTGCATAACATGGCATACATGAGGCTTCCGACTACCGAAGCATACGGAACATCTTTCATTTCTTCTGTCTCTTCTGGGTTCTTAGGACACTGATCCCGAGACAGATGAACTCCATGTCTGAAAGGTAATGAACCTTTCTTGGAATTCGCCATATTATATCTTGCCAACATCTTATCTATATATGCTGCTTGTGATAAACCAATCATTTTATTCTTACGATCACGACAAAGTCTGATCCCTAGAATATAACTGGCCTCACCTAGGTCTTTCATGTCAAACTGGTTTGACAACCAAATCTTAACTGCTGACAATATTCCCGTGTCATTCCCAATGAGCAGAATATCGTCCACATATAAAACTAAAAATGTTACAACACTATCATGATGTCTCTTGTACACACATGGTTCATCAGGCAATTGCATAAATCCAAAGGATTTAATTGCCTCATTAAATCTGATGTTCCATGACCTAGACGCTTGCTTGAGACCATAAATAGATCTATCAAGCTTGCATACCATATGCTCCTGATTTCTGGCTATAAAGCCTTCAGGTTGAGCCATGTATATCTCTTCTTGAAGGTGCCCGTTCAAGAAGGCAGTCTTTACATCCATTTGCCAAATCTCATAATCAAAATGAGCAGCAATGGATAGGAGAATTCTTATGGACTTAAGCATTGCTACAGGCGAGAAGGTTTCGTCATAATCGATACCTTCTTTCTGGGTATAACCCTTTGCCACAAGCCTTGCTTTAAAGGTCTCAACCTTTCCATCTATTCCCCTTTTTCTCTTGTAGACCCATTTGCATCCAATAGGTTTAATGCCCTCAGGCGCCTCTACAAGTTCCCAGACTTTATTGGAATACATTGAATCTAATTCAGATTCCATGGCTCTGACCCAACGGTCAGCGTCTATATCCTTTATGGCTTCATCATATGTGACAGGATCAGATACGTCAGATTCAACCACTTGGGTTAATCCTAGGTATCTGTCAGGTGCCCTGACAATCCTCCCACTACGACAAGGCTGTTGTGTACTTGTCCCTACATCATATGTTGTATCTGGTACATCATATGTATCTAACACATTTTCAGTTACTACGGGTTCTTGGAATTCAGAATCTGATGTTGTCATTTCTACTAACACAATTTTGCTTCTACCCTTGTGGTCATTTACAAAGTCATCCTCGAGATATTTAGCATTAGTGCTTACAAACACTTTGTGATCTCTCGGATCGTAAAATATACCACCTCTTGTTCCTTTAGGATAACCTATGAACAAGCAAACCTCTGTTCTTGATTCCAACTTGTCAGGATCCTTCCTTAACACATGAGCTGGGGTTCCCCATATCCGAAGATAGGAGACACTGGGCTTTCGCCCTCGCCACAGTTCCATTGGTGTTTTAGGAACTGACTTGGATGGAACATGGTTTAATATGTGTGCCGCTGTTTCGAGTGCAAAGCCCCAAAACGAACTTGGTAGGGTAGCATGACTCATCATAGATCTTACCATTTCCATCAGAGTTCTATTTCTCCTTTCTGCAACACCATTCTGTTGGGGTGTACCCGGTGCAGATAATTGAGATCTAATCCCATTTGCAGTGAGAAATTCTAGAAACTCTGTAGACAGATACTCACCACCACGATCTGATCGAAGTGCCTTGATACGTTCTCCAGTTTGATTTTCAACTTCAGCCTTGAATTCTTTGAACTTTTCAAAAGATTCAGACTTATATCTCATCAAATAAACGTATCCATATCTGGAGTAATCATCCGTAAAAGTGATGAAATACTCAAAACCTCCTCTTGCTTGAATACTCATAGGACCACACACATCCGTATGAATTAACTCAAGCAATTCTGTGGCTCGATTACCTTTAGATTTAAAAGATCTCTTAGTCATTTTACCTTCCAAGCAGGATTCACAGACTGGTAGTTCTGTTAAGTCCAAGGGACTCAACAATTCGTCTGAAATTAGTCTTTGGATCCTTTTTGGATTAATATGACCAAGACGTAAATGCCACTTGTACGCCTCGTTAGGCATAGGAGTTTTTCTTTTGGATGGTAAGTCAAGCGTAGTAGTGTTAAGTTCGGAATTAGGGTTTTTATCGGGGTATAACAAGAAAAGACCATCTTTTACCGTGCCAGAGCAAATAAACCTTTTGTTTTGCTTAATGGTAAAATTTTGTTCAAAACAAACATTGAAACCATTATTTATTAAACAACTCACAGAAACCAGATTTCTGCGAACACACGGTATATACAGAATGTCTTTTAGTACCAAAACCCTATCACCAAAATACAAATTTACAGTCCCTACTGCTAATACGGATATACTTGTATTATCCCCGAGCAGTAGCTGCATCTCGCCATCTTCAAGCTTTCTGGTTAGCTTGAACCCCTGCAACGAATTGCAAATATGATTAGTTGAACCCGAGTCCACACACCAGGAATCTGGTGGACTTCCAACTAAACATAATTCAATTAAACAAGATATCGATATACCTTGTCCAGATGGCTTAGCAGGAAGACTTGCTAAGTATTTTGGACAATTCCTCTTCCGGTGCCCATTCTCTCCGCAGTGGAAACATTTTCCCTTGCTGGGTTTGCCTTTCTTCTTCTGAACCTTTTTCTTGGGATTGGGAACCTTTCCCTTTCCCTTTTTCCACTTGTTGGCCTTTGGAGCCGTGGAAGTCGATGCCTGTGCCAGGAGAACAGTTCCCTTAGCTTTCATTACTCCCTCCGCCACTTTAAGTTCGTTCATCAATTCAGGCAGAGAAAAATCCAATTTGTTCATAGAATAATTTTGCCTGAATGTGTCGAACGACTTTGGCAGAGAGCATAGGATCATATCCTGCTTGCTGAGATCATCAAATTTAGCACCAAGGCTTTCAATTTCGTTCAGTCAAGCCATCATGTTCATAACATGATCCTGAACGGGTGATCCCTCAGACATCTTGGTAACTAACAGCCTTCGCATCAATTCGAGCCTCTTGGCTCGATTATGTCCTCCAAACATCTGATGGAGATGATCCATCATGTTCTTAGCAGTTGGCATCTCATGCATTTGATGCTTGAGAACATTGGAGACAGATGCCAGGATATAAGATCTAGCCAAATCATTGGACTTGATCCAATTGGCATAAGCATTTCTCATATCCTGATTGGCCGTAGTTTCCGGTACCCCCGGACAAGGTTCAGTGAGCACTTGTTTCAGATTCTCGTGACCAAACACGATGTCAAGATCCATTTTCCAGTCAGCATAGTTAGACCCTTCAAGCCTATTTTCCTTTAGGAGTGATTGAAGCGGGCTAGCGGTCGTCATTGCTTTAAAACTGAAATATTTTAAAAGGTGCAAGTTATGATTCTGTATTTTACATCTTTTGCGTCTAACCAATAAATGAAATCCACGTAAGCATTTTTGGTTTACACAATGGTGACTTATCTAACCGCAGTTGACTCCCCGGAAGCGAGGTTGAAAACCGCTTAGAAAAGCAAGTATTAATCTTAATTAACATGCCATCTAGGTAACTCTTACCAAACTATGTTAATCCACCACGTTAACCTTTGACCTCTAAGTAAATGTAACATAGCTCCGAAGGGAGGTTAATACATTACTTATTCAAGCATGTACCATTACCTAGAAATTCATACGAGTAGATCAGACACTCCACGGAGGCGTGGTTGAGCCGACTTTCCCCGTATTTCATTCTATCCGTAGAAGCCTAATCTTGTATACCGCGAATACATACCCGCCGAAGGGAGTAGTATATATCCACTATACTATAGACGGGTAATGGAGGCCGTGAGAATCCAACTCTTTTCATCTCGCTCCCACTTGAATTTTATAAAATTTGTGGATTATCTTTGATTATTAAATAATCACTTTTGGCGTCTTATTAATTTTGGAAGTAATTAATCTAATTAATATGCTCCCACTAGGATTATTAAATAATCCTAATAATATTTTAAGGCTTTAATAACTCTTTATTAATTTAGGCCCAAAAATATTAATCCAATTATGCATCGTATTTAATCTCTATTAAATATTATTTATCTAATCACATTAAATAAATCATGCATAATTAAAGTAACATAATATCACATATTATCATGCCATATTTAAAATTAAAAGCATGCTTGCAAATAATTATCACATAATTATCACGCTTTAAATTTTTATGGCCCCTTAAATAAATATGTTTTAAATTATCACATAATTTAAATCATATTTACTGATTCGGTAATTAACCAGGAAGATTATTGAAATCGATTCCCCGAAAATTACCATTCCACGCAAATTCCCAGAAACACTGGAGGGGTCACAACGGTCCCACTTAAAACCCAGCCTTCTTAGACAGAATTTACGTGCACAGTATCAGATTTAAAATTATGCATCTTATGCTTTATCAATGCGAGTATATAATCAGAGCCCCGCTCTGATACCAGTTGTTGTCGTTCCTATCTCATAGGGTGACCAGCAAAGATACCTCACGAACTAGTTTTACGGTGTGCGTCTCCACACAACCAACCTTACCAGCGGGACCGCGAGGGGTAAGAGTCAATACTTCGTCACAGGTCACACTGCGAGAACCCCCTCTACGATAGAGCCCCTTACGGGTTACTCAAACTAGCTCTGATACCAGTTGCTGCCGTTCCTATCTCATAGGGTGACCAGCAAAGATACCTCACGAACTAGTTTTACAGTGTGCGTCTCCACACAACCAACCTTACCAGCGGGACCGCGAGGGGTAAGAGTCAATACTTCGTCACAGGTCACACTGCGAGAACCCCCTCTACGATAGAGCCCCTTACGGGTTACTCAAACTAGCTCTGATACCAGTTGTTGGGTGCAGCGGGCCCGAAGCAGAGTGACGGTACAGCGGAATTTTTCAAAAAATTTCGCCATAACCTCGTTATCAAAATATTTCCAAAATATTTTAAAACAGCGGAATAAATCGGGCAGCATAACTCTAATATATGCAGGCATCGATAACATAATTTTAAATCACATAGCATATAATCACATTATGCAAATATTAATTTGGGCAGCACAACGGTATTACCGTACTGCAAATTTGGCTATCAACGGCACTTTTCCAGCACCTCGATATCTTCTCGTGAAACCGGCAGAGCTTCCCCGCAATATCCCCGATTAAGAAATTGGAGTGTGGGCTCCGGCAGTATTTCGCTAAATACTTTGAGAAAATATTTTTCAGAAAAACCCTTTTTTCTAAAACCTGAAAATCCCTATTTTCTAACAATTAAGTGGATTATATATTAATTATATAACCACCTAATTAAGTAATTAATTAATCCTTAATTAAGGATTAATTAAAATTATGGAGAGAGAATTTCGGAAGCTGAAAATTTGATGCCAAAAAAAAAGTAAATGAAATGAATAGCAAAGCCCATATTTATAGCCTACAATTAAGGGCATTTTCGTCCAAAATCGGACTTTTGCCGTGCACTCCAAGTCCTGCCGGCCAATCCAAAGGCGCCACGCAGAAGCACACGCCGCCACGAGCACGGCGGCACTGAGCACGCGCCGAAAGGGTCCCGCACGCCCCCACACGCGCCGCCCATGTGGCGGCTGTGTGTTTGGCGCGTGTGGCACGCACGCCGCAACAGGCAGCTGCCATGTGTCCGGTCCGGCCGGTCGGACCGGCGGTCCAGCGGTTTGGACCGGTTCAGATGGTCTGAACCTTTGCCACGTGGCACTCCCTCGCTCTGCCACGTGTCCGGGTCGGTCAACCCATGACTCGACCCTATCCGAAGACCCGACCCCGAGACCCGTTTCCACGGCCCGTTGACTTTTCAGTCAACATCATCTGGGCCGTTCACTCGCGCGACTTGGTGCGATCTCAATCGTCCACGTGTCGTGCCATGTGGCGCCCAGTCAGCGCCACTTGGCGCTGACCCGCTGACGTGGCGTGACACGTCACCTGCCACGTCATCAAAACATTTTTTTTTTTTCAAAAAAAATTATTTTCTCCAAAATAAAATTTCGGGCATTTCCAACTCCTTGGAATTTAATTTATTTTCTCAAAATAAATTTCTTAGCTATTTTCAAACACTTTGAAAAAACATTTCTCTCTCTTGTTTTAATATTTTCTCTTTGATCTTCATTGGGGCTTGCGGGGGGACCTGCAGGACTAATTAATCTTAGCTCCAAACGGGTCAATCTATTATCATCCCATGATAATAATTGATTACCGTTTAACAATATTTAATTCCACTAAATAAATATTGTTGAACTCTAAAATTAATTAAATTATTCACGAATTTCTCGATCTAGAATAATTTCGCATTTTACTCCTCTGTACAGATATCCATGAAAAATAAATCAATACTACTATCATTTATTTTTCACTTTAAATATGAAATTTCTTGATTCGCCTTAAGTCAAATTCTCTGTATGTGAAACACATTCAACATACAACTTCGGTGACGCACACACGAAGTACTTTGGCCAAAGATTTAATTTGAACTTTTGCAAATCTATTTCAGGGATATCTTTTAACCTTCCAGCAAGGCTACAGATTCCTCGATCAATATTTCTCTTTAGCACATTTCATGCAATCACCGAACGTACAAAGTATTTTGGCCACCCGTTATCGAGACCTCACTTCTGAGTACATCACAGTGATTAACACTACATGCCTAAAGTAGAAATACTATCAGGATTAAGAGTCAAATGCTTCCGAGATTTTGTTCATTTTAGATAGCAGTATAAAATGAACAATCTCAGTGGTCCAGTTCGATGTTTCCAATCTCATTGAAAATCATCAATGTGTCATAATCGGAAACTCCATTTCCCTATGACGAAAGACTAATCATCTTATATAACACATTATAGTCTCGATAAGAACATCTTCTTATCATACTGACTAGAACTTTAATGACACGTGACTTCTGGTATTTAAAATCTTTTCCTATGAAACACATTTCATAAGGTCTCAAAAAAAAAAAAAAAAAAAGAAACACATTTCATATAAAAATACCATCACACGTCATTAATTATTAAATTTGTAAAATACTCATAACTTGCTTTAATTTTCAGTTTTATTAATCCAAAATATTTACAATATAATTGGATTTTCAGGGCATTTATCCCAACATCACACTACCATAATCTAGCAACAGGTGTGTGAGCCCTAGCTGAATAAGAATATCTCAATTCGAAAAGTACCTTTAAGTCATTGACATATGTGAGATAAAATCCTCCTACATCCCATCTCTCAATCGAGATCTAGGGCAAGGGAATAATCAGAACCCTAATAATCTTGATCTTAAAGTTAAATGCATTTCATATCCATTTGATCTCGATCCAAAAAATCCATTTCTTGATCTCGATCCACTACCTTGGCCAAGGACTCCATTGTGGCATATGAATGACTTACACAATAAAAGATCAACTTGCTAATGCAAGTGTAGGTCCTTTATTAATTCTCATATGCTTCCATGTACCACTTGTGCAGCCCCAGCATAAGCTTTGAATCGGTTGTCTAAGGCGACACCCTTTAAAGTTTACACCTAAGACTACAGAGTTAACTCACAAAGCATCGATGGAATTTCAAGTCTAAGGACTACTTGTCACGCCCTAAAATCCGGACGTGATCGGTCGTGCTGTCGGTTGCTTCCCGACGACACAAAGCCCTCTTAAACCACGCAACTAGAAAACATTTGATCTGAAATAATTGACTAAGAGTGCAAAATCCCTCAATAAAATCCAAATATTTCATGGTACAGAGCATCTAAATTCAAAAACATAACTTCTCAAAATATGCATAAGAAGTTATTAGCATCTCCAGTTCCATAATAAAAACAGATCCTAATCGAAATAGCTAATAAAACTCAAATGTCAAAAGTCCTTGATAATAAGAAATTAGATACTAAAATAGATAGGATCCTAAATCCATCTTCCCGAACCTTGAAACTCAGCTAATTATCTGAAAACAATAGCAAGGGGTGAGTTGCATACTCAATAAGTAATTCCCAATTTTCTCTACCCGATCAAGCATATTTAAAAAAAATAGCATATTATACGAATAATATCATATGGATTTTCATATCAATAAACCATAACAATTTCCAAACAATGAGTCAATGAACAATTTACTTTAGCTCAAAGAACAATACTAAGACCATCATTCTATTGATCCTAGGCAGGGTTGTCGGCTTAATGGATATCCATGGACAATAACCAAACAATAATCCAACTGTAATCCCGCTGGGCGGCCAAACAATGATGGAACTAGTTCCGGGCGCCAACAAATAACCCAATGGTCCAAAACAATGATCTGATCAATCTATGAGCTCAATCACAATATTCATATTTTCATGAAAAATACAATTTTCATACATAACGGAAAATAATAACTGTATTTATATGCTTGATCTTAATTTTCATAAAAACTCACGACTTTAAGAATATATTTCATAAAAGAACAGCTTAAGTGAGACAATATCAAGAATTTTATCAACTTTATTGTAGTACGTATGATTTGATAATAATACAAGTAATGAAGTAAAGATTGTCAAGAATTACTTACCTCGAGATATTCGAAATCCTAGTAAACCTTGACAGCTAATTGACAAAAGCTCTAAGTCGATGGAGAGGAATCTAATAATGAAATCCGATAATTAGCTTAAATCTCAATAATCAGAATTTAAACTCCATAGCTACTGTGATTGCATGCTAAATTAGATACACTAATAATCCCAAGTGATCTAACTGAATCTTGATCCCACCATCGGCTGAAATACAAAACAAGTGATACTAAATCTAATATAATATACGATCTAATCAATTTGCCACTACTCAATACTCTGTCCTATATATCCCATTTATACAACAAGTATATTCTTATATCCATTAAACATGTGTGTATATATATTGGTTGCACTAGTAACCAATCAATATAGACTTCTTATACACTTTAAAAAGGGTTGAATTATGTGCGACGTGACTACCCGCATGCTCAAGAACGATACCATAATATAATTCTAGTCATTAACCCAAATATAAACGTGAATTGACACGAATTTCCACTAAAACATGCATACTAATATACCTTAATTTGTATGTACAAATCCGCTGCAACATGATGCCCACGTCAATCGTCGTTCGCTGTTTAGGGTGAGTTGTCCCTCTAAATTTCTATGTATTTCTTCCTCTTGCTCTTGATATCTTTTGTACTACGCCTTTTTTTTTTTTTTTCTTTCTCTCTAATTCTCTCTATTCACGATAAACTATATGAGTCTAAGTCTAAAGTATCTCTTGCTTTTAGGTTATATTTTGAGTCGTGAGAGTCCCACTTCTATCGGTTAGGGTGAGTCTTTTATGTATCCTGGGAATCCCACTTATATAAAATCTCTAAACTGTTACTATATCATTATCCAATAATACTATTATAATAAAATATACTTAAGTAAATAATTAAAAATAAAATAAGAAAACCGGGTGTTAAACTACTTAATCACAACAATGACTCGTGAGATATTTCATAATCTGGAAGTTTCTATTTTTAGAAATAGAAACTTCCTTTCCCATGTAGGAATCTTCTCACACGGGACACCTCAATGTACCTACTTAGAATAAGTAAGCACCCCCATTTATCACGCACGTATCAATCAATACATTTTACACCCCATGAAACAAGATGGTGTCACGCCCCGTTTCCGGGTTGCAACACGGCAGTGCACCTGAGCCCCGAAAGACTCAAGAACACTAAGCCTCGATAATCAGAGCATCTAAGTCCAAAGTAAAAAGTTTAAATAATTCTCAGAGCAGTGCAGCGGAAAACATAACCTATCTATTACAAGTCTTGACGCAAGTCTCATTTATAATCATCCTACAATTCAAGAAAAACATCAAAGAAAAATAACTTGGAAATTCCTAATCTAGCAGAAATAGTAGTCGTTCACCAGCCCCAAAATGGCTCTTCCTCAATGTTCTCTACATTGTTCTCTGCAAGAGGTTGTGTAAAGTGGGATGAGCGACACTTGCCCGGTAAGCAATCCCCTAACCCTCTACCGGATTTTAGCACGTTACCATATATATACATTTTCATAAGAAGTTTCCAAGTAGTTTCATAGCTTTTGAAAGGTTTTCAACTAGTTAAGCACATAACATAATAATACACATAAGACATACAATTATGCTCATGAACTTTCGGTTCCCAACATATGCACTTGATCAAGTCCTAACTACGACCCCGTTAGGTGGGTTCAGAGTTGCTATTGTAACACCCGTAGCCGGGTCAGAATCATAATGCCACTGTAACACCCGTGGCCGGGTCAGAAACATAATGGAACCAGTTCAGAGCATATACATACATAACATTCAATCATAATCTTAGAAATCATGCTTTTAAACATTTATTTGGTAACATAACATCATATACATATCACATAAAATATAGCCACGTAAGGCATGCTCAAACCCGATTTTATAAACAAATCTACTTTTCAAAATAGAACATATAATTTCGTTAAAGTAGTTTCGAAAACATAAGGGGTTAGGAAACCACTTACCTCGAATCCGTGAACTTCTTAATCCTAAAGGTCCCATTTGCTAAAGCTCTAATCTCGGTTTTTCGGATCTAGTCATCAAGTAACAATAAGTTTTAATAATATAAATATTCTAATTATTCTAACTATACTAACTAAATATTCCCACGAATTAGGCGTAATTCGTAACGTAATCAACACTTAAATAACTATTACCCTTACTATCCTAAACAACACCTAAGGCCACTATTTATTATATAAAAGAAATGAACTCAAAGTTATGTCCATTTTGTTTTACAAATGTATACAACTTCTACGTGGGTTTAAATAGAATTAGTGAAATATTGTGCAAACAAGTTTTATATATACATATATATATATATATGATGCCGTGATGATTTTGAATAAAAGAAAACACATGTCAATTTCATACATTTTGTACGCATAAACCATGAGAAGGAATCTTTCATGAGTAGAACTAATTTATTATTCACAGTCGGCTAATTAACTGAAATGTTGGATAATCGGATAAATAAAATTAATATTTGAAAAGAAACTAAAATGGAACCAATTTATCAAAGAATAAACTTTTAAAGATTTGCAGCCTCTTTTCTCAAAAGATCGTGACAAGATATGAGAGTAATTAACGTTGTATTTTTCGCCAGAAAAATATTTTATGGGATACTTAAATATATCTATAAAATCTAATACTTATATATTAGATAGTAAAATCAGTAGGAATTATCAAATAATGACAAGTCGTAATGCACTAACAAATTCTTACTTAGAAATTCTCTCAATTGGTAAGATAAATTGGACTCTTGTTTTCTGGAATATATAAAAAGATTTTAACTCTTCTCTAGTTATTAAAACATAAGGTTTATCGACAATTCTTTCTAAAACCATAGATAGCAAATATTTATCTTCTACACTAAAATCACGTTGTAGATTTAAGAAATCAACTTGTGGCCTCCTAAAATCCAATTCCTACATATTCTAAACAACCGAAATCTTGCATGGAGAA
Source organism: Lantana camara (assembly GCA_037501455.1). Lineage (NCBI taxonomy): Eukaryota > Viridiplantae > Streptophyta > Magnoliopsida > Lamiales > Verbenaceae > Lantana > Lantana camara. The sequence continues at coordinate 2,079,018 of CM074865.1, forward strand.
ATCGACAAACCTTTATTCTCTCCTACTCCTGTTATTTCTTCTTAGTCTAATCTTGTGATCTTGTAGTCCCGTTGTCCTTCTCCCTTCTCTTATTTCCTTCTGCGCTTCTACTCTCTCTTCCTTACTCTTTCCTCTTAATAGAATTAATGCATTCAGAATCTCTCTCGATAATAGGATCTAAATCCAGAATATATAACCCTTAAGCATAGTGGTTAGTTTTTCTGCATAGTGGTCAGTTTTCTACGTAGTGGGATTCCCACTCCTCTAGCCACTCTCTAAGACGTTATTCCTATCCTATCCAGTTATATCATTCTTATTAATTAAATAATCAACTCCACTTAAATAAATAATATATCACTAAATATAATAAAAATAACCATAATTCCTATAATCACGTAATATAGAAACCTGTACAAAAGAGAAAAGAAACGAAACGTGGGACATTAAACAATACATTTTACACCCCATGAAACAAGATGGTCCTTCTTAAGGGCGTGATCACACGAGCAAGCCTCAAACGAGTCATATCGACACTCCCACTGTCTTTTGGACTCATCGGCTTGGAGTGATTTCTAATCATGACTTAAGTGATTTAGGCTCGTCTCATGAACCATTTCACCTAAATGGTTGAGTCCTATAAGTCACATTGATTAGGGGAGTTCTTGTACATGCACAGCTAAAGTAAACATACAATCAAACAAGAGCATATAAAGAAGTGTTGCCTTAGTTCGTTTATTATTCAAATATTGTCTGTGATTTACAAAAAGGAAAAGTACTAATCAGACTATTACATTGGCTTTCAGGGAACTATTCCTAACATCTGGGTGTCTGGTGATGCAGGGTCACGATCCGGAGATCGATATTTAGCTCCCCGTACCAGGGTAGTTAGGTTCGCATCGACCTCACGATAACCAGATCGAGATTGTGTTACCCTGGGGGATCAGATCGAGGGGATCTTTCAGACCCTTCGGGGGTAAACAACTTGGACGCTCAAGTCGATAGGTTGATCTGACACGGTCATCGTTCCACGTATCGTCTGCGTGGCCGCCCCTGGGTTGTCCAGGTTAGGGATGCAAACGAGACGAGCTGGCTCGTGAGCTAGATAAGGCGGCTCAGAAATAGCTCGCGTTTGGGTTCGAATATGACGAGCCGAGCCAAGCTGAAGATCGACTTGAAGGGCATCGAACCCAAGCCCGAGCCGTCTATTTCTAGGCTTGTGGCTCGCGAGCCAGCTCACGAACCATTCTATAATTTAAAATATATATATATATATATTGGGCTGCCTTTTCTTTTTAAACTTATTGGGCTTGGTTCTGGGCTTGCTTTTCTTTTGTTACATTTGTTTGTATATATATATATTAATACTAAAGCAACCCTAATTCATTTCCCCTCTTTGGCCCTTTTCATTTCAGCCGAAAGTGCAGCCCCTCCGCCAACACCTCGCTACCGCCCATCACTACACCACCACCATCTCTTCTTTCCGCGAAGCCATCTTCTCTCTGTCCCGTTTCTCCGCCACTCCACCACCTCGCTGGTCGTTGTTTCTTCGTCGTCCCGCGCCTCCACCACCTCACCGCTTCTTCGTCGTCTCGCTTCGTCATCTTCAGACGGTTGTACTTTGAATTTGTTTGGTTGTTTATGAGGTGGCTGCCGTGATTCTTGTTGTTATGGTATCTGGAGACGTGTTGAATTTTGTGTTATAGCATTTTGGACTTTGGAATCTTGTTGAATTGTGAAACCGCGTTTGGAGTCTCGAATTGATTGTGTTTGGCAACAATTGTTGATGGTTCATTTCGTTAATTACGAATTATGTAACAAAATAATATTTTTTTTAAAATTTTCTTTAGAATGCAGGTTGGCTCGCGAGCCAAGTCGAGCCACTTCAAACTTAGCACGAGCTAAGCCCGAGCCACTAAATAGAAGGCTCACTGGCTCGCGAGCCAAGCCCGAGCCACCTATTTATACTACGAGCCCGAGCCCGAGCCATTAAAAAAAAAAAGCAAAGCTCGGCTCGTTTGCATCCCTAGTCCAGGTTGGCGTGGGGTCTACGTGGCTCCCAAGAGGACGTGCCACGTGGCCTATGGATTTATACCATGTCAGAGGCCCCTCAAATTACCAACGTGAATTTTCACGGGGGTAATTTTCATCGACCTGGCATCGGGTAGGAAAACCATCGCAACTGTTGAATTCGATCTGCCGCCGCATTAATGGGGTGCGTCTTTTTGAGTGAATCGACCTGGGAAGGGTAATGATGGTGCCATTTCATATTTTGAGGAATTATTTTTTCGCGGATGGTCTTTGGCTTGTTCAGAAGCTTCCTGTCCATAACGGTGAAAATCTATTCGACGGACGCGTTCAGGGGGATATAGTTTTGTCGATCGATCTGGGTCGGTGGATCGACTTTTCCCTTGGACTTCTTGGGCTCGTTCCCCTTCCGGTTAGGGTTCGAGCCCGACCCAAATTTATGCCCCTCAGATCGGGGCAAGGGTAGAGGCCCATGAGCGAGGGCCATCTCTTCAACCTGAATGAAGCCGCGAGCGATGTCTTGTATCTCGGTCAAGTTCAGAGGTTTAGCCCTGACAATCTCATCCGCCCACATGCAGTTTTGATCATGATCTTATGATTGATGGGTCTAGCTTAACGCCTAAGTAAATATGGATGTCGCACAAGTCGTGGGTCCATATTGAAAGATAGGTGATGCAAAAACAATTACTAAGAGTTCTAAAGGTGATAGAATTGGTAAGTTGTACCTACCTAGGGTTTTACTTAGAATGTCCGCGAGTCGTGGGTTCGAGGTAAAATGCCTAGGATCTTAGTACCCATTGGGAAAAGTGTTCCTCTTAGATCTTTGGGAATTCTAGATCTTTGAAAAACAGTGGGAGCTACATTAGATTAAAGACCTTATCTTTTGTATATCGTTATATTTCAGCATGCTCACTAGTTCTCTGTTTTACCATTTAGGTCGTAGATTCTGTGATTCTCTACGTGTTTTGAAATGGCAACCAAAAACCCTCTTGTATCGATCCTCGAGTCAAACAAGTTGACTGGTCCCAACTATTCTGATTGGCTGAGGAATCTAAAAATCATTTTAGATTCTGAGAAGAGAACTTATGTTCTCTTCGAAGGGGAGCCTAGTCCCGAAGGGGAGGCTCCTACTCGGGCCCAGCGGGACGCGATTTAGAAGTGGAAGGATGATAATCTCCAAGCCCGTTACCTTATGTTGGCTAACATGTCTCCGGACTTGCAAAGGCAACATGAGGTCATGGAATTCGCTTGGGAGATTTACGACCACTTAGAGCAACTTTACCGCCCTCATGAACGTGTTACAAGGTATAACACTTCAAAGGAATTGTTCCACTTAAGAATGAAGGAAGGTTCAAATGTCCATGAATATGGACTCAAGCTTCTCGCCCTTACTGAGAAACTTGCTTCCATGGACATGCCACTGAAAGATGAGCTTTCGGTGGATTTGTTGCTAGCTTCGCTCCCACCATCATTCAACCCATTTGTCCTTAATTTCAACATGAATCATGCTGGTGCTACTGTAGCTGAGCTGATTAGTCAGCTTGTGACTGCTGAAAGCACGATCAAGAAGGACAATAAGGTTTTGATGGTGAGTGTTCCATCTTCCTCTTCTGGGCCTTCTAAAGGTAAGGGCAAGAAAGCCCAAAAGAAGAAGAAGAAACCCCTTAGGCCCACTGGTGGCGTTTCGAAGGGGAAGGCCCAAAAGAAGAAGCGAGATCACAAAGAGGATGTTTGCTTCCATTGTGGCAAAGCGGGACATTGGAGGAGAAACTGCCCAGAGTACAAGGCTACTCTAAAGAAAGGTATCTTTCTCGTTGAAGTAAATCTTTCTATTAATTCTAGTTCTTGGGTACTTGATACCGGTTGTGGAACTCATATCTGTAATGATGTACAGATGCTAAGTGAAGTCCAATGACTCAAAGAAGGAGAATGTGTCTTGAAGATCGGCGATGGCTCAAATGTTGAAGCTCGAGCTTTAGGCACAATTAGATTAGATTTAGGTAGTTTTGAGTTAGTCTTAAATAAAGTCCTTTATGTACCGAGCATTATTCGTAATATAATTTCTGTTCCAATTTTAGATTGTGAAGGTTATGAAACTTATATTAAGAATGGTAAATACTTTATCAAACGGAACAACTCTTCCGTTCACATCGGTACTCTAAGTAATGGACTTTATCTAACTCAGAATATCAATATTATGAATATACAATGAGAAACGAAGCGTAAGAGAGATGACAAATTTCAGCTCCCTTATGGCACGTTAGATTAGGACACATTTCCAAGAACAGAATTAGCAAGATAAACACTTTAGGATCATTCTATGAAAATGATCTTAAGGAGTTAACTTCTTGCGAATCCTGTCTCAAAGGAAAAATGTCCAAAGTCCCTTTTAAAGGAACTGTGGAACGTGCCATTAAGGTTTTGGATTTGATCCATACTAATGTTTGTGGACCGCTTAGTGTAAGCACAAGAAACAATCTTCAGTATTTCATAACCTTTACCGATGACTTTAGTCGATATGGTTATGTATACTTAATGAAGTATAAATCTGAAGCTTTTGAGAAATTCTTAGAATTTCAAAAGGAGGTTGAGAACCAAACTGGTCACAAGATCAAAGCACTTCGATCTGATCGAGGAGGCGAGTATCTTAGTGAAAAATTCCTTAATCATCTCAAAGATAATGGGGCTATCTCTCAGTGGACTCCTCCGGGAACTCCTCAGCTTAATGGAGTTTCTGAGAGAAGGAATCGAACCCTACTAGATATGGTTCGTTCCATGATGAGCTTCACTGACTTACCACCTTCTTTCTGGGGTTATGCCCTAGAAAGTGCAGCAAAGATTTTGAATCTAGTTCCCTCTAAGTCAGTCCCTAAAACGCCCTATGAAATGTGGCATGGTAAAATCCCTAGTTATTCTTACTTAAGAATTTGGGGTTATCCTGCTTACGTGAAGAGGACAGTGGGAGATAAGTTAGAATCTCGTTCTAACTTATTCTACTTTGTAGGTTATCCTAAGGAATCCATAGGATATTACTTCTATGATCAATCTGGGCAACAGGTGTTTGTTTCCAGAAATGCCACTTTTCTTAAGGAACCGTTCCTTAAAGAAAAGAAAGGCAAGATCATAGAATTAGAGGAAGTACAAAGTGAGCCCACGCCTCCCACTGAAGAAACGTCTCCTTCTGATCAACTACAACCAATCACGAATTTCGATACACACGTAAATCCTCCTCTGAGGCGTTCTGAATGCACTCCTAGACAGCCAGAGAGATGGTATGGATTCTTCCATGAGATCTCTCAAAAGGATAATGATCTTTTAACATATGAGGAGGCACTTTCAGATTCTGACTCTGAACAGTGGATAGAAGCCATGAACTCTGAAATGGATTCCATGAACTCCAACCAAGTTTGGACCTTGGTAGATTTGCCTGATGGGGTCAAACCCATAGGTTGCAAATGGATCTTTAAGAGAAAGCTTGGAGTTGATGGAAGCATTGCAGCCTACAAAGCAAGACTGGTTGCAAAAGGATTCACTCAAAGACCCGGCGTGGACTTTGATGAAACCTTTTCACCAGTTGCAATGCAAAAGTCTATTCGGATCATGCTTGCCATTGCTGCGTATTATGACTACGAGATATAGCAAATGGATGTGAAAACTGCCTTTCTCAATGGTGACATTGATAAAGACATTTATATGGAGCAACCCATAGGTTTCACATTCAGTGGGAGTGAGCAAAAGGTTTGTAAACTCCAAAGATCAACCTATGGATTGAAACAGGCTTCTAGGAATTGGAGTATTCGATTTGATGAATCAGTCAAAGCGTTTGGCTTCATTCAAATTTTGAATGAATCATGTGTGTATAGAAAGGAATTGGAGACCTCGGTGCAATTCTTAGTACTTTATGTTGACGACATTCTTCTTATTGGGAATTCGAAGGATGACATGAAAGTGACTAAGTTATGGTTATCGAACCAATTCGAGATGAAAGATCTGGGTGATGCGTCCTATATCCTTGGAATTAAAATCTATAGAGATAGATCTAGAAGGTTAATAGGACTATCACAGTCAATGTACATTGACAAAGTATTGAAGAGATTCAATATGGAGTCAGCAAAGGTTAAGAACCTTCCTATGAGTGTAGGAATATGTCTTTCAAAGAAGATGTGTCCTAAGACTAACCTTGAGAAGGAAAGAATGACTCATACACCTTATGCATCAGCAATAGGTAGCATAATGTATGCAATGTTATGTACTCGACCGGATGTGGCTTATGCACTTAGTGTAACAAGTCGTTTCCAATCTGACCCTGGAGATGGTCATTGGGCTGCCGTGAAGAATATTCTCAAGTACTTGAAAAGTACTAAAGATTTATTCTTAGTTTACGGAGGTCAGAAAGATCTTACTGTCGAAGGATACTGCGATGCAAGCTTTGCATCTGACTTAGATGATTTTAAGTCAATGTCAGGATACATTTTCTGCCTAAACGGCGGAGTAGTGAGTTGGAAGAGTTCCAAGCAAACGACCACTGCAGATTCGACTACTAAGGCCGAATACTTAGCTGCAAATGATGCAGCTAAGGAATGTGTTTGGAATAGAAACTTCATTCAAGAGTTGAATGTTGTTCCTAGCATGAAAGACCCCATTACTGTGTTTTATGACAACACTGGGGCGGTTGCTCAAGCAAGAGAACCAAGATCTCACCAACGGACCAAGTACATTATGAAGTATCACCTAATCCGTAATATTATCAAAAGAGGAGATGTGCAAATTGAGAGGGTTACATCAGCAGAGAACGTGGTAGAGCCACTTACTAAACCCCTTAGTCGTGAAGCTTTCCAAGGTCATCTTCAGAAGATGGGACTTAGAATAGCTTTAGGACTCTACCATTTAGGTGAAATGGTTCATGAAACGAGCCCTATATCACATAAGTCATGATTAGTAAAATGCTCCAAGCCGATGAGTCCTACAGACAGTGGGAGTGTCAACCTGACTCCTCTAAGGCTTGCTTGTGGGATCACGCCCTTAAGAAGGACCACCTTGTTTCATGGAGGTGCAAAGTGTATAGTTGATACGTGCGTGATACATGAGGGTGCTTACTTTAATAAGTAAGTTCACTGAGGTGCCCCGTGTGAAAACATTCCTAAATGGGAAAGGAAGTTTCTATTTCAGGAAATGGAAACTTCCAGATTAGGAAATATCTCACGAGTCATTGATGTGATTAATTGATCCTTAGACTTGAGGTTCCTTGTCACTTTATGAGTTAACTCTGTAGTCTTAGGTATAAGCTTTAAAGGGTGTCGCCTTAGACAACTGATTCAAGGCTTATGCTGGGGCTGCACAAGTGATTCATGAAAGTGAATGAGAATCAAGAAAGGACCTACACTTGCATATGCAAGGTGATCTCTTATTGTGTAAGTCATTCATATGCCATATGGAGTCCTTGGCCAAGGCAGTAGATCAAGACATCAAGAAAAGGTTTTCTTGGATTGAGATCAAATGGATATGAAATGCACTTAGCTTTAAGACCGGATTATTAGGGTTCTGATTATTCCCTTGCCCTAGATCTTGGTTGAGAGATAGTAAGTAGGAGGATTGTATCTCACATGAATCAATGACTTAAAGGTTCTGTCGAATCCGAACATTCCAATTCAGCTAGGGGTTAAACACCTGTTGCTAGACTATGGTCGTTTAATCTGTGGACCGATTATTTAATTAGTGAATTAATTAATTGGGGTCACTGCTAATTGAATTGAGAACCTAGAGGGTCACACACAACAACTTGGTTACATGAGTTGAGGCTTTAAAATGATTAAACGAGTTAATCAGGCCAAGAGGGTTCCACACGTGTGAAACCACACGTGTGGGTCACGTGAGTGACACGTGTCCTTGTGACACGTGTCCCACATGTGTATATATATATATATTAAATAATTAAATGTGTTAATAATTTAATAGACTTTGGTTTAATTTTGAATTAAAAAGAAAGTTTTATTTTGGAGAAAAATAATCTAGTTAATTAATTATGAATTAATTGATTAGATAAAAATAAGTTATTTATTTTAAATAAATAAAGTATAAAATTATCCAAAAATAGTTTGGATATTTTAGCTCTCTTGAAAGTTGATTTGAATTTGAATTCAAAGTCAAAGTCAAAATTACTTGATGATCAAGTAATAGGAGAGAGGGACCAAAATCCTTAGCCCATAAGGACTAGGGATTTTCGGCCACTCCCTTATTATAAATAGGGGAGCTCGAGCTCCCCTTAGAGCGAATTGGCAATTCTTTTGGTTCATGTGTTGAACACCATCTGATAACTCGTTAATTCGTCATCTTTATGATTGGATTATGCCCCGAATTATACTTGATTTGATATTATTTATAAAGAATTGATGCTTGGTTGTTTATTTTATAGAATTGAGGCTTGGGGAGGCGTGAGGTTTATATATATTTCGGACAACAGATTTTTGAAGGGGGACGAAAAACACTTTGTGGCAGCAGGAGTTCGGCATCCTTGGGGAGCAACCATTCGACATCACAGTTTCTTTCTTCTTTTAGATTTTTAGTTTATTTATGTTAAAGAATTCCTCTATTGTTTTTATGAATTTTAGTAGCTAAGTTTTTAATTATCTAGCTAGGGATTAAGATTCGATTTTGAATATTGTGAGACCTAAACATTTTTATTAATTCATGTTTATTTAGGCATTTATCTTATCTCCGTGTTTCGTGTTTATTGTGATTAGGCAATTTTGGGATAGTGCACGATCTCTAGGTTGTTTAATTTGCATATAGCCAATCTTGATGCTTGAAGTGTAGTAAAGTTGATTGATAATTTGTGGTAAATTAGTGACAGGGTCTTAGCGATAACATTCCTCGTTCACTAAGGGATTTGATAATCTAATTTAAATCTTGCGTGTGTCACGACTTGGTTAATTAGGGTTGGTGTTTTTATAGTTCTTAATGCTGCGGATTCATTAAATCCTGTCGAGTGTCTCTAGGGGTTGTGAATTTGTTAGGGAAGATAACTGTCGAGTGTCTCTAGGTTATCCGATTAATTAAGTAAAAACGAGGTTGAGTCGAGTGTCTCTATCAACTATAGCCAATCTGTCTGAATAACTTGAATTTATCCTTGAGTCGATGATCAATATAACAATTCGAATCGAATATCCCTGGCTAGGTAAATCTCCCTCTGATTGATTTAATCCTACGTGATCTTACTTGCTTAGTTTTAGTTAGCTTTTTAATTCTTGTTATTTATTTTAATCGCATACTTAGGTTAGAATAATTCTAAAACCCCCCTTTTAATTGTTACTTTCCGTGAATTACTTGGAATTGTTAGGAATAAGTCAACCAGTCTCCGTGGATCGACCCTGTTTATGCTATACTCTGTGTTTAGTCGTTAAATAGGTATTTTAATTATTTTTTACGGATTCGACACCTGTCACCATCCTTTCTCCAAGATAAACGAAACCCTAGGTTAAGCCTAAACACTAACTAGAGAACTAGCATCCTTATTAGTTAGATTGTAGTCAAGTTGGTGGACTATCTCTAGAGAGCTTCAAGTTAGAAGTTTGAAGATTCGAGCTTTACCAAGGAGAGGGGATCAAGCCGCGAGAAGAGCGTTCTTGGGTGGCTTGAAACGCTTCAAGAAAGACAATTAAGAAAGTAAGTTTCTTATCCCTACGAATTTGGATACACGATTGCGAGTCCAAGGTCCTTTTGTTGGAAAATTTTTAAATTTCCGCTGCTTTCTGATTCGTGTTTTCCAACACTAAATAGGTCTCGAGTTCGAGTCCATGAGAGTACAACTACCATTGGTCGGGAGAGCTTTACATTCTAAATGGTTCATCTCAGTTTGACCATGGAAATGAGCTATAAAACTAAAAAAAAAAAGTTGTACATCCTAAGTGATCCGTCTCGACTCGACCCATGAAGATGAGATATAAAACCGAAAAAATTATAAGAATATGTTTTCTTTTATATATGACATGGCAAAACATCGTTGGTCCACGTGGATCTGTCAAATGGGATCCACGTGTGCTCTATATGGCGCTAAGCCAATCAAAGATTGACACGTGGCATCCTGCCTCGCATCCCACAAGACCTGATAAGCGACACGTGTCACCACGTGGCCGCCACGTACAAGCCAGGCTATCAGATCGACACGACTGAACCTCCCGTTCCTTGGCTCACCAAGGACTACCAGTCAGCTCGAGTTCGCCTAGGCTGATGTCGATCTGATATTCCCTTGATCGATTCATCTGTCGATCTGCCTTATCGCCCCAAAACTGTCCTCAAGTGTCGTACCTCGATCCATTAGTTCGAGTACGAGCCACCAGACAAGTACGTGCCCTAAAGCACGTTTGTTGGACACGGGTGGGCCACTCCTTCCCCCGTATCAGAGTATCTGCAGGCATTTAATGCCCAGTCGTACCTGTCTATACCAAAAGAATAAAGAAGGTACGCCCGTTCTTCTCTTTGGCTAGCTCGAGTGTCCGACCATCAGGTCCTCCACCGGCAACGTAATTAATGCATAGGCGCGGTACACGCACTACTGTATTAATTGGCCAAGGCTATAAATACTCCTCCCCGAAACCGTAGTTGGCAAGCTTTTTAGAGTATTTATTTCTCTCACTAAGATCTCAATACTGACTTGAGTGTCAGAGAGCCAAACTTGGGTAAAACCCCAAGTCCTCCAAACCTACCACCTAGTTCGACAACTCGGATCGACTAGATTTGAGCCGGATTAATATATATATATATATATATATATATATATGAATATGTTTTCTTTTATATATATATATATTTCAAATATTTTTTGATATTTCAAAGATTGACTTAATTTTTTTTTGCAGTGTGTTAAAGTTAGCAACTGCGCGGCCTTTACGACCTCACTTGGACAACCTCTCAAACTACTCAAAGGACAAAGATATATATATGGTAGACCAGCAGATCTTGCTTACAAAAACCTATATGTATAAGTCTATACATACACGTACACATACATATATATATATATGCCCTCAAATACACACACTAAGACGTGTGCGTGCGTGTGAGTGTTTTGCCCTCAGCTGCGACTCTTCTGATGACTTGGGTAAAGAAAAGTAGCTGCTTGTTGGCTTTTTCGTTGATAAATTGTGAGAATTAATTGCTTTAATTTGAAGTTAGGATTTTCTTGATTTTTTATGCTTGAAATGTAAATGTATACTTTTTTAAATTTTTGTTTGCCGGTTTTAAAGCATGATCTGGTTAATTCTTTCATTTTATTGACGAATTTTAAATTGTCAATTTTGTAGAATTTAAGTTTCATATCTGTGTATTTTTTGTGGGTAAATGTTTTTTCCCATCATGGATCTATTTTATCCTAATTTAATTTGCAATTTTGTGTTCAAATTTTTGGTTCTTATAACATAAATATATATTTGAGAAGCAAATCCAACCTTTTTCTCAGTTCTTCATTTTTAATTTTTTTTTGTAGATTTTCATTAATTTTTTCTCATAATTTTGATAAATTTCTAGCTTTTCTCATTTTTTTAGCAATTCTTTATGATTTTTAGTTTAGTTATAGTGAATAATTCCCTCAAATTTGATGCAATTAGGGTGCTAAATAGTTTATTGATAGTGAAATTGTTGCATATATATATATATGTTAAAGAATTGTTTCACTAATTACACTGAATCCCCTTTCTTTGCATCTTTGGGTTGCAGAGATCCTGATCTCTGTTGGAACAAGAGCGAATTTCTCAATCTCCATGCGTGTTCGGAGCACACTTGCATTGCGAGAAGTACCTGAACGAAGGCGGGCTTGCCTCAGTTTAGATTCGATAAGTCTTCTTACTCTGTTATTTGTCTGTCATTTCGCAGCTTATTGCTTGATTTTATCTTAAAATGAGCTAGCTGTTGCATTTACATGCTTCTAAAGTTCAGCAGTTATTCCATGCAATAATGAATTACAAAATGGTGAATCTATTAAAGAACTTGGATTTGAGTTGTCAATATTGTCTAGAGTGGTTAGATGCCATTTGTGTGCGATGCGATGCAAGCGCATTCGGGTTGCAGTATGGATATATTACATACTAGTACATATATAGTTCATATTTGTGCAAGTCTATGTGGTCGGTTACTAAGTTTCTTCTGAGGATTGTCCACGCAAACCGATTTCTTACCAGCCTAAACGACGACGACAACCAGTTCGTTCCTGAGTTTCCAAAAAATATCTTCACGTGTACAGGCATAAGGAGATGTTCTGCACATCTGGTATCCCAAAATGCCAGGCAAAGATCAAGAAGGGATGCTGTGTTACTGGACTAAGAAGCCTTATTTCTCAAACGTGCCAAAAATGACATATACCTGCCCTTCGATGCAAGAGACGGCTCAACTATTAATATGTAAACAAGATAAATTATTAACCAATTTGCTAAGAAGTTTTTCTTAGCAAAATTACTCGAACAGGAATAAAAACTGTTAGGAAGAACTCCATACAAACTAGATAGTACACGGACAATACTATCGAAATAGTTGGCATGCTGTAGACACACACAAACACAGAGATCTTAGGTTACTCACACTTTCGGCATATTTCAGGAATTTAAATAAGATTCATTGGTTCCTTTATTTCTTATACTACCTCCTTAGCAACATCGTCAATGGTTCAGCAAGGAGCTAAATCAGCCAGCAAAACGCCACCAAGAAAATCGGGCTCATCCATTAGCCACACCTGCTCGTCCCCAACAAACCTCGCATTTTGGGCCACCATATGTGCAGCAGCATTTCCTGACGTCTGTACACGTGAGAAAGAGCAACTGCCTAATTGCCTGATATAGCTTTTGGCTTCCTGAAGAATAGAACCCTTTGAATCCAGACTCTCGAGTCCGTCCATCGTTTTGTCTGAGTCACCTTCCAATACAATATTAATGAAATAGTATTCGACAGCAAATTCAACAGCACATTTTGCAGCCAATGCGTTCACATCAGTTGTTAGGTTAGGGAAAAACCGTGCTTGAGCCGCCATAAATTCTCCTTTCCAGTTCCTGACAACCACCCCAACCCCAACCCCGCAACTTGCGCCAGAGGTGCTCACATCCTCAAGAAAGTTGACTCCAGCAAAATTCACCTTGTAAAAATCAGGGGGTGGTGGGACCCACCTTTCCGGATAATTCGATACTCCATGTTGAGATATCGATGTTGTACCATGAGTTTCTTGAGCCGAGCTGCTTGATTCACCTGATTGAGTTCCGGCATCCTGGAATTATTTGAAATATAATTTATTCAAAGGTAGTTGTTTGAAATCACTAAGAAAAAGTATTCGCTGAAAATTAAAGGAATAGAGTCTGGTGTTTTTGCTGCTTCAACTTCTCTAAAAGCACTCCTCCAAGAGCACAAAGTTTTTGCAGATACACCTTAAAACCTTTCAATATGTCATGTGGAATATTATTAATCTTATTGTATGCCATGAATTTATTAACTCTTCCTCTGTTCTTCTCAGGTCATGCATGTGTTTCAGCAAAAGATCGATATGAATAACAGTTGTTAGTAAATTGTACCTTTATTTGAAGAGCAGCGATGTCCTTCTTGAGAAGTGAGTTCTGAAACAAAATAAAGATTTATATTCAGTTTAAATTATAATCATAACTATTGGTGTTCTTGCAGTTGGAAGATGGCTAAACCTTTTTCTTCGTCACATATTTGAGTGCTGTTTCAAGTTTTGCTTCGAGCTGGTCTATCTCCTCTGTACTAAAATGCCGAAGATTCTCGGCCTTTATTAGCCTGTTTGGAAGAGAATTATAGGATGTCAGGAGTTTTGGAGAACGAAAACAAGAGAATGTTGCCGCAATTTTGGATTCAGACCTGAGGTATTTTATCTTTTCCTCGATTCCACTGCTCATTTCAGTGTGATTCGTGTATTTCCCCTGCAATAAGGAAAAACATTATTGACAAAAGGATGGTACGATGTTAGCGGTGGCATACTTATGTTATTACACATGCTGTGGATGATGAATCTGCCAAGAAAATGGTAATTTCGCACCCCTCAAACAATTATCTAACCCTCCTTACTAAGAATCTTGGCTTTTGCCTGTCTGTCCCTGATGTCGATAACACGACCACCCCATAACTCTGAGTAATTACTTAAACCTACATCCTTCAATTTCAAGATTAGAAATAACCCCGTTAGATTGTCAAAATCAATCAAAACTAAACAGAAGTTTCTTAAGAACTTGGATGCTATTAGTCCATATATGCAAGATCAGTTTAAAGCTTGATTTGTAACACCATTTAAATGTGTAATAAATAACAGAAAGAGTAACTGTGATAGGGATGTCTGCATAATCTTGAAACTAAAAGCCAATAACTGTGTAGTTGTATATATTTACAGGGAATACAATCCAGACCATTTCTAGTAAAATTAACTATATCTTTACCAACTACGTTCGATAATTTCGAGTAATTTTATGCCGACAGGGAAACAGGTACCTGGGATTCGACTTCGTGGCCCTCGGAGCCCAAGTGCACAGATAACTTGTTGAGTATGTCTTTGATGCTTCAGAGAGATGAGAGAAAAACAATTTTTAGCAGAGAGAGAACAAGTTAGCAAGTACAATTAACTGTCCCCAAAGTTTCTCACCTGAAATAAAAATTTCCAACACGGTATAATCAACAGCTAACATTTCCAAAGAGAACAGTTTAACATCACAATTCTGCACAACAAGAGTGTAAGAAAAGGGGTGGAATCAAGAAAAGACATTCAACGACGGTTTTCTTATGTCGACGGCCACGAATACAGCAGAAAGTTGGTAATAAATCTCTACCAAGTGATCTCTAGCAGTTCAATGCATGATTTATTCATTCTTTTTCTTGGCGATACTCTGGCATAGTTGCTCAGAGATAGCCATATGCAATCCTCTATGTTTTATCTCTCTGTTGTTGAGCTGTAAGCTGTTGGATGTATACCATCTCCCTCTACCTGAGGGAGGGTGGGCTACTCAAATCACCTTTGTATTATTGTTACGTTTTCTTAATGTCTTATCAGTTCTTCCTATTATATGAAGTTCTTAAGCATGCATTGTTCTATTCACCTTTTTGCACTTTACTACATGAACTTTCAAGTGTCAACTATCATTACATACACTATTTGATGAATTGCATTTTATCGTTTAGCGGTGTCTCAGGCTTGTCAAACCAGCCGGGAAGTTTGCACCTGCCGGCCCATGACAGCTGCGACTGGCATGAAACACTGTATATGTACCAAATTCTAATTACTGAAATAGCTTAGTTAGAAACGGGTAACAAATGAAAAGTTCAGATAGTAAAAGGGCCTACGAAGCTTCGTGTAAAAACATTGCAGAAAGTGTGGAATTGCTGCTGCATCACAAAATCTTCAAGAATGAAGAACAACATAACCAGCTTCAAAAAGGAAATAAAACAGATTGAAGAGACAACAACATCCAGTAGTGGAAAGAATCAATGCAAGAATGAGAGTTTCAAATGAACTATAGGAAATGATAATTTGAGGTTCAGTAATGGGATATCAGTTTGAGCTCTCCATGTTTCCTATGGTATTCCACATCAACCACAGGGTTTTCAAAACATTACAATTACACCCCATAATTCCCATGAGACTCTCCAAGATCCCCTAACTACAATAGTTCTAACCATCCTCCACTTGGGGCATATCAAAATGACCAACAATTGTGTGGTACCTATGATCATTACCATCAACTCCTAATAAACGTTACATTTACCTCCATTTCTCTATTTTACATTGATAGCACATCGGTCCTCAATGTTTCACGTCACACTCTACTGCTTACCCCGCTAATCCAAATCTAACTCTTCAATAGCCGATCCTCCCATTCCCCGCTTCTTGTGTAACCCTTTCAACACGATTTGTGAATTCGCTTATCACAACGAGTTCATAGTTGCCCGGTATATTTTTGTAGATATCGCGCACGTTTAATGAATTATGCTACTTATGCCCAAAAGGGTGTGATATTTTTTATGTATATGTATTTAATATGCCGACAATGTTATATATGAAATTTGTTTTCACCTTGGACTAGTAATGTTAATATCATTGGAACACTCATGCAAACTTAATAGATGTGTGTCTCTCCATTCATGCAAGAACTTTTCAATTTATGGTCGTCCATCAAAATGAAACTACAGTAAATATAAATCTATATAATTCATATAAGCCAAAATGAGCATATATAAGCCCATTCAATTTCAATCCTTGATAATAGGCTTCCCAATAGCTTAACATCATGTCATATGTCCATCCCCAATCTACCACTATAAATATCACACTATTCATTTAGGAAAACTTAACATACATTTACTAAATCTGTTTTCTTACTACTAAAATATTTTAATGTTTATTATCTGATTTGAAAGTATTTTACTGTTCATTATCTGATTTGAAAGTCTAAGGATAACATACACTCACTAAATTCGTTTCCTTACTTTTTAAGTATTTTACTGTTTATTTTACAGTTTATTATCTGATTTGAAAGTCGAAGTACTTATGTTTAGAGCCTTTCTAAAGGTTGTTTGTATATTCAGATTGTGAAGCTAAAGGACTTGTGTTCCATCACCTCTTTAGCTTAAAGAATTAAACTTATTGATGCAGATGCAAAAGGATTTTTGAATATGTAGATCTCTCTCTACCTTAAAAGAATCTTAATAACTACAAGTAAATTACATATGTTTTTGACCATGATTGTGTTACTACATATATGTTTCTTATCCATCTTCTTATGATCATCTAATTAGTTTTGCCATTATTGTAATACAAAGTATTTGGAATAGGTACTCTTTGATATGATATCCACACTACAGCCAAAATCATGTCTATTATTCCTATTTTCTTGGTTGGGGTGATAGATGGATGGATAAAAAGTAATTCAAAGATACTAAAATCATTGTTTTATTTGTGAAGTTATTCGATTCAACTTCAATACCATTCACGTCAACAATTCTTGAATTTCAAACTTATTAATTAAAATTCAGTCCATTACTTCACTCAAACTCACTAGTTATTACAATATTACTAATGGATAAGCAAGGAAGCAAAGACAAGGAGTATTTACAACTCTGACAGCACCAACAAAGGAGCCAATAAGGCAAGAGTATTTTGTGGGGACTGTCTCCTTCTTACAAGATAAACATGAGAACTTTATTGACACGTCTCACTCCTAAACTTTATACATGCAAGAAAGATTTTAGTTTCCTTAACAAATGTAACAAAGCTACGTATGAGCCTACAAGGCATATTTAAGCAGTCGGTTAGTTAAAATATCTCGACACAAAATATCTCAAAATATCACAACAAAAAACACGCAATAAAAGCAAAACAGGCTTCAAAGGTCCATCGTGAAAGTTTATTTAATTGGTCTCTCACATCTTCTATAAAGATCAACAAAGAATTACCATATATATGCATGCCTGTGTGATATTATCATAATTACTAGAGTTGAGGAGTAAAAATGTCTAATCCAATTAAATTTAGACATGATATGTATATACATGCATAATATTATAACATTTGAAATTGAGATTCGAAATATATATATACCAATCACACGATAGAAATAACGACTCATTTGCAGTAAATTTGCAAGATTGAATTTGGAGTAGCATTTAGTCCCCATTAGTTTTATAATCAAAAATGAATTGTCATGTTTATTCGTTATATCTCATCTTTATCTGCTAAAGCCTAAAGGAGAAAGATGTTTCAACTTTAGAAACAATATCTATATATACTATATATATACACACAAGGTTTAACTTTATATGCATGCAATTGCAACGTAGGAGCTGCGTGGCAGTGACCAACCCTCACACTCCGCCGCCTCAATTCTCGAAAGAAGTATATAAAAGATCAACACTCCGAACTAATCCAAGCATAGATTCTCGAACAAAGATGGTAAACAGACAATAATCACGCAGAGCAGAGACATAGACCAGCAAAGAGCAGCAGCAGAAACTAGCTTTAAGATCAAGAAGTTCTGAGATTGAAGTTCTGAAAAAATATTGATCACGAACATCATTTGCACTCAAAAAAAGAGAAAACTATAAACATGAGATCAGAAGAATGAACTGTACTTGGAGCTAGAGTATTGGTAGAGCCTCCGGGAAGGTGAGACGACGATGACAGCAACTTCAGCATCGCATAGAACTGATAGTTCATGAGCTTTCTTCTCGAGCCCTTGCCGCCTCTTGGAAAAAGTTACCTGTCTAGCTGCTATATCGTCGATTTTCTTGATCTTGATCCTCACTCTCCCCATGCTGAATGAAACAATTGAGACAGAAAGATGGAAAGTTGGAAACTTTATACTGTTTTCATGATTATTGGCAGTCATTAGTGAATAGTACAGCACATGATCAAGAAATGCGAAGGCCCTTTTGACTCAACACATAAATTTACTAGCTTTGTGAATAGTGTTGAAGAAAAGAAACTGTACTGAAAGTCTGAAACACTAAAAGTCAAAAGAATTTATCTGTCTTTCTTCTGTGTTGATGATGGAAGGATCATAAAATATGTTGTGAATATTCTGTTGGATTTGCAATTTTTGGTTTTAATTAATTGTTCAAGATTAAACCCAGACTTTGAAAGGGATCGAAAAGCCCTTCTTTTAAGCACAAGTAACCAAGATCGACATCTTGAAATAGGGGTTTTCAACCCTATATTTGCGGATCTATATTTTGTGAGCAAAAGGGACAAACAGCCAATCATTATTTAACAAAAACCCACCAAAGAAACCTATTAATTCGACTTTTCTTTATGGGATTACGAGAAAACCAACAAAAATCCATTTGTTCACCCCAAGAAAATTCATCAAATCAAAACAGGAAACCACGTCGTTTCGAGTCAGTTCAGTGGGTAGGAAAAAAGATGACATTTTTCTCAGCAAGATTTCATTTTTCTTCAATAAATACAAATCTGTCAAAAAATTGTAAGAAACCCTCGAACGTCTTCTCTGCAAACAGATCAAACATGAGAGATCTGAAGCTCTTTATCAAACATAAACACCAAAAACAATCAATTTACCTTTTCTGACATAAAAGAGTGGAGCTGATAGTGCTTTTCGTCACAAGAAACAACTAAGGGAAACAAGAAATTAAACTCAGTGAAGCCAATAAGAATAGCATCTCTGAAGACTGGAAAGTGAGAAACTATATATGAAGAGCAGCAAAATAGGGCTTACATATATAGAGGAAAGGAGGAGAAAAGGTTCAGCTCTTAAGCTTACTTGTAAGAGGGTTTCGTGGGGTAGATTAGAGAAACCCAAGCACAAAAGAATCTGACACTTGTCCGAGAAACACTTGCTCCAAGTAAGCCAAGTGGTGTCTCAATAATATCCTCGAAGTTTACATGAATTGCAATTATATCCTTTAATGTGGAGATTCTTGGTTGTGTTTTTGCACTACGTGGAGGATTTAATTGTAATTAAGAGTCTTTATAACTTTGGTTATATATGTTTAGCTTTTGACAGTTTGTAGTTAGGAATATTTGATTCTAAGTTGGAATACGGAAATGTTTTTGCACTACATGAAGGATTTGTTAGAGGCTTTCTTGTTTGGTTAATGTAGTTTTAGTAGTGCGCTCGGATTCACGAATACTTTTAAAAATATTATTTTATCGTGTCGTAATGTATTATATATCGTGTCTGATACTTTTCATGAAAATTTTTTTAAAAAAATTCATATCGTATCCGTGTTGCAATATCCAAGAACGTAGCCAGAATTTACGAGGAGAGAGGGGCGAAACTAAAAATTTTAAAATAAAAGAGCTAAAATTTATAATTGGGGGGCGAAAATCTAAAATTAGAGGGGCAAAACTAAAATTTTTCTAAAATATATGGAGGGTAAACACAATTTTTCAAATTTTAGGAGGGGGGGGGGGGGGGGGGTCATCAAATTTTTAATCTTGATTATAGTAATTTAATTATATGTAGGGATGTTATGAATTATTATGCACGGAAACTAATACGAGATACGAATATGATACAATATAAAGGTTCGATAGAACATAACATGATAAGATGATATTTTTATAAATGTTTGTGAATTAAATATGTCAATACATGTATTGTTCCATTCGATTTGTTAGGCCCCGACTTTACCTCGACGGTTATGCCACGATGCCCTTAAAGCCTATACGCGATGGATACACTCCTGTAACCATGACATATTTGCTTGCTTGAACATAATTTCTTTCGAAAAGAAAATAAATTTCCACAAAACAAAAAAAAAAAAAATCCTTTTTACGAGGTACAAATCAAAAATATTCCTTATTTTTAATAAATTAATTAAGTTTTCACATTATCAAATCTCATTTCCTCACAAAAATTAAGTATTTTTATGTCAGCACCTTCATTGAAAATGGCAAATTGAGATCATTTATGGACAAAATTAGGGTATAATTCAAAAGTTAATAACACAAAATCTTTTGAATAGATAACAATAATTTCTTTTTGACTATTTTAACTAATACATGGAGTTCAGGGGAAAAAAAAGAAAAAAAAAAAAAAACTCTTTATTATAGCCACAAGATAACTACATAAAATTTAGGGATAAATATTTTTTGTCATCCGAACTATAGACCATTTGGCAATTCATCATCCAAACTATTTCGCCCCCAAAACCACCATCTAAACTTTGAATTCCTGACAAACCACCATCCAAAAGCGGTTTTG
This sequence comes from Lantana camara, assembly GCA_037501455.1. Lineage (NCBI taxonomy): Eukaryota > Viridiplantae > Streptophyta > Magnoliopsida > Lamiales > Verbenaceae > Lantana > Lantana camara. The sequence continues at coordinate 2,099,741 of CM074865.1, forward strand.
ACTCTTTTTTCAGCGGTTTTTTCTCTTTTTTTAGCGGTTTTGAATGTTTTAAGGGTAAATCTATGAAAAAATAACAAAGAGAGATAGATTTACATGTGTTAAAACATTCAAAATCGCTGAAAAAAGAGTCAAAACCACTGAAAAAAGAGTCACAACCGCTTTGGGATGGTGGTTTGTCAGGAATTCAAAGTTTAGATGGTGGTTTCGGGGGCGAAATAGTTTGGATGGTGAATTGCCAAATGACCTATAGTTCGGATGATAAAAAATCATTATCTCTAAAATTTAAGCTGGAATATTAGGAATGTGATTGTTTTATTTCATTTTGATAAAAAAGTACCAAAGTTTCTAAGGATGACATAACTCTTATTTTAATTTCATTAGGGTTTTGAGTTCAGGCATTCAGAAAAATAAACATTTATTATAGAATGAATGCATTTCTTTAATTGGAAAATAATTTTAATATTAATGGTATTTAAATCTGTTTTGTTTCGCTGGATGTTAATTTGGACGCGAAATCATCAAAAAATTTATATGTTGAGGGAGATTTGGATCTGATTTGAACCTGAAAGCAATAGTAAATGTAAGGTTAAAGGTCAAAATAGGAGAAACAGATGTTGTAACCTATTTTAGTTTTCCGGCAATTAAGCCAGTTAATTTGGTCAAGATTGAGTCGATAGACAGTTTAAAAAATTTGATGAGGAATATTAATGAAAAAGAGTGAGGATATATCACTATCCAAAAGGCTTGGTCATGTTAGTTTAATTGAAAATTTCGTGGTCGGTTTTCTACCTGCACAACTATTATTTATGGAAAATTTTGTAGTAGTAATTTGACTCAACTTGAACTCATAATTAAATATAAAACTAAAAATAATTTACTTAAAAATACTTCTAAATTAAATTCACTACTTGTCTAAAAAATAAAGCAATTTTTATATATATTGAAATAAAGATAATTTGCAACAAGAATCGAACCCCAAAGATGGAATATTAGAACTAGATAAAAAAAAAAGGAAAGTCTAGTTATTTCCCTGTCAAGAATAAAATAATCAAAGGAAAAGGGAATATATATATATATTCCCTTGGCAAATAAAACTCTATTTTGTATAATATAAAGAAACTTTGACGCAGACATCTGATGGAAATTGGGACAATATAAGCCAAGTATCAAAATATGTTGTATATATATATATATATATATCGTATAATCCACCGACACTTCTAAAAATATTATTTTACCGTGTTGTATTGTGTTGAATACTCAAGTTCGACATTGTGCCCGATACTTCTCGGGTGAAAAATTTGTAAAAAGATATGTGTCGTATCTATATCCATGCAACATAGTATAAGACACATCTTCAAAAAGGATATGATTAAATGTGGTTTATTTCAACATCTCTGTCCTTTTTATTATTCGATTATTCCCAAAATGACATAGTTATTTATAAATCAATCTGTACTTATAACGAAACTACATATAAATTAAGTTGCGGCTGATGACCCATCTAATTAACTATATGTGGGATAGAAGTTAATAACATAACAACATTCATGAAATTCAACCAAAACAATGATTAACAAAGGTGCACAAAAATAATTTAAGTGCTATATTCCAATATCAAATAATTCCACAATATAACAAAGATCATCTTCAGCTAATAAATAGCTTGAATGCAGTTTGCTTCAATCTATTCATGATCAGTTGTTGTTCTGAAAAAATATGATTTAATTCAATTCGATTCAATTTAACCAATAACATGCAATAGTAAAATAGTACTGTAGACTGCTACGAGCGTTGCTCCTTGCTATGAGGTTTTCTGGTTCGTCAACAATTACATCATAATTCATAACATAAGACTTTATTAAAACACACAATCTAATAAACAATAACTTTTCCCCCCAAATTGCATTTAACGAAAAAAATACATTTTCTGTCCATTATTTAAGTGATGAGACTAGAATTATAATTTTTTTGAAAATAATAAGGTTAAATATATCTGATTTTAAAGATATGAGACTAAAATTACTAATTCCGTTGGAGTAAAAAGGTAATTTGCTCTATGTTTGGATATTTAAAACATGGACTTCATTATTTTCACCGTGTGTTAAACGTGGCAACTTTCTCTGCCTTTTACGATGTCATGTGGGGGATTCGGTTAAAAGGGACGTCCAAGTCTTTTTTTAGTTATGTAACCCCTAGTTTCAAAAGAATTGGTTATATAACCCTTTGCTTGATTAGCTCTTAATTAATTACTCAGCTTAATTAAATAGTTGCCACGTCAGGATTTTGCAGACTCTTTTTGGCCCCAAAATTTATACAAAATTAGAATCTGGCCCCAAATCACATTCAACCAATTCTCTCAATTTCTCTCTCCTTCCTGTATGCGACGAAAATCCTATTTTTCTGATATTTCTTCTCCGATTGCAGTGCTGTGCAGTGTTCGTTTGATTCTTCAAAAACTTTCTCTGATTACAGGTACAATGGCAAACAACAACAATCAAAGGTATTGAAAGGTTTCGGTTCGTTTGAATTTTTTCTGAACCCTAATTTTTGAACTGCGTTTTCACTGAACGATTGAACTGAGTTTTTTCTGAATCCCATCTATCTGGGTTTAATGCAGTACATTCCCTAACCTGTTTTGGACGCCAATATAACGCCAATACAAAGTGATCGCGCACTCGATTTTATCAATCGTTTGCGCGATTTCTATAAATCGCTCACGCGATTCGTTTAAATTTTTTCTCAAACCTATTTGTTGAACTTCGTTTTCACTGAATGATTTAACTGAGTTTTTTCTGAACCCCATCTATATGGGTTTAATGCAGTACATTCCCTAACCTATTTTGGACGCCAATATAACGACAATACAGCGTGATCGCGCACTAGATTTTATTAATCGCTTGCCCGATTTCTCAAAATCGCTCACGCGATTAGTTAATCGCACACGCGAATTTGATGAATCGCGCACGCGATTTTATCAATCGATCACGCGATCAAATTTTTTGTTTCTCAGTTTTGTACTGCATGCATGGTTAAATTTTTTTCTTTTTTTTTTAATGTTGTAAAGGAACGGCGACTGGGTTATGTCAAAATTTGTTATTGGATTTCAATTTGGAGTGTGGGAAGAAGAAACCACGTGTTTGAATTGGGTTGCAGAGAGCAAGCAAACTTCTGCTATTCTTGTGAGCAACCAGACTACATTCCAAATGTTGATAAGTGATATTATAGAACAATCAGGACGACTTACTTGCTCCCATGATGATGTGCGCGTGAAATATTCTCTTACAAGTGCACCTCCAACCTGTTATCCAACTGAAATAAAGACTGATCACGACCTACAAGTTTATTTTGCCGATATCTCTCCTCAAGGTTGGAGGCCCGTTTTGAAGGTTTTCTTGGATAGGAAGGAGAGTCGAACAGAATCCGAACATGTTGGTACAAGCGGGTTTACTTTTCAGGGTGAAGATCAATACCAGCATCAGTATAAAGACTTCAGTCTCCCTGATATCAACGATCAAGAATTCAATCTTCCCAATAACACCCTTTCTATAAACAAAGAAATGGTAGATCGTTGTAATGAAGATCTTCAAAATCCTTCTGAAAATGTGATCGAGGAAGAAGTGCCCGATCAATGTATTAATCAGGAGGAAGCCATTATATGTTATGATAATCCAGAGGCCAGGATTGAAAGTCATACATGGGATGATGGCTCAGGTTTTAATGAGGATGAAGAGTTTATTAACAAAGAAGATGCCATCATGAAGATCAACCTTGTTGCATGTAAGGGAAGCTTCCAATTACGAACGATAAAATCTACAAAGTCCCTTCTTGTTCTGGGATGTTATTCGCAGGATTGCAATTAGTGGTTTCGGTGTGTTAAATATGTTAATTCTGAAAGATTTATCCTCAGAAAGTATAACCGGATGCACACTTGTGGGTTGGAAGAAGCAAGTACCACTCATCAACAGGCTACCGCAAAATTGATTGGGGACTTAGTGAAGCCATTGTTTTTTGACAAGAAAGGTCCCACACCAGGCGAAATTAAAAAGTACGTCGAAGCTGAATTGGGGGCCAAGGTTAGTTACTGGAAATGTTGGATGGGCAGAATACATGCCAAAAATATTGTCAGGGGATCACCTGAGCATGGATATGCAATTATAGATGCATATCGTTATATGGTAACTCTTAAGAATCAAGGAAGCGTCACTGAATTGGTTCTTGCCAACGAAAACAGGTTTCTTCATTTTTTTGTTGCATTCGGACCATGCATAAGGGGTTTTACGTACATGCGCAAGGTGTTAGCCGTTGATGGTTGTTTCTTAACCGGTAAATACGATGGTACTCTCCTTTTGGCTACTGCACAAGATAGTGAGAACCATACCTATCCGATTGCATGGGCAGTGGTTGATTCCGAAAATAATGCATCATGGGAGTGGTTTTTTATAAATTTAAAAAGGATAGCACCGGATAGTGATGATCTCTGTATAATATCGGCTAGACATGTCTCCATAAAAAATGTGGTTGCTAAGATTTATCCTAAGGCTCATCATGGATTTTGTTCGAAGCACTTATCGGAGAACTTGAGACAACGGTTTAAAAAAAGTGCAATCCTTGAGCCATTTTTTAGGGCAGTTAAAGCATATACCGTCGAAGATTTCATGGAGCACTACAAAGAGATCGAACGTATTCACAAACGTGCTGCAGAGTACTTGAAGGATGAAGTTGGTTTTAAGTTATGGAGCAGGGTGCATTCTAAAACAAACAGGTATGATGTTCTGACTAGCAACATCGCCGAGTCTGTTAATTCTAGGATTCGATTTGAAAGGGAGTATCCTATCCCTGCTCTGTTTGAATCTATCATAAGAATATTGGCTGATTGGTTCCACACCCGGAGAACGGACATGATCAACTGCAGTACAGTCCTGGTGCCATCCAAAGAGAAACTTCTCCGGAGTAATCTGGAGAAATCCAAAGGATGCCTTGCACAACAGTTCAATGCTCATGAATTTTCTGTTCGTGGAATTGGAGCAGAGGTTATGGTTGACTTGAACAATATGACGTGCACATGTGGTGTCTTCCAGATGGATAAGATCCCCTGCCCCCATGCATTATCGGCGTTAAGGGAGCAAAACCCAATAGGGTTTGGACAAAGAATATATTCCCTATGCTCCAAATTTTACACTGTTGAGTACTACATACTTGCATATTCTGAGACAATTTTTCCTACACCTCCAGAGTTACAGTGGGAATTGCCTGAAGATATAGGTATAAAACAAGTACTGCCACCTCCACTGAAGGTGCGTGTTGGAAGAAAAAGGATGACTAGATTCCGGGCACCTTCTGAGGGAAGAAAAAGGTACAATATCTGTTCAAAGTGTGGAGGAAAAGGTCACAAAAAGACTACATGTGATCAGAATGTCATTTAGATAAATAATTGTGTAATAAATTGTATAATACAGCTTTATTTTTTAATTAATCGCGCAGACTATTTAATGAATCTCTTACGCGATTTTATGGATCGCGCACTCAACTTAATCAATCGCGCAAGCGATTCTTCAGCCAAGTGTCATCTTTCTCTTTTTAGTTAATCGCGCACAATAAAAAGACACAAAAAGTCTACATGTGATCAGAAAGTCATTTAGATAAATAACAGAATGTCATTTAGATAAATAAATTGTATAATACATCTTTGATTTTTAATTAATCGCACAGACGATTTAATGAATCTCTTACGCGATTTTTTGGATCGCGTACTCGACTTAATCGATCGCGCAAGCGATTCGTCAGCCAAATGGCATATTTCTCTTTTTAGTTAATCGCGCACAAGAAAAAGTCACAAAAAGACTATATGTTATCAGAATGTCATTTAGATAAATAAGTTGTATAATACAGCTTTGATTTTTAATTAATCGCGCAGACGATTTAATGAATTTCTTACGCGATTTTATGGATCGCGTACTCGACTTAATCAATCGCGCAAGCGATTCTTCAGCCAAATGGGCATATCTCTTTTTTTAATTAATCGCGCCCAAGATTTACTGAATCGCTAACTCTTCTTAATTAATCGCGCCCAAGATTCAATTAATATATTATAATATAATAAAATTTGGAGTTTAATTCGATATATGACACTTTAAAAAACACTCAGCTTGATCCATTACTTTATTTTTTAAATAATCGGGCTCAAGATTTAGTGAATCGCTCACAAGATTTAATGAATCGCGCATGCGATTCTTCAGCCAAGGGGGTTTATTAACACTATGGATATTAACAGATCTATCTGTCTTCCTCCTTAATCACAAAATCTGCCGTATTTGATTGAAATGTTCATGAAAATCGTCATTTCCGTAGGACTTGTTGCCAAACAGTAACAATCAATAGATTCTTTGTTTGGCCTTGCAATAGATCATTAGACATTGTAGAAGAACTATAAAACGTGCAATACAGGAGAGAGCTTTGAGAGCTTTGTGCAGACCGTTCATAACAATGGAAAGAAACCCTAGATAATGCAAATGAAGATTTATTATAGATTTAAAATCTATAATAATTCTTCAATTGCATTTTCCAGGGTTTCTTTCCAATTGTTATGCACAGGACGCATAAAACTCTCAAAACTCTCTCCTGTACTGCCCATCGTATAGTTCATCTACAACGAGTAAACACTACATCAACCAAACAAAGAAACATCTATTGATTGCTACTGTATGGCGGAAATCATACAACAAACATGATAATTTTCAAGAGCAATTCAAACTAATAGGGCAGACTCTTACAGATCTGTGAAGGATTGTTCCTTTGGATTGGAGAGGGCGGCGGCGGAAATATTCAACATAAGAGGAGAGGATGGAAGATAAAAAAGTGAATTAGGGGTTGACAAAAGGAAACAGAACAATTTTATATTTGAGTAGGAGGGGCAGTGCGTAAATTTGTGAGTTTGCAAAAGAGCCCCAGGGATGATGATAATATTACAAAATATTATAGCCGTTATAATATGGCAGTTATACACTGTTTATATCCTAATTATAGCCGTTGGTGGGGATCACTATATAATTCTTCTGATTATCATTAAGGAATTTAAAGATCATGGCAAGCTCAAATAGCTCAGCTTTTACACGCAAAAGTTCTCTTAGATATAGAAAGGAGAAATGCAGGGATTGCGATCAGTGGGCTACAATCAAGGTGGTCGATAGAGCAGATAATTCCAACAGGATTATTTTATTGTTGCAATTTGCATGGCTTTTCTCAATGGTGTAATCCAATAGAAGAGCCACAGAACGATGAAGGTGAAGTCTCAAGCAGGAGGACACCACTCATTCCAGAAGGAAGAGAACAAAATATTGTGAACAAGTTGATAATAGTTAATTTGTTGTTTTTAGCAGTATTTTTATTGATTTGTATCTTGAAATCCATAACGTAACTTGTCTTAATGATTTGTATTTAGAAATTTAGATTGTAATCATTTAAGTTACTAAATCGCTCAATATTATCTTTGATACAATGTAGAAGGGATTGTGATTGGTACATTCAAATCAAGCTTCGCTATAACCAACAAAAAAATGACCCCATTACAAATTTGACTCGATTCTGATAAGGTGATCTTGATTTTGGCCACAAAACGTATTAAATCGCGTGGGCGACTTCACGAATCGCCCACGCGATTCTTAAGGTAGTTCGCACTTAATATGGGTTTATATTACTTTGCTAGTCCCCCAGCATGTTTCTTTCGCGTTTGATATGAGCCCCATAGCGATTCTTATCTGTGTAGTACGATGTATTGCAAACCTTAGTCATAATCCCAAACAAATCCTAACATCATCTTTGATACCATGTAGAAGGGATTGTGATTGGTACATTCAAATCAAGCTTCGCTATAACCAACAAAAAAATGACCCCATTACAAATTTGACTCGATTCTGATAAAGTGATCTTGATTTTGGCCACAAAACGTATTAAATCGCGTGGGCGACTTCACGAATCGCCCACGCGATTCTTAAGGTAGTTCGCACTTAATATGGGTTTATATTACTTTGCTAGTCCCCCAGCATGTTTCTTTCGCGTTTGATATGAGCCCCGTAGCGATTCTTATCTGTGTAGTACGATGTATTGCAAACCTTAGTCATAATCCCAAACAAATCCTAACATCATCTTTGATACCATGTAGAAGGGATTGTGATTGGTACATTCAAATCAAGCTTCGCTATAACCAACAAAAAAATGACCCCATTACAAATTTGTCTCGATTCTGATAAGATGATCTTGATTTTGGCCACAAAACGTATTAAATCGCGTGGGCGACTTCACGAATCGCCCACGCGATTCTTAAGGTAGTTCGCAATCAAATTCTCTAAAATTAAACCTCTTGTAATATACATGTCCGGTAAGGCGGCAACCATTGTGTACATTATATTAAAATTTTTCATTTTTTGTCTGACAGTTATTTATATTTAATATATATATCACCACAAGAGTCAAACCAATCACATCATTAATTAATTTGATAACAGTTATAAGCAAACTTTTAGCGAGAAAGAGGAGAAAGGTAAAAAAAGGAAAGTAAAGTAAAGGACTGTTCTTCTTCTTCTTCTTCTTCTTCTTCTTCTTCTTCTTCTTCTTCTTCTTCTTCATCTTCCTCACAAGCAAAAAAACTAGGGTTTTCATCCATTTTCTCTCTCCTATATTCAGATTATTATCACATTTTTACGATCAACCAAACAAGATGTCATCAGCGGGAGCAAACCAAAGCCCAGTAAGGGAAGGAGAAGGCACTATTGATCCCATGCAGATATCCCAAGAGGCCGATTACAACGTAATGGTTCTTTGTTTTTTGTTTTCAACTTTCGTTCTGGAGTTGATACTATATTCTCTTGTTTATATACTGTGTTTTTTGGGTTGTTTATACCGGAAGTATCTAGTACTCGCTTAATCGATTGATTGAGTCGCGTACGCGATCAAAATGGCGCCTTTTGTGTATTTCAAATCTTTTATATTGACAAATGGTATTTTGATCCTATACATCTCAGGAGTTCAGAGATGATGAACACACCGGAGATGAAGAAACTGCGCAAGGGGACTGGTACATAAGGGAAAATAGGAGTAAGCGAAGGCATTCGAACAATATGGGTATGATTTGGTTATTTGATGAGGCGGAGGATGATGACAATGAGTTACAGGAAGTGTATGAAGAAGAGGTCACCCGGAGCATTGATTTTTCAAAATTCAACATGCGCCATTTCTGGGAAAGGTACTTATTCTCTTCAATTGTGAGGATCACAGTCCGGTCATCGGAGCGTCTTTCCCCAGTAAAAGAATTCCTTTAGGAGAACGAAATGAATTTCGGAGGAGTATTTAGAAAATATACCGAAGAGCTGCCTTCTGGTTGGAAGCGGTTTTCAGGCAGCCTCCTTCATTATCTTATGATGTACTCCCTACCCACCAAGAAAGAGAATGAGCTGTGGGTCTTGATAGGCCAAAAGCCAGTTAGGTTTGGCTTAAGGGAGTTTGCTCTTGTCACTGGGCTTTATTGTGGAGGAGGTAAGATGCCCGATAGAGCTGATGAGTTGAGTGTTATAAATAATGCCGAGGATTTTCTTAAGAGGATCCTCCGAAATAAATGGAAATCAAAAGTGAAGGACACTGATTTGGAAATTTTATTATTCAATAAAAAGATTGCGGTGGAAGACCGTTTGAAGATAGCACATGTGCTTTTTGTACAAAACATGTTGTTGGGTATTGAAAAGGGGAGAGTTGTAAATAGGGATCATCTTTGTTTTGCAAGTGACTTGGATTTTTTTTATTCATATCCTTGGGGACTAGTGTCATTCAAGGCGACAATGGATTCAATAAAAAAAAGGGAAAAGGATAATGCTAAATGGCTGCCCCCTACAGAATCTGACTCTAAACCGAAGACCTATCATGTTTCAGGTTTTCCATGGGCCTTGCAGGTGATTATGATCATCATATTTCTCTTATTCAGCTTAATCGCTTACGCGAATTTATGAATCGCTCACGCGACTTGTTGAATCGCTCACGCGATTTAATTGAAACAAAATCTATAATACACCTTTTTTTTTCTGTTTGTTCCTTGTAGGAGTGGGCTTACGAAATGTGCCCAACGATAGCAAGTTCTTATGGAGGCGGCCTAGAACATGATGATTCCCACATGTCCAAACTACCACTCCCCAGGATGTTCAGATGGATGCACAGTAGAGGGAACCCAATCGATATTGAAGAATTGGGGCAAAAGTTAAATAACCATGGACCTGAGGTTAGAACAAAATTTATATTATTTTCTTTGCCATGGATCACCGAATACCTTTAACATCTATTATTTTTTGATGTAACAGGATCAGGTACGTCCATTTTTGTTGCCCTCCAGCATTGAAAAGAATATGAGTTACATCAGGGACCTTCATGAACAAACAAGTTCAGAAGAAGATGATGCACCCATTGATTATCTACATCAGTGTTTGAAAGGGTGCACCCTTTTGATCATTGGGGATGAATTGCCCCATCCAGTCCAAGAAGATGATAATCTCATGAATTCTAACATGGATTGGTTCCCCTCACCATCACATCCAACTACAGCACCACCTACCACAGGAATTGATTGGGGCACCGCACCCCCAACTTCCACAGCACCTGACACATCACCATCACCTGCACCAGCTGCTGCAGTGCAAATCCCTTTTGAAATTCAACAGTTTATCCAGAAAGCGGAAGCTAATTCTGAATCTTTGAATACAACTGTTGAGAAAATATGGCTGCATTTGGAGAAGGAGAAAGAAGACCAAGCTGAAGCTCATTCTGAATATGTGAAGGCAACTGTTGAGAAGATATGGCAGCATTTAGAGAAGGAAAAAGAACACCAAGCAGGCCGTAGTGTAATGGTGCAGGAGGTTGAAGGGTCTAAACATCAAAGACCAAAGAGAAATAAAAGAAGGCCCGCCTACCTCCTGTCACCTTATACGCTGCAACTTAAGAGGCTTTGCACAGCTACAGCCAGAGCTAGAGTCAAGGCTAAAGAAGCAACACCTGCCTTAACGGCTCAGCCCCAACTGCCTTGTCTGCAAACCGCAGAAACCATCTATCAATCTCACAACAGATGGTTATCCAAAATTACGGACAAATCTGGTTCTAGCTACTTGTACAACTGGGTTCTTAGTGCAGGGCCGAAAGACCGAATTCCTGGACAAACTGCGGATTTCGGCGCGGAATTCTTCCTAACCATCCTCAGAAATGGGAAATGGTTGGTATCCGAGGTAAACTTCCTATATAGTTTATGTTAGTCAATACCTGTATGATGCATAGTTGATCTTTATTATTTTTTTTTTGGTTCACTCGTTGCAGCATTTGGAAGAGTGTTTGGCCAATATAAGGCTTAAACAAAAAAGGCTCCCAGATCAATATGCTCAGGATTGTTTGGTCCTCGATGAGACTTTCTTCCAACATCTTAAAACGAATTATTATCTATCAAGGGGTCTCATTACAGAGGAAGATTCAGTTTGCACAGGTGAAGATGGCGATCTCGTTATTACAAATAAGCCAGATACTGCTGCCAATGCTCCGAGGGGTGCCAAAGCTGGAGTTAGGGTTGGTGCCAAGAGTGCCAAGGGTGCCAAGGGTGTGAGGCCTGTGAATGAACCCAAAGAAGACATCCGGACTGCCTCGCATTCATTTGATGTGATGCGAAGGATCTGGAATGATCCCATCAAATGGAAGGAGGACACTGTTCTGCCGTATACAACTGGTTCTCTACCATTTTTGCATGGCCGTGCATGGGAAGGAGCTACAAAATTTTATGGCATTGTCAACTCAGGAAATTCCCATTGGGTGGCCGTCGAGATTTTGCCCCAAGAGGGAGTCATCAAAGTTTACGACAGCGGTGGTGGTTCCCTTGACCTCAGGAATTACCAAATTGCTTTGAACCATCTGTGTGTTTTCTTTCCCAAATTGTTGGCCCACACAGGAAAGTTCAGGCAATTAGGTGACAGCCTCAAGCACATGTGGAAGCTGCAACTTGCTCCGTGTCCAAAAAATAAACGAAGGTACATTTAAAGTTTACTAACTCTAAAATTTTTTATTATATTTTTATTTAATTTCTAATTTTTTTTTTCAGTGGCGATTGTGGACTCTATTCCTTATATTACATTGAGCTTCTCATGCGTGGGGAACCACTGGATATTCTGGATGACGATAATACCTCTTTTTTTATGGTTACGTTTAGCATCCGAAATATTTTTTGGAGTTGATAAATACAATATTTAAGTTACACAGTATGTATTCATAATATTTATGTCCAATTCTTTAATAAATCGCGCAAGCGATTTAATTAATCGCGCAAAATGTACAATTCCCTAATAAATCGCGCAAGCGATTTAATTAATCGCTCACGCGATTCTTCATCAACATCTATTTATTTATTTTATTTAAATATTATTTATTTATTTTCTTTATTTAATCGCGCAATCGATTTAATGAATCGCACGTCGATTTATTTTATTTAAATTAATAAAAGTGTGTAGCCCTAAGTTTTCCTATAAATACTCCAATTACCACCAAGCATCCTCCTCACACCTTCAAGCAAAACCCTAGCCGCTTTCTCTCTCCCCTTCTTTCTTCTTCTTCTTCAACAGAGGTAGCCGAACGAAAACAGACCACCGGTTTGGATCTTGGAGTTAGCTGATAGGGGTTGGGGTTCATGAAGCTCAATAAGGAAGGAAGTACCTTATTGTTGTTAATGAATGTACCATCATTCATTCTTGCTCATGAAGCCCAATCCCTATCAGCTCAACTTCAAGCCCCAATCCTGTGGTGTGGTTCAACTTCAGAAACGTCTGATGGTGAAGCTGATGATCAGTACTAAAAAAAAAATACGGACAAAAGTATTGAAATTTGTATTTATGTGTTTAATTCATGTACCAATCAACTAATTGAATGCATGTTGAACCGAATAATATTGAATGCTAACTAGAATTATTGAAATATTGAAATTTGTATTTATGTGTTTCGAAATATTAATTTTTTTAATTTAATCGTTCACTTGATTTGATGAATCGCGCACTAGATTCATCAACTAACTAGAATTTAATCAGATAAATAGAAATATTTATTTTTATTATTTAATCGCTCACGCGATTCTGTAAAAAAATCAAAATATTAATTTTTCCTAAATTAATCGCTCACTTGATTTGATGAATCGCGCACGAAATTCTTCAGCTATATCAAATTATTTATGTTTTAATTGAATCGCGCACTTGATTTGATGAATCGCGTACAGGATTCTTCAGCTAAATAGAATTATTTATTTTCTTTATTTAATCGCGCAAGCGATTTAATGAATCGCACTTGCGATTCATTAATTAATCTCGCGCGCGATTCATTCTTGTTCTAAATATTAGATATTATAAATAATTTGTTGTATTTTCATTGGATCGCGGACTCGATTCGGTTAATCGCTCACGTGATTCTTCATCAACGTCTAGTCCTTTATTTTATTTGAAGAAGGGACATAGATGTCCATTGTCTTCTTCCCGCGTCTGACAGATGTTCTCGATGAGATGCTTGAATTTAATGAAAAGCTGCCTGCACTCATCCCGGAATTTTGACCGTCACCTTTACAATGCGACCAAGGAAGGAAGGAAGGGGTGCGACTGTTGGTTGGTTTAAGGCCCAATCACCTTTATTAGTATCCTCAATTCTGCTCTGTTCTCAGATTTCTACAAAATTTTCATCACCTGCAAGAAGCCTTGCTTCTCTTTCTCTGTCCTATATCTCAATCCTTGACAAATAAAGTCATGAATAACCCTCCAAGACCTATTCTGGCATGGGTGGAAGAGTACATGGTTGAACGTCTTCGGATATATGCCGGAGACAACGAAATCGATCGGCTAGAAGTCTTCGACACGGTGCTATCTATTGTGTCGCGTGAATTGACTCAGCGATTCAAAACCAGATTCTAGGCACGAGATGTTGTAGCAGCAGTGAAAGGACTGCGGATAAAATTTTACGAATTCCGTAGATTATTGGCGTGTCCTGGAGTTAAAATGGCTGCTAATCGTATTAGTGCCGAAATTGATCCCCTAGTATATTATGGTGTGAATACCATTGAGGTAAGTCGAATTCATCAGTGTCCCTTTTTGTTTTGTTTTTTTTTAATCTTTCTTTGTTCATTTTTCAATGTTTAATATTACATAGGTTATTCAGCGGGATTTGGATGCCAGGGCATTTGGATGCCGTTATTATGATGACTTTAGGTATATCTTCAAAGTGCGGCAGACACACCTTTTGGAGGGCGAAGAGGAGCACCTCCACGCTTTCCACATAAGTGATAGGGACTCAGACCCCGAGTCCTTTTACGACGTTGTTTACCTTGAGTCCTCTGAGGGGAGTGTTAATTCCATTATCCCTCAATATGATCCGGAGGAGGTTAATCAGTTTCCTCCTCCCCCATAAAATATTTAGTTTGATTGTAATGTATTTTACTGGTTTTGTAATGAAAGCAGACTGAATGTTGTTCTATTTTTATATATCTAGTATGCTGTATTTTACAGTTTTAATGGTTTTACTATTCTTCATTGAATCGCGTGAGCGATTAACCAGAATCGCTCACGCGATTTGATGAATCGCGCACTAGATTCATCAGCTAACTAGAATTTAATCAGATAAATAGAAATATTTATTTTTAATATTTAATCGCGTGAGCGATTTATAAAATCGCGTGAGCGATACATTGAATCGCGTGAGCGATTAACCAGAATCGCTCACGCGATTTGATGAATCGCGCACTAGATTCATCAGCTAACTAGAATTTAATCAGATAAATAGAAATATTTATTTTTAATATTTAATCGCTCAGGCGATTAAATAAAGAAAATAAATAAATAATATTTAAATAAAATAAAGGACTAGACGTTGATGAAGAATCGCGTGAGCGATTAATTAAATCGCTTGAGCGATTTATTAGGCCTACATGCATTCAATATTATTCGGTTCGTAGTTTGCAGATGCATTCAACTATATCAAATTTTTAGGGTTTAGGGTAAAAAATAAATCAAATAAATATTTAAAACAAATAAAAAACTAGCTCTATAAGAAGAATAGATTGCGCGATTCATTAAATCGCTTGTGCGATTTATTTATTAAATCCCATTCTTTATTTATTTATTCCTCAACAACCAACCGTCATAGTATTGAATGCATGGTAATTTAATTGAATGCATGTACACCTAATTCTTCCATAAATATTCCAATTATGACTTGTCATCCTCACACCTTACTTCAAGCAAAACCCTAGCTGCTTTCTCTCTCCCCTTCTTTCTTCTTCTTCTTCAATAGAGGCAGACGAACGCGAAAACAAATCACCGTTTTGGAGCTTGGAGTTAGCTTCTAAGGATTGGGGTTCATGTTCTTAATAGTTTATTCATTGCTCATGAAGCCCAGTCCTTAGATGCTCGACTTCAAGCCCTAAAACCTGTGGTTTGGGTCAACTTCAAATACGTGATGGTGATGCTGATATGATATGCGAACAAAGGGACAGATCTGGGGGATGTAGCCGAAGAAGAAGAACGGGATAAGAGCGGAAGAGGAAAGGAAGGAAAAATGGAGAAATTATGTTAGATTTAGGGCTTTTGTTTTCGTTTTGTTATAACTTATAAATTTATTTTATTTGCAGAAGGGCCCCTAAAATTTCTTCCTTTTACAAAACGAGTTAATTGCAACTTGATTAGTATATAAAGATGCCACGTCAGAAAATATCGGGGAAAGAAAAAGGGAAAAGAAATTGAGGGTTATATCCCTCAAAAAAGACTTGGGCGTCCTTGGGACCTAATTCTCTCATGTCACTTGGACACTCTCTCCACCTTCACAATGATACATACATATATATATATATATATATATACATATATTAGCCGAGCAGATCTGCCTACAACAATCTGTATGTATAATTCTATACATACATGTATATATACGCCCTCAAATACACAGACCCGTATGTGTACGTGCGTGCGTGCGTGTGTTTAGCCCTCACTTCAGCTGCGAATCATCTTGATGACCCCTTATTTTGGGTAATTTTTACTTTTTCCATGAGAAATTAATTGCCTATTTTACTTTATTTTGTTGTTTTTTCGTTGATAAATGGTTAATTGCTTCAATTTGAAGCCAGATTTTATTTTATTTTAATAATGCTTGGAAGGTTTTTTTTTTTTTTTTTATTTTAAATTTTTGTTTATTTAGTTCAATTCATTATCTGGTTAATTCTTTCATTTTCTCGACGAATTTCAAAGAGTGAATTTTGTATGATTTAATTTTTTATTTTTTTTTTGTGAATAAATGTTTTCCTTATCATGGATCTACTTCATCCCCAATATTGTTTACAGCTTTGTGTTCAAAATCTTGTTTTCATAGCATAGTTTATAGGTAAGAAGCAAATCCAACCATTTTCTTGCAAATTCGTTTATTTTGTGAATTTTCATTAATTTTTTTTCGTAATTTTGATCAATTTCTATTTCTTTCTCATTTTTTTAGCAATTCTTAGTTTGGTGTTTTTTTTTTGGGTGGATTTTAGTTTAGTTTTAGTGAATAACTCCTCAAATGTCATGCAATTAAGGTGCTAAGTAGTTTCTTGATGGTTGAAATTGTTGCATATTTATATTTATGATTTATTCAAAGTTAAAAGAAATGTTCTACTAATTACACTCAACCCATTTTTTGTGTCTTTTGGTTGCAGAAATCCTTATCTCTGTTGGAAAGAAAGCAAATTTGTCGATCTCCATGCGTGTTCCGAGTACACTTGCATTGCAAGAAGTACCCGAACGATGAGATAAGTGTGCAATTGCTCTGAGAATCTTGTTTTTCACACTTTCCGAATGCGGGCTTGTGTTGTTTCGAATTCGATAAGTCTTCTTACTCTCTCTTATTCATGGTCATTCGCAGCTTATTGCTTGATTTTATCTTAAAATGAGCTGGCTGTTACATTTACATGCTTCTAGTGTTTAGCAGTTACTCCATGCAATAATGAACTACATAATGATGAATCTATTAGAGAACTTGAATTTGAGTTGTTAACATTGTCTAGCATAGTACGGTGTCGTGTAGGTGCAGTGCGATGCAAGTGCATTCGAGTTGCTGTGCTGACATATTATATCCGAGCATATAGTTCATATTTGTGCAAGCCTATGTAGTCGGTTACTAAGTTTCTTCTAAGGATTGTCCGCACAAACTGATTTCTTACCAACCTAAACGACGACAACCACCGTTTCGTTCCTGAGTTGCCAAAAACTATCTTTTTGCAGTTAGTCATGTAGCGAAAACTTCCACGTGTACAGGCATAAGGAGATGTTCTGCACATCTGGTGTCCCTAAATGCCAGACAAAGATCAAGAGGGGATGTTGTGTGTATAATGCCTAATGGATTAAGAAGCCTCATTCTCTCGGACGTGCCAAGATGACATAGACCTACCCTTCAACGCAAGAGACGCCAATTATTAATATGTACGCAAGTACAATTGTTAACCAATTTGCTAAGAAGTTTTTCTTAGCAAAATTACTCGAACGGGAATACAAATGGTGAGGAAGATCTCCATACAAACTAGATAGCGCACAGACAATTATTGAAACAGCTACATGCTGTACACAGAGAGAGAGAGAGAGATCTTAGGTTACTTACTCTGTCATTAGTTCCTTTATTTCTTATAATACCTCCTTAATAACAGCATCAACAGTTCAGCAAGTTGAATCAGCCAGCAAAACGCCATCAAGAAAATCGGGCTCGTCCATCAGCCACACCTGCTCGTCCCCAACAAACCTCGCATTTTGGGCCACCATATGTGCAGTTGCATTTCCTGACGTCTGTACACGCGAAAATGAACAACTGCTTAATTGCCTGATATAGCTTTCTGCTTCCTGAAGAAGGGAACCCTTCCAATCCAGACTCTCGAGAGTCTCCATCGGGTTGTCTGAGTCGCCTTCCAATACAATATTAGTGAAGTAGTGTTTGACAGCAAATTCAACAGCTCATTTTGCAGCCAATGCGTTCACATCAATTGTAAGGTTTGGGAAAAACCGTGCTTGAGCCGCCATAAATTCTCCTTTCCAGTTCCTGACAACCACCCCAACCCCAACCCCACACCTACCGCCAAAGGTGCTCACATCCTCAAGAAAGTTGACTCCAGCAAAATTCACCTTGTAAACATCGGGAGGCGGTGGGAACCACCTTTCTGGATAATTCGATACTCCATGTTGAGATATACATGTTGTATCATGAGTTTCTTTATCAGAGCTGCTTGCTTCACTTGATTGAGTTCTGGTTGTGTCTCTTGTTTGAACGTCCTGGAATCATTTGAAATATAATTTATTCAAAGGTATTGTCTGTAATCGCTAACCAAAAGTATTCACTGAAAAACTTGCAGGAATAGAGTCTTGTGTTTTGCTGCTTTGGCTTATAATAAGATAAAATAAGCTAAAAGCACCTTTAAGCGCGGTTTTTTCAGTTGGTAAGTTCTGTTCTATATTATTTAGAAGTGTTTCTGTAATTTCTTCCCAAGCAAGCAGTTGTGGATATTATTGCTGCAGCTTTTTACAACTTTATCATCTACTTTAAATTCTCTAAAAGCACTTTTGCACACACCCCTTTATACCTTTCAATATGTCGCGTGGAATATTATTAATTTTATTGTATACCAGGAATTTATTAACTCTTTCTCTGTTTTTTTCGGGCCATGAATGCGTTTCAGCAAAAGATCGATATGAATAATAATCGTCAGTAAATTATACCTTGATTTGAAGAGCAGCCACTTCGTTCTTGAGAAGTTCGTTCTGAAACAGATAAAGATCCATGTTCAGCTTAAATTATAATCATATCTATTGGTGCTCTTGTAGTTGGAAGATGACTAGACCTTTTCTCTCACGTATTTGAGTGTTGCTTCAAGTTTTGCTTCGAGCCGGTCTATCTCCTCTGTACTAAAATGCCGGAGATTCTCATCCTCTATTTGCCTGTTTGGAAGAGAAATTATATGATGTTGGAGTTGTGGAGAACGAGAACAAGAGAATGTTACTGCAATTTTCGATTCAGACCTGAGGTATTTTATCTTTTCCTCGATTCCACTTCTCATGTCAGTATGATTCGTATTTTTCTCCTGCAAAAGCGAAAAACATCATTAAATAAAAGGATCATACGAGGTTGGCAGCGGCATACTTATGTTGTTATACATGCTGTGGAGTGTGGAAGATAAATCTGTTATTTGCTAATAGGATGTTGATCATAGACTCAGACAGAAGGGGAGGCAGGTGGGGGCCTAAGTTCTTGTTGTTATTGACTCTTTTTCGGGTTATTGCGTAAATCTCTTATTTTGTATACAAAATTTAAGAAAATGGTAATTTTGTCCATGTATGCAAGATCAGTTTAAAGCTTGATTTGTAACACCATTTAAATGTGTAATAAATAACAGAAAGAGTAACTGCGGTATGGATGTAAGTGTAATTTTGAAAGCTAAAAGGGGATATTAATGTAGTAGTGTCAGGTCACAGGTGAAGAAAATGCAGCACGGTGTCTAGTGAAAACTACTATTATCTTTTCCAGTCACCTTTTTTTTTTTGATTTGCAACATGATTGATAGTTTTGAGTAATCTTATATCGACAGGGAAAACAGGTACCTGGGATTCGAGTTCTTGGCGCTCAGAATCCAAGTGCACAGATAACTTGTTGAGTATGTCTTTGATGCTTCAGAGAGATGAGAGAAGAACAATTTTTAGCAGAGAGAGAACAAGTTAGCAAGAACAATAACTGTCTCCAAAGTTTTTCACCTGAAATAAAAATTTCGAACATGGTATAATCAACAGCTAACACTTCAAAAGTGACATCGCAATTCTGCACAACAAAAGATTCCAATAAAAGGCGTGGAAACAAGAGAGGACATGCAACGATAGTTTGCATATCTCGACTGCCTTGACCACCTTGAATACAACAGAAGTTGGTAATAAATCTCTACCAAGTGATCTCCAGCAGTTCAATGCATGATTTATTTTCTTTTCGAGGCAATACCATTTGGCATATTTGCTCAAAAGTAGCTATTCGTATTCATCTGTTTTAAGCTGTTGAATGTATACCATCTCTATCTATCCAACGAAGGGTGGTGAATCTTCTTGGTATGCTGTTGTTAAGCTTTCTCTATGGTTCAGCTTCCACCTTAGTTATTCTTTCAGCTATCTTTTCAGTTCTTCACATTATGTGAAGATTTTTAGCAGCTCCTTTATGCAGTCGATAATTACATTTTGCTATTCAAACTATGCACGTTTTTGCGCTCTACAGCATAAACTTCTAACTGTCACCTATTATTTCATACTCTATTTGATGAATTGCAGTTTGTCAATTACCGGTGTTTCAGGCTAGTTACACCACTTGGGAAGGTTTGCATCTGTTGGCCTCATGACAGCCTTGACCAACCGGCGTGAAACATTGTATATGCACCAAACTCTAATTACTCAAAAGATCAGGAACCCTTTAATTTTCATCACTCAAACTACATACAGCGAGATAAGCTTGATTTTTACGTGGTCACTGCCCTCACTCAGCACCAAAAGGGCCCAAGAAATTTCAAGCAAAAAACAATGCAGAAGGCCTATAATCGAATAAGTGCAGCTGCATCGCAATATCTTCAAGAAGGAAGCAAACAAGTCGAAGAGACGACGATAACTAAGAGGAGGAATCATGGCAATGGAAAGAATCAAGGCAGCAAGAATCAAATTAAGTATTGGCAATGATACTATGAGGTTCTCCAATGGAATAATGGTTTGAGGGATCTTCTTCTCAGCAAGTTGAATTTGACTTGGGCATAGAATTTCATGTAAAAATCTAAGCAAGCATGTCTGGATCTTAGTATTGCTGTTGTCTTGAGTGTACAATATCATGAACTTGCACATATTATAATGCTAGGAAAAAGGCCAGAGATTCTACAAACATTACCTCATGAGAATGTTAGAGGAAAGAAGTTGAGGAAATTACATTTTTGGTCCCATACTTTTGGTCCAATCGTTTCAGAAAGTGACAATTTTGGTCCCGTTGGATTCAATTTGTGACATTTTTGGTCCTAACCGTCAAATTATGGACGGAAATGGGATTTTGCCATTAAATTCGTTTGGAGGAGAAAACGGTCAAATAAAATTATTGATAAAAAACACACAACAAGCTTTGTAGCCCAGTTGGGTTCAAACCCCAGGCTGTGTAATTTTTATTCAAATAATTATTATGCTTAAATATAAATTAATTTTAATAATAATATATTATAAATATATTATTATGTTAAAATTATGTTAAAATATATTTTAAGCTATAATATATATTTGTATATTATATGTATATATATAATATATAGTATGTCATATATAATATATAATATATATACGTACAGAATGTATATTATGTATTTATAAAAAATAATATTTATATACTATATGTATTAAATATTAAATATTTATATATAATATACACACGTATATATTTATATTATACATATATATAATATTTAATATTCATATATAATATATCTCCATATAAAATGTGTATTTTAATAATATATATTATATATTATATACATTAATATATATATATATATATATATATATATATATATATATATAATATTCATATATAATATATCTGCATATAAAATGTGTATTATGTATTTATAAAAAATAATACTTATATACTATATGTATTAAATATTATATATTTATATATCATATACGCGTAATTGTTATGCTAAAATATAAATTAATTTTAATAATAATATAATATAAATATATTAGTACGTTAAAATAAAAATATAATATCTTATTATTTAAAATATTGTTTAAGCTATAATATATATTTGCATATTATTATATATATTATATTTAAAATTAATATATATAATATATAATATATATACATATAAAATGTATATTATGTATTTATAAAAAATAATATTTATATCCTATATGTATTAAATATTATATAGTTATATATAATATACACACGTATATATATTAAATAATATTATTGCTTAAAAAATATTTTAACATAATAATATATTATATTTTTATTGTATTATATATAATATATTAAAATTAATTTATAAAAGGCCATAAATATATTATTATTAAAATTAATAATTAATTTATAAAAGTATATGGCCTAGGGTTTGGACCCAAGACCTTAAGGATGAGAGAAGGCTAGCCAACCAACTGGGCTGCCAAGCTCAATTTTATTTGACCGTTTTCCTGCCAGACACATTTAACGGCAAAATCTCATTTCCGTCCAAAATTTGATGGTTGGGACAAAAAATGTCACAAATTGAATCCAATGAGACCAAAATTGTCACTTTTTGAAACAATGGGACCAAAATTGCAAATGATCAAATCCTATGGGACCAAAAATGTAATTTGCTCAAAGAAGTTTAAAAACCTTACAATTACACCCCATCATTCCCATGAGATTCTAATATTTTCCTAATTACAATAGTTCGCTACCATCCGTAACAGACAGTTAGTCCCAAGTTTGAATCTTATGAACATGCGAAACTACTTTAAAAGAGGTTCACGTGAAAAGGGTGTTAAGACATGATATTCTGGAAAAAAGGTTGAGAGAATTCATTGTTGATTGATTGTTGTTGTATACCGAGATACAAAGAAACCTAGGATATATAGCAATCCTATAGGAAAAAATAACTCCCTATAAATCTGGCCAACCTCTATAAGTTAGGGATTTGATCACAACTTCCCTAAAATACATAACTCTTAACACTCCCCCTCAAGTTAAGTAACGGAATCGCCGATCCTTAACTTGCTTAGAGCCTTTTGAAACGTCTGACTTGTGACCGCTTTGGTTAGGATGTCTGCAAGCTGATCTTCGGACCTGACAAAAGGAATAGAGATGACCCCACTCTCTAGTTTTTCCTTTATAAAGTGACGGTCCACTTCCACATGTTTAGTCCTATCGTGTTGAACGGGATTCTCTGATATGCTGATTGCCGCCCGGTTGTCACATTTCAGGGCGGTCGGACCTATAGGACTTTCGTCGATTTCTGAGAGTAGCTTTCTGACCCAGAGTATCTCAGTGACCCCCTTGGCTATGCCCCTGAATTCTGCTTCTGCACTAGAAAGTGCCACCACTTTCTGTTTCTTGCTCCTCCAAGTTACCACGTTACCACCAACTAGTGTAAAGAACCCTGATGTCGATCTCCGATCATTTGGGTTTCCTGCCCAATCTGCATCTGTGTAGGCTTCGATCTCTAGATGGCCATGTTTCCCGAACATTATTCCGGTCCCAACAGTGCCCTTCAAGTACTGGATAATCCTGATAACTGCCTCCATATGTTCCCTCTGTGGCTGGTGCATAAACTGACTCACCACTCCTACAGCATATGCGACATCAGGCCTAGTGTGTGATAGATATATTAGTTTTCCGACTAGCAACTGGTACCGTTCTTTCTCAGCCGGCTCTCCCTTTTCTTCTATCCTTAGTTTATGATTGACCTGCATTGGTGTTTCAATTGGCTTACAATCCATCATTCCAGTCTCAGCAAGAAGATCAAGTACATATTTCTTTTGTGACAGGAATATTCCTCTTTTTGATTTTAACACTTCAATGCCCAAAAAGTATTTCAACCCCCCAAGGTCTTTCATCTCGAATTCCTTAAAGAGATTCTTCCTCAACCGGCTTATTTCCTCCGTGTCGCTGCCTGTTATGATCACGTCGTCCACATATATGATCAGACATGTAATCAACTCTCCCCGCCGTTTCAAAAACAGAGTATGATCAGCATTGCTTTGAATATACCCATGCCGCTGCATAGCTAAGGTGAACCTTCCAAACCATGCTCGGGGTGACTGCTTTAGTCCGTATAGGGCTTTACGGAGTTTGCACACTTCTCCTTTTACAAAGTCACCAATAAATCCTGAAGGTGGTTCCATATAGACTTCTTCTGATAAGTCCCCGTGTAAAAAGGCATTTTTTACATCGAACTGGTGTAGTGGCCAGTCTCGATTTGCGGCCACTGAGAGTAGAACCCGTACTGTATCCAACTTAGCCACTGGAGAAAATGTCTCGGAATAATCAATCCCGAACGTCTGAATGTATCCCTTTGCTACGAGGCGGGCCTTATATCTCTCTAATGAGCCATCTGCACTGTACTTAACGGTAAAGACCCATCTACACCCAACCGTCTTCTTCCCTTCTGGCAACCTGCACTTCTCCCAAGTTTCATTTTTTATCAGAGCATCCATCTCTGTTTTCATTGCCTGCGTCCATTCTTTGTATTGTTGGGCTTCCTCCACTGTTCTAGGGATAACCTCTTTACAAAGACTCCCAAAAAACGCCTTAGCAACATTGGACATGCTCCCCCTGACCATATTCCCTACGGGGTACTTGGCAGCACGAAAATGATGGTCAGGAGAGTACCTGTGTGGTGGAATCCCTCGGTTACTCCGCTGCGGTAACGAATACCTGTTGCTAACAGTAGCACCCTCAGAAGCAGTGTTAATAGCAACTGTGATATCATCATGTATAGAAACAGAATTAGGATGCTCAGAGTGATTTACCTCGTTTTGGACATTATCCGAAGGAGTATCATTGGGTGTAGATGAAGTACTGGTGCTACTGAGATCTTCTGCAGTTGGTACGGATTCTGAGCTTATATCATCTGGGTAACTCAACCAGTACAGAGAATCATTCTGTTTCTCCCCCTGATTACTGGACTGGGTGAGATAAAAGTACTCGGTCTCGACAAAGTCACAATCCATAGTGACATGTATGCGTCGGGTAACTGGGTTGTAGCATCGATACCCCTTCTGATGCGGAGCATACCCAACAAATACACAACGGATGGCGCATGGACTTAGCTTTGTCCGTTCAGTTTTGGGAATATGAACGAACACAGTGGAACCAAATATACGAGGTGGTAGGGTAAGGTGAGGTGGTATGTTGGTTTGAGTTTCAAGGACAGATAAAGGGGTTTTATGGTCAAGGATTTTGGTTGGGAGGCGGTTTATGAGATAAGCAGCAGTGGCAACTGCTTCGGGCCAGAAGTGGTCTGGAACCCGGGATTCAGTGAGCATGGCTCGGGTCATTTCGAGTAGGGTACGGTTTTTTCTTTCTGAGACCCCATTTTGTTGTGGGGTATTGGGGCAGGTTGTCTGGTGAATGAGGCCATTTTGTTGGAAGAATTGATGCATTTCTTGGTTCACAAATTCTCGGCCATTATCAGACCGAAGTATCTTAATCCGGTGATTAAACTGAGTTTCCACCATTTTATAAAAAGCCACAAAAGTGTCAAAGACCTCTGACTTGTTTTTTAAAAAATACACCCATGTCATCCTTGAGAAATCATCCACAAACAACAGAAAATACCGAAACTGATTACTATTAGAAACGGGGGCCGGTCCCCAAACATCAGAGTGAACCAATGAAAAAGCCATTGGAACCCGAGTATTGTTCTGGTTAAAAGAAGTTCGGTGGCTCTTGGCCAAAAAACAAGTCTGACAATCTAAATTCAATGTCTGATTATTCTGAAACAAAGCGGGAAACAGTAATCTTAAATACCCAAGAGACGGGTGACCCAGACGTCTGTGCCATAACCAGATTTGAGTTTTAGCCATGCCAACAGACAACAGAGCTTTAGGCCGGCTTTCCACTTCATCCACATAGTATAGGCCTCATTTCTCAGTACCACGCCCAATGATCTCCCCCGAATGAATGTCCTGTATCAAGCAAAAACGAGGGTAAATCAGGACAGTACAATTCAGCTCTTTCGTAATCTGACTCAAGGATAGTAACTTGCAAGATAATGAAGGCACATATAGGCAATTGCTCAGTTTTAATTTCGGAGTAATAAGTACAGGTCCTTCTTTTTCAACAATAGCTGTTTTTCCATTTGTTGTTTGAATATGGGATTGTTTCGGAATAATGGGCCCAGTCAAATCAGATAATTCAAATGTCATAGAATCGGTCGCCCCACAATCAAAAATCCAATTAGAGACCTTATTCTGAGGTGTTCGGGTGAATAATCCATATTTATTAGCAAAGTGGGGATCATGTTGCAATTCACCAAATATAGGGGGACATTTCATAAACTCATCAGAAATTGGGGGGCATTTTGCAAAATTAAAAGAGGGGTATATGGGAGACTTAGGGTTTGGGTCACAAATCCCAAACCCTATACCTGCTGCGCCGTTCGCTCCTCTTTCTTCTGTGGCCGGTTTTCTCACTGCAAGAAAAGCTTGGCCCCCATCTGCCGTTGCCGGCGACGCTGCTGTACCGGTGTCCCTCCGGTTGACGCCTACAGCGGCGTCTTCGGATTTTGTCTCCGCCGTTCCTCCTCCTACGGCGAGATTGGCCCGCCTCGTTCCTCCTTTTCCAGCGGCGGCTGGGTCATTTTTCCGGTGGCCTTCCCACCAATCCGGGTAACCCACGATCTCAAAGCATTCCTCTATTGTATGCCTTGGTTTCCCACACTTTCCACAAACGAGATTCGTCCGATCATAGCGTTGTGATGGCCGGCGTGCGGCGGAGTTATTTGTCCGACCGATACCCTCTGAACGCGTTCTCCCCATCCTTTCCTTCTTCACCATGAGTCCCGACCCGATTCCCTGGGTTTCGTGTCCCTGTTTCTGAGTTTATTCCAGATATTCTGGAGTTTATTCGAGAATTCCTCCAAGCTTTCGTGTCCCTGTTTCTGAGTGTTGGCCCTTCGATGTAAGTCGAAGAGTTGCAACGGGTCTCCGCCGCTTCCATATGTGGTGGTTAGTCCATCCCATAGTGATTTTGCGGTTTGGTATTGGAGAACGTTTGTGATGAGGCTGACTTCCATATTTTGGACAATCCAATTGAAAACTTGTTGATCGGTTTGTTCCCACTTGTCGTAGGTTGGGTCTGATTCTTCTAGCGCCGGCGGTTTACCGGTTATGTGCGAACGGCATCCTCTACCTCCGATCGCCATCTTCATAAGTCTAGCCCAAATCGGGTAATTGTCGTTGTTGAGTTTGATTCCAATCGACAGATTATCCGAGTTGGACATGGTTGTTTGGGTAAGTTGTAGGGCAAGGGCTTGTTCGGATGGTACTGTCATCTTGATCACGGCTGAGTTTGGTTGGGAAGGGTTCTGGACGATGATGAGACTTAATTCTGAGTCCCAAAAATCTTAACCTGCTTTGATACCATGTTAAGACATGATATTCTGGAAAAAAGGTTGAGAGAATTCATTGTTGATTGATTGTTGTTGTATACCGAGATACAAAGAAACCTATGATATATAGCAATCCTATAGGAAAAAATAACTCCCTATAAATCTGGCCAACCTCTATAAATTAGGGATTGGATCACAACTTCCCTAAAATACATAACTCTTAACAAAGGGTATTCTCATTATTATGACATTCTTTTGAGATAAATTCCTACTTACCATTTACTTTAAAGAGCATGGATTCACATTATAAAACAATATCATATTCCATTCCAAGTAATTGAAGATACTAAATATCATTGTTTTCTCTGTAAAGTTATTCATATATAAGCAAGGAATCAAAGAAAAGAGTATTCAGCACTCTGACAACGCCAACAAAGGAGCCAATAAGGCAAGAATACTTTGTGGTGGCTGTCTTCTTCTTACAAGATAAACATGAGACTTTATTGACATGTCTCACTCCTAAACTTTATACATGCAAGAAAGGTTTTAGTTTCCTTAACAAATGTAACAAAGCTACGTATGAGCCTACCAGGCATATTGAAGCAGTCGGTCATTAATATCTTATACAAAATATCTCAAAAATTGTTGAATAATGTGTTTGGTTCGATTTGGAATATTCGACACACATCTCTCATATCTATAACAAACAATAAGGGCCGTCAAACCTATGTCCTCACGTCTCTCAAGCATGAAGTTTATAAGAATCGGAATATCTGACACACACCCCTTGAGCATGAAATTTACGGGAATTGCAAAGCACATATGGGACAATAAAAAAATATACTCAAAATCAGAAATCGAAACATCTGACACACACCCCTTGAACATGAAGTTTACGGGAATTGCAAAGCACATTTGGGACAATAAAAAAATATGCTCAAAATCAACGATCGGAACGTTTAACACACATCCCTTGGGCATGAAGTTTACAGGAATTGCAAAGCACATGGGACAATCGAAAAATATGCTTAAAATAAAATATTTTCGGACATTATGTTGAATAATATATCTGATTTAACTCGTCCTTTAGAATTAACTATTAAGGAAAAAAAAATTCAAACCATTATATATTAGAATTATATTTTTAAAATTTTAATATGGAACATTTATCAAGAATGAAAAGTATTAGTAAATTCGGACGCAACCACTTTGATATAAAGTCATTTTATATCAATGATAGTTTTTTTTTTTTTTTTTTTGATTCATATATCAATGATAGTTATATTATTATAAATATAATTCTAATATAACATTAGAACGTGAAAAGTACATCATTTAGTGGTATTCGTTAGTTAGTATAATCTTAGGATAAAATCCCTCAAAAAATCATCACATTAAAAGCACCCCAGTCAATATTTTTCCATGATGCTAAAAACAGAACAGCCTTTAATTTAGGAAAAGTCAATATTTTTCCATGATGAGATGATGCATGTCAGAATATAAAAGATAAATTAGTCATTTCACATCCAATAAATAGAGAAAATTAGTGTTCTAATCATGCTTTTAGCACGTGTCCAACACCATAAATTTTCAGGGTTCGTCATGCAAATATTTTGAAAATACAGAATTTTTTGTGTTAATTTTTGTAACACATGGTTTTTTTTTTGCCTATTTCACTTAATACAAGGGGTATGGTTTAAATAACTCTTTATTAAAGTGAAATACATAGCTATAATGCATGTAGATGCAACACAGTTACTCAAGAACACAAGTCTCATTGACAAATCTAATTTATTTAAACTTGTGTTCCAATAATTTTCATTGTCTTAAATCTCTTGTACCTTTACTATATTGATTTTTTTCTTATTTCTGTTCGATAATATTATTTTTAATTTTCGGTGCATTGTTGATATTGATACTTTCATTTGATCTTTTTCCCAATAAATTACTCCTCAAATTGTATGACTTATCAATTTTTTAAATTTTCTTCCCACGCATATCATCCCTATCACTTGGTGCTTACCGTGAACTTTATGGTTATTGCACTCTTGTGATGTTTCATGTGATCTATTAATCACTGCTCGAGTTGACTACTCTTCTGTATTTTTTTCAAATTTAACTGGTAAACTCATGTCACCTTATTTGATTATCGATAGAAACTGGTAGCTTTAGGAATTTTGACCTTTATCTCTCTCTCTCAATAGCAAAGGCAAGGTTCAAGTTTTCTTAGTTCAAACTCAAACATTCATCTTCGTACATTCTTTAATCCTTCAAAATATGAAATATGTTCTTCTCCTCTTTATTTTGAGTTTTTTTTTTTTTTTTCATGTGGTTTAAATATGTATAGGAGCTGCCATGTCTGACATTATTGGAAAAGGGTATTTAGGTTAGAATAAACAATATTA
The DNA here is from genome assembly GCA_037501455.1 of Lantana camara. NCBI lineage: Eukaryota > Viridiplantae > Streptophyta > Magnoliopsida > Lamiales > Verbenaceae > Lantana > Lantana camara. The sequence continues at coordinate 2,129,300 of CM074865.1, forward strand.
GATGCCTCTTATGTATACAATATGAACCTTATTGCATGAATTTTAGGTTTGAGAAGTTGGGTGGTAGGAGTTTTTAAGACCTCCATTAATAGAGGTTAAAAAAGTTTTGGTGGTTTTAGGGTGTTAAACATATTTTGTTGTATTTCATTGGCCCTAATGTGGCATACGAGTGTTGTATGATCATTCGCAAGCTTTTAGATGTGTTGTAGTTGCCTTTGGAGGGGTAGCATAGCTCCTCTGTGGTCATCTTCTTTGAATCCCTATTTTCTTACGCTTCTAGAACGTTCCACGGGTCGAAGAACTTTTCAATTATTTTTTCTCATGGTTGTGGGACATAAGGGGGAGACAATCTGTTCTGGCCCCCACGGCCAAAGAACTTCTCAATTAATTTGATCCCAGGCCTTGGGACTTTGGGATGAGACTTTCTATCAATGGTCGCCTTTATTTTTCTTCCAAGTTATGACCAACTTTCTCCTTCATACCTCATTTTTGTGCTTTCTTCTCGTATGTTCCTAATGTGTCATATTATGTTTGTATGTATATGAATGATCTTATATGCTACCGTGTGATTCTAGTTGCATATTGAAAGTGCTCGACTTTAATACACGAACACTCCGTTTTTTTTTCCCGTGTAGTGTCGGACACATGTCGGACAAGAACACGACATAATGATCTTATATGCTACCATGTGATTCTAATTGAATATCGAAAGTGCTCGACTCTAATGCACGGACACTCCCTTTTTTTTATCCAGTGCAGTGTCGGACACGAACACGGAATCGACACGTGTCCGACACGTTAAAAAGTGTCCAAAATTAGAAAAAGAAAAACCGACACGGTTGGGACACGTGTCGGACATGCTGGGGACACGGGATTGTAAAAAAAAAAAAATTATTAAAATTTTAGAATTATATTTTTTTTAAAAAATGATTGTATAAATTTACCAAAAAATATATTATATTGATTTAAATTTTTATTTTTATTTTTGTTTTGAATTTTTCTCATAATATTGACACATAAAAAAGAATAATATTATTTATAATCACTTTAATTAAATATTGAATTTGATAAGAATTAATTTTATTTAAATTTGTAATATTGATTATTCTTATAAATATCTTATTTTAAATTAATTAATAAATATAAAGGAATATATCATTTTTCGTCCTCTATAGATGCCCTTGTTCGATTTTGATCCTGATTTTTAACTTTTCTCACATTGCATCCTTTATGTTTCAAAAAATTTCAATTTCAGTCCTTTAGCCAACAGACGTTGAAAAATTGACGGAAAAAGAAGCGTGTCACTCACATTTATTCAGGGTGCGTGAGTGACACGCGCCACTCACATTTATTCAGGGCACGTGAGTGACACGCGTCTTTTTCCTTTAAAAAATTAATGTCCGTTAGCTAAAGGATTGAAATTGAGATTTTTTGAAACATAAAGGATGCAATGTGAGAAAAGTGAAAAGTTCGGGACCAAAACTGGAAAAGGGCATCTGTAGAGGATAAAAAATGATATTTTCCCTAAATATAAATATATTTATTTATATATAATTTAATCGTGTCAGAGCCGTGTTGTGTCTTAATTTTTTAAAAAAAATTCATGTCACCGTATCCGTGTCCATGCATCATAGGTGCTCGAATGTTCTTATATATCATAATCACGCATCATATTCTTATTAATATTGTAAATTACGCTCATTGCACGTATACATGCATTTAAGGTATTCATAAGTATCGTCATCGCCTTTTGGTTTATATTTGAGTCTAAGTCATATGTTTTGTGTTTGGTTTGTACAGTGTCATTCCAAATTTTCATTGTCTTTTTTATTTGGGAAAATTTCATTTTTCGTCCACTAAAGATGCCCTTGTTCGATTTTGGTCCTGATCTAACATTTATTACTTTGCATCCTTTATGTTTAAAAAAATCTCAATTTCAGTCCTTTAGGTAACGGACGTTAAAAAATTGACGGAATAAGGCGCGTGTCACTCACGCGCCACTCACATTATTCAGGGCGCGTGAATAACACGCACCTTTTTCCGTTAAAAAATTAACGTCCGTTACCTAAAGGACTGAAATTGAGATTTTTTGAAACATAAAGGATGCAAAGTGATAAATGTTAAAAGATCAGGACCAAAATCGAACAAGGGTATCTTTAGAGGACGAAAAATGAAATATTCCCTTTTTATTTTATACTCGTCTTTATCTATTAAATTTATTTATTTTCTTTTTTACACTCTTTAATATATAATTTCATATATTATTTCTCTTTATTTTTAGTTGTACAATTAAGTGATATCATTTTTATTTATCAATAAGTAATAATAAATTTTAATAGTAAAAATATACATCTATGTGGAAGATGGTAAATATTTGTTCTCATATTATTAATTTTATTTTTAAATAGACAAATATCTTATAATATAACCTATAATTAATATATTAATTTTAGAAAGAATCCTTATTATATTCTATATGTGTTTTATAAATCGGAGGAGTTTTACTTTTAACTTATTAGGAATATTATTTTTACTTAAATAAATATTTTTAAAATTTTTACCAAATCATCCTCAAATTTAATATTGTTAAAAGTATTATTGTTAAAATCATATTTCTTCACAATTGCTTGTGCTAATTGTGAGAAAATTAAAGTTTGTTATAAAAAACACAATTTTATGTGACAATAATATAATTCCTCACAATATAGTACTTATATGTGACAAAATTAAATTTTCTCATAATTATTTGGTCACAATAAATGTTTTTTTTTGTAGTGGTACAATTTGCATGTGTATTTCTTGTATTTTCGAGAACTGATAATACGACAGTACTTTTGAATGAATTGCACATGGTTTTCTTTCTTCTAAACATACGAGACTTGATTTTATTTCATGGTCAAAAATTTAGAATTTATTAGTTTAGTCGAGATTGTTAGAATAATATTAAGATTAATTTATTCAAAAGCTTATAGAATTATCATTATATAGTGTTTTATAATTAGAGAAATACTTATATTTTGATTAGTATTAGATAGAGATAATTGAGAGTTTGATTAGAATGAAATATCCCGAAAGAATACTTATGTATCAAATTTATAATTTACAAAATTACCCTTTATCTGTATTTTATTGAAAGTTTTACAATGAGGGTATTTCGGGCGATCACAAAGTTTCAAGAAACCAAAAATCTCGCACTTTTATAATATATAATAATAATAATATAATAATAAAATAAAATAAAATAATATATATATATATATATATATATATATATATAGTTGTAGGGTATAATAATTAAAATATAAATACTTGTTTTAATATATATATATTAAAACAAGTATTTATATTTTAATTATTATACCCTACAACTATAGTATCTCTTTGGTCACAAAATAAATAATATTCTTATTTTTACACTTATAATCCACGGTTAAGATATATTCTTGGATGAAGCAAACTAATATGGTGCTTTTCAAGAACCTTATCATTTGTAATCTTATACTCGAAAACAAGTTAAATAGATGTGTGCATATGAAGGTCTATAATATATGAAAATAGACACGATGATATAGATAAAATACGATAAAGGAAATAACGATATAAATTTTTTTAAATTTTGTACTTAAAATGTGTTTGACACGATATTTAATACAGACATCTGAATTAAAATTTCCTCTCGCCTACATGTTGACCAATATTAGTATAGAGAAAAACAAAAATATAAAGAAAACTGAATATTCCCCTCCATACATGCATGTCCTATATCTTTTTTTTATCTTTAGCATTTTGAGGAAAAAAGATTGTCCAAATATTTTGGGGAATCTATAGGAAAAGGTGACGATATATGTACTGGACCCGATTTGATCAAATTCGACCAATCATAATGGCAAGTATATTACATTTGTCATCCTTCTAAAAAATTTCACCAAATATCAAACGACAAGTGTAAAACTCTAGATCACATAAAACGAATACGGATACGAATGCGGGTGCACGTGCGAATACGTAAATATTAAAAGAAATTGAATGCGAGAGCGCCTTAAAGCGTTTAATTAAAAGTATTTTTATTTATAATATATTTATTTATTTCTATTCAATAAAACTATTTTGATGGTTTCTTTGTTATGTTAATTTAAGATAATTATTAGAATAAAATAAAGAATAATTTGATAACAAAATTCGAGTGATTTACTGTGTATTTTATTACCTTATGAAATCTTAGTTTGTCTGTTTATGCATAAAAAAGTCCCATGAAACAGCGTCACCCTTCAATTGCATCCTTCAATTGATTCACCCATTATAAAAGATTTAGTTATAATCCTATAAAAACGCATTAGCTTTCAATTAATCCGTGCACTAAAATTTTTAATTCTCCTTAAATCCCCGCATCAGTACTCAATTCTTGAATTCGGATTCTGAGTGCGGGGTCACCTAGATAACGTGACGAACTATGTGATCTAAGTAAAATATTTGCCCTCTCATTATATTGATTTAGCCGAGTCAACCTCAGAAATTATGTCAATATAATCGAAGATTTCCCGTTTTGATTCTTATTCCACTCGAACCCATCTGGTCATTATAGGGGAAAAAAAAGTGACTTTCTTACAAATTCGTCTGTTTCGGAAGCTGAAAATTTGATGCCAAAAAAAAAGTAAATGAAATGAATAGCAAAGCCCATATTTATAGCCTACAATTAAGGGCATTTTCGTCCAAAATCGGACTTTTGCCGTGCACTCCAAGTCCTGCCGGCCAATCCAAAGGCGCCACGCAGAAGCACACGCCGCCACGAGCACGGCGGCGCTGAGTACGCGCCGAAAGGGTCCCGCACGCCCCCACACGCGCCGCCCATGTGGCGGCTGTGTGTTTGGCGCGTGTGGCACGCACGCCGCAACAGGCAGCTGCCACGTGTCCGGTCCGGCCGGTCGGACCGGCGGTCCAGCGGTTTGGACCGGTTCGACAAAGAACCGGCCGGTTCAGACGGTCTGAACCTTTGCCACGTGGCACTCCCTCGCTCTGCCACGTGTCCGGGTCGGTCAACCCATGACTCGACCCTATCCGAAGACCCGACCCCGAGACCCGTTTCCACGGCCCGTTGACTTTTCAGTCAACATCATCTGGGCCGTTCACTCGCGCGACTTGGCGCGATCTCAATCGTCCACGTGTCATGCCATGTGGCGCCCAAGTGGCGCTGACCCGCTGATGTGGCGTGACACGTCACCTGCCACGTCAGCATTTCTGCCACGTCATCAAAACATTTTTTTTTTCAAAAAAATTTATTTTCTCCAAAATAAAATTTCGGGCATTTCCAACTCCTTGGAATTTAATTTATTTTCTCAAAATAAATTTCTTAGCTATTTTCAAACACTTTGAAAAAACATTTCTCTCTCTTGTTTTAATATTTTCTCTTTGATCTTCATTGGGGCTTGCGGGGGGACCTGCAGGACTAATTAATCTTAGCTCCAAACGGGTCAATCTATTATCATCCCATGATAATAATTGATTACCGTTTAACAATATTTAATTCCACTAAATAAATATTGTTGAACTCTAAAATTAATTAAATTATTCACGAATTTCTCGATCTAGAATAATTTCGCATTTTACTCCTCTGTACAGATATCCATGAAAAATAAATCAATACTACTATCATTTATTTTTCACTTTAAATCTGAAATTTCTTGATTCGCCTTAAGTCAAATTCTCTGTATGTGAAACACATTCAACATACAACTTCGGTGACGCACACACGAAGTACTTTGGCCAAAGATTTAATTTGAACTTTTGCAAATCTATTTCAGGGATATCTTTTAACCTTCCAGCAAGGCTACAGATTCCTCGATCAATATTTCTCTTTAGCACATTTCATGCAATCACCGAACGTACAAAGTATTTTGGCCACCCGTTATCGAGACCTCACTTCTGAGTACATCACAGTGATTAACACTACATGCCTAAAGTAGAAATACTATCAGGATTAAGAGTCAAATGCTTCCGAGATTTTGTTCATTTTAGATAGCAGTATAAAATGAACAATCTCAGTGGTCCAGTTCGATGTTTCCAATCTCATTGAAAATCATCAATGTGTCATAATCGGAAACTCCATTTCCCTATGACGAAAGACTAATCATCTTATATAACACATTATAGTCTCGATAAGAACATCTTCTTATCATACTGACTAGAACTTTAATGACACGTGACTTCTGGTATTTAAAATCTTTTCCTATGAAACACATTTCATATAAAAATACCATCACACGTCATTAATTATTAAATTTGTAAAATACTCATAACTTGCTTTAATTTTCAGTTTTATTAATCCAAAATATTTACAATATAATTGGATTTTCAGGGCATTTATCCCAACATCACACTACCATAATCTAGCAACAGGTGTGTGAGCCCTAGCTGAATAAGAATATCTCAATTCGAAAAGAACCTTTAAGTCATTGACATATGTGAGATAAAATCCTCCTACATCCCATCTCTCAATCGAGATCTAGGGCAAGGGAATAATCAGAACCCTAATAATCTTGATCTTAAAGTTAAATGCATTTCATATCCATTTGATCTCGATCCAAAAAATCCATTTCTTGATCTCGATCCACTACCTTGGCCAAGGACTCCATTGTGGCATATGAATGACTTACACAATAAAAGATCAACTTGCTAATGCAAGTGTAGGTCCTTTATTAATTCTCATATGCTTCCATGTACCATTTGTGCAGCCCCAGCATAAGCTTTGAATCAGTTGTCTAAGGCGACACCCTTTAAAGTTTACACCTAAGACTACAGAGTTAACTCACAAAGCATCGATGGAATTTCAAGTCTAAGGACTACTTGTCACGCCCTAAAATCCGGACGTGATCGGTCGTGCTGTCGGTTGCTTCCCGACGACACAAAGCCCTCTTAAACCACGCAACTAGAAAACATTTGATCTGAAATAATTGACTAAGAGTGCAAAATCCCTCAATAAAATCCAAATATTTCATGGTACAGAGCATCTAAATTCAAAAACATAACTTCTCAAAATATGCATAAGAAGTTATTAGCATCTCCAGTTCCATAATAAAAACAGATCCTAATCGAAATAGCTAATAAAACTCAAATGTCAAAAGTCCTTGATAATAAGAAATTAGATACTAAAATAGATAGGATCCTAAATCCATCTTCCCGAACCTTGAAACTCAGCTAATTATCTGAAAACAATAGCAAGGGGTGAGTTGCATACTCAATAAGTAATTCCCAATTTTCTCTACCCGATCAAGCATATTTAAAAAAAATAGCATATTATACGAATAATATCATATGGATTTTCATATCAATAAACCATAACAATTTCCAAACAATGAGTCAATGAACAATTTACTTTAGCTCAAAGAACAATACTAAGACCATCATTCTATTGATCCTAGGCAGGGTTGTCGGCTTAATGGATATCCATGGACAATAACCAAACAATAATCCAACTGTAATCCCGCTGGGCGGCCAAACAATGATGGAACTAGTTCCGGGCGCCAACAAATAACCCAATGGTCCAAAACAATGATCTGATCAATCTATGAGCTCAATCACAATATTCATATTTTCATGAAAAATACAATTTTCATACATAACGGAAAATAATAACTGTATTTATATGCTTGATCTTAATTTTCATAAAAACTCACGACTTTAAGAATATATTTCATAAAAGAACAGCTTAAGTGAGACAATATCAAGAATTTTATCAACTTTATTGTAGTACGTATGATTTGATAATAATACAAGTAATGAAGTAAAGATTGTCAAGAATTACTTACCTCGAGATATTCGAAATCCTAGTAAACCTTGACAGCTAATTGACAAAAGCTCTAAGTCGATGGAGAGGAATCTAATAATGAAATCCGATAATTAGCTTAAATCTCAATAATCAGAATTTAAACTCCATAGCTACTGTGATTGCATGCTAAATTAGATACACTAATAATCCCAAGTGATCTAACTGAATCTTGATCCCACCATCGGCTGAAATACAAAACAAGTGATACTAAATCTAATATAATATACGATCTAATCAATTTGCCACTACTCAATACTCTGTCCTATATATCCCATTTATACAACAAGTATATTCTTATATCCATTAAACATGTGTGTATATATATTGGTTGCACTAGTAACCAATCAATATAGACTTCTTATACACTTTAAAAAGGGTTGAATTATGTGCGACGTGACTACCCGCATGCTCAAGAACGATACCATAATATAATTCTAGTCATTAACCCAAATATAAACGTGAATTGACACGAATTTCCACTAAAACATGCATACTAATATACCTTAATTTGTATGTACAAATCCGCTGCAACATGATGCCCACGTCAATCGTCGTTCGCTGTTTAGGGTGAGTTGTCCCTCTAAATTTCTATGTATTTCTTCTTCTTGCTCTTGATATCTTTTGTACTACGCCTTTTTTTTTTTTTCTTTCTCTCTAATTCTCTCTATTCACGATAAACTATATGAGTCTAAGTCTAAAGTATCTCTTGCTTTTAGGTTATATTTTGAGTCGTGAGAGTCCCACTTCTATCGGTTAGGGTGAGTCTTTTATGTATCCTGGGAATCCCACTTATATAAAATCTCTAAACTGTTACTATATCATTATCCAATAATACTATTATAATAAAATATACTTAAGTAAATAATTAAAAATAAAATAAGAAAACCGGGTGTTAAACTACTTAATCACAACAATGACTCGTGAGATATTTCATAATCTGGAAGTTTCTATTTTTAGAAATAGAAACTTTCTTTCCCATGTAGGAATCTTCTCACACGGGACACCTCAATGTACCTACTTAGAATAAGTAAGCACCCCCATTTATCACGCACGTATCAATCAATACATTTTACACCCCATGAAACAAGATGGTGTCACGCCCCGTTTCCGGGTTGCAACACGGCAGTGCACCTGAGCCCCGAAAGACTCAAGAACACTAAGCCTCGATAATCAGAGCATCTAAGTCCAAAGTAAAAAGTTTAAATAATTCTCAGAGCAGTGCAGCGGAAAACATAACCTATCTATTACAAGTCTTGACGCAAGTCTCATTTATAATCATCCTACAATTCAAGAAAAACATCAAAGAAAAATAACTTGGAAATTCCTAATCTAGCAGAAATAGTAGTCGTTCACCAGGCCCAAAATGGCTCTTCCTCAATGTTCTCTACATTGTTCTCTGCAAGAGGTTGTGTAAAGTGGGATGAGCGACACTTGCCCGGTAAGCAATCCCCTAACCCTCTACCGGATTTTAGCACGTTACCATATATATACATTTTCATAAGAAGTTTCCAAGTAGTTTCATAGCTTTTGAAAGGTTTTCAACTAGTTAAGCACATAACATAATAATACACATAAGACATACAATTATGCTCATGAACTTTCGGTTCCCAACATATGCACTTGATCAAGTCCTAACTACGACCCCGTTAGGTGGGTTCAGAGTTGCTATTGTAACACCCGTAGCCGGGTCAGAATCATAATGCCACTGTAACACCCGTGGCCGGGTCAGAAACATAATGGAACCAGTTCAGAGCATATACATACATAACATTCAATCATAATCTTAGAAATCATGCTTTTAAACATTTATTTGGTAACATAACATCATATACATATCACATAAAATATAGCCACGTAAGGCATGCTCAAACCCGATTTTATAAACAAATCTACTTTTCAAAATAGAACATATAATTTCGTTAAAGTAGTTTCGAAAACATAAAGGGTTAGGAAACCACTTACCTCGAATCCGTGAACTTCTTAATCCTAAAGGTCCCATTTGCTAAAGCTCTAATCTCGGTTTTTCGGATCTAGTCATCAAGTAACAATAAGTTTTAATAATATAAATATTCTAATTATTCTAACTATACTAACTAAATATTCCCACGAATTAGGCGTAATTCGTAACGTAATCAACACTTAAATAACTATTACCCTTACTATCCTAAACAACACCTAAGGCCACTGTTTATTATATAAAAGAAATGAACTCAAAGTTATGTCCATTTTGTTTTACAAATGTATACAACTTCTACGTGGGTTTAAATAGAATTAGTGAAATATTGTGCAAACAAGTTTTATATATACATAAATATATATATATGATGCCGTGATGATTTTGAATAAAAGAAAACACATGTCAATTTCATTCATTTTGTACGCATAAACCATGAGAAGGAATCTTTCATGAGTAGAACTAATTTATTATTCACAGTCGGCTAATTAACTGAAATGTTGGATAATCGGATAAATAAAATTAATATTTGAAAAGAAACTAAAATGGAACCAATTTATCAAAGAATAAACTTTTAAAGATTTGCAGCCTCTTTTCTCAAAAGATCGTGACAAGATATGAGAGTAATTAACGTTGTATTTTTCGCCAGAAAAATATTTTATGGGATACTTAAATATATCTATAAAATCTAATACTTATATATTAGATAGTAAAATCAGTAGGAATTATCAAATAATGACAAGTCGTAATGCACTAACAAATTCTTACTTAGAAATTCTCTCAATTGGTAAGATAAATTGGACTCTTGTTTTCTGGAATATATAAAAAGATTTTAACTCTTCTCTAGTTATTAAAACATAAGGTTTATCGACAATTCTTTCTAAAACCATAGATAGCAAATATTTATCTTCTACACTAAAATCACGTTGTAGATTTAAGAAATCAACTTGTGGCCTCCTAAAATCCAATTCCTACATATTCTAAACAACCGAAATCTTGCATGGAGAAATCGACAAACCTTTATTCTCTCCTACTCCTGTTATTTCTTCTTAGTCTAATCTTGTGATCTTGTAGTCCTGTTGTCCTTCTCCCTTCTCTTATTTCCTTCTGCGCTTCTACTCTCTCTTCCTTACTCTTTCCTCTTAATAGAATTAATGCATTCAGAATCTCTCTCGATAATAGTATCTAAATCCAGAATATATAACCCTTAAGCATAGTGGTTAGTTTTTCTGCATAGTGGTCAGTTTTCTACGTAGTGGGATTCCCACTCCTCTAGCCACTCTCTAAGACGTTATTCCTATCCTATCCAGTTATATCATTCTTATTAATTAAATAATCAACTCCACTTAAATAAATAATATATCACTAAATATAATAAAAATAACCATAATTCCTATAATCACGTAATATAGAAACCTGTACAAAAGAGAAAAGAAACGAAACGTGGGACATTAAACAATACATTTTACACCCCATGAAACAAGATGGTCCTTCTTAAGGGCGTGATCACACGAGCAAGCCTCAAACGAGTCATATCGACACTCCCACTGTCTTTTGGACTCATCGGCTTGGAGTGATTTCTAATCATGACTTAAGTGATTTAGGCTCGTCTCATGAACCATTTCACCTAAATGGTTGAGTCCTATAAGTCACATTGATTAGGGGAGTTCTTGTACATGCACAGCTAAAGTAAACATACAATCAAACAAGAGCATATAAAGAAGTGTTGCCTTAGTTCGTTTATTATTCAAATATTGTCTGTGATTTACAAAAAGGAAAAGTACTAATCAGACTATTACATTGGCTTTCAGGGAACTATTCCTAACATCTGGGTGTCTGGTGACGCAGGGTCACGATCCGGAGATCGATATTTAGCTCCCCGTACCAGGGTAGTTAGGTTCGCATCGACCTCACGATAACCAGATCGAGGTTGTGTTACCCTGGGGGATCAGATCGAGGGGATCTTTCAGACCCTTCGGGGGTAAACAACTTGGACGCTCAAGTCGATAGGTTGATCTGACACGGTCATCGTTCCACGTATCGTCTGCGTGGCCGCCCCTGGGTTGTCCAGGTTAGGGATGCAAACGAGACGAGCTGGCTCGTGAGCTAGATAAGGCGGCTCAGAAATAGCTCGCGTTTGGGTTCGAATATGACGAGCCGAGCCGAGCTGAAGATCGACTTGAAGGGCATCGAACCCAAGCCCGAGCCGTCTATTTCTAGGCTTGTGGCTCGCGAGCCGGCTCACGAACCATTCTATAATTTTAAAAAAAAAATATATATATATATATATATATATATATATATATTGGGCTGCCTTTTCTTTTTAAACTTATTGGGCTTGGTTCTGGGCTTGCTTTTCTTTTGTTACATTTGTTTGTATATATATATATTAATACTAAAGTAACCCTAATTCATTTCCCCTCTTTGGCCCTTTTCATTTCAGCCGAAAGTGCAGCCCCTCCGCCAACACCTCGCTACCGCCCATCACCACACCACCACCATCTCTTCTTTCCGCGAAGCCATCTTCTCTCTGTCCCGTTTCTCCACCACTCCACCACCTCGCTGGTCGTTGTTTCTTCGTCGTCCCGCGCCTCCACCACCTCACCGCTTCTTCGTCGTCTCGCTTCGTCATCTTCAGACGGTTGTACTTTGAATTTGTTTGGTTGTTTATGAGGTGGCTGTCGTGATTCTTGTTGTTATGGTATCTGGAGACGTGTTGAATTTTGTGTTATAGCATTTTGGACTTTGGAATCTTGTTGAATTGTGAAACCGCGTTTGGAGTCTCGAATTGATTGTGTTTGGCAACAATTGTTGATGGTTCATTTCGTTAATTACGAATTATGTAACAAAATAATATTTTTTTTTAAATTTTCTTTAGAATGCAGGTTGGCTCGCGAGCCAAGTCGAGCCACTTCAAACTTAGCACGAGCTAAGCCCGAGCCACTAAATAGAAGGCTCACTGGCTCACGAGCCAAGCCCGAGCCGCCTATTTATACTACGAGCCCGAGTCCGAGCCATTAAAAAAAAAAAAAAAAAAAAGCAAAGCTCGGCTCGTTTGCATCCCTAGTCCAGGTTGGCGTGGGGTCTACGTGGCTCCCAAGAGGACGTGCCACGTGGCCTATGGATTTATACCATGTCAGAGGCCCCTCAAATTACCAACGTGAATTTTCACGGGGGTAATTTTCATCGACCTGGCATCGGGTAGGAAAACCATTGCAACTGTTGAATTCGATCTGCCGCCGCATTAATGGGGTGCGTCTTTTTGAGTGAATCGACCTGGGAAGGGTAATGATGGTGCCATTTCATATTTTGAGGAATTATTTTTTCGCGGATGGTCTTTGGCTTGTTCAAAAGCTTCCTGTCCATCACGGTGAAAATCTATTCGACGGACGCGTTCAGGGGGATATCGTTTTGTCGATCGATCTGGGTCGGTGGATCGACTTTTCCCTTGGACTTCTTGGGCTCGTTCCCCTTCCGGTTAGGGTTCGAGCCCGACCCAAATTTATGCCCCTCAGATCGGGGCAAGGGTAGAGGCCCATGAGCGAGGGCCATCTCTTCAACCTGAATGAAGCCGCGAGCGATGTCTTGTATCTCGGTCAAGTTCAGAGGTTCAGCCCTGACAATCTCATCCGCCCACATGCAGTTTTGATCATGATCTTATGATTGATGGGTCTATCTTAACGCCTAAGTAAATATGGATGTCGCACAAGTCGTGGGTCCATATTGAAAGATAGGTGATGCAAAAACAATTACTAAGAGTTCTAAAGGTGATAGAATTGGTAAGTTGTACCTACCTAGGGTTTTACTTAGAATGTCCGCGAGTCGTGGGTTCGAGGTAAAATGCCTAGGATCTTAGTACCCATTGGGAAAAGTGTTCCTCTTAGATCTTTGGGATTTCTAGATCTTTGAAAAACAGTGGGAGCTACATTAGATTAAAGACCTTATCTTTTGTATATCGTTATATTTCAGCATGCTCACTAGTTCTCTGTTTTACCATTTAGGTCGTAGATTCTGTGATTCTCTACGTGTTTTGAAATGGCAACCAAAAACCCTCTTGTATCGATCCTCGAGTCAAACAAGTTGACTGGTCCCAACTATTCTGATTGGCTGAGGAATCTAAAAATCATTTTAGATTCTGAGAAGAGAACTTATGTTCTCTTCGAAGGGGAGCCTAGTCCCGAAGGGGAGGCTCCTACTCGGGCCCAGCGGGATGCGATTTAGAAGTGAAAGGATGATAATCTCCAAGCCCGTTACCTTATGTTGGCTAACATGTCTCCGGACTTGCAAAGGCAACATGAGGTCATGGAATTCGCTTGGGAGATTTACGACCACTTAGAGTAACTTTACCGCCCTCATGAACGTGTTACAAGGTATAACACTTCAAAGGAATTGTTCCACTTAAGAATGAAGGAAGGTTCAAATGTCCATGAATATGGACTCAAGTTTCTCGCCCTTACTGAGAAACTTGCTTCCATGGACATGCCACTGAAAGATGAGCTTTCGGTGGATTTGTTGCTAGCTTCGCTCCCACCATCATTCAACCCATTTGTCCTTAATTTCAACATGAATCATGCTGGTGCTACTGTAGCTGAGCTGATTAGTCAGCTTGTGACTGCTGAAAGCACGATCAAGAAGGACAATAAGGTTTTGATGGTGAGTGTTCCATCTTCCTCTTCTGGGCCTTCTAAAGGTAAGGGCAAGAAAGCCCAAAAGAAGAAGAAGAAACCCCTTAGGCCCACTGGTGGCGTTTCGAAGGGGAAGGCCCAAAAGAAGAAGCGAGATCACAAAGAGGATGTTTGCTTCCATTGTGGCAAAGCGGGACATTGGAGGAGAAACTGCCCAGAGTACAAGGCTACTCTAAAGAAAGGTATCTTTCTCGTTGAAGTAAATCTTTCTATTAATTCTAGTTCTTGGGTACTTGATACCGGTTGTGGAACTCATATCTGTAATGATGTACAGATGCTAAGTGAAGTCCAATAACTCAAAGAAGGAGAATGTGTCTTGAAGATCGGCGATGGCTCAAATGTTAAAGCTCGAGCTTTAGGCACAATTAAATTAGATTTAGGTAGTTTTGAGTTAGTCTTAAATAAAGTCCTTTATGTACCGAGCATTATTCGTAATATAATTTATGTTCCAATTTTAGATTGTGAAGGTTATGAAACTTATATTAAGAATGGTAAATACTTTATCAAACGGAACAACTCTTCCGTTCACATCGGTACTCTAAGTAATGGACTTTATCTAACTCAGAATATCAATATTATGAATATACAACGAGAAACGAAGCGTAAGAGAGATGACAAAGTTTCAGCTCCCTTATGGCACGCTAGATTAGGACACATTTCCAAGAACAGAATTAGCAAGATAAACACTTTAGGATCATTCTATGAAAATGATCTTAAGGAGTTAACTTCTTGCGAATCCTGTCTCAAAGGAAAAATGTCCAAAGTCCCTTTTAAAGGAACTGTGGAACGTGCCATTAAGGTTTTGGATTTGATCCATACTGATGTTTGTGGACCGCTTAGTGTAAGCACAAGAAACAATCATCAGTATTTCATAACCTTTACCGATGACTTTAGTCGATATAGTTATGTATACTTAATGAAGTATAAATCTGAAGCTTTTGAGAAATTCTTAGAATTTCAAAAGGAGGTTGAGAACCAAACTGGTCACAAGATCAAAGCACTTCGATCTGATCGAGGAGGCGAGTATCTTAGTGAAAAATTCCTTAATCATCTCAAAGATAATGGGGCTATCTCTCAGTGGACTCCTCCGGGAACTCCTCAGCTTAATGGAGTTTCTGAGAGAAGGAATCGAACCCTACTAGATATGGTTCGTTCCATGATGAGCTTCACTGACTTACCACCTTCTTTCTGGGGTTATGCCCTAGAAAGTGCAGCAAAGATTTTGAATCTAGTTCCCTCTAAGTCAGTCCCTAAAACGCCCTATGAAATGTGGCATGGTAAAATCCCTAGTTATTCTTACTTAAGAATTTGGGGTTATCCTGCTTACGTGAAGAGGACAGTGGGAGATTCTAACTTATGCTACTTTGTAGGTTATCCTAAGGAATCCATAGGATATTACTTCTATGATCAATCTGGGCAACAGGTGTTTGTTTCCAGAAATGCCACTTTTCTTAAGGAACCGTTCCTTAAAGAAAAGAAAGGCAAGATCATAGAATTAGAGGAAGTACAAAGTGAGCCCACGCCTCCCACTGAAGAAACGTCTCCTTCTGATCAACTACAACCAATCACGAATTTCGATACACACGTAAATCCTCCTCTGAGGCGTTCTGAATGCACTCCTAGACAGCCAGAGAGATGGTATGGATTCTTCCATGAGATCTCTCAAAAGGATAATGATCTTTTAACATATGAGGAGGCACTTTCAGATTCTGACTCTGAACAGTGGATAGAAGCCATGAACTCTGAAATGGATTCCATGAACTCCAACCAAGTTTGGGCCTTGGTAGATTTGCCTGATGGGGTCAAACCCATAGGTTGCAAATGGATCTTTAAGAGAAAGCTTGGAGTTGATGGAAGCATTGCAGCCTACAAAGCAAGACTGGTTGCAAAAGGATTCATTCAAAGACCCGGCGTGGACTTTGATGAAACCTTTTCACCAGTTGCAATGCAAAAGTCTATTCGGATCATGCTTGCCATTGCTGCGTATTATGACTACGAGATATGGCAAATGGATGTGAAAACTACCTTTCTCAATGGTGACATTGATAAAGACATTTATATGGAGCAACCCATAGGTTTCACATTCAGTGGGAGTGAGCAAAAGGTTTGTAAACTCCAAAGATCAACCTATGGATTGAAACAGGCTTCTAGGAATTGGAGTATTCGATTTGATGAATCAGTCAAAGCGTTTGGCTTCATTCAAATTTTGAATGAATCATGTGTGTATAGAAAGGAATTGGAGACCTCGGTGCAATTCTTAGTACTTTATGTTGACGACATTCTTCTTATTGGGAATTCGAAGGATGACATGAAAGTGACTAAGTTATGGTTATCGAACCAATTCGAGATGAAAGATCTGGGTGATGCGTCATATATCCTTGGAATTAAAATCTATAGAGATAGATCTAGAAGGTTAATAGGACTATCACAGTCGATGTACATTGACAAAGTATTGAAGAGATTCAATATGGAGTCAGCAAAGGTTAAGAACCTTCCTATGAGTGTAGGAATATGTCTTTCAAAGAAGATGTGTCCTAAGACTAACCTTGAGAAGGAAAGAATGACTCATACACCTTATGCATCAGCAATAGGTAGCATAATGTATGCAATGTTATGTACTCGACCGGATGTGGCTTATGCACTTAGTGTAACAAGTCGTTTCCAATCTGACCCTGGAGATGGTCATTGGGCTGCCGTGAAGAATATTCTCAAGTACTTGAAAAGTACTAAAGATTTATTCTTAGTTTACGGAGGTCAGAAAGATCTTACTGTCGAAGGATACTGCGATGCAAGCTTTGCATCTGACTTAGATGATTTTAAGTCAATGTCAGGATACATTTTCTGCCTAAACGGCGGAGTAGTGAGTTGGAAGAGTTCCAAGCAAACGACCACTGCAGATTCGACTACTAAGGCCGAATACTTAGCTGCAAATGATGCAGCTAAGGAAGGTGTTTGGATTAGAAACTTCATTCAAGAGTTGAATGTTGTTCCTAACATGAAAGACCCCATTACTGTGTTTTGTGACAACACTGGGGCGGTTGCTCAAGCAAGAGAACCAAGATCTCACCAACGGACCAAGTACATTATGAAGTATCACCTAATCCGTGATATTATCAAAAGAGGAGATGTGCAAATTGAGAGGGTCACATCAGCAGAGAACGTGGTAGAGCCACTTACTACACCCCTTAGTCGTGAAGCTTTCCAAGGTCATCTTCAGAAGATGGGACTTAGAATAGCTTTAGGACTCTACCATTTAGGTGAAATGGTTCATGAAACGAGCCCTATATCACATAAGTCATGATTAGTAAAATGCTCCAAGCCGATGAGTCCTACAGACAGTGGGAGTGTCAACCTGACTCCTCTAAGGCTTGCTTGTGGGATCACGCCCTTAAGAAGGACCACCTTGTTTCATGGAGGTGCAAAGTGTATAGTTGATACGTGCGTGCTACATGAGGGTGCTTACTTTAATAAGTAAGTTCACTGAGGTGCCCCGTGTGAAAACATTCCTAAATGGGAAAGAAAGTTTCTATTTCAGGAAATGGAAACTTCCAGATTAGGAAATATCTCACGAGTCATTGATGTGATTAATTGATCCTTAGACTTGAGGTTCCTTGTCACTTTATGAGTTAACTCTGTAGTCTTAGGTATAAGCTTTAAAGGGTGTCGCCTTAGACAACTGATTCAAGGCTTATGCTGGGGCTGCACAAGTGATTCATGAAAGTGAATGAGAATCAAGAAAGGACCTACACTTGCATATGCAAGGTGATCTCTTATTGTGTAAGTCATTCATATGCCATATGGAGTCCTTGGCCAAGGCAGTAGATCAAGACATCAAGAAAAGGTTTTCTTGGATTGAGATCAAATGGATATGAAATGCACTTAGCTTTAAGACCGGATTATTAGGGTTCTGATTATTCCCTTGCCCTAGATCTTGGTTGAGAGATAGTAAGTAGGAGGATTGTATCTCACATGAATCAATGACTTAAAGGTTCTGTCGAATCCGAACATTCCAATTCAGCTAGGGGTTAAACACCTGTTGCTAGACTATGGTCGTTTAATCTGTGGACCGATTATTTAATTAGTGAATTAATTAATTGGGGTCACTGCTAATTGAATTGAGAACCTAGAGGGTCACACACGACAACTTGGTTACATGAGTTGAGGCTTTAAAATGATTAAACGAGTTAATCAGGCCAAGAGGGTTCCACACGTGTGGGTCACGTGAGTGACACGTGTCCTTGTGACACGTGTCCCACATGTGTATATATATATATATTAAATAATTAAATGTGTTAATAATTTAATAGACTTTGGTTTAATTTTGAATTAAAAAGAAAGTTTTATTTTGGAGAAAAATAATCTAGTTAATTAATTATGAATTAATTGATTAGATAAAAATAAGTTATTTATTTTAAATAAATAAAGTATAAAATTATCCAAAAATAGTTTGGATATTTTAGCTCTCTTGAAAGTTGATTTGAATTTGAATTCAAAGTCAAAGTCAAAATTACTTGATGATCAAGTAATAGGAGAGAGGGACCAAAATCCTTAGCCCATAAGGACTAGGGATTTTCGGCCACTCCCTTATTATAAATAGGGGAGCTCGAGCTCCCCTTAGAGCGAATTGGCAATTCTTTTGGTTCATGTGTTGAACACCATCTGATAACTCGTTAATTCGTCATCTTTATGATTGGATTATGCCCCGAATTATACTTGATTTGATATTATTTATAAAGAATTGATGCTTGGTTGTTTATTTTATAGAATTGAGGCTTGGGGAGGCGTGAGGTTTATATATATTTCGGACAACAGATTTTTGAAGGGGGACGAAAAACACTTTGTGGCAGCAGGAGTTCGGCATCCTTGGGGAGCAACCATTCGACATCACAGTTTCTTTCTTCTTTTAGATTTTTAGTTTATTTATGTTAAAGAATTCCTCTATTGTTTTTATGAATTTTAGTAGCTAAGTTTTTAATTATCTAGCTAGGGATTAAGATTCGATTTTGAATATTGTGAGACCTAAACATTTTTATTAATTCATGTTTATTTAGGCATTTATCTTATCTCCGTGTTTCGTGTTTATTGTGATTAGGCAATTTTGGGATAGTGCACGATCTCTAGGTTGTTTAATTTGCATATAGCCAATCTTGATGCTTGAAGTGTAGTAAAGTTGATTGATAATTTGTGGTAAATTAGTGACAGGGTCTTAGCGATAACATTCCTCGTTCACTAAGGGATTTGATAATCTAATTTAAATCTTGCGTGTGTCACGACTTGGTTAATTAGGGTTGGTGTTTTTATAGTTCTTAATGCTGCGGATTCATTAAATCCTGTCGAGTGTCTCTAGGGGTTGTGAATTTGTTAGGGAAGATAACTGTCGAGTGTCTCTAGGTTATCCGATTAATTAAGTAAAAACGAGGTTGAGTCGAGTGTCTCTATCAACTATAGCCAATCTGTCTGAATAACTTGAATTTATCCTTGAGTCGATGATCAATATAACAATTCGAATCGAATATCCCTGGCTAGGTAAATCTCCCTCTGATTGATTTAATCCTACGTGATCTTACTTGCTTAGTTTTAGTTAGCTTTTTAATTCTTGTTATTTATTTTAATCGCATACTTAGGTTAGAATAATTCTAAAACCCCCCTTTTAATTGTTACTTTCCGTGAATTACTTGGAATTGTTAGGAATAAGTCAACCAGTCTCCGTGGATCGACCCTGTTTATGCTATACTCTGTGTTTAGTCGTTAAATAGGTATTTTAATTATTTTTGACGGATTCGACACCTGTCACCATCCTTTCTCCAAGATAAACGAAACCCTAGGTTAAGCCTAAACACTAACTAGAGAACTAGCATCCTTATTAGTTAGATTGTAGTCAAGTTGGTGGACTATCTCTAGAGAGCTTCAAGTTAGAAGTTTGAAGATTCGAGCTTTACCAAGGAGAGGGGATCAAGCCGCGAGAAGAGCGTTCTTGGGTGGCTTGAAACGCTTCAAGAAAGACAATTAAGAAAGTAAGTTTCTTATCCCTACGAATTTGGATACACGATTGCGAGTCCAAGGTCCTTTTGTTGGAAAATTTTTAAATTTCCGCTGCTTTCTGATTCGTGTTTTCCAACACTAAATAGGTCTCGAGTTCGAGTCCATGAGAGTACAACTACCATTGGTCGGGAGAGCTTTACATTCTAAATGGTTCATCTCAGTTTGACCATGGAAATGAGCTATAAAACTAAAAAAAAAAAGTTGTACATCCTAAGTGATCCGTCTCGACTCGACCCATGAAAATGAGATATAAAACCGAAAAAATTATAAGAATATGTTTTCTTTTATATATGACATGGCAAAACATCGTTGGTCCACGTGGATCTGTCAAATGGGATCCACGTGTGCTCTATATGGCGCTAAGCCAATCAAAGATTGACACGTGGCATCCTGCCTCGCATCCCACAAGACCTGATAAGCGACACGTGTCACCACGTGGCCGCCACGTACAAGCCAGGCTATCAGATCGACACGACTGAACCTCCCGTTCCTTGGCTCACCAAGGACTACCAGTCAGCTCGAGTTCGCCTAGGCTGATGTCGATCTGATATTCCCTTGATCGATTCATCTGTCGATCTGCCTTATCGCCCCAAAACTGTCCTCAAGTGTCGTACCTCGATCCATTAGTTCGAGTACGAGCCACCAGACAAGTACGTGCCCTAAAGCACGTTTGTTGGACACGGGTGGGCCACTCCTTCCCCCGTATCAGAGTATCTGCAGGCATTTAATGCCCAGTCGTACCTGTCTATACCAAAAGAATAAAGAAGGTACGCCCGTTCTTCTCTTTGGCTAGCTCGAGTGTCCGACCATCAGGTCCTCCACCGGCAACGTAATTAATGCATAGGCGCGGTACACGCACTACTGTATTAATTGGCCAAGGCTATAAATACTCCTCCCCGAAACCGTAGTTGGCAAGCTTTTTAGAGTATTTATTTCTCTCACTAAGATCTCAATACTGACTTGAGTGTCAGAGAGCCAAACTTGGGTAAAACCCCAAGTCCTCCAAACCTACCACCTAGTTCGACAACTCGGATCGACTAGATTTGAGCCGGATTAATATATATATATATATATATATATATATATGAATATGTTTTCTTTTATATATATATATATTTCAAATATTTTTTGATATTTCAAAGATTGACTTAATTTTTTTTTGCAGTGTGTTAAAGTTAGCAACTGCGCGGCCTTTACGACCTCACTTGGACAACCTCTCAAACTACTCAAAGGACAAAGATATATATATGGTAGACCAGCAGATCTTGCTTACAAAAACCTATATGTATAAGTCTATACATACACGTACACATACATATATATATATATGCCCTCAAATACACACACTAAGACGTGTGCGTGCGTGTGAGTGTTTTGCCCTCAGCTGCGACTCTTCTGATGACTTGGGTAAAGAAAAGTAGCTGCTTGTTGGCTTTTTCGTTGATAAATTGTGAGAATTAATTGCTTTAATTTGAAGTTAGGATTTTCTTGATTTTTTATGCTTGAAATGTAAATGTATACTTTTTTAAATTTTTGTTTGCCGGTTTTAAAGCATGATCTGGTTAATTCTTTCATTTTATTGACGAATTTTAAATTGTCAATTTTGTAGAATTTAAGTTTCATATCTGTGTATTTTTTGTGGGTAAATGTTTTTTCCCATCATGGATCTATTTTATCCTAATTTAATTTGCAATTTTGTGTTCAAATTTTTGGTTCTTATAACATAAATATATATTTGAGAAGCAAATCCAACCTTTTTCTCAGTTCTTCATTTTTAATTTTTTTTTGTAGATTTTCATTAATTTTTTCTCATAATTTTGATAAATTTCTAGCTTTTCTCATTTTTTTAGCAATTCTTTATGATTTTTAGTTTAGTTATAGTGAATAATTCCCTCAAATTTGATGCAATTAGGGTGCTAAATAGTTTATTGATAGTGAAATTGTTGCATATATATATATATGTTAAAGAATTGTTTCACTAATTACACTGAATCCCCTTTCTTTGCATCTTTGGGTTGCAGAGATCCTGATCTCTGTTGGAACAAGAGCGAATTTCTCAATCTCCATGCGTGTTCGGAGCACACTTGCATTGCGAGAAGTACCTGAACGAAGGCGGGCTTGCCTCAGTTTAGATTCGATAAGTCTTCTTACTCTGTTATTTGTCTGTCATTTCGCAGCTTATTGCTTGATTTTATCTTAAAATGAGCTAGCTGTTGCATTTACATGCTTCTAAAGTTCAGCAGTTATTCCATGCAATAATGAATTACAAAATGGTGAATCTATTAAAGAACTTGGATTTGAGTTGTCAATATTGTCTAGAGTGGTTAGATGCCATTTGTGTGCGATGCGATGCAAGCGCATTCGGGTTGCAGTATGGATATATTACATACTAGTACATATATAGTTCATATTTGTGCAAGTCTATGTGGTCGGTTACTAAGTTTCTTCTGAGGATTGTCCACGCAAACCGATTTCTTACCAGCCTAAACGACGACGACAACCAGTTCGTTCCTGAGTTTCCAAAAAATATCTTCACGTGTACAGGCATAAGGAGATGTTCTGCACATCTGGTATCCCAAAATGCCAGGCAAAGATCAAGAAGGGATGCTGTGTTACTGGACTAAGAAGCCTTATTTCTCAAACGTGCCAAAAATGACATATACCTGCCCTTCGATGCAAGAGACGGCTCAACTATTAATATGTAAACAAGATAAATTATTAACCAATTTGCTAAGAAGTTTTTCTTAGCAAAATTACTCGAACAGGAATAAAAACTGTTAGGAAGAACTCCATACAAACTAGATAGTACACGGACAATACTATCGAAATAGTTGGCATGCTGTAGACACACACAAACACAGAGATCTTAGGTTACTCACACTTTCGGCATATTTCAGGAATTTAAATAAGATTCATTGGTTCCTTTATTTCTTATACTACCTCCTTAGCAACATCGTCAATGGTTCAGCAAGGAGCTAAATCAGCCAGCAAAACGCCACCAAGAAAATCGGGCTCATCCATTAGCCACACCTGCTCGTCCCCAACAAACCTAGCATTTTGGGCCACCATATGTGCAGCAGCATTTCCTGACGTCTGTACACGTGAGAAAGAGCAACTGCCTAATTGCCTGATATAGCTTTTGGCTTCCTGAAGAATAGAACCCTTTGAATCCAGACTCTCGAGTCCGTCCATCGTTTTGTCTGAGTCACCTTCCAATACAATATTAATGAAATAGTATTCGACAGCAAATTCAACAGCACATTTTGCAGCCAATGCGTTCACATCAGTTGTTAGGTTAGGGAAAAACCGTGCTTGAGCCGCCATAAATTCTCCTTTCCAGTTCCTGACAACCACCCCAACCCCAACCCCGCAACTTGCGCCAGAGGTGCTCACATCCTCAAGAAAGTTGACTCCAGCAAAATTCACCTTGTAAAAATCAGGGGGCGGTGGGACCCACCTTTCCGGATAATTCGATACTCCATGTTGAGATATCGATGTTGTACCATGAGTTTCTTGAGCCGAGCTGCTTGATTCACCTGATTGAGTTCCGGCATCCTGGAATTATTTGAAATATAATTTATTCAAAGGTAGTTGTTTGAAATCACTAAGAAAAAGTATTCGCTGAAAATTAAAGGAATAGAGTCTGGTGTTTTTGCTGCTTCAACTTCTCTAAAAGCACTCCTCCAAGAGCACAAAGTTTTTGCAGATACACCTTAAAACCTTTCAATATGTCATGTGGAATATTATTAATCTTATTGTATGCCATGAATTTATTAACTCTTCCTCTGTTCTTCTCAGGTCATGCATGTGTTTCAGCAAAAGATCGATATGAATAACAGTCGTTAGTAAATTGTACCTTTATTTGAAGAGCAGCGATGTCCTTCTTGAGAAGTGAGTTCTGAAACAAAATAAAGATTTATATTCAGTTTAAATTATAATCATAACTATTGGTGTTCTTGCAGTTGGAAGATGGCTAAACCTTTTTCTTCGTCACATATTTGAGTGCTGTTTCAAGTTTTGCTTCGAGCTGGTCTATCTCCTCTGTACTAAAATGCCGAAGATTCTCGGCCTTTATTAGCCTGTTTGGAAGAGAATTATAGGATGTCAGGAGTTTTGGAGAACGAAAACAAGAGAATGTTGCTGCAATTTTGGATTCAGACCTGAGGTATTTTATCTTTTCCTCGATTCCACTGCTCATTTCAGTGTGATTCGTGTATTTCCCCTGCAATAAGGAAAAACATTATTGACAAAAGGATGGTACGATGTTAGCGGTGGCATACTTATGTTATTACACATGCTGTGGATGATGAATCTGCCAAGAAAATGGTAATTTCGCACCCCTCAAACAATTATCTAACCCTCCTTACTAAGAATCTTGGCTTTTGCCTGTCTGTCCCTGATGTCGATAACACGACCACCCCATAACTCTGAGTAATTACTTAAACCTACATCCTTCAATTTCAAGATTAGAAATAACCCCGTTAGATTGTCAAAATCAATCAAAACTAAACAGAAGTTTCTTAAGAACTTGGATGCTATTAGTCCATATATGCAAGATCAGTTTAAAGCTTGATTTGTAACACCATTTAAATGTGTAATAAATAACAGAAAGAGTAACTGTGATAGGGATGTCTGCATAATCTTGAAACTAAAAGCCAATAACTGTGTAGTTGTATATATTTACAGGGAATACAATCCAGACCATTTCTAGTAAAATTAACTATATCTTTACCAACTACGTTCGATAATTTCGAGTAATTTTATGCCGACAGGGAAACAGGTACCTGGGATTCGACTTCGTGGCCCTCGGAGCCCAAGTGCACAGATAACTTGTTGAGTATGTCTTTGATGCTTCAGAGAGATGAGAGAAAAACAATTTTTAGCAGAGAGAGAACAAGTTAGCAAGTACAATTAACTGTCCCCAAAGTTTCTCACCTGAAATAAAAATTTCCAACACGGTATAATCAACAGCTAACATTTCCAAAGAGAACAGTTTAACATCACAATTCTGCACAACAAGAGTAAGAAAAGGGGTGGAATCAAGAAAAGACATTCAACGATGGTTTTCTTATGTCGACGGCCACGAATACAGCAGAAAGTTGGTAATAAATCTCTACCAAGTGATCTCTAGCAGTTCAATGCATGATTTATTCATTCTTTTTCTTGGCGATACTCTGGCATAGTTGCTCAGAGATAGCCATATGCAATCCTCTATGTTTTATCTCTCTGTTGTTGAGCTGTAAGCTGTTGGATGTATACCATCTCCCTCTACCTGAGGGAGGGTGGGCTACTCAAATCACCTTTGTATTATTGTTACGTTTTCTTAATGTCTTATCAGTTCTTCCTATTATATGAAGTTCTTAAGCAGCACCATAATGCAGTCAATAATTGCATTGTTCTATTCACCTTTTTGCACTTTACTACATGAACTTTCAAGTGTCAACTATCATTACATATACTATTTGATGAATTGCATTTTATCGTTTAGCGGTGTCTCAGGCTTGTCAAACCAGCCGGGAAGTTTGCACCTGCCGGCCCATGACAGCTGCGACTGGCATGAAACACTGTATATGTACCAAATTCTAATTACTGAAATAGCTTAGTTAGAAACGGGTAACAAATGAAAAGTTCAGATAGTAAAAGGGCCTACGAAGCTTCGTGTAAAAACATTGCAGAAAGTGTGGAATTGCTGCTGCATCACAAAATCTTCAAGAATGAAGAACAACATAACCAGCTTCAAAAAGGAAATAAAACAGATTGAAGAGACAACAACATCCAGTAGTGGAAAGAATCAATGCAAGAATGAGAGTTTCAAATGAACTATAGGAAATGATAATTTGAGGTTCAGTAATGGGATATCAGTTTGAGCTCTCCATGTTTCCTATGGTATTCCACATCAACCACAGGGTTTTCAAAACATTACAATTACACCCCATAATTCCCATGAGACTCTCCAAGATCCCCTAACTACAATAGTTCTTACCATCCTCCACTTGGGGCATATCAAAATGACCAACAATTGTGTGGTACCTATGATCATTACCATCAACTCCTAATAAACGTTACATTTACCTCCATTTCTCTATTTTACATTGATAGCACATCGGTCCTCAATGTTTCACGTCACACTCTACTGCTTACCCCGCTAATCCAAATCTAACTCTTCAATAGCCGATCCTCCCATTCCCCGCTTCTTGTGTAACCCTTTCAACACGATTTGTGAATTCGCTTATCACAACGAGTTCATAGTTGCCCGGTATATTTTTGTAGATATCGCGCACGTTTAATGAATTATGCTACTTATGCCCAAAAGGGTGTGATATTTTTTATGTATATGTATTTAATATGCTGACAATGTTATATATGAAATTTGTTTTCACCTTGGACTAGTAATGTTAATATCATTGGAACACTCATGCAAACTTAATAGATGTGTGTCTCTCCATTCATGCAAGAACTTTTCAATTTATGGTCGTCCATCAAAATGAAACTACAGTAAATATAAATCTATATAATTCATATAAGCCAAAATGAGCATATATAAGCCCATTCAATTTCAATCCTTGATAATAGGCTTCCCAATAGCTTAACATCATGTCATATGTCCATCCCCAATCTACCACTATAAATATCACACTATTCATTTAGGAAAACTTAACATACATTTACTAAATCTGTTTTCTTACTACTAAAATATTTTAATGTTTATTATCTGATTTGAAAGTATTTTACTGTTCATTATCTGATTTGAAAGTCTAAGGATAACATACACTCACTAAATTCGTTTCCTTACTTTTTAAGTATTTTACTGTTTATTTTACAGTTTATTATCTGATTTGAAAGTCGAAGTACTTATGTTTAGAGCCTTTCTAAAGGTTGTTTGTATATTCAGATTGTGAAGCTAAAGGACTTGTGTTCCATCACCTCTTTAGCTTAAAGAATTAAACTTATTGATGCAGATGCAAAAGGATTTTTGAATATGTAGATCTCTCTCTACCTTAAAAGAATCTTAATAACTACAAGTAAATTACATATGTTTTTGACCATGATTGTGTTACTACATATATGTTTCTTATCCATCTTCTTATGATCATCTAATTAGTTTTGCCATTATTGTAATACAAAGTATTTGGAATAGGTACTCTTTGATATGATATCCACACTACAGCCAAAATCATGTCTATTATTCCTATTTTCTTGGTTGGGGTGATAGATGGATGGATAAAAAGTAATTCAAAGATACTAAAATCATTGTTTTATTTGTGAAGTTATTCGATTCAACTTCAATACCATTCACGTCAACAATTCTTGAATTTCAAACTTATTAATTAAAATTCAGTCCATTACTTCACTCAAACTCACTAGTTATTACAATATTACTAATGGATAAGCAAGGAAGCAAAGACAAGGAGTATTTACAACTCTGACAGCACCAACAAAGGAGCCAATAAGGCAAGAGTATTTTGTGGGGACTGTCTCCTTCTTACAAGATAAACATGAGAACTTTATTGACACGTCTCACTCCTAAACTTTATACATGCAAGAAAGATTTTAGTTTCCTTAACAAATGTAACAAAGCTACGTATGAGCCTACAAGGCATATTTAAGCAGTCGGTTAGTTAAAATATCTCGACACAAAATATCTCAAAATATCACAACAAAAAACACGCAATAAAAGCAAAACAGGCTTCAAAGGTCCATCGTGAAAGTTTATTTAATTGGTCTCTCACATCTTCTATAAAGATCAACAAAGAATTACCATATATATGCATGCCTGTGTGATATTATCATAATTACTAGAGTTGAGGAGTAAAAATGTCTAATCCAATTAAATTTAGACATGATATGTATATACATGCATAATATTATAACATTTGAAATTGAGATTCGAAATATATATATACCAATCACACGATAGAAATAACGACTCATTTGCAGTAAATTTGCAAGATTGAATTTGGAGTAGCATTTAGTCCCCATTAGTTTTATAATCAAAAATGAATTGTCATGTTTATTCGTTATATCTCATCTTTATCTGTTAAAGCCTAAAGGAGAAAGATGTTTCAACTTTAGAAACAATATCTATATATACTATATATATACACACAAGGTTTAACTTTATATGCATGCAATTGCAACGTAGGAGCTGCGTGGCAGTGACCAACCCTCACACTCCGCCGCCTCAATTCTCGAAAGAAGTATATAAAAGATCAACACTCCGAACTAATCCAAGCATAGATTCTCGAACAAAGATGGTAAACAGACAATAATCACGCAGAGCAGAGACATAGACCAGCAAAGAGCAGCAGCAGAAACTAGCTTTAAGATCAAGAAGTTCTGAGATTGAAGTTCTGAAAAAATATTGATCACGAACATCATTTGCACTCAAAAAAAGAGAAAACTATAAACATGAGATCAGAAGAATGAACTGTACTTGGAGCTAGAGTATTGGTAGAGCCTCCGGGAAGGTGAGACGACGATGACAGCAACTTCAGCATCGCATAGAACTGATAGTTCATGAGCTTTCTTCTCGAGCCCTTGCCGCCTCTTGGAAAAAGTTACCTGTCTAGCTGCTATATCGTCGATTTTCTTGATCTTGATCCTCACTCTCCCCATGCTGAATGAAACAATTGAGACAGAAAGATGGAAAGTTGGAAACTTTATACTGTTTTCATGATTATTGGCAGTCATTAGTGAATAGTACAGCACATGATCAAGAAATGCGAAGGCCCTTTTGACTCAACACATAAATTTACTAGCTTTGTGAATAGTGTTGAAGAAAAGAAACTGTACTGAAAGTCTGAAACACTAAAAGTCAAAAGAATTTATCTGTCTTTCTTCTGTGTTGATGATGGAAGGATCATAAAATATGTTGTGAATATTCTGTTGGATTTGCAATTTTTGGTTTTAATTAATTGTTCAAGATTAAACCCAGACTTTGAAAGGGATCGAAAAGCCCTTCTTTTAAGCACAAGTAACCAAGATCGACATCTTGAAATAGGGGTTTTCAACCCTATATTTGCGGATCTATATTTTGTGAGCAAAAGGGACAAACAGCCAATCATTATTTAACAAAAACCCACCAAAGAAACCTATTAATTCGACTTTTCTTTATGGGATTACGAGAAAACCAACAAAAATCCATTTGTTCACCCCAAGAAAATTCACCAAATCAAAACAGGAAACCACGTCGTTTCGAGTCAGTTCAGTGGGTAGGAAAAAAGATGACATTTTTCTCAGCAAGATTTCATTTTTCTTCAATAAATACAAATCTGTCAAAAAATTGTAAGAAACCCTCGAACGTCTTCTCTGTAAACAGATCAAACATGAGAGATCTGAAGCTCTTTATCAAACATAAACACCAAAAACAATCAATTTACCTTTTCTGACATAAAAGAGTGGAGCTGATAGTGCTTTTCGTCACAAGAAACAACTAAGGGAAACAAGAAATTAAACTCAGTGAAGCCAATAAGAATAGCATCTCTGAAGACTGGAAAGTGAGAAACTATATATGAAGAGCAGCAAAATAGGGCTTACATATATAGAGGAAAGGAGGAGAAAAGGTTCAGCTCTTAAGCTTACTTGTAAGAGGGTTTCGTGGGGTAGATTAGAGAAACCCAAGCACAAAAGAATCTGACACTTGTCCGAGAAACACTTGCTCCAAGTAAGCCAAGTGGTGTCTCAATAATATCCTCGAAGTTTACATGAATTGCAATTATATCCTTTAATGTGGAGATTCTTGGTTGTGTTTTTGCACTACGTGGAGGATTTAATTGTAATTAAGAGTCTTTATAACTTTGGTTATATATGTTTAGCTTTTGACAGTTTGTAGTTAGGAATATTTGATTCTAAGTTGGAATACGGAAATGTTTTTGCACTACATGAAGGATTTGTTAGAGGCTTTCTTGTTTGGTTAATGTAGTTTTAGTAGTGCGCTCGGATTCACGAATACTTTTAAAAATATTATTTTATTGTGTCGTAATGTATTATATATCGTGTCTGATACTTTTCACGAAAATTTTTTTAAAAAAATTCATATCGTATCCGTGTTGCAATATCCAAGAACGTAGCCAAAATTTACGAGGAGAGAGGGGCGAAACTAAAAATTTTAAAATAAAAGAGCTAAAATTTATAATTGGGGGGCGAAAATCTAAAATTAGAGGGGCAAAACTAAAATTTTTCTAAAATATATGGAGGGTAAACACAATTTTTCAAATTTTAGGGGGGGGGGGGGGGGGGGGGGGGGGTCATCAAATTTTTAATCTTGATTATAGTAATTTAATTATATGTGGGGATGTTATGAATTATTATGCACGGAAACTAATACGAGATACGAATATGATACAATATAAAGGTTCGATAGAACATAACATGATAAGATGATATTTTTATAAATGTTTGTGAATTAAATATGTCAATACATGTATTGTTCCATTCGATCTGTTAGGCCCCGACTTTACCTCGACGGTTATGCCACGATGCCCTTAAAGCCTATACGCGATGGATAGACTCCTGTAACCATGACATATTTGCTTGCTTGAACATAATTTCTTTCGAAAAGAAAATAAATTTCCACAAAACAAAAAAAAAAATCCTTTTTACGAGGTACAAATCAAAAATATTCCTTATTTTTAATAAATTAATTAAGTTTTCACATTATCAAATCTCATTTCCTCACAAAAATTAAGTATTTTTATGTCAGCACCTTCATTGAAAATGGCAAATTGAGATCATTTATGGACAAAATTAGGGTATAATTCAAAAGTTAATAACACAAAATCTTTTGAATAGATAACAATAATTTCTTTTTGACTATTTTAACTAATACATGGAGTTCAGGGGAAAAAAAAGAAAAAAAAAAAAAAACTCTTTATTATAGCCACAAGATAACTACATAAAATTTAGGGATAAATAGTTTTTGTCATCCGAACTATAGACCATTTGACAATTCACCATCCAAACTATTTCGCCCCCAAAACCACCATCTAAACTTTGAATTCCTGACAAACCACCATCCAAAAGCGGTTTTGACTCTTTTTTCAGCGGTTTTTTCTCTTTTTTTAGCAGTTTTGAATGTTTTAAGGGTAAATCTATGAAAAAATAATAAAGAGAGAGAGATTTACATGTGTTAAAACATTCAAAATCGCTGAAAAAAGAGTCAAAACCACTGAAAAAAGAGTCACAACCGCTTTGGGATGGTGGTTTGTCAGGAATTCAAAGTTTAGATGGTGGTTTCGGGGGCGAAATAGTTTGGATGGTGAATTGCCAAATGACCTATAGTTCGGATGATAAAAAATCATTATCTCTAAAATTTAAGCTGGAATATTAGGAATGTGATTGTTTTATTTCATTTTGATAAAAAAGTACGAAAGTTTCTAAGGATGACATAACTCTTATTTTAATTTCATTAGGGTTTTGAGTTCAGGCATTCAGAAAAATAAACATTTATTATAGAATGAATGCATTTCTTTAATTGGAAAATAATTTTAATATTAATGGTATTTAAATTTGTTTTGTTTCGCTGGATGTTAATTTGGACGCAAAATCATCAAAAAATTTATATGTTGAGGGAGATTTGGATCTGATTTGAACCTGAAAGCAATAGTAAATGTAAGGTTAAAGGTCAAAATAGGAGAAACAGATGTTGTAACCTATTTTAGTTTTCCGGCAATTAAGCCAGTTAATTTGGTCAAGATTGAGTCGATAGACAGTTTAAAAAATTTGATGAGGAATATTAATGAAAAAGAGTGAGGATATATCACTATCCAAAAGGCTTGGTCATGTTAGTTTAATTGAAAATTTCGTGGTCGGTTTTCTACCTGCACAACTATTATTTATGGAAAATTTTGTAGTAGTAATTTGACTCAACTTGAACTCATAATTAAATATAAAACTAAAAATAATTTACTTAAAAATACTTCCAAATTAAATTCACTACTTGTCTAAAAAATAAAGCAATTTTTATATATATTGAAATAAAGATAATTTGCAACAAGAATCGAACCCCAAAGATGGAATATTAGAACTAGATAAAAAAAAAGGAAAGTCTAGTTATTTCCCTGTCAAGAATAAAATAATCAAAGGAAAAGGGAATATATATATATATTCCCTTGGCAAATAAAACCCTATTTTGTATAATATAAAGAAACTTTGACGCAGACATCTGATGGAAATTGGGACAATATAAGCCAAGTATCAAAATATGTTGTTGGCATTGTATATATATATATATATATATATATATATATATCGTATAATCCACCGACACTTCTAAAAATATTATTTTACCGTGTTGTATTGTGTTGAATACTCAAGTTCGACATTGTGCCCGATACTTCTCGGGTAAAAAATTTGTAAAAAGATATGTGTCGTATCTATATCCATGCAACATAGTATAAGACACATCTTCAAAGAGGATATGATTAAATGTGGTTTATTTCAACCAATGTTTTCAGGATCGGACCGTTAAACGAACCGGAAAATCAACTGGGTTAAGGGTTAGTGGTTCAACCGTTGGGTCAACCGTGGTCGAACCGGTGACGTTATAATTATGAAATAAATATTATTAAATATTAGAGATAATAAATAATATATTTTTTAAATTTTATTTTCAATTTTTTTGTTAGTTCATATTTAAATCTAATATGATAATGTAAGATTATTCTACAAAACATGAAATTGCAACACATAAGATTGCATAATATATGAAATTGCATAATACAATAACAAAAAAAGTTGAAAATCAAATAAATTAAGGTTTATTTTCTAAATTTTTAATAATTTTAACTAAAAAAATCTTTAAAAAAAAAATATTTTCTAAACCGGTCGGACCATATGACCCGCGAACGGTTCGTCGGTTTAAACGGTCCGACCGCGGTTTTTACCGGTTCTCTCAAAATAGAACGGTTTTGAGTCAATCCGGTTTTAGAGGATGGACCGGACCGTTCCTTGGACCGGTTGACGGTTCCAGCGGTCAGACCGTCCGGTCCGGTCCGGTCCGGTCCGATCCTGAGAACACTGATTTCAACATCTCTGTCCTTTTTATTATTCGATTATTCCCAAAATGACATAGTTATTTATAAATCAATCTGTACTTATAACGGAACTACATATAAATTAAGTTGCGGCTGATGACCCATCTAATTAACTATATGTGGGATAGAAGTTAATAACATAACAACATTCATGAAATTCAACCAAAACAATGATTAACAAAGGTGCACAAAAATAATTTAAGTGCTATATTCCAATATCAAATAATTCCACAATATAACAAAGATCATCTTCAGCTAATAAATAGCTTGAATGCAGTTTGCTTCAATCTATTCATGATCAGTTGTTGTTCTGAAAAAATATGATTTAATTCAATTCGATTCAATTTAACCAATAACATGCAATAGTAAAATAGCACTGTAGACTGCTACGAGCGTTGCTCCTTGCTATGAGGTTTTCTGGTTCGTCAACAATTACATCATAATTCATAACATAAGACTTTATTAAAACACACAATCTAATAAACAATAACTTTTCCCCCCAAATTGCATTTAACGAAAAAAAATACATTTTCTGTCCATTATTTAAGTGATGAGACTAGAATTATAATTTTTTTGAAAATAATAAGGTTAAATATATCTGATTTTAAAGATATGAGACTAAAATTACTAATTCTGTTGGAGTAAAAAGGTAATTTGCTCTATGTTTGGATATTTAAAACATGGACTTCATTATTTTCACCGTGTGTTAAACGTGGCAACTTTCTCTGCCTTTTACGATGTCATGTGGGGGATTCGGTTAAAAGGGACGTCCAAGTCTTTTTTTAGTTATGTAACCCCTAGTTTCAAAAGAATTGGTTATATAACCCTTTGCTTGATTAGCTCTTAATTAATTACTCAGCTTAATTAAATAGTTGCCACGTCAGGATTTTGCAGACTCTTTTTGGCCCCAAAATTTATACAAAATTAGAATCTGGCCCCAAATCACATTCAACCAATTCTCTCAATTTCTCTCTCCTTCCTGTATGCGACGAAAATCCTATTTTTCTGATATTTCTTCTCCGATTGCAGTGCTGTGCAGTGTTCGTTTGATTCTTCAAAAACTTTCTCTGATTACAGGTACAATGGCAAACAACAACAATCAAAGGTATTGAAAGGTTTCGGTTCGTTTGAATTTTTTCTGAACCCTAATTTTTGAACTGCGTTTTCACTGAACGATTGAACTGAGTTTTTTCTGAATCCCATCTATCTGGGTTTAATGCAGTACATTCCCTAACCTGTTTTGGACGCCAATATAACGCCAATACAAAGTGATCGCGCACTCGATTTTATCAATCGTTTGCGCGATTTCTATAAATCGCTCACGCGATTCGTTTAAATTTTTTCTCAAACCTATTTGTTGAACTTCGTTTTCACTGAATGATTTAACTGAGTTTTTTCTGAACCCCATCTATCTGGGTTTAATGCAGTACATTCCCTAACCTATTTTGGACGCCAATATAACGACAATACAGCGTGATCGCGCACTAGATTTTATTAATCGCTTGCCCGATTTCTCAAAATCGCTCACGCGATTAGTTAATCGCACACGCGAATTTGATGAATCGCGCACGCGATTTTATCAATCGATCACGCGATCAAATTTTTTGTTTCTCAGTTTTGTACTGCATGCATGGTTAAAATTTTTTTTTTTTTTTTAATGTTGTAAAGGAACGGCGACTGGGTTATGTCAAAATTTGTTATTGGATTTCAATTTGGAGTGTGGGAAGAAGAAACCACGTGTTTGAATTGGGTTGCGGAGAGCAAGCAAACTTCTGCTATTCTTGTGAGCAACCAGACTACATTCCAAATGTTGATAAGTGATATTATAGAACAATCAGGACGACTTACTTGCTCCCATGATGATGTGCGCGTGAAATATTCTCTTACAAGTGCACCTCCAACCTGTTATCCAACTGAAATAAAGACTGATCACGACCTACAAGTTTATTTTGCCGATATCTCTCCTCAAGGTTGGAGGCCCGTTTTGAAGGTTTTCTTGGATAGGAAGGAGAGTCGAACAGAATCCGAACATGTTGGTACAAGCGGGTTTACTTATCAGGGTGAAGATCAATACCAGCATCAGTATGAAGACTTCAGTCTCCCTGATATCAACGATCAAGAATTCAATCTTCCCAATAACACCCTTTCTATAAACGAAGAAATGGTAGATCGTTGTAATGAAGATCTTCAAAATCCTTCTGAAAATGTGATCGAGGAAGAAGTGCCCGATCAATGTATTAATCAGGAGGAAGCCATTATATGTTATGATAATCCAGAGGCCAGGATTGAAAGTCATACATGGGATGATGGCTCAGGTTTTAATGAGGATGAAGAGTTTATTAACAAAGAAGATGCCATCATGAAGATCAACCTTGTTGCATGTAAGGGAAGCTTCCAATTACGAACGATAAAATCTACAAAGTCCCTTCTTGTTCTGGGATGTTATTCGCAGGATTGCAATTAGTGGTTTCGGTGTGTTAAATATGTTAATTCTGAAAGATTTATCCTCAGAAAGTATAACCGGATGCACACTTGTGGGTTGGAAGAAGCAAGTACCACTCATCAACAGGCTACCGCAAAATTGATTGGGGACTTAGTGAAGCCATTGTTTTTTGACAAGAAAGGTCCCACACCAGGCGAAATTAAAAAGTACGTCGAAGCTGAATTGGGGGCCAAGGTTAGTTACTGGAAATGTTGGATGGGCAGAATACATGCCAAAAATATTGTCAGGGGATCACCTGAGCATGGATATGCAATTATAGATGCATATCGTTATATGGTAACTCTTAAGAATCAAGGAAGCGTCACTGAATTGGTTCTTGCCAACGAAAACAGGTTTCTTCATTTTTTTGTTGCATTCGGACCATGCATACGGGGTTTTACGTACATGCGCAAGGTGTTAGCCGTTGATGGTTGTTTCTTAACCGGTAAATACGATGGTACTCTCCTTTTGGCTACTGCACAAGATAGTGAGAACCATACCTATCCGATTGCATGGGCAGTGGTTGATTCCGAAAATAATGCATCATGGGAGTGGTTTTTTATAAATTTAAAAAGGATAGCACCGGATAGTGATGATCTCTGTATAATATCGGCTAGACATGTCTCCATAAAAAATGCGGTTGCTAAGATTTATCCTAAGGCTCATCATGGATTTTGTTCGAAGCACTTATCGGAGAACTTGAGACAACGGTTTAAAAAAAGTGCAATCCTTGAGCCATTTTTTAGGGCAGTTAAAGCATATACCGTCGAAGATTTCATGGAGCACTACAAAGAGATCGAACGTATTCACAAACGTGCTGCAGAGTACTTGAAGGATGAAGTTGGTTTTAAGTTATGGAGCAGGGTGCATTCTAAAACAAACAGATATGATGTTCTGACTAGCAACATCGCCGAGTCTGTTAATTCTAGGATTCGATTTGAAAGGGAGTATCCTATCCCTGCTCTGTTTGAGTCTATCATAAGAATATTGGCTGATTGGTTCCACACCCGGAGAACGGACATGATCAACTGCAGTACAGTCCTGGTGCCATCCAAAGAGAAACTTCTCCGGAGTAATCTGGAGAAATCCAAAGGATGCCTTGCACAACAGTTCAATGCTCATGAATTTTCTGTTCGTGGAATTGGAGCAGAGGTTATGGTTGACTTGAACAATATGACGTGCACATGTGGTGTCTTCCAGATGGATAAGATCCCCTGCCCCCATGCATTATCGGCGTTAAGGGAGCAAAACCCAATAGGGTTTGGACAAAGAATATATTCCCTATGCTCCAAATTTTACACTGTTGAGTACTACATACTTGCATATTCTGAGACAATTTTTCCTACACCTCCAGAGTTACAGTGGGAATTGCCTGAAGATATAGGTATAAAACAAGTACTGCCACCTCCACTGAAGGTGCGTGTTGGAAGAAAAAGGATGACTAGATTCCGGGCACCTTCTGAGGGAAGAAAAAGGTACAATACCTGTTCAAAGTGTGGAGGAAAAGGTCACAAAAAGACTACATGTGATCAGAATGTCATTTAGATAAATAATTGTGTAATAAATTGTATAATACAGCTTTATTTTTTAATTAATCGCGCAGACTATTTAATGAATCTCTTACGCGATTTTACGGATCGCGCACTCGACTTAATCAATCGCGCAAGCGATTCTTCAGCCAAGTGTCATCTTTCTCTTTTTAGTTAATCGCGCACAATAAAAAGACACAAAAAGTCTACATGTGATCAAAAAGTCATTTAGATAAATAACAGAATGTCATTTAGATAAATAAATTGTATAATACATCTTTGATTTTTAATTAATCGCGCAGACGATTTAATGAATCTCTTACGCGATTTTTTGGATCGCGTACTCGACTTAATCGATCGCGCAAGCGATTCGTCAGCCAAATGGCATATTTCTCTTTTTAGTTAATCGCGCACAAGAAAAAGTCACAAAAAGACTATATGTTATCAGAATGTCATTTAGATAAATAAGTTGTATAATACAGCTTTGATTTTTAATTAATCGCGCAGACGATTTAATGAATTTCTTACGCGATTTTATGGATCGCGTACTCGACTTAATCAATCGCGCAAGCGATTCTTCAGCCAAATAGGCATATCTCTTTTTTTAATTAATCGCGCCCAAGATTTACTGAATCGCTAACTCTTCTTAATTAATCGCGCCCAAGATTCAATTAATATATTATAATATAATAAAATTTGGAGTTTAATTCGATATATGACACTTTAAAAAACACTCAGCTTGATCCATTACTTTATTTTTTAAATAATCGGGCTCAAGATTTAGTGAATCGCTCACAAGATTTAATGAATCGCGCATGCGATTCTTCAGCCAAGGGGGTTTATTAACATTATGGATATTAACAGATCTATCTGTCTTCCTCCTTAATCACAAAATCTGCCGTATTTGATTGAAATGTTCATGAAAATCGTCATTTCCGTAGGACTTGTTGCCAAACAGTAACAATCAATAGATTCTTTGTTTGGCCTTGCAATAGATCATTAGACATTGTAGAAGAACTATAAAACGTGCAATACAGGAGAGAGCTTTGAGAGCTTTGTGCAGACCGTTCATAACAATGGAAAGAAACCCTAGATAATGCAAATGAAGATTTATTATAGATTTAAAATCTATAATAATTCTTCAATTGCATTTTCCAGGGTTTCTTTCCAATTGTTATGCACAGGACGCATAAAACTCTCAAAACTCTCTCATGTACTGCCCATCGTATAGTTCATCTACAACGAGTAAACACTACATCAACCAAACAAAGAAACATCTATTGATTGCTACTGTATGGCGGAAATCATACAACAAACATGATAATTTTCAAGAGCAATTCAAACTAATAGGGCAGACTCTTACAGATCTGTGAAGGATTGTTCCTTTGGATTGGAGAGGGCGGCGGCGGAAATATTCAACATAAGAGGAGAGGATGGAAGATAAAAAAGTGAATTAGGGGTTGACAAAAGGAAACAGAACAATTTTATATTTGAGTAGGAGGGGCAGTGCGTAAATTTGTGAGTTTGCAAAAGAGCCCCAGGGATGATGATAATATTACAAAATATTATAGCCGTTATAATATGGCAGTTATACACTGTTTATATCCTAATTATAGCCGTTGGTGGGGATCACTATATAATTCTTCTGATTATCATTAAGGAATTTAAAGATCATGGCAAGCTCAAATAGCTCAGCTTTTACACGCAAAAGTTCTCTTAGATATAGAAAGGAGAAATGCAGGGATTGCGATCAGTGGGCTACAATCAAGGTGGTCGATAGAGCAGATAATTCCAACAGGGGAAGATTATTTTATTGTTGCAATTTGCATGGCTTTTCTCAATGGTGTAATCCAATAGAAGAGCCACAGAACGATGAAGGTGAAGTCTCAAGCAGGAGGACACCACTCATTCCAGAAGGAAGAGAACAAAATATTGTGAACAAGTTGATAATAGTCAATTTGTTGTTTTTAGCAGTATTTTTATTGATTTGTATCTTGAAATCCATAACGTAACTTGTCTTAATGATTTGTATTTAGAAATTTAGATTGTAATCATTTAAGTTACTAAATCGCTCAACATTATCTTTGATACAATGTAGAAGGGATTGTGATTGGTACATTCAAATCAAGCTTCGCTATAACCAACAAAAAAATGACCCCATTACAAATTTGACTCGATTCTGATAAGGTGATCTTGATTTTGGCCACAAAACGTATTAAATCGCGTGGGCGACTTCACGAATCGCCCACGCGATTCTTAAGGTAGTTCGCACTTAATATGGGTTTATATTACTTTGCTAGTCCCCCAGCATGTTTCTTTCGCGTTTGATATGAGCCCCATAGCGATTCTTATCTGTGTAGTACGATGTATTGCAAACCTTAGTCATAATCCCAAACAAATCCTAACATCATCTTTGATACCATGTAGAAGGGATTGTGATTGGTACATTCAAATCAAGCTTCGCTATAACCAACAAAAAAATGACCCCATTACAAATTTGACTCGATTCTGATAAGGTGATCTTGATTTTGGCCACAAAACGTATTAAATCGCGTGGGCGACTTCACGAATCGCCCACGCGATTCTTAAGGTAGTTCGCACTTAATATGGGTTTATATTACTTTGCTAGTCCCCCAGCATGTTTCTTTCGCGTTTGATATGAGCCCCATAGCGATTCTTATCTGTGTAGTACGATGTATTGCAAACCTTAGTCATAATCCCAAACAAATCCTAACATCATCTTTGATACCATGTAGAAGGGATTGTGATTGGTACATTCAAATCAAGCTTCGCTATAACCAACAAAAAAATGACCCCATTACAAATTTGTCTCGATTCTGATAAGATGATCTTGATTTTGGCCACAAAACGTATTAAATCGCGTGGGCGACTTCACGAATCGCCCACGCGATTCTTAAGGTAGTTCGCAATCAAATTCTCTAAAATTAAACCTCTTGTAATATACATGTCCGGTAAGGCGGCAACCATTGTGTACATTATATTAAAATTTTTCATTTTTTGTCTGACAGTTATTTATATTTAATATATATATCACCACAAGAGTCAAACCAATCACATCATTAATTAATTTGATAACAGTTATAAGCAAACTTTTAGCGAGAAAGAGGAGAAAGGTAAAAAAAGGAAAGTAAAGTAAAGGACTGTTCTTCTTCTTCTTCTTCTTCTTCTTCTTCTTCTTCTTCTTCTTCTTCTTCTTCTTCATCTTCCTCACAAGCAAAAAAACTAGGGTTTTCATCCATTTTCTCTCTCCTATATTCAGATTATTATCACATTTTTACGATCAACCAAACAATATGTCATCAGCGGGAGCAAACCAAAGCCCAGTAAGGGAAGGAGAAGGCACTATTGATCCCATGCAGATATCCCAAGAGGCCGATTACAACGTAATGGTTCTTTGTTTTTTGTTTTCAACTTTCGTTCTGGAGTTGATACTATATTCTCTTGTTTATATACTGTGTTTTTTGGGTTGTTTATACCGGAAGTATCTAGTACTCGCTTAATCGATTGATTGAGTCGCGTACGCGATCAAAATGGCGCCTTTTGTGTATTTCAAATCTTTTATATTGACAAATGGTATTTTGATCCTATACATCTCAGGAGTTCAGAGATGATGAACACACCGGAGATGAAGAAATTGCGCAAGGGGACTGGTACATAAGGGAAAATAGGAGTAAGCGAAGGCATTCGAACAATATGGGTATGATTGTGTTATTTGATGAGGCGGAGGATGATGACAATGAGTTACAGGAAGTGTATGAAGAAGAGGTCACCCGGAGCATTGATTTTTCAAAATTCAACATGCGCCATTTCTGGGAAAGGTACTTCTTCTCTTCAATTGTGAGGATCACAGTCCGGTCATCGGAGCGTCTTTCCCCAGTAAAAGAATTCCTTTAGGAGAACGAAATGAATTTCGGAGGAGTATTTAGAAAATATACCGAAGAGCTGCCTTCTGGTTGGAAGCGGTTTTCAGGCAGCCTCCTTCATTATCTTATGATGTACTCCCTACCCACCAAGAAAGAGAATGAGCTGTGGGTCTTGATAGGCCAAAAGCCAGTTAGGTTTGGCTTAAGGGAGTTTGCTCTTGTCACTGGGCTTTATTGTGGAGGAGGTAAGATGCCCGATAGAGCTGATGAGTTGAGTGTTATAAATAATGCCGAGGATTTTCTTAAGAGGATCCTCCGAAATAAATGGAAATCAAAAGTGAAGGACACTGATTTGGAAATTTTATTATTCAATAAAAAGATTGCGGTGGAAGACCGTTTGAAGATAGCACATGTGCTTTTTGTACAAAACATGTTGCTGGGTATTGAAAAGGGGAGAGTTGTAAATAGGGATCATCTTTGTTTTGCAAGTGACTTGGATTTTTTTTATTCATATCCTTGGGGACTAGTGTCATTCAAGGCGACAATGGATTCAATAAAAAAAAGGGAAAAGGATATTGCTAAATGGCTGCCCCCTACAGAATCTGACTCTAAACCGAAGACCTATCATGTTTCAGGTTTTCCATGGGCCTTGCAGGTGATTATGATCATCATATTTCTCTTATTCAGCTTAATCGCTTACGCGAATTTATGAATCGCTCAAGCGACTTGTTGAATCGCTCACGCGATTTAATTGAAACAAAATCTATAATACACCTTTTTTTTTTTCTGTTTGTTCCTTGTAGGCGTGGGCTTACGAAATGTGCCCAACGATAGCAAGTTCTTATGGAGGCGGCCTAGAACATGATGATTCCCACATGTCCAAACTACCACTCCCCAGGATGTTCAGATGGATGCACAGTAGAGGGAACCCAATCGATATTGAAGAATTGGGGCAAAAGTTAAATAACCATGGACCTGAGGTTAGAACAAAATTTATATTATTTTCTTTGCCATGGATCACCGAATACCTTTAACATCTATTATTTTTTGATGTAACAGGATCAGGTACTTCCATTTTTGTTGCCCTCCAGCATTGAAAAGAATATGAGTTACATCAGGGACCTTCATGAACAAACAAGTTCAGAAGAAGAGGATGCACCCATTGATTATCTACATCAGTGTTTGAAAGGGTGCACCCTTTTGATCATTGGGGATGAATTGCCCCATCCAGTCCAAGAAGATGATAATCTCATGAATTCTAACATGGATTGGTTCCCCTCACCATCACATCCAACTACAGCACCACCTACCGCAGGAATTGATTGGGGCACCGCACCCCCAACTTCCACAGCACCTGACACATCACCATCACCTGCACCAGCTGCTGCAGTGCAAATCCCTTTTGAAATTCAACAGTTTATCCAGAAAGCGGAAGCTAATTCTGAATCTTTGAATACAACTGTTGAGAAAATATGGCTGCATTTGGAGAAGGAGAAAGAAGACCAAGCTGAAGCTCATTCTGAATATGTGAAGGCAACTGTTGAGAAGATATGGCAGCATTTAGAGAAGGAAAAAGAACACCAA
This sequence comes from Lantana camara, assembly GCA_037501455.1. Lineage (NCBI taxonomy): Eukaryota > Viridiplantae > Streptophyta > Magnoliopsida > Lamiales > Verbenaceae > Lantana > Lantana camara. The sequence continues at coordinate 2,172,316 of CM074865.1, forward strand.
GCAGGCCGTAGTGTAATGGTGCAGGAGGTTGAAGGGTCTAAACATCAAAGACCAAAGAGAAATAAAAGAAGGCCCGCCTACCTCCTGTCACCTTATACGCTGCAACTTAAGAGGCTTTGCACAGCTACAGCCAGAGCTAGAGTCAAGGCTAAAGAAGCAACACCTGCCTTAACGGCTCAGCCCCAACTGCCTTGTCCGCAAACCGCAGAAACCATCTCTCAATCTCACAACAGATGGTTATCCAAAATTACGGACAAATCTGGTTCTAGCTACTTGTACAACTGGGTTCTTAGTGCAGGGCCGAAAGACCGAATTCCTGGACAAACTGCGGATTTCGGCGCGGAATTCTTCCTAACCATCCTCAGAAATGGGAAATGGTTGGTATCCGAGGTAAACTTCCTATATAGTTTATGTTAGTCAATACCTGTATGATGCATAGTTGATCTTTTTTTTTTTTTTTTTTTGGTTCACTCGTTGCAGCATTTGGAAGAGTGTTTGGTCAATATAAGGTTTAAACAAAAAAGGCTCCCAGATCAATATGCTCAGGATTGTTTGGTCCTCGATGAGACTTTCTTCCAACATCTTAAAACGAATTATTATCTATCAAGGGGTCTCATTACAGAGGAAGATTCAGTTTGCACAGGTGAAGATGGCGATCTCGTTATTACAAATAAGCCAGATACTGCTGCCAATGCTCCGAGGGGTGCCAAAGCTGGAGTTAGGGTTGGTGCCAAGAGTGCCAAGGGTGCCAAGGGTGTGAGGCCTGTGAATGAACCCAAAGAAGACATCCGGACTGCCTCGCATTCATTTGATGTGATGCGAAGGATCTGGAATGATCCCATCAAATGGAAGGAGGACACTGTTCTGCCGTATACAACTGGTTCTCTACCATTTTTGCATGGCCGTGCATGGGAAGGAGCTACAAAATTTTATGGCATTGTCAACTCAGGAAATTCCCATTGGGTGGCCGTCGAGATTTTGCCCCAAGAGGGAGTCATCAAAGTTTACGACAGCGGTGGTGGTTCCCTTGACCTTAGGAATTACCAAATTGCTTTGAACCATCTGTGTGTTTTCTTTCCCAAATTGTTGGCCCACACAGGAAAGTTCAGGCAATTAGGTGACAGCCTCAAGCACATGTGGAAGCTGCAACTTGCTCCGTGTCCAAAAAATAAACGAAGGTACATTTAAAGTTTACTAACTCTAAAATTTTTTATTATATTTTTATTTAATTTCTAATTTTTTTTTTCAGTGGCGATTGTGGACTCTATTCCTTATATTACATTGAGCTTCTCATGCGTGGGGAACCACGGATATTCTGGATGACGATAATACCTCTTTTTTTATGGTTACGTTTAGCATCCGAAATATTTTTTGGAGTTGATAAATACAATATTTAAGTTACACAGTATGTATTCATAATATTTATGTCCAATTCTTTAATAAATCGCGCAAAATGTACAATTCCCTAATAAATCGCGCAAGCGATTTAATTAATCGCTCACGCGATTCTTCATCAACATCTATTTATTTATTTTATTTAAATATTATTTATTTATTTTCTTTATTTAATCGCGCAATCGATTTAATGAATCGCACGTCGATTTATTTTATTTAAATTAATAAAAGTGTGTAGCCCTAAGTTTTCCTATAAATACTCCAATTACCACCAAGCATCCTCCTCACACCTTCAAGCAAAACCCTAGCCGCTTTCTCTCTCCCCTTCTTTCTTCTTCTTCTTCAACAGAGGTAGCCGAACGAAAACAGACCACCGGTTTGGATCTTGGAGTTAGCTGATAGGGGTTGGGGTTCATGAAGCTCAATAAGGAAGGAAGTACCTTATTGTTGTTAATGAATGTACCATCATTCATTCTTGCTCATGAAGCCCAATCCCTATCAGCTCAACTTCAAGCCCCAATCCTGTGGTGTGGTTCAAATTCAGAAACGTCTGATGGTGAAGCTGATGATCAGTACTAAAAAAAAAATACGGACAAAAGTATTGAAATTTGTATTTATGTGTTTAATTCATGTACCAATCAACTAATTGAATGCATGTTGAACCGAATAATATTGAATGCTAACTAGAATTATTGAAATATTGAAATTTGTATTTATGTGTTTCGAAATATTAATTTTTTTAATTTAATCGTTCACTTGATTTGATGAATCGCGCACTAGATTCATCAACTAACTAGAATTTAATCAGATAAATAGAAATATTTATTTTTATTATTTAATCGCTCACGCGATTCTGTAAAAAAATCAAAATATTAATTTTTCCTAAATTAATCGCTCACTTGATTTGATGAATCGCGCACGAAATTCTTCAGCTATATCAAATTATTTATGTTTTAATTGAATCGCGCACTTGATTTGATGAATCGCGTACAGGATTCTTCAGCTAAATAGAATTATTTATTTTCTTTATTTAATCGCGCAAGCGATTTAAAGAATCGCACTTGCGATTCATTAATTAATCTCGCGCGCGATTCATTCTTGTTCTAAATATTAGATATTATAAATAATTTGTTGTATTTTCATTGGATCGCGGACTCGATTCGGTTAATCGCTCACGCGATTCTTCATCAACGTCTAGTCCTTTATTTTATTTGAAGAAGGGACATAGATGTCCATTGTCTTCTTCTCGCGTCTGACAGATGTTCTCGATGAGATGCTTGATTTTAATGAAAAGCTGCCTGCACTCATCCCGGAATTTTGACCGTCACCTTTACAATGCGACCAAGGAAGGAAGGAAGGGGTGCGACTGTTGGTTGGTTTAAGGCCCAATCACCTTTATTAGTATCCTCAATTCTGCTCTGTTCTCAAATTTCTGCAAAATTTTCATCACCTGCAAGAAGCCTTGCTTCTCTTTCTCTGTCCTATATCTCAATCCTTGACAAATAAAGTCATGAATAACCCTCCAAGGCCTATTCTGGCATGGGTGGAAGAGTACATGGTTGAACGTCTTCGGATATATGCCGGAGACAACGAAATCGATCGGCTAGAAGTCTTCGACACGGTGCTATCTATTGTGTCGCGTGAATTGACTCAGCGATTCAAAACCAGATTCTGGGCACGAGATGTTATAGCAGCAGTGAAAGGACTGCGGATAAAATTTTACGAATTCCGTAGATTATTGGCGTGTCCTGGAGTTAAAATGGCTGCTAATCGTATTAGTGCCGAAATTGATCCCCTAGTATATTATGGTGTGAATACCATTGAGGTAAGTCGAATTCATCAGTGTCCCTTTTTGTTTTGTTTTTTTTTAATCTTTCTTTGTTCATTTTTCAATGTTTAATATTACATAGGTTATTCAGCGGGATTTGGATGTCAGGGCATTTGGATGCCGTTATTATGATGACTTTAGGTATATCTTCAAAGTGCGGCAGACACACCTTTTGGAGGGCGAAGAGGAGCACCTCCACGCTTTCCACATAAGTGATAGGGACTCAGACCCCGAGTCCTTTTACGACGTTGTTTACCTTGAGTCCTCTGAGGGGAGTGTTAATTCCATTATCCCTCAATATGATCCGGAGGAGGTTAATCAGTTTCCTCCTCCCCCATAAAATATTTAGTTTGATTGTAATGTATTTTACTGGTTTTGTAATGAAAGCAGACTGAATGTTGTTCTATTTTTATATATCTAGTATGCTGTATTTTACAGTTTTAATGGTTTTACTATTCTTCATTGAATCGCGTGAGCGATTAACCAGAATCGCTCACGCGATTTGATGAATCACGCACTAGATTCATCAGCTAACTAGAATTTAATCAGATAAATAGAAATATTTATTTTTAATATTTAATCGCGTGAGCGATACATTGAATCGCGTGAGCGATTAACCAGGATCGCTCACGCGATTTGATGAATCGCGCACTAGATTCATCAGCTAACTAGAATTTAATCAGATAAATAGAAATATTTATTTTTAATATTTAATCGCTCAGGCGATTAAATAAAAAAAATAAATAAATAATATTTAAATAAAATAAAGGACTAGACGTTGATGAAGAATCGCGTGAGCGATTAATTAAATCGCTTGAGCGATTTATTAGGCCTACATGCATTCAATATTATTCGGTTCGTAGTTTGCAGATGCATTCAACTATATCAAATTTTTTGGGTTTAGGGTAAAAAATAAATCAAATAAATATTTAAAACAAATAAAAAACTAGCTCTATAAGAAGAATATATTGCGCGATTCATTAAATCGCTTGTGCGATTTATTTATTAAATCCCATTCTTTATTTATTTATTCCTCAACAACCAACCGTCATAGTATTGAATGCATGGTAATTTAATTGAATGCATATACACCTAATTCTTCCATAAATATTCCAATTATCACTTGTCATCCTCACACCTTACTTCAAGCAAAACCCTAGCTGCTTTCTCTCTCCCCTTCTTTCTTCTTCTTCTTCAATAGAGGCAGACGAACGCGAAAACAAATCACCGTTTTGGAGCTTGGAGTTAGCTTCTAAGGATTGGGGTTCATGTTCTTAATAGTTGTTCATTGCTCATGAAGCCCAGTCCTTAGATGCTCGACTTCAAGCCCTAAAACCAGTGTTTTCAAAACCGGACCGGACCGGCCGGTCTGACAGGTTTAACCGGTGACCGGCGCCTTGTCCGGTCCGGTACACCCCCTAAAACCGCTAGGGATCGGACCAGTTATGGACCGGCGTAACCGGCCGGTTAATCGGCGGTTTCCATTCCAATAACCGGACCGGATCGCCGGTCCACGAAAATGACGCACACAGTTTGCTGCTTCGTCACCTCCATGTTGACGCCGGCCACCAAACTTCGTTTTCCGGTAATCTTCACCTCATATGTATGTGATTAATTTATAAAATAAAAAAGAGAAGGAGATGGAAATTAAAAGAGAGATTAGCCGAATCGTCGCCGAATGGTAATTGCGGTTGCCGGAGAGACTCGCTGAAAATTTGAGCTCAAGAGACCATAAATTGTTCTGCTGCATATTCAATTGTTATTTGCAGAGAAATGGAAAAAAACCAAAAATATTGAAGAAGAGTCCGTAAGGCGGCGGCTGAAGTGAACTATTTAATAGGAATTAGGTTTTTATGTTTTTGAGAAATGGAGAAGTGGCGTCTAGGGTTAGTTTTACTTTTATACACCCCTTTTCATTTTAGTTTTCCTTTTATAACTATAAAATAAAAATGTATCAAATTTATATATACATTAAATTGTATTATTTTATATACAATATTGCTTTTTAAATTTGTAATAAGATTATTTAATATGAAATTATTTAGAAAAATCATAATTTTTATTCTAAATATTAGGATTTTGAAATTATATAATATATATAAATATATAAAATAATAATTAATTATTTATGACGTCACACCGGTTCGATCGGTGGTTCAACCGATTGAACCGGTTGAACCGGTGACCAGTAAGCTTACCGATTCACCCTCCGGTCCGGTTTTGAAAACATTGTCTAAAACCTGTGGTTTGGGTCAACTTCAAATACGTGATGGTGATGCTGATATGATATGCGAACAAAGGGACAGATCTGGGGGATGTAGCCGAAGAAGAAGAACGGGATAAGAGCGGAAGAGGAAAGGAAGGAAAAATGGAGAAATTATGTTAGATTTAGGGCTTTTGTTTTCGTTTTGTTATAACTTATAAATTTATTTTATTTGCAGAAGGGCCCCTAAAATTTCTTCCTTTTACAAAACGAGTTAATTGCAACTTGATTAGTATATAAAGATGCCACGTCAGAAAATATCGGGGAAAGAAAAAGGGAAAAGAAATTGAGGGTTATATCCCTCAAAAAAGACTTGGGCGTCCCTTGGGACCTAATTCTCTCATATCACTTGGACACTCTCTCCACCTTCACAATGATACATACATATATATATATATATATATATATATTAGCCGAGCAGATCTGCCTACAACAATCTGTATGTATAATTCTATACATACATGTATATATACGCCCTCAAATACACAGACCCGTATGTGTGCGTGCGTGCGTGCGTGTGTTTAGCCCTCACTTCAGCTGCGAATCATCTTGATGACCCCTTATTTTGGGTAATTTTTACTTTTTCCATGAGAAATTAATTGCCTATTTTACTTTATTTTGTTGTTTTTTCGTTGATAAATGGTTAATTGCTTCAATTTGAAGCCAGATTTTATTTTATTTTAATAATGCTTGGAAGGTTTTTTTTTTTTTTATTTTAAATTTTTGTTTATTTAGTTCAATTCATTATCTGGTTAATTCTTTCATTTTCTCGACGAATTTCAAAGAGTGAATTTTGTATGATTTAATTTTTTATTTTTTTTTTGTGAATAAATGTTTTCCTTATCATGGATCTACTTCATCCCCAATATTGTTTACAGCTTTGTGTTCAAAATCTTGTTTTCATAGCATAGTTTATAGGTAAGAAGCAAATCCAACCATTTTCTTGCAAATTCGTTTATTTTGTGAATTTTCATTAATTTTTTTTCGTAATTTTGATCAATTTCTATTTCTTTCTCATTTTTTTAGCAATTCTTAGTTTGGTGTTTTTTTTTTGGGTGGATTTTAGTTTAGTTTTAGTGAATAACTCCTCAAATGTCATGCAATTAAGGTGCTAAGTAGTTTCTTGATGGTTGAAATTGTTGCATATTTATATTTATGATTTATTCAAAGTTAAAAGAAATGTTCTACTAATTACACTCAACCCATTTTTTGTGTCTTTTGGTTGCAGAAATCCTTATCTCTGTTGGAAAGAAAGCAAATTTGTCGATCTCCATGCGTGTTCCGAGTACACTTGCATTGCAAGAAGTACCCGAACGATGAGATAAGTGTGCAATTGCTCTGAGAATCTTGTTTTTCACACTTTCCGAATGCGGGCTTGTGTTGTTTCGAATTCGATAAGTCTTCTTACTCTCTCTTATTCATGGTCATTCGCAGCTTATTGCTTGATTTTATCTTAAAATGAGCTGGCTGTTACATTTACATGCTTCTAGTGTTTAGCAGTTACTCCATGCAATAATGAACTACATAATGATGAATCTATTAGAGAACTTGAATTTGAGTTGTTAACATTGTCTAGCATAGTACGGTGTCGTGTAGGTGCAGTGCGATGCAAGTGCATTCGAGTTGCTGTGCTGACATATTATATCCGAGCATATAGTTCATATTTGTGCAAGCCTATGTAGTCGGTTACTAAGTTTCTTCTAAGGATTGTCCGCACAAACTGATTTCTTACCAACCTAAACGACGACAACCACCGTTTCGTTCCTGAGTTGCCAAAAACTATCTTTTTGCAGTTAGTCATGTAGCGAAAACTTCCACGTGTACAGGCATAAGGAGATGTTCTGCACATCTGGTGTCCCTAAATGCCAGACAAAGATCAAGAGGGGATGTTGTGTGTATAATGCCTAATGGATTAAGAAGCCTCATTCTCTCGGACGTGCCAAGATGACATAGACCTACCCTTCAACGCAAGAGACGCCAATTATTAATATGTACGCAAGTACAATTGTTAACCAATTTGCTAAGAAGTTTTTCTTAGCAAAATTACTCGAACGGGAATACAAATGGTGAGGAAGATCTCCATACAAACTAGATAGCGCACAGACAATTATTGAAACAGCTACATGGTGTACACAGAGAGAGAGAGAGAGATCTTAGGTTACTTACTCTGTCATTAGTTCCTTTATTTCTTATAATACCTCCTTAATAACAGCATCAACAGTTCAGCAAGTTGAATCAGCCAGCAAAACGCCATCAAGAAAATCGGGCTCGTCCATCAGCCACACCTGCTCGTCCCCAACAAACCTCGCATTTTGGGCCACCATATGTGCAGTTGCATTTCCTGACGTCTGTACACACGAAAATGAACAACTGCTTAATTGCCTGATATAGCTTTCTGCTTCCTGAAGAAGGGAACCCTTCCAATCCAGACTCTCGAGAGTCTCCATCGGGTTGTCTGAGTCGCCTTCCAATACAATATTAGTGAAGTAGTGTTTGACAGCAAATTCAACAGCACATTTTGCAGCCAATGCGTTCACATCAATTGTAAGGTTTGGGAAAAACCGTGCTTGAGCCGCCATAAATTCTCCTTTCCAGTTCCTGACAACCACCCCAACCCCAACCCCACACCTACCGCCAAAGGTGCTCACATCCTCAAGAAAGTTGGCTCCAGCAAAATTCACCTTGTAAACATCGGGAGGCGGTGGGAACCACCTTTCTGGATAATTCGATACTCCATGTTGAGATATACATGTTGTATCATGAGTTTCTTTATCAGAGCTGCTTGCTTCACTTGATTGAGTTCTGGTTGTGTCTCTTGTTTGAACGTCCTGGAATCATTTGAAATATAATTTATTCAAAGGTATTGTCTGTAATCGCTAACCAAAAGTATTCACTGAAAAACTTGCAGGAATAGAGTCTTGTGTTTTGCTGCTTTGGCTTATAATAAGATAAAATAAGCTAAAAGCACCTTTAAGCGCGGTTTTTTCAGTTGGTAAGTTCTGTTCTATATTATTTAGAAGTGTTTCTGTAATTTCTTCCCAAGCAAGCAGTTGTGGATATTATTGCTGCAGCTTTTTACAACTTTATCATCTACTTTAAATTCTCTAAAAGCACTTTTGCACACACCCCTTTATACCTTTCAATATGTCGCGTGGAATATTATTAATTTTATTGTATACCAGGAATTTATTAACTCTTTCTCTGTTTTTCTCGGGCCATGAATGCGTTTCAGCAAAAGATCGATATGAATAATAATCGTCAGTAAATTATACCTTGATTTGAAGAGCAGCCACTTCGTTCTTGAGAAGTTCGTTCTGAAACAGATAAAGATCCATGTTCAGCTTAAATTATAATCATATCTATTGGTGCTCTTGTAGTTGGAAGATGACTAGACCTTTTCTCTCACGTATTTGAGTGTTGCTTCAAGTTTTGCTTCGAGCCGGTCTATCTCCTCTGTACTAAAATGCCGGAGATTCTCATCCTCTATTTGCCTGTTTGGAAGAGAAATTATATGATGTTGGAGTTGTGGAGAACGAGAACAAGAGAATGTTACTGCAATTTTCGATTCAGACCTGAGGTATTTTATCTTTTCCTCGATTCCACTTCTCATGTCAGTATGATTCGTATTTTTCTCCTGCAAAAGCGAAAAACATCATTAAATAAAAGGATCATACGAGGTTGGCAGCGGCATACTTATGTTGTTATACATGCTGTGGAGTGTGGAAGATAAATCTGTTATTTGCTAATAGGATGTTGATCATAGACTCAGACAGAAGGGGAGGCAGGTGGGGGCCTAAGTTCTTGTTGTTATTGACTCTTTTTCGGGTTATTGCGTAAATCTCTTATTTTGTATACAAAATTTAAGAAAATGGTAATTTTGTCCATGTATGCAAGATCAGTTTAAAGCTTGATTTGTAACACCATTTAAATGTGTAATAAATAACAGAAAGAGTAACTGCGGTATGGATGTAAGTGTAATTTTGAAAGCTAAAAGGGGATATTAATGTAGTAGTGTCAGGTCACAGGTGAAGAAAATGCAGCACGGTGTCTAGTGAAAACTACTATTATCTTTTCCAGTCACCTTTTTTTTTTTTGATTTGCAACATGATTGATAGTTTTGAGTAATCTTATATCGACAGGGAAAACAGGTACCTGGGATTCGAGTTCTTGGCGTTCAGAATCCAAGTGCACAGATAACTTGTTGAGTATGTCTTTGATGCTTCAGAGAGATGAGAGAAGAACAATTTTTAGCAGAGAGAGAACAAGTTAGCAAGAACAATAACTGTCTCCAAAGTTTTTCACCTGAAATAAAAATTTCGAACATGGTATAATCAACAGCTAACACTTCAAAAGTGACATCACAATTCTGCACAACAAAAGATTCCAATAAAAGGCGTGGAAACAAGAGAGGACATGCAACGATAGTTTGCATATCTCGACTGCCTTGACCACCTTGAATACAACAGAAGTTGGTAATAAATCTCTACCAAGTGATCTCCAGCAGTTCAATGCTGATTTATTTTCTTTTCGAGGCAATACCATTTGGCATATTTGCTCAAAAGTAGCTATTCGTATTCATCTGTTTTAAGCTGTTGAATGTATACCATCTCTATCTATCCAACGAAGGGTGGTGAATCTTCTTGGTATGCTGTTGTTAAGCTTTCTCTATGGTTCAGCTTCCACCTTAGTTATTCTTTCAGCTATCTTTTCAGTTCTTCACATTATGTGAAGATTTTTAGCAGCTCCTTTATGCAGTCGATAATTACATTTTGCTATTCAAACTATGCACGTTTTTGCGCTCTACAGCATAAACTTCTAACTGTCACCTATTATTTCATACTCTATTTGATGAATTGCAGTTTGTCAATTACCGGTGTTTCAGGCTAGTTACACCACTTGGGAAGGTTTGCATCTGCTGGCCTCATGACAGCCTTGACCAACCGGCGTGAAACATTGTATATGCACCAAACTCTAATTACTCAAAAGATCAGGAACCCTTTAATTTTCATCACTCAAACTACATACAGCGAGATAAGCTTGATTTTTACGTGGTCACTGCCCTCACTCAGCACCAAAAGGGCCCAAGAAATTTCAAGCAAAAAACAATGCAGAAGGCCTATAATCGAATAAGTGCAGCTGCATCGCAATATCTTCAAGAAGGAAGCAAACAAGTCGAAGAGACGACGATAACTAAGAGGAGGAATCATGGCAATGGAAAGAATCAAGGCAGCAAGAATCAAATTAAGTATTGGCAATGATACTATGAGGTTCTCCAATGGAATAATGGTTTGAGGGATCTTCTTCTCAGCAAGTTGAATTTGACTTGGGCATAGAATTTCATGTAAAAATCTAAGCAAGCATGTCTGGATCTTAGTATTGCTGTTGTCTTGAGTGTACAATATCATGAACTTGCACATATTATAATGCTAGGAAAAAGGTCAGAGATTCTACAAACATTACCTCATGAGAATGTTAGAGGAAAGAAGTTGAGGAAATTACATTTTTGGTCCCATACTTTTGGTCCAATCGTTTCAGAAAGTGACAATTTTGGTCCCGTTGGATTCAATTTGTGACATTTTTGGTCCTAACCGTCAAATTATGGACGGAAATGGGATTTTGCCATTAAATTCGTTTGGAGGAGAAAACGGTCAAATAAAATTATTGATAAAAAACACACAACAAGCTTTGTAGCCCAGTTGGGTTCAAACCCCAGGCTGTGTAATTTTTATTCAAATAATTATTATGCTTAAATATAAATTAATTTTAGTAATAATATATTATAAATATATTATTATGTTAAAATTATGTTAAAATATGTTTTAAGCTATAATATATATTTGTATATTATATGTATATATATAATATATAGTATGTCATATATAATATATAATATATATACGTACAGAATGTATATTATGTATTTATAAAAAATAATATTTATATACTATATGTATTAAATATTAAATATTTATATATAATATACACACGTATATATTTATATTATACATATATATAATATTTAATATTCATATATAATATATCTCCATATAAAATGTGTATTATAATAATATATATTATATATTATATACATTAATATATATATATATATATATATATATATATATATATATATATATTTATATATATATATATATAATATTCATATATAATATATCTGCATATAAAATGTGTATTATGTATTTATAAAAAATAATACTTATATACTATATGTATTAAATATTATATATTTATATATCATATACGCGTAATTGTTATGCTAAAATATAAATTAATTTTAATAATAATATAATATAAATATATTAGTACGTTAAAATAAAAATATAATATCTTATTATTTAAAATATTGTTTAAGCTATAATATATATTTGCATATTATTATATATATTATATTTAAAATTAATATATATATAATATATAATATATATACATATAAAATGTATATTATGTATTTATAAAAAATAATATTTATATCCTATATGTATTAAATATTATATAGTTATTTATAATATACACACGTATATATATTAAATAATATTATTGCTTAAAAAATATTTTAACATAATAATATATTATATTTTTATTGTATTATATATAATATATTAAAATTAATTTATAAAAGGCCATAAATATATTATTATTAAAATTAATAATTAATTTATAAAAGTATATGGCCTAGGGTTTGGACCCAAGACCTTAAGGATGAGAGAAGGCTACCCAACCAACTGGGCTGCCAAGCTCAATTTTATTTGACCGTTTTCCTGCCAGACACATTTAACGGCAAAATCTCATTTCCGTCCAAAATTTGATGGTTGGGACAAAAAATGTCACAAATTGAATCCAATGAGACCAAAATTGTCACTTTTTGAAGCAATGGGACCAAAATTGCAAATGATCAAATCCTATGGGACCAAAAATGTAATTTGCTCAAAGAAGTTTAAAAACCTTACAATTACACCCCATCATTCCCATGAGATTCTAATATTTTCCTAATTACAATAGTTCGCTACCATCCGTAACAGACAGTTAGTCCCAAGTTTGAATCTTATGAACATGCGAAACTACTTTAAAAGAGGTTCACGTGAAAAGGGTGTTAAGACATGATATTCTGGAAAAAAGGTTGAGAGAATTCATTGTTGATTGATTGTTGTTGTATACCGAGATACAAAGAAACCTAGGATATATAGCAATCCTATAGGAAAAAATAACTCCCTATAAATCTGGCCAACCTCTATAAGTTAGGGATTTGATCACAACTTCCCTAAAATACATAACTCTTAACACTCCCCCTCAAGTTAAGTAACGAAATCGCCGATCCTTAACTTGCTTAGAGCCTTTTGAAACGTCTGACTTGTGACCGCTTTGGTTAGGATGTCTGCAAGCTGATCTTCGGACCTGACAAAAGGAATAGAGATGACCCCACTCTCTAGTTTTTCCTTTATAAAGTGACGGTCCACTTCCACATGTTTAGTCCTATCGTGCTGAACGGGATTCTCTGATATGCTGATTGCCGCCCGGTTGTCACATTTCAGGGCGGTCGGACCTATAGGACTTTCGTCGATTTCTGAGAGTAGCTTTCTGACCCAGAGTATCTCAGTGACCCCCTTGGCTATGCCCCTGAATTCTGCTTCTGCACTAGAAAGTGCCACCACTTTCTGTTTCTTGCTCCTCCAAGTTACCACGTTACCACCAACCAGTGTAAAGAACCCTGATGTCGATCTCCGATCATTTGGGTTTCCTGCCCAATCTGCATCTGTGTAGGCTTCGATCTCTAGATGGCCATGTTTCCCGAACATTATTCCGGTCCCAACAGTGCCCTTCAAGTACTGGATAATCCTGATAACTGCCTCCATATGTTCCCTCTGTGGCTGGTGCATAAACTGACTCACCACTCCTACAGCATATGCGACATCAGGCCTAGTGTGTGATAGATATATTAGTTTTCCGACTAGCCGCTGGTACCGTTCTTTCTCAGCCGGCTCTCCCTTTTCTTCTATCCTTAGTTTATGATTGACCTGCATTGGTGTTTCAATTGGCTTACAATCCATCATTCCAGTCGCAGCAAGAAGATCAAGTACATATTTCTTTTGTGACAGGAATATTCCTCTTTTTGATCTTAACACTTCAATGCCCAAAAAGTATTTCAACCCCCCAAGGTCTTTCATCTCGAATTCCTTAAAGAGATTCTTCCTCAACCGGCTTATTTCCTCCGTGTCGCTGCCTGTTATGATCATGTCGTCCACATATATGATCAGACATGTAATCAACTCTCCCCGCCGTTTCAAAAACAGAGTATGATCAGCATTTCTTTGAATATACCCATGCCGCTGCATAGCTAAGGTGAACCTTCCAAACCATGCTCGGGGTGACTGCTTTAGTTCGTATAGGGCTTTACGGAGTTTGCACACTTCTCCTTTTACAAAGTCACCAATAAATCCTGGAGGTGGTTCCATATAGACTTCTTCTGACAAGTCCCCATGTAAAAAGACATTTTTTACATCGAACTGGTGTAGTGGCCAGTCTCGATTTGTGGCCACTGAGAGTAGAACCCGTACTGTATCCAACTTAGCCACTGGAGAAAATGTCTCGGAATAATCAATCCCGAACGTCTGAATGTATCCCTTTGCTACGAGGCGGGCCTTATATCTCTCTAATGAGCCATCTGCACTGTACTTAACGGTAAAGACCCATCTACACCCAACCGTCTTCTTCCCTTCTGGCAACCTGCACTTCTCCCAAGTTTCATTTTTTATCAGAGCATCTATCTCTGTTTTCATTGCCTGCGTCCATTCTTTGTATTGTTGGACTTCCTCCACTGTTCTAGGGATAACCTCTTTACAAAGACTCCCAAAAAACGCCTTAGCAACATTGGACATGCTCCCCCTGACCATATTCCCTACGGGGTACTTGGCAGCACGAGAATGATGGTCAGGAGAGTACCTGTGTGGTGGAATCCCTCGGTTACTCCGCTGCGGTAACGAATACCTGTTGCTAACAGTAGCACCCTCAGAAGCAGTGTTAATAGCAACTGTGATATCATCATGTATAGAAACAGAATTAGGATGCTCAGAGTGATTTACCTCGTTTTGGACATTATCCGAAGGAGTATCATTGGGTGTAGATGAAGTACTGGTGCTACTGAGATCTTCTGCAGTTGGTACGGATTCTGAGCTTATATCATCTGGGTAACTCAACCAGTACAGAGAATCATTCTGTTTCTCCCCCTGATTACTGGACTGGGTGAGATAAAAGTACTCGGTCTCGACAAAGTCACAATCCATAGTGACATGTATGCGTCGGGTAACTGGGTTGTAGCATCGATACCCCTTCTGATGCGGAGCATACCCAACAAATACACAACGGATGGCGCATGGACTTAGCTTTGTCCGTTCAGTTTTGGGAATATGAACGAACACAGTGGAACCAAATATACGAGGTGGTAGGGTAAGGTGAGGTGGTATGTTGGTTTGAGTTTCAAGGACAGATAAAGGGGTTTTATGGTCAAGGATTTTGGTTGGGAGGCGGTTTATGAGATAAGCAGCAGTGGCAACTGCTTCGGGCCAGAAGTGGTCTGGAACCCAGGATTCGGTGAGCATGGCTCGGGTCATTTCGAGTAGGGTACGGTTTTTTCTTTCTGAGACCCCATTTTGTTGTGGGGTATTGGGGCAGGTTGTCTGGTGAATGAGGCCATTTTGTTGGAAGAATTGATGCATTTCTTGGTTCACAAATTCTCGGCCATTATCAGACCGAAGTATCTTAATCCGGTGATTAAACTGAGTTTCCACCATTTTATAAAAAGCCACAAAAGTGTCAAAGACCTCAGACTTGTTTTTTAAAAAATACACCCATGTCATCCTTGAGAAATCATCCACAAACAACAGAAAATACCGAAACTGATTACTATTAGAAACGGGGGCCGGTCCCCAAACATCAGAGTGAACCAATGAAAAAGCCATTGGAACCCGAGTATTGTTCTGGTTAAAAGAAGTTCGGTGGCTCTTGGCCAAAAAACAAGTCTGACAATCTAAATTCAATGTCTGATTATTCTGAAACAAAGCGGGAAACAGTAATCTTAAATACCCAAGAGACGGGTGACCCAGACGTCTGTGCCATAACCAGATTTGAGTTTTAGCCATGCCAACAGACAACAGAGCTTTAGGCCGGCTTTCCACTTCATCCACATAGTATAGGCCTCATTTCTCAGTACCACGCCCAATGATCTCCCCCGAATGAATGTCCTGTATCAAGCAAAAACGAGGGTAAATCAGGACAGTACAATTCAGCTCTTTCGTAATCTGACTCAAGGATAGTAACTTGCAAGATAATGAAGGCACATATAGGCAATTGCTCAGTTTTAATTTCGGAGTAATAAGTACAGGTCCTTCTTTTTCAACAATAGCTGTTTTTCCATTTGCTGTTTGAATATGGGATTGTTTCGGAATAATGGGCCCAGTCAAATCAGATAATTCAAATGTCATAGAATCGGTCGCCCCACAATCAAAAATCCAATTAGAGACCTTATTCTGAGGTGTTCGGGTGAATAATCCATATTTATTAGCAAAGTGGGGATCATGTTGCAATTCACCAAATATAGGGGGACATTTCATAAACTCATCAGAAATTGGGGGGCATTTTGCAAAATTAAAAGAGGGGTATATGGGAGACTTAGGGTTTGGGTCACAAATCCCAAACCCTATACCTGCTGCGCCGTTCGCTCCTCTTTCTTCTGTGGCCGGTTTTCTCACTGCAAGAAAAGCTTGGCCCCCATCTGCCGTTGCCGGCGACGCTGCTGTACCGGTGTCCCTCCGGTTGACGCCTACAGCGGCGTCTTCGGATTTTGTCTCCGCCGTTCCTCCTCCTACGGCGAGATTGGCCCGCCTCGTTCCTCCTTTTCCAGCGGCGGCTGGGTCATTTTTCCGGTGGCCTTCCCACCAATCCGGGTAACCCACGATCTCAAAGCATTCCTCTATTGTATGCCTTGGTTTCCCACACTTTCCACAAATGAGATTCGTCCGATCATCGCGTTGTGATGGCCGGCGTGCGGCGGAGTTATTTGTCCGACCGACACCCTCTGAACGCGTTCTCCCCATCCTTTCC
This sequence comes from Lantana camara, assembly GCA_037501455.1. Lineage (NCBI taxonomy): Eukaryota > Viridiplantae > Streptophyta > Magnoliopsida > Lamiales > Verbenaceae > Lantana > Lantana camara. The sequence goes on from CM074865.1 coordinate 2,188,917, forward strand.
TTCTTCACCATGAGTCCCGACCCGATTCCCTGGGTTTCGGACCCTCTGTCATCAGAGGCCTTTGTGAGTATTTGGAGACGAGCAGCCTCTCGTCGTATTGCGGCATAGGCTGCTTCGAGGGATGGTTTTGTTTCTTGCTTCAGCAAATCGTTCCGGATATTGTTGTATTTTTCGTCTATGCCGGTGAGAAATTGGTACAATCTCTGTTCTTGAGTGATTTGATTGTACAGTTGTATGTCCTCTGTGCATTTCATTGGATTGGGCTGTTTCCTATCGATGGCCATCCAGATATTCTGGAGTTTATTCCAGTATTCCTCCAAGCTTTCGTGTCCCTGTTTCTGAGTGTTGGCCCTTCGATGTAAGTCGAAGAGTTGTAACGGGTCTCCGCCGCTTCCATATGTGGTGGTTAGTCCATCCCATAGTGATTTTGCGGTTTGGTATTGGAGAACGTTTGTGATGAGGCTGACTTCCATATTTTGGACAATCCAATTGAAAACTTGTTGATCGGTTTGTTCCCACTTGTCGTAGGTTGGGTCTGATTCTTCTAGCGCCGGCGGTTTACCGGTTATGTGCGAATGGCATCCTCTACCTCCGATCGCCATCTTCATAAGTCTAGCCCAAATCGGGTAATTGTCGTTGTTGAGTTTGATTCCAATCGACAGATTATCCGAGTTGGACATGGTTGTTTGGGTAAGTTGTAGGGCAAGGGCTTGTTCGGATGGTACTGTCATCTTGATCACGGCTGAGTTTGGTTGGGAAGGGTTCTGGACGATGATGAGACTTAATTCTGAGTCCCAAAAATCTTAACCTGCTTTGATACCATGTTAAGACATGATATTCTGGAAAAAAGGTTGAGAGAATTCATTGTTGATTGATTGTTGTTGTATACCGAGATACAAAGAAACCTAGGATATATAACAATCCTATAAGAAAAAATAACTCCCTATAAATCTGGCCAACCTCTATAAGTTAGGGATTTGATCACAACTTCCCTAAAATACATAACTCTTAACAAAGGGTATTCTCATTATTATGACATTCTTTTGAGATAAATTCCTACTTACCATTTACTTTAAAGAGCATGGATTCACATTATAAAACAATATCATATTCCATTCCAAGTAATTGAAGATACTAAATATAATTGTTTTCTCTGTAAAGTTATTCATATATAAGCAAGGAATCAAAGAAAAGAGTATTCAGCACTCTGACAACGCCAACAAAGGAGCCAATAAGGCAAGAATACTTTGTGGTGGCTGTCTTCTTCTTACAAGATAAACATGAGACTTTATTGACATGTCTCACTCCTAAACTTTATACATGCAAGAAAGGTTTTAGTTTCCTTAACAAATGTAACAAAGCTACGTATGAGCCTACCAGGCATATTGAAGCAGTCGGTCATTAATATCTTATACAAAATATCTCAAAAATTGTTGAATAATGTGTTTGGTTCGATTTGGAATATTCGACACACATCTCTCATATCTATAACAAACAATAAGGGCCGTCAAACCTATGTCCTCACGTCTCTCAAGCATGAAGTTTATAAGAATTGGAATATCTGACACACACCCTTGAGCATGAAATTTACGGGAATTGCAAAGCACATATGGGACAATAAAAAAATATACTCAAAATCAGAAATCGAAACATCTGACACACACCCCTTGAACATGAAGTTTACGGGAATTGCAAAGCACATTTGGGACAATAAAAAAATATGCTCAAAATCAACGATCGGAACGTTTAACACACATCCCTTGGGCATGAAGTTTACAGGAATTGCAAAGCACATGGGACAATCGAAAAATATGCTTAAAATAAAATATTTTCGGACATTATGTTGAATAATATATCTGATTTAACTCGTCCTTTAGAATTAACTATTAAGGAAAAAAAAATTCAAACCATTATATATTAGAATTATATTTTTAAAATTTTAATATGGAACATTTATCAAGAATGAAAAGTATTAGTAAATTCGGACGCAACCACTTTGATATAAAGTCATTTTATATCAATGATAGTTTTTTTTTTTTTTTTTTTTTTGATTCATATATCAATGATAGTTATATTATTATAAATATAATTCTAATATAACATTAGAACGTGAAAAGTACATCATTTAGTGGTATTCGTTAGTTAGTATAATCTTAGGATAAAATCCCTCAAAAAATCATCACATTAAAAGCACCCCAGTCAATATTTTTCCATGATGCTAAAAACAGAACAGCCTTTAATTTAGGAAAAGTCAATATTTTTCCATGATGAGATGATGCATGTCAGAATATAAAAGGTAAATTAGTCATTTCACATCCAATAAATAGAGAAAATTAGTGTTCTAATCATGCTTTTAGCACGTGTCCAACACCATAAATTTTCAGGGTTCGCCATGCAAATATTTTGAAAATACAGAATTTTTTGTGTTAATTTTTGTAACACATGGTTTTTTTTTGCCTATTTCACTTAATACAAGGGGTATGGTTTAAATAACTCTTTATTAAAGTGAAATACATAGCTATAATGCATGTAGATGCAACACAGTTACTCAAGAACACAAGTCTCATTGACAAATCTAATTTATTTAAACTTGTGTTCCAATAATTTTCATTGTCTTAAATCTCTTGTACCTTTACTATATTGATTTTTTTCTTATTTCTGTTCGATAATATTATTTTTAATTTTCGGTGCATTGTTGATATTGATACTTTCATTTGATCTTTTTCCCAATAAATTACTCCTCAAATTGTATGACTTATCAATTTTTTAAATTTTCTTCCCACGCATATCATCCCTATCACTTGGTGCTTACAGTGAACTTTATGGTTATTGCACTCTTGTGATGTTTCATGTGATCTATTAATCACTGCTCGAGTTGACTACTCTTCTGTATTTTTTTCAAATTTAACTGGTAAACTCATGTCACCTTATTTGATTATCGATAGAAACTGGTAGCTTTAGGAATTTTGACCTTTATCTCTCTCTCTCAATAGCAAAGGCAAGCTTCAAGTTTTCTTAGTTCAAACTCAAACATTCATCTTCGTACATTCTTTAATCCTTCAAAATATGAAATATGTTCTTCTCCTCTTTATTTTGAGTTTTTTTTTTTTTTTTCATGTGGTTTAAATATGTATAGGAGCTGCCATGTCTGACATTATTGGAAAAGGGTATTTAGGTTAGAATAAACAATATTAGATGCCTCTTATGTATACAATATGAACCTTATTGCATGAATTTTAGGTTTGAGAAGTTGGGTGGTAGGAGTTTTTAAGACCTCCATTAATAGAGGTTAAAAAAGTTTTGGTGGTTTTAGGGTGTTAAACATATTTTGTTGTATTTCATTGGCCCTAATGTGGCATACGAGTGTTGTATGATCATTCGCAAGCTTTTAGATGTGTTGTAGTTGCCTTTGGAGGGGTAGCATAGCTCCTCTGTGGTCATCTTCTTTGAATCCCTATTTTCTTACGCTTCTAGAACGTTCCACGGGTCGAAGAACTTTTCAATTATTTTTTCTCATGGTTGTGGGACATAATGGGGAGACAATCTGTTCTGGCCACCACGGCCAAAGAACTTCTCAATTAATTTGATCCCAGGCCTTGGGACTTTGGGATGAGACTTTCTATCAATGGTCGCCTTTATTTTTCTTCCAAGTTATGACCAACTTTCTCCTTCATACCTCATTTTTGTGCTTTCTTCTCGTATGTTCCTAATGTGTCATATTATGTTTGTATGTATATGAATGATCTTATATGCTACCGTGTGATTCTAGTTGCATATTGAAAGTGCTCGACTTTAATACACGAACACTCCGTTTTTTTTTCCCGTGTAGTGTCGGACACATGTCGGACAAGAACACGACATAATGATCTTATATGCTACCATGTGATTCTAATTGAATATCGAAAGTGCTCGACTCTAATGCACGGACACTCCCTTTTTTTTATCCAGTGCAGTGTCGGACACGAACACGGAATCGACACGTGTCCGACACGTTAAAAAGTGTCCAAAATTAGAAAAAGAAAAACCGACACGGTTGGGACACGTGTCGGACATGCTGGGGACACGGGATTGTAAAAAAAAAAAAAATTATTAAAATTTTAGAATTATATTTTTTTAAAAAAATGATTGTATAAATTTACCAAAAAATATATTATATTGATTTAAATTTTTATTTTTATTTTTGTTTTGAATTTTTCTCATAATATTGACACATAAAAAATAATAATATTATTTATAATCACTTTAATTAAATATTGAATTTGATAAGAATTAATTTTATTTAAATTTGTAATATTGATTATTCTTATAAATATCTTATTTTAAATTAATTAATAAATATAAAGGAATATATCATTTTTCGTCCTCTATAGATGCCCTTGTTCGATTTTGATCCTGATTTTTAACTTTTCTCACATTGCATCCTTTATGTTTCAAAAAATTTCAATTTCAGTCCTTTAGCCAACAGACGTTGAAAAATTGACGGAAAAAGAAGCGTGCCACTCACATTTATTCAGGGTGCGTGAGTGACACGCGCCACTCACATTTATTCAGGGCACGTGAGTGACACGTGTCTTTTTCCTTTAAAAAATTAATGTCCGTTAGCTAAAGGATTGAAATTGAGATTTTTTGAAACATAAAGGATGCAATGTGAAAAAAGTGAAAAGTTCGGGACCAAAACTGGAAAAGGGCATCTGTAGAGGATAAAAAATGATATTTTCCCTAAATATAAATATATTTATTTATATATAATTTAATCGTGTCAGAGCCGTGTTGTGTCTTAATTTTTTTAAAAAAATTCATGTCACCGTATCCGTGTCCATGCATCATAGGTGCTCGAATGTTCTTATATATCATAATCACGCATCATATTCTTATTAATATTGTAAATTACGCTCATTGCACGTATACATGCATTTAAGGTATTCATAAGTATCGTCATCGCCTTTTGGTTTATATTTGAGTCTAAGTCATATGTTTTGTGTTTGGTTTGTACAGTGTCATTCCAAATTTTCATTGTCTTTTTTATTTGGGAAAATTTCATTTTTCGTCCTCTAAAGATGCCCTTGTTCGATTTTGGTCATGATCTTTTAACATTTATTACTTTGCATCCTTTATGTTTAAAAAAATCTCAATTTCAGTCTTTTAGGTAACGGACGTTAAAAAATTGACGGAATAAGGCGCGTGTCACTCACGCGCCACTCACATTATTCAGGGCGCGTGAATAACACACACCTTTTTCCGTTAAAAAATTAACGTCCGTTACCTAAAGGACTGAAATTGAGATTTTTTGAAACATAAAGGATGCAAAGTGATACATGTTAAAAGATCAGGACCAAAATCGAACAAGGGTATCTTTAGAGGACGAAAAATGAAATATTCCCTTTTTATTTTATACTCGTCTTTATCTATTAAATTTATTTATTTTCTTTTTTACACTCTTTAATATATAATTTCATATATTATTTCTCTTTATTTTTAGTTGTACAATTAAGTGATATCATTTTTATTTATCAATAAGTAATAATAAATTTTAATAGTAAAAATATACATCTATGTGGAAGATGGTAAATATTTGTTCTCATATTATTAATTTTATTTTTAAATAGACAAATATCTTATAATATAACCTATAATTAATATATTAATTTTAGAAAGAATCCTTATTATATTCTATATGTGTTTTATAAATCGGAGGAGTTTTACTTTTAACTTATTAGGAATATTATTTTTACTTAAATAAATATTTTTAAAATTTTTACCAAATCATCCTCAAATTTAATATTGTTAAAAGTATTATTGTTAAAATCATATTTCTTCACAATTGCTTGTGCTAATTGTGAGAAAATTAAAGTTTGTTATAAAAAACACAATTTTATGTGACAATAATATAATTCCTCACAATATAGTACTTATATGTGACAAAATTAAATTTTCTCATAATTATTTGGTCACAATAAATGTTTTTTTTTGTAGTGGTACAATTTGCATGTGTATTTCTTGTATTTTCGAGAACTGATAATACGACAGTACTTTTGAATGAATTGCACATGGTTTTCTTTCTTCTAAACATACGAGACTTGATTTTATTTCATGGTCAAAAATTTAGAATTTATTAGTTTAGTCGAGACTGTTAGAATAATATTAAGATTAATTTATTCAAAAGCTTATAGAATTATCATTATATAGTGTTTTATAATTAGAGAAATACTTATATTTTGATTAGTATTAGATAGAGATAATTGAGAGTTTGATTAGAATGAAATATCCCGAAAGAATACTTATGTATCAAATTTATAATTTACAAAATTACCCTTTATCTGTATTTTATTGAAAGTTTTACAATGAGGGTATTTCGGGCGATCACAAAGTTTCAAGAAACCAAAAATCTCGCACTTTTATAATATATAATAATAATATAATAATAATAAAATAAAATAAAATATAATATATATATATATATATAGTTGTAGGGTATAATAATTAAAATATAAATACTTGTTTTAATATATATATATATATATATATATATATTAAAACAAGTATTTATATTTTAATTAATATACCCTACAACTATAGTATCTCTTTGGTCACAAAATAAATAATATTCTTATTTTTACACTTATAATCCACGGTTAAGATATATTCTTGGATGAAGCAAACTAATATGGTGCTTTTCAAGAACCTTATCATTTGTAATCTTATACTCGAAAACAAGTTAAATAGATGTGTGCATATGAAGGTCTATAATATATGAAAATAGACACGATGATATAGATAAAATACGATAAAGGAAATAACAATATAAATTTTTTTAAATTTTGTACTTAAAATGTGTTTGACACGATATTTAATACAGACATCTGAATTAAAATTTCCTCTCGCCTACATGTTGACCAATATTAGTATAGAGAAAAATAAAAATATAAAGAAAACTGAATATTCCCCTCCATACATGCATGTCCTATATCTTTTTTTTTTATCTTTAGCATTTTGAGGAAAAAAGATTGTCCAAATATTTTGGGGAATCTATAGGAAAAGGTGACGATATATGTACTGGACCCGATTTGATCAAATTCGACCAATCATAATGGCAAGTATATTACATTTGTCATCCTTCTAAAAAATTTCACCAAATATCAAACGACAAGTGTAAAACTCTAGATCACATAAAACGAATACGGATACGAATGCAGGTGCACGTGCGAATACGTAAATATTAAAAGAAATTGAATGCGAGAGCGCCTTAAAGCGTTTAATTAAAAGTATTTTTATTTATAATATATTTATTTATTTCTATTCAATAAAACTATTTTGATGGTTTCTTTGTTATGTTAATTTAAGATAATTATTAGAATAAAATAAAGAATAATTTGATAACAAAATTCGAGTGATTTACTGTGTATTTTATTACCTTATGAAATCTTAGTTTGTCTGTTTATGCATAAAAAAGTCCCATGAAACAGCGTCACCCTTCAATTGCATCCTTCAATTGATTCACCCATTATAAAAGATTTAGTTATAATCCTATAAAAACGCATTAGCTTTCAATTAATCCGTGCACTAAAATTTTTAATTCTCCTTAAATCCCCGCATCAGTACTCAATTCTTGAATTCGGATTCTGAGTGCGGGGTCACCTAGATAACGTGACGAACTATGTGATCTAAGTAAAATATTTGCCCTCTCATTATATTGATTTAGCCGAGTCAACCTCAGAAATTATGTCAATATAATCGAAGATTTCCCGTTTTGATTCTTATTCCACTCGAACCCATCTGGTCATTATAGGGGAAAAAAAAGTGACTTTCTTACAAATTCGTCTGTTTTGTAACAAGAATCGAACCCCACCCCAAAGATAAATTGGAATTTCATAAGAAAAGGAAATTTTTATTTCCTTTTCAAAGAATACATAATAATTAAAGAAAAAGGAGATTTACATTTATCTTCCCTAGGCAAATAGAACCCTAATTTCCAAGACAGTATATTATAAAGAAATTCTGATGCAGACAGAATATAGATACATGGTCCATCTTCAAAGGAATAAAATATATGATGCACATATTTTTAAAAATATATGCACATCCAAAAATTGAATTACATATATGTTATTTCAACATATCTTTTTTATTATTCCCGAAATTAGGACAGCCACGAGTTGAGTATCTATGACCAAAAATTGGAAGTACTCCAAATCATTTGACAAAATTTGGTTTCACACCCCTATCTTGGAATATTTATATTATTTTGTTTGTTTCTTCGAAGTTTAGGAAAATTTTAAATAAAATAACGGAACTACGTATAAATCATTGTTTGTTTCTTCGAAGTTTAGGAAAATTTTAAATAAAATGACGGAACTACATATAAACTAGTGAGTGTTTCTAACCCACCTAAGTTACTTATATATGTGGGACAGAAGTTGATAGCATAGCAGCGTTCATGAAATTCAACCAGAACAATAACTAAAAAAAAGGTGTACAAAAATACATAAAGCATCAAATAATTCCACAATGGGAAAATATCATTTTTAGTCCTCTAAAGATGATTTTGTTCGATTGTGGTCCTAATCTATTGACTTTTCTCAAATTACATTCTTTTAAATTCAATTTATCTCAATTTCAGTCCTTTTGTTAACTGACGTTAAATTCTTGACGGAAAAGACCACATGCCATGCACGTGGCCCGGGAAGATATCTTTAATGTTCTAAAAATATCATTTTTGTCCTCTAAAAATACCAGTTTTCAATTTTGGTCCTGAACTTTTACCTTTTCTCACATTGTATCCTTTTTTATTATTAATGTTTAATGTTTAAGGGAAAAAAATAAAAAAATTGTCACGTAATTACATAAATTATTCTTATTTAACAAAATACCCTTCTACTCTAGTTTTTTTTCTAATTCTACCCCAACTTAATGTCACCGATCACTCACACAACCGAAAATCCCTCGCTTCTCGACCGAATCTTGCGAATAAGTAGTGTAAATCGAACACCACAACGCAAGGAACACAACGACACATACGGAATCAAAATCCAACCGAATGAAGCTCAAATCAGCTAAAATTTTGAACGAATCATGCGGCCAGCTCTGGTGGCGGAATTCGGTGAGTGAGCTATGGAAATTCATCTAATCCATGAGAGCTACAACTTGGGAGTGCTTTTATGGCCTGAAATGGCTAGACGATGGAGATATAGTCCGGTGAAGTGGTCTCGAGAATTGATGTGTTGTTTTGGTGGAGATGTCACCGTTTAAAGACGGCGCCGGCCGACGCTCGGTTGCGCGACTTTTAGGGATCCTAACAGGTGTGTCCGGTGATGAAATGGGGTCAAATTGGTAGGTGTTTCGAACATCTTGATGAGACGAGTTGAACCGTGGTGGTCCCGTCGTCCAATTTATCCAGACAATGAAACAGTGGCGGCGCAAAGGTGACAACCGCGGTAAACTTAAAAAATTTGGGTTTTTTTTATTTTAATTGAGTAAGGAGATGAAGTTGGGGTAAAATTAGAAAATAATACTATTATAGAGGGGTATTTTGTTAAATAAGAATAATTTATGTAATTACATAATATTTTTTTTAATTTTTTTTATTAAACATTAATAGTCCACGTCATATGCCAACTCAGATTTTGGAGGGAATATTAGCAAAAATTCCCAAATTTCTGCCACATAGGATGCGGAGGACTAAAATTGAGAAAAATCCAACAAAAAAGGACGTAATGTGAGAAAAGGTAAAAGTTCAGGACCAAATTCGAAAAATGACATCTTTAGAGGACGAAAAATGATATTTTCTCGAGATTTATTTCGGCCACGTACATGGCACGTGGTCTTTTCCGTCAAGAATTTAACGTCAGTTAACAAAAAGACTGAAATTGAGATAAATTGAATCTAAAAGGATGTAATTTGAGAAAAATCAATAGATTATGACCAAAACCGAACAAGGCCATCTTTAGAGGACTAAAAATGATATTTTCCCTTCCAAAATATAACAAAGATCGTCTTCGGCTTATAAACAGCTCGAACTCAATGACCAGTTGCCGTTCTACAGAAATATAATTCGATTCGATTCGATTCAAATTTGACCAATAACATGCGACAGTGAATTATCATTACAGACTGCCGCGAGTGTTGCTCTATGCTACAAGGTTCTCTAGTTCGTCAACAATGGCATCATAATAGAAAAGGTACTGCTCCTGCAAAGTATGAAGCATGTGTTGGAGAATCCCGACATATTTGGGAAAGATTTTCCCTAATTGTGTTTTCCTTGTATAGGACTGTATCTTAGGCGTGTAATTAGAGCCTTTAGACTATTTAATCTGTAACTATTGTTCTTTGTAAATATACAGCAGGAATATAATGGAATCTTTGTTCCCCCAAATTATTCTCTTTAACATTCTCTTTGACATGGTATCAGAGCGGGTATCGATCCAATAGTGATTCGAATACCTTGCTTATCATCATCTACCAATGGCCTCGCCTACTCAATCAACCCCGATACCGACAGAACTTCTCGCCCAGATGGCGGAACTTCTACGGTAAAAATAACCCGAACCAACCAATCAAACCACCATCAACATTAAACTCCATGACAACAACTACGCTATATGGTCAAGAACCGTACAACTAGTGCTACTTGGCCGAGGAAGAACGGGATACGTTACCGGAAAAACAGTATCCCCCGACCCCGACGATGCAGGATATGAAGCTTGGGAACAGACGGACGGAGCCGTTCGAAGCCTCATCCTCAATTCGATGGAACCCGAGATAGCTGTGCAATTTATCCTCTGCCCCAATACGAAGGATTTGTGGGATGGAATCGAAGCCACCTACCATGACGGGGGTGACAAGCTGAAGCTATACGAACTCAAACAACGGGCCTACCAAACCAATCAAGGGGATATGTCCGTAGATCAATATTATCGAAGCATACAAGGAATTTGGAGAGAAATAGATTTTCGACAACCTCAGACGGTGAAGTGCCTTGAGGATCGAAAAACCTACAATTCTGAGAAACAAGAGGATAGAGTATTTGCATTCTTGTAGGGTTTGGATGGGAAATTTGATCCTATCAAACACAATCTACTCAAATCCCAAAAACCACCCACCCTTGAGGAGGCGTACAGTACTGTACGACGAGAAGACCGCCGCTTGTCGGCTATGAACGACCATACCTCCGGTGGAATTGGAATGGTGGCGAAGGTGCGGTCAGAAATAACTTCATCATTCTGCGAAAATAGAGGCAGAAGGTCGACAACCGTCGGCTCATGATCGAACCAGAAGTGCAGCGTGTGTGGAGGCACTAAACACACGAAGGAGACTTGTTTTGAGGTGGTGGGATACCCAGATTGGTGGGCTGAATACCAGGCGAGAAAGAAGGCCACGACCTCCACCGGCGGCGGCGCATCATGGCTACCAGTCGGTAAATCGGACAGGCAACTAGCAAATGAGAGCGTTCGCGGTGGAGGTCCGGGAAGAGTGGCAGTGATTGTCGGAAAACACGAATCAGAAAGCAGCGGAATTTAAAAATTTTCCCAACAAAAGGACCTTGGACTCGTAATCGTGTAACCAAATTCATAAGGATAGAAAACTTACTTTTCTTTTTTGTTCTTTCTTGAAGCGTTTCAAGCCACCCAAGAACGCTCTTCTCGCGGCTTGATCCCCTCTCCTTGGTAAAGCTCGAATCTTCAAACTTCTAACTTGAAGTCTCTAGAGAAAGTCCACCAACTTGAACACAATCTAACTAGTAAGGATGCTAGTTCTCTAGTTAGTATTTAGGCTTAACCTAGGGTTTAATTTAATCTTGGAGAAAGGAAGGTGTTCAACACATGAACCAAAAGAATTGCCAATTAGCTCTAAAGGGGAGCATGAGCTCCCCTATATATAGGAAAGGGAAGGGGCGGCCGAACCTAGTCCTTATGGACTAAGGATTTGGTCCCTCTCTCCTATTACTTGATCATCAAGTAATTTCCAACTTTGACTTTGATTTCTAATTCAAATCAACTTTTAAGAGAGCTAAAAATATCCTAACTATTTTTGGATAATTTTATACTTTATTTATTATAAAATAAATAACTTATTTTTTTATCTAATTAATTAATTCGTAATTAATTAACTAGATTATTTTTCTCCAAAATTAGACTTTCTTTTTAATTCAAAATTAAACCAAAGTCTATTAAATAATTAACACATTTAATTATTTAATACATATATATAATATATATATATACATTCACACGTGTGTGACACGTGTCACTCATGTGAGCCACACGTGTGATTTCACATATGTGGAACCCTCTTGGCCCGATTAACTCGTTTAATCATTTTAAAGCCTCAACTCATTTAACCAAGTTGTTGCGTGTGACCCTCTAGGTTCTCAATTCAATTAGCAGTGACCCTAATTAATTAATTCACTAATTAATTAATCAGTCCACAGATTAAACGACCATAGTCTAGCAACAGGTGTTTAACCCCTAGCTGAATTGGAATGTTCAGATTCGACAGAACCTTTAAGTCATTGATTCATGTGAGATACAATCCTCCTACTTACTATCTCTCAACCAAGATCTAGGGCAAGGGAATAATCAGAACCCTAATAATCCGGTCTTAAAGCTAAGTGCATTTCATATCCAATTGATCTCAATCCAAGAAACCCTTTTCTTGATGTCTTGATCTACTGCCTTGGCCAAGGACTCCATATGGCATATGAATGACTTACACAATAAGAGATCACCTTGCAAATGCAAGTGTAGGTCCTATCTTGATTCTCATTCACTTTCATGATTCACTTGTGCAGCCCCAGCATAAGCCTTGAATCAGTTGTCTAAGGCGACACCCTTTAAAGCTTATACCTAAGACTACAGAGTTAACTCATAAAGTGACAAGGAACCTCAAGTCTAAGGATCAATTAATCACATCAATGACTAGTGAGATATTTCCTAATCTGGAAGTTTCCATTTCCTGAAATAGAAACTTCCTTTCCCATTTAGGAATGTTCTCACACGGGGCACCTCAGTGAACTTACTTATTAAAGTAAGCACCCTCATGTATCACGCACGTATCAACTATACACTTTCCACCTCCATGAAACAAGGTGGTCCTTCTTAAGGGCGTGATCCCACAAGCAAGCCTTAGAGGAGTCAGGTTGACACTCCCACTGTCTGTAGGACTCATCGGCTTAGAGTATTTTACTAATCATGACTTATGTGATATAGGACTCGTTTCATGAACCATTTCACCTAAATGGTAGAGTCCTAAAGTCATCAGGATTATGGGAGTTCTCATACATGCACAGCTAAAGTAAACGCATACCAAACAAGAACATATAAAGAAGTGTTGCCTTAATTCGTTATTTCATTCAAAGATTGTCTGTGATTACAATAAGGAAAAGCACAAAGCGGATATACAATCGGCTTTCTAGGGCACTATTCCTAACAGTGATGCGGGGGCTTCAGACCGCCGGCGGCGCCACCAGCCGACCAGACACTAACGGCGGCGACGCCACCTCCAACGGTGAGCAGGGCACTGGTAAGAATGAGGGTGCCGCAGCACTAGATTATACGGGTAAGACTTTTGATGGAAATTTCTCAAACCTAATTCCTTATGATGGGCCTCATCTTCTTGGGCCCAAGAATAATGAAGTTATTTCTTATAAAAATGAGTCTTCTAATTTTGAGGCCAAAATTAATGAAATCACTTGGCAATTATGGGGACGCCAAAATTAATGAAATTAGTGGAATTGGCAATTATGGAGATGAGACAGTAAGCCCACATGGGGTTGAATATTCTGAACAGGGACGAAAGTGCGTACAGGGGGTTTACCCTGTGACGCCCCGTCTCTTCGGCATTCCAGGTACGGCGTCACGAGAGAGTTTAATTAAGTATTTTGTGAATTATGTGATTGAGCATGCTTACGTGTCAATGTGAGATTTATTTTAATTACGTGTGCTTTAGAATTTAATTAAATTGTACTTGGACTCAATTGTCCAATATTTGCAATTCAGGGACCTAATTGTGATTAGGACGTATGAGCCTTCGTGCCTATTTGAGCTCGGGAATTCGAATTCGAATTCTGACCCTACCATTGAGTTCGTTTTGATGATTCGAATTTAATGGATTAACCTTTTAATTTCTAAAGCCATTTGACAGCCCTACCGTTTTAAAATCCGATCCGTTTGGATCGGATACCATTTGACCCTACCCGTTTTAACCGACCGTTTACCCGGCCCTAAAAAGGGCCAAGCCTCTCTCTCTCTCCTCATTGATCGATCAACAGGCAAGCAAGGAAGGGATAAGAGAAGATATTTTTCCCCTTTTGGCCAAGAAGCCTTGAGCTCGGGTTTGCAAGATCTAACCGTCCGATCAACGACCTAAGGTAAGATTTGTGATCCTTTCGTTACGTGCTTTACATTAGTGTCTCTTTCGTGCCTCGGATATGTGCCTACGTGCTTTGTTGGGGATGATGATGAATAGTACCGGGTTGGGAGTTTGGCGTGATTAAGCTCGTTTCGTGAGCTCTTAAGTGTAAATATGTGTTCTATATATTATATATGCTTTATTGTGTTAATTTTGCATGATTTGGTTGTTGGTTGTGGCTGTGTGTGTGTGGTGGTGTTGGCTCCCGACGCCATTGCTGCTTCTGCTCTGTTTTTTTTTAGCAGGACGGGCCGGAATGGCCGTTCCCGTTTTGGCCTTGGGGTCGGAACGGCCCTTCCCATCTGCGTATGGGAACGACCCTTCCCATTCTGTTCTTCGGGCCGAAACGGCCCTTCCGGGCAGCGCTCGTGGGAAGGGCCCTTCCCGTTTTGCCTTGTATCTGGGAACGGCCCTTCCCGTGGTCCAGTGAGTTGGTTTTGGGTTTTTATGCTTTTAATTGATTTCTTTTGCCTCTTATTGATTTATATCTTAATTGTATTACCTGTTTCGATATGAATTCGCATTATATGCTATGTTAGGTGCATGAATTGTAATTTAATATTAAAGGATGAGTATTTTATGCATGATAGTTATGCACTCTTCATCCCAAACTTTAGTATGCTTCTTTAATTGCGTAAATTGTATTCGGTGTATAATTATATAATTTTAAATGAATGATTTATGCATGTATATGTGACCCATGATTTCATGCCAATCATAAGCATATGCCGTGTGTCTATGTGATTCATTCTTGAGTCTAAGTCCTGTTTCTGTATTCAGTTTGTTCAGGTACACCGGGGTGGTGTTTTGTTGGCCGTGTTGATTCCGGGGTGGATCAATTGTTGTGTCTTCGGCCTCTTCAGTGTCAGGTGAGGTTAGGATATAGTTATACCTTAATGAAATGTGCTCGGTTTTAATGCATGTGATTTAATAAAGCCTTATAGGTATGTAAATAAGTGTGAAATATGTATTTGTTTGATACGTTAAAGGTTTGCAAGTATGTTAAGCAATGTACAAGCCTATGTATGCTTGATTTGGAAGGGTTTGTTATGTTTTGCCACGTGAAGCTATGCTTCTAACCGTATACTTCTCATGAGCCAAGTTTGGCAAGGACCGAGTTTGATTGAAACGAAAAGTGGTATATATACGTATATATGTATAAGTTATGTCTGTCTGTCTCTGTTGTAACGGGTTATGATATGTTATGTTTATGTTGGGCCCCGGAGCTATGGGTAAGGAGCCCTCAGGACGGTATAGGGCCGTCGAGGTTAGGACTGTGCATAGTCTCCATATGTCTGCAGAGGATCACCCCTGAACTCACCAGGAGGTTTGGTGAGGGAAGGAATCCTGAGGGTTCGAGTGCTCGCAAGGCGCTCCCCTCGTTTGTATGGATGGTTTGGGCGTATACACCCTTCCATCACCCGGAGTTGAGGATGATATGATATGATATGTATGTAAGTTTTCTGTTTTGGTTTTGTTATGTTATGTTATGAGGAGTTTGGGGGAGTCTGAGCTCGTACCCGCCGAGTTCTATATGATATGATATATATGTTATGTTAAGGTTTATGAAACGGGGATAGATTCTAAGTTAAATTAAAAAGGGAGTTTTTATAAGATAAACTAAGTCCTGAATTTATTAGGAATTATTAGGTTTTGTTAAGTTGCTCGGTAAGTTATTTTAATTTGGTTGCTTTGGTTAAGGTAAACCCTATATGTATATATATCACGGGAAATGATTTAGTGTGCAAAAACTATCCCCGCGTTCATGAACACTATGAGTTTGATACGTGCTTTGCTCTTATATATATAGTGTGAGTGTGTTAACCCCTCACTCAGTCGAGTTAAGACTGACCCCTCCCCTTTTACTTCTAGTTTGTAGGTTTTGCTTGGTGTTCGTGCTAGGCGGGTGTGTCAGTCCTTTACAGTTTGTTCCGAGTCTTTTGTTAGTAGGTTGTCTTGCATTCGCATTTCTTTCATTCGACCTATGTATAAGATATGTTTGGGTATGTTATTTTGAATTTAATATGAAGTGATATATATATTTCGGGACAGGTTAGGACAGGTTTGCTCGGTTTAGTTGAACCCGTTGGATTTATGATTATTGTTTGATATTCGGGATTAGGTATTTATGCTAGTTGAACCCGTCAACTGCTTATGAATGTTTTGATTATTGCATGGCTTGTTTCGCTTCCGCATTCTTGTTGTGGTTTGAGTTTTGCTTTCAGGGTCTAAGTTCCGCCTCGCCTAGGTGTGAGTTTGTCGGTCTCCCGTTCGCCACTGTTTGGTTCATGTACGGACTCTCCATTTCGTATGTGGATCGGACTTTGGTGCGGGGGATGTGGTGACCCACCGTGCGGGTGCTACATACCCAATTCCAGTCAAACAGAATGGCTCGTTGATAGTGGAGCCACCGATCATATGACCAACACAGTGCATGATATCCGGAATTCCACATCCCCTCGAAGAGACTCAGTGATAAATGCAAATGGCCTGTCCTACCCGGTCACTGGGGCAGGGAACATCACTTTATCTGGAAATTTGAATTTATCTCATTGTCTTATAGTGCCCTCTCTCACTACTAAACTGCTCTCTGTTAGTCAGCTCACTAAAGAACTCAACTGTACCATGCTAATGTTTCCCTCATTTTGCCTCTTACAGGATATTCGTACGGGGGTGATAATTGGGCATGGTACTGAGAGAGATGGATTTTACTACATTGGGGATATATCTCGGACAAGCTCCAGTTTTTTGGCTCAAGGTAGCAGTCACAGACAACTCTGGTTATGGCATCGTAGATTGGGGCAACCTTCATTTCAATACATAAAACAGTTATTTTCGAAATTAGTTTCTGAGTCCAGCTCATTACATTGTGATACTTGTATGCTTGCCAAAAGTCATCGAACCACTTATCCAAGTTCAGAAAATAAAACGACTCTACCTTTTAAATTAATTCACTCTGATGTTTGGGGACCAGTCCCCGAGTCACGTTAATTCAAAGTTTAAGTGGTTTATTCTTTTTATTGACGACTGCACCAGATTTACTTGGGTGTATTTTCTGAAACAAAAATCTGATGTCCCACAGACGATTAAAGATTTCTTTAAACTGATCCAAACTCAGTTCTCTACTCTGATCAAAGTCATCCGGACTGATAATGGTGGGGAATTCGTGAACCAACATCTTCAGAGCTTCTTCTCCCAGAATGGGGTCGTTCATGAAACCACCTGCCCCCACACTCCACAACAAAATGGGGTAGCAGAACGGAAAAATCGGTACATTCTCAAAAGTGCTCGGGACTTTTTATTTGAGGCACACGTACCGAACTCTTTTTGGACCGAGGCTGTCTCAATAGCCGTATATGTTATGAGCAGATTGCCCACACAGGCTTTGAAGTATGCAACTCCCTTAGATGCCCTCAGAAAATTCCACTCCATTCCATCTGTTCTTTTGCTGACCCCCCGGATTTTTGGATGTGTGACCTTTGTACACACTTCGCGGCACGAGTGAGGGGATGAATTGGATGTGTGAGTGGCTGGAACCCCTAAATGAGTACATATCGCCCTCTGATGTCCCAGCTCTATCGGATGCTTCATCTCCATCTCTCTCACCCGCCCCAGAGGACTCCCCGGCATCGAATATCCAGGAGGTAATTTATCCTGACCCACCTGTTTCCATTCAAAGCACATATATTTTACCTCCTCGACAGAACAGGGGCATTCCCCCTAATAGGTACAACCCAGAAAAGGCGAGTAAATCAAAATATTCGGTGGCTCACCATGTGGCATCCCAATGCTCACCACAACTGCAAGGCTTCATTCACGCAATCTATTCTCATGAAATCCCCCCGAACCACCAGGGAAGCACAAGAAAACCCCTTATGGAGGCAAGCAATGGAGGAAGAGATTAGTGCTTTGACAAAAAACCAGACATGGGAGATGTGTCCACTTCTAGCAGGAAAGTGCTCCGTTGGATGGAAATGGGTTTATAGTATCAAATATAAGATGGACGGGGCGATCGAACGATACAAGGCCAGATTGGTGGCTAAGGGATATTTTCAGACCTATGGGATCGATTATACGGAGACTTTCTCTCCAGTAGCAAAACTGGACACCATCCGAATACTCTTGTCTGTTGCCGCCAACCAGGACTGACCGTTGCACCAATTTGATGTAAAGAACGCATTCCTATACGGTGATCTGGAGGAGGAAGTATACATGGATTTGCCGCCTGGGGTTGAAAATCCCCAGAACAAACCCATGGTCTGCAGACTAAAACGGTCCCTCTATGGACTCAAACAATCACCTAGAGCCTGGTTCGAGAAGTTCACTCAAGCCGTGAAAAAATACGGATACATCCAGAGCAATTCAGATCACTCCTTGTTTATAAAGAAGGAAGGCCAACTAGTCACCCTACTAGTGCTATAAGTATCTCACATAACCAAGTACAACACGACCGAACAAAACACGTGGAGATGGATCGTCACTTTATCAAAGAAAATATCGAATCAGGGGTAGTCAATCTTCCCTTTGTGAAATCAGAGGACCAACTTGCAGACGTTCTAAATAAGGCAGTAAGCAGCCCAAACTTCCACCACGCACTGTCCAAGTTGAACATGTTCGAACCCCATGATCCAACTTGAAGGGGAGTGTTGGAGAACCCCGACATATTTGGGAAAGATTTTCCCTAATTATGTTTTCCTTGTATAGGACTGTATTTTAGGCGTGTAATTAGAGCCTTTAGGCTATTTAATCTGTAACTATTGTTCTTTGTAATATACAACAGGAATACAATGGAATCTTTGTTCCCCCAAATTATTCTCTTTAACATTCTCTTTGACAGCATGTATAGTCAGCAACAAACACCACAACGTAACATCAAGCAAATTTTAATCGTTTTGGTTTTAGTGCTGCAAAGGCTCAAACAAAGAGTCGTTGGTTCGATATCCTAGTATATACTCGCTAGTTTGTGTGAAGGATCGAGAAACTTTACCTGGGTTTGCACCATTCCAATCCTCTGTGACCAGTGGCGGAGGCACGTTCACACGAGGGGGTGCAATTGACCCCCCTCAACTTTTTTTTTTTTTTTTTTTAATATTATTATTATATATATATAAATATATCAATATATGTATATAATTTTATGGAATTTTTCATTATTGACCCCCTCATCAAAGTTAAAATTAATACTAGTTAGGGTCAATATAGTAAATTGTTAATAATTGAGACCACACAAATAATATGTGAGTTATATGCACTCAACTCCCTTGTGTTATTCGAAATGAGCGTAAAAACCTCATGTTATACAAAATCTCATAGAAAACCTTGTGTTTTTCTTAATTTTGTACAGAAAATCTTATGACTGGATGCTCGGGTTCAACGAATTTTCTTTACAAAAATGTGTTATGTACTTATATGCATGATCTCTTAATTTTTATAATTTCAATTTTGCCTCAATATTCACAAAATTTCTCAAATAGATCCTAAAATAATTTATTTTAATATGTAACTTTTTACCCATTAATTTCTCTTTAATATATGTTTTCTACCCACTTTTGGTTTATGTCTTTCTCCTTTCATGTTTTACTTCCCGATAAGAATTTTTGTGTTATTTATATTCTGCATTTATTTCTTATATATACCGTTTCCAAAATTTTATGTTATATTCTATTATATTTCTTTGCAATTTTCTATTTGCAAATATTTTTTGTCTAATTTTTGCTTTTATTTTCGTGAATAAGGGCAACACGTATGACTCAAACAATGTGTGGGGATTTTTTATGTTTATTTTTATAAAACATAGGATTTTTTATGCTAATTTTTGAAATATAGGTTTATCTTGCATATTCGGTATTTGACAAGATTTATATATATATATATATATATATATATATATATATGCGGAAAAGCCAAATATGACCCCCCGAATCAAAATTCTGACTCCGCCACTGTCTATGACATAAAAGAAGTAATGGTATTAACAAGATCCAGAGCAGTCATATCTCCAAGGAGGACTCTTTGGATACTATTGTGGATGACACAATATGTTCCTGTTCTACCAATAAAGCAGAGCACATTCTGAAAATCACCGTAAATTACTGTTAAAGCAAACCTGCAGTGAACAACAATCGGCCCAACACTGGGTGGGATATTACATATTCTTTTAAAGATTTCACGAACAGCTGCAGTATCCTTCGGAACGATCAGGCCATTCAGGGTACTGAATGTGCAAAACAGACAATGGTGGCTCCTCCGACTGCAAAGCAGAAGAAATGATTATTTTCAAGGCTTTTTATTCATTATCAGAGTTCACTGTTATCTTTTGTACAAAATAATTGCAGGAAATTTGAGCACAATTTGTGATGAAGGATGTTTATACAAGTTGCATACACACCAGAGCATAATGGCAGAAGCATATCAAGTCAGAAATTTTAAAAACGATGGTGTATTCACTATTTGAGATGGGTTCAGCAAAATTAAGATTTCAAACCAGGCCCAACGCCCAAGTCAATGATCCTTCAAATAACATTTTCGAAGATCCTAACCTCTTTGTGTTTCACTTCTAAGCATCTCAAAAGTAATGAGTCATCTGGTGTTTGCATCCACTTGGTGGTGATGCAAATGTTACCAAATTCTCTAGGTCCATCCCCTGCTTGGAATTTGGAAATAGTCACAACACTTCACAGTCTGCAATCAGTTTCATAACAAGTGTTAAGAGCACAGAAAAACTAAAAACAAGTTTAAGAAATATCCGCTTTTAAACTTTAAACTTGGTACAAACAAGTAATGCCTATAATAGAGATAAACGATAGAAAAGAAATAGCTTTTGGTAAGTTTTACATGGTAATTATCCACCAACTTTGTGAGCATAATTATGACAGGGCAGCGATACTGGATTATCGTTTCCCAGAAGTCCTCACAAGTGTGTGAAAGTGGACCTTGAGTCGCAATAAACCGAGAAACACTTTGAGATGTCTACAATCAAAAGAATAAATTTTGAATGGACAAGGATTGAACCTAAAAGCAAGCATAATATAAGAGTATGCATGAATTAACATGTTAATTCAAGATTGGATAAGTTTCCCACCGTGATAAAGCTTGCATCGCTGAAGTTCGGTAATCTGCAAATTGCTTTAAAACAACCCTGTTATTATCAACTGCAGCAAGGAAATTTAGAAAATTAACAATTGAAGATACGAAAGATAAACTTTTTAAGTAAATACGATACACGATAAATGGGTGTGTGTATACACTGCTGAGCATACATGGCAACACATCAGAATAACGGTTCTTGGAGTGATTTACACCATTGAGAGCCACAGTACATCTACTCCTCATGTCCGAATTTACCTGTATTAAAAGATTTGAACCTTCTAAATTATTTATATTCAATTGAAGATTTTAAATATATGACAAATTGCGGAAACAACTACATTTGAGAAATAGAAGAGAAGATATTATCCTACTCTATTTATTTATGAAATAATAACTGGATAATATCAAAACTTATTTATGAAATAAATAAGTAAATATAATACCATGTGTTATTATCAAAATTATTTATTTATGAAATAAATATAAAGATAATATCATATGGTTATTATCCTTATAATTTATTTATAAAATAAATAAAAGGATAATATCATAAAATATTTATTTATGAAATAAATAATAGTTAAAATCAAAAATTAGTTATTTATAAAATAAATAGATATGAGATAATATCCTAAAGTAGTTAGGATAAAGATATTAATTAATAGGGCAAATTACATCCAACTACCCTCACGATAAGCGAAATTACAAATCAGGACGTCTAGTTTGAAAAATTACATATTAGTCCCTAACCTTTATGCTCCGTTTGAGGTCCCTCCATTCCGTTAGGGTTCTGTCAAATTTAACCCCCGTGATGACCAAAATACCCTCGGGGCATTACTTTGTAATATACATAACAATGTACATAATAATCCTTCAAATTTATAAATATTAACAAATTCATCCCTTAACATTTAATATATAACAAAATAGTCCCTGGGATCAAATATTTTAACAAAACGAACCTTACTTTTATGTATATTACAAAACAATCCCGAGGGTATTTTGGTCATCACAGGGGTCAAATTTGACGGAACCCTAACGAAATGGAGGGACCTCAAACGGAGCATAAAGGTTAGGGACTAATATGTAATTTTTCAAACTAGACGTCCTGATTTGTAATTTTGCCTATCGTGAGGGTAGTAGGATGTAATTTGTCCTAATTAATAATATAATTATTAATTGTTTATAATACGAGGTGAAGCCTCAGGACTCTAGAATCTGGAAGGGTATCATGAAAAGCGTTCAAAGGGTTAGTAACAACCTAATCTGGAAGGTTGGAAAAGGGAACAAGATCTCCTTATGGTACGATCAATCGTTAAAGGAGGGTAAAATTGGAGAGGATTTTGGAATGGAAGTACTTGAAGAAGAGGAACATCTCAGTATTGCTGATGTGTTAGACGAACACGGTAGATAGAAACTTGATCGTAGCAGTACTAGAATGACGGAACGGGTTAAAAAACTGGTTGTGAATACTACTCTGCCTTTCAATCGCAATGCTGAGGATATGATCATTTGGGGTGTTAGTGCCAATGGGAACTACTCTTGCAAATCGGCATATGGAAAACTTATTAAAGATCAGCAAAGTGACCAAAATAGGGAACGCGGTTGGAGTTGGATTCGGAGGTTACAAGGACCGATGAAGCTGAAAATTTTAATTCAGCTTGGATGGCACAACTAACTGCTCACAAATAGACTAAGGTATGATCGAAATTTTGTAATCGTGAGAGAGAGGATGTTGGTCACACTTTATTGAGATGTCCGACACCCATGATAATCTGGTAATACTTAATTGTGGGTACTGAGCTCAGCAAATTCCTTAACCAAGACATGGATAATTGGATCGTGGTTAATTGTAAGAGCAATTTCCGCAATATTATCATTCCGGAGTGCCCTTGGAGCACAATCTTCATGGCGACGATTTGGTGTATTTGGAAAGCTAGGGACAAGAATGTGTTTCAGAATGAGGAAGAAAACCATCGACCTACAATCCAACATATTAAAGCTCTTGCCAATGATATGCAGTCAGCTTTTCATGTGAATCAAACAAGTAAGGGTAAGTTGAGAGAAATTATCGGTTGGAAGAAGCCTAGAACTGGATGGTGGAAACTTAATAGCAACGGTAGCGTTCTGGGTGAAAGTAAAAGAGCAGCTACAGGAGGAATTATACGGGATGATCACGGAAGATGGATAACTGGTTTTTCCATGAAATTGGGCGACAAAACGATAACGGAAGTGGAGCTTATTGGCCTTAGAGAAGGCCTCAAGATGGCATGGGAGAAACGGCCTCAAAAACTGGAGGTGGAGTTAGACTCTAAAGTAGTGTTGAGTCTGCTCCAGAATCCAAATACAGAGCACCATTATCTTGGACATATTGTGGAAGATTGCAAAACATTGATCAGAAAGCCTTGGGAGGTTACAATCAAGCATATTTGGAGAGAAGGGAATGAATGTGCAGATTGGCTTGCTAAAGAAGGACACAAGATTGAGTTGTATATGATTGAATGGGACTCCCCATCTCCAGGGAGTTTGAGAAATATGATCTCTAAGGAAAGTTGCTGAGCACTTTTCCTTTGTCCCCTGACCAAAAAAAAAAAGATATGGATTTTTTCTTATTCAAAAGAAAAATATCGTTATTTTTTCTTAGATAGAAAAGAAAAGAGACTTCCTTCATTCTATTAAACCGGCATTTCTAAAGTGTCATTCTCTATTTTGGAGAAAAGAAAAGAAAAATCTCTCAACTCTATAGAATAGATGAACTTTTTCTTTGAGTCTTATGCGTGAATCATCTCATGCATCAATTGGGTTTTGAAAGGAAGAAATTTCTTGTTCCAATTATATCTCGTTTCACGTTTCTTTTAATACACAGATTATAGTACTAGCATACTCACTGATCTAATTTGAATCTAGGTCTGGTGTGTATACATTCTAGAGAGCTTCTACTTTGAAGTCTCGAAGGAAAGAACCGATCGAGAAACTAGAAAATTCATTACCGCATGAAGAGTGTTTGAGGGCGGCTCAAAACACTTTAAGAAAACTTTTAGTAAAGTAAGTTGCTAATAAGTAATAACTTTCTGTTGAGTTTTGGAATAAAAATTGCAAGCCCACCATCCTTGTTGAGTAAAAATTTTAAATTTTCGCTACATTTCGAACTCGTTTTTTCAACAATTTATTGATAAGAAGAAATTCTAAATGTTAGAATAGTATTTCTTAACAATAAATTTAAGATGATATTTTCTTAATAACATTTACTTGAGATAAGTTCTTAATTAAACTATGAGATTAATTTTATCATCAGGAAAACAAAATTAGAAAAGGAAAGGAAAATGTTTCCTCTCTCCTAGGGTGGAAACTTTCCCACCTAATAAATAGAGAAGAGATTTCTCTTTTATTCTTTAAACGGATGATCTTGAAACATCTCAGTTTTTATAGAAAAACACGAAAGTAGAAACACAATCTATCCTAGCCAAAGTACAAGCTACAGAACTAGAATTCTCCCTGGTGTGATCGTGATCTAGGATTACTGTGGATATATTTGGAAGGCTTCTATCTTGGAGTCTCGAAGGAAGAACCGTTCGAGAAGTTCTTGCTGCTTGAAGAGTGTTTGAGGGCGACTCAAAATATTTCAAGAAAGATTAAATGAAAAGTAAGTTTAAGAAACTTTCTTTTTTTTGTTTAGGAATAAAAATTGCAAGCAAACGATTCACTATTAAAAAATTGTAAATGTTTGCTGCATTTTGAACTTATTTTCCAACAGTTACTAGGGGACTCAACCCCTTGTCTAGCATGAGTCATCCTTCGTGGGTAAGGGTAAAAGAATTCCTAAGGCCTGGAGTAATACCCCAAGGAACTTGAGGACGAAGGATGTGGGGGGCTAACTTAGAAAATGTTGGGGTCAGCAAACATTACCAATGAAAATCGCTCTCGCGATATAGACGCACCCCAATTGACTGGGTTGATATCGAATTACGAAAAGAGCTTTCCGTATAAATCAACTACTTCGAGACTAAAAGATAAAGAGTTATGATGAACTAACCCACCAGTTTTTATAGGGGAATCTTCGGGCGGGAAAAGAGCTTGCCCAAACTCCTCATTTATGGGAGTAATCATTGCCTCGAAATACAAATCGGCGTATTAGTTCACCCCTCGAATCTGATGCGCTGTCAGACCATAGCTGGCACTTCCAGGACACTCCCTCGAAAGAACACCACGAGTTCAAAACACTAGCCACCATCGCTTGTCAGCAAGAAGGTTGAGGCTAATGACCACTGACACGCCCCTCATTGGAAGATGACCATTTAAGAAGAAGAACTTAGACTCAAGGGCCCTCTCCCCTCGAGTTACAAACGTCGTTTTCGTCCATGAAACGACAATGGTTACTATCATACCTTCACTGCACCCAGGGATGGAGCCAGGATTTGCAACGAGGGGGCGAAAATTCGTAATATAAATAATATTTTTTCAAAAATGGTAAAACCGTAATTTATTTTAAAATAAAAGGGATAAAATTTATAATTAGGGGGGTAAAAATCTACAATAAGGGGGGCAAAATTATAAAATTTTCTAAAATATATAAGTAGTAAACGAAATTATTTAAAATTCAGGGGGGGCGAAAATAAAATTTTTCTAAAAAATATAGGTGATAAACGAAAATTTTCAAAATTTAGGAGGAGGAAAAATAAAAAATTTCAAAATTTAGGGGGGCGGGGGCCACCCCCAGCCTCCCCTGTAGCTCCGTCACTGACTGCACCACCTATGCCACTATTCGTCTCTGCAACAGTAGGACCCTGATGCATCATACCAAATTGTTATTGTACTATTCATGCACTACAAAAAATCAGCCGAATTCCGACCGAAAAAAACCGACGGAAAATTTCATCGGTCCTCCGTCGGAGTTTTCGATGGAAAACCAACGAAATTCCAACGGAATTCCCACGACCAAGAAAATTTGCATTCCAACGGAAAAATAGTCAATAAATTGGCGGAATTTTAAAAAAGTTGAGCCAAAAATTCCAACATAATTCCATCGATTTTCCGTTGGAATTCCGTTGGAAATTTTGGCGCAATTCTAAAAAAAATTGAGCCAAAAATACCAACGGAATTTTTCCATTGGTTTTCCGTTGGAATTTTCATTGAAAGAAAAATTCCGACAGAAAACCCCGTCAGTATTTTTATTCTTCATTAAAAAAAGCAAAGGAATTCGGTTGGTTTTTCGTTGGAATTTTCAATGAAACAAAAATTCCAACAAAAAACAGACAGAAAATCTCGTCGGTTTTTTTTATTCTTCATTAAAAAAAACCAACGGAATTTTTTCCGTTGGGTTTTTCGTTGGAATTTTCATTGTAAGAAAAATTCCGATGAAAAATCCCATCGGTTTTTTATTCTTAATTTAAAAAAACCAAAGGAATTTTTTCCGTTGGTTTTCTATTGGAATTTTCATTGAAAGAAAATTTTCAACGGAAAATCCTGTTGGTTTTTTTATTCATCATTAAAAAAAAAACCAAAGGGAATTTTTTCCATTGGTTTTCAGTTGGAATTTTCAATGCAATAAAAATTTCGTTGGTTTTTCGTCAGTCTTCCGTTGGACTTTTTCAATCAAATTTAATTAAAAAAATAAGACTATAGTTAATACAAATAATTATCTATTTAAAAATTATATAATATACAAATGATAAATTATTATGATATTTTATATAATTTTAAGTATATACATTATTAATTAAAACACAAAAGTATATAAGCTAACAATTTTTATATAATATCTCAATAAATATAATTATATTTAATTTAAATAATCATATATTTAAAATTAATAATAAAAAGTATTTAAATAATTAATTGAAATTAGTGTATAAATATATTTAAAGACATAATATTAATAAGAAAGAACTTGTCCAAGTTGGTAAGAGAGTCATTATTCTTTGTTGGAGACCCGAGTTTAATTAAGAATTAATTCTCGTAATGGCACAAGCTCGTCCGAGGGGTTGGTGGCTCGTTTCGGAGGTGGTTTGGGTCTCACAAATGAAATTTTTAATTTTTTATTTTTATTTCTTTGACGGAAAATTCCATTGGAAATCCGTCGGCTAGCTTAAAAATTAAATCATTTTTGTTCCGTTGGAAATCCGTTGGTTTTCCATTGGAAAAATATTCCGCAATGGCTCAAGCTCGTCCGAGGGGTTGGTGTGACTCGTTTCAGGGGTGGTTTGGGTCTCACAAATGAAATTTTTAATTTTTTTAAATTTATTTATTTTTATTCCTTTGACGGAAAATTCCATTGGAAACGGTCGGTTAGCTTGAAAATTAAATCATTTTTGTTCCGTTGGAAAACCGTTGGTTTTCTGTTGGAAAAATATTCCAACGGAAAACAGACAGAAATTTTCCTTTGGTTTTTTGTCGGAATTCCGTTGAAAATATTTTGTTGGAAAAATAATTTTTCGTTGGAATTCCGTGTGATTCCCGTTGCAATTACTTTTCCAACGGAATTCCAACTGCAGGAGCCCATGGGAAAGAGATTCCAATGATATATAACCCAACGGTTTCTTTGCCATTGGAATCCCATCGGTTTTCTATTGGACTTTCTAATTTCCAATGGAAAATCAACGCAAAGTCCCGTTAGAATTCGGCTGATTTTTTGTTGTGAGGCCACGTAGATAGGGACAACTTGTACATTTCATATATCCTACGCAACACCGTCTTCCAGAGGACAGAGGGCAATTCCATACTATTTCACACGGAGCCTTCAACCTTAAGATTGGCTATAAATAACAACAATTCTACCTCAAGAAAGGATAATCTTCTTCCTCCCTAAGAAAAACCTTAATTTCACTGCAACTAATTAAGCTCTGCACCTCCCGTCCCCATCTTATTAGCTAAACTTCTAGGTGATTTCAGCCAATGTTGTTGTGTAGCCAAGTTTACCTGTCCAATGCCAATGATACGAAGAACCAGCTTTGCTTTCTATCATCACCCATCAACCAAACCCTCCGGCCAGGTCTGTAGAGCAGCCCTTCACCCATTAAAATTTCACACGTCACCATTATTGGAGCTATCCTATAAACTTCACAATTTTCATACCACAACAATAACAATAATAATAATAATATATAGATAAATAGACAAGATCCATTTTGATGAGGCCCAATTATAATGCAGGCACGTCATGACATGTGGACTCTCGAGAAGTTACCAAATGGGCCTCAGAGCCACCTCAGATGCCCACATGGATCCCTCATAGTTAAAAAATCACAACACTTGAATAGTTACAAGTCCCCCCTCGGCAACTGAGCGCGACACAAGGAGCTCAAATCCTTCAAAGGTGTCACTCGGGTTCCTATAGCATACTAGGGAAATATGGGCTATGTACCATGCACCCCTCAAGATCCCGAGGACAGGTGCCCCATGAGTTATGAGTAAATGCACTAATACCGCTTGAGAAGGAAACACCCCGGGATACCATACTCCCTCAACCCTATCGAGGGCCTCTGGCCCTCGGTAACAACCCAACATTGCTCTCTGACACATAGTACATGACCGTACTCCCGTTACAGTTACTTTTAAGGCTACTTCTCTAGCAGGCCTACGGACACTTTTCCTTAGGAACCCCTCATTGGGCCACGTGTCTGCGGTTACATCCCTCTGTACCTGAGCAACGCTGAATTACCAAAGGGTCATCACGCTCAACTATAAATATTCCAACGAGTCATCCTCTTCAGTAAGCTTTGACTACTGGCAATTTACTGTAACTTTTCTCTAACTCACCTGAAACTCCATAAATATTTCACTGATTTGAGCGTCGGAGAGCCTAAACTGGGCATCCCCCCACATTGCCCAGCTTGACTTTCTAATGTTGTTCTTGTGTTAGCCTAGCAGGTTGAACCCACAAACTCAGAGATACCATCTTCATGATAATAGACGTTCTGTTCTTGTTGGTTTCCTTCTCCAATACAAATTCTAAGTGATATTGTAGTGACACCTCAAATCAGGCAACATCACATTTTTTTTTTATAATTCTTTTTTATATTTCGGATTAGCTTAGTTAATTGTTAAACATCCTAACATTATGAGGATACGTTTTCTTTTATTTGTGTGTGTGCATATAATATAATATACAAAATATTTGAAATATCTTTTGATATTTCAAACATCGTCTTCATTATTTTTACAGTGCGTTAAACGTGGCAACTTCTCCGCCTTTACGACGTCACTTGGACACCCTCTCCAACTTCTCAATGTATTTGTAGTAGACGAGCAGATCCTCCTTACATAAACCTATATGTATAATTCTACACATACATGTATATATATATATATATATATATATATATATATATATATACACGCCCTCAAGTACACACACCCGTATATGTGCGTGCGTGTGTTTGCTTTGCCCTCAGCTCAGCTGCGAATCATCTTGATGACCCCTTATTTTGGGTAATTTTACATCACCTAGTTTTTCCATGAAAAATTAATTCTTTATTTTTCTTTAGTTTGTTTGTTTTTTCAGGGAAAATTGCATTTTTGGTCTCGTTCAATTAGAGCATTGTGATATTATTCCCATTCGTTTTAAAAATTCAAAAAAAAGTCTCATACTTTAAGAAATCATTGTAATAGTAGTCTCGTATGTCGCAATAATAGTTCTACACGTTACAATTGTAGTCCCACCGTTAACTTGATAACGGAACAGTTAACTAGGTAACAGAAAAATCGTGCATAAATAATGTGCCCCATTAGAATTTCTTTTGACATATTTTTTTTTGATATTTTTTTATGGAAAACTATCTTATTATTAAAAAACACACTTATATGATTATATCCATTATTTTACTAATTTTACTTCGATTTGTTTACATTTCAATATCAATTAACATGTTAATAACAATTTATATTTTGAGGATTATATATATATTTATATAATAATAAGGACACACTTATATCCATTATTTTACTAATTTTACTTCAATTTATTTACATTTCAATATCAATTAATAACATGTTAATAACAATTTATATTTTGAGGATTATATATATATATTTATTTTTTTTATTTTTTTATTTTTTTATTTAAAAAGAGTTGTATATTTACTAAAAATTATATTATATTGATTTAAATTTTTTATTTTCATTTTTATATTGGATTTTTCTCATAATATCGTGACATAAAAAATGTAATAACGTTATTTACAATGACTTTAATATTGAATTTGATATGAATATATTTTATTTAAATTTGTAATATTGATTACTCTTATAAATATCTTATTTTAAATTAATTAATAAATATAAATATATTTATTTATTATTTTTTTTTTGGGTGCACAATATATTTATTTATATATATAGTTGTGTCGTGTCCTAAATTTTAAAAAAAAATTGGTACAATTTTTGTTATTTAATTTAGAAAAGCTTATAAATATTTTAAATTTCTAATGTCACTTTTCCTTACTATGTTGGGCAAAATATTTGAAAATAAAAATGTGAATCAACAATATTAAAAACACCAAATACGTAAAGAATTTGTTATTTTTGTCTTGAATTCTGTGGTGGGTCCAAATTATATCTGGATCTGATAAACTTACGGAGCGACCCGAAAAGGAGAAAATAAAATTAGTGTTGGGCTATGGCCAAGGAGTTTATTAGTTTGGGGAAAACCTAATTTGGATATAATGTACTTTGTATCATCTTTCTTCATAGTGAAAAACTCTCACTGATCTTGCCCGAGGACATAGGCTTTGCCAAACCTCGTTAAATCTTGTGTTGTTATTTCTGTTTCGTGCTTTGAGTGTATTCGTGCAAGATAGATTGTTGCGTTGTTTGCTAACAATTGGTATCAAGAGCTTGGTTATTCTGCACGTAACCTAGGGTTTAGATGACATCTTCATTTTCTGTAAAGTACGAAGTAGAGAAATTTGATGGGGGATCTAGTTTCAGTCTCTGGAAGATTAGAATGAGATCGTCCCTAATTTTACAAGGATTATGGAAGGCAATTGAGGAGAAGTTTCCTGAAGATACAAAGGAGACGAAGAATTCTGAGTTGAAGGACAAGGTATTAAGTGTGATTTTCATGAGTGTCACTGGCAGTGTTCTTCGCGAGATTGTTGCTGAAGATTCCGCAGCAAAGGCGTGGAAGAAGATGAAGGATTGTATTCCGCGAAATCTCCGAAAAATCACCTCTACCTGTAAAAGAGAATGTATAATCTCTGGATGAATGAAGGTACACCTATTAAATCCCACCTTGACGAATTTAATTCGATAATTATGGACCTGAAGAATATTGATATTGTAATTGATAATGAGAATCAACCCTTGATTGTGTTATGCTCGTTACCACCATCTTATGAGACTTTTGTTGATACTCTATTGTATGGGAAATATAGTATTTCACTGGATGATGTCAGTAATAGTCTGAAGTCAAAAGAGTTAGAAAAGGAGTTTTCTAGAAAACAGAACAGAAGGTGAGGGTTTGGTGAGTAGGGGAAGAACACAAATGAGAGATTCTTAGAAAATAAAATCTAAGGCTAGATCGAAGTCTGGAATAAAAAAACTACGTTGTTTTGAGTGCGGGGAGCAGAGTCACCTTAGGAGAGATTGTCCTAAGTTGAAGGAGAAGAAGGGAAAGCAGAAGGAGGAAAATTCTGCTAATGCTGTTGACAGTTTTGATTCTGACAATAGTGACACTGCAGGAGAGGTATTGTCTGTGAGTTCAAATCATGGGCAGAACTCTTGGGTTCTTGATTCTGGGCAACTTTTCATATGTGTCCTTACAAACAGTGGTTTGCAACTTACAAACAGATGAGTGGGACTGTTTATTTGGGAAATAATAACTCGTTAGCCATAGAAGGAATTGGATACATCAGATTAAGAATGTTTGATGGTATTGTTAGAAGCATTGAGTGTTGGCATGTTCCTCAGATTAGGAGGAATTTAATTTCTCTTTCAACTTTGGACGATCAAGAATTTAAGTTCCATTCAGAAAATGGAATTCTTAAAGTGTGTAAAGGCTCTATGGTACTCATGAAGGATAAAATGGAATCTAAACTGTATTTGCTTCAGGGGAGCGTGGTTGAAGGGTTGTTGTAGCTTCAAGTAGTAATAATCAGAATCAGTTTCAATTGTGGCACTTACGACTTGGTCATATGAGTGACAATGGACTGTCGAATTTGAGCAAGCAAAATTTGTTGGACAAGTACAAGAGTGAAACTTTAGAGTTTTGTTAACATTGTGTGTTTTGAAAACAACTAGAGTAAAATTCAACAAGACTGTGGTGCACAACATCAAGGAGAAGCTGGACTACATTCATTCAGATTTGTGAGGTTCAAACAGAATTGCTTCATAGAGTGTTGTCAGGTACTTTATGACTTTGATCGATGATTAATCTAGAATGGTATGGGTGTATTTTTTGAAAAATAAAGATGAGGCATTTCCAACATTTGTTAAGTGGAAGACGATGGTTGAAAGGCAGACTGAAAGAAAAGTGAAGCGTCTCCGAACTGACAATGGGTTTGAATTTTGCAATTCTAAGTTCAATGACTTCTGCAGCAAGGAGGACATAGTGAGACACCGCACTTACGTAGGCATACCACAACAAAATGGTGTTGCAGAACTAATGAACAGAACGCTTTGTGATCGAGCATGAAGCATGCTCTCACATTCGGGTGTGAGCAAAGACTTTTGGGCTGAAATAATCAACACAACTTGTTATTTGGTCAATAGATCTCCATCTACAGCTATTGAGTTCAAAACTCCTTTTGAGGTATGGTCCGGTTCACCTGCTGATTATTCAAATTTAAAAATATTTGGTTGTCCTGCTTATGTTCATGTGAAGGATGGTAAATTTGAATTGAGAGCAAAGAAGTGCATATTTCTAGGATATGCATCTGGAATGAAAGGTTACAGGTTGTGGTGCATAGATGACAATTCTCCAGGATTTATTATCAGTAGGGATGTGACATTTAACGAGGGTTGTGTGCAAGACAGAGTTTTTTTTTTTTTTTTATTTTCTGGTTGAAGAAGAGAATTCAAGACAAGGGGAAGATGTGTTATTTTTTGTCTTGAATTTTATGGTGAATCCAAATTATATATGGATCTGATAAACTTACGTTGCGACCCGAAAAGGAGAAAATAAAATTAGTGTTAGGCTATGAGCTTAGAAACTGATGTTATTCTTTTTAGGTTGGGAAACACAAGGAGTTTATTAGTTTGTGGGAAACTTAATTTGGATGTAATGTACTTTGTATCATATTTTTTCATAGTGAACAACTCTGACCAAAAAAAGAAAAACTCTCTTTGTTCTTGCTCGAGGATGTAGGCTTTGTCGAACCTTGTTAAATCTTGTGATGTTATTTCTGTTTCGTGCTTTGAGTGTGTTCGTGCAAGATAGATTGTTGTGTTGTTTGCCAACAGAATTGATATAAGTGTTAATCAACATATTAATTGATATAGAAATATAAATATGAAGTAAAATTAGTAAAATAATGGGTATAAGTGTTTTTTTAATTATAATTACATAGTTTCCCAAAAAAATTATAAAAAAAAATTTAAAAGAATTTTTAACAGTGCATATGATCTATGCGTGTATTTTTTGTTACCTAGTTAATGATTTCGTTATCTGGTTAACGGTTGGACTATTATTGCAACGTGTAGGACTATTATTGCAACGTAAGTGACTATTATTGCAACAGCTTCTTAAAGTATACGACCTAATTTTTTGGATTTTTTAAACGAGTGAGATTAATATCGCAACGCTCTAAATCGAATGGGACCAAAAATGCAATTTGCCCTTTTTTCCTTGATAAATAGTGAGAGTTAATTGCTTCAATTTGAAGCCAGAATTTTCTTTTTTTTTAAAAAAATTGATAATTCTTTCATTTTATTGACGAATTCCAAGAGTGGATTTTGTGTGATCTAAATATTATATCCTTGTTTGTATTTTTTTTGTGAATAAATGTTTTCCCCATCATGGATCTACTTTATCCCAATATTGTTTACAGTTTTGTGTTCAAAATTTTGTTTTTTACAGCATAGTTTATAGGTAAGAACCAAATCAAACCATTTTCTTGCAGATTCGTTTATTTTGTGGATTTTCATTAATTTTCTTCATAATTTTGATCAATTTCTATTTTTGTCTCATTTTTTTAGCAATTCTTTAGGATTTTAGTTTAGTTATGGTGAATAACTCCCTCAAAAAAAAATTAAAAAAAAAAAAAAAAAAAAAAAACTCCCTCAAATTTCATGCAATTAAGGTGCTAAGTAGTTTCTTGATGATAGAAATTGTTGTGTGTGTGTGCGTATATGTTTATGATTTATTTCAAAGATAAAAGAAATGTTGTACGAATTACACTCAACCCATTTTTTGTATCTTTTGGTTGCAGAAATGTAACGACCCGTCTTTCGGAACAGGTAAAACGTGTGGGAACGTCCGAGAGTATATGTTATATTCGTCGATGTATTAATTGCTATCTATTTGTTCTTAATTGCCAAATTCTCCAAAGCATGAGTACTTAATTGAATTTTATTTGACTTTAGGTTTTATTAATTCAAGAGTATGATCATTCAATTGCATAAGCTTTATAACATGAGGGATTAAAATTAAATTAGCTTCTTAAAGTCAAGACATACTTTATGACTCATGCATTTTAATTAATGTTGTATACTTTTAATAAAAATTCTTGTCTTCCATTTCATTCCATAAAATTCAAGAGACAAAGTTCATCTTCTTCCTTGCTCCCTCATCTCACGTACACCACCACCATCCTCACACCTTCATCTCAAGTTCATTTCTTCCAAATTTAAGGTAGAATTCATGCTTCTCTTCATGCATAAACATATCTCCATGATTTAATTCTTGCATAAACATGAGTTTAATGCATGGTATGAGTATATTTCCATGGAAGCTAGGTTATGGAGGAGAATTATATAGCAAAGCATGTTAGGAGGAAGTGTTAGAAGTAATTATGTTAGAAATCATGTGCTTGGATGAATTCAAGAAGCTATCATGCATGATTCATAAGTAGGGAAAGCTTGAGGTTCATTAATGGAGATTGATGGGTTTTGAGGTTGATGATGATGAATATTAGCATGAGTTCTTGATATATATTTGCTCTTTGAATTGTTCCTAAGTGTGCTTTGGTGTGTAGTGGAATGAATACACTTGATTCTAGTTATAGCTTGGCAAAATTGGATGATTTAGGTGATCAAATTGCTTCCTTTCCATTCCTCCCCTGTTTTCCCCTGTTTTTGCTCATTTTTCTGCTGGAAATACACTACCCGGGCGGGTAGCCTTGTCCAGACGATTTTCTGGACTGTTTTCCCCGGCCAGGGAATTTTTACCTTAGACTTTACCCGGCCGATTACCCCCTCAAATGAACTCAGATTGACCTGATTTTTAACTTTTTGGAAACCTCCTGAAGTTTAGAACAACCTCCAATTGTAATCATCTCAATATATTTTGTCATTTTTTAGTTATAATCAATTTTTTTAGGTGTCGCCAATCTGCCGAAAATCTGCATTCAGCCAACTTTGCACCTATGTCATTTTTAATCCACTTTGAACTAAATTTGGGCTATATATGGTTGAAAACCTCTATTTGTATACTTTCATTTTCAACAAACAAAACTTATTTCCGACTTCTCAATCTTAAGATATACTCCGTTCTTTACAGCTTGCGCGTTTGGGAAAAACTGTCAGCTTTGCCAAGTTTTGCTTAAATGCTCATTTCTTGCCATTTTCATCATTTCTTTCCATTTATTGAATCTCATATGTGATATACATTCCTTATTTCAAGTGTAAGTGCTCTTATATAAGTATATTGTTTTACTAAAATTGCATGAAAGATGCCTAAACTTGTCTTAAATGATCTTTAATGTGAAAGTTAGTTCCTAACGTGCCATGATTGCTCCTAATTGCCATTTCTTATATAAGTATAGTTTCATATGAATGTACACTCATATCATTTCATGACATTACTTTGCATCGCCGAGCGTCTCTAGTTGGTTCGTTTGAGTCTAATGTCAACCGTAATCGTGTCTTTTGTTCAGGTGATCCTCCCAAGGACCCGGTGGTTTAGATTATATCTTGTTTTGGTCCTCTTTTGTCGAGGTGGTCAAGGTGAGGTTATTCTCTTGCTGTAATCAATACTATACCGATATTATAGCCGGCACGATTTGATTGTTCCTCACCCGAACTATTATACATATATGTATTATGTATTAAATAAGACATTGCCTACTATTTTCCCGGTTTTACCGGAAATGGTTTTCTAATACCAAATGAGTTATACATAAATATTCTTGGGCGTGCGTTCATGAATCTTGATTGAAAATTGGAAATGTATCTTGCATCCATTGCATAACGAGTGCTTGTCTTGTGATTGTTGGGCCCGAGGCAACGTGGCTTAGGGAATCCGGGAAAGCATAGGGCTGACGGTGAACCTACTCTGCGACCTCTACGGGTGTACGTGCTATCTTCGGAGGTAGTGGATATCACGTATTACCTGTGACCGGCTTTGGCCGAAGGAGCATAGTACCGAAATGGGCTATGTCTCACGTGTTCTTGGATGGTTAGGGCGTAATTAACCCTTCTATCACCCGGAGGAAGAAGGATGGTTTCTTGACTTGTTATTGTTCTTGTATTGTGGAGTAAGGTTGGAGAACGGGTATAACTCAGTACCCATTGATTGCTTGAAAACCCTTAACCCGATATACGCCTTATTATCGTAATGGAAACGATTGTATTGTAAAATGGGCTATATCCGGTCGAGGCGAAGTGTTATTGTTATTGTGCATTGCATCTCTTATTATTGCATTAATTATAACTTATATATTGTTATCCCTCGCCAGTCACTCGACTGACCCTCTTTCTCTTTCCTTCTTGTCCTTTTTGTATTGATTGCAGGTTTGGGAGTCGACTAGGCGGCGGGTCGTCTATCTTTATTTTGATCGAGTCCTAGTCTTGATGTCTTTATGTATAGTTTTGTAAGAATGATACTGGCATGTGATGTAATACTAAATTATTTGCCACATTACTTTTGATATGTCTAGTTGTTGAGCTTCTAGTTACATGTTTAATTCGCTTCCGCTAATGCATGAATCTCTGGCAACTGTCCGTCTAGAGCCGCCTAGTTAGGAGTGGTCTTGAGTGTCTTCCGTTCGCTAGTTCTTAGCATGTGTATGAATTCTCCATTTCATATACGTGTTGAGGTCTAGTGCGGGGGATGTGATAGCTCCAAGCTCGGGGCGTCACAAGAAATCCTTCTCTGTTGGAAAGACAGCAAATTTGTCGATCTCCATGCGTGTTCCGAGTACACTTACATTGTGAGAAGTACCCGATCAATGATATTAGTGTGAAATTGCATGCTCTGATAGAATCTCGTCTTTCGCATTATGCGAAGGCAGGCTTGCCTCGGTTCGAATTCGATAAATCTTCTTACTCTCTCTTATTTGTCGTCATTTTTGCAGCTTATTCCTTGATTTCATCTTAAAATGAGCTAGCTGTTACATTTACATGCTTCTAGTATTCAGCAGTTACTCCATGCAATAATGAACTACATAATGATGAATCTATTAGAGAACTTGAATTTGAGTTGTTAATATCTACGCTAGTACAATTATTGACTAATTTGCTAAGAAGCTTTTCTTAGCAAAATTACTGGAACGGGAATACAAATGGTGAGGAAGATCTCCATACAAACTAGATAGCGCACAGACAATTATTGAAACAGCTACATGCTGTACAGAGAGAGAGAGAGAGATGTTAGGTAATTACTCACTCTGTCAGTAGTTCCTTTATTTCTTATAATACCTCCTTAATAAGAGCATCAACAGTTCAGCGAGTTGAATCAGCCAGCAAAACGTCATCAAGAAAATCGGGCTCGTCCATTAGCCACACCTGCTCGTCCCCAACAAACCTCGCATTTTGGGCCACCATATACGCAGTTGCATTTCCTGACTCCTGTACACGCGAAAATGAACAACTGCTTATTTGCCTGGTATAGCTTTCAGCTTCCTGAAGAAGGGAACCCTTCCAATCCAGACTCTCGAGAGTCTCCATCGGGTTGTCTGAGTCGCCTTCCAATACAATATTATCGAAGTAGTATTCGACAGCAAATTCAACAGCACATTTTGCAGCCAATGCGTTCACATCAATTGTAAGGTTTGGGAAAAACCGTGCTTGAGCCGCCATAAATTCTCCTTTCCAGTTCCTGACAACCACCCCAACCCCACACCTAGCGCCAAAGGTGCTCACATCCTCAAGAAAGTAGACTCCAGCAAAATTCACCTTGTAAACATCGGGGGGCGGTGGGAACCACCTTTCCCGATAACTCGATACTCCATGTTGAGATATAGATGTTGTACCATGAGTTTCTTGAGCCGAGCTGCTTGATTCACCTGATTGAGTTCCGGTTGTGTCTGTGGTTTGAGCATCCTGGAATTATTTGAAATATAATTTATTCAAAGGTGGCGTCTGGAATCGCTAACCAAAAGTATTCACTGAAAACTTGCAGGAATAGAGTCTTGTGTTTTGCTGCTTTGGCTATCATCTACTAATTTTAACTTCTCTAAAAGCACTCCTCCAAGATCACAAAGTGTTTGCACACACCCTTTTATACCTTTCAATATGTCACAATCTTATTGTATCCTGTGAATTTATTAACTCTTCCTCTGTTTTTCTCAGGCCATGCATGTGTTTCAGCAAAAGATCGATATGAATAATATCGTTAGTAAATTATACTTTTATTTTGAGAGAGATGTCGTTCTTGAGAAGTTCATTTTGAAACAAAGTAAAGATTCATGTTCAGTTTAAATTATAATCAGAACTATTGGTGTTCTTGCAGTTGGAAGATGGCTACACCTTTTTTTTGGTCACATATTTGAGTGTTGCTTCAAGTTTCGCTTTGAGCCGGTCTATCTCCTCTGTACTAAAATGCCGAAGATTCTCAGCCTCTATTAGCCTGTTTGGAAGAGAAATTATATGATGTTGGGGTTGTGGAGAACGAGAACAAGAGAATGTTGCTGCAATTTTGGATTCAGACCTGAGGTATTTTATCTTTTCCTCGATTCCACTGCTCACGTCGGTATGATTCGTGTATTTTCCCTGCAATAAGGAAAAGCATTATTAAAATAGAAGGATGGTTCGAAGTTAGCGGTGGCATACTCATGTTATTATACATGCTGTGGATGATGAATCTGTCATTTGCTGATAGGATGTTCATCATAGACGTAGAACTGTGAATTTTTTTGGTTTTTTATTGTTTTTCGAGTTATTCACATAATCTCTTATTTTGAGCATAAAATTTAAGAAAATGGTAATTTCGTTCCCCTCAAATGATTATCTAACCCTCCTTACTAAGAATCCTGGCTTTTGGCTCTGCCCTTTATGTCGATAACACTAACCTCCCCATAACTATGAGTAATTACCTAAACCTACCTCCTATAATTTCAAAATTAGAATTTAGAAATAACCCCTTTGGATTGTCAAAATTCAATCAAAACTAAACAAAGTTTCTTAAGAACTTGGATGCTATTAGTACATATATGCAAGATCAATTGAAATCTTGATTTGTAACACCATTTAAATGTGTAATAAATAACAGAGAGTAACTTTTGTAGGGATGTACGTGTAATTTTGAAACTGAAAGGGGATATTAGTGTAGAGTTGTATAGTTACAGGGAAAGACGATGCAGTACAGTGTCTAGTAAAAACTCATATATCTTTTCCAATCACTTGTTTTGATTTTGCAACTAGATTGATAACTTCGGGTAATTTTATGTCATTAGGGAAAACAGGTACCCGGGATTCGAGTTCTTGGCGCTCAGAATCCAGATGCACAGGTAGCTTGTTGAGTATGTCTTTGATGCTTCAGAGAGATGAGAGAAGAACAATTTTTAGCAGAGATAGAACAAGTTAGCAAGAACAATAACTCTCTTCAAAGTTTTTCACCTGAAATAAAAATTTCCAACACGGTATAATCAACAAAGAACACTCCAAAGAGAACAGTTTAACATCACAATTCTGCATAATAAGAGTGTAATAAATCTCTACCAAGTTATAAATATCTCCTAGAATTAATTAATTGGGAAAATGTAACTTATACGTTCTTTACATATTTGATTTCTTATCTGATTTAAGCGTCGACCTATTCAGGGGACACGACGAACAAACGGGAATGATATGATCCAAAAGTGTCTTATCACTCCCTTCCTGTTTCGACACCATCTGTGATAATCTAATAATCCCTAACTTTCCAATATATTTTTGTAGATACGTACTATGATGTTTAATAAATTATATATGTTGTTATGTTTAAATTAGGGGGTGAGATATTTTTTATGTATGCACTAAGGTGATCACAATATGTTAAAAGCGAAAAAAAGCACAAAGCAAAATTCAACATATTTTTCCTTCTCAATCTGAAAAGTAATCGTATGTACAGTATATGTACAGAGCTCACAGCTGTGAGATAAATATCAGGCCAAACTAATCTAAGCCGCACACGTGTAAAGATCTCTGCAACCTAACTAAAAGCTGTAACAGCATAAGAAGCGTGAAAAAGGAAGTAACAACTTTTTAATTGGTTTATAAATTGCAAAACACCCCCCTCAAGGTGGCATGAATATGTTTTTCATAGCCAACTTGTCCATGAGAAACTTTAGGCGTGGGGCTGGTAAAGCTTTGGTGAATGCATCCGCAAGTTGCTGTGAAGTTCGCACAGGTAGCAATTTGATCAGACCAGTAGCAACCTTATCTCGAACAAAGTGACAGTCCACCTCGATGTGTTTTGTGCGTTCGTGGAACAATGGATTTTCAGCGAGGTGTATTGCGGCAAGATTATCACAGTATAGTACAATCGGACCTGATAATGGAATCTGAAAATCTTGAATCAATTGTTTCAACCAGACCAACTCAGTTGTGGTGACAGCTAAAGCTCTATACTCTGCTTCAGCGGATGAACGAGACACAATAGATTGCTTTTTGGACTTCCACGAGATCAGAGCATTGCCTAAGAAAATACAAAAACCTGAAGTAGAACGTCGTGTATCTTGGCATGAGGCCCAGTCTGCATCAGCAAACGCACTCAAACGCATATCATTAGTTGAAGAGAAGAAGATTCCTTGGCCAGGAGTGCCCTTGAGATATTTGAGCAAATGATGTATTGCATCAAGGTGGATTGTGCGAGGCTGAGCCACAAACTGACTGAGTTTGTTCACTGTGAAGCTAATATCAGGCCTTGAAATTGTGAGATATAATAATTTCCCTATTAATTTTCTATACATGGCAGAATCTGATATAGGCAATCCATCAAAAGAGTTCAATTTAACACTTGGATCCATAGGTGTATGCACCGGTTTACAACCAAGGAAACCTGTTTCTTCTAACAATTGAAGGGTATATTTGCGTTGACAAAGTACAATACCATCATGAGATCTTGCAATTTCCAATCCGAGGAAATATTTCAAAGAACCCAAATCTTTCAACTTGAACTGAGTGTGTAGAAATTGTTTTAAATCAGTGATAAGATCTCCATTAGGACCAGTGATAATGATATCATCAACGTAGACCAGCAAAGCAATGAAAGATGATCCAGAGCCCTTTGTAAACAAGGAGTAATCAGCCTTGGATTGAGTGAATCCATATTGAACCAAAGAAGAAGAAAATTTGGCATACCATTTCCGAGAGGCCTGTTTTAAGCCATATATGGATTTATTCAGTTTGCACACTAACTTCCCCTTACCTGAAGGTGAATCTGGAGTAACAGGAGGTGTATAACCTTGTGGGAGGTCCATATAAACCTCCTCAAACAATGAACCATTGAGAAAGGCGTTGTTGACATCCAACTGAGCCAGATTCCAGTGGTGTGCACTTGCCAAAGCTAAGAGAGTCTTGACTGTAACCAACTTAGCTACTGGTGAATAAGTATCGAAGAAATCTATTCCCTCCAGTTGGCTATAACCCTTAGCAACCAAACGAGCCTTATGTCGTTCCAAGCTACCATCTGACGTAAATTTGGTTTTAAACACCCATCTGCATCCTATAGAGTGTGATCCAACAGGTAAAGGCATTACTGCCCATGTGTCATTGGATTCCATAGCCTGTAACTCCTCTTGAATGGCTTGTTGCCATTCTGGAAATTGAGCTGCCTCCTTATAAGTCTGCGGCTCTGGAATAGCTGATATGTGCAGAGAAAAAATTTTATAAGCAGGAGATAATCTATCATAGGAAAGATGCTCTGACAGAGGATATAAGCTGGTAGTATCTAGGACTGGAGCTTCATGCAGCAAG
The DNA here is from genome assembly GCA_037501455.1 of Lantana camara. Lineage (NCBI taxonomy): Eukaryota > Viridiplantae > Streptophyta > Magnoliopsida > Lamiales > Verbenaceae > Lantana > Lantana camara. The sequence continues at coordinate 2,231,679 of CM074865.1, forward strand.
TTGCAATGGTATTGTTGTAAGTAAGAAGGTCTATGTATTGTTCTTGATGACCTTCTGCAAGGAGCAGTAGTTGGAGTAGATTCTGTAGGGGCATCAAGGGGAATGAAAGTATCTGGAATGGGCATTGGCAGACTAACATGAGTGAAAGGATTGTCATCAATATCACCAAGCGGCTGGGGAGAAGAAGATGACTTGAAGGGAAAGATATTTTCATGAAACACTACATCTCTGGAGATGAAAATGTCCTTAGAATCCAGGTCTAACAGCCTATAACCCTTAACACCTGGTGGATATCCCAAAAACACACATGCTCTTGCTCTTGGAGTGAACTTGTGTCTTTGAGAAAGCAAAGTAGATGCATATGCCAGACAACCAAAGGATCTCAAACATGTATAATCAAAAGAAGTACCATAAAGCAATTGAAATGGTGACTGGTAGTTCAATTGAGCAGAAGGTGTCCTGTTAATCAAGAAGGTGGCAGTCAAGAGACAATCTGTCCAGTGCTGTAAAGGAACCCCTGATTGAAAACAAAGTGCTCTTGCCACATTTAATAGGTGTTGATGTTTTCTCTCAGCAACAGAGTTTTGCTGTGGAGTTTCAACACAAGAAAACTGATGCAACACACCATGCTCCTTGAAAAACTCAGTAAAAGATAACTCTGGTGCATTATCAGATCTAAAACCTTTAATAGATGCTTGAAACTGTGTCTGTACCATCTTGAAGAATTGAGGAACAATGCTGAGCACATCAGACTTTGATTTTAGCAGAAAAATCCAAGTAAAACGAGTGCAGTCATCAACCAAGGTCAAGAAATATCGAAAAGGATTAGCAGGGGCATGATTAAACGGTCCCCAGATATCTGCATGTATGAGATCAAAAGCATGAGCAGATTTATTATCCCTTGAAGGAAAAGGCAATCGTTTCTGCTTTGCCAAAGGACAAACAGCACAGTGTGTATCTTTCAAAGCTGAACCATCACAACCTAAAATATCTTGCAATTGTGCAAGAATAGAAGAAGGTACATGACCTAATCTGCTATGCCAGGTATGGACAGACACTTGAGAAGCTAAATATGTGGAAGATGATGCATTAGTTGATGTATCCAAAACGTAGATACCATTATGCAGCTTAGCCCTGCCAATCATCATTTGCTGCACCAAATCCCGAAGCACACATTCATTAGCCAAGAAGGAAGCTGAAACAGATCCTGTCTATAACAAACAACTCAAAGACAGTAGGTTGAACTTAAATTGAGGAACCAAAAGGACATCATGCACCGTGAGACAATCATGCAGCCTTATAGATCCTTTAAAATGAACATCAATCGAAATACCATTAGGAAGAACAACTGCAGTGTTGGTAATTGGCTCAGAACTGATAAAATTGGACTGATCACAGGTTATATGTCTACTAGCCCCAGAATCTGTATCCACTTTGTTGTTCCAATACTAGAATGCGAAATCGCCGACAGAGAGATACCGGTAGTGGAGGTATATGTACCAGATGAACTAGCTTCTGAGGTGTTCATTTGTGAAGCAAACATGGAGATCAAAGCTTGAGACTGTTGATCAGTCAATGTCCTGATAGATGTGCCGGAAGGATGAGTGCTGGAAGGGGAAACCAGAGAAGAAGTGATATGCTCAGATTGCGGCAAAAAATACGGAGTAGCCGGTGAGATCGCCGGAGAAGCAGAAGCTTGGCCGCCGGAATTCATGGCGGAGCACACAAAATCGCAATCGAGAAAATGATACCATGTTAAAAGCGAAAAAAAGCACAAAGCAAAATTCAACATATTTTTCCTTCTCAATCTGAAAAGTAATCGTATGTACAGTATATGTACAGAGCTCACAGCTGTGAGATAAATATCAGGCCAAACTAATCTAAGCCGCACACGTGTAAAGATCTCTGCAACCTAACTAAAAGCTGTAACAGCATAAGAAGCGTGAAAAAGGAAGTAACAACTTTTTAATTGGTTTATAAATTGCAAAGCAATATAATGAAATTTGTTTTCACCTAGCACTAGTAATGTTAATGTACTATTTAAATGTCACAGTTAGTGATAGCTCAAAATGTCTAAAACAAGCCACCACCATATTGTGAGGGGATTCTATAATTCAGCTTCCTCGGGATTCAACTTTTTGCTACAAAAGATTCTATAATTCGAGAATACCATAAAGAGAGAAACTTATTATAAAAACTTCCAACAAATGTCTCTCTTTTCATTCAAGCCAGAAATTTCAATTTAAGGTCGTCTATCAAAATGAAAATAAAGTAAATATATATGCACATAATTTATATAAAATAACAATTATGTAACAATGCAACATAATAAATTCAACCCCCTATTTAAAATCCATTATGATTACCCTATATATGATTTGCAAATTAATGAATTCGTTAATTAGTGACCCGGATAACTGTTCTTTTGTTCTAATAGGCAGCAGCCCTTACCTTAAAATTACTCCTAATGATTATAAGTAAATTATATATGATTTGGGACTATGATTCCAAGTAAAACAATATTCTTGTATACCTTTCCAAGTAATACAAGACACTAAATATCATTGTTGATAAGTTGTTAATTAATCATTTTTATAATTAAATTATGCCCCGAATTATGCTTTAATTTGATATTATTTATAAAGAATTGATGCTTTGATATTCTTATTATAGATTCGGGGCTCGAAAGCGAAATTGGAGCAAACTTGGTCGTGTTTAGAAGAAATCCACGAAAACGAGACAAACTCTTGCTGCCTTGTGCATTATGCCGTGGCTGAGCATTGTTGCTGCATGAAGAGTAATGTTTTAAGATGCATGAGAATTTTGGAACATGCAGGCATTCACGTTTATGGGTTGGTTTGTTTAATTGATTTTGGGGGACTAATTATTTAGCTATGAATTTGGGCTGCACGTTGAGAAGGAAATTGGAATGCCATTCCACTACTTTGTATGGGGCCGGTATTCATGTTATTAAGAGGAAGTGGGCCCAGGCGTGGGTTGTGTTAGGAGGCCCGAGCTGGGTTGTTGTGGGCCTGGGAAATTAATTTCTGAGGTTAAGTTGTAGTTGATTCTGTGGGCTAGAAGAATTAGTGGGCTGGCCGTGTATGTGTGGAATTTATTTTGGGGAAGCCCAGATTCATGTAATTAATTTTGGGGCTTTGGGTTTATGGGCTGTGCTTATACCTTGGGAATTATTTTAGAATGGCCCAGTTATGTTTTATTCTTGGAAAGCAATTAAATTGAGCCCGATTTGAACATAGAATTAGAATCCTATTTGGCTACGGATTCGTGCATGATTTTTGGAGACTTTGGCTTATTTATAGAGTCTCGGACAGCAGCTTGAGGAGGACGAAAATTCTGGGAGTAGAGTTCGTGGGCAAGCAACATCGAGAGCGAGGATTCGACACAATCATCCATCTTAGTTTAATTCTTCCCTTTTATTTTTAGTTTATTTATGTTAAAGAATTCCTCGATTATTGTTTTTATGGATTTTAGTAGCTAAACTTTTAATTATCTAGCTAGGGATTAAGATTCGTTTTAAATATTGTGAGACCTAAACGTTTTATTCAATTCATGTTTATTTAGGCATTTATCTTATCTCCGTGTTTTGCGTTTATTGTGATTGATTTATTTAGTGATAGGGCCCGATCATCTAGATAGATTTAATTGCATATTGCCAATCTTGATGCTTGAAGTGTAGTAAAGTTGATTGATAATTGGTGGTAAATTAGTGACAGGGTCTTAGCGATAACATTCCTCGTTCACTAAGGGATTTGATAATCTAATTTAAATCTTGCGTGTGTCACGACTTGGTTAATTAGGGTTGGTGTTTTTATGGTTCTTAATGCTGCGAATTCATTAAATCCTGTCGAGTGTCTCTAGGGGTTGTGAATTGGTTAGGGAAGATAACTGTCGAGTGTCTCTAGGTTATCCGACTAATTAAGTAAAAACAAGGTTGAGTCGAGTGTCTCTATCAACTATAGCCAATCTGTCTAAATAACTTGAATTAATCCTTGAGTCAATGATCAATATGATAAATCGAATCGAATATCCCTGGCTAGGTAATTCTTCCCTTGATTGATTTAATCCTACGTGAATTGCTTGATAGTTTTAATTAATTTTAATTCTTGTTAATTTATTTTAATTGTTTACCTTAGTCTTAATAATTCAAAACCCTCCCTTTTTAATTGTTTCTTTTCGTGGATAACTTGGGATTATTAGAAATAAGTCAGCCAGTCTCTGTGGATCGACCCTGTTTACGCTATACTCTGTTTAGTCGTCGAATAGGATTTTATATTTATTTTTGACGGATTCGACACCTGTCAAATTTTGGCGCCGTTGCCGGGGACTGTGTTTTAATCGATTTTATTTCTTTTTATGAACAGGAGCATTCGCGGAAAAGACACCCCTCTTTACGATCCAGAAATCGAGAAAACTGCTAGGAAAAAGAGGAAAGAAACCCAATCATGCAAGAAACAAGGTGAGACATCAGATTTGGTCAAGGAAATAGAAGAGGGAACTGATACGGACAGTTCAAGTGATCAGAAATACGACTTGACCGTTGAGCGTGACCACGCCCTAACTATGGCACTACCAGCAGAAGAACGGAGGACCATGGAAGATCTGGTGCGTCCCACTACCACACAGCAGCCCCTATGTATCACTTTTCCAGAGGTTGCTGCTGGTTTCGAGCTGAAGACGGGCACAATTCACCTACTTCCCATTTTTCGAGGTCTGGAAAACGAGAACCCTCACCAACACCTTAGTAAGTTCCACACGGTTTGCTGCTCTACCAAGCCCCACGGAGTCACCGAAGATCAAATCAAGCTCCGTGCTTTTCCATTCTCTTTGCAAGATGCAGCAGAAAAATGGTTGTACTCTCTACCATCAGCAACCATCACTACTTGGCAGCAGATGCACGATAAGTTTTTGGATAGATTTTTCCCAGCTGAGCGATACTTGGATCTCCTTCAGGAGATCATCACTATCAAGCAAAAGGAACATGAGAGTCTACATGAGTATTGGGAACGATACCGGAACTTACTTGCAATGTGCCCACATCACAACCTGCCGGAGAATTCAATTGTCCACAACTTTTATAGGGGTCTGATGCCTGCCGACAAAAGGCAGTTGGATGCTTCAAGTGGAGGTTCCATTATGATCAAAACACCTGCAGAATTGACGGACATGATTAGCAGAATCTCAAGAGTTTCACAAAAATACTATGCTAAGTCCGACATGACGAGACAGGTAAAAGAGGTGAGCTCTTCCCAATTTGATGAAATCAAGAATATGTTATCTGTTTTGGTTTCTAACATGAATGCAGGAACACCACAAGCGGCAACAGTTTGCCAATTATGTGCTAGCTCCTCTCACCCGACCGATGCATGCCCGTCCCTACAAGAGGGCACACTCGAGGACGCGAACGCTGCAGGATTCCATCCACAAAATAACAACCCTTACTCTAACACGTATAACCCCGGATGGAAAAACCACCCTAGCCTTAGCTATGCTCAGAAACCGAAGCCACCCAATTTCCAGAATTTTGTGCCTAGACCTCCACAATCCCAACAAAACCAACAACCCAGTCAAACCCTCAACCCACAAGATATCCGATTCAATAACTTGGAAAATCAAGTCAAGAATTTGGAAACTCAATTGGGACAGATTGCTACGGTTTTGAGCAGGATTGAGAATCAAGGGAGATTGCCCTCGCAAACGGAAGATCCCAGGAAGAATGTGAGTGCGATTACGCTCAGGAGCGGTAAGGAACTACCTCCACCGGTTGACAAACCCAAAGCAAGTCAGAAAGAGGCAGAATCTGAACAGAAAACTGACGTGACCGCTAAGCGTGACCACGCCGTAGGCTCCAGTCGCGACAGAGAGTCAGAAATTGTCAAGGAACCTAAGCCACTGGTGATCCCACCTCCGTTTCCACAGCGCTTGGCTCAGACGAAGAAACAGAAAGAGGAACAAAGCATTCTTGATACATTCCGAAAGGTTGAAGTCAATATTCCTCTGTTGGATGCTATTCAACAAATCCCACGTTACGCGAAGTTTCTTAAAGAGCTCTGCACGAACAAACGGAAACTCAAAGGTAATGAAAGGGTAAGTGTTGGAGAAAATGTCTACGCGGTTTTACAAAAGAAATTACCACCAAAATGCAGAGACCAAGGTATGTTTTCAATTCCGTGTAAAATAGGTAACCTTGGTATTAAGAAAGCTATGTGTGATTTGGGTGCGTCAATAAATGTTATGCCTCTATCTGTCTATACTGCGCTTAATCTTGGTCCTTTGAAAGGAACAGGTGTTATAATCCAGCTTGCTGATCGATCCGTAGTGTACCCGGAAGGAATATTGGAGGATGTGCTCGTACAAGTCAACGAATTGGCTTTTCCTGCTGATTTCTTCGTTCTAGACATGGAAGATGATAAATCTTCTAAATCTTCTGATATTTTGCTGGGTCGCCCATTTTTGAGCACTGCTAGAGCTAAAATAGACGTTCATAATGGATTGTTAACTCTTGAATTTGACGGTGACATTGTTAAATTTAATGTCTATGATGCTATGAAACGTCCTGATGAATTGTCTAGTGTGTTTTGTATTGATGTGATTGATGATTTGACTGATGAGGTTTTCGAATTGGATAATTTAGAAGCTTTGAGTTATGCACTTTACAATGATTTGCATGCTGAAAATTTGGTTAATTGGTCAAAAACCATCGTTTTGCCTGAGGAATTGTGTGATACTGTGCATGAACTAGAGTGTCTAAAACCGGTGTTTGGAAAGGTGCTTAAATTGGATTTACCGGTTTCTAACACTAAATTGCTTCCTTCCATCGTGCAGGCACCTGAATTGGAGCTCAAGAAGTTGCCGGAGCACTTGAAATACGCTTACTTGGGCGAAGGAGAAACACTACCTGTGATTATCTCCAATTTGCTCAACAAACTCGAAGAAGAGAAGCTGATCCGAGTCCTTAGGGAGTTCAAATTGGCCATTGGTTGGACGATTGCTGACATTAAAGGCATAAGTCCATCCACGTGTATGCATAAGATCATTCTTACATATGATGCTAAGCCTAAACGACAAGCACAACGCCGATTGAATCCCCCGATGATGGAAGTTGTCAAAAAGGAGATTCTAAAACTCCTTGATGCAGGTGTAATTTTTCCAGTTTCTGATAGTGAGTGGGTAAGCCCCGTACAGGTTGTGCCCAAGAAAACGGGTATTACAGTTGTGGAAAACGATGAAGGAGATATGGTACCCACTCGAGTTCAAAACGGGTGGAGGGTTTGTATGGATTACCGTGGTTTAAATGCTTTAACAAGAAAAGATCATTTTCCCCTCCCCTTTATTGATCAAATGCTTGAACGTTTAGCTGGAAAATCTCATTATTGTTGTCTTGATGGTTATTCAGGTTTTTATCAGATCCCGGTGGCTCCGGAAGATCAAAGCAAGACTACCTTCACATGCCAATTTGGGACTTTTGCCTTTAGAAGGATGCCGTTTGGACTATGCAATGCTCCAGCAACTTTTCAGAGATGTATGGTAAGCATTTTCTCTGATTATGTTGAGCACATCATTGAGGTATTTATGGATGATTTCACCGTTTATGGTGATTCTTTTGATGAATGTCTCGAAAATCTTGCTAAAGTCCTAAAACGATGTGCTGAACATAATTTGGTCTTGAATTTTGAAAAATGTCACTTTATGGTTGATAAAGGGATAATACTTGGTCATGTGGTTTCGAGTAAAGGAATTGAAGTAGATAAATCTAAGATTGATGTTGTAAAATCTCTGCCTTACCCCGTCGGAGTACGGGAGATTCGCTCTTTCCTTGGTCATGCAGGTTTTTACAGGCGTTTCATCCAAGATTTCTCCAAGACTACTCGACCTCTATGCCGGCTTCTACAGAAAGATGTGGAATTTGAATTTGATGATGAATGCAAGAGGCCTTTGATTTGCTAAAGGAAAAATTGATTTCAACTCCCATCATGCAACCACCGAATTGGCATTACCCTTTTGAGATCATGTGCGATGCAAGTGACTACGCGGTTGGAGCGGTACTTGGGCAAAGGATTGACAAGAGCTCTCATGTCATCTACTACGCTTCCAAAATGCTTGACAATGCCCAAATTAATTACACCACAACGGAAAAAGAACTCTTATCAATTGTTTTTGCTTTAGATAAATTCCGTTCGTATTTATTGGGTACTAAAGTCATTGTTTTTTCTGATCATGCAGCCTTGAAGTACCTACTTACGAAGAAGGATGCGAAGCCTAGGTTGATTCGTTGGATTTTGCTCTTGCAAGAGTTTAACCTTGAAATCCGGGATAAGAAAGGCTGTGAGAACCTTGTGGCTGACCATTTAAGCCGAATTCCAGGAGATATGACTGATTCCACGCCCATACGCGATGAATTTCCTGATGAACAGCTGTTTTCGGCACTGGACGGTAAGGCGTGGCCACGCTCTACGGCCACGCCCTGGTATGCAGACATTGTAAATTACCTAGCATCAGGTTTATTACCCGATAATCTTTCACGCTCTGAAAAAGATAAAATTAAAAATGATGCTAAGTATTACCTTTGGGATGATCCCTATCTTTGGAAAATAGGTTCTGATCAAATAATTAGGAGATGTGTGTCTGAAAAGGAGTTTGAGTCCATTTTAAATTTTTGTCACTCTTTTGCATGTGGTGGGCATTTTGGATCAAAACGAACTGCATTGAAAGTACTTGAAAGTGGATTCTTTTGGCCTACTTTGTTTCGAGATGCTTATATCTGTTGCAAAAGTTGTGAAAATTGCCAACGAACAGGGAATATTGGTCCTAAAAATCAAATGCCTTTGAATCCTATACAACCATGTGAAATTTTTGATGTTTGGGGCATTGATTTTATGGGACCGTTTCCCGTTTCTTTTGGCAATCATTATATACTCCTTGCTGTTGATTATGTCTCAAAATGGGTGGAGGCTAAAGCCACCCGTACTAATGATTCTAAAGTGGTTGTGGAGTTTGTCAGGTCTCATATCTTTTCTAGGTTCGGTACTCCGAAAGCAATCATAAGTGACCGTGGCACCCATTTTTGCAATCGCCTTTTGGAGTCTTTGTTGAGCAAGTATCATGTCACACATCGAACATCTACAGCCTACCATCCTCAGACTAATGGTCTAGCTGAAGTATCAAATAGGGAGATTAAATCCATTCTCGAGAAAACGGTCAGCCCGAACAGAAAGGATTGGAGTGTGAGACTGAACGATGCATTGTGGGCCTATAGAACAGCCTACAAAACCCCGTTGGGGATGTCTCCTTATCGAGTGGTTTATGGTAAGGCATGCCACCTACCGGTGGAATTGGAGCATCGAGCTTATTGGGCCATTAAGCAATGCCATTTGAATATGGACGAAGCGGGCGAGAAACGGAAGCTCCAACTTCAGGAGTTGGAAGAGATTCGTAATGATGCTTACGAGAATTCGGTGATTTACAAGTCCAAGATGAAGAATTTTCATGACTCGATGATTTCAAGGAAACAATTTCGAATTGGTCAGAAAGTTCTACTTTACAATTCTCGTTTACGTCTCTTCCCTGGAAAATTGAGATCACGTTGGATGGGTCCATATGTGGTTACCAATTTCAATCAACAAGGAGCAGTTGAGATCAAGGATGTAAAAACCGGAAACATTTTGAAAGTGAACGGGCATCGGCTGAAACCATTTTACGAGAATTTCCAACCTTCCACAGTTGAAGAGACTCGATTGGAGGATTTTCCTCCAAGTGCTTAATTTCTAAATCAGCCCCGTCGAGTCCGAGACGATAAACAAGGGCGCTGTTTGGGAGGCAACCCAAATATGGCGTTTCAGGCGCCACTTCCTCTCCCCGTTTCACTTTTTCGTGTTTTCTTTTGTTTTTCCGGTTTCCCTAGCTTTCTTGTTGATTTTCTGCTCTTTCCTATGTTGCAGGTGTGCTTAATTGTCCAGATTTGGCCCAGATATTGCTGCTATTCTGCTGTCAAAATTTTGCTGATAACATGACCCTTGAGCGTGGTCAAGTTCAACACCCAAGCCATGATCCAAATTCCATCTCTTTTGTTAAAGAAACAGCCCAGACCCGTTTCATTATCCATTGACCCGCGAACCATCTCTCTCTCACAAACCGGTTCGCGGATCTTAGAGCCATATCCGACCCGCTCCGCGACCCGCCCCTAACCGGCAGAATTAACCCCAATCACAACCCCCAATTCAGTCCCCCCTCCCCTCAAATCGCGATCAAATCCCTAGTTTCCAAAACCCTCCGCCGCTCCTCCACCTTCTCTCTCGGCCAAACGGCGGCGCACCACCATCCTCCGCCCTAAGCTCCGCCTTGCGCCACCATCTCCCAACTCCATTCCACCACCATTCTCACATTTACCCTCAGCCGAACACCACCATCTCACACCTTCTCACACCGCCATCTTACACAGATCCGCTTTACCACCATGGCCAGAAAACGCCACTTCTCCGCCCCTACGCCCTCCTCTTCCACCGGACCTCACAAGCCCAAACGCCGCAAGTACCCGCGCGGTCACCCCTGCGGCGACTACCCAATCATCGAGACGGAGGAGGATCTCCACCTCTACCGCGAGCACCTGGCACGCGAACAACGGGCGGCGGAAACACCTTCTCCACCGCCGCCTTCAACCATCCCGTCGCCGACAGCAACAAAGGAGACCGAGCCGTCGTCTTCTCAGGCGGCCCAAGGTCCGCCGCCGCCTTCTTCCCCCGCACCACCACAGGCGGTGCCACCACAGACCGCCATTCTCACCGCTTCGGAGGAGCGGCGCTTGAAGCTCCGCCAAGACAACTCCGCCGCCGCCTCCTCCCTCCCACTCACTCAACTTCAGCCGCGAAGGGTCCCTGTGCCACAAGGGGTCCGCCGTTCAGACCGTATCAAGAGCACGACTTACGACAATGCCCCACGACGACCTCCGGTGCTGATTGACCTCAGCCACATACCCCCTAGGCGTCCGCGACGTTCTCCGCCACCCAGATCTATTCCGGCGACGCACTCTCAGGCGAAACCCCTCGCCATTTTGCCACCACCTTCACCAGCGACTGCAACGCCGCCTGAAGTAGGTCCCTCTTCCACCTCCGTTCCATCCCCCCCGACGGAGCCATCTGATACCGCGCCCAACTCCAGTCTCCGAGGCCGGGACTTCTTCTGCTTCTCGTTCGGCCAACACCTCTTCGCCTTCGAGCGACGATACCTCCGGAAGTCCAGCTACTACCGCCACTGGAGAGACTCAGTCGGAACCCTCCCCTCAGAAACAGCAGTCTGGGAAACGAACAACCCGGGCCCGACTGGGAGTCCGGATGCAGCCGCCTCGCACCAACACCTTCGATGAGCCCGAGTTTCAGAATGAAAAGCACTCAGACAGGTACAATGCGCTTAATTCGAAAAATATTGTAAAATGCAGGTATCCTGACTTTGCTGCTTTGCGTGCTTTGGGTTTATATGAAACTGTCACTGAGTATTTCGATAGAATAGGTTGGAACGATTACTTTAAGATGCGACATCCTATGTTTCACGATTTGATGCGTGCATTTTATGTCAGTTTTGAGTTACAGTTGCCTGATGAGTTTGCTTTGTCTTCGCCTGATGTGATCCGATTTTCATTATGTGGGAAGCAGTTTAATCTTTCGATGAATGATTTTAATGTGCTGCTTGGATTTGTAGCTGAGGATGAGGTAGATTCTGATGATTATGTGGCCTGTTTGTGTGATTACATTGATGCACCTGAGTTTGATGCTACTGCTGTGTATAGAGTCTTTACAAACAAACCAAATGCTAAATATAACCCTAGTTCTTCCAAAGATTATGATTTGGTTGACCCGTCCTTGCGGTATATACATAGATTACTTTCTTATTCTTTTGCCGGACGTGTCAATGGTCTTGGAATTCTGTCACAAACCACTTTGTTCTTCTTGTGGGCTATGCATGAGGGTAGACGGGTGAATCTAGGCTTCTGGCTTGCTGTCGAAATGAAAGCTGCATGTGCACATTCTAGGAATTTAATTTTGGGACATATTGTGACTCAAATTGCTGTGAATGATCATTTGATTGATTTAGATGAGCCACATTTACCTGCTTCAGTGCACATGAAACCTTTGGATTTACAATGCCTTGACAACATGTGTATGTTGTCAAAAGTGGGTGAAAGGTATAGTTTTTGTCGTGCAGGTACCTTGCCCAAGACTGTTCCGAAGGTGTTTAAAGGAAAAAAGGCACAACAAATTCCACCCTCAACCGCTGAAGCTTCTACGTCACAGCAGCCCGGAGGCACGTGTGACCATGATCGGGACATTGCCTACATCAAGCAGAGCATCGACCTGATCCTAGGATTCCTCCACATTCCACCACCCCCTTATTGAGGCGCTAGGCGCGCCCCCGCACTTCAGGGAAGTCCTCTCAATTTTTCTTTTTATGCTTTGAGGACATAGCATGTTTTAGGTGTGGGGGGAGTTTTTAGTGCTTTAACTGATTTATTTCCGCATGTTTAGGCGTGTTTTAAGGGGTTAGTGGCTGTTTCCGGGTGTATATATATGCTGAAAATTTTCAGAGATTTTGGTGTTGAGATTATGCATGATTTAGGACTGATTTAGGCTGATTTTGATGTCTTTTTGGCAAATTTTGAAGGCTGTGAATAGTAACTCTTAGGGCTGTTCGTTAAACTGACATTTAGGCACTGATTTTGATGATTTTTGAAGCTGAATTTCCTATTTAGAGCTGTGTTGTTGCTGAATATTGTGCTTAAATGCGAGGATGTTGATAATTATGGAACTATGTTGCCCATTTTGAATGCTTTCTAGGAGGTTTGATTGTTGAGTTTAGCTAGAACGAGTTAGGTTCGTTGAATGCATGAAAGTTGTGTAGAATTTGATAAATTAGTATAGTAGTATGCCCTCATTTCTTGCGCACTATTGAATGAATTAATGTTCTTTGCTTAGATAGAAAGGTCTTTGATTTTCAAATTAGTCTAAAAATTGATTAGAATGCATCTTAGCTCCTTTCGAGGCGAAATTTTTCGTTAATGATTGATTTGGGAAGTGACTTAGGCGATCGTTGTCGGTGGTAAGCCTTTCCTTGATTCTTTCACAAATAAAGTTATCCCATTTGACCCCATTGAGCCTCATGTTGTGCATATTTTCTTCTTAGCCACGTTACAAGCCACATGCACAACATTAATTTCCTACCCTTATTTGAATCACACCTTGCTTGCTCATTTGGATTGGAAATTTTAGATGTCTTTGGCTCCTTTGTATGCTCCCTTGTGCTTGAATTTTGCAAGAATGATATACAATGTTGAAAAAGAAAAAAAAAAAAAAAGATGAAAAGAAAAAGGGAAAAAGAAGTCAAGAAAGAAAAAAATGAGCAGAAAAGAGAAAAAGAAAAGAACAGAAAAATTGCAAAGAAAAAAGTAAGAGTGTGTTTTGAGTACAAAAGTCGATTAGTGAAAAGGGGGGGAATTAAGTTGTAATAAGGGGAGTCCGGTAGATGAAAAGGGAATTATCACGGGTTCTTTTGTAAGGGTGTAAGCTTGGTGTGTTAAGCCACTAAATTCCAGAAGTTTCATAACCTTTAACCCAAGCCTTGCATTACAAGCTCGAAAGACCTAACGATCTCGAGTCATGAGTTAACTACATTAGTGGAGATTGGAGTGAATGATGCATTCGAAATTGATAATTAGTACTTAGGCGAAAATCCTAGACTAATCAATCTAGTCTTTGTACATTCTTTCATTCAATTCACACTACTTTACACGAGGGTATGCTATTTATACTAATTGATTGAATTTTGTACAATTGAGTAATGTGTTGATGAGCTAGACGTGTTTAAGTAAAAATTCGATGATTGCCTTTGTGATTGTGTTTGATGGGTAGTGTTGTTTCTATTGATTTTCATGATTCCTCGAGGACGAGCAATGGGTTAGTGTGGGGGAATTTGATAAGTTGTTAATTAATCATTTTTATAATTAAATTATGCCCCGAATTATGCTTTAATTTGATATTATTTATAAAGAATTGATGCTTTGATATTCTTATTATAGATTCGGGGCTCGAAAGCGAAATTGGAGCAAACTTGGTCGTGTTTAGAAGAAATCCACGAAAACGAGACAAACTCTTGCTGCCTTGTGCATTATGCCGTGGCTGAGCATTGTTGCTGCATGAAGAGTAATGTTTTAAGATGCATGAGAATTTTGGAACATGCAGGCATTCACGTTTATGGGTTGGTTTGTTTAATTGATTTTGGGGGACTAATTATTTAGCTATGAATTTGGGCTGCACGTTGAGAAGGAAATTGGAATGCCATTCCACTACTTTGTATGGGGTCGGTATTCATGTTATTAAGAGGAAGTGGGCCCAGGCGTGGGTTGTGTTAGGAGGCCCGAGCTGGGTTGTTGTGGGCCTGGGAAATTAATTTCTGAGGTTAAGTTGTAGTTGATTCTGTGGGCTAGAAGAATTAGTGGGCTGGCCGTGTATGTGTGGAATTTATTTTGGGGAAGCCCAGATTCATGTAATTAATTTTGGGGCTTTGGGTTTATGGGCTGTGCTTATACCTTGGGAATTATTTTAGAATGGCCCAGTTATGTTTTATTCTTGGAAAGCAATTAAATTGAGCCCGATTTGAACATAGAATTAGAATCCTATTTGGCTACGGATTCGTGCATGATTTTTGGAGACTTTGGCTTATTTATAGAGTCTCGGACAGCAGCTTGAGGAGGACGAAAATTCTGGGAGTAGAGTTCGTGGGCAAGCAACATCGAGAGCGAGGATTCGGCACAATCATCCATCTTAGTTTAATTCTTCCCTTTTATTTTTAGTTTATTTATGTTAAAGAATTCCTCGATTATTGTTTTTATGGATTTTAGTAGCTAAACTTTTAATTATCTAGCTAGGGATTAAGATTCGTTTTAAATATTGTGAGACCTAAACGTTTTATTCAATTCATGTTTATTTAGGCATTTATCTTATCTCCGTGTTTTGCGTTTATTGTGATTGATTTATTTAGTGATAGGGCCCGATCATCTAGATAGATTTAATTGCATATTGCCAATCTTGATGCTTGAAGTGTAGTAAAGTTGATTGATAATTGGTGGTAAATTAGTGACAGGGTCTTAGCGATAACATTCCTCGTTCACTAAGGGATTTGATAATCTAATTTAAATCTTGCGTGTGTCACGACTTGGTTAATTAGGGTTGGTGTTTTTATGGTTCTTAATGCTGCGAATTCATTAAATCCTGTCGAGTGTCTCTAGGGGTTGTGAATTGGTTAGGGAAGATAACTGTCGAGTGTCTCTAGGTTATCCGACTAATTAAGTAAAAACAAGGTTGAGTCGAGTGTCTCTATCAACTATAGCCAATCTGTCTAAATAACTTGAATTAATCCTTGAGTCAATGATCAATATGATAAATCGAATCGAATATCCCTGGCTAGGTAATTCTTCCCTTGATTGATTTAATCCTACGTGAATTGCTTGATAGTTTTAATTAATTTTAATTCTTGTTAATTTATTTTAATTGTTTACCTTAGTCTTAATAATTCAAAACCCTCCCTTTTTAATTGTTTCTTTTCGTGGATAACTTGGGATTATTAGAAATAAGTCAGCCAGTCTCTGTGGATCGACCCTGTTTACGCTATACTCTGTTTAGTCGTCGAATAGGATTTTATATTTATTTTTGACGGATTCGACACCTGTCAATTGTTTTATTCGTGAAGTTTCAATTAATTAACTCCAATACAACTAATCGCATTCCCTTCAATAATTCTTGAATAGTTGCAAGGTTTTTAATAACAATTCAGCCCATTAATAATGCACTTTATGGACACATATATTTAGTTATTTACATTATTTTTGGGAATTAACCTATATGATTGTGCATATTTAATACTCCGACAAACACCAATAAAGGAGCCAATGAGGCAAAGAGTTCTTGGTGAAACATGACACCTTTATTGACACGTCTCAATCTTAATACTTTTTACATGTAATAATAATAATAACATAGGAGAAAACATTGTAATTTCCTTGACAGGTGGAACATGTTGCGTATGAGCCTACAAGCCACGAGGTATACTAAAGCAATCGGTTACTAATATCTCAAGAAAGAAGAGTCTTTCTGTCGGTACTTTCGTCCCGACCCGACTCATGACATATATATTGTGTTTTAAAATTTGGATCGGACTCATGACATATAAACTGTGTTTTAAAACTTGGATCGGATCGATCGAATCGGTTCAACTCGGTGATCGGCCGCCTATATCGAGTCCGAGCAACTTCCTAAAACAAGTCATCAAACGGACCAATATTAATGGGTAAGAACCGATAAAAATATCCACCCGGACCGCTTCACGGAGCGTTTGGCCCAATTTTTTTATTCTTTTTCTTTTTTCTTTTTTTCCCAAAAAATAGTAAAAATCAACTTTAATTTATGAGGGTATGGGGTTCGAACCCACCACCTCAATTATACAAGTAAATTATTGAAACAATTTACGCTAACCAAATTGTTGATATTCTTTGGACAACAATTTAAATAACTCTTAGAAATAATAAGCTCACCAAAAATTAAGTTACAAGAAAATATTAATTATGATTGCAAATATTATAATACATCCTAAGAATTCAATTTACACATAAGTACAACAATTTGAAATATTTTATTTATTATAATAAATATTTATATAAAAATATAAATATATATGTGATATTTTTTTATTTATTTTTCAAAATAAAAATATGATATTTGTTAAATCAGTTTTTTATCTATATTATTAATTTAGTTGATGTTGATTATTTTACTATTTAGTTAGATATATGTTTTATCTATATGTTTGTAGATTTATAGTTTGAAATTTTATTGTTAGAGATATTATTTAAAAGTTAATGTTTTATATTATTTAATTTATTTGATTATTTTTAGTTAATATTTATATATTTATATATAATTAAATATAATTAACATTTATATTATTATATATATTTATATAATTAGAGATTATCACGTCATAATTATGACATCACACTAGTTCGATCAATATCCGAGTTTTAAAACATAGTGTATACACACAGAAAGTGCAACGTAGGAGGGGCAGTGACCAACCCTCCATGCTCAACTCTCGAAAGTAATATACAAACTGCAAACATCAACACTCAGAACTAATCCAAGCAAAGATTCTGGAACTAACATGCTAAACAGACAATAATCACGCAGTCATGCACATAGATCAGCATAAAGCAGCAGCGGAAACTGCTTAATGATGGATGCGTTGTAATTAGGCTTAAATGCAGGATAATCAGATGTAATTTTCCATGTATATATATATATATATATATATATATAACTGATCCATAAAAGTGAAGTGTACTTGGAGCTAGAGTATTGGTAGAGCCTGCGTGAAGGTGAGAAGACGATGACAGCAATTTCAGCATCGCAAAGAACTGATAGTTCATGAGCTTTCTTCACGAGCCCTTGTCTCCTCTTGGAAAATGTCACTTGTCTGGCTGATATGTCGTCGATTTTCTTGATTTTGATACTCTCTCCCGCCATGCTGAATCAAACAATCGAAACTGAAGGGATTAATTTTAGATCTGTCAAAAATCGAAGAAACCCTCGAACGTCTTCACCTCAAACAGATCAAACATGAGAGAGATCTGAAGCTCTTCATCAAACATAAACCCAAAAACGATTAATTTAGTACCTTTTCTGACATAAAAGAGTGAAGATGATGGTGCTCTTCGTCACAAGAAACAATTAAGTGAAGGAAGAAAACTCAGTGAAGCTGATAAGAAGAGCATTTATAGGTCTTTGGAGACTGAAAAATTGGGAATTATGTATGAAGAAAGAGCAAAATAACTCTTACTCTTATAGAAGAAAGGAGGAGAAAAGATTCAGCTATTAAGCTTACTTGGAAGAAGGTTTCGTGGGGTAGATTAGAGAAACCCAAGCACAATAGAATCTGCCAGTTGTCTGAGAAACACTTGATACAAGTAAGCAAGGTGGTGTGTGTCAATAATATTAACATGGAAATCCTCGAATTTTACCTATATCGCATGTAAATCCTGGAAAATTCTAATCCAGACCCGACTGGCCCGAACCCAACCATGTGAAAAGGCTAGTATATTACACTTGTCATTTGATTAGTCACTCTCCCTAAATTTTCCACCAACCACACGGCAAGTGTAAAACACTCGCCCCCTCGTTACACCAGTTTGGTAAGCTAGGCTTGGGCAAGAATTACCATAAATCTTGTAATGGGGAGATTCTTGGTTGTGTTTTTGCATTACATGGAGGATTTAATTGTAATTAAGAGTCTTTATAAGTTTGGTTATATATGTTTAGCTTTTGACAGTTTGTAGTTAGGAATATTTGATTCTAAGTTGGAATACGGAAATGTTGTGATAGCATTCCATCTCGTTTTGAAATTCGAAATAATTAACAAAGTGTATTGATGAACAGTTCTTCTTCATTAGTGTTTTAACTTTTGACTCCTAATCATAGTAGATCGATTTCAGCGAAGTGGTGATCGAGATTCGAGCGTCTTGTATGTTTGCCCTTTGATTCTTAAAAATGTGTGACAATTCTGATTCGTTGTTGTATGACCTCATATTCGAGATATTCTCTCTGCCACTTGACCTTAAAACTTATGATAACCATATACTAAAACACAAGTCAAATACATGTGTGTATATGTCGAATCTATTATGTATGAAAACGAATACGATACAGTATGTATTTGGTGATACAATTATTTTTTAAATTTTACACATAAAAAGTTCCTGAATTATAATACAGTCATGGTAAAATAATATTATTAGGAATTTTCGTATATTAACTGTGGCGACGCATTTATGGCTCGTCTTTATAAGGATATACACGAGTTTTAGTGTGTGTATATGAACGTAGCATTAGGTTCTTTGAGCTTTGTCATTATCTTCTTTTCTTTTATTTTCTTTTTTTGAGAAGATCATCTTCTTTTCTTATATTCTCCGTACTAGATATATTATAGCCCCAAGACAACTACATAAAGTTTACATTGGAATACTAGGAATATGATTGTCTAATTTCATTAAAATAAAAATGCCAAAATCTCTAATTGACATAGTTTCTTACGTTCTTATGTTAATTTTCATCAGGGTTTTAAGTTTGGGCAATCATGAACACATATGTTTTAGCCAGTATGAATACACTTCTTAAATAAAATAGTGGATAAAGATTCAATATCATCAGGGTATCGGATTCGGCCTTCAAAAACGCATTTATTATGGTATGAACACTTGGTAAATAATATAGTTAGAATTCCAACTTTTTTGGTGCTATAATCCATTTTCATGGGTCGAGCCGGGACAGATGGAAAAAGATTCAAGAGATGTTGAAATAAAAGATTATAAAAAATTAGGTTTGACTTGGATTTAAAATTGTACTGTAGTATCTTGCATGCATGTTTATCTTTATAATATACAAAATCGATAATGATTTGTCCTCGTATAATAATTAACCTACCAAAAATGTTGATAATATCATAATATTTTACTATCTAAAAAAATTAGTTCAGTTTTGACTCTATTATTTAACATATTATATTTTAGAGTGAAACGATCACTATAATACAATTAGTTAGTTTTGATTAAATTAGAAGTTAGAACTGAATTAAAATTTCTCGCGTACCAATATTAGCATAGAAAAAACATGAATATAAAGAAAACTCAGTATTCCTCTTTCCATATTTGCATGTTCTATTTTCTTTTCATCTTTATCAATATGGTATAAAAATTGTTCAAAGATTTCGAGGAATCTAAAGAAAAAAGTGACGATATACAAATCCATGTAGTTAATTAACGGTTCAGTTCAGCGTTTACAAATTTAGATGAAGTTCTCGTGATTTGAACCCCACCTAAAGATGAAAATTTGAAATTTTTAATGTAAAGATACTTTTAAAAATATTATTTTATCATGTTATTTCGAATATTATATCCGACATTTCTTAACTTGAAAATTTTCAAAAAAAATCCATATAACCGTATTCACATCGTACCGTGTTCGGATCGTCATATTCATATCCGTCTACATATTGAAATTAGATAAGAAAAGGAAAGTTTATTTCCTGGTCAAGAATACATAATCAAATTTAAGTGAAGTTCTTGTGATTTGATTCCTCGCCCGGCTCAACCCCATCCAATCATTACAGGACAAACTTTAAATGAAGTTCTCTAATGCACGAATACTTTTAAGAGTATCATTTTGATATTTCATATCCTATTCGTATTCGTGTATCACATATAAGAAGAGGGAAGTTTATTTCCTCGTCAAGAATACATTAATCAAAGAAAAAGGGGTTTTACATTTATCTTCAAAGGGCCAATAAAACCCTATTTTCCAAGACATCTCGTGGCTGAGGTTGGCTGCACTATATAGAAATTGGGACAATATGAGCCAAGTATCAAAAATAAGAAGCTGACATTATTGGCTATAGATACATGGTCCATCTTCAAAAGGCATATAGCTAAATGTGTTCTATTTCAACATCTGTATCTTTTTATATTCCCAAAACCAGGATAGCCACGACTTTATGTATACCTATAGTCCAGAAATTGAAAGTACTCGGTGTGATTTGTCCAAAATTTATTTCCACCCCTATGTTTCAAAAGGTTACAAATATACCTTGAATTGACTTAGATATTATTCATTTTACTTTCTTTGTTTCCTCAAAGTTTAGGTAGTACCGACTAGGGAAGGATATTTATAGCGATAAATACGAAATTTTATATAAAATAACGAAACTACGTACAAGTCAGTCAGTGTTAACAGACTTATATATGTGGGGCGGAAATTGATATCATAACAGCACTCATGAAATTTGATAACGTGCATTATTTTCTAATATTTGTGTATTTGTGGCCACGTTTTAGTGTGCTTTTACTTGCCTTGATGTATTTTAGTGTTTCGGGTGAAGCTGAGCTATTTTTCTGATTTATCGGAGTTTTTGGGCTAATTATACTGCTGGGCCGCGTCTCTGCGTTCATGGGAGAGGCCCAATTCAAAGAGCTTTGGAGATTCCTTTGAGGCAGCAGTTTTTCGATCATCTTTTGCACGCAGAATTGGAGATTTGGAGCTTTGAGACAGCAGCTTGGCAAGAGTCGGGCAACTCATGCCGAGAAGCAAAATCATTCCTCGCTAATTCTTATTTCAATTCTTTTATTTTTAGTTAGATGTTAAAGAATTCTTTTGAGTTTTTGTTGAGAATGTCGAACATGCGAAGCTAATTTCGTAATATCTAGCGAGGGATTCTTTTTGATTCAGTTAAATATCATGAAACCTAATTGTTTATCTATTTCAATTCAATTCAAATATTTATCAATTATCTGATTGTCGTGTTTATTGTGATTTATTTGCTTAAGTGGTAGGGCCCGCCATCTCAGTACATTTAATTACATAGCGTCATTCATGATGCATGAAGTGTATGTAATGCTTGATTGATATTTGTGGCGCGTTAACAATAAGTTATATAGCACGGACACGGCCAAAATTTGATCCGTGCAATGTCCGACGCGTGTCGGACACGGACACCCCTCGGATACGGCTCCGACACGTGTCGGACATGGTTGAAACGTGTCTGAAATTAAAAAAAATAGGACATGGTGTCGGACACAGTGGGGTGAAGTGTCCAACACGGCTCGGATACTGTGGGGTAAATTTTATAAAGTTTTTTATGCGTTTTTTGATATTTTTAAAAGTTTTTTGGGACAAAATTGAAATAACAAAACTTATTCTAGTTTTTAATTAGACATACTTTTTAAATATTTTATTTTACATAGATTATACTTATAAAATATTTTTATTTTTATATAAAATAATTTTATTTACACATAAAATATATTTATTTATATAGAATATAGTCGTGTCGGAGCAGTGTCTTTTCCTAAAATTTTTAAAAAATTCGTGTCGTCGTGTCTGTACCGTGTCTTGTCCATGTCGCCGTGTCCGTGTCCATGAGTTTGTAGGCAAATCTGACTTCGTTGAAAGAATTGATAATCGGATTTAAATCTTACATGTGTCATGACTTGATTAATTCGGGTTAATATTTTCATAGATTTTAATGTTGTCGGTTTATTAAAACCTTACGAGTGTCTCTTAGGATTGTGATACTAATTAGAGAAGATAACCATCGAGTATCTCTAAGTTATTCGACAAATTAAGTGAAAACTGAAAACTAGGCAGAGTCGAGTGTCTCTATCTGCGATAGCTAACCTACTTGAATAATTTGAAATTATTCTTGTGTCCATAACCGATGTGATAACTGAATCGCGAATCTCCAGCTAGGTGTTATTCTCTCTATTGATTTATTCCACTTTTCCAACGCGTGCTAGTTGTGCTCTTTTTAGCTGACTAGCAATGTGCATGTGCGTTGCACGTGTATGCCGGTTTGTACTTGTAATTTATGATATCTTGTGTTTTTTTAATATAATTACCTTTTCTTTTCATTTGATTTGATTCTTGAGAGAGGTGTGTTGTGTGTGCATGGAATTACGTCCGTTTAGAATTGCAGATAGTATTGTTCTTTATTTTTTTCAATAGCAAGTGTTCAATACATACCATAACTTTATTGGTTTTATTATTATGGATTAAAGAATATATGTTTTTTGATTGTTTATTTACTTTGTGGTACACGATATTAGCAATCTACATATATAGTTGACAATAGTTAAAAATCCCTTCCAGGAGCACCACCGGTAACAAAATCTCTCCAGAACATATGTTAAAAAGCCAATAATTGTTGTTGTGGCATTTTTGGGGTCTTTAATTTATAATCATACCCATCTTTATTTCTGATTCTTTGAACTACCCTTTTTTTATTCGTAAAGCCATTGTTCGATACCTTCATTCTAATATTGGAAATTAAAAATTGCAGTTGTTATTCTTCCATTTTGTTATCCTCGGACGCTCTTTTATTCTTTTTCCTTTTTTATTATCTTCAACATCTTTAGTTTTCCAGCCTTCTCCTCGTTTTTGTTTGGGTATTTTTTATTGTAAAATAATGCCAGAATTTCGTCATCGCCATCCACATTATTTTCATCGATGTTGACATTTCTATCTCCTCATGTTTCTTGTCTTTTTCTTCTCTCGCAATAGTTATTTTTTTCTTTGTTTCCTTTGTTTTGTTCCCCTCGTTGCCTTTGTTTTTGGTTTCTCTATCTCTCTTGTCTCACTCTGCGCTTGTTTCCCATGTTGTTCTATTTTGTTTGCCTTGTTTTTCTAATTTGGTTTCTTTCCCCTTCTTTGTTCTTGCAATTTCTTATCAGTCATTGCTCTTTTTCCTAATTGTTTTGTTGTATCCTCGAAAGCTTTTCCAACAACGAACAAAACTCTGTTTCGTATTTTTGCATTTTTGTCGAGTTTGAAAATAAATTTGTATTGTTTCGCTATTGTTGCTGCATAAGCGTTGCAGTGAGGGGATGTGTCTTGTACCTGCAAGTTTGTACCCTCACTACAAGAGAACTGTCAATTTCCGACGGAAATTTCCGACGGAATCAAGTCCGTCGGAAAATAATACGGTATTCCGACGGAATTTGTTCAAAAATATAAAAATAAAAATAAATATTTTCAGACGGAAATTTCGTCGGAAACATTTCCAACGGACAATTCCGTCGGTAATTCCGTCGGAAAATATAAAAATATAAAAATAAAAATAAAAATAAATATTTTCCGACGAAATACCGACGGTTTTCCGACGGAATTTGTTGGAAAATATAAAAACAAAAATAAATATTTTCCGACGGAAATTCCGTCGGTAATCCGTCGGAAACTATAAAAATATAAAGATATAAAAATAAAAATAAATATTTTCCGACGGAAATTCCGTCGGTAATCCGTCGGAAAATAAAAAAATATGAAAATAAAAATAAATATTTTCCGACGGAAATTCCGTCGGTAATCCGTCGGAAACTATAAAAATATAAAAATAAATATAAATATTTCCGACGGAAATTCCGTCGGTAATCCGTCGGAAACTATTAAATTTAATTAAATAAATTTTTTTCTAATTACTAATTTTATTTTTAAATGTACAAATATCTTATAATGTAACTTATAATTAATATATTAATTTTAGAAAAAATTCTTATTATCATACTCTATATATTTTCAATAGATCGGAGAACTCTTAATTCTAATGCGTTTTATTTTCATTTGAATAAGTACTTTTAAAAAATTCCAATAAATATGATTATATTTAATTCATATAATTATATATTTAAAATTTTATATTTTAAATTAATAACAAATCGTATTTAAATAATTATTTGAAATAAGTATATAAATATATTTAAAGACAAAATATTAACAATAAGCAAGTTAGCCAAGTTGGTAAGGGGGTCACCATTCTCTCTTGGAGACCCGAGTTTGAATCCCCGCGAGCGCAATAATCGTGGGAATTAATTCTCGCATTGGGTTGGCTCGTCGAGCTTAAGCTCGGCTCGTGGCTCGTCTGAGGTGTTGATGTGGCTTGTTTCGGGGGTGGTTCGGGTCTCACAAATGATTTTTTTATTTTTTTTAGATTATTTACTTTTATTCTATTTTCCGACGGATTGTCCGTCGGAAAATATATTTTCCGTCGGAAAGTCGTTTATTATTTTTAACATTTCGTTAAAATTTCCATCGGTAATCCGTCGGAAATGTTTCCGACGGATAATTCCGTCGGTAATCCGTCGGTAAATTTTTCCGAGGACTAGTTATGCGACAACAATCATTCGTCGGAAATTCGTCGGTATTTGATGTTTCCGACGGATTTCCGACGGACAGCGCTGTCGGAATTCCGTTGTTTTCTTGTGGTGCCTTGATTAATTGTTTGCTTTTTTAAGGTTTTTTTCATGTTCAGTGTGTAAGTTTTTGTTACCTCGATAATTTGTTTTAGTTATTTCCACATCAAGGTTATAAATTGTATGTGTTTTCATATTTCATACCTCGGTGAAGCTCCCACTTCATCATCCTTGCAATTTCTGCATTGTATTCCTTACATTGTTTTTGATACTGATCTTGTGCAGTTGTTGCAAGCGTCATACCATGGCATGAATATGTTTTCTACCAAATCAACCTTTACTTTGAAGTAATAGTGTTGGTTCTGTGAATATTAGTGGAGTTTGTATTTCATTTTGAAAGTTATACCAAATTTATGTTAATTAAATAATCAATTGTCTCAAAACATATGGGATCATATATCGGCTTGCCTATATATAGAATGTCCAATGCATAATCACATTAATTGACAACTGAACTTATATTACATATTTCAATTATATTCACCTTCACAATCATGGGGATGTAGTAAAGCTTTTAATAGCCAACGGTCATTGCGAACCTGCTTTTCCCATTCCTCGGCATTTGTCACAGCAATGGATACAACAATCACGGGCTCTCTTCATGCAACAATTGTGCATATACTAAAACATGTTGAGAGTCAAAAGAATATTTGAAGCAAGGCCACACATTGATTCCATCAATTTTCTATAGCACCAACTTATCACTGCCACTCTCAATCTACAAAATGCATCAGAGAACTAACAATTCAGAACACACTGGAATGTTGTACAGGTACAAGGAAAGAGTGATTAGCTAATATAAACCGAAAACAAGAAAAACACGAGAAAACGGCTTACCAGCGAAATGGCGTAGTTTTACACAAAAAGGAAAGAGAAAATCAAAAAAATAACAAATGCAATTATAGAAACAAACCAGCATTTACAACATGGCTCGCTAGCAAAGTCTTGGGATCAGCTATCCTCAACTCTTGAGTGAAAAACAAAGCTCGGGAATGTGGTGGTTATATCCCTGTTTATGGAAGAAACATAAATCAAACTATAAAGATATTGATGTTTAAGAAAAAAAAATGAAGAATAGATAATATTGCCATTATCACTCCCAAGTTCCAACGCATAACAAAGACGGACAAAGTTTTATAGTAACATATACAGTAAATACCAATTCCAATCTCAGAAAAGAAACAAAGACGTAAGGATTTTTTAGGAAGATTTGCAAAGTAAAGTACCGCTACAAATGCTCTTCGAAGTTGTGCACTTAATCCAGTGGCCCAAGGCCTAACAGTAGCAACTTTACCAATTTCAAGAAACAAGAATCCAATTACTAAAAACAGAAGTAATAGAGGCCCACCAATGGCTCCGGACAACACGAGCTTACGACTTCTTCCAGAATCCTTATTAGATGGAAAAATGAGGCAGAATGCAAAGAATTTTATTCACGACTTCATGTATTGCAAGACAAGAGAAAAAATGTGTGATTTTGTTGATAGACATAGTAAAACAAATTTAATTTTCATTACGGCCAACATTGAGTGAAGGGAATTAAACAGCAACATTTAGTGTACATTAAAAGAGAATAGGAAGAGTTAGAGAAGGGGAATAGTTGGTTCTTAAATTAAATATAATTAAGTTAATATATTGGAGTAAAAATATTAATTAATTTAATTGACATAAGATTAACATAATTGATTAAGATTGGATTATCATAGTAAAACAAATTTAATTTTCATTACAGCCAACATTAAGTGAATGGAATTAAACAACAACTTTTAGTGTGATGAGGCCTAAAATCACTCTCGAATCAGAGTCGTCCACGTGTCAGCATGCCGCTGACTAAATCCCAGACGCTCGCCTTGAAGGGCTCGTGGGCCTTCCCAGCCCACTCATTTGCAAGCTAGAATAGACCGTCAAGCCTCGGACGACTATTTGGGTGAAAGTCCAGAGTCGACGAGTCTGACGCTCGCTTCTCGGCCCTCACGGTTACCCTTCACAGGGAAGCACCTACATGGGGGCCCCATGTTGACGCTCGGGATCTTGCCGCTCAAGGGTCATCTATCGTGGGGAGGCCATCCATACCCTCTTCGAGTGTCACCAATGCTCGTACATGACCATGCTCCGCTGCGTTGTATCTGATCCTCGGCAGAGGGAATCTTAGGCCCATCCCCCGCGTCACCCTCGTCAACAACGTCTGACACAAAGGTACTGTGCACCGTGCACCTAACACGCCGTCTCCTTTTCTGGAATGTCATTCTCACCCCACCAAAGGCTGCCGCGTGTTAGGGCAACACAGGTTTGGGACCACATGGTCAATTTACCCATTTACCCCCATCCCTAACATATAAATAGGGGAGAACACCTGCTCTCTCCCCCAAGTCATCTTCTTCACAGAAAATACCACGTAATTGAACTGGGCATCATTTTCCTCTGCATCTTCATCTTCTCCGAAGCTTCATACATCCCACCATTTTCTGCACCCTTGCTGCATGATCTCTTGGTGTTATCCTAGCTGGAAGAACCCACGCATAAAAGGAAACCCAGTTCCTGAGGCTCTTACGCCTGTGATGGTCTTCCCTTCTTTAAACAAATCTCAAAGTGTTGTTGCATTTTAGGAAACCCACTTTCCTGCACCATCATTTTTGGCGCCGTCTGTGGGAAACCATTACCACCATCTTCGGTATTACCAGTTTCTTCCTTCAAAAGCTAGTTGAAAAGTGACACCAAAAGTCTTTAATCATGGTAACTGCGACGAGATCTGGAGCAGTCGGAGAGAAGGGCACTCTTCCCCCTGTTAACGAAGAGAATGCGGAGAACAACGTCCCCGTCGGAGGAGTAAACACCCCCGCTGTCGGAAGTGGAGACAGGGATGCAGAGACGGCGGGTGCAGCTCTCCCACCAGGAGGGAATGCTGTAGGAGGACCCAGTACCGTTATTCCTCCTGTAGCTCACACCACCCATGCAACCTTCCCCTACCCAGGCATGTATCCCACGGCCACGCCTCCCCCGGGGTACCCTTTTATGCAACCTGGATTGATGCCCTGGATGATGCCGGTGATCTAACCTTATCAAGTGGGGACCCTGAATCTCCCCACGTCGTTACCAAGAGAAATACAAGGGGTGGAGATGCCCCAAGTTACAACCCAGCAACTTCAGGCGCTGTATGCGCAGTGCGAGAGCCAGGCCGTCCAGAATGCCTGGGAGCATTTCATGGCAGCGTATTTCCCCTCGCAGGCTAGCGCTCGTCTGGCCCCACCTCTTGGCGGGCTCCCGGCGCATCCCTTGACGATGGCCCAAAATGCGCTAAGGGCACAACAACCTCCCCCACCACCGAATCAAGAAAATGAAGCCCCACCGAGGGTCCAGCAAGAACGACCCGTTGCAGGAGAAGAAAGGGCCCCTCGAAATGAGGCGGCCGGAGATAATGAAGAGGTCCAATCGAGGGCCACAAGGAGGGCAAACCGCAGAAATGTTGGTGACCCTCAGCTGGCTGCTGTACAAGACCAAATTCGAGGGCTCCAGAACGTGGTAGAGCAGCTCTCTCGAGCGCGGTCTCACGTCTCCCGCGAGGGGGGCGAGAGGTCCAAGGCCAGAGACGCTCGCCGACCACGTAGCCCCATTTCCCGCCGAAGGAGAGAAGCCAGCTATGAAGATCCCGACGAGCGAGACTACAGGATCATGGCGGGTGATTCCCCTCTCGTAGAAGAGGTTCTGATGACCCGGGCGGGGAAGGGTAAAATTCCCTCGTCTGTCAACAGGTATGACGGAACCACTGATCCAGCCGAGCATCTGGACCATTTTGTGCACCTAATGCACCTGTATGACCATCCGAACAACTACTGGGCCAAGGTGTTTGTCACTTCCCTCACCGGAATGGCCCAAGAATGGTATAAAAAGCTCCCCCCGCGCTCAATACGAGGGTACTATGACCTGACGGATGCTTTCGTCAGCCACTTCAACTGGCTGAAGGCACCGGCTCCGGCTGCGACCACTCTTTATAGCCTGGTCCAAGGGCCGAACGAGACTCTCAGATCCTTCATGGGGAGGTTCAATAAATAAATTTTGTTGGTGGAAAAGCCCTCTATGGACTTTTTAAGGCACGTTCTATTTGGAGCCATCAACATGAAGCATTACGTCAGCAAGGAGTTTGTGGAAGAAGTGGCCAAGAAGAAGCCGCGCTCGTTGATGGAAATTAGGGAGATTGTCGACTCTTTCTTTACCCTCGAAGATATGTATCTTGCGAGGGATCAGAAGATGGCGAATGCCCCTCGCCCCAGTAAAGCCTATGAGGACAGGGGAGATTCAACCAGGGGCCGCCGCCGCAGCCCCATTCCCGCTCGGAGGAACGCCTCTCCTCCTCGAAAATTCGAGCGAGTCCCTCTCAACCGCCCTATAGCTGAAGTGTATGCTATGGCGGACAAAAAACTGTTCAAAAGGCCGTCGAAACTAAGGGAAACCGAGGCCCAGAAGCGCTCAGGAAAATATTGCGCTTTCCACAAGCAGAAAGGGCACGATACCAACGAGTGCCGGCAGCTTGAGAGTGAAATTCAGAGGCTGATCGCCGGAGGGCATCTCAAAGAGTTCGTTAAGGTGTTGGAACGTTATGACGAGCATTGCGCAGAGCGAGCACGCGCCAGGGGGAGGAGCCGTTCACGCTCACGGAGCCCCGACACCATCACTCCGAGCCCAGTGACCGTGGAAAAGGGAAGGCATTGGATATGGAAAATCAGCCCTTTGCGGTCATTCACATGATCGCGGGAGGACCCTCAGGAGGCGATTCCAATGCTTCTCGCCGTCGCCATGTTCGGAGCTATAACCAAAGAGCATCGCTCCCTAGCCCTGTGCTCTCCGTGGACAGCTCGTCGCGCTCGAAGGAGGATGATGTCATAGGGTTTACTGAGAAAGATCTTGAGCATATTGTAACACCCCATGGGATAGGAAAAACCTCTGACTGTCCCATGGTGGTTAGTTTAGACATTCATAACCACACTGTAAAGAGGGTTTTATTTGATAGTGGAAGCTCGGTGAACGTTCTCCCGTACTCAACGTTTCAACAAATGAATATAACAAACATCCCCCTCGAACCTCTCAGAACTGCCCTCGTAGGGTTTGGAGGTTCCGAGATCGTCCCTCGCGGACAGATTCGCTTGGCCACCTCCTTTGGTCGCGCCCCACAGCGAAAAACTTTGAGCGTCCTCTACACCATCGTTGAGGTGGATCTTCCTTACAATATCATCATCGGGCGCCCAGCCCTCGTGGATTTCAAGGCCGTAATTTCCACATATCACCAGAAGGTCAAATTCCCAACCCCCGAGGGTACCGGAGAAATTCTGTGTAACATCAAAGAAGCTTGGGAATGTTATATACTTTCGCTCCGAAGCCACAAGCCCAAGCAGTCCATTCAACCTGGGTCTACTAAGAAGTCCGTTGACTTCCCCGAATTAGACGAAGACGGCCCCGAGCGCAAAAGAGTCAAGCTGTACCGGAAGAAGAATAAAAAGAGGACCCCTGGAGATGTTCAGTGTTCAGAGAATAGGCCACCGGGGGCCGTCGAGGGTTCTTCTTCAGAAGACGAGGGTGATGAGCCCAAGGGTATGCTCACCGGGAAAAAACGAGCGCTAGAGGCGCCGAGGCCGGAGATTCGGATTGAGCCCACCGAGGAGTTTTTGACCGTTGAACTGGAGCCTGGGAACCCGGATAAAACCACCCAGATTGGCTCGGGCCTGGATGGGCCCTCGCAAGTGTTGATGATCGACTTTCTGCGGGAGAACTTAGACGTTTTTGCGTGGAAAGCTTCTGATCTCACTGGAATAGATCCGAGCGTCATTGTCCACAGACTGAACGTGGATCCAACCTTCAAGCCCATCAAACAGAAGAAGAGGGACGTTCATGGCTTTAGGAAACGGGTTATCGAAGAGGAGGTTAGTAAGTTGCTTGATGCTCAATACATCGAGGAAATCTTGTACCCCGAATGGCTTTGCAATGTGGTGCTCGTCCCAAAGAGCGCCAATAAATGGCGTATGTGCAACGACTTCACGGATCTCAACAAAGCGTGTCCCAAAGACCATTACCCACTACCGAGGATCGATCAGTTAGTAGATTCTACAGCCGGGTGTGAACTCATGAGTATGATGGACGCCTTTCAGGGATATTATCAAATCTTTATGGCGCCCGAGGATCGCCCCAAAACTTCGTTTATTGTGCATTTGGGTGTCTACTGTTTCAAAGTCATGCCATTTGGGCTCAAAAACGCGGGAGCGACCTATCAGCGCCTCGTCAATAGAATGTTCGAGCGCGAAATTGGAAAATCTATGGAGGTATATGTTGACGACATGATAGTCAAGAGTGAGCGCCAACGCTCCCATCTGGAAGATCTCAAGCAGACTTTCGAAATCCTTCGTCGCTACGGAATGAAGTTGAACCCATCAAAATGCACCTTTGGTGTTCGAGGCGGTAAATTTCTGGGATACATGGTCAGTCAACGTGGCATAGAGGCAAACCCCGAGAAGATTAAAGCAATCCTGGACATACCCTCCCCTCGGAATCTGAGAGAGGTCCAGGTGCTTGTGGGTAAGATCATTTCACTATATAGGTTCATCTCCCGCTCAGCGGACCGGAATCTACCCTTCTTTAAAATTTTGTGCAACGCTCGCAACTTTACCTGGAACGAGGATTGCGAAAAGGCCCTGCAGAACATGAAACAGTACCTTTCGAGCGCGCCTTTGTTGACCAAGCCAAACCCGGGGGAGAACTTATTTGTCTATTTATCAGTTTCTTTGGAAGCCACGAGCGCAGTCCTCGTAGCTATCCGCGAGCGTAAGCATATGCCAGTGTATTACCTGAGCAAGACTCTACAGGGAGCAGAGAAAAGGTACATGGAAATTGAGAAATTTGCCTTTGCGCTCGTTAACGCATCCCGAAGGTTGAGGCCATATTTTCAGGCTCACTCCATCACAGTGCTCACAGATCAACCACTCAAACAAGTGCTATCTAAGCCAGATGTTTCGGGAAGGTTAATTAAATGGGCGATTGAGCTCAGTCAGTTTGATATCTCCTTCGAGCCCCGTACGGCCATACAGGCTCAGGCAGTGGCCGATTTGTTGGTTGAGCGTTTCAATCTGGAGACTGTGCCATCGGCGGATGAGGGTTTATGGCTTTTGCACACGGATGGCTCCTCGACCTCACAGGGGGGAGGAGCCGGGGTGACCCTCAGGGATCCCCTTGGGGCAGAAGTCGACTACGCAATCAAGCTGGCGTTTCAAGTCACCAACAACGAAGCTGAGTATGAGGCCCTCATCCAAGGGCTCAGGATTGCGCTCTAAAATGGGGCCACTCGTGTCATAGCATACGTTGATTCGCAGTTGATCGCGAGTCAAATTGATGGTAGTTATGAGGCTCGAGAAGCCACCATGTCACAGTACCTGTCGAGCGCCAAGGAGGAGATAGCCAAATTCAAGGAATTCCATCTTTTGCAAGTTCCGAGGGCA
The DNA here is from genome assembly GCA_037501455.1 of Lantana camara. NCBI lineage: Eukaryota > Viridiplantae > Streptophyta > Magnoliopsida > Lamiales > Verbenaceae > Lantana > Lantana camara. Next base: position 2,264,004 of record CM074865.1, read on the forward strand.
GAAAACGAACATGCTGACGCTCTTTCGAAGTTTGCCTCCGCCTTGGACGGCCACAGTGAACGCGCTGTTACATTTCTGAGAACGGAGGAACCATTGATAAGTAAAAGTGAACATTCGAAAGAAGTGCACATGATTGACCCCTCCGAGCCTTGTTGGCTTGACGAAATTGTCAGATTCCTCCGGGATGGAATCAGCCCGAGCGACAAAGTTGAGGCTCGGAAAATCAAAAGCAAGGCCCCTCGATTCTCATTGGATGCCGAGGGTCGATTATTCAAGCGATCCTTCCTGGGCCCACCATTGAGATGTTTGAGACCCTCGCAGGCTAAAGAAGTTTTAGAGCATGTACACAGTGGAAGTTGTGGGAACCACTCGGGCGGACGAATCTTGGCTAAGAAAATCTTAAGGAGTGGGTTCTATTGGCCCTCGGTATTGCAAGATGCCATTCGATATTCCAAGAAATGTCCCAAGTGTCAGTTCCATTCCAACACTCCTCAGTTGCCGGCAGCTCAAATGATTCCTATTGATGTTTCATGGCCTTTTGATCAATGGGGCATTGATATCGTGGGACCTCTCCCAATGGCGGTCGGGCAAAAGAAGTTCGTAATACTTGTTGTGGATTATTTCACCAAATGGGCTGAGGCAGAAGCTGTCGCTAAGATAACGTTCAAGGTTGTGAGGGATTTCATTTGGAAAAATATCATCTGCAGATACGGCATCCCGAGGGTGCTCATCTCGGATAACGGTTCACAGTTTATCGCTGCTGACACGCGAGATTGGTGCTATGAACTAGGGATCGAACAACGATTCACTTCCGTGGGTCACCCTCAAGCTAATGGTCAAGCTGAAGTGACCAACCGAACCATACTCCAGCATCTGAAAACGATGCTCGAGAGTAAGAAGGGAGAATGGGCTGAAGAACTCCAGGGAGCTTTGTGGGCGTACCGTACTACTCCGCGAGCGGCAACGGGGGAAACCCCTTATTCCCTCGTGTATGGCTCAGAGGCCATGATACCTACGGAAATTGCTCAAGAATCCGCACGCGTTGCCTATTTCGAGCCTGCCACCAACGAGGCCAATCGGGCGCTCGAGTTAGATTTGCTGGATGAGAAGAGGAACGCTGCTTGGGCACGCATCCACAAATACAAAGCAACCGTTGCTCTCCATTACAATAAACGTGTTAAGGAAAGGACCTTCCAGCTAGGGGACTTGGTCCTCAAAAAAGTTGAAGTCTTCAAACACGTAGGTAAGTTGGACCCCAATTGGGAAGGCCCCTTCAAAGTCATCCAGGTACGAGCAAACAATACCTACCTATTGGAAACTTTGCAAGGCGAGCGGCTCCCTAGGCCATGGAATGCATGTAACCTTAGAAGGTTCTACGTATAAACATCATCTTCTTTGTAAATTGCCCGTCTGCGGCATTGAGTGCTTCCCTTCGACGGAAAGCGTGTTGTAATCATTTCCAAAAATGCATCTATATAACAGTAAGTATTTAATTCTTTGTTTTTATTATTTACTTGCTTTCCTATTTGATCTAATGATTCGAGCGTCAAGGGGCCTACTCCGTGTCGAGCATCCTCCACGTCGAAAAGCCTACGCGAAACTTCAATCGTTCCAAAGCTACCCTGTCCAGGTGTTGATAACCATCCACCTATAACAGTTTGAACGGTTTGTAATATAAAGTCCTAAAAGTGAGCGTGTCGAACAACGGGGAGCGCAATGCTCAGTCATAGCCAGCTGAGTGCTAACCACTCCAGCTCGTGCTCGCAAAAACCCGAATGGCCCTCAACTTATTGAGTTAAAACATACTCATAAAATAATGGATTTTAACTGTCCCTTCATGTGTTTCTCGAAACAACGCTAACCCCAGGGTTACGCTCGCTTTAATATCCTACTTAGCAGGTCCTGCTGTTGATCTCTACAGTATATACAATCTAATGAAGCCAGGGAACCTCCATAAGGATCGCCCTCGTGCCCATATTTGCATCTCCCAATATTACCGTCATAAGCCAATTCTTGGCTAAGGGTTTCCTAAGTCTGGATTCGAGACTTCATTTCAAAAGCGGCCAGGAAACCCTCACACGGGGCGCCCTCGCGCCTATGGATCCCTCAAAGATGTACTTAATCCAAATTCAAACCCCCCTTACGAATGTGGCCAGGGAACCCTCTTAAGGGTCACCCTCGCGCCTGTATTTCCTCGAAGGATTTCTAAGTCCAAGTTCAAGGTTCATTTCCACTATGACCAGGGAACCCTCCTAAGGGTCACCCTCGCGCCTATATTTGCAAAAGGCCAATTGCCTAACGTCGTGGGCTTCCAAGCTTAATACGCCTGGTGATGAGCGTCAGGGGACCATCGTAAAAGACGCCCCTGCATGCTTACACTACCATCGCAAGCGTTCCAAACAGAAGACAGTAATATAGAAATGGCGAGCGTAACAAAACAGCATCATTCACCATTCAAAAGTAAGGAAGAAAGCATTCATACATTCAAGCAGTATAAAAGAGTTTAGATATATTAAAAGAAGCGTCAAGGAGTCCAAGACATCCAAAGAAATAGCTTGAAGATTGATTACAGACAGTGATTGTTCATAAAAATGGCAAGGAATTTAAACCAAAAGGAAAGGGATCAATATAAGGAGTTTCACGGGGCTGGAGCATCGGGCTCAGGAGGGGCAGTTGCGAGGGGAACCGGGGCCAACACATTAGCGTCAGAAGTTTGGGCCTCGCCGGGTTCCTCGGCATCCGCTACGTCCATGACGGTGCCCTCGTCTTCTATCAGGAGAGGCTCGGGATCTACCCTGTTGGCAGCTATAAACTCTCTTTGGAGTGTTTCCACCAACTCCTGGTACTCAGGCTCCGCCAGATTCTCAGTAGGATCCTCCTCCTGGACCATTGGCTCGCAATTCTCATCCAGATCCATGCGTAACCGAGCGTCGGATCGAGCGCTTTCAGGAGCCAGTCCCAACTTCACCATTTGCCCATTCGCTTTATGGAAGAAGCGTCGAGCGTTGTCAAAGCACTGGATGTTTGCTGCAAATACAAAAGCTTTGGAGCGCACGAACTTCTTCACAGCCTCCCAGGATACCTTCGCTTCCAAGCCCTGTACCTTGCCTTGCAAGTCGGCAAAGGCCTTGTTGGCTGCCTCGTTCTGACGAGTGCTCTCCGCCAGCTGCTCACCTAGCTCCCCATTTTGTGTCCTCAACTGGTCCCGCTCATCCTTCAGCTTCCTGTGACGCTCATTTAGGACCAGAAAGGCGTCATCAGATTTCCTCAGGTTTTCCTTCAGCTGAGCGTTTTCAAGGGTGGCGGAGTTCAGCTGAGCGCTGAGATTGTTGTAATCCTCCTGCAGCTGAACAGGGTCTGAAATGCGCAGCAACTTCTTGTACTTGGCTTTACGCTCAGAATAGGCTTGCGCTCGCCCTTGCAAGTTTTTCAGCCTCGGGATTACCTCCTGGGAAGCCATAAACGAGGGTCACAATCCGAACATGGAAGGAAGAATAGGAGAATGTTGTAAAGAGGAAAATATACTTACCGTCAGAAGGGCATGGCAGGCATCATCAGCAACGCGAGCGGCGTCGTGCTCGTTCAACTTGTCATGATCGTCGGAAAATTGGAGTTTCCCAACGATGTCAGAGACAAGGTTGACGGAGTAGGCGCTCTTTTTTAGAAGCACCGGGCCCTCAGTCCGCTGGCGTTTATAACGGGAGTCGCCCTTGCAGCCTATCTTCCAAAATTCTTCATCCTCGGAAGATGAAGTATCGCTGCCCTCGCCACGGTGGCCCACGACCACCTCTTTTCCCTTGTCTGAAATAGGGAGGGAGTCCGGCATCCTTTTCCTTTTTCCCTGGCGATCGGCCCGGAGAGCTTCGTGAATGCGGATGGGCTCCCCCGAGCGGTTCCGTGACCCGCTCGAACTCAGTGAAATTGGGCCCACGGGGGCCGCCGGCAGAGGAATGGCCTCTTGGGTACCCTCCACCGTCAGATCCTCGATAGGGCCCCTGTGGGGAGCCTCATTTCCTGCTCTCCCTCGAGCATTGTTTTGCCCTCGGCCCGCTCCTCGTCGGTTTACCCTCCCCCTCGGAGCATTGGGAGGGCGATTTTGCTGCGGTTGCGGATGTTGAGGATCCACTGCGGGTCCTTGGGCACCCAACATACGGGAAAGGGCTTCAGCATTCATGCCTTGGGATAGTATTTGGATGCCTGCAAGTAAAGAGGAACGAGCATCAGAAGATCGATTGTTTGGATCGTATAAACAAGAAAACAACGATCACTGTAAGTTAGAGAACTATTCTAAAGGTTAGAGATGTTAGTTCCTAGAATCTAACCATCGAGGGCCATGAGGTCAGCTGGAGGGTTGAGTATCATGTCTGGGGGGCAAGATAAACCATAACGGAACAACACTCCCTCATTCTTCATCAAGGTCTCAGCCTTAATCCACTTCTTTTCAGCCCTCATCTCGAGGGCTAACCCCATCGCCCAGTCCTCAAAATCTTTATTCCTCATCCTTTCCCTAATCAAAGGACCCTCGCCATGAATCATCCATTGTCGATGAACTCCAAAAATTCCCCCGGGAGCCCCCACAAAAAAGTACTTTTCCTTCCAATGCTCGCCATAGGAGGAAGATGGAGAATCTATCATCTTAAAGCCTGATTTGGCCTGGGCGTAGTAAAATCCGTCTGTAGGCGACGAGCGTGGCGACCGGGCTACTTGTATCAAGCTGTCAAAGTTGACTATCGAGGGTGCTTTGCCCAAGGCCCTCATCGTTATTATGAACGTGTTGATTAGGGCTATGCCATTGGGTAGAATTTGTGAAGGGCAAAGCCCTAGATGATGGTAAATGATGACGGCTTCGTGAGCGATTGGAAACCTCAGACCCCCAGCAAGAACTGCATCCCAATAGACCGTCATCATCCCATGCGGTGGTCGATTGGCCCTCTCCCCCTCCTCTGGAAGTCGCATGGGAAATACTACCTCATCCCAATAAGCATTCGCCCTCAACTCCTCCAAATCATCGAGCGTCAAGATGCTGGCGATCTCATCCGGTGATCTATCTGTTTGATGGCGATTATCTTGCCTCACACGAGTGGCAGGCTCCTTTCCCCTCCTTTGGCGCCTTCTTGAGGGCCCAGCTTCAAATTGACGCCCGGATGGCCCTGCTTCGCCCTCGGTGGCCGCCATGGCCACTGTAACCCTGTGATCCTGGGGTCGCGTGGCACTGTTCAGAACCGGGAACACTCTCTCCCCTTGTCTCTGCATCTCCATTACATTGTCCATCTCTTCAAAAATATCATCAACCCCTTCATCTCCGACAGCGGCTGGGGCCTGGGCCACAGGGATCGCCATGGAAACCCCTTCACCCGGGGACACCCTAGCCAGAGGGACGGCTGTGGGAACATTGCCATGGGGAGAAGAACTCCCCACCGACATCTCATCAATCTCTCTTACGTAGTCTTCAACGGGGTGTCCGGCCATGGTTGCTTTACGATTTTTGAAGATGGGGTTTTTCCTTGGAAAACTCAGTCGAGTAGGGGAAGAATTTTTGGAGAAAATTCTGTAGCAGAAAGTGGCTCTTCACTCAAGGGTTTCACTCACACAACCTAAAACTAATGTTAGCACGGGGAAAATAAGAAGAAGGGTAAGGAATTCTTACCTAAGATTTGAAGAGGAGAAATTCGCCGGAGCCTGTAGAACTGGCAAAGATTTCTTGCAATGGGTATGCTTGAAAGAGTTTGAATGCGTGAAAAAGGTCCCAAAGCCTTGCAAACCCCTATTTATAGGGAAGATTGTACATGGATTAGGGTTGAAAATTCAAAAACGCAATCATTTCCCGCCTAGGAAACCCCCCACTTTTGGTAACCGCCTCACGTCTCCCGGAGTGCACGCGCCCACGTACCCACTCAGCATTAAATGCGGACTTGACAGCATTTAATGCGGTGTCAGTTTAGGTCCGTTACAGAAGGCCAGCAGTCTCCTCGCTGGTAATGGCATGGCCCTCGGATATTCAAAATTCAGGTTTCCTCCTTTATAAATTCTACAGTACGCTCGAAGCGATACTACAGAATTTGGGGGGCAAAATGATGAGGCCTAAAATCACTCTCGAATCAGAGCCGTCCACGTGTCAGCATGCCGCTGACTAAATCCCAGACGCTCGCCTTGAAGGGCTCGTGGGCCTTCCCAGCCCACTCATTTGCAAGCTAGAATAGACCGTCAAGCCTCGGACGACTATTTGGGTGAAAGTCCAGAGTCGACGAGTCTGACGCTCGCTTCTCGGCCCTCAGGGTTACCCTTCACAGGGAAGCACCTACATGGGGGCCCCATGTTGACGCTCGGGATCTTGCCGCTCAAGGGTCATCTATCGTGGGGAGGCCATCCATACCCTCTTCGAGCGTCACCAATGCTCGTACATGATCATGCTCCGCTGCGTTGTATCTGATCCTCGGCAGAGGGAATCTTAGGCCCATCCCCCGCGTCACCCTCGTCAACAACCTCTGACACAAAGGTACTGTGCACCGTGCACCTGACACGCCGTCTCCTTTTCTGGAATGTCATTCTCACCCCACCAAAGGCTGCCGCGTGTTAGGGCAACACAGGTTTGGGACCACATGGTCAATTTACCCATTTACCCCCATCCCTAACATATAAATAGGGGAGAACACCTGCTCTCTCCCCCAAGTCATCTTCTTCACAGAAAATACCACGTAATTGAACTGGGCATCATTTTCCTCTGCATCTTCATCTTCTCCGAAGCTTCATACATCCCACCATTTTCTGCACCCTTGCTGCATGATCTCTTGGTGTTATCCTAGCTGGAAGAACCCATGCACAAAAGGAAACCCAGTTCCTGAGGCTCTTACGCCTGTGATGGTCTTCCCTTCTTTAAACAAATCTCAAAGTGTTGTTGCATTTTAGGAAACCCACTTTCCTGCACCATCATAGTGTACATTAAAAGAGAATAGGAAGAGTCCGATAAGGGGAATAGTTGGTCCTTAAATTAAATATAATTAAGTTAATATATTGGAGTAAAAATATTAATTAATCTAATTGACATACGAAATTAGATTAACATAATTGATTAAGATTGGATTATTTTAAATAAATAAGATGGTATAAGGGTATTTGAATAAAAAGATTAATTAATTTAATTGACATAAAAATTAGATTAACATAATTTACTATGGTGGGATTATTAGAATTAAGTTAATATATTTGAGTAAAAATATTAATTAATTTAATGATATGAAAAATTAAATTAACATAATTGATTAAGGTTGGATTATGATTGATTGTTTTAAATAAATAAAATGGTATAAGGGTTAACGTAATTGATTAAGGATGGATTAGGGTATTTGAATAAAAATATTAATTAATTTAATTGACATAAAAATTAGATTAACATAATTTATTAAGGCCTGATTATTAGAATTAAGTTGATATATTTGAATAAAAATATTAATTAATTTAATAGACATAAAAAAAATTAGATTAATGTAATTGATTAAGGTTGAATTATTAATTTTTTACCTACCTAACCTACAAATAAAATAGTTAAATAAATACAGTGATATAAGACCAAATGAAATTATACAAGGTTAATTCAGTCAATTATTCACATACAAAATCATGTTATCCACACTTTTATATAGTTACTAGTAAGTGGCACGTGCGTTGCACGTGTTACCCCATTTATTATTATTTTTCTTGTGGAAAAGTTCAATTTTTTTAATTTATGTTATGTTAGTCGAATTTTTTTATTAGATATGATTTAATGTTACGTTTAGGGTGATTTGTTCTGATTTTGTGGATGATTTATTGGTTAGGAGATGAATATACTCTTATAACACTGAGAGAAATAAGACAGAGAGAATTATTCGTGAGACTCACTTTGAAATTCTTCATTTTTGTTCTTGTTAATTTTTTTCCTTTTAACAATAATTATAATCTATTATTTTTATTATATTTTAATTATTTAATATGTTGTTTAATACTTGAGCCTGCAACTCTAGTATCATTTTTAATTTTCTCCAAAAGTAAGATTATTCCTTACATTTATTCGAACTTTGAAATTGAAAACATGTACTTATCGGTCTTTCCTACCGTCTAAGGAGAATTTCTTATTCTTTTCCCTTTTTTATTATTTTCATTAGCTTAGGTTTTTCCCCTCTTCTCTTTGTTTTTGTTAGATATTTTTTTGAGGCAATTGTAGCTTGATGCAGAACCAACTCAATTTGTAGAATGACATTTTATTAATTCTAGCTTGTTTATTTCCTTCGCTCTTGGATTCTGTATTATGTAAGTTTTATTGAAGATCAAATCATTTTTGTAGCGCTTCCCCATATCCGTGAATATAATGCCATATATTTTTGTACCCCGTAAATGTAATAGTGCATCTACCCCCCACCCCCCAAAAAGAAAAATAAATGAAAATTGCTATTTTTCATATTATTCTTTATTTTTTTGAGAAATAAAATAAAGAAACAATAATTATAAAGGAAATGCTAATAAATATTTATTTTTTTCCTGAAATAAAATATAGGTAACAACGCATAATTATAAATGAAATGTCAAAGTATATTGGTTTTCTGTTTATCAAATGAATTTGCAACCTTCGGAATCATTCATGTAAGTATGTTGTTATATCGATTAATAATGTCTAGATTTATATTTTTCATCTTTTATGTAGATTTCTTTGACAGTGAGATTTATATTATTATATTACCTTTAAAATAATATAAAGTAAAAATAAATATCAATAATAATATATACTGGTGGGTTTAAATACATTTTTCATCCATACCCCCGAGGCCCATGAAGGGCCCAGGGGCCCAATCTCAGCTCGCCCACGAGAGAAAATCAGTTCGGGTTATGGGTGATTGACGCAAAGTAGTCAGCTTCCTTGTTGGCAAACAGTCGATCTCTAGTAGCAAAGGTATATGGATAGGAGGAGATGGATAGATCAATGATTCTGAAGGAGTGCCCAACCAGTAACGGATACATAGTTAGGTAAGGATGAATCTAGGTCAAACGAGAGACGTGGAGGAGTTAGAGAGAGGGATTCAGTTCCTATAAATAAAGGGGAAATGAATTAGATGCCAAGGTAGAAAACAAACAGAGCGAAAAAAAAAAAAAAAAAAAAAAAAAAAAAGAGAAGAGCCTCAGGGAAGAACCCAACAAGTATAAATGTCTTTCCGGTAAAGCTAAAAGATAAAGCGTTCTAAATGAACTTATTCATAAATGGTGGCATATGGAATTTTTATATGATCAAAAACCAAATAAAACTCTTGAATCTAATTAAAGGTCCTATGATTATGATAAGTAAATACATAGATGAAGCAAGACTTATACAATATATGTATTCTTGTAAGGGTCACAATGAGATTTGGAAGAGGACAAAGAAAAAAATATGGACCATGCGTCATTGCTTATCAAAACAACCTCGATATAGCTAAATATGCAATTAAGACATATATCGAAAAACTCTTAACCTAATGTCTTAGGCTATACTAATATACACAGGAAGCACTACCTTCGAATTAGAAAATATGGACTATCCAATCACTTCTTGATTAGGTTACTATTCCATTCTTTTCTATTAAGCAAGTTTGTATGCCCATTCATATTAATTATTTTAAGTACGTGGAATGATGTGAAGTGAAACAAGTGAAATTGCCCGTTTCTCAGCCATGGTATATCAACTAAATTATTTTTGGAGAATTCGGTAAAGAGAATGAGAAAATTGATTGTCTTTTAAATGTATTTACCTTTGGGATTTTGATTTTACTTTTCAAGGTTTATCTAATTATCAGCTCTTGTAGATGGGAGAATGTCATGCTAAGTTATTTTCAATTGAAAGACGAATAATATTATGTGTACATGCATTTTGTACAATATATTATATTATATATATATGAAGAAAAACAGTATTAAATTATACAATTAATTGAATATATTTTTCTCAAAAGAAATATAAAGTAAAATAATTAATTGTTCTCATTGAGTTTCATAACTATCTTTTTTTAGTGATTGTTAAAATTTAATAATGCGCACAAACACGTAACTATTTACTTTGGAGAATCGAGAATGTAGACGAAGCAAATGTTATCATGTGTTCAGTAGCAAAACCAAATTTGATCTATCAAGTGTAAAGCTGAAACTATCTGAAGCTCTTAAAGTTCAAAATATTAATGTACTCAATTGATTCTTGATCAATGGAAGCAGGCATGTGTCAACAAATATTTCAAATGTTACGAAAATTATCACTTACTATGCACTCGCAATGTCCAACATGTGGGATAGTTTATTTATCTGATCATCCATGACTATGAGCTTTCTTATGGTTCATGAGCTTTCTTATGGCTCTAAAATCCTGTTTCGCCACAATTTCGAAAGTATAATTATTCTCCATGCTAAGAAATTTTGTTTATTTTTGTGCATAATTTTGGAGGTCCTCACTAAAATATGTAACTATAATATCCACCTCGTCAATTAATTATGCCCTTGTCGAATGACAACATATTAAATCCATCATTTCTAAAAAGTTTATGTAATCACGTAGGCCTTCCTTTTTGGTTAGCATATTAGAAGTCAGTCTCCCTTGAATTATTAATTATTAATAATCACCTGTATTCCCAAATAAAGTAATGCTATTAATTCAGGTTAATAAATTAATAAATTTTTTAAGCAATTAAATGAGAATATGTAGAGTTTGTAAAATCTAAAGAGTTGCAAGAATTGACATTTAAATAAATTAAAATTTATTCAATTACATTAAATTAATTTAAATAGTTATCTTGTTAATTAATGACATATAAAGAATATGCTTTACAAGGCACAACTTCTCTATATGTTAATAATAATTAATAATAAAGTTAAACTTTTCTTTTCCTCTTGATTGTATTTATAACTCAAGAAAATATATTATACTTAATAATTCACTTATCACTATCGATCATTTTTTATTTGTTTTTCTTTATTAAAATATTATTTATTTGAATAACGAAACCATATCTATTAATATATTTATTTAATTATGATAAAATAATTATTTCATATTTACTTTATGTTAACAACTCTGATTTTTTCATTTAAAATGAAATATTTTTATCTGAATATTCAATTGATAGTTTGATTTTTGTTTAACTTAGTTAAATATTATATATATATATATATATATATATATACACACACACACATGATATTATAAAATATTTTAATTTGAATTAAATAAGTAACAATCGTATTTATATGAAATCTTATATTCTTTTGTATAAAATTGTATTGCAAATAAAATAATTAATCAAAGTTATGTCTTTGTTTAGGTGGTATAAAATTCAATGAATCTATTTACATATACCGTCCGAATAGATGTTAAGAACTCTAAATTATTACATATAGAAAATTATGACAGTTACATGAAATAGATTTTAATTAAGGAACCAAAGGTCTATGCCTATTCTTAAAAAATCTCACCGCTCTCTCTCTCTATCTTTTTTCTTTTTTTTTTTTTTTTCATTTTTGGTGGAATTCCATCTTAACTTTAATTCCAAAAAATCTCCTCATTGTAGTCACTTTCTACATAATCAACAAGAAACATGATGGAAGCTGGTTAAAGTCTTTTATTATGAAAAAATATCATAAACTTAAACCATCAATTTTAAATGTCATTATCTCCCATTTGTATCTGAATCTTCTTAATTTATATTAATAGAAAATCAATAATATAAAATTTAATATTAATTCAAGCCCCTGAAACATAGAGCAATAACAAACGAGTTGAACAGGCCACCAAACAATGCAAGAGGATAATCTGATATTGGTTATTCAATAAAAACGGGTGATATATCCATGACAAGTTTTTAGGGTTTTTTGCAAGGAAACCCCTTGTGTCATGTGAAATGATTAAAAAAGACCCCGTGAAAAATAAATTCTCATATAAAACCCTATGTTTTCAAATTTTTGTAGAAAAAACCCTGAGACGCATTTTTGAATCACACGCGCGTTTACTGCGTGTGATATTGGATTTTTCTTCACTTTTTCGCGTAAAATGATAAATTTACCCCAACATTATATTTGGGTTTTTTGCGAGGAACCCCTTGTGTCATGTGAAATGATAAAAAAAGACCCCGTGAAAAAAAATTTATCATATAAAACCCTATGTTTTCAAATTTTTGCAGAAAGAACCCTGAGGCGCGTTTTTAAAATTTCGGCTGAAGAAATCCTATCAACTTTTTTTTTTTTTTTTGAAATTTCTTTTATATGTATATATATGTATGTATTATATAGTATATTATATATATACATGTATATGTATAAAATTACTAATGTACTATATGTATTAAATATTATTTATAAATTTATTTATTTATTTTTGGTAGAATTTGTAAATTTATTGAACATACATATATATATATATTAAATATTATTTATAAATTTATTTATTTATTTATTTTGTAGAATTTGTAAATTTATTGAATATATATATATATATATTATACTATACATATAAATAATATTTAATATGTATATATGTAATGTCTTTTTTTTCCTTTTGAAATTTCTTTTATATGTATGTATTATATAATATATTATATATATACATGCATATGTATAAAATATTAAAATTACTCATGTACTATATGTATTAAATATTATTTATAAATTTATTTAATATACATATATATATATATATAATTATAATTATTTTACAATACATATAAATAATATTTAATATGTATATATATAATGTATATAAATATATAAATTATATTATATATTTATTAAAAATCTTATAAATAAATATATATAATATTATAATGAAAATATATATGTATTGTACACTAATTATAATTATATATATACAATTAATATTTTATTTATTGCATATATTTACATATATATATATATATATATATATATATATATATATTATAATTTTTGGACTATTTAATTTTTTACAGGGTTTTTTTGGCTCATTTCATAAAACACAGGGTTGTGGGTGCATATAGTTCTTTAAAAATGTATTGTAATGAAAGAAGGGCAATTTTGACAAAACACGTCGGTTCTTTGACTAAATGGTGTAAAGGGGCGGTTTGCAAAAAATAAAAAATACAGGGTTTATTTTACTAATTATTTTTTTACAGGGTTTTTTTGGCTCATTTCATAAAACACAGGGTTGTGGGTGCATATAGCTCCAAGTTTTTAATTAACTACATTTTCTAAAAATTTCTATTTTATTATTTAATTCCAACCATAGTAGGATACAAGCGTGTTGTATTTGTTTTTGATTGAGTACCACTTTCTTGAACATCTGGTAGCCTCCTACAATTAGTGTCATGAACTCCTTGAACAAATTATAAGCAGTTATATATGTAAAATAGTAATATTGCATGTCATAAAAGTGAACAAATAATCGGACAATATTTTTTTTAACGCTATACTATCAAAATTAAATTAATAAAGTTGCGGTACCTCTACTAAGCACTTCGTGGTAGACAACATTTTGGTCTTCGTCAATTGTCATTACATCTCACGCGCAAGCCGTCACTTGTAATGTGATCTATATACCTAGAAGTAACTTTACTGTATACTCAAAATTGTAAAACATTAGACGAAAACCAATTCCTCACCAAGAAAAGCTAGAACACTACTATAAAAGAGCTGCTTGACAGGTGACCAGTTAGGGGAGGAGAAAATACTAAAGAAGTGAAATAACCACATGTACAGAGAAGAGAAGTGAACGAATTCACCTGATGAGTTCTCCTTGCCCAAGATGTAGGATATTCTTTCCTCAGTCCAAGTAGTATAATATTCAATCCAAAGGCAATGTAATAATCATCCAACTCAGCCCACATTGCCTAATATATTTACTACAGATAGCCACCTGCATATTCATAACCTTTTGGCCAAGATCAAGACAGAAGATACACATATAGAAGCTTGGCCTACAACGTTTCTCATGGAGATCAGTAAAATAACCAAACATTAAAGCCTCCACAATAATTGAAAACCTTAATTGAACCTGAAGCTAGGGAGTCCCCATTGATCGACAATTAACAGCACATTTCGGATATCATCTTTCGCGAGTTGGTGAAAGCACCACCACATAAAAATGGAATATTTTTGGTATAGATCTGCACACAATAGGCATTCATTCATGATTCATATATAATATATCTACATAATTGGATAAATGTACGTAAGAAGAAAGTTGCCGAAAGATTATATGTAACTTGAATATTGTCACCTCCAAATGCTTTCGATGGCCTTTTTTGGTACATGAATCACTTGAGAATGTAAACAAGAGCCAAAAAGAGAGTTGGCAATCCAATTAAAAGAAAAAAGATGCAGCTTTGGAGATGGTTAAAATAATTAAATTAAAGTTTATTGTGTATTAAAAGGAGAATATGAAGAGTGAGAGAATGTCAACAGTTGGTACTCAAATATATTTTGATTTAATTGAACTAAATAAAATAAAATAATTAAGTTGAATCATTAAATTTTGGACGCAGCTTTGTAGATGGTTAACATAATTAAATTAAAGTTTATTGTGTATTAAAAGGAGAATATGAAGAGTGAGAGAATGTCAACAGTTGGTACTCAAATATATTTTGATTTAATTGAACTAAATAAAATAAAATCATTAAGTTGAATCATTAAATTTTGGACGCAGCTTTGGAGATGGTTAACATAATTAAATTAAAGTTTATTGTGTATTAAAAGGAGAATATGAAGAGTGAGAGAATGTCAACAGTTTGTACTTCAATATAGTTGATTTAATTGAACTAAATAAAATAAAAAAAATTAAGTTGAATCATTAAATTTTGGACTACATAAACTATAAATTAAATAGTTAAATTAAATTGTATAAGGGTAATTCGATCAATTCACAATGATAAGAAACAATATCCACACTTTTATATAGTTATAGATAGATAGATATAGATAGATAATTTTAATTCATTGCTTTGCTAATTTAATTTAATTAGTTTAATTAAAATTCCAAAGCTTTATTTGTTATTCTTTGTGATCGTTCCTGTAAATTTAATTGAATTAATTTCACTCAATCTCTGTAATTCCACCCGTTTACACTATACTCCGTATTTTTCGTAAATCGAAATTTTACTTATTTTTTATAAATTCGGCACCTGTCAAAATTCAACCAAATATTGATTAGAAAAGGTGTTCAAAAGCACGTTCAGAGCTTTATTACAATATCAAATAATTCCACAGTATAACAAAGATCGTATTCAGCTTATAAACAGAGATTGAAGGCAGTTTTGCTACTGTCTCCTCAATGATCAGTTGCTGTTCAATAGAAAATACGATTTGATTCAATCTGATCAATAATGTGGGGCAGTGAAATATCATTACAGACTGCCACGAGCGTTGCTCTCGGCTATGAGGTTCTCTAGTTCATCAACAATCGCATCGTAACAGAAAAGGTACTGCTCCTGCAAAGTACGGAGCACGTATAGTCAGCAACAAACACCATATATGTAAAATCACGCCATATGGTAACAAACACTTATCGTACATAATGAAATAACTAAGGGTCAGTACATCATATATCGGCACTCATTTGGCAATTTTTAATCATTTTGGTTTTAGTGCTTCAAAGGGTCAAAACAAAGAGTCGTTGATTCAATCTCCTAGTAAAATCTCGCTAATCTGTTTGAAGGATCGAGAAACTGTACCAGGGTTTGCACCATTCCAATTCTTTGTGACCTAAAAGAAGTAATGGTATTAACAAGATCCAGAGCAGTCATATCTCCAAGAAGGACTCTTTGGATAGTATTGTGGATGACACAATATGTTCCTGTTCTACCAATACCGGCACTGATAAAGAAACTGTGTGTCAGATAAAGCAGAGCACATTCTGAAAATTACCGTAAATTATTATTAAAGCACACCTGCAGTGAACAACAATCGGCCCAACACTGGGTGGGATATTACATATTCTTTTAAAGATTTCACGAACAGCTGCAGTATCCTTCGGAACTCCATGATCAGGCCATTCAGGGTACTGAATGTGCAAAACAGACAATGGTGGCTCCTCCGACTGCAAAGCAGAAGAAATGATTATTTTCAAGGCTTTTTATTCATAATCAGAGTTCAGTGTTATCTTTTGTACAAAATAATTGCAGGAAATTTGAGTACAATTTGTTATGAAGGATGTTTATACAAGTTGCATACACACCAGAGCATAATTGCAGAAGCATATCAAGTCAGAAATTTTAAAAGAGATGGTGTATTCACTATTTGAGATGGGTTGAGCAAAGTTAAGATTTCAAACCAGGCCCAAGTCAATGATCCTTCAAATAAGATTTCCGAAGATCCTAACCTCTTTGTGTTTCACTTCTAAGCATCTCAGGATTAATGAGTTATCTGGTGTTTGCATCCACTTGGTGGCGATGCATATGTTACCAAATTCTCTAGGTCCATCCTCTGCTTGGAAATAGTCACAACACTTCACAGTCTGCAATCAGTTTCATAACGAGTGTTAAGAGCACAGAAAAACTAAAAACAAGTTTAAGAGATATCAGCTTTCAAACTTTAAACTTGGTACAAACAAGTAATGCCTATAATAGATATAAACAATAGAAAAGAAACAGCTTTTGGAATGTCTTACATGGTAATTGTCTACCAACTTTGTGAGCATAATTATGACAGGGCAGCGACACTGGATTATCATTTCCCAGAAGTCCTCACAAGTGTGTGAAAGTGGACCTTGAGTCGCAATAAACCGAGAAACACTTTCAGATGTCTACAATCAAAAGAATAAATTTTGAATGGACAAAGATTGAACCTAAAAGCAAGCATAACATAAGAGTATGCATTAATTAACATGTTGATTCAAGATTGGATAAGTTTCCCACCGTGATAAAGCTTGCATTGATATATCCCTTTGCTGAAGTTCGGTAATCTGCAGATTGCTTCAAAACAACCCTGGTATTGTCAACTGCAGCAAGGAAATTTAAAATTAACAATTTAAGATACAAAAGATGAAATTTTTAAGTAAATACGATACAAGATAAATGCGTGTGTGTATACACTGCTGAGCATACATGGCAACACATCAGAATAACGGTTCTTGGAGTGATTTACACCATTGAGAGCCACAGTACATCTACTCCTCATGTCCGAAGCTCTCAGCCTATTTGCCTGTATTAAAAGATTTGAACCTTCTAAATTATTTATATTCAATTGAAGATCTTTAAATATAAACAAATTGCCGAAACAGCTCCAATGGCTTTATATATCAACAGAAAACCAGTACGACAACATGGCATTTCGTATGAGGGAAACGATAAGGGTTGATGCATTTGAATGGATGATCAAATAGTGAACTTCTTTGGGCATCTTCTTCATCAATGAGATATAACCGTGCACTCATTCCAGCTTCATTGCTTTGACATGTTGGGTGCACAGTGAAAGCCAATGCAGCAGGTAAACAAAACACATAAGTTTTTCATCACTCCGAATTTGATCAACCAATTCTTTGACCTCGTAGACCATGTTTCCAGAGCAAAAGAAGCTGGAAATTAAGAAATTGAGTTTTTTCCAGCGTTAAAACCCTACAGAATTAGCCCCTTTCCTCGTTCCAATGACTAGAATCATCACCATCGCAACCAATGAAGCTTCAATCGGAAACCAATTGAGCAAAAAAAGATGATATTACCCGAAATTGCTCCTAAATTACACATGATCCAGCTCCCAAGTAAGCAACATCAAATTATCTCAATTACCTGCAAAATTTGGAACTCTTGCCGGATCGTCTGCGGAGAACCGAATTTTTTGGCTTTGAAGCTCTGAAGAGCTTCAGCGCAGTAGCGGAGCTGATCGCCGGAGAGAGAGAGCCTCGGCATCGTCGAATCGGAAGAGAAATCGAAAGATTCCGTCGCGGGGTGGGAAGCTGAGGCGGCGGCGCCGGTGTCTTCTTCGGGCAGTGGACTGCCGGAGGTGGTGGCCATCGACGGTCTCCGGCCGCGGCGGCGATTGGTAGCAACGTTACCCGTGGCTCCCGGCGTTAGGGTTTCTCTCCGCTTTTGTCTCGCCTCCGTTTAGTTATCCAGTACCGACTTTAGCATACATACATACATATTTCGAAGCTTCCACAATAATAATGAAGAAATAAATACTTTTTTTTATTCATTATATTTCATTTCTGGCAAACCTGTCATCTAAGCTTTCTGATTTTTATAGATAATTCTACTAATTCGTCTTTTAATAGTTTTAGTCACCTGAAACGTTACAAATTGTCATTCCATATTTTTATTTCTGACAAATTATTATCCGTCGTCATTATTTCAATTTGTATACTATCATCTAATTTTTTCATTTTTCACAAAATATCATTTTAGTCAATTAATACGTTACAAATTGTTATTCCATTTTGTTGTATCCGAGAAATTGTCATCCACATTCATTATTTCCACTTAGAGATTGCATCTAACCTTTTCATTTTTTACAAACCGTCATTTTAATCTACTAATACTTTGCAAACCGTCATTCCATCTTTTCATTTCCGACAAATTGTTATCCACATTATCTTCTAAAATTAAGTATTATTCTTCTCTCTCCCTACTCATTACTTTTGCTTCTAAGTTAAGTCAAAGAAAAGCTTTGACAAAAACCTGAAAAATAATGATTAATTAGGCTCTAATGAAATATCACAATTCAATACCTTAATCAAATAATTATATTCACATTCTCTTATTAATTTAATAATTACATTACACACTAAAAAAATTAATTTTTTGGGGTATTATTAAATTCACTAGGGAGTGTAAATATAACTATTAAATTAATAAATAGTGTAAACATAATTTTTTAATTAAGAGGAACCAAATTATAGTTCTCTATACTCTGTTGAGTTCATACGTAATTATAGTATAAAACGCTAATAATAAAGTAAAATAACAACTATATATAAATCCCAAATCTTGATTTATTTAGGTTAAAAGTATAATTCAATAAGAACATACCCACTTTTTTTTTTTAATACACACATCCAAACGAGATTCAAACCCGAAATCTTACCCCGAAAAATGAACTTGTTAACTATTTGAACCAATCTCTCTTGGCCGAACATATCCACTGCCGGCAGCACATCCTCCGGCACGCCGGTCCTCTAAATTACCTATAAATTTTTATTCATATTTGATTATCCAAATCAATTGCAGTCACATATTTGACTCATTGGTATAGGGTAGAGGTGCCTGCAGAGCAGTGCTGCACACATATTGCCAAAATCAGGTGTCTTTCTGAATACAAAGTGCATCTTCTTCTTGCACACAAACAAAAGTGGAAGTCTGCACAAACCTTGATATTTGTGATCACTATCCACAACCACAACACACTTGAGACCCTACCAATTATACTCTCTCATCCCCATCCACAAATTCTTGTTTTCTACCCCCAATTGCAGGAATCCCATTATCCCAAATGGTAATGATACGGGTCGATTCCCTTATTCGACTGAACCCAATCAATCATAATAACGATATGAAAATTATGAAACAGAGTCTAATGGAGGGACATTGCCCCATTCCATTAATAAAAGCAACTTGCATGAAGTGAAGTGCAATCAAGAATATTGTCTTAGCCTCAATCATCATACATGTAACTAATGCATGGGCCACCAATCAACACCAACAAGAAACCCATATCTAAAATAGCAAAAAAAGTTGGGGCGTTTTTCCTCCCACATCGGAAACACTACGTAAAAACGACACGACACAACAAAACAAATCCCAAGTCAACCCATTCTTCTTCAACCCTCCCCAACCAACAACCCTTTCCCCTCCTCACCTAAGTCAACAACATTGCCCATCATCTCAAAACTCCCAACTTCACCGGCCTTCAAAGCCTCCCCTTCCCAATCGGTCCGGCGCACGACGACGTAGAGAATAGACGCGGCGCAGGCGGCTTGGGCCGACAGCAGGCCGAGCCACAATCCGGCGAAGCCAACTCCGAGCCAGAAGGCCAGGCCGACGGCTATAGGGGTGCCGACGAAGTAAAACGAGCCAAGATTTATGCGGGCCCCAATGACGGGCCTAGCGGTGCCTCGCAGGATGCCACAGCCGGTCGTTTGGGGACAGTTGCCGAGCTCGCATAGGCCGATTATGGGCAGGACCGATGCAACAATGAGTTTGAGATCATCATCTTTTGTGAAGAGACCACCCCATTTGTTCCTAAATATCAATGTCCAAATTACATTGATGAATCCTATGAAAAATGCACAAGATAATGCCACCATTGCAGCTAGCTTGGCTTTGTAAGGCTTACCAGCTCCAAGCTCATTGCCCACCTGCAGAATATCTCACTCGAATCATCAATTCTGCATTTCAAGAATCTAAAACAAATGGGGTTGAGACAAAGAGAAAATTGGTCAAAACAGGACACAGACACAAGAATTTAGAAAAACTTCAATTAATTCAATAAAGACCTTTCTTTTATCGATTAGGACACATTTGAACACACGCGTAAAGTAGAAGTTAAAGTCGTAAAAACAAAATCCGTGGTAGTACTAAACTTTTGAAGCCTCAAGCTCTTCTCATGTCTAGCTTATTTCAAGCAGAAGTTGTTAATCAAATCTTACCCTTGCAGAAACACAGCCGGCCAAGGCCATCGGAACCGTGTACATAAGGCTCGTCGTCTGAATCATAATTCCGGTGGCGGCCACCGCCAGTTTCGGATTAGGCAAATAACCAGCCATCACCGTGACAATCTCGTACCACCACCACTCCAAGCATATCCCAATACAGCTCGGCACCGCCAGCCTAAGCAGGGGCACCACCCCGCCCCACCCGCCCACGCCACCCTTCCACCGCCACTCCCACCTCCCACTAACACACACATACCCCATCAACAGCACCACCATCTGCACATTAGTCACCACCGATGCAACTGCCACGCCCCGAACTCCGAGCCCCATCACCACCACAAGAACGTAGTTCAACGGGACGTGGAACACAACCGCCATCAACGTGCACCACATTTGCGGTTTCGTCACGCCCTGTGACCGCAAATACACCCGCAGCGGCTGCAGCAAGGTGTTTGTCAAAAGGTCCGGGAGAGAGTAGATGCAGTATGTTGCGGCGGTCGAAGTTATGTCCCTGTCTTGGCCCAAGAAGAGCATGATTGATTCAAGATTGATCCATAGAAGAGCAATTGGGATGATTGCAACAAGAAGTATGAAGATCATTCGTTGCAGAGAGATTGACAGAAGTTCCCAATTCTTGCTGCCATAGGCTTGGCTGCAAACCGGCTCCAAGCCGGACGCCAAGCCGACAAGAACCGAATATCCGGTGATGTTAGTGAAGCCGATTGAGAGGGCGCCGCCGGCTAACTCTAAGCTGCCGAGCCGACCCAAGAATAAGACGGAAACAACTGCGCGAACATAGACAAGAAAGTTCATTGCTGTTATGGGAAGGGCCATGGACCATAGTTCTTTCAGTTCTTCAACCACCTTTCCATGAAAAAATGGAGAAAGATTCAGAAATAAGAGATAATATTGAAAACCCAGAGAATTTACGCCAAGAAAGGAGGAAAAGATTACCTGGGAGGAAGAAGGAAATTTGTGGGACTCAAAGTCTGAGCCTTTTTCAGCCATTTTTATGCAAGATTGAGAAAATTAGTTATCAGAGTGATTTCAATGGCATGCAATGACCTGCAAACAGGGTGAAACTATTAGATAAAGGCTAAACAGTCGAGTTGTCCAAGAAATAAGGAAGAAAACTCAATAAAGTTCTCGTTTTTATTTCCACTTTCATTTTCTTCTAGGTTTAATAAGCATTCTTGGATAAAAGAGGAGATAAAATGGGAAATCTTTTCAAAAACCCACCTTCCATTTCTTGCTGGAATCAAGAATCTTGGTATTTTAATGGTGAAAATGAAGGAACTTGAGCGATATGTGTATTCCAGACTCCAAAGTACCTATGTATTATACGATATAGATACAGGAATACAGAGAAGTATACGTTTATGTTAAAGCAGGGTGGTGAGCAGTGGCCAGAGTGCACAAATATTGGAACAAGTATTTATAGACAACTTTTGCTAATGACGGCGACTGTGACATGAGCTTTTATGGGGCCTCTGCAACTGAAAGCACAATGAAATATGGGAAAGCGAAGGCCTGTATATATATGTATGTATATGTGGAGAGAGAGAGAGAGATTATGGTTTGTACAGCATCTGCTACCCCCCTTTTGCAGTTACCATAAATACCACCAAAAGCAGGAAGGTGAATTGCTAATTTCGTTAATCTTTCCACACTATCTGTAAAATTGCATTGGTGAAATCTTTACTTTTCCCTTTGTTTGAGAAATCTTCATGCAAATAATTGGTTTGTTTGTGATATTTGGTCAACTTTCTTGGTTGGGTTGCGTGCCTTCTTTTTCAGTGTATTTTTACCAGTCAATTAGAGAGGGTAGTGATGAAAATCATAGTTGGATTTCACAATCCTAAAATCAAGAAAACCCCCTAATTCTTACTAAGTTTATGAGTTTTTATTTGTTTATAAATGCAATAATATTGTTGGAAATTTATATGTGACCACATATCACCCTATATCTAGGTTTAATTATAACTCAATTTAAATCGAGAAATTATATTTTCATCTTTATAAGCCTTTTTTTTTTTTTTTTTGTCCTTGCGAGGCAGCTGCAAACGCAGCATACAAAAGAAAAACAGCAAACGCCGCCATCGGAGGAGCATCCCACACGATGTAACTATTATCAATCGAATGATCCAAGTGAACTAGCTAGAGCATCCGCCATGACATTGCTTTCCTGCAGACATGTCGGAAGGTAAAGTCCCAGGGCTTGTGCAGCAGATTACGACAATCGACTATGATGTCTTTGAGGGGATAGTCAGTGACTTCCTCTTCCCTAATCCAATTTACCACAGTTTGAGAATTCGTTTCCACTTCGATTCGTGGGAATCTACGATCTCACGCAAGTTGAAGTCCCACGCGTAGGCCAAGGAGTTCAGCAGCTTCGACTGAGGGTTCTCTAACCTTTAGCGCATAGCCCAAAATCCATTCACCCTTCTCGTTTCAAATCACGCCGCTGGCCGCCGTTGAGTTCGAGTGCTGGAAAAAGCTTTCGTCGGAGTTGAGCTTCACCCAACCCGGTTGGAGTAAGCCAGGTTTGAGCTATGTCCATTTTCTGGAAAATTCTAGCCCAGACCCGGTTTGGCCGGACCAAACCAATTAAAAAGGCAAGTGTATTACACTTGCCATTTGATTGGTCACTCTCCCCAAACTTTCCACCAACCACACGGCAAGTGTAAAACACTCGCCCCCTCGTTACACCGGTTTGGCCGAGCCAGGCTCGGGCTAGAATTACCCCCATTTTCTTATGCTTGATGGAAGTACTGCCCATGCTCCTCCAAACTCATAAGCCTTATTTGGTTTGAAATTTCTAATGGAATTTATAAAAAATACAATCATATCCCTGATGGTATATGTAAGTGTTAAATTAAATATGTAATAAAAATTAAAAAATTATTTTTAAAATTTATAAATATAAACAAAATAATTTCTATAAATTATAAATTTAACAACACAATTCCATGATCACAAATCAATTAAAAAAAGTAGAGATATTTTAGAATTAAATAATGGAACCCTACGAATATTAGAGACTACAAACGATTCTCAAAATTTAAGGATCAAAATATCATTTCTCGATCCATATGGATTGCATTGTAATTACGTATAGGATAACATATCTAAATTTTCCTAATATTATTGACTAACTAATTTCTTTCACAGTTCACACATGTTGCAAAATGATTTTATTTCAAAATCCAGCTAAAAACAGTAGGGAATATACTTTGCAATCAATTCCCTCCAATTACAAATCCCTAGGCCCCAAACACAAAATCTAGCGCATAAACAATTCCATGTCTTCCCACATTGACCCTTCACGTAGACGGGCAGATGAAGAAAACGCAAACAACCCGCATCTGTACATACACGGAATCTTCCCACGATGCAGAGTTTCAAGAATCTAGATTTTTTGTGCAAATTTCGTTGCCGTAATCATTGTTTTCTTGCTTAATTTGTACGCCGTGAAAGACGGCGGCAGATGAGAATCGAAATCCAGGGAAATATCGAGAGAGTGTGTCATCGCAGGATTCCGATCGGGTTCGATCATGTTTCGGACGAATTTAATTGGGTTTGGGTTGGCGATGGGCTCCAGCGCATTTATAGGGTCGAGCTTCATAATCAAGAAGAAAGGCTTACAGAGAGCTGGTGTCTCCGGTTCTCGAGCTAGTAAGTGTTTTAGTTTGTTTTATATTTCAATTCGGTGTTTTTGTGGAGAAATCGAGCTGGGTTTGTTTACTTGCTGTGCAAAAATGGAGCTTGACATGTTGATTTGATGTTTTCATTGGGATACAGTGCTTCATTTAGATGCTGCATTTTGAAAATTTTAAAGTTTAATTCCATTGTTCTTAGTTTTCATGAGGTTTGATGCATTAGCAATCAAATTGGGGAGGGAAGATTGTAGTTCTTTACATATTGATGTTTAGCCATTATTTGACATCATTTCTGATGCGACTGAATTCGTTCAATGAAGGTTCTGGAGGATATGGATATTTGCTAGAACCGCTTTGGTGGATTGGAATGGCCACTAGTAAGTGTTTCTTATCTTCAAAGTGAAATGGAAAGAAATATATGTTTGTTCTGTTGATACAAACTGACCCGAGTTTTAATTTTTGCAGTGATCGTTGGGGAGTTTGCTAATTTTGTTGCTTATATGTATGCTCCAGCTGTCCTTGTAACGCCACTTGGAGCGTTGAGTATAATTGTCAGGTAAATGTATATTAGTCAAAAAATGATGCATTTGAACTGAATTTCTCGTGTAAAGCAATTGCAAAAGCTAAATAAGTGTTCATTTCATTGACAGTGCTGTTTTAGCTCATTTCTTGCTGCAAGAGAGATTGAGGAAGTTAGGAATATTGGGATGCGTTTTATGTGTGGTCGGTTCTGTTGTAATTGTTCTTCATGCACCTGGGGAACATAGTATTAGTTCAGTAGAAGAAATCTGGGGATTAGCACAACAACCAGGTGAGGAAATGTAGCTTGGTTTTGTGTTGATTTTCTTCCTTTTGTTTACGATGGAAATGAATAAAGGGTTGATTAGACTGACGTCTCCTGTAAGTACGAGTAATTACCCAAACTCCCCCTCTTAGTTAAAAAATGACAAATACAAATACCCCTCATGATAATCAAAATTGCAACAAAAAATTATTTTAAAACTTGGATAACATCATTTAACCATGTATACGCAATAATAATCACCAGGTCCAAGAGGGGTATGTGTAAATTTGAAACTAAGAGGGTATATTGCAATTGTATATAGTTACATAGGAGTGTGCTGTGATTATTGTTTGAAAAATGTCATTTCTGAATAGCTTTTGTCTTTTCCTGGTCCAGCTTTTCTTTTGTACACAGCTTCAGCTGTCGTGTTGGTCTTGGTACTTGTATTATATTGTGAACCACGCTATGGGCAGACAAACATCATGGTTTATATTGGTGTTTGTTCTATAATTGGATCCTTAACAGTAAGTACACATCCTTGATTATATGATACTTGAAGCTCTTAATGACTGTAAAAGAAACAAGAAATTACGTGAACATGTTATTCTTTCTGATTTTAATGTGGTCGTGGGAAATGTGTATTCTTTATTTATCTGTTTTCCTTGGAAAAAATAAAAACTTACTTTTGGGTTCATTGCAGGTTATGAGCATTAAAGCAGTAGGTATTGCTATAAAACTCACGTTCGAAGGCTATAATCAGATAGCCGACTTCAAATCGTGGTTTTTTGCCATGGTTGCAGCTACATGTATAATCGTTCAATTAAACTACTTAAACAAGGTCTAGTCTCTTCTGCTTTTATTAATTGTCAAGAGTTTTTAACATTCATAAACACTCTTCATTAACTGCCCAAATTTTATGGAAAATTTTTGATATCTTTCAGGCGTTGGACACATTTAACACAGCTCTGGTATCTCCGATTTATTATGCCATGTTCACATCACTTACAATTTTTGCTAGTGCCATCATGTTCAAGGTATTTAGTAAGATTGCATTCTATTGCACGTTTTCGATGAGATTGTTATTTTTTCATTGAAATTGGAAAATCTAACCAACATTCCTACTCCAGGATTGGTCTGGTCAGAGTGCTAGTAGCATCGTCTCGGTTCTCTGTGGATTCATTACTGTGCTCTCTGGTACAATGGTCCTGCACAATACCAGAGATCCCGAAAAACAAACTGCTTCTGCAGGTAAAAATGTCATTTTATACGTGCTTAAATCTCTACGGGATAATTACACTAACGAAAACTTGACCCAATTCTATAATTACCAAAAAAACAAAGATTTGGCTTAATGCATGCTATTAGTCATAAATTTAAATTTAAATACTGGACAGCAAGGTGCCACTAGGGTATTCATACAAAATAATAGATCATATCTTAAGAACTCGTCGATCCAGATATAACGTAAATTTTTAATAGGGGATGTATTTGTAATTTTCCAAAACCAAGGGTATGTCGGTGTAACTATCCCAATATTTGTTACATTTGTTATCGGAATCAATAAAATTATCTGCTATGAATACTTTTGACAACCCTAGTTTTATGATGTCTTGCAGATTATTCAGTGCTTTCTCCTCAAATATCATGGCTTGTCCATTCAAATGGTGAGATTTGGAAACAGAAAGATAGCGACGACATGCATCCAGAATATGTGGCTATAATCCATCAAGATCATTTCAAGTAAGAAAAAATCTTGCACCTAGAGTTCTGTCTCAAAGTTACGGGGTCATTTTGCCGAGTCCAAGCTCCCGGGATTTTGCTGAGTCGAAGCTTCGTGCCTAGTGTGCGCTCGTTGGATTTGAGTAGTTTCTCCCAAAGCACTCGAGGATCTAAATTCCCATGAAAATTAACATCGATCGTGTTGATTTTCTGATAAGCTCTCCATCGGAGCTGCTGATCAAGATTTACATACATATATTTTGAATAATCACTATTTTTTGTTTATTTGGTTACAATTTCGACATTATTCTTCTGTACGCGCATGAGAAATTCAAGCTAGATGTATAAGAACTTAACTCATTCTTTGATCATGTATTACTAGCCAACTGATTTGTATAATGCCATTGATGAGATACACAGATAACAATCCGACCTCAATACAGAGAATGCAACACATTTTCTTCGTTCCGTCGCAAAGGCCATTTTTACAATTACAGAAGATGATATACACTCAGAAAAAATTTACGTGGGACCTACGTGTAACGACGACCTATAAACCACCGAAATGCCCCTCGATTTCGCTGCGCGCAAAAATTGATGCAGGATAAAAAGGGGGCAGACTATGGTGATAGATTATATACAACATCCAAATTAACTTGCTTGTAGCACAAATTCAAGAAAATATGCCATTTTGTTCACCGTGGTTTGAAGACTTTAAGGAACCATCTTCATGCTTCCCATGTTTTTGAGACGTCCCATGAGACGGATCATCGTCCTGATTTACTCGTTTTTGACACTTCTTATGTACTGAACCGTTCTGTAAAGCCGAGCCGCATAGTTTGCATGGGTTGGAAGATCTTTGGGAACACCAGTGATCTGGAACACTCAAGAAGTGAGTGTTTATGAACTTCCTGAACCTGGTTTTGTAATCTATTGGAGAGATTATAGTTGGCAAGGTATTCTTAGGAACGACGAGCGAAGTCTTGACCCAATTCTCGAGCTGTTTGTCCCATGTGTACTGTCTGAGATAGTCGATGATGCCACATGTCAGCTCGCGCCGTTGAGTATCCACTCCCACCAATAGAGAATAATCCATCACATTGTTCGCCTGAAATAATTTTAAAAACGAAAAAGAAAAGAAAAATTAGCAACGGAACCCAGATTGGTGCAAGCTATGCAAAAGACAAGATGGAAAGAATTCTAGCCTAAACCAGATTCAACTGCACCATCATTCATCGTGTGGTGAGTGATCTACAATTGCCATGTGTTTGTTGGGCTAGATCAAACCTGGTCTAGCAAATTATATACTGCTGTACTCACATTGAGGAAATTAGTGTCATTATATACGGCCCGTTGAAGATTTTGCTTCGATTTCCTGCTAATATAAAGTGGAGAAACATTCATGTCATTGACGAAGTTTTGATCCAAAAGAACATTTCCTGGCTTATTGCCTTCGTCGCTGAACCGAGCATGCATTGCTCCTTTAAGATCATACTGTCTGGCTATATGTCGACCAAATGAAAGATTCTCCATGATGAGGAGATCGTGTTTCGTCTCTTTCCCATTTTTTGTTGCTCTGAAGACAACCTAAGAAGTTGTTTAAGAATAGAGGCGGAGGTTAAGAAGCAAGCAAGCACATAAAAAAATATTGTGTGTTGCCGTTTCAAGGGAAAAGTTATAATTACTCCGACATACTGTAAGGTTTGGCCTAATTACATAAACTTCCCTGAGATCCCTAATTTCAAAAATGTCATCTCTAATTTCTACGAATACCTGAGTTTTCCCGTTGATGCTTATGTTAATAATTTGACTTCAAATTCATGGCTATAATAGCATGCAATAATAATCAAAATCTCAATGTATGCCAGGGAAGTTTTCGTAATATATCGGATCTGAGGGGAAGTTTGTGTAACTAGGCCAAACCTCAGTGTATGCTAGTGTGATCATCTCTAGGAATATTTATCAGTCCTAGAACAATTATTAACTTCTTGGAATATAAACCTTATTTCAATTTTTTATATTACAAGTTACAGTGAATTTTCAATTCGACTCCGAATCAGTCTCTAAATTAAATAAACTAACCTGATAAATGCCAAGTATTTTAGCAAGACAGGTCTGATTTCCCAGCTCATAGCAATCATTCATGTAGTCGAAGTAGTTTGTGGCGAACTTCACAAAAGAATCAAACTCCGTCCTCTTAATTTCCTTAATAATAAACCGATCATCCAATGTTTTGGCAAAGAATGATTTACTCTTACCACCTTTTGCATCCCAATTCCTACAACGGCTTAGCGAAGCAATATAATCAACCTCAGAAGAACAAAACCGACCACGAAGCTGTCTGAATTGACTGGCAAACAAGCACACAACCGAGTATTTACGCTTAGCCTGAAATTTCCCCAATCCCATTGATACCTCCGGATGGCTACTGTATGAAACCAAAGAATCCAACAAATCCACACCATCGAAACTGGATGATTTTGACGGTGGAGACTGCACACTGTCGCTGTCCATGGAACCAAACGAGGACCACTGAGGAGTGTTGAATGAGAATACACGTGTCACGCTATCGTTGGATTTGGAATATTCAGCTAAATTCTCTGTCGGGATTGGTATATCCTTCAATAAGGCAAGAGCACACGCAATTATGCTCGAGAATTCATCTTCGTAGTCGGAAACAATATAGTCACTAGTATTATCGCTGCCAAGAGGAATGTGTAGTCTTGACCCTTCATCATTAATCATCTTTTGAGCCATCGAATCAAGAGGATAGCTACTAAAAGATTCAATTTTGGGCAGGTATCCTCTGTGGAGATCCTCCGTATACTCCCGTAGGATGTCGGTAAGCGGGGCCCATATCCAGCTTTTGTCGTTTTCTTCTAAGTTGGATAGCAAAGAAGGATGCTTTCCATTTAGAGAATGGTTTCTTGACATTGGCTTATCCTTTTTCAACTCCAAGGAAGAACCGAAACTTTTAGAGAAATGATTTTCCCCTTCAATCTGTCGATCAATCTGAATCTCTCTAACTGGCAAATCATCAGTTTCAACATGTGGAGCACTAAATTCTTGCTCCGTTTCGCCCTCTTTGAGGAAATGTTCTTGTGTATGTGAGTCTACTGAATCGGCATTGATCGTTTTAGGATGGGAAGAAAGCAAAGCATGTAGCCTTCGATCCCATATACATGACTCAAGAAGAAGTTCCAAACGGATTCTATTCAAAGTTAGAAGTTCATATAAACCATCTTCACTATCGTTGTTAACCGCACTTTGGATGTTTACCTAATATTAATTTGCAACACCAACAAAAATGAGAATGCTCTCTTCTAAGAATCGGATAGAAGAGCCAAAAAGATCAAAACTGAGTTTGGGAAAGGTTTAAATTTGAAATCATTTGGACTTTACCAAGATAATAGAAGGGGAAAACATACTTTGCCTTCTGAAGTTCGTGTGGTTAAATGTAAAAAACATCATACTTAAAATATTTCTTTCCCATATGACAAGTTGGAAAAAGTATATATGTTTTACTCGGAAGAAATATCTTACCTCAAACTGAGATTTTTCCTGCTCCAACATCTCCACAATTTCTGAAAATTCCTTACTCGATCCCTGAATGTTGAGAATTACGCCAACATATCGAGTTGCTATGTCCTTTAAACACTTCTCAATATCAAGGAACATCGACATCCCTTTCATATGCACCTTAAAGGGAGGAAAACCAAAATATTTCAGCGCAAATAATGAAGAGATATAAAGTTACATCTATGATATAAAGGAGCATACGTTCTCAATATCTTTCTTAAGAAACTCTCCTTTGACCGAAGATTTGTACTCCATCCTTTGAGGTGGTAGAGACACTGTATAAGTTGCAACGGTCGAGTACTTGAACATCGCAATCATTGGGCCTAATCTGCATGTTAACCAAAGATGCAAGACATCATATCACTGTTTGAGATACTATGAGGGTGTGATCTGAGCTTATAAACTCCTTACAACAACTTCTTCGCTTATTAGCTGTCTGAGAGTCTACAAGCCTTTTCAAAGTGTGGTGATTATTAATGAGCTTACAAGCTCCTAAAAAAGATATTAACACCTGGAAATGGTAACTCAGATGTACAATGGTGAAGTTCGGCATACCCAAAGAAGTAGAGGAAATCCTTCTGGAAAGAATGACCACAGCTCGACGGACTATCAGATGCAAAGTTATTCGAAAAGCTGAGTTCCAAAAATTTTCCGAACGATAAACCACGCGTTGTGGTAGATATCAACACCCTTCTCGTAGAGTTAGAGCTTCCTTCATGGAATTTACACAGGCCACATCGACTCCACATCCAAAGCTTCCCTTCAGTTTCCCCAGACAAGCTTTTTCCTGCCGGAAGCTTTCTGACTTGGATTGTAAGCTGCTTATTGCGATGTGCATAGTAGAAAACATGTACCTCGGGCGGCGCTCCACAATTCTTACACTCGAGTCCCTGTGCAGAGGAAGATTTTTCATGAGCTCTTTACAATATAAATCTTAAGAAATAAAATGTTGAAATTGTTGAAAGATTTTCCAAAATCACCTGATTGAGCAAATTCTCTTGCAAATACTTCCCAAGAGGAACATCAAAATCCCGGTAAAACTTAATATGATAAAAACGGCTCTGTTTACACATAGTCCCTTTCGAAGCATTGCGGCTCCACATCAAAACTAAAATACTTTCAGAATCCAGCACGGCGCTGATCTCATCCTTGCTAATCACATGATTTTCAACACTATCACGGTTCAGTATATCTGAAGATTCCAAAGGAAAACTATCACTCATAACTTCTTGAATAGATGTTGAAAGAGATAATCCTGGAAATGTTTCATGATTATATGATTCAAACGACAATGAAGAATCACTTTCGGGTAATGGGATTAGGTTTTCCGACTCAATTTCATGGAAGCCATTCGAAATGGGAATATCGAGTGTGCACGAGTTGTTTTCCTCGGCATTAGGATCGTAATGATTAGGAACGTTCGTCTGCAATGTGGATGTTATGTTCTTAGAAATGGTGGAGAACATTGAACTCTGATCTAGAAGAAAAGATGTCTCGAGCATCAAATGATATGCCATCACAACCGCACATCTGACAACACATTTTATCCTTTTCAGCTCATCGCTATTAGCTCCCATCAGCAGAATCTACGTAATGTTAATTATGTTAGGCTACAATATTTCTAATTTCGTAGAAGAAAGAAAATGTAACAAAAATCTGCTTCCATTAGGGCATACAACCTTAAACGATTAGCGAAGATACATATGGAATATAGCTTTATATAGACTTGAGAGAGAACAACTGCACCTACTAGCCCCCATAAATAATTCAGTCCCTTGTTAGCATACAAAGTCTTTTCCATTTAAAAAACGAAACTACACAGCTGGGGGTAGAAAGACTTACTGTACATCCAAGCCGACTAGGAGAGCCTTCGAGGAACATTAAAGTTTTCCTTTGTTTCTTTCCAGCCTCAGTTGAAACATGTTCTTCAACGAACTTCTCGATATGAAAAGAATCACACTGCCTAAGTTTTTGACCAATTGCAACCTCTGATGACAAAATAGGCGAACCAATGCAACGTGCAACTCTTTCCAACCGATGGAGCTTCATATCAAACACAAGTGTCATTCCTTTTGCAAGAATAGACTCTTGTATGTCGCCGGAAACGGACTTTTCAACTAGAACAACATTTGGATGGTACATCTCGATCATATCAACAATGGATTTTAAATTGTTGTTTCCCTGTCAACAAATAAATATATTTGCTTAAATTTATTTCGAAGCGATTATATTTGCTAATGTTTACGTGTTCATGATGAAAAGGGAGAGTTTTTCGAACTCACCTGCGTCATAGCTTGAAATGAGGATAATCCATCCGAAGAAAGATCAAGTGAACCATGGATCAACAGCAGTCTTGGGTTTTTGCAATTCGTTGGCATGTGTTTGTGAGCAGCATGCTTTTTGAAAACTAGTCCTTTGATTACTCGACTACAGAATTCAAATAGGTTGATATTCAAATATTTTTTAAGATATATATATATATATATATATATAGAAACTGTCAACCATCCGAAAAATGATCAATTTTAAAATTTACAGGGAAGGGAGTTGAAATTATTGCAAAGTACCTTTGTGTGCGCAGACCGCTTGCAATACATTTAATCTTCACATACCCATCAGGATCCATAGCCTTACCTTCCATCATATCAGGCTTCACAAAAGCAGCAGCTTCCCATGATAAATTAGTCACTATATCCACCCAACTCTCACCACAATTTCCCGAATAGTCAATTCCAACCGACTTAACAAGTTGACGAACAAGATTCCTAAATGTCCCGTTACGAACATTTTCCATAGCTTTAATCTTTTCTTCTCTTAACTTATAACTCTCACAGCGTCCTTCTCCAAAGCTGCTTGGAGAACTCGGATTAGCCCATGTGACTCCATCACCAAATTCATCATCATCTTCATAATTTGCAACACGGCCCGTTATATCATCCTCGTGGTCTTCTGCCTCTGGCGGTAACCAAAATTCAGCACCCACTTCATCATCTAAAAGATTCAATCTTTCTGCATTCTTCTCTGCTCCTTCAAGAACTTCTACATTTTTGGTGGGGACAACATTATCGGAATTTCCAATTTCACCATTTTCATGTTTCCCGGTATTACTAAGTTGATGAAAACCGTTTAATAAAGAACTGGAATATTCTTCTGTGCTGCTATCTTCAACATATTGCCTGCCAGAGAATTCACAAAATAAAATGAGCTATATTTATATGTTTTTTTCTTCAAAATCAAATAATAAATTCTTTTGCTTTCTATATTCAAAGAATTCATTCTTTCCCTAAAATAAAAAATTTTAGCTCCGTCCCCGGACGGGACTATGAAAATCATTATAAAACTTAAATAAACTATCATCTAACACAAGGAAATGAATTTTATACCGGTCATAAAAGTTCGCCTCAACCGAAATATCACCTGAAAAAATAAGCAGATAGGTGAAGGAATTACGAAGACGATAAATACATGCTCGCACGAACACATATATAGAAATATAACAGATTGAACAAAGAAAAGATGAAGAACAAGAATTTACTGCAACTTGATACGGAACTCTCACTGCTTCTCAACGAAGCAGTCGGACTGATTGCCGGCATTTTGAGAGATTTCTTGATTTGGTCAACTTAGCTCAAGGACAAAGTCACATGATGTTACATTTGATTATCTTTCCATCCTGCATATTAAATTTTAACAATTCCGAAAGTTCAATCTACAGGAGAAGTATAAAAGCTCATACAGAAATACGAAAGAGGTCAAGAAATAGAAAGAATTACATAGAAACACCCAAATTAATTACTCAAAATTCATAATTTCTCCGTGTAAACATCCATCTCATGTACACTAACAAGAATTTTGCTCATTATCATCAAGAATAAAGTTCCAATCTTGAATAACAAAAGTCACAAAAATTTCTTCCAAGTTCCAATCACCAGCCAGAATTAAATAAATTACCTCAAGAAAAATAAACAGCACAATTATCTCGTAAAATCTTGCAGAAAAAACTGAAAACCCATAAAAATACCTTGAAATGCAAAGCAAGAAAAACAAGAATCTTTATCTCAGCTCTCAAGTCAACACATTAACCCCAGCTACCCCATAATCAAGAACCTGAAAACAACATCAATTCAAACAAAGTTACAGCTGATTGAGCTGCAATAAGCTTCAAAGAAGCAAGAATTCCACAAATATAAGCACAACAACAGAAGGGAATGACAGAGATGGCTTACACATCAAACAAAATCCCCTCGGCAAGTAATCATCACCTTGAAATACTTCCAAAGAATATTATTTGCATAACCAATTCTCAAAGCCCAGAAGACATCTCTCCCTTCACGAAACCAGGATTTGAAAATCTGGGACATCCAACAACTTTAAATCTATGAAAAAAGCAAAGAATTTTAGGAATGAGCTGAACAAGAATGGATGAATGAAGATTGAAGAGGAGAAAAAAATTGAAAAACAAGAAAATGGGATTTAAAATTTTCAGAGAAATAGAACTGCCTCCAAAGTGGGACCCACAAAATTTCAAAAAAAATTCTGCCATTTATGAAGCATTACTATATGGAATGTAGGTGACATAATGCCATATGGAATTTTCTGGTTTGCACTAAGATTTTAAAATTATCCATTTTTTAGGTTAAAATTGTTCAATTATTTTAATATTCATATTTATGACGCACGGATATTATATAATCACGTATATTTGTTGATTGTTTTTTAGCCAGGGTTAATTACATCTAGATCCCTTCCGAGATTAGTATATTACAATTGGATCCTTATTAGTCATTTTATTACAGTTTGACCCCTTCTAAAATTTCGAAATTACTAAACGGTGAAAAAAAGATACAATTTCGTTAAATATTTCACGGAATGTTCCAAATAATTGTGAAATAACCATTATATTCAAAATAATTATGAAATAATTGCTTGTTTAACCGTTTATTTATTCTAAAAAGACGTGATTTTTTTTTCCTAGTTTTATAAAACAAACCAAACATAATGGTCATTTCAAAATTATTTGGAATATAACGCAATTATTTGAAATATAACGTGAAATATTTTTATCCTTATTCATATGCTGACCAAGTTTTGTCATGCTATCAGTAAGAGAATTTGTTGCCCTCTTAATGTGTCTCAAGTTACACGTGCAAGGTCTCCTCCGGTGGATGCTCGTTGTTCCCTATTTTTTTTATCAACTTTACAATCGATTCTGAATCACATTCAACTTCAATCCTTTTATATCTACACTTCCAAGCGATTTTCGTAACATCTAAATGAAACTTCATATCAATGTAAACTCTGGGAGTTTCACTTTGGTTTGTCCTTTAGGATATATTATTTGCATTGTCATAAATTAATCATGTAATAAATGATTGATTTCTTTGAGGGTTACTCGGTCTGATTTGATACATATTGGCAAGACATGGATCAAATCATCCTTATGTGTTTTTTTGTCATAATAATAATAATAATTAAATAACCAAGTTTTTTTCAATTCAACTCTGAATAATACCCAAAAAACTCTGTAGTATTTCTTCATGCAATTTGACATGCTCTAATCTTCCCTTTTTAATTTAAAATCTCCGATTGTTTTACCTCTTAGGTGTTTGGTATTTTTTAGATCAAGAAGAACTCATATATATAAATTTTTAATTGATTGACCTGAATCTGTCATTCCGTTTGATACGTCGAATTGACCAAATTTTAACAAGATTACTTCGACGAATGCACGAAGACATAATCAGCGAAAATGGGCAGATAGGAGCTCGTCCCCCCTCAACATTTACGCATAATAATTTCCATTTCAAGCTTTACGTAAACTCTCCTTTCATATAGGAATTAAAAAACAACAATAATAATTTAATATTTCTTCCATATTTTTTGCGTCCACGTAAAATACATTGCTACAATCAACTTCCAAGATATAATTAAAAAAACGAAAATAATTTGGGAAAAAATTGTCTTCTCAGATAAGGTACAGATCACCAACAAATGTGGCTCACACATAGGACTTTGTATAATCGTATGTGTGAGGTGTGTGGAATGTGAAATGACATGTAGGCCCCTGGGAAGAATTTCTTGGCAACTTAGGAATTAAATTTCAAATTAATTGGGACAGAATTTGTGCCAACTTTTTCAACGGACAATTGGTATGTTTTTAATTCGACAGCATTGAATTCATCAAGATTATTAATGCTAATCTGTAACATATCATCAATTGGTCAAGAATCAAGATATTTTTTGGCCAAATTTGGGTGATATTTGTTGAATAGGTCTCAACTTAAATGATTATATATTTTGATGATTGCTGGACATAAAGTTATTGAAGTTAGATATCATATTAATTAAATTGAGGGTTACATCATATATTCTAAACTTTGAATTAGTTTAAAATTAGGTGTTTATATCTCGGAAACATTACATAAAGAGTATGGTTTATTGTAGATTTGTGGTCCATGATGCGTGGTACTGATGGAAGATTTGAGCGAACTCAATCAATTATCATAATATATGTGCTATACTTGTTATTTAATTTGTTAATTTATTAAAAAATTTTATCAACCGGATGGTAATTATAAAACAATCGTCACCTTAATATATCGATTTGGTCGAATCAGGTTCGAACTAGAATTACCCAAATAACGATACGGTCGTGATGGGATGAATTTTTTGTTAAATTTATACACAAGAGATTTGCAATAGTACTATGTCCGACATGATACGATGCGGAACTTTAAAATAACTTATGTTTAAAAAAATTGTAGTAATTTTCTTATATATTTTATATTTTTCAAAATCGTGTGCAATTGAGAAAGCAAACCCTAGGGTTGAATTTAAAGCTAATATTGTTTAGTTGGGAAGTCAAGATGGGAAGAGGCTGACATGCTATCCACCTACTTGAATTTTTATTTCATCATTTTGCTCTAATAATTTAATTAATAATTAATCATGAATTGATATGTAAATTCCTTTTTTTTTTTTTTTTTCAAATTAAAGAAACTAGAAAGAGAGGGATGATTTTATATTTCTTTTATTTGTTAGACTAAATGTTTTCTTTTTATTTTTCCTTATAAAGGGAAATTACATTATTTATATTAAGGGAAATTACATTATTTATATTAAGGTCTTGAATCGTTCACAATTAACTACCAAATATAGATAATTATAGTCTATAGAATATACTCAAAGCAGCTTCCCATGATTGAAATTATAATAACCACTTTAAACTATTAAATGGAATAATTTTAAAGTTCGACGATTTACTATCTCAACTAAATATTACATGTTTGAGTGTAGAAAAAAATTAAAAAAAACGTATATAAAATTGATCGTGTTTGATTGATGCGAGTTTTCACTAGAAATTTTCAATGATTTATATGTATGTAGCTGTTGTCCAAAATCTTGAATAACCTAAATACATGTGATATTTGACAAGGAGATGATTCCATTAAAGAAAATAACATTATTATGAAAAGTGTTACTTAATAATGTCAACTTCTTTATACCACTAGAAAAAATGAATTTCAAACTTTCAATACTCAACCTGCACTTTTGTCTTTTTTTAATTGGATCGTGGATACTGAACTTACACTTAATAATACTTAATTTCCACATTTTCTTAATGAGACTACTTAAGAAAACTAATAAAAAGGTAAATTTAAAATTACTATTATGATGTGGTTCAAATCAAGCATGTCACATTAACATCCCTCGAACCATTTAACATTATTCATATAACAATCAGTCATAACATGAGGGCGAAATCATAATAGGATTCAAAATGGGCAAGCCTCCTCTCGGTGATTTCCCTCGTGGAAATGATGTGGCCCAACCAGGCCTGTTACATCAATATCCCTCGAACCATCCAATATACGTCACATAATAGTCATTCATAACATGCTGGCCCCTCAAGCCCTAACATGATAGCATTCAAAATGAGCAAGTTTCTCCTTTGACGGTATCTTCTGAGGGTCAAATCTTCTTACCCTCAAGACATCCCCTTTGAGAGTCCATCTCGAGAGATCTGGAGCACTTCGAGCCATCGACAGTCAGAGACCCTCAACGTCCCGTATAGTCACTAAAGTCCGTACATATTCATATGCACACTTCTACTATTATTGTACTACTCATTAGTGACTCCATATTACACCAAAATTATTTAGAAAGACATCCAATATTCCTCTATGAATACTACAGTGA
This sequence comes from Lantana camara, assembly GCA_037501455.1. Lineage (NCBI taxonomy): Eukaryota > Viridiplantae > Streptophyta > Magnoliopsida > Lamiales > Verbenaceae > Lantana > Lantana camara. Next base: position 2,302,543 of record CM074865.1, read on the forward strand.
TTCACCTCATTTGGTAACACATGCTCTCTACATTCAATACACTGTCTCTAGCTCATTTAAATCTTAGGTTTACTGATTTAAGCATTGGAGAACTAAAAATGAGCTAATCCCTCTCTGTCCCAATTTAGTACTCTAACAGTGTGTTCATCATATTAAGGAAAGGACCCTTGATACTCGATTGTCGACATCCGCTGAACAAAACTAATCTTCAAGCTCCTCACACTTACATTGGATCCTATATATAACAAATTTTAAAAGATCGTACCCTGATATCGGATCAGGCACATCACATTAGTACTTTATGTACTTATGCTTGAAAAGGCTCTTAATACCACTAAGTTAAACATCTTAACGGTTCACCGTTATATTAATTTAAGTATAGAGTTGATATCTAAATCTTTGATGATATGCAATGATCCAGCCCGATTCGATTTTATAATAAGACATAGGACCAAAAAAAAGAAGAGATTGAATGAGTAATAAATAAATAAAGTTAGGGGATTTGAAAATTCCAATATCTCTTGACAGGTAACGCATTAAAATCTCAACTAATGCATTGAATAGGAGGAAAACTTGTCTTATTGTAGTAATATTATATTTTATATTTTAATTTTATAAGCCAATCCAATAACAAATTTCTGTCTTGAAATCTAGGTGCATAGTCCTACTCATTTTTAATATATATTCCGATAATTATATAGCTGGAATAAAAGTATTAAATAATCCGAGTTGTGTTTGCATCTGAGTACATGAGTTGATATTGTAATAAATTAATTGAATTATTATTTGACAGAGTTTTTTAGAAGAAAAAGAACTACATAATAATACTATTTCTAAATGTATTTTACCGAAAATATTAAATAACATTATTATAAAAGTGAAAGTAAAAAAATAAGATAGAATAATAAAAAATAATAATAAAAGGTTTAACCAACAAAAAATAAATAAAAAAATAAAAAATAAATATACAAAAAAAAATTGGGCCTCGGTATTGTTTCCAATTCTTTGGGTTCGAGACGTAGGTTGAAGGCCCGTAATAAGTAGGCATCTTGGGCTGGGCCATGTGATTCCTATATCGTGCTTACATTTTCATGAGGTTGTATTATCTAATGCACGGACACTTTTAAAAATATATTTTATCATATACGCAACACTTTTCATGTGAAAAATTGAAGAAGAAATATATATCGCCGTATCCGCATTATATCGTATTTGTGTCATTGTGTTTGTATACTTGTATCATAGATTGTATACTTGATATGTATTCAGTTCGATTAATGAGTCAGATTTTAATCCTAACCTGATCTGTATTTGATGCCGAATTATTGAAATATATAGTATTTGATCATTTGTGGCTCAATTTAGGTGAACAAAATAAATACCCTATTCAAATATTTTTTTTCCTTTTGTAATTATTATAACTTATTCTCAATAACATGCATGAAAATATTGAATTTTAATAAACTTTTTTTGTCAAAATTTTAATCATTATAATTTATTCTCAAGAACATGCATGATATTTTTTTCTACAAAATCATGATGCTTTAATAAATAAAAAATTTTAAAACATAAAAATACAAAGTCCCTTTAGTTTAGTTGAATAAAACCTTCACGATATTCTTGCAAGCTTTGGATTCATGGAAGACCAATAAACATTTGCAGCTTTATTATTAGGTCGGCCTCAGCAGTAAAAGCTCCATCTCTATTAATTGAAAATTCTTGAGTGCCCTAAAAAAGTTAATCATATAAATATAGTTTAGAGTTTAGGCCAAAACGCCTACGCTTAGGTAATTCGTAGACGTTTCAAAGAGTAAGACAACTGATCTGATAATTCTCATTCAACTATGTTTTATAGCCATAATCAGGGTTCGGAGCTTCGATATTATGGAGGGATCTCTTTCGTTCGATATCTTCCTGATATATTATTTTATTTATTATTTATGTGTGTGTATAAAAGGGCCTATTATATTTGTAATAATTTCTTTATAGGTCAAAAAGGCGCTATTAATTGACTTGAAATGGCCCATTTTGTACTTAATTAGAAAATTTCCCATAAAATAATTCAATTCTTGGAGCTAGGGCTGTCAACGGGTCGGATTCGGACCGGATCAGGGGATTCCGGATCCGAATCCGACAAGAGGATCCGAAAACCGGATCCGAATCCAAATCCTATAGGATTCGGATTCATTTATTTTGAATCCATGTATAATCGGATCGGATTATATCCGATTAAAGATCCGACCCGATTAGCAATAAAATTTAATTTTTTTATTTAAAAAATTTAATATAAAGAATTAATATAATTACATAATATTAATAAATAATAATTATTTAATGGATTATTTGATGATTTTATTTATATTTGTTTAAAATAAGTTAACTTAAACTTATTAATAAAGGAAAATATATACTTTTAGAGTAAATAATTCAAATTTTATTAATCGGATTCGGATTCTAAACGGATCGGATTCGTTAATTCCATATTCGCTCCATTTATTTCGGATAACGAATATTTATAATCGGATATGATCCATCAGACATTTTTATCGGACGAATATGTTAAAATTCGGATCGGATTCGGATTAAAATCCGATCCATTGACAGCCCTACTTGGAGCCATAATTATGTGGTGCATATTATTCAAGTGGGTACAAATTTTGGTTCCAAGTGTGGCTAAAATACAATCCCTTTTGGGACCACAAATTCCTAACTTAAAATAATAATATTTAAGATCAATAATAGTATGATTAAAATTGTAGTGACATGACTAATGAATGATATCCAGCTATGCACTTGAGAAGTTAGAGTTTCAAGGGATAACTATGTTATGATTATTTTACATTTTTGCTATTATTATTTATTTCTATAAATTGTCCTCATGATGTATGGATATAGACATATTGATGCAAATAGGACACGATATAAATACGATAATATAGATTTTTCTTAAATTTTCTATGTAAAAAATATCGAACACGATGTCCGATACAAATATCCGACACAACATAAATATTAAAAGTATTCGTAAATCAAATGTTGTCTTCTATTCTTAATTTTTCTCATTTATACTATTATATAACAAGATCAAATCCTAATGTATCGGTATCGATTGTGTCATGTTATTATTAGTTATGATTATAAATTTATTTTAGTTTTAGTTCCTTTTAATTTATAAATTATTTTTCCAAGTAGATCTTTCCCTATTTGACCTACTTAGGGTCCACGAATTAATTGAGACTATCTATATAGACACATTAATTGGTCGTAAATACTCAAAAACATTCCAATCACACACATTATATAGGGTGGTTGTGACTTGTGAACCCTATGTTTTAAAAATTTTCTTGATGTTGATCAAATTCAACTGACTAATAGCTGACAAATTATTTGCCAACACGTGTAGGTCGAACAGTCGATATTATTGGAATATAATAATTGTAACTCGAATCAAATCGATCAAATTACTTTAACAAATTGCGGCGTAAATGAATGTTTTACACTTCATTATGTAAATTAGATAAAATGTAAATACTTGGTAAAAAAATCATAATGTATGTTCGGTTTTTAGCCAAGACCTATTGGTGCAAGAATTTCTAATATATATTATGTGATTATGATATATTAACAAAAACATATAGCACAAAATAGATAGGAGAAAAGTTTCTTTCAACCCCCATTTTGCACATGCCCTACCCTATTAACCAAAACTATTAAATAAACTATGATACAAAGTTGAAGTAACAATTTTGTTTCAATATATGGACAATTTGAATTATTTGGGATAGGCGCATATCCTATTTAAATAACACAAAACTACAATTATAGTTATACTTTAATTTCAACACTCTAAAACTCGCGAAAATTGTATCTATATTATATTTTTCGAAGCTTAGTTGTACAATTGAATAAACGCAAGAATGTGAATATCATACAACGGTTTTTTCGTCCATCTGAATTTACTGAAGATAAGAGTATGGATTCGGAATTATCAAAATTTATTGGGCTCAACCAATATTTTAATCTTGGCACTCTTGAACATAATCTAATCTTAGAGTTCATGAATTAGTTTAAAACTTCTCACTCTTGCCCTAATAATTTTCCATTTTATTTTGCACATTCTACATATTGTATACAAAAATATACATAGATTTCACATTATGAAAAAGGTCACCACATACATTAAAGGCTACAACCACTTGTGGTACTAGATTACTATAAATGATTTGGCTAGGGTTTTTATGCTACTTCATATGAATTGATGTTGTGTTAGAAGTTCCTTCTTTTATGGGTGGAGAAATGGCCAATAATGAAGCACCCTTAGTGGGGAGGAATCTTGAAAAATGGGGACTTTCAAGTTTCAACTTATATCAAATGGAACCATCCTATTTAACCCTCTTCCTATACATGCTAGCTTAAAAAATGCAATGGATTGTAGCCAAATGGAATGTGTGTGTATTTTTTTTATTTTTTATTTTTTGACAACCAAAACCCTCAAAGGGGAATATTGTAGCAAATCATGAGAAACAACGAGAAAAATACAAGAAGCAACAGCAGAAAAATTAACGCAGGCCGAAGCCGCAATTTCAACAGATTTGTGAGCTATTATATTAGCATCACAATTAATAAAAGAAAAGAACTCTTTGACGATTGTTCCTTTCAAGTGGATCTCGATCTGATCGGGCTGAAGATCCGCAACCGCTTTTCCTTCGGATTGAGAACAAATAGGTTGGCCTACAGCAGAGAACTCGGCCAGAACGTTGCACGGAAAAAACACAGAAAAAGATAAAACTAAAATTCCATACGGAAGAGACAAAACTTCCATACGGAAGAGATAAAACTTCCATATGGAAGAAACGAAATAAAACATAACGAAAAGAAACAACAGATAAGGAAAACGGCTATAAACCAGAGAAATCCATTGGATCTGGGAGGACGCCAATGGATCTGGAAGAATACCGATGAAACTTACGATAAATCCATGAGAGTGGCAGCAAATCTGAGCGGATTTCGACCAACAAATCTGAGAAGGTGAAATAGATTTGGGCCGATCCGACGGTGGAACTTTAATCTGAATTTTCAAACTATAACTCTTTTTTCAACTTTTAATCTGAATTTTCAAATAATTCAAATTGTCATTTGTATTTTATAAAAAAATAAATAAATTTTGATTGTTATATCGACCATTTAGGTGTTAATACGTGACTCATTTTTTGTCGAAAATTATTCACTGAAAATGAGGCAAGTGTTAATACCTAAATAACCGATATGTCAATTTGAAAGTTTTTATAAAATACAGATAACAATTTGAAATATTTAGAATTTCAGATAAAAAGTTAAAAAAATGTCATAGTATAGGGGTAAATTTTTATTTTTTTTTTTATATATAGATTTTATTTTATTTTTTCATTTGGGAGAAAGTTTTACATTTACTATCCCTAAAATTCTTATAAAATTAAATAGAAATAGTAAATAATTAGAAACTTCAACTTATATTGTTAAGTCTTAAGTCCTTAAACCACACGAACTTTTGAACAAATGGACTAGGGATGACGAGGTATAGACTTCCAGTAGTGTGAACATAGTTGAAAATTGAAATCCGATCAAAATTGATTGAGGAATAAAAGAAAAATTAACATTAACTTTTACGAGTCAACTTGACTGATCGATGTCGTGTCTCATCTAATTATTAATTGTTTTTCGACCCTATACCATCTTGATTAAAAAAAAAAAAAAAATTTCCTAACAATAATCTTTAAAAATTGGGATTTCCTATGAATAATACCTAAAAGTTAAAAAAATTCTCTTTAATTCCTCATTTTAAAAAAAGTTTTCATTTGCTCCCTAGATGACAGACCAAATTCCCTTTAACTCCCCATGGTTGTATAAAAATTCAAGAATCACGTACCCGAACCCCAAAATCACGTACTTAAACGCCCAAATGATGTATTTGCCCCCAAATACATCATTTGGACATTTAAGTACGTGATTTCGGAGTTCGTGTTCGCGATTCTTGAATTTTTATACAACCTTTCAAAAAAACGGGAAGTAAAGACGAACTTTGATTTTCCTTTGGGGAGTTCAGAGGAACTTTTTTGAAAGTGGGAAGTAAAGAGAAATTTGAGTTCCCATATCGGAATTTTTTGAGAATTTCCAGTTAAAAATTCTTAATATTTTTGATCCTAGGGCATGACCTAGAGGGATTAGGTAGACCTCATTTATGTGATTGTGTTGCTTTATTAAAAGATTGATTTGGTCATTCAATAATTATAACAAAGCATCCATTCCCATATATAATAATTGATTGCAGAGGAATAACATCAATTGTGTGCTAAAAAAGGCTGAGAAAAAAGCCTATTCTAAATTTATGATGATTATTATTATTATTTTTAAAATTTTTAGGTTTTAATTGAAAGAGGTAAAAAGGCATGGTTTAAGTGTTGGTCTTTGTTATAATTGCCTGCCTCAAATGAGACAATGCCTATAATCAAAGTGAACAGCTGTGGCCTGTGAGAATCAAATTTGAGTTGAAATGACAATTGCTGAAACACAAAGTACAGTTTTGTATTCATTCTTAATCATGTTTGTTTCAATCTTCGAGGAACTTTTATTATTATTATTATTTTTAAAAAAATATAGAGATGAAATTATGATTTAAGCTTGTTAATTTAACATTAATTGATCCCTTTTAAAATTCTTTTAATTATATAAAAAAAAAAAGGATCTCAATAGATAAAAGGGATTTTTTTTAAATAGTACCCATGAGTTGAAAAAATATTTGTTTACTCCCCATTTTTAAAAAACTTTTCGTTTGCTCCCCAGATGAGAGGCAAAATATTTGTTTAATCCGCAAACGTGTTATAAAAACTCAAGGATCACGTAAATAAATCCCCAAATATTGTATATTTTTCGTAATATCATGTATATACATCATATTACGAAAAATATACAATATTTGGGGATTTAGTTATGTAATCCTTGAGTTTTTATACCACGTTTGCGAAAAATGGGGAGTAAACGAAAAGTTTGCCTCTCATCTGGGAAGTAAACACAAACTTTTTTAAAAATTGGGAGCAAAAACAAATTTGTGTTCGTACATTTCCCGTAGATAGAATTTCCATAGAATGGGACAAATTTATGTGATTTTTAATTTAATAAAAGGTAAAACAAGAATTACTCCTGAAAATTAGTTTTAAAATTGGAGATGACCAAGTAATCAATCATATGTTATGATAGAAATATACAAACATACAGGGTACAATAATTCTTTTAAAATCGATCGCGTGACATCCCTCCAGCATAATGCGTAACATGATATTATAACACGACGAAAATGATATTTTTTATATGAAAGGATTAGGTTTTACTTCAACGGGAATTTACCATTGAATTAATCACAAATCACTAAAAATCTAGATTCAATCTTCAAGAATTTGAAGTGTTGTTGGATACCGTATTGTCCTAGATATTTGTATCGAATATCATTCATATAAAAAGTTTAGAAAACAATTCCTTTCGTTATATACAAATTATTATATTTTTGTATTCACATTCATCCCCGAATATGGAAGAGAAAACTGGAGGGGCCAAACTAAAGAATTTCAGTTTTAGAAATTTAAATAAGAAATTGTTTCTATATCTATACTATTATATTAAGCTAGAAACTCATTTGGTGTCATGAATTTTTTTTTTCTTTTTTCTTTTTTCAACACAAATTATACCCACATATTTTAACAGTTTTCTGTTTAATCTCTTCCACATTCATTGAAATTTTAAATTCTTTTCTTTTTTATTTACTTTTTTATTACTTATTTAAATTTAATTCTTTTTTTTTCACCTCATTTCAAAATTTTATTATATTTTCTTTTTTAATTTTTATTTAATTTACTACTTTATACTAATTTGATATATTTTATTTATTCACTTATTTATAAAAAACTATAATTATATTAAAAATAATTATAAATTAGATAATAATATGAAAATATTAATTTAAAAAATTTTTTTCACACACATTGAGTGTGTAGGCCACTAGTATTAATTATTGTTCTTATTCATAAATTGTTTGGGATTTCATTTTTTAAAATTTATGTGGCTAACCTGCAAATATCACACACTTGCGGGGCCAAATATGAAATCATCAATAAATCCTCTTTATTAATCCATGCGTAGGAGCTATCATCTTAAAACAAAGTAGGCTTTAATCAATTCCTTTATCCCCATTATTTTGGTAGACTTAGAAACTGAAATTTTGTCAGTGGTCCCTTAAAAGCATCTCAATTGACAACTAATATTTGCTAACCAACTTGAAAACAAATTAGGTATTTGCCAATTTAGCCCACACAAAATAGTAAATTGTGCATATGCACCCAACAAACTTTCAATAGCCAAAGTTATGCCGCAAACTAGATCGATCGAACCCAATTAATTTAATTAGTGATCACATTTATGCATAAAAACATTATCTTATTACATCATTATTGACTATTTATTCAAGTTTAAGATAATACATCATTTATAGATAGGCACACACAACAAACTTATCGATGGTACAACATTATAATGCTGATTGATTTGATTTAACTCAAATTATCACACAAGTACAAAACTCGGCGCTGTTATATATTTACTCAAATTTATTCACATAAAATATCAACTGTTTTTTTTATTGTATACTATTTTTATAGTAAATTTGTTGTTTTTTTGTTCTAATTTAGGCAGATGTTATTATCATTTATTCAATTCTTGGTACTCATTTATAAAATCATTTTCATTAGGGACCATACAGTTGGATCCATCTAGGGTTCATTAAGAAGAAAATGAAACATTCTTGTATAAGGAATTTATAAGGCATGGGAATCCTCATAGGATAGAAAAGGATGGTGGCCAAAATATGTAAACTAAGCAATCTAAAAGATAATATAATTTATTTTGATTCTAATTAATTAATAAAATGTTGAGATTTTATTCTATCTATCTATTATCGAGTAATTCCATATCATTCTAAAATACACCTGCCGATGAAAAACACATTAAAAGATATAAGTATGAATACCCTCATAAGGTTTAATTGAATTACAAAAAGAACCCTTCTAATAAGAAATTACGAAATATATCTTAAGATTCGGACATGGATACAAAGAACACCATATTCTAGTAACCCTGTGTAAGAGTATTTTTCGTAATTTCTCAACTGTTTATTTTATATAATTGAATTATTCTTTAGGAGATATTCATAATTATATGCAATTAAAATACACATGCATTGTCCTTTTTATTTTATTTTCTAAATTCACATTACTCGTGATTATAATGATTGTGATGGTCACGGGTAACTAAAACAAACACGTTTAGTTTCATAATTAGAGGCATTAATTATAATGATGCTTACATATAACTCACTCAAATAAAGATTAGAATTATAACTACTAATTTGTCAATTTATTTATAAAAAAAAAAAAAGAAAACTAATACTTTTAGAGTCAACTTATGTAATATCATTGCAATCTTTAATTCCTTTCAGCAACAACATAGTGTGCAATGAATGATGATGAGCCCCAGTCTAATCAATAATCAATTTGCATGGAAAGTAAATGACTGATTAGGGTAATCCAATTCACATAATAACTTGCTACTAAAGCTGCACAAGCCTAACAAAAAAGCTATTCATATGACTTCTTCGTATTTCTTTCTAATTAATAGAAAGTTGACTAAGTATATTACAAGTTATTTGTATCAACATTTCTAATTAAGTGGCTAATTTAATAGTTAATACCATAATAAATGAACCCTAAATATTACAAAACATTAAGGAAATCTAAAATAATCAGACGGGTATAGTTGAGTGGAGAAAAACTCATATATTGTTATAAAATATAAGAGATTTGATCCCGACTTTGGGTATGTAAAGTTTTAGATTCTCTAATCAATTTTGTTCATCAATTGGGGTGCTCATAGTTTAGCAAGAAAACTAGTTATTATAGTCAATGATAGATGCTTTGATTAAATCTCATCCTTTGTGTTTATAATTTAATGATAAGACTAAGTAGTAAGTACTATATCGTCGTAAGATTCTTAGATCTAGTAAAAAAAAAAAAATAAAGAAACCCAAAAAAAATAAATAATTTGAGGAATTAAGAAAGTGACTAAGTTAATACCATAACAAATTAGTTGTAAATATTCAAAATATTAAAGAAATCTAAAATAGACAGAGAAATATAGTTGATCGGAAAACACTCTTCAATTCTAATTAAATGTCAGGGAGTCTAAATTTTAATTTTGGGCATGGAGTAATTTTCATTTCCCTAGTTGTATATTTCACACTTTAAAATATTTATAATTCAGATTCACATTTTGAGATGTTCATAATTTAACAAGATAATTAATTATTATAATTAATGGTGTACGTTCCTAGTTCTTGAAAGTATGTTTACAATTTAGTAATGAGACTAATTACCGATTCTTATATAATCAATGAAAAGATGATTTGTTCTAGTGAAAAGAATTAATAGTAAAGAAACCTACAACAAATAAATAATTTCAAGTAATTAAGAAATTAAGGCTAAATCAAAGGTTTCAAAAATTGGACCTTAGTCCCAAATTCACTTTCCAATGAGATCTCAAAAGACCAACATCCTCTCAAGTGTCCCATTCTCCAAAATCCCACGAGCATTCTTTTAATTAAACTAAAACCATATAATAATAGTAATATATAAATAAATGCATCAAACCAAATATAATTAAGATTTCTTGGTCCCCCATCTCCCCAACTAGAATAGATATATGCATCATACATTTAAATAAATCATGTTATAATAGTGCAATTAACTATGGAAATTATGAGATGATGGCTAGGAGCTTACCACATAATGCTCTATAACATCATGTTGATGTTATATGACACCCGCTTATCTAAAGAACCTACTCTATTATATGTGTCACTATTGTTTTTTGAGTTTTTAATAAACACTTTATTTCGTATTTAGGTCGAATCGAACCACAAATAATGTATAGTTTTGTTTATCGGAAAAAATTATTTTATAAAAAAATTAAGTGATATTTCTTTTAAGAATTACACAAATAGAGGAGATAGGGCCCTATAGGATGATTGATGGGGTCCAAATGGCCAATAATCAAAGGAAACTACTAAAAATATCATGTGGGTTTGTTCATTGTAAGATCTAGGGGAGCATCATATATTGTACCATCAAAATTTTGAAAAATAAATCAAAGTTTTGAAACCCCCCAAAAAGAATTAAAAAGAAAAACAAGAATCTTGAAAAGGGATGAAAAAGAATAGTGAAAGGGTTTTTGGGTGGCCTAAAAAGACTGATTTTTTAGTAGAAAAAGGCACTAGAATTACAAATAAAAAGAATGAATCCCATCATTCCAAAAACCCTTTTACACAAACTTGAAAAATATAAAGTGTTTATTAAAGAGCACACATACACACAAATAGATACACATTTCAGAAACCAAAACCCCACAAATTTCAATAGAATAGAGGGGAAGTAAAGGAAACAAAGTTCAGTTGCTCGAGGAAGAAAAAGAGGAAGGAAGAAGCCAAACAAGCACTATAATCAAAAGTCCATTTACCCAAATGGAAGAGGAATGAACTCAAGAAGAAGAGATATTAGGCTTATAGTTTTAGGCGCCCAATCCAAGTCATTCTTGGTCAAACATTTTACAAACCAATGAACTCAAATCCTAACATTCTTAAAGAAAAACTTTGTCCAAATGGGCAAGATCCTTGGAACTTCCCCCAAATTTTACACACTTTCTTTTGTCATCCCTCTTAAGTGTCTTAAGTGATAAAAACAAAAGTGAGAGATTATATTACCCTTCAAATCTACTTTTTTTGTTTTACAATTTTACACACTTTCTTTTGTCATCCTCTTACGTGTCTTAAGTGACAAAAACAAAAGTGAGAGATTATCACTCTTCAAAATTTCCTACTTTTTTGTTTTATATAACCATCAATATTTCTCTTATATTCTCATTTCTTTTTTAACCTATAGATTGACACATCTTAATAATTCTAACACTGTATACACCATTAAAACTTACTTAAATATTATATTTAATGAATTGTGAAATAGTGTGAAACTTGGGGAGAAGTCATGAAGATTTCATGTACCCTCAAATGTTGCATGCTCATGTTTAATAAAAATTTTGATCATGAAGTTTCTAAGCAAATGTTTGCTAGATGGCAGGCTCAATTAGCCCCTTTTGATTTTGAAATTATTTATAAAAAATATTGATGAAAAAGGTTTTATTGGAACTTTTGAAGGAAAAGAAATATCTTTCCAATTCATTATTGAACCCTTTACTAGAGTTTTAAACCAAATAAAGGATTCTTTGATTGAAAGAAAAGAAAACCAAATTAATTTTCTTAAACAAGAAATTAATTTCAATAATATTGATAATATTTTGAAATTCTGAAGGGGCATTTTTCAACCCAAAAGGCATGACTTTCCACTCATATTGTCCAAAAGGAACATTAAAAGCGGTTTTATAAATATCTTTATTATGAATTTGGATTTGCCAATATCCTGATTTTAAATCAAATTTGGAAAATATTAAAGCATCATAAAGTCTATCCAATAAATCCTTTTTATTAGGGATCGGATATCTTATCCATTTGAGAGCAGTATTAAGAGGTTTGTAATTAATGACTAACCTCGGAACTCCTCTTTCTTGCTCAGCTTTTTTATTTACATAGAAAGCTGTACATGACCAAGGGGATTTAGAGGGTTTTATTAACCCTTTGTTTTGAAGAGATTCAATCTCTTTTTTGCAAAGATCTAAATATTCTTTATTCATTTGACAAGGTCTTGCCTTTGTAGGAATTTTCCTTTCATCAAATTCTTCCTCATAAGGAAGAGAAACTATATGTTTCTTTCTATCCCAAAAGGCATTGGGATGATCATTACATATTTGTAAAGAGAATTGATTATAAAGAAATTTAATTTTTTCTTGTAATTTAACAGAATTTCAAAATATTATCAATGATATTTTTAATCCTTATAGTGATTTCATAATTGTTTATATTGATGATATTTTAGTATTTTCAAAAAATATTGAAAGTCATTTTAAACATCTTGATATATTCAAGAAAATTGTTATTCAAAATGGTTTGGTTATATCTAAGCCAAAAATGCTTCTTTTCCAGACTAAAATAAGATTTTTAGGCCATAATATTGAAAAAGGAAAAATAATTCCAATTAATAGAAGTATAGAATTTGCTTCAAAATTTCCCAATCAAATTACTGATAAAACTCAACTCCAAAGGTTTCTTGGGAGTTTGAATTATATTTCTCCTTATTATAAAAATCTTGCTGAGGATACAGCAATTCTTTATGATAGATTAAAGAAGAATCCAAAACCTTGGACTGAGAATCATACTCAGGCTATTAAAACAATTAAGAGTAGAGTTATAAATTTACCTTGTTTAATGCTTGCTAATCCTAATTGGGATAAGATTATAGAGACTGATGCCTCTGAGATAGGATATGGAGGGATTCTTAAACAAATATCTCCTCATAATAAACAAGAATATCTTGTTAGATTCCACTCTGGAAAGTGGAAAGACAGTCAGAAAAACTATGCCACTATAGCTAAAGAGATTTTAGCTATTCTTAAATGTGTTTTGTTGCCATGATTTAGGCGTTTTTAGGGCTTGCCACCATGACTGGTTAAGAATCATATCTATAGCTTATTTAATTCTGTAAAACTACCATGTACAGTATAAGGTTTTTGATATGGGCTTTACAAATGTTTTAATTCAATATATTTATTTCCGCCTTAATAAAAGATCCTCTCTGTCATGGTATCAGAGCCATCGGTAGTGATCTTAATTTCTGGTTATATTCAACACAACTATTCTGCATATGATGAATATGTTTAGAAACAGGGATACTGTTAAAAACAGTATCGAAGAGGAATATGATATCCCTCAAAATCTTGATCTTCTTAATAAATGGACTATTCCTAAAATAGATCCTACTGTTATTTATAAATTTGGAACTTTTGATAGATTAAGTTTCAAGCATGTGGTTAAAACTACAGAAGAAACTATTTCCCTTAATAAGGATGAGATGATTATTAAATTACTCAATAATAGAGATCTTAATAAATATAGAGGTATTTATAAATTTATCCATATTGGATTAGTTCAAGTTGCTTTCAAACCTTTAACTTTAGAAGGTTTACCTGAGAGTTTTATAGCTGCTCTTAGAGATGGTAGAAATTTAATTTGGAAACAATCGTTAATGGGTATCATACAGTCTAGTCTGGCCCATGGTCCAGTTTATTTTAATGTTTATCCCAATTTGCAGTTATCTTTATCTGATGTTAAGATATTTGGATACTGCATCCTTTACTGCTGGTTCATATAAACAGCGAACTCATTTTGAGAATATACTCAAAGTGACAGGATCCTGTGAATTTACTCATTATTTTGCAGGAAAACAAACTAAAGTTTATAGCTTTAGTAAGGTGATTATCAAGCAGATAATATCTGCTGAAGAGTGGGGAATAAGTACACTCAGAGAAAGAGAATATAGTCTCCAAAATTCCCAAGTCAAAATTAAATTTAATTATTGGGATTATATTGAAGCATTTAATAAAGCATTTCTTTATCAGAATGAGCTTCATAAACATTCATGGTTTTTCAAAATCTGTCCAAACGTTTATAACAAGGACATTCCAAATTGGTTATACCAATGGTGGTTTAATTTTGGCCCTACAGCAAAAATTTTGCCAAATAATTTTCAGGAATTATATTCTCAATGGGTAGAAATTTCTCCCAAAATTCTTGATGCTCAAAACAATGGAAAATGGATTGAAGGAATGCCTTTTCTCCATTTCTTTACTGAATTTAGTATCCCTTGGATTTGGAAATGGGAACCAGAGTTGGGAGAAACTCAACAGAAGATACCTTGTTTATTCAGAACTTTTTATACTAAGTTCTGGAAGAAAATGCTTGCTCTTAATAAAGAAGGAAGCTTGGAAGGCCAAGAGACCATTGATAATATCAAAACAAAGATTCATGAATATATTATTCAGGAGGAACAGAATACAACTCCCAGTCCATTTGAATATATTTCAAAGAAATTATATTTCCAGAAGGGACAAGTTTCAGATGAAGAAAAAGTGGCTTCCTATCTTAAGGAAGTAAAGAAAGATTTAATGAAAAATCTAAGCTTTGATACACATTCCACTGCCTCTATGGATACATTATCCAATGATGATTATTGTCCAGCTGGTGAAGCCCAGAATCCTTATGAGGATATGTTCGAAGATTTGGACCAAGTTATTCAAAAATATTTGAATAAAGAAGGAAAAGGAAAAGACAAAGTGGGATCATAAAAAATTGATAGGCCAACCACTTTTCAAATACCATTTGCGGAAAAGATAGTTGCCCGCTGTTTTGTTTGCCGTGGTTTTAATAAAGTAACCAGGGTTTTAATAAAGTTGTACTCTGCACATTCATAGTGGTGCAAATAGTTTAGGTTAGTATTCAGTTCCGGATTTCAAATCCGAGAATTTTGTGTATTTATAGGTCTGTTCGCCACTGCATTAGGGAGAGCGAAAATTATCAAGTTTGTAAGTTTTCTAGTTTGTAAACAAATTAAATATTTTCTGAGTGAAAAATTTTGGATCCCTCCAAGATTGGTGTCAAGAATTAATAAGTAAGTTATTTCATTTTCAGTTCTTTACGTTTATATTTATGTTCTTTATCCTGCCGCCTAATATGGCTGGCTAATTCTCTTTGTGTTGAATAAAATCATGATGTTAAGATCAGTATTCATGGTGGATTGAAAAAAAAAAAAAAAAAAAAAAAAAAAAAAAAAAAGTACCAGATCAAAAATTTTATTTCTATGATGGTTAGAATTCGAATAAGCCGAGATTAGATTTAAAACCGAAGTCTGGTTTCGCCCGTTTTGTTGCCATGATTTAGGCGTTTTTAGGGCTTGCCACCATGACTGGTTAGGAATCATATCTATAGCTTATTTAATTCTGTAAAACTACCATGTACAGTATAAGGTTTTTGATATGGGCTTTACAAATGTTTTAATTCAATATATTTATTTCCGCCTTAATAAAAGATCCTCTCTGTCATGGTATAATGAATTGTGAAATAGTGTGAAACTTGGGGAGAAGTCATGAAGATTTCATGTACCCTCAAATGTTGCATGCTTTCCCTTTCTTTGTATTTTTCATATTTTAGGGAGGATATTTAATTATTTCCCCCCCTAGATAAACCTTTTTCACCCCCTTTTCTTCTCCCTTTCTGCCCCATTAAACCATGAAAATGGCAGATTACCAATCATCCTTTCCCCTCTATAGGAAACAACCATCATTGCTCCCAACAATCCTTTTCAACCTTAGAAACCTGAGCTTCTAAGATTGATATTCTCTTCTTCCATTCCATCACCAAACCCCCTAACAATTTAAATATCCCACCCTTTTTAACCTTTTCTTTCCTCCCCTGTTCAAACCCCTTCTTCTTCTTCTTCTTCTTTCCCAAAAATCTTTCACTTTCTTCATGATGGATCCTTCCTCAAACTCTGTCAATGGCTTCTACAACTTCCTAACTCGCGGGATCGATGATCTTGAACGCGTCTTCTGCTCCAACAACTTCATGTCGATTCAGTTCCTCCAACGCGTCTTGTCCCTTCTCAGATCATTCCACACTCAGCTGACACTTCTTGTTCAGAAACTCCATTTGCCCGGCGGAGAGAAGTGGCTCGACGAGTACATGGATGAAAGCTCCAAGCTTTGGGAGGTTTGCCATGTTCTTAAAGCTGGGATTTCGGGCCTGGAAAATTACTACTCTTCGGGCCTGAATATAACAGCTTCTCTCGACGGACATCGCCGTTTGAGCCCGCAGCTTTCGCGTCAGGTAAAATTGAAACAAAACTTGAAAACTCACTATCAAGATTGGAGAAAAAACGAAAAAAATCAGAGCTTTATATGATGGGCTGCTGTTAATTTTTCTTATAATCCATTTTCTTGAATAAATGATCCTTATGTTATGAACCCATGATCGAGGTTGGAAAAAGATTGGATTTTTAGTGCTGGGTGGTTGCTGATTTCTTATATTTCTCATTTGAAAGCAGATTATTCGGGCCATATCAGGTTGCAGAAGAGAAGCTGTGGGCCTGGAGGAGGAGAATCGTGCCCTGATGGAAACAAGAATCGAGCCACTGTCACTCAAATTCGACGAGAGAGTTTCATTAGAATCGAAGCTTAATGGGTTCAATGGATTCAGAGGCGTACTCTACGCAATGAGAAACGTTAGCTCACTTTTGCTAATGATCCTGCTCTACGGATTAGTCTACTGCTGGCCCGAACCCGATTTATCCGTAAATGGATACGAGGGCTGCTTGTTTTTCGGATCATCTTTCATGATTTCCACAGCCAGGCTTCAGCAGAGAGTCGCGGCGGAGATAAACCAGATTACGGGCCGTGCAGGCGTTCTGTTATACGAGTTTCGAAGATCGAAGGCCGCCATGGATGAGCTGAGGGTTGAGCTTGAGAGGAGATGCTCGCAAGGTGTTGTTGATTGGGAATCAGAAGGTGGGATGAGGGAGAGGGTGGAGAGTTTGCAGAGCTGTTTTGGGGGTTTGAGGAGTGGAACTGAGAACATCATTGGTCAGCTTGATGATTTCTTTGATGAAATTGTTGAAGGGAGGAAGAAGCTCTTGGATTTCTGCAGCCATAGGTAGAGTGGCAATTTTAACAGCTTTTTTCTTTAAATTCAAGAAAATGTGAAGGTGGAAAACAGAAAAACAAAAGAAAAAAAAGAAGGGAGAAATACAAGTGTAGGAAAATCAGTAGTTGGTTTATTGTAAGTCATTTCATTTTAGCCTTTTTCCTATTTTTTTCTTAATTTTCCCCACTCAATATATATATATATATATATTGTGTGTGTGTGTAGCGTTAGTAGGGATCGATTCAAGTAGTTTGCGGGTTGTATCTCGAAGGTAATCGTTCGAGTTCGAATCCTCTGGACATTTGAGGGCGTGAAAGTAAAAAAAAAAAAAAAAAAAAAAAGTGTGTGTAACAAAACCATGGTTTTCAGGTAATGAAGCATGAGAATCCAATGGCAAACAAAAAGAGAGTAAAAAAAGGAACATGATATGACTACAGCAAGAAAAAGCAGAGCCTTCTCTGTTTTATGTCTCTGTCCTTCATATAAAGCAAGCAGTAAAAATTAAAGAATGGAAACTTCTTGTTGCCTAAAGAGTGGGGTGGGGGGCGGGGTGAAGACGACATCAGGGTAAATAATAATCCTTGAATTCTTAACATATCTTTGAATAACAATCTTTCTTGAATTATGTACTAAAAAAGTCATCATTAATGCATATTTTTAAGTTGGCTGTAAAGATGAGTCATCATTCTAGTAGCAAGATGAAATGATTATAGATTTCATCAAAGAAAGAAAAAAAAAAAGAAAGAAACAAAGAAAATGATGTTATAAGGTGTCTGATTCAATTCCTATATGTTGTAATTCTTGAATCGAATATAGAATTTGAAGGTGCGTTCACTTGTAGGAGGTACACCTCTCCCTTAACGAGCCGTTGAATATCTAATTTACCTCTTTTCTCTTATTTCATAGGTCGAAATATCGGGACCTTTAGTGTTGAAATTCAACCTTTTATTGAAAGAAAGAAAATGATGATAGTGGAGCATTCAGAACAGTTAGGATTCCTGGATTTGGCTTTAATGTCCAAAGTAGTTTCATTTTTTGCACTCTTTTGAAGCTTTTGTCCTTTGAAAGCAATGGATTTCTTCATAAAAATCCTTTCTTTATTATATATATATATATATATATAGAGAGAGAGAGAGAGAGGAAACATGCATCAACTCCAAGATGATTTTATTCTGTTGGTGGCAATTGCTTCCCCCATTTAGGGGGTGGACTGAGGAGCAGGGGAGTATAATAGTATAATTTAATATAATTTAATAAAATATAATATAAAATATATAAAGAAAGATAAAATCTGAGTCCTTTTCTACACCGGATCTCATGCTTTTTGTCCCTTAGCCGGAAATTCATGGCTTGCCTGCCTTAAAGGGGGTTGGCTTAAAAACAAGAATTTCACTTAAACAAAGAAACAGAGTATTAAACTAACTGCTTAATCATGGAGTCAAGAATTAATATTTATTTAAGTAGAGGGACAGAAACTGCGAATAAATGCCTTGTGCTTGCGGTTCTGGCAACATATTTCTGTTCCAACTAATCCAGTTGAACGCCGTTTCCTAGCAACTTATCATATCTACAAAGAAAAACAAATATGAATAGTTTCGGATCTGATCCGATACACTAATCGTATGATTGATGGAAATTTAAAAAAAAATAATCAATTGAATAACAAGGATAATACATTTGTTCATAGGATTGATTGGGGTCGTCCGATCTTGATCTGCGATTGAGTTTTTCCATGATATATATGAGATAGGATGCAAATATACAAACTTCTCTTAATGTTTGAGAAATTACAAGACTTTTCTTGGCATGCCTGAAGATTTGACCAAAATAGGACGGTTTATGAGAAATTGGAGATGATATGGGTGAAAATCATGTTGAATTTAATGGACAAAGTTTGGGAGAAATCAAAAGAGTTCAGATTCATATTTTCTGTCATAAAGGCATACAATACAATACAGTATTAATAGGGTGAGAACCCCTAATCCTGTCCCTAATTACATCCCCTAATAAGGGAAATAGATCAATTAGAATTCCTTGCCATATTTACAGGATATTGTCGACACTCCCCCTCAAGTTGGATCATGGGGTTCGACCATGTTCAATTTGGACAACGAACTATGAAAGTTCTGGCTGCTTACAGCTTTGGTTAGGACATCTGCGAGTTGGTCCTCTGATTTGACAAACGGAAGTTTGACTATGCCGGAGTCAAGTTTTTCCTTGATGAAGTGTCGGTCGATCTCCACATGTTTGGTGCGGTCATGCTGTACTGGGTTGTGAGAGATGCTGATTGCTGCCTTGTTATCACAGTATAGATCTGCGCTCTCTTCCGGAGGAAGACCTATTTCTGTTAGGAGTCTTCTTATCCACAGGATTTCAGTAATGCCCCGAGCTATTCCTCGGAACTCCGCCTCAGCACTTGAAAGTGCTACCACTTTCTGTTTCTTACTCCGCCAAGTTACCAAGTTACCTCCCACAAAGGTGAAATACCCGGAGGTAGATCGTCTGTCTGTGACGCTTCCAGCCCAATCAGCGTCGGTGTAGGCAGTGATACGGGTGTGCCCGTTTCGACCAAACATGAGACCCTTCCCAGGAGAGGATTTCAAGTATCTCAGGATCCGAAATACGGCTTCCATATGCTCCTTGCTGGGGTTATGCATAAACTGGCTCACTACACTGACGGCGTAGGCAATGTCTGGCCTCGTGTGGGATAGATAGATCAGTTTGCCCACAAGTCTCTGATATCGGTTTTTGTCGGCAGGTGTTTGATCTTGACACATTCCCAACTGGTGATTCTGAGCCATGGGAGTATTTGCCGGTTTGCAGTCTAGGAGCCCAACTTCTGTTAAGAGATCGAGTATATATTTCTTTTGTGAGATGAAGATACCTTTGTCCGATCTCATTACCTCAATGCCGAGAAAATACCTCAACCTCCCTAAATCCTTCATTTCGAATTCTTGTGACAGATTCCCCTGGAGATTGGCTATCTCCTCAGTGTCGTCTCCAGTAATCACCATATCGTCAACGTAGATAATTAAGAGGGTGATAAGTCCATTCCTTGTCTTGATGAATAAGGTATGGTCTGAATTGCTCTGGACATACCCGTATCGACTCATGGCTGTGGTGAACTTTCCGAACCAGGCCCTTGGTGATTGTTTGAGTCCGTAAAGAGACCGTTTTAGTCTGCATACAGTGTGCTGGCTCCCGGGTTTTTGGAATCCTGGTGGGAGTTCCATATAAACTTCCTCCTCAAGGTCCCCGTGCAGGAAAGCATTCTTTACATCGAATTGCTGCAAGGGCCACCCGTAATTGGCTGCTATGGATAACAGAACCCGAATGGTGTCCAACTTGGCTACTGGAGAGAACGTCTCCAAATAGTCTATCCCGTACGTCTGTGAGTATCCCTTGGCTACCAGCCGGGCCTTGTACCTCTCGACGGTCCCATCCATCTTGTGTTTGATGGTGTAAACCCACTTGCACCCAACTGCTTTCTTTCCCATTGGCAACGGGCAGATTTCCCAAGTGTTGTTCTTATCCAGTGCTTCGATTTCATTATCCATTGCCTGTTTCCAAAGTGGGTTCTTCAGGGCCTCCTCAACCGTTTTGGGAATCTGGTGAGAGTATAGGGAGTGGATGAAACCCTGTAGTGGGGGTGAACACCCAGACAGATGATGAGTTATCGGATATCTGCTCCTGCTTATTCTCTCTGGGCTGTACCTGTTTGGTGGAATTCCCCTGTTCTGTCGAGTAGGTAGAGTATATGTATTGGGAATCGAAATAGGAGGGTTCGGGACACTTACCTCAGGGATATCCGATGGGGGATCCTCTGGTGTCGTGATTGAGAGAGACGGAGACAGGGATGAAGCTTCTGGGTGTACAGTGGGGTTGTACTCATGTACCGGTTCTAACCATTCGCACATCCAATTCGTCCCTTCCTGTGTACTATTCTCCCCCTGAAGGGGTGCATTGGGTGTTGTGAAGTAGTATTCAGTTTCCAGGAAATCCACATCCATCGTAGTGTAATGTCGATTGGCTACTGGATCATAGCAACGGTAACCTTTCTGGGTTGAGTTGAATCCCAAAAACACGCATCGGACAGCACATGGGTCTAGCTTAGTCCGAAGGTGCTTGGGAGTATGTACAAAGACCACGCACCCAAAGACCCGGGGGGTAAGCTGGAGGATGGATGGAATGGTGTGAAACTTCCTGAGAGTGTCCAAGGGAGTGCCGTACTCCAAAGCTCGTGTGGGAAGGCGGTTCATGACATATACGGATGTTGAAACGGCATCAGCCCAATATGAAGTGGGAACGTGAGCCTCAAATAGCAAAGCCCGTGCACTCTCCAATATGAACCGATTTTTTCTTTCCGCCACACCATTCTGTTGCGGGGTGTGAGGACAGGTGGTTTCATGAATGACCCCATGCTGAGAAAAGAACCCTTGAAGATTCTGGTTTACAAACTCCCCCCCATTATCGGTGCGAAGCACTTTAATGGAGACAGAAAATTGGGTTTTAATAAGTTGAAAGAAATCCTTGATTGTTTGCGGGACGTCTGATTTGTGTTTCAGGAAGTATACCCAGGTGAATCTGGTGCAATCATCAATCAGAAGCAGAAACCATCGAAACTTAGAGTTAACATGACTCGGGACAGGCCCCCAAACATCCGAATGAATCAATTCAAAAGGTCGGTTTGTTTTATTCCTGGAAATCGGATAAATGTTTCGATGACTTTTTGCGAGTACACAAGTATCACAATGTAACGAACTTGACTCTGAAATTAAACTTGGAAATAATTGTTTCAAATACTGAAAAGAAGGGTGCCCCAATCTGCGATGCCATAACCATATCTGCTTATTACTGCTACCCTGAGCCAAATGAAGAGAGCCTGTTTGTGAGATGTCCTTAATGTAGTACAACCCGTCTCTCTCAATACCACGCCCAATGATCGCCCCCGTACGAATATCCTGAAAGAGGCAAAACGATGGAAACATTAGTACCTTGCAGTTTAATTCTTTCGTGAGCTGACTAACAGAGAGAATTTTGCTAGTAAGTGACGGTACTACAAGACAGTTGGACAAGTTTAGTTTTTCAGATAATGTAATGTGTCCAGCCCCTGTGACCGGGTAAGAGAGACCATTTGCATTTATCACAGAATCTCGTCGTGAAACTGTAGGGGTTCGGATATCATGAGCTTCATTAGTCATATGGTCAGTGGCCCCACTGTCAATGAGCCACCCTGTTTCTTGGATTGAATTGGAAGCCTGCAAAAAATTGATCCCTTGCCCAATTTTTCCACCCAAAGTCTGGCCCAGTGAGCTACTGGCCCAAAAAAAAACGTCTGGTGCCCCATTTTGTTCAAAGAATAATTCCTTCAATTTTGGCCCATCACCACTTAATGATTTATTTACAAGGGGCCCATTAACATTGAAACTTAGGGTTGGGAATTGGGAATGCTCACCATTCTCGTCTGGGACATCAGCCGCTGCACCAGAAAGCTTACCATATGGAGATGCAGGGTCTCCACCATTCTTACTGCTATCCGTGGCGGCGTCGCCGCCGTCGAGCCCAGACCGGCTGGTAGCGCCGCCGGTGGTCCGGTTCCCCTTTATTACGGCTGCCCTTCCCTGTCCACCACTCACTCCCGCCGCGGGGTTTGTTCTTTCGGCCGGTGGCCCAGTGGTGCCGCCGCCGCCGCCGCGGTTTGAGGCCTTTTTCCTCGCCATATGGTCAGTCCACCAGTCTGGATATCCTATCACCTCGAAACAAGTCTCCTTGGTGTGTCTTGTTCCTCCGCATACGGAGCATTTCGGAGTCCCTGTTCCTACCCCGATACCGGCTTTCCGACCCTTGTCGCGGGATGATGAAGATGTTTCTGACCGCAATTTTGCGACCATTCCGCTTCCGCCGGGGTTTGGCTCGTTCATGGCTAAGAGGCGGCGGTCTTCCCTGCGCACAGCGTTATACGCCTCTTCCAGAGTGGGTGGGGTTGGTGCTCGGAGCAGATCTCTTTTTATTGGATCGAATTTTCCGTCCAACCCCCAAAGGAATGCGAAAACTCGATCTTCTTGTTTCTCCAGATTGTGGGTTTTCCTGTCTTCGGTGCACTTCATCGTCTGGGGTTGGCGATAATCTATCTCTCTCCAAATCCCCTGAATCGTTCTGTAATACTGGTCAACGGACATATCGCTTTGGTTGGTTTGATATGCTCGTTGCTTCAGTTCGTAGAGTTTCAGTTTGTCGCCCCCATCGTGGTAGGTGGCTTCGATCTCATCCCATAACTCCTTTGCGTTGGAGCAAAGGATAAATTGGGCAGCAATCTCAGGTTCCATTGAATTAAGGATGAGACTCCGAACAGCTCCATCTGTCTGTTCCCAAGCCCCATAACCAGCATCCTCGGATTCAGGGGGTACAGTTTTTCCGGTTATGTACCCTGTTCTTCCTCGGCCAAGTAGTACTAATTGAACAGTTCTTGACCAAACTGCATAGTTGTTGTCATTGAGTTTGACGTTGATTGTTGTTTGGGTGAGTTGTTCGGGTTGTTTGAGCCTGAGAAGTTCCGCCATTTGGGCGAGAAACTCGGCCGGCAATTGACTAGCTTTTGAGGGTGATTCCATTGGTAAATGATGAAGCAAGGTATTCGATTCGTTACTGAATCGAAACCCGCTCTGATACCATGTTGAATTTAATGGACAAAGTTTGGGAGAAATCAAAAGAGTTCAGATTCATATTTTCTGTCATAAAGGCATACAATACAATACAGTATTAATAGGGTGAGAACCCCTAATCCTGTCCCTAATTACATCCCCTAATAAGGGAAATAGATCAATTAGAATTCCTTGCCATATTTACAGGATATTGTCGACAAATCATTGATCCAGATGTAAGATAAATTACAGGGAAGTTATTGTAATTTCTCAAACAGAAACGGGAGTTTTTGTAATTAGGCCGAACTTAAAGATATGTCGGGGCAAGAAATTTCGAACGCGTGATATAAGTGACAAAATGATACGTAAAAATTACCTTAAACGTTTCACGTAAAAATTTATAACAGCAGCACAACAGCAGCACAGAGGATGGGTATTGTGTCCTTTAAGGAATAGCAACAAACTAATCAGATATCTTCATCTAAAGTGGACTCGAAGAAAAGATCATCTTCCTCATGACTAATAGGCTCAGATTTCTCTTCTTCATCTTCACTATTATGATCTCTATCGGAAAGGCCCATGCGTTGCTGTTTCAGTGCTTGATTGTACTTCACGAACACTAAATCGTTTAATTCAGCTTCATTCAGCCTATTTCTCGTCTTGCTATGGACCTATAAGTTTTAAGCACAAATCTACCAGTTAAGCATATACCAAATTCAAGAAATGATGAATATCCAAGTAATATGTGATCAAAACTTACAGGCTCAAAGAAGCTCCGATAATTATTGCATCTCGATGCACAGGAAGTTACATGAAGAATCTTCATGGCTAATCTTTGCAGATTCAGACACCCCGAACCGAAAAACGACCACCAAACATCTGTGGAAACAGCACATTTCCATTAGGAAATCGTGTTGATAACGATATTTTAATTGTTTTTGGAAAAAGTTTGTAGCTTTACCCGGTGACACACTGCCTTTTGAACTCTTCGCCATATCTCTCCCAAAGAGATCATCTGCATTCCTATAAGCCGTCAACTCATCACGGATTAAATCTTTTATGTTCGTATCGGGCACAAATTTCTCAAGACATTCGTAGAATCCAGATAGAATTTCTGCATCACTTTCAATGTCTTGATTCGCGTAGAAATATTCCGGGTTCAAGTAGTAGCCGGCTGCATGCAAAGGGTGATTTTCCCACCTCTTATCAATGATATTGAAATACTGTCTATATTTCTCTTCATCATTATCGAAGCTCTTCGCAACGGCCTCCTTTGCTCTGCACATAGCTTCATAAATATATCCCATCTGGGAATTCTTCTTGTGATCAACTAGTTGATGAATCTTAACAAGAGGACCAACGATCTTAAGAGTTTTGATTAATCCTCGCCAAAACGAAGCAGATAGAACAATTTCACATACTTGTGTACCGCTTTGCTCTTTTCCCCATTTCCTGTTTTTCCAAGCATCTGAAACAAACATAGCCCTTAACCCTTTCTTCACGAGATTAAGTCTCGAAAGAGCGTGGAAAGATGTGGCAAAATGGGTCGTTGCTGGTTTAACCAACTCTAACTTAGTGAACTTCCTCAACAATTTCAGTACTCCTGGGCGACTAAATAAGTAATTGTTTAACTTCATTGCCTTCACAAAAGCTGGGCGAATATCCTTATCTTTGAATATATCATCCAACATCAAGTTCAAGCAGTCGGAGACACATGGTGTCCAATATAGATTTGGATACTTTTCCATCAACAATTGCCCTATGTGAAGGGGCAAAAAAAAAAGGAGAGAATAAATTGAAGAAAAAGGAAAAAGAACAAGAATAAATAACATTATAAATCAAGGATAAATACAATAGCATCCTTGATGTTTGACCTAATTGTACAAACTTCCATAAGGTTTGAAAAATTACAAAAACTTCCCCATGACATACCTTAATATTTGGCCTAACACAAGCTATTACAGCGATGACTTTGAAATCTTATTGATCCATAAATGCCAGGACCAAAATAGGGAAGTTTTGTAATGTCCATGTAATATCCCTACAAATTATAAACTATTAAATAATTGTTATCTGCTAACTTCATATCTAAAGAATTATCCGTAACTACTTGAACGACATTCTCAGGCCCAACTAGCTCCACAAACTCACTAAGTAGATTAAAGATTGTCTGCCCCGAATTGCAATAGCAAGAAGTATCAACTGATTTCGCCAACATAGTTCCCTTGTCACAATTAACCAGAAAATTCAGAAAGGTTTGTCCTTTATTATCGCTCCACCGATCCAACACAATAGAACAACCATTTATCTTCCAAGATGTTTTATGGTCTTCCATCTCCTTATTCACTCGCTCAAGCTCACTCTTGAACAAAGAAACTCTTACTTGATGAAAATCTGAAGCTTTCATGCCAAAGCTGTGTTTCTCAATCACCTCACTTAGTTCTGGGGAACTATCATAACTCCTTGAATTAAAAGCAAAATTGTCTTCATATATCCATCTTGCTATAAACGCACGTGCTTGACCCCTAAATACTTCCACTGCCTCATCATTTTCACTCCTTTGTTTCTTCATTCTTTTTGAAGTAGGTTCTTCACTATGACTGACAAAAGAATCCATTACAGCACTATTGTTTATCTTCCTTCTCCGGTTTGATTGAACGTAAGCTTCAATGTCGTTTGGATATTTAATATCCACCAACTGTTTATTACCAAAATTAATGGTTTAGGATAGTGGAATGACCACAAAATTAGATAACTAGAACATCTTAGATGGGTAAGGTAGAAAAGAATAATGAGTTTCTCCCTAAGCATAAAAGACACCATCTTTTCTTCAAGAAATACGAGTGAATCGGATAATGAACTTGATGGAACAACAAACAAATAGAAACAACTTAGCCTCCGTACTCTCAATTCTCAAACCCATATTCAAATTTTGACCAATTTTTCCTTCATAATTCTATCTATCTCAAAAATAATTAATGCCTGAGTTGTCACATACACGAGGGATTAATTCCCCCAAACATCATCAAGCAGATATACATACACACATACATAAAAGTGCACATGGCGAGCAAAATTAACTGAACTGTAACGCAAGACTATATCTTTTTAGTTTCTCCATACTATAGAAGCACGCAGCAATACTTACACACACTTAAGGGTATGAATAGAAGCAGCAGAAGCAGCGGCAACAACGTCGGAAGCAGCTACAGTAGAAGTACCGAAATGGGCTTCGACGATTCGATGAAGTACTCTGCGCAGTGGATGGAATCTCCATGGAAGCTGTAATGTTGGCAGGGTTTGTACGCGAGGGCGAATCCTTGGGCTCGTTTATTTAAGTCATCTCCATAGGTTGAGTTAAAAGCGCGTTTCTTGAAAAGAGCACTTCCATTTTATTGATTTTATTAACATATTAATTTATATTTATTTATTTAACCATATATAATTTTGGGAGAATTAATCAACAATCCCTACTAAGGCAAAATATTTATTCTAAACCCCCCACTTAGAAAATAGCTATATTAGATCCATGATATACCTTTTATTTTTCGTAAACCCCTAAAATATTGTAAAAGTACCATAATGCCATAAGGCCCTTACAGGATTTCGGGCAGGGGGAGGGGGGGGGGGGGGGGGCGCTCAAGCCTTAATCCTGTAAAAGTACCTTAATGCCCGCGCGGGGGGGGGGGGGGGGGGGGGGGGGGGAGAGGGGTGGTTATGTCCCATATGTTTGGGCCCCGGATCTATGAGCAAGGACAACCGGGATGACATCGGGCCGTTGGGATCATCACTCCTTAGCATAGTTCCATCCGAAGTGTTACGCGCAACCCCTGCGAGTTGGGAAGACGTTCTTTGATGCTCGCTGTGTAAAAGCCAAGAAAGACTCGTAGGGGGAGTATTACCCCTTGAGGTTATGTTATGTATGGATAGTTAGGGTTCACGTGGCCCTTCTATCATGGAGTTTGGGGATTGTATGTGTGATTTCAGTTTTTATATTCATGTATTCGAAGTAAGGTTGGAAGCTCATTTCTCGTAGCATTATGTTTATGTTTGGAATTTTGAAAAGGGGATAGCATTTATGAATCGTTCTTAACTAAGTATACGTATATATATATCGTTTTTCTTTTAAAAATACTTTAGTTTGCAAAACCTATTCCCGGTTCATGATTCCTCCTTTCATTAAGTGCTATGCTCTAAATTTATATAGTATGTGGGTGTGTGTTAGCCCCCTTACTCAGTCGGTGCAGGTTGATTTTTTTGAGCTTGAGCTAGGCGGAGAAGTGCGTCTCTCGAGTCACACTTCGTGTTTAGGTCGAGTTAGGTAGCATGGAGTTGCACTTGCATACTTTTGTTTCGTACTCTTGGAAATTATGTTATACTCTTGGATTATGATTAGTACTTTGGATCTATGACTTTATCACTCTTGTATATATTTGATCTATCGATTTTTGAATGTTGATATGTGTTAAATGCTTCTGCTACTTTGTTGTTGAGACTTGTTATTTGGTTCCTTTGCGCACTCTGAGTCCGGTCTTAGCTCTGCCTAGCATAGTGGTTGTGTATATCTCCCGTTCGCTATGATTTGGACTTGGATACGGATTTCCCATTTTGTATTCGGGTTCGGGTCTTAGTGCGGGGAATGTGGTATCCCACGTGAGGGGTGCTACAATAAATAAGAATCAGGGTTAGAACTAAATGTGCAGATTATTGAGTAATGGTGTGATCATGATAGGATTAATTGTGCAGATTGTAGAGTAAATAAGAATCAGGGGTAGAACTAAATGAATAGATTATTGAGTAATGGTGTGGTCATGTGAAACTAATTGTGCAGATTGTAGAGTAAATAAAAATCAAGGGTAGAACAAATTGTGCAGATTGTTGAGTAATGGTGTGGTCATGTGAAACTAATTGTGTAGATTATTGAGTAATGGTGTGGTCATGTGAAACTAATTGTGCAAATTGTTGAGTAATGGTGTGGTCATACACTATGGTTTCAGTCCTTCCAATTATTCTTCTAATTATATGCATGATAGGACATACACTATCGTTTCATACCGTTTTATGATGATATTTAGTGGAAAAACCTAGCTTTGTAGAGTGATGCGTTAAATATTCGGAATTAAAACCTGACTTTGTAGAGTGATAACTTAAATATTTGTAATGAAAACCTAACTACAATTTATTTTGAAACACTAACTAGAAATGCACGTACAACTAAGTTTGTAGTTAGTGTTAACAAAGGTTACCATTATAATTCAATAACATTACATAAAGAACATGTAAGTGTCCACAACATGTAATCATGAAATCCTTCCAATTAATTTTGAGTGCTATTGTTTATGATGGTAACATATGTAGGTGTCCACAACATGTAATCGTGAAGTCCTTCCAATTATTCTTGAGTGTTATTGAATTATAATGGTAACTTTTGTGAACACTAACTACAGACTTAGTTGTACGTTCATTCCTAGTTAGTGTTTCAAAATAAATTCCAAATATTTAACGCATCACTCTACGAAGTCTGCTTTTAACTACAAATATTTAACCTATAACTCTACAAAGTCTGCTTTTAATTACGAATATTTAACCCACCACTTGACAGAATATTTAACCCATAACTCGACAAAAGTCTGATTTTAACTACGAATATTTAATCTATAACTCGACAAAGCCTGTTTTTAACTATGAAAATTTAACTCATATGATTTTAACTACGAATATTTAACCCATAACTCTACAAAGTCTGCTTTTAAATACCAATATTTAACTCATAACTCGACAAAGTTAGCTTTTAATTACGAATGTTTAACCTATCACTTTACAAAGTCTGCTTTTAATTACAAATATCCATAACTCTACAAAGTCTGCTTTTAATTACGAATGTTTAACCCATCACTCGACAAAGTCTGCTTTTAATTACGAATATTTAACCCATAACTCTACAAAGTCTGCTGTTAATTACGAATGTTTAACCAATCACTCGACAAAGTCTACTTTTAATTATGAATATTTAATCCATAACTCGACAAAGTCTGCTTTTAATCACAATGTTTAACCTATCACTCAACAAAGTTTACTTTTAATTACGAATATTTAACCCATAACTCTACAAAGTCTGCTTTTAATTACGAATGCTTAACCCATAACTCTACCAAGTTTGCTTTTAATTACGAATATTTAACCCATCACTCGACAGAGTCTGCTTTTAATTACGAATATTTAACCCATAACTCGACAAAGTCTACTTTTAGTTACAAATGTTTAACCCATCACTCGACAAAGTCTACTTTTAACTACGAATATTTAACCCATATATGCAACAACCTGAACAAACAATTCATTACCACATAAGTGAACAAACTGCAACAACCTGAAATTGAGAAAACATCATCAAACAATTCATTTACATTGATCAAATTGAGAAAACATCATCAAGCAATTTATTAATGTAGTTTCAAACAAACCGAAACAATCATAAGAGGGAGTGTATTCGACTACAAAAATAAATAAAATTCCTTTAAAAAAGGTGAATAAAATCAATCATCAACTCCAGAACACGCAGTGGATCTAGTCAATCCTTAACTTCAGAACGAACAGTGGCCAAGCATGAATCATAGGCGTAGGGGTTATATCTTCTCTTCCTGACACATAATGAGATTACTGACCAGTATTAATATAGTGTTAATACAAAACAGAATTAATTAGAAATCCCATACCTTCTCGTCGATGCCTACTTCCCACCTAAATAGGCAGGAGGCTGAATCGTCCTTATGTCCACAATGTTGAGTTTAGCAAGTTGATGCAGTTGGATCATAATCGGAATCTGCCCATCTCATGGCAAACTGACCTATAACCCTTTTTCATGGGGAGCAAGGTACTATACCAGGTAAGGATCAGAGTTGAAGTCTGACCACTCTTCACCAAGTTGCGCGTGAATCTCTTCCACTGACGCGCTCCGACGAATTAGAAATACCATAAATTCGCCATTAAACCAACAACTTCCTAGGATTTGCTTGTCTTAAGCTTAATCACCGACCATCACAATCTTCAGATACCAATTCAAACTATCAGTTTGTAGTGGATCAACAATTCGAATCGATACAAATTATCAGCAATTCAATTCAATACAAATTATTAATGAATTATACTGTCTAATTGACATAATTAACATTCAATTAACGCCAAAAATACAATCAATTAACATTCAACGCTAAGAATACCTTGTAGCAGCACAGAAAATAGGGCATGATGATTAAATCGATTTTCATTGCACCGGTTATCAATATCCTGCTGTGTTCGCCGCTGTTGCCGCTGCCTATCTTTATTCTGCAGTCGTCGCCATTAGATCTCATTGCCGACGAAGTGGAAATGTAGAAATGTGGTTGAAGAAGAATGTGAGATAAATCGCTCCCAAATTGGGAATCGATTTAGGAAGGGAAAAAAAAAAAAATATGGGAGCGATTTAGGAAGGAAAAAAAATAAAAAAATAACAAGGGCAAAACAAACTTTTCAGGGTCATAGGGGGTTTAGGAAAAATAACTTGTGTATTGGTAATCTAAAACATACATTTTTCAAACGAAGGGGTTTAAGATAACTTTTGAAGATATTTGGTCCTCAAAATTAACTGCCCTATAATTTTATTGAAAATAAATGAATTAGTGACAAATATTTGTACATGTGATTAGATAAATGACTCATTCGAATTTCATTAGAGATAATTGGGGATCGATTTGAATTTTATTGGGAATAGTTGGGACCGTCGATGATTCTATTAAAAAAACTATATATAATCTTATCCGTAATTAATTAATAAATCATGTTTACTTTATTGATATCAAGATGCAAATATTCAATTCAAAGAAAAGATACAATACAAATAAGTTTTCCAGTTCATGTTTTTAAATGAAAAGAAATTTACTTTTGTGCTAACAACTCAAATTTATGTGGCAAACTAAATATAAAATCATATATTTATTTATTCTCTAAGGATTAATTTTCAATACATATTTTTCGTTTCTTAAATTTTTTAATTTTTTTTCTCATATATAAGAATACTAGCATTCTGATGGTGTAAATACTGGAAATGTACTAAATCACCAACACTTTAAGATTTATTTGAAGAAGGGAAGACCATCACAGGCGTTTGAGCCTCAGGAACTGGGTTTCCCTAAGAGCGTGGGTTCTTCCAGTTAGGATAACACCAGGGGAGAAAATGCAGTGAGAATGTGAAGATGGTGAAATATGCGGAGCTTGGGAAGAAGAAACCAGAGTAACAATGGAGGAAAAGTGTCCAGTTGTATGCGACGTCTGTATGTGATTTTGTATGTGAGAAATGACTTAGGGAATATGAGTAAGAATTTCCCTATTTATACATTGAGGGCATGGGTGTTTTGGTGAAAGTGACCATGTGGTCCCAAACCCAATGTTGGCCTAGACACGTGGCAACGTGTGATGGTATAAAAGCGATATCCCTGAATGATACCTAGTGATAGGCGGTTGCAGTGTGTCAGGTGTGGTGTGCGCACTACCACTGTGTCAGAGGTGGTTATAGAGCAGCAAACGATCGTGGAGGCACCCAAAGAGCCTCCTCTAATAACTGGGTGTGCCCTCAAGGGGAACCCTTCATTAAAAGAGGGGGTTAACCTCTGGGAAGCGAGTAACCCCTGCACGAACGTTGGGATACCCAGAACGGATGCTCCCGAGCGTCGGAGCGCTCGAGAGGAAGAGTTTCTCTGGCGGCCTGGTCCGAGCGTCGGACAGGTCGAGCCAAGTATGGGCTCGACCACGAGTTCCCTCGCAGCGGGCTCCTCTGGTGCGGAAGGGATGGACTCTGGGTAGAGAGCGTTCCGTGGGGCTATAGTGGAGCGTCAGACGAGATTGGTAAGTAAATCCCACGCTTGTGGCTTGGGTCAAGGCGCGCAAGTCTTAACCCCTGAGATAATGAGTGAATGGGCTGGATCTATTTCGCGAACCCATTATTACGAGCGTCCAAGCTCTAGAATCTTCAGATAGCTTAGATGAGCAGTTCAGATTGCGACACGTGTTTGGTGCTACTTTGAGCGTGATTTGGGCCCATCATTTTGCCCCCCAAATTCTGTAGTTACACTTAAGTGGACTGTAGAATTTTAACATCCGAGCGTTATCCTCAAACATTCGTGGGTCAAGCTTTAAGAAGGAAGCGGTGCTGGCCGTATTTCATAGGAGACAACCTCTGACAATTTATTAAATGCCATCTTATCATTCTGGCACTCGAGTGAATCTGTATTAAATACTATGTGGAAGAGTGGCTGCACATTTCCAAGAAACGGTGCATGGACCTGGGTTACCGTGTGACGGTTACCAAAAGTGAGGAGTTTCCAAGGTGGGAATGATTGCGATTTGAATTCCCAACCCTAATTACGTACACCCATTCCTTATAAATAAGGGTTGGCCATCTCTTTCACATTCTTTATGTTTTCAAACTCCTTCAAATCAAATCAACAATACACACTCTGCAATTCCTTGCAATTTTCGGCGAATTCTCCGACGAACTTTCTTCTTCAACCCTGATAAATCACTGTGATTTCTGTGCTAACCTTAGATTTAGGTTGTGTTGATCACCCTTCTTGCGTGAGGAATCCCTTTTGAGCGACTGTTTCCACACAAAGATTACCCCTTTTCTGTCAAAACTTTCCTGTAACCTTTCATCTCCAAAAGTAAGAACAGTAATGGCGGATGACATTCTGGATCAGACGGCGAGAGAGATAGATGAGATGCCCAGTGCAAGTTCTTCTCCTCAAAATGATGCACCATATGCTATTCTGATAGCGAGGGTCCCAGAGGAGGCTAGGGACGAAGGACTTGACGCTGCAATTCAAGGGATGAACGAGCGTGATCCTGAGGGCATGGATCAATTTTTTGAAGAAATGGATTTGTCGTTACTGATGCAAAATCAGGGGGGAGAGGGTTTACTCCCTGCTGAATAGTGCCGTTAGGCCTCAAGACCACCAAGTCATAGTGGCTATTGCTGGCCCTCAGGAAGAAGTGGGGGCTTCCGAGCGTAGGGCAGAAGAAGAGGCCTCCCTCCCCCCGCGCCCCGTAAACATCGTCGAAAGGGGAAAGAACCAGCAACCTAAGTAAGGAAGTCCAACCCTCATCAAACAGACAAGGCTCCGGATGAAATTGAGAGCACCCTAACGCTCGCGGAGCTGGCCACTTTAAAGACCCAAGTTTACTGGGATGCAGTCTACACAACCCGTCTCCCCACAGAGCGTGAGCGAGCCAATAGTCCACCCCCTGGGATGATGACCGTGCTGGGAGGTGGGCCCAGAACAGTAGCAGTCCGGGACCGTACTTTAAAATTTTTCCTAATATACGAGTATCAAAATATTTCTAAAATATTTAAATACAAACAGCGGAAGACTAGCCGGAACTACTCAAGTATATACATGCAATTGATAATAAATTTTAAATCACAAAGCAGATAAATAAAGCATGCAATTAACACTTAAGAGCACCTAATTCATCATGCTTAAATAAAAACAATATAAAATACCTTTCACCGAAGATGGCTACTGCACCCGGAGCTCGCCTCCCGAGAACCCGATTCCCGACCTCCTCGCGAAACCGGCAGAGCTTCCCTGCAATTTCCCCAGGGACACCCTCGGAGTGTGGGCTCCGAAAGTATTTCTCTAAATACTTAGAGAAAATAAAACTTTAAACTAAAAACCCTTTTCAGGGTTTTTTCTCCCGAAATCAGGTGTTTATATATAAACACCTAATTAAATTAATTCCAAAATAAATCGGAATTAACTAGGAGAAGATGGGACGATTTCAAAGCCAAGAATTAGCCAAAATCATCCCAAAGTGTTATGAGAAATGAGGGAGGGGATCAGCCTATTTATAGGCAAAAACTCGAGGGCAAAACGGTCATTTTGGTTACAAAAGCAAGGGCAAAATGGTCATTTCACATCCCTACTTGCGTGTACAACTTGGACACGCAAACCGAGGTGACCACGTTGAAGGTCTCGTCGCCGCGGATCCAACGCCACCAACCACGCGCCGACACGTGGACGCACGCGTCCCCACGCGCCGCCACAAGTCGGCCAAGTGGTTGGCGCGTGTGAAAACGCGTAGTACCACCAGACGCCGACACGTGTCCGGGTCTGGTCCTACCCGGACCGGACCCGGTTTGACCCTATCCGAATAGGGTCCAACCCTATTCGTTTGACCCGCTTTGACCGACCCGTTTTCAGACCAAATCTGGACCGTTACTCCACGATGACGTGGCACGATCTGAGCCATCCACGTGTCGAACACGTGGCGTGCCACGCGGCTGCCCAGTCAGCGCCACCTGGACCCACTTGCTGACGTGGCATGCCACGTGGATTGCCACATCAGCTGCCACGTCAGCATTTTTTTTTTTTTTTAAATTTTAAACTTTTATTTTCTCCAAAATAAAATTCTGGGTATTTCCAACTCTTTGGAACTTGATTTATTTTCTCAAAATAAATCCCTTGCCTATTTTCAAACACTTTGAAAAATCATTTCTCTTTCTCCTTTTAATATTTTCTCTTCGGGTTTTTAATTGGGGCTTGCAGGGGGACCTGCAGGACTAATTAATTTTAGCTCCAAACGGATTAATATATTATCATCCCATGATAATAATTAATTACCGTTTAACAATATTTAATTCCACTAAATAAATATTTGTTGCACTCTAAAATTAATTAAATTACTCACGAATTTTTCGATCTAGAATAATTTTGCATTTTACTCCTCCGTGTAGATATCCATGAAAAATAAATTAATACTACTATCATTTATTTTTTCATTTCTAATCTGAAATTTCCTGATTCGCCTTAAGTTCAAATCTCTTGTACGTGAAACACATTCAACATACAACTTCAGTGACGCATCACACGAAGTACTTTGGCCAAAGTTTTAATTCGAACTTTGCAAATCTATTTCAGGAATATCTTTTAACTTTCCAGCAAAGCCACAGATTCCTCGATCAATATTTCTCTTTAGCACATTTCATGTAATCACTGAACATACAAAGGTTTCGGTCATTCGATATCGAGACCTCACTTATGAGCAAGTTACAATGATTAACACTACATGCCTAAAGTCGAAATACTACCAGGATTAAGAGTTCAATGCTCCATAGGATTTGTTCATTTTAGATAGTAGTTTAAAATGAACTATCTTAGTGGTCCAGTTCGATGTTTCCAAATCTATTGAAAATCATCAATGTGTTATAACTGGAAACTCCATTTCCCTATGACGAAAGACTAATCATCTTACATAACACATTATAGTCTCGATAAGAACTTATTCTTATCTTACCAACTAGAACTTTAATAACACGTGATTTCGATATCCAAAGTCCTTTCCTATGAAACACATTTCATATAAGAATATCATCACACGTTATTAATTATGTTAATATACTCATAACTTGCGATAATTTCAGTTTTATTAATCCAACAAAATACGATGTATTTACAAAGAAATTGGATTTTTCAGGGCACTAAACCCAACAATCTCCCACTTGCCCTAAATCCAATTGGCTACACATCTAAGCCCCATCCCTTCTACATGAGTATTAAAACTCTTTTGCGCCAAAGTCTTAGTGAAGGGATCTGCCAGATTATTTATCGAGTCAATCTTTACTACTGCCACTTCTCCACGTTCCACATAATCTCGAATAATATGGAACTTTCTCTCGATGTGCTTTGCACGTTTATGACTTCGAGGTTCCTTGGAGTTGGCCACCGCTCCAGCATTGTCACAGTACAATGTGATTGGTGTAAGTCCATCTTTGATGACTTCCAAATCTATTAGGAAATTTCTAAACCAATATGCTTCTTTGGCTGCTTCCGAAGCTGCCACGTATTCGGCTTCCATGGTGGAGTCAGCAATGCAACTTTGCTTAATACTCCTCCAACTTACGGCTGCTCCTCCCAGAGTAAACACGTATCCAGACGTCGAACGTCTAGAATCTAAGTCAGATTGAAAATCTGAATCTGTGTACCCTATAGGAATGAGCTCATCACTGCGATAACAAGCATATAATCCCGAGTTCTTCTCAAGTACTTCAATATATGCTTTACAGTTATCCAGTGTTGGGGTCCAGGGTTTGACTGATATCTGCTGACCATACCCACAACATAACAGATATCTGGCCTTGTACATAGCATGGCATACATGAGGCTTCCGACTGCCGAAGCATATGGAACATTTTTCATTTCCTCTGTCTCTTCAGCTGTCTTGGGACACTGATCTCGAGACAGATGAACTCCATGTCGGAAAGGTAATGAACCTTTCTTAGAGTCAGCCATATTGTACCTTGCCAGCATCTTATCTATATATGCTGCTTGTGATAAACCAATCATCTTATTTTTCCGATCACGACAAAGGCTGATCCCTAAAATATAACTGGCCTCACCTAGGTCTTTCATGTCAAACTGATTTGACAACCAAATCTTAACTGCTGACAATACTCCTGTGTCATTCCCAATGAGCAAAATATCGTCTACGTATAAAACTAAAAATGTTACAACACCACTCTGATGTCTTTTGTACACACATGGTTCATCAGGCAACTGTATAAATCCAAAGGATTTAATTGCTTCATTAAATCTGATGTTCCATGATCTAGACGCTTGCTTAAGACCATAGATTGATCTATTAAGTTTGCATACCATATGCTCCTGATTTCTGGCTATAAAGCCCTCAGGTTGAGCCATGTATATCTCTTCTTGAAGGTGCCCATTCAAGAAGGCAGTCTTTACATCCATTTGCCAGATTTCATAATCATAATAAGCGGCAATGGAGAGAAGAATCCTTATGGACTTAAGCATAGCTACGGGCGAGAAGGTTTCATCGTAATCGATACCTTCTTTCTGAGTATAACCCTTTGCCACAAGCCTTGCTTTAAAGGTTTCTACCTTTCCGTCCACTCCTCTTTTCCGCTTGTAAACCCATTTGCATCCAATAGGTTTAATGCCCTCAGGCGCCTTTACAAGTTCCCAGACTTTATTAGAATACATTGAATCTAACTCGGATTCCATGGCTTTGACCCAACGGTCAGCGTCTATATCTTTTATAGCTTCATCATATGTGATAGGATCAGATATGTCAGATTCAACCACTTGGGTTAATCCTAAGTATCTGTCAGGTGCCCTGACAATCCTCCCACTACGACGAGGTTGTCGTGTACTTATCCCTACATCATATGTCGTATCTGGTACATCATATGTATCTATCACATTTTCAGTTGTTATGGGTTCTTGGAGTTCAGTATCTGATACTGTCATTTCTTCTAACACTATTTTACTTCTACCCTTGTGGTTATTTACGAAATCGTCTTCGAGATATTTAGCATTAGTGCTTACAAACACTTTGTGATCTCTCGGATCGTAAAATATCCCACCTCTTGTTCCTTTAGGATAACCTATGAATAAACAAACCTCTGTTCTTGATTCCAACTTGTCAGGATCCTTTCTTAACACATGGGCTGGGCTTCCCCATATCCGAAGATAGGAGACACTGGGCTTCCGCCCTCGCCACAGTTCCATTGGTGTCTTAGGGACTGACTTGGATGGAACATGGTTTATTATGTGAGCTGCCGTTTCGAGAGCAAAGCCCCAAAACGAACTCGGTAGGGTAGCATGACTCATCATGGATCTTACCATTTCCATTAGAGTTCTATTTCTCCTTTCTGCAACACCATTCTGTTGGGGTGTACCCGGTGCAGATAACTGAGATTTAATCCCATTTGCAGTGAGAAATTCTAGAAACTCTGTAGACAAATATTCTCCACCACGATCCGATCGAAGTGTCTTTATACGTTTTCCAATTTGATTCTCGACTTCAGCCTTATATTCTTTGAACTTTTCAAAAGCTTCCGACTTATGTCTCATCAAATAGACGTATCCATATCTTGAATAATCATCCGTAAAAGTGATGAAATACTCAAAACCTCCTCTTGCTTGAATACTCATAGGACCACACACATCCGTATGAATTAATTCAAGCAACTCTGTGGCTCGATTACCTTTAGTCTTGAAAGACCTCTTGGTCATTTTTCCTTCTAAACAGGATTCGCAGACTGGAAGTTCTGTCAAGTCCAAAGGACTCAATAGTCCATCCGAAATTAGTCTTTGGATCCTATTCGAATTAATATGACCAAGCCTTAGGTGCCACTTATAAGCCTCGTTGGGCATAGGAGCTTTTCTCTTGGATGGTAAGTCAAGTTTAGTAGTGTTAAGTTCGGAATTAGGATTTTTATCAGGGTATAATAAGAAAAGACCATCGCTTACTGTACCAGAGCAAATAAACCTTTTATTATGCTTAATGGTTAAACATCGTTCAAAATAAACACCAAAACCATTATTCATTAAACAGCTAACAGAAATCAGATTTCTGCGTATAGACGGTACATATAAAGTGTCTTTCAAAATCAAAACCCTACTGCCAAAATATAGTTCTACAGTCCCTACTGCTAATATAGATATACTAGTATTATTTCCGAGCAGTAGCTGCATCTCGCCGTCTTCAAGCTTCCTGGTTAGCTTGAATCCCTGCAATGAATTGCAGATATGATTAGTTGAACCTGAGTCCACACACCAGGAATCTGGTGGACTTCCAACTAAACATACTTCTAATAAACAAGACATCACCATACCTTGTGCAGACGACTTAGCAGGAAGACTGGCTAAGTATTTTGGGCAATTCCTTTTCCAGTGCCCATTACCTCCACAATGGAAACATTTTCCTTTGCTTGGCTTAGCTTTCTTCTTCTGAACCTTACCTTTAGGATGGGAAACTTTTCCTTTTCCTTTTTTTCCACTTATTGGCTTTTGGAGCCGTGGAAGTCGATGCCTGTGCCAAGAGAACCGTTCCCTTAGCTTTCATTACCCCTTCTGTCACCTTGAGTTCATTCATTAGCTCAGGCAGAGTAAAATCCAACTTATTCATAGAATAGTTCTGCCTGAACGTATCGAATGATTTTGGCAGAGAGCACAGGATCATGTCCTGTTTGCTGAGATTATCCATCTTAGCACCGAGACTCTCAATTTCGTTCAGATAAGCCATCATGTTCATAACATGATCCTGAACAGGTGATCCTTCAGACATCTTAGTTACCACCAACCTTCTCATCAGCTCATGCCTACGTGCACGATTCTGTCCACCGAACATCTGATGAAGATGTTCCATCATGTTCTTAGCAGTAGGCATTTCGTGCATTTGATGCTTAAGAACATTTGAGACAGATGCCAGGATGTAAGACATAGCCAGATCATTATGCTTGATCCACTTGGCATAGTTGTCTTTCAAAGCCTGGGTGGCTGTGGTTTCTGGTACTCCCGGACAAGGTTCAGTAAGCACATATTTCAAACCCTCGTGTCCAAACACGATATCAAGATTCATTTTCCAATCAACATAGTTTGAACCTTCAAGCCTATTTTCCTTAATAATCGATTGAAGCGGGCTAGCGGACGTCATTGTTTTAAAACTGAAATATTTAAAATATGCGCAAGTTATGAATCTGTATATTATTACTTTAGCGTTTAACCATTAAATGAAATCCACGTAAGCATTTTGAATTACGCAATGGTGACTTAACTAACCGCAGTTGACTCCCCGGAGGCGAGGTCGAAAACCGCTTAGAAAAGCAAGAACTATTCTTAATTAATATGTCATCTAGGTAACTCTTACCAAAACAATGTCAATCCACCACGTCAACCTTTGGCCTCTAAGTAAAATGTAACAGAGCTCCGAAGGGAGGTTAATACATTACTTAGTCAAGTGTGTACCATTACCAAGAAGTCCGTACGAGTAGGTCAAAACACTCCACGGAGGCGTGGTCGAGCTGACTTCCTCGTATTTCATTTTATCCGTAGAAGTCTAATCTTGTATATCGCGAATATATACCCGCCGAAGGGAGTAGTATATATTTACTATACTATAGACGGGTAATGGAGACCGTGAGAATCCAACTCTTTTCATCTCGCTCCCACTTGAATTTTTAAAAGGTGTGGATTATCTTTTGATTATTTAATAATCACTTTTGGCGTCTTATTGTTGGAAGTAATTAATCTAATTAATATCCTCCCACTAGGATTACTAAATCACTTTTATAATCCTAATAATATTTTAAGTCTATTTAATAACTCTTTATTAATTAGGCCAAAAAATATTAATTCAATTATGCATCGCGTCTAATCTCTATTAAACATTACTATTTAATCACATTAAATAAAATACGCATAATTGTAAATATCATAATATCTCATATTATCATGATCATGCCATAAATTAAATCAATTAAGCATGCTCGCATATAATTATCACATAATTATCACATAATTATCATGCTTAAAATAAATGGCATAAAGTAAACATGTTATAAATAAATTATCTCATAATTTAAATCATGTTTACTGATTCGGTAATTAACCAGGAAGATTATTGAAATTGATTCCCAGAAAATTACCATTCCACGTAAATTCCCAGGAAACACTGGAGGGGTCACAACATTCCCACTTAAAAAACCAGCCTCCTTTGATAGAATTTACGTGCACAGCAGCAGATTTAAAATTATGCATCGCATGCATCATATCAATGCATGTATATATCTAGAGCACGGCTCTGATACCAGTTGCTGGGAGGTGGGCCCAGAACAGTAGCAGTCCGGGACCGTACTTTAAAATTTTTCCTAATATACGGGTATCAAAATATTTCTAAAATATTTAAATACAAACAGCGGAAGACTAGCCGGAACTACTCAAGTATATACATGCAATTGATAATAAATTTTAAATCACAAAGCAGATAAATAAAGCATGCAATTAACACTTAAGAGCACCTAATTCATCATGCTTAAATAAAAACAATATAAAATACCTTTCACCGAAGATGGCTACTGCACCCGGAGCTCGCCTCCCGAGAACCCGATTCCCGACCTCCTCGCGAAACCGGCAGAGCTTCCCTGCAATTTCCCCAGGGACACCCTCGGAGTGTGGGCTCCGAAAGTATTTCTCTAAATACTTAGAGAAAATAAAACTTTAAACTAAAAACCCTTTTCAGGGTTTTTTCTCCCGAAATCAGGTGTTTATATATAAACACCTAATTAAATTAATTCCAAAATAAATCGGAATTAACTAGGAGAAGATGGGACGATTTCAAAGCCAAGAATTAGCCAAAATCATCCCAAAGTGTTATGAGAAATGAGGGAGGGGATCAGCCTATTTATAGGCAAAAACTCGAGGGCAAAACGGTCATTTTGGTTACAAAAGCAAGGGCAAAATGGTCATTTCACATCCCTACTTGCGTGTACAACTTGGACACGCAAACCGAGGTGACCACGTTGAAGGTCTCGTCGCCGCGGATCCAACGCCACCAACCACGCGCCGACACGTGGACGCACGCGCCCCCACGCGCCGCCACAAGTCGGCCAAGTGGTTGGCGCGTGTGAAAACGCGTAGTACCACCAGACGCCGACACGTGTCCGGGTCTGGTCCTACCCGGACCGGACCCGGTTTGACCCTATCCGAATAGGGTCCAACCCTATTCGATTGACCCGCTTTGACCGACCCGTTTTCAGACCAAATCTGGACCGTTACTCCACGATGACGTGGCACGATCTGAGCCATCCACGTGTCGAACACGTGGCGTGCCACGCGGCTGCCCAGTCAGCGCCACCTGGACCCACTTGCTGACGTGGCATGCCACGTGGATTGCCACGTCAGCTGCCACGTCAGCATTTTTTTTTTTTTTAAATTTTAAACTTTTATTTTCTCCAAAATAAAATTCCGGGTATTTCCAACTCTTTGGAACTTGATTTATTTTCTCAAAATAAATCCCTTGCCTATTTTCAAACACTTTGAAAAATCATTTCTCTTTCTCCTTTTAATATTTTCTCTTCGGGTTTTTAATTGGGGCTTGCAGGGGGACCTGCAGGACTAATTAATTTTAGCTCCAAACGGATTAATATATTATCATCCCATGATAATAATTAATTACCGTTTAACAATATTTAATTCCACTAAATAAATATTTGTTGCACTCTAAAATTAATTAAATTACTCACGAATTTTTCGATCTAGAAAAATTTTGCATTTTACTCCTCCGTGTAGATATCCATGAAAAATAAATTAATACTACTATCATTTATTTTTTCATTTCTAATCTGAAATTTCCTGATTCGCCTTATGTTCAAATCTCTTGTACGTGAAACACATTCAACATACAACTTCAGTGACGCAT
The DNA here is from genome assembly GCA_037501455.1 of Lantana camara. NCBI lineage: Eukaryota > Viridiplantae > Streptophyta > Magnoliopsida > Lamiales > Verbenaceae > Lantana > Lantana camara. The sequence goes on from CM074865.1 coordinate 2,346,154, forward strand.
CACACGAAGTACTTTGGCCAAAGTTTTAATTCGAACTTTGCAAATCTATTTCAGGAATATCTTTTAACTTTCCAGCAAAGCCACAGATTCCTCGATCAATATTTCTCTTTAGCACATTTCATGTAATCACTGAACATACAAAGGTTTCGGTCATTCGATATCGAGACCTCACTTATGAGCAAGTTACAATGATTAACACTACATGCCTAAAGTCGAAATACTACCAGGATTAAGAGTTCAATGCTCCATAGGATTTGTTCATTTTAGATAGTAGTTTAAAATGAACTATCTTAGTGGTCCAGTTCGATGTTTCCAAATCTATTGAAAATCGTCAATGTGTTATAACTGGAAACTCCATTTCCCTATGACGAAAGACTAATCATCTTATATAACACATTATAGTCTGGATAAGAACTTATTCTTATCTTACCGACTAGAACTTTAATAACACGTGATTTCGATATCCAAAGTCCTTTCCTATGAAACACATTTCATATAAGAATATCATCACACGTTATTAATTATGTTAATATACTCATAACTTGCGATAATTTCAGTTTTATTAATCCAACAAAATACGATGTATTTACAAAGAAATTGGATTTTTCAGGGCACTAAACCCAACAGACCGTTTATAGGGAGGCCGTTCTTGCAGGGGGTTTGAGGTTTTCGATCCCGGCCTCGATTATCAACCTGTTGAATTCCTTGAATTTGTGCCCTTTACAGATCCTGCCCAATGGAATAGCCTTGATGAATACCTTCGTGATATTGATGAGGGCCATGGGCCTTGAGCCCTCGATTGACAACTTCAACAGCTTAATCCAGGTGGCCCATTCTCCTCGCTCGTCTCCGAGGGATGGCTTTTATTATGCCCAGGCCAAATCAGGCTTGAGGATGGTTGATTTACCCTCAACATGATATGAAGAGAACTGGAAGGAGAAGTTTTTCTTTGTGGGGGCACCTGGTGGGGCTTTTGGAGTTCCTCGAGAGTGGGTAATACATGGTGAGGGGCCCATCGAGAAACACAGATCTGGAGATATTCCTTTTGAGCAGTGGGCAAAGAGTCTGGCCCTCGTTATGAAGAATGAGAAGCGATTGATTAAGGCCAAAGACTTGATGTGTAATAAGGAGATATTATTCCGCTATAGGCTTGTGAGTCCTCTGGATATGATCGTCAATCTTCCCGCCCAAATAATGAATAGAGACGGTTAGATTCTAGGAACTAACTTTGCTAACACTTAGAGTAGGAACACTAACTCTTTAAACTTTGTTGCACTGTATAAGTTAATCTAATGCTCGTTTATCTCTATGAATGCAAATATAGATATACTGATGACTGGAGCAGGAGTTGAGAATGTCACGATAATGATGCGTGCTCGCAGAGTGGGTAACACTCAGCAGCAGCAACAACAGCACCCACGTACGGTCCCTCGAGGTGGCCGCAGTGCAGGCCGGCCACGGCGACGGACGAGGTACTGGAAGGGGTGGCCGCGGGAAAGGCCAGGTTGTGGATTCGTCGAGCGGGAATGCTCGTGGTGCCACTCCCCCGGGTGAATTCATTCCTGCGTCCATCGAATAAAATGTACAATTGGGTTCTGACGCTCCCCGTCGTAACCGTTTGGGGGTGATCCTCAGGGACCTGGGCAGAGATAGGTCCCAACCCTCAAGAAAAAGGAAAAGGCTTATGGATTCAATCCCCATTTCCGGTAAAGGGAAGGAGGTGGTAGTTGGGGACCCTGGTGATGACGGCGACACCTCATCCTTGGAGGATGAGAGTTTCTGGAAGTTTGAGCGTGATTTGGACACACACTACAGGCGATCGGCAGAAGATGGCCCCGTGCTCCTAAACGATACCCCCTCTACCTGCAACGTCATCTCCGGGGTGGTTCACCGCATGCAATTCGCTGGGGACCATCAAAAACTCAATGAGCAGACCGCAGTGAAGGTGGCGGCAGACGCTTGTTACGCTCTTGTTGTAACGCCCCAAATTTTATTAATCATAATTTTCGGTTTATTATAGTTTTATAAATTACGTTTATCAACCTTTCATGACATTTCATGAAATTATAGTAAAATTTGAATTTATTTCATAACTTGAAAATATGTATTGCATGGAATATTTATCGAGAGTGTTTTAAATTACCAAATTGTCCCTACATATTCAATTCTAAAACTTTGGGAACCTAATTGCATAATCTTCCAAGGACTTAATTGAACAAATTTCAAATTGTTGCACACTAGATTGCACAAATTCACAAATTAAGGGATTTATTGGCAATTAGCATCTTTCACAAAAATCAAGAATGGAATATAACGGTATAAGCTTCTTCAAGCTTCCTTGACCAATTCTATCAAAGTTTCTCCAACATATCCATCTCTCTCACTCTCGGTATATTGAAGAAAAGAGAAAGGAGTGACTTTTCATTCCATCATCAAGATTTCAAGAAATATTTCAGGGAAATTGGAGATCATCATCATCCTCATCTCTTTTCTCCATATTTTCATCTTCAAGGTTGGTTTGGCATGAGTTTATGATTCTTAATCATGTTAGAAATGGTTAGGGTTTGGGAGTTATAGGATAGGTGGATTCTTGGTAGATGAAAGCATGATTGTGTGGTCATAGCATGAATTATGACATGATTTCCTCATAAATCCTTGAATAATTGAGCTTGGATGATCAATACGATCATGAACATGAAACCTTGGATTCCTTGATAAATTGCCATAGTTTGAGTGTTTAAAGTGTTGTAATATCACCTTTGAACATATATGTATCATATTTCCAGAAAATCATATCTTTATTGATTGAAATGGGAACTTGTTGCTTGCTTTGTTGTATTCCCGTAGCCTTCCCCTGTTTTTGCTCTGCTTCTGTATTCTGCAGAAACAGGGAACGGCCGTTCCCAGCCTCAAGGCATTGCGGGAACGGGCGTTCCCACCTTTCAAATGAAAATAGGCGGCCGACCGCGGGAACGGCCGTTCCCATTTTGGCCTTGGGGCTGGAAGGGCCGTTCCCAGTTAGGCGCATTTTTAAATGGAAAAACGTTGGCGCGCTTTGGGGAACTCATGGGAACGACCGTTCCCATTTTTCAAAGGGAGCCGGAACGGCCGTTCCCACCTGACTTACAGAACAAAATATTCTGCATAAAATTACGATTTTAGCCCCTCGATCCAACGACTTCTTTGACCCCGAATTGCTATAATATGTGCTAATATATAGTGAAACAACATGTTATCATGCCACATTGTATTTTCGTGGTCGTTTCGATACATTTTGGCCGTTCGTCATATTTGGTCCATTTTAGGTCATGTCTCATGTGTACACGTCGTGTTTGCACAGGTCACGAGGTCGTGAACGAGGGACAAGCTCCCTAGAACGTATCCTTGGCGTTTTGCAAGAAAGGTGAGGTTTAGTTACTAATTGTATAACACCCTATAACCTTTATGTGAACTTTCAAGCCAAAAAGGTAATTACCTATTTTCTTAAATTCTTTCTAAACGTTCAAAACAATTTCAAGCAAATCGGACTCATGCAAAGCAATGCATGCGGTTCGGTTAATAGCATAATCATGCAAAGCAATGCATGTAGAGTGAATATACCGTGATTGTTTAGTGGCGAGTAGCATGATAGCACATTGGGCCCGAGGATATGTGTACGAGTCAACCGGGAAAGCATCGGGCTGACGGGTAGCTCTATACACACCCCTCAACACTGGGATGACCCCTGAATCCACCAGGAGGTTGGTGGAGGAAGGAATCCCGCACGTGGGAGTCATGTTCCTAACGTGCGTAGCATGGATGGATAGGGCTTTGCAAACCCTCCATCACCCGGAGTGAAGGAGTTCATGAAATGAATACGTGTGCACCATAACTGAATTGCTTGATCATATGATGCTCCAACTAGCCTGTAATGATTCACTATTGGTGTAAGGTTGGAAAAGCCCTCACTCGCCAGGGCCACGTATCAATAATATAAACTTTAATTAATAAACTTGATGGTTGTAATCTCGGGTGATGGATATTATATTTTCACTTATATTACTTTTATAGTTAAAACATTACCCGAGGTCACAACGTGCATGTTACTTGTGTTATACATATATTTACTGCCTCACTCAGTCTTCCATGGACTGACACCCCACCTTTCTGGTACTTGAGAGCGGTCGTGGGCTAGGCGGGAGTCGAGTCAGGTTGCACATTCCACAGAGTCTAGCATTTCATTTTATGTACAGAACTTTTGGGTATTATGTTATGACCGTTACTATCACATATTGGATATTTTGATATGAACAATGTGCAAGAGATGATAATGTATTGATAGATATATATATTACCTATACTAATGAATTATTCGGTACTCCCGCTTCATTTTATTGCATGTATGGTTTAGTTCCCGCCTAGCTTGTTGGTATTGCATTGTCACCCGTTCGCTATAGTTTTGATTTATGTATGGACTTTCCATTTCATACGTGGATCAAGGCTATAGTGCGGGGGTTTGGCGCCTCCACGTGTAAGGGGTGCTACACTTGTAGCGGTAAGCATCCGAAAACTTAGTTATCTGGGAATTTTCAAGTAATCAAGTACTTGATAAAGTTTTATTACATATGCAAGGAGTGCTTCCTAGGCTTAAAAACTTGCAGAGGCGCTCGAAGACCCACTCTGAGCGTAAGGCCAAATACAAGAAGCTACTGCGCATCACTGACCCTGGCCAGCTGCAGGAAGATTACGATACGATCTCCACTCAATATACATCTCTGAGGATCGAGCAAGAGAAGGTGAAGAAGACGCCCGAGGAGTGAGAGACAGCCTGACAGGGATTGGACGAACGACACAAAAAGCTGAAGGCTGAGCGCAATAAGCTGTAGAATGACAAAAAGGACCTTACTCAGTAGCTAAACGAGCGCGACCGCCAACTGGAGTCAGTGAGAAAGGAACTTGTCAATCTCCAAGGGCAAGTAGCGGATCTTGAAAAGAGGGTTGCCCTGGATGCGGTCCTCAAATTTGTATGCTCAAAGGGCCTTCGACTTTGCTGCTAACCTTCACTGTTTTGCCAATGCTAAGTTCTTCTTCTGGAAGTCTGTGGGCCAATTGATCAAATTGGGAATGGTGCCCTCCAACGCTCGTACCGACAATCGCTTGCGCATGGATCTCGATGAAAATTTAGAGTCGATCGTTGGAACTGGGGATCCCTCGGAGAACTTGATAGAACTGGAGTACAATGACTTGGTCATTTTGCTCCAAGATGAGTTCATGGCGGCTAACCCAATTGAACCTGAGCCCATGGCCGTGGATGAGGGTACCCATGAAGACACTCAAACTGAAGGCCAGGGTGATGCTCAAATTGCAGATTCCCAAGTCTTAGCACCTGTTCCTCTGGCGACTGCAACCCCCCGAGCCTCAAGCATTGCAAACTCCCAATCAGAATGCTCAAGGTTCCCCCACTTCAGCTGCAGTATCTAGGAACCAACCATAATGCCCCTCTCTGTTCTGCTTTTAAATACGTTGAACTCTTGCAATAACTTTCTTGATTTGCAATGTATCTCTTTCTTTCCTTAGCACTATAATTTTCTTTTTTTTTTTTACAACAATGGAATTTGATTCTCTTCTCTCTGTGTTCTAATGTCTTGAATGTTGTTTGTTAACTTTCTTTTGATTGCTGGAATGTTGTGGTACGTGAATGGATAGGCGCGAGGGTGTTCCATACGAGGGGTACCCTGGCCATTTCCAGCGTAAGGTTTTGAACTTAGAAGAAATAACTTTAACAAAATTTATTCTAAGTGTTGAATAATAACAAGCGTAGCCGTAGTGCAAAACTTGAACTTAGAAATCAGCAAAAGGATTTGCTAAGTGTTTACCCTCCATGAGTGTACGTATATCCAATGAGATGAAGATCTCCAAGGGGTTGATGAGCGCGAACTAGAATAATTAGTATCTAGTTGGTGTAATTAAGCATATAACAATCCCCAATTTTGATCCGTTCGTTTAAGAAGGGTCCATGCGCTTAAGACCATCAAGCTGTTCAATGCAGAGCACCCTTGACACACTGATAGCGTTGATATAAAAAGGAGTTTGCTCGTTTAAGAGAATCCCATACGAAAGTAGATGTCAAGCCGTTTGACTTGGAGTACCCTCGACACGGAGTGAGCGTTGATGTAACTATGACGAAAATTACCATAAATTGAATCAAGCAAAGGATGGACAATGTATGAAAAATGCTTACTGATGTATTTGCATCTCTGTCAAAAGAAGATACAAGGTGCGCCGAGCGGGGGTGTTACAAGATTTTCCCTTAGACATAAAATCTCCTTAGACTGTAGGCATTCCATGGACGAGGGAGATGTTTGCCTTGCAAAGTCTCTAACAGATAGGTATTATTCTCTCGTACGTGAGTGACTTTGAACGGGCCTTCCCATTTGAGGTCTAACTTACCCACTTGCTTGGACACTTCAACTTTTTTGAGGACTAGGTCCCAGCTGGAAGGTCCTTTCCTTGATATGCTTGTTGTACTGATGGGCTACTGTGTTAGGAATAGTGCCCTAGAAAGCCGATTGTATATCCGCTTTGTGCTTTTCCTTATTGTAATCACAGACAATCTTTGAATGATATAACGAATTAAGGCAACACTTCTTTATATGCTCTTGTCTGGTATGCGTTTAGTTTATCTGTGCATATAAGAGAACTCCCCTAATCCTGATGACTTTAGGACTCTACCATTTAGGTGAAATGGTTCATGAAACGAGCCCTAAATCACATAAGTCATGATTAGTAAAATACTCCAAGCCGATGAGTCCTACTGACAGTGGGAGTGTCAACCTGACTCCTCTAAGGCTTGCTTGTGGGATCACGCCCTTAAGAAGGACCACCTTGTTTCATGTAGGTGCAAAGTGTATAGTTGATACGTGCGTGATACATGAGGGTGCTTACTTTAATAAGTAAGTTCACTGAGGTGCCCCGTGTGAGAACATTCCTAAATGGGAAAGGAAGTTTCTATTTCAGGAAATAGAAACTTCCAGATTAGGAAATATCTCACGAGTCATTGATGTGTGATAGTATGCATAAATTACATGAAAATCTCTTTAATTTCCCCCTGAATTGGATTAGATTTCTACTTAATTTGCTTTTATTTGACTTTTGCAGAAACATGTTGATAAATGAGGGATTAGGCAGAATTATGAAGAAAAAGATGCTAAGTGTTGAAAATGCCTGAGCCATGACCCCAATGCATGATCATCCCTAAGGCTAATGCGCGTACAGCAGACCACGGTCAACAAGTGCGGCTGAATCCTCTTGTTGGGACAGCTGGCACACATGCAGCTGCTCTAGCTCAGTTTTGTGCGTCTCAAGACTGAAGATTACGATTTTGGGAGTTGTAAAAGCACTTTTGCCTTGGTTTGTGTGCCCAACTTGCAAACTTGGAGATATAAGCTAGAATTAGAAGGCAAAAGGGCTGATAATTCATCTTGGGGGCTGGAGAGGAAGTAACGTAGCAGCAGCAGCTGCTGGAGTAGAGCAAGAACAAGGGCTGATCCCCTGTTTCGGCCAAGAGCAAGAAATCCCTTTTCCTTTCCTCTTTTTAGTTGAATTTCATGCTTAGATCATAGAATACTTTAGTATATCTTTTGTAGCTTAATTTAGTTGGTTTAAATTCAGTTTCTTAGCAGTTTATTAGCCTTATATATTCTGTAAATATGATCCGTGGCTGAACATATTTATCTTAGTTAGGTTGTATCCTTATTCCTTGCCAATATCTATGAGATCTAAAAGAATGAATGCGAATCTAGTTCGTGGTATTTATGCATGCTTTGAACGTATTTGAATAAGTTGTTTTCGAATCATCTTTCTGATCAATCGATGCCTAGATAATAACTTGATGAGGTTATACCAATACTTGATACGTAATAGTCTTGTAAAGGTATATAAGAACCACACATCATTGAGAGTTTACCACCATGTTTACTCAACAATATGGTGAGGCATGCGTAATATGATTTCATAAATCCAAGCTTCTTGAGATTTTGGATCATGATTAATGTCCTTTTGGTGCTCAATGCTATCATATAGTTAAATTCTAGATACTTGTTCGCGGGACTGCTATGTGGTAAGAATTTAATTGATGAGCTTCTCTTGATTAAGTTAAAAATAAGAAAGGATGATATAGATGAGCTTCTTGTCTATTGTAACTTAATCTACCATTCGATCAGGTTTGATTTTTGCATCAAGGATTAGATTCAGGTCTGGAATGAAGTAACAACTTAGCTAGGATATTTCTCTTCTTAATCAACCTTCACAACTCTCTTTATTTTCAGCCATAGTTGTTCGTAGTAATCTGATTTTAAATAGTTTGTTTTAATTGCGTTAACCTCCCCCCCTCTTTTATTTTTGTTGTTGTTTGCTTGGCTATTAGGAGATTCACGAGACCAACCAATCTCCGTGGGATCGACCCTTTGCCACTATACACAATTTATTGTGTTTAGTAGTTTAGGATTATTGTTTGGTGGATTCGGCAACCATCAAATTTTGGCGCCGTTGCCGGGGATTGGTTCTAATTGGTTTTGTTTTTCTTTTGATAGCTAAGTGTTTCTTTTTGTGCAGAGAAGTCAGTTGAAAGAATCAACATGCTGTCATCAATGGATTTAAGCTCTCAAAGTGATATTTGTGGTATTTGTATGGGAAGCCATCCAACCAATGTATGTCCTTTGCTCCTTGGTGATCCTTTTTCTCATTTTCAGCCCATAACCGAGCAATGTGGAGTGTGTACGGGACCTCACAAAACTGATAAGTGTCCATTACTTGATGAGGAACTTCAGCCCGCACGGAATGATTATCATTTTAATCGCACATCAAGTGCAATTCAGCCTCCACAACAATATCCATCATCTTCCAATTCAGGTACGTCTCTTGAGGATATGTTTAAAGCCTTTATGATTAATGCACAACAATTTCAACAGGAAACTCGGACAAGCATGAAACAAATGTGGCAATTCCAACAAGAGACCCGTAATAACATGCAGCAGTTTCAAAAGAAGTTGGAAAATCAAATTGGAGAATTAGCTTCCTCGGTGAGAAGATTGGAAGATAAAGAATCAAAACTTGAGCTACTTGCAGAAAAATGGACGAGTTATGATGACCAATCAAGAAATGAAAAAGTAGTACAGAAAACAGGGGCTGGAACAGAGCATAATACAGCAGTACAAATTTCTGGTATTGAAACAGAGCAGGACTGTACAACAGATATGAGCATAAGGCATGACCATAGCTTAAGGTCATACGAGGAGACCAGACCTGCTGTACAATCTCAACCTTTGATCAGCCCAAAGCCAACTGTACAGAGGTATGTTGAGTTTCAAAAAGATGAATCAGAGTTCCAAAATGATGAATCAATGTTCCTAAAGGCACTTTACGATGTTGAGGTAAATGTCCCATTACTTGATGTAATTAAATGTATGCCTCAATATATGAATTCTCTTGAAGAATTGTGTGCAACTAAAGAAAACATGCCTTGTTATGGGAAGGTAAGTGTAGGAAAGAATTTCTCTGATATCCTTCAAGAAAAGATACCTCAAGTGAGTAATGTTAAAAGTTTATTTGCTCTTCCATGTAAAATAGGAACTATTGGAATTGATAGAGCCTTATGTGATTATAGTTCCTCTATAAATTTGATGCCTTTGTCTAATTGCTCACAACTGCATATTAATTCCATGAGAAAAACAGGTATGATCATTAAACTTGATGATGGAACAATTGTTTATCCTAAGGGCATATTGGAAAATATTTTGATTGAAATTGATGGCATGATTTTCCCCGTGGACTTCTTGGTAGTTGATAACTCATTTGATGTTTTGCTAGGAAAACCCTTTCTTGATATATCTAAGACAAAAATCAATGAGTTTGACCATACACTCACAATGGACTTTAATGGAAATGTTGTTAAATTTGTTATGTTTGATTCCATAAAATCTCCTAGTGAGTTATTCTCTTTAAATGACATGGATTTTGTTAGTCCCCTTCCATGTGGTGCATCTTTTGAGTTGGACTGTGATGATAAAGATGTTTTTAGTTCTCACTCTCATTCACTTTTTAGGAAATTCTGCTCTCTTGAAGCTAAGTGGTTGTTTTGTCGACCCTTGTTTACTCTATTTCCTAATAAGTTGAATTCTAAATGGAAGAGAGCTTATCTATGTACTCACATGTTGCTTTATAATGTAGGGGATTTCAACCATTCTGATGAGGAAGACCTGTTATTATTGAACATGCATTATTTGAAAGGATTTTATTCAGGTTTTCCAATGAAAGATGTGAAGGATTTTAATTGAAGACATGTTATGTAACACATCGTCTAGCCTAGGACGTTAAATAAGGGCGCTTGTTGGGAGGCAACCCAATCCTTTTTTATTTGCTGTTATTTAGTTCGTGTTTCTCTGTGTTTCTTGGCTAAGGACCGCTTTTTGTGTAATTTTCAGATTATGGCAGAAACAGGGCTCCAGGACCCAGACTGCAAAGGATGATCATCCCTTAGCCTCATGAATCCCTGACAGTTTCAATAAATGCATTCAGGGAAGTCCTCATGCTCTTACCTTTTCTTTTATTATATATTGAGGATAATGTGGAATAAGTGTGGGGGAGATATTCTGGGAGTTTATGAATATTTTGGTTGGATTAGTAGAGGATGAAAAGCATGTAAGAATGACTGTTGTGCATGTTTGTTTGATTGGCCTTATTTTATTTCTGCCTAATTTAGCCTAGTTGTTAGTCTTTTTAGCTCTTTTTGCTCAGGTCCTTAGTTCCTTTTGGGGTGTTTTTGTGCAGTTGTGTTAGTTTGAACTTGACCATGTGCAACATGTTTTGATTTGAGAGTTTTTGAACATGAAAAATAAGTTGAAATAGCATGAATTTCCATGTCTGATTCTTGGAATTGATCAAATTTATAAGTTCTTTGGCTCTGATAGAGAATGTTTTTGAATTTGGACTAATGGGTAAAATTAAAATTGCATGCTTAAATTGGACCTTCATGTGTGAAAAAGTGTGTAATTTTGGACTGTCTATAGGAATGTTATTGATGCTGAATGCTAATGTTAATTGAGGGATTATGTTATGAATAAGGCTGTAATGCCATTTAGTTTCTGAATAAGGCTTTTAAAGCCATTGCTCTCTGAATAAGGCTGTTTCAGCCATTTGCTTGATGCAATCCGCTCGTTTCACTCCGCTGGTTACCTAATGGCTAAATACAAATCATAAATCAAAAAAATGGGTGACCATGAGTGATGCACTTAGTGCAGTCTAGGGATAGTCATATATTTCCAAAGCGGTATTATGACACCCGAAATAGACAATGCTTTGAATTTTGGTATAAGTGTTATGTTGGAACCCTCACTTTATCTTTTGTTTTGTTGGAATTTAGACAGTCCAGAATGAGCACCCTTTGATCATATGATGTAATTGCTACATGGTAAATGTGCATGCTTAAATGAATTCTAAATTCCTTGACATTCTCTAGCAAGTTAAACACTTAAGATTTGTTCTTTTCCATCTTGAAAGCTGTGGAGACTTGTTATGAAATTTATTTTAGTGTTCAAATTTTCTCATTAACAAAGTGTGGGGCTGATGTGGTTTGTTGAGGATCATCTTGCAGTTTGTTAGGGTTAGAAGTTGTTGCTTAGGGACAAGCAAAAGTCTAAGTGTGGGGGGATTTGATAGTATGCATAAATTACATGAAAATCTCTTTAATTTCCCCCTGAATTGGATTAGATTTCTACTTAATTTGCTTTTATTTGACTTTTGCAGAAACATGTTGATAAATGAGGGATTAGGCAGAATTATGAAGAAAAAGATGCTAAGTGTTGAAAATGCCTGAGCCATGACCCCAATGCATGATCATCCCTAAGGCTAATGCGCGTACAGCAGACCACGGTCAACAAGTGCGGCTGAATCCTCTTGTTGGGACAGCTGGCACACATGCAGCTGCTCTAGCTCAGTTTTGTGCGTCTCAAGACTGAAGATTACGATTTTGGGAGTTGTAAAAGCACTTTTGCCTTGGTTTGTGTGCCCAACTTGCAAACTTGGAGATATAAGCTAGAATTAGAAGGCAAAAGGGCTGATAATTCATCTTGGGGGCTGGAGAGGAAGAAACGTAGCAGCAGCAGCTGCTGGAGTAGAGCAAGAACAGGGGCTGATCCCCTGTTTCGGCCAAGAGCAAGAAATCCCTTTTCCTTTCCTCTTTTTAGTTGAATTTCATGCTTAGATCATAGAATACTTTAGTATATCTTTTGTAGCTTAATTTAGTTGGTTTAAATTCAGTTTCTTAGCAGTTTATTAGCCTTATATATTCTGTAAATATGATCCGTGGCTGAACATATTTATCTTAGTTAGGTTGTATCCTTATTCCTTGCCAATATCTATGAGATCTAAAAGAATGAATGCGAATCTAGTTCGTGGTATTTATGCATGCTTTGAACGTATTTGAGTAAGTTGTTTTCGAATCATCTTTCTGATCAATCGATGCCTAGATAATAACTTGATGAGGTTATACCAATACTTGATACGTAATAGTCTTGTAAAGGTATATAAGAACCACACATCATTGAGAGTTTACCACCATGTTTACTCAACAATATGGTGAGGCATGCGTAATATGATTTCATAAATCCAAGCTTCTTGAGATTTTGGATCATGATTAATGTCCTTTTGGTGCTCAATGCTATCATATAGTTAAATTCTAGATACTTGTTCGCGGGACTGCTATGTGGTAAGAATTTAATTGATGAGCTTCTCTTGATTAAGTTAAAAATAAGAAAGGATGATATAGATGAGCTTCTTGTCTATTGTAAGTTAATCTACCATTCGATCAGGTTTGATTTTTGCATCAAGGATTAGATTCAGGTCTGGAATGAAGTAACAACTTAGCTAGGATATTTCTCTTCTTAATCAACCTTCACAACTCTCTTTATTTTCAGCCATAGTTGTTCGTAGTAATCTGATTTTAAATAGTTTGTTTTAATTGCGTTAACCTCCCCCCCTCTTTTATTTTTGTTGTTGTTTGCTTGGCTATTAGGAGATTCACGAGACCAACCAATCTCCGTGGGATCGACCCTTTGCCACTATACACAATTTATTGTGTTTAGTAGTTTAGGATTATTGTTTGGTGGATTCGGCAACCATCAATGTGATTAATTGATCCTTAGACTTGAGGTTCCATGTCACTTTATGAGTTAACTATGTAGTCTTAGGTATAAGCTTTAAAGGTTGTCGCCATAGACAACTGATTCAAGGCTTATGCTGGGGCTGCACAAGTGATTCGTGAAAGTGAATGAGAATCAAGAAAGGACCTACACTTGCATTTGCAAGGTGATCTCTTATTGTGTAAGTCATTCATATGCCATATGGAGTCCTTGGCCAAAGCAGTAGATCAAGACATCAAGAAAAGGGTTTCTTGGATTGAGATCAAATGGATATGAAATGCACTTAGCTTTAAAACCAGATTATTAGGGTTCTGATTATTCCTTTAACCTAGATCTTGGTTGAGAGATAGTAAGAAGGAGGATTGTATCTCACATGAATCAATGACTTAAAGGTTCTGTCGAATCCGAACATTCCAATTCAGCTAGGGGTTAAACACCTGCTGCTAGACTATGGTCGTTTAATCTGTGGACTAATTAATTAATTAGTGAATTAATTAATTAGGGTCACTGCTAATTGAATTGAGAACCTAGAGGGTCACACACAACAACTTGGTTACATGAGTTGAGGCTTTAAAATGATTAAACGAATTAATCGGGCCAAGAGGGTTCCATACGTGTGAAACCACACGTGTGGGTCACGTGAGTGACACGTGTCCTTGTGACACGTGGCCCACACGTGTATATATATATTGTATATATATGTTAAATAATTAAATGTGTTAATTATTTAATAGACATTGGTTTAATTTTGAATTAAAAAGAAAGTCTAATTTTGGAGAAAATAATCTAGTTAATTAATTATGAATTAATTAATTAGATAAAATAAGTTATTTATTTTAAATAAATAAAGTATAAAATTATCCAAAATAGTTTGGATATTTTAGCTCTCTTGAAAGTTGATTTGAATTTGAATTCAAAGTCAAAGTCAAAATTATTTGATGATCAAGTAATAGGAGAGAGGGACCAAATCCTTAGTCCATAAGGACTAGGAATTTCGGCCACTCCCTTCTTATATATAGGGGAGCTCGAGCTCCCCTTAGAGCGAGTCGAGAATTCTTTTGGTTCATGTGTTGAACACCATCCTTTCTCCAAGATCAAATAAACCCTAGGTTAAGCCTAAACACTAACTAGAGAACTAGCATCCTTACTAGTTAGATTGTGATCAAGTTGGTGGACTATCTCTAGAGAGCTTCAAGTTAGAAGTTTGAAGATTTGAGCTTTACCAAGGAGAGGGGATCAAGCCGCGAGAAGAGCGTTCTTGGGTGGCTTGAAATGTTTCAAGAAAGAATAAAAGAAAAGTAAGTTTCTTATCTCTACGAATTTGGATACACGATTGCGAGTCCCAGGTCCTTTTGTTGGAAAATTTTTAAATTTTCGCTTCTTTTCTGATTCCGTTTTCCAACATACTGTTGCCTTGTACTTGTGGATTCGAGCCCAGGCAGTCTCCCTCTTCTCGTCTAGCAAGCCTAACTCGAGCGCCCTGTTACTCTCGTTGTTTGCAGGGTCAAAGTAAGCAACACGTGCGGACTGTTGAGTGACTTTCACAGGTATCATAGCTTTGGAGCCGTAAACGAAGGAGTAAGGGGTCTCTCCTATTTCCGCTCATAGGGTAGTATGGTACGCCCAGAGGGCTCCTTGGAGCTCTTCAGCCCATTCGCCTTTCTTACTCTCGAGCATCATTTTCAAATGCTGGAGTATGGTTCTGTTGGTGACTTCAGCTTGACCGTTGGCCTACGGATGACCCACGGAAGTGAAACATTGCTCAATGCCTAACTCCGAGCACCACTCTTGAGTATCAGCAGCAATGAATTGAGAACCGTTATCTGAGATGAACACCTTTGGGATGCCATATCTACAAATGATGTTCTTCCAAATGAAGTCTCTTACCACCCTGAATGTTATTTTCACGACCGCTTTGGCCTCTGCCCACTTGGTAAAGTAGTCCACAGCGAGGATCACGAATTTTTTCTGTCCGACCGCCGTTGGTAGGGGTCCTACTTTGTCGATGCCCCACTGATCAAAGGGCCAAGAAACGTCAATTGGGATCATTTGGGCCACTGGCAGTTGAGGAATGTTGGAGTGGAATTGGCACTTGGGGCATTTCTTGGAGTAATTGATGGCATCCTGCAATACCGAGGGCCAATAGAATCCGTTTCTTGGTACCTTTTTGGCCAGAATACGATCGCCGGAATGATTCCCACAACTTCCACTGTGTGCGTGTTCCAATACTTCCTTGGCTTGCGAGGGTCTCAGACACCTTAATGGTGGACCTTGAAAAGACCGCTTGAAGAGCCTGCCCTTATTATCAAGTGAAAAACGAGGGGCTTTACTTCTAACCTTCCGTGCTTCCACTTTGTCGCTCGGGCAAATCCCATCCCTTAGGAATCTGATGATGTCATCAAGCTAACAAGGCTCGGCTGGATCAATCATGCTCATTTCACCCAAGGATTTTCCCTCACTTATTAATGGTTCCTCCGTTCTAAGAAACGTGACTGAACGCTCGCAGGAGCCTTCTAGAGCGGATGCAAATTTAGAGAGGGCATCAGCACGCTCGTTCTTCGCTCGTGGAACCTGCATTAGATGGAATTCCCTGAATTTGGAAATGATTTCCTTGGCCTTCACCAGATATTGCATTATGGTGGTTTCTCGAGCCTCATAAGTGCCATCAATCTGACTTGCAATCAATTGAGAGTCAACATAGGCGGTGATCCTAGAGGCCCCATTTTGAAGGGCAATTCTGAGCCCTTGGATAAGAGCTTCATACTCGACCTCGTTATTGGTGACTTGAAAGACTAGCTTGATTGCGTAATCAATTTCAACTCCATGGGGTTCTCTGAGGGTCACCCCCGCTCCTCCCCCCTGAGAGGTTGAGGAACCATCCGTGTGCAAGAGCCACAGGCCTTCATCTAATGAGGGTGTGGACTCCAGTCCAAATCGCTCAACCAAGAGATCCGCCACTACTTGAGCCTGTATAGCTGTTCTAGACTTGAAGCTGATGTCGAATTGGCTGAGTTCTATTGACCATTTTATTAACCTTCCTGAGACGTCCGCTTTCAAGAGGACCTGCTTGAGTTGTTGATCTGTAAGCATGGTGACGGAAAGGGTTTGGAAATACGGTCTCAGCCTTCTAGAGGCGTTAACGAGGGCGAAAGCAAATTTCTCTATTTCCATGTATCTCTTTTTTGCCCCCTGCAAGGTTTTGCTCAGGTAATACACCTGTAGGTGCTTAGGCTCGCGTACTTCTACAAGGACTGCGCTCGTGGCCTCTGAGGAAACGAAGAGGTAGATGGACAAGTTCTCCCATGGGATTGGCTTCATCAATAAGGGTGCGCACGAGAGATATTGCTTCATGTCCTACAATGCTTTCTCACACTCCTCGCTCTAGGCAAAATTACGAACGTTACGCAAAATTTTGAAGAATGGCAGATTTCTGCCAGCTGAGCGGGAAATAAACCTGTTCAGGGAGATGATTTTGCCCACCAGCACTTGGACTTCTCTATGATTGCCTTGATCTTTTCCGGATTGGCCTCAATGCCTCTATGACTGACTACATACCCTAAGAATTTTCCTCCTCGAACGCCAAACGTACATTTTGAGGCGTTCAGTTTCATACCATAGTGGCGTAAGATATCAAAGGCTCGTTTAAGGTCATCCAGGTGTGAGTGTTGGTGCTCTCTTTTGACGATCATGTCGTCTACATAGACCTCCATGGACTTCCCAATTTCACGCTCGAACATTCTATTGACAAGGCGTTGATACGTGGCTCCAGCATTCTTGAGTCCAAATGGCATGACCGGGAAACAGTAAACGCCTACATGGACCACAAAGGATGTTTACGGGCAATCCTCGGGCGCTATGAAAATCTGGTAATACCCCAGAAATGCATCCATCATGCTCATAAGTTTGCACCCTGCCGTCGAATCCACTAGCTGGTCAATCCTCGGCAGAGGGTAAGGATCTTTGGGGCATACTTTGTTGAGATCTATAAAATCATTGCACATGCACCATTTGCTAGCGCTCTTGGGCACGAGGACCACGTTTCAGAGCCATTCAGGATACAAGATTTCTTCAATATACTGAGCCTCGAGGAGTTTGTTGACTTCCTCCTCAATGACTTGTCTCCTGAATCCATGAACATCTCTGTTCTTCTATTTGATTGGTTTGAAGGCAGGATCAACATTAAGCCGGTGGACTATAACGCTCGGATCTATTCCAGTCAGATCTGAGGCTTTTTATGTAAATACATCAACATTTTTTCACAGGAAATCGATCATCATGATCTGAGAGGGACCGTCGAGATTGGAGCCTATCTGAGTGGTCTTATCTGGATTTTTGGGCTCCAATTCGATGGTCAAAAATTTCTCGGTAGGCTCAATCCGTACCTCTGGCCTTGGGGCTTCGAGCGCCTGTTTCTTTCCGGTATGTCTGTCATTGGTCCCCTCTGAGGGTTGGTTACCATCACTCTCCGAGGAGGACCCCTCGATATCTCCCGGTGGGCCGTCCTCACTATCTTTTGGTACACTCAGAACTTTTTTCTTGTTCTTCTTTTGTACAGTTTGACCCACTTGCGCTCGGGGCCATCCTCATCCAACTTGGGGAAGTCAACGAATTTTTTGGTAGATCCAGTTTGGACCGCTTACTTGGGCTTGTAACTGCGGAGAGAAAGGATGTAGCATTCCCATGCTTCCTTAATGTTGCAGAGAACTTCCCCCGTTCCCTCGGGGGTGGGGAACTTGACCTTCTGTTGGTAGGTTGAAATGATTGCTTTAAAGTTAATGAGGGCTGGACGCCCAATAATGATATTGTAAGGGAGATCTACTTCAGCGACGGTATATAGAACGCTCAAAGTCTTTCACCGTGGGGCACGACCAAAAGAAGCGAATTTGTCCACGAGGGACAATCTCAGAACCCCCAAAGCCAATAAGGGCTGTTCTGAGGGGTTCGAGGGGCATGTTTGTTATATTCATATTCTGAAACGTGGAATAAGGGAGAACATTCACTGAGCTTCCACTAGCAATTAAAACCCCTTTTTACAACATGGTTGTGGACATCTAAGCTAACCACCATGGGGCAGTCAGAGGTTTCACCGATCCCATGGGGCGTTACAATGTGTTCTAAATCTTTCTCAGTAAATCCCACAACCTCATTCTCCCTCGAGTATGGAGTGTTGTCGACAGATAGTACAGCCTTAGGTTTGGAAGGACTTTGATCATAACTGCGCACATGGCGGTGCCTGGAAGCGTTGGAGTCTCCTCCTAAGGGCCCACTGGCGATCATGTGGATGACGACAAAGGGTTGGTTCTCCATTTCGACAGCTTTCTATTTGTCACGGCTGCTGTCCTCGGGGTGATTGTTGCGAGGGTTCCTTGAGCGTGAGCGGCTTCTTTCCCTAACTCGGGCTCACTCGGTACAGTGTTCATCGTACCTTTTAAGCACCTTCACAATCTCTTTAAGGTGATCCCCGACAATGAGCCTTTGAATCTCGCTCTCAAGCTGACGACACTCGTTGGTATCATGCCCTTTCTCCTTGTGGAAGATACAGTATTTCCCCGAGCGCTTCTAAGCCTCGGTTTTCCTCATTTTTGGCGGCCTTTTAAACAACTTTTTGTCCTCCGTGGAATAGACCTCAACAATCGATCTGTGGAGGGGAATGCGTTCAAACCTGTGTGTGGGGGCCGGGGGGGGGGGGGGGGGAGGTGGGAGGGGGGAAGAGTTTCTCTGAGCGGGAGCTGGGCTGCGGTGGCGGTTCCTATTGGATTCCCCCCTGTCCTCCAGGCCTTTGTCGATGTGAGGGGTATTGGCAAGCTTCTGCGCCCTCGCGATGTACATATCCTCGAGGGTGAAGAAAGAATCAGCTATTTCCATTATCTCCATCAAGGATCGTGGCTTCTTTTTTGCCACTTCTTCTACAAACTCCTTACTGACATAGTTCTTCATGTTGATTGCCCCGAATAGCACATGTCTAAGAAAATCCATCGAGGGCTTCTCTACCAGTAGGATTTTCTTGTTGAACCTCCCCAGAAAGGATCTGAGGGTCTCATTAGGTCCTTGCACCAGGCTGTAGAGAGCTGTGGCAGCAGGCGCTGGTGCCTTCAGAGAGTTAACATGGTTTAAGAAGGTTAGTTGAGCACTTGAGGTTAGTTGAGCAGAAATTATAACTCGAGCAGAAATTTGAAAGCGAGGAAGAAGGTTAGTTGAGCACTTGAAGCGTATTGGATAGTGAAACTTACAAGGGCTGCTTCTTAATCTTATAGCTATAGTGCCAACACTTAATTTCAAAAATATTTCTTCCCATGATCTTTGTTTCTAATGTAGTCATTATCTAAGAAGAGAACGTGTCATCTTCTTTAACAAATAATTAAAAGGAGAAAAGGGCAAAACTGATCACTCGTGTAGTTTGGAAAATTCGCCGAGTTCGGACTAGAATTATTACCTGTGCAATTTGCTTTGGTAATGTGAACATCAATTAATACAAGGAGAGTACCAATTCTTCTTTTATAAGGAGTTCTATGTTAATTTCTAACAGTACAGGAAAGTAAAATACATTTCTTTAGAATAAATCAAAATTACATTGCTAAAATTGGAAAGCAATCGAAAGTACAATTACATTGCAAATATTCTTAAGCAGCCCACAACGAAAGGCCTGTGGTTCCCGCCCTCGTTGTCATGGTCTTCATAGTCCTCCTTCCTCCAGTGATGAGGGACTAGGTTTCGTGGGTTGCGAGCGACTCTGGCCATGGCTCTCTCGTCCCCAGCGTGGGGCACTTGAGATTGTACTCGAGAGAGCTGCTCCACCATGTTTTGTAGCCCGTTCAGCTGGTCCTGTACAGCCGCCAGTTGAGGGTCGCCTCCGTCTCTCCTGCTTGTTCCTCTAGAAATCCTTGACTGGACCTCCTCTTCTATATCCCCCCTCGCTTGAGGGAGTCTCTCTTTCTCAGCTGGGTTTTGTTCCTGCTCAGCCCTCGAGGGAGCTTCTTTTCCTTGCGCTGGAGGTGGGGTGGTGGCTAAGCCCTCAGCACATTTTGGGCAGCCATCGGATGATGTACTTGTAGCCCTCCTATCAGGGGTGCCATCTGAGTGCCCAGGCCCGAGGGGAAGTAGGCAGAAGTAAAGTGTTTCCAAGTGTTTTGGGCAGCTTGCACCTCGCATTGAGCGTAGAGCGCCTGGAATAGTTGAGGTGTCATTTGTGGCATTTCCACTCCTTGGATTTCTTTGGGAATGGATACTAGGAGTTGTAGCGTGCCCACTTGATAGGGCTGAATCATGGGCATCATGCTTGGCATTACTCCGGGCATCACGCTAGGTTGTATGTACATGTGCCCCGGTGGAGGCATCGCCATGGGGTATGCGACGGGGTTGGTGACGGTGGCGGCGGGCACGGGCACCGCAGATGGAATAGCAGAACCTGATTCTCCAGTTCCAAATACTTCAAATGGGAAGGATCCCACCATAGTTTCCTTGCCCCTACCCCTTGGGGCAGCAAGAGGAATATTCCCATCCATGAGGTTGTTACTAGGGGTGGGTGCGGGACGGGTAGTTCGGGATTCGGGGAATTCGGGATCGGGTAGTTCGGGTTCGGGACGGGAAATTTGAAACCCGAGCCCGTCCCAGGAAAGTCGGGTACCCGACCAATCGGGGAATTCGGGTTTCGGGACGAGATCGGGTTCGGGTTCAGGGAGCCCGTATATTCCTTTATTTTTTTAATCAATTAATTTTGGGTTGGGCTTGGACTATCTTTATAGTTTGTAATGGACTATTGGACCAAAATAAAAAGCTGTTGTGGCCCGTGGGGAACTTTGGACATATTTTTTATTTATAATAATAAAGCCCATATTTATAATAATACAAAATCCTCTTTATTTCTCAATAATACAAGATCCTCTTTTATTTCTCAATAATAAAGCCCAAATTTATAATAATACAAGATCCTTTTTATAATGAACCCCGCTGGACAGTCTCCATTCATGCATCTTTTATTTCTCAATAAAAATTTGTTGTACAAGAAAAGCCAAACAATCTTGCAGAAACAAAATAAAGCAGCAGTAGCATTACAAAGCAGTAGACTTTTAGTCATTTAGCCTAAATGTATAAATTATAATATTAATTTATATTATATTCTATTATATATATATATATCAAATGTCTCGTATTATATAATATTATATGTGTTATATTATATATATAATATATATATATATCATATGTGTCGTGTTATATATATATATATATATATATATATATATATATATATATATATATATATTTTTTTTAATTTTAACTATCGGGTATTTCGGGTACCCGATCGGGAATTCGGGTATCAAAATATTACCCGATCCCGAACCCGAACCCGAATTCTTAATCGGGATTAGGGATCCCATCCCAAACTGAAAAATCCCGAACTACCCGTCCCGATCGGGAAATACCCGATCGGGTCGGGTCGGGACCCGAATTACCCGACCCGAATGCCCATCCCTAGGTGTTACCAGTTTGTGCGGCAGTGATATCAGCCCTGCTAGCTCCGCCCCCCGGGTTATCCTCATTCACTGGAGGAAGAACACCTCTGTTGTCCACAACTCCAGATCTTGTTGCTGTCACCATGATTGAAGACTGCTGGTGTTACTTCTGAACTAGCTCAAGAGGAAGAATCTGATGAAAATGAAGATGATGATGTTTCCCACAGATGGCGCCAAAAAATGATGGTGTAAATACTGGAAATGTACTAAATCACCAACACTTTAAGATTTGTTTGAAGAAGGGAAGACCATCACAGGCGTTTGAGCCTCAGGAACTGGGTTTCCCTAAGAGCTTGGGTTTTTCCAGCTAGGATAACACCAGTGGAGAAAATGCAGTGAGAATGCGAAGATGGTGAAGTATGCGGAGCTTGGGAAGAAGAAACCAGAGTAACAATGGAGGAAAAGTGTCCAGTTGTATGCGATGTCTATATGTGATTTTGTATGTGAGATATGACTTAGGGAATGTAAGTAAGAATTTCCCTATTTATACGTTGAGGGCATGGGTGTTTTGGTAAAAGTGACCATGTGGTCCCAAAGCCAATGTTGCCTTAGACAGGTGGCAACGTGTGATGGTATGAAAGCGATATCCCTGAATGATACCTAGTGATAGGCGGTTGCAGTGTGTCAGGCGTGGGGCGTGCACTACCACTGTGTCAGAGGTGGTTGTAGAGCAGCAAACGATCGTGGAGGCACCCAAAGAGCCTCCCCTAGTAACTGGGTGTGCCCTCAAGAGAACCCTTCATTTAAGGCGGGGGTTAACCTCTAGGAAGCGAGTACCCCCTGTACGAGCGTTGGGATACCCAGAACGGATGCTCCCGAGCGTCGGAGCGCTCGAGAGAAAGAGTTCCTTTGGCGCTTGGTCCGAGCGTCGGACGGCTCGAGCGAAGTATGGGCTCGACCACGAGTTCCTTCGCAGCAGGTTCCCCTGGTACGGAAGGGATGGACTCCAGGTAGAGAGCGCTACGTGGGGCTGTAGTGCGAGCGTCAGACGGGATTGGTAAGTAAATCCCACGCTTGTGGCTTGGGCCAAGGCGCGCAAGTCTTAATCCGTGAGATAATGAGTGAATGGGTTGTATCTATTTCGCGAGCCCATTATTACGAGCGTCCAAGCTCTAGAATCTTCAGATAGCTTAGATGAGCCGTTCAGATTGCGCCACGTTTTTTGTGCTGCTCTGAGCATGATTTGGGCCCATCACGTTCGATCCGTGCGATGCACAGAATTATTATAATTATATTATATTTAAAATAATTGAAAATTATCATGGTAGAATATTATTAAATATATATATTGTAACTAAAACAATTAAAAACAATTATTACTGATAAAAATAATAAAAAAAATATATGAACCAAAAAACACAAAAAATTACAAAGTATAATTAAAATTTTTGCTACATATTAAGAATATAATTATATACTTCATATTGTATATAGTTATTTTTTATCTCATAATATTTATAGCATTTAAAAACTATATATTATATTTTTTATGTAATTCAAGAAACAACTTATATCACTAAAATATGGATATGAAAACTAAAGAATAAAAAATAATTAATTAAATTATATTAATAAAAATATAACAAAAATTATTAAAAAAATATCGGTTAGATTAGTGATTTTATTCTAAAAAACGAATTAAAAATTTAAATACAATATTTTCAAATTCGTTAAAACCATACATTTTGTTTAGTATGCTCATTTATTGTGACACATAAACCTAAAATAATATGTATTATGAACAATACACTAAATTTACATCAATTTAATAAATATAATGTTTGTCAAAAGATATTAGTTTATATAGTTGAGATTATAACTATAAAACTTGATTTAAAATTTAAAGTACATATAAATTTATATTCTTTGAAAAAATCTGTTGCATAAAATTGTTTGCATTTTTGAGTCATTCGACTCGCGAAATAAATATAATATTTAAATTGGACTAATAAAATAACGGTTAAGTTAGTGATTATATTTTAAAAGAAATAGTTAAACTTAGTATTTCAATTTTTTAAGGCCAAATAAATTAAGCAGAAAATAGATCGTATAAAGATAATCTTTTTTAAAGTTTTATGGGTAAAAAAAATAAACTTAAAAATTAAAAATATAGAATAATGAAATAGAACATGGGGCAGTTTGAAATAACTCCCCATCAGTTTGGAATATTTTTACTTTACTCCCCCATAAAATTATACAACATAATAGGATATAA
This sequence comes from Lantana camara, assembly GCA_037501455.1. Classification (NCBI taxonomy): domain Eukaryota; kingdom Viridiplantae; phylum Streptophyta; class Magnoliopsida; order Lamiales; family Verbenaceae; genus Lantana; species Lantana camara. The sequence continues at coordinate 2,370,057 of CM074865.1, forward strand.
ATACTACATTAGAACGTTTTAGTACTACATTTTGTAAAAAATATACAACATATTTTGAGATATTTTAAGTGCGACATTTTGTGAAAATTATACGACATTTTTCCAAAATGGGGAGTTAAGTAAAAATGTGATGCACATTTGGAGATTTATCCCACATTACCCGATAGAACTTAGAGAAAGTTAAAGTTAAAGATAATTGACAAATAATGCATCTTCTAAAATAAAGAAAATAATATATATAAAGAAGATTAAGAACATAAACTACAATTAAAAAAAGATAATGAAACAAAAATACAAAAAGATGAAAAAACATAAAAATATTATAAAAGTCAATTAAGAATATATTAAAGCGTGTGTGCAACGATTTACAAACAAAACATAACAACTGATATGTACAAAATAAAATGTTAAATATACGTACATTTCATACCACACAAATATTAGAGAATAAGTATGCAAAAGATTATTTAAAATAAAAAGTTCAACTAATATATATAATTTTCTTAAAAATAAAAAATTTAAAATATATTAAAAGACAATACTAAAGATATTCAATAAATTTATGTATATGCTTAAAGTTGTATTATTTTCACAAAAATTAATATTTCATCAAAAAGCAAGACACAATCATTTTTCATATTTTATATTTCAGAAAAATATTTTATACAAATTCATCGAAAATAATTAATAATCATTAACATTAGAATACTTATATAAAAATATGATTGGAATGATAGTACAAACAATGGATCAGAAAAATAAATATAAAAATTCTCTAACTTTATGCATGAAAGGAACTGCAATCTTCTTCAAGAAATTAACCTGGCTCATTGATAATGGTTGATGTCATATCAATATAAGTGTTCATAAATCATTATCTGATAAAAAATAATAGAAGATCGATCAATAATCTGTTCATTAATAAGAGACATATGCGAATGAAAAATTAAAGAATAAAAACAAAAAGAAGAAATTAACCTGGCTCATTGATAATGGTTGATGTCATATCAATGTAAGTGTTCATAAATCATTATCTGATAAAAAATAATAGAAGATCGATCAATAATCGATTACATGAATGAGAACAAAAACAAAAAGAAGAAAAATGAAGAAGTAGAAATTAAATATAAATATCTGTATGGACAATAAACCCTAAATAATGTTGACAAAAAACATTAAATAATTAGTTTCATTGAATTTAATTATTTTAATTCTGAATTGATATACACTATTTTAGGAATACTTTATAAATTTTTGGGGTTAGAATCATTAATAATATTTCTTCCATTTTAAACTTTGAATATTCAAATTCAAATTTCAAAAGTCATACTTGTTCTATGGAAATTTTAATTTTCTAAGTAATTATTTCTTTAATTCTTTATCAATCTCTTCAATCCTAATTAATAATAGTATTAAATATCACCCTATTCGTAGGGTAGATATCTTGATATATAAAAGTTAACAATTCAATTTTTCTTAATTTAAATCTCATTAATTTTGACATTTATTTTCAAATAAAATAATATATAAAATAAAGATAAGATAATCACATTTTTCTATTGAATTAAAAATGTCAAAAAACCCACAAGATTCCACATAATCAAAATACACAATAAAAAAAAAAATCAAACGTCGTTTTCAAATATATAATAATATAGATATAGATATTGCGATACATTTGGTGCAGAAATTAAGAATGAAGATAATGAGAACATTTACATCTATCTTAAATAGGTAGCTATGTCCTCTTTCTCATCAATGTCTGAGTTGATTCTTCTTTTCTAACATGGTTGAAAGTTGAAACTATGGTCTTATGTATACATTAGTGATCTTTGATGTCTTTTTTCGCGATGCTTCAAGTTCAAAAATACGTAAACAAAGAGTTGACGGAGTGTCGGAGTGGAAACATGAAAAATAGAGATGGCCAAATGCCCTTCAAACCCCATGGCACCACTCCTGACTCCATAGCTAGCTCAAAACGAACACCATTACCATGAATAATCCTCGTTTCTTGATTGCTGTCCTAATCTTGTTACATAGTATCACCACAATTTGCTCAGCCAAAAAAGTTTCCGAAGTAGATGAAAAAAGCCGACAGATGAAATATTTGGAGAGGACATGAGCCTCAAGAGCTATGTGAGTTTGTCATTACAAGAAAATAATATAACACAAGTTGTGGACAACAATTGCTTGTACGAGACGAAAACAACTTGTTGGCTAAAGAGCAATGTCGTCGTCTGTTCTGCGTGTGGCGATCGAATGTTTAGCCTTTTTGCCATCAAACAGAATCAGCATAAGTGAAGTCGTCACCAAACTAGAAAAGATTAGAAGTTTGCGTTGCATATATTGTAATTTCGTAGATAAAACCGGATTATGAAATATGCAGCGGAATTGAATCGTATGCTAACCTCCAGCTATTGCTAATTTCTTATCTCTTGGAGTTACCGAATTGTGCCGGAAAAGCCTTGAGAATTCCTGAACTCAATGTGACACTAGGAGTGATCTTCTAAGCACTCAAAACTTCACAATGATGGAGTGGAGAAAAGACTTTTAGATTTTATGCTTAGGAACCTCCTCCATACGCCCTTTATTTATACACAAGTCTTCCCATCAAGGACTATGTGTTGGGAGGCAAGTTTGACTTAATAGACAAATCAAAAAATTATTGGGCAAATAATAAGGGCATGAATCATGGGATTGATCAAAGGACCAATTTGGTTCAAGAATCATGTGATTGATTTTCTCAATCAATTAATATGATTCTTACATTCTCCCACTTGGTCCGAATGATCTATACGTGCTTGACTAGAAATACAACGCATGAATCATGACGATAATTTCGCTTTACACTGTGAGCAATATCTTCCATATATCACGATGCATTATGTTTCTAAACCTTTCCCAAGTTTCTTGATGAATAAACCCTATGTTCATTCTAGGTCCTTACTTTAAAAATATTTCTCAAACAATCAATAAACGTGTACATAAAACTTTAAATACGAGAAATATCAACTTAATAGAGTTTCATTTATTACCTAGTGGAACCAAGTCCCATTGTGATTACATGATCCTTAAATTTCTATGGTGGCATGCCCTTAGTCAAAGGATCAGCTAACATGAGTTGTGAGTTGATGTGCTCAATGACCACTTTCTCATCCTTAACACGCTCTCGTATGGCTAAATACTTGATGTTAATATGCATGCTTCGACTTCCACTTTTGTTGTTTTTAGCCATAAAGACAGCAGCTGAATTGTCACAATATATCCTTATTGGCTTAGATATCGAATCCATAATTCTAAGCCTAGCAATAAAACTCTTTAACCATACTCCATGTGAGGTAGCCTCAAAACAAGAGACAAGCTGAGCCTCCATAGTAGAAGTGACAATTAAACTTTACTTGGCGCTTCTCCAGGATATAGCTCCACCGGCTAACATGAAAATGTATCCCGATTTTGATTTACGAGAATCAACACAGCCGGCGTAATCAGAATTGGAGTAACCAACCACCTCCAAGCTATCTGATCATCTGTACATAAGCATGTAATCTTTTGTTCCTTGAAGGTATCTCAAAACTTTCTTTGCAGCTTTCCAGTGGTCAAGACCTGGATTGGACTGATACCTTCCCAACATTCCAAGTACAAAAGCTATGCCAGGTCTGGTGCAAATTAAACCTGAGCATACATTAAGCTTCCAACAATAGAAGCATATGGAATGTCCTTTATTTGTTCCATCTCAAAGTTGTTCTTCGAGCATTGACTCAAACTGAACCTATCACTCTTCACAATTTGAGCAACATTGGGTGAACAATCTTTCATTCAAAATCTCTCCAAAATTTTGTTAATATAAGCTTCTTGAGATAGATCTAAATTACCTCGATGTCAATCTTGATGAATCTTGATGCCAATGCCATAAGATGCATCACCCTTATCCTTCATATCAAAATTTTTGGAAAGGACTGTTTCAGCTCATGTAGCATATCTCTGTCATTAGCTGCAAGTTGAATATCATCTACATATAACACGAGAAAACAAATTTGCTCCCACTAACGTTCTGGTATATACATTGATCTAAAATGTTCTTAACAAATCTAAATGAACAGATAACATTACGAAACTTCAAATACTTTTGACGGGAGACTTGTTTCAGTCTATATATAGATTTTTTTAACTTGCATACTAAGTGTTCACCTTCACTAGAGGAAAATCCTTCAGGTTGTTCCATATATACCTATTCCTCTAGATCACCATTAAGGAAGGCTGTTTTCACATCCATTTGTTGCAATTCAAGATCAAAATGAGCTACCAATGCCAATATTATGTGCAAGGAATCCTTTTTAGACAAGGAACTAAAAATCTCAGTGTAATCAATTCCTTGTCACTGTGTGAACCCCTTTGCAACAAGTCTGGCTTTATATCTCTCTATGTTGTTAAATGAGTCTCTTTTTGTAACACCCCATATTTCTGAAGTAGGCCAAGACAACGTTACGAGTGAGTTTCGGAGTTACGCGTTTTATTTACTAATTTATAATTTTACGTTTTATCGAACTTAATTGCTTCTTTATGAAATATGTGCTTATATGTGAAATTGTGAGGCCTTTGTATAATTTAAGAAAGATCAAGAGGATTTAATTAAATTTTGTTTAGAAATTAGGGGGCCTAATGGTTTAACATCAGTTTTGGAAGGACTAGATTGTAAATGAACAGAAAAAAATGAGCAGATTGTTTTCTAGCAACACACGTGCATGCCTACTAAGCTTGCCTTTCAATTCTAAATTTGGATTAAAACAAAGAGAGCTGCCTTTTTCTCATTTTCCATACACATCCGATTCCATGCTTTCCTTTCTTACAATTGAAGAACAAGAGAGTTCAGCCCTTAAACAAGAGAGTTCAGCCCGTAAGTATATACGCAGCAGCTCCATCGTCACCTTCCTCTTCCCTTTGCTACGTGCGGCCGAGACCACCACCATCTCTCAACCTTTTTAATTCTCTTTGAATAGGTAAGAAGTATTCCCTTCACCTCTTTCTTTCTACCTAAAGACTGATAGGATGGTGTATTCGATTATGGTTTGATGAAAATTGGTCTATTATTAGAGCTTACATGAAATTTTGCTTAAAAATGGTGGAAAACCATGTTAGGAGATAGATTTCTTGTTGAATTCATGACTTCGGCTAGTTTATATTCTGAGGTGATGAACGAGTTGATGAACTTTGTGATTCTGGTAGTTGGAATGCCTGGATTATTGGTTCGTTTAAGTGTTTATATGCTTAAGAGTGATGTACTTTTCATTTGGCATGAATTCTTGATTTTTACTTATGTGACAGCATGTCTGCGTAAGATTTCAAATGCAAATTCCGAGCTCGTGCGAGGCCATTTTCAAAAACTGTTTTAACTGGAGATTGATAACATATTAAAGTTCATATCTGCCAAGTTTCGTAATTTTCCGAGCCCGTTTGACACCTCGAAAAAATCCCGAAAGTTGCCGCAGTCCCCTGTTTTTACCCTGTTTTCTGATCTGGAACAGCAGCTGAGCAGAGGGACTAAATCTTCGAATTTTGCAAAACCGTTTTACAGAGGACTACCTATATGTGTTGGGAGTATACCTATTAAGTTTCAGAATTTTCCGACTTCGTTTGGTATGGTAAACAGGCCAGTTTTTGAAAGGTGTCGCTGCAGCCAAGTTGCTGTATTGTTTGAACTTTGACAGCTTATACGCAGAGAATTCCGACGTAAATTCCGAACTCATAAGACCTCAATTTTCAAAACTGTTTTTATTGGATACTCCTAGCATATTGAGGTTTATGTCCGTCAAAATTTAGGTTAATCCGAGTTCATTTGATACCCGAGAAAAATTCGAAACGACTCAGCTGTCCCCTGTTTTCCGGTCTGGACTAAAGGCTTGAGAAGAGTGAGTAAACGTATGAATTTCTCAAAACTGTTTTACAGGGGTACTTATGAATGTATCGAGTATGTCCCCGTAAACTTTCAGATTAATTCGACTTCATTTGATAGGGTAACGGTAAACTTTTTGGAAATGTGTTTCTGCAGTAATAATCCTGTTTTTCCATTGTCTTTGTTCTATAATCTGTAATAATACAGAAACATCCAGAGATTGAGGCCTATACCACGTGAAAGGTCTACGTGTCTAGTTTACTAGGAATTTTACGGTTCGTTAAAATAATATCCGAGCAATAAGTTATGACGAAATTTCTACAACGTGTGCATGAATAAAGTTTCTGCACAAATGTGCTGCGTTTGATGTGAGTTATCAAGAATTCTTGAAGAACGTAGGGCACTCAGAGATCATCACAAGCATTCAGGTCCTCCTATTTCAATGTCGGCAAGACGTCAAGAATTCAAAGATGGTTTACGACAAGGACTAATAGATTTCAAAAACATTGATGTTTCATTTGAAAATTTTCCGTATTATCTAAGTGAGGCCACTAAGAATGTTCCTATTGCTTCAACGTATATACATTTGAAGTGTAATATATTTGCGAAATTTACTTCTGATCTCCCTTCAGTATGTCCAAGAATTTTGTATGAATATTGCATGAATTCTGTCATCATGATTTCCCTATCTCGTTTCCATGGTTTCTGCAGCACCTATTCCAAATTTTCAACCATAAACATGCTGATACAATTACATGTTTTAATTACATTACGTGGCATTAATCATGCATTTAAACATGTTCGCTCCATCTCATAACTCTTATTACATCTTATATCATCTCATTACATTACGCTTCATTGCCGAGCGTCCTTATTTGGTCTTATTAGAGTCTAATGTTACCCGTACTTGTGTCATGTGTCCAGGTGATCCTCCCGAGGATCCGATCGTTTAGGTTATCTTGTTCTCCTGCCCTTTTGTCGAGGTCATCCAGGTGAGGTTTATCTTCTTGCTGCAACCAATAGCCTATACCTATACAACCTACATGAGTTGGCTTTGCTCCTCGCTTGTGGCATATTATATGTATATGTATATGTATACTATAACAGATACGTGATTGACTACCATATTATTGATTTTATTAAAAGCGTATTGCAAACACTAAATGGGTTATATATATATATGTTCTCGAGTGAGTTCATGACTTTAAACAAATGAAACGAAAGTGTTTTACATGCATTGCATGAACGAGTGCTTGTTAAATGAATCCTCAATGGTAATTCCATTGGGAAGGGATCCGAGGCAACGTGTACGAGGTGATCCGGGGAGGCAACGGGCCGACAGAGAACCTTAATCGCGACCTCTACAGGGGCCCGTATTATCATCGGAGGTAGTTGATAATGCGCGTGTCTACTGTGACCGGTACGCCGAAGGAGCATAGTACCGAAATGGGCTATGACTCGAGTGTTATTGGACGTAAGGGCCTAATTAACCCTTTCGTCACCCGGAGGAAGAAGGAAGGATTTCTTGTTATTGTTATTGATCGTGTTTGATTGTGGAGTAAAGGTTGGAGAATGGCATAACTCGGTGCCAAATTGATTGATTGAAAAACCCTTAATTCGATATAGTCCCATTGTTCTTAAACCTAAAATGATTGTATCGATATTAGAAGATAAAAAGGGACTATATCGGGTCAAGGTGATTGCATTGTATTGTATTGCATACCTCTTCTCTTGCATTATATACCTTGTATATTGTTCCCGCCTCACCAGTCACTCGACTGACTCTCTTCCTCTCTCTTTCTTGTTTCCCTTATTGGATGCAGGTTGGAGTCGACTAGGCGGCGTGTGTGTCTAGTCCTTTTTCTATAGAGTCGAGTTCAACTAGGATTACTGTGAGCCCGTACTTAACTTACTTTTGTTAATGGCATGTATATTAATGATATGAGTTGAATACTGATTACTTTTGATAACTATGGCCAGTACGGCCTAGCCGTAGGAGGTTTGTTTTAGGCTCGTGTAACTAGCTTGCGTATATAGGGTTATGAAGTTTGAACTAGCATGCTTTAAATATTATCGGTCTGTGATCACTGCTTGTGTAATTCTTTATTCGCTTCCGCTAGTGTATGCTTTCTCTGACGACTGTCCGTCTAGTGCCGCCTAGTTAGTCGTGGGTCTTGAGTGTCTCCCGTTCGCTAGTGCTTGGTGTGTATACGGATTGCCCATTTCGTATATGTACTGTGTACTAGTGCGGGGGATGTGATGGCTCTACGTTCGGGGCGTCACATCCTTTTGTGGTATCAGAGCTCTAGGTTCAAAACTGGAGCTCTAGTGTCGAGTTTGTTAGTCTAAGTCGCTCGGCATAGGAACAATGTGCTTTCGTGTGCTTTTCTTGTTTAAATTTGGTTGAATTGATTGAACGCTCTCTTATTTGTTCATTATTTCAAATAGTTGCATTCTAACCTTCATGCATGTATGTTATTGTTTGTTTAAAGGACAATGCCTCAGCATAGATGTCTGCGCGACCTTTATCCATCTCCTCCTCGTCACGAACAAAACCCACCTCCTGCTCCTCAAGAGCAAGTCCCTCCTCCTCCTCCACCGCCGAATGCTAATGAAGCGTATGCTGCTATGTATCATTATTATCAAGGGCGAATGGAAACAGCTTATGAAAAATTCAAGAAGAATAATCCTCCGCAGTTCATCTGCACCACTGATGATATTCAAGCAGAACATTGGTTGAAGCAAATCACGAGGATCTTTGAGATTTGCCCTTGTTCGGAGGTTGAAAAGGCTAAATGTGCTATACATCTTTTACAAGAGAGTGCTTATAATTGGTGGGAGGAAGTTCAGCTAAAATTAGATCAAGAAGGGATAGAAGTTACTTGGGAAATTTTCACTCAAGAGTTTCGAGCCAATTATATTCCCCGAGTGGCTCGGGAGCGACGAGAAGCAGAGTTTATGGACCAAAAACAAGGAAATCATACGGTGGCCGATTACATCGCAGAGTTCAATCGATTGGCCCCTTATGCTAGGCATATTACGAGCGATGAGGCTCGTAAGAGTAATAAGTTTGTCAATGGGCTCCGCTATGATATTCGAAAGGAGCTGTTAGGCCGAAACGTAGATATCTGGACTAAAGCTACCAGAAAGGCATCAATGATTGAGGCCCAAATAGCACAGCTTCGCAAAGAAGGAGCTTATTTGACTCCAGGCTCGAGTTCAGGATCAAAAAGGCCTTCTTCTCACCAGGCACAACCCTTCAGGGGTAATGAGAAGAAGCCACGCCCAACTGGGGCACCATCCATGCCACCTCGCCCATCCGGGGCACTTGCGTTACCGCCACGGACAGCAGGGGCACCTGCACCCAAACAAGGACGACCCAGATTTGATCCGTGCAAGTACTGTGGAAAGCCTAGTCATTTGGAGAATGACTGTTGGTTTAAGTTAGGAAAGTGCCTAGTCTGTGGTCATCCTGATCATACAGTAGAAACTTGTCCGAAAAAGAAAAAGATGCCAAAGCCAGCGGTCTATGGGCGAGCCTATGCCCTCGAAGGTGAAGATCATGAAGCTCCTGAGATCGATCCAAATGTTGTGGTTGAAGGTACTATACACATACATGATACATGCATTCATACCTTATATGATCCGGGTGCTACACACTCGTTTATTGCGCATGATATAGCTGTTTCTTTGCTTTTACCTGTTTTATGTGCTGAGGTGATGTTTGTTATAAGCTCACCTTTGGGAGGCCGTATAGAAACCGATCGTGTGTTTAAGGATTGTCCGGTGAGAATTGAGGGCAAAGCTTATCCCGCCACGTTGATTGAGATGCCGATGAAACGCTATGGAGTTATTCTCGGTATGGACTGGCTTTACGAGCATCGAGCATTGGTTGATTGCTTTAGAAAGCGGGTTGTTTTGGGATCCGAAACGATCAAGGGTGAGAGATCAAATGAAAGTTCCTTCATTTCGATGATAGAGGCGAAGAAAATGGTCTGAGATGGAGCAACCGGATACATTGCGTACTTGTTGAATCAACCCAAGGATCAAGCTAAACTTGAAGAAATAGAGGTGATCAAGGAATTCACGGATGTGTTCCCTGAGGATCTGGGTACCTTACCCCCAGAGAGAGAGATTGAATTTGTGATCGACCTCTATCCAGGTGCCGAGCCACACTCAAAAACTCCATATAGGATGGCTCCAGCAGAACTTAAAGAACTGAAGACACAACTAGATGAACTCTTGGCTTGTGGTTATATTCGTCCGAGCATCTCTCCCTGGGGTGCTCCAGTTCTTTTTGTAAAGAAGAAAGACGGCTCGTTGCATATGTGCATCGATTATAGAGAGCTCAACCGGATGACGATCAAGAATAAGTATCCACTCCCTCATATTGAAGAATTGTTTGATTTATTGCAAGGATCGAGAGTTTATTCCAAACTTGACCTAAGACAAGGATACTACCAATTGCGCATCAAAGAGAGCGACATTCCAAAGACAGGGTTCAATACTCGGTATGGACACTTCGAGTTTGCCGTGATGCCTTTTGGTTTGACAAATGCTCCAGCAGCTTTCATGGATATGATGCATAGAGTCTTCCGGCCATACTTAGATAAGTTTGTCGTGATTTTCATCGATGATATCCTCGTATACTCTAAGTCTGAGGAAGAGCATGCTCAACATCTCCAGATCGTACTTGAGACTCTTCGAGAGCATAAGTTGTATGCTAAGTTTAGTAAGTGTGAATTCTGGATCGATAGAGTGGCGTTCTTGGGGCATATTATCTCCGGAAGTGGGATAGAAGTCGATCCTTCAAAGATCGAGACCGTTATGCAGTGGGAACAACCTAAGAGTGTTTCAGAGGTTAGAAGTTTCCTAGGTCTTGCAGGGTATTACAGGAGGTTCGTTCAAGATTTCTCAAAAATTGCAGCTCCTCTCACTCAGTTAACGAAAAAGGATTCTAAGTTCGAGTGGAATGAATCTTGCGAGGCTAGCTTTCAGAAGCTGAAGGAAAAGCTGACCTCAACTCCAATCTTGACTTTGCCAGAAGGTTTAGAAGGCTTTACCGTCTATACCGATGCTTCGAAAGAGGGACTGGGATGCGTCCTTATACAGCATGGCAAGGTGATCGCATATGCTTCAAGGAAACTTTAACCTCATGAGCTGAATTATCCTACACACGACTTGGAGCTTGCAGCAGTTGTGTTCGCACTTGCTAAGTGGCGTCACTACTTATACGGTACCACGTTCGAGGTTTTTACTGACCATCAGAGCCTCAAATACTTATTTACTCAAAAAGAGCTAAACATGAGGCAACGCCGATGGATGGAGTTTCTTGAAGACTACGATTGCACGATCAAATACCATCCAGGCAAGGCGAATGTTGTAGCAGATGCTTTAAGCAGAAAAGCAAATCTCTCAAGTCTTGAAGTTGGTTTGGGGAGTGATGAGTCCGAGGCTCTAGTCCTTAGAGCTCGAGTGGCTAACATTTCAGTTCAACCAGTTTTGAAGCAGAGAATTGTAGATTCTCAAGCTACAGATACGTGGATGCAAAATCAGATTGAGAGGTCCAAGATTGACCCGCAATCCCCATTTGGATTTGATGAGACGGGTATCTTCAGATTCAAAACCCGAGTGTGTGTTCCTTTGGAATTAAGACAAGAGATCTTAAAGGAAGCACACAAAGCTGCTTATTCCGTTCATCCAGGTGGAAACAAGATGTATCGAGATTTGAAGCAAGCCTATTGGTGGCCAGGCATGAAGCGGGACATTGCTGAGTGCGTTAAAAAGTGCTTAACTTGTCAACAGGTTAAGGCAGAACATCAGAAACCGGGAGGTTTCCTTCAGCCATTACCTATCCCAACATGGAAATGGGAGCAAGTCACAATGGATTTCGTTTCAGGGTTGCCGAAGGCTCGAGGCGGTGTCGATGGTATCTGGGTGATAGTTGATCGCCTCACGAAATCTGCTCACTTTCTTAAGATTCGGATGTCTGACAAGGTAAACAAACTAGCTGATCTTTATTGCAAAGAGATAGTGAGACTACATGGAATTCCGGTTAGCATCGTATCAGATCGGGATCCGAGGTTTACGTCAAAATTGTGGCAAGATGTGCAGAAGTGCCTTGGGACTCGTTTGAACTTCAGTACCGCTTCGCACCCACAAACCGATGGCCAATCTAAAAGGGTAATTCGGTATTTAGAAGATATGCTTCGGGCTTGCATTCTCGACTTTGGCGGCAAGTGGGACCAACACTTAACTCTTATTGAGTTTGCCTATAACAACAGCTACCAGGCCTCCATAGGAATGGCCCCTTATGAAGCACTCTACGGTCGTAAATGTCGATCTCCTTTATTTTGGGACTTAGATGAATGGAGATGGTCCGAAGACGGGATTGAAAGAACATACAAGCCGAAAGTCATTCAAGAGGCTATAGAAAAGGTTAAAATAATCCAGCAAAGAATGAAAGCAGCCCAGGATCGTCAGAAAAGTTACGCTGATCGAAGAAGACGTCACTTGGAGTTTGAAGTAGGGGAGAAAGTGTTCTTAAAAGCTACTCCGCGAAAGGGATTTGCGAGGATAGGCAAAGGAGGAAAGCTCAGTCCTCGTTACTTGGGACCGTTTGAAATTCTTGAACGAATTGGAGAAACCGCCTATCGTCTAGATTTACCTCCAAACCTTACTGGGATACATAACGTGTTCCATATCTCTCAATTGAAGAAGTATCTCCCTGATGAATCAGAGGTGTTACCGGTGGAAGAGACACCGCTTGAACCCGACTTGACTTTTGTTCAGAGACCCGTAAAGATTTTGGATCGTAAGATTCAAGAATTGAGGAACAAGAGCATCCCACTAGTTAAGGTTTTGTGGAGAGATCAAAAGAACGAAGAAGCTACGTGGGAAACTGAAGAAAAGATGCGGCGTTTACATCCCAAACTTTTCAGTACTAATCAAGAGAATCTGAGGACAGATTCTTTTAAAGGAGGGGAGGTTGTAACACCCCATATTTCTGAAGTAGGCCAAGACAACGTTACGAGTGAGTTTCGGAGTTACGCGTTTTATTTACTAATTTATAATTTTACGTTTTATCGAACTTAATTGCTTCTTTATGAAATATGTGCTTATATGTGAAATTGTGAGGCCTTTGTATAATTTAAGAAAGATCAAGAGGATTTAATTAAATTTTGTTTAGAAATTAGGGGGCCTAATGGTTTAACATCAGTTTTGGAAGGACTAGATTGTAAATGAACAGAAAAAAATGAGCAGATTGTTTTCTAGCAACACACGTGCATGCCTACTAAGCTTGCCTTTCAATTCTAAATTTGGATTAAAACAAAGAGAGCTGCCTTTTTCTCGTTTTCCATACACATCCGATTCCATGCTTTCATTTCTTACAATTGAAGAACAAGAGAGTTCAGCCCTTAAACAAGAGAGTTCAGCCCGTAAGTATATACGCAGCAGCTCCATCGTCACCTTCCTCTTCCCTTTGCTACGTGCGGCCGAGACCACCACCATCTCTCAACCTTTTTAATTCTCTTTGAATAGGTAAGAAGTATTCCCTTCACCTCTTTCTTTCTACCTAAAGACTGATAGGATGGTGTATTCGATTATGGTTTGATGAAAATTGGTCTATTATTAGAGCTTACATGAAATTTTGCTTAAAAATGGTGGAAAACCATGTTAGGAGATAGATTTCTTGTTGAATTCATGACTTCGGCTAGTTTATATTCTGAGGTGATGAACGAGTTGATGAACTTTGTGATTCTGGTAGTTGGAATGCCTGGATTATTGGTTCGTTTAAGTGTTTATATGCTTAAGAGTGATGTACTTTTCATTTGGCATGAATTCTTGATTTTTACTTATGTGACAGCATGTCTGCGTAAGATTTCAAATGCAAATTTCGAGCTCGTGCGAGGCTGTTTTCAAAAACTGTTTTAACTGGAGATTGATAACATATTAAAGTTCATATCTGCCAAGTTTCGTAATTTTCCGAGCCCGTTTGATATCTCGAAAAAATCCCGAAAGTTGCCGCAGTCCCCTGTTTTTACCCTGTTTTCTGATCTGGAACAGCAGCTGAGCAGAGGGACTAAATCTTCGAATTTTGCAAAACCGTTTTACAGAGGACTACCTATATGTGTTGGGAGTATACCTATTAAGTTTCAGAATTTTCCGACTTCGTTTGGTATGGTAAACAGGCCAGTCTTTGAAAGGTGTCGCTGCAGCCAAGTTGCTGTATTGTTTGAACTTTGACAGCTTATACGCAGAGAATTCCTACGTAAATTCCGAACTCATAAGACCTCAATTTTCAAAATTGTTTTTATTGGATACTCCTAGCATATTGAGGTTTATGTCCGTCAAAATTTAGGTTAATCCGAGTTCATTTGATACCCGAGAAAAATTCGAAACGACTCAGCTGTCCCCTGTTTTCCGGTCTGGACTAAAGGCTTGAGAAGAGTGAGTAAACGTATGAATTTCTCAAAACTGTTTTACAGGGGTACTTATGAATGTATCGAGTATGTTCCCGTAAACTTTCAAATTAATTCGACTTCATTTGATAGGGTAACGGTAAACTTTTTGGAAATGTGTTTCTGCAGTAATAATCCTGTTTTTTCATTGTCTTTGTTCTATAATCTGTAATAATACAGAAACATCCAGAGATTGAGGCCTATACCACGTGAAAGGTCTACGTGTCTAGTTTACTAGGAATTTTACGGTTCGTTAAAATAATATCCGAGCAATAAGTTATGACGAAATTTCTACAACGTGTGCATGAATAAAGTTTCTGCACAAATGTGCTGCGTTTGATGTGAGTAGGGGTGGCAAAATGGGTTGAACCCAATGGGTCCAACCCATTATAGGTGGGTTGGGTTGGATTGGTTTTGATGAAATTTAAATTGGGTTGGTTTGGGTTGGGTCAATGATGGGTTAGGAAAGTAATGGGTCCTTAATGGGTTATGGTGGGTTGATATTGGGTTTGAGTTGGGTCTTTAATGGTTTAAGATTAATTATCAAATTTTAGTGTTTTATTACTATTTTACCCTCCCCATAAATTAAATATTATATTTTTATTCATAAACTTTTTAAACATAATTACACATTTTTTACACATACTAACACATATTTACACACACTAACACAATTTTACACATATTTTCACACAATAACATATTTTTTACACACATTTACACATTAACATAATTTTACACGTATTTTCACACACGAACACGATTTTTAACTCGTTTGCCAAATTTTTAACCTGTTCTTTATTTTAGACTCGTTTGACCCATTTTGGATCAATTTCACTCATTTTTCAACCCGTTCAATCTATTTTGGACTCGTTTGACCCGTTTTTGACCATTTTAACCCGGTTTTTGACTTATTCGACCTATTTTGGACTCGTTTGACCAGTTTTGGACCCGTTTCATCCATTTATCGACCTATTAGACCTGTTTTGGACTTATTTGGCCCATTTTGAGCTCGTTTCACCTGTTTTTCAACTTATTCAACTTATTTTGGACTCGTTTGACCCATTTCGGACCATTTTAATCGATTTTTCGACCTATTCGACCAATTTTGGACTCGTTTGACCAGTTTTGGACCTCTTTCACTCGTTTTTCAACCTATTCGATCTATTTTGGACTCGTTTGGCCCATTTTAGACCTATTTCACCGATTTTTTATGTGTGTGATTATTTTAGACCCATTTGATCCGTTTTTTGAATTGTTCAACCAATTTGGACTTGTTTCAACCTATTTTTAGCATGTTTACTCTAACGTACCATATATATCCAAATTTGGTGAATATGATCTAAAATGGGCCAAATAGATCCAAAATAAGTAAAATGGATCCAAATGGGTAAAATGGATCCAACTGGGCTAAATGGATCCAAATGGGTTAAATGGATCCAACTGGGCTAAATGGATTCAAATGGGTTAAATGTGGGTTAAATGGATCCAAGTGGGTTAAATGGATCCAAGTGGGTAAAATGGATCCAGATGGGTATAATGGATCCAAGTGGGTAAAATGGACCCAAAATGGGTAAAATGGACCCAGATGGGTAAAATGGATCCAAGTGGGTAAAATGGACCCAAAATGGATAAAATGAATCCAAATGGGTAAAAGGGATCCAACTGGGTAAAATCTGGATAAAATGTGGGTAAAATGGATTCAAGTGGGTAAAATGGATCCAAGTGGGTAAAATGGATCCAAGTGGGTAAAATAAATCCAAACGGGTAAAATGTGGGTTAAATGGATCCAAGTGAATAAAATGGATCCAAGTGGGTAAAATGGACCCAAAATGGGTAAAATGGATCCAGATGGGTAAAATAGATCCAAGTGGGTAAAATGGACCCAAAATGGATAAAATGAATCCAAATGGGTAAAATGTGGGTTAAATGAATCCAATTGGGTAAAATATGGGTAAAATGGATTCAAGTGGGTAAAATGGATCCAAGTGGGTAAAATGGATCCAAAATGGGTTAAATGGATCCAAGTGGGTAAAATGGATTTTAGTGGGTAAAATGGATCCAAATGGGTAAAATGGATCCAAGTGGGTAAAATAAATCCAAACGGGTAAAATGTGGGTTAAATGGATCCAAGTGGATAAAATGGATCCAAGTAGGTAAAATGGATTCAAATAGGTAAAATGGATCCAAAATGGGTTAAATGGATCCATATGGATAAAATGGATCCAAATGGGTAAAATATGGGTTAAATGGATACAAGTGGATCCACAATTGGTAAAATGGATCCAAATGGGTAAAATTGATCCAAGTAGGTAAAATGGATTCAAAATGGGTAAAATTGATACAAATAGGTAAAATAAATACAAATTGGTAAAATTGAATCGAAATGGGTAAAATGGTTCCAAATTGGTAAAATTTGGGTAAAATTGATCCAAATGGGTAAAATTGATCCAAGTGGGAAAAATGAATCCAAATGGGTAAAATTGATCCAAAATGAGTAAAATGGATACAAATGGGTAAAATGGATCTAAATGGATAAAATGGATCCAAAATGGGTAAAGTAGATCCAAAACGGGTGAAAAGGGTCCAAAACGAGTCGAACGATTCCAAAATAGGACAAATAGGTCAAAAAACAAGTTAAAAGAGAGTCCAAAATAGGTCAAGAGGTCAAAAACGGGCCTAAAACAAGTAGAACGAATCCAAAATAGGTCGAACAGGTTGAAAAAAGGGTGAGATGGGCTTCAAACGGTTCAAAACGAGTCTAAATAGATTTAACAGGTTCAAAAAAGGGTTAAAATAGCCCAAAATGGGCCAAACGAGTCAAAAATAGAACGAACATATCAAAAAACGGGCGAAATAGGTTTAAAACGGGTCAAATTAGTCCAAAATAGGTCAAATAGGTCGAAATACGGGTTGAAATGGCAAAAAATGGGTCAAAGGAGTCTTAAATAAGACAAACAAGTCGAAAAACGAGTGAAACGATCCCAAAATGGGTCAAATGATTCCTAAAAAGGTCGAATAGGTCGAAAACGGGTGAAAAGGCCCAAAACGAGTCGAACGAGTCAAAAATAGGTCGAACAGATTGAAAATTGGGTGAAATGGGTCCAAAACGGGTCAAACGAGTCCAAAATAGGTCGAACAGGTTGAAAATTGGGTGAAATGGGTCAAAAACGGATCAAATGATTCCTAAAAAGGTCGAATAGGTCGAAAAACGGATGAAAAAGGCCCAAAACGAGTCGAACGAGTCAAAAATAGGTCGAACAGATTGAAAATTGGGTGAAATGGGTCCAAAACGGGTCAAACGAGTCCCAAATAGGTCGAACATGTCGAAAAACGGGTGAAACAGACCAAAAATGGGTTAAACGAGTCTAAAATAAAACGAACATGTCGAAAAACGAAAAAACGGACTCAAAATAGACCAAATGAGTTGAAAATATATTAATTGGGTCAAATAAATCCAAAATAAGTTAAATATATTAGTGAAGGGTATATTGGACATTTAAGTACTTGAATTGAGTTGGAACTCATTAATAACCCATTATTGAACCCACTAACAAACCATTAAAAACCCATTAAGAACCCAACCCATTAAGAACCCATTAGTATAGAACCCATTTTTGACCCAATCCATTTAGACCCAACCCATATGAACCCAACCCAAAACCAGCCCAACCCACCCATTTGCCACCCCTAGATGTGAGTTATCAAGAATTCTTGAAGAATGTAGGGCACTCAGAGATCATCACAAGCATTCAGGTCCTCCTATTTCAATGTCGGCAAGACGTCAAGAATTCAAAGATGGTTTACGACAAGGACTAATAGATTTCAAAAACATTGATGTTTCATTTGAAAATTTTCCGTATTATCTAAGTGAGGCCACTAAGAATGTTCCTATTGCTTCAACGTATATACATTTGAAGTGTAATATATTTGCGAAATTTACTTCTGATCTCCCTTCAGTATGTCCAAGAATTTTGTATGAATATTGCATGAATTCTGTCATCATGATTTCCCTAGCTCGTTTCCATGGTTTCTGCAGCACCTATTCCAAATTTTCAACCATAAACATGCTGATACAATTACATGTTTTAATTACATTACGTGGCATTAATCATGCATTTAAACATGTTCGCTCCATCTCATAACTCTTATTACATCTTATATCATCTCATTACATTACGCTTCATTGCCGAGCGTCCTTATTTGGTCTTATTAGAGTCTAATGTTACCCGTACTTGTGTCATGTGTCCAGGTGATCCTCCCGAGGATCCGATCGTTTAGGTTATCTTGTTCTCCTGCCCTTTTGTCGAGGTCATCCAGGTGAGGTTTATCTTCTTGCTGCAACCAATAGCCTATACCTATACAACCTACATAAGTTGGCTTTGCTCCTCGCTTGTGGCATATTATATGTATATGTATATGTATACTATAACAGATACGTGATTGACTACCATATTATTGATTTTATTAAAAGCGTATTGCAAACACTAAATGGGTTATATATATATATGTTCTCGAGTGAGTTCATGACTTTAAACAAATGAAACGAAAGTGTTTTACATGCATTGCATGAACGAGTGCTTGTTAAATGAATCCTCAATGGTAATTCCATTGGGAAAGGATCCGAGGCAACGTGTACGAGGTGATCCGGGGAGGCAACGGGCCGACGGAGAACCTTAATCGCAACCTCTACGGGGGCCCGTATTATCATCGGAGGTAGTTGATAATGCGCGTGTCTACTGTGACCGGTACGCCGAAGGAGCATAGTACCGAAATGGGCTATGACTCGAGTGTTATTGGACGTAAAGGCCTAATTAACCCTTTCGTCACCCGGAGGAAGAAGGAAGGATTTCTTGTTATTGTTATTGATCGTGTTTGATTGTGGAGTAAAGGTTGGAGAATGGCATAACTCGGTGCCAAATTGATTGATTGAAAAACCCTTAATTCGATATAGTCCCATTGTTCTTAAACCTAAAATGATTGTATCGATATTAGAAGATAAAAAGGGACTATATCGGGTCAAGGTGATTGCATTGTATTGTATTGCATACCTCTTCTCTTGCATTATATACCTTGTATATTGTTCCCGCCTCACCAGTCACTCGACTGACTCTCTTCCTCTCTCTTTCTTGTTTTCCTTATTGGATGCAGGTTGGAGTCGACTAGGCGGCGTGTGTGTCTAGTCCTTTTTCTATAGAGTCGAGTTCAACTAGGATTACTGTGAGCCCGTACTTAACTTACTTTTGTTAATGGCATGTATAATAATGATATGAGTTGAATACTGATTACTTTTGATAACTATGGCCAGTACGGCCTAGCCGTAGGAGGTTTGTTTTAGGCTCGTGTAACTAGCTTGCGTATATAGGGTTATGAAGTTTGAACTAGCATGCTTTAAATATTATCGGTCTGTGATCACTGCTTGTGTAATTCTTTATTCGCTTCCGCTAGTGTATGCTTTCTCTGACGACTGTCCGTCTAGTGCCGCCTAGTTAGTCGTGGGTCTTGAGTGTCTCCCGTTCGCTAGTGCTTGGTGTGAATACGGATTGCCCATTTCGTATATGTACTGTGTACTAGTGCGGGGGATGTGATGGCTCTACGTTCGGGGCGTCACACTTTTTGTTTTGATGACCCATTTGCATCCAATAGCCTTTAGACCATTAGGCAACTGAACGAGATCCCAGACACCATTACACTTCATAGAACTCATTTCTTCTTTCATGGCATTGTACCATAATTTTGAATTTTCGTAACTCATGGCTTGCGAAAAGGATTTGGGGTCATTCTCAACATTATAGTCGGATTCTTGAAGATATACAACATAGTCACTAGGAATTGCTGATATCTTTTCCCTAGTAGATTTTTTAATGTTGGGGAAACATTTTCCTGAGGGATATGTTGCTCAACTTGTTCAATAGTTTGCGAATTAGCTTGAACAACTTGATCTACTAGGTCATTCTCAACAACCTGTGGAATCTCATTGATTGGTGGTTCAACAACCGGTTGTACCTCAGGGTTGTTGTGAACAATGACCAATCTCTCACTTGAAGAAGGATGTTGACTTGTCACAGGATTATCCTGAATAAAATCAGTCCCACTAATTGAGTCATTTTCAAGAAATTTTGCATTTCTTGATTCCACAATCCTTGTGCTATGTGATGGACAATAGAATCTGTATCCCTTAGACCTTTCGGCATAACTGATAAAGTATCTACTTATGCTCCGAGGATCCAGCTTCTTTTCTTGTGGATTGTAAAATCTTACTTCACATGGGCATCCACATACGCGTATATGTTGTAAACTCGGTTTTCAACCCTTAAATAACTCAAATGGTGTCTTAGAGACAGCCTTGGTTGGGACTCGATTCAATATGTAAGCTGCTGTTTTAAGAGCTTTAACCCATAAGGACTTAGGCAGCTTTGAACTGCTAAACATACTGCGCACCATATCCATTAATGTTCGATTTCTTCATTCCGCAACACCATTTTGATCAGGTGATCCCGGTATGGTATATTGGGTAACTATACCGTTATCCTAAAGAAATTTGGCAAATAGACCTAGTGTTTGTCCATCTTCTGTATATCTACCATAATACTCACCACCTCGATCCGTTCTCACAATCTTAATTTGCTTCCGCATTGTTTCTCTACTTCAGCCTTGAATGCTTTAAAGGCTTCTAGAGCTTCATTTTTGTGATGAAGCATGTAGAGATAAATATAACGTGAGTAATCATCTATAAAGGTGATGAAATATTTCTGACCATAAGCATCCATATCTGGGCAACAAATATCAGAATGGATGATTTCTAATATGGTAGAAATTCTCTTGGCGCCCCTTTTAAACTTATTAGTCTGCTTTCCCTTTATGCAGTCTATACAAGTATCAAAATCAATAAAATCTGAAATACTAAGTATTCCGTCATTTACTAATCTTTTAATTCGCTCAATGGAGATATGTCCCAATCTCTGATGTCATAGAGTAGAGGAATCCTCATTTATAACACATCGTTTAGTACCAACTTGAATATGCATAGCACTATGAGTGACATCATTTTGTAATTTAATGAAATAAAGACCATCAATTAATAAATCATTCCCAACAAGTTTAGACTTATAATATAAATTGAAATTATTGTTCAAAAAACAGAAATTGTATTCCAAAGGAGCAAGTCTTGATACAGAAATTAAATTTCTAGAAAAACTGGGAATGTAAAAGGTCTTTTTCAATGTTAAAATAAAGCCACTCTCTAGTACTAAATCGCAAGTCCCTACAGCCTCAACTCTTGGTTGCATCTTATTTCCTGAAAAGATGCATTCGTCAGCTCCCACTGGGTCCCGTAGGTTTTGTAATCCCTGTAAGGAATTCGAAATATGGATCGTAGAACCCGAATCAATCCACCATGTGTTACAAACCATATTAGATTCATAACAAGCAAGACAAATGAGTTGCCTTTCTTCTGAGGCCATTTTTTGTATTTGACACAATCCTTCTTCATATATCCCTTCTTTTTATAAAAGAAACACTTGGATTCTTTCTTGATGTCAATTTGGGGGGACGTAACTTTTCATGTCCCCTTTTCTTGACTTGAGCCGATCCCTTTCCATGAGCCAATAGTGCACTTTCTCCCATTTCAAGTACCAAACGGGTCTCTTCCTGATCACACATGGTCAATAGATCATCTATTGTCCAATTGTCTTTATGTGTGTTATAGGAAATCTTGAATGGCCCATACTGACTTGGGAGAGTGCTCAGTATATAGTGCACTAGAAAGGATTTGGACATCTCAACCTCAAGTATCTTGAGTCGTCCCGATATATCACGCAACTTATTAATGTGATCTCTAACACCTTTCACACCAGTGAGCCTTAGTGATGTGAACTTCATTATGAGAGTATTGACCAATGACTTCTGAGAAATTTTGAATTGCTATTTGACAGTTGTCAGCAATTCCTTAGCATTCTCAATATGCTGGACAGAGCTACGGATGTTAGCAGGGATTCGACTCTTTATGAACATAAGACTTAGGCGGTTAGACCGCTCCCATTTTTTATAAAGAGCCTTATCAGCCGTAGTGCTGTTATCCGTTACGATAGGCTCGTCCTTTCTTGTAGCATAGTCAATGTCCATGTATCCCAAATGAAGCAGAACACTTTCGTTCCAACTTTGGAAATTTTCACTAGTTAAGACAGGGATTTCTACTCGAGTATCAGTCACAGAATTGAAAACTGCAAAGTACAACATACATTCTTAACTTAATATTTGAGGCAAAACTTTAATCATAATTTATCAATGCAATTATGAAAATAATGAATCTAGCGACATAAAAATTGCCTGTGGGCTAAATTTTCATTTCAATTAGACTCATTCTTTATGATAGAGTTATCATTCTATCCTTTAAATAAAATTGCCAAGTTCAATTCCATAATTCCTGTGGGTGATTACGGAAGGGCACCCAATAATTTTATTTTAATTAAATATGCAAGTGACCGATTATGCATGTCTATTTCTTAAATGACCCAATCTTTAAAATTTTAATTAAAGATGCTGTGGCTACTCTTTTAATTAAAATTTATGAATCATATAGACAAAATCTAAAATTGAATGTCTTCATAATTTATGTGATTTCGGACAAATAATTTTATTCAATTTAGGTTGCTGTGACTAGACACAATCAAATAAAATTACTCTCACTTGACATTATATCAATTGCCCATTACTATATGCAATTTAAAATGAACTTTGTGTACTCAACAATCCATCAGAATATTATCGCCAAAAACATGACAATGATAATATCATTTAAGCACACGAAAATTAAGTTCTCATGATCTAGATTTTTCTAACTAATTTTCATAATAGAACACCAATTGAAAATATAAGCCTTCACGCAATATAACCATATTGTATACTTTACAGTTAATATCAATATCATCTTAATAAAGTTATATAATGGTGATTAAATAACCACCAATAAAGGTATGCAGCGATACAGTTTAGGAACCTGGAGGTTATAACTATATAAATTGAATATAAACAAAGCTGTAAGACTCCAGAATTCATAACAAACAGGAGACCCATAATGAGTTTGATAAACTTGCTCTCATGATGATTTTCTCGAAAATCGATAAATACATGCTTGAAAATGGCCAAGTGTTGTATACAAATATGTTGTTATAATATTAACACACCTTCTGCCAGTTTCATTATACATCGATTCATTTACAAAAATATGTATACTGCATGTATCAATCTCATCACAATTCTCGCACAACAACGCATGAACAAGAAACTATCTTAATTTGATTTCAATTAATTCAATTTATATAATCAAACCGTGATCTCATGTAATCAACCTGTGAATCAAACGTGCACAAATAAATATATAATTTTGAATTTCAAATATTAGTATCCATTTCACGAATTGATTTACCCAAACAAATCATAATATGCAAGGCAGAGGTAAAACATGCTCTCCACATGTTAGATATATTGTAATTTCATAGATAAAACCGGATTATGAAATACGCAGCGGAAATGAATCGTATACTAACTTCCAGCCATTGCTAATTTCTTATCTTTTGGAGTTACCGAATTGCGCCGGAAAAGCCTTGAGAATTCCCGAACTCAATCTGCCACTAGGAGTGATCTTCTAAGCAATCAAAACCTCACAATGATGGAGTGGAGAAAAGACTTTTAGATTTTGTGCTTAAGGACCTCCTCCATACCCCCTTTATTTAAACAAGTCTTCCCGTCAAAGACTATGTGTTGGGAGACAAGTTTGACTTAATAGACAAATCACAAAATTATTGGGCAAATAATAGGGGCATGAATCATGGGATTGATCAAAGGACTAATTTGATCCAAGAATCATGTGATTGATTTACTCAATCAATTAATATGATTCTTACACTTTGTTTATAGCTAATTGATATTAGTAATAAATTGGCATAGAGTGAAATGGTTTAAAGAAATAAATATGTATTTCATGATGGTTTAAAGAAACATATATTTGTCAAAGGCCTTTCTTTATCTTATCTGAATCGAAATATTGGAAGCAGAATTCCTCAATGGCTGCAAAGACTTAAAGAGTCAATCTCAGTTATTTGGTTTATTAGTTTCTTGGACTTTCCTTATGTACCCTAAACTACACGTAAATATCTCTTCTTTGTGGTCTAAATTCGTAACAGATAATAGATATAGTTCATTGTTCATAGCTAGAGCTCAAATTACACAACAAGTCGTCCAATGGAGAAACTTTCTGTCATGATTGCTGTCTTAATATTCTTGTTTAGTTTCAGAACAATTTCGTTAGCTGAAATAGTTTCACAAAAAGATGAAGAAGCTATTCTTGCTTTCAAATCCACAATAACCTCAGACCCTTTTCAAATATTATCCAAAAACTGGTCCACCAAAGCATCCATCTGCACCTGGATTGGTATATCCTGCACCACCGGTACCCTCATCAGTACCCCTCAACGAGTCACGGCCCTTAATTTCTCCGGCTTCGGTTTTCAGGCCACTCATCTCACCCCAAATCTCGGAAACTTAACTTTCCTCGATTCAATAGACCTCAGCCGTAACAACTTCAGGGGCTTCATACCCGGCGAGCTCTCTAATCTGCAACGTTTGAGGATACTCAGATTGGCTAACAACTCTCTTGGTGGAGAAATCCCACGAGAAATTGGCAATCTTTCTTCTCTAGAAATACTGGATTTGAACTATAACTCTTTTACAGGATCTATTCCTCATGGGATCTTCAACTTGTCTAGGATCAAACAAATTGTTCTCATGGGCAATAGTCTATCGGGTGTGCTGCCAAATGATATGTGCAATAATACCTCACAACTTACTGTGCTATATCTCTATGCTAATCTACTTAGCGGGCAAATTCCATCGGATATTTACAGGTGCAGAAATCTTGAGAAGTTGGCATTGTCGGCTAACCATTTCAATGGCAGCATTCCAAGATCAATAGGTCTGCTGAGCAATCTGCAAATATTGTATCTTGGAATAAACAACTTCCAAGAAGGTATGTATGTGTGTGTAGCTTCATTAAGGAAAAAAAATTATACCATGTATAAGGAATTACCGAATTATCATTAAGATGTTTTATCACTATTCTTTATAAAATTAAAATGAATAGTAACAAATTAAATTTTAAAAATGTTTGATAGATGGAAATCTATATAGGTTTCCCTTACCCAAAGAATATACAGGTTTCATCTCCAATCTTTGATTTCGAGCATTTCTCCTTCACCTTGGTAAAATACCACACTTTACCCTTTTTATTGCAATTTTAGCAGAATCTTTAGATGTTCGGCCAATTTTAATACACGTAATATAAGCATGATTTTCAAGAGGTATTTAGTTATTTTCCCCCTCCTTATTTCTTTTTTCTATTTTTTTTTTCCCCAGAATCATCTTCTTCATCCTCAAACCCACACCCACTTTCTTCAATCTCACCTTCATCTTATTCAAATCATCTTGGGGGTTGAGGAATCCTTAAAAAATGGTTTGGGATTCTGTTTCTTTGTGCTGCAGAGAAAACCTTCCTCTATTCGCCATGATTACGCTATTTACCCCCCTTTTTGGATAAAAACCTAAGGTTGTTTCGATCTTCAATCAAAGCTCATACATGAAAATACTGAACAGTTTACCATGCATCAAACTCCACCCCCTTGACACAATACTTAATTCACTTATTTACATCATTTAATACAACAGTGGAATTATCCTAAAACCCAGATGATATCTCAACCAAAAAATGGCGTCCGGCAGCCTAAAACCCTCAACCGTTACACTTTACAAATGAGTAAATCAAGTTCTTTTTCTCTCTTTTCCTTCTCCGTTGTTTCTCTGAGTCTGAGGAGATGAAATGTTAGAGCTCTTTAGTGAGAGAAGACGCGTTGCAGAATCCGAAGAAATAGATTAATATAAACGCCTTGATTTGTTGCTTTCTCACCCCCAAGCCATTTTTTAGCACCCCAAGATGATTTTGAAGATGAAGGTGAGATTGAAGAAAATTGTTGTGGATTTGTGGATGAAAAAGATGATTTGGGAAAAAGAATTAGAAAAATAATAAAAAAGAGAGGCAGAATGATTAAAATAGCCTTAAAAATCATGGCAAGAAGTCGTTTACTTACCCAGAAAGGTTTTCGGCAGATAAGATAATGAAGGTTTTTTTAATAGATTAACAGAACATTATCTATTTTTACCTTTAAAATAATTATCATGTTTTCTTGAAGATAATTACTTTAACTAGTAATTTTACCGAAATAACCAATATAATAATCTCATTTAATATATAATTTTTTTTTAATTAGTTTTCCTTCTTTTAAAGATCATTGGTATACACATTATATATTTTTCTTTCTTCTAAATTCCACGGGCAGTAAACTATCATTAATTATTATTAAACAAATTTAGAATCACATTATATTAATTGAGTGCAAGTTTTTAAATTAGTTTTTATAAATAATAGCAATTAATGATGCTTATTAATTAATAAAAAATTATAGATAATAGTAATTACCGATACTTGCTATTAATAGTAAATTATTTATTTTTCATTTTTTGCTACTTAGCTATTAATTTTAAATTTTTGTGAACGTTAGATAAACAAAATATAAAATATTCCTAGTATAAACATCAATACAATCATAGTAAAAAATATAATTCTTTTATTAATATGTTTAATTTAAAAAAAAACTAACATTCAATAATAAAATGAAACATAAAAATCTAACTTATTGTGACCAAGAAAATAAAAAAAAGCGAACTTATTTAGCTAGAATCAGTTTGCGCCTCTATCAATTTCAATTATTTCATTATTTATTTTTGGTATGTTGGCATCCCCGTCAGCATCACTGTTGTCGTCACTGAAAATCTCAATTATTTCAAACAAATTGGGTTCTTCTTCTTGAAAAATCCCCTCAAATATTCCAACTAGAGCATCCCATCAAGGATCTCCTTCAAAGTAATAGGCTCTTACATTTGGAAAATCCTTCAAAGTAATAGGCTCTGATGAATTTTGAGCTCTGTTTCGTGGGAATTCTAGGGCTCTGCGTCGTGGGTATAATCCAGACTAATAATTGTGGCACACTCGTTGCGTGTGCAAATTAATTTTTTTTCTGATTTAAATATATTAAAAATAATTTTTATATTAATATATATTTTATAATTATTTTTAATATATTTATTAAATTATAATAAATAAATAGCATGAAAAGATAATATACCAAACAACATTATCTTTAAAAAAAAGATAAAAATTATATATTAAAAAAAAATTAAAATGAGATAAGAGAAAAGATAAGTTAGAAATATATTTTTGAAGTGATAAAATAAACAAATAGAAAAAAAAAAAAAAAAGAGAAAAGAACTTGAGAGAAGAAAATGGATAAACATAAATAAACAAAAAAAAAAAAGAGGAATTTAAAAATAAGAAAAGAGGACACAAGAGATCACAATTGCGTCTCGCGCTAATAATAGAGTATAGATGATTTCTGGCTTCTGTGGTAGACGTGAGAAAAGAAGTTATCTAATTTTTTTTTTTAATAAATAATAATGGCAAAAATTTGTAAATAAATCAAAGATTTGGATAAATAAGTAAATTACCAATACCGATAAAACTCATGATTTCTCAAACACGGTATTTTGCCATGTGAAAGAAAACCAACAAAATCTTCTCTATCCTACGGGCCGGAGAGATTTTGGCAGAAAAACCAACATGAAAAGTAAATGATAAATTTTGAGAGTTAATTAATTTTATCTGTCAGATTATGCAAAAGTAAACGAGCTCAAAAGTATAAAACTATGGAAATATTTCAAAAGATTCCACCCAAATAAAAAATTGGAGATAAAACAACGCATGGCCCAAAAGGATGAGAGTGACCCAAATTAACCCATTATAATAAATAGATTTATGGAAAAAATTAAAGAAAATTTAATCTCGTTTGCATGTTCAGCAGTCAAACGTTACGCGCGCAATGATTTTACATGCTGCATTTATATTCACCGGAAATTACATAAAATATTTTATACGGCGAATTATATTTGGATATTCTGAGTTTAGGCCTAATCGCATACTTTTGAAAATTATAAATAAATCCTTAGAATGTATGCCCCGTTTGAAATCCCTCATTTCTATTAGGATTTCGTTAATATTTATCTCTGATCTTAGGAAGACACCCTTAATATTTTATTGTTTTATAAAATAACCTAAATGCCCTTAGGGACTTATATGTTGTTTCGTTGGAATTAGCAATCCATTGGGATGATTTTGTAATTTTTTTTTGACAGACTATTTGGGTATTTTTATTTTCAAATTATATTAAAAAATTAAAATTTATAATTTATGTATATGATTTAAAATTTTGATTCATGTTGTGTGTAATATATATTTTGCACTTTTGAGGAAACTATAATATATCTATAAAAGTTGGGGCAATCTTTGAAAACTTCCCATGAGTTGAACAATTTTTAGTTTGTTCCCCATTTTTAAAAATATTTCAGTTCATTCCCCAGATGAGATACATATTTTGAGTTTATTCCCCATTTTTTGGGGCATTTATGACATATGACCAAAAATATACGACATAACATGATTTAGATACGTGATTCTTGAGTTTTTTTACAAGCACGGGTGTATCCTATTTGTACTCCAGTTTATTCGAAGTATCCCAATGGTGTAACGCCGTCGACTTATTGGAAAAAAGGAAGAAGATCACTTTGATCTCTTGTTTCGGAGAACTAAGTGGCTCACGAGGAATGGAAAGAAATATATTCTATTTGATTTCGAAGTCCTCATATAGCACTTCTTCCAATCCTGGATGGGGGATTACTTGTAGGAATGACATAATGCTAATGCATGTTCTACACGGCCAAGGAAGCATCGGTTTTTAATCATTATGCCTTGAAGACCATTTTTCTCTCACGTATCTAAATCATTTTATGTCATATATTTTTTGCCATATGTCGTAAGGGCCCCAAAAATGAGGAGTAAACTCAAAATATGCATCTCATCTGGGGAGTGAACTGAAATATTTTTAAAAATGGGGAGCAAACTAAAAATTGAGTCCACATTTGGGGATTTATCGCATATTTCCCGTAAAAGTTTAGTAAGGGTAAATTTAATATATCTATAATATATGTATCATACAAATTATGTCTTATTTTAATAATATATTAAAAGAGAAAAAAAAAAAAAAAGCAACGGCCCAGCCCCAACCACCAAGATCATCATGTAAATCAGCATTGTCGGAGAAGATGAACAGCTGCATAACGCCTCTTTTCCTCTTTTGCTCCGACAACTTCAACTTCTTTTCTCCATCGCCGTTGACGACCCCCCGCTCACCGCCACGATCACAACCACCCGTTCTTTTACTCCAATGCGAAGTTCCAACCCCCAAAACCACCCCCTCTGTCTCTAGTCTCATCGCCCTTTTACCGATTTGAAAGTGAAAAAAATAAAATAAAAAATTAAGGTGTAGTGGTGGTTTGGTGGTGAGTGGATTTATGTAAATCTGTTGGGGAAGGCCGGAAGGGGACTGATTTGGTGTGCCAGTGACTAGTGAGTGGATTTGGGTAGTGTCGGAGGCAGATGCAGCGGCGGCGCGCGGATGCAGTGGTGCTATGTCGAGCGGCAGCGGCGGCGGTGCTGCTGCTGTTGCGTGGGGCGGGGTATAGTAGTCTTTTTACATTTTTCGTCTGAGACCACAAACCGAACATGCTGCTGCTGCGTGGGGCGGGGTATTGTAGTCTTTTTACATTTTTCGTCCGAGACCACAAACCAAACATGGCGGCAGGGGACTGATTTTTAATTTCCAAAAATGCATGGTGTGATTTGTAATTATACCTAAACTCAGGATACTCAAAACAAGAGCTCTCATACAAAAAATGTTCGTCTAAAAACTAACAATGAAGTTGGTATGCATTGCACTTGACATACACTCTTCAACTGTCCAGAAGAAGCAAAGAGATCTCAAACATACTTCATTTAAGATTTTATAGAGGGCATCAGATTTTCTATTTTAATTAAGTCATATTTCATTCTCCTAATTTATTACTCACACACCTAATAAATATATTGGCATGCCCTAGAGATCAAATCTTTATGTCTACCTCTTAAACTTTATAATGATGCACAAAAATTAAATCTTTCATGTTCTTGACTATCTATTCAGGTGGAATTCCATCAGAATTTTGCAATTTTTCACGTTTACAGTTTCTCAGCTTACAAGGCACCTCCCTAACTGGGAAAATTCCAGCTTCTATCTTCAATATGTCCTCTCTGCGAGCTTTAGATTTCGGCAACAATAGTCTGTCAGGAGACATTCCAGTTTCCAATGTTTGTCATAATCTCCCAAATTTGGAAGAGTTGTCCCTTCTATCCAATCAACTAACCGGAAATATTCTGGACAAATTGTTGGACTGTAAACGCCTTCAGCTTCTATCACTGTCCAAAAACAAGTTCAGAGGCAACATACCTAAGCAAATTGGAAACCTCACCATGTTGAGCTACATATGGTTAGACTACAACAATTTCACAAGTATGTTGACAAGCAGTTGTAAGTGATTAGGCTGCTACAACAAAGATTCTTGTTGTTATATATATATATTTTGGTGGGGATAATGAAGAGTTCCCATGTAAATTTTCCAAGTGCTCTTGCATCTTTCTTCACTAGAAATATTGTAAGTGATTAGGCTAGAACAATTTTTAAGTTTTTTTGGCATGCATATACAATAAACTATATTCACTGTTGGAAATTTTTGAAGAAAATGAGAAAGAAATCTCAAGAACAAAGGTTTTACTAGAATGATTTTAATTTTTAGGGTTAATTACATCTAGACCCCTTCCGAGTTTAGTATATTACAATTGGACTCCTGTTAGTCATTTTATTACAGTTTGACCCCTTCTAAAATTTCAAAATTACTAAACGGTGAAGAAAAGATACAATTTTGTTAAATATTTCACGGAATGTTCCAAATAATTGTGAAATAATCATTATATTCAAAATAATTGTGAAATAATTGTTTGTTTAACCATTTATTTATTCTAAAAAGTCGTGATTTTTTTTTCCTACTTTTATAAAACATGATCTTAGAACCAAACATAATAGTCATTTCACAATTATTTGGAATATAACGCAATTATTTGGAATATAAAGTGAAATATTTAACGAAATTGTATCTTTTCTTCACCGTTTAGTAATTTTGAAATTTTAGAAGGGATCAAACTGTAATAAATTGACTAACAAGGGTCCAATTGTAATATACTAAATTCGGAAGGGGTCTAGATGTAATTAACCCTAATTTTTATCTTTTTTACTTGCTTGTAAAGTCAAATATGTACATATTTATAGGTCAATGTGCCCACAAAGATCGATGCATGCATATAGGTGCAACCTTCCAAATTCCTGATTAATAAGATACTAGAGAGACACCCAGATGATACATATAGGGAAATGCATAGAATTAAGTTCCAAATTGAATCTTAACATTTACAAGATTCCTCTTGTTATATATTCTGGTTGAGTAACAAAAAGTTCCCGTGTAATTTTTCTAAGTTTTCTTGCATCATAATGAATAAACTTCCATTCGATTGTGAATTAAATCCACGATGATTAATCTTGCCATTTTCAAATCTTTTAACATGTTAAATTGGCAGGTGTAATGCCTAGTGAGCTTGGCAGCCTTAACCTTGTGTGGTTCAATGTTCGCATCAATGGATTATCTGGTCTCATCCCTCCTTCCATCTTCAACATATCAACAATGGAATTCTTGGCCCTGTCAGTCAATGAGTTCTCAGGTCATCTTCCTTCAACATTAGGCCTTTCACTTCCCAAACTAAAAGGTTTTTCTTTGGCCGGCAACAAGCTAAGTGGACTAATTACAAGCTGCATCAACAATGCCACTAGTCTTACATTGTTAGATATGAGTAGTAACTATTTTTCTGGTCTAGCACCCAACTTGGACAACCTAA
Organism: Lantana camara; assembly: GCA_037501455.1. Taxonomy (NCBI): domain Eukaryota; kingdom Viridiplantae; phylum Streptophyta; class Magnoliopsida; order Lamiales; family Verbenaceae; genus Lantana; species Lantana camara. Next base: position 2,402,389 of record CM074865.1, read on the forward strand.
GATTCTTGCAATACGTTTCGATTGCGGACAATAGATTAACATTACAATCTCAAAACAAGGAATCAGGGTTCCTCACTGCATTGACAAATTGTCGATATTTAGGAAGTATACATGTCTCTGTAAATTCGTTGGATGGTAAACTACCTAATTCAATAGGGAACTTATCTCATTCTCTTCATACTTTTTACGCGTCTTCTTGTGGAATTAAAGGTCCTATCCCTTCTGAGATTGGAAACATGATCAACTTGCAAGATTTAAACCTTCACGACAATCAGTTGACAGGTGTTATCCCACCAACACTGGGAAATTTAAGAAAACTCTTTCGTGTGTATCTTGGTTACAACAAGCTCGAAGGAGAAATTCCTACTGAAATTTGTCGGTTAAGCAATTTGTGGCTCATCTCTGCGATCAGCAATGTGTTGTCTGGCGTGATTCCTACATGCATTGGTGAACTCAAATCTTTGAGAGTACTGTATTTAGGTCACAACAAGTTGGAATCAAATGTACCCTCCAGTTTGTACAACGTTAGTGATCTCCTGGTCTTAGACTTGTCATCAAACAGGTTAAACGGCTCTCTCTCATCTGAGATTGGAAACTTTAAGGCCGTAGAACAAATGGACTTATCTTGGAATCAGTTCACAGGGAATGTCTCGAGTTCTATCGGCAAGGTGGATTCATTGGTTTGGCTATCTTTAGCACACAATAAATTTCAAGGATCTATCCCAACATCCTTGGGGAATTTAAGAGGTTTAGCAGTGTTGGATCTTTCCTTTAACAATTTTTCAGGAATTATCCCAAAATCTTTGGAGGGAGTCTCTGGCCTTGAATACTTTAATGTTTCTTACAACAGACTTGAAGGGCCGATTCCTACGGGTGGTAATTTCTCAAATTTTACAGCTCAGTCATTTTCAAATAACTCCGGTCTATGTGGTCTGGCCGATCTCCAAGTTCCACCTTGTGTTGAAAAACATATCAAAACAAGTACTTTCGAGACTATTGAGAAATACATTATACCACCTATTTGTGTTGTAGCAGCCTTGCTAGTTGTTTCCCTGATTCTCCTAATGAGAAGAAGAAAAACGAGCAACACAGAGGGACCCACAATCCAAATGTCAACACATCCTTGGAGAGAAAGTTCTTACTTTGAACTCCAACGAGCGACAAATGGATTCAGCGAGAGCAACATTCTTGGACGTGGGAGCTTCGGTTCAGTATTCGTTGGAACATTGTCTAACGGGCTAACGGTTGCAGTAAAAGTTTTCAATCCCCGATTAGAAAATGTGAGCGAAAGCTTTGAGAGAGAAACACGAGTACTTGGAGCAATAAGGCATAGGAACTTGATCAAGATACTTGGATGTTGTAGTAATCTAGATTTCAAGGCTTTGGTTTTGGAGTACATGCCTCATGGGAGCTTGGAAAAGTGGCTATATTCGCAAAATCTTTTCTTGGATTTTTTACAAAGATTAAATGTTATGATAGACGTGGTGTTGGCCTTGGAATATCTTCATATGGGATACACGTCTCCTATTATCCATTGCGACTTGAAACCTAGTAATGTTTTTCTGGATGAAGATATGACTGCTCACGTTGGTGATTTTGGTATGGCTAAACTATTCGGCGATGGGGAGTTGATGGTGTAAACACAAACCTTGGCAACGATCGGTTACATGGCACCGGGTAATAATCTAATTTGTCACATTGTCAAACACCATTCAGCTCACTAGTTTCGGTCATAGAAATTTTTTGTTTATTCAGCTTTTAGAGCTTTCAGTTTTCTTCTTTGAATTTTTAGCATGTTTAACAAGTATAGTTAGCAAGCATTTTCAACTTCAAGAACTAAATGTTGTTTAGAAATGATCTTTCAAATGTTGCATCTTAACAGATTTTAAAGCCCTTTCAAGCTCCCCCATAGTTTCTAGCTTTTGCAGCTCATGATGTGCTTAAGTCTTCGTTTAATTTGTAAACACAGAATATGGAGCTCAAGGCATTGTATCAACCAGTTGTGATGTATACAGCTTTGGTGTAATGCTACTCGAGACTTTCACCCGAAAGAAACCGACAGACGAGATGTTTGGGGAGGACATGAGCCTCATGAGCTATGTTAGTCTTTCATTGCAAGAAAACAATGTAACTCGAGTTGTGGACAACAAGTTGCTGGCAAGGGAGAAAGACCATTTCTCAGCTATGGAGATATGTTTGTGGTCTGTTCTGCGTGTTGCGATTGAGTGTTTAGCCTTTTCGCCTTCGGAGAGAATCGGCATAAGTGAAGCTGTGATAAAACTGCAAAAGATTAGAACTTTGTTTCTTGCAAAGTGATAAGTTTGCAGAAAAGGGAGTCTTGAACAGAAATATATTTATGTTGTTTTTATGGCTTTTTATGCATTGGTATTTGCGAAGGTCCTTAGTGTACAGTAATAGTCGATGAATTTGAATGTAAAATCAATAAAGAAGGAATTGTTATATCTATTTTGGGTTAATTACATCTAGACCCCTTCCGAGTTTAGTATATTACAATTGGACCCCTGTTAGTCATTTTAATACAGTTTGACCCCTTCTAAAATTTCGAAATTACTAAACGGTGAAGAAAAGGTACGATTCCGTTAAATATTTCACGTTATATTCCAAATAATTGTGTTATATTCCAAATAATTGTGAAATGACCATTATGTTTGCTTCTAAGATCATGTTTTTATAAAAGTAGGGAAAAAAAATCACGTTTTATTAGAATAAATAAACGTTTAAACAAACAATTATTTCACAATTATTTTGAATATAATGGTTATTTCACAATTATTTGGAATATTCCGTGAAATATTTAACGAAATTATATATTTTCTTCACCATTTAGTAATTTCGAAATTTTAGAAGGGGACAAACTGTAATAAAATGACTAACAGGGGTCCAATTGTAATATACTAAACTCGGAAGGGGTCCAGATGTAATTAACCCTATTTTATAACTGTTTTTTACGGCTTCTGTGACTCTGCCTATATTTTATAAAGATTAATCTGAAAATAGGCTCGATATACCTGTTTTACCCTTTTGTTTTCGTCTCGTTTTTTGTTGTCGTGGGTTGTCCTTGATAACATCTTTATCAGTGATGTGATTTTGTGTTTCAAAGAAAATAGTACAAATAAATCTTATAATTTAATTAAAATTTGGGTTCAATTTAACTTATTTTAATAGGTTAAAATAAGTTATTGTATGGATGCATATTGTATATAAAGTGTTTTTTAGTATATGTGTGATTGGATTGGTGTGGTATCTATCATGTTTGCTGTGTTTCTGTTGATTTAGATGAATTTCTTTGAGTTTGTTGATGTGGGTTGTGAAAATCTGCTTTCACTGTGAGTCTTTTTCGTGTTTTTTAAAAATTTCGAGCTTCTTAATCTGGGTTGCTGAGCTTTTTCCTGATTGATGGGTTTTGTTTTGTGTAACTTGGCTTAATCTTTTGAATATATGGGATCTTGATATATTAATTAAGCTCAAGGAAATTGCTATTTTGGTTCCAACAATAAGTAATTTTTCAATTTCAATCTCATATTGTCTTATGATTTTTTGCAAGTTTAATCCCAACGTTAATTATCCGTCAATTAGAAAAGAAAAATAATTGCAATTTACCCCTTATAAAATATTTTATTTTCATTTAAGACCCTAAAACCCCACCCCGCGATGCGGCTACGCCAAAGCTAACCCCCACCCCCACCCCCACCCCCACCCACACTGCCACACGCAGGCGCAATATTGCCCGAAAACCCAACACCCACTCCACACACGCACAATACCCCCTTCCCCCTTCTGCAAGTCTGCCATGGAAAATTTGTGTGGCGACGGGTTTGGTAAGGTGGTGGCAGCAACTTGGTGTGGCGGTGGTTGTGGCGGTGGTTGTGGCGGAGGCAGAGATTTGTTGGGAGTGTGTTGCTATTGGTGGCGGAGGCTGCGACTTGCGAGGTGTGTGGTGGTTGTGGCGGAGGAGGCGGCAGTGGGGATTGGGCCGCCGGAGCCCGGAGGGTTAGCTGGTGGTGTGGTGTGGGGATAGTATGTGGGGAAGATTGTTATTTATTTATTTTCTTTTTCATTTTTTCAATTTTAAAAAAAGTGGTCTTAATGTGTATGTATGTAATACTTTGGGGGTTTATTTGAAAATAAATTATTTTGTAGAGGTCAAAATAATATTAGTTTTAACGTAATATACTTTTTGAAATGGAATATTTAACCTAATATGCTCTATGGGATGATATTTGCAAAAAAAAACAGACAGTATGGGATTGGAATTGAGAAATCAGCAATGGTTGGAACAAAAATTAAAAAGCCGGTAGTTTATAGGACGAAAATAACAATTTCCTCTATTAAGCTCCAACAATAAATTAAATTAGTTAGCAGTAGTTATATTGTTAAGCAGATATTTAAGTCCGTAGAATAGTTATGGTAAATTACACAGACCCCCCATCACACATGCATATTTATTTATATGGCTTCTGTACACAATTAACCCAAGATGGTTGAATAAAATATTTCAGTTTTATTCTTCTTCTCTTCGGGAGTTTCTTCTCTCACCACAAGCTCGTACATTCTTCATGGTATCAGCTTGAGGATATCTTCACGCTTCCAACATCTATCAAATTAATTTCATATGGCTAATGAACTGGTTGCCAATGGAGTCGCCATGGCTACGCCGGAGACAATAGCCATCACTAAGGCAAAATTGACTACGTTAAGCCCCTATTTCCTACACGTTAACAAAACTCCGTCATTGATCCTTGTTTCTCCTCCTCTCGACGGATCAAACTATCAAAGGTAAGGGATGAAGATGTCCCTCCTCTGGAAGAACAAGTATGATTTTGTCATTGGTTCGATTCCTCCACCACCGTCTACGGATGCTCTTCATCTGGTATGGGTCCGCTGCAGCACAATGGTCTTATCGTGGATTACAAAGTGCCTTTCTTCACCATCAATCTCGCATCTCTGATGTGTGGGTAGATTCGAGAGATCATTTTTCCCAAGGTGATGTATTTCGTCTGGAAGAGATCTGTGCGGTTAAACAGGGGATACCTCTGTGTCAGATTATTTCACATGTCTTAAGATCCTTTGGGACGAATTCTACAACTTCAGGCTGCTGCCATCTTGATCTTGTAATGCAAAGTGCAGTTGTGGAGCAATTGATACATTCCACACGTATCAACAAAACGATTACGTCATCAGATTTTTGAATGGGTTGAATGACAAGTACACAGGTGTTCGTTCACAAATCATGCTCATCGACCCATTGCCTCACTTGACTAAGGCCTTCTCTATGATTCACATGCTATAAGAAGCATGGATTCCTCCTAATTTTGAGTTTAAGAACCCAATTGCTGCAGCTGATTCGCGCATGATCAGTTTCCATCACCACTCAATCAATAAGCTGAGAATAATTGCCAAGAACTTGCTTCTCCATCCTCTGATCAATCTTCTAATCCACCACCTTTGACTGCTGAGCAATATCATATGATCATGTCAATCATTCAGTCTCAACAGTCAGTCTGACCAGATTCATAGTTTTAATCAGGTATCCATTGTTCCTTCACAGCGCCACAAGCAACCTCATTAAAAGACACTTCATCTCAGTCTTCAGGTATATCCATGCCATTATCATCTATATCCTTTGTGCATTCTTGGATCCTTGATACAGTTGCCACAGATCACATTTGTTGTTCAAGCAATTGGTTTTCAGAATTGCATGATCTTCCACAATTTTTATTAAACTTCTTAATGATAATAGTCTCATCACAAAATTGGCTGGAACAATCCGGATTTCAAGTGATTTTTGTCTTACAAATGTCCAGTATATTCCTGAGTTTAGGTTTAACCTTTTATCTGTTCCACAACTAACAAGATTAACCTTTTATCCGTTGATTGGGAATCCGAAGGTGGGATTAGGGAGAGAGTGGAGAGCTTGCAGAGCGGTTTTGGGGGTTTGAGGAGTGGAACTGAGAACATCATTGGTCAGCTGGGATTTCGGGCCTGGAAAATTACTACTCTTCGGGCCTGAATATAACAGCTTCTCTCGACGGACATCGCCGTTTGAGCCCGCAGCTTTCCCATCAGGTAATATTGAAACAAAACTTGAAAACCCACGATCAAGATTGGAGAAAAAACGAAAAAAAATCAGAGCTTCATATGATGGGCTGCTGTTAATTTTTCTTACAATCCATTTTCTTGAATAAATGATCATACCCATGATCGAGGTTGGAAAAAGATTGAGTTATTTACACCATACCCCCTGTGTTAGGTGAAATGGGCAAAAAAAAAACCCTGTGTTACAAAAATTAATACAGAGAACCCTATGTTTTCAAAATATTTGCATGCCGAACCCTGAAAATTTTTAGTATTGGTAGAACACTAATTTTTTCTATTTATTGGATGCGAAATAACTAATTTAACCTTTTATATTATGATATACATCATCTTAAATCTCTCTATATTGTTCAACATTTTTTTATATGCACCGAAACCCTTTACAAAATAAAAATTACATGAAGAACCGTATAAACAAGTATAAAAAATTGTATATAGAGAGATGTGAGATGATGTATATCATAATATAAAAGGTTAAATTAGTTATTTCGCATCCAATAAATAGAGAAAATTGGTATTCTGCCAATGCTAGAAAATTTCAAGGTTTAGCATGCAAATATTTTGAAAACACAAAGTTTCCTGTGTTAATATTTGTAACACAGGGTTTTTTTTTGCCCATTTCACCTAACACAGGGGTTATGGTGTAAATAACTCGAAAAAGATTGGATTTTTATTGCTGGGTGGTTGTTGATTTCTCATTTCCTTGTTTGGAAGCAGATTATTCGGGCCATATCAGGTTGCAGAAGAGAAGCTGTGGGCCTGGAGGAGGAGAATCGTGCCCTGATGGAAACAAGAATCGAGCCACGATCACTCAAATTCGACGAAAGAGTTTCATTAGATTCGAAGCTCAACGGGTTCAATGGATTCAGAGGCGTTCTCTACGCAATGAGAAAACGTTAGCTCACTTCTGCTAATGATCCTGCTCTACGGATTAGTCTACTGCTGGCCCGAACCCGATTTATCCATAAACGGATAGGAGGGCTGCTTGTTTTTCGGGTCATCTTTCATGATTTCCACAGCCAGGCTTCAGCAGAGAGTCGCGGCGGAGATAAACCAGATTACGGGCCGTGCTGGCGTTCTGTTATACGAGTTCCGAAGATCAAAGGCCGCCATGGATGAGCTGAGGGTTGAGCTTGAGAGGAGATGCTCGCAGGGGGTTGTTGACTGGGAATCAGAAGGTGGGATTAGGGAGAGAGTGGAGAGTTTGCAGAGCTGTTTTGGGGGGGTTGAGGAGTGGAACTGAGAACATCATTGGTCAGCTTGATGATTTCTTTGATGAAATTGTTGAAGGGAGGAAGAAGCTCTTGGATTTCTGCAGCCATAGGTAGAGTGGCAATTTTAACAGCTTTTTTCTTTAAATTCAAGAAAATGTGAAGGTGGAAAACAGAAAAACAAAAGAAAAAAAAGAAGGGAGAAATACAAGTGTAGGAAAATCAGTAGTTGGTTTATTGTAAGTCATTTCATTTTAGCCTTTTTCCTATTTTTTTCTTAATTTTCCCCTCTCAATATATATATATATATATGTATATATATATGGGTGTGTAGCGCTAACGGGGATCGATTCAAGTAGTTTACGGGTTGTATCTCGAAGGACATTGTTCGAGTTCGAATCCTCTTGACATTTGAGGGCGTGAAAGTTAAAAAAAAAAAAAGTGTGTGTGTAACAAAACCATGGTTTTCAGGTAATGAAGCATGAGAATCCAATGGCAAACAAAAAGAGAGTAAAAAAAGGAACATGATATGACTACAGCAAGAAAAAGCAGAGCCTTCTCTGTTTTATGTCTCTGTCCTTCATATAAAGCAAGCAGTAAAAATTAAAGAATGGAAACTTCTTGTTGCCTAAAGAGTGGGGTGGGGGGCGGGGTGAAGACGACATCAGGGTAAATAATAATCCTTGAATTCTTAACATATCTTTGAATAACAATCTTTCTTGAATTATGTACTAAAAAAGTCATCTTTAATGCATATTTTTAAGTTGGCTGTAAAGATGAGTCATCATTCTAGTAGCAAGATGAAATGATTATAGATTTTATCAAAGAAAAAAAGAAAGAAAATGATGATAGTGGAGCATTCAACAGTTAGGATTCCTGGATTTGGCTTTAATGTCTGTAGTTGCATTTTTTGCACTCTTTTGAAGCTTTTGTCCTTTGAAAGCAATGGATTTCTTCATAAAAATCCTTTCTTTATTATATATATATATATTTAGAGAGAGAGAGAGAGAGAGAGAGAGAGAGAGAGGAAACATGCATCAACTCCAAGATGATTTTATTCTGTTGGTGGCAATTTCTTCCCCATTTCGGGGTGGACTGAGGAGCAGGGGAGTATAATAGTATAATTTAATATAATTTAATAAAATATAATATAAAAATATATAAAGAAAGATGAAAATCTGAGTCCTTTTCTACACCGGATCTCATGCTTTTTGTCCCTTAGCCGGAAATTCATGGCTTGCCTGCCTTAGGGGTTGGCTTAAAAACAAGAATTTCACTTAAATAAAGAAAACAGAGTATTAAACTAACTGCTTAATCATGGAGTCAAGAATTAATATTTATTTAACTAAAGGGACAGAAACTGCGAATAAATGCCCTGTGCTTGTGGTTCTGCCAACATATTTCTGTTCCAACTAATCCAGTTCAACGCCGTTTCCTAGCAACTTATCATATCTACATAGAAAAACAAATATGAATGGTTCGGATCTGATCTGATCAAATCAATGTAATGGGGAAATGAGTGTTGATCAATCGAATAATAAGGGTATTTACATTTGTTCGTAGGATTGATTGGGGTCGTGGGGTCGTCCGATCTTGATCTGGGATTGAGTTTTTCCATGATATATATGAGATAAGATGCAAATATACAAACTTTTCGCAATGTTTGAGAAATTACAAGACTTTTCTTGGCATGCCTGAAGATTTGACCAAAAAAGGATGGTTTATGAGAAATTGAAGATGATATGGGTGAAAATCATTGATCCAGATGTAAGGTAAATTACAGGGAAGTTATTGTAATTTCTCAAACGGAAACGGGAATTTTTGTAATTAGGCCGAACTTAAAGATATGTCGGGGCAAGAAATTTCAAAAGCGTGATATAAATGACAAAATGATACGTAAAAATTACCTTGAAAGTTTCACGTAAAAATTTGTAACAGCAGCACACAGGATTGGGGTATTGTGTCCTTAAAGGAATAGCAACAAACTAATCAAATATCTTCATCTCCAGTTGACTGGAAGAAAAGATCATCTTCCTCATGACTAATAGGCTCACATTTCTCTTTTTCATCTTCATTATTATGATCTCTATCGAAAAGGCCTGTGCGTCGCTGTCTCAGAGCTTGATTGTACCTCACAAACACCAAATCGTTTAATCCAGCTTCATTCAGCCTATTTCTCTTCTTGCTGCGGACCTATAAGTTTTAAGCACAAATCTACCAGTTAAGCATATACCAAATTCAAGAAATGATGAATATCCAAGTAATATGTGATCAGAACTTACAGGCTCAAAGAAGCTCCGATAATTATTGCATCTCGATGCACAGGAAGTTACACGAAGAATCTTCATGGCTAATCCTTGCAGATTCAGGCACCCCAAACCGAAACACGACCACCAAACATCTGTGGAAACAACACATTTCCATTAGGAAATTGTGTTAATAACGATATTTTAATTGTTTTTGGAAAAAGTTTGTAGCTTTACCTGGTGAGACACTGCCTTTTGAACTCTTAGCTATATCTCTCCCAAAGAGATCATCTGCATTCCTATAAGCCGTCAACTCATCACGGATTAAATCTTTTATGTTCTTATCGGGCACAAATTTCTCGAGACATTCGTAGAATCCAGATCGAATTTCTGCATTACTTTCAATGTCTTGATTCGTATAGAAATATTCCGGGTTCAAGTAGTAGCCGGCTGCATGCAAAGGGTGATTTTCCCACCTCTTATCAATGATATTGAAATACTGTCTATATTTCTCTTCAACATTATCGAAGCTCTTTGCAACGGCCTCCTTTGCTCTACACATAGCTTCATAAATATATCCCATCTGGGATTTCTTCTCGTGATCAACTAGTTGATGAATCCTAACTAGAGGACCAACGATCTCAAGAGTTCTGATTACTTCTCGCCAAAATGAACCAGATAGAACAATTTCATATGCGTGCGTTCCGCTTTGCTCTTTTGCCCATTTACTGTTTCTCCAAGCATCTGAAACAAACATAGCCCTTAACCCTTTCTTCACGAGATTAAGCCTCGAAAGAGCAAGGCAAGATGCGGCAAAATCGGTCGTTGCTGGTTTAACCAACTCTAACTTAGTGAACTTCCTCAACAATTTCACTACTCCAGGGCGACTAAATAAGTAATTGTTTAACTTCATTGCCTTCACAAAAGCTGGATGAATATCCTTATCTTTGAATATATCATCCAACGTCAAGTTCAAGCAGTCGGAGACACATAGTGTCCAATAAAGATTTGGATACTTCTCCATCAACAATTGCCCTATGTGAAGGGACAAAAAAAGGAGAGAATAAATTGAAGAACAAAGAAAAAGAAAAAGAACAAGAATAAATAACATTATAAATCAAGGATAAATACACTAGCATACCTTGATGTTTGACCTAATTGTACAAACTTCCCTAAGGTTAGAAACATTACAAAAACCTCCCCATGACTTACCTTAATATTTGGCCTAACACATACAGTGATGACTTTGAAATCATATTGATCCATTAGTGCCAGGGCCAAAACAGGGAAGTTTCTATAATGTGATGTCCGTGTAATTATCCCTACAAAATATAAACTATTAAATAATTCTTACCTGCTAACTTCATATCTAAAGCATTATCCGTGACTACTTGAACGACATTCTCAGGCCCAACTTGCTCCACAAACTCACTAAGTAGATTAAAGATTGTCTGACCTGAATTGCAATAGCAAGAAGTATTAACTGATTTCGCAAACATAGTTCCCTTGTCACAATTAACCAGAAAATTCACAAAGGTTTGTCCTTTATTATCGCTCCACCGATCCAACACAATAGAACAACCATTTATCTTCCAAGATTTTTTATGGTCTTCCATCTCCTTATTCACTCGCTCAAGCTCACTCTTGAACAAAGAAACTCTCACTTGATGAAAATCTGAAGCTTCCATGCCAAGGCTGTGTTTCTCAATCGCCTCACTTAGTTCTGGCCAACTATCGTAACTCCTTGAATTGAAAGCAGTATTGTCTTCATATATCCATCTTGCCACAGCCGAACGTGCCTGACCCCTAAATACTTCCACTGCCGCATCATTTTCACTCCTTTGTTTCTTCATTCTTTTTGAAGTAGGTTCTTCACTATGACAGACAAAAGTATCCATTAAAGCACTATTGTTTATCTTCCTTCTCCGGTTTAATTGATCGTAAGCTTCAATGTCGTTTGGATCTTTAATATCCACCAACTGTTTATTACCAAAATTAATGGTTTAGGTTAGTGGAATGGCCACAAAATTAGATAACTAGAACATCTTAGATGAGTAAGGTACAAAAGAATAATATGAGTTTTTCCCTAAGCATAAAAGACACCATCTTTTCTGCAAGAAATACGAGTGAATCGGATAATGAACTTGATGGAACAACAAACAAATAGAAACAACTTAGCCTCCCTACTCTCAATTCTCAAACCCATATTCAAATCTTGACCAATTTTCCCTTCATAGTTCATCTATCTCAAATCTTTCACACTGTTCAATTATTTAAGCTAAAAATAATTAATGGCTGAGTTCTCAAATACACAAGGGTTAATTCCCCCAACCATCATCGAGCAAATATACATACACACATACTTAAAAGTGCACATGGCGAGCAAAATTAATTGAACTGAAACGCAAGACTATATCTTTTTAATTTCTCCATACTATATATGCACGCAGCAATACTTACAAACACTTAAGGGTATGAATAGAAGCAGCAGAAGCAGCGGCAACAACGTCGGAAGCAGCTACAGTAGAAGTACCGAAATGGGCTTCGACGATTCGAGGAAGTACTCTGCTCAGTGGATGGAATCTCCATGGCAGAGTTTTGTACGCGAGGGAGAATCGTTGGGCGTTTTTAGTAAAATCATCTTCATAAATCATAATCATAGATGGGGTTAAAAGCGCCTTCTTGAAAAGCACTTCCATTTTTATAGTTTGTTTATTTAACTATATATAATTTTAGAGAAAAATAGATAACTTAGTGATAAGTATTTATACCTGAAATAGATAGGTGACCGACTCGAGCTTCATCGGGGATAGTTGGGGGCCAAGGAGGATCCTCTTAAAAAGAACTATGTATAATTTTATCCATAATAATTAATAAAATCATGTTTACTTTATTGGTATCAAGAGGCAAATATTCAATTCAATTCAAAATACAATAAAAATAAATTTTCCATTTCATTTGTTTTTATAAAAAGAAATTTACTTTTGGGTTAAGAACTCAACTTTATGTGGCAAACTAAAAATAAAATTATGTATTTATTTATTCTCTAAGGATTAGTTTTCAATTAATATTTTTCGTTTCTTATATTTCTCAAAAAAAATTTCTCATATGCAAGAATATTTTGCAATATATTTTAGTCCTTTTGTCTGGTGCATAAATCAAGAATGAAAGATGTCATGATTTTCCAGATAATGAGAACATTTATATCTTACATACGTTGCTATGTCCTCTTTCTCGTCAATGCCTGAGTTGATTCTTCTTTTCTAATGTGGTTGAAAGTTGAAACTATGGTCTTATATATATACATTTCCTTAAGTCATCTTTGATGTCTTTTTTCAAATTTTCTTGATGCTTCAAGTTAAAAATAAGTAAACAATGAGTTGACGGCGTCAGTATTTTATTGGAAACATGAAAAACGGAGTATCACCGCAAAGTGCTCAAAACGACTGCCACCGGATGTCCTTCAGGCCCCTTGGCACCACTCCTAACTCCATAACTAGCTCAAAACGAACACCATTACCATGAAGAAACCTGGTTTCTTGATTGCTGTCCTAATCTTGTTAAATAGTATCACCACAATTTGCTCAGCAAAAACAGTTTCCAAAGTAGATGCGAAGCCCTGGTTACCTTCAAATCCACCATAACCTCAGACACTTTTCAAATATTGTTCAAAAACTGGTCCACCAACGCATCTATCTGCACCTGGATTGGTATATTGTGCAACACCGATACCTGAATCGACTGTAAACCTTTCTGATTCTCTTCGTGTGTTTAGAGCGTGGGAATGTAGAATTAACGGTCGTATCCCTGCTGGAATCAGTAATCTGATCAACTTGCACGATTTGTACTTGGACATGAACGAGCTGACGGGTGTCATCCCCAGACAATGGAGAATTTAAGAAAGCTCATTTGTGTAGATCTTGAGCATAACAAGCTCGAAGGAGAAATCCCAAGCGAGATTTGTAGGTTAAGCAGTTTGGGCGAGTTTTATCTGACCAACAATGCTTTGTATGGCGCCATTCCTGCGTGCATTGGTGAACTCAAATCCTTGAGAGTACTGCACTTAGCTTCCAACAAGTCGGGATTCGATGTACCCTCGACTTTGTACAACCTTAATGATCTGGTGGAATTAAACTTGTCCTCAAACATGTTTAATGGCTCTCTCTGGCCTGAGATTGGAAATCTTAAGGTTGTAAGACAATTGGACTTATCTTGGAATCAGTCAGGGGCAATGTCCCTGGTTCTATTGACAGGACCGAGTCCTCGATTCTGCTATCTTTAGCACATAATGAATTCCAAGGGGTTATTCCAACGTCTTTAGGGAATTTAAGAGGCTTAGATTTGTTGGATCTTTCGGATAATAACTTTTCCGGATCTATTCCCAAGTCTTTGGAGGGACTATGTGGTCTAGGACGCTTTAATGTTTCATACGACAGATTTGAAGGATTGATTCCTATTGGAGGTAACTTCTTAAATTTTACAGCTCAGTCGTTCTTAAACAACTACGGTCTATGTGGTCCGGCTCGTCTCCAAGTTCCACCTTGTGTAGAAAACCATACCAAAACAGGTAATTTCAAGATTGTTGAGAAATACATTATACCGCCTATTTGTGTTGTAGCAGCCTTGTTTGTTGTTTTCTTGATTCTTCTAATGAGAAGAAGAAGAAGCAGCAGTAGTGCAGATGGACCCTCGAGCCAAATCTCATCACATCCTTGGAGAGAAAGTTCTTACTTTGAACTCCAACGAGCGACAAATGGATTCAGCGAGAGCCACATACTTGGAAGTGGGAGCTTCGGTTTAGTATTCATTGGAACATTATCTGAGGGGCTAACAGTTGCAGTAAAAGTTTTCAATCTACAATCAGAAAATGTGAGCAAAAGCTTTGAGAAAGAAACACGAGTGTTAGGAGCAATAAGGCATAGGAATCTGAGCAAGATAATTGGATGTTGTATTAATCCTGATTTCAAGGCTTTGGTTTTGGAGTACATGCCTAATGGGAGCTTGGAAAAGTGGTTATATTCGCATAACCTTTTCTTGGATTTGTTACAAAGATTACACATTATGATAGACGTCGCGCTGGCCTTGGAATATCTTCACAAGGAATACACGTTTCCTATTGTCCATTGTGACTTGAAACCTAGTAACGTTGTGCTGGTTGAAGATATGACGGCCCATGTTAGTGATTTTGGTTTGGCTAAACTATTCGACGAAGGGGAGTTGAAGGTGCAAATACGAACCTTGGCAACAATCGGTTACATGGCACCAGGTAATGATTTAATTTGTTACATTTTGAAACCTCCATTTTTCTTTTACCTGATCAAATTGTTTCACTTGATGTGCTTCATCTTTGTTTAATCTCTTTATACAGAATATGGAACTGAAGGCATAGTATCAACCAGTTGTGATGTGTACAGTTTTGGTGTAATGCTAGTGGAAATTTTCACAAGAAAAAAGCCGACAGATGAAATGTTTGGAGAGGACATGAGCCTCAAGAGCTATGTGAGTTTGTCATTACAAGAAAATAATATAACACAAGTTGTGGACAACAATTTGCTTGTACGTGACAAAACAACTTCTTGGCTAAAGAGCAATGCTGCTGTCTGTTCTGCATGTGGCGATGGAATGTTTAGCCTTTTTGCCATCAAACAGAATCAGCATAAGTGAAGTCGTCACCAAACTAGAAAATATTAGAACTTTGTTTATAGCTAATTGATATTAGTAATTGGCATAGAGTGAAATGGTTTAAAGAAATAAATATGTATGTCATGATGGTTTAAAGAAATATATATTTGTCAAAGGCCTTTCTTTATCTTATCTGAATCGAAATATTGGAAGTAGAATTCCTCAACGGCAGCAAAGACTTAAAGAGTCAATCTCAGTTATTTGGTTTATTAGTTTCTTGGACTTTCCTCATGTACCCTAAACTAGACGTAATATCTCTCCTTTGTGGTCTAAATTTCGTAAAAGATAATAGATATAGTTCATTGTTCATAGCTAGAGCTCCAAACTACCCAACAAGAAGTCGTCCAATGGAGAAACTTCCTGTCATGATTGCTATCTTAATATTCTTGCTCAGTATCAGAACAATTTCGTTAGCTGAAATAGTTACACAAGAAGATGAAGCAGCAATTCTTGCTTTCAAATCCACAATAACCTCAGACCCTTTTCAAATATTGTCCAAAAACTGGTCCACCAACGCATCCATCTGCACCTGGATTGGTATATCATGCACCACAGGTACTCTCACCAGTACCCCTCAACGAGTCATGGCCCTGAATTTCTCCGGCTTCGGTTTTCAGGCCACTCATCTCACCCCAAATCTTGGAAACTTAACATTCCTCGATTCATTAGACCTCAACCGCAACAACTTCAGGGGCTTCATACCCCGTGAGCTCTCTAATCTGCGACGTTTGAGGATACTCAGATTGGCCAACAACTCTCTTGGTGGAGAAATACCACGAGAAATTGGCAATCTTTCTTCACTAGAGATATTGGACTTGAACTATAACCTTATTACAGGATCTATTCCTCGTGGGATCTTCAACTTGTCTCGGATCAAAAGGATTGTTGTCATGTACAACAGTTTGTCTGGTGTGCTGCCAAATGATATGTGCAATAATACCTCACAACTAACTGTGCTTTATCTCTCTTCTAATCTACTTAGTGGGCAAATTCCATTTGATATTTACAAGTGCAGAAAGTTGGAGAAGTTGGCATTGTCGATTAATCATTTCGACGGCAGCATTCCAAAATCAATAGGTCTGTTGAGCAATCTGCAGATATTGTATCTTGGAATAAACAACTTCCAAGGTATGTAGTTGTTGTAACTTGAGTTGACATGTATCTTTGAACATGCACTTCATTAATAACCCCTAAAATATATACAGCACTAATTGTCGCCCTTCATGTATAAGGAATTATAATTATTATGTTTTATCACTATTTTTTCTATATTTTCTTTGAAAGATTATTAATTGTATTAAAATAAGACGGATCATATGAAATTTTAAAAATTATTTTAATAGATGGAGATCTCATTGTCTTTTACATACGACAAATTATGAGTCCAGAGATAACATAACATATATATATCTAGGGGACAACAACATCCAAGGTATGTAATATGTATACTACTTATAACTTGAGCAGAAATTTGGAAGTCGACGAAGAAGCTTAGTTGAGCACTTGAGGCCTATTGAATAGACAATAATGAAACTCACAAGGGCTTCTGCTTAATCATGTACTGCCAACAACTAATTTCAAAAACATTTCTTTCCCTCTCTGTTTTTAATGGAGTCATTATCTAAGAAGAAAACATTTCAACTTCTTTAATCAATAAAAGGAGAGACGGGCTATAGTTATGGAAATGATGTTAAATTTCAAAAGCTGATTTGCTTTGACAATGTGAACATCAATTAATATAAGCACCACGCTTGACCCTGTAATATTGATGGTCTAATAGAGTGCATCTTTCTTGGACATCACTTGGTGCAGTAAATCTGCAAATGCAGTAAATGTCCTTTTTGGATGTTTTTGTGCTTCGTTAAAAAAAAGACAATGAAAGGTTGGAGTATAAAAAATGAAATTAATTTGTAAATACGGGTAAAAAAGACAGTATAAGGTAAAAATGTTTAAATCGGACACGGATTTGAGAGTATGCAACACCTTCCTCCTTTTGGGGTTAAGATGCCTTTTTCGAACTAGGAGGTGAGTGCCAATTCTTTTTTTATAGAGGTTTTTTTTTTTTGCAAATTTCTAATATTAAAAGGATGTAAAAAATGCATTGCTTCATAATAAACCTTGCTAAAATTGAAAAGTTCTTTCTTTTTTTTTTTTTTGGTCCTGTTTAAAAAGCATTGCTTTTTCCAACACACTTTCATTTGCATTGGTTTTAACTTAAAAACACTTATATTAAACTTTTATGTCTAGGCACAACGCAAAATGAAATCTTTCGTGTTATTGATTATCTATTTAGGGGGAATTCCATCAGAATTTCGCAATCTCTCACGTCTGCAACTTCTTAGCTTACAAGGCATCTCCCTAATGGGGGAAATTCCGGCTTTTATCTTCAACATGTCTTCTCTGCGAAATTTAGATTTCTACAACAATAGTCTGTCAGGAGACATTCCAGTTTCCAATGTTTGTCATAATCTCCCCAATCTGGAACGGCTATACATTGCATCCAATCAACTGACTGGAAATATTTTGGACAAAATGTTGGACTGTAAACACCTTCAGATTGTTTCACTAACCAGTAACAAATTCACTGGCGACATACCTAGGCAGATCGGAAACCTCACCATGTTAAATGGTCTCTTCCTAGACAAAAACAAATTCACAGGTATATGTGCTGAATATCCTTGATATCTTTTTGAGACAACTTCTTCATATGTATGACTGGGTTATACATCTTTGACATATATATATATATGGACAAATTCTCAGGCAACATACCTAAGCAAGTTGGAAACCTCACCATGTTGAACTACTTGAGGTTAGACTACAACAATTTCACAGGTATATATGTTGACAATTACAACAATTTCAAAGTTTTTCTTGCGTGGCTATATAATAGACTGTATTCACAAGATTCTTGTTGTTATATATCCTGGTTCAATAGCGAAGAGTTTGATCCCATGTAATTTTTCAAAGTTTTCTTGCATCATATATGAATAAATGCCATTCAACGTAAAATCCACGATGATTAATCTTGTCCTTTTTCAAATCTTTTAACTTGTTAAGTTGGCAGGTGTATTGCCGAGTGAGCTAGGAAGCCTTAGACTTGTGGAGATCCGTGTCGCAGTCAATAGGTTATCTGGTCTCATCCCTGCTTCCACCTTCAACATTTCAACACTGGAATTCTTGTTCCTATCGTTTAATCAGTTCTTAGGTCACATTCCTACAACATTTGGCATTTCACTTCCCAACCTAAAAGGTTTCTATTTGTATGGCAACAAACTCAGTGGACTTATTCCGAGCTACATCAACAATGCCACTAGTCTTACAGAGTTAGATATGGCTTTTAACTATTTTTCTGGTCCAGCACCCAACTTGGACAACCTAAGATTCTTGCAATTCGTTTCGATTGCAGGCAACAAATTAACATTACAATCTCAAAACAGGGAACCAGGTTTCCTCACTTCATTGACAAATTGTCGATATTTGGAGTTTATAGATATATCTAAAACTCTGTTGAATGGTAAACTGCCTAAGTCAATAGTGAACTTATCATATTCTCTTCAGAGTTTTTCTGCGTCTTCTTGCGGAATCGAAGGTCCTATCCCTTTTGAGATTGGCAACATGATCAACTTGCAAGAGTTAAGCCTTCACGGCAATGAGTTGACAGGTGCTATCCCACCTACACTGGGAAATTTAAGAAAACTCTTTCGTGTGTATCTTGGTTACAACAAGCTTGAAGGAGGCATTCCTATTGAAATTTGTCAGTTAAGCAATTTGGGGATCATTTACGCTAGCAACAACGCATTGTCTGGCGTGATTCCTGCATGCATCGGTGAACTCAAATCCTTGAGAGAATTGGACTTACGTCACAACAAGTTGGAATCTAATGTACCCTCCAGTTTGTACACCCTTAGTGATCTCCTCTACTTAAACTTGTCCTCAAACAGGTTAAATGGCTCTCTCTCATCTGAGATTGGAACCTTTAAGGTTATAGAACAAATGGACTTATCTTGGAATCAGTTTTCAGGAAATGTCCCTAGTTCTATTGACAAGGCAGATTCATTGGTTTGTCTATCTTTGGCACACAATAAATTTCAAGGGTCTATTCCGACGTCCTTGGGGAATTTAAGAGGTTTAGAATCGTTGGATCTTTCCTTTAATAATTTTTCAGGAATTATCCCAAAGTCTTTTGAGGAACTCTCTTTTCTTGAATACTTTAATGTTTCTTACAACATACTTGAAGGGCCGATTCCTACGGGTGGTAATTTTCCAAATTTTACAGCTCAGTGGTTTTCAAACAACTCCGGTCTATGTGGTCCGGCCCGTCTCCAAGTTCCACCTTGTGTTGAAAAGCATACCAAAACAAGTACTTTTAAGACCATTGAGAAATACATTATACCACCTATTTGTGTTGTAACAGCTTTGTTTGTTGTCTTTCTGATTCTTCAAGCTAGAAGAGGAAAAACAAGTGATGAAGAGGGACCCACAAGCCAAATATCATCACATCCTTGGATAGAAAGTTCTTACTTTGAACTCCAACGAGCGACAAATGGATTCAGCGAGAGCAACATACTTGGAAATGGGAGCTTCGGTTCAGTATTCGTCGGAACATTGTTTGACAAGTCAACGGTTGCAGTAAAAGTTTTCAATCTACAATCAGAAAATGTGAGCCAAAGCTTTGAGAGAGAAACCCAAGTACTGGGAGCAATAAGGCATAGGAACTTGATCAAGATAATTGGATGTTGTAGTAATCGACATTTCAAGGCTTTGGTTTTGGAGTACATGCCTAATGGGAGCTTGGAGAAGTGGTTATATTCGCATAATCTTTTCTTGGATTAGAAGCAGAGATTAAACGTTATGATCGATGTTGCATTGGCCTTGGAATATCTTCATATGGGATACACGTTTCCTATTGTCCATTGCGACTTGAAGCCTAGTAATGTTTTGCTGGATGAAGGTATGACGGCCCATGTTGGCGATTTTGGTATGGCTAAACTATTTGGCGAAGAGGAGTTGATGATGCAAACACAAACCTTGGCAACGATTGGCTACATGGCACCAGGTAATTATCTCTCAAATGTTGCATCTAAACATATTTTGAAGCCCTTTCAAACTCCCCGACATTTTCTAGCTTTTGTAGCTCATGATGTGCTTAAGTCATTGTTTAATTTGTCGACACAGAATATGGAGCTGAAGGCATTGTATCAACCAATTGCGATGTATACAGTTTTGGTGTTATGCTGCTCGAGACTTTCACCCGAAAAAAGCCGACAGACGACATGTTTGGGGAGGACATGAGCCTCATGAGCTATGTTAGCATCTCATTGCGAGAAAACAATGTAACTCAAGTTGTGGACAACAATTTGCTGTTAAGAGAGAAAGACTGTTTCTCGGCTAAAGAGGTATGTTTGTCGTCTATTCTGTGTGTTGCGATCGAGTGTTTAGCCTTTTCGCCTTCAGAGAGAATCAGAATAAGTGAAGCTGCGGCAAAACTGGAAAAGATTAGAACTATGTTTCTTGCAAGGTAATAAATTTGCAGAGAAGGAAGCCTTGAACAGAAATATATGTATGTTGTTATGTTTTCTATGCATTGATATATTTTTGTTGTTCTATTTTTATGCATTGGTACCGGTAAAGGGCCTTCATTGCGTTATGTAATAGTTGAAAGAAGCACTTGTTAAGTTTTTTTAAAGCTGTTTCTTACACAAGTCTGTTATATCTCCTGTAGATTTCTTCCACGAGGCAAAAAAATTGCGTCTTTAATGAGTAATAAAATTCTGAATATCTAATTGACGTCGGTTATCTCACACCGTTCTCTCTCTCTTCAGTAATCTTCGGCTTAAAAGCATCGAGAAGAAAAACAGATCTCTCTTCCCCGCCCTATTTCTGGAACATAGTAATCATCTTCTCTAACCTCAAAATTCTCTCGAACAAAAGAATTCTTTTCCTTAATCTAAAAAAACTCACGAAATCGTCAAAATTCTCTAAAAACGTACATTGGCAAAAACAGAATTCTTCTTCACTATCAACTGGAAAGCCCTCATCCACTTAATGATGTATTCTAAAGCTTTTTAAACTTGGATAATTAAAGAGTTAATTAAATAAATGAAATAATAAAAAGATTTTTGTACGGCTCTAAAAAAACAGATGGACGGACAATTAATAGCAGAGAATTTTCAGAAAAGCACAAAGCTAATAACAGAGAAAATTCAAACAGACTCAATTATATGATGAACGTGTATAAATTGAATAGAGATGCGGGGGATCGAATCTCATGCCTCTCACTTGCAAAGCGAGTGCTCTACCATTTGAGCTACATCCCTTTATTATTTAAAAAATATGTAGAGAAAACATTTGAGCAACACAACCATTTCAAGCAAGGTACTTAGCGAGTAACAATATTAGATTAAATGAACTTCAAATGGTAATAACAGAAACAAGTCAAAATTAAACATCAAGATGTATCTAATGTTACCTCAATAAACCTACATGTTAACATTGAACTCAAAGAAACGTTAGATTCTCAAAAATAAACAAAAAGAAAATAAAAGCAACAACTGCATCCCGTCAACTTATTAACCAATAGCATACATTAGATTTTCGAAGATGAGAATACAATCACTCTATGAAGTTAGTCGCAGAGGGAAAGTAAACAGAACCTACAGATTACTCAATGGACGACTTCAGTATCAAAAAATCTGAATAATACAACAAAGGACAGTTGATGAAGCACTGACATGATGGAATAGTCTTACATTCAATGACTTTAGCTTAATCTGACTTATTATTCAAATAAATTACAGATGGAATTTAGAAACTAGTCTGTGCATGTTGTATCACAATCTTCCTTGTTGCCAATTAAGACTTACAAATGTGGAGGGAGAGGACAGGTATTTCTGCAATCTACTAAAACTACACCCATTCACAAAGGAGCAATACTTATGAAAATCTGTTTGGGGCAAAATGACAAACACGTGGAGCTCATGTTCTCAAGCTCACTGTTAACATGGAAACCATAGAATGCAATCCGACTCCAATATTATAAACTAAAAAGTAAAGAACAAAAACAATTGATATACATTCAACTAAAAATTCAATAATAAATACCTCGTATGATCAACCCTAGCTCTGAGAGTTAATTTGGAGTTAATAACATTCTACCCCCCCCCCCCCCCCCCCCCCCCCCCCCCCCCCCCCGTGATTTGTTAAATTGGCAAATCACCCCCTGTAAGATAACAATTCGCAAAAAAGCTCCTTATGTTTTAAAAAAACTGTCTCACTGCCTCATTCATCAATTTTAAACTGATTTTAACATGGAAAAGACTACCATACCCTTTCTTATATTTCGATTCAGTTGTAACTTTCAAAAAGATGAAACATTAATTAAAAATTTCAGACTTTTCCCTCTCAAACACAAACCCTTCTTGCTCCATCGATTCTTGGTAGATTGTGAGACATTGGCAGATTTTTAGATCCCAACAACTTTAACAACACAAGAAGCACACAAAAAGCTCGTAAAGGTTGCGGATTTACGGTATGTCTAGGGTTTTTATGTGTGTTTGTGTTATTTTCCATTAAGTCTTAGAATTTTTTAATGGGTTCTTTGCTCCTGACTAATTTTGTCGAAATTTCTTGTAGATTTGGTAAGATTTTATGGTTTATTGAGCTGACAAAGTGGAATTTTGGACTTATTTAGTTGGGAAATCTTTTTCTTGTTCACTAGTGGGTTCCATGGAATTGTTTTGGTCCCTACAGACATGTGTTGGGGTTTTTATGTTTGCTGTCTCTTTAATGTGAGACATGTGCTTGTCCTTTTCTTATTTTTTATCCGTTTATGCTTGTGGTCCAGCTTTGAAAGTTGATTGTGGTCTATTTGTCAATGTTATTTTACACGAATTCACTGTCATTTTACACTCAGTTCATGAACTTTTTTTTTTTAAATTGTAGATGGGTGAGATACACATGTGGATTGGGGGCAGATTTGAATACAATCCATCTGTGAAGTATGCTGGTGGGCGAATGGTTAAAAGGATTGGCATGAAGTTGGATTAACTAAACTTAAATAAACTATATGATGTGTATGAAGAAGGGGGTGGTGCCCGTAATACAATTCAATTCTATTGGCAAATGACAGGGCACTCACTGGAGGAGGGATTGAAGAAGTTGACGTGGTATCACTTCAAAGATTGGGACATAACTGACACTAATAAACCCTTTGTGATATACACTGAAGAGATGAATATCAACTGGGTTAGCTTCAACACTCAAGGGGACATGGTAGAAAAAGAATCAGAGCCCATTGTGCAAAGTGAGAAGGAAATCTGCATGGAGGATATAATCAACAACATAGACTTCAATGTGAGTAATTCACCTGCAAAGGACCACATCAAAAGTGAATGAAGAAATGGATGCAGTGCTAGGTGATGATGAGTTCATAGACCACAACATTGAAACTGGACTTGCTGGTATAGATTACACTCAAGAGGAATATGAAACAGGGGACTTTAGCAGGTTTAGTTGTGGTGTCATGCCTAGGGATGTAAACGAGACAAGCCGACTCGCGAGCTTAGCAAGCCAGCTCGGAAATAGCTCGCGCTTGGGTTCGTAAATGGCGAGCCGAGCCGAGCCATGGCTCTGCTCGTGGTCCTTCGAACCCAAGCCCGAGCCACATATGTCATAGCTCATGGCTCGCGAGCCGGCTCGCGAACCATACTGAAATTAAAAAAAAAAAAAAATATATATATATATATATATATATATATGTGTGTGTGTGTCTCAGTGTCCAAACCCTAATGAAATACCAATTCATTTGCCCCACACAAATTCTTTCTCCTTCTTCCAGACTTCCACATTTCTGCTGCAGAGAAAAGACGCCACCCACCACCGCTATCTCACGCCACCGCCTCTCTTCTCTCGCCGTCTTGCACCACCACATCCCCTCTCTCATCATCTCAGGCCACCGCCCACGACGCCACGAGAACCTTCTTGCTCCTCCAGAGTTCAGCCGCCCTCCGCCGCAACAAAGTGAAGCCCCCTTCCGGCCCCTATGCCGCCGGCCACCACCAAGCCCACCCGGATCTGACGGCTTCGTATCCGGAATCTTCCTAATTATATCAACTTGTAGCTTTTTGTTAATTTTATGTTCATTTGCGTCTCCTTTTCTTCCTTTCACTTGAATATTGTTCTTTTAATTGGATGCGAAATATATTAACACTAGATGCATGCGTTGTATCTTTTAAATTGGTGCTCCACTATTTTACACCCATTTTGATATTACATTATGAAAATAGTTAATGGATGTGTGAAGGGAAATCTAGATCTGGGCAAAATAAATTTATTCTGGACTTTTATTATGCGTGGAATGTGAAGGAAAAATCTAGATCTAGGGCAAATCTGTTTTTTTGTTCTGCGATGAATGTGTATGGATGAAAAATTCAGATCTGGGCAAGAATTTTGATGGTTTTTCTATTGGCTCGTGGGCTCGGCTCGGCTCGTCCGAACCTCCCTGCGAGCCAAGCCCGAGCCACCCTTCCCGCAGCTCGTGGGCTCGCAAGCCGAACCCAAGCCAAAAAATTTAGCCCCGAGCCCGAGCCCGAACCTTGAAAATTTGTCAAGGCTCGGCTCGGCTCGGCTCGTTTACATCCCTAGTCATGCCAACTGTTGTCAATGAAGATGGGCCATTCCAAAAAACCAAAAGATCAAAGCTGCCACAAAAGAGGAAGACATTGCAGAAATCAAGGACTTTGAATAAGAATATACATAAGAAGACTGTGAAGACACAACCAACCGGAAAGAAGACACAACCAACCAGGAAAAGAAAGGAAGTTGGATGTGGTTATGATAGAGATCCAGAAGTTTTTGGTGATTCCAGTAGGTCTAAACTTGATGACAGTTCAGATAGTGATTTCCAAGAAGTAGCTGAACATTCAAGTGATAGTGAAGAAAGCAGTGATGTTGAGAATGAAGACCTGATTCCTGATGCAATGCTTGATGATTTAGAAGACTCTAAATCTTTCAATGCATATATACTTGTTGCTAGAAGCATGCCTATTATCTCTATGTTTAAATGGATTAGAAAAAAGATAATGGTTAAAATTCAGCAGAATAAAAGCATGATGGATAGGTATCAGGGAACAATCTGTCCAAACATCATGAAAAAAATCAAGTTACAATCCAAGATTGCAAGAAATTGTTTTGCAACTTACTGTGGTGGAGTTGAGTATGAGATACATCATGTACTAAATATATATATAGTTGATCTTGACAAAAAGACTTGCACTTGTGGGATGTTTCAATTGTGTGGTTATCCATGTTGTCATGCACTTGCTGCAATAACTGACAAAAGAGAGGAGGAGGAAAACTTTGTGGACCATTACTTCACCAAAGAACTTTACCTGAGAGTGTATGAGAATATGATACATGGAGTCCCTGGGAAAATAGAATACATTAAGACTCCTTACGAGTCACTGACAGCTCCACATAAAGGCAAAAAGAGGCAGACCTACCAAAGCTAGAAGGAAAGCTGCAGATGAAGGGGGTGTTTCCACAAGAAAAGGCTTAACACACACTTGTCAGAGGTGTTTCACTACTGGACATAATAGAGTTTCCTGTACTAACCCACCACATCCCAAGTCTCAATTTTACAAGGTATGATTTTCATACATGCTGATGTTTTAGTGGCAAACAAGTTCTAAAGTAGTTAATTTTTTTATTAACAGGATCCACAGTCTGCTGTTGGGAATGAAGACCAACGAAGAGCTGAAAATATGAATGCTTCTGCCACAGGACAACCTTCAAGAGCAACACATGCAGTAAGTAGCAGGATCAGGGCTTCTTCAAGAATCAGAAATGTTTAGTTATGTAGGGTCAGGGCTTCTTTAAGAACTATGAATGTGTATTTATGTGATGGTGTATTTTGATGAAATTAACATGAATTGTAAGTTGTACAAACCTTGCTTCTATTATTTTGGATGAAATGAATGTATACCCTTTTGGTTTTTGCCTCATTTGCTGAGCTTTTTGTACCATTGCCTTCCACCTTATACTCATAAGGAGTACTTATAGTTAGTTAATGCATGATATTTTACAACTATGATTTGGAATGGGAATTATGCATCATTCACTGCATTTGGTACAAACATAACTGAATCATTCATTAAATAGACAAATTTTGTTACAAAAGGAGATCACACCAAACTAGGGGTGTGTTTCGAGCCGAGCCGAGTCGATTTTGGCAAAAAAAAAAAAACCCGTTTCAGCTTGAGCTTGAAAATTATTTGCATGGCTTGAGCTTGAGCTTGTCAAGCTTATTTGTTGGGGGCTTGAGCTTGGCTTGCCCAAAGATCGAGTCGAGCTCGATTCGTCTCAATGAGCCAATAAATTTTTATTGGATATTTTTTAGCTCTAATTCAAGAATAATATTAAACAATAAAAATGTTATTAAAATATATAATACGTATAATATACTAATATTTTTAAGTTGTATATCACTATTAATAAATTATAATCACTAATATATATAGTTAACATTTTAGATTATGTATGAATATTATGAATTATATTATAATAAACTATAAATTATGTAATTACACAATATAAATTATTAACTAATATTTTATTAAGATATATACTTATGTTATTAATTAATTAGTTATTATGGTATATGATATCTATTATTTTATTATATTAAATACTCGAGTGAATATTTTATAAATATATTTTTGTATTAGTAATATTATATGATTTAATGTGTCATTGTAAAATAATATATTATTAAAACATATTATGATACAAAATTAATAAGGATCATACGTGTATTATAGATAATATATAATATAGTATAGATTATGTCATATATCTTGTAATTACACTAAATAAATTATTAACTAATATTTTATTAAGATATGTACTTATGTAGTTAATTATTTATTAGAGTAGATTGAATCTATTTTTTATTAAATTATTTATTTGAATAAATATTATATATTATCATAGTAATATGTTAATAGAATTGTATATAATGATATGTTGTTGTAATTACTAATTATTAAATTGCAATATTATTAAATCATATTTATTGTCAAAATAAGTAGATAAAAATATATAATATATCATATATTTAGTATTACTAAATCATATAAATGTAGATTAACTTACTATATATTTATATATATAAATTACTAAACACTATATATATATATATATATATATATATATATATATATATATATATATATATTAGCTTGCGAGCTGGCTTGCAAGCCTCGAGTCTCAAATAAGTAGGCTTGAGCTTGGCTTGACACATAACTCGAGCTCAATTAAACTTGGCTTGAGCTTGACATCGTCCTAGTTCGAGTTGAGCCAACTTGAGCTTGGCTCGTGCTGCTCACAAGCCAGCTTGGCTCATAGCATACCCCTATATATAATGATATGTTGTTGTAATTACTGATGATTAAATTGCAATATTATTAAATCATATTTATTGTCAAAATAAGTACATAAAAATATATAATATATCATATATTTAGTATTACTAAATCATATAAATGTAGATTAATTTACTATATATTTATATATATAAATTACTAAACACTAATATATATATATATATATATATATATATATATATATATATATATATTAGCTTGCGAGCTGGCTTGTAAGCCTCGAGTCTCAAATAAATAGGCTCGAGCTTGGCTTGACACATAAGTCGAGCTCAATTAAGGTCAGCTTGAGCTTGACATCATCCGAGTTCAAGTTGAGCAAGCTTGAGCTTGACTCGTGTGGCTCACAAGCTAGCTTGGTTCATAGCACACCCCTACACCAAACCCCTTACACAAATTCCCTAATATTACACTAACACCCCCTCACACTAAAACCTAACAAACATTACAATTTCAGCCAAAACATCACCATAAGGAAACAGCAATAAATACGCAAAAAATATGTATCAAAGTCCCATTTGCTTCATTTCTTGAGGAACCACTAACAGTTGACACCCTTGAAACCACATAAGCAACCTCTCCACATTCAGTTTTTTCTTTAACATTTGGATGGCTAAATGCCTAATTTCCGGCATCCATTTCAACTGGGCAACATTGGGAGCCAAGAGTAGCTTTAACCGGAGTGCACCAACGAAAGAATTTACACTGTGGGTTCTTGTTAGGGCAACAGTAATAGAGGTGACCCTTTGAACTTTCTCTTGAGATTCAACAACTTTAATCTCACACATTGAAGTGCATTTGCAGTAAGGTGTTTTGTCGTATCTTAAATCAATGAAGCGAGCATTTTCAGGCCTGCGGTTGGTTGAACACGACCCCATGGACACAAACCCTCTTCCTCCCAAGCTTCAACCTGCAACCTAAAATGGCGTCAAATTGAAGATGAAAGGAAGAAAGAGGCGTCAGTCGATAATTGTACAAGGGAACGAGAAGGAAAGAGAAAGACGGTCAGTCGAGTGACTGGCGAGGGGTAACATTAGACAAGTTATAATTAATGCAATAACAAGATATGCAATGCACGATAACACTTCGCCTAGACCGAACATAGTCCATTTCACAATACAATAATTTTCATTACAATAATAGGGCGTATATCGGGTTAAGGGTTTTCAAGCAGTCAATGGGTACCGAGTTATACCCGTTCTCCAACCTTACTCCACAAGACAATACAATAAAATAAATCCCTTTTTCCTTCGGGTGACGGAAGGGTTAATTACTCCCTAACCATCGATTTCTCACTCGAGTCATAGCCTATCTCGGTACTATGCTCCTTCGGCCGAAGCCGGTCACAGGTAATACGTGATATCCACTACTTCCGAAGATAACATGTACACCCATAGAGGTCGCAGAGTAGGTTCACCGTCAGCCCTATGCTTTCTCGGATCCCCTAAGCCACGTTGCCTCGGGCCCAACAATCACAAGCACTCGTTATGCAATGCATGCCAGATACATTTTCACTTTCAATTGAGATTCATGAACACACGCTCGAAAACATATATGTATAACTCATTTGATATTAGAAACCATTTTCGGTAAAATCGGGAAATTAGTAGGCAATGGCTTATTTAATACATAATATATATATATGTATAATATTTCGGGTGAGGAGCAATCAAATCATGTAGGCTATAGTATCGGTATAATATAGATTACAGCAAGAGAATAACCTCACCTTGACAACCTCGACCAAAGAGTACCAAAACAAGTTACAATCTAAACCACCGGGTCCTTAGGAGGATCACCTGAACAAAAGACACGATTACGGTTGACATTAGACCCAAAAGGACCAACTAAAGACGCTCGGCGATGTAAAACAATGCCATGAAATGATATGATTGTAGATTTATATGCAACAAGATTATAATTATGTAAGGAATGAGCAAATATGAGCAATCATGGCACTTTAAGAATTAACTTTCACATTGAAGATCACTTAGGGCAAGTTTAGGCATCTTTCATGCAACTTTAGTAAAACCATATACTTATATAAGAGCGTTTACACTTGAAATAGAGAATATATAACACATATGAGGGTCAATAAATGGAAAGAAACGATGAAAAAGGCAAGAAACGGGCATTTGGGCACAACTTAGCAAAACTGACAGTTTTTTCCAAACGCGCAAGCTGTAAAGAATTGAGTATATCTTAAGATTGAGAAGTCAGAATTAAGTTTTTTTTTGTGAAAATGAAAGTAGACAAACATGGATTTCCAACCATATATGACTCAAATTTTTGTTCAAAGTGGATAAAAAATGGCATAGGTGCAAAATTGAGCGAATGCAGATTTCCGACAGATTGGCGACACAATTTTGGATCGATCATATCTCCCTCCTCAGAAATGATTTTAAGGTGATTCCAATTTGAGAATGCTCTACACTCAAAGAGGTTTCATGGATCCTAAATTCAGCTCAATCGGAGTTCATTTAAGGGGGTAACCGGCCGGGGAAAGTGTAAGGCAAAAGTTCCCCGCCCGGGGAAAACTGTCCAGAAACTTTCCTGGACAAAAGTACCCGCCCGGGGAAGGTGTTTTCAGCTGAAAAATGGACAGAAACAAGGGAGCCAAGGGTTCAAACAATCATCCAAACTTGCAAAGATACACTTAGAATCAAGTATTCTCAACTCATAACACATAAAAGCACATTTAGGAACACTTAAGGATCAAATATATGTCAAGAACTCATGCTTAATAGTTAATATTCATCATCATCAACCTCAAAACCCATCAACTCCATTAATGAACCTCAAGCTTTCCTAACTCATGATTCATGCATGATAGCCTTTTAAATTCCTCCTAGCACATGATTTCTGGCATAATTACTTCTACTACTTCCTCCTAACATGCTTTGCTATATACTTCTCCATAACCTAGCTTCCATGACAACATATTCATACCATGCATTTAAACTCATGATTATGCAAGAATTAAACCATGGAAGTATGTTTATGCATGAAGAAGATGAGCTTTGTGTCTCTTGAAATTCATGGAATGAAATGGAAGCTCATGATATTTTATAAAAGTATACAAACATTAAATGAAAATGCATGAGTCATAAAGGTGTCTTGACTTTAATAAGCAAATTTAAATTTAATCCTTAAGTTATAAGGTTTATGCAATTGGATGATCAAACTCTTGAATTAGTAATATCTAAAACCAAATAAATTTCGCTTAGGTAAACATATTTTGAAAATTTTGCAATCAAGGACAAGTAGTCGGAAATTAACACAACGAACGAATATAACATATACTCTCGAACGTTCACACACATTTTATCTGTTCCGAAAGATAGGGCATTACATTTATTTTTGGGCTGTTGTTGATTTCTCTTATTTTTCGTTTCCTTATTTGATTTTATGTCTCTGTCCTCCGTATAAAGCAAGCAGTAAAAATTAAAGAATGGAAACTTCTTGTTGCCCAAACAGGGGGGTGGGGGCGACATCAGGGTAAATAATAATCCTTGAAATTCTTTACATATCTTTGAATAACAATCTTTCTTGAATTATGTACTAAAAAAGTCATCTTTAATGCATATTTTGAAGTTGGCTGTAAAGAAGAGTGATCATTCTAGTAGCAAGATGAAATTATTATAGATTTTATCAAAGAAAAAAAGAAAGAAAATGATGATAGTGGAGCATTCAGAACAGTTAGGATTCCTGGATTTGGCTTTAATGTCCAAAGTAGTTGCATTTTTTGCACTCTGTTTTGGCTTGTGTCTGATTCTTCACCTCCCCTTTGAAAGCAATGGATTTCTTCATAAAAATCCTTTCTTTATTATATATATATAGAGAGAGAGAGAGAGAGAGAGAGGAAACATGCATCAACTCCAAGATGATTTTATTCTGTTGGTGGCAATTTCTTCCCCAATTTAGGGGGTGGACTGAGGAGCAGGGGAGTATAATAATATAATTTAATATAATTTAATAAAATATAATATAAAAATATATAAAGAAAGATAAAATCTGAGTCCTTTTCTACACCGGATCTCATGCTTTTTGTCCCTTAGCCGGAAATTCATGGCTTGCCTGCCTTAAAGGGGTTGGCTTAAAAACAAGAATTTCACTTAAATAAAGAAACAGAGTATTAAACTAACTGCTTAATCATGGAGTCGAGAATTAATATTTATTTAAGTAGAGGGACAGAAACTGCGAATAAATGCCTTGTGCTAGCGGTTCTGGCAACATATTTCTGTTCCAACTAATCCAGTTCAACGCCGTTTCCTAGCAACTTATCATATCTACATAGAAAAACAAATATGAATAGTTCGGATCTGATCCGACCAAATCAATGTAATGGGGAAATGAGTGCTGATAAATCGAATAATGAGGGTAATACATTTGTTCGTAGGATTGACTGGGGTCGTGGGGTCGTCCGATCTTGATCTGGGATTGAGTTTTTCCATGATATATATGAGATAAGATGCAAATATACAAACTTTTTGCAACGTTTGAGAAATTACAAGACTTTTCTTGGCATGCCTGAAGATTTGACCAAAATAGGATGGTTTATGAGAAATTGGAGATGATATGGGTGAAAATCATTGATCCAGATGTAAGGTAAATTACAGGGAAGTTATTGTAATTTCTCAAACCGAAACGGAGTTTTTGTAATTAGGCCGAACTTAAAGATATGTCGGGGCAAGAAATTTCAAAAGCGTGATATAAGTGACAAAATGATACATAAAAATTACCTTAAACGTTTCACGTAAAAACTATAACAGCAGCACAGAGGATGGGTATTGTGTCCTTAAAAGAATAGCAACAAACTAATCAGATATCTTCATCTAAAGTGGACTCGAAGAAAAGATCATCTTCCTCGTGACTAATAGGCTCAGATTTCTCTTCTTCATCTTCACTATTATGATCTCTATCGAAAAGGCCCATGCATCGCTGTTTCAGTGCTTGATTGTACTTCACGAACACTAAATCGTTTAATTCAGCTTCATTCAGCCTATTTCTCTTCTTGCCATGGACCTATAAGTTTTAAGCACAAATCTACCAGTTAAGCATATACCAAATTCAAGAAATGATGAATATCCAAGTAATATGTGATCAGTACTTACAGGCTCAAAGAAGCTCCGATAATTATTGCATCTCGATGCACAGGAAGTTACACGAAGAATCTTCATGGCTAATCTTTGCAGATTCAGACACCCCGAACCGAAAAACGACCACCAAACATCTGTGGAAACAACACATTTCCATTAGGAAATCGTGTTAATAACGATATTTCAATTGTTTTTGGAAAAAGTTTGTAGCTTTACCTGGTGACACTCTGCCTTTTGAACTCTTAGCCATATCTCTCCCAAAGAGATCATCTGCATTCCTATAAGCCGTCAACTCATCATGGATTAAATC
Source organism: Lantana camara (assembly GCA_037501455.1). Taxonomy (NCBI): domain Eukaryota; kingdom Viridiplantae; phylum Streptophyta; class Magnoliopsida; order Lamiales; family Verbenaceae; genus Lantana; species Lantana camara. Next base: position 2,435,494 of record CM074865.1, read on the forward strand.
TTTTATGTTCGTATCGGGCACAAATTTCTCAAGACATTCATAGAATCCAGATCGAATTTCTGCATCACTTTCAATGTCTTGATTCGTGTAGAAATATTCCGGGTTCAAGTAGTAGCCGGCTGCATGCAAAGGGTGATTTTCCCACCTCTTATCAATGATATTGAAATACTGTCTATATTTCTCTTCATCATTATCGAAGCTCTTCACAATGGCCTCCTTTGCTCTGCACATAGCTTCATAAATATATCCCATCTGGGAATTCTTCTTGTGATCAACTAGTTGATGAATCTTAACAAGAGGACCAACGATCTTAAGAGTTTTGATTAATCCTCGCCAAAATGAAGCAGATAGAACAATTCCATATGCTTGTGTACCGCTTTGCTCTTTTCCCCATTTACTGTTTTTCCAAGCATCTGAAACAAACATAGCCCTTAACCCTTTCTTCATGAGATTAAGCCTCGAAAGGGCGAGGAAAGATGTGGCAAAATGGGTCGTTGCTGGTTTAACCAACTCTAACTTAGTGAACTTCCTCAACAATTTCAGTACTCCAGGGCGACTAAATAAGTAATTGTTTAACTTCATTGCCTTCACAAAAGCTGGGCGAATATCCTTATCTTTGAATATATCATCCAACATCAAGTTCAAGCAGTCGGAGACACATGGTGTCCAATATAGATTTGGGCACTTTTCCATCAACAATTGCCCTATGTGAAGGGATTAAAAAAAAGAGAGAATAAATTGAAGAAAAAAGAAAAAGAACAAGAATAAATAACATTATAAATCAAGGATAAATACACTAGCATCCTTGATGTTTGACCTAATTGTACAAACTTCCCTAAGGTTTCAAAAATTACAAAAACTTCCCCATGACATACCTTAATATTTGGCCTAACACAAGCTATTACAGTGATGACTTTGAAATCATATTGATCCATAAGTGCCAGGGCCAAAATAGGGAAGTTTTGTAATGTCCATGTAATATCCCTACAAATTATAAACTATTAAATAATTGTTACCTGCTAACTTCATATCTAAAGAATTATCCGTAACTACTTGAACGACATTCTCAGGCCCAACTTGCTCCACAAACTCACTAAGTAGATTAAAGATTGTCCGCCCCGAATTGCAATGGCAAGAAGTATTAACTGATTTTGCCAACATAGTTCCCTTGTCACAATTAACCAGAAAATTCAGAAAGGTTTGTCCTTTATTATCGCTCCACCGATCCAACACAATAGAACAACCATTTATCTTCCAAGATGTTTTATGGTCTTCCATCTCCTTATTCACTCGCTCAAGCTCACTCTTGAACAAAGAAACTCTTACTTGATGAAAATCTGAAGCATTCATGCCAAAGCCGTGTTTCTCAATCACCTCACTTAGTTCTGGGGAACTATCATAACTCCTTGAATTAAAAGCAAAATTGTCTTCATATATCCATCTTGCTATAAACGAACGTGCTTCACCCCTAAATACTTCCAGTGCAGCATCATTTTCACTCCTTTGTTTCTTCATTCTTTTTGAAGTAGGTTCTTCACTATGACTGACAAAAGAATCCATTACAGCACTATTGTTTATCTTCCTTCTCCGGTTTGATTGAACGCAAGCTTCAATGTTGTTTGGAGCTTTAATATCCACCAACTGTTTATTACCAAAATTAATGGTTTAGGATAGTGGAATGACCACAAAATTGGATAACTAGAACATCTCAGATGGGCAATGTAGAAAAGAATAATATGAATTTTTCCCCAATCATAAAAGACACCATCTTTTCTGCAAGAAATACGAGTGAATCGGATAATGAACTTGATGGAACAACAAACAAATAGAAACAACTTAGCCTCCCTACTCTCAATTCTCAAACCCATATTCCAATCTTGACCAATTTTCCCTTTATCGTTCATCTATCTCAAATCTTTCACACTGTTCAATTATTTAAGCTAAAAATAATTAATGGCTGAGTTCTCAAATACACAAGGGTTAATTCCCCCAACCATCATCGAGCAAATATACATACACACATACTTAAAAGTGCACATGGTGAGCAAAATTAATTGAACTGAAACGCAAGAATATATCTTTTTAATTTCTCCATACTATATAAGCACGCAGCAATACTTACAAACACACTTAAGGGTATGAATAGAAGCAGCAGAAGCAGCGGCAACAACGTCGGAAGCAGCTACAGTAGAAGTACCGAAATGGGCTTCGACGATTCCCAGGATTCGAGGTAGCTGACGAAGATGACGGAATCTCCATGGAAGTTGTAACGTTGGCAGAGTTTGTACGCGAGGGAGAATCCTTGGGCTCGTTTACTTTAAGTCATCTCCAAAGGTTGGGTTAAAAGCGCGTTTCTTGAAAAGAGCACTTCCATTTATTGATTTTATTAACATATTAATTTATAGTTTATTTATTTAACTATATATAATTTTAGTGAAAATAGATGAATTAGTGACAAATATTTGTACATGTAAACAGATAAATGACTCGTTCGATTTTCATTAGAGATAGTTTGGGATCGATTTGAATTTTATTGGGAATAGTTGGGACCATCGATTATCCTCTTAAAAAGAACTATATATAACTTTATCCGTAATTAATTAATAAATCATGTTTACTTTATTGCTATCAAGATGCAAATATTCAATTCAAAGAAAAGATACAATACAAATAAGTTTTCCATTTCGTTCTTTTTTAATGAAAAGAAATTTACTTTTGTGTTAACAACTCTAATTTATGTGGCAAACTAAATATTTTTCGTTTCTTAAATTTTTCAATTTTTTTTCCCTCATATATAAGAGTACTATATTGCGATACATTTGGCGCAGAAATTAAGAATAAAAGATGTCATAATTTTCCTGATAATGAGAACATTTACATCTATCTCACATAGGTTGCTATGTCCTCTTTCTCATCAATGTCTGAGTTGATTCTTCTTTTCTAAAGTGGTTGAAAGTTGAAATTATGGTCTTTTATATATATATATATATAGTCATCTTTGATGTCTTTTTTCAAAATTTCTCGATGCTTCAAGTTCAAAAATACGTAACAAAGAGTTGACGGAGTGGAGGAGTCAGTATTTTATTCGAGACGGAAACATGAAAAATAGAGATGGCTAATTTAAAGAGGGGAGGACTGCCGCCAAATGACCTTCAAGCCCCATGGCACCACTCCTGACTCCATAGCTAGCTCAAAACGAACACCATTACCATGAATAATCCTCGTTTCTTGATTGCTGTCCTAATCTGTTACATAGTATCACAACAATTTGCTCAGCCAAAAAAATTTCCAAAGTAGATAAAAAAAGCCGACAGATGAAATGTTTGGAGAGGACATGAGCCTCAAGAGCTATGTGAGTTTGTCATTACAAGAAAATAATATAACACAAGTTGTGGACAACAATTTGCTTGTACGAGACGAAAACAGCTTCATGGCTAAAGAGCAATGTCTGTCGTCTGTTCTGTCTATGGCGACGGAATGTTTAGCCTTTTTGCCATCAAACAGAATCAGCATAAATTAAGTCGTCAAAAGATTAGAACTTTGTTTATAGCTAATTGATATTAGTAACTGGCATAGAGTGAAATGGTTTAAAGAAATATATATTTGTCAAAGGCCTTTCTTTATCTTATCTAAATCGAAATATTGGAAGCAAATTCCTCAACGTACGGCAGCAAAGACATAAAGAGTCATTTTCAGTTCTTTGGTTTATTAGTTTCTTGGACTTTCCTCATGTACCCTAAACTACACGTAATATCTCTCCTTTGTGGTCTAAATTTCATAAAAAAGATAATAGATATAGTTCATTGTTCATAGCTAGAGCTCCAAACTACAAAACAACAAGTCGTCTAATGGAGGAATTTCCTGTCATGATTGCTGTCTTAATATTCTTGCTCAGTATCAGAACAATTTCGTTAGCTGAAATAGTTTCAAAAGAAGATGAAGCAGCAATTCTTGCTTTCAAAACCACAACAACCTCAGACCCTTTTCAAATATTGTCCAAAAACTGGTCCACCAACGCATCCATCTGCACCTGGATTGGTATATCGTGCACCACCGGTACCCACACTAGTACCCCTCAAAGAGTCACGGCCCTTAATTTCTCCAGCTTCGGTTTTCAGGCCACTCATCTCACCCCAAATCTCGGAAATTTAACATTCCTCGATTCATTAGACCTCAGCCACAACAATTTCAGGGGCTTCATACCCCGCGAGCTCTCCAATCTGCAACGGTTGAGGATACTCAGATTGGGCAACAACTCTCTTGGTGGAGAAATCCCACGAGAAATTGGCAATCTTTCTTCACTAGAAATATTGGACTTGAACTATAACCTTATTACAGGATCTATTCCTCATGGGATCTTCGGCATGTCGAGGATCAAACAAATTGTTCTCACGTACAATAGTCTGTGGGGTGTGCTACCAAATGATATGTGCAATAATACCTCACAACTTACCGTGCTTTATCTCTCCGCTAATCTTCTTAGCGGGCAAATCCCATTTGATATTTACAAGTGCAGAAAGCTGGAGAAGTTGGCATTGTCAGTTAACCATTTCAGTGACAGCATTCCAAGATCAATAGGTCTGTTGAGCAATCTGCAAATATTGTATCTTGGCATAAACGACTTCCAAGGTATGTAATGTTTGTAACTTGAGCTGACAACATGCACTTCATAAAAAAAATAATAAAAAGATTATACCATTATCATGCATAAGGAATTATCATTATTCACTTATTCATAATTATGTTTGTGGTATTCTCTCTCCCTAAAAATTACATATAGTATTACTTTTCCGATTTCGTGTATAAGGAACTATAATTATTATGTTTTATCACTATTTTTTATATAATAAATAAAATCATATATATATATATAAAGAATCTTGATTTGTAAAATAATATAGATTATGAAAAAAAGTGAATTTGTTCAAGGCGTGTACGGTGTATCTCCACAAACAAACAATCTCTCATGTTTTTGATTATCTATTTAGGTGGGAGAATTCCATCAGAAATTAGCAATCTCTCACGTTTACAGATTCTCAGCATACAAGGCGCCTCTTTAACAGGGGAAATTCCGAGTTTTATCTTCAACCTGTCTTCTCTGCGAATTTTAGATTTCTACAACAATAGTCTGTCGGGAAGTGTTCCAAATTTCATGTGCCATGATCTTCCCAACCTGGAACAACTGTATCTAAACAACAATAGTATCACAGGTATGCTGACAGCCTCCACGCGCTTAGATTCTCTTTGAAATGACAAAATTTACCATGCCTCTCCAAGTTTTCTTGCATTGATCATGGCATACACAACGGATTTGGCAGGTGAATTACCTCTTTCCATTTTCAACATATCAACAATGGAAATCCTGGAGCTTTCATTCAATCACTTTTCAGGTCATCTCCCTTCAAAAATAGAAATATTGGACTTGGAAGTATAGTTTTATTACAGGCCTGCTCTATTCCGTTTGCTTTGTTCAACTTGTCGAGTATGAAATGCATTGATCACACAAATATTTCTGCATTAGGTGTTCTGTCAGATGATATGTGCAACAATATTGCACAGCTCCGCGAGCTTGATCTCTCTGATAATCAACTTAGTGGCCAAATTCCATTCAATATTTACAAGTGCAGCAAGTTGGAGGCGTTGTCATTGTCGAACAATGATTGCAGTGGGAGCATCCCAACTTCAATTGGCTCGTTGATAAAGCTTCAAAGCTTGTATCTAGGGGACAACAACTTCCTTGGTATGTATCTAATTACTTATAACTTGAGCAGAAATTTGAAAGTTGACGAAGAAGCTTAGTTGAGCATTTGAGGACAATTGAATACTGAAACTTGCTAATCTTATAGTGCCAACAGCTAATTTAAAAAATATTTCTTCCCCTCTCTGTTTTTACTGGATTCGTTATCAAAGAAGAAAACGAAACATTTCATCTTCTTTAATCAATAAAAGAAGAAACGACATTGGTAGGGACAACTTTACCCCTTAATGGTCAGACTCGGCTCGAATTCATAATGAGATATAGAACCGAAAAAATAAAAGGTTAAACGGCATATATCTAATCGTTTCCTTTATGGAAATGATGTTAAATCGCAAAAGCTGACTCGTGTAATTTGCTTTGACAACGTGAACATCAATTAACATAAGCACCACTTTGACCCTTTAATATTGTTTGCTGGAGCTTTAATATTTGGCCTTTGAATTGATGGTCTAAGACGGGCATGTTCAATGGACACGACTGGTGTAGTAAACGCAGCAAATGACCCTTTTGGATGTTTTGAGGCTTCGTAAAAAAAAAATAATAATAAATAAATAAATAAAAAAATCATTGATATTGGTGGCTGGAGTATAAAAAATGAAATTAATTTGTAAATATGTGTAAAGAGTGACGAATTCTTTTTTATAAGGAGTTGTTTGCTAATTTCTAATATTACAGAGGTAAAATGCATTTATTCAGAGTATAACTTGCTAAAATTGAAAAGTAATAGAAAGTACATATACATTGCAGACATTCTTAAATAGCTATTGAAAAGGAAAAAAAAAAAAAAAAAAAAAATCTCAAAAGCACTTGTATTAAGCTTTCATCTTGAGACACAACACAAAATGAGATCTTTCATGTTTTAGGTGGAATTCCTTCAGAACTTGGCAACCTTTCACGTCTAGAGCTTTTCAGCATACAAGGCGCCTCTCTAACAGGAGAAATTCCAGCTTTTATCTTCAACTTATCGTCTCTACGAACTTTAGATTTCTACAACAATGGTCTATCAGAAGACATTTCAGTTTCCAGTGTTTGTCACAATCTTCTCAATCTGGAAGATCTGCACCTTGCATCCAATCAACTGACCGGAAATATTTTGGACAAACTATTGGATTGTAAACGGCTTCAATTTGTATCACTAACAGGTAACAAATTCACAGACAACATACCTAAGCAGATTGGAAACCTCACGATGTTAAACAACCTCTACCTAGACAAAAACAAATTCACAGGTATATATGCTAAATATCCTTGATATCTTTTTGAGACAACAACATCTTCATATGTATGAATGGGTTATATATGGACAAATTCTCAGGCAACATACCTAAGCAAATTGGAAACCTCACCATGTTAAAACACTTGTGGTTAGACTACAACAATTTCACAGGTATGATGACAATCGGTTGTAAGTGATTAGTTTACAACAATTTCCAAGTTTTTCTTGTATATATAATAGATTGTATTTACAAGATTCTTATTGTTATATATTCTGGTTAAATAACGAAGAGTTCTCATGTAATTTTTCAAACTTTTCTTGCATCATAAATGAATAAATTCCATTCCACGTACAATTAATCTTGTCATTTTTCAAATCTTTTAACATGATAAATTCGCAGGTGTATTACCGAGTGAACTTGGCAGCCTTAATCTTGTGGGGTTCAGTGCCCTCGTCAATGGGCTATCCGGTCTCATCCCTCCTTCCATCTTCAACATATCAACAATGGAATGCTTGGGCCTGGCATTCAATCAGTTCTCAGGTCGTCTTCCTTCAACATTTGGCCTTTCACTTCCCAGCATAAAAGTTTTTTCTTTGTTTAGCAACAAACTCAGTGGAGTTATTCCAAGCTGCATCAATAACGCCACTAGTCTTATAGTGTTAAGTATGGGTATTAACTATTTTTCTGGTCCAGCACCCAACTTGGATAACCTAAGATTCTTGCAACACATCTCGATTGCAGACAATAGATTAACACTAAAATCTCAAAACAAGGAACCCGACTTCCTCACTTCATTGACGAATTGTCGATATTTGGAAATTATCGACATTTCTGTAAATCTGATGGATGGTAAACTGCCTAAGTCAATAGGGAACTTATCTAATTTTCTTCATACTTTCTTAGCATCTTACTGTGGAATTAAAGGTCCTATCCTTTCTGAGATGGGCAACATGGTCAACTTGCAAGAGTTACAGCTTTACGGCAATGAGTTGACAGGTGCTATCCCACCAACACTGGGAAATTTAAGAAAACTCTTTCGTGTGTATCTTGAATACAACAAGCTTGAAGGAGATATTCCTATTGAAATTTGTCGGTTAAGCAATTTGGGGATCATTTATGCAAGCAACAACGCATTGTCTGGCATGATTCCTGCATGCATTGGCGAACTCAAATCATTGATAGAATTGGACTTGGGTCACAACAAATTGGAATCTAATGTACCCTCGGGTTTGTATAGCCTTAGAGATCTCCTATTCTTAAGCTTGTCGTCAAACAAGTTAAACGGCTCTCTCTCATCTGAGATCGGAAACTTTAAGGTTATAGAACAAATGGACTTATCTTGGAATCAATTCACAGGGAATGTCCCGAATTCTATCGACAATGCAGAATCATTGGATTGGCTATCTTTGACACACAATAAATTTCAAGGGTCTATTCCAACGTCCTTGGGGAATTTAAGAGGTTTAAAATCGTTGGATCTTTCTTTCAATAATTTTTCAGGAATCATCCCAAAGTCTTTGGAGGGCCTCTCTAATCTTGAATACTTTAATGTTTCTTACAACAGACTTGAAGGGCCGATTCCTACTGGTGGTAATTTTTCAAATTTTACAGCTCAGTCATTTTCAAACAACTACCGTCTATGTGGCCTGTCTCGTCTCCAAATTCCACCTTGCGCTGAAAACCATACCAAAACAAGTACTTTCAAGATTGTTGAGAAATACATTATACCACCTATCTGTGTTGCAGCAGCCTTGCTTGTTATTTTCTTGATTGTTCTTATGAGACGAAGAAAAAAAAGCGATGTAGAGGGATGTGCAAGCCAAATGCAATCACACCCTTGGAGAGAAAGTTCTTACTTTGAACTCCAACGAGCGACAAATGGATTCAGCGAGAGCAACATTCTTGGAAGTGGGAGCTTCGGTTCGGTATTTGTTGGAACATTGTCCGACGGGTTAACGGTTGCAGTAAAAGTTTTCAATCTACAATCAGAAAATGGGAGCCAAAGCTTTGAGAGGGAAGCACAAGTACTAGGAGCAATCAGGCATAGGAACTTGATCAAGATACTTGGATGTTGTAGTAATCTAGATTTTAAGGCTTTGGTTCTGGAGTACATGCCTAATGGGAACTTGGAGAAGTGGCTATATTCGCATGACCTTTTCTTGGACTTGTTGCAAAGATTAAACATTATGATAGATGTCGCGTTGGCCTTGGAATATCTTCATATGGAATACACGTTTTCTATTGTCCATTGCAACTTGAAACCTAGTAACGTTTTGCTGGATGAAGATATGACTGCTCATGTTGGTGATTTTGGTATCGCTAAACTGTTCTGCGAAGGGGAATTGATGGTGCAAACACAAACCTTGGCAACGATCGGCTACATGGCACCTGGTAATGATCTCTGAAATGTTGCATCGAAATAGATATTAAAGTGATGTGTTTAGTCATTGTTTAATTCGTTGACCCAGAATATGGAGCTGAAGGCATTGTATCAACCAGCTGCGACGTATACAGTTTCGGTGTGATGCTGCTCGAAACTTTCACTCGAAAGAAGCCGACAGACAACATGTTTGGGGAGGACATGAGCCTCATGAGCTATGTTAGCATCTCATTACAAGAAAACAATGTGACTCGAGTCGTAGACAACAATTTGCTAGTAAGACATAAAGGTAGTTTCTCAGCTAAGGAGCTATATTTGTCATCTATTCTGCACGTCGCGATCGAGTGTTTAGCCTTTTCGCCTTCGGAGAGAATCGGAATAAGTGAAGCTGTGGCTAAACTGGAAAAGATTAGAACTTTGTTTCTTCCAAATCAATAAGTTTGCGGAAAAGGAAGTCTTAAACAGAAATATATTTATGTTGTTATGGCTTTTTATGCATTGGTATTAGTAAAGGGCTTCCTTGTATTGTGTCAAGTTGATGAATATGAGTATAAAATCAATAAAGGACTTGCTATATTTTAAAACTGTTTTTTACGGATTCTGTCTTTGACGTGATCGGCCTATTCTACCTTTTTATTTTCATGTAATTTTTCATTGTCCTGGGTTGTCCTTGATAACCATGTTTGGTATCATATGTAATATCTTTATTAGTAATACCATGTAATTTGTTATTTGAAAGAAAAAATATACAAATAAGTCATATATATATATATATATAAACATGTTCAATTAATTTAAAACTGCAAATCGATTCAAAATTGTAAAAGCATATTTTCGTTTCTTTTCCTCCGTCCCTTTCTCGTTGTTCTACTTACCTTCTCCTGCTCTTTTTAGGTCAGTTTTTTCTGTTTCTATGGATGCATATTGTATATAAAGTGTTTTGAGTCTGTGTGTGACTGGATAGTTGTGGTATTTATCATGATTGCTTTGTTTCTGTGGATTAAGATGAATTTCTTTGAGTTTGTGGATGTGGATTGTGGAAATCTGCTTTCAACCTGTCTCTTGTGCCTCGTTCTTCGTCTGGGCGGTTTAAATTTGGTTTAAATTTGCTACCTTTTTTCTTGGAGTAAAATTTAATTTAACTCCTTGTAATATTCAAAATGTTTGAAATACCTCCTTATATTAATTTTATTCCAATTAAACTCGTTGTTATTTTAAATAAATTTCAAATAACCTCCTTAATAGTGGCATGTGAACTTCACTCTCCATATTTGTGAGTGTAACTCGTATTTAGGTGTTAAAATATTATTTCTATTATTTTAATATAAAATATTTTTTTCTCTTTTTAAATTAATTTTTTCTCCATCTTGATTTTTTTTTTTTCTCTCTTTTCCACCTAGTACAAACGTTTTTTTTCCTCAATCTTTTTTCTTTATTTTTTCTTTCTTATTTTTAGTTTATTTTTATCTATACTATTATATGAATCGAGAGAAGATTGGTTTTGATCTTTTGGACTCTTTATTCTATTTTTTATTTAAGACTTAATTACATCTAGCCCTTGATGAGTTTTTAAACAATAGAACACCCCCACATTTAGATATGTTAACATTAGACACTCAAATAAATTTTAAAATTATGAACGATCCCCTATCTATGAAAAAAATTATTTAAAAACTATTGTATTCATTTGATATCTAAATGTAAAAACTCATTTTTGGGGATGTTATGTGTTTTAGAAAGGGACAATTTTTTATAAGGACCAATAGTCCTATTATTTATCCTAAACTCCCCAATTCAAATTTTATACATTTAAGACCCTCATTTCACAACACATTTTTCCTAAACCCCCTAATGACCTAAAAAGTTTATTTTGTCCTCATTTTTCACTTTTTCCACACCATTTTTGCTTGCTCCACACCCCTTCTTCCTTTTCATCTTCTTCCTCCTTCAAGCTCGCCGGACCGCTGCCGCCGGAGATGGTCCAAAAATTCCCGAAAAATTCACCCCGGACATACTCCTCGTCCTCGTTCCATATCTTCAATTAGTTTTTCAAAATTCGAAGCCATTTCTGCAATTGAAACGTGTAATTTTCCCTAAATACCTCTTCATTATATGGTCTAAAGTTTGTGAAAAAAATAAAAAGCTACACAACTAGTCGCCCATGGACAAACTTGGTGCCATGGTTTCTGTCTTACTTATTGGGAATAGTGCCCTGAAAGCCAATGTAATAGTCTGCTTTAGTACTTTCCTTTTGTAAATCACAGCCAATCTTTGAATAATACGAATTAAGGCAACACTTCTTTATATGCTCTTGTTTGATTGTATGTTTACTTTGACTGTGCATGTATTAGAATTCCCCTAATCAATATGACTTATAGGACTCAACCATTTAGGTGAAGTGGTTCATGAGACGAGCCTTATATCACATAAGTTATGATTAGAAATCACTCTAAGCCGATGAGTCCTAAAAACAGTGGGAGTGTCGACTTGACTCGTTCGAGGTATGTTCGTGTGATCATGTCCTTAAGAAGGACTACCTTGTTTCATGGGGTGCAAAGTGTGTTGCTGATATGTGCGTGATACATGGGGGTGCTTGCTTATTCTAAGTAAGTACACTGAGGTGTCCCGTGTGAGAAGATTCCTAAATGGGAAAGGAAGTTTCTATATCTGGAAATAGAAACTTCCAGATTAGGAAATATCTCACGAGTGATTGATGTGATTAAGTGATCCTTAGACTTGAGGTTTCGTTGATACTTTATGGGCTAACTCTGTAGTCTTAGGTGTAAGCTTTAAAGGGTGTCGCCTTAGACAACTGATTCAAGACTTATGCTAGGGCTGCACAAGTGGCACATGAAAGTAGATGAGAATCGATAAAGGATCTACACTTGCATTAGCAAGTTGATCTCTTATTGTGTAAGTCATTCATGTGCCATCTAGGAGTCCTTGGCAAAGGCAGTGGATCAAGACATCAAGAAAAGAGTTTCTTGGATTGAGATCAAATGGTTATGAAATGCACTTAGCTTTAAGATCGAGATTATTAGGGTTCTAATTATTCCCTTGCCCTAGATCTTGGTTGAGAGATGGAATGTAGGAGGATTGTATCTCACATGAATCAATGACTTAAAGGTTCTATCGAATCAAGACATTCTTGTTCAGCTAGGGGTCAAACACCTGTTGCTAGACTATGGTCGTTTGATCTGTGGACTGATTAATTAATTAGGGAATTAATTAATTAGGGTCACTGCTAATTGAATTAAGAACCCAGAGGGTCACACACAACAACCAGGTCACGTGGGTTAAGGCTTGAATCGATTAAACAAGTTGATCGAACCATTAAGAAAATGGAGGGGCCCACACGTGTGAAGCACACGTGTGGAACACACGTGAGTGACACGTGTAGTCATGTGTATATATATGTGTATGAGTTAAATAATTAATGTGTTAATTATTTAATGCACTTTGATTTAATTTTGAATTAATATTAAAGTCCTATTTTGGAGAATTAAAGTCTAATAAATAATTAATTATGAATTAATTAATTGTTAGTCTTCAAGTTATTTATTATTTAAATAAATAAAGTAAAATAATAACTAAAAGAGTTAGATGCTTTTTCTTGATAGACAAGTTGGTCAAAAGGAGACTTTTGGTCAACGTAAGAGTCTTTCTCTTCAAGAAAAGAGATCCCTTTCCAAAAGAGCTTGGAATCCTTTTCCACAAAGGAAAAAGGGTTCGAACCCTAAGCCTATATATATATGAGGGGTTTGAACCCCATGGGAAGATGATAGCAAAAAATTCTCCTTTTCACAAGAAATATACACTAACCCCTTAGGATCCTAAACACCGAATATAGAGTTAGCATCCTCCCTATTCGGATCGTGGTCGCAGTTGGTGGACTCAATCTCTAGAGGGCTACTATCTTGAAGTCTTAAAAGATTCGAAAGGAGCTTTGTGGGGACAAACCGCATGAAGGATGTTCTTGTGCGGCTAGAATGTTTCAAGAAAGAAACAAATTAAAGTAAATTCTTGATCCCTACGAATCTAGGAGTAAGAATTATGAGTTTCGATCTTGCTTAGTTGGGAAATTTTTTTATTTCCGCTGTGTTTCTACTCCGTTTTTCCCAACAAGTGGTATCAGAGCCACCTCGTAATGCTTATTTCTGATTCGGTTTTGTAATTCAAATTTGGTAGAAATTCTTAGGCTTAGATGCGAATTGAGTATTCTTGAGTTCTTTTAGAAAGCCTGAAATACGAAACTGTATTTTTCCTAAAAGTTACTGTAAACTATTTTGAAAAACTGTTTTTGTTGAAATCTGTTTAAATCGTATTTTTAATTTTTGATTGAATTGGGTCTTGAGAAACCTGTGATACGAAACGAAACGTGAAACGAACATGCGAGATTGGGATGTGCCAACAAGTAGCACGCCCCAACCCCGCGTGCGCCACCATTTCCGAGCACCTCCCGCAACTGCGTGGGAGCAGTTCTAAGAGCGCCTAGGCGCGCCTGCACATGGCTCCCGTAACAGCGCGGGAGCGCCCAGTAAATCCCCCCCTTCCCCCCGGTGGGCGAGGCGCGCGCACAGCGTGCACTCCTGGGCAATCACCGCACGGTGTGCGTACTGCTGTCATGTGCGCACGCGTTGCTGCGTGGTTCACGTCGCGTGGCGGGGCCCCGGATGGTGATTTTACGTTTTTGTGTTTTTCGTGTTTTTGGTCCTTGAAATCCCGATTTAATTTTTTCTGTAAAATTTTATTTTATTAAATTAAAATTATTTTTTAAAATAATTATTTAAATTGGGATTTTCAAAAATTAAAATGATTTAAATTTTGGAAAAATTACGACTTTATTTTATGCAAATATTGAAAGGAATAAAATTATTAGTTTTTGAAATTAATTGGAATTTTAGTGGTTTATTGTTTTTCGGGTTTTATAGAAAAGGCTCTTGAACAAGAATTGCATCTAAGTCGTGCTTTAAGTCTTTAAGGCTTAAGGCGAGAATTTTAATTTATGGGTAAATTTAAATTCTTGCAATTTTGGGATGCTAGGAGATCATGGGTTTTTAGGCTTATGTATGTTTTACTTTTATGCACATGAATGATTTAAATTTGGGGTTGGAGCCCTATAGTTGCGTTTTTCAATTGGGGTCGGTGCCCCACTTATGTGCGTACTGTTATATGTTTATTATGTGGCTTTCCATATTACTGTTTTTGAGACCGGGGTATGCCCCTGTAATTGTCTAAGACCAATATGAAGATTGAGCCTTATTACTTTATGTCTTTTTCTTTTTATTGTAATTTGAGAGTAGAGATGGGTGGTGAGGTCTTTTTCTTTCAATTTGAAGACAATGCACCCATGGAGTAAGATGGATCCACGTGACAAACAAGAATGGAGGCCATAAGTGAAGACCTCTCGAAGTGTTAGAGAGGATTTCTATTATTGTAGTAGATAGAGCGTCGTTTTGTTTCCAATTGTTTTATGTGGCTTAAATTGTTTTATGTGGCATGTATGTTAGAACTTGTGATTGTGGAATGACTCCCACATATCACGCATAAGATAGGTAGAACCCATGATCTTCACATGTTAGTATCATGATGGGACATGTTATCTGCTACGTGCTTGTGTGAAATGAATTTAAGTTGTACTTGCATTAATCAAGACTAATTAAATTGGATAACATATATGTTGGTGAGGTCGAACCGGATAACTCTCCGGTTATATCGAAAATTCCCATTAAATATTAAGCTAATTTTTGAAAAATAGGTGTTTAATTTGAGGTGCAAACTTTGAATTAAATTTCTAGCATTCCATCGATAGGATTTAAGTTTAATAGGGGAAGCTCGTTGCTGTCCATGAGTAGTGTGGTGACTATGTGAAACCTATTAGTTCTTAGTTTCCTAATTGATCATATTAATGATCAATATTTCGAGATCAATTTTGGGGAGGGCGATGTTCTCGAGTCGTGTGTCGTTCGAACTAAGTTTTGATCTTGATCTTATGATTGATGGGTCTAGCTTAACGCCTGAGTAAATATGGATGTCGCACGAGTCGTGGGTCCATATTGAAAGATAGGTGATGCAAAAACATTACTAAGAATTCCACAGTGTTAGAATTGGTAAGTTGTACCTACCTTAGGCTTTATTGAGAATGTCCACGAGTCATGAGTTCAAGATAAAGTGCTTAGCATCTTAGTACCCATTGGGATAACAATTATCCTCTAAGATCTTTGGGAATTATAGATCTTCTAACCTAATCTCATGTATATCGTTATTATTCAACACGCTCACTTAGTTCTCTATTTTTCCATTTAGGTCGTAGATTCTGTGATTCTCTATGTGTTTTGAAATGGCAGCCAAAAACCCTCTAATATCTATCCTCGAGTCAAACAAATTGATTGGTCCCAAATATTCTGATTGGCTTAGGAATCTAAAAATCATTCTAGATTCTGAGAAGAGAACTTACGTTCTCTACGAGATGGAGCCTATTCTCGATGGGAAAGCTCCGACACGGACTGAGCGGGACACGATCCAGAAGTGGAAGGATGATAATCTCTAAGCTCGTTGTCTCATGCTAGCTAACATGTCTACGAACATGCAAAGACAGTATGAGTCCATGGAATTCACTTGGGAGATTTACGACCACTTAGAACAACTTTACCGTCCTCATGAGCGTGTTACAAGGTATAACACCTCAAAGGAATTGTTCCATTTGAGAATGAAGGAGGGTATAAGTGTCCGTGAATATGGGTTTAAGTTTCTTGCTCTCACTGAGAAACTCAATTCCATAGACATACCATTGAGAGATGAGCTTTCAGTGGATTTGTTGCTAGTCTCGCTCCCACAATCATTCAACCCTTTTGTCCTTAACTTCAACAGGAATCATGCAAATTCTAGTGTAGCTGAGTTGATTAGTCAGCTTGTGACTGCTGAAAGCACGATCAAGAAGGACAATAAGGTTATGATGGTTACTGCTCCATCTTTTTCTAAGCCTTCTAAAGGCAAGGGCAAGAAAGCCCAAAAGAAGAAGAAGTCCCTTAGGCCCAATGGAGGCATCACGAAGGGAAAAGTCCAAAAGAAAAAACTTGATCAGAAAGAGGACGTTTGCTTCCATTGTGGTAAACCGGGGCATTGGAGGAGAAACTACCAAGAGTACAAGTCTACTCTAAAGAAAGGTATGTTTCTCGTTGAAGTAAATCTTTCTATTAATTCTAACTCTTGCGTACTTGATACCGTTTGTGGATCTCATATATGTAATGATGTACAGATGCTAAGTGAGGTCTGGCAGCTCAAAGGAGGAGGATGTGTCTTGAAGATTGGAGACGGCTCAATGACCGAAGCTTAAGCTTTGGGCATAATTAGATTAGATTTAGGTCATCCTGTTTTAGTTTTAAATAAAGTCCTTTTTGTACCAGACATTATTCGTAATATAATTTCAGTTCAAATACTTGATTGTGAAGGTTATGAAATTAATATTAAGAATGGTAACTTTTTCCTTAAAAAGAATAATTTTTCAATCCATCTTGGTACATTAAACAATGGACTTTATCTAACTCAAAACAACAATATTTTGAATATACAACGAGAAACAAAACGTAAGAGAGATGACGAAGTCTCAGCTTCTTTGTGGCATGCTAGATTAGGACACGTTTCTAAGAACAGGATTAGCAAGTTAACTACCTTAGGGATATCCTCTGAAAATGACCTTAAACAGTTAACTTCCTACGAATCCTGCCTCAAAGGAAAGATGTCCAAACCTCCTTTCAAAGGAAGTGTGGAATGAGCCACAAAGACTTTGGATTTGATCTATTCTGATGTTTGTGGACCGCTTAGTGTAAGCACTCGAAACAATCATCAATACTTCATAACCTTTGCTGACGACTTTAGTCCTTATGGTTATGTCTACTTGATGAAGTACAAATCTGAGACTTTTGAAAAATTCTTAGAATTTCAAAAGGAGGTTGAGAACCAAACTGTTCACAAGATCAAGCGATCTGATCGAGGTGGCGAGTATCTTAGTAAAGAGTTCCTTAGTCATCTCAGAGATAATGATATTATCTCTCAGTGGACTCCTCCAGGAACTCCTTAGCTTAATGGAGTTTTTGAGAGAAGCAATCGAACCCTACTTGATATGGTTCGTTCCATGATGAGTTTCACTGACTTACGACTTCCTTCTGGGGTTACGCTCTAGAAAGTGCAGCCAAGATTTTGAATCTTGTTCCTTCCAAGTCAGTCCTTAAAACGCCCTATGAAATGTGGCATGGTAAAATTCCTAGTTATTCTTACTTAAAAATTTGGGGTTGTCCTGCTTATGTGAAGAGGATAGTGGGAGATAAGTTAGAAGCTCGTTCTAACTTATGCTACTTTGTTGGGTATCCTACGGAATCCATAGGATACTACTTCTATGATCAGACTGAACAAAAGGTGTTTGTTTCAAGAAATGCAATTTTTCTTGAGGAACCATTCCTAGAAGAAAAGAAAGGCAAGATCACGGAACTCGAAGAAATTCGAGATGATCCCAAGCCACCCACGCACGAAACGTCCCATTCTGATATCCCACAACCAATCACGAACTGACCCCCTTACAGTGTTTTGTGATAACACCGGGGCGGTTGCTCAAGCAAGAGAACCAAGATCTCACCAAAGGACCAATCACATTTTGAGGAAGTATCATTTAATCCATGATATCATCAAGAGAGGAGATGTGCAAATTGAAAGGGTCACATCGACGGAGAACATAACAGATCCACTTACTAAGGCCCTTAGTCAACAAGCTTTCGAAGGACATCTTCAGAAGATAGGTCTTAGATTAGCTCCTGAATGGCTTTGACGGGCAAGTGGAAGATTGTTAGGAATAGTTCCCTTAAAGTAGCTTTTGGCTTTACTATTTCCTTGTAAAATCACAAACAGTCTTTGAATAATAAACGAGATGATTTTGTTCATAGGCAATCAGTTCTTTATGTGCTTAGTTTGTCTGTTGGGTTTAACTGTGTTTTGCATGTACTGAACTTCCCTAATCCGATGAGGCCGTTAAGAACTTTGTCGTTATGGGAACGACACATGAAACAAGTTCTTAACTCCATAGGCGAGGATTAGAAACTTCTCCAAGTTGAGAGTCCGACAGACAGTGGGATTGTTGACCTTGACTCTGCTGAGACTTGCTTGTGTGATTATGTCCTTTTGAAGGATCACTCAGTTTCATGGAGTGATAAGTGCATACGTTGATGCGTTCATAATACATGAGGGTGATTGTTACTAGAACTTCATCACTGAGATGTTCCGCGTGAGAACATTCCTAAATGGGAAAGGAAGTTTCCAAAATCTTCCAGATTAGGAAATATCTCACAGGTCAATAACGTGATTCATTAATCCTTAGACTTGAGATTCTGTAATGTCTCATATGAGCTAACTCTATAATCTTTAATATAGGCTCAAAAGGGTTTCCACATACTGAAACCTGAACCACGACTTATGTTAGGATTACACAAGTGACATATGTAGAATTAGTAGAATCGACAAAGGACCTACACTTGTTGCAAAAACAAGAATGATCTCTTATTGATTGAGTTGTTCGTAGTCCATTAGACTTTAAACCCTTGGCCAAGGTAGATAAAAGATCAAGACATCTAGAAAATAGGGTTTCTAGGATTGAGATCGAAATGGATATGAAACGAACTTAACTTTAAAGATCAAGAATATTTAGGCTCTAAGAATATTCCCATGTCTTAGTTCTTGATTGAGAGATGGAATTGTAGGAGGATCATATTTCACTGTATATTATTGACTGAAAGGTTCTTCGATTTATTTCATTATTCGGCTAGGGGTTACACACCCATTTCTAGATTACGGTAGTGTGATCTGTGAAGTGATTAATTAATTAAGGGAATTAATTAATTGCTGTCACTGCTAATCGGATAATGAACCTAAAGGGTCACACACAAATGCCAGGTGATGGGTCTGAGATTAGAGGATCAGATTCCGATCACTTTAGAATTTGTTTGATGCGGGGAAACCAGTTGGTGATCGTCGAAAAAGATGAGGGTTCTACCTGCTAGGACAAACACCAAAGCAAAATTAGAAGGCCAATCTGGGGAAATTGGGGGTGATTCCCAGTTTGGCTCTCCGACGCTCAAGTCAGATGGTGATCTGAAAGAGAAAGCAAGTAAAATGCGAAGTTGCAGTAATGGAGATTTCTTACAGAGTTGGAGGTGAAGTCTCATATTTATAGTTGACGGTCAGGGACCCTTTGGTAATTTATCCCCTTGTGGTCCTGCCCTAATGTCACCTTCACACCTGGCTCAATGAGGAGAAATCTAGGAGGAATCTCTGCAAAAGTTGGTGCAAAAGGTGGTGCGGGCAACAGTGGTAGGTGCCTGGACATGTACGGGTTGTCAGAGAGCCGTTTTGGGGGTGGTAATGAGGGCATGAGTACGCTCGCGTCAACCATGAGCCTGATTGGCCAACATACCCGAGGGTAAATCCTAGCCAAGGTTATGAGATGTGGGGGAGCTTGGTCCCTTGGTTTGCTTGTGTGGGGGGAGCCCGTCCGAGGGGAATGAGTTCTCGAGGATAACTCCTTTGGTAAATTAGGATCTTGCCTTGTAATATAGGGAGCGCTAGTTGGTGAGCGGCTATGGTAGCCATACGTCACATATCGATGGCGACACACGTGTCGCTCCGGGGTCTTAACACTCGAGGGCAGGTGACACTCGAGGCAAATCAGTTTTGGGGATGTATGAGCCACGTGTCAGTTGCTGGTGGTGCCACGTGTCGGAACGTGGGCCTTTTGTAATTTTACCCCATCATTTTGCCCCCAAATTCTGCAGTCCTTAGTGATAAGGGCTGTAGAATTTTGAACTTTCTTAAATCCCTAGGGCGACGCTTGCAGGAGAAGATGGCGTGCGGTGAAATCTTCTTCTAATCACACATTAATTGCTATCTTTTCAGCTGACTGCCTGCGTCATCTCACATTTAATGCTGATGGGAGAGTGGGCGAGACTTTCCGGGAAACGGCGAGTGAATCTCGGGATATGGGAGACGATTCACAAAAGTAGGCGGTTTCCTAGGCGGGAAATGATTGCAGTTTGAAATCTAATGCCAGAATCATACCCACTTCTTCCCCTATAAATAGGGGATCCCAAATCATTCAAGTCTTTTGCGCATTCAAAACTTTCAGAGCATACTTCCAAAACTCCAGAGCAATCTTCAGAGAGATTCCAAGCAACAAGAATTCTCAAGAACCTATTCACCGTAAGTAATCTTCTTATTCTTCTAACTTCTTCCTGCTAACCCTAGAGTAATAGGATCAAACCTCTTAGAATTCCATTTGCTTCCCCAAGTTTCCAAATCTTTAGAATCTTCGATACTCCCCCTTAACCTTAAAAATCATGTCTGGAAATCATGTCGAGAAGTTTACCCGTGAGGTGGAGAAAATGGCCAGTCAAAACTCGTCCCCCCCTAATTCTTCAAAGGATGAGGAGCTAGATGCGGCGATTTTCGCCATGGAAGAGAGAAATCCCAAGGGGTGTGGAGCATGTATTTGAAGAGATGGACTTGGTGATGGAAACAGAGAGACAAGGGGTGACTTCCCAATAACAAAGAGCGCAATTCACACTCATCGCCACCTGGTAACAGTGGCCGTAGCACCTCCGGCGCTCGAGAAGGAGGCTGCGGGGTCGTCAGAAGAGCCGCCGGCCAAATATAGAAAGAGGGGCAAGAAAACTAAGAAAAACAAAGGATCTGCCGAGGGCGAGGGAGAGGGTATGCAGGCCACCGAGAGGTCCCCTAAGGAGACCCCCAGTACTATTACACGAGCGGAGATAGCGTCTATGATGGCGCCTATATACTAGGACGAGCGCTTCCAATGGAGGATTCCTGCTGACCATGAGCTTGCTAATAACCCTCCACCTGGAGATATGGCTGTCTATAAAGACTCAGTGGCGTTTGGGGGGTTGAGATTCCCCATTCCTGTCCCCATGGCCAGTATACTTAATGACCTCAACTTGAGCTCCTCGCAGATCATTCCCAATGGACTGACACTCATTACCACTTTTATTATCCTCATGAAGTGCACCGGAAACCAGCCGTCCATGTACAATTTCAACTCTCTGTTCCAAGTTGCCCGCTCGCCCCGTTCATCCCCAAGGACGGGTTTTTATTATGTTCAAGCGAAGGCTAGCTTGAAGTTGATCAATTCTCCAGAATACAGAGAAGGTGGTTGGGGACATGATCCACGCCCTCATCTCCGTAAGTCTTCTCACTTCTTTATTCAAAACATCACTTTGTTCTCTTAAAAAGATACTAAGTATGGACGCCTTCTTCTCTTGAAAAATACAGCAAGTACTCCCGAGGGCCAAAAATCTTCAAATGCGCACTACTGTCTACTCCGAGCGCAAAGCAAAGTATAAGAAGATGGCATGCTTGAATGACCCAGCTCAGATCCAAGAGGAGCTTGATGTGGAGAAAGCTAAAATTTTATCCCTCCAAACTGAGCATAAGAAGATGGAGGAATACGTGAAGAAGCTGGAGAATGATCTTAAGAAGTCAGAGGCCTCCCGAAAGAAGTACCGTGCGGACTTTGCTACCGTTTCTGAGACCAACAAGAAGCTCGTAGAAGATGTGAATGGATGGATCAACAGGTACAACGAAGCCAAAAAAAAGTACACGAATGAGTCGCAGCACTTGTGAGAGGGAATTCCAGCAGTCTCTTCCCGAGTGCCTGGAGAGGGCCAACAAGGAGGCCATCATCAAGTTTTGCCACTCCAAGGCATTCTCATTTGTTGCCTCGCTCCACTGCTATGATGAGGGTAGGAAGGCTTTCAACTTAGCCATTGAGCAGCTGATCCACTTAGGCTTGACGGACGCTTCTTTAAGGGGGAGGAGGGACATGGGGTTAGCCCTTGATGAGCACTGTGTAGAGCCCGAGGAGGGCTTAGAGGACCCCGAGGCTAATATCAGTGAACTGGAGTATAACTTCATAGTTGAACTCCTCCAAGACGAGTACATGGATGCTCACCCGCCGGAGGAAGAGCCTCACGTGGACGCTCAGAATGTGGGGACTAGTGATGCTGTAATCGTCCTTGAGGGTCCTCAGGGAAATGTGCCCCAAGAGCCCATGGTGGAAGACACTCCAGCTCAAGCCAGTGAGAATGCTCCCGCCCCAGCGGTTGAGGCTACTGAGTCATCAAGCCTACCACCTCCCCCTGCTCAAGGGTCAAATGTGCCCATCCCTCAAGCGCAAGAACCAACTGCCCCTATTCAAAACGAGCCTGCCCCTCAAGTAGTGAATCTAGAAAAGGATGTTGCCGCTGCTACTTGAGATCTCCTTCTATTTGCTAAGAAAATTTCCTTGTATTTCTCTTTTATTTTTTGATGAACTCTATGGGCCGTGGTGCTCTTGTTTTGTAACTTTGTACGTTCTGTTCCTTATTAATAAAAGTTTCTCTTTCATTGATTGAGTGCCTTTTACCCTTTGTAATGTCATGCCATGAATTCTTACTTTGCGCTTGTTTTATCAAAATCTTGTAATGTTAAGATTTCAAGTAATAAGCTAAGTAAAAAATGACATAAAACTTGGGAAAATTTTCTAAGTCTTTGAGTAAACACAAGGGTTTTACTTTGAGGGTGCCCTGATCCAAGACTTTGAAAATTTCTGTAAGTAGGGTAAAAGGGCCTGTGGTGAGCCCTTGACTAATGCGAGGGACCTGCTTTGAGGGCACCCTGGTTAGGAACTTACAAAAACTTTGTTTGAAAAGATTCTCCCTTGTAGGATGTAGCTTGATCAAGGTATGCCATGAGCCCCAATTTGGAGGGCTGGGCGCTTGTTGAGTAATCGGCATGGGTCTACTAGGACATTCGTGTGGGCATATTAGGTTATTTACAACCCTTCCCAAGTGCTGGATAGGTACGCTCATGGGCTGGTCGCGAATTGCTGGTCACTTAGGAATTTTAACAAGTCATTGCAGACGCAAGGGTTTAGACTTGTGAAAACTTGTCTAAAAGTTTTCCATCCTATTGCTTGGATGTGAGGGATTTTTGCTACGAGGGTCCCATTTTCGAGGGAACCCTAGCCAGGACTTGTGGAGACTTGTCTAAAAGTTAGGCTTGCTCTTCATCTCGTGGCTATCGCTTGATTAATTCCCAAAGAGGGTGGACCTCTAGTTGGGATCTTGCCACTTTTGATAAGCGTGTACCGCCCTCGTAAGAGGAATTTGCGCGCCTCAGACTTGTGTGGCGATTGCCTAGGTTTCCAAGGGGGAGTTACTTACTATCCTCGAAAGATATTTCCCAAATAAAAATACTTTAATAGATAACACTTGTAAACAGGAAATACATAGATCCCAAAAGTGGGTTTTTTACAAAACTATAATAATTAAACATAGATAATTAAACATAAAACCTTTGTAGGTTACATGCATTCCATGGACGCAGGGGACGCTCGCCTTGGAGTGTCTCGAGCGTGTACGTGTTGTTAGCTCTGATCTGTATAACTTTGTAAGGGCCTTCCCAGTTGGGGTCCAACTTGCTTACATGCTTTGAGACTTCAACTTTTTTCAAAACTAAGTCTCCTAACTGGAAAGTTCTTTCCTTAACCCACTTATTATATTGCTGAGCGATGGATGCTTTGTATTCATGAATACGTGCCCATGCCTTGTCTCTCTTTTCTTCCAAAAGATCCAATTCCAAGGCCCTGCTCTCCTCATTTGCCCTGGGCTCAAAATACGCCACATTAGCGGATTCCTCTATAATTTCTGCTGGTATCATTGCCTCTGAGCCATAGACAAGTGAGTAAGGGGTTTCGCCAATGGCCGCTCGTGGGGTGGTGCGATAATCCCATAAAGCTCCTTGTAATTCTTCAGCCCACTTGCTCTTTTTGCTCTCAAGCATGGTTTTCAGATGTTGTAAGATGATCCTGTTGGTGACTTCTGCTTGACCGTTGGCTTGAGGGTGGCATACGGAGGTGAAGCGTTGCTCAATACCTAACTCCAAGCACCATTCCTAGGTATCAGCCACTATGAATTGGGATCTATTATCCGAAATAAGCACCCTCGGGATGCCATACCTGCAAATAATATTCTTCCATATGAAATTTCGTACCACCCTAAAGGTGATTTTTGCAACGGCCTCGGCCTCGGCCCACTTGGTGAAGTAATCAACAGCTAGGATGACGAACTTTTTCTGTCCCACTGCCATGGGCAAAGGTCCCACAATGTCTATACCCCACTGATCAAAGGGCCATGAGACGTCAATGGGGATCATTTGAGCCGTTGGTAACTGGGGAACATTAGAGTGAAATTGGCACTTGGGACATTTCTTAGAAAATACTATGGAATCTTGAAGGACTGTGGGCCAGTAGAATCCATTTCTCAGTATTTTCTTGGCAAGGATGCGCCCCCAAGAGTGATTTCCACAACTTCCTCCGTGAACATGCTCGAGGGTCTCTTTGGCCTGCGAGGGCCTTAAACACCTAATTGACGGGGCTTGGAAGGACTTCTCGAAGAGTCTGCCCTCATTGTCCAAAGAGAAACGAGGGGCCTTGTTCTGAATTTTCCGTGCCTCCACTTTGTCGGCAGGGTAAGTACCATCTTTAAGGAATCTGACAATGTCATCGAGCCAACAGGGCTTGGTGGGATCAATCATAGCTACCGCTGGGTCGGGCTCTTTCCTCTGAATTAGCGGTTCCTCAGTTCTGAGAACCCTTCGAGGGCAGAAGCGAATTTGGGCAAAGCGTCTGCACGCTTGTTCTCTGCTCGGGGGACTTGGAGCAAATGAAATTCCTTGAACTTTTCGATTATCTCTTTCGCCTTTCCCAAGTACTGCACCATGGTGGCTTCTTGAGCCTCGTATGTTCCTTCAGTTTGACTTGAAATCAATTGAGAATCAACTTAAACCATGATGCTGGAAGCTCCGTTCTGAAAAGCAATTCTCAGCCTTGTATGAGACCCTCGTACTTTGCTTCATTATTCGTAACCTGGAAATCTAACCTGATTGCAAAGTCGATTTCAACTCCATTGGGATCTCTGAGGGTCACCCCTGTGTCCCTTCTCCCCTTGAGAGGTCGAGGAGCCATCTGTGTGCAGGACCCATAGACCATCTTTTTTAGGAACGACAAGCTCCAAATCAAAGCGTTCAACTAACAAATCCGCAACTACCTACGCTTGTGTGGCCGCTCTAGGCTTAAAGCCTAAGTCAAACTGGCTCAATTCTATAGCCCATTTTATCAGCTTTCCTGAGACATCTGGCTTGGATAGAACTTGCTTCAAAGGTTGATCCGTAAGGACGGTGATTAAGTGTGCTTGGAAATAAGGCCTCAACCTCCTCGATGCATTAATGAGGGCGAAAGCGAACTTTTCAATTTCCAAATACTTTTTTTCAGCGCCTTGTAGCGTCTTACTTAAGTAATATGACAGGTAGGTGTTTGCGCTCGCGCACGGCCACCAAAACTGCGCTCGTAGCTCCGACGGAGATCGAAAGGTATATGAATAAGTTTTCACCAGCCACAGGTTTTATCAAGAGGGGAGCGCTCGTAAGGTAAGCTTTCATATCTTGCAAGGCTTTCTCACATTCTTCAATCCAAGAGAAATTTGGAGCGTTGCGCAGAATTTTGAAGAAAGGGAGATTTCTGTCTGCTGAGCGGGACTAACACTTGCACCTCCCTGAGGTTGCGGGGGGATGGAATTTCCAAGATGGCCTTGATTTTTTTCGGGTTAGCTTCAATTCCACATTGACTGACCATGTAACCCAAGAACTTTTCCCCTCGAACTCCGATAGTGCATTTGGAGGAATTCAACTTCATGCCGTACTGGAGCAGAATGGTAAATATGTGCTTAAGATCCTCTAGATACGAGCCTTGGCGCTCACTCTTGATAATCATGTCGTCCACGTACAATTCCATGGATCTTCCTATTTCCTTCTCAAACATCCGGTTGATGAGGTGCTGATACGTGGCCTCGGTATTCTTGAGCCTAAAAGGCATAACTAAAAAACAATACACTCCCATATGCACAAAAAACGAGGTTTTGGGGCGATCCTCAGGGGCCATGAAGATTTGGTAGTACCCCTGAAAAGCATCCATCATGCTTATTAACTCACACCCCGCGGTCGAATCCACTAGTTGATCAATCTAGGGTAAAAGGTATGGATCCTTGAAGCAGGCTTTGTTGAGATCAGTAAAATCGTTGCACATACGCTATTTGTTAGCGCTCTTGGGTAATAGCACTACATTGCACAGCCATTCTAGATATAGTATGGGCTCGATGTACTGGCCTCGAGGATCTTGTTAACTTCCTCTTCAATAACTTTCTTTCAGAAACCGTACAGTCTCGATTCTTCTATTTGATTGGCTTGAAGGCGGGATCCACATTGAACCTGTGGACTATGATGCTTGGGTCAATTCCGGTAAGATTGGATGCTTTCCATGCAAAAAAATGTCAATGTTTTCTCTGTGGAAGTCTATCATCATGATCTATGAGGGTCCCGAAAGATTGGACCCAATTTGAGTGGTTTTATCCTTATTCCCTGGTTCCAACTCAGCGGTAAGGAATTTCTCAGTGGGCTCAATTCGGACCTCAGGGCGAGGGAGTTCGAGCGCCCTTTTCTTTCCTGTCAAATGTTCTTCAGTTGTTTTCTCCTCACGCTCGTTCACCTCTCCATCAGAAGTAGATTCCCCGACCGCTCCAAGTGGGACGTCCTCGGGGTTGCTTTTAGCTCTTGTGTCCTTCTTCTTATTTTTTCTTTTGTTCATTTTGGCTCTTTTGTGCACGGGACCATCCTCGTCCAGGTTGGGAAAGTTTATAGACTTTTTGGTGGACCCGATTTGGAATGTTTTCTCCGCTTTGGGCTTCTTGAGGGATAACATATAATATTCCCACGCCTCTCGGACATTGCACAGAACCTCTCCAACTCCGTCGAGGGTGGGGAACTTGATTTTTTGATGGTAAGTGGAGATAATGGCCTTGAAATCTACGAGGGCTGGACACCCGATGATGATGTTATACGGGATTTCAATTTCCACTACTGCGTAGGTGACCATGAGTGTTTTTCGCTGTGGGGCACGACCAAAGGAGGTGGCTAAGCGAATCTGTCCTCGAGGGACAACTTCAGAGCCTCCAAAGCCAATGAGGGCTGTTTTGAGGGGCTCGAGCGGGATGTTGGTAATATTCATCTTTTGAAACGTGGTATAAGGCAAAACATTAACAGAGCTTCCACTATCAACCAAAACCCTCTTTTTAACATGATTATGGATGTCTAGGCTAACCACCATGGGGCAGTCAGAGGTTTCACCGACCCCACAGGGTGTTACAATGTGCGCTAGGTCTCTATCACTAAAACCAACAATTTCATTCTCCCTGGAGCGGTAGTCGCTCGTTTCTTTGATAGCATAGACTTGCTTGGGTACCGAGGGGCGCTGATCATAGCTCCTGACATATCGACGGCGGAAAGCATTGGAATCCCCTTTGGTTGACCCTCTTGCAATCATGTTGATGACCGCAAAGGGGGTATTTCCTTGCTCTGTGGCCTTTTGCTTGCCGCGGTGGTTGCTCTTGGGAGCTCCTCGCCCTCGTGGACTCCTGGAGCGCGATGGAATCCTTTTTCTCTCTCCCTGGCACGCTCGTTGCAGCGCTCGTCATAGCGCTCTAACATCTTCACAAATTCCTTCAGGTGTCCGCCTGCGATGAGTCATTGAATTTCAGCTTCCAACTGGCGGCATTCGTCCGTGTCATGCCCGTTTTGTTTATGGAAGGCGTAATATTTGTTCGAGTGCTTGAAGCCTAGGTATCCTTCATCTTTGTGGGCCTCTTGGAGAGCCTTTTGTCCGACAGAGCATAGACCTCTGAATTGGGCCTGTTTAAAGGAACGCGCTCGAGCCTTCGTGAAGGAGGCAGTGATTTACGGTGTTCTCTGTGAGGCTCTTCTCGGCCCCGCTCGCTCTTAAGGGGCCCGGAATGCCTGGGAGCATTCGACCCATACATGTCTTCGAGCGCGAAGTAGGGCTCGATAATCTCTCTCATAGACATGAGGGACGAGGGGCGCTTCTTCACGATAGAATTTGTAAACTTCTTACTCACATACTATTTGTGATTGCAAGCCTTGAAGAGCACATGTATCAAAAAATCCATTGAGGGCCTCTCCACCAAGAGCACCTCCTTGTTGAAACGAACAAAAAAGGAGCGAAGTGATTCGTGCTCGCGTTGGATCAAGTTGTACAAGGCAGTGGGCGCGGTGAAAGGCGCCTTTAATGAGTTGAAGTGGTTGAGGAATGCGTTGGTGAGTTCGCCATATGAGTGGATCGAGTCAGGCGGCAGACGCTTGTACCACTCTTGGGCCATCCCCACAAGGGAAGTAACAAAAACCTTGGCCCAATAATGGCTGGAATGCTCGTACAAATACATTAGATACAGGAAGTGATCTAGATGCTCGACTAGGTCCGTTGTT
This sequence comes from Lantana camara, assembly GCA_037501455.1. NCBI lineage: Eukaryota > Viridiplantae > Streptophyta > Magnoliopsida > Lamiales > Verbenaceae > Lantana > Lantana camara. The sequence goes on from CM074865.1 coordinate 2,464,274, forward strand.
CCATCATAGCAGTTGATGGAGGTAGGAACTTTGCCCATACCGGCTTGGGCCATTAGAACTTCCTCCACGAGGGGAGACCCTCTTGCGAGTGGATGATGGTCGTAACAGGCATAGTTTTCCTCTTGCTCTAAGGGATGGAGGACTTACTGCTGGCAGGCGTGGCGACGAGCGTCTCTGGTATTGGCTCGCTCGTCCCCAGCATAGGGGACTTGAGACCGTGCCCGAGAGAGCTGTCCCACCATCTCCTGCAACCCCTTAGCTGATCTTGCACAGCCACGAGGAGGTTGAGATCTTCCCTTCTTGCTTGGCTCTCTCGCTGGGTGCCTTGTGCCCACGCTTTGAGGATTGGGAATGGGCTTCCTTGTCAATATCGATCCTCTCCACAGGCTCTTTGCCCTTGTCCGCTTGGGGACGCTCGTCTCCACCTCGCGCAGGGACCTCCTTCCCTTTCACTGGCAGATGTGGTGGTTGGGCCCTCAAGACGGCCTGGGCAGCCAAGAGCGGGTGCGCCTGCAATCCTCCCAATGGAGGGGCCATCTGAGCGGCCTGCCCCGGGGGAAAATACATGGAAGTAAAGTTTTTCCATGCCTCCTGGGCCGCCTGGACCTCACACTGTGTGTAAATGGCGTGTAGCTGCTGAGGTGTCATGGGGGATATCTCCACCCCATCAATCTCTTTTGGCACCACCACCGGCAGCTGGATCTGCCCGGCATTATATGGCAGAATAGTCGTCATCATAACAGTAGGGGTGAGCGTGTACCCAGGGGGTGGCATCATGTAGGAGTTCCCCCCCAGGTTAGCTTGGGCAGTAGGCCATTGATTCTGGGGGAGGTTTGGGCAAGTAGGAAGCCCAGAACCTCCAACTGCGACGGTGGTAGGCTGCTCCAGTGTGAACTTCGTTGAGGGCATGACTGGCTCAGTGGGTGGAGGTGCTCCTCCAACGGGCGGCGCCGGCGGCGGAGGTGGGTATGCTGGCGTTTTCTTCAGGGTGGTGGTCATCTCCACCTCCTGCAAGCCCTGACCTAGTAGTGACTATGATGTGAATGGTGTTTGTTCTTCAACTAGTAAAAAGGAGAGAAGATTGGAAGTGGTTTCCCACAGATGGCGCAAAAAATAATGGGTCTGAGTTTAAAGGATCAGATTCCGATCACTTTAGAATTTGTTTGATGTGGGGGAACCAGTTGATGATCGCCGGAAAAGATGAGGGTTCTACCTGCTAGGACAAACACCAAAGCAAAGTCAGAAGGCCAAGCTGGGGAAACTAGGGGTGATTCCCAGTTTGGCTCTTCGCCGCTCAAGTCAGATGGTGATCTGAAAGAGAAAGCAAGTAAAATGCTAAGTTGCATTAATGGAGATTGCTTACAGAGTTGGAGGTGAAGTCTCATATTTATAGTTGAGGGGTCAGGGACCCTTTGGTAATTTATCCCCTTGTGGTCCTGCCCTAATGTCGCCTTTACACCTGGCGCAATAAGGAGAAACCTAGGAGAAATCTCTGCAAAAGGTGGTGCAAAAGGTGGTGCGGGCAACAATGGTAGGTGCATGGATACGTACGGGGTGTCAGAGAGCCGTTTTGGGGTTGGTAACAAGGGCCTTGAGTGCGCTCGTGTCAACCATGAGCCTGATTGGCCAACGGACCCGAGGGCGAATCCGGGCCAAGGCTGTGAGATATGGGAGAGCTTGGTTCCTTGGTTTGCTGGAGCCCGTCCGAGGGGAATGAGCGCTCGAGGATGACTCCCTTGGTAAATTAAGATCTTGTCTTGTAATATAGGGAGCCCTCGTTGGTGAGCGGCCATGGTAGCCACGCGTCATGTATCGATGGTGGCACACGTGTCGCTCTAGGGTCTTAACACTCGAGGGCAGGTGGCGCTCGGAGGAAATCAGTTTTGGGGATGTATGGGCTACGTGTCAGTAGCTGGTGGTCCCACGTGTCGGAATGTGGGCCTTTTGTAATTTGACCCCATCACCAGGACACGAGGGTTATAGTAGGATGTTAATATGATTAACGGAGGATCAAATTGTTGATCGAAACGGAGTAAGGGCCGCGTGAGTAGCTGCAACGTGTCAATCACACGTGGCTGCTACCACGTGTCACGCACACGTGGCACGTACGTGTCTCCTAACGTGTGATTTAATTACACGTGAATTCTTTTCTAGAATTAATTAATTAAATTAAATTAATTAATTTAAGTCTTTTAATTAATTTTGAATTAATTGTTAAGATTTTATTTCTCAAGCTTAACCCAATAAATAATTTATTGAGAATTAATTAATTTATTGAATCTTGACTTTTAACTTTAGGAAAGTTGAAAAGTCTAACTTCCTATTGTAGGAGAGAGAGTTATTCTTGCAAGACTTGGAGAACAAGTTGGGAACTTATTTTCTCCAATTAAATTAAATAATTAATTAGTTAATTAGTGACAAGAAAACAAAGCCCATTAAAACAAAGCCCATTAGGTTTTGGAAACCCTAGGGGCTCGATCTACCTTGTATAAATACAAGGGTGGGGATTCTCTTATTCCTTAGACCAACACTCACGAAGTGTTAAGTTTTTTGAGAAAAATAAAAGAAAAGTTTTCAAAGCAAAATCCTAACCATTAACACAAGCTATAGAACTAGCATTCTCACTTGCTTGATCGTGTTCTAGGACTGGTGTGGATATGCTTTGGAGGGTCGCTGCTTTGGGATCTATCGGGAACTGTTCGAGGGACATTCCGCTTGAATGGTGTTCAGTAGGCGGTACTGACATCACTAGAAAGTTTCAATCTACGTAAGTTTCTAAACACCATGTGATACGATACGAGAATTGCAAGTCCATGATCAATCTTTTGGAAAAATTTTAAATTTCCGCTATGCTTACTCTTCTAGTTTTCCAACAAGTGGTATCAGAGCCACCTTGCAACGCTCGTATTGTATCGTTATAGCTTTATCAATTTTGATGAAAATTCTTGAATTTGAGTGTATGTTGTGTATTCATGGTTTTTGTTTGAAATACGAAATTGCCGGATAAAACTGTTTTCTTGAAAATTGTGAAAAATCCTTTTCTGTGAAAATCTGTTTTTTAAACTGATTGGATTTAGAGTTGTTCTGATTCGAAAATTGGGTTTAAATATTTTTTTTTAGTTTTTATATATAATATAAAAAGTGATTGTTTTAAGTTTAAAGTTTTAACTTATTTTATTCATATACATCAAATAAAATAACATATATATTTTATAATAAAATAATATTTATATTTTAAATTATATTATTTATATTTTTAATTTTTAATTCTCGCCCCCCAAATCCTGGCTCCGTCCCTTGTATCCGCGCCATTTCCACTTCTTGCTGCTCATATTCGGATTGAAGGGAGCTTCCACTTATCAACTCTAAGTAATCCTTTAAGCTCCCGCATCCGGTTTCCGCAGGTCCGGGTTTGCTCTTGAAGAACTATCTGAGTTTAATTTGAACCATCCCGCAAACGGTTTTCGCCAATGAACGAGTTGAGGGATGTGTGATTGTGGTCTTTTAAGCCGTGCCCCAAGTAAAGCAGCAATATGAACATCACCACGCCACCAAGTAGCATCCATGCAATTCATCCTGTGAAGATCAAGCAGATGTTTAGTCACGCAACGAATAAATCTGATGCTCAATATAAGTTCCAGTGCAATTAATGAAGGAGGATCTCAGTGATATTACGAATTAATAAGGAATAATTATTTATTAATAATTAATTTTTTACCAAATATAAAAGATTTTAGTAATTAATGATGTTAAATCACCCTTCTAATAATCCCAAAAATTAGTGAGTGAGCTCTAATTATTTACGTCTAATATATAAGTTAATTTTATTTTTTATTTCTTGGAGAGAAAAATAATACTATAATTATTGATTGAAATTACATATTTTCCATAATACTATAATTATTGATTGGAATTAGGAAAACTCCCCAAATGTGGATTCAATTTTTAGTTAGTTCCCCAGATTCAAATTTATTTTTGCTAACTCCCCAGTTGAGACTCATAATTTTAGTTAGCTCCCTATTCTGTGCGATTTTACCAAGTTGCCCCTGAAGGCATTTAAATGTATGACGTATGAAATTCACATAATGTAGTGTAAAAACTCAAGAATGCAGTACTTATATCGTATTATGTAGTATAAATTCCGTATTATATAGTATAAATTCATGGATTTCACAAATCAGTAAATGTATGAGTTTAAATATGTTGTATGAAATTCACATAATGTAGTATAAAAACTCAAGAATGCAGTACTTATATCTTATTATGTAGTATAAATTTCGTATTATGTAGTATAAATTCATGGATTTGTCAACTCAAGAATGCAGTACTTATATGTTATTATGTAGTATAAATTTCGTATTATGTAGTATAAATTCATGGATTTGACAAATCAGTATAATGTTTGAAATTTACATAATGTAGCATAAAAACTCAGGAAAGCAGTACTTATATCTTATTATGTAGTATAAATTTCGTATTACGTAGTATAAATTCATGGATTTACTGTTTTGAGGGTAAAATAGTCAATGGGGAGCTAACTAAAATTATGAATCTTATATGGGGAGTGACAAAAAATAAATTTAAAAATGGGGAGCTAACTAAAATTTTTTCAACCTATTGAGAGTTTCTTGAAATTGCCCCTAAACAAGATCAAGGATCTTTCTTTGATCTTGTGTATTTATTATTGTTGGACCGAATTTTCTTTTTATGAAGATCCATCTATTTCCATAATTAAAATCAGAATACCAAATCAAGCCATATATTATCGTTGAAAAAAAAAATCCTATTAATTAAGCACTAGATTGTTACCGTTGATAAGATTCTTCCTATAATTAGGCACCAATTTTTATACCATCCAATAAAATCTGTATTGCAACAAAATGGACGGCTAATATTTGTGTTCATAAGATATTTTTATTGGAATAAAATAATGTATTTCTTTTGAAACTTAATCCCATATATTTTGAAATTGGGTTGATCTTAGTTTAATCTGAGTTACGAATTAATTTAATTATGGAAAAGATTGGCATGTTAATAAAAAAATCTGTAACATTTAAGTAGAAAATTTTATCAAAATACACTATTATAAATTCATGTTGGAATCAAATCCTTTGAGTACAATTCAAACGATCTGAAAAATAAAATTTAGTTGCCTGACTCATTTCACCTCCTTCAACTTTTTAATTGTGGACATCAAATTGTGATGAATATCACAATATCTATACCGTAAATACTAAAAAGGAAGTAAAAGATTGAGAAAACCAGAACTTACAAATTTACAACAATCCAAAATTTAATTAACCAATTTTTATAAAGAAATAAAAATAATTATATTTTGATTTTGATTTTGATTTTGATTTTTTTTTTTTTTTTTTGTTGGTCCAACAGAGGCCCAGATCGGGGCAAAGAAAAGCAACAAAACTACGCGAACTCGGCCGGAGGCGAGTCCCAAATAACACAATCGGTATTAACCTCATGCCCCATCCGGGCCAACTTATCAGCGCTATCATTCCACTCCCGATAGACATGACCAAACTTTGTTTCCCAAGGCATATGAAGCAAACGACGGCAATCCAAAATGATGTTTTTCATCGGGTGATCATCAACATTGCCTTCCATCACCCAGTTAACCACTATTTCGGAATCAAGCTCAATCTCAATTTTCGGAACCGCTTTTCCCAAGCAAGCATCAAGCCCTTACGGAGACCAAGAAGCTCCGCCGTGTTGATAGACACATTCCCGAGATTCATCGCATATCCAAATATCCAATCACCATCCGCATTCCTAACCACACCCCCAGCAGCGGCCTGTTTGGAATGTGTGTAGAGGCTCCCATCGGAATTCAGTTTTACCCAACCAACCTTAGGCTTCGACCATTCCATGCCAGCTCTAAAATTACGGGATTTATTATGTTGATAGCTTATGGTCAGAATCATATCAGCAGCCATCCTTTTGACATTGAGTAAGGTCACGCTCCAAGGTTCGCGCACCCCCTGATACTCAAATTTATTGCGTGACTTCCATGTATTCCAGATAGTGGCGACAAAGACCACCCACCAAGGCCAACCCATTACCAGCTTGTGATCCAGATTGGTTTACACCAACACCTCCAATCGTTTATTTATCCCTGCCAGCTTCATTTTGCTCAGTTCACTAGGACCAACAATAGACTCTCACACCTTCTCGGCAGCATAACAAGTAAGAAGTAAGTGAGCAATGTCTTCTCGGCCATTATTGCACCGTCGACATTCATCCGAGGCACCAAAGTGTCTATCAAATTTAAGGGCATTAATAAGCAGAGCATTGTGCTTGCACAGCCAAAGAAACACTTTTATCTTTTGAGGACAAGAGGACTTCCAGATTTTCTGCCAACCCGAATCACTCCTCTGTTCCGAAGAGCTTTGTAAGCGATAGGCCGAACTCGCGCTGAATTTTCCATTAGCCGTACACATGCAGATAACGCGATCGGGTTCCGAGTTCATCGGCAATGGCAGCTCCTTAATTACTTTCTGGATATTATCCGGGAGAGGAGTTGTAAGCCCCTCAAACTTCCACTCCCTCTTATCACTAATAATGTCTGCTACCACCATCTCAGACTCCTCTCTGTTGATGTTTCCAAGCTGCTTATTCAGTGGCTCCGACGAGGCCCACCTATCATGCCACAACCACACATTATCTCTACTTCCGATTCTCCAACGACAGAAAGGTTCCAGGCTACGAATGCCCCTGGTAATACCCTTCCACGTCTGCGAAGCTACAGCCGGAGGCGAGTGATCTAGCATATCCTCATTCTTCAAATATTTCTCTTTAAAAATCTTACTCCAGATTGTATCCTCCTCCCTAGTTAAACGCCACCTAACTTTCGCGAGAAGATCAACGTTCATCTTTCTAGCTTACTTCAGACCCAAACCACCATCCCTTACTCTTTACCACCGTTTCCCACTTCACCAAATGTATACGTTTCTTGTTAATATCCGTGGACCAAAGAAACGTACGATTCAACCGGTCTAGCTGCTCGCACAGCGAAGTCGGGAACCAATTCGTATGCATTTGATACACCAGAATCGAGTTTGTAACTGATTGAATGAGAGTTAACCGACCCGCAAGGTTTAGATTTTTCGCCTTCCATCCCGAGAGTCTGCTTTCAACCTTCTCAATAACTGTATTAAACACCTCCTTATTATTTCTACCCATCTGCATCGTAACCCCCAAGTACTTGCCGAGATTACTAGTGCTAGATATGCCAAGGATCTGGCATATTGTTTCCCTTGAAACCAAAGGAACTTTAGGGGCAAATAACACGTGGGATTTATTACTGTTTAGTTTCAAACCTGAGGCTGCACAAACTTATCTATCACCTCCCTAATCGAAGCTCCCGCTTCCGTCGCCTTTGCTCCCAAGATTATATCATCTGCAAACAAAATGTGGGATATCGGCGTTCCATTTTTGCTCGCCGTGACTGGTTTCCAAGTTCCCCGCGCCACAGCCTCGTCAATAAGATAAGTCAGTCTTTCCATGCAAAGAACGAAAGATAGGGAGATAGAGGATCTCTTGACGAATTCCACAATTTGGTGTGATCCGCTCTATGGGTTCCCCATTCCACAGGATTTTCGGCCGAATAATCTCAACATCACTCATGATAAGATCAATAATCTTGCACGAAAACTCAAAGAATTCCAGAGTTTCTCGTAAGAAGTCCCAATGGATTTTGTCATAAGCTTTCTCCAAGTCGAGCTTCAAAATCATTCCTCCTTTTTTATCCATCGAACGGTGTAAGGTGTGAAGAATTTCCTGAAGCACAAGTATGTTGTCATGTTCCAGAGTTTCTCGTAAGAAGTCCCAACGGATTTTGTCATAAGCTTTCTCCAAGTCGAGCTTCAAAATCATCCCTCCTTTTTTATCCGTCGAACAGTGTAAGGTGTGAAGAATTTCCTGAAGCACAAGTATGTTGTTATGTGTGCTTCGCCCCGGGATGAAACTATCCAAAAGTTCCACAACCGGAATCTATCACTCAATTTCGGCCTATAGCTCTATGCAATGTTTTGTTGAAAATTGTGACGAAAACTTTAGTTCTCCGAATCAAGCTGATAAACGCACGACCTATCTCAGGAGGAAAACCACCATTCTCAATGCACTCATTCGCAAACTTAACAACCGACGATCCCACAATGTCCCAATATGTCTGATAGAACAAAGCTTGAAAGCCATCTGGACCCGAGGCCTTATAAGGGTTCATCGAATTAACAACTTTCTTTATCTCTCCTTCTATTGCCGAGATAGAGAGAGTGTCTAGCCAATTCTGGTTCAGCGTTCGCTGACACGGACTTCGCGGCAGTTTGTCACTGGAATCCCCGCCATCTCCAAAACCGAGTTATAGAAGTCCCAAACATGTTTCCTCAGCTGAGTATCATCTGTCTCCCAATTCCCATTGATTTTTAAGGCATGGATTTTATTACGCCTTCTTCGGGAAATCGTCGAAAGATGAAAGAAATGGGTGTTCCGATCACTGAAGCGAAGCCAGTTAATCCTAGACTTTTGGAACCATAGTATCTCTTCTTGTCTAAGGATTTCACTATACTCCATTATCAATTGTTTCTCCAGTTCAACAAGACGTGGATGTAGACGGTTCCGTGCCAATCGTTGAATACCATTGATCCTGGCCTTCAACAATCTCTTCTTGCAAAAAAATATTGCCAAAAGTGGCCACATTCTAGCTTCGAATCATATCTGGGAGTTTGTTAATTGTATCCAGCACATGTTCACTCCGCTCCCATGATTTCTCTATTAACTTTCGACAATCAGGATTTTCCTTCCAAAAAGCCTCAAAGCGGAACGGTTTTTTGGAAGGTAGTCTGCTAACACCGAGAGAACAAGTGAGTAGCGGATGATGGTCTGAGTGTGTTCGAGGGAGCACACGTGCAGTGCCCTCGGGAAAGAGAAGACGCCATTCAGGATTGGCGAGAACTCTGTCCAACCACTCTTGTACATGCTCACCTCCTCGCACCGTACCACTCCAAGTAAAACGCGGACCAAGAGCCCCAATATCAATCAAATTACAGTTATCCAAGTGATTTTTGAAATCGAGGCATCGCTTCTAATTAACATCTCTCCCTCTGTGCTTTTCACTTGGGACCAAAATGTCATTGAATCTCCCGTAAGCATCCATGGGAGATTCCATTCATCGTTAAGCAACTTTAAATCTCTCCACATGGCCTCCCGCCTGCTAAGAATAGGACTAGCATAAATCCCAGAGCACAGCCATTCCGAGTTAGTTCGAGGGCCAATGATGGCATGGATAGCTTGATGAGTAACTTGGATTATCTCCACTTGAATCCTATTGCTATCCCATAGCAGCCAAATGCCACCTTCCCTGCCATTAGTTGGAGCTTTGCAAACATTATGGAAGCCCAAGCCTGCTGCAATGCGTTCCGCCCTGGCCTCCTCCACTTTGGTCTCGAGAAGAAAAACAACTTCAGGTTGTTGCTCCCTTGTAATTTCTAGGAAGTGTCTCCTAAAATCTGCATTTTCGGTTCCCTTACCATTCCACGATAGTATCTTCATGGGCTTAATTAAGAGAGAGGGGAACGTTACGGGGTTATTAATCAAGATCCCCAATGCATCCATTATCATTTGTCACCAAAGCAGACTCGTCAACATGCACTGTCTCTCTGTCTCCTGCCCCGTCACCTCGATCGATAGTGTACTCATTCGTCGGGCCGAGTTCCCATGCATATTCACTTCCGTTTTCACCAGTAATTGCCATAGTAAGGGGTTCACTGTCATCTGACGGGCGAAGTCGATACCCAAATCGTACCGGTCGAAAGTCCCGTCTCCTCGAGATATTCCTCTATTATTTCGATCTCCCCATCTGAATCTGAAAATTCCATCGTGCTCAACTGAGAAAGTTGCTTCACTATTCAAATTCGTGTCCACTTTTTTGAATGGCTTTCGGTTGTTTTTTTGTATTGGAGTCTTGTTAACCTTAACCTTTTCTGTTGCATTAGAAGAATCCTTTGCCAGGCTGTCCGTATGATCAGACTTATCCGTCCCAGAAGTTTCGGTTATTTTCCTTATGTATTTCGGTTTTGAAGTCTTAGTTGTCGGTTTGACTATTTTCCTGGACTGATATACCTCTTTTCCTTTGTTGAGAGCAGAATTTGTGGAATTTGAGATTTTTGGGGCTCTATTAATTCCTCCAGATTTGCTGCTCTCCCCAACCGCATCACTTCCATTCTTTGATAAGATTTCATAACGTTTTTGTTGGGATGGCCTTTGATTCTCTTTCCCTCCGCTTTTCCCGCTTTCTTCGCCGGATCTCACTGGCCGTCTTCTTTCCGCAATCATCCAAGGCCCATAACTTGGCCCCGACTCCATGGCTTCAGCTTGCGTATGTTTTTCGGTGGTCGGAGACTCTGTAGGTGAAGCAGCGACCACTATTGCCTTGCTTTGATTGACTTGTGCCGACCCACTGGGATCACTGGTTGGGGTGGGAGTACTCATCCTACATTCGTTTGCTCTGTGCCCAACACGGCCACATGTGAAACAAATAGCCGGGAGATTCTCATAGACGACTGGTAGAAGTGTTCCATCAACCTCTACACCGTACCGCCCTTTTTCACCATAATACGTCTTCTTATCAATTTTTATTGGAATACCCAACCCTGAAGCAGTTTTGTAGAGCATAGCCTCTCTATAGTATTCCACCGACAGTTCCGGAACTCTTACCCAGGTTATGGCTGACTTTACTTTATCCTTCGAGGCTTGAAACTGTGGTTGCCATTTACGAACCACCACGTAGTGTCCCGCAATGACCCACGGTCCCTCGGTAAGAATGAACGTTGCTTTCTCAACATCATGAAGTTTCAGGATGTAGCAACTATGGCCCAGATCAATAAGTTCGTATGCCCCGTACAGTTTCCACATATATAGCGTTTATTCGTGCCGAAAGCAAACTTGTGTTCACCGTTCGTCCTAGGATCTTGAGTATCAGAGAATCCTTCCATGGCTCGTGGAGCGCCTTCCTGTACTCCTCATCAATGATCACCTTTGGGTAAGGGAACTCTTTGGTTGGTTCCACCACTTTGATCCTGTCCAAGTCTAACATGGCGGCTTCCTCAAATTTTCGGTCTTTCTCCTCCTTCTTCCCGACCAGAGATGAGAGATACGACTTTACTTGTGGTGTTTCTCCACTTTTGTTACCTTGCGGTGCTGCTTCCGTATCGAAACCGGCCTCTGTTGCGGTCCTAACCTTCTTTTTACTCCGTCGAAGTTGATCAGATTCTTCTGCAGAAATGGGAGGAAGAAAAGTTCTCCCGCTCATCGCTCTCGTAAACTCTCGCTCACTTTAAGTAAATAAACAAAACTAAGTAAGCTCATTTTTAAATTGAAATAAAAAACATTACGTGTAAATATGTACAATATTCAAAATTAAATAAGTCTAATTTAAAAAAGAAATGAAGTGAAATACTTACAACTGCCTCAATATTACACAATCTAAGCGCAACGGTAATATAATTATTCATGGTAAGTATATAGGTGATAATTTATTTGTTTATTTTTTTTTGATCCGCAAGGAAGGGCGCCCAAAAAAACGCCTAATCTAAATCAACAATATAATTATTCATGGTAAGTATATAGGTGATAATTTATTTGTTTATTTTTTTTTGATCCGCAAGGAAGGGCGCCCAAAAAAACGCCTAATCTAAATCAACAGGAGGATGATCCCAAGTGTCGCTCCTCCTCCATAACCTGCCCAAATCTGGCTAACTTGTCAGCGAGAGTGTTACCCTCCCTATATATGTGACGCAAGACGCAATCCCAAGGCTTGTGAATAAGCTCTCTGCACTCTTCTATAAGCAGTCCCAAAGGATGTTCTTCCACATCGGTTTTATTGATAAAATCCACCACCACCTTGGAGTCACATTCTACTTCAGTACGGCCAAATCGCCTTTCCCATGCAACTTTTAGCCCCTTGCGAAGCCCCATTAGTTCGGCGACGACAGTCTCCGGGGTTTTCACTTTGATAGCAAAACCAGTTATCCAATTCCCTTCATCATCACGCATCACTCCACATGCCGCTGCCGTTCGCTTGTGCTCAAAGAAGCTGCCATTCATATTTAGCTTCACCCATCCCAAAGGAGGTTGCTTCCATTCGATGGTCCTTTCACGAATCTTATTTGATTCCTTGTGTGCGCCGGTTGCCTCCAAATCCGCTAATAAAGCTTTCAAGCTGTTGAGAGTCACGTCTAATGGTTCCGATCGTCCTTGATACTCTAATTTGTTTCGTTTCTTCCAAAGGACCCATAAACCAGCAATGAACACCCATTTCCAGCAACTGTTCGGTACCACATTATTGCGGCCTTACAGCTTCCAAACATGTAGATATTGTTGGAATTTAGGGAAATGTTAATGGACACAAAGTGCAAAAAATGAAGGTAATATGTGATAGGCTTTGTATTAAAAACTTGGGCTTTGTTTGTGAGGAATTAATGATCTGATGAGGATTGGCCGAGAATGGAGGAGAAAGAATTTAACGGAACTTTGGGAAATGGAAAGATGATACTTATAAGCTTTGTATTCAGAAAGACTTGGGTAAGAAATTAGTTGAATGGGTGAGAGAATACGAAATAGAAATTAGTTGATTAGTATTGGGGAATTGGTTTTTCATTCCATTGCAAAATGCTCCAAATTTACATATATATATATAGACACACCGGCTTGTCTTCGTCGGTTGATGCAAGTTGCAAGCCTAGATTATTCTAATTATCTTGCTAATTATCTAGATAATTCTACCATTTGACTAATCATATAATTGTTGGATATCTAGATTAATGTATATCTAGATTAATCCATATTTTACTAATAATCTAAAATTATCTAAAATCTAAATTTAGATAAATATATTTTGAAAAATACATTAATTTTAACAGATATCAGTCATGCTCTGGTGCTGCTTGGAATTTCGCCCACTCCCTTTCATCCACTACCTTCGCCCAGAAATGTGCGGCGGTTTGGCAGTCCCGGAAGATATGTATCGCATCTTCCATAGGAGCTTTACAGCGGCGGCAGCTTCCATCTTCCATCATATGGCGGTCTCTACGTAGAGCGTTACACATCAAACTCCTATTGTTGAGCAGCCATTGAAAACACTTCAGTTTTTTCTTGGAAGCTTGCTATTCCAAATCATACGCCAAGAGTTATCCGGGTGATAATTTATTTATGGAAAGACGAAAATTAGTTAATTTAAAACGGTAAAATCTCAGCCAAAACATTATATTTAATAGCAATGTTTGCATGATGTCCGCACACATCACACACTGATTTCAGAGCAGAGCCATGAGAGAGAGAGCATAGAAACTGAGTGCGGCGGTAGGGATTATTCTACTCGAGGCGCTCAGGTGTCAATTGTCTGCTTCGGAAGCTACCTGCAGTTCGTATGAATGTTGCTAGGTTTGTCTGCAGAAATATGGTTCTTTTTCTTGAATTTTTTATGATTAGTTCAATAGTTTGTAAAATGGCGAATTTAAGTTTTGAAATTTGAGATTACATGTCTCATGAAGCTTAGTAGTTGGTTACTGCTTCTGGCAGAAAAATGGAATTTGTTTTTGGTACATTTGATATTTTAATTTAATCATTCTGACAGTATATTTTCTGGTCTGTGGTGGAGCCAACTTAATATGTTCAAAGGGATATAATTATAAGCCCTCCAAGTATCTGCCCTGTACGAACCGAGTTGATCTATTTTAATCTTGTTGGATTTTAAACCCATACAAGATGACATTTAGTTTCCCAATTATTTATAATTCTCTGCGCAGTTAAACATATAATAGAAAGGCGTCAATAGTCATTGGTAATCACTTTAATTTTTTGTATTTTCTTCCGATATCTGTCAGTTTTCTATAATCCAGGTTTTTTATACATTTTTGCAGGGGATATCTCAAGAATGAGGTCTTTCAAGTTCGAAGGAGAGGTCCTATGCTACTGATTTTCATTTACAGTGAGAATTTTTGTCAACAAATGAATGGAGTTAATACAAGAAAAAAGGTATTCTCCAAATTATCTCTCTTGTTTAAGATTATGCTTTACCATCTTATATGTTTTTTTGCGTATCTTACAGGATTTGTCCAAGCAAAACCGTCCTATTGTAATCCATACTTTCTTCCTATCCATAATTATTATTGAATCATTGTTCGTAAGATTATCTGTTCTTTTGGGTGCATGCTTATTTAGGATGTCATGTTTTAGAAATCTTGGTTTTATCAAGATGGTAAGCAAGTAGCAACATCTATGGTTTTCTAGTTCAAGAATCATCATGGTTCATGAGTTTTTTCCAGCAACCACAGATTCTTATTGACATTGAATTTTGCAGAGAGGTGCAATTCCACTGTGCCCAACACCAAATTGATTAATTTTTTGACCCTTAATTGTGATCTTCCCATACCATCACAGTTGCCATTAGTGATGCAATTCTTCATAAGGCAACTGATGAGATTTTGCTGTCGACATGGTCAGTGAAAATGTTACTTTTACGAGTAATTTGCTGCAGGAGTTGCAAAGGTAAGTATGAATTGTCTACTTTGCCATTTTGTTATCCTATAAAAAGCCTGCCTGTTGGGATTGGAAATCTTCTTGTAATACAATTGAAATGTCAGCTAGCATCCTGGTACCTTTCTCTCAGTCATGTAATATTAAAATTTTTGTTTCTCGGATAAACTCTAGTTCGACCCATTGGTTTTTGAATATCCCAATAGTGACCTCAACTTTAGTTGGTTTTAATATGTTCTTTGAGATGATTTGTGTAAGTTCTCTGAGCTGTAAATGATTTGTACTCTTGGCATGTGTTAACGTATTGTGATGGATCTTCCTTCATAATGTATGGGTATAGGATCCTTTGATGAGACCATTCATGAATATGGTTCTTCGTGTACCTGAGAGAGTTCAAGATTGAATTATAGTTTACTAGATTCGTTTCTTCAGTGGTAGTCTCTATGTCAAATGCTACTACTAAATATTCTATCAATAAATTTCATAGAACTTTGGGTTTGGTACTATATCATATGTTCTTCAATATGCTACACTTGCTACCTTTCTTTCTGAGAGCGTATTACTCTTGAATTGATAATGTATAGTATATATTTGCTTAGTTTTAGTGTTATCGAGAAGCCTTTGTGTTTCTCATTGTTTTTTCAATCCTTTCGTAGATCTTAAAATGTAACCGAGGCCAATATTGAGGCTGTCCTTTTCCCTACTTTTCTAATTACTTTTTCATTTTGTACATTCTCTGATCTCCATGAAGAACTAACTATATTTATCTGAAAAGGTTCATCAAATACTTGGAGACTGATGAGGGAGAGTCACATTTTCTTTCATTGAATCTCCCATTTATTTGTTATGCTCTGAAACCGTTCGTAAGATGTACTAGAACTTACGCACTCATGCTTTGCAGGAATGTAATAAACTGGCAGGATTGTTGTGTGATACACCAATTTAGCAACATTTTCCCTATATTAGACTGGCTGAGAATCCAGCAGATTCTAATTGGCTTAGAAACACTCAACAATCAAGGCCATTCCAAACCAGGGCTACCCCTTTTCTCCAGGTCAATATCATAAATTATAAGTTTATTATTATGGCATATAATTTCTATCATTGGACGTGAGTTTAGTCGAAATGCATCGTATTGTTGTATTTCTTTCAGATGCATGTGCTGATTATACTTCACGAGGAACTGAGTTGGTGAAAAGATAATGTAAATCCTATTCAGTAAATTGTCAGAGCAATGTGAGATCTCTTAGAACATTCTCTAAGTTTGCTACATAATGAGTTTTCTTTAATATTTGGGGATTGACTTCTGCAATGGAAAACTGAAAGGAATCCAAAACGATACCGATATGTTAATGATTTGGTTACAGGTTTGAGATTGCCAATAATCCATATACTCTTGGATATCAATCTTGAAAATCTTAAAGTTCCCTCAGGATGACTATTGTGTAATGAAAAGAAAGATGGAGAAGAGAAAAAGAATTTTATGCAGGTGACAGATAAAAAATATTTTTGCTAATTATAACACTAGAAAGGTATGATTTCTTTTTTTTTTTTTAGTAGTAATAAAGCTTTATGAGCTTTACATATATGGTAGCCGCATGCTGCAGGTTGACAGCTTTGATGATCCCAATAATTAAGGAGCAAAGGCTAGTGGAAGCAAAGTTGTGTCTACCAAACATAGTGAAACCTCAAGTTGCCTGTGGCGTATCTTATGCTCACAGTGTGGTATGTGTGTTCGATTCACCAGAATTCAATTCAAGTGTTTCATAAATTTTAGTTTTCTAGCTACTTCTCAGGAACTAATGGATTAATTGCAGTTACTTTTTCGCTTCCTTTGTTTTTATTAGAACTTTCACATTTTGTCCTTCTGACAAAGCTACTACTGTCAGAAACATGCTAACCCGTTAAGTAATTTCAGTAGTATCTGACTTGATTTCATATTTAGTTATGGGCTTCACAACCATATAATCTAAGCTATCACAGTTATCCTCCTTCGCTGGGTGTGGGTTTATATATTTGAAAGATGAGAGTTCTGTACTGGGTTTGTTATTAGTCTGGATTGAAGTAATCGCCACGTGTTTCAGTGGTTAGTTCTCTCAAGCCCTTGTTTACACACTAATAAGTGTCCTTTCTGTTCAGAGACAGGTGAAAATTGACATTGAAACTGCGGAAAGGAAAGCACAACCAACAATATGACAGAGATATTACCTGGAAATATTTTTATGCTCCACCTGCCTCTCTTTCTTTCCTTTCCATCTAAAGTAATTCTTTCCTTGGTTGAATATGCTAGAATAAACTTTTTATTTGGGTTGTCAAATTTCAGGGATTTCCAAGACTAGTTTTGCAAATAATGATTACGTATGTGGATTGCAACCAATTGCTTTTCAAGTGGATCAGTACAAGGATCTCAATGTTCCCCTTCTAGCAGATTTGCAGTCAGGAACTTTGCATAAGCTGCTGAATTTTGTTATAGAGAGTTTCTTAACTTACGATTAGATTTTAATTTGGGCATCATTCTTGGCATATTTATTCATATACTTGTCGTTTTAATTCAAAAAGTGTATCTGATGATTATATTAATTGATAATTGTTGGCATAGAATGCTGTTATCCCCCCGTGTTATACTGAGGTACAACCTTGATATGACATGATATCTGTGCTATCAATATTTCGATGGTTTATTATCTATATTATCATCTTCTGGTTATATATATTGGTCCCTCCTAATAAGTGAGTCGTGGACAAATTTATCTGCAGGAATATGTTGATCATTCATCCTTGGTTTACAGATGCTATGCAGTCAAGAAGTCTATACCCAATGCAGATACCTTAATGAACTTGTTTGCTGAGGGATGACTGAAGCCTTTACACTTTTACAGGCACATCCTATTTTCCTCTTTCCTCAGCTTTGCTATCGCATGATTTGATTCTCATTTTATAATGACTTGTGTAAAAGTAGTTAATACTCCCTTAAGTTTTTTTGTCAGCCTGAAGTCTGTACCTGTTGCTAAAGAACAACTCAGTGCTGATAATCATCAGATTGATCTTGAGCTTGTTAATCGTATTGCGGGTTGGCTCAGAACGAAGCTTGATCTTACTATTTTCGGCTTCGATGTTGTTGTAAGTAACTCTCAATGCTATTTTATTAGAACAACTCAATTTTGCTCGTATCAGTTTCGAAGGATTGTTTGACAGTAAGTTAAAAGTAGACAAGCTCAAGTTGGTCCATTCAGGTCTATACGCAGAAAATGATGGCCTTATGGAAAGATCTCTGAGTTTTTCTCTAGTATATGTGCAGCATAGGAGAAGCTCTGGTTAAAGCAAACATTAGAGGTAGTAATTTGCTATGTTTTTTGGGCTTAACTTTGAGCAAGTAGATTAATTTAGCCAATAACAGCATTTATAATACCTTCTTAAGCTAAGGCAGGTTATAGGATATGATCCCTTTGTCTTTCCCCAAAATCCCAGTGTTAAAATCGTGATGATTCTGATGTTTTCAAAATACTTTAGACATGAATTCAAAGAGATGCATACCATAAAGTGTGTAATAAGCACATGGTTACCTGAGGTAGGATTTGATTATCTCTGGATTCCTGATGTTCTTTTTTAAAATTCTCGTGAATTTCACAAAAATTCAGGTGCAGAAAACCAGTTCCATCCTGAACCCGATGGTGTCACTGGAGAAACCTCTTACTTGTATTGTAATTATTGTTATTGTTGTCTAGCTGATGTGACTACGAATTCTATGACTTTATACTTATCCTCTTTCGTGTGTTGCCTGACATAACTCTTTTCGGTCGTGCTCTTGTATGATCTTCCACAACTGCTGGTCATTGTTCCTTACTAAATTCTGCAACATGGTAGTTTTTAGAGTATCCATTTTCTTTTGTTTTCTGTTATGGGTCCTTTGAACAAATAGATTGAATTTTCTAAGAGAAAGGTTGCCTTTTATTCGATGATATATGAAAATGAGAAAGTAACTCAAACTAAATAGGTGGTGTTCAATCCTCTTTTGAGTTATTGAACTTGTAATTCTATTATAATTATTATGAAGAAATTAGTTTGAATAAGATATAGTTGAGTCAAATTGCGACAATAATTTAGTATATATTACATTTAAATATTTTTGGTGAATCTCTAGATTTACGATGATACTGCTATCTTTTTGCCCTTTGGACATGAACTCAAAAGCTTTTACATGTCTGTAGCCCATCTACAGGCAATCAGAAGCAGTGTACTCATGTAGCCAACAAAATAAACAATTTCTTTATAGTTTATATACTTCTTAATTTGTCTATGAGTATAGAAATAGAGCAGTGGAGCTGTCCCAAGCTTGTTTATTTTAGTTCAACTACAAAGATATTAACTGATGAAAACCTGTGCATTGATAGTATCTTGCTGGTAAGATCATTCTGCGGTCACTGCGAGATAAAAGAAAAAAGAACATTCCAGGGTCCTGTATGTTTTTATTTGATGAAGTTTTCTTCCAGAGATATTGAACCTGCACAACCATTTCGATTGCTTTGTTGGGATTATACATGAGGTAACTCTTTGACTTGCTGCATAAGAATTTTCAATTTTCTTGAATCATTTTTTTTTAAATTTTCTAAATCTCGTTAGAAGAGTTTGAAATCTTTTATGTTAGATGACTAACCTTGTTATCTGTAGAATCACAGAAAGTGGTCATATTTTTGTCAAGCAAACTCTTTATATCTATTAAGCTCTGGCAAAAAAACCTTGCCCAGGTCCGGCCTTTCTTTTCGTCTCAATTCAGCACATTGGAGAGCCAGTTATACCAAAGCTAAAAGCCACTTCAACTGGCCAATCTGTAGCAGCTGGATCCAGCATCTCCTCTAACGTACATTCTCAATTGCGCGATCTAAAAGCTTAACTCCAAACGAGTGCACATCTGACTTCACTGTATCGAGGAGCTAATGATGAAACATCAATGGAAGAACTGAAGTCGGTCCCCTTGTTACTTGAGCGCATTGATCCGAAGCTACTATCTGAGCTGGTTGACATTCTTGAGGTTCCAGAAGAATCCAAGTTGTCAAAAAGCGTGCCATACATGCTATCAATGCTTATCCGATCTGTGCTTGGTACAGACCAGCTCAGAAATGTTATATCAGAATTAGGCTCTGTGAGATCACCGTATAACTTTCCATTGTACCCTTTTCCCTTTTGATTAGTGGTTTGGATTTGATCATCATAATAAGTTTATGTTCTCATTAGACTATTATATTTAATTCTTAACATAGTAATCACAGGGAACGAACTTAACTAGATCATATCATCAACTACAAGAACAATCCATTGTACCCTTTTCCCTTTTGATTAGTGGTTTGGATTTGATCATCATAATAAGTTTATGTTCTCATTAGACTATTATATTTAATTCTTAACATAGTAATCACAGGGAACGAACTTAACTAGATCATATCATCAACTACAAGAACAAGAGCTGTTGTTTATTCAACTAGTAGTAGAAAATGTTTCACTCACACAAAACGGCTTAGTAAAAAAAGTTGTAATATTATATATAGAATTACAAAACGAGCCTTGAAGTTACTAGAAATTACATGATAAGTACCTGAGAGTCATTTTGGAAAACCATAAGAATTAATGGAGTTTTAGTAAATCCTAAAAGAATTGGAGAGCTTACAAACAGAAAAACATATATCCGAATATCTTTTATTAGGGGTTTTTGCATTAGTTCATCCCTATGTTAAAGGCTAATTAATACTAAAAACCTTATGATATGAAATAACACATAAAACCTAAGGCGAATTCAAGTGCTAAAAGTGAGACTAAATTAATATTTTTTCCATTTTTTCACCTAAAATAATTATTTTACCCTTATATTTTATTTATTAAATAATATATATATTTATACAGATGTATATCCATAATCATGTAAATATATGTATCCATATACATATATATATATATATATATATATATATATATATATTGTTCGAAAATGAGTTCAAAATGCAGAGGACCGGTGGCTTGCAATTCTTATTCCGAAACAAAAGGGGTTTTAAAAACCTAACTTTTAAATAATCTTTATTTGAGCCGCCAACAATCATTCTTCAATAGTATTGAATCCTCACCCTCGAAAGGTTCTTTTCTTTCTTTATGAATCCAAACTAGAATTCTAGATATCCACACGAACCTAGAATGAGATGAATCCAGTCAAAAAAAAAAAAAAAAAAAGAATGAGATGAATCCAGTGAATATGTTAGATTGTGTATTGAAAAAACTGAAACGAGAAAGAGAGAGCGAATTTTCCCTTTTACAGAACCCAGTGATGTGTGAGAAAAAAATCATGCATAAGCCTCAAAAGAAAATATTCCAACTCTTTTTATATGATAGAGTTAGGTTTTCTTTTTATTTTCTTTTTATACGGAATAATTAGAAACGGATGAGAAATTTATTCTTTTTCTAGAAATCTGATTTGTTGTTATACGTAGGTTAGATGTAATCAATTAATAATCCTATTATTAATTAATATCATTATCTAACTATATTATCTCAAATTTATTTATTTCATAAATAAAAAAAGTTGTGAGCTTGTTCTTTTACTTATTTTCTTTTATTTACTCCATAAATAAATAAATAAATTAATATCTTATCCTAACAACTTTAGAATATTATCTTTTATTTAAGTAATCTAAGATATTATCTCTTATAAACAAATAAATTAGAATATTATTTTTTATTTATTTCATAAATAAATAAACCAATATTTATATTAATTGGTAAAAAAGTTATCTCGGGCTTGGGGAAAATGCAAGAAATTGTGACTCGCAAGGTAAAGGGGATTTATGTAAGTGCCAAGGTAAAGACCGCCTTAAAACCTAAAATTTTCGGCGACGGAGAAGAAGAACCAGAAGACATGACTCTGATGCGAGTTTTGATCAAGGATGCTCTGACGAGGCACAGCACAAGAGCTTTTTCTCATATCAATCGCAGAGCTTTTAGGGTTTTTTCTGATGATGTCTCTGAAGACGATAATAATATCTCTGAAGACCAGATCCACCTCCACTTCACAAAGCATTAGCCTTTATTTTACTAATTCCCTATCTGGCTTTTTTGTTTGTTTGTTTGTTATAATAATAATATAGAATCAGATGAGAGATTCCATTCGATTTAATTTGAATTCTTCATCAGTTTCTCTTCTTTTTGACAGTTAGTGCAAAACACGTAATAGATCGTGTGCTTTACCCCCCGAATTCCAATTCCCGATTTTTTAAAAAGGCTTATCTGGAGGTTGCGAAGGGTAATGCAGACCCCAATATTTCGGATGTATACGACATTGTTGATCCCCTTTCACTTGGAATTGAGGATGAGGGGGCTTACCCCGATCAGACCAGTTGTGGTATGTGTGTTTTTATCTAGATAAAGATTCTGACTTTCATTATCATATATTTATTTGCTTTAGGTCCTTAATTAATTCATTATTCTTCAACTTGAAGTTCATGCCTTGTTGCAGTGTTGTTGGATGTATTTGCAATTTATTGTTTTTGGGGTTGAATCATGAGTTATCTGAGGGTGAAATTTGTTGGCCTAAGTTAAAGAAATTGTGGTGCCTTAAGTGACCTATGGGGTTCGGTTTCTTGAATCTTGACCCAAGTGATGGAACAAAGAAATGGGATTCATTATTTTTGTATTTTTAAACAATGTTTCTAGCTTCCAATCAGCTCGGTTGCATTCGTCGTTCTTGTTTGATCTCGCTTAGCTTTTCCTTTTAAAAACATCTGAACTTCTAAGTTTTCGCTTAGTTTTTCCTTTTAAAAACATCTAAACTTTTAATTGCGCGCGATATCTATGTTGTGAAGGTGCATGGTGGTCATTCTCAGCAGTAAATTGTAAGAATCTCCGATAAAAGTTTGGTTCATTATATTCAAATTGCAACACTAAACTGTAATTTCGTGTCTTCATGTATTTGTAACACTACAATTCTATTCATCATATTCAAATTGCAGTAGTAAACTGTACTTCCGTGTCTTCATGTATTTGTAACATTACAATTCAATTCATTATATTCAAATTGCAGTAGTAAACTGTACTTCCGTGTCTTCATGTATTTGTAACATTACAATGTGTGCTTTGCAGGTGAGGAAAAGGGCCTCAAGGCTCCCAACTAGAAGTCAGTACTGTTGGATCATCTAATAGACGATGGCACCACTAGCTAGGGAAGGAACATGTTTTGCTTTTGTTGGTGAACAATGTTTAATGGTAGGATAGATGGTTCTGTTATTTATGAAACAATGGTTATAGTAGGATTGATGGTTGGTTTTGTGTATGAACCGTGTTTGTTTGCATGGATGCTTTATGGTTGCTTTTGTATATGAACAATGTTTATTTGCATGGATGCATATATTTGCTTGTGTATGAACAATGTTTGATTGCATGGATGCATTTGGTCATTTGATGTAACGAAATGAATCTTGAACAAGTGGTGTATTGCTTCTGTCATTTGTACAGGCCAGTTATGGATTGTTGCTTCATTCGTACATGTATTTAAATGATATTCCAGGTCTACATGCTCTTAGTAACTTTTCATAACATTACGAAAACCTCCCTTCAAAAGTTGAACAACATAACACATACACCCCTTGTTCGATGACTGGCTATATTCGGACCCATATTCAAAGAATAAATCCAACCACAATGTATATTTATTGAGCCTGGGCAGATGGGTGAAAATCGTACTGGGCCCTACTTTTTTTTTTAAAAAAAAAATTTGGTTTTTATGTGTTTGTTTGTTTATTTTATAAAACATATTCTATTCAAAAAATCTTCATCCGTGAATTTAATTGATTAAAGTTCTTTTTTTTTTTTTTTTTTTTTTTTTTTTTCATTTGGCTTGAATTAATTTTACAATATTAAATTATTTTGTATTTAAAGATTTTTTATTAAGAAAATTTTAATGTTATTGGAGTTGTAGCATGTAATAATTCTTTTAACCTCCCATCTATGTTGCACGGACACGGACACAGCGACACGGACACGGCGACACGGATTTTTTTAAAATTTTAGGACACGACACGGCTCCGACACGGCTATATTTTATATAAATAAAGATATTTTATATAAAAATAAAAATATTTTATAAGTATAATCTATGTAACATAAAATATTTATAAAAATATATAATATTAAAAACTAAAATAAGTTTTGTTATTTCAATTTTCTCTCCAAAAAATTCAAAAAATATTAAAAAAAACATAAAAAAATGATCAAATTTGCTCCGCCGTGTCCGAGCCGTGTCGGACACTCCACCTCGCCGTGTCCGACACCGTGTCCCAATTTTTTTTTATTTTTTTTTTCGGACACTCCTTCAGCCGTGTCCGAGCCGTGTCCGTACCGTGTCCGAGCCGTGTCCGTATCCGTGTCCGACACGTGTCGGACACTGCACGGGCCATTTTTTAGGCGTGTCCGTGCTTTAGAGCCTCCCATCAACTCCGAGCTAAATAAATGAATAAAAAAAAAAATATATGGGTAATGCAGTTTGCATAATATGACAACCAAAATGGGCAGCTCAGTCCATAACCAGTTAATTTGTTATACGAATATCAAATTAATTTGTCCAGACCGAGAACATCAATTTTCTTTTATACGAATATGTCTCCATAATATAAAGAAAAATTTAAAGAATGGAATGATACTGTTAATGCATAAATATATTCCTATGCTGTATGATAATATTTTTTCTTAATTATAATTAATAGGGATAATTACGGGCAGCCCCCTGAGAATTGACGATATTACAGATTACCCTCTGAGATTTGAGAAATTACGAACTCCCTCCTAGGCCGTAATCTCCTCCGTTAAATTTAACGCACTGTGTGAAATTTACTATTTTACCCCTAATATGCTGAAACTCGGGTGTTTATGTAATAGGGAAAATTGCAAAATCGGGATACCAAGTCCCCCTACTTTGCATTCCAAGGACAGTTCATTTTCCGGTGGCAAAATAGTCCCGTATCTCAAAAAATTTGCAATTTAGGGACAATTTTGACCGGAAACCGCCTGACCCTGCCTGAATACCCGACGAATTGTCCATGTGTGCTGACAAACCTCTATACGTGTCTTGAATGCTGAGGTGGACTGCAAAATATGTCCACATAACAAAATACGTGGCATGAAAACACTCTGTTATGGAAACAAAAATATTTGAAAATAAAAGCCATATTATTTTAATGGAAAAGAACGACTACCAAGACAATATTTGCTGAATTATAAAATTGTATCTTGATTTACCCAAGAACACTTTGTCTTCCCCACCACCACCAAGCAAAAAACTGTTCATTTTCTGGCCAAGGAAAACCCTTCCCCGATCTTCTACAGAAGGCTGGTGAATCTCAGCGACGGAGTTCTCCACCATTTAGTAAGATGGTCCGTGTTCATACGGATGGTATGGAGAAGCTTCCCCCCTCTTTATCGTAAGTCCCAACTCAAAAAATGAGTGGTCCCCTGCGCTTTATTTGTGGTTTATTTGTATGTGTACTTGGGTTTCTTTTTTATTGTTCTTGCTTTGTCCATACTCGCAAATTTTTTCAATTATCGGTGTTGTTACTATTAAACTAATGGTAGTGCAGATCATTTGTTATCCCTTTTGGGTCCACCGTGCTAATTTATTTTGGTTTAGTTGGAATGCTACAGATCCAGAGTCGACAACCATAACTTTAGCAATTTATTATGGGGGACAACTAGAAAATGGCGAGTACATTGGGGGTAAGGTAAGGAAGCTTGATTATGTGGATAGTGTTAAGTTGAATTTCGGTTCATTTGATGAGTATGTGTAAGATTTAGTGAGAGAAGGCAACAAAAAAGAAGTTTACACTATTGTGTCAACTGGGTTTAAAAAGTTGTCGTCTGATAAAGACTTGAGACATTATGCAAGCAAATATCTAAAGAAGAGTAGAGAGTATTTGTTGTTTATTCAGATTGTAGACAATGACAAAGTGGATGACAAAAAAAAAAAAAAAAAAAAAAAAAAAGAAGGAGCCTGTGGATAAAAAAGAACATGCAAAGGGTGTTGATTTAGGTGCTGAAGAACCAGCTGTTGACTTAGGTGATGAAGGTAATAGGGTCCAGCATAGCCAAGAGTGGATTGAGCATTGTGCAAACATTGAAAAGAATGGTGCAGAAAGGGAGAGCAGTGTGGAATTTTTCAGTAGGGTTGAGAATACACAAGAGTGGATTGACGAGTACAATCGTAGATATCCGGGAAACCAAAACTCTCAACCACAGGACAACATTTCAGTAGCAACCTTGTCTGAAACCGAAGAAGATGATGACTGTGAAATGGAGAGTGTGAATAATACAATTGAGGATGATAGATTCTATGATGACCTTGTAGGGGATGATCTTGAACCTCATTTTACTGTGGAAAAGGATAATGAGGATGATTGTCAACGCTTAAATTTTGATGAAATAGTACCTGATTCTGAATTCGACTATGATTTCGAAATGCCCTCAGCTGGTGAATTAGGTGGTGAGGCATCCAATGATGACAACTTGTACTCAGATAATGTTGCTTCTAGTGCCGAGATAGGAGCTAGGGAAGATGAAGATGCAGATGTTGAGGGGAGCTTAGATGAATGGTCTGAGGATGATGTTATAGGTGACGATGATGATGATTTAGACATGACCAAGATTTTAGATGATGAAAATCAAAAGCCTCAACTCCCAGCTTTCAATCCATGCAACGTATTTGATCCTGAATTTGAGGTTGGTCAGGCATTTGCTAACCAAAAGCTATTCAAAAAATGTGTTGCTAGTTTTGCAATCAAGACCCGTCGAAGCTTAGATTGTAGCAAAAGTGACAACCAAAGGGTGTATGTGAAGTGTGCAGTCAGAAGATGTCCTTTCAAAATGAATGCTATCAAGATTCCTTCAGAGGAATTTGCTTTTGTTTTGAGGGAAATGAATCCAGTACATACCTATGGGGAATCCTTCCATGCCAAGAATTTAAAAACACCATGCCTAGCAGAGAGATATGTTCATCACTTTAAAATTAATGCTAAAAGGTGTGTGAAGGCTTGGAGACTTAAGGTTCAGCATGAGCTGGATGTCAGCATATCTACGGATCAAGCATATAGAGCAAAGAATCTGGCAATTGAAATGATTCAAGGAGATCCTGACTATCAATACTCCAAGCTATGGGACTATGCAGAGGAATTAAGAAGGACAAATCCTGGGTCAACTGTTATCCTGGGAACAGATGGTGATGATGGTGAGCTACGGTTTTCATCCTTCCATGCATGCTTTAGTGCTCAGAAAAATGGTTTCAAACACTGCAGGCCAATGATTGGGGTTGATGACTGCCATCTAAAGGGACCTCATGCAGGGGTATTGCTTACTGCAGTTGGGGTAGATCCAAATGACAATATATACCCTCTGGCTTATGTTGTTGTCTCATCTGAGACAAAAGACAATTGGATTTGGTTCTTCACTTTATTGAAATCAGACTTTCAGCTGCAAAATGGAATGGGGTTTACTTTCATGTCTGACAAGCAGAAATGTCTGATTTATGCCTTACCTGAGGTATTCCCAGCAGGCAGCTGAGCAAAGGTTTTGTGTTAGGTACTTAAATACCAACATGAATTCTGCTGGTCACAAAGGCTTACTCTTGAAGAATGCAATATGGAAAGCAGCTGAAGCTAGTACAGTTGGTCAGTTCAAATCTACATTGAACGAAATCAAAGACAAGTTTCTTGATGCTGCTGATTGGCTCAAAGACAAACCTCCTTCAGAATGGAGTAGGAGTCACTTCTTGGAAACATCAAAATGTCATCAGCTAAGCTACAACTCATGTGAATCCTTTAATAGCAGCATATTGGATGCTAGGGTAAAACCTATTCTCACAATGCTTGAATGGATTAGAGAATATTTAATGAAGAAATGGCAGAAGTGTAGGGATCTTGCTGAGGAATGGGATGGTATGGACTACTTACTTGAATTATCTATGCATGAAGTAAAAAGTTGGCATAGTTTATTGTTATTTGATGGTGTTTTTTGTTTGGTAGGTGTGTTCTGCCCAAAAGTAGAGCAAGCATTGCAAAAGCATGGGAAAAAAGTAGGCGGTTGCAGGCCAATAAAAGCTTCTAGGGCTCATTTTCAAATTCAAAGCATCGATGACCAGTTTGCTTTGGACCTAGATTCCAGAACTTGTTCTTGTATGAAGTGGCAATTAACAGGTATTTCTTGCAGACATGCACTCAGTGCTATCTATGATCAAAAGTTAGATGAAACAGAGTTTGTAGATTCTTATTACTTAGTGAGCAATTATAAAGATGCATATTCTGGAATAATTATGCCAGTAGCCAAGAAGTTTGGGGATCTACAATGTTCATCCCTCCACTTCCCCTTAACTTTGGGAGAAGAAAAGCTGGTAGACCTACCATACTGAGGAGGAGAGGGGTAGATGAGCCAAGCCCAAAAAGAAAGAAAGGAGCTAGAGACAGAGGGTGTGGAAAGCATAATGAGACTGAGAAGTTGAGAAGATTTCAAGAGAACATTCACTGCAGTATATGTAGAGGTGCAGGCCATAATGCTTTATTTTGTAAGGACTTACCAGATAGTGCAAAGAATAAACTAGAGAGGTTGAAGAGAAGGGCATGGGCTGTAAGTTTTGTTAAGTTTATGTATAATCATTCCTTGCATTATTGGTATCTCCTTACAAATTGATACATTGTACTGCAGGAGATAGGTGAACCATCAAATGCTACTGATTTGGGAACAGAAAGTGGGCCTCAACAACATAATGAAGTGGTATAAAAAGCTTTATGCTATTAATGTGTCTTTTAATCTTATCATATTATGTTTTTCCAAAGTTTAAAAAGTATGTATTTTGTAGGATGCACATGACATTTTACCACCAGCACCTGTATAAAATGAAGAGGAGGATGATGGCCCAGCACAGACAACTGTCATTGATCCCATTTACACACTCCCACAACAGCCTACACAGAAAGGGCCTACAATGTATGAACAACTCAGAATGGGCACACAGACAACTGAGGATGACGGAATCATGTCCACAATCTCTGGCATTTGTTCAAAGAAAAGGAAGGGCAGGCAAACTCAAAGGGTTAAACTCAAAATCCCCCTTACCATGGTTGAGCAAAACATAACCATGTCGCAACAAAGTGTTTGCAGCAGTGCCCTACCTCAAGACAAAATGATTGTAAAGAAAGGTGGAGAAATTTCATGTCCCTGTCAGCTGCTCTATCCAGTACACAACCTTAGAATGCTATTTTATGTGAAACTATGTTTTGAATGTCTGACCAAAAATTTGATGATTTAATTTTTGGCGATCAGTTGTGTTTTGTAAGGGTTTAGGAATCAAACTTATGCCTTGTAAGGTGAAACTTGACCACCTTTTTTATGGTTCATTTTGTGTTTTCAAATATATTTCATTCTATAAAGTCACTGCAATTGCTTGCTAGCCTATGAGACTTGTTTTTTTTATTATAACCATATACATGTACTAGGAACATTGTACAAATTATAACGAAAATTAACAGGTCTCATTCATACTTGCCTGTTGGAATTACATAATATCACGACTACAATACAAACTTTTAATAACATACTAAGCTACACAAGCACTTTGACAACCAAAATACATAGAATAAATCCAACTGCACAACTAAGCCCTATCAGCAGCATCTTAATTGTGCCAATCTTCTGCTTGTACTCAACATCCCTTAGCCTCATTTCTTTGTCCTTCTCCATCAACTTGGCCTCCAATTTTTTCACTTCTTCTTCCAATTCTTCGTTTTTCCTGAGCAACCCGGTTATAATTACTTATTTCCTTGCGCACATTTCATCATCAAACCACTGGAAGAAATTGCATGTCTGCATTGGGTTGAGAAAGAGATTATAAATAACTATACCATAGTACATCACACAACCTCATGTATGTTAAATTAAGATTACGCACTTACCCTTTCAGCACAAGTGTAGAATCACCTCCCCGGGTTGTTGTTCGTCCATGATGTCCGTATAACCGTGCGTGCCCCACAAAGGCACAAGCGTGGGTCGATGTTCTCAAACCGGTGAGAGCTTGCGCTAGTCAACGACATCCAATTTCTTTGCGAAGGAAAATTGACAGCGGGTTCTTGGGATTTAGGGAAAGGCCACCTTGTTTTATAATTAGGGTTCTTAGCCAAGATGTGGTGGGTATGAATCGGACCTCATTAAAGTTAGGAGCTATAAATAATGTGTGAAGGGATGGATATAAACGAGAGATTTTCCCTCCATAAGTTGCTTATGTGGAATGATTTTTTATTAAATCAAAATGACACAAATGCAGGTTTTGCGTAGGTGTACAAGGTGGTTTCAGAAAAGTGGTATTTTTATGCCACTTAGGACTCGGTTCGGGTATTCAGGCAGGGTGGGCGGTTTCCGCCCAAAATTGTCCCTAAATTGTAAATTTTTGAAGATACGGGACTATTTTGCCACCGAAAAATGAACTGTCCTTGGAATGCAAAATAGGGGGACTTGGTATCCTGATTTTGCAAATTTTCCATATGTAATAAAGAGCCAAAGGTAAAGGAACTAATGCAAGGACTGAAATTGTTAAGGGGGTTTGATGTAAGTACTTGAATTTTGTGTCTACCTAGTATTTTTTTTCAATAAATGCTACTTAATATTATTTTAATATTTTTATGATAAACTAATTTCATACCTAGAGTTTAATGGAAGCTTGGATAAGTGGCTATATTCGCATAATCTTTTCTTGGATTTGTTGGAGAGACTAAACATTATGATAGATGTCGCATTGGCCTTGGAATATCTTCATACGGAATACACGTTTCCTATTGTCCATTGTGACTTGAAACCTAGTAACGTCCTACTGGATGAGGATATGGCAGCCCACGTTGGTGATTTTGGCATGGCTAAACTATTCGGCGATGGGGATTTGATGGTGCAAACACAAACCTTGGCAACGATCGGTTACATGGCACCGGGTTATGATCTCTCAAATGTTACATCTAAATAGA
This sequence comes from Lantana camara, assembly GCA_037501455.1. Lineage (NCBI taxonomy): Eukaryota > Viridiplantae > Streptophyta > Magnoliopsida > Lamiales > Verbenaceae > Lantana > Lantana camara. The sequence continues at coordinate 2,494,840 of CM074865.1, forward strand.
TATTAAATCCATTTAATTTCAAACTTCCCCGCGCTACTTCCACCAAAATCTAGGGAAATTGGCCACCGTCATCCTCGCGCTACTTCCACCAAAATCGGGCTACTACTGCCAAAACATCGTAGATCGTAGGAGGAGAATGGAGTTGGTAGGTGGCGGCGGCGAAGGTGTTTGTAGATCTTGTTCAATCTGAGGGTGGCGGCGCCAATGATGTTTTGTAGATCTGGTTCGATCTAAGGAGGGAGGCGGCGATGGTGGAGATCTGGTTTGATCTGAGGAGGATGGAGGTAGTGGGTGACGGTGGCAGTGCGGTGGCAGCGGCGGTGGTGGAAATCTGGATCGACTTGAGGAGGGGGATTGTATTGGTGGGTAAAGGTGGCATTTCCGGCGACGGTGTGGTGGCCTGCGGGTAGATCTGGTTCGATCGGAGGAGGGAAACGGCGATAGTGGGGATCTAGTTTTATTGGAGGAGGCTGAAGGAGGTGGGTGATGGTGGCGGTGCGATGACGGCGATAACGGTGGAGAAAGGTGACGGCTGTGGAAATCGAGTTTGACCTGAGGATAATGGTAGTGGTGAGTGAAGGCGGTGTCCCCGATAGCGGTATGATAGCCTAGAGCTGGCGGCGGCGGTGTGGTGGCTTGGAGATGCCGGCGGCAGTGAGGTGGCCTGCCTAGAGTTGGCGGTGGCGGTGTGGTGGCTTGGAGACGCCGGCGGCAGTGAGGTGGCCTGGAGACGCTAACCTGGAGATTGAAGATATATGTGTACTGTGTTATATGTATATACATATAAATTATATGTATTATATTATGTATATTATATATATATATATATATATCTATATATAATTATTAATTCTATAGATTTGTTAATTTATTAATATGTATTATGTATATATTAAATAAGATTATATAAATTTATTATATTATATTATATTATATATATAAATATAAATATATATATATATATATAATTACTATAGTGTATAAGGGTATAATGGGGTTTTTATCTTTTTTCGTTGACGAGATGGGGGTAGGGGGCGGTGAATTTATTTAATAAAACACAAGATTTTTTGTGTTATTATTTTCTTCACAGGGTTTTGTGTGATGATTTCGAATAACACAGGGTATTTGGGGTAGTTAGTTCTTTTTTTATGTTAAGACTTAGTGTATTATTATGTTAAGACTTTTAGTTTTAGTAGAAGTGTAATACGAAAGAATTACATTTCTTTTAGGAGTTGAATTCTTTATACGTTTGGTTAGGTCTTGAGTGGTCTATAAATACCTTTTGTAGCTACTACTATTATGATAGAATATAGTGAATAAATTTCTTCCCCCAATAAGTGTTCGTTTACCTTTCTGCAAATTTTGCTTTCCCCAAATTATGATGGAATAATAGACTTCATTTGCAAGACTTTTGTTATTGTACAATCTGGTTGAAACTTGAATAAGGACGAGCTCCCACGTAACTATACAAAATTTTCTTGCATCATAAATGAATAAACTCCATTTGACGTGAAAATCCACTACCAATCTTGCTATTTTTCAAATCTTTTAACATATTAAGTTGACAGGTGTATTGCCAAGTGAGCTTGGCAGCCTTATTCTTGTCGAGTTCGATGTCAGCGTCAATGGGTTACCTGGTCCCATCCCTCCTTCCATCTTTTCAGCATATCAACACTGGAATTCTTGGGTCTTAAAAACAATCAGTTTTCAGGTCATATTCCTTCAACATTAGGCCATGCACTTCCCAACCTAAAAGCTTTTTCTTTGTCTGGCAACAAACTCAGTGGACTAATTCCAAGCTGCAACAACAATGCCACTAGTCTTATAGTGTTCGATATGGGTTGCCTTGCCGCTTAAGGATTTAAAGCTTTTCGTAACTTGCCTATCATAAATCGAAATTATGGTTTGAAAAAGCAGGAAATTCATGACTCAGATTAGCCTAACAAGTTTTTTTGTTCCAAAGAGCCAAACAATATTTAAAAGTATAATTTTTAAAACTACACCAAGAAAAATCTTACTTATTCAAGCAAAATAATTAACTAAATATATAACCTTGAACACCAAAATTTAGCGAAGTTCGGCCAATGTAGCTTAAAACTTTCTTTATGTCCTTCGATCAAATCGGCACAAAAAAGAATCCTCAAAACCTTACTCAAATCGAACAAGATGAGAAAATGAAGGAGACAACAAAATCGATGCAAAAAGGTACCTGATGAGGCTAAATTACGCTCGGATCAGCACCGCACGCATGTCGCGATCTGAAGGACCCAAAGCTCTAATGCTCGCGGTAATGGGCTCGTGGAATTGACCCGGCCCACTCCCTCATCTCCTATACGTTCCAGACTTACGCGCTTCGGCCCAACTCACGAGCACAGGATCGGTCCACCAATTCCCTTGGACGCTCGCACTACGGTCCCAAGGGACGCTCCACACCCGGATTCCCCTTCTTCTATACCAGGGACCCCAGCTGTAATTGCGCTCGGGATATACACGCTCTACGCTCGCGCCCCTACCGCTCGTGCACACCTCCCAGAGGTACCTTCCCCGTGTTGGAAAACACGAATCAGAAAGCAGCGGAATTTAAAAAATTTTCCCAACAAAAGGATCTTGAACTCGCAATCGTGTATCCAAATTCGTAAAGATAGAAAACTTACTTTTCTTTTATTCTTTCTTGAAGCGTTTCAAGCCACCCAAGAACGCTCTTCTCGCGGCTTGATCCCCTCTCCTTGGTAAAGCTCGAATCTTCAAACTTCTAACTTGAAGTCTCTAGAGATAGTCCACCAACTTGATCACAATCTAACTAGTAAGGATGCTAGTTCTCTAGTTAGTGTTTAGGCTTAACCTAGGGCTTTGTTTATCTTGGAGAAAGGAAGGTGTTCAACACATGAACCAAGAATTGTCTATTAGCTCTAAAGGGGAGCATGAGCTCCCCTATATATAGGAAAGGGGAGGGGCGGCCGAACCTAGTCCTTATGGACTAAGGATTTGGTCCCTCTCTCCTATTACTTGATCATCAAGTAATTTTGACTTTGACTTTGAATTCTAATTCAAATCAACTTTCAAGAGAGCTAAAAATATCCAAACTATTTTTGGATAATTTTATACTTTATTTATTTAAAATAAATAACTTATTTTATCTAATTAATTAATTCATAATTAATTAACTAGATTATTTTTCTCCAAAATAAGACTTTCTTTTTAATTCAAAATTAAACCAAAGTTTATTAAATAATTAACACATTTAATTATTTAATATATATATACAATATATATATTCACACGTGCGTGACACGTGTCACAGTGACACGTGTCACTCACGTGAGCCACACGTGTGATTTCACACGTGTGGAACCCTCTTGGCCCGATTAACTCGTTTAATCATTTTTAAGCCTCAACTCATGTAACCAAGTTGTTGTGTGTGACCCTCTAGGTTCTCAATTCAATTAGCAGTGACCCTAATTAATTAATTCACTAATTAATTAATCAGTCCACAGATTAAACGACCATAGTCTAGCAACAGGTGTTTAACCCCTAGCCGAATTGGAATGTTCGGATTCGACAGAACCTTTAAGTCATTGATTCATGTGAGATACAATCCTCCTACTTACTATCTCTCAACCAAGATCTAGGGCAAGGGAATAATCAGAACCCTAATAATCCGGTCTTAAAGCTAAGTGCATTTCATATCCATTTGATCTCAATCCAAGAAACCCTTTTCTTGATGTCTTGATCTACTGCCTTGGCCAAGGACTCCATATGGTATATGAATGACTTACACAATAAGAGATCACCTTGCAAATGCAAGTGTAGGTCCTTTCTTGATTCTCATTCACTTTCATGAATCACTTGTGCAGCCCCAGCATAAGCCTTGAATCAGTTGTCTAAGGCGACACCCTTTAAAGCTTATACCTAAGACTACAGAGTTAACTCATAAAGTGACAAGGAACCTCAAGTCTTAAGGATCAATTAATCACATCAATGACTCGTGAGATATTTCCTAATCTGGAAGTTTCTATTTCCTGAAATAGAATCTTCCTTTCCCATTTAGGAATGTTCTCACACGGGGCACCTCAGTGAACTTACTTATTAAAGTAAGCACTCATGTATCACGCACGTATCAACTATACACTTTGCACCTCCATGAAATAAGGTAGTCCTTCTTAAGGGCGTGATCCCATAAGCAAGCCTTAGAGGAGTCAGGTTGACACTCCCACTGTCTGTAGGACTCATCGGCTTGGAGTATTTTACTAATCATGACTTATGTGATATAGGGCTCGTTTCATGAACCATTTCACCTAAATGGTAGAGTCCTAAAGTCATCAGGATTAGGGGAGTTCTCATACATGCACAGCTAAAGTAAACGCATACCAAACAAGAGCAAATAAAGAAGTGTTGCCTCAATTCGTTATTTCATTCAAAGATTGTCTGTGATTACAATAAGGAAAAGCACAAAGCGGATATATAATCGGCTTTCTAGGGCACTATTCCTAACAATCTCCCACTTGCCCGTCAAAGCCATTCTAAAGCTATTCTAAGTCCCATCTTCTGAAGATGCCCTTGGAAAGCTTCTCGACTAAGGGGTTTAGTAAGTGGATCTACCACGTTCTCTGCTGATGTGACCCTCTCAATTTGCACATCTCCTCTTTTGATAATATCACGGATTAGGTGATACTTCCTCATAATGTGCTTGGTCCATTGGTGAGATCTTGGTTCTCTTGCTTGAGCAACCACCCCAGTGTTGTCACAAAACACAGTAACGGGGTCGTTCATGCTAGGAACAACATTCAACTCTTGAATGAAGTTTCTAATCCAAACACCTTCCTTAGCTGCATCATTTGCAGCTAAGTATTCGGCCTCAGTGGTCGAATCTGCAGTGGTAGTTTGCTTGGAACTCTTCCAACTCACTGCTCCGCCGTTTAGGCAGAAAATGTATCCTGACATTGACTTAAAATCATCTAAGTCAGATGCAAATCTTGCATCGCAGTATCCTTCGACAGTAAGATCTTTCTGACCTCCGTAAACTAAGAATAAATCTTTAGTACTTTTCAAGTACTTAAGAATATTCTTCACGGCAGCCCAGTGACCATCTCCAGGGTCAGATTGGAAACGACTTGTTACACTAAGTGCATAAGCCACATCCTGTCGAGTACATAACATTGCATACATTATGCTACCTATTGCTGATGCATAAGGTGTATGAGTCATTCTTTCCTTCTCAAGGTTAGTCTTAGGACACATCTTCTTTGAAAGACATGTTCCTACACTCATAGGAAGGTTCTTAACCTTTGCTGACTCCATATTGAATCTCTTCAATACTTTGTCAATGTACATCGACTGTGATAGTCCTATTAACCTTCTAGATCTATCTCTATAGATTTTAATTCCAAGGATATAGGACGCATCACCAAGATCTTTCATCTCGAATTGGTTCGATAACCATAACTTAGTCACTTTCATGTCATCCTTCGAATTCCCAATAAGAAGGATGTCATCAACATAAAGTACTAAGAATTGCACTGAGGTCTCCAATTCCTTTCTATACACACAGGACTCATTCGAAATTTGAATGAAGCCAAACGCTTTGACTGATTCATCAAATCGAATGTTCCAATTCCTAGAAGCCTGTTTCAATCCATAGATTGATCTTTGGAGTTTGCAAACCTTTTGCTCACTCCCACTGAATGTGAAACCTATGGGTTGCTCCATATAAATGTCTTTGTCAATGTCACCATTGAGAAAGGCAGTTTTCACATTCATTTGCCATATCTCATAGTCATAATATGCAGCAATGGCAAGCATGATCCGAATAGACTTTTGCATTGCAACTGGCGAAAAGGTTTCATCAAAGTCCACACCGGGTCTTTGAGTGAATCCTTTTGCAACCAGTCTTGCTTTGTAGGCTGCAATGCTTCCATCAACTCCAAGCTTTCTCTTAAAGATCCATTTGCAACCTATGGGTTTGACCCCATCAGGCAAATCTACCAAGGTCCAAACTTGGTTGGAGTTCATGAAGTCCATTTCGGATTTCATGGCTTCTATCCACTGTTCAGAGTCAGAATCTGAAAGTGCCTCCTCATATGTTAAAGGATCATTATCCTTTTGAGAGATTTCATGGAAGAATCCATACCATCTCTCCGGCTGTCTAGGAGTGCGTTCAGAACGCCTTAGAGGAGGATTTTCATGTGTATCGAAATTCATGATTGGTTGTGTTTGATCAAAAGGGGACGTTTCTTCAGTGGGTGGTGTGGGATCACTTTGTACTTCTTCTAATTCTATGATCTTGCCTTTCTTTTCTTTAAGGAACGGTTCCTCAAGAAAAGTGGCATTTCTGGAGACAAACACCTTTTGCTCAGATTGATCATAGAAGTAGTATCCTATGGATTCCTTAGGATAACCTACAAAGTAACATAAGTTAGAACGAGATTCTAACTTATCTCCTACTGTCCTCTTCACGTAAGCAGGACAACCCCAAATTCTTAAGTAAGAATAACTAGGGATTTTACCATGCCACATTTCATAAGGTGTTTTAGGGACTGACTTAGAGGGAACTAGATTCAGAATCTTTGCTGCACTTTCTAGGGCATAACCCCAGAAAGAAGGTGGTAAGTCAGTGAAACTTATCATGGAACGAACCATATCAAGTAGGGTTCGATTCCTTCTCTCAGAAACTCCATTAAGCTGAGGAGTTCCCGGAGGAGTCCACTGAGAGATAATCCTATTATCTTTTAGATGATTAAGGAATTCTTCACTAAGATATTCGCCTCCTCGATCAGATCGAAGTGCTTTGATCTTGTGACCAGTTTGGTTCTCAACCTCCTTTTGAAATTCTAAGAATTTCTCAAAAGCTTCAGATTCATACTTCATTAAGTATACATAACCATACCGACTAAAGTCATCAGTAAAGGTTATGAAATACTGATGATTGGTTCTAGTGCTTACACTAAGCGGTCCACAAACATCAGTATAGATCAAATCCAATACCTTAGTGGCACGTTCCACAGTTCCTTTAAAAGGAATTTTGGACATTTTTCCTTTGAGACAGGATTCGCAAGAAGTTAACTCCTTAAGATCATTTTCAGAGAATGATCCTAAAGTGTTCATCTTGCTAATTCTGTTCTTGGAAATGTGTCCTAATCTAGCGTGCCATAAGGGAGCTGAAACTTTGTCATCTCTCTTACGCTCCGTTTCTCGTTGTATATTCATAATATTGATATTCTGAGTTAGATAAAGTCCATTACTTAGAGTACCAATGTGAACGGAAGAGTTGTTCCGTTTGATAAAGTATTTACCATTCTTAATATAAGTTTCATAACCTTCACAATCTAATATTGGAACTGAAATTATATTACGAATAACGCTCGGTACATAAAGAACTTTATTTAAGACTAGCTCAAAACTACCTAAATCTAATCTAATTGTGCCTAAAGCTCGAGCTTCAACGTTTGAGCCATCACCGATCTTCAAGACACATTCTCCTTCTTTGAGTTGTTGGACTTCACTTAGCATCTGTACATCATTACAGATATGAGTTCCACAACCGGTATCAAGTACCCAAGAACTAGAATTAATAGAAAGATTTACTTCAACGAGAAAGATACCTTTCTTTAGAGTAACCTTGTACTCTGGGCAGTTTCTCCTCCAATGTCCCGCTTTGCCACAATGGAAGCAAACATCCTCTTTCTGATCACGCTTCTTCTCTTGGGCTTTCCCCTTCAAAATGCCACCAGTGGGCCTAAGGGGTTTCTTCTTCTTCTTTTGGGCTTTCTTGCCCTTACCTTTAGAAGGCCCAGAAGAGGAAGATGGAGCATTCACCATCAAAACCTTATTGTCCTTCTTGATCGTGCTTTCAGCAGTCACAAGCTGACTAATCAGCTCAGCTACAGTAACACCAGCATGATTCATGTTGAAGTTAAGGACAAATGGGTTGAATGATGGTGGGAGCGAAGCTAGCAACAAATCCACTGAAAGCTCATCTTTCAGCGGCATGTCCATGGAAGCAAGTTTCTCAGTAAGGGCAAGAAACTTGAGTCCATATTCATGGAAACTTGAACCTTCCCTCATTCTCAAGTGGAACAATTCCTTTGAAGTGTTATACCTTGTAACACGTTCATGAGGGCGGTAAAGTTGCTCTAAGTGGTCGTAAATCTCCCAAGCGAATTCCATTGCCTCATGTTGCCTTTGCAAGTCCGGAGACATGTTAGCCAACATAAGGCAACGGGCTTGGAGATTATCATCCTTCCACTTCTGAATCGCATCCCGCTCGGCCCGAGTGGGAGCCTCCCTTTCGGGAGTAGGCTCCCCTTCGAAAAGACCATAAGTTCTCTTCTCAGAATCTAAAATGATTTTTAGATTCCTCAGCCAACCAGAATAGTTGGGACCAGTCAACTTGTTTGACTCGAGGATCGATACAAGAGGGTTTTTGGTTGCTATTTCAAAACACGTAGAGAATCACAGAATCTACGACCTAAATGGTAAAACAGAGAACTAGTGAGCATGCTGAATTATAACGATATACAAAAGATAAGGTCTTTAATCTAATGTAGCTCCCACTGTTTTTCAAAGATCTAGAATTCCCAAAGATCTAAGAGGAACACGTTTCCCAGTGGGTACTAAGATCCTAGGCATTTTACCTCGAACCCACGACTCGCGGACATTCTAAGTAAGAACCCTAGGTAGGTACAACTTACCAATTCTAACACCTTTAGAACTCTTAGTAATTGTTTTTGCATCACCTATCTTTCAATATGGACCCATGACTCGTGCAACATCCATATTTACTTAGGTGTTAAGCTAGACCCATCAATCATAAGATCATGACCAAAACTTAGTTCGAACGACCCACGACTCGCGGACATCGCCCTTGCTAAAATTGACCATGAAATATTGATCATTTAAAATGATCAATTAGGTAACTAAGAACTAATAAGCTCCACTAGCTATCCCACGACTTGCGGACAATAACTAGCTTCACTTACTAAACTTAAAACCTATTGATGGAATGCTAGGAATTTAATTCAAAATTTGCATCTCGAATTAAACACCTATTTGTTCGAAATTAGCTTAATATTTAATGGGATTTTTCGAATCAACCGGAGAGTTTTCCGGTTCGACCTCACCAACATATATGTTATCCAATTTTATTAGTCTTGGTTAATGCAAGTACACTTAAATGCATTTCAAACAAGCACATAAACAGATAACATGTCCTAGCATGATACTAACATGTAATGATCATGGGTTCTACCTATCTTATGCGTGATATGTGGGAGCCACTCCACAATCACAAGTTCTAACATACATGCCACATAAACAGTTTAAATCACATAAGGGAAAGCGGTAACAAAATACGAGCCCTATCTCTATTACATTTAACAATTGAGATTCCCCTCCCTAACATTTTGAGGGGTCTTCACTTATGGCCTCCTTGTTACTTGAATGTGGTCCATCTTACTCCATGGGTGCATTGTCTCCAAAATGAAAATAAAAACCTCACCACCTATCTCTACTCTCAAATTACAATAAAAAGAAAAAGACATAAAGTAATAAGGCTCAATCTTCATATTGGCCTTAGACAATTACACGGGGCATACCCCGGCCTAAAAAACAGTAATATGGAAAGCCACATAATAAATCACATAACAGTACGCACATAAGTGAGGCTCCAACCCCAATTGAAAAACGCAACTATAGGGCTCCAACCCCAATTTAAACCATCCATGTGCATAAATTAAAACCATACATAGATCTAAACCCATGATCACCTAACATGCTTTTGCAAGAATTTAAATTTAACCAATAAATTAAAATTCTCGCTTTAAGCTCTAATAGCTTAAAACACGACTTAGATGCAATTCTTGTTCAAGAGCCTTTTCTATAAAACCCGAAAAACAATGAACTAATAAAATTCCAATTAATTTCTGAAAATTAATAATTTTATTCTTTCAATATTTTCATAAAATAAAGTTTGTAATTTTTCCAAAATTTAAATCGCTTAAATTTTCAAAATCCCAATTTAAACAATTATTTCCAAAATTAATTCAAATTTAATAAAAATAAAATTTTCAGGAAAAAATTAAATCGGGATCGGATTGGACTAAACACGAAAAACGAGACAGCCACGGATTGGAGTGCCCGTCATTCCCGCCCAACGGCCCAGGCCGCCCGCACGCGTCGCGCACGAGCGGGCGCGCACAGCGCTCACATGCCAGCAGCAGTGCTGCCGGCTTGCGCACGCCTGGCGTGCGCCTTCTTGCGCACATCGCGCGCAAGCGCCTAGGCCATCAGGCCGGCGCTGCGCGGACACCCTCCCGCACGGATGCGGGAGGCGATGGTGGAAGGCCCCGCGCGGTTGCGGGGCTGTGGTGCGGGATGCTCCCGCGCGGTTGCAGGAGGAGCTGTCGGGCCAGTCCGGGCGCTCCTAGGACAGGCGCGCGGCGATGGCGGGCGGTCACGCGGGCCTGGGCGTGCGACACCCTAGCACGCCTAGGCTCGCATTTTCGTAATGCGATTTTCGTGTTTCGTGTTTCAGTTCAAAACCAACAATAATCCAAAATTTTAAATACGATTTAAACAGATTTGAATTAAAACGGTTTTCAAAAACACACTTTAAGAAAACAGTTTCAGAAATTCAAGAAAAAATTACAGTTTCGTAATTCAGGCTTTCTAAAAGAACTCATGAATACCTAATTCGCATCTAAGCCTAAGAATTTCTACCAAGTTCATAATAATTGAGACGAATCAGAAACACGATTAACGAGGTGGCTCTGATACCACTTGTTGGAAAACACGAATCAGAAAGCAGCGGAATTTAAAAAATTTTCCCAACAAAAGGATCTTGAACTCGCAATCGTGTATCCAAATTCGTAAAGATAGAAAACTTACTTTTCTTTTATTCTTTCTTGAAGCGTTTCAAGCCACCCAAGAACGCTCTTCTCGCGGCTTGATCCCCTCTCCTTGGTAAAGCTCGAATCTTCAAACTTCTAACTTGAAGTCTCTAGAGATAGTCCACCAACTTGATCACAATCTAACTAGTAAGGATGCTAGTTCTCTAGTTAGTGTTTAGGCTTAACCTAGGGCTTTGTTTATCTTGGAGAAAGGAAGGTGTTCAACACATGAACCAAGAATTGTCTATTAGCTCTAAAGGGGAGCATGAGCTCCCCTATATATAGGAAAGGGGAGGGGCGGCCGAACCTAGTCCTTATGGACTAAGGATTTGGTCCCTCTCTCCTATTACTTGATCATCAAGTAATTTTGACTTTGACTTTGAATTCTAATTCAAATCAACTTTCAAGAGAGCTAAAAATATCCAAACTATTTTTGGATAATTTTATACTTTATTTATTTAAAATAAATAACTTATTTTATCTAATTAATTAATTCATAATTAATTAACTAGATTATTTTTCTCCAAAATAAGACTTTCTTTTTAATTCAAAATTAAACCAAAGTTTATTAAATAATTAACACATTTAATTATTTAATATATATATACAATATATATATTCACACGTGCGTGACACGTGTCACAGTGACACGTGTCACTCACGTGAGCCACACGTGTGATTTCACACGTGTGGAACCCTCTTGGCCCGATTAACTCGTTTAATCATTTTTAAGCCTCAACTCATGTAACCAAGTTGTTGTGTGTGACCCTCTAGGTTCTCAATTCAATTAGCAGTGACCCTAATTAATTAATTCACTAATTAATTAATCAGTCCACAGATTAAACGACCATAGTCTAGCAACAGGTGTTTAACCCCTAGCCGAATTGGAATGTTCGGATTCGACAGAACCTTTAAGTCATTGATTCATGTGAGATACAATCCTCCTACTTACTATCTCTCAACCAAGATCTAGGGCAAGGGAATAATCAGAACCCTAATAATCCGGTCTTAAAGCTAAGTGCATTTCATATCCATTTGATCTCAATCCAAGAAACCCTTTTCTTGATGTCTTGATCTACTGCCTTGGCCAAGGACTCCATATGGTATATGAATGACTTACACAATAAGAGATCACCTTGCAAATGCAAGTGTAGGTCCTTTCTTGATTCTCATTCACTTTCATGAATCACTTGTGCAGCCCCAGCATAAGCCTTGAATCAGTTGTCTAAGGCGACACCCTTTAAAGCTTATACCTAAGACTACAGAGTTAACTCATAAAGTGACAAGGAACCTCAAGTCTTAAGGATCAATTAATCACATCAATGACTCGTGAGATATTTCCTAATCTGGAAGTTTCTATTTCCTGAAATAGAATCTTCCTTTCCCATTTAGGAATGTTCTCACACGGGGCACCTCAGTGAACTTACTTATTAAAGTAAGCACCCTCATGTATCACGCACGTATCAACTATACACTTTGCACCTCCATGAAACAAGGTGGTCCTTCTTAAGGGCGTGATCCCATAAGCAAGCCTTAGAGGAGTCAGGTTGACACTCCCACTGTCTGTAGGACTCATCGGCTTGGAGTATTTTACTAATCATGACTTATGTGATATAGGGCTCGTTTCTTGAACCATTTCACCTAAATGGTAGAGTCCTAAAGTCATCAAGATTAGGGGAGTTCTCATACATGCACAGCTAAAGTAAACGCATACCAAACAAGAGCATATAAAGAAGTGTTGCCTCAATTCGTTATTTCATTCAAAGATTGTCTGTGATTACAATAAGGAAAAGCACAAAGCGGATATACAATCGGCTTTCTAGGGTACTATTCCTAACACCCCGAGCGTGGCCAACGCTCGAGTCCAATATCAAATGGCACTATTCGTCTTGAGGACCAACCCCATCGCAGTAAGGAGTCCTTCTAGAGGGCGCTTTCAGAGGTACGAGGAGCGTAGAGGAGAAGTATTCCACGCTCGCCGCTCGCCAATAACCTCTGACATAGTAGTGCGCACCTCGTACTTGGCACCCCACAGGCTTTTCAGGGCCGTCCCTTTCACTTCATCACATGACGCCACGTGTCTAGGGCAGCACAGGGTTTGGGACCACAAGGTCAAATTACCCATGATACCCTTGCCCCTAACATATAAATATGGGATTCATACACACATCCCCGAAGTCATCTTCTTCCATAAGAATACTCTGCATAAACTGGGTAATCTCCTCCATTTTTCTCTTCTTCTTCAAGCTTACACAACCCAACATCCTCAGCACCTCAGCTGCACAATCTCTTGGTGTTATCCTAGTTGGAAGAACCTACGCTACTAAGGAAACCCAGTTCCTGAGGCTCTACAGCCTGTGATGGTCTTCCCCCTCACAAACAAATCTTAAAGTGTTGGTGTTTTAGCACACTTCTTGTTTTCTGCACCATCAGTACCTTAGGGTTATGTTCAATTTAATAAAAAACTTGATGGAAGGACTAGTTTTAATTAAAAAAACAAAAAGTGGTATTCTGAGGCCAACTTTGATGAAAAATTGTGTAAGTGAAGGACTAAAAGTGGATTAGTCGTATAATTAGAGGACAAATATCGCAATATTTCCAAAATATTGGAAGCAAATTCACCAAATGGTAACAAAGACTTAAAAAGTCAATCGTATTTATTTGGCCTTTCGGTTCGACCTTATTTCCTCATGTACCCCTCCCCTATGAATATATTGGAAGCAGAATCCCTAAACAAAGACCGTAGAAAACAGAATATTCAAAAATAAAATGATGTAAAGGAACCCCGACGGAGGAGCCAACGCTGCCACCGCACAAACCGGCAATACTCCTGTTGGTGGGAGTATTCCTCCAGTCACAAATGGAGGAAAAGGAAAGGAAACTGTGCTGGGGTCTCACCCGGAAGGAGGAAACGAAGCAGGAAAATCTGGTTCTGCACTTCCACCCACCACGCTCATTCCCGCTACCACTGTCAACAACCCCGCGGCCTACTCCATGGCTGTGCCACCGCCAGGGTACGCCTACATATAGCCAGGGGTGATACCGGGAATGATGCCGGGGATGGTGCCCATGGTACAACCTTACCAGGTGGGTCCTTTACAGCTCCCAATCTCCCTACCCAGAGAGATTCAAGGGGTGAAAATGCCCCAAATGACATCGCAGCGACTCCAAGTGCTATACGCTCAATACGAAGTCCAGGCCGCACAAAATGCCTGGAACCACTTTATCGCTGTCTACTTCCCCTCGATGGCGGGTGCTCAGACCAATGGGGGGATGGCAAACCCACCCCTTGGCGGTGGCCCAGAACGTGTTAAGGGCCCAGCCATAGCCACCACCCCCAGCACAAGAAAAAGATGCAGCCCCGAGGGCGGATCAAGAAGTGCGCCCAGTGGATAAGGAGAAAGTGCCTTCCGTGAGGGGAGATGCTGAAGAAGAGGTCCAATCCAGGGCCACTAGAAGGACCCGCAGGAGGGATGGAGGCGACCCTCAACTGGCTGCCGTACAAGACCAGTTGAATGGGCTTCAGAACATGGTGAAACAGCTCTCTCGAGCACGGTCTCAAGTCCCCCATGCTGGGGACGAGAGGTCCAGGGCCAGAGACGCTCGTAACCCACGCCACTTGGTCCCTCGCCACTGGAGGGAGGAAGATTACGAGGAACATGACCATGAGGGCGGGAACCATAGGCCTTTTATAGGTGGTTCGCCCCTCGTTGATGAGGTTTTGATGGCCCGTGCGGGGAAGGGCAAAATCCCCACATCCGTCAACCGTTATGATGGAACCACCGATCCGGCAGAGTATCTGGATCATTTCATGCACTTGATGCACCTTTAAGAGTATTCTAGTCATTACTGGACAAAAGTTTTTGTCACTTCCCTCGTGGGAATGGCACAGGAGTGGTATAAGAAGCTGCCCCCGCGCTCTATCCGAGAGTATGACGATTTGACTGATGCCTTCATGAGCCACTTTAACTCCTTGAAGGCTCCAGCACCCACTGCCACAGCTCTTTATAGTATGGTTCAAGGACCGAGCGAGACTCTCAGGTCCTTCATGGGCTGGTTCAATAAAGAGATCCTGTTGGTTGAGAAGCCCTCGATGGATTTCTTGAGGCATGTACTCTTTGGGGCTATCAATTTGAAGAACTACGTCAGCAAGGAGTTCGTGGAGGGGGTGGCCAAGAAAAAGCCTCGCTTGTTGATGGAAATCAGAGATAGAGTTGACTCATTTTTCACCCTCGAGGATATGTACATCGCAAGGGAACAGAAACTGGCAAATGCCCCTCGAGCCGGTAGGGCCTCGGAGGATAGAAGAGAGTCCAAGAACCGCCACCGCAGCCCAGTACCCGCTCGGAGAAACTCTCCGCCCCCTCGCAGACACGAGCGCATCCCCCTCAACCGACCCATCGCTGAAGTCTATTTCATGACGGACAAGAAACTATTTAAGAGACCGCCAAAGATGAGGGAAACCGAGGCTAAAAAACGCTCGGGGAATTACTGTGCCTTCCACAAGCAGAAAGGACAGGACACAAATGAGTGTCGCTAACTTGAGAGCGAGATTCAGAGGTTTATCACCGGGGGGCACCTAAAAGAGTTTGTAAAAGTGCTGGAGAGGTATGACGAGCACTGTTCCGAGTGCGTGAGAACTAGGGGGAGAAACTGCTCGCGCTCCAAAAGCCCGCGCCACCACCGCCCAGAAACTAGCGAGCGCGGCCAGCAGAAGGCCGCCGAAGTGGAGAACCAGCCCTTCGCTGTCATCAATATGATCGTCGACGGACCCTCGGGGGGTGATTCCAATGCCTCCCGCCTTCGCCACATCCGCAGCTATGATTAGAGACCCTCAATGCCCAAGCCGGTGTACTCGTTGGAAGGATCCTCGCGCTCGAAGGAGAATGAGAACGTAGGGTTCACTGAAAAAGATTTGGAGCACATTGTAACACCCCAAGGGGTGGGTGAAACCTTTGACTGCCCCATGGTGGTTAGCTTAGACGTTCATAATTATATTGTAAAGAGGATCTTGATTGATAGTGGAAGTTCAATGAACGTTCTTCCGTACTCAACGTTTCAGAAAATAAATATAACAAATACACCCCTCGAACCCCTCAGAACAGCCCTTGTTGGCTTTGGGGGGTTCCGAGATCGTCCCCACGGACAGATTCGCTTGGCCATCTCTTTTGGTTGTGCCCCACAGGGAAAGACTTTGAGCGTCCTTTACGCAGTGGTCGAGGTAGATCTCCCATACAACATCATTATCGGGCGTCTGACCCTCGTTGACTTCATGGCAGTTATTTCCACCTATCACCAGAAAGTCAAGTTCCCCACCCCCGAGGGAACTGGAGAAGTGCTATGCAATGTTAAGGAAGCTTGGGAGAGTTACGTCCTTTCACTTCGCAGCCACAAACCTAAGCAAACCATACAAGCAGGCTCCACCAAGAAGTCAGTTGATTTTCCCAAGTTAGATGAAGACGGACCCAAGCGTAAAAGGGCCAAACTTTATAAGAAGAAGAACAAAAAGAGAACTTCGGGCGAGATCAAGGATACTGAGGATGGCCCTCCCGGAGCAATCGAGGGCTCCTCTTCAGTAGGCGAGGGCAGTGACCCCTCAAAGAAAACCAATGATAGGCTCACAGGGAAAAAGCGGGCGCTCGAAGCCCTTCCTCCTGACGTTCGCATTGAGCCCAATGAGAAATTCCTGACTATCAAGTTGGAATCGGGGAATCCAGAAAAGACCACCCAGATTGGCTCAAACCTCGACGGTCCATCTCAAATCTTGATGATTGACTTTCTCTGAGAAAACCTTGATGTGTTTGCATGGAAGGCTTCTGACCTCACTGGTATAGATCCGCGCGTCATTGTTCACAGGCTCAACGAGGATCCAGCCTTCAAACTAGTCAAACAAAAGAAGAGGGATGTTCATGTTGGAAAACAAGAATCAGAAAGCAGCGAAAATTTAAAAAATTTTCCAACAAAAGGATCTTGGACTCTCAATCGTGTATCCAAATTCGTAGAGATCAAGAAACTCACTTGGGTAGTAGCTTTCTTGACACGTTTTGAGCCGCCCTCAAACGCGCTTCATGCGGTAATGGCAACCCGTTCCTCGAAAGTCTCTTTCTACTTCAGAATCCATTGTAGGGATAACAATCCACACCAACCTAGATTCAAATCATGTTAGGGAAGTTCTTAACAATATAACATAAAAAAAGAAACATGAAACGAGAAAGGCATGATTGAAACTCCCTTCGAAAACCAGTTTTGCGAAAGTAGAAATCTGCCAGCCATAAAACCCTCATGAAAAAATTCATCCTTCAGGATATCGACGAACGGTTTTCGCCATCTTCTTTGGTTCGATTTTTTCACTCGTTTTCTGTTGGGTTCAGAATCGTTTCATCATCCCTTCTGATCGTTTTGCTTGATCCCCACTTTTTGGTAAAGCTCGAATCTTCAAAACTTCTAACTTGAAGCTCTCTAGAGATAGTCCACCAACTTGGCTACAATCTAACTAGTAAGGATGCTAGTTCTCTAGTTAGTGTTTAGGCTTAACCTAGGGTTTTGTTTATCTTGGAGAAAGGATGGTGTTCAACACATGAACCAAAAGAATTGCCAATTACTCTCTAAGGGGAGCATGAGCTCCCCTATATATAGGAAAGGGAGGGGTGGCCGAAAATCCTAGTCCTTATGGACTAAGGATTTTGGTCTCTCTCTCCTATTACTTGATCATCAAGTAATTTTGACTTTGACTTTGAATTCAAATTCAAATCAACTTTCAAGAGAGCTAAAATATCCAAACTATTTTTGGATAATTTTATACTTTATTTATTTAAAATAAATAACTTATTTTATCTAATTAATTAATTCGTAATTAATTAACTAGATTATTTTTCTCCAAAATAAGACTTTCTTTTTAATTCAAGATTAAACCAAAGTCTATTAAATAATTAATCACATTAATTATTTAACACATAAATAAATATACACATATATTTACACACGTGTGAGACACGTGTCACAAGGACACGTGTCACTCACGTGAGCCACACGTGTGGAACCCTCTTGGCCCGATTAACTCGTTTAATCATTTTAAAGCCTCAACTCATGTAACCAAGTTGTTGTTTGTGACCCTCTAGGTTCTCAATTCAATTAGTAGCGACCCTAATTAATTAATTCACTAATTAATTAATCAGTCCACAGATTAAACGACCATAGTCTAGCAACAGGTGTTTAACCCCTAGCTGAATTGGAATGTTCGGATTCGACAGAACCTTTAAGTCATTGATTCATGTGAGATACAATCCTCCTACTTACTATCTCTCAACCAAGATCTAGGGTAAGGGAATAATTAGAACCCTAATAATCTGTTCTTAAAGCTAAGTGCATTTTATATCCATTTGATCTCAATCCAAGAAACCCTTTTCTTGATGTCTTGATCTACTGCCTTGGCCAAGGACTCCATATGGCATATGAATGACTTACACAATAAGAGATCACCTTGAAAATACAAGTGTAGGTCCTTTCTTGATTCTCATTCACTTACATGAGTCACTTGTACAGCCCCAGCATAAGCCTTGAATCAGTTGTCTAAGGCGACACCCTTTAAAGCTTATACCAAAGACTACAGAGTTAACTCATAAAGTGACATGAAACCTCAAGTCTAAGGATCAATTAATCACATCAATGACTCGTGAGATATTTCCTAATCTGGAAGTTTCCATTTCCTGAAATAGAAACTTCCTTTCCCATTTAGGAATCTTCTCACACGGGGTACCTCAGTGAACTTACTTATTAAAGTAAGCACCCTCATGTATCACGCACGTATCAACTATACACTTTGCACCTACATGAAACAAGGTGGTCCTTCTTAAGGGCATGATCCCACAAGCAAGCCTTAGAGGAGTCAGGTTGACACTCCCACTGTCTGTAGGACTCATCGGCTTGGAGTATTTTACTAATCATGACTTATGTGATATAGGGCTCGTTTCATGAACCATTTCACCTAAATGGTAGAGTCCTAAAGTCATCAGGATTAGGGGAGTTCTCATACATGCACAGCTAAAATAAACACATACCAAACAAGAGCATATAAAGAAGTGTTTGCCTATGATATTAATCAATCGTATATTATTCAAAGATTGTCTGTGATACTAGGAAAGTCCTAAAACGGATTATGACTAATCGGCTTTCTAGGGCACTATTCCTAACAATCTCCCACTTGCCCGTAAAAGCCATTTAGGTACTCTAAGTCCCATCTTCTCAAGATGCACTTTGAGAGCCTATTGACTTTGGGCGTTTCCAAAGTGGATCTGCTATATTCTCTGCTGATGTGACCCTCTTGTTTACACATCTCTTAGGAAACACCTTTTCCTTATAAAGTGATTCGTAATCACTGTTAGGAATAGTGCCCTAGAAAGCCGATTCGACGTAATCTGCTTTGGGACTTTTCTTGTATCACAGACAATCTTTGAATAATATACGATTGATTATAGGCAAACACTTCTTTATATGCCAATACGTGTTTTGTGTGTTTCCATTACGTGCGCATGTATGAGAACTCCCCTAATCCTGATGACTTTAGGACTCTACCATTTAGGTGAAATGGTTCATGAAACGAGCCCTATATCACATAAGTCATGATTAGTAAAATACTCCAAGCCGATGAGTCCTACAGACAGTGGGAGTGTCAACCTGACTCCTCTAAGGCTTGCTTGTGGGATCACGCCCTTAAGAAGGACCACCTTGTTTCATGGAGGTGCAAAGTGTATAGTTGATACGTGCGTGATACATGAGGGTGCTTACTTTAATAAGTAAGTTCACTGAGGTGCCCCGTGTGAGAACATTCCTAAATGGGAAAGGAAGTTTCTATTTCAGGAAATGGAAACTTCCAGATTAGGAAATATCTCACGAGTCATTGATGTGATTAATTGATCCTTAGACTTGAGGTTCCATGTTACTTTATGAGTTAACTCTGTAGTCTTTGGTATAAGCTTTAAAGGGTGTCGCCTTAGACAACTGATTCAAGGCTTATGCTGGGGCTGCACAAGTGACTCATGAAAGTGAATGAGAATCAAGAAAGGACCTACACTTGCATTTGCAAGGTGATCTCTTATTGTGTAAGTCATTCTTATGCCATATGGAGTCCTTGGCCAAGGCAGTAGATCAAGACATCAAGAAAAGGGTTTCTTGGATTGAGATCAAATGGATATGAAATGCACTTAGCTTTAAGACCAGATTATTAGGGTTCTAATTATTCCCTTACCCTAGATCATGGTTGAGAGATAGTAAGTAGGAGGATTGTATCTCACATGAATCAATGACTTAAAGGTTCTGTCGAATCCGAACATTCCAATTCAGCTAGGGGTTAAACACCTGTTGCTAGACTATGGTCGTTTAATCTGTGGACTGATTAATTAATTAGTAAATTAATTAATTAGGGTCACTGCTAATTGAATTGAGAACCTAGAGGGTCACACACAACAACTTGGTTACATGAGTTGAGGCTTTAAAATGATTAAACGAGTTAATCAAGCCAAGAGGGTTCCACACGTATGAAACCACACATGTGGCTCACGTGAGTGACACGTGTCATTGTGACACGTGTCACACACGTGTATAAATATATGTGTATATTTATTTATGTATTAAATAATTAATGTGATTAATTATTTAATAGACTTTGGTTTAATTTTGAATTAAAAAGAAAGTCTTATTTTGGAGAAAAATAATCTAGTTAATTAATTATGAATTAATTAATTAGATAAAATAAGTTATTTATTTTAAATAAATAAAGTATAAAATTATCCAAAAAAAAAGTTTGGATATTTTTAGCTCTCTTGAAAGTTGATTTGAATTAGAATTCAAAGTCAAAGTCAAAATTACTTGATGATCAAGTAATAGGAGAGAGAGAGACCAAAATCCTAGCCCATTAAGGACTAGGAATTTCGTCCCTCCCCTCTCTTATATATAGGGGAGCTCATGCTCCCCTTTAGAGCTAATAGACAATTCTTGGTTCATGTGTTGAACACCTTCCTTTCTCCAAGATAAAATAAAACCCTAGGTTAAGCCTAAACACTAACTAGAGAACTAGCATCCTTACTAGTTAGATTGTAGCCAAGTTGGTGGACTATCTCTAGAGACTTCAAGTTAGAAGTTTTGAAGATTCGAGCTTTACCAAAAGTGGGGATTAAGCAAAAACGATCAGAAGGGATGATGAAACGATTCTGAACTCGACGTGAAGCGAATGAAAAAATCGAACCAAAGAAGATGGCGAAAACCGTTCGTCCATATCCTGAAGGATGAATTTTTTCACGAGGGTTTTGTGACTGGCAGTTTTTCTACTTTCGCAAAACTGTTTTCGAAGGGAGTTTCAATCCTGCTTTTCTCGTTTCATGTTTCTTTCTTTATGTTATATTGTTAAGAACATCTCTAACATGAATTGAATCTAGGTTGGTGTGGATTGCTATCCCGACAATGGATTCTGAAGTAGAAAGAGACTTTCGAGGGACGGGTTGTCAAGCTGCGAGAAGAGCGTTCTTGGGTGGCTTGAAACGCTTCAAGAAAGAATAAAAGAAAAGTAAGTTTTCTATCTCTACGAATTTGGTTACACGATTGCGAGTCCAAGATCCTTTTGTTGGAAAATTTTTTAAATTCCGCTGCTTTCTGATTCGTGTTTTCCAACAATCACGTGTTCAATCTCTTGGTGAGGTCTTGGTTCTCTTACTTGAGCAACCATCCTTTTTATCATACAATATGATAAAGGAGTTGTTTCATGCTAGGAATAGGGGTGTAAACGGATAATAAACGGATCGGATGTATGATTACCATACCCTTATCCGTTTATGATTCGGACGGATACGGATAATATCCTTTTCAATCGAATTCGGATAATATCCTTTTTATACGGATACAAGGCGGATTCGGACAGATTCGGATTTTAATCGGATTTTCAACTATTCAAAATTTGACATAAATTATTTATTTATATAACTTCGAACTTTTAATAAAATTATCAACTATTCATTTATAGATAAATTATTTAATAATTATATAACTTTGAATATATATATTTTAGACGAATAGAGAAATAATAAGTATATCTATATAGATCATTTTTATGTTTTAGCGAATGTATAAATGTGGTGAAACTATAAATTTTATCATATAATTAATTTGAAATATAATACTTTTATTAATAACATAATATATGTTAATTATATTATCTCTATATGAATATTGACGTGAACATATAGTTACTAATAAAATCTAAGGTTTTTCTTTAATAAATGCGCTAAAAAATTTATTTAATACTAATAGTCTATCATACATACACAATTTTGTGTATATATTTTAATATAATACATTATTTATCGGATACGGATTACGGATAAATCGGATAACGGATATATCTAACGGATAATGAAACGGATCGGATGTTAAACGGACCGGATGCCTTTTTACCATATCCTTATCCGTTTATAATTCGGATGTCTATAATCGAATACGGATAATATCCTCTTGAGACGGATTCGGATAATATCCTCTGTAAACGAATTCGGATGCGGACGAATATCGGATTTTCGAATATCCATTTATAGCCCTAGCTAGGAACTTCATCTAACCAGTTAGATGGAGTTTCATACCCAAACACTTAACTTAGCGTTATATAATACGACTAAATTCTCAACTACGATAGTCGAGTTTTATAATGTCCGTCCTTGAAACCCCTTTCCAACACATTGCATTACCATTCTGGTAGAAGTTGTATCTTTTCAATGATTTCATAATCATCTATGTTTGATGAACGGTTACATCAAATATCCTTCTAACAACAAGATCTTTTGGGCTCTGTAAACTAATACATATCCTCATTTCTTCTCAAGTACTCTGAGGACATCCTTTACAGGAATCTAATGACCTTCTCTGAGGCCATATTGGATTCGACCCACTACGCTTAGTGTTGCGCCATATCAAGTCTAGTATATGACATTTCATACATTATACACCCTTTCACTTAAAGGGATTTTGGACATTCTAACTTTCTTAAAGTTATCTTAGGACACATACTCTTCAAAAGAGATGTTCCATTGTCCATACTAAACTCCTTTTAGTATTATGGTTATGTACTCGTTTTGTGATAATCCTTTTACTCTCTTAGATCTATCTTCTATAGATTTGAATGTCGAGAATTTAGGATAATCACTAAGATCTTTCATGCCAAATTGTTTCTTAAACAAGAATTGGTAACTTTCACGTCATCCTTGACATTCCTAATGAGAAGGATGTCGTCTTCTAAAGAACCATAATTGACTCTTACATCACTAACTTTCATATGTACACTCTGAGACTAATTCGATTTCCATCTGTGTCAAACGATTTGACTGTGGAATCGAATTGTCTAACTCCTACAAGCCTTTATCAATCCACAGATTGACTTAGGGATTTGCATACCTTATGCATACTCCCAATGAATATGAGATTTATAGAAATACCTTATTTCAGTCTCTTTCAATCTCATATTGAACAAGATAGTTCTCATATTCATTTATCATATCTCATAGTCAGAATATGAGGATGTGGTAAACATAATCCAAATGGCCTTTTGCATTTCAACCGTCAAGAAGGTTGTAATGCTTTCATTCACTCGAAGCTCCACGAGCTTGATCCTATCAGGTGGATCAACCAAGGTCAAAACTTGGTTTAAGTATATGGAATCCATATTGGATTTCAAGGCTTGCTTACACTACTCAGATTCCAAATCTGACAGTGTCTCCTCTTCAAGTAATTCCTTGGCTATCTAGGAACGCGTTCTAAACGCGTCTTAAGAGAAGGGTTTCATACATGTGCATACTCTAAAATTTGGCTAAATTTTATCAGATGGGCTCGTTTCTTCTATATGTGGCGTGGATATTTATCCTCAAATTTCTTTAAGGTCTGCTTGCTTGCCTTTCTTCTTCTATAGGAACGATTCCTTAAGAAAGATACATTCCTTGAGACAAACAACCTTTTGTCTAAGGGAATCGCAGAAACGATATCTGATATCGTTGTATAAACTTGAACTCATTTCAATCTTATCTCCCACTATCCTCTTCACTTAAGAGGATTCCATTAAATTCTTGGATAAGAATAATTAGGAATTTAGTATGCCACATTGCATAGTGCAACCAAAGGACTGATTATGGAAGGTACTAAATTCAAAATCTCTAACTGCATATTCTAGGAGTTCATTCCTAGGATGATTATAAGTCAGTATAGCTTACTATGGAATAGACCATATCCTATTATGTTTTATTCCCTCATTCGGAAACACTAAGGTGTTCTCGAATTAGTTTATTGAGAGATAATCCTATTATCTCTAAGATGACTAAGGAATTAGTTGCTAAGATATTGGCTATCTCGATCACATCGATTTACCTATAACTTATGACTACTTCGGTTCTTAACCTCCTTTTGAAATTCTAAGAATTTCATATAATTTTCGAATTTGTACTTCAACAAGTATATTCATTCATAATGATTAAACTGACGATTGTATCCAGTGCTTACATTAAGTATCTTACACTCATCAGCATGGATCGAAACCCACTATAATTTTGGAACGTTCCACGTTTCTTATAAACGGGATTCAGGAACGCTTCCCTCAAGACAGGATCCACAGGAAGTCGACTCTATAGGTTCATTTTCATAGAATGATCCTAAGGTGTCTGACTTGCTAATCCTTTTATATCTCAATGTTCCAAAGTAATTTGAAGCTTTGTCATCTCACTTACTTTTGTTATCTCGTTGTATGTTCAGAACATTAGTGCCTTGAGTCTTTGCACAATGGATTATGCAGAATTGACTCAAGACTAGTGAATTCTATTCCTAGTACAATTACTAAACGAGGTAACATTTCAGAGTACTCATACTCTTTGCAGTTCCCTTTCAAAGTCCTTATTTGCTACCATAGAAGCAAACGTCCTATTTGATCTCTAGTGTCTTTTGGGCGCACCCCTTACATGCCCCTCCATTGGGCTCTTAAGGGTTTCTTCTTCTTTAGGCGTTCAAGCCTTTAACTTAGGGAGTTTAGAAGAAGAATTAACCATCTCAACCTTTTATTCCTTCTTAAGGATGCTTTCAACCGTTATCAACTAAATGATTAACTATGCTACATTAGCATCATTCTAGTTGAGCATAAAGGGTTTGAATGATGGTGGAAGCAATGTAAGCAATCAGTGCATTGAGAACTCTTTTCTCAGTTGATGATCGAGACCATAAGATCTTCAAATAAGATCTTTAGACCTTGTTCGTGTGCACTTGTTTCCTCATTTGGAATATTGAATAATTTCATAATGTTATACCTTGTAACATTTCTATGAGGTAGTTCAATTGCTCTTAAGTGGTTTGGAGAAATCCATTCACCTCAGATCGTTTCTCTTTTGGCCCGGGTCGAATTTTCACAATTGAAAACTTCGCCCTTTAGAGAACGCCTTTCTCTATTCGGAATCTAAAACGAATTTTAGGGTCCGAAGCCAATTAGAGTTAGTTAGGACTTAGTCAACTTGTTTGACTTAAGGATGGATACGAATGGGTTTGCATTTCATATTGTAGAGAATCACAGAACTACAACCTAAATGCTAAGCAGAGAACTAGTGAGCATGTTGAATTATAACGATATACAAAAGATTAGGTCTTTAATCTAATGTAGCTCCCACTGTTTTTCAAAGATCTATAATTCCCAAAGATCTAAGAGGAACACGTTTCCCAATGGGTACTATGATCCTAAGCATTTTACCTCGAACCCACGACTCGCGGACATTCTAAGTAAAACCCTAGGTAGGTACAACTTACCAATTCTAACACCTTTAGAACTCTTAGTAATTCTTTTTGCATCACCTATCTTTCAATATGGACCCACGACTCGTGCGACATCCATATTTACTTAGGCGTTAAGCTAGACCCATCAATCATAAGATCATGATCAAAACTTAGTTCGAACGACCTACGACTCGCGGACATCGCCCTTGCCAAAATTGATCATGAAATATTGATCATTTAAAAAGATCAATTAGGTAACTAAGAACTAATAAGCTCCACTAGCTATCCCATGACTCGCGGACAATAACTAGCTTCACTTACTAAACTTAAAACCTATTGATGGAATGCTAGGAATTTAATTCAAAATTTGCATCTCGAATTAAATACCTATTATTCGAAATGAGCTTAATATTTAATGGGAATTTTCGAATCAACCGAAGAGTTGTCCGGTTCGACCTCACCAACATATATGTTATCCAATTTTATTAGTCTTGATTAATGCAAGTACAACTTAAATGCATTTCAAACAAGCACATAAACAGATAACATGTCCTAGCATGATACTAACATGTAATGATCATGGGTTCTACCTATCTTATGCGTGATATGTGGGAGCCACTCCACAATCACAAGTTCTAACACACATGCCACATAAACAGTTTAAATCACATAAGGGAAAACGGTAACAAAATACGAGCCCTATCTCTATTACATTTTTACAATTGAGATTCCCCTCCCTAACATTTTGAGGGGTCTTCACTTATGGCCACCTTGTCACTTGCATGTGGTCCTTCTTACTCCATGGGTGCATTGTCTCCAAAATGAAAATAAAACCTCACCACCTATCTCTACTCTCAAATTAAAAGAAAAAGACATAAATAATAAGGCTCAATCTTCATATTGGCCTTAGACAATTACACGGGGCATACCCCAGCCTCAAAACAGTAATATGGAAAGCCACATAATAAATCACATAACAGTACGCACATAAGTGAGGCTCCAACCTCAATTGAAAAACGCAACTATAGGGCTCTAACCCCAATTTAAACCATCCATGTGCATAAATTAAAACCATACATAAGTCTAAACCCATGATCACCTAACATGCTTTTACGAGAATTTAAATTTATCCAATAAATTAAAATTCCCGTTTCAAGTCCTAAAGACTTAAAACACGACTTGATGCGAGTCTTATTTATAAAAGTTTTCAATAAATCCCAAATTAACAAAACAAAAAATTCCAATTAATTTCTGAAAATTAATAATTTTATCAAAGATGTAATTTCCCGAAATATAAACCGTTTCTATTTCTCCAAAAAATCCCAATTTTAAGTTTTATTCAAAAGTTAAAATAAATATTCAAAAAAAAAAAGAATTTTAAAATTAAAAATAAAAATTGGGACTGGATTGCACGAAATACGAAAACGGATCACGAAAAACGGAGCCCTTGCACGAGAAGGGCTGCACGTCGCAGGCGTAGCCACGCGAGTGTGCGCGCTGGGCGTGCACGCCGCGCGCTCCTGCTCGCGGCCCTTCTCGGCAAGGATGGCGGGCGGCAGCGGGTGGCCTGGGCGAGCTATCCCGCACGCCTTACGGGATTCTCCCCCAGCCTGGGCGAGACGGTGGGCGGCCACTCCCGGCAGCCCTGGGCCGGCGCGCCTAGCCTCCCGCACGCTTGCGAGAGGGCGATGGCGGTGACGCCTTCGCTTCGTAATCCAGACTTTTCATTTCGTGCTTTCGTTCAAAAAAAGCAAAACCAATCCAAGAAATCCAAAAAACAGTTTATACAGTTTCAAATCTAAAATAGTTTTTCAAAAAATTAAATTTTGCAAAAACCAATTTTCAGAAACTTTCAGGAAAAAATACAGTTTCGTAATTCAGGCTTTCTAAAACAATTACAAATACTCAATCGCATCAAGCCTAAGAATTTCTACCAAATTCAGTTAATTAAGACGAATCAGAAACACGATTAACGAGGTGGCTCTAACACCACTTGTTGGAAAACAAGAATCAGAAAGAAGCGAAAATTTAAAATTTTTTCCAACAAAAGGATCTTGGACTCGCAATCGTGTATCCAAATTCGTAGAGATCAAGAAACTCACTTGGGTAGTTGCTTTCTTGACACGTTTTGAGCTGCCCTCAAACGCGCTTCATGCGGTAATGGCAATCCGTTCCTCGAAAGTCTCTTTCTACTTCAGAATCCATTGTAGGGATAACAATCCACACCAACCTAGATTCAAATCATGTTAGGGAAGTTCTTAACAATATAACATAAAGAAAGAAATATGAAACGAGAAAGGCATGATTGAAACTCCCTTCGAAAACCAGTTTTGCGAAAGTAGAAATCTGCCAGCCATAAAACCCTCGTGAAAAAATTCATCCTTCAGGATATCGATGAACGGTTTTAGCCATCTTCTTTGGTTCGATTTTTTCACTCGTTTTCTGTTGGGTTCAGAATCGTTTCATCATCCCTTCTGATCGTTTTGCTTGATCCCCACTTTTTGGTAAAGCTCGAATCTTCAAAACTTCTAACTTGAAGCTCTCTAGAGATAGTCCACCAACTTGGCTACAATCTAACTAGTAAGGATGCTAGTTCTCTAGTTAGTGTTTAGGCTTAACCTAGGGTTTTGTTTATCTTGGAGAAAGGATGGTGTTCAACACATGAACCAAAAGAATTGCCAATTACTCTCTAAGGGGAGCATGAGCTCCCCTATATATAGGAAAGGGAGGGGTGGCCGAAAATCCTAGTCCTTATGGACTAAGGATTTTGGTCCCTCTCTCCTATTACTTGATCATCAAGTAATTTTGACTTTGACTTTGAATTCAAATTCAAATCAACTTTCAAAAGAGCTAAAATATCCAAACTATTTTTGGATAATTTTATACTTTATTTATTTAAAATAAATAACTTATTTTATCTAATTAATTAATTCGTAATTAATTAACTAGATTATTTTTCTCCAAAATAAGACTTTCTTTTTAATTCAAAATTAAACCAAAGTCTATTAAATAATTAATCACATTAATTATTTAACACATAAATAAATATACAAATATATTTACACACGTGTGAGACACGTGTCACAAGGACACGTGTCACTCACGTGAGCCACACGTGTGGAACCCTCTTGGCCCGATTAACTCGTTTAATCATTTTAAAGCCTCAACTCATGTAACCAAGTTGTAGTGTGTGACCCTCTAGGTTCTCAATTCAATTAGCAGCGACCCTAATTAATTAATTCACTAATTAATTAATCAGTCCACAGATTAAACGACCATAGTCTAGCAACAGGTGTTTAACCCCTAGCTGAATTGGAATGTTCGGATTCGACAGAACCTTTAAGTCATTGATTCATGTGAGATACAATCCTCCTACTTACTATCTCTCAGCCAAGATCTAGGGTAAGGGAATAATTAGAACCCTAATAATCTTATCTTAAAGCTAAGTGCATTTCATATCCATTTGATCTCAATCCAAAAAACCCTTTTCTTGATGTCTTGATCTACTGCCTTGGCCAAGGACTCCATATGGCATATGAATGACTTACACAATAAGAGATCACCTTGCAAATGCAAGTGTAGGTCCTTTCTTGATTCTCATTCACTTACATGAGTCACTTGTGCAGCCCCAGCATAAGCCTTGAATCAGTTGTCTAAGGCGACACCCTTTAAAGCTTATACCAAAGACTACAGAGTTAACTTATAAAGTGACATGGAACCTCAAGTCTAAGGATCAATTAATCACATCAATGACTCGTGAGATATTTCCTAATCTGGAAGTTTCCATTTCCTGAAATATAAACTTCCTTTCCCATTTAGGAATCTTCTCACACGGGACACCTCAGTGAACTTACTTATTAAAGTAAGCACCCTCATGTATCACGCACGTATCAACTATACACTTTACACCTACATGAAATAAGGTGGTCCTTCTTAAGGGCGTGATCCCACAAGCAAGCCTTAGAGGAGTCAGGTTGACACTCCCACTGTCTGTAGGACTCGTCGGCTTGGAGTATTTTACTAATCATGACTTATGTGATATAGGGCTCGTTTCATGAACCATTTCACCTAAATGGTAGAGTCCTAAAGTCATCAGGATTAGGGGAGTTCTCATACATGCACAGCTAAAGTAAACACATACCAAACAAGAGCATATAAAGAAGTGTTTGCCTATGATATTAATCAATCGTATATTATTCAAAGATTGTCTGTGATACTAGGAAAGTCCCAAAACGGATTATGACTAATCGGCTTTCTAGGGCACTATTCCTAACAGTTCATGGGTTCAGGAGGCAAGTCATTGAAGAGGAGGTCAACAAACTCCTTGAGGCCTAGTACATAGAGGAAATCCTATATCCTGAATGGCTTTGCAATGTGGTTCTCATGCCAAAGATCGCTAACAAATGGCACATGTGCAATACTTCACGGACCTCAACAAGGCGTGTCCCAATGATCCTTACCCTCTACCAAGGATTGATCAGCTGGTGGACTCGACGACAGGATGCGAACTTATGAGTATGATGGATGCCTTCTAGGGCTATTATCAGATCTTCATGGCACCCGAGGATCGCCCCAAGACATCCTTTGTGGTCCACGTTGGAGTTTACTGCTTTCTGGCTATGCCATTTGGGCTCAAGAATGCAGGAGCCACTTATCAACGTCTCGTCAACAGGATGTTCGAGCGCGAAATCGGAAAATCCATGGAGGTTTACGTAGATGACATGATCGTCAAGAGTGAGCGCCAACACTCCCACTTGTGCGATCTCAAGTGAGCCTTTGACATTCTGCACCATTACGGTATGAAATTAAACCCCCTCAAAGTGCACATTTGGAGTTCGAGGGGGAAAATTTTTGGGGTACGTGGTCAGTCAAAGAGGTGTTGAGGCCAACCCAGAGAAAATCAAGGCGGTCATAGATATTCCTTCCCCTCAAAATATCAAAGAAGTCCAAGTACTGGTGGGCAAGATCATCTCCTTGAACAGGTTCATTTCCCGCTCGGCGGATATAAACTTGCCCTTCTTTAAAACTCTGTGTAATGCTTGCAACTTTACCTGGACCGAGGAATGTGAGAAGGCATTACAAGACATGAAGCAGTACCTCTCACATACACCACTATTAGCGAAGCCGGTCCCTGGAGAGAATCTGTTTGTTTATCTCTCTGTTTCTTCAGAGGCCACGAGCACCGTCCTTGTCGCTGTTCGTGAGCGTAAACATTTGCCAGTATATTATTTGAGCAAAACTTTGCAAGGGGCGGAAAAGAGATACATGGAGATAGAGAAGTTTGTTTTCACCCTCGTCAATGCCTCCAGGAGGTTGAGGCCTTATTTTCAAGTTTATTCCATCATTGTGCTTACGGATCAGCCGCTCAAACAAGTACTCTCGAAACCAGACGTCTCAGGTAGACTAATCAAGTGGTCCATAGAGCTCTGCCAATTTGATATCAACTTCGAGCCTAGAATAGCCATCCAGGTTCAAGCAGTGGCGGACCTCTTAGTTGAGAGATTCGGTTTGGAACCCATACCCTCGCCAGATGATGGTCTCTGGCTTTTAAACACAGATGGTTCCTCGACCTTCCAAGGGGGGAGTCGGGGTAACCCTCAGGGACCCTTGAGGAATTAAAATTGACTACGCGATCAAACTAGCCTTCCAATTCACCAACAATGAGGCTGAGTATGAGGCCCTCATCCAAGGACTCAGGATCGGCCTTCAGAATGGAACCTCTCGGGTCACTGTTTACGTTGACTCTCAACTAATTGCTAGTCAGGTTGATGACACTTATGAGGCTCGATAAACCACCATGGTGCAATATCTAGCGAAGGCTAAGGAAGTAATTGACAAGTTTAAGGAGTTTCACCTACTGCAGGTCCCACGAGCGAAAAAAGAGCGTGCGGATGCCCTCTCTAAATTTGCATCTGCTCTGGAAGGCACCTGCGAGCATTCGGTTACGTTCCTCAGAATGGAAGAGCCTTTGATAAGTGAAGAGAAACCCTCGAAAGAAGTAAGTATGATTGATCCATTTGAGCCTTACTGGTTGGATGACATTGGCAGATTCTTGAGAGATGGGACTTGCCCATCTGACAAAGTGGAAGCGCGAAAGATCAGGAGCAAAGCCCCTCATTTCACACTCGAAAATGAGGGTAGGCTCTTCAAGTAGTCTTTCCAAGGCCCTCCGATGAGGTGCCTAAGACCCTCGCAAGCCAACGAAGAATTGGAACATGTGCACAATGGAAGCTGTGGGAATCATTCTGGCTAAAAAGGGGTTGAGGAGCGGATTCTATTGGCCCTCGGTTTTGCAAGACGCTATCAATTACTCCAAGAAATGCCCCAAGTGTCAGTTTCATTCCAACACTCCTCAACTGCCAGCGGCCCAAATGATCCCAATCGATGTTTCGTGGCCCTTTGACCAGTGGGGCATTGACATAGTGGGACCCCTTCCAATGGCGCTCGGACAAAAGAAATTCGTGATCCTCGTTGTGGACTACTTTACCAAATGGGCCGAGGCCGAAGCGGTCGCAAAAATCACGTTCAAGGTTGTAAGGGTCTTTATTTGGAAAAATATCATCTGCCGGTATGGCATCCCGAGGGTGCTAATCTCAGACAATGGTTCGCAATTCATTTCTGCTGACACCCGAGAATGGCGCTCAGAACTGAGCATTGAGCAGCGCTTCACTTCCGTGGGACACCCTCAGGCCAACGGTCAAGCCAAAGTCACCAACAGGACCATACTCCAGCATCTGAAAATGATGCTCGAGAGTAAGAAAGGCGAATGGGCTGAAGAGCTTCAGGGAGCCCTCTGGGCATATCGCACTACCCCACGAGCGGCAACTGGTGAGACCCCTTACTCCCTTGTTTACGGATCTGAGGCCATGATACCTGCGGAAATCATTCAGGAGTCTATACGCATTGCCTATTTCGAGCCTGCAGCTAACGAGAGTAGCCGGGCGCTCGAATTAGACGAGAAGAGAGATGCTACTTGGGCTCGGATCTACAAATACAAAGCAACTGTAGCCCATTAGTACAACAAGCGCGTCAAGGAAAGGACCTTCCAGCTAGGGGACCTAGTCCTCAAAAGAGTTGAAATATCCAGACACGTGGGTAAGTTAGACCCCAATTGGGAAGGCCCCTTCAAAGTCACTCAGGTACGAGCGAACAATACCTACCTACTGGAGACCTTGCAAGGCCAGCGTCTCCCCCGACCGTGGAATGCATGTAACCTCAGAAGATTCTATGTGTAATTGTAATCCTTGTAAAAGCCCGCTCGAGGCACTTTGTATCTTCTTTTGACAGAAATACAAACACATCAGTGGGTATTTTCCATTCATCATATGTCATTTACTTGATTCAGTTAATGTTTTGCATCCTCAATTACATCAACACCCACTACGTGTTAAGGGCACTCCACGTTGAACGGCTTGGTACCCACCCCGGAGCAAACTCTTAGATGGGCGAGCCCAACTCTAGACCAACGCTATTGGTGTGTCGAGGACCCTCCGCATCGAGCAGCCTAACACTCATAAGTGCATAAACCTTTGAAACGAGCAAGTCAGAATTCGGGTTGCTATATGTTTAATTACACCAACTAGATGCTGACCACTCTAGTTCGCGCTCGTAAACCCCTTAAAATTCTCACCTCTTTACTAATGCGTACGCTCGTAGATAATCACCACTTGGCAAATTTTCTCATGGAATTCAAAGTACAAAGTTTATACTACGATTACGCTCGCTTTTATCCAGCACTTAGACAAATTCTCGCCAAAAGCCAACACTTAGAAAGTCCCCTAATGGATTTTCAAGTTCAAAGTTGAGCCTTATAAAGAAGATGGCCAGGGTACCCCATACATAGCCTACCCTCGCGCCCATACATTCACAACATCACAAACATTCAAGCATAAAAAAGAATCAACAGATAAAGCACAACAACCCTGAAGGAAGAAAAGTTCCATTTACGAAAGAGGAAAAGAGAATTACAAGTGCTGAGATAAGAAAAGTAATGAAGCAACTGGGAGAGTTCAACTTGATGTTCATATAACAGAAGCAAAGGAAAATGAGAGCAGAAAGGCATAGCAAGCAGTAGGGACAGACAGGATCTTGAGGGTTGACTTCAGGAAGCTTCTTGAGAGTCACCTCCGGCGTCCGAATTTGGTGCCTGGGAGGTTTCAGGCTCAGGAGGTGCGGTCGCCAAAGGAACTGGAGTCAGGACTTCTGAGTTTGAGGCTTGAGCGTCACCCTGGCCCTCTTTATCAGCATCTTCGTCAACCGTGATGGGCTCTGAATCCAAGGGATTGGCCATCATAAATTCGTCCTGGAGCATAATAACTAGATCGTTATACTCCGGCTCTGTTAAGTCCTCGGCCGGATCCCTGTCCTGCTCAACCGGTTCCAGGTTCTCGTCCAGATCCATGCGCAAGCGAGCGTCATTGCGAGTGCTGGGGGGCACCACTCCCAGCTTGACCAACTGACCCACCGACTTCCAGAGGAATAAAATTTAATAAAATATTTATAATTTAGTAACGGATTTTTCGTTGCTATATGGAATAAAAATAAATGAATAATAAAAAATAGAGCAAATTAAATTTTTGGTCCCATTGGATTGCGCCATTTTCAATTTTGATCCCATTCTTTTAGAATTAGACAAAAATAGTCCCGTTGGTTTCATTTTGTTACATTTTTTGTCCCAACCGTTAAATTTTGGACGGAACCGTTAAGTATGTTTAAAAGTCAAATAAAATTTCATTCAAACAAAACAACAATGGATTGTATCCAAGTTGGTTGGATGCTTATTTTCTTTTCATGAGGTCCTGGGTTCAATCCCAGGCTCTCCCTTTTTTATATATGTATATATATATTTATTATATAATATATACATGTATAAAATACATATTATATATTATATATTATTATTATTATAATATTATATAATATTTAATATATTGATATTATATATATCGTATATATATTATATAATATTATATAATCTATATATATAATATATAGACATATATATCTTATATCTTAAATATTAAATAATAATTAATATTATATGTTTATATATAATATATGTATATATATATATATATATATATATATATATATATATATAATATATATATATTATACATACGTATATTATGTATAAATATAAAATATTTATAATATATATATATATGTATTAAATATTATATATCTATATATATAATATATAGACATATATATCTTATATCTTAAATATTAAATAATAATTAATATTATATGTTTATATATAATATATGTGCATATACATAATATGTTTTTATAATATACATTATAAATCATTAAAAGATGTGCATAACACAATAATTCCTTAAAATTCACATATATAACACTTGAAATTCACATATAAATACTTCAATATTAAGAGAAAAGTTTTTCATTTAACATGTAGCGGTTGCATAATACAATAATTTCTTAATATTTAGATTTAATTCTACAAATTTTAATATAAATTCCTTATATTAAAAGAAAACTTCTTAATTTAACATCTAACGGTTGCGAAACACAATAATTCCTCAATGTATAGATATAATTCTATAAATTCAAATATAAATGTTTCATATTAAGAAAATAATTCTTTATATTAAGTTATTCAACTACGATTGCTAAATAATACAATAGTTCCTCAAAATGCAGATATTGTTCTACAGATGTATAAGTGAATACTTCATATTGACATAAAATTAGTTCTTTATTCAACTACCAACTAAATCTAATTATTTAATTATGTAAACTTTCATCTTTTTTTTATATGTCATAAAAACTTATGCTTAAGTTGATATACATTACTATTTGATGCGTTCTAGCCCAAACCCTTAATAATTAATCTTCCTTCCTCAAGGATCTTACCCAAATAAGCCAGAGTTTAGGAGAGATCAATCAAGAGATCAGACCAAAAGGCTTAGATCGTCATATCTCAAGGGCTGTATTTATAGAATATCGGACTTATTGTTCTTATCGTTTAGTTATTCACGTTTCCTGATTATCATGCGGATTATCAAGATTGGAGTTATCTGTTGGAGATCTCATATCCGAGTTGTTATGATCCTACAGAATTCCTTTATCTCTAGCTCGCGTTATGGGTTGAGTCTTGGGCTTGATTGTGTTGGGCTGAACCTTGGGCTCTAAGGTATGTCCCCAACACTATTATATATATACATATATATACATGCTTGGGGTTTATATAGAATTTAACACAATAATTCTTCAATATTTAGATAAAATTCTACAAATTCAAATATAAATGTTTCATATTAATAAAATAATTCTTCATTAATTTATTCAACTACGATTGCTAAATAATACAATAGTTTCTCAAAATGCAGATATTATTCTACTGATGTATAAGTGAATACTTCATATTAACATAAAATTAGTTCTTTATTCAACTACCAACTAAATCTAATTATTTAATTATGTAAACTTTCATTTTTTTTTATATGTCATAAAAACTTATACTTAAGTTGATATACAATATTATTATCTATACTATTATATTAAGCGAGAAAGTCATGTTTGGTCTCTTGAACTCTCCATTTCTATTTATTTTTTTATTTTTTTTCTATTTTAGAAAAGTAACCTATCCCACGTACAACACAAACTGTTCTCAAACTATTTTCTTGGACTCTTCATTTCTTTTTAATTTTATTTTAATTTTTTTTTTAAATACCCAAGTGCAAAACTAATTGATTTCAAAAATATAAAATATTATGTAGATAATCCATCTCAAATACTATTCACATATTTTATGGGTTTTCTATTTAAAATCTTAATTTATAAGATCTTAAATTTTTATCTGCACACGCATTTGAGTGTGCAGAATTGCTAGTTATTATTATTATTATTATTATTATTATTATTATTATTATTATTATTATTATTATTATTATTATTATTATTATTATTATTATTATTATATACATGCTTGGGGTTTATATAGAATTTAACACAATAATTCATCAATATTTAGATATAATTCTACAAATTCAAATATAAATGTTTCATATTAACAAAATAATTCTTCATTAAGTTATTCAACTACGATTGCTAAATAATACAAATGTATAAGTGAATACTTCATATAATATAAAAGTTTTTTATTCAACAACCAATTAAATCTAATTATTTAGTTATATAAAACTTTCATCCTTTTTTTTGTATGTCATAAAAAGTTATACTTAAGTTGATATACATTATATTTTTATCTCATAACTAAAACTTGAGATATGTAGTTAATTAATAAATATTTAAATTTTTAACGGAATATGTATTATAATATAAATAATTATATATTTAAAAATATTTTTATTTAAAATATATGATAACAAGTATTTAATTATTTAAATTAGTATATGAATATTTGATAGTGGTTAAATATAAAAAATTACATAACAATAACAATAATGGAGTTAGCCCAACTGGTTTGGGGTTCAACCTTCTTCACATGAGGTCTAGGGTTCAATTCCTACTCAACACGAATATGTGGAATTAATGTGTTGGCTCGCGTGGGGCTCGGTTGGGGCTTGTCTTTCAAGCGCTCGGTTGGGGCTCGGCTCGGTTAGGTGGGGTGATCCGGGCCCCACAAATGAATTTTTAATTTATTAGTTTTTGCGATGGATTTTGCAACGAAAATTCCGTTGCAAAAAGGCAGAAAATTAATTAATTATTGGTTGGTTTGCAACGGAAAATCCGTTGCTAAAAAAATCCTTGCAAAAACAGTTGCTAATTTCCGTGGGTAGTAATTCGTTGCTAAATCCGTTGCTATAAGTTCATTGCTAATTCCGTTGCTAATAATTCGTTGCTAAATCCGTTGCTACAAATTAGCCACGAGGGTTATAGCGAAAAATTTTCGTTGCTAAATCCGTTGCTAATAGGACCAAAATCCGTTGCTATAGGGCGTTTTTCTGGTAGTGAGAGTTAACTCATAAAGTGACATGGAACCTCAAGTCTAAGGATCAATTAATCACATCAATGACTCGTGAAATATTTCCTAATCTGGAAGTTTCCATTTCCTGAACTAGAAACTTCCTTTCCCATTTAGGAATCTTCTCACACGGGGCACCTCAGTGAACTTACTTATTAAAGTAAGCACCCTCATGTATCACGCACGTATCAATTATACACTTTGCACCTCCATGAAATAAGGTGGTCCTTCTTAAGGGCGTGATCCCACAAGCAAGCCTTAGAGGAGTCAGGTTGACACTCCCACTGTCTGTAGGACTCATCGGCTTGGAGTATTTTACTAATCATGACTTATGTGATATAGGGCTAGTTTCATGAACCATTTCACCTAAATGGTAGAGTCCTAAAGTCATCAAGATTAGGGGAGTTCTCATACATGCACAGCTAAAGTAATTGCATACCAAACAAGAGCATATAAAGAAGTGTTGCCTCAATTCGTTATTTTATTCAAAGATTGTTTGTGATCACATTAAGAAAAAGTACAAAGCGGATATACAATCGGCTTTCTAGGGCACTATTCCTAGCATGAACTTCTCCTCAAGAGCACAGGACCCTCCTCCATTGAGCATTGGTAACGAGCGTCCCCACCGCGCTCGAACTTCTAGAAGCTCTCATCTTCCGAGGAGGAATTATCGCCTTCCTCCCCTCGTACGCCAACCACCACCTCCTTCCCCTTGCCGGTGATGGGGATTGAATCCGCCATCCTCTTCCTCTTCCTTGACTGTTGCGCCCTCTCCTCATCTAGGGCCCTCATTACTACCCCCTAGCGGTTACGGGGAGCAACAGGAGCTACTAATACTTGCTTCTGGCTAGGAGGGGTGGCTCCGCGAGCGTCCCTAATGGTCAGGTCCTCGATGTGGCCATCTCCGCGGCCACCACGTCCTTCTCAGCGGCCTTTCCCTCAACCGCCGGATCCTCGTCTCATGCCCCGGCCCCCTCGTGGTGCAATTGGGCGTCGTTGCTGTTGTTGTTGTTGGTTTCCGCCCGCCTGGCGAGCGCTCATCATTGCCGTAATGCTCTCTGCGCTTACTCCCGCCATCAGAATGTCTACGTCTGCAAGTCAAGGGGTGAGCAAGCGTCAGAGAAACATATTAGGAACAGTCAACATTAACAAAACAGAAGTGGAAGAGTTAAATGTTTCTATTCTAGAAGTTAGCAGAGTTAGCCCCTAGAATCTAATCGTCGAGGTCTATGATTCGAGCGGGAGGGTTGGTTATCATCTATGGGGGGCTTACGAGCCTGTAGCATAATAAGATTTCCTCATTCCGCATTAGCTCTTTGGCCTTAATCAACTTTTTCTCATTCTTCATAACTTGGGCCAGACACTTAGCCCAGTGCTCAAAATCCTTGTCCCCGAATCTATGTTTGACTATGGGCCCTTCCCCGTGCGTTACCCACCCCGAGGCCATCTCTCGGGGACGAGCGTGGAGAACGGGCCACCTGAATCAAACTATTGAAGTTGTCAATGGAGGGTTCTTGACCTGTGGCCCTCATCAACATCATGAAGGCATTCAATAGAGCTATCCCATTGGGCAGAATCTGGGAAGGACACAATTTTAAGGAATTCAGCAGGTTGACGATGGGGGAAGGGATTGGAAACCTCAACCCTCCGGCAAGCACAACGTCCCTATAAACAGTTATTATCCTAGGACGCAGACGATTGGCTCTCTCTCTGTCCGCACGGAGGCTAGTCCAGTATACGTTATCCCAATAAACCTTGGACTTCAACTCCGCGAGCGTCAGAGTACTCTCTATCTCATCGGGGGATTTATCTGTTTAGTGAGGGTTGTTCTTCCTCACTTGGGTGGCTGGCTCTTTCCCTTTCCTTTGACGTTTTCGGGGAGGCTCTTCATCTGCCTGGTGTCCCGAAGGTCCCACCTCCTTTTGAGGGCCGACAATCGCCATCGTGACCTGGTGGTCTTAGGGCCTCACAGCACTGTTCAACAAGGGAAAAACCCTTTCCCCTTGCCTTTGAATCTGGATTGATAGATCCATCTCTACGAAAAGATGATCCACACTTTCGGGACCGTGCTCGTTCATCCCTTGAACGGCGGCATCAAGTTCCTCATCCCCAACCTCCTCTGGGACTCTCGTTATCGGAATAGCAGTCGAAATCTCACCGTGAGGAGAAGAGCTTCCTACAGACATCTCATCTATCTCCTTCACCATTTGATCTACGATGTTTTCCGCCATTACTGCTCTTTGATTTTGAAGATGGAGCTCTCAACAGAAATACAGCGGAGGAGAAGAGTTCTAGTGCAGATTTAATGGCTAAGAAGACCGTCCCACACAAGAACTACTCTCAACACAACCTAAATCTAGGGTTAGTACGGAAATTACAGAGGATTACCTAAGGTAGAAGAAGAATTTTGCTGGAGAAGTCACCGAAAATCGCAGGAAACGGCAGTAAGCTTGCTGTTATTTGCTCTAAGAAGGTTTGAATGCGTAAATGATGAAGAGAGGCTTCCAAATCCCTATTTATAGGGAGAAAAGCTGGCATTAATTAGGGTTGGGATTCAAACTGCAATCATTTCTCTCTTTGAAAATCCCTCCACTTTTGGTAACCGTCGCACGTCTTCCAACAGGCACGCGCCCACTCCGCAGAACACGCGCCCACGTCGCCACTCAGCATTAAATGCGGACATGACTTCATTTATTGTTGTGTCAGAAGATATCCGTTACAGAAGACGGACAGTCATTTCCCTCCAAAAGCTCGACCCTCGCATATTCAAAGCCAGGGCCCGATTTTCAAAATTCTACAGTACGCTCAAGTGTAACTACAGAATTTGGGGGGCAAATGATGACCAAATTACGCTCGGATCAGCACCGCACGTGTGTCGCGATTTGAAGGACCCAGAGCTCTAACACTGGCGGTAATGGGCTCGTAGAATTGACCCGGCCCACTCCCTCATCTCTTATACGTTCCAGACTTGCGCTCTTCGGCCCAAGTCACGAGCACAGGATCGGTCCACCAATTCCCTTGGACACTCGCACTACGGTCCCAAGGGACGCTCCGCACCCGAATTTTCCCTCTTCTATGCCAGGGACCCCAGCTGTAATTGCACTCGGGATATACACGCTCTACGCTCGCGCCCCTACCGCTCGTGCACACCTCCCAGGGGAACCTCCCCCGAGCGTGGCCAACGCTCGAGTCCAGTATCAAAGGGCGCTATTCGCCTTGAGGACCATGTTGGAAAACACGAATCAGAAAGCAGCGGAATTTAAAAAATTTTCCCAATAAAAGGACCTTGGACTCGCAATCGTGTAACCAAATTCGAAGGAATTAAGAAACTTACTTTTCTTTTATTCTTTCTTGAAGCGTTTCAAGCCACCTAAGAACGCTCTTCTCGCGGCTTGATCCCCTCTCCTTGGTAAAGCTCGAATCTTCAAACTTCTAACTTGAAGTCTCTAGAGAAAGTCCACCAACTTGATCACAATCTAACTAGTAAGGATGCTAGTTCTCTAGTTAGTGTTTAGGCTTGACCTAGGGTTTTATTTAATCTTGGAGAAAGGAAGGTGTTCAACACATGAACCAAAAGAATTGTCAATTAGCTCTAAGGGGAGCTCGAGCTCCCCTATTTATAAGCAAGGGAGTGCCGAAATTCCTAGTCCTTAATGGGCTAGGATTTTGGTCTCTCTCTCTCCTATTACTTGATCATCAAGTAATTTCCAACTTTGACTTTGAATTCTAATTCAAATCAACTTTAGGAGAGCTAAAAATATCCAAACTATTTTTGGATAATTTTATACTTTATTTATTTAAAATAAATAACTTATTTTATCTAATTAATTAATTCATAATTAATTAACTAGATTATTTTTCTACAAAATAAGACTTTCTTTTTAATTCAAAATTAAACCAAAGTCTATTAAATAATTAACACATTTAATTATTTAATACATATATACAATATATATATTTACACGTGTGTGACACGTGTCACAGTGACACGTGTCACTCACGTGAGCCACACGTGTGATTTCACACGTGTGGAACCCTCTTGGCCCGATTAACTCGTTTAATCATTTTTAAGCCTCAACTCATGTAACCTAGTTGTTGTGTGTGACCCTCTAGGTTCTCAATTCAATTAGCAGTGACCCTAATTAATTAATTCACTAATTAATTAATCAGTCCACAGATTAAACGACCATA
Source organism: Lantana camara (assembly GCA_037501455.1). NCBI lineage: Eukaryota > Viridiplantae > Streptophyta > Magnoliopsida > Lamiales > Verbenaceae > Lantana > Lantana camara. Next base: position 2,536,645 of record CM074865.1, read on the forward strand.
GTCTAGCAACAGGTGTTTAACCCCTAGCTGAATTGGAATGTTCGGATTCGACAGAACCTTTAAGTCATTGATTCATGTGAGATACAATCCTCCTACTTACTATCTCTCAACCAAGATCTAGGGTAAGGGAATAATTAGAACCCTAATAATCTGGTCTTAAAGCTAAGTGCATTTCATATCCATTTGATCTCAATCCAAGAAACCCTTTTCTTGATGTCTTGATCTACTGCCTTGGCCAAGGACTCCATATGGCATATGAATGACTTACACAATAAGAGATCACCTTGCAAATGCAAGTGTAGGTCCTTTCTTGATTCTCATTCACTTTCATGAATCACTTGTGCAGCCCCAGCATAAGCCTTGAATCAGTTGTCTAAGGCGACACCCTTTAAAGCTTATACCTAAGACTGCAGAGTTAACTCATAAAGTGACAAGGAACCTCAAGTCTTAAGGATCAATTAGTCACATCAATGACTCGTGAGATATTTCCTAATATGGAAGTTTCTATTTCCTGAAATAGAATCTTCCTTTCCCATTTAGGAATGTTCTCACACGGGGCACCTCAGTGAACTTACTTATTAAAGTAAGCACCCTCATGTATCACGCACGTATCAACTATACACTTTGCACCTCCATGAAACAAGGTGGTCCTTCTTAAGGGCGTGATCCCACAAGCAAGCCTCAGAGGAGTCAGGTTGACACTCCCACTGTCTGTAGGACTCATCGGCTTGGAGTGTTTTACTAATCATGACTTATGTGATATAGGGCTCGTTTCATGAACCATTTCACCTAAATGGTAGAGTCCTAAAGTCATCAGGATTAGGGGAGTTCTCATACATGCACAGCTAAAGTAAACGCATACCAAACAAGAGCATATAAAGAAGTGTTGCCTCAATTCGTTATTTCATTCAAAGATTGTATGTGATTATAATAAGGAAAAGCACAAAGCGGATATACAATCGGCTTTCTAGGGCACTATTCCTAACAGACCAACCCCATCGCAGTAAGGAGTCCTTCTAGAGGGCGCTTTCAGAGGTACGGGGAGCATAGCGGAGAAGAATTCCACGCTCGCCGCTCGCCAACAACCTCTGACACAGTGGTAGTACGCACCTCGTACCTGGCACCCCATAGGCTTTTCAGGGCTGTCCCTTTCACGCCATCACATGACGCCACGTGTCTAGGGCAGCACAGGGTTTGGGACCACAAGGTCAAATTACCCATGATACCCTTGCCCCTAACATATAAATATGGGATTCATACACACATCCCCCAAGTCATCTTCTTCCACAAGAATACTCTGCATAGACTGAGCATTCTCCTCCATTTTTCTCTTCTTCTTCAAGCTCACACAACCCAACATCCTCAGCTCCTCAGCTGCACAATCTCTTGGTGTTATCCTAGCTGGAAGAACCGACGCTATTAAGGAAACCCAGTTCCTGAGGCTCTACAGCCTGTGATGGTCTTCCCCCTCACAAACAAATCTTAAAAGTGTTGGTGTTTTAGCACACTTCTTGTTTTCTGCACCATCAGTACCTTAGGGTTATGTTCATTTTAACAAAAAACTTGATGGAAGGACTAGTTTTGATTAAAAAAACAAAAAGTGGTATTTTGAGGCCAACTTTGATGAAGAATTGTGCAAGTGAAGTACTAAAAGTGGATTAGTCGTATAATTAGAGGACAAATATTGCAATATTTCCAAAATATTGGAAGCAAATTCACCAAATGCTAACGAAGACTTAAAAAGTCAATCTCATTTATTTGGCCTTTCGGTTCGACCTTATTTCCTCATGTACCCCTCCCCCATGCATATATTGGAAGCAGAATTCCTAAACAAAGACCGTAGAAAACAGAATATTCAAAAATAAAATGATGTAAAGGAACAAAAGAAAATTCTAGAAACTGATATTTCATTGATGAAGTCAAAGCATATATTGGAAGCAGAATACCTAAACAGCGGCAAAGACCGTAGAAAACACAATATTCAAAGACAAAATGATGTCAAGGAACGAACGAGAATTCTGGAAAATGGCATTCCGTTAATGAAGTCAGATGCCCTGTTTTGTAGTGGGGCATGTACAGACAGACAGACAAAAAAAAAAAAAAAAACAACAACAACAACAACTAAGTGTATCCATCACCATCTAATCAGCAACTAACTAATCATAATTTACGTCAGAATATTTACTGGGTCAGTCACAGTTAGTCATTTCCCAGACTACACCTAAGTATCTCTTCTTTGTGATCTAAGTTTCGTAAAAGATACTAAATATATATAGCTCATTGTTCATAGCTAGAGCTCCAAGCTACACAACAACTCGTCCAATGGAGAAACTTCCTGTAATCATGATTGTTGTCTTGATGTTACCGCTCAGTATGAGAACAATTTCGTTAGCTGAAATAGTTTCAAAAGAAGATGAAGAAGCCATTCTTGCTTTCAAATCCACAATAACCTCAGACCCTTTTCAAATATCGTCCAAAAACTGGTCCACAAACTCATCCATCTGCACCTGGATTGGTATATCGTGCACCACCAGTACCCCTCGAAGAGTTACGGCCCTTAATTTCTCCGGTTTCGGTTTTCAGGCCACTCACCTCACTCCAACTCTTGGGAACTTAACATTCCTCAATTCATTAGACCTCAGCTACAACAATTTCATAGGCTTCGTACCCCCCGAGCTCTCTAATCTGCAACGGTTGAGGATACTCAGATTGGCCAACGATTCTTTTGGCGGAGAAATCCCCCGAGAAATTGGCAATCTTTCTTCATTAGAAATATTAGACATGCAAGATAACCTTCTTACGGGATCTATTCCTCATGGGATCTTCAACTTGTCTAGGATCAAACAAATTGTTCTCACGAAAAATAGTCTGTCAGGTGTGCTGCCAAATGATATGTGCAGTAATATTGCACAGCTTCGCGAGCTTCTTCTCTCTGTTAATCAACTTGATGGCCAAATTCCACTCAATATCTACAAGTGCAGCAATTTAGAGGTTCTGTCGTTGTCGGTTAATAATTTCAGTGGGAGCATCCCAACTTCCATTGGCTCGTTGACAAAGCTTCAAAGCTTGTATCTAGGGTACAACAACCTCCGTGGTATGTATACTACTTCTTATAACTTGATCGGAAATTTGAAAGTCAACGAAGAAGCTTAGTGAAACTTAGGAAAACTGCTGCTTAATCTTATACTGCAGCCAAAAACTAATTACCAAATTATTTCTGCCCCTCTTTGTTCGTAATGGAGTCATTATCTAAGAAGAAAACATGTCATCTTCTTTAATAAATAATTGGACGAATTACATTTAGGTCCCCTGAGGTTTGTCCTAATTACAAATCAGTCCCTCTTGTTTCGAAAATTACATATTAATCCCTAAAAACACTGTTTCGCATGAGGTCCCTAGACGCCGTTAGGGTTCCATTAATTTTGACATTTGAATTTCCGAAAAATATTACAAAAAAGTCCCTAAACTATGAATTTTCTTACAAAACAACCCCTTAACTAAATCACATCAACAATGTAGTCTTGTCAAAATTAACGGAACTCTAACGGCGTCTAGGGATCTCATGCGAAACAGTGTTTTTAGGGACTAATATGTAATTTTCGAAATAAGAGGGACTAATTTGTAATTAGGGCAAACCTCAGGGGACCTAGATGTAATTCGCCCTAAATAATTAAAAGGAGAAACGGGCTATAGTTATGGAAATGATGTTAAATCGCAAAACTGACTTGTGTAATTTGAAATTTTCACGCAATTTGCTTTGGCAACGTGAATACCAATTAATATAAGCACCACGTTTACCTGTAATATTAGGGATAATTACCAACACCCCCTGAGGTTTGGTGTTATTACAGAATACCCCCTGAGGTTTCGAAAATTACGAATTCCCCCCTGGGCCGTTATCTCCTCCTTTAAATTTAACAGATTGTGTGAAATTTACTATTTTACCTCTATTATGTTAAAACTCAGGGGGGTATATGTAATAAAGAGACAAAGGTAAGGAGACTAATGCAAGGACTGAAATTGTTAGGGGGGTTTGATGTAAGTAATTGAGTTTTGTGTCTACCTAGAATTTTTTTTTAATAAAATGATATTTAATGTTATTTTAATATTTTTATGATAGACTAATTTCATACCTACAATTTATGGATGTTTAATATTTTCTGTAGATATTAACCATACATGTTCAATGTTTGAAATAATTGTTTAAACGGCTGGCGGATATTTTTGTGAATTTACTAATGTATTTTGTTGATATTAGTGTATTTGTTATGATTTTCAGTTTTGAGGAAAAAAATTGATAATGCACTAGTTGATCTTTGTGTGGGTTTTTTTATATGAATTTTTATTTTGAGGGAAAATTTATTATAATTGCAAATAAATTATTGGGAAAATATCATTTTTAATCCTCTACAATTGCTATTTTTTGTTTTTCGTCCTGAACTTTTCACTTGTCTCAATTTACATCCTCTACGTTTCCAGAAATCTCAATTTTAGTCCCTTTAGTAATAGGCGTTAAATTTTGGACGGAACAGGTCACGTGTAACGCACGTGGCCCTCTGGTGTTAAATTTTTCATCCCGTCAGGCTGTGGAATGGAGCCAAAACACAGATGTATCAAAAACGGAGGAAAATTTGGGGTATAAATAGGTTTGTTACACCTTCCTCCCCCCCTCCCCCCCAAACTCGAAATTAGGGTTCAGGTTTCTCTCTACTCCATGGCTGCTGCAAATGGGGCTGTAATGTGTTTATGTGGGCGGGCTTCACCATTGCGCACGTCGTGGACTCCTGTTTGAAGGCTCAACCTCATCAATGTAACTTGAGTCAGCTAGTTGTCTCGGTAACATACTTCTTTCCATCCTTCTCAATGATATTGTAGGTGTAGAATCTTCTCCTTGGAAGGCTCAACCTCATCAATGTAACTTGAGTCAGCTAGTTGTCTCGGTAACATACTTCTTTCCATCCTTCTCAATGATATTGTAGGTGTAGAATCTTCTCCCTGGGTTTGATGGAGTCTACGACGTGCGCAATGGTGAAGCCCACCCACAGAAACACATTGCAGCACCATTTGCAGCAACCATGGAGTAGAGAGAAGCCTGAACCCTAATTTCGAGTTTTTGGGGGGGAAATGTGTAACAAACCTATTTATACCCCAAATTTCCCTCCTTTTTTGATAAAGCTGCGTTTTGGCTCCATTTCCAGCCTGACGGGCTGAAAAATTTAACCCCAACGGGCCACGTGCATCACACGTGACCTTTTTCGTCCAAAATTTAACGCCTGTTACTAAAAGGACTAAAATTGAGATTTGTGGAAACGTAGAGGATGTAAATTGAGACAAGTGAAAAGTTCAGGACGAAAAACGAAAAATGGCAATTGTAGAGGATTAAAAATGATATTTTCCCTAAATTATTTTAAATTAACTTTAAATGGACTTGTACAAAATATATTTAAAACTGAGAAATAAATATGAAAGGAAATTTATAACTTATCATATTTTATAGAAGTAAATATGCATAGAATATCTAATTCAATTTATATTTATAGATAAAAATTAAATATTAAATTAAATAACAACTTTTTAAATACAAAAAATTCAAAATTAACTAATATTACAATTATATCATTAAACTCTAAGTAAAATTACAATATACCCCCTAAGGGTGTTTTTGGAATTTAAATTTGAATTTAACGGTGTAATTAACGACCGGTGCTATTTGTAAGCGATGGTGTACTATTCAGCGGGGAGTTCGTAATTTTCGAAACCTCAGGAGGTATTCTGTAATAACGCCAAACCTCAGGGGGGGCGTTGGTAATTATCCCTGTAATATTATTTGCTGCGGCTGTTATATTTGGCCATTGAATTGATGGTCTAAGAAATGAAATTAATTTGTAACCATGGGAAAAAAAGACAGCATAAGGTAAAAATATTTAAATCAAACACGAATTTGAGAGTGCGCAACACTTACCTCCCCTCGGGGTTTAAGATTCTTTTTTTTTTTTTTTCTTTTTCCCTCTGATACAAGACATGAAGAGTGCCAATTCTTTTTCTATAAGGAGTTCTTCGCTAATTTCTAATTGTACAGGGAATTAAAATCCATTTCTTTAGAATAAACATTGCAGACTTCTTAAATAGCCATTGAAGAAAACTAAAAAACCATATTATACTTTTATCTCGAGGAACAATACAAAATGAAAAGTTTCACGTTACAGGCGCAATTCCATCCGAACTTGGTAATCTTTCGAGTCTAGAAAATCTCAGCATAGAAGGTGCTTCTCTAACGGGGGAAATTCCAACTTTTATGTTCAACATGTCTTCTCTAAAGATTATCAGTCTACTCAACAATAGTTTGTCAGGAGACATTCCAGTTTCCAATATTTGTCATAATCTCCCCAATCTGGAGAATTTGTACCTTGCGTACAATCAACTGACCGGAAATATTTTAGACGAAGTGTTGGACTGTAAACTCCTACAGATTGTACGTCTGGAGTATAACAAATTCAACAGCAACATACCTGAGCAGATTGGAAACATCACCATGTTAAACTCCCTCTACCTAGCCAACAACGAATTCACAGGTATATAAGCTGGAACTTGCGATATCTCTTTGGGATAACAACTTCTTCAAATATATGTGGATGAATTATACATCTTTGACATATTCTCAGGCAACATACCTAAGCAAATTGGAAACCTCACCATGTTGAACTACTTGTGGTTCAACTACAACAATTTCACAGGTATGTTGACAATCAGTTGTAAGTACTAAGATTACAACAAGATTCTTGTTGTTGTATATTCTGGTTGAAAAATGAAGAGTTCCCATGTAATTTTTCGAAGATTTCTTACATCACGAATGAATAAACTTCGTCCCACGTGAAAATCCACGATGATTAATCTTGTCATTTTTCAATTCATTTAGCATGTTAAATTGGCAGGTGTATTGCCTATTGAGCTTGGCAGCCGTAATCTTATGGGGTTCGGTGTCGGCATCAATGGGTTATCCGGTCTCATCCCTCTTTCTATCTTCAACATATCAACAATGGAACACTTGGACCTTACAATGAATCAGTTCTCAGGCCATCTTCCTTCAACATTTTGCCTTTCACTTCCCAACCTTAAAGATCTCCATTTGGGCGGCAACGAACTCAGTGGACTTATTCCAAGCTGCATCAACAATGTAACTAGTCTTACATTGTTAGATTTGGGTTCTAACTATTTTTCTGGTCCAGCACCCAACTTGGACAACCTAAGATTCTTGCAGATCCTTGTAATTGAAGAAAACAATCTAACATTACAATCTCAAAACAAGGAATCTAGCTTTCTCACTTCATTGACAAATTGTCCATATTTGGAGCAAATAGACATATCTAAAAATCTGTTGGATGGTAAACTGCCTATCTCAATAGGGAACTTATCTGATTCTCTTAATACTTTTTGGGCGTCTTCTTGCGGAATTAAAGGTCCTATCCCTTCTGAGATCGGCAAAATCACCAACTTGCGAGATTTAGACCTTGACAGCAATGAGTTGACAGGGGTTATCCCACCAACACTGGGAAATTTAAGCAAACTCTTTCGTGTGTTTCTTGATTATAACAAGCTCGAAGGAGACATTCCTGTTGAAATTTGTCAGTTAAGCAATTTGGGGCTCATCAACGTGAGGAAAAACCTATTGTCCGGCATGATTCCTGCATGCATCGGGGAACTCAAATCCTTGAGAGAATTGGACTTAGGTAGCAACAATTTGGAATCTAATGTACCCTCCGGTTTATACAGCCTTAGTGATCTCCTTTTCTTAAGCTTGTCCTCAAACAGGTTAAACGACACTCTCTCATCTAAGATCGGAAACTTTAAGATTATAGAACAAATGGACTTATCTTGGAATCAGTTCACAGGGAATGTCCCGAGTTCTATCGGCAATGCAGAATCATTGGTTTCAATATCTTTGGCACACAATAAATTTCAAGGGTCTATTCCAACGTCCTTGGGGAATTTAAGAGGTTTAGAATCGTTGGATCTTTCTTTCAATAATTTTTCAGGAATTATCCCAAAGTCATTGGAGGGACTCTCTAATCTTGAATACTTTAATGTTTCTTACAACAGACTTGAAGGGCCGATTCCTACAGGCGGTAATTTTTCAAATTTTATAGCTCAGTGGTTTTCAAACAACTCCGATCTATGTGGTCCTGCCCGTCTCCAAGTTCCACCTTGTGTTGAAAAACATACCAAAACTAGTACTTTCAGGACTTTTGAGAAATACGTTGTACCACCAATTTGTGTTGTTATAGCAACCTTGTTTGTTGTTTTCCTAATTCTTCTAGTGAGAAGAAGAAAAACAAGCAACGAAGAGGGACCCTCGAGCCAAATGTCATCACATCCTTGGAGAAAAACTTCTTACTTTGAACTCCAACGAGCAACAAATGGATTCAGTGAGAGCAACATTCTTGGAAGTGGGAGTTTCGGTTCCGTATTCGTTGGAACATTCTCTGATGGGCTAACGGTTGCAGTAAAAGTTTTCAATCTACAATCAGAAAATGTTAGCCAAAGCTTTGAGAGAGAAACACGAGTACTAGGAGCGATAAGGCATAGGAACTTGATAAAGATACTTGGATGTTGTAGTAATCTAGATTTCAAGGCTTTGGTTTTGCAGTACATGCCTAATGGCAGCTTGGAGAAGTGGTTATATTCGCATAATCTTTTCTTGGATTTTTTACAGAGATTAAACGTTGTAATAGATGTGGCGTTGGCCTTGGATTATCTTCATACACAATACATGTTTCCTATCGTCCATTGCGACTTGAAGCCTAGTAACGTTTTGCTGGATGAAGATATGACTGCCCATGTTGGTGATTTTGGTATGGCTAAACTATTCGGCGAAGGGGAGTTGATGGTGCAAACAAAAACCTTGGCAACAATCGGTTACATGGCACCAGGTAATGATCTCTCAAATGTGCCATCTAAACAGTTTTTAAAGCCCTTTCCCATATATAGTTTCTACCTTTTGCAAGCTCATGATGGGCATAGTCTTTGTTTAATTTGTGGAAACAGAATATGGAGCTGAAGGCATTGTATCAACCAGTTGCGACGTATACAGTTTTGGTGTGATTATGCTCGAGACTTTCACCCGAAAGAAACCGACAGACGACATGTTTGGGGAGGACATCAGCCTCATGAGCTATGTTAGCACCTCATTACAAGAAAACAACGTAACTCGAGTTGTGGACAATAATTTGCTGGCAAGAGAGGAAAACAACTTCTCAGCTAAAGAGTTGTGTTTGTCATTGGTTCTGCGTGTTGCGATGGAGTGTTTAGCCTTTTTGCCTTCAGAGAGAATCAGCATAAGTGAAGCTGTGGCAAAACTGGGAAAAATTAGAACTTTGTTTCTTGCAAAGTAACAAGTTTGCAGAAATTGGAGTCTTCGAGAAAAATATATGTATGTTATTATGGATTTTGATGCATTAATATTTGCAGAGGACCTTCCTTGTGGAGGACTTCTTAAATTTTAAAACTGTTTTTTAGGGCTTTAGTCTATGTAATATCTTTATTAGTAGTACGTACTATATGATGCGATATCTGAAAAGAACTAATACAAATTAATCTTATAGTTTAGTTAAAATATAAATTCTATTTTAACAGGTGCCAACGGAGTTGGTCAAAGTGGTTAATGGGTTCATTCCCGAAAGCAAAGTTTCGGGTTTGAATCCCACTTGAGTGTGCAGTGTTTAAAATAAATAAATTAAAAAAAAAAGTAAAACTTATTTAGTAGGTAGGGTAAATCACAGATCCCCCCGTCCTTTGGCCCTTGGGACGGATTGTCCCCTATCCTTTGATTTTGAGCTATTTCCCCCCTAACCTTTCATAAATGTTGCACTTTCTCCCTTTACGACGTTTCCGGTGGCATCTTTTTGGAATATTCCACGATTATGAATAAGGGCCAAAGGAGGGGGGGGGGGGGGGGGGATCTGTGATTTACCCTAGTAGGTAATAGGTATTACTTTTTGGTATAAGAATGTTCAATTAATTTAAAACTGCAAACATAAATACTGTGGTAATAAAAAGAAAATCGATTCAAAACTTGTAAAAGCACATTTATTTTGTAATTTTTTTTTAGGGATAATTACGAATGCCCTCATGAGATTTGGCGAAAATACATATTTTCCCCTGAAATTTGAGAAATTACGAATACCCCCCTAAGGTTTATATTACAAATTGCACAATCGTTAATAACGGCGTTAACTTTTGCTGACTTCAACAATATTATTTTAAAATTTTCAATCATACCTTTAGTTTTTTTTTTTTTTTTTGGTGAAACAATCATACCCTTAGTGGGTATATTGTAATAATATTGAAAGTGTAATACTATATTTATAATATTGGTTAAATTTGTAATTTTCAATTTGAAAATATATAATTTAATTAATATTTATATTTTATTTATAAGTATAAATCAGAATAAATATTTCATGCATATTTATTCCAATAAAGTATGATAAAAAATTACAGATTCCACTTTATGTTTATAGTTTTGTGCATATTTTGCATAAGTTTATTTAAACTTTGTTCGTTTAGAATAATAAATTTTTTTAATGATATAGAAAATCATAACAAACATGTTAAATTCACATAAATATCCCTGAAAATTATTTAAACAAAAATTTCGAACGTTGGTGATTTCTAATGCATGTACTTTAAATACAAATAACATTCCAATATAAACATGCATGCGCATAGCGATATAACTAAGCCAAGCTTGCTCGCGAGCTTTGCGAGCCAACTTGGTAAAAGCTCGGGCTTGGGTTCGTGATCGGCAAGTCAAGCCGACTCGTGGCTCAGCTCGTGTACTTTCCGAGCCAAGCCCGAGCCTCTTATTTGGCTATTTGAAGCTCGCAAGCTGGCTCACCAACTAAGTAATAAAATATATTAAATAATATAAATACACTATGTTGAGAAAATGGGAGGAATGGGATCAGAATGACACGGGTAGTCCCTGTCCTTAAAGTGTTAATCGCCCCTACTCTCTGAGTTTGCTAAAGGTTGCAGACGATTTACTTTTAGGATGTATGTCAAGCTGGAAATTATGAATTCGGACAATAGCAATTTGCCAGAATTCAGGTGAGTTTTGCTGTATCTGTTTCAGGTGAGGGAGGGAGCTATTTATAGCTCTCAAGTGTTGGCCAAAAATAAAACTGCAGTAGGAATATTGAATGGATTAATTTCAGGTGTAATGACCTGAAATTCAATCCCAATGAATGCCCACTACTCAGCTGTTACAGATGCCAACGGACTGATTGGATGTATCTGGACATTGGTTCAAAAGTCTAAACTTTTGGACTGGACTAGTCCGGCTCTGGCTCAAAAAGTAAGGCTCTGGGCTCGGAGGCGAGGCTCCAAGCTCCTAGCGACGATGCGCACGTGCGAAGTGCAAAGTGCGCCATCAAACGCCACATTCGCCCATGCCCGGCCCCGGCCCCGGTCCCGGTCCCGGTCCCGGTCCCGAGCCCGAGCCCGTGCCCGTGCCCGTGCGCGCGCGTGCGCGTGAGCGGGCGGTGCGGTGCACCGCACCGCGAGTGAGCCCATTAGTCCTCTCTTGGGTCCCATAATTTAATAACACATACAGCATTATAATATATAAAGCTGCCTACTTAGTGTTATTTTTCCAATGTGGGACACAAAAACCAATGCACATTTTTCCAAACAACTCTTGATATGCTTTTGCATAATTATTGATTAATTCTCCGACAATTAATCATATATATATTAATTCTCCAACAATTATTTATATATATATGCACAACATATTCAACAATCCCCCACTTGTTTGGAAAACTACCCTTTTGCCAGACAAGTCCCTGAAGATATTGTCAAAGATCACATGCCTAGAGGAAGGTGTGACGAACATTGAACCTTTCCCTTAGTGTAAATAACTCAAAACTGCATCGAAGTTGACGGTGTCCGTAGATTGAACCTCAACTCCTTCGTGATGCAATCGGAGTTAGCACACGCGTGTTTTCTTTCTCATACAGCAAGCACTCCACTGCTTTGCGCTTATAAAGCCATACGCCATATCCCATTTCATGAACCTTTAAGAGAGTAAACCACAACTCTCTATAAGAAGCGGCTTCACTTCTTATTCATATAGGCAGAATGTTTCTCGAGCACTAGTTACATTAGTGCAGCATTTTGTTAAGAGCATAGCTCAACCTTGTCACTTTGCAACTCACTGAGCTATCTTTTACTACATATGAGACCACTTTGATAGCTTTAACCAACTCGTGACTTGTTTTTCCCTTTGAACCTATAACCAGGGGTAACCTAGATTATAGGTAGGGTTACCATCACTTATGGTTCGGGTGGTTTAAGTCCCATATCTCTAGTAGTTGTAGCTACTAAGTCTCTCGTCAGAGGCTTAGTAAATGGATTAGCCAAATTCTTATTTGACCTCACATAGACAATTGTTATGATACCATCTTGTATCAATTGTCTCACAAATGCATGTCTAAGACCAATATGTCTAGACTTACCATTATAGGTACCACTATATGCTTTTGTAAGCGTAGCTTCGCTGTCACAATACAACGAAATTGGAGGCATTGGACTCGGCCATAGATCTATGTCTAACAACATATTTCTAACCCAATCAGCCTCTTGTCCAGCTTGTGCCAAAGCTATGAACTCAGATTCCATGGCAGAATGAGAGATTATTGTCTGTTTCTTGCTTGCCCAAGAAACAGCCCCACCGGCAAGAGTGAAAACCCACCCACTTGTGGATTTATTATCTCCCACACTAGTTATCCAACTCGCGTCTGAGTACCCTTCCAACACACTAGGGAATTTGTTATAGAACAAACTAAAGCTAATAGTTCTCTTAAGGTACCCAAGTACCCTACTAATAGCTTTCCAATGATCAGCATTGGGACTGCTCGTGTATCTGCTAAGTTTTGAAACTGCAAATGAAATTTCTGGTCTAGTGCAATGCATTGCGTACATAAGGCTTCCAATGACACTTGCATACTCAAGCTGTGCAATAGCTCTGCCAGTATTTTCTTTAAGTTTCAGTCCATTGTCAAATGGAGTATTCACCTCCTTGATCTCGAGGTGATTAAACTTAGTCAGAACTTTCTCAATATAATGAGATTGGTTTAGTGAAAAACCCCCACTATGTTTTTTAACTTTAATGCCTAAAATGGTATCTACTTCACCTAGGTCTTTCATCTTAAAGACTGAGGATAGATACTTTTTAGTCTCGTTTACTCCAATCATGTTCGTTCCGATGATCAACATATCATCGACATATAGACAGACTATCACCATATAGTCAGCCGTACTTTTGGAGTAAATGCACCTGTCAGCACTGTTATACTTGAATCCGAATTTCAAGATAGCAGTGTCAAACTTCTCGTGCCACTGTTTTGGTGCTTGTTTTAGACCATACAGGGATTTGACTAACTTACACACTTTATTTTCTGTTCCCGGTGCTATAAAACCTTCAGGTTGTTCCATATAGATTTCTTCTTTTAAATTTCCATTTAAAAATGCTGTCTTTACGTCCATTTGATGAACAAACAGATCGTAAAGAGAGGCTAAAGCAAGAAGAATTCTAATGGACGCAACTCGAGCCACCGGTGCATAAGTGTCAAAGTAGTCAATCCCTTCTACTTGCCTAAATCCTTTGGCGACTAATCTAGCTTTAAAAGCTGAGATAGTGCCATCATTGTTTCGTTTTCTTCTAAATACCCACTTGCACCCAATGGGTTTAGAACCACGAGGTAAGTCTGCTAATACCCAAGTATTATTACCCAAGATCGAATTCATTTCATCGTTTACAGCTTCCTTCCAAAAGGAAGCATCTCGAGAAGCCATAGCTTCTGAAAATGTTTTAGGATCCGTCTCAAGTGAAAATACATATGGTATTTCACTTACCATTTTATTATCTTGGTCCCCCTCCACCAAGAATAATAAAGCATCAGAAGAGATAAAGTCTTTATCTAAACTTTTCTCTTTTCTTGGTCTAGTACTCCTTCTAGGCTCAACTTGTTGTTTAGGAACATCCTTTTCCACAACCGGCCTTATAGGACCTCTAGGCTCAATTTGGAGTGGCACAGATTCGTTTCCAACATCTTTTGAAAACGTATTTTCGAAGAATTCCACGTCCCTGGACTCAGTTATCACGTTAGACTCCAAATCGAGAAGTCTATAGGCCTTGCTATTAAGAGCATATCCAACGAATACACTTTTAATAGCTCTAGCCCCTAACTTAGTCCGTTTAGGATCAGGAACCCGAAAGTAAGCCACACACCCCCACACTTTGAAATAACTTATGTTGGGTTTTCTGCCTTTCCATATTTCATAGGGACTGGCCTTCACAACAGTACTAGGTATCCTATTTAGAATATGGCACGCAGACAGAAGGGCTTCACCCCACAAGTTGTGAGGTAAATTTGCATGATTTAACATGCAATTTATCATATCCAGAAAGGTACGATTTTTCCTTTCAGCTACACCGTTCTGCTGGGGTGTATAACCGGCAGTTGTTTGATGTATGATACCACTTTCTTCGCAAAGTGTATCAAAGGCATTCAAACAATATTCCATGCCTCGATCAGAACGTAAAACCTTAATCTTCTTCTCAAGTTGGGTTTCTACTTCTGATTTGTATTTCACGAAAGAACTAAGAGCTTCATCTTTAGTTCTTAACAAATACACATAGCAAAAACGACTAGCATCATCAATAAAAGTAATAAAATACCTTTTACCACCTCTAGTTAAAATTCCATTTAACTCACAAATATCAGTATGAATTAAATCTAATATTTGTGATTCTCTTTTAACACTTGGAAAAGGCTTTCTTACAATTTTTGATTTTGCACATATTTCACACTTATCAAGTTCGTTTTTACCAATATCAATCAATCCCATTGCGTGCATATTTTTCAAATTCTTTGCACTAACATGTCCTAATCGACTATGCCATAAAGAAATTGAAGAAATCATATAAGCAGAAGCAGAAATCATATTATTGATAGACATCTTATACATCCCATTACAAGCATAGCCTTTTCCAACAAATTCACCATTTTTCATGATGATGACTTTGCCAGACTCAACAGAAATTTTAAAACCTTTCTTATCTAACAAATCAACAGAAATTAAACTTTTCCTAACATCTGGTACAAACAAGACATTAATCAAAGTTAATTTCTTTCCGGAGGTAAAGTTGAGTTCGACAGATCCTTTGCCTCCAACACTGGCTTTGGAGTTGTTTCCCATCTGAACCTCTTGCCCAACAGTTTCTTCAAAGGTCTTGAAGAGCCTTCGATCGTTGCAAATGTGAACGGTAGCTCCAGAATCTAACCACCAGCCAGAAAGTTCACTTGCCATGTTGATTTCAGAAATCATAGCCACATCGAGGCTAAGATCAGTCACCATGGCAACTAGGTTCTCCTCAACCATATTTGCAACTCCGGATCCACTCTTCCGTTGTGGGCATTCTCTCGCATAATGTCCTGTTTCTCCACAAACATGACACTTGCCTTTTCTTTTGTTAGCAGCATTAGAAGGTTTAGGCTTCTGTATGGTTTTCTTAAATTGTCCAGAATTCTTTTTAACACCAAAATGTTTCTTTTTAGAAGAATTTCCAGATTCAACAAAATTCACACTCGATTGTCCTTGAACCAAATTCTTTCCATCGCGTTTCCGAGCCTCCTCTTCAATACGCAGATGTTTTTGAATTTGTTCCAAGGACAAATCCTCAGATTTATGCATCAAACGCTTTGCATAATCTTTCCAGGCTGGAGGAAGTTTTGCAATGATTGCACCAACCTGGAATGTTTCTGGAAGGACAATTTTAACCATCCTGAGTTTATTAACGATTACCTGGAGCTCATGCACTTGCTCCAGAATCGGTTTGTTGTCAACCATCTTGAAATCCAAATATTTAGAAATTAAATATTTGTTAGTACCTTCTTCCTCAGCCTTGTATTTGTATTCCAAGGCCTCCCAAAGCTCTCTAGGCGACTTCACGTTTGTGTATAGATCATACAGCCTGTCAGAAAGCGTGTTGAGGATGTGACCACGAGCCAACTCTTCATCTTCAGCCCTTTTCCTCCTTTGTTGTTGAAGAGTCTCTACGATCTCCTGATGGATCTGCACAGCATTCCTGGAAGGACCTGTTGCTGCAATGTTGGGAGGAGCAGCAACTCCTATTGTCAGAGGATTGGCAGGAGGTGCACCACCGGCGTCAGTGGTTGGTGGATCCAAATCAACAGGCTGCTGGGGAGCAGGAGGATCTTCTGGAATTGGTGGCAGGCTGGGATCCAGAACATAGGCCAGCTTCAAAACGGTAAGCAGGAACTTCATCTTGTCTTGCCAGCGGCTGAAATTGTTTCCATCGAAGCGATCCAATTTCTGCTGGTTCATGATGCGGAAGGATTCTGATTCCATCTTCACACGATTAACACTTTAAGATTGTTGAGAAAATGGGAGGAATGGGATCAGAATGACACGGGTAGTCCCTGTCCTTAAAGTGTTAATCGCCCCTACTCTCTGAGTTTGCTAAAGGTTGCAGACGATTTACTTTTAGGATGTATGTCAAGCTGGAAATTATGAATTCGGACAATAGCAATTTGCCAGAATTCAGGTGAGTTTTGCTGTATCTGTTTCAGGTGAGGGAGGGAGCTATTTATAGCTCTCAAGTGTTGGCCAAAAATAAAACTGCAGTAGGAATATTGAATGGATTAATTTCAGGTGTAATGACCTGAAATTCAATCCCAATGAATGCCCACTACTCAGCTGTTACAGATGCCAACGGACTGATTGGATGTATCTGGACATTGGTTCAAAAGTCTAAACTTTTGGACTGGACTAGTCCGGCTCTGGCTCAAAAAGTAAGGCTCTGGGCTCGGAGGCGAGGCTCCAAGCTCCTAGCGACGATGCGCACGTGCGAAGTGCAAAGTGCGCCATCAAACGCCACATTCGCCCATGCCCGGCCCCGGTCCCGAGCCCGAGCCCGTGCCCGTGCCCGGGCGGTGCGGTGCACCGCACCGCGAGTGAGCCCATTAGTACTCTCTTGGGTCCCATAATTTAATAACACATACAGCATTATAACATATAAAGCTGCCTACTTAGTGTTATTTTTCCAATGTGGGACACAAAAACCAATGCACATTTTTCCAAACAACTCTTGATATGCTTTTGCATAATTATTGATTAATTCTCCGACAATTAATCATATATATATTAATTCTCCAACAATTATTTATATATATATGCACAACATATTCAACACACTATTATATATATTTATATACATACCGTACCCTCAACTATGTTAAAATATAAACAAATATTACATACATACATACAATATAGTTTAGGGTTATGTTCTTACTTTGCGTTAATATATATTATCAGCCCTCCGCCACCGGCCCACCGTTACAGCTTCTGTGCCCCACCACCGCCTAGTTTTAACGTTTTTGTCAACACTAGCGTCGTCTTCCCGTGCGCCGCCGCCGCCGCCTCCACCAACATCACCACCTCCTGCAGCTTCAAGAAGGTCACAACGCCAAACAAAGAAATTCTAAATATTGTACGTATATATATATTAGAAGTTAGATTTTTAATTTTATTCTTTTCCCAAACTTTTTGGTCCGTTGTACTTAATCTCAAAGTCAGTCTTTTTACATTTCTTGTGTCTGCTTTGTTGGATATACATAGGAACATTAGATTCAAATCAGAACAAAAAAAAAAGTTCATAAATTGTCTTTGAGGGATTTCCAATGGCTCGGCTCAGCGAGCCCGAACATTACTACGAGCCAAACCCCAACCTCCTCTTTTGTGGCTCGCAAGCCGAACCCAAGTCCATTTTTTGGATTGCGAGCGCGAGCGAGCAAAAAATGTCAAGCCTCGAATCGGCTCGTTTACAATGGCTCGGCTCAGTGAGCCCGAACATTGCTACGAGCCGAACCCCAACCTCCTCTCTTGTGGCTCGCAAGCCGAACCCAAGTTGATTTTTTGGACTGCGAGCGCGAGCCAGCAAAAAATGTCAAGCCTCGACTCGGCTCATTTACATGCCTACACGCGCAATTAAATTTTTTTTTTTTTTCAAAAAAATATTTGATATAAATAAAATTAGTTCATTATTAAAATATCAAAATATCATTAAGTAGCATCTATGATGCACGGACACTTTTAAAAATATCATTTTGCCGCATCGTGTCGTGTCGGACACCGTGTCCGATACTCCTCACGTGGGAAATTCAAGAAAAAATCCATTTCGCCGTATCCATGTCGTGTCGTGTCCGTGTCGTCGTGTCCGTATCCGTGCATCATAGAGTAGCATTCTTTGCTAAACTAAAAAAAAAAAAAAAAAAAAAATTATTAAATTTCAAAAAAAAAAAAAAATGTTAGGCAAATACAAAATTTAAGTACTTACATCAAATTACCCTCCAACCCTCCAAGAATTTTAATACTTACGTTAACCTCCTTGCTTTTGACTTTTATTACATATATTGAGTATCTGAGGGGTAAAATAGTAAAATTATAAATTCTATTAAATTTAACGGAATAGATAACGTATCAGGAGGAAATTCGTAATTTCTCTTTGTAATTTCTCAAATCTCAGGGTATCTATAATTTTGCCAAACCTTAAGGGCGTTCGTAATTATCCCTTTTCTTCTTAAGATTTATAAATTTTTGAATAATTTTCTTTAAGTCAATGGGCGTAAACGTAATTACATAATTAAGAGGATTACTACCACGACCTGTCGACATGTATAGTCGCGTTTGTATGTGTATCTTTTCAATGCTTCAGGTCAGCTAAATCCAACCCTTTTCTTCGATTCAACCAGAAAACGATGGAGTCTTTTTCCGGCGAGCTATTCTCTCTCTCCTGTTGGGATTACTTCACGTCTCTTTTCCTCCGTCCCTTTCTCGCTGTTCTGTTTACCTTCTCCTTGCTCTTTATAGGTCGGCTTTTTTCTGTTTCTATGAAGGCATATTGTATATAAAGTGTTTTGAGTATATTCGTGGTATTCATCAAGATTCCTGTGTTTCTGTTGATGTGAATGAATTTCGTTGGGTTTGCTGATGTGGGTTGTGGAAATCTGCCTTCACCATGCCTCATGTGCCTCGTTCTTCGTCTGGGCTGTTGAAATTTGGTTTGAATTTGCTACCTTTATTCATGTTTTGTAAAAATTTCGAGCTTCTTAATCTGGGTTACTGAGCTTTTTCCTGATTGATGGGTTTTGTGCAACTTGGCTTAATCTTTTGAATGTATGGGATCTTGATATGCTGCAATTAGGACTTTTCTGAACTTCGTTTCATCTGGGGTTCTTGAAATTTTGCCTAAAGACTCGTCTTTTGTTCTTCTGTTTGTTGTCTGTGTAGGCTGGTTCTTGGCGTGGAAGCTGGTGCTTGTTCATGTACCTCTCGTGCAGGAGATATTTGGCCTTAGGAAGAAACCTGTGAAGCCAAAGCCTGCTGGTAGAAGAAGATTTACTCAATTTTACAATCGGATCAATGCTCAAAATCCCTCATTGGAGTGGTACAATCTTCGATCATATTGAATTCTTGTGTGGATTGCATTCGAATTGAAGCATTTGCGTTTGAAAGAATGATTCGATGGATCTTAGAGGGTATTTAGCTGAGCTTATAATCTCTTCTAAACACGATATAAGCTCATGATCATTGTTTTATCCTAAAACAAGATCCAACATCTTATAAGCTCCACAAACATCCTGTAAGATGAGCTTATAAGCTATTTAAAATAAGCTTAGCCAAAGACCCCATTAAACATCATTAGCATTAGGTGGATTGTATTGCTGCTTAAGGATTTGAAACCCTTAGTAATTTGCCTATCATAAATCAAAATTCTAATTTCCCCAACAAAATTTTGGACTGAAAAAGCAGGAATTCATGCCTCAGATTAGCCTAACAAGTCTTTTACATCAAATAATTCAAAGTTCTCGTGCAGAAACATGTTAAGAGAACATTCAATGTCCTGATCTTGTTTCATTCATGTCTTCACATCAGAAAGTTTTCTTGCTTGATTTCAGAATGGCCCTGCATGAGATTTGTGCTACTTCGAAGTGATGGGCCGCAGGGAATATGACTAAAAGATTGCTGAAGATATGTGAAGGTTTTTTTACACTAATGTTGATAGATATGCTTGTAAATAGGTCATTATTTGATACAAATGTGTGTGTAATGACATTCAGCAGTTGCTTGCCATTCATGTCTATTGACAGTTTCCACTTACCGCTTCAGTGAGCTTTTCTTCTTCAGTTACCTGTTGTGATATCCATGTCATAGTGACTCTTTGAGTTAAAAAATCATGCGTCTGAGTGCCCCAAAACGTCTAATAAATTGAACTCTGCATTCATATTTTTAAATGCGAAATGCGAGAATTATAAATCTTAAGTTGTCTTAAAAGTGACAAATGCTCACCCACGAGAACTAAATGTGCTCTCGTGAGAATACGTTTTCTGGAATTGAGTAAGGAGAAGATGATAGAAGGATGAATTAAATGTGCTCTTGTGACAATACGATTGGAAGAAATGAGTAAGTAGAAGATAATATAAGGATTGTAAGAAGGATTATATGATCTAGGAGACGATTGTGTAGCCAATATTAGAAAAGCAAATTATGGAATTAATAAGACTACACTAAATTATAGACATTTTATCATTATCTTTCATGAAAAAACCCATACGGGCTCTTGGATATTATTTTTGGTTTTATCGCCCATTTATATATATCTTACATCGGCGCGGCCCCTCAGCCTGCTGTTCCGGCGGTGCAGATGAAACAATTGATTCCAAATGTAATTTGGTGCGGCTTATTGGAAGGCTGTGTGTTTGGAGGGATTTTTCTGGGGTGGTCAAGGGGCTTTTTGGGTTGGAAGATTTGGGCTTGGAGTGCTTTGGATATAATTTCATAATTCTATTTGGTAAAGAGGAAACGAAAGGAAAAGGAGAATCCATGTGATGCTTGTCTTTACGTGTTTCATTATCCTTATTGCGTTTTGTTTCTCCAGGTGAAGCTGTGAAGCAGATTTCGCTCATTTTATTGAGTTAATATCTAACACACTTCTGTAAATTGGATTGGTTAGGATTGTGATCTGGTAAGAAAGTAATGATTGATCCACAATTGGGCTCGTGTTTCCTTTCTTTTTTTGTAATGCTGGATAAAGATATGACTGCTCATGTTGGTGATTATGGTATGGCTAAACTGTTTGGGAAAGCTGCGAAGGGAAGTTGACGGTGCAAACAAAAACCCTGGCAATGAGGTAATGTTCTGCTACATTTTCAGATCTCCATTTTCCCAATTTAATCATTTCTTCCACGTCTTTTAACCAAATCTTTTCACTTGATGTGCTTCATCTTTGTTTAATCTCGTTATACAGAATATGGAGCTGAAGGCATAGTATCAACCAGTTGTGATGTAATGTTACTCGGAATTTTCACAAGAAAAAAGCCGACAGATGAAATGTTTGGAGAGGACATGAGCCTCAAGAGCATCGTGAGCTTGTCATTACAAGAAAGTAATGAGAGGAGAACTGTGACTTCAGCTAACAGCCATGTCTGTTCGTCTATTCTGCAAGTGGCAATGGAATGTTCAGCTTTTGCGCCGTCAAACGGAATCAGCATAAGCGAAGTTGTTGCCAAACTGGGAAAGATTAGAACTCTGTTTATAGCGAAGTGATATTAGTAATAAGTTGGCATGGAGTAAAATGGTTTAAAGAAATATGTATGGAGAAGTTCACCTCACTTTAACCATGTCTTTGGTGCTAGATCAAAGCATTAATATTAATAAACTCATAAATGTTTATGAAATGTATTTATAAATTTTGGCCCTCGTTGAAAATATTTCTGTCCATCTTAAAAACTTCAAAAGCTGCAAAAATAACAATGCGCAGCATGGTAAAGCTCCTACTTAGAAACACCTATGAGAAACAATAGGAGTACAATTTATGACTCAGTTCGAGAACCAAATAAATAAAATTGACGCGTACGATTACTGTAGAAACCATACTATTTATATATGATTAGGAAATTAATCAAGTAAACGGACAACCACATATGAATTATTCGAAAAAACATATAAAATTTTCCAAACAAGCATGTTAGAAGAATTCACTAATTAAGATATGATTATAAAATTATAGTTTTAGAAAAACGGACAATTTATCAACTTTAATCTATTTGATATTACCCAAAAATTTCTCGATCAAATGTCCCTCAATAAAATATATCAACTACTCCACACATGTGTTTACTTTCTCGATCCGCGATAAAACTCGGACGTAATCTATTCAAGCTAAACAAACAAATTTCAAAAATTAAACAAATTAATTATATAGGGATATATTATTATATTATTTTTAATGTCAAGTTTGCTTCCTGGTAGTAGTTCCTGAAGATTCGAATGAAGCGAACAAGGTTGTCAGGAGAAAGAGACTTTGATTCCATAATCTTAAAATTCCTGTTCCATCGGGGAGATGAGAAAGAGTCCTTTATTATTGATTTATTGTTATCAAAGGGTAAAATTAAAATTAATTTTGATGGTGCCATATTTAAGGACAGTCATAAATTTGGTATTAGTGTCATTGCTCGCAATTCGGTAAGACTTTGCATCAAATGGCTTTCGGATAGAAGAAAAGGCCTTGCTACTCGGAAAGTTGTGGATGCTTTGGCAGCTCTTCAGGCTGTCTGTTTGGCTACAAATAGGGGGTGGCCCAACGTAATTTTTGAAGGAGATTGTTTAAGCAACAATGAGAAAATTGGGAATTCTGACCACGACTACTCCCCTATCAGCAATATTCTTTTGGACATCCGTGCTCTTTCCTCTCGTCTCGATGCCATCAACTTTATTTTCACACCACGTGGGGTGAATTTTGCTGCCCACACAATTGTTCGTCATGTAGTTTCGGCCTGCTCTGGTGTTTTTAATTATCCCGTTTGTAGCTAGCAATTGTATTCTTGATATGACTTTTGTTGTTTAGGTAACAAGAATAACTTAATTAACAAAAATTAATTAAATCTTACCTAATAGAGGTTACTTTGGCAACATATTAGTTCAATCTAATTAATTTTCATTGTTCACCGTAACAAAAAATTGCATATATTCTGAACCTTAGCATGCATATCAATACCAAATTAACTGCCCAAAAGATGAGGCGTACAGAGGCATCTTTTAATTCATAAATAAGCAACATAAACTGTATTAACTAAATAGCGTCCAGTAAACTCAATTTCGTACACAAAACGAGAGAAATCTATTACACAGTAATATGAGATTACAAATCTCAAACAAATCATAATGGAACGTATATACTGAACATCAATTCGTTCCTTCCAGCATGTACAGCTAACATATGCATATTGATAGTATATCATAGTAATGCCATGTACAAGCAGCAATACTGAACATGTTTTCATCCAAGTTCCAATTATGATGTTGGCCACAAATTGCATATAATAAAGCTTCTCGCAGATCGAGGAATTACATACAAGGCATAGCTTATGTACTTACGTACGAAACAATAATTAGGTATTTTATATGCAATTAGAACCTTGCTGCAAGAATGAATAAATAGCAGCACAATCAACTAATAAACAAAGATCGTGCATATCAACCAATTATCAATCCACAGTCTCACATAAATTTCATGAGTTTAAAATAAAATCATCTGATAAATAGACAATATCAAATTGGCCGAACCGCATATCAAGAATTAATCTCAATCCATCCATAATCACATAATTTTCGATCTATTTGTTATCAATCGAAAATAAATCTCAATCCTTCGACATGAGAGTGGCTCTGATACCACTTGTAGGGAAAATCCCTAAATCGAAACAAACATGTCGAGAACATCGAGAACACACAAGCGGAAGCGTACTTTGATCCATAGCAATCCGTAGTTGAATCGGCAATCCAAGGTTGTGATCTTCTAAGCCTGGATACGCCGTCTATTCGATTCTCTCTGGGATGGGGCAGAAAAGAAGACAAAAAAACGTATCTGACTTAGGGACCACAACCCTAATTTATAATCCAAAGTAGGGCACCTTAATTATGGGCCCATCAATAATAATTAAGTGTCCACGGGTTTCTACATATAAAAGCCTCATACTTCAACAAATAAATATTTCTATAAGCCCATATAATAAATAAATTTCAAGTAGATCACTCAATCGGGCTCGTATTCTAAGATAGCCCATGTACAATTATAAATATGTGAGACCACCTGAATAGAAAATCCAACATTAATTATTCGAAATTTTCAGAAAGGAACTCTCAGTAAACTTTTCTTTTCATTGGTTTGAAACCCTCGGTTCGTTTGCTCAATGGTGAAAGCTGAAAAGTTGATATAAATTATAATGGGGTTTTTTGCAAGGAAACCCCTTGTGTCATGTGAAATGATTAAAAAAGACCCCGTGAAAAATAAATTCTCATATAAAATCCTATGTTTTCAAATATTTGCAGAAAAAACCCTGAGACGCGTTTTTGAATCACACGCGCGTTTACTGCGTGTGATATTGGATTTTTCTTCACTTTTTCGCGTAAAATGACAAATTTACCCCAACATTATATTTGGGTTTTTTGCAAGGAACCCCTTGTGTCATGTGAAATGATAAAAAAAGACCCCGTGAAAAAAAAAAATATCATATAAAACCCTATGTTTTCAAATTTTTGCAGAAAAAACCCTGAGGCGCGTTTTTGAAATTTCGGCGGAAGAAATCCTATCAACTTTTTTTTTTTTTTTGAAATTTCTTTTATATGTATATATATGTATGTATTATATAGTATATTATATATATACATGTATATGTATAAAATTACTAATGTATTATATGTATTAAATATTATTTATAAATTTATTTATTTATTTTTGGTAGAATTTGTAAATTTATTGAACATACATACATATATATATATATATATATATATATATATATATATATATATATATATATATATATATTAAATATTATTTATAAATTTATTTATTTATTTTTTTGTAGAATTTGTAAATTTATTGAATATTTATAAATTTATTTATTTATTTTTTTGTAGAATTTGTAAATTTATTGAATATACATACAATATATATATATAATTATAATTATTGTACTATACATATAAATAATATTTAATATGTATATATGTAATGTCTTTTTTTTCCTTTTGAAATTTCTTTTATATGTATGTATTATATAATATATTATATATATACATGCGTATGTATAAAATATTAAAATTACTAATGTACTATATGTATTAAATATTATTTATAAATTTATTTAATATACATATATATATATATATATATATAATTATAATTATTTTACAATACATATAAATAATATTTAATATGTATATATATAATGTATATAAATATATAAATTATATTATATATTTATTAAAAATCTTATAAATAAATATATATAATATTATAATGAAAATATATATGTGTTGTACACTAATTATAATTATATATATACAATTAATATTTTATTTATTGCATATATTTACATATATATATATATATATATATATATTATAATTTTTGGACTATTTAATTTTTTACAGGGTTTTTTTGGCTCATTTCATAAAACACTGGGTTGTGGGTGCATATAGTTCTTTAAGAATGTATTGTAATGAAAGAAGGGCAATTTTGACAAAACACGTCGATTCTTTGACTAAATGGTGTAAAGGGGCGGTTTGCAAAAAATAAAAAATACAGGGTTTATTTTACTAAATTTTTTTTTACAGGGTTTTTTTGGTTCATTTCATAAAACACAGGGTTGTGGGTGCATATAGCTCAATTATAATGGTATGGCCCAATTTACACATGACAAAGGTCTTTCTTTCATAAAAATCGACTTTATAAAAGAAAGGCGGCATTCGACTTTATTAAAAAGAAAGGCTTTTAGACCAAAAAAAGAAAAAAACGAAAGGCTTTGTTATGAATCCTAGGGTGACGGTTCGGATTGTCTAAGATGTGGATAATCATAATCATTATTATTATTTTCTCTCTTTCCTTTTTCCTTTTTTTTTTTTTATTTAACACTTAGCTAATCATTGAGTTTGCCATATGCATGTATAGATACCCATATATATAGTACATACACACACTCGTATGTAGTTGGGATAAACAGTTTTCAAATGAAACAAAATCAGGAGGGATTAGTGGAGGAGCTTTGGTTTTCCGCGAAAAAGTACTCTAAATAATAAACGAATTTTGACTTTGAATATAAAGTAGAAACTTGACCAAATTTTCCACTTTATGAAGTCCTTCAATTTAACAAGGAAATTAATCATTGTAATTAACGATAAATGTTTTGAACTTTGGTCTAGGCCAAAAAAATGAAGAAACAATTATTGGTCTAGACAAAAAAAAAAAAAAGAACAATTATTGCTTTTAGAAAGACGGTGAATGTCCTGGATTTTGGTCTACACAAAAAGAAAATGAAGATGAATAAACAATTATTGCTTTCAAAAAGGGGCGCGTTGCGTGATTCAGCTATTGAACCCTTGGTGGAAATAGGAGTGGAGGATCAAATGTGATAAAAGTTTACACATCTTAGATTATAATTGATTAAATTATTAAATTATAGACCAAAATTGGAAATAAATCTATACTTCAGGACTAAAAATAATATTTTCTTTTTAGATATATATTTTAACTATATATATTATTTTAAATAAATATATATACAAGATTATACGAAAGTTAATATACTTAAATTAAATAAATTGTCTAATTTTTATCATTACATTATTTATTTTTTTTAATTCATAATTATAAATTATATTTTAGTTCAATATATTATACAGTCATCCTTTTTTTTTTTTTTTTCCTTCCTTTAATGGTCGAAGTGTATTACGTGGATTCAATAAAAATCTCCCCTTCAAACAAAAAAAAAATTCTTTGCCGGAGAAAAGAGGCACATGAAAAACAAATGATTTTCTTTGCTGGAAAATTTTTTCCGCTCAAAATTGTCCGAAAATTGTTTAAAATGTAAAAGGTAAGGGATGACATTTACGGTTTTGAAAAAATAGTATCCTAAAAATCTAAAATTTTTATTTGTGAGGGTAAATCGTACAATTTTCCCTAAATATCTCTTCTTTATGGTCTAAAGTTTGTAAAAGATAAAGAGCTACATGACAAGTCGTCCACGAAGGAACTTTCTGTCATGATCGCTGTCCTAATGCTGTTACTCAGTCACTATCGCATCATTTTCCATTATAACCTATGATGCACGGACACTTCTAAAAATATCATTTTATCATGTCGTGTCGTATCATACCGTGTCGTGTCGGATACTCGTATCGGATATCGTGTCCGACACTCCTTACGTGGGAAATTCAAGAAAAAATCCGTGTCGCCGTATCCGTGTCGTGTCGTGTCCGTGTCACCGTGTCCGTGTCCGTGCATCATAGATTATAACCTTCTTAAATCTTGCAGGGTATTTTTTTGCATATATATATATATATATATATAGGAGGTGAATTGTATAAGTTGATTTGTTGACACGATTTATTTTAAAATATATATATTTTTAATAAAATAATATCAAATATATTATTTTTCAGAATAAGATTAAGTTTGATGTTATTTTATTAAGTTAAATATTTTTAAGAGATACATAACCAAATGATTGTGTTGTGTAGACTGAGGAGGATGACAAAGAACGCGAGTGGAGACATCTGACATATGCATGCTGGTCTCAAGTCTTCAATATTCGGCTTCAAATGTTTAAATCTGTCTTCAAATCTTCAAAAGTCGCTTCAAGTTTTTAAATCCATCTTTAAGTCTTCTTCAAGTGTATTCTAGATTTGGCTTCAAAACTTCAAGTTCGGCCTTGTCGTCAAGTGTTCTTCAAATTTGGCTTCAAATCCAGCTTCAGGTCTCCAAATCTGGCTTCCACCAAGTCGTCAAGTTCGAATTCATTCTTCAAATATGGTTACGACGTAGTGCTACGACCTTTGACAGTTCTAAGTTTCTTCAAAACTGCAAGGAATTGAGACCGTCAGCTCCAAGTTTGATTTTGATATCAGCGTAGATTAAGTAGTTTTCATCTGTCAAATTAGGGAAAGCTAATATTACTTATCAGGGATTAAGCTTCACACCACCGGATATAAAATTGAAGAGAGAATTAGAGTAATCGCGTTTGTTTGAATTTATTCCATTAAATTTATTGTTTTCTTTCAATTTATATTTCTTTTGTTCATATCATATTTTTTATCTTATAATTTTATTTTGCACGTAATGAAATTTGTGTGAACAATGAGAGCCGTTTTAACGGAGCATGCATGTGCACATTCAATACTTAACGGAGTAGGATTGGAGGACCAAATGTTATAAAAGTTTACACATTTTGGCCGTAATTAATTAAGTCACTTATTAACCATGGAACAAAATAAAAAAAATTCGAATTATTTAATTTTAACAAAGAATTTAGAAAATATGTGAGAATCATGTGTACTGTATGTTTTTAAGTTAGAGGAAAAAAGTGATACGTGCGGTGCACTTTTTTTTTTTTGGATAGTTACAAACAACCCCTGAGCTATGGTGAAAATACAGGTTGTCCTCTAAAATTTGAGAAATTATAAATATCCCCCTGAGGTTTACACTCTCTCTCTCACAAAATTGCTGCATCCTTTAATAATGGTGTTAAATTTTAATGACTTCAGCAAAATTATTTTTAAAATTTTCGATCCTACTCTTAGGGGGTACATTGTATAATATTAAAAATATGATGATATATTTGTAATATTAATTAAATTTTTATTTTTTTAATTTAAAATAATATAATTTAATAGAATATGTATATTTTATGTATAAGTATATAAAGAAATAGATATTTCATGCATATTTATTTCATACCTTATGTTTATATTTTAGTTTTATGTATATTTTCTATAAGTTTATTTAAACTTATTTGTTTGAGAATAACAAGTTTTTCCTTTGGAATAAAAAACTATAACAAACACACCAACATGAATCAATGCATTAGTAAATTTACATAAATATTCATCAGACTTATTTAAACAAATATTTCAAGTATTGGAGATCCCTAATGCATCTACCTTACACATAAAGAATAACATCTCAATATACATATGCATGCTAAATATAAAAAAAATAAATATTAATATTCATAAACTCTAATTATGAAATTAGTTTATTATAAAAATATTAAAATATCATTCTTTGAAAAAAAAATTTTTAATAGTTACAAAACTCAAGTACTTACTTCAAACCCTCTAAAAATTTCAATACTTGCATTAACCCCATTGACTTTGAATTTTTCTTAGATATACCCACTTGAGTTTCAACATATGAAGGGTAAACTAGTAAAAAACAACACATTCTACTAAATTTAAGGGAAGAATTAACGGGTCAATGGGGAATTTGTAATTTCTCAAACCTTATGAGGGAATCTGTAATTTCATCATATCTCAGGAGGCTGCTCGTAATTATCCCATTTTTTTTTTTCCTCGAAAATTTTCTGGCCAAAATTTGTCAGGAATTGCTAAAAATCTAAAAGGTGAAGGATGACATATGCAATTTTAAAAAATAGTGTCCTAGAAATCTATGCAGATGAAATGTGCAATTTTCCCTAAATACCTCTTCTTTGTATGGTCTAAAGTTTGTAAAAAGATAAAAAGCTACACAGCTAGTCATCCATGGACAAACTTGGTGCCATGATTTCTGTCTTACTGTTGTTACTCAGTATCACATCAATTTCCTTAGGTGAAACAGTTTCAACTGAAGATGAAGAAAAAATTCTTGCTTTCAAATCCACAATAACCTCAGACCCTTATCAAATCTTGTCCAAAAACTGGTCCATCAAATCATCCATCTGCACCTGGACTGGTATATTGTGCACCACCGGCACCCTCACCACCAATCGACGTGTCACGGCCCTCAATTTCTCCGGCTTCGGTTTTCAGGCCACCCATCTCACTCCAAATCTTGGAAACTTAACATTCCTCGATTCATTAGACCTCAGCCACAACTTCTTCAAGGGCTTCATTCCCCACAAGTTCTCTAATCTGCAACATTTGAGGATACTTAACCTGGCCGACAACTTTTTTGGTGGAGAAATCCCACGAAAAATTGGCAATCTTTCTTCACTGGAAGTGTTGAATTTGAAATATAACCTTATTACAGGATCTATTCCTTATCAGATCTTCAACTTATCTAGGATCAAACAAATTATTCTCGGGAATAATAGTCTGTCCGGTGTGCTACCTAATGATGTGTGCAGTAATACCTCACAACTTACTTTGCTTGATCTCTCTGCTAATCTACTTAGCGGGCAAATTCCATTGGATATTTACAGGTGCCAAAACTTGGAGACGTTGGCATTGTCGGTTAATCATTTCGTTGGGAGCATTCCAAGATCAATAGGTCTGTTGAGCAATCTGCAAATGTTGTATCTTGGAATAAACAACTTCGAAGGTATGTAGGTTCTGTAACTTGAGCTGACATGTATTTTGTAATCCCTAACGTATATATAGTACTAAGGGTAATTCTAGCCCGAGCCTGGCTCGGCCAAACCGGTGTAATGAGGGGGCGAGTGTTTTACACTTGCCCTGTGGTTGGTGGAAAATTTAGGGAAAGTGACCAATCAAATGGCGAGTGTAACACACTTGCTCTTTAATTGGTTGGGGTTCGGCCGAGCCTGGTTTGGGCTAGAATTTTCCATAGTATTAAATATCACTTGTTCCCCTTCATATATAAGGAATTGTCATTATTATGTTTTATCACTAGTTTTCTGACAAAATTGCAAGATGCATCCTCTAAGTTAAATTTTCTCATATTTCAGTGCTCTTAGATTTTGTTTTTCAATTTCCCCCTTCAATTTCTAATTTTACGCAATTTTCATTCAACTTTTACCTGAAATACATAAATTTTCCAAATTAGTCCTGGCCACTTTTATCCAAGCCAATTTTGCTGATGTGTAAATGATCGGTAGCTGACTAGACTCACCAATGGTGTCCAAAAATTAAATAATACAAAAATATAATTTTTAAAAAAAATGCCACTTTCATGAACTAATTAATAAAAATAAAAAATAAAAAAATTTAAAAAAATCAGATCAAAATTCTGTAAAACTAAAAATTGATGGATAAAATTGAAAAAAATAAAATTAAACGGGACTGAAGCTTGAAAAAGTTTAAGTTCGAGGACGAGAATCTTACAATTTTACCCTCTTTTTATATAATTTTCTTGAAAATTTTGTTAATATATTAAAATGAACGGTACAATTTTAAAATTTTTAAAAAATTTTGTGGAGATCTCATTATATTTTACACACAATATTATGAGCCTAGCGATAACATTAAAAAAAAATAAAAAATCATATATAGATTTGTGAATAGTAAATGAATCTCGATTGCATGTTCAATGTGTGTATCGCCAGAGACCCAATCTCTCACATTTCAGACTATCTATATAGGAGGAATTGCTTCAGAATTTCGCAATCTCTCCCGTTTACAGCTTCTCAGCATACCAGGAGCCTCTCTAACAGGGGATATTCCAGCTTTTATCTTCAACATGTCTTCTCTACGAGAGATATATCTTCGAAACAATAGTTTATCAGGAAGTGCTCCAGATTTCATGTTTCTTAATCTTCCCAACCTGGAAATGTTGGATCTTTCATTCAATTACTTCTCAGGTCATCTCCCTTCAACAATATTTCTTCTCTCTCAGTTTTTGGTGGAGTCAATATTTAAGAGAAAACATGACATATTCTTTAATAAATAAAAGGAGAAACAGGCTATATTTATGGAAATGATGTTAAATCGCAAAAACTGACCCCGTGTAATTTAAAAGATTTGTTAGGTTCGGGCTAGAATTACTTGTATAATTTGGTTTGACAATGCAAACATCAATTAATATTAGCACCACCTTGACCTAGTAATATTATTTGCTGCCATTGTTATATTTGGCCTTTGACTTGATGGTCTAATAAATTGTTCAATGGTATTTTTATTCCGAACCTAGTTTGGTCAAACCTGATTCAATGGTAATTGGTTGAGTTCGGACGAGTTGGATTTGAACTAAAATTTTTCATCTTTCATCAACATGACTTGGTTTAGTAAATATAGCAAAAGTCCTTTTGGGATGTTTTGAGGCTTTGTTGAAAAGAAAAAAAATCAATTTTTTGAAATGGGTGGTTGATCTATAATAAATGAAATTAATTTGCAAATACGGAGAAAAAAGACAGCTATAAGGTAAAATTTTTTACCTCAGCCATGAATTTGAGAATGTTCAACACCTTACACCTCCCTCCTCTTACAACTGCATCACTGCATGGTAACAAATTCACAGGCACCGTACCTAAGCAAATTGGAAACCTAACGATGTTAAGCGCACTCTACCTAGAGAACAACGAATTCACAGGTATTTATGCTGAACATCCTCGATATCTCTTCAGGACACAATTTCTTTGTGAATGGATTATACATCTTTGGCATAAATATATTGATAAATTCTCAGGCAACATACCTAAGCAAATAGGAATCCTCACCATGTTGAACAATTTGATATTATACTACAACAGTTTCACAGGTACATACGATGACAATCAGTTATAAGTGATTAGATTACAACAAAATTTTTGCTCCAAAAGGTGGAATCGCCCATCTTAGGCGCCCCTCCTAAGTGACCCACACTAGTAGGAGAGGAGGTAAATCACGGTGACTCACGGTCCCACAAGGTAGGAGGACAGTTTCTGGTGGCCACAAGGGGCTACCCACCACATTGGGTGGATAAAACCCCCACAACTGCGTCTGCCAGAGTTCGATCCTTGGTCCTTGCTCCAAATCTACTACCTGTGTTACCGTTGAGCTAAACCCGCCGGGGTATTACAACAAAATTCTTATTGTCATGTTGATAACTCGCTAGTTCATTATCTTAACGATAAAATTATGCCCCGAGTTATGCTTGGATTGATGTTATTTCGAGAAGAATTGATGCTTTATTGTTCTTTTTGTAGATTTTGGACTCGAACGCGGAATCGGTGCGAATTAGATCGTTTTATGATGAGATTTTCGGAAAGGGACAAATCATGGCTGGACTTGCTGTGTTGCTAACTTGCAGCGTGTGCTATTTGGGCGAAATGGGAACTTGGAAGGTCTGCATGCATGCAACTTTGGGGAATTAATTTTTGAACATGAATTATATTTGCTTAGTGGGCCGCCGTGATCTTTCGGGTTTGCATAATTGATTGACTTTTTATTAAGCTAGTGGGCCAGCCGTGTCTTGTTTGTAATGTGGAGAAAACAAATTCTTGTAATTAATCTTGAGGCCTTTGCCTAGTGGGCTAAACATTACCTTGAAAATTATTTGAAGATGGCCCAGGGGGATTTAATTCTTGGGAAGCAAGAGATCAAGTCCAATTTTAATTGGACTTAGGAATCCTATTAGCATGGGAATTCTGGAACGTGGCATGGAAGACATGATATATATTTGGTCAGCAGCTTGGTGAAAAAGGAGAGGAATCACGTTACACTTTGGTCGTGTTGAGGCAGCAACTTTGAGCAGCAGCTCGAGGTTCCGGATACGCACGTCCAGGAGCAAATTTCATCATCGTCCTTCATCTTAGTTTAATCCTTTCTCTCGCTTTTTAGTTGATTTATGTTAAAGAATTCCTCGATTATTGTTTTTATGGATTTTAGTAGCTAAACTTTTAATTATCTAGCTAGGGATTAAGATTCGGTTTTAATTATTGTGAGACCTAAACGTTTTATTCAATTCATGTTTATTTAGACATTTATCTTATCTCCGTGTTTCACGTTTATTGTGATTGATTTATTTAGTGATAGGGCCCGATCATCTAGATAGATTTAATTGCATATTGCCAATCTTGATGCTTGAAGTGTAGTAAAGTTGATTGATAATTGGTGGTAAATTAGTGACAGGGTCTTAGCGATAACATTCCTCGTTCACTAAGGGATTTGATAATCTAATTTAAATCTTGCGTGTGTCACGACTTGGTTAATTAGGGTTGGTGTTTTTATGATTCTTAATGCTGCGAATTCATTAAATCCTGTCGAGTGTCTCTAGGGGTTGTGAATTTGTTAGGGAAGATAACTGTCGAGTGTCTCTAGGTTATCCGACTAATTAAGTAAAAACGAGGTTGAGTCGAGTGTCTCTATCAACTATAGCCAATCTGTCTAAATAACTTGAATTAATCCTTGAGTCAATGATCAATATGATAAATCGAATCGAATATCCCTGGCTGGGTAATTCTCCCTTTGATTGATTTTATCCTACGTGAATTGCTTGATAGTTTTAATTAGTTTTAATTCTTGTTAGTTTATTTTAATTGTTTACCTTAGTTTTAAAAACTCAAAACCCCCCTTTTAATTGTTTCTTTCCGTGGATAACTTGGAATTAATAGGAATAAGTCAACCAGTCTCTGTGGATCGACCCTGTTTGCACTATACTCTGTGTTTAGTCGTCGAATAGGATTTTATATTTATTTTTTACGGATTCGACACCTGTCACATGTGTTGTGGAGTAACCAAGAATTCCCTTGTAATTTTTCAAAATTTTCTTGCATCATAAATGAATAAACTCCAAAACACATGAAAATCCATGATGATTAATCTTGCCATTTCTCTAATCTTGTGGACAGACTCGAAGTGATTAGATAATCTTTGAAATGACAAAAATTTCCATGGCTCTCCAAGTTTTCTTGCATCATGGCGTACACAACTAATTTGGCAGGTGAATTACCAAGTGAGCTGGGCAACCTTAATCTTGTGGAGCTAAATGTCCGGAACAATAGCTTATCTGGTCCTGTTCCTGTTTTCGTCTTCAACACATCAACAATGGAAATGTTGGATCTTTCATTCAATCACTTCTTAGGTCATCTCCCTTCAACAATAGAAATATTGGACATGGGAATATAGTTTTATTACAAGTTCTGATCTGGCTCAAATCTGGTCGATCTGACGTGTCGATCTGGCTGTCAGATATGGGTCAATCAGTCAAGAATTTGTTTGAGTGGGTTCTTTATCGACCTGAAAGCACTAGCAAACGTGAGCTCGAAACCAACTTGGGGGACTTGGGGTTTTACCCAAGGTTGGCACTCCGACGCTCAAGTCAGTAATGGAGCTCTTTAGAGAGAGAATAAATGCAATTGAATGCGTATTAAAAGCTTACCAACTACTGTTCAAAGGGCGAGTATTTATAGCCATGGCCAAATGACACAGTAGTGTGTGTACTGTAGGTGTGCATTAATGGCGTTGCCAGTCGCCGATCTGGATGTCGGACGATGGAACCGGCTTGAGGCGGGTCGTTTGTACCTTCTTTCCCCTTTGGGTAAAAGCAGGGATTGACGGTCATTAATGAGCCGTAGTACGCCTGTTCCAGGGAATGGGAAGGGTACACGTGTCCCGACAAGAGTGCTTTACAGTATTCGGGTGTCCGGTGAAGTATGATATCGATCGATATCGCCTTCCGGGATCCTTAATGCTGTGGGTTTCCTCATAGAAGATGTGACACCCCGTTCGTCCGACGTATAAGGTACGCCGCGTTCCAACCTTTTAATGTGTTTAATTATGTGATTTTATTTTTCGTGGCCCTATTTTAAACTCTTTTAGAGTTTAGGGGCCTCTTTGTAATTTTCTCTTTTTAGGGGTTTTCCGGTCACTTCTTGTTCGGTCGAGATTTTGACCTCTTTGACCTCTTCAACGCGTCCGGGGCGGCGAAACGAGTCCGTAGACTCTAAGTTTGCTCCATTCTGACTTCGTTAGCTCGTTCGTTCGATCGTTTTTGCGTACGAGGACCCGAGATATATACCCCGGATCCTCGTTTTGCGTGCCACAACTTCATATCTCAGCTCCAGCTCTTCCTCCAGCGATCAAACCCGTTCCCGTTACTGTTCACACGCACTCGAGGTGTGTTTACACACACATGCTCGTTCTCCCTCGTTTCTCGACGGAATTCGACGAACCATTAGTGGAAGTTTATCAGCTCGACGAGCCCGTCATGATGGTACAAGAATCTCGGCCAACCGATGACCGACGGCGACGGAATCGGCCAATTTCAGACACAGCGGCGGCTAGGCGGAACCCCGTCACTTCGCCGCCTCTTCGCGGTGGTCTCCGGCGATCTTTCTTCGACACGCGCCACCCCAGCAGTTAGGAGATATCTCGACGCAACCCCAGTTCAAGCGGCGTGGCCAACGGTGGCCGGACGGCGGTGCACGCGCCGCCCGAAGTGGCGGTGGCGGACGCCCGTTATTGTAGCACGGCGGCTCCGCGGTGTTCCGGCGAGTTTCACGGGCGGAGCTTGACCCTATCCGGCCTCTTTCGACCTCCTGAGTCCATTTCTGACCTCAAATCAAGCAACCGGTGACCGTAGGTGGTGGTTCCGGCGGTGACGCAGCGGCAGAAACTTCGGCGGCGATTTGGCCCCTTTTTCGGGCCGGTTTTGGTGGTGGTCGCTTCACGAAAGTTGCTTGGAATGACGAAACATAGCGGATGGCATCGGCGGCGTTCCAAGAACCGGCCGTTGGCGGCGGACCGGTGGTGAACCGGCCTGGACCGGCGGCTTCTCTCTCCGGTGGTTTTTCCGACGTTTTGACTTGGGGCTTTTGTAGGGCTCGTTACGAGCTTTTCAACGGTATGCTCGGATTTCATTTTCGTTTTACGGTTTGTATTTAATTTCAGTTTTCGTCCTTGGAATTCGGTTCGGTTTTTCGTCAACGAAGTCCCACGTGTTTGCTATTTTCTGGAATTGATTGAGGGCTTTTATCTAGTAGGCCGAGGCGCTCATTTCTGTCCTTCCGGGGATTTTTCCCACCACCGGAGGCGGTATTCCGGTGGCGGCCGGTGGCTGTTCGGCCGGCTACGGTGGCGGCATTCCGGCGACTTTCGGACAGTAGGTCCGTTTCGTTGTGGTGAGTCCAACGCCACTTCCCGTTCGTTAATCGGATGTCCGGTTGATTTTTTATGAATTTTTGAAGTAGTTGTATTTACTTTTGTTAATTGTTTGTAATTGTCAATTAATTACTGTAAGCGTGAATTACTGAGTGAATTGTGCTCCAATGTGTATGAAAACTTGTATGAATTATAATTTGAAATATTTGGGTAATTTGATTTGTAAATCGAACCCCCGACTTGTTGATTTTGCTACTTGGTTAGTCTAGAGGGGGTGTTTGTGTAATTTTGAGAAAGTAGGAATTTGTTTAATTTGAATTAATAGACCTTAGTAATGAAATCTAAAATGTAATGTATTAATGGAATATGTAACGTATGAATTTAATGAACTTAGTTTGATTAGAATTTGACTTATTTGAAATATGAAACATGCTATTATGATTTATTTGATTTGTGTGCTACGTGAATTTGTATGAATTGTTTTGTGTGAGGAATGAAATAATATGAAATGCATTGCGTGAATTTGCATGAAATGAATTATATGAACCTTGAATGATTAAATAACTTGCTTTGAATTGTATAAGACTTCGTGAGGTTTAAATAAATTAGAAGCATGCTACAGTGATTTGCTTGCCTTATTAATACTTGGAAATTTGTATGAAATGCGATAGGAATTGCCTGAACTTTGTTAATTGAATTTGTTAGGTATTAAATGAATTGATATGAAGTGTCTTACCTTTAATTTTGTTATTTGCATTTATTAAGTGTTTGAGCATATGCCGTGCGTCCCTATGTGGTTGTCTGCTTGAGTCTGAGTTCCGTGCTGTGTTTGTGTGTTCAGTTGGTACAGGTGCACCCGGGGTGGTGACAAGTGAGTCGTGCAGGTTCCGGGGGTAAACCATTTACTGTGTCTTCGGCTGTGCTTGGTTCCAGGTGAGGGTTAGGATCTTTCTTTTAGCTAAACGACCTACGACCCTTATGTGCTGATGTTTCTAGCCCGCATGCGACTATATATTATATATATAGTTAAATATGTGCTAAGTATGATATGTTATGATCTTGTGAACACCTTTGGATTTTGAAAGTATGTATACGAGTGTATGTAAGCTTAAGTTTTGAAACCCTTATGATATGATATGATATGTTATGATATGTTATGTAAACGAGATCAGCCATGAAAGATTGGCATATGTATGTTCTGTTCCGTATGATTGGGCCCCGGAGCTATGAGCGAGGACACCCGGGACGGTATCGGGCCGTCGGGATTATCACTCCTTAGCATAGTTCCATATGATCCGAAGTGTCACGCACGACCCTGGGAGTTTGGGGAAGGCGTACTCTTCGAGCTCGCGGTGTAAAAACCGGGAAGGACTCGCAGTGGGATCGCTACCCCTCGAGGTTATGTATGTATGGATAGTATGGGTTTACGTAGCCCTTCTATCTCGGAGTTTGGAGGATTGGTATGTATGATTTCAGTTTTCTTATGTTAAATCTGGAAGTAAGGTTGGAAACCCGTACTCGCCGGGTATATGAATATGATCTGTTATGTTGATTATGAAACGGGATAGGAGCTTTCTCTTTTGATATGTTATGATTAAGCTCAGTATGTTTTGGTTTGGATAAAATAAGATATGCACAAGTTGGATTTGAAAATGGTTTTGGTATGCAAAACCCTACTCCCGGTTCATAATCTTTCTTTTGATACGTGCTCTGCTCCTTATTACATATAGTGTGTGTGAGTTCAGCCCCCCTCACTCAGTCAGTGGACTGACCCTCGCCCCACCTATGTTTTCAGTTTACAGGTTCAGGTTCTTGGAGTTTGGGCTAGGCGGATGTCAGTCGTGTCCTTCGAGTCTGTTGTCCGTCTGTCGGAGTTTGTTAAGCTGTTGTTTCAGTTTATGGTTACAATTATATATGATATATTCTGTACGGGTTTATGATTATGATTTAAATGTATGGAATTCGGGACAGGTTAGGACAGGTTTTCTGATTAGTTGAACCCGTTGATTTATGATTTCTGTTTGATTTCGGGATTAGGTATCTATGCTAGTCGAACCCGTCAACTGTTCTTGTATGACCTAATTTGATTTGAATGCTTCCGCTTTCGCACTCATTTCATGTTTTGATTTTGAAGTTCAGGGTCTACGTTCCGCCTAGCGTAGGTTGGATTTTTGGTTTGTCACCCGTTCGCTGTGACTTGTTGCGTGTGCGGACTTTTCATTTCGTACACGTGTCGGGTCATAGTGCGGGGGTGTGGTGCCCCACCGCTTGGGGTGCTACATCTTAAGTGGTATCAGAGCTACCAGGTTCAGAACCGGTGCTCTGGAGTCGTGTCGTGTCAGTTTAGGTCGTACGGCATAGGAATACTTGTGCATTGCATTCGTCTGATGTGAAATTTTAACTTCTCTGTATGAATTTGACTGAGCTTATGTGATTGTGTGCACACTATGATTATGATTTTCGCAAAATTATCATTGTTTTGCTTTAAATTTTATTAAATTACGTATTGCATTTGCATTACTTAAGTGTTCTTAATTGCTTTTATTACTTGACATATCCATGTACTAACCCGCATGCATAGATATTTATTCAATTTGTGAATTACAGGGTGTTCCCTCGACGCCAAAATTGTAAATTGATCATGACAACACTTCCCACTTCTACAAAATTATGAAGGAAGATTTGAAACTTCCGTCTTCTGACTACTTGGATGAAAAGCAAATGGACCTCTACAAGAATTTATAACAAGGAACTAGGTGCCAAGATAAAGCTTACCATTACTACGGTGAACGATACCTTAAGCATTCATGGCATTTGCACCCATGCATTTCATAAGTAATTATATTTTATTTTCCTTGACTAATATGACAACATGGATTGCGTGATGCTGCCTTGATTTTAATAACGTGACTAACTGCTTTAATTTTCATAACTTAAAAATTTGTTGTTGTTGTGAATTCTTGTAAACTGAATGGATTACCTGCTTGCTTGAACTATCCGTGCTTCGGTGCTTATAATTTCTTTGGTTACTTACTAATCCTTCATGCACATACAAGCATATTGTGATTTTATTTTATAGAGATTCCATCGCGATATCCCCCTTGAGTTGAGCATGGATGATGAGTCTATACTCTAGGGACACCGATATCAGTCGGGTAAAGGTACACTATACATGCATCGCATGTTTTGCATTCGGTGCTACTTTAATGTGTGTATGTATGAATGCTGTGTAAGTGAACTTGTGTGCTAGAGAGTTGTTGAGATCTCTCTATTTACGTGTTAGGGAGATGTGGGATTCTCCCTATTTATGTGATAGAAAGATGTTGGATTCTTTCTAAATTATGTGAACAAGAGATGTTGGATTCCCTTGGAGTTAGATGTTTGAGAGATGCTGGATTCTCTCGAATCTAGGGTTTGAGAAATGCTGGATTTTCTCAAACTAGGATGTTTGGAAGATGTGAAGTCTGCCAGACTTAGGATGAGAGACGGGGTTCTCTCAATTATGTGGTTGGGAGACGGGGTTCTCTCAAATCTGTGCCTGAGGGACGGGGTTCTCTCTTTTGATGTGCTGAGAGACGGGGCTCTCTCTCTCTTGCGTGCTGAGAGATGGGATTCTCTCTTGTTTGTCGCGGCTGAGTTGAGTGTGACCTGGTGCTCGTTTGCAGTCGACGAGGAAGCGTCAGTTTCGAGCTTTGGGTGCAGTGGCCTAGTTGGGGATCGAACGAGTTGAAGCGACCAACGGTCAAGTGTTTGAACAAACCTCTTTGACTACGGAACTCTGCAGGGAGTTGATGCAAACAGTGGGAGTAAACTTCACAGCCAGGGCTATGACTCTACACGATTTCAGGATATGGATTGAAGTATTCCAGTTCGAAGCTTTACGACTCAGTGGTAGGACCTGAGGACAGGTCCTATTGAAGGAGGGGAGATTGTGACACCCCGTTCGTCCGACGTATAAGGTACGCCGCGTTCCAACCTTTTAATGTGTTTAATTATGTGATTTTATTTTTCGTGGCCCTATTTTAAACTCTTTTAGAGTTTAGGGGCCTCTTTGTAATTTTTTCTTTTTAGGGGTTTTCCGGTCACTTCTTGTTCGGTCGAGATTTTGACCTCTTTGACCCCTTCAACGCGTCCGGGGCGGCAAAACTAGTCCGTAGACTCTAAGTTTGCTCCATTCTGACTTCGTTAGCTCATTCGTTCGATTGTTTTTGCGTACGAGGACCCAAGATATATACCCCGGATCCTCGTTTTGCGTGCCACAACTTCATATCTCAGCTCCAGCTTCTTCCTCCAGCGATCAAACCCGTTCCCGTTACTGTTCACACGCACTCGAGGTGTGTTTACACACATATGCTCGTTCTCCCTCGTTTCTCGACGGAATTCGACGAACCATTAGTGGAAGTTTATCAGCTCGACGAGCCCGTCACGATGGTACAAGAATCTCGGCCAACCGACGACCGACGGCGACGGAATCGGCCAATTTCAGACACAGCGGCGGCTAGGCGAAACCCCGTCACTTCGCCGCCTCTTCGCGGCGGTCTCCGGCGATCTTTCTTCGACACGCGCCACCCCAGCAGTTAGGAGACATCTCGACGCAACCCCAGTTCAAGCGGCATGGCCAACGGTGGCCGGACGGCGGTGCACGCGCCGCCCGAAGTGGCGGTGGCGGACGCCCGTTACTGTAGCACGGCGGCTCCGCGGTGTTCCGGCGAGTTTCGCGGGCGGAGCTTGACCCTATCCGACCTCTTTCGACCTCCTGAGTCCATTTCTGACCTCAAATCAAGCAACCGGTGACCGTAGGTGGTGGTTCCGGCGGTGACGCAGCGGCAGAAACTTCGGCGACGATTTGGGCCCTTTTTCGGGCCGGTTTTGGTGGTGGTCGCTTCACGAAAGTTGCTTGGAATGATGAAACATAGCAGATGGCATCGGA
Source organism: Lantana camara (assembly GCA_037501455.1). Lineage (NCBI taxonomy): Eukaryota > Viridiplantae > Streptophyta > Magnoliopsida > Lamiales > Verbenaceae > Lantana > Lantana camara. The sequence continues at coordinate 2,578,478 of CM074865.1, forward strand.
GGCGTTCCAAGAACCGGCCGTTGGCGGCGGACCGGTGGTGAACCGGCCTGGACCGGCGGCTTCTCTCTCCGGCGGTTTTTCCGGCGTTTTGACTTGGGGCTTTTGTAGGGTTCGTTACGAGCTTTTCAACGGTATGCTCGGATTTCATTTTCATTTTACGGTTTGTATTTAATTTCAGTTTTCGTCCTTGGAATTCGGTTCGATTTTTCGTCAACGAAGTCCCACGTGTTTGCTATTTTCTGGAATTGATTGAGGGCTTTTGTCTAGTAGGCCGAGGCGCTCATTTCTGTCCTTCCGGGGATTTTTCCCACCACCGGAGGCGGTATTCCGGTGGCGGCCGGTGGCTGTTCGGCCGGCTACGGTGGCGGCATTCCGGCGACTTTCGGACAGTAGGTCCGTTTCGTTGTGGTGAGTCCAACGCCACTTCCCGTTCGTCAATCGGATATCTGGTTGATTTTTTATGAATTTTTGAAGTAGTTGTATTTACTTTTGTTAATTGTTTGTAATTGTCAATTAATTACTGCAAGCGTGAATTACTGAGTGAATTGTGCTCCAATGTGTATGAAAACTTGTATGAATTATAATTTGAAATATTTGGGTAATTTGATTTGTAAATTGACCCCCCGACTTGTTGATTTTGCTACTTGGTTAGTTTAGAGGGGGTGTTTGTGTAATTTTGAGAAAGTAGGAATTTGTTTAATTTGAATTAATAGACCTTAGTAATGAAATCTAAAATGTAATGTATGAATGGAATATGTAACGTATGAATTTAATGAACTTAGTTTGATTAGAATTTGACTTATTTGAAATATGAAACATTGTAATAGCCCGGATCGGGGCCTGGTCGTAAACGGTAAGTTAAGGGTATCGTAAGAGCGTTTATAGACCTTGATCCATATTTAAAACACTTCATGCATTGCATCTTTAAGTGAAATATGTGCTCTTTTGTGATATTATGTTATTTCGAGGAAATTCGGCACCAAAACCCTAAAGTACTATTTATTTCCCGAACCACTACTGCTCCGTTTTGTCAATGAAATTTTAAAGGATCAAAACTCATGATTTTAATCATTCAAACTTGTTTTTCAAGTCCCGAGAACCTTTCATGAATTTTTGAAGCAATTTATGATTTTCTTTTGAAGTTACTATTCACCACCGAAATGAACTTTTGATCGGTACACCGGTTACCCTTCAATATTATACTTAAAACGACCCTTGAATTATTTCATGAATTTTGATATGATTTTCAAGCCCTAATTCCGACCCTAGCTCGAGTAGTAAACGAAAACGTTTAACAAATAAATTACTATTTATTTCAAGAATTAGAATTTTTAAACCGTATATCCGATTTTGACGTATGAATAATCGTTTCGAAGGAAATTTTATTTCCCGAACTTTGAACACTTTTCCCACTTTCATAGTTGCTCGTTTGAAGGTGAAATGACCTAAATACCCTTTTTCTATCATTTTATATTTACTTTTGAAAGAAAATCTAATTTTCTTAAAATTACACATAGTGCCCCGTTTGTCCCTACCACAATTACTAATTGATGATTAGCCCCTCATTACATCTATAAATAAGAACATTGGGCAATCACTTTCCTTGTTCAGCAGTAGCTTTCGAATTCCCATTCTGAAGGTGAGTTTCCTTTTCTTTTTGTTTTACTTTATTTAAATTATGTTTTAGTTTATTTAATTTATGTTTTATTTATATTTTAGTTTTGGATTTTAATTTATGTTTTATTTTAGATTTATTTTATGCATAAATTATGTGTTTAAAATTATGCTTTAAATTCATGAATTACATGATTTATGTTTTATAAATTATAGTTTGTAAATTAAATGTTACATGATTTAATTAGGCTACAATTTAATTATGTGACACCTATTATGACATGTTATATGTTACATTTAATTATAATTTATTCCGACTTAGGTAATTTGATATGATACATGATTTAAATTGTATTACATGTTACATGTTATGTTACAATTACAATATGATCATAGTAATTTAAATTTATTACATGACTTATGATATAATTAAATAATGTTACATGTTTATAATATATAGTTTTAATTGTTACATGTTTAGTTAATGTTACCTTAACCAATTGATATAAGTTATAGTATACATGTATAAAATACGTATACATATTAGTTTTCCTACGTATAATACGGTATGTATTTTTGTATAAATACCAAATGTATTTTTAGTATAAATACTTAATGTATTTTCATAAATACCAAATGTATTTTAGTATAAATACTTAAAGTATTTTCGTATAAGTACCAAATGTATTTTCGTATTAATACTATATACCTACCGTATAAATACCGTACGCGTGAACAGTACCTTTGACCGAAATAGTAACTTTGACTGGAACAGTAACTTTGACTGGAATAGTAACTTTGACCATTGACTTTGACTTTATATCAACGGACTCATTTTGACGAGACGGATTCAACGGCGAAAGCCTTTTTCACAAATTTTCAAATCGGGAATCAAAATTAAGCTTTTCAAACCAAACTCTTACTCAATTGAAGTTGTTTCAAAATCCTAAGCGTGATATTTCATTTTACGTTATAATCTTTCGTGTAAGATTAATCATTTGTCTGAATTCTTTTTCTGATAAGGGTGATCCTTCTTGAGCAATGTTCTTTCTTATCAATTATGTGATTCATTACTTACACTCGATCCTGCTTTCATGATGTATTATGGTATTAATGATTATTAGATTTTACCATGAGATTTCGTTACCTATTATGACATGCTTCGATAAAGTTTTGTCCTGATCGTATGATATCATTATGTGCTATTGAATGTTTTGAGGTGGTTTCAACGTGCTTCTGTGACTATATGGTTTGAGGATAGAAACTTATAGTTATTCACCACTTACAGGTGAAGTTTGGATACTGAGGCTCCAGTATTATTGCATAATACCATTTTCTGTAGGTGAGGTTTAAATCTATTTTCAACTGGAACCATGAAATATGTATGTATGCAAAACGTTTGAAAACAACCCCTAAAGGTTTTAAAGATCCTTGTTTTCAAAGATAAACGTTTCCCTTCTTAGGGCACTGTTTCATTTTAAAGATACTCTGTTTTGTTTAAAGATAATGTTTTCTGATATTCCATTTGTTTAAAGTTGTACCGTTTTGATTAACGAGCAATGAGTAATGTTTTGGATTTCTGTTCTGATCAACGTTTAGTTTCTGGATTTTGTGTGCTTTATGCACTTCTGAAATTTTGGACAATGCAAGCTTTGGATATACTGTTCTGTTGGGCCCTGACGGTATGGTTGAGTAGTAGACCGGGAGGCGTGCGCCAATGGCTACTATGATACTGGCCGTCGTACGACCTTGATGATGGTTTAATCGGAGGTTGGTTATTCCACATCGAAGGTCGGGAGAGGTGGATGTAATTCCTCCCATTCCTGTTTACGTCACCGCGGGGTAGCTCCCTGGGCGCGACAACTGGAGGAAGAAGGATGGTGCATGTGATTATGGGTATCGGGATCCTAACCGGTCTCGATACCAACTCTGTTAATGTTTTTGGGAGTAAAGGTTGGAGAACGCCTAGCTTGCGGGCAAATTCTGTTTTTAAAGACTGGTTCATATTTTGAAAAATATACCCAATAGCTTATTCCTATTTTGTAAAGTATATATGAACCGGAAACTCTGATGTGTGCGCATGTGTGTGCTTTCTTGGAAATCCTGTTCCAAAGTAATGTTTTGATGTTCCGTTCTGAAATAAAGTGTTAAAGTAAAGTTTTGAAATTCAGCATTAAAGTACCGTTTTGAAGTAAAACCTTTTCTGAAAAGTCTAAAGTTTTGAGTATTTATATGATTCCAAAATTATGCCTCACTTAGTCCCTTTGACTAATACCTCTCCCCGTTTTCTAACCTCATGGTTTCAGGTTCTGCGTTTGCTGGTTGGTTGGTACCTTGAAGCATAGGAAATCTTATGTTGTACTCTTTCGGTCAGGTTCTTTTGAACCATCTTAAATTCCACTCACTTGTTGTTATCGTATTGTTCTGTTAGGCCTTAATCAGCTTAGTCTCTTGTATCCTTGTTATTGTTTCCAAAAGTTTTAAAATGCCCATATTTCTGCTGCAAAGTTTTCTTTTAGTACTCTGATCCTATAATGTATAGTCCGTTCGCCGGCGTGCCTTTTGGGTGCTAGGCTCCTATTCACTCGAGAGGTATGACGGTGCGGGGTTGTGGTACCTTCGGGGTGCTACAGCTGAAGTGGTATCAGAGCCCCAGGTTGCGGAAATCTGGGGTTCATAGAGTCTCATAAGTATCCTCGTGTCTTTAGTGCTTAAATTGTGATCGATCACTGTTTGGGGCGGCCGACCAGCATGTGATTTGTTACAATTGTAGTACTGAAACCCTTCCTTAATCGAGTTAACAATCTAGTTTTGATCAACATCAAAATTTCAAGTTTCATAGGGTCTTTTAGTACTTTTTGAAAATTTTCGATTCATTAGTGGTTACGGTTGTGAAATTGATATCTCATTCCTTCTTCTACTCACTCTCCTACTTTTGAAAATTCTTTACTTAATCTTCCCAGTCTGTTCATGTCTAAAGTCTTAGAGTTGCTTCAAGATACCGACAAGGCCGATATATTACGTGTTTCATGTGCATAATCCATTACTTATTATTGATTATTGAGTATTGTTGAACTATTGTTCAATGTTTTGACCTATACTGGCTAATTGTTAGTTGATGATCAATGAAATACATTTGTTGCCTGAATATTGCTATACTCAATACTGATTGGTTGTTGTTCCCTACATTGATAAGTACTTGTTATTTGTTATTAATTGCTCAGTGATATGTATACTTGCTTCATGAATATTGCCTCTGTGATATTCTGTGAACCATTCTTGACCCACATGCATTACATTTTAATTGAGGTTCTTAACTTCACAAAGTACATTCCTTGGAATAAAATGGGAACTCTGATTTCATTAACATGACCAGAAGAACGGTACACGTTCTTAACACGCCAGTTAAGGTTCTATAACCCTGGCGCCATGCATTAACTTCATCAAAACTTTATGTGTGCATACTTGTTCTTGTTGAGTACTTGGTCATGCAAACATCGTGGTAAAATCTCTCTTGGGATTTGTTTTTTTTACACAATTGGTATATAAACACTACCCTATAAGAGTTGGTAATCAGTTTTATCCGACGGATCTTATCACACTTCTAATGACGAGATACGGAATCATACTGGGTATGGATTGGCTCTAGAAGTACCATGCTAAGTTGGATTATTTCAAAAAGGAGGTCAGCTTAGGAAAAGATATAAGTTGGACAATAAATGGAAAGGAAAAGCAATCATCAATAGTCTTTGTAATAGAGGCGAGGAGGATGGAAGGGAACTATAGGGTTTGTTGCTTATCTCTTGAACTGACCAAAGGATTAAATTAAATTGGAAGATGTTGATATTATTAATGAGTTCTTAGAGGTGTTACCCGAACACCTGGACTTGTTACTTCCAGACCATGAATTGAAGTTCATGATTGAGACAGTTCCGGGAGCCAAACCATTTTCCAAAACACCATATCAGATGGCACCTGCTGAACTTTAAGAGCTAAGAAAGCGACTTGACGAGTTGATAGAAGTAGGTTATATTCGACCGAGTACATCACCTTGGAGAGCACCTGTATTATTTGTCAAGAAGAAGGACGGATCTTTACGACTTTGTATCGACTATCGGGAGCTCAACAGAATGACGGTGAAGAACAAGTATCTTCTCCCTCATATCGAATAGTTATTTGATATACTCCATGGATCTCGAGTATACTCCAAGTTAGATTTGAGACAAGGATACTATCAGTTGAAGGTGAAAGCGGAAGATATTCCCAAAACAACTTTTAATAGTCGCTACGACATTTTGAGTTTGTGGTGATGCCATTTGGATTGACGAACGCCCCAGCTGCATTCATGGACATGAAGCATCGGATTTTTCGACCATTCCTCGACAAGTTTGTCGTAATCTTCGTAGACGATATTCTAGTCTTTTCCAAGACACCAGAGGAACATGCAGAGCATCTTTGATTGGTGCTAGGCACTTTGCTGGATCACAAGCTATACGCAAAATTCAGCAAATGTGAGTTTTGGATTGGAAAAGGTCACATTCTTGGGGCATATCATATCGGGTTCAGGGGTCGAAGTTAATCCCTCGAAGATTGAAACGATTATGAACTGGAAACAATCAAGGAACCCTTCAGAAGTGAGAAGCTTTTTGGGACTCGCAGGCTACTATAGAAGATTCGTGCAAGATTTTCCAAGATAGCTGCACCACTTTCAAGATTAACAAAAAAAAAAAAAAAAAAAAAAAAAAAAAAAAAAAAAGAAGGAAAGTTCGAATGAACAGAAAAGTGCGAACAGAGTTTCCAGGAATTAAAGAAGAGGTTGACGACAGCACCAGTACTAGCGTTACTAGAAGAAAATGAAGGTTACATTGTCTATACTGATGCCTCAAAAGAAGGATTGGGTAGTGTTCTATTGTAACATGAAAAAGTGATAGCTTATGCATCAAGAAAGACGACATGAAGTTAACTACCCTACACACGATTTGGAGCTAACGTCTTCGCCCTTGCCAAATGGAGACATTATCTTTATGGGGTTACATTTGAAGTCTTTACAGATCATAAGAGTTTGCGTTATTTATTCACTCAAAAGGAGTTGAATATGCGACAAAGGAGGTGGATGGAGTTTCTAGAAGACTATGATTGTATAATTCAGTACCATCCAGGAAAAGCTAATGTGGTAGCGGATGCACTAAGTCGAAAGGCTAGTTTAGCACTGATCACAGGAGATTTTACAAAGAGCAGAAGGGAACCTGTACAAGTGATATCAAGAGCCAGATTGGCTAACCTAGTCATCTTGTCACCATTAAAGGAGAAAATTCTAGAAACACAGGCTACAGACGACTGAATTAAGAAATGTTTGAATTATAAGGAAAAAGATAACGAAACAAAATTTAGAAAAGGTGAAGATGGAATCTTGATATACAAAGGTAGAGTTTGTGTGCCATCTGAAATTAGAAAGGAAATATTGGATGAGACACATAAAACATGATATACGATACATCCTGCAGGGGCAAAGATGTATAAGGATCTCAAGGAGCATTTCTGGTGGAATGGAATGAAAAGAGATATCGCTGAATATGTCAAGAAATGCTTAACTTCTCAAAAGGTTAAAGAAGAACATCAAAAGTCGGTTGGAAAATTACAACCATTGCTAATTTATACATGCAAATGAGAGCATATAACTATGGATTTTATCACCGGGTTAACTAAGGTTAAAGGAGGACAAGACAACATTTGGGTCATAGTCGATAGATTGACTAAGTCAGCACATTTTCTGCTGGTAAAGACCACGATTAAGGTTAACACCTTAGCCAAGTTATACCATCAGGAGATTGTGAGATTGCACTGGATACCAACTAATATAGTATCTGATAGGGATCCAAAGTTTACATCACAACTTTGGCAGAGTATTCAAGAATTGATGGGAAAGAAGTTAAACTTCAGTACAACAGCACATCCTCACAGAGATGGACAGTCAGAAAGATTGATTAAGTACCTGAAAGATCTGCTAAGAGTGTGCACGTTGGATTTCCCAGATAATTGGAAGGATTGTCTGCCACTTGTGGAGTTTGCATACAATAACAGTTATCAAGCTTCGATTCAAACAGCTCCTTATGAAGCTTTATATGGAAGAAAGTGTAGATCTCCGTTATATTGGGATTTGGACGAAGCAAGATGGACCCCTGAGAAAACCAAAAGACCAAAAGTCATTGAGTGGATAGAGAAAGCTACTAAAAAGATTAAGATTATTCAGCAAAGAATGAAGGTTGCTCAAGATAGACAAAAGAGTTACGCAGACAGAAAGGAGAAGGGATTTGGAGTTTGATGTTGGTAAGAAAGCGTTTTTAAAGGCATCGCCAAGGAAAGGGTTCGCAAGAATTGGAAAAGGTGGAAAATTGAACCCTAGATACATAGGACCCTTTGAGATACTGGAACGTATGGGTCCAACAGCGTATCGCCTGGACTTACCAGCAAGCTTATCAGGAATTCATAATGTATTTCATTTATCCCACCTTCGTAACTACTTTACTGATGAGAGACAGGTGGTACTAGTAGAGGAACTCCTATTAGAACCTAATCTAACCTATGTGTTGAAACCAACAAGGATCTTGGATAGGAAATTCCAAGAGTTAAGAAATAGGAAGGTGTTATGGAAAGGACATGGTACTGAGGAAGCCACCTGGGAAACTGAAGAAAAGATACAGAAGCACTACCTGAGTTATTCACAGATCGAGAAAAGAATCTGAGGACAGATTCTTCTTAAGGAGGGGAGATTGTAATAGCCCGGATCGGGGCCTGGTCGTAAACGGTAAGTTAAGGGTATCGTAAGAGCGTTTATAGACCTTGATCCATATTTAAAACACTTCATGCATTGCATCTTTAAGTGAAATATGTGCTCTTTTGTGATATTATGTTATTTCGAGGAAATTCGGCACCAAAACCCTAAAGTACTATTTATTTCCCGAACCACTTCTGCTCCGTTTTGTCAATGAAATTTTAAAGGATCAAAACTCATGATTTTAATCATTCAAACTTGTTTTTCAAGTCCCGAGAACCTTTCATGAATTTTTGAAGCAATTTATGATTTTCTTTTGAAGTTACTATTCACCGCCGAAATGAACTTTTGATCGGTACACCGGTTACCCTTCAATATTATACTTAAAACGACCCTTGAATTATTTCATGAATTTTGATATGATTTTCAAGCCCTAATTCCGACCCTAGCTCGAGTAGTAAACGAAAACGTTTAACAAATAAATTACTATTTATTTCAAGAATTAGAATTTTTAAACCGTATATCCGATTTTGACGTATGAATAATCGTTTCGAAGGAAATTTTATTTCCCGAACTTTGAACACTTTTCCCACTTTCATAGTTGCTCGTTTGAAGGTGAAATGACCTAAATACCCTTTTTCTATCATTTTATATTTACTTTTGAAAGAAAATCTAATTTTCTTAAAATTACACATAGTGCCCCGTTTGTCCCTACCACAATTACTAATTGATGATTAGCCCCTCATTACATCTATAAATAAGAACATTGGGCAATCACTTTCCTTGTTCAGCAGTAGCTTTCGAATTCCCATTCTGAAGGTGAGTTTCCTTTTCTTTTTGTTTTACTTTATTTAAATTATGTTTTAGTTTATTTAATTTATGTTTTATTTATATTTTAGTTTTAGATTTTAATTTATGTTTTATTTTAGATTTATTTTATGCATAAATTATGTGTTTAAAATTATGCTTTAAATTCATGAATTACATGATTTATGTTTTATAAATTATAGTTTGTAAATTAAATGTTACATGATTTAATTAGGCTACAATTTAATTATGTGACACCTATTATGACATGTTATATGTTACATTTAATTATAATTTATTCCGACTTAGGTAATTTGATATGATACATGATTTAAATTGTATTACATGTTACATGTTATGTTACAATTACAATATGATCATAGTAATTTAAATTTATTACATGACTTATGATATAATTAAATAATGTTACATGTTTATAATATATAGTTTTAATTGTTACATGTTTAGTTAATGTTACCTTAACCAATTGATATAAGTTATAGTATACATGTATAAAATACGTATACATATTAGTTTTCCTACGTATAATACGGTATGTATTTTTGTATAAATACCAAATGTATTTTTAGTATAAATACTTAATGTATTTTCATAAATACCAAATGTATTTTAGTATAAATACTTAAAGTATTTTCGTATAAGTACCAAATGTATTTTCGTATTAATACTATATACCTACCGTATAAATACCGTACGCGTGAACAGTACCTTTGACCGAAATAGTAACTTTGACTGGAACAGTAACTTTGACTGGAATAGTAACTTTGACCATTGACTTTGACTTTATATCAACGGACTCATTTTGACGAGACGGATTCAACGGCGAAAGCCTTTTTCACAAATTTTCAAATCGGGAATCAAAATTAAGCTTTTCAAACCAAACTCTTACTCAATTGAAGTTGTTTCAAAATCCTAAGCGTGATATTTCATTTTACGTTATAATCTTTCGTGTAAGATTAATCATTTGTCTGAATTCTTTTTCTGATAAGGGTGATCCTTCTTGAGCAATGTTCTTTCTTATCAATTATGTGATTCATTACTTACACTCGATCCTGCTTTCATGATGTATTATGGTATTAATGATTATTAGATTTTACCATGAGATTTCGTTACCTATTATGACATGCTTCGATAAAGTTTTGTCCTGATCGTATGATATCATTATGTGCTATTGAATGTTTTGAGGTGGTTTCAACGTGCTTCTGTGACTATATGGTTTGAGGATAGAAACTTATAGTTATTCACCACTTACAGGTGAAGTTTGGATACTGAGGCTCCAGTATTATTGCATAATACCATTTTCTGTAGGTGAGGTTTAAATCTATTTTCAACTGGAACCATGAAATATGTATGTATGCAAAACGTTTGAAAACAACCCCTAAAGGTTTTAAAGATCCTTGTTTTCAAAGATAAACGTTTCCCTTCTTAGGGCACTGTTTCATTTTAAAGATACTCTGTTTTGTTTAAAGATAATGTTTTCTGATATTCCATTTGTTTAAAGTTGTACCGTTTTGATTAACGAGCAATGAGTAATGTTTTGGATTTCTGTTCTGATCAACGTTTAGTTTCTGGATTTTGTGTGCTTTATGCACTTCTGAAATTTTGGACAATGCAAGCTTTGGATATACTGTTCTGTTGGGCCCTGACGGTATGGTTGAGTAGTAGACCGGGAGGCGTGCGCCAATGGCTACTATGATACTGGCCGTCGTACGACCTTGATGATGGTTTAATCGGAGGTTGGTTATTCCACATCGAAGGTCGGGAGAGGTGGATGTAATTCCTCCCATTCCTGTTTACGTCACCGCGGGGTAGCTCCCTGGGCGCGACAACTGGAGGAAGAAGGATGGTGCATGTGATTATGGGTATCGGGATCCTAACCGGTCTCGATACCAACTCTGTTAATGTTTTTGGGAGTAAAGGTTGGAGAACGCCTAGCTTGCGGGCAAATTCTGTTTTTAAAGACTGGTTCATATTTTGAAAAATATACCCAATAGCTTATTCCTATTTTGTAAAGTATATATGAACCGGAAACTCTGATGTGTGCGCATGTGTGTGCTTTCTTGGAAATCCTGTTCCAAAGTAATGTTTTGATGTTCCGTTCTGAAATAAAGTGTTAAAGTAAAGTTTTGAAATTCAGCATTAAAGTACCGTTTTGAAGTAAAACTGTGACACCCCGATTTTGAAAAAATCGGAAGCAGGTAATAATAATTTAAGAAAAAAAATAAATAAATAAACAAAAATAAAAATAAAATAAAATTGATAATATGCATCTTAGGAAACATTTTATTTCATGCATTCATAATACGTGTTATTTTAAATGAAAATTTTAAATTTGGAGTGTATGTGTGTTTCATTTATTTAGTTTCGAATATTCCCATAATTTTATTATCTGACTTATTGTTTCCTACATGCATTTAATTATATTTCATGGATTTTATTTTTAATTATTTGCTATAATGTGTTTATTTTATATAATAAAAATTAGAATGATCCTAGCCTTGATTTCTTAGATTAAGGTAAGGTTAGGATTTAATCTTAGTTTTATATATTTTTATTTTTAGGAGATAATGGAATTCACTAGAAAAGTTTTTTTTTCCTATTAAACCCCAACCATTGGATCTCTCTTACAAATGGAAGGCCAAGATTTAAAGTTTTGGAAAAATTAATCCCTACCTTCCAAGTTTTAAAACAAATGGAGAGTGTAGATTTAAAGTTAAAAATGTAATTATTACACTACATCTTGTAAAACAAATGTATGGCTAGGATTTATTATTGGACAACTCATGATTTCCTCTCCTATAGCAAGCCGGGGTACTTGCAGACAACCATTTTTCCCATTTTACTTCATCTTGTCATTTTAAAATCGAAGAAAGGGAGCCGTGAGGAATTTCAGCAACAAAACCAAGCACCACATATTTCTTGGGGAAAAAATCATAAAAATCTCACCTAGCATCCCATATCTTCAAGGTAAATAATTTTCCATGGGTCATAAATTGATTTTTGTGATTTTTATATATGTATTAAATGTTTGAAATTTGTGTAAATAGAAAATTTTGTGATTTTAATTTCTTGTGCAAAATAATGGATGGGTATAACCTTATTAGCCTCTAGTTAGTTTAATATCTCCACTATGAGTAAATTTTCTTATTTTCCTAAAATTTATGAAAACCTAGTTTTCTTAACATGAGATTATGTGAAATTTTATTACAAGTCTTGATATGTGTTGGTGCAAATTTAGGGATTTCAAGTTTAGAGGTCTAAATATGGCGATTTGCTAAGTTTGGAAAATTTCTCCCAAATTAACAAAATCCACGTGATGACTTGATGTGGGCCTTTAGTTGAAGATGTAATTAGATTTATATTATTTTAAAATAATAATAAATAAGTTATATGTGATAGGATATGGCTGAGACACGGAAACTATTTGATATGCATGGATAGTGATTTTATGGAATTGCCAACTGACATGTTGAAGATTAATTGTAAATGAGAATTATGTAGTGCTCATCTATCAGCCATTAATTGATGATTTGTAATACTTTGGAGAATAAATTTAATAATTTTAAATATGTGTACAAAGGACAATTCGTGATTCGTTTGTTATAACTTTGGAATTGGAAATTGGAATTGATTTTAAGCTTTAATGATCATCATTCACGCAGAGCCACTTTTATCAAAATGTTTGTTAATTGTTAATACAATTCTTATGTTATATGATCTTACCGTATAATCATGCACCAGTTAGTTTGGTTCATAACAGTTATCATTCATTTGAATGTATTTAAATGGTTAATGAATTACTTGAATCTAAATGATACTTTGTGCTTATCCTTGACTTAAATGAAAACTTGAGCTATCTTAGAGTTATGTGTATCGGGTAGATATCATAAGTCGGGTTATACTAGGACTGAGAGTTGTTCGAAACTTACCCTATTTACTTTCATTCAGGTTTTCGAGATCAAGATCACAAGTTGGTGAGGAAATTTAAAAATTATTTTTATTTTAGTTTCATTTCAAATTATAATTATAATATTATTAGATATTATAAAATATAAGCCTTCATAAGACCTTCATTCCCTTATTTGTTTTCTCTCATCCCTAATAATATATTCTAATTAGATATTTATTCAATATTTGCTCTTACTTTAAATCAAATGGTTTTACATACAAATGATCTTCATATCTATATGTATTGCATTAATGAAATGAGTTGGTTTTCCAAAATGATAAGTCTTTCAAATTTTATCATACGAGCTAATCACCAAGTTTCAGTTACTATTACTCTTGGGGACGCCTAAGAGAAGTTCGGGCCCAGGGTATTGCTTTTAACAGACCGATCGGGCGGTTCGGGCCGTCGATCGTGTGTGTCTGAAACAATCCCAATTCAGTTGTAGCTTGGCGTGATGTGTGTCTGGAGGTAGAACACGGAAGTCAAGTTATTTAGGTGTCTCACGGGCACGTGAGATCCTATCAGTCAGGTCGAGGGCACTCGACAACGGTGTTCAGGATTTTATTGCTTTTGATTTTTTTTCTGGTGATAGGGTGGCATTTGCATACAGCTCGTATCAATCGTTCACATATCATGATATTCTTATTTGTCTTGACTTACATCTATTAATTTGAAGTTCCGACTACCTCACTAAGTCTCTTTTGGACTTATTCCTTTCTTTTAACCCTCATTTCAGATCTTACTCAGCCAAGGGAGATAATAGGTGAGGAGAGCGAAGGGTAGCTTGGGATTCGTGCTCCTACTTGCTTCGTTGGCTTCTTTTGTCAGTTTATCGTACTATATCTATAACTAGGATGTTATACTCTTTTGGCTTGATACTACGAACTTCTTATCTGTGCAGGGTGTTATATGAATAGTTGTATGTAAATTATGTTAGCTTTTGCAGTATCCTGGTTGAACCCTTGTAGTAAATTATGCTATTTTGGTGATGAATACAGATGTATGTATGACTTTTGTTTGTAATTATGATAACATTTTAGGTTTGTACTACTTTGTCTTTTATTTAGTCAAACGCTTAGCGGTCAAACTAGGGGAAGCTTCTAGCTAACTCTAGTGCGATCGTGCGGGCGTCGTCTCTTCCGGCCCTTTTCCATGGCCTACGGAGGGGCGTCGCAGTGGTGGTATCAGAGCTTCGGTTCTGATTGAGTCTTGAGTTACGTGTTTGTGTTTTCAAGTCTTATAAGTTGTTTGTATGTTGCTACTTGCTCCTATGTGTTTATTTGTTATTGATTACTCAGAGTCGAGCCAAATGTGTGGTAGCAGGATGGCAGGTAGGGATGATTCTCCACCGAGACTTATCATGGTGAGGAGGGTTCCAAGGATGCTGTACAATCCTTACACCAGACAGACTGTTAGCGGACGTGGGCGTGGGCGCGGGCGCCCTATCCTTAGAGGAGCTTATCCCAACAGGGTTGTCCATTCTCTGGAGGCGGATCGTGACACTTATTTCTTTGAGGGTCCCGGTTCAGTCCTAGCTCGGGAGCTGGATGCTGAGCGCCACCGTACCTTAGAGCTGCAGCAGCAGTTGGCAGATATGACCCATCAGGCTGAGACCGCACAGACAGAGGCACAGTGCCAAAGGGGGTTTGCACAGGAGCTGCAGGCTATTCTGAGTCACGTTGCTAGTGAGCGTGATCATTACCGCACTTACTGGTTGGAGGCCCATAAGGTATTTGAGGAGGCTGCCCATGTCGTTATGAGAGAGACTAGTGCTCGATCCGATGAGGGGCCGAGCTCAGCTACTCACTTATCCCTCCAGCTGCCTGCCCTCCCTGCTCCCGCACTTTCTGGTGTTAGAGTTGATACCCCGTGATTGAGGGGTTTGCAGGAGTCATTTTGTGGAGTCCCTTTTGTCTGTATATATGAAACATTCTGGTCTATGTGTTTAGGGTATATCTGATGTGACCAGCGTACTATGACTAGTAGGTTGACTGTGTGCTAGGTGGTACATATTTGGCTATGTGGTAGCTGCTGATCTTTTGACTGAGCGATAGGTGTAGATATGTAAATATGTGGTAATTGCAGCTCTTTTGACTGAATGGTAGATCTGATAGCCTGTAGGTGGTACTAAATTATATGAACATTGTACTACCCATTTTGTTATTGTATATATATCACGGGTTGTCTGAAATTGTGTACTTTATTTAAATTAAATTATGTGCTTTGCATTAACATCATATCACATCATCTATATATCGTCATATGCATAACAGAATGGCACCAAGAAGGGCATGGCATCAACCCGACGCTCCTACAGACAATAACAGAGATGAGGCGGAACGAGGTGGTCAGAGGAGACGTCGTACTGAAACAGAGGATTTAGTGGATGTTGTAAGACAGCTTGTGCAGACTGTAAATCAACAACACCAGTATCAACAGCAGCAACAACAGCAACAGCAACAACCACCTATGCCACAGGGTCGAACAGAGAATACCAAACAAGAGAAAATGGACAGGTTTCTTAGATTCCACCCACCAAAGTTCTTTGGAGAACCTGATGACCGAAAAGCTGAGAATTGGATGGCCGCAATAGAGAAAATATTTCGGTTGCTACAGTGTGATGAGCAAGAAAAGGTGGAATATGCGGTATATCTGATGGAAAGTGCTGCTTGTTATTGGTGGCAGTTGACTGAACAGAAATGGGAGGAAGAACAGACCCCTAGAACCTGGGCTAACTTTAAATTGGAGTTTATGGCGAAGTTTATTCCTCAAGTTAAGAAGGATGCTCGTGAAAAGGAATTTATGAATCTGATTCAGGGCAACTCTACTGTTGGTCAGTATGAAGCAAATTTTGTTCGCCTATTACCGTACGCACCTCACATCATGGCAGATGGACGTAGAAAGATTCAGAAATTTGTTGAAGGACTCAGACCTGAGCTACAGTGGGCACTAATGACAGCAAATCTTGATACTTACACCAGAGCGGTTGAAACAGCGATGGATGTTGAAGCCAGAATGAGAAATATTCGCCAGATTACCCAAAAAGTTGAGAGAAATAAAGCATCTGGGTCTGGAGGAAAAAGTATGGGTTCAAACAAGTCTGTTGGTAATTCAGCTCAAAAGTCAGTCACGAAATCCACCAAAGCACGATCAGGGTAACAGGGCACCACATCTGAGCAGAAAAAGTGTGCTTATTGTGATAATCCATACCACACCGAGGATAATTATTGGAGGAAGTTGGGAAAATGTATTGCTTGTGGAGCCGATGAGCATCAGATTAAGGACTGTCCAAAAGTTCGGGGGAATCAGCCAAATCAAGGTGTTGGGCGAGGAAGACCTACTAATAATAATAACCCACCGGGAAAGCCTACAGTCAAAGCACGTGCATATGCCCTTGGAGGAGGCGAAAATCCAGATCCTAGTGCTGTGGTGGAAGGTACGCTATACATTCATGACATGCATGTTAAAGCTTTATTTGACCCTGGTGCCACACGTTCTTTCATTGCATCTCATTGCATACATCAGTTAGACTTAGAATTAGAAAAATTGCCATATTTCTTCGAAGTCACATCTCCCATGGGTACATGCCTTTTTACCAACCGTATGATCAGAGATTGTCCAGTACAATTAGAAGGTAGATGTTATCCAGCAGATTTGATCGAATTGGCAATCAATGGTTACGATGTTATTTTGGGAATGGATTGGCTATACAAGTACCAAGCACAGCTAGACTGCTACAATAAAAGGGTTAAGTTGGGGACTCACGAATCACAAGAATCAGAAACAGTGAAACAAGTTGCAGAAGCGATACCGATGATTTCCTCTTCAGAAGTTGAGAGAGATATTCACGATGGATCTACGATTGTTATTGCTTATATTTTGAATAAACCAAAGGATCAAGTTCGGTTGGAAGAGGTACCAGTGGTTAAAGAGTTTCCTGAGGTATTTCCGGAGACCTTGGAGACCCTGCCGCCACAACGGGAATTAGAGTTTGTGATTGATTTGCTTCCGGGAGCTGAGCCTTTTTCCAAAACCCCCTATCGGATGGCAGCATCAGAATTGCAAGAATTGAAGAAGCAACTGGAGGAATTGACCAAGTGTGGATACATTAGACCGAGCACTTCTCCGTGGGGAGCACCTGTACTCTTTGTTAAGAAAAAGGACGGGTCATTAAGGATGTGCATTGATTATCGAGAGCTTAATCGGATGACGATAAAGAACAAGTATCCTTTACCTCATATTGAAGAATTGTTTGATTTGCTGCAAGATTCGAAAGTTTACTCTAAATTGGATTTGAGGCAGGGATATTACCAGCTACGAATAAAAGAAGAAGATATTCCGAAAACCGGATTCAACACTAGGTATGGCCATTTTGAATTTGTGGTTATGCCATTTGGACTGACCAATGCACCAGCAGCTTTCATGGATTTAATGCATCGTGTCTTTCATCCGTATCTGGATCAATTTGTGGTCATCTTCATCGATGATATATTGGTTTACTCAAAGACTCCAGAAGATCATGCCGAGCATTTGCAGATGGTACTCAGAACTTTGAAAGAGCATAAGTTATACGCCAAATTCAGCAAGTGTGACTTCTGGTTAGACCGTGTAACCTTTTTGGGACATGTTATTTCTAAGGATGGAATCGAGGTAGATCCGTCGAAAATAGAAGCAGTGAATAATTGGAAACAACCTACAACACCTACAGAAGTTCGAAGTTTTCTCGGATTGGCAGGATACTACCGGCGATTTGTTAAGGATTTTTCCAAAATTGCAGAGCCGTTAACGCAACTAACTCGTAAGGATGTTCCTTTTCAGTGGACGGATAAATGTGAGAGAAGTTTTCAAGAACTCAAGAAGAGATTGACGACAGCCCCGATTTTAGCCTTACCGGATGGATCCGATGGGTTTGTGGTCTATACCGATGCTTCAAAAGAAGGTTTAGGATGTGTCCTGATGCAGAAAGGAAAAGTGATCGCCTACGCATCTCGAAAGCTCCGAACACATGAACAGAAATATCCAACTCATGATCTCGAATTAGCAGCAATTATTTTTGCATTGGCCAAGTGGAGGCATTATTTGTATGGAGCATCGTTCGAGGTGTACACTGACCACAAGAGCTTGATATATTTGTTCACCCAAAAGAATTTAAACCTGCGCCAACGTAGGTGGATGGAACTTCTGGAAGACTATGATTGCAAGATACTATATCACCCAGGAAAGGCCAACATAGTGGCAGATGCACTCAGCAGAAAGGCCGAATTATCTCAGATATCAGTTCAGGACTCAGGATCTCTCGATAGTACGGATAAAGTGACTTTTCAATCCCAAGTATGTTTCATGCGCTTAAGCCTACAACCAGAGTTGATTAATCGTATCAGGGATGCTCAAATATCAGACGACTGGTGCCAAAGTCAACTACTCAAGGAAGAATTAAAAGAGTCATCGACGCTACAACTAGATGAAATGGGTATTGTGAGACACGAAAATCGAATCTACGTTCCAGCTAGTCTGCAGAAAGAGATCTTAGAGGAAGCACATAAAACGGCCTATACGGTTCATCCAGGAGGAACCAAAATGTACCAAGATCTTAAGAGGCAGTATTGGTGGAGTGGAATGAAGCGAGACATTGCTGATTTTGTGCAGAAATGTTTAACTTGTCAAAAAGTTAAAGGAGAACATCAGAAACCTGCAGGATTGTTGCAACCACTCCCAATACCAACATGGAAGTGGGATCAAATCACCATGGATTTTCTGATAGGATTGCCAAGAGTTCGAGGTGGTTATAACAGTATTTGGGTAATCGTGGATCGGTTGATGAAATCAGCACATTTTCTAGCAATCAAGACCACCGACAAAGTGGAGAAGTTAGCCGACCTTTATACTCAAGAAATTGTCAAGTTACATGGAATTCCAACAAGTATTGTATCAGATCGAGATCCTAAATTCACTTCACAGCTATGGCAAGATGTTCAAAAACATTTGGGAACGAAATTACAGTTTAGTACCGCTGCACATCCGCAAACAGATGGTCAATCTGAAAGACTAATTGGCTATCTTGAGGACATGTTGAGAATTTGTGTGTTGGATAACAACCAAAGTTGGAATAAATATCTACCGTTAATCGAGTTTGCCTATAATAACAGTTATCAAGCATCAATCAAGATGGCTCCATATGAAGCACTCTACGGCCGAAAGTGTAGATCTCCTTTATATTGGGATCTTGATGATTGGAGACAAACAATAGATGGAAAATACCGAGCGACCAAGCCAGACTGTATACAAGATGCAATTGAAAAAGTCCAACAAATCCGACAGCGAATGAAAGAAGCCCAAGACCGTCAGAAAAGTTATGCTGATCGCCGAAGGAAGAAATTGGAATTTGAAGTGGGAGACCAAGTGTTTCTTAAGCTTTCTCCGAGAAAAGGATTCGTCAGAGTTGGAAAAGGAGGAAAACTAAACCCTCGCTACATCGGACCTTTCGAGATTATTGAACGAATAGGGGAGGTGGCCTACCGGTTAGATCTACCGCCAAGTTTAACCGGAATTCACAATGTTTTCCACGTTTCACAACTAAGAAAGTACTATCCGGATGAATCCCACATTGTTTCTCCAGAGGAAATACCGATTGAGCCTAACCTTTCGTATCTTGAGAAACCAGTTCAGATCTTAGACCGAAAGTTC
The DNA here is from genome assembly GCA_037501455.1 of Lantana camara. Lineage (NCBI taxonomy): Eukaryota > Viridiplantae > Streptophyta > Magnoliopsida > Lamiales > Verbenaceae > Lantana > Lantana camara. The sequence continues at coordinate 2,598,325 of CM074865.1, forward strand.
AAAGTACTCCGAAACAAACAGATACCTATCGTCAAAGTTTTGTGGCGAAATCAGAAAACTGAAGAGGCAACATGGGAACTTGAAGAGAAAATACGTCACCACCATCCAGATTTGTTCAGTGAAGCAGAAGAGAATCTGGGGACAGATTCTTTCTAAGGGGGGGAGAGTTGTGACACCCCGATTTTGAAAAAATCGGAAGCAGGTAATAATAATTTAAGAAAAAAAATAAATAAATAAACAAAAATAAAAATAAAATAAAATTGATAATATGCATCTTAGGAAACATTTTATTTCATGCATTCATAATACGTGTTATTTTAAATGAAAATTTTAAATTTGGAGTGTATGTGTGTTTCATTTATTTAGTTTCGAATATTCCCATAATTTTATTATCTGACTTATTGTTTCCTACATGCATTTAATTATATTTCATGGATTTTATTTTTAATTATTTGCTATAATGTGTTTATTTTATATAATAAAAATTAGAATGATCCTAGCCTTGATTTCTTAGATTAAGGTAAGGTTAGGATTTAATCTTAGTTTTATATATTTTTATTTTTAGGAGATAATGGAATTCACTAGAAAAGTTTTTTTTTCCTATTAAACCCCAACCATTGGATCTCTCTTACAAATGGAAGGCCAAGATTTAAAGTTTTGGAAAAATTAATCCCTACCTTCCAAGTTTTAAAACAAATGGAGAGTGTAGATTTAAAGTTAAAAATGTAATTATTACACTACATCTTGTAAAACAAATGTATGGCTAGGATTTCTTATTGGACAACTCATGATTTCCTCTCCTATAGCAAGCCGGGGTACTTGCAGACAACCATTTTTCCCATTTTACTTCATCTTGTCATTTTAAAATCGAAGAAAGGGAGCCGTGAGGAATTTCAGCAACAAAACCAAGCACCACATATTTCTTGGGGAAAAAATCATAAAAATCTCACCTAGCATCCCATATCTTCAAGGTAAATAATTTTCCATGGGTCATAAATTGATTTTTGTGATTTTTATATATGTATTAAATGTTTGAAATTTGTGTAAATAGAAAATTTTGTGATTTTAATTTCTTGTGCAAAATAATGGATGGGTATAACCTTATTAGCCTCTAGTTAGTTTAATATCTCCACTATGAGTAAATTTTCTTATTTTCCTAAAATTTATGAAAACCTAGTTTTCTTAACATGAGATTATGTGAAATTTTATTACAAGTCTTGATATGTGTTGGTGCAAATTTAGGGATTTCAAGTTTAGAGGTCTAAATATGGCGATTTGCTAAGTTTGGAAAATTTCTCCCAAATTAACAAAATCCACGTGATGACTTGATGTGGGCCTTTAGTTGAAGATGTAATTAGATTTATATTATTTTAAAATAATAATAAATAAGTTATATGTGATAGGATATGGCTGAGACACGGAAACTATTTGATATGCATGGATAGTGATTTTATGGAATTGCCAACTGACATGTTGAAGATTAATTGTAAATGAGAATTATGTAGTGCTCATCTATCAGCCATTAATTGATGATTTGTAATACTTTGGAGAATAAATTTAATAATTTTAAATATGTGTACAAAGGACAATTCGTGATTCGTTTGTTATAACTTTGGAATTGGAAATTGGAATTGATTTTAAGCTTTAATGATCATCATTCACGCAGAGCCACTTTTATCAAAATGTTTGTTAATTGTTAATACAATTCTTATGTTATATGATCTTACCGTATAATCATGCACCAGTTAGTTTGGTTCATAACAGTTATCATTCATTTGAATGTATTTAAATGGTTAATGAATTACTTGAATCTAAATGATACTTTGTGCTTATCCTTGACTTAAATGAAAACTTGAGCTATCTTAGAGTTATGTGTATCGGGTAGATATCATAAGTCGGGTTATACTAGGACTGAGAGTTGTTCGAAACTTACCCTATTTACTTTCATTCAGGTTTTCGAGATCAAGATCACAAGTTGGTGAGGAAATTTAAAAATTATTTTTATTTTAGTTTCATTTCAAATTATAATTATAATATTATTAGATATTATAAAATATATGCCTTCATAAGACCTTCATTCCCTTATTTGTTTTCTCTCATCCCTAATAATATATTCTAATTAGATATTTATTCAATATTTGCTCTTACTTTAAATCAAATGGTTTTACATACAAATGATCTTCATATCTATATGTATTGCATTAATGAAATGAGTTGGTTTTCCAAAATGATAAGTCTTTCAAATTTTATCATACGAGCTAATCACCAAGTTTCAGTTACTATTACTCTTGGGGACGCCTAAGAGAAGTTCGGGCCCAGGGTATTGCTTTTAACAGACCGATCGGGCGGTTCGGGCCGTCGATCGTGTGTGTCTGAAACAATCCCAATTCAGTTGTAGCTTGGCGTGATGTGTGTCTGGAGGTAGAACACGGAAGTCAAGTTATTTAGATGTCTCACGGGCACGTGAGATCCTATCAGTCAGGTCGAGGGCACTCGACAACGGTGTTCAGGATTTTATTGCTTTTGATTTTTTTTCTGGTGATAGGGTGGCATTTGCATACAGCTCGTATCAATCGTTCACATATCATGATATTCTTATTTGTCTTGACTTACATCTATTAATTTGAAGTTCCGACTACCTCACTAAGTCTCTTTTGGACTTATTCCTTTCTTTTAACCCTCATTTCAGATCTTACTCAGCCAAGGGAGATAATAGGTGAGGAGAGCGAAGGGTAACTTGGGATTCGTGCTCCTACTTGCTTCGTTGGCTTCTTTTGTCAGTTTATCGTACTATATCTATAACTAGGATGTTATACTCTTTTGGCTTGATACTACGAACTTCTTATCTGTGCAGGGTGTTATATGAATAGTTGTATGTAAATTATGTTAGCTTTTGCAGTATCCTGGTTGAACCCTTGTAGTAAATTATGCTATTTTGGTGATGAATACAGATGTATGTATGACTTTTGTTTGTAATTATGATAACATTTTAGGTTTGTACTACTTTGTCTTTTATTTAGTCAAACGCTTAGCGGTCAAACTAGGGGAAGCTTCTAGCTAACTCTAGTGCGATCGTGCGGGCGTCGTCTCTTCCGGCCCTTTTCCATGGCCTACGGAGGGGCGTCGCAAAAACCTTTTCTGAAAAGTCTAAAGTTTTGAGTATTTATATGATTCCAAAATTATGCCTCACTTAGTCCCTTTGACTAATACCTCTCCCCGTTTTCTAACCTCATGGTTTCAGGTTCTGCGTTTGCTGGTTGGTTGGTACCTTGAAGCATAGGAAATCTTATGTTGTACTCTTTCGGTCAGGTTCTTTTGAACCATCTTAAATTCCACTCACTTGTTGTTATCGTATTGTTCTGTTAGGCCTTAATCAGCTTAGTCTCTTGTATCCTTGTTATTGTTTCCAAAAGTTTTAAAATGCCCATATTTCTGCTGCAAAGTTTTCTTTTAGTACTCTGATCCTATAATGTATAGTCCGTTCGCCGGCGTGCCTTTTGGGTGCTAGGCTCCTATTCACTCGAGAGGTATGACGGTGCGGGGTTGTGGTACCTTCGGGGTGCTACAAACATGCTATTATGATTTATTTGATTTGTGTGCTACGTGAATTTGTATGAATTGTTTTGTGTGAGGAATGAAATAATATGAAATGCATTGCGTGAATTTGCATGAAATGAATTATATGAACCTTGAATGATTAAATAACTTGCTTTGAATTGTATAAGACTTCGTGAGGTTTAAATAAATTAGAAGCATGCTACAGTGATTTGCTTGCCTTATTAATACTTGGAAATTTGTATGAAATGCGATAGGAATTGCCTGAACTTTGTTAATTGAATTTGTTAGGTATTAAATGAATTGATATGAAATGATATGAAGTGTCTTGCCTTTAATTTTGTTATTTGCATTTATTAAGTGTTTGAGCATATGTCGTGCGTCCCTATGTGGTTGTCTGCTTGAGTCTGAGTTCCGTGCTGTGTTTGTGTGTTCAGTTGGTACAGGTGCACCCGGGGTGGTGACAAGTGAGTCGTGCAGGTTCCGGGGGTGAACCATTTACTGTGTCTTCGGCTGTGCTTGGTTCCAGGTGAGGGTTAGGATCTTTCTTTTAGCTAAACGACCTACGACCCTTATGTGCTGATGTTTCTAGCCCGCATGCGACTATATATTATATATATAGTTAAATATGTGCTAAGTATGATATGTTATGATCTTGTGAACACCTTTGGATTTTGAAAGTATGTATACGAGCGTATGTAAGCTTAAGTTTTGAAACCCTTATGATATGATATGATATGTTATGATATGTTATGTAAGCGAGATCAGCCATGAAAGATTGGCATATGTATGTTCTGTTCCGTATGATTGGGCCCCGGAGCTATGAGCGAGGACACCCGGGACGGTATCGGGCCGTCGGGATTATCACTCCTTAGCATAGTTCCATATGATCCGAAGTGTCACGCACGACCCTGGGAGTTTGGGGAAGGCGTACTCTTCGAGCTCGCGGTGTAAAAACCGGGAAGGACTCGCAGTGGGATCGCTACCCCTCGAGGTTATGTATGTATGGATAGTATGGGTTTACGTAGCCCTTCTATCTCGGAGTTTGGAGGATTGGTATGTATGATTTCAGTTTTCTTATGTTAAATCTGGAAGTAAGGTTGGAAACCCGTACTCGCCGGGTATATGAATATGATCTGTTATGTTGATTATGAAACGGGATAGGAGCTTTCTCTTTTGATATGTTATGATTAAGCTCAGTATGTTTTGGTTTGGATAAAATAAGATATGCACAAGTTGGATTTGAAAATGGTTTTGGTATGCAAAACCCTACTCCCGGTTCATAATCTTTCTTTTGATACGTGCTCTGCTCCTTATTACGTATAGTGTGTGTGAGTTCAGCCCCCCTCACTCAGTCAGTGGACTGACCCTCGCCCCACCTATGTTTTCAGTTTACAGGTTCAGGTTCTTGGAGTTCGGGCTAGGCGGATGTCAGTCGTGTCCTTCGAGTCTGTTGTCCGTCTGTCGGAGTTTGTTAAGCTGTTGTTTCAGTTTATGGTTACAATTATATATGATATATTCTGTACGGGTTTATGATTATGATTTAAATGTATGGAATTCGGGACAGGTTAGGACAGGTTTTCTGATTAGTTGAACCCGTTGATTTATGATTTCTGTTTGATTTCGGGATTAGGTATCTATGCTAGTCGAACCCGTCAACTATTCTTGTATGACCTAATTTGATTTGAATGCTTCCGCTTCCGCACTCATTTCATGTTTTGATTTTGAAGTTCAGGGTCTACGTTCCGCCTAGCGTAGGTTGGATTTTTGGTTTGTCACCCGTTCGCTGTGACTTGTTGCGTGTGCGGACTTTTCATTTCGTACACGTGTCGGGTCATAGTGCGGGGGTGTGGTGCCCCACCGCTTGGGGTGCTACAGAAGAGAGTAGATCGATCTGTTGATCTGATGATCGCATGGTATGCCCATCGATTTGGTGTCCTTAAACAAATCTGATGACCTGAGGACCTGGTATCGATCTGATGACCTGTCCAGGAGGTCGTTCTTGGTCTGTCCAGGTTGGTGTGAGGGTCCACGTGGCACCAACAGGGGGCGGCCACGTGGCCCTGTACTATTACGCCATATCAGAGGCCCCCCAAATTTCCGGTGTGAATCTTCACAACGGTAATTTCATCGGACTGGCAATGGGTAGGGGAACCGTCGCGACCGTTGGGGTTGAGCTAGATCGGTCCGACAAAGCATTTAATGCGACGCGGCCTTCCATAGGATAGGCGCGTGCGAGGTAATTATGGGGTCGTTTCGCATTTCGAGGCGTTACTTTTCAACCCCTATATATAGGAGGGGTCCTGCCTCAGCCTCATTTCACTACTTACCATACTCTGAGAATCGAACTGCTCTGGTTGTGATCAGCTCGCCGGCAACTTTCGTCTTCGAACTCAAATCTTTACAGAGGTAAAAAGTTTTTCCTTTCCACCTTTATGGCTCAAAATCAGGTAGCGTTTACGCCGTCGCCAGAACGAGAGGAAGACCTGCCAGCCCCACCTTTACCGAATGAGAATTTCGAGCTCAACTCCGGTCCGATTTCCGGAAAGGACGGAGCTCCGACGACAAACAGAGGGGGTCAGGCTTCGACATCGAGGGTACGGCGACCCATTGGGCTTTTAGACGAGCCGGAGGGGGAAGTTGGAGAAGAGGTCGGAGAGGGACAAGATGGAGGGGAACCCGTGACACAGGTCGGGAACCCTCCCGCGCGACCTCCCCATGTGTACAGGACTATCTCACACGTTTCTGAGAGGTTCTCCAAGATAACCTCTCAGGAGCTCGCGGAGGTCACGCGGCTACTGGGGTTAGGTCCTCAGTACGCGGTTCGGAGGCCGGAGGAGGGGGAGACCGTCGAGAGACCGAGGGGTCTGAGATCGGTTGGCATGTATTACTCCTCCGTCAAGTATGGGTTCAGGCTTCCCCTTCCCCAGGTCATCTCAGATTTCTTGGTTCGGTACAACTTATGCCCTTCCCAGCTGACCCCGAATTCATTCTCTCTGATGCATTGTATGATCATCACCATGAAGTGCCTGGGATTCGAGCCGGAGATCTGGGACTTTGGGGAGTTTTTCACACTTAACAGTGCCACCAAATCCGGGGTAGGGTATTTCAATCTTCAATCAAAGCCGAACCGGAAGATCGTATCGATCCCGTCTACCTCACATGGCATCAATTGGAAGTCCAAGTTCTTCTTCATCGACCTTCCCATCGTTCCCCGCTTCCGGATCACTTGGGGGGATAACGGCCCACGACGGCTCGTGACCAAGTCGTCGACCTGGCTCCACAGTCACTTCGAACTGTTGACCAATATGGGGCTTTTAGATCATACCAACCTGACGAGGACGGGGAATCTGGTCGAAGCGGGCATTATAACCGGACTTCATAAAAAGAACTTTCGCTTTGGTATGCTCTTACTTCGACCGGACCCCTACTCGATCAGGGTCTTTAAATTATTTAGTTCCAAGTTTTTCCCTTCCTCTTTTTTGTTCGATCTGACTCCTTTCGTTCCGCAGATCTTCGTCCATTGATCATGTCTCGAGCTGCTAGGATGAGGGTGATGAACCAAAGGAATGCCACGCCCGACGAGCTACAACCCGTGGCGGAGGCCGCTCGAGTCATCATTAATGCCCTCCCTGAGGCCCAGCGAGCTCAGCAGGAAAGGTGCTCGAAGGAGCTGCACGACCTGGATGCCGATCTGACGGAACAGGTCGAAGGAGGTCCCCTTTGTGGGCAGGAGCTTGAGGGACAAGCCGGGTCATCAGCGTAGCTGGCTGGTCAGGTCGGGGGTGACGTTGAGCAAGTAATAAACCTAGATCACCTCCCTTTATATTTTGATGAAGATTTTAATCCTCAACTCGAGTTTGTTCAGGCGAGGCATGGGGTAGGCAAGAGGCCCTTTAGAGAACTGGTCCACGAACTGCAGGACTCCGAGGAATCTGACGAGGAGGCCCAGCTCCTGAACTTTCCCAAGACCCCCCTTCCACAATGGCCTGCAGGCCTTGAGCTCGAGAAGGAAGATGGTACCAAACGAGCCTTGGAGTTCGGAAAGGCTGACCACGAACTGCTAGCTACCCTTTTCAACTCCGCATGCATAATCGACGAGCAGAAGAGGCTCTCTCAGAGGTCAGCGAGGCAGAAGAGGTATCAGGCTGCCAGAGGTCTTTTCGGTGTAAGTTGGGGGTTTTTGTTTTGTTGTTTTTTTTTTGAACTCCTGGGGATCGGACTAATTCGATCTCATCACTTGTTCTCATGATGTTCTCCCCGTCCTCATCAATTTGATCCACGAAGCTGAGGTCTTCAAGGCTGGCAAGGAAAAGTACAAGGAAAAGTACCAGCTGATGAAGGGCCGGCTCGTTTCGGCGAACCCCGAGAGGGTTGAACAGCTCGAGCAGGAGCTCAGGGATGCCCGCGAGGAGAAGAGAAAACGGGTCGAGGAGAAGCAGACTCTGGAAGCCCAGTGGGAGAGCTCGCAGGAGGCCCTGAAGGAAGCGGAGAAGGCTCATGCGAACGAGCTGGCCCAGATGAAGGAGGAATTCGCCAAGGAGCTCGAGACTGCTAGAGCTGCCTCGAAGGAGGAGGGGCGGAATGAGATCTTCAATTTGGCCCAGGTGAAGATCGTCAAAGCGGCGGAAGAAATGAAGAAGTGCAAGTTGGAGATCGAACGGTATGCCGTTCGCGAATTCATGGAAGGCCCCGGCTTCGAGGAGGCGAGCCTGATCGTGGGTCAGAACGACCTGGCGGAGGGGTTCCAAATCGCCGTGAACCAGCTCAAAGCCCAGGGCGCCATCGTCCCCAACTTCAATTTTGACTCGATCGGCCCACTGCTTCCCGATCCTTGCGCTCCTGACCTTCCTGAGGAAGAAGAGCCGATCCAAATCGATTGGGCGACCTTCAAATACGGCCACGCCATTGAGATCGCTCAGGCCAAGAAAGAGAAACGTCGGGTAGAGTGCGAGCTCCCTCCGCCGGTTCACATCGAAAGCTTCCTTCCAACCATCAGGGAGCTCGAGCGGTCACTTCACCGAACTGCCCAAGAATCCCCTTCCGAGCCCGTCGAGATCGATTAAATTCTCCCCTTGTAGCCAACTGTTTAGACCTCCCAGCCGGGTTGTGGCTGTGTGAATACTTGTTTTTAATTTTGTTTTTGAACATTTGCCCATCGAGCCACGTCGCGTGGTGAGCTCGATGCGCTAGGTAAGATCGATCTTTTCTAATTTTGAGATCGATTTTTGCATGAATGAATTATATTTCTCATACTTGTTTCTTTTTCTGCAAGTTGAACATTAATTCGATCTGGCATGCGTGTGGTTTGTCAACCTGGGTTTTGCCCAACTCTTAGATTTTAGTCGCTTTTGGATCGATAGGTTCGTCACGCTATTCGATCTCGTTTGGATGTATATCTTCTTTTTGGGTGTTCGCGTTTTACCTTGGTCGTTTTGCCATTCGTTGCATTCTCGTCGGATCGATGGCGACCTCTGAGATATGCCAGCTTTTTAGGTTTGGCTTCTTTGGATCTTGGTGGATCTAAATCGATCTCGGTGGATCTAAAGCAATGAATCAAGAATTTCTGGATCGTTGATCTCTGGACCCACCCGGATCTAAATCGATCTCACCGGGTCTCCGGATCGTGAAATTTTTGAGATTGACCTCTGGATCACCTCGGATCTAAAACGATCTCCTTGGATCTCTGGATCATCAGGTTCGTTAGGATTTTTAGGATCTCTTTGGGTCTTAGAAACGACCTCAACGGATCTAGATCTCTAACGGCATTTGAGAATATTAAATACGTTAGAATTTTTTGGATCTCTTTGGGCCTAAAAACGGCCTCGTTGGATCTCGATCTCTAACGATTGGATGTGGGTTTTCATTATTAATCTCTGGACCTCTTTGGAAAACGATCGCCTTGGGTCTCTGGATCATTAATTTCGTTAGGATTTTTAGGCTCTTTGGGCCTAGAAACGACCTCATTGGATCCCGATCTCTAACGATGATTCAAAAAGCATTAAACACGTTAGGACTTAGGATCTCCTTGGGTCTAAAAATGACCTCATTGGATCTCGGCCTCTAACGATCGGATGCGGGGTGGCTCACTCCCTCCTCGACTCATGACCGTAGGTCGAATGAGAGCTTAATCGAGGGGAAAGTGGCCTGGCATGGGATTACGGATTGACTTTAATCGGATACCCCAAAACATGTGAATTAATTGACTGATCAGAGATCGATCCTCAGGCGAATTCGACCTCTTCAACTATTACAATCTTGAAATAAATTTGAAGGCTAAGTGTAAAACTTCTTCAAGTTGTGCGCGTTCCACGGTCTGGGTAACGGTTCCCCGGTCATGTCTTCAAGCCGGTAGGCCATGTTTTTCCCGATCTCCGTGACGCGATAAGGTCCTTCCCAGTTAGGCTCAAGTTTTCCGACATGTTGCAAGACCTCGACCTTTTTTAGCACTAGGTCACCGATCTGAAACGATCTGGGTCGCACGTGCTTATTGTATGATCGGGCTGCTGCCGCCTTGTACTGCCTGAGCTTCTGATAGGCATGCTCTCTACTTTCTTCAATCACATCTAGATCTTCGGCTCTGATCCCCGTATTCCGGTCGAGCTGGTATTGTGATACACGAGCGGTTTCATGTAACAGCTCCGATGGGATGACGGCTTCGGATCCGTAAACCAGAGAGTATGGTGTTTGCCCAGTGGTTGTCCGCGGGGTAGTTCGATAAGCCCATAGCACACCGTCGAGCTCGTCCGCCCATGCGCCCAGTTTGGCATCAAGGTAGGTCTTGAGATTTTGGATAATGATTCGGTTGGTGACTTCAGCTTGGCCATTTGCTTGCGGGTGACCAACTGTAGTGAATCTGAGGTCGATCCCGAGGTCTCGACAGTAGCTCTTGGTATTCTCAGATCGAAATTGAGGGCCATTGTCACAGATGAGTACCCTCGGAACCCCAAAACGGCAGATTATACTCTTTCAGAGGAAATTTCTTATCACTGCATCAGTAATTTTGGGGACTGCCTCGGCCTCAACCCACTTTGAGAAGTACTCGACGCATACTATGGCAAACTTTTTCTGTCTGGGTGCCAAGGGGAAGGGACCAATGATGTCGATCCCCCATTGGTCGAAGGGCCAGCACACATCGATCGGTATCATGGACGTAGGGTGAGTGTGGATTAGGTTGCCGTGTTTTTGGCACTTGGGGCATTTCCTAGAGTGGATCTTCGCATCCCACACCATAGTCGGCCAAAAATACCCACTCCTTAAGATCTTTTGAGCTAGAGCTCGACCTCCAGAATGGTTCCCGCAGCATCCCTCATGGACTTCTTCTAGGACATCTTGGGCTTGGCTAGGTCGCAGGCACCTTAGAGGGGGACCTGTGAAGGATTTTTTGAACAACCTGCCTTCATGATCCATCATATAGAGCAGAGATCGATATTTTATTCTCCTGGCCTCAGTTCGATTTTGGGGCAAAAGCCCGTCCTTAAGATAAGCGATTAGATCGTCTATCCAGCAAGGTTCCGGCAGATCGATGGTCGCGATCTCGACCTTTCCTTCATCGATCGCACGGCCCCCCGAGACCATGAACGAGATGGTCGCATCCTTTGTTCCCTGGAATCCGTTGGCCAACTTCGATAGGGCATCAGCTCAACCGTTCTCTTCGCGAGGGACCTGTTCGATTTTGAACTCTTTCAGCTTAGAGGCCAGCTCTTTCACCATTTTGAGATACGCTGCCATGGACTCTTCCCGAGCTTCGTACGTGCCGTTGACTTGGCCCGCGACGAGCTGGGAGTCAGTTACAACGGCTAACCTGTCGATCTGGTTCTCCGTGGCGTACCTTAGCCCTGCCACCAGTGCTTCGTACTCAGCTTCGTTGTTTGTCGCTTTAAAATCGAGCTTAATGGCGAAATCGAGCTGTAGTTCATCTGAGTTTATAAGGGATATGCCCACCCCCCCTCCTTGAGAGGTCGATGAGCCATCCGTGTACATGGTCCAACTAGGCGCGGCACGGACGATCTCCATCGAGCTGGTGTTCTTTTCGACTAGAAAGTCAGCCAGAACTTGAGCTTGTTGGGCGGCCCAGGGTTGGTAGGTGATGTCATGCTGACTCAACTCGACCGCCCATTTCATGATTCGACCCGACACGTCGGGCTTGGATAAGACCTGCCTAAGGGGTTGATCCGTTAGGACGATTATGGGATGAGCTTGGAAATACGGACGTAGCTTCCGAGCCGCATGCGTCAGAGCGAACACGAACTTCTCGATCTCAAGATAATTTCGCTCCGCGCCGTGTAGGATCATGCTCAGGTAGTAGATCGGTATGTGTTTTCGATCTCGAATGGCGACCAAGACTGAGCTGAAGGTTTCATTAGAGAGGGACAAGTAGAGGTACAAGGTCTCTCCTTCATTCGGCTTGGCCAGCAATGGCGGGGAGGCCAGGTACTCTTTCAGTTGATCTAACGCTCGGTCGCATTCTTCGTTCCACTCGAATTTTTTGAGATTCCTTAAAACTTTGAAGAATGGGAGGTTTCGTTCGGACGATCGTGATATGAACCGGTTGAGTGAGATTATGCAACCCACCAGGGACTGTACCTGGTTGATGCATCAAGGTCGAGGGATGACCTGGATTGCTTTGATCTTCGTAGGATTCGCCTCGATGCCTCGTTGGCTCACCATGTATCCTAGAAACTTTCCTCCTTCGACCCCGAACGTGCATTTGTCGGGGTTGAGCTTCATACCGTATTACCGTAAGATCTCAAACGATCTGCACAGATGATCTAGATGATGGTACGCCCAACGACTCTTCACGATCATGTCGTCGACGTAGACCTCCATGGTCTTTCCGATCTCATCTTTGAACATCAGGTTGACCAATCTTTGGTACGTAGCTCCCGCATTCTTTAGCCCGAAGGGCATGACCTTGAAGCAGTATATTCCCTTTACTACAATGAAGGCCGTGTGCTTTTGATCTTCGGGAGCCATAGAGATCTGGTAGTAGCCTTGAAATGCATCCATCATACTGAGCATCTCGCACCCAGCTGTCGAGTCGACGAGCTGATCGATTCGGGGCAGCGGATACGGGTCTTTCGGGCATGCCTTGTTGAGGTCGGTGAAATCGTTGCACATTCTCCATTTCCCGCCTGTTTTTTGCACGAGGACTACGTTGCACAACCAGTCAACGTATTGAGCTGGAGTAACGTATCCTGCATCGAGGAGTTTATTGACCTCGGCCTCGATTATATCATTCCTCGCCCGACTTTGAGGTCTTAGCTTTTGTTTTATGGGTTTGACCGACGGATCGATTCCGAGCCAGTGGCAGATCACCTTCGGGTCGACTCCGATCAGATCTTTGGCAGCCCAAGCGAAGATGTCAGAGTTGTCCCTCAGGAATTCTATCATCATGACCTCGTGTTGCGGATGCATATTCGCCCCGATCTTGGTGGTCTTATTGCTGTTTCCGGGGACTAGGGCAATTTCTTTCAGTTCTTCAGAGGGCTCGAGCCGCTCGCTGGCCTTTCTTTTCCGAGCTGCGGGGGATCTCTCCGCCTCGCACTCCTTTGTGGGAAGCTCAACCTCCCCATCGGCATAGATCTGGAGGTCGAGCTCTTGCTCCACCTCTTTCCCGGATGGCTTTTTCAGGACGATGGCATAACAAGCCCAACTGTCCATGACATCGCAAGTCACCTCACCGACCCCGTTAGGGGTGGGCATCTTCAGTTTTTGATGGTACGTTGAGATGATTGCTTTGAACTGAATAAGGCCAGGTCGGCCGAAGATCATGTTATACGCTAGGGGCATATTGACGACGACGTACTCGACCTTCTGGGTCACCCTCTTGGGGGATGTTCCCATCGAGGTGAGGAGTCGGATGCGCCCTAACGGTATGACTTCCGATCCACCGAACCCGGAAAGCGGTGTTCGGATCGGATCGAGCTTTAGGTTATGCAACTTCATTTTTACAAGAGTCGAGTAAGGGATAATATTCGAGCTGCTTCCATTATCAACTAGGCATTTGGTTACATCATAGTTAGCCACGCCCAAGGTCACCACCATCGGACAGCTAGGCGCGTCGCCTTCCCGATGGGGGCCAGGGCGGCTATCACTCTCACTAAAGCTAACCTCCTGCCTTTCCCACTCTCTACCATGATCGATCTGGAAGACTTCTTCATGCGGACCGTTGTACTCTCGAGCTGCTCGCCTGATGTTCCTTTTTCGAGCTGCATTTGAATCGCCGCCCTTGTGCCCCCCGGCTATCATATAGATCTTGCCGTGAGTGGGGGGATTGTCTTCTGCTCTCTCCAGCGGCTGCTTCCCAGATCGTTTTGGGGGAGATCTAGATCTGGACCTGTTGCGGTCGCTCGACCTCCCCGCCTTTTCAGAGTAGTGGTCGATGCGTCGAACAAAATCCTTCAGGTACCCCCCTTGGATGAGTCTTTCGATCTCATCTCGGAGGGCGTTACATTCCGCGGTCGTGTGGCCCCATTGCTGATGGTAGCCACAGTACTTTCCTGATTTCTCAGCCTTCGGGCCCTCCCGGATGGGCTTTGGTTTCTTCAGAAGGCTTTGGTCTATGACCACGTAGATCTGGTCTAAGGACTTGGTCAAGGGGACGTAGTTTCGTCGGTCGACCTGGTCGGTTGGTCGACTTTCCCCTTGATCTTCTTTTGCTCGCTCCCTTTCCGGTGTTGGGGCGAGCTGGACCCAATGACCTGCCTCTCAGATCGAGGAGGAGGTCCGTGCGCGAGGGCGATCTCCTCAACGCGCATGAAGCCGTGGGCGATATCCTGGATCTCCGTCAGGTTGCGTGGCCCGGCCCTGACGATCTCATCCGCCCATAGGCGGTTGCGGAGAGCTCGATGGACCACAGAGAGCAGGGTGTCCATCGTCGGGTTTTCGACCCGAACTACTTCCCTCGAAAAGCGAGTCATAAAATCTCGCAGGGACTCACCCTCCCTCTGATAGATGCTGTTGAGATAGGAAGGGGGGAGTTTTTCTCCCGTCATTGAGGAGAAGTGCACCGTGAATCGATCTACGAACTGGTTGTAGGTCGTTATGCACCGTGGCGGCAGGCGGATGAACCAATCTTGAGCGGGGCCCATCAGCGTAGTGACGAAGAGCTTAGCCCAGATCTGTTGGGGATGGGAGTGTAGAAACATCCGGTTCTCGAAGGCCGTCACATGTTTTTCGGGATCTGTGGTCCCGTTGTACATGGGCAGGCCGGTCGGAATTCGATCTCCATCACAGGTCGTGCGGAGAATGTCCTCGCAGAAAGGGGAAGCTTCTTCCCTATCGCTGCGGTAACGGAGAGGGCGTCGGTTCAGCCCTTCTCGAAGGTCGACCTGCCTCTGGGTGACGTGGGAGCCACGGTCACCCAGGCGGTCTTGGACCCTTTTTCGGGGTGGGTCCTCACAGTAGTCTTGTTCTCTCCCCGCGCGAGCCGCGGCGATTCTGGCGGCCTCCTCCCTAGCCGATCGGGGGGGAATCCGATCTCTGAGGTCGTCGAATTCGTCATTGTCCTCGTCGACCACGCGCTTGCCGCGGTTGTTGCGGCTGGGGTGGTCGGAGTCCCCGTGGCCTTCTCGAGGAACTTCTTTGTCTGCTGCGGGAGGTGGCGGTGGCGGAGCGAATCCTTGGATCTGCCCCGCCCCGATCTGGGGACTGAGGCCCCAAATGATCTGCGCGGGTCGCCCGTCGAGCGGTTGAAAGACATAGGGAACAGGGTTCCCGTATGCTTGGACAGTGGGGGCCAACGCATTGCCCACCACGGGGCTAGGTATGGTGGTAGCCGGGCTGGCCCTTGGTAGCTCCGGGTGCCTGGGTTCGCGGCCCTCCATTTGGGCACGCTCGATCTCGACCCGCCACTGGTCGAGGAAGGCTTCCAGGTCCGCCTGGGTGACGGTGTACCTGGGAATGGCCTCCAGTGGAGGCTGGAGAACGTTGGTGCTGGGACCGACCGGCAGGACAGCGGAGGTGTTGCCAAGCGGCGCGTTGTAGTCATGCCTGCCTTTGGCGACCTCCTCCATGTCCTCGTCACGGTTGGTGTTCCTTGTGTTAACCATCGTGTTTGAAAAAGAGATCAAAGGGGCTTTTATCTAGGTCGATGTGAAAAGGGGGTTTCCCACAGACGGCGCCAAACTGATCTGGCTCAAATCTGGTCGATCTGACGTGTCGATCTGGCTGTCAGATATGGGTCAATCAGTCAAGAATTTGTTTGAGTGGGTTCTTTATCGACCTGAAAGCACTAGCAAACGTGAGCTCGAAACCAACTTGGGGGACTTGGGGTTTTACCCAAGGTTGGCACGCCGACGCTCAAGTCAGTAATGGAGCTCTTTAGAGAGAGAATAAATGCAATTGAATGCGTATTAAAAGCTTACCAACTACTGTTCAAAGGGCGAGTATTTATAGCCATGGCCAAATGACACAGTAGTGTGTGTACTGTAGGTGTGCATTAATGGCGTTGCCAGTCGCCGATCTGGATGTCGGACGATGGAACCGGCTTGAGGCGGGTCGTTTGTACCTTCTTTCCCCTTTGGATAAAAGCAGGGACTGACGGTCATTAATGAGCCGTAGTACGCCTGTTCCAGGGAATGGGAAGGGTACACGTGTCCCGACAGGAGTGCTTTACAGTATTCGGGTGTCCGGTGACGTATGATATCGATCTCGAGATCGATATCGCCTTCCGGGATCCTTAATGCTGTGGGTTTCCTCATAGAAGAGAGTAGATCGATCTGTTGATCTGATGATCGCATGGTATGCCCATCGATTTGGTGTCCTTAAACAAATCTGATGACCTGAGGACCTGGTATCGATCTGATGACCTGTCCAGGAGGTCGTTCTTGGTCTGTCCAGGTTGGTGTGAGGGTCCACGTGGCACCAACAGGGGGCGGCCACGTGGCCCTGTACTATTACGCCATATCAAGTTCTATTCCGTTTGTTTTCTACACTAGTCGAGCACGAATTGCATTGATCTCACGAATAGTTCCCCGTTAGGTGTGCTACCAGATGATATGTGCAGCAATATTGCAAAGCTTCGCGAGCTTCATCTCTCTGGTAATCAATTTAGTGGCCAAATTCCATTCAATATTTACAAGTGCAACAAGTTGGAGGTACTATCACTGTCGATTAATCATTTCAATGGGAGCATCCCAGCTTCCATTGGCTCGTTGACAAAGCTTCAACGCTTGTACCTAGGGGAGAACAACTTCCATGGTATGTATATATATACTATATACTACTACTGATGACTTGAGCAGAATTTTGAAAGTCGAAGAAGAAGAACTAACTTCAAAAACATTTCTTTTTCCCTCCCTGTTTTTAATTGGAGTCATTATCTAAGAAAAAAATGAAACATTTCATCTTCTTTAATCAATAAAAGGGGAGACGGGTTATATTTATGGAAATGATGTTAAATCGCAAAAGCTGACTCATGTAATTTGCTTAGACAATGTGAAAATCAATTATTATAAGAACCACGTTGACCCTGTAATATTATTTGCTACACTTGTTATATTTGACCTTTCAGTTGATGGTTTAATAGCTTGCTCAATGTATCTTTCTTGGACATGATTTGTAGTAAATGCAGCAAATGCCCTTTTGGGGTGTTTTGAGGTTTCGTTAAAACAAATCAATTTTTTTGAAATTTGTGTTTGGAGTGTAAAAAATGAAATTGATTTGTAAATGTTGGTAAAGAGTGCTAATTCTTTTTTTCACAAGGAGTTGTTTGCTATCTAATATTGCGAGGTAAAATGCATTTCTTCAGAGTAAGCCTTACTAAAATTGAAAAGTAATAGAAAGTGTATATATATTGCAGATATTCTTAAATAGCCATCAAAGAAAACCCAAAAAAAAAATAAATAAATAAATAAAATTAAAAGCACTTATATTGAACTTTTATCTTCAGGCATAACACAAAATGAAATCTTTCATCTTTTTGACTTCCTTTTTAGGTGAAATTCCATTGGAACTGGGCAATCTTTCACGTCTACAGGATCTCAACATACGAGACAGCTCTCTAACAGGGAAAATTCCAATTTTCATCTTTAACATGTCCTCTCTACGGATTATCAATTTCTTCAACAATAATCTGTCAGGAGGAATTCCAGTATTCGATGTTTGTCATAATCTCCCCAATCTGGAAGAGTTGTACCTTGCATCCAATCAATTGAATGAAAATATTTTGGACAAAGTGTTGGACTGTAAACGACTTCAGCTTCTATCATTATCCGGTAACAAGTTCACAGGCAACATACCTAAGCAAATTGGGAACCTCACCATGTTGGACTACTTGTGGTTAGACTACAACAATTTCACAGGTATGTTTAGATTACAACAAGATTCTTGTTGTCATAAATATATTCTGGTGAGAATAACGAAAAGTTCCCAATTAAATTTTGACAAAATTACAAAAATCTTTCTGTACTTTTCATGTTTTCGAACTTCAAACCTCTTCAATTTCGGGTTTTCAATTTTGTCTCTAATTTAAAAAATTTACAATTTTCGTTCGATTTCAACCCGAATTACACAAAATTTTCAAATTGGTACACGTTTCCCTTATTCGGCCCAATTTTGTTGATATGGAGATCTGATGTGTCGTAAAATTGAAAATTTTTTAAATTTTGCTTTGACCTATCATATGAGGCCATGTGTCAATTAACAAAAAGTGAAAAATATATATGTATACATACATGGCATATTAAAAAATTAAAAAATTTCTATAATAAAGTTTTATCAAATAAATGATATATAATGAAAAATATAATAAAAAAAATTTTCTGACAAAAAATAAATAAATAAATAAATAATGAGAAATATATATATATATATATTTAATAAAAATATAATGAGAAATATAACATGTTAGTGGACTTGGTTTGTATAGTTTATTTAGGGCCTAAAAACTCCTTTATAAACTTTTTGGTCACATTGCAATAATACGAGGGATGAGCCTGGCTTCAGCCCAATTATCAAAAAAAAAATGTATGTATATATATATATATAATATATATATATATATATATTGACATGTTATTTTATATGGGTTTTCTTTTTATTTTTTGCATTATTTTTGGACACCTCATTGCACAATCAACTATCAAGTCTGTACACATCAGCAAAATTGGCCTTGATTGGATACACGTGGCGAAAATTACGGCTTTTGCTTAATTCGGGTTGAAATTGGACAAAAATAAAAAAAGAAATTTAAACTAGAGGACAAAATTAAAAGCCCAAAATTGAAGAGAACTCCAAAAACGTGAAAGTTACAGGAAGATTTTACAATTTTGCCTTAAATTTCCAAAGAATTCTTGCATCATAAATGAATAAACATCCATCCACATGAAAATTCACGAAGATTAATCTTTTTGTTTTTCAAATCTTTTTAACAAGTAATTAAGAATTAAATCAAATTGGCAGGTGAATTGCCGAGTGGGCTTGGAGGCCTTAATCTTGTGGAGTTCGATGTCGGCGTCAATGGGTTATCTGGTCTCATCCCTCCTTCCGTCTTCAATATATCAACAATGGAAATCTTGATCCTTGCATACAATCAGTTCTCAGGTCATCTCCCATCAACATTTGGCCTTTCACTTCCCAACATAAAAGAACTTTATTTGGATGGCAACAATCTTAGTGGACTTATTCCAAGCTGCATCAACAATGCCACCAGTCTTACAAAGTTAGATATGAGTTTCAACTATTTTTCTGGTCCAGCTCCCAACTTGGACAACTTAAGATTCTTGCTAGAGGTTTCGATTGCAGAAAACATACTAAAATTACAATCTCAAAACAAAGAAACATGTTTCCTCACTTCATTAACGAATTGTCGATATTTAGAGGTGATACAAATATCTACAAATTCGTTGGATGGTAAATTGCCTAACTCAATAGGGAACTTTTCTGATTCTCTTCGTACGTTTGTAGCAGTTTCTTGCAGTATTAAAGGTCCTATCCCTTTTGAGATTGGCAACATGATCAACTTGCAAGATTTAACCCTTGACAGAAATGAGTTGACAGGTGTTATTCCACCACCGCTAGGAAATTTAAGAAAACTCGTTGGATTATATCTTGATTACAACAAGCTCGAAGGAGACATTCCTGTTGAAATTTGTAGGTTAAGCAATTTGTGGTCAATCTACGCACGTAGCAATATGTTGTCTGGCGTGATTCCTACATGCATTGGTGAAATCAAATCCTTGAGAGAACTGTACTTAGATCACAACAAGTTGGAATCTAATGTACCTTCCAGTTTGTACAGCCTTAGTGACCTCCTGTTCTTAAACTTGTCCTCAAATAGGTTAAACGGCTCTCTCTCATATGAGATTGAAAACTTTAAGGTTGTAGGACAAATGGACTTATCTTGGAATCAGTTCACAGGAAATGTCCCAAGTTCTATCGATAAGGCGGAGTCATTGGTTTCGCTATCTTTGGCACACAATAAATTTCAAGGGTCGATTCCTACTTCCTTGGGGAATTTAAGAGGTTTAGTATCGTTGGATCTTTCTTTTAATAATTTTTCAGGAATTATCCCAAAGTCATTGGAGGGACTTTCTAGTCTTGAATACTTTAATGTTTCTTACAACAAACTTGAAGGACTGATTCCCACAGGAGGTAATTTTTCAAATTTTACAGCTCAATCATTTTCAAACAATTACCGCCTATGTGGTTCGGCTCATCTCCAAGTTCCACCTTGTGTTGCAAACCATACCAGAACAAGTTCTTTCAAGATTGTTAAGAAATACATTATACCACCTATTTGTGTTGTAGCAGCGTTGGTTGTTGTTTTCCTAATTCTTATAGTGAGAAGAAGAAAAACAAGCAATGCAGAGGGACTTACAATCCAAATGTCATCACATCCTTGGAGAGAAAGTTCTTACTTTGAACTCCAACGAGCAACAAATGGATTCAGCGAGAGCAACATTCTTGGAAGAGGGAGCTTCGGTTTCGTATTTGTTGGAACATTCTCTAACGGGCTAACGGTTGCAGTAAAAGTTTTCAATCTACAATCAGAAAATGTTAGCCAAAGCTTTGAGAGAGAAACACGAGTACTAGGAGCGATAAGGCATAGGAACTTGATCAAGATACTTGGATGTTGCAGTAATCTAGATTTCAAGGCTTTGGTTTTGGAGTACATGCCTAATGGGAGCTTGGAGAAGTGGCTATATTCGCATAATCTTTTCTTAGATTTGTTGCAGAGATTAAATATCATGATAGACGTCGCGTTGGCCTTGGAATATCTTCATATGGAATACATGTTTCCTATTGTTCATTGCGATTTGAAGCCCAGTAACGTGTTGCTGGATGAAGATATGACTGCACATGTTGGTGATTTTGGTATCGCTAAACTATTTGGCGAAGGGGAGTTGATGGTAGAAACACAAACCTTGGCAACGATTGGTTACATGGCACCAGGTAATGATCTCTCAAATATTTCATCTAAATTGTTTCTGGCTTTTGTAATTAATGATGTGCTTAGTACTCTTCGTTTAATTTGCGAACACAGAATATGGAGCTGAAGGCATTGTATCAACCAGCTGTGATGTATATAGTTTTGGTGTGATGCTGCTAGAGACTTTCACCCGAAAGAAGCCAACAGATGACATGTTTGGGGAGGACATGAGCCTCATGAGCTATGTTAGCCTTTCACTACAAGAAAACAATGTGACTCAAGTTGTGGACAGCAATTTGCTGGCAAGAGAGGAAGACAGTTTCTCAACAAAAGAGCTATGTTTGTCGTCTGTTCTACGTGTTGCAATGGAGTGCTTAGCCTTTTTGCCTTCGGAGAGAATTGGCATAACTGAAGCTGCGGCAAAACTGGGAAAGATTAGAGCTTTGTTTCTTGCAGAGTCATAAGTTTGCAAAACATGAAGTCTTGAACAGAAATATATGTATGTTGTTGAGTTTTTTTATGCATTAGTATTCCATGTATTGTGTAATAGTTGATGAATTTGCAATGCAAAATCAATAAAGGACTTGTTAAGTTTTAAAACAACCTTTTTTTTCTTTTTGTTTGAACAGAGATATATGTATGTTGTTGAGTTTTTTTATGAATTAATATTCCTTGTATTGTGTAATAGTTGATGAATTTGAATGCAAAATCAATAAAGGACTTGTTAAGTTTTAAAACTGCCATTTTTATTATTATTTTTTTTTTTGGTTTTGTGCTAAGTTTTTAAAACTGCTTTTACAGATTCTAAACCCATAATTCAAAGGTAGAATTTTTTTTTTTAAGACAATCAATGCTAGTCCCAGCTACCCCCAATAAAACGCAAACTCATGACCTACCAATTCACAGGTGCAGATAATTACCATGCACTAAACCATTTGCTCGTCTTTAATTCAAAGGTAGACTTGATATATACCTATATTACTCTTTTATTCATTAGAGGAATGTAAAGTGCGACATCTGAAGTACTGTATGTGTGTCTGACTTTGTATTTTTAATGCTTCAGGTCAGTTAATGCCTAATGCCAACACCTTTCTTCGCTTCCACCTAAAAAATGGATTCTTTTTCCGATGAACTAATCTTTGTCTCGTATTGGATTACTTCACGTTTCTTTTCCTCCATTCCTCTCTCGCTGTTCTATTTACCTTCTCCTTGCTCTTTCTAGGCCAGTTTTTTCTTGTTTCTGTTGATGCATATGTATAAAGATTGTTTTAAGTATATGCGTGACTGCATTGTTCTGGTATTTATCATGATTGCTGTCTTTCTGTTGATTTAGATGAATTTCCTTGAGTTTGTCGATGTGGGTTGTGGAAACCTGCCTTCGTCGTGCTTTGTTCTTCATCTGGGCTGTTGAAATTTGGTTTAAATTTGCTACCATTTTTCGTGTTTTGTAAAAATTCAGAGTTTCTTAATTTGGGTCTAATATGGGATCTTGATATGCTGCAATTAAGACTTTTCCCAACTTTATTTCATCGGGGGTTCTTGAATTTTGCCTAAAGACTCGTCTTTTCTTCTTCTGTGTGTGATCTGTATAGGCTGGTTCTTGGCGTGGAAGCTGGTGCTTGTTCATGTACCTCTCGTGCAGGAGATTTTTGGCCTTAGGAAGAAACCTGTGAAGCCAAAGCCAGCCGGTAGAAGAAGATTTACTCAATTTTACAACAGAATCAATGCCCAAAATCCCCCATTGGAGTGGTAGAATCTTCAATCATATTGAATTCTTATGTGAATTGCATTCGTGTTTGAAAGAATGATTCGGTGGATCTTAGAGTGTGTTTTGCTGAGATTATAACCTCTTCTTTTTTTGTTTTCAAGTATAACCTCTTCTAGACAGGTTATAAGCTCATGATCATATTTTATTCAGAACACTTTGGGAGCTTATCATTAAAACAAGAACCAACATCTTATAAGCTCCAAAAACATCGTATAAGATGTTTGAGCTTATAAGGTATTTAAATTAAGCTCGGCCGAATACCCTCTTAAACACCACTAGCATTAGGTGGATTGTACTGCTGCTTAAGGATTTGAAGCCCTTAGTAACTTGCCTATCACAATTGAAATTGTAATCTCCCAATAAATTTATGGACTGAAAAAGCAGGAAATTCATGACTTAGATTAGACTAACAAGTCTTTCGCTTGAGAAGATTCAAAGTTTTCTTGCAGAAATATGTTGAGAAGATTCAATGCCCTGATCTTGTTTATTGTCTTCACATCAGAGAGTTTTCTTGCTTGATTTCAGAATGCCACGGCCTGAGATTGAGGTGCTACTTCAAAGTGATGAGCCACAGGGCAGATGACCAAAAAGGGTGCTGAAGATATATGAAGGTTTTTATACTCTTAAGATGCTGATAGATATGCTTGTAAATACGGCATTATTTGATACAAATATGTGTGTGAGGGCAATTGTTTGTATGTGTGTAATAACATTCAGCAGTTGCTTGCCATTCATTCCTAATGACAGTTACCACTTCACTGAGCTTTTCTTATTCAATTTACCTCCTGTGATATCCATGTCACTGTCTATCTTTGAGTTGAGTTAAAAAAAATTGAGTGTCGGAACGCCTCAAAGCGTCTAATGTGACGCCCCAAACGTGGAGCTAATCACATCCCCCGCACTAGAACCCAACACGTCTATGAAATAGAAAATCCATATACGTGCTAAGAGCTAGCGAACGAGAGACACTCAAGACCACTCCTAGCTAGGCGGCGCTATACAAACGGTAAACAACAATTAAACGCATAGCAGAAGCAACTCACCAAGTAAATAACAATTCAAAAGCTCAACACTAACCAATTTACATAAATAAGGTTCACCGCTAACATATCAGAAGTAGTACAGTGTATAAGTTCGAGTCTACACCACGTGCCAATATCATCATTACTAATATCATACAAGAAAGCATCAAGACTAGGACTTGACTCCCAAAACCTATAATCAATACGAAGATACAAGAAGAAAAGAGAAAGAGGGTCAGTCGAGTGACTGGCGAGGGATAACAATATATAAATTATAATTCATGCAATAACGAGAGATGCAATGCACGATAACAATTCGCCTCGACCGAATATAACCCTATTTTACATTACAATTATTTTCATTATAAGAATTGGGCGTATATCGGGTTAAGGGTTTTCAAGCAATCAATGGGTACCGAGTTATACCCGTTCTCCAACCTTACTCCACAAGATAATACAATAAAATAAATCCCTTTTTCCTTCGGGTGACGGAAGGGTTAATTACTCCCTAACCATCGATTTGTCACTTGAGTCATAGCCCATTCGGTACTATGCTCCTTTGGCCGAAGCCGGTCATAGGTAATACATGATATCTACTACCTCCGAAGATAGCACGTACACCCATAGAGGTTGCAGAGTAGGTTCACTACCAGCCCTATGCTTTCCTGGATCCCCTAAGCTACGTTACCTCGGGCACAACAATCACAAGCACTCGTTATGCAATGCATGCAAGATACATTTTCATTTTCAATTGAGAGTCATGAACACATGCTTGAGGACATATAGGTATAACTCATTTGATATTAGAAAACCAATTCCGGTAAAACCGGGAAAATAATAGGCAATGGCTTATTTATTACATAAATACATATATGTATAATAGTTCAGGTGAGGAACAATCAAATCGTGCAGGCCATAATATCAGTATAGTATTGATTACAGCAAGAGAATAACCTCACCTTGACAACCTCAACAAAAGAGAACCGAAACAAGATACAATCTCAACCACCGGGTCCTTGGGAGGATCACCTAAACAAAAGAGACTAATACGGTTGACATTAGACTCAAACGGACAAACTAGAGACGCTCGGCGATGCAAAACAATACCATGAAATGATATGAGTGTAGATTCATATGCAATGAGACTATAATTATGTAAGGAATGGGCAAATATGAGCAATCATGGCACTTTAAGAATTAACTTTCACATTGAAGATCATTTAGTACAAGTTTAGACGTCCTTCATGCAACTTTAGTAAAATGATATACCTATATAAGGGCATTTAAACTTGAAATAAAAAATATATAGCATATGTGAGGTTCAATAAATGGAAAGAAATGATGAAAAAAGCAAGAAATGGGCATTTGGGCAAAAACTTAGCAAAACTGGCAGTTTTCTCCAAACGCGCAATCTGTAAAGAATTGAGTATATCTTAAGATTGAGAAGTCGGAATTAAGTTTTGTTTATTGGAAATGAAAGTAGACAAATAGAGATTTCCAACCATATATGGGTCAGATTTTAGTTCAAAGTGGATCAAAAATGACATAGGTGCAAAGTTGAGCAAATGCAGATTTTCGACAGATTGGTGGCACAATTTTGGATCGATCATATCTCCCTCCTCAGAAATGATTTTAAGGTGATTCCAATTGAAGAATTCTTTACACTCAAATAGGTTTTAGTGATCCGAAATTCAGCTCAATCAGAGTTCATTTGAGGGGGTACTCAGCCGGGGAAATTCTAAGGCAAAAGTTCCCCTCCCGGGGACACTTTCTTCATGAAATTTCCCCAACCGGGGAAGGTGTTGAAGCTGGAAAATGAACAAAAATAGGGGGAAACAGGGGAGGAAAGGAAAGGGAGCAAATTGTTCATCCACCATCCCATTTTGCAAAGAAACACTTAGAATCAAATATATTCATCTCATCACACATAAAAGCGCATTTAGAAACATTCAAGGAGCAATTATATACCAAAAACTCATGCTTAATATCCATCATCATCATCCTCAAAACCATCAACTCCATTAATGAAACTCAAGATTTGCTAACTCATGATACATGCATGATGGCTTCTTGAATTCTTCCTATTGCATGATTTCTAACATGTTTACTTCTACCACTTTCCTCCTAACATGCTTTGCTATATGATTCTCCATAACCTAGCTTCCATGGAAACATATTCATGCACATGCATGCAAATTCATGCAATAAAAGGGAATTAAGCCACAAAGATAAGGCTATGCATGAGAATAACATGAAATTCACCTTAAATTTTGGAAGAACTTGGATTGAAGTGAGGGTGTGTGAGTGAGGGGAGTGGATCGTGAGATGAGGGAGCAAGGACGAAGAAGGCTTTGCGTTCTTGAAATTTTTGGAATGAAATGGAAGAAAATGATATTTCATTAAAAGCATACAAACATTAAATAAAATGCATGAGTCATAAAGTTAATTTTGACTTTAAGAAGAAATTTAATTAGCTATTCTTCATGTTATAAAGTTTATGCAATTAAGTGATCACACTTTTGAATTAGTAGTATCTAAAGCCAAATAAATTTCATTTAGGTACTCATACTCTGCAAATTTGGCAATTAAGGACAAATAGTTAGCAATTAGTACGTCGAACGAATATAACATATACTCTCGAATGTTCATACACATTTTACCTGTTCCGAAAGACGGGGCGTTACATCTAATAATTTGAATTGTCCATTCCGAAAGTGAGAAATGCACATGTGCACTGAGTGCGAGTGCACTGAGGAATTGAGTGTGCATTTACGAGAATTGAGTGTGCTCTTATGAGGATTGAGTTCCAGTGTGCTAAGAATAACTGAGTGCGGGTTTGCAAGAATTTAGCGTGTCGAAGATAATAGAAGGATTATGTACCGAGTGCGCATTTGCAAGGATCGAGTGCAAGGATTATATGATCTAGGAATCAATTACTTAGTCCAATATTAAAAGAGCTAGAGTAATAAGCTTTTATTATGGAATTAATAAGATGGGATAATTACGAACAACCCTCTGAGGTTCGACGATATTATAGATTATCCCCTGAGGTTTGAGAAATTACAAACTCCCCCTGAGGTTTGAGTCCAAACCCGTTCCCTATATCGGCGTTGCTTCTATGCCTGCCGTCCCGGCGGTGCAGCTGCAATTTTACCCCGCTGCTCCCACCGTCTACACTTTGCCGCAATTTCAACAGGCAAGTGCTTTAATTTTTGTTATTTTCCTGAAATAATTGATTCCGAATGTTATGTGGTGCGAATTAGCGGAATTTTGTGTTTGAAGGGATTCTTTTGGGGCGGTCTAAGGGGATTTTGGGTTGGAATGGAAAAGTTAAGCTTGGGATGCTTTTGATATAAATTGGTAATTCTATTTGGTAAAGAGGAAACGAATAAAAAGGAGAATCCATGTGATGCTAATCTTTGTTTCTCCGAGTGAAGCTGTGAAACAGATTTCACGCATTTTGTCAAGGAATTAATATCTAACGACGCCACTGTGAAACAGATTTATAGCTGGAATTTGATGCCGTAGCGCATATGATTATCATATTCTTATCTGTTTATCATTCGAATAAATACGAATAATATTCATTGAGAGAATTATCAAAATCGTCCCTTAAAGTGAGTCACTTTTAGTTTTGGTCCCAACAGTTACTAATGTCTCACTTTTGGTCTCATAAAGTGACATTTGTCTTAATTTTGATCCCATTGACCATTTTCCATCCAAAATAACGTCGGTAAAATTGCAAGATTCGTCCCGTAAGTTTCAACTTTTCGGACTTTAGTCCTCTTCGATTTCATTTTTTCAATTTTATCCTGTAATTTTAAAATTTTCGTAAAATTGGTCCGATTTCGGCCCGAATTATGCAAAATCCCCAAATTGGTCCACGTATCACTAATTCGAGCCAATTTCACTGACATGTAGATGACTTGGCGAATGATTGTGTAATATCTCAATAATTGTGTTAAAAAATAATTCAAAAAAAAAAAAGAAATTCCAACAAAGCATAGCATTATTATAAAATATTTTATATAAAAATAAATATAATATTAATTTTATTGTAATTAAATAAATATAAACAATAAATCAGACTCTATGTAATGTATATATATTAAATTGAAAATAAAATCAAAACAAAAAAGAAAAAGAACTCTCGTCTCCCACCGCCAACCCGCCAACCGTTCACCTCCGGCACAAACACGGTTGCCAGCGGCGGCAGAACACCATTCCCCAGCCATCTTCTTCGCTCCCAACACCAAAAACAAGTGTAAACGAGTTAATTTTCGTCAAATTAAAATGTGACACATATGAAATTGAATATTAATTATCAATTTTAATTCATTCTATTTTTATATTTTTTGGATAAAAACTAAATCAAAATCCATAAAATATTTAAATAGTTGATTTAATTGATAATTTTAATATTTATGTTGTCACCAAATCAAATACCGACACGTGTCAAAGTTGAAGTGTTCCGGCGAATCAAATCAAGCCTTGCAACTCAAATGGTGATGACCAATCAAATGGCAACAGGTGGCATATTTCAACACGTGGACCAATCAAGTCAAGACATATATTATTTATTTATTTTCTTTAATATAAATTTATATTAAAGTAATAGATAAATAAATAAATTTGATATTATCCCTTTAATAAATGAATTAATTAATTAAAGGATAATTATCACAAAGCTCCACCCTATGCCTATAAATAGAGGCATTCTACCAACACAATTGACACAACTTGGAGAAGCAAAGAAGCAAGCCACAAAGCAAGGAGAAGGAAGCTCTCTGGTGTTCTTCGGCATCTTCAACGGCGTTCTTCATAGAAGTCAGCATCAACGGCATTTGATCCGGCATCAAGGCATTAAAGTGGTGTTTCGGCGTTGCTCTCCGCAAAGATCAAAGCGAGATTCAAGCGTGTTCTTCGCGTTCTTCGTGGAAATCAACCAAATCGAAGCGTCCGATCCGCAACAAGGCGTTAAGTCCGCGAATCCGTCGTTTTTCACAAATCAAATTCGAAGGAGCTCCAAGCGTGTTCTTCGGCGTTCTTCGAGAAAGTCAACAAATTGAGGCGTTCAATCCGCAATCAAAGCATCAAATCCAGATTTCGGCGTTGCTCCTCAACAAATTCAAATTAAACTCAAATCAACATCAAAGGTGTTCATCGGTGTGTTCTTCGGTGTTCATCAAATCCAGGCGTTTAATTCGCGATCAAGTTTAGAGACCCTCAATTAACGTTTTCAGAAACAAATCAAGTCCAACGGAAGATCGAAGCTCCAAAATCAACGAAGGAGTTTCAAACCTTCCGAATTTCAATAAATTCTTGTAGGAAGAATCAGAGGAAGAATTAGAGATTGTATCCACAAATTCAAACAAATCAATAAAATTCATTTGTGATTATTTTCTCGGGTTTAATTATTTAATTGACACGGAAATTATATTACAACAAGAACTCCCATAAATTAATTAAAGAAAACCCCTTAATCTTTTTTTAAATATTTCTCTATTAATTATCATTCTTCTGCAACAAGAGGAAATGTAGTGGCTTTCCAAAATCTCCATAACTCAAGGTTTGTTTTTCACTCGAAATTTTGGGTTCATGCTTTGAAAACTTCTTTCTACATGTTAGGAAATTGCTTTTCAGAATCACGGGAATCATCAAAAAAAAGAAAATTTCTTTCTACAGGTTAGGAAATTGCTCGATTTAGTTTTAAAAAAAAAAAAATTGCTCGATTTTTGCAATACCCTGATGATTTATTTATCTTCTTTCTACACCAGTGAACTCCCGTCATCCTCACTAGTGAACCACCATCCCTCACCAGTCACCACCCTCACCCTCATTCTCCCTCCTCCAAGCAACCACACCACCACGCACCTTCAGCAAACCGCGCCTTCAAGATGTCGCCACCACGACTGTGGAGATGGCTGGGGGTGCGGTGGGAGACGGGAGTTCTTTCAATTTTTCTTTAGATTCATAAAGGTAATCGTTGTAATGAGACAATTTATGAGAAAAATTACCTTGGGTCTTCTCGTCGAGGGTGGAAGAGGCGGCGGCGATAGCGAATTTGGAGTGTGCTAGTTGTGGCTCGTCGAGGCGGCGGGACTTGGAGAGGGAGGGCGGCGGCGGAGCTAGAGAGGCAGGGGATGAGAGAGACAAGGACAGAGACCGGAAGGTGGAGCTAGATCTGGCGAGATGGTAGTGGGGGTGGAAGCGGGTTGGGGCGGGGCGGGCCGGCGGTGGAGATGAATTTTGTTGTTGGTGGTGCTGGTGGGCCGCGGCCTCCTGGCCGGAGAAGAAGATGAACTTTTATTTTTTTTAATTTTCTTTATAGGCATTTTTTTTTATTTGATAGGTATATGTCTTTTTATATTTTATTTTTCAATTGACACCTCAACCATCTGTGTGCATAGCCATGTAAGCTTTATTAATGAGTCAGCAAAAAAAAATTTTAATTTGGGCCCAAAATCATGCCACGTCAACAAAATTTGGGGATTTTGTATAATTCGGGCAGAAATCGGACCAATTTTGTAAAAATTTTAAAATTACAGGACAAAATTGGAAAAATAAAATCGAAGAGGAGTAAAGTCCGAAAAATTGAAACTTATACGGACGAATCTTGCAATTTTGCCTCTAAAGTCGTGTATGCTTGTTCAGCTAAAGCCAACGTCTTTCTTGGATTCTACCAAACAAAAATGGAGTGTTTTTCCGACGAATTGTTTCATCTCTCCTATTGGGATTACTTCACGTTTCTTTTCCTTCGTCCCTTTCTCGCTGTTCTATTTACCTTCTTCTTGCTCTTTTTAGGTCAGCCCTTTCTTGTTTCTATGGATGCATATTGTGTATAAATTGTTTTGAGTATATGTGTGAGTGGATTGTTGTGGTATTTATCATGATTGCTGTGGTTCTGTTGATTAAGATGAATTTCTTTGGGTTTGTTGATGTGGGTTGTGGAAATCTGGCCTCACAGTGCCTTTTGTGCCTCGTTCTTCGTCTGGGCTGTTGATATTTGGTTTGAATTTGCTAATTTTGTTCTTGTTTTGTGAAAATTTCGAGATGCTTAATCTGGGTTGCTGAGCTTTTTCCTGATTGATGGGTTTTGTGTAACTTGGCTTAATCTTTTAATATATGGATCTTGATATACTGCAATTAGGATTTTTCTGAACTTTTTTTCGTCTAGGGTTCTTGAAATTTTGCCTAAAGACTTGCCTTTTATTTTTGTGTGTGTTATCTGTGTAGGCTGGTTCTTGGCATGGAAGCTGGTGCTTGTTCATGTACCTCTAGTGCAGGAGATTTTTGGCCTTAGGAAGAAACCTGTGAAGCCAAAGCCAGCTGGTAGAAGAAGATTTACTCAATTTTACAACAGAATCAATGCCCAAAATCCCTCATTGGAGTGGTACAGTCTTCGATCATATTGGATTCTTCTATGGATTGCATTTGTGTTCAAAAGAATGATTCGGTGGATCTTAGAGGGTATTTGGCTGAGCTTATAATCTCTTATAAACATGTTATAAGCTCATGATCATATATTATCGGAACACTTTGGGAGCTTATTATTAAAACAAGATCCAACATGTTATAAGCTAAAGCATCCTATAAGATGTTGGAGCTTATAAGCTATTGAAAATAAACAACACTAGCATTAGGTTGATTGTATTACTGCCTAAGGATTTGAAGGCCTTAGTAACTTGCCTATCATAAATTAAAAATCTAATTCCCCAAATTAGGAACTGAAAAGGCAGGAAATTCATCACTTAGATTAGACAAACTAGTCTTTCACATCAGATAATTCAAAGTTTTCTTGCAGAAATATGTTGAGAATCTTCAATGCCCTGATCTTGTTTAATATCTTCACATCTGAAAGTTTTCTTGCTTGATTTCAGATTGCCACTGCATGAGATTTAGGTGATACTTCAAAGTGATGACTAAAAGCGTGCTGAAGATATCTGAAGGTTTTTATACTATTAACATGTTCATAGATATGCGTGTAAATAGGGCATTATTGGATACAAATATGTGTGTGTGAGGGCAATTGTTTATATATATATATATATATATTTTTGGTCACCAGGGCAATTGTTTATATGTGTGTAATGACATTCAGCAGTTGCTTGCCATTCATGTCTAATGACAGTTACCACTTCACGGAGCTTTTCTTCTTCAATTTACCTCTTGTGATATCATTGTCACTGTCTATCTTTGAGTTGAGTTAAAAAAAAAATTGAGTGTCGGAACGCCTCAAAGCGTCTAATAAGTTGACTTGTGCATTCAAAGTGTGCACTTGAGTGGGAACTGAGTATTGAGTGCGCGTTTACAAGAACTGAGTGCGCTCTTCTGAGGATCGAGTCCCAGCGTGCTAAGATAACTGGGTGCAAGTTTGCAAGAATTTCGCGCGAAGATAATAAGAGGATTATGTACCGAGTGCGCGTTTGCGAGGATTATATGATTTAGGAAACAATTACTTGGTCCAATATTTGAAAAACAAGATTAATAAGCTTTAGTTATGGAATTAATTAGATTACACAAGATTAATAAGCTTTTATATGGAACTAATAAGATCACACAAAATTCTACACTTTATCACTATCTTTCATGGAAAAAAAATCCATAAATTACATTAAAATTCAAGTCCAAACCCGTTAGATGTAGAAGTTTCAAAAAATTTGACCCATTTGGAATATGGTATGGAATTTATTTTTTATTCTATAGTCCATTTATATGACTCAAATCGAATCAATCGAACTATTAAAATGTAAATATTTTTCTATCAATAGTAGTTGTATATTCAGGAATTCGTACATGAGAATTTTAATTAAATTCTTTCTATCAATAGTGGTTGTATGTTTAGAAATTCGAAAACTTCGTACACGAGAGTTCTGATTAAACTCTTGGTATCAACAATAGTCGCATATACTATACTATAGTATTTGATGCTACCGGTTATTGGATACGAACTTACCAGAAAACTGTTTTCTTGACATTATATGGGCGGGCTCAATCCTACAAAAAGTCTTTTTCTTCCCCAAATTTCTCATAAGCGTTTCTAGATCAATCTTCTTCCTTCTGATCGATTCCATCGTAACGTCGTCGTTTCCTCTTGATTTCTCGTCGGATTAGGTTTTCCATGGCGACGGTGCCTTCAATCACGGCGGTCGGAACTTCATCGTCCTCGCAGTATACGTAACCCGCCGCCACCACCTCCTATTTTCCGACGCCTTTTCACCTTCAACAAACTCCGCCTCCGCCTCCCGTTCCTTACATCGGCGCGCCGCCTCAGCCTGCCGCTCCGGCGGTGCAGCTGCCAGTTTATCCCGCTGCTCCCACCGTCTACACTTTGCCGCAATATCAACAGGCAAGTGCTTTAATCTTTGTTAATTTCCTGAAATAATTTATTCCGAATGTTATGTGGTGCGAA
The DNA here is from genome assembly GCA_037501455.1 of Lantana camara. Classification (NCBI taxonomy): domain Eukaryota; kingdom Viridiplantae; phylum Streptophyta; class Magnoliopsida; order Lamiales; family Verbenaceae; genus Lantana; species Lantana camara. The sequence continues at coordinate 2,631,456 of CM074865.1, forward strand.
TTAGCGGAATTTTGTGTTTGAAGGTTTTCTTTTGGGGCGGTCTATGGGGCTTTTGTGTTGGAAAAGTTAATCTTGGGATGCTTTTGATATAAATTCGTAATTCTATTTGGTAAAGAGAAAACGAATGAAAAGGAGAATCCATGTGATGCTAATCTTTGTTTCTCCGAGTGAAGCTGTGAAACAGATTTCACGCATTTTGTCAAGGAATTAATATCTAAGGACGCAGCAGTGAAACAGCTTTATTGCTGAATTTGATGCGACAGGTCGTATAATTATCATATTCTTATTGTTTATGATTCGAACAAATACGAATGATATTCATTTTAAATGGATTTGGATAATATCTTTTTTTAACGGATATAAAATGAATTTGAACGGATATCAAATTTTAATGGAGTTCTAATTATTCATTTTTAACCTAAATTATTTAACTATATAAATTTGGATTTTTAATCGAATTTTTAATTATTCATTTATAATATAGATTATTTAATAATTATATAACTTTAAATATATATATATATTTTTAACAAAAGAGATAAATAATAACTATATTTATATATATCATTTTCATAAAAAAAATTATATAATATATGTTACTTATATTATCTCCTTACAATAATATAATTGTTTGAAGTAAACATAAGGTCGCTACTAAAAACTAAGTTTTTCCTTTAATAAATACACTAAGAAATTTACTTAACACCTAATAAAACTATCATACGTATATATGTGTGTATATATATTTATATTTTTAATATAATATATTATTTATCGGGTGCGAATTATGGATAAATCGGATAATGGATATATCAACGGTCGGATGTCGTATTATTATATCCTTATCCGTTTATATTCGAATATCTATAATCGAATACAAATAATATCCTATTCAAACGGATATGGATAATATTCTTTTTAAATAAATTCGAATATCGGATTTTCCAATATATATTTACAGTCTTATAGCAGACAGCACTTGTTTCAGAATTTAGAGGGATGCACAAACAATGACCCCAGTTATTATTTAATGCCTTTTGGTATAAAATGTTCGATTAAGTTAAAAGTGCAAACATATATTTTTAGTTGTGAAATGCATGTCGATTTAAAACTTGTAACAGCACATTTCCATTTTAATTTTTACATTAAGATTTATAAATTTGAATAATTTTCTTAATAAATTAATAAATATTTTAGATTTTCTCAGTTTACACGATAATGGAACCCTTTAACGTTGGGACTTGGGAGGAATATATAATTTTCAAACTTCTCTGTGTTTTTTCTTTTTTTAAAAAAAATAAAATTCCTCAGTGGATATAAATATTAACTATTTAATTAAGAGATCACTAGTTTTAGTTTCAAACCTCAGTATATATATCATTAACCCTAGAAGTTTTTATTCATTAGAGAAACGTGTTTTTTTTTTTTCCCCGAGCAAGGCCAAAAGGACCATGGGGTTTTTACTGAGAGCCTCACCTCGTAAATAAAAATCAAATCTGGAAGTTAATGCAGTATATCTCAATAAAAGCAATAAACCTGCCAAAATGTCTAAGAAATAAAAGCTGCCCAAGAATGAAAAACGATTACAGAATATGCAGTAACAAATGTTAAAGATATCAAAACTCCCTCATTCCAGTGTCTGCTCAGAATGCGAATTGCCACCAAAGCATCACTTTCAATCCATAACTTTGGTGCAATTGCATTAATCTCTGCACAAACAATGCAAGCAATCCCGATTCCCTCACTAAATGCTGCCACAACAGTCCCCTCATAATTTCGAATTGAGTTAACTGCACCAAACCCCCTGTGTTTTTTCCAATTTGCAGAAAAAACCCTCTGTTATAAAAATTAGTTCAAAAAACCTTATGTTATTTTATTTTTTGCACACGGCCCCCTTATTCCATTTGGTCAACTATTAAATCTTTTAACCCTAAAATACCCTTACTCCATAAGGTTTTTTTAACAGTTGACCAAAGAAATGAGGGGGTGATGTGCAAAAAATTAAATAACATAAGGTTTTTTGAATTAATTTTTGTAACATAGGGTTTTTTTTTGCAAATTGGGACAAACACAGGGGGTTTTATGCAGTTAACTCATTAAGGGCATTATAGACATTTTATCCCAAAAAAACACATTCCTACACGCAATAAACGCGTGTGAGGGCCACACAACGCGCTCAGGGTTTTTTTTGCAAAATTTTAGAAAATACAGGGTTCTTTGGATGATATTCCATATGACGGGGTTTTTTTTGTTCTTTTCGCCTAACACGAGGTAGTTTTCGGCAATTTACTCATTTCGAATTAGGCTCCAATCCCGCACAGCTAGCACAACAGTGGCATTTAGAAGGGAAAATCATCCCTTTCCTCTGCTGCCGTTCGTCGACCGGGATGATCTTGTTTATCGATCTCCAAATAAATATCATAACAATTGGAGTCAAATTCGGCCCACATATTCGACGCCACATGGTCGTTTGCTCCCTTTGTTGGCGGAGTCAAGAAACAGTCATCCGTTTCGGAAGCCCACCATGTCCTGTCTAGGCTTGAGATGTCAATCGGAATGTTTGCCACCATATCAGCTATATCTTGCAGCAAGCTCTTTAGGAGTCCAGTTAAATTCCATCGTCCATCATCCCAATAACATCGAACCATTTCATCGCTCCCAGTGTGCCCGGTTAAATGCTCGCGTGACAATTTGTAGCTCAAAAGATTTTATAGGGTTTTTTTTTTTTTTACATCCAACCTCGGGCAATTTATACTTTGATACTTAACTTTTAAATTTTGACGATTTAATATCTAACATTTAAAAATTATTACATTGTAGTACCTATGTCAGAATTTCGATGGAATATTCCAAAATTCGGTGGAATATTCCGGCCAATATAAAAATTTTAAGGACAATTCAATCATTTTAAGTTTTTATATATTAAAAAAATAAAAGATATATAAAATAAAAAACTGAAAATATTAATATTTATGATATTTACTTTTCACATATATATATATATATATATATATTGTAGTCACACATCACCACCCACCATCGCAGCCTCCCCTTCTACCACTGCCCCCTTTCCCCTCTCTCCACCTCTCACCGCCGCCGCCGCTCTCCACCAACCACCACGATCCAACCAACCACTAGTTCTCCTTTCTCATTTCTTTCCTTTTCTTTTTCCCCTGCTTGTTCTAACCGGATCTAAAAAAAAAAGGGAAAAACCCCTTTCCTCCACTATTTTGCCGGCGCTGTCCCTATCCGGCCACCCAAACCAGTCGCCATCACCTCCGATTTTTTACTCTCCCTCCCTTCCTCCCTCACTTGCTTCGTTGCGAAACAAAGCAACAACAGCCCCAGCTTCCAATCCTACTGCCGACAAGATTCTTTCGGCCGCCTCCACCGTTTATTGCTGTCGTCGCTATTTTTGCCGGATCAAATCGCCGCCACCATCAGAATCTCGTCTCACCGGAGAAAAATCAGGCGAGGTATAGCCAAACCCGAAAAAAAAAAAAAAAAAAGAAAAGAAAAGAAAAAAAAAAAGTTATTTGCTTATTTTTAATCTTTTGAATTGATCAAACAAACGGAATCGTTCTTGCTTCTTCCTCCTTCAAACTGGCTGGAATAACTTCGTCGACAAGTGGGCGGAAATTCCTTATTTTTCAATTGCAAATGTAGATCTGTAAAGGAAAAAGAACCTTTTTTTTATTTTTTAATGTATTAAATGCAGTGCTATCGAGAACCAGAAGACATACACTAGGAATTCATCTGCAGCGCAGCTCCATTGCCTATCCTCGGACTAATTTACCCTTAAAAATTCACGTGGAACATGTTATGCTTTGGTTGGAAAATTATGTCCAAATCTTGATCAAGGTACTGCAATGTAATAATTTTTAAAAGTTGGATACTAAATTATCAAAATTTAAAAGTTGGATATCAAAATGTAAATCATCCGAAAAGTTGAGATGTAAAAAAAGATTAACTCGATTTTATATATTACAAAGTCTTATCACCATTAATAAGAAAGCAAAAAAGTAGAATCTCACATCAACGGGAAAAATAGGTTTCTCCTCCATTATTTTTCTTATTTGGGGATGGCTATTTGAGTATCATAATCATGTTGCGTTTGTTTATTAATTTAAATTAATAGTAAGACAACTCCATTGATGGAAAGGGATCTCACCAACAGGAAGAAGATTCAACTTTAGACATTTGCTTTGAATTTGATTGATGAAGTATGGAACATGATATTCATTTTCATAGTCTTTTTATATTAAGATATTTAGCAAAAGCCTTATAGAATTCTGAGTTTATTTTGATACTTGAATTATGCATGATTAATGATGGTTCAGCTCTCCTTAGGAACAAACGTTGGCTCCATATTAGAGCGCCCAGCCTCACCCTCTAATGCACGGACATTTCAAAATTTGATCCCGTACAGTGTTGGACACGGATACGATTCCGACACGCCTTCGATACGTGTCCGACACGCCTGATCCGTATCGAAATTAAAAAAAAAAAAAAAAAAAAGAAATAGTGACACGGTGTCGGACACGGCCTTATGGCGTGTCCGACACAACTCCTAACTTTATTCCTGCAGGTAATCAAAAGGGGAAAGTCCTGCAAATTCAATAAAAGCGTGCGTGTCCCATCAAGGGGAAAAAGCTGAATTTGCAGCTCCTGACTTTATGACTCCTTCTCTCTCTGTCAAAGACTTATAATTTAATATTTATAAATATGATATCTTTTTATAAAGGATATATATGATATTTAGAAAACTTAATTCATATTTACAAATCGTACAATCAAAGACTTAACACGCCATAAGTTGAATTATTTTTTTTATGATACGAATTAAACGTAAATATTTATCTTGTCTCTGGAATTTTTTTTATTTATTTATTTTTTTAAGAATATGAATGACATGGAATGTTGAATTTGAATGACTTTGAAATATGAATGTATTTTATTTGGATTTGAAATTAAATATGATAATACCGTATAAGTAAAGAAAATAAGAAACTAAGATATATAAAAATTATTAAAAGAAAAAGATTATCTACATGTAAGAGAAAAGAAAATTTAGAGATAACATGTGTAATAGTAAAAGGGAATATTACAATTTTGGTTATCCAACTATACAACTTATTCTCTTTTAATCCCCCACTTTCTAATTTTACAAGAATGATCCCTGAACTACCACTTTTTTTACAAACTTGGTCCCGCTGTCAGTCTTGCCGTTAACTGAAGACAGAATTCTAATTTCAGGCCAATTTTGGTGCCGTTTTTTTGCCTTTTCCCTCATTTCTTTCACCTGCTGCAGCTATGAAGTTCTCCAAGGTGAGCATGTCAAGCCAACATCAGTCAAGAATGTAGGGCAAGGATGATTTTCTCCGAATGCCATGTGTATCAACAAATCCCAACTTTGGCGAGGGAAAGTAAAGGAAGCGAACGGATAATGCTACCGGAGGGAGCCACATCTTTGAAACGACTAGTGATCAATATTCGGCTTCGACGTTTGTCATTTGGAAAACATTTTCTTAAATTGTCCCTGTAGCACCCCCACGTAGGGCCACATCCCCCGCACCATAATCCGAACCCGAATACGAAATGGAATGTCCGTACCCGAATCCGAATCATAGCGAACGGGAGACCAAACACACACTCTAGGCTAGGCGGAGCTAAACAACACGGAAATCTGAGTGCGCGGAAGCGAATAAATAAAAGCAACCAGCTAAAGATCACAGATATATATATAGGTACCAACACACACCTATCCATACAGTATTTACATATAAGTACCAACCCAGTCCTGTACAGAAGCCATCCCGGGCTTGAACAAAATAATCAGTAAGTATATACAATCCCTAGCTATACAACTACAAAAAAATAAAGTGCAGGTATGTAAATGCACCTAACGAGACCTAGACTGACAAGTGCAACAGAAGACACACTTCTCCGCCTAGCTCACGCTCCCAAACCTGCATCTAAAAGAGTAAACGAGGAGTCAGTCAACTGACTGAGTGAGGGGGCTAACGCACACCCACACCCTACATATATATAGAGCAGAGCACAAAGCAATGGGCGAAATTATGAACCGGAATAGGTTTTACAAACTAAAACTTTCCAAAACAAATACGTATACTTTAAAACATTTCATAAACACTATCCCGATTCATACTTCTCAAACATACATAACAAAACATAATGCTCGGCGAGAACGAGCTTCCAACCTTTACTCCTCAGAACAAACAAAACGGAAATCATACACTCTCCTCTACACCAATGATGGAAGAGCCACCGGCGGCCCTAACCATCCAAACATATACAGACTCACGAGGGGTAGCGAACCCACATCGTGCCCTCCCCGGTTTTTACGCCGAAGGCATCGAAATATCACACCTTCCCAAACTCCCAGGGGTCGCGTGTGATATATCGGATGGAGACTACGCACAGGCCGAACCTCGACGGCCCGAACCGTCCCGAGGGTTCCTTACCCGTAGCTCCTTGGATCCACACATACAAATCATATCATAACAAATGCCAAATCTTTCATGGCGATCTCGCTAGCAGAATTGTAAAGCCTTTTCCAAAACATAGCTTACATAGGCTTAGTTAATATCTTTTCCCAAAACAAAGGTGTTCACAAGATCATAAACATATTCTAATCAACACATACATATCTATATATATAATATATAGTCACATGCACGGCCGGAAAACATCACATAAGGCTTTAGGTCGCTTAGCTAATAAAATTCCTAAACCTCACCTTGTGCGTAACCAAAAACGAGCAGACGTGAACAACCTACGCCTCGGGCTCGTCAACTGGAACCTCCTCTGAAAAGAAAACACGAAAGCCCAAGACTTAGACTCTATATGAACCAAAGAAGACGCTCGGCAAAATGCATGATTCATGTTCATAGATAAAATGTCACAATTAGGTCATATAATTCAAAAATTAGTACAACATATACAACCTATACAACTCATATATAAAGCTAGGAATCAAACACATCAAGCAAAGAGCAAGTATTCACATTTTCATTAAACCCTTACTATTCACGTAGGGAAACTAAAGCACACCAAACTCACTCCAAACTCAGAAATTAAACCATAGAAACGACGAGCACGACGAGGGGATTCCGAAACCTACCTAAGTTCGAGAAAAGACGAAGAAACGAGAGAGATATTGGCTTGGGAAGTTGGAATGATCAACTTGAGGGTTTGGCTCTAGCTTGGACAAGAGCTGCTGCTGTTTCACGTAAGAAAGGAGAAAGGAAGAATGGTTCAGCCTTTTAAGGCTGGACCGGTTGGTTCACGGGTTCGGTTCAAGGTTCCCGGTTCAAGTTGGTTCGGTTCAACAAATACAGGTTCAAATAAGGCCAACTCAAATTAAAACGAATAAATCACATGCAACATTCATTCACATAATTCATATAAGTTCAAATAATTCAAAATAGTCCTATACAAATAATCTAAAACGCAAATAATATTAAATCACATAATTTACCTGTACCGACTGTGAGTCGGGGTGTTACAACCTCCCCCCCTTCGGAGAACCTGGTCCCCAGGTTAACTGTCTGACCTGAGAACAATTCTGGGTACAACTGTCTCATCTTCTCCTCAGTCTCCCAAGTAGACTCTTCGGATTTCTGATCTCTCCAAAGAACTCGGACCAAGGGAATCTGTTTATTCCTCAACACTTGTATCTTCCGGTCTTGAATCTCAACCGGGTGCCTTACTATTGTCAAATCCGACTCAAGTTGTACCTCTTCAACAGGGAGAATAGTTGATTCCTCGGGATAAAATTTCCTGAGCTGCGAGACGTGAAACACATTATGTATCCCGGTCAATCTAGGCGGTAGGTCCAACCTATACGCCACTTCTCCAATTCTCTCAAGGATTTCAAAAGGTCCAAGGTATCTCGGGTTAAGCTTCCCACCTCGACCTATTCGAGAAAATCCCTTCCTCGGAGATGCTTTCAAGAACACCTTATCTCCGACTTCAAACTCAAGGGGCCTTCTCCTCTTATCCGCATAGCTCTTCTGACGGTCCTGAGCTGCCTTCATTCTCTGCTGAATCAACTTAACCTTAGCAGTGGTTTTATCCAATCTCTCTCGAGGTGTTGCTCTTTCAAGCTTATTCTCCTCGGTCCACCGCCAATCTTCCATATCCCAAAATAGAGGCGATCTACACTTCCTTCCATATAGTGCCTCATAGGGAGCCATACCAATAGAGGTCTGAAAACTGTTGTTATAGGCAAACTCAACCAGAGCTAAATGCTTATCCCACTTTTCCTGGAAATCCAAAGCACACGCCCTCAACAAATCCTCTAAATACTTAATCAGTCTCTCTGATTGTCCATCTGTCTGAGGATGAAAAGCGGTGCTGAAATTAAGCCTCGTACCCAACCTACTCTGAAGATCCTGCCAAAACTTAGCTGTGAACCTCGGATCACGATCTGAGACAATGCTAGCAGGCGCCCCATGAAGTCTCACAATCTCATTACAATACAATTCGGCCAACTTCGGAGTCTTATAAGACATCTTCACCTTGAGCAAATGAGCAGACTTGGTCAATCGGTCGACTATCACCCAAATTCCATCATAACCTCCTCTTGATCTTGCAAGCCGGACACAAAGTCCATGGTCACTTGCTCCCACTTCCACTCAGGAATCGGAAGTGGTTGGAGAGTTCCTCCCGGTTTCTGGTGTTCTGCCTTCACCACTTGACACGTGAGACACCGCTTCACAAAGTTCGCGACATCTCTCTTCATGCCATTCCACCAGAAGTATTCCTTCAAATCTCGGTACATCTTCGTACCACCGGGGTGAATGGAATATCCAGAACGGTGTCCTTCCTCGAGTATCAACCTCTTGAGGTCTTCTGGGACACAAACCCTGGTCTTGAACCTGAACAAACCGGAATCATCAAACCCAAACTTCGTCTCGGGGTCTATCCTAGACCGAACCACTAATCTCTGAATCTCTGCATCCGAAGCCTGAGAATCCAACAACCTCTGTTTCAAATCCGGCTGAACTGTGATGTTAGCTAACCGAGCCACTGAAACCAAAACTGTCGAATCCTGTCCTGAAGACCCTGCACTCAAACCTGAAACACTTGCTTTTCTGCTCAAAGCATCTGCTACAACATTCGCCTTGCCCGGATGACACTGAATCGTGCAGTCATAATCCTCTAAGAATTCCATCCAACGCCTCTGTCTATTATTCAGTTCCTTCTGAGTGAAAAGATATTTGAGGCTCTTATGATCCGTGAATATCTCGAAGGTCGTCCCATAAAGGTAATGACGCCACTTCCTCAAAGCAAATACAACCGCTGCAAGCTCAAGATCATGAGTGGGGTAGTTCTTCTCGTGTTCCTTCAACTTTCTAGAAGCATAGGCCACCACTCGGCCATTCTGCATCAATACACATCCGAGTCCTTCTTTAGAAGCATCTGCAAAAACCGAATAACCCTCGGATCCCTCGGGTAGGGTAAGAACTGGTGCTGAAGTTAATCTTTCCTTCAAAGCTTGGAAACTTCTCTCGCACCCATCATCCCACTCATACTTCACCTCCTTTTTGGTTAATCGAGTCAACGGGCAAGCAATCTTGGAGAAATCCTTTACAAATCTCCTATAGTAACCCGCTAACCCGAGAAAACTTCTTATCTCGGAGGCATTCTTCGGTCTTTCCCACTGAACCACGGTCTCAATCTTAGAAGGATCAACTTCAATCCCCTCACCTGAAATTATGTGACCCAGAAATGACACTCTGTCGAGCCAGAACTCGCACTTGCTAAATTTGGCATAAAGCTTGTGCTCTCTAAGGGTCTCCAAAACAATCCTGAGATGCATTGCGTGCTCTTCTGCAGACTTAGAATACACCAAAATGTCGTCTATGAAAATGACCACAAACTTGTCAAGATACTGTCTAAACACTCGGTGCATCATATCCATGAACACGGCTGGAGCGTTAGTTAACCCAAACGGCATCACTACAAACTCGAAGTGTCCATAACGGGTATTGAACGCAGTCTTAGAGATATCCTCTTCCCGGATACGAAGTTGGTAATACCCTTGCCTCAAATCTAACTTAGAGTACATCTGCGACCCTTGCAAGATATCAAACAACTCTTCGATGTGAGGTAAAGGATACTTATTCTTCACTGTCATCCGGTTCAACTCGCGGTAGTCTATACACATCCTCAAAGTCCCATCCTTCTTCTTCACAAATAACACAGGAGCACCCCACGGGGATGTACTCGGACGGATATAACCGCAAGTCAAGAGCTCATCCAGCTGAGTTTTCAACTCCTTCAACTCAGCAGGAGCCATCCGATACGGTGTCTTAGAGAAAGGCTCAGCTCCAGGATAAAGGTCGACTACAAACTCGATGTCCCTATCAGGTGGCAAAGAACCCAAATTCTCAGGGAAAACATCGGGAAACTCACTCACGACCTCTGTCTCCTCAAGTTTGGCCTGATCCTTCGGTTTATTCAAAAGATAGGCCACAAAACCTGTCGCGCCGTCCCGGAGGAGCTTACTTGCTTCCATAAAAGACACAAACGGGCTGGACTTCAACCTCTCACCCGTAAAGACCACTGACCCCAACAAAACCTTCTTCTCATGACAGTCCAACTGAGCTCGGTATCTGAAGAGAAAATCCATGCCAAGAATAACCCCATACTTCTTCAACGGTAGAACTATCAAATCTGCAGGAAAACTCGGCCCTCAAACACCACCGGACACTCCCTGAACACCCTGTCAGCTTCCACAGATCCTCCCAAAGGAGTATTCACCACATACACATGCGCAGATAATTCATCAAGTAAAGGCAAAGAAGCAACAATATCCCGGGAAATAAATGAATGCGTAGCCCCGGGATCAAATAATGCATGTAGTGATATGCCATGAATGTTTATTGTACCTTCTATCACGGCGTTCGGGTCGACATCAGCAGCTTCCTCCTCTCCTTCCAGAGCAAACACGCGAGCCTGCACAACCGGCCTCCTATTCGGGCAAGCATCAATCAAGTGATCAGAAGACCCACACGCGTAGCATTTACCCTGAAGCTTCCAACACCTCTCCACCGGATGTCTCCCCTGACAATAAGAACAAACAGGTGGTCCCTGAGCTAGAGCCGGTCGAACTGGAGCAACAGGAGGTACTACGGGACCGGTAATACGGGGCTTTTTATTCCCTAAACCCTGGGGACGAAAAGCCGGTGGGACAGGAGCTCGTGGAGCATAAGAAATAGGCCTCTTACCCAATCCAGAACCTGATCCCGATCCTCGAGTCGAAGAGAAAGGCGGAGGCTTCAACCGAGCCATTTGGGCCTCAACTTGAATTGCCCTTTTTGTAACTTTGGCCCAAGTACTCACATTGGCAGCCTGTAAAGCTTCTTGAATATCCCGACGAAGTCCATGAAGAAACGCTCGGGCCTTATGATCATCATGGTCGGTAATGTGAGTGGCATACGGAGCTAACCTCTCAAACTCCAAAATATAACCCTCCACCGTCCGATTTCCTTGCCTCAAATTGGAGAACTCTTGGAGGCGACGTTCTTGTGCACTATGAGGGATATATTTCTCATGGAATTCCTGCACAAACGTCTCCCAGTTGAATTCCATACCCGTTCTCTCAAGCTTGGACCTCACACTCCTAAGCCAAATAGCCGCTGGCCCTTGAATAATACGCCCCGTGCAAATAGCCTTGTCCTGGGAAGTCCCTGGACATATCTCCCATATACCTCGGATCTCAGACAACCACTCTTCCGCCTTGATATCATCACCTCCATACCACTTTGGAGGATTGTTGTTCCGGAAGTCCCTATACATGGCGGAAATATCTTGCCCTTCACCCGGATTTGCATTACCCCTTTGATTGTTTTGAAGTTGATTGAGTAGGGCTTGAACAATATTCTCCGCATTCATAGGTGGTGGCGGAGGCGCATTCTGTGGAGCCGGTTCATTCAAATCAGGGGTTTGTTCACGATAATTATGTCTTCTTGGAGGCATCCTGAAACTCACAAATTCGAGTAATATGGATGCATGTACATTAGTGTATGAATATGTATACAATTTAAGAAAATAATCAAGTAATCAAGTAATCAATTAGTCAAGTAATCACATACTCAAATCATGTATTCACACATGCACATAATCAAAAGTCACATTGTCCTAAGCCGTACGACCTAGACAGACCCACACGACTCTAGAGCCCGGTTTTGCAACCGCGCTCTGATACCACTTCAGGATGTAGCACCCCCACGTAGGGCCACATCCCCCGCACCATAATCCGAACCCGAATACGAAATGGAATGTCCGTACCCAAATCCGAATCATAGCGAACGGGAGACCAAACACACACTCTAGGCTAGACGGAGCTAAACAACACGGAAATCAGAGTGCGCGGAAGCGAATAAATAAAAGCAACCAGCTAAAGATCACAGATATATATATAGGTACCAACACACACCTATCCATACAGTATTTACATATAAGTACCAACCCAGTCCTGTACAGAAGCCATCCCGGGCTTGAACAAAATAATCAGTAAGTATATACAATCCCTAGCTATACAACTACAAAATAATAAAGTGCAGGTATGTAAATGCACCTAACGAGACCTAGACTGACAAGTGCAACAGAAGACACACTTCTCCGCCTAGCTCACGCTCCCAAACCTGCACCTAAAAGAGTAAACGAGGAGTCAGTCAACTGACTGAGTGAGGGGGCTAACGCACACCCACACCCTACATATATATAGAGCAGAGCACAAAGCAATGGGCGAAATGTAACATCCCGATCGTTCGAATTATAAGGTATGTCACCTTTTAACTTTTATGTGTTTAATTAAGTGATTTTATATTTTTCGTGGCCCTATTTTAAACTCTTTTAGAGTTTAGGGCCCTTTTTGTAATTTTCTCCTTTTAGGGGGGGGTTTTCCGGTCACTTCTCGTTCGGTTGAGATTTTGACTTCTTTGACCCCTTCAACACGTCCGGGGCGGCGAAACGAGTCCGTAGACTCTAAGTTTGCCCAATTCGGATGTCGTTAGCTCGTTCGTCCGATCGTTTTTGCATACGAGGACCCGAGATATATACTCGGATTCCCTCGTTTTGCGTGCCATTTCAGCAGCTCCAGCCGCATCGTCTTCTTCCTCGCGTAGAGCACTATTCATACAGTGAAGGTGCAATTTCACACACATGCTCGTTCTCCCTCGTTTCTCGACGGAATTCGACGAATCAATAGTGGAAATTCATCAGCTCGACGAGCCCGTCACAACCGTACCAAGATCGTGGCCAACCGAAGACCGACGGCGGCGCATCGGCGGCCTGAAGGTGGCGGGTGGCGCCACCACTTCGCCGCCGGCGTTCCGGCGAGTTTCGCGAGCGGAGCTTGACCCTACCGTACGTTTTTTGACCTTCCCGTTCCATTTTCGGCCTCCGTTCAGCACGAAAACCACCGCAAGTGGTGGTTCCGGCGAGGCAACAGCGACAGAAACTTCGGCAGCAATTTCGGCCCTTTTCCCGGCCGGTTTTGGTGGTGGTCGCTTCACGAAAGTTGCTTGGAATGACGAAACGTAGTGGATGGCATCGGCGGCGTTCCAAGAACCGGCCGTTGGCGGCGGACCGGCGGTGAACCGGTGGTGAACCGGCGGGTCTGAACCGGTTACTGTTCCGATGTTTTTTCCGGCGATTTGACTTGGGGCTTTCGTAGGGCTCGTTACAAGCTTTCCAACGGTATGCCCGGATTTCATTTTCGTTTTGCGGTTTGCAGTTAATTTCAGTTTTCGTCGTTGGGATTTGGTTCGGTTTTTCTTCAACGAAGTCCCGTGTGTTTAGTTTTTTCTGAAATTGATTGAGGGCTATTGTCTAGTAGGCCGAGGCGCTTGTTTCTGTCCTTCCGGGGATTTTTCCGACCACCGAAGGCGGTGTCCCGGTGGCGGCCGGTGGCTGTTCAGCCGGCCACGGTGGTGGCTTTCCGGCGACTTTCGGACAGTAGGTTCCTTTCGTCGTGGTGAGTTCAACGCCACTTCCTGTTCGTCAATCGGATGTCCGGTTGATTTTATATGAATTTTTGAAGCTATTGTATTTTATTCGTTAATTGATTTTAATTGTGCAATTTGATCCCGTATGTGCTATAAATTGAAATTATGAGTTGTATGATACGAGGAAGTATGCTATGATGTATGAATATTTGATTCTTGATTTATCAAATTTAATTGTCTCGTTTTACGCCATCTATTTGAGAATAATTATTGTTTGAAGGGGTGTTAGTGTAATTTTGGAAACTAAATTGATTATGAAATTTTATAAAACATAAGAAATGACTTATGAAAAGATACGTTGTATTTAATTTGAATAAATTGATCAAGTATGCCAATGTGTAATTTGTATATAAATTGTTATGTAATTCATGTTAATTTCGTGAGACTTGGTGCATGATATGATTTGAATTCTTAATGTCCTACTTTATTTTATGTAATTAATGTTATGAATTTTATAAGTTATGCATCTTTTGATATGGAATATGAATTATAATATGCTCTGAATGACTTGATTGAATAGATATGGATTATATGTTGCATCATTTGTATTCGTGAGCATGGCCGTGCGTCTTTGTGGTTGTGTTTGGAGTCTGAGTCTTGTGTTCTGTGTGTGTTCAGTTGTTCAGGGGTTTTTCCAGGGAGTGTCTGTCAGCTGTTTGGGTTCCAGTGGGACTTCTTGGCTTGGGTTTTCCGTTTCGTCGGTGAAAGGTGAGGTTTTAGGATTTTTGTTTTAGTTACAGCGACCTACAACCCTCTGTGCTCGTTTTCAAGCCTGCATGCGATTATTCTATTATATTTATATAATAGATATGTGTTTATATGATACGTTTATGATTTGCCATACGATTAAAGGTTTTCGAACTGTATATGTACGAGCATATGTAAGCTTGAAATGTTTTGCAACGAGGCTATGCTCCAAACCGTGTGTCTTCATACCAGCTGCGGATTGGGATGACACGGAGAGGTACGTTATAGCATATGCTAGGTTGCAAGGTATGGTATGCTCTGATCAGGTACGTAAGTCTAATATGATTTGATAAGTATGATATGTAGCGAGTTATGATTTGATACGTTCTGTTCTGATTTGTTGGGCCATTTAGAGTACTCACGGCCGTGTGTTCTGCGTGGATGGGCGCTTACGAGCTTAAATTCCATCGCGTGTGTTCTGCGTGGATGGGCGCTTACGAGCTTAAATTCCATCGCGTGTGTTCTGCGTGGATGGGCGCTTACGAGCTTAAATTCCATCGCGTGGGAATATATATAAATTTAGTTTTCTATTTTCGTACGTTGTTGATAACTGAAGAGTTAGAGTAAGACCCGTACTCGCCGGGTATATGAATATGATATGTTATGTTGATTATGAAACGGGATAGGAGCTTTCTCTTCGAATATGATTTGAGTATGCTTAGTTTGTTAAGTTCTGAATGAGATAAGATAAGATATGTATAAGTTTGATTTGGAAATGGTTTTGGTACGCAAAACCCTACTCCCGGTTCATAATCTTTCTTTTGATACGTGCTCTGCTCCTTATTATGTATAGTGTGTGTGAGTTCAGCCCCCTCGCTCAGTCAGTGGACTGACCCTCGCCCCACCTATGTTTTTAGTTTGCAGGTGCAAGTTGTTGGAGTTCGAGCTAGGCGGCTTTGAGTCGGGTCTGTCGAGTCTGTGTCTGTCCGTTTGATTTTGTTAATTACTTTGTTCCGACTTATGTATGAAAATTTTGTATATAGTATGTTCTGTACTAGTTGACGTTTATGCTTTGATCATATGAATTTTCGGGACAGGTTAGGACAGGGCTGGAATTAGTTGAACCGTTTACTTATGTTTGTTGATTATAGTTTTTGTTAGTTCTTATTTTGCATCGCTTCCGCATTCAGGTTTTGCATATTTGTCTTGTACAGGGTTTAGGAACCGCCTAGCTTAGGTTGGATTTTCGTTCGTCACCTGTTTGCTGTGATTTGGTGCGTGTGCGGACTTCCATTTCGTACCACGTGTCGGATCATAGTGCGGGGGTGTGGTACCCCACCGCTTGGGGTGCTACACGAAATTATGAACCGGAATAGGTTTTACAAACTAAAACTTTCCAAAACAAATACGTATACTTTAAAACATTTCATAAACACTATCCCGATTCATACTTCTCAAACATACATAACAAAACATAATGCTCGGCGAGAACGAGCTTCCAACCTTTACTCCTCAGAACAAACAAAACGGAAATCATACACTCTCCTCTACACCAATGATGGAAGAGCCACCGGCGGCCCTAACCATCCAAACATATACAGACTCACGAGGGGTAGCGAACCCACATCGTGCCCTCCCCGGTTTTTACGCCGAAGGCATCGAAATATCACACCTTCCCAAACTCCCAGGGGTCGCGTGTGATATATCGGATGGAGACTACGCACAGGCCGAACCTCGACGGCCCGAACCGTCCCGAGGGTTCCTTACCCGTAGCTCCTTGGATCCACACATACAAATCATATCATAACAAATGCCAAATCTTTCATGGCGATCTCGCTAGCAGAATTGTAAAGCCTTTTCCAAAACATAGCTTACATAGGCTTAGTTAATATCTTTTCCCAAAACAAAGGTGTTCACAAGATCATAAACATATTCTAATCAACACATACATATCTATATATATAATATATAGTCACATGCACGGCCGGAAAACATCACATAAGGCTTTAGGTCGCTTAGCTAATAAAATTCCTAAACCTCACCTTGTGCGTAACCAAAAACGAGCAGACGTGAACAACCTACGCCTCGGGCTCGTCAACTGGAACCTCCTCTGAAAAGAAAACACGAAAGCCCAAGACTTAGACTCTATATGAACCAAAGAAGACGCTCGGCAAAATGCATGATTCATGTTCATAGATAAAATGTCACAATTAGGTCATATAATTCACAAATTAGTACAACATATACAACCTATACAACTCATATATAAAGCTAGGAATCAAACACATCAAGCAAAGAGCAAGTATTCACATTTTCATTAAACCCTTACTATTCACGTAGGGAAACTAAAGCACACCAAACTCACTCCAAACTCAGAAATTAAACCATAGAAACGACGAGCACGACGAGGGGATTCCGAAACCTACCTAAGTTCGAGAAAAGACGAAGAAACGAGAGAGATATTGGCTTGGGAAGTTGGAATGATCAACTTGAGGGTTTGGCTCTAGCTTGGACAAGAGCTGCTGCTGTTTCACGTAAGAAAGGAGAAAGGAAGAATGGTTCAGCCTTTTAAGGCTGGACCGGTTGGTTCACGGGTTCGGTTCAAGGTTCCCGGTTCAAGTTGGTTCGGTTCAACAAATACAGGTTCAAATAAGGCCAACTCAAATTAAAACGAATAAATCACATGCAACATTCATTCACATAATTCATATAAGTTCAAATAATTCAAAATAGTCCTATACAAATAATCTAAAACGCAAATAATATTAAATCACATAATTTACCTGTACCGACTGTGAGTCGGGGTGTTACAGTCCCACACAATCGAATGCTAAATATCATCCAACACAAGGAGGTATCACCTTCCCAATAAATTTCCATAGACACATTCTTCCAATATGGTTTTCTTGTTGATGTCAACCAAAAGATTTCCCCTATGATACCTTTGAGAAACGAAACCCCACCCGCGTTTGTCAAAGTGATGGACAACCAAAGGATCATCGTACAATTTTTTCGCTAGTGTTGTCTAACCAAAACCAGGACGACGACCATGGAAATTATTTGAAGTTCTTTCAGTCCGCCAATCAATAGATCCAACATTTCCATCGCGCCGTCTTCAAATCCAAACATATAGGTATCTACCATAGGACCTTTCTTCTCTTGAAAGGATGTCCTAAAATCTTGTTCAATTTTGGCAACTCCATTGTCAAATTGGTCTCCATTAGTCGAATGATTTAGGATTTGAAGGAGGAAGTTGACGAAGCTAAAAATGAGCCCATCTTGAACCTTGAAGAACTTCTGAAGATCTGGCATGAGAAAGGCCACCATTTCTGAAAATTTATTGAAATCTTCGGTTTCAGGGTCGAAAATGAAACATGAAGCTAAATTATCCAGGGCCATTATTTTTTCGCACCCTGTTGATTCTCCGAGTTGGAGCAGAAATTAATCACATAACAATAAACAGCTAAAAGTTGTGATGTATTCCAGGGCAAAGCCTTGGGATTTTCATCTTCATCAACCCGTCGATGAATCAGGCTTCTCAATAAGGAGAAAGATTTTCGATGGAGAGAGACATGTGCATGTATATCAAATGAAATTATGTGAATAATGAGATAGAGAATTGATAGTTTTTGTGATTAGAGAATTCTGAAATGTGTTCATATGATAAACGCGGAATAGCAAAATTTATGAAAGGATAAGTAAGAGCATTGTAAATTCTTTTAGGTGGAAGAAATGAGGGAAAAGGCAAAAAACGACACCAAAATTGGCCTGAAATTAGGTTTCCGTCTTTAGTTAACGACAAGGCTGACGGTGGGACCAAGTTTGTAAAAAAAGCGATAGTTTAGTGACCATTCTTGTAAAATTGGAAAGTGGGGAACTAAAAGAGAATAAGTTGTATAGTTGGATGACCAAAATTGTAATATTTCCAATAGTAAAATAAATAATTAAATAAATAAATAAAGAATTTTAAAGATAAAATAGTGACAGAAAATAAAAAAATTTAAAAATGAAAGAGTAAAAAAGAAAAGAATCCAAGACACCAAATAATTTTTATCTATTTATCTCACTTAAATATAATAGTATAAATTAAAAATAATATAACATATAATTTAATATGAAAACTCTTTCTTTAGTATAGAGAAATGCGACTTCATTAAAGAAAGACTTTTCATATTAAATAATATAAAGAAAAGTCTTTCTTTAATATATAAAGAAAGGCTTTTCATTTTATATTAGCATCGGTGTTGACTTGTTGCTACTTGATTAATCAACTTTATTAAAGAAAGACTTTTCATTAACACTTTTCATTTTTTATATTATTTATTATTATAAAGGAAGGCCTTTTATTTTATATTATTATCATTGTCGCCACTTTATTAAAGAAAGGATGTGGGTCCTTTTTGGAGAATTGATTAAATCAAGGAATAATAAGAAATTTACATTCGTTGGAGGAAGAGAAGAAGTTGAGAGAAAATGTAAAAAGAAGGAGTGAACAAGTAGAACGTGTTCATAGACTTTGAATTTAAAAGACCCCCACGTGCCTAAGATTGTGGAAAGATATATCCAACTTCTAAAGATAATAAAAGGGGAGAGAGAGAGAAAAGAAAGAGATGTCATTCACATTCTACAGAAACCTAGCAATCCCAATCTGGAGAATTTCTCTGCGAAGAAATTTTAGCAGCTGTTACTTTCCTTTTTATCATTTTTCTCTAGTTATCCAACATCTGTTGGAGGAAGAGAAGAAGTTGAGAGAAAATGTAAAAAGAAGGAGTGAACAAGTAGAACGTGTTCATAGACTTTGAATTTAAAAGACCCCCACGTGCCTAAGATTGTGGAAAGATATATCCAACTTCTAAAGATAATAAAAGGGGAGAGAGAGAGAAAAGGAAGAGATGTCATTCACATTCTACAGAAACCTAGCAATCCCAATCTGGAGAATTTCTCTGCGAAGAAATTTTAGCAGCTGTTACTTTCCTTTTTATCATTTTTCTGTAGTTATCCAGATTCTATTCTCAGAATTTAATTGTACCAAGAAGACTATTGTTCCAGAAGACAGAAGATTATCAACACTATACATTTATATTTATTTCATCATTATTTTCATTCCTTGTTTATTTTTCTCATTATTCACTTCAATATTTATTTTATGATCAATTTTCTTTTACAGCTTTGTATTAATCTCTTTTCCCAACATAAATAAATCATATTGGTGATTGTCGTTTTTTCGGCAAGCATCATTTGGCGCCCTTTGTGGGAAAGCGATTAAATCGAGCAAATCACATGAGTTTTTAGGAGTTTTCATGGCATCCAACACTGGATCTAGCGGCGTAGCAACTTCAATTAACCCGTCTGCTCTGGCTGTGACGGGTGCTGAAAAAGTGGTTGGTAGTGCATCAAATCCCATCCTCATTAAAAGTATTCCCGTGTTAACCAACTCAACCCTTGTCACGGTAATAGGAGTCACACTACCAACCGAGGAAAACGAGGACCTCCCAGAATCCAGCTTGATGGGGGACTCGAGGAATTCACGAGGACAAAATTTGGAAAGCGGGGGGGGGGGGGGGGGGGGGGGAATCTCGTTGGTCCCCCCAGGTGCAGGAAGCTTCTCACCTGGAAGACTGAACCTGCCCGCCAGAACAGGCAGACAGTAGGAGTACCAGCCATCTGCTGAAGAGCTGGAAGCATTGTTGAGTCAAACCTTCAACCCCCAGCAGACTACCAGGGTGGCTGACATACCTGGAGGGACGTTGTCAGGAAGCAGCCCTGCTGCTGTGCAGTTCCATGCTAAGAGAACAGCTGACGGATCTGGCGGATCGGGGAGTGATCTTTTACGATCAGATGTCCTCATCCGCCTTACAACGGGGGAGTTTCAGCAATGAATTAACGCAGCTGTAGCTGCCGCTATAGTGCACCAGGATGAGCCGCCATTAATATTATAAAATAACATAAAAAAATTATTTATCTTTAAGAAAGACCTACCTTAATCTACTGCTCAAAAACACATTACATCATAGCAACACTAGATTTTCATAATTAAACACAATTATTTTTTACTTATTCTCATGGATATAAAGATACGATCTTTCCTCAAAATACTGGATTTATTTACAATTAAGAAATTATTCATAATTTTTGTCTAAATAATCTACCCATAAATAAAAAAAATAATTAAATTTAAATTAATATTACCTTTCTTTTGGCTTAATTTGTTGATAACTAATTTGAATTTGGGACACAATGAACCTCTTTTTCCGACCAGTATAATTATGAATATTAAAAAATTTGAGTTTTACATGGAGAAGAAGAAATAGAAGGAATAGAAAATTTTGAATATAAAAAAATCAGAGTTTTACATCGAGAAGAAGAAAAATGGAAGGAATAGAAAAAAAAGAAGACGAAGAAGAAGGGAGAATATACGAGATTGAGTTGAGAAAAGAAGACGTCTTCTTCTCCTTCTTCTTGTAGAGAGACTATAAAAAAGATTGAATTGAAAGTTTTTGGTATTTCAAAATAAGAGTAAAAGGTTTTATTTGGAAAAAAAAAATAAAAAATGGATTTGAATTAGAAAAAGGAAATTAAAGTAAATTAATAGAAAATTTTAAATTAATCTAAAAATATATTCTAATTATTATGAATGGTGAGTTGTAATTAAACAACCACGAAAAGACACTTTAAATTTCAATTAAAAAAAATTAAGAGCAAATCATTAAGTATATTACATAAAATCAAATAAGAGAAAAAATGATGACATACAAGTGGTTAGCATAGTATTTTATATTTTAAAAGGATTATTTAACTTATGCGTTACTATATATTAAAATGTTTTCTTTTAATTTATTAACCTAGTAACATTCGCACGCGGTATCTTATTAAATTCAATTTATAGAATTTAAGGGCAACATCGGTTAATATACATAAAAACTTGAGATAAAATGAGCTTTTGTTTTTAAACTAGTATTTTATTGTTACCACCCAATTATCATTTCACTTAATATAATATTAGTAATTGTGCACACTCGATGTGTGTGTCAAAAAACAAAATATCATTATTAAAATAAATTAAAATTAAAAATTTTTATTAATAAAAATTAAATAATTACTAAATTATGATAAATAAATTGATAATACCATATTAGTAAAGAAAATAAGATATATAAAAATTATTAAAAGAAAAAGATTATCTACATGTGAGAGAAAAGAAAATTTAGAGATAATATGTGTAATAGTAAAAGGTAATATTATAATTTTGGACATCCAACTATACAACTTATTTTCTTTTAGTTCCCCACTTTCTAATTTTACAAGAATTGTCACTGAACTATCATTTTTTTTTTCAAACTTGGTTCCGCCTTCAGCCTTGCCGTTAACTGAAGACAGAATCCTAATTTTAGGCAAATTTTGGCGCCGTTTTTTGCCTTTTCCCTCATTTCTTTCACCTGCTGCAGCTGTGAAGTTCTCCAAGGTGAGCATGTCAAGCCAACATCGATCAAGAATGGAGGGCAAGGATGATCTTCTCCGAATGCCATGTGTATCAACAAATCCCAACTTTGGACGAGGGAAAGAAAAGGAAGCGAACGGATAATGCTACCGGAGGGAGCCACATCTTTGAAACGACTAGTGATCAATATTCGGCTTCCATGTTTGTCATTTGGAAAACATTTTCTTAAATTGTCCCACACAATCGGATGCTAAATAGCATCCAACACAAGAAGGTATCTCCTTCCCGATAAATTTCCGTAGACACATTCTTCCAAGATGGTTTTCTTGTCGATGTCAACCAAAAGATTTCCTCTATGATACATTTGAGAAACGAAACCCCACCCACGTTTGTCAAAGTGATGGACAACCAAAGGATCATCGTACAATTTTTTCGCTAGCGTTGTCTTACCAAGATCAGGAACGCCGACCATGGAAATTATTTGAAGTTCTTTCAATCCGCCAATCAATAGATCCAACATTTCCATCGCGCCGTCTTCAAATCCAAACATAGAGGTATCAACCATAGGACCTTTCTTCTCTTGAAAGGATGTCCTAAAATCTTGTTCAATTTTGGCAACTCCATTGTCCAATTGATCTCCATTAGTCGAATGATCTAGGATTTGAAGGAGGAAGTTGATGAAGCTAAAAATGAGCCCATCTTGAACCTTGAAGAACTTCTGAAGATCTGGCATGAGAGAGGCCACCATTTCTGAAAATTTATTGAAATCTTCGGTTTCAGGGTCGAAAATGAAACATGAAGCTAAATTATCCAGGGCCATTATTTTTTCGTACACTGTTGATTCTCCGAGTTGGAGCAGAAATTAATCACATAACAATAAACAGCTAAAAGTTGTGATGTATTCCAGGGCAAAACCTTGGTATTTTCATCTTCATCAACCCGTCGGTGATTCAGGCTTCTCAAATAAGGAGAAAGATTTTCGATGGAGAGAGACATGTGCGTGTATATCAAATGAAATTATATGAATAATGAGATAGAGAATTGATAGTTTTTGTGATTAGAGAATTCTGAAATGTTTTCATATGATAAACGCGGAATAGCAAAATTTATGAAAGGAGAATTAAGAGCATTCTAAATTCTTTTAGGTGGAAGAAATGAGGGAAAAGGCAAAAAACGGCGCCAAAATTGGCCTGAAATTAGGGTTCCGTCTTCAGTTAACGACAAGGCTGACGGTGGGACCAAGTTCGTAAAAAAAGTGGTAGTTCAGTGACCATTCTTGTAAAATTGGAAAGTGGGGGACTAAAAGAGAATAAGTTGTATAGTTGGATGACCAAAATTGTAATATTCCCAATAGTAAAATAAATAAATAAAGAATTTCAAAGATAAAATAGTGATAGAAAAGAAAAAAATTTAAAAATGAAGGAGTAAAAAAGAAAAGAGTCCAAGACACCAATTAATTTTTATCTATTTCTCTCACTTAATATAATAGTATAGATTAAAAATAATATAATATAATATAATATGAAAACTCTTTCTTTAGTATAGAGAAATGCAACTTCATTAAAGAAAGACTTTTCATATTAAATAACTAGTTGCCTGTGCACACCGTCCCTGTGTGCAAAAAAATTTATAATCTAATTAATTATTTAGAATAAATTGTGATGTCAATAAAAAAAATATATGAAAAATAATTATATAAATTATTAGAATTTTACCTATTTTAATTTTATTATTTTTTTTGTTTTTACCGTATTGATTGTGTTTCATGGGGTTTCTTATTTTATAAATAATTTTCTAATAGAAATGTGATTGAAAAAAAATGAGAGTTATTAGTGATGAGAAAAAAATAGATAAGATAGAAACGTGAGAAGTGAGAGTTATTATCTTTTTAATCAAATGTCATTTGAGGGAGAAGTGGGAGTTATTATTTTTTTAATAAAATGTCATTTTCAACCCTCAAATTCTGTTCCAACACTAAAAGCTTAAAGGGTATATTAGGAAAATCAAAAAATTGGTCTTGCAACCTGAAAAACTGCCGTTTGTGAGAGAAAACCCTCTTTGCTTTTTATATAGTATAGATATAAAGAAAAGTCTTTCTTTAATATATAAAGAAAGGCTTTTCATTTTATATTAGCATCGTTGTTGACTTGTTGCTACTTTATTAAGCAACTTTATTAAAGAAAGACTTTTCATTAAGACTTTTCATTTTTTATATTATTTATTATAATAAAGGAAGGCCTTTTATTTTATATTATTATCATTGTCGCCACTTTATTAAAGAAAGGCTTTTCATTATATATGATGTGGGTCCTTTTTGGAGAATTAATTAAATCAAGGAATAATAAGAGAGTTACATGAGTTGGAGGAAGAGAAGAAGTTGAGAGAAAGTGTAAAAAGAAGGAGTCAACAAGTAGAACGTGTTTGGAGACTTTGAATTTAAAACACCCCCACGTGCCTAAGATTATGGAAAGATATAACCAACTTCTAAAGAGAATAAAAGGGGAGTGAGAGAGAAGAGGAAGAGACGTCATTCACATTCTACACTCTACAGAAACCTAGCAATCCTATTCTGGAGAATTTCTCTGCGAAGAAATTTTAGCAGTTGTTACTTTCCTTTTTATCAATTTTCTCTAGTTATCTAGATTCTATTCTCATAATTTTATTGTACCAAGAAGACTATTGTTCCAGAAGACAGAAGATTATCAACACTATACATTTATCTTTATTTCATCATTATTTCCATTCCTTGTTTATTTTTCTCATTATTCACTTCAGTATTTATTTTATGATCAATTTTCTTTTACAGCTTGGTATTAATCTCTTTTCCCAACATAAATAAATCATATTGGTGATTGTTGATTTTTCGGCAAGCATCATTTGGCGCTGTCTGTGGGAAAGCAATTAAATCTAGCAAATGACGTAAGTTTTTAGGAGTTTCCATGACATCCAACACTGGATTTAGCGGCATAACAACTTCAATTAACCCATCTGCTCTGGCTGTGACGGGTGCTGAAAAAGTGCTCAATTACACGTGACATATGACACATCAGCTTTTAAATGAGTCATATGCCATGTGTAAAGTGTGTACGTCCACATTAGCACTCAGGCACCACGCCTGCTGATGCCTATTAAATACATCCTATGTATTTCATGATGCTTTTAAAAGGCCTTTATTTATCTTATTTTGTCTGAATTGAAATATTGGGAGCAGAGTTCCCAAATGGTAGCAATGACTTAAAGAGTCCATCTCAGTTATTTGGTTTATTGATTTCTTGGACTTTCCTCATGTATCCCTCACGTAAATATCTGAAAATATTACATAATTCATCCAATACAGCTCATAAATTTGAATATTTAGAACACTATTTTTTATAAAATACAAATGTCATTCCATACCTTACAAATTTTAGACAATTTTAGGATAATGTATGGCCGAAAAAATTTTCCAACAAAGAAAAAACACATATCCGTTGCGTGACTAAATTTCCCGCGAATTAAACTCCGTCGAGTCTAGGAGGCATATTAATAAACAAATCAATATCTGCCAAAAAAAAAAAAACAATTCATTCTTAAATACATGTATTATCCATTTTTTTTTTAAATTACAGTAAACAAATAAAAAAGAATCGTCCCCAGATCTGAATTGTTGTTGCCCTAAAAACATTATAGCCCTAAAATCGTAATTCAGTGTAATTAAATGTGAACTTACTGCAATGTGAAGAAATTAAATGTGGGAGAAGCAACGGAAACGAGAATAAATGTGGAGACCGACTATTTGCAGAAGACTGTTGAAAAGGGCACTGAGAGCCAATGAATCAGTGTGGTTCGGTCGATGCAATGAAGGCGTGAAGATCGCTCTGCAACTGGTTCGCGAGTCGATCGAGACGAGCCTGCTAAGGCTCGAGTTTGAATTGGAAAAGTACGAATCGAAGTAAAACCAAGCCAAGGTTCAAATTCGAGACTGAACCGAACCCAAGCCGAGTTGATCCGAACTCGAATTATCAAACGAACTGAACCTCTAACAAAAATTTAGAGTTCGTCAAACTCGATTTGGAACTGGAACTGAGCTGAATAAGTTCGAGCCAAATCTTAAAAAAAAAAAAAAAAAAAAGCAAAAGTTCAACTTAGTTCGATTTGTAGACATCCCTAGTTAAATATACGGTGGAATTTGTGATTAGGAAGAGAATTAAAGTGTTGCTTTATCAAGGACAGTTTGACACGAGGCCACGGAAGCTTGGCGACATGGTGGGTTTGCTGGAGGAGATAAAAGAAGTTTAGGGTATTTTTTGAATTAATACAAAGGGCGAATTGTATGAGTTGATAGTTAAGTTGACGGAGCATGTGCACATCACCTGATTCAACGGTTAACTGAAATAGGATTAGAGGACCAAATGTGATAATAATTTGCAAATTTTGGTCATAATGGTTTGAGTCACTAAAGCAAGGAATAAAATCGGTAATTTTAGAATTATTTGGATTATAGCAAAAATTTGTGAAAATATATGGGAATCACGTGAAAATTGTCCTGAAATTGCTAAAAATCTAAAAACTGTCTGATGGAATTTACAATTTTGAAAAATTATGGCCTAAAAAATCTAGAATTTTGATTTGTGAGGATGAATCCTGTAGTTTTCCCTAATATCTCTTTTTAAGAAATTGAGCAGGGCATGTTATCTCTACGGTTTGTACCATTCAGTAAAGCAAGGATAAAAAAAATGAAGCACAAGAGATCTAGAGTGGTTTGGCTCACACAACTGTGAAAATACAAGTTATTTTAACTAATCCACTGTCTAAGGTTGTTAAGTTTAGAATTTTGAAGAGTGAATTTCATTAGAGATGAGAGACATGAAGTCTGATATATAATACAATGCAATTGAAACACCCAGTACCAGTACCACGGTTAAGCCCCCTCCCCCCTGAAACGCCCGGTAACAATTGTACTACAGGTCAAGCCCCACTAAGACACCTGATACCAACAATACTAAAGTCAAGCTCGACGACTCAACTCAATCACTCCTATCATTCTAAAGTACAACCCTAATACTATGAGAATACACCATCTCTATGTGCTAACAACAACTAATGCAATGCAGGAGGAAGTGAAAATTTTATTACATGACTGAGTAACAATGATCAGCTCAAGCCTCTTTAAACGGAGCTCAATATAGCCGTTGGAGACAGTTTCCCTTTTTGAATATTTGAACTTCAAATTATGTCCCAACTGTTACCCACTTTCCCTCTTCACAAAACCTGCAATGAAGACTTAAAATAAAAGTTCCACGTAAATATGAAAACATACAAAATCAATCCAAGCTTTATATTGGAACTGATGCAAAATTTAAATAACATTTTATTGTCAGTACTCAAAAAACATGAACCTTAGATTGTTCCTGTGAAGTTCCAGGACTAACACTTCTTGATGGTTTAAAGTATGTGAAAAATAAGATGCTGTGCAACCAGTGGTACATGTATGTCATGATTGTTGCCCATAATGTTGATGCTCAGTAGGACTGTAAATGGATATCCGAAAATCCGATATCCGTTCGCATTCGAATTCGTTTAAAGAGAATATTATCCGTATCCGTTCAAAGAGGATATTATCCGTATCCGATTATAGACATCCGAATTATAAACGGATAAGGATATGGTAATGACACATCCGATCCGTTTAACATCCGATCCGTTTGTACATCCGTTAGATATATCCGTTATCCGTAATCCGTATCTGATAACATATATATATCTATATATTTTTTTATACCTTGATGAAACATATATTAATTTACACATTATATAATTATTTGAGAATTATAAAAAAAAATAACAGTAAACGTATATCATATTATTTGTAATAATAGTCGCAGGTTCGACACCCAGCTATCCCAATTTTATCAAAAAATATTATTTGTAATAATAAACTCCATTAATTATTGTAAACATATATTATAAATTATATATTATACTTATGAGTTAATATGTATAGATTTAATAGATTTATAGTTAGTTATATTAATATTTAATTGTTGTTATGGAATTTCAATATATTATTTTTTATTAAAAAATATATGTAAAACAGATAAACGGATTCGAATTCGGATATCGGATAACTCACTAATCGGATATCCTCACGGATACGGATAATCCGATATTCGGATAATATCCGTCGAATTCGGATACGGATAGCATTTTCATTATCCGTCGGATAACGGATAAGCTAAACGGATTCGGATTTGGATACTGCACATCCGCTCCGTTTATTATCCGTTTACACCCCTAATGCTCAGTATCACATCAATTTCCTTTTCGCCAGAGAAAAAAAAAATCAATTTCCTTAGGTGAAACAGTTTCAAACGAAGACAAAGAAGCAATTAATTATTGCTTTCAAAACGGTGCCCGCCACGTGATTCAGCTGTTTAACACTTTACGGAAATAGGATTGAAACACATTTTGATTTATTATTGACAATTCACTAAATTATAGATCAAACTTGGAAACAAATCTATATTTTATCGGGTAATGTGGGATAAATCTCCAATTGGACATTATATTTTTACTTAACTCTCAATCTTGGCAAAATATCGTATAATTTTCATATAAGATAGTACTTAAAATACCCCTCAAAATATGTTGTATATTTTTCACAAAATGTAATACTAAAACGTTCTAATGCAGTATTTATTGTTAGGAAATAATGTATTATGGGATATTTGACTTAAGGAGATTTAGCCTGATTTGTAGGGATTGTTCCTTTTGGGATTGTTATATATCCCGGATCCTTCTTGTACTTTGATTAAGAGAGAATTAACGATGAATACATTCAACATTTCCATCCCCTACCATGTCTTAACATGGTATCAGAGCAGCGTTAAAATCCTAGGGACTCAGAATTAAGTTCATCATCGTCCTACCCCTAAAACCCTAAATCAGCCATAACCAAGATGACAACTCAAACCGAAAACAATCAAGCCCTTGCCCTTCAACTTACCCAACCGACCATGACCAACTCGGATAATCTGTCAATTGGCATCAAACTTAACAACGATAATTATCCGATTTGGGCACGGTTAATGAAAATGGCGATCGGAGGAAAAGGATGCCGTTCGCACATAACCGGCAACCCACCGGCCCCAGCCGAATCTGACCCAAAGTATGACCAATGGGAACAGACGGATCAACAGGTGTTCACCTGGATAGTACAGAATATGGAGGCAACCCTCATCAACAACGTTCTCCAATATCAGACCGCCAAGGCATTGTGGGATGGACTCACCACTACCTACGGGAGCGGCGGAGACCCGTTACAGCTCTTTGATTTACACAGAAGAGCCAACACTCAGAAACAGGGACATGAAAGTTTGGAAGAATTCTGGAATAAGCTCCAGAATATTTGGGCGGCCATCGATCGACGACAACCGAATCCCATGAAATGTACAGAAGACATTAAAACATTCAATCTCCTTACCCAAGAACAGAGGTTGTACCAGTTCCTTACCGGAGTCGATGAGAGATATGATGGAGTCCGGAACGATCTATTGAAGCAAGAAACGAAACCCTCCCTTGAGGCCGCCTACGCCGCGATACGACGGGAGGCTGCTCGCCACCAAATACTGAAGACAGCAGGCGGCGGAGACAAAGGGAACGAAACCCAGGGGATCGGATCTGGATTGATAGCAAGAAAAGAAAAGAATGGGAGGAGTATGCGCTCAGAAGGGGCTGGGCGCGGCGGCACCACCAGCTACCGGTCATCACCGCGCGAGGACCGCTCAAATCTCACATGTGCTCACTGTGGAAAGCCGAAACATACCGCAGAGGAGTGTTTTGAGGTCATCGGTTATCCGGATTGGTGGGTGGGTCACCGGAAAAGCGACACCACCACCAACTCCAAGGGCGGAAACCGCAGGGGAAACCTCGCCGTAAGCGGCGGCGGAACAGGGGGATCACACGCTGGGGAGGCAGCTGTGAACACCGTCCGTGGAGACGCCGGTGCAACAACTTCTCCGGCTACAGCAGGCGACGGACGGGCATACGCCGCCTTCAACCCAGGCGGCGGCGTGACAGAGGGAAGAGGTAACCAAGGCAGCGGCGGAACAGGTAGAGGGTTTGGGGGTTGTGACCCAAACCCTAAATCCCCTTCTTATATTTCCCTTGATATTGCACAAGATGCCCCTTGTTTTGAGAAAATACATTTAGACCCCCAGATTCTTGAGAAATGTGGATTTCATACCCAGACAAATTCAAATAAAATTTCCAGGTGGATATTTGACTGTGGGGCAACAGATTCCATGACTTTTGATTCGTCTGATTTAATTGGGCCCATTATTCCGAGAAAATCACATATTCAAACCGCAAATGGGGAAATTGCTGTAGTTGAAAGGGAGGGACCGGCTCTTATCACACCTAAATTAAAAATCAGAAATTGTCTCTATGTGCCATCATTGTCCTGCAAATTATTATCTCTAAGTCAGATTACCAAGGAGTTGAACTGTATTGTCCTAATATATCCTCGTTTCTGTTTGATACAGGACATTCATACGAAGGAGATCATTGGGCGTGGTACTGAGAAAGACGGGTTATACTATGTGGATGAAGTGGAGAATCCGTCGAAGGCTCTTCTTTCAGTTGGAAAGGCAAATACCCAAATTTGGTTATGGCACCGGCGTCTGGGACACCCCTCACTAGGGTATCTGAAAGTACTTTTTCCTGCTTTATTTCAGAATAATCAGACATTGAAATTAGATTGTCAGACTTGTTTTTTGGCCAAGAGCCACCGAACTACTTTTAAACCCAATAATACAAGAGTTTCTTCTGTTTTCTCTTTGGTTCACTCTGATGTTTGGGGACCGGCCCCCGTTACAACTCATAATCAGTTTCGGTATTTTCTGCTGTTTGTGGATGATTTCTCGCGTATGTCATGGGTGTATTTTTTGAGGCACAAGTCTGAGGTGTATGAAACCTTTGTGGCATTTTTTAAAATGGTGGAAACACAGTTTAATCACAGGGTTAAGGTCCTCAGGTCTGATAATGGACGGGAATTCGTCAATCAGGATATGCATAGGTTCTTCCAACAAAATGGACTTATCCACCAAACCACATGTCCCAATACCCCTCAACAAAATGGGGTCTCGGAAAGGAAAAACCGTCTCTTGCTTGAAATGACTCGAGCCATGATCACCGAATCTCGTGTTCCAAGCCATTTTTGGCCGGAGGCCGTAGCCACAGCAAATTACCTCATGAATCGACTCCCTACCAAAGTCTTAGACTACAAGACTCCGCTTTCGATCCTCCAAACTCAAACAGACATACCACCATATCTTACCTTACCACCCCGGATCTTTGGCTCCACCGTATTTGTCCATGTGCCAAAATCTGAAAGAACCAAACTAGATCCCTGTGCTATTAAGTGTGTGTTTGTGGGTTACGCCCCTCATCAGAAGGGGTATCGGTGCTATAACCCCATCACCCGGCGCATGCACGTCACTATGGATTGTGACTTCGTGGAAACTGAGTATTTTTTCCCCACCCAGTCCAGTTATCAGGGGGAGATACAGGATGATTCTCTGCACTGGTTGGATTGTCCTAATGATATAAGTTCCGGCCTCACTGAGCAGAACATGGAAGATCTCAGTACCACCACTGCTTCAGCTGCCCATGATTCTCCTCCGGATGATGTCCAAAATGAGGTAACCGAGTCTCAAAACCCTAACACTGTTTCACTTTATAATTTTGATAACACTGTTGCTACTGATAGTGTTTCTGAAGATGCCACAACAAGTCACAGGTATTCTCTACCTCAGCGGAGTAACAGAGGAATTCCCCCAGCAAGATACTCCCCTGATCGTCCGTCTCGAACAGCCAGGTACCCTATAGGGAACATGGTCAGGGGGAGTATGTCTAGTAGTGCCAAGGCCTTCTTTGGGAGTCTCTGCACAGAAACTGTTCCGAGAACGGTCCAGGAAGCCCAACAGAGTAAGGAATGGGTAGAGGCTATGAGAACTGAGATGGAAGCTCTCATAAAAAATGAGACTTGGGAAAAGTGCAGGTTGCCCGAGGGGAAGAGCCCGGTTGGATGTAGGTGGGAGTTTACTGTGAAACACAATGCAGATGGCTCGGTTGAGAGGTATAAGGCCCGCTTGGTTGCAAAGGGATATACACAGACATTTGGAATTGATTACTCTGAGACGTTCTCCCCAGTGGCAAAATTGGATACTGTACGGGTTTTGCTCTCAGTTGCTGCAAATCAGGATTGGCCCTTACACCAGTTTGATGTCAAAAATGCATTCCTTCACGGAGACTTATCAGAGGAAGTCTACATGGAGCCACCCCCGGGATTTGCAGATGACTTCGGTAAAGGAGAGGTATGCAAACTGCGTAAAGCTCTGTACGGGCTGAAGCAGTCGCCACGGGCATGGTTCGGCAGGTTCACTTTAGCAATGCAGCGCCATGGATATGTTCAGAGTAATTCTGATCATACTTTGTTTCTAAAACGACGGGGGAAACTGATTACATGTCTGATAATATACGTGGATGACATGATCATAACAGGGAGTGATACAGAAGAGATGGGTCAGCTTCGGGAAAATCTCTTTAAGGAATTTGAAATGAAGGATCTCGGAGGTTTGAAATACTTCCTTGGAATTGAAGTGCTGAGGTCAAAAAATGGGATATTTCTCTCACAAAGGAAGTACATCCTTGATTTGCTTGCTGAAACTGGAATGTTAGACTGCAAACCAGTTGAAACTCCGATACAAGTAAATCATAAGCTCAAGATCGACGAAAGTGGGGAACCCACTGAGAAGGAACGATACCAACGGTTGGTTGGCAAATTGATATATCTGTCACATACGAGGCCAGATATTGCCTATGCTGTGGGAGTTGTGAGTCAATTTATGCATCAACCACAGAGGAAACATATGGAGGCAGTTGTTCGGATCATCCGGTATTTGAAGGGTACGGTTGGGACAGGAATAATGTTTGGGAGACATGGTCACCTAGAGATAGAGGCGTACACTGATGCAGACTGGGCAGGAAATCCGAATGACAGAAGGTCCACGTCTGGGTTCTTTACACTTGTAGGTGGAAATGTGGTGACATGGAGAAGCAAAAAACAAAAGGTGGTGGCTTTATCTAGTGCAGAGGCTGAGTTCAGGGGCATAGCCAAAGGAGTGACTGAGATACTCTGGGTAAGAAAGCTTCTGTCTGAAATCGGCATGGGACCCGCGGGTCCTAGTTCCCTAAAATGCGATAACAGGGCTGCTATCAGCATTTCAGAAAACCCCGTCCAGCATGATAGAACCAAGCATGTGGAAGTTGACAGACACTTCATCAAAGAGAAGTTGGAAAGTGGGATCATCTCTATTCCCTTCGTCAGGTCAGAGGATCAACTAGCTGACATTCTGACCAAGGCTGTCACAGGCCAGACATTTCAGACAGTTTTGAGCAAGTTAAGGATTGGCGACTCTATCACTTAACTTGAGGGGGAGTGTTAGGAAATAATGTATTATGGGATATTTGACTTAAGGAGATTTAGCCTGATTTGTAGGGATTGTTCCTTTTGGGATTGTTATATATCCCGGATCCTTCTTGTACTTTGATTAAGAGAGAATTAACGATGAATACATTCAAGATTTCCATCCCCTACCATGTCTTAACATTTATATTCTATTATGTTATATAATTTTATGGGGAATAAAATAAAAATATTTCAAACTGATGGGGAGTTATTTCAAACTGCCCCTTGTTTTATGACCAAAAATGATACTCCCTTATTAGATATGTATACTTTAACAATATATATTATTTTAAATAAGTATATGCACTTTATCAATATATATTATTTTAAATAAATAATTTTCCGGCCAGACTTCGAGGTAATTCCGATGGGAGAATACGCAGAATTTCTTATAGTGATTATAAGAAAAGTGAGCATACTTAAATTAAATTAAGTGTCTAATTATTGTGGTTATGTTAAATTATTTTTTAATTCATACTAATAAATTATATTTCAGATTCAATATATTTTATTATCATCTTGTTTTATGTTTTTTTTTTTTAATAGTTGAAGAGTATAACGTGATTTCAACAAGAATTTCAGAAAATATGTTAAATCAAGTGCATTCCATGATTTATAGCCGGAAAAAAGAGCCACATGAAGAACACGTGATTTTTTATTTTTTTTGCCGGAAAATTTTTCTTGCTAAAACCGTCCGAAAACTGCAAAAAATCTAAAAAGTGCAGAATGACATTTACAATGTTAAAAAAATTGTATCCTTAAAATCTAAATTTTGTTTTGTGAGCACGAATTGTACGATTTTCCCTAAATATCTCTTCTTTGTTCTTTATGGTCTTTATGGGCTTTATGGTCGTCCATGGAGAAACTTCCTGTCATGCTCACTGTACTAACGTAGTTGCTCAGTATCACATCATTTTCCTTAGGTGAAACAGTTTCAAACGAAGATGAATAAGCAATTCTTGCTTTCAAAATCCATAATAATCTCGGACCCTTATTAAATCTTGTAGGATATTTTTACAAATATAAATTAATACACAAAGTGAATTGTACGAGATAATAGTTAGCTTAACGGAGCATGTGCACATCACGTTATTTAACAGTTAACGCGAATAGGATTGGAGGACCAAATATTATAAAAGTTTACATATTCTGGACATAATTGATCGAGTCATTAAACTATGGACCAAAAAATTTTAAATTATGTGTATTTTTTAACGAAAATTTCAAAAAAATTTATGGGAATCACATGGACTTCACGTCTTTAAGTTAGTAAGTTAGTAGAAAAAAGGACACGTGAGGAATTTTTTTTTTTGAAAAATATTGACGCCAAAATTGTTCTGATCAAATTGCTATAATCTAAAAGGTGTGGGATAACATTTGCAATTTTTAAAAATAGTATCTCAAAAACCTAAAATTTGATTTGTTCGGTTGAAATGTGTAATTTTTCCTAAATACCTCTTCTTTATATGGTCTAAAGTTTGTGAAAAATAAAAAGCTACACCACAAGTCGTCTATGGACAAGCTTTCTGCCATGATTGCTGTCCAACTGTTGTTGCTCAGTACCACATCAATTTCCTTAGGTGAAACAGTTTCAAATGAAGATGAAGACGCAATTCTTGCTTTCAAAACCACAATAACCTCAGACCCTTATCAAATCTTGTCCAAAAACTGGTCCATCAAATCATCCATCTGCACCTGGATTGGTATATCGTGCACCACCGGCACCCTCACCACCAATCGACGCGTCACAGCCATCAATTTCTCCGGCTTCGGTTTTCAGGCCACTCATCTCACTCCAAATCTTGGAAACTTAACATTCCTAGACTCATTAGACCTCAGCCGCAACAACTTCACGGGCTTCATTCCCCGCGAGCTCTCTAATCTGCGATATTTGAGGATACTTAACCTGGCCAACAACTCTTTTGGTGGAGAAATCCCATGAAAAATTGGCAATCTTTCTTCACTGGAAGTATTGAACTTCAACTATAACCTTATTACAGGATCTATTCCTCATGGAATCTTCAACTTGT
The DNA here is from genome assembly GCA_037501455.1 of Lantana camara. Lineage (NCBI taxonomy): Eukaryota > Viridiplantae > Streptophyta > Magnoliopsida > Lamiales > Verbenaceae > Lantana > Lantana camara. The sequence continues at coordinate 2,667,162 of CM074865.1, forward strand.
CTAGGATCAAAATGATTGCTCTCACGAATAATAATCTGTCGGGTGTGCTGCCAAATGATATGTGCAGTAATATTGCACAGCTTCGTGGGCTTTATCTCACTGGTAATCAATTTAGTGGCCATATTCCGTTCAATATTTACAAGTGCAGCAACTTGGAGGACCTGTCAGTGTCGATTAATCATTTCAATGGGAGCATCCCAACTTCCATTGGCTCGTTGATAAAGCTTCAAAGCTTGTATCTAGGGAACAACAATTTCCATGGTATGTATACTACTTCTTATAACTTGATCAGAAATTTGAAAGTCGACGAAGAAGCTTAGTTGAGCACTTGAGGCCTATTGGATAGTGAAACAAGGGCTGCTGCTTAATCTTAAGTGCTAATAACTAAATTCAAAAATATTTCTTTTCGTCTCTGTTTTAATGGAACGGAGTCATTATCTAAGAAGAACAAATTGTTGGGGAAAAATTCATAAAACTTTAAACTCCACCTTTTCATATTGAATCATCGAGAAACTCAATTAAATTTTAAAGCGGAAGCGTATTGAATCAAATATTTGATTAAATCTTGATATACTTGATTGATTTGCCCATTATCGGTCTTTCAAGTTCATAGACACGCTCGAGAGAGCTTCTTTACTTGTCTCGGTCATGGGATGATAGAAAAGCGTAATGCGAATAACTTGGGGACCATAACCTATATGAGACGGCTAACCTTAAGTTAACCTTAATGCCTAATTTGCCAACTCCTGAACAATGACTCTGGTTGGAATCCATCTGACCACTTGGAAGTATGTATTATTAAAAAAAAAAAAAAAAAAAAAGAAAAACCTTAATGCCTAATTTGGCCCATCGTCAAATTAGAAATTATATTGGGTATCTACACATGTATGCCCATACTTTTAATTTAACCTTTAAATCCAACCAAATTTAGATCACTTTAATATATTTGGGTTAAACCTTATTATGATAGATATAATACATACAATTATTATTAAACCTTATTATATTTATATAAGTCCAAAAACTTTACAAAAATTTCATCTTCTCTAATCAATAGAAGGAGAGACGGGCAATATTTATGGAAATGATGTTTAGTTCGAGTAGGGTCAGACCACTAAGGTGTAAAGCTCTCCTTATTAATGCTAGTTGGATATTCAAGAACTCGAACACGAGATGACGAGACCTTGGATTGAGCTAGCTAATATACTGTCGAACCGCTACGTTACGCTACTTGGTGGTTTGTTCATGATGCAGTTGTGTTTGTACTCACTCATATATATCATCTTCCTTCAAATTAAAAAAAATTATTTGGTAAAACAATATAAAGTGTAAAACTATACGTACCCTAAATAATGAACAAAAAATATTTCAGGAGGTGAGAAACTAATTTTATCGTCCAAATTAAATTCAACAAACTATAAAAGTTTGAAAACCTACTCTTAATCATAATATTTAAACTATTTTAAATATAACGAAAAGAATAAATTGTTCGCCTAGAAATACTAAAAACAGGAGATAAATGTATAATTTGTCTACTTTTGTATTATTATTATTATTACCGCATAGCAGTATTTTTTAAGAGAAAAATGTCCAACAATATATAAGGAGAAACAAAAAAAAATTACGCTATTGAAAATAATAGAAAAGAAAAAATAATTGGATAGTAGAAAACATCAATAATATGTACATATTTTCATTTTTTTTATTTAACACACGCACTCTCAAGTGGGACTCGAATACGAGTCATTGTCCGAAATAATGAACCCATTAACAATTTGGACCAAAAAAAAATACATATTTTCAATTCAAAAATTCAAGTAAATATATGTAATACTCTCATATATGGAAAAAATAAAGAATCACACAAGAATTAGAAGTTTAAATGTTTAAAAAAAAAAAAAAAAAAAAAAAAACATGTTTAAATAATTATAATATAGTAAAAATTATAAATAAAAAATAAAGATAAATAACACAAATAAAAATTAATAAAACTAGATTTTTCATGAGAAAATTATTAATACATGCCACTTACTAGTAAGGTGAAAAAACTAAGAATGTACAAATGAAACGAAGTTGAGAGTGTGCAACATCTGGTCCTCCTGTTAGCATTAAACTTTTATCTTGAGGCACACACAAAATGAAATCTTTCATGTTTCTGACTATCTATTTAGGCGGAATTCCAGCGGAACTTGGCAATCTTTCACGCCTACAGATTCTTAACATACGAGACGCCGCTTTAACAGGGGAAATTCCAGCCTTTATCTTCAACATGTCTTCTCTACGAATTTTAAGTTTCTACAACAATAGTCTGTCAGGAAGTGTTCCAGATTCTACGTTTCATAATCTTTCCAACTTGGAACAACTGTATCTAAACAACAACAATTTCACAGGTATGTTGAGCCTCCAAGCAATTAAATTATCTTTGAAATGACATAATTTACCATGCCTCTCCAAGGTTTCTTGTATCATGGCATATATACATAACGGATTTGGCAGGTGAATTGCCTCTCTCCCTCTTCAACGTATCGACACTGGAAATTTTGGAACTTACAGACAATCAGTTCTCAGGTCAACTTCCTTTAACAATAGAAATATTGGACTTGGAAGTATAGTTTTATTAGAGGCCAGTTTTATTCTATTTGATTTCTTCTTGTCGAGCATGAACAGCATTGATCTCACGAATAGTTCTCCGTTAGGTCTGCTGCCGGATGATATATGCAACAATAATGCACAGCTTCGCGAGCTTTATCTCTCTGGTAATCAACTTAGTGGCCGAATTCCATTCAATATTTACAAGTGCAGCAAGTTGGAGGAGCTGTCGTTGTCGATTAATCATTTCAATGGGAGCATCCCAACTTCCATTGGCTCGTTGACAAAGCTTCAAAGCTTGTATTTGGGGGACAACAACCTCCATGGTATGTATTCTGCTTCTAACTTGTGCAAAAATTTGAAAATCGACGAAGAAGCTTAGTTGAGCACATGAGTCCTATTGGATGGTGAAACTTACAAGGGCTTCTGCTTAATCATATACTGCCAAGAACTATCTTTCCCTCTGTTTTTAATGGAGTCATTATTATCTAAGAAAAATGAAACATTTCATCTTCATTAACCAATAAAAGGGAGACAATGTATTTAAGGAAATGATGTTAAATCGCAAAAGTTGACTCGTGTAATTTGGTTTGACAATGAGAACATCAATTAATATACGCAGCACCTTGACCCAGTAATATTGTTTGCTGCAGTTGTTATATTTGGCCTTTGAATTGATGGTCTAATAGCTTGTTCAATGTTAATTCCAATCAAACCTGGTTCGGCCACAACTAATCCAATGATAACTGATTGGGTTCGATCAAATCAAGTTTGAATAGGTGGTTTTGGAATATAAAAATGAAATTATTTCGTAAATATGGATAGAAAAGAACTGGCAAAAATCGTCACGTAAGTTTTACTTTTTGGACTTTAATTCTCTATGATTTTGTTTTTTTTTTTTTAATTTTATCCTTCAATTTAATTTTTTTTTATAATTTTAGTCCAATCGAAGCCCGAAATTAGCAAATCCTCAAATTGGTCCATGTGTCTCTTATTTGGACCAATTTTACTTACGTGTGTATAATATATGTCATAAAATTGAGGATTTTTCTAATTATGCTTACATGTCTCATAATATATACCCATGTGTCAATTACCTTTGGCCAATTTCTAATATTACATGGAGGTAAAATGCATTTCTTCCAAATAACTCTTGCTAAAATTGAAAAGTTCATAAGCTAATCTTGAAGATACCTTTTTCTTTTATTTTCTTTTTTCTGTTTAAAATGCATTGTTTTTCTTCCAACACTCTTTCATTTGCATTGGTTTTAACTTTATTTTGTTTTCAAAAATCTAAAGTTCATATACATTATAGAGATTCTTCAATAGTCGTCTAGAAAACCAAAAAAGGAAAAATAATCTCAAAAGCTTATATTAAACTTTTATCTTGAGGCACAATACACAATGAAAATTTTCATTTTTTAGGTGGACTTCCATCGGAACTTGGCAATCTTTCACGTCTACAGTTTCTCAGCATGCGAGGCAGCTCTCTAATAGGGGAAATTCCAGCTTTTGTCTTCAACATGTCTTCATTACGAAGCATATTTCTCCAAAACAATAGTCTATCAGGAGACATTCCAACTCCCAATGTTTGTCATAATCTCCCCAATCTGGAAGAGTTGTCCCTTGCAGACAATCAACTAACCGGAAATATTTTAGACAGAGTATTGGATTGTAAACGGCTTCAGATTGTATATTTGGATGGTAACAAATTCACAGGCAACATACCCAAGCAAATTGGAAACCTCACAATGTTGAACATATTGGGTTTAGAGTACAACAATTTCACAGGTATGTTGACAATCAGTTTTAAGTGATTAGAGTACAACAAGATTCTTGTTGTTATATATATACATATATTCTCGTGGAGTAAGGAAAAGTTTCCATGTAAATTTTCCTAGTGTACGTTCTTGCATTATAAATGAACAAACTTCTATTCGACATGAAAATCATCTTGTCGTTTTTAAATTCTTTTAACATGTAAAAATTAAATCAAATTGGCAGGTGAATTGCCAAGTGAGCTTGGTAGCCTTAATCTTGTGAACTTCAGTGTCTCCGTCAATGGGTTATCCGGTGTCATCCCTCCTTCCATCTTCAACATATCAACACTGGAATCCTTGTACCTGACATCCAATCAGTTCTCAGGTCATCTTCCTTCAACAATTGGCCTTTTACTTCCTAACCTAAAAGAATTTTCTTTGGGTAGCAACAAGCTCAGTGGACTTATTCCAACCAGCATCAACAATGCCACTAGTCTTATACTGTTAGATATGGGTTTGAACTATTTTTCTGGTCCAGCACCCAACTTGGACAACCTAAGATTCTTGCAATACATTTCAATTGCAAGCAACAGATTAACATTACAGTCTCAAAACAAGGAGCCAGGCTTCCTCACTTCATTGACAAATTGTCGATATTTGGAGCGTATACAAATTTCTATAAATCTGCTGGATGGTGAACTGCCTAACTCAATAGGGAACTTATCTGCTTCTCTTCATACTTTTTCTGCCTTTTCTTGCGGAATTAAAGGTCCAATCCCTTCTGAGATTGGCAACATGACCAATTTGCGAGATTTAAGCCTCTACAACAATGAGTTGACAGGTGTTATCCCTCCAGCACTGAGAAATTTAAGAAAACTCGTTCGTATGTATCTTGGGTACAACAAGCTCGAAGGAGACCTTCCTACTGAAATTTGTCGGTTAAGCAATTTGGCATTTTTCGGCGCAAATAGCAACGCGTTATCTGGCGTGATTCCTGCATGCATTGGTGAACTCAAATCCTTGAGAGAGTTGGACTTCAGTCACAACAAGTTAGAATCTAATGTACCCCCCAGTTTGTATAGTCTTAGTGATCTCCTGTTCTTAAACTTGTCCTCAAACAGGTTAAACGACTCTCTCTCATCTGAGATTGGTAACTTTAAGGTTATAGGACAAATGGACTTATCTTGGAATCAGTTCATAGGGAATGTCCCGAGTTCTATTGACAAGGCAGAATCATTGGAGTGGGTATCTTTGGCACACAATAAATTTCAAGGGTCTATTCCAATGTCCTTGGGGAACTTAAGAGGTTTAGTATCGTTGGATCTTTCCTTCAATAATTTTTCAGGAATTATCCCAAAGTCTTTGGAGGGACTCTATGGTCTTGAATACTTTAATGTTTCTTACAACAGACTTGAAGGCCCGATTCCTACGGGCGGTAATTTTTCAAACTTTGCAGCAAAGTCATTTTCAAACAACTCCGGTCTATGCGGTCCGGCTCGTTTCGAAGTTCCGTCTTGTGTTGAAAACCACACAAAAACAAGTACTTTCAAGAATGTTGAGAAATACATTATACCACCTATTTGTGTTGTAACAGCCATCGTTGTTGTTTTCCTGATTTTTCTAAAGAGAAGAAGAAGAAAAAGGACCAACGCAGAAGGACCCACGAGCCAAATGTCATCACATCCTTGGATAGAAAGTTCTTACTTTGAACTCCAACGAGCGACAAATGGATTCAGCGAGAGCAACATTCTTGGTAGTGGGAGCTTAGGTTCAGTATTTGTTGGAACATTATCCGACGAGCTAATGGTTGCAGTAAAAGTTTTTAATCTACAATCAGAAAATGTGAGCCAAAGCTTTCAAAGAGAAACACAAGTGCTAGGAGCAATCAGACATAGAAACTTGATCAAGATACTTGGATGTTGTAGTAATCAAGATTTCAAGGCTTTGGTTTTTGAGTACATGCCTAATGGGAGCTTGGAAAAGTGGCTATATTCACATAATCTTTTCTTGGATTTGCTGCAAAGATTAAACATTATGATAGACGTCACGTTGGCCTTGGAATATCTTCATACAGAATACACGTTTCCTATTGTCCATTGTGACTTGAAACCTAGTAACGTTTTGCTAGATGAAGATATGACTGCTCGTGTCGGTGATTTTGGCATGGCTAAACTGTTCGGCGAAGGGGAGTTGACGGTGCATACACAAACCTTGGCTACGATCGGTTACATGGCACCGGGTAATGATCTAATCACATTCTCAAACCCCATTTTGATTTCACTAATCTCAGTCATAGAAATCTTTTGTTTACTCAATTTTCAGAGCTTCCAGTTTTCCCTTTTGAACCGTTAGCAGTATTTTTCAAGTTTTATTTGCAAGCATTTTCAACTTTAAGAACTAAATTTGTCTAAAAAATGATCTCTCAAATGTTGCATCTAAACAAATTTTAAAGCCCCATCAAACTTCCCTATTGTTTCTGGCTTTTGCAGCTCATGATGTGCTTAATTTGTGGACACAGAATATGGAGCGGAAGGCATTGTATCAACTGGTTGTGATGTATACAGCTTTGGCGTAATGCTGCTCGAGACTTTCACCCGAAAGAAACCAACAGACGAGATGTTTGGGGAGGACATAAACCTCATGAGCTATGTAAGCCTTTCGTTAAAAGAAAACAATGTAACTCGAGTTGTGGACAACAATTTACTGGTAAGAGAGGAAGAAAGTTTCTCAGCTAAAGAGCTATGTTTGTCGTCTGTTTTGCGTGTCGCGCTCGAGTGTTTAGCTGTTTCGCCTTCAAAGAGAATCGGCATAAGTGAAGCTGCGACAAAACTGAAAAAGATTAGAACTTTGTTTCTTGCAAAGCAATAAGTTTGCGGAAATCTTGAACAGAAATATATGACTGTTGTTATGTTTTTTATGCATTAATATTGGTATAGGGCCTTCCTTGTGTTGTGCAATAGAATTTGAATATAAAATAATTAACCAGAAAATTCACAAAGGTCTGTCCTTTATTATCATTCCATCAATCCAACACAACAGAACATCCATTTGTCTTCCAAGATTCTCTATGGTCTTACATCTCCTTATTCACTCGCTCAACCTCACTATTTTATTTGTTTTTGGCAAGAAATCCGTAGGGTTATTAACGAGGACCCCACCTCATTTATTGATCAAACCGAACATCCAAGTGCAAATACAACAATTCATGATCCATAAGAGCAAAAATGCCTAAATAAGTTGAACATCCTCAAGAAAACATAGGCAAGATGATTATGCCAACCCCTAATGCTCGTGGAATCCATCGGATCACTGGCTGGCCTCTTCGAGAGGTGCCCAGACATCCAGGCAAGTATGGCGAGCGCCATCGCAGTGTCCACCTGTCGCTCAACCTCACTCTTGAACAAAGAAACTCCTACCTGATGAGAATTTGAAGTTTTCATGCCAGGGCCGTGTTTCTCAATCAACTCACTTACATTTCTGGGAAACTATCATGATTCATATATCCATCTTGCTATAGCCGAACTTGATCCCTAAATACTTCCACTGCCCCATCATTTTCGCTCTTTTTGAAGAAACAAAAGAATCCATTAAAGCAGTATTGTTTATCTTCCTTCTTCGGTTTGATTGAACCTAAGCTTCAATGTTGCTTGAAGCATTAATATCCACCAACTGCTTGTTACTAAAATAAATGGCTTAGGATTGTGGAATGATCACAAAGTTAGATGACTAGAACATCTTCGATCGGTAAGGCACGAAAGAAAAATATGTGTCGTCGGAAGTCCTGCTTGGTGAAAGCGATGAAAATACAATCTTAACTCATGATGATGATGATGATGGTAAATGAGAGGGTGTATCTCCCTAAGCATAAAAGACGCCATCTTTTCTGCAAGAGATGCAGGTGAATCGGATAATGACTTGATGGAACAACAAACAACTATCAATGTTCGAATATACACAAAAGTGTAGCCTCCCTAGTCTCAATTCTCAGACCCAAATTCAATTCCAGACCAATTTTCCCTTCATATCTAATTTATCTCAAATCTTTCACACTTTTCAATAATTTGAACCATAAAAGAATCAATGCTTGAGTCCAAGAACAGCATCAAACTCAAGCAGCCAACCATCATCAAGAAAATATACATGCACAGAAACATATCAACATATCAACACTGGAATTAATAAACTTCATTCGACGTGAAAATCAATCTTGTCGTTTTTCAATTCTTTTAACATGTGAAAATTAAATCAAATTGGCAGGTGAATTGCCAAGTGAGCTTGGTAGCCTTAATCTTGTGAACTTCAGTGTCTCCGTCAATGGGTTATCCGGTGTCATCCCTCCTTCCATCTTCAACATATCAACACTGGAATTCTTGTACCTGACATCCAATCAGTTCTCAGGTCATCTTCCTTCAACATTAGGCCTTTCACTTCCCAACCTAAAAAAGATTGCTTTGGGTCACAACAAACTCAATGGACTTATTCCAAGCTTTATCAATAATGTCACTAGTCTTACATTGTTAAATATGGGTTATAACTATTTTTCTGGCCCAGCACCCAACTTGGACAACTTAAGATTCTTGAAAAAGGTTTCAATCGAAGGAAACAGATTAACATTACAATCCCAAAACAATGAACCAGGTTTCCTCACTTCATTGACAAATTGTCGATATTTGGAGGTAATACTAATTTCTAAGAATTTGTTGGGTGGTAAACTGTCAAACTCAATGGGGAACTTATCTGATTCTCTTCATACTTTTCGAGCGGCTTCTTGCGGAATTAAAGGACCTATCCCTTCTGAGATTGGCAACATGACCAACTTGCGAGATTTAGCCCTTGACAACAATGAGTTGACAGGTGTTATCCCTCCAACACTGGGAAATTTAAGCAAACTTGTTCGTGTAAATCTTAGTAACAACAAGCTTGAAGGAGACATTCCTATTGAAATTTGTCGGTTAAGCGATTTGGGGTTTGCCTACGCGAGGAGCAACGTGTTGTCTGGCATGATTCCTAAATGCATTGGTGAACTCAAATCCTTGAGAGAATTGTACTTAGATGACAACAAGTTGGAATCTAATGTACCCTCCAGTTTGTACAGCCTTAGTGATCTCCTGTTCTTAAACTTGTCCTCAAACAGGTTAAAAGGTCCTCTCTCATTTGAGATTGAAAACTTCAAGGCTATAGGACAAATGGACTTATCTTGGAATCACTTCACAGGGAATGTCCCAAGTTCAATTGACAAGGCAGATTCATTGGTTTGGCTATCTTTGGCACACAATAAATTTCAAGGGTCTATTCCAACGTCCTTGGGTAATTTAAGAGGTTTAGAATTGTTGGATCTTTCCTCTAATAATTTTTCAGGAATTATCCCAAAGTCTTTGGAGGGACTCTCTGGTCTTAAATACTTTAATGTTTCTTACAACAGACTTCAAGGGCTGATTCCTATGGGAGGTAATTTTTCAAATTTCACAGCTCAGTCATTTTCAAACAACTCCGGTCTATGTGGTCCGGCCCGTTTCCAAGTTCCACATTGTGGTGAAAAAAAAACCAAAACAAGTACTTTCAAGTCTGTTGAGAAATACATTATACCACTTATTTGTGTTGTTATAGCAGCCTTCTTTGCTGTTTTCCTGATTCATCTAGTGAGAAGAAGAAAAATGAGCAACGTAAACGGACTCGCAAGCCAAATGTCATCACATCCTTGGAGAGAAAGTTCTTACTTTGAACTTCAACAAGCGACAAATGGATTCAGCGAGAGCAACATTCTTGGAAGTGGGAGCTTCGGTTCAGTATTCATTGGAACATTATCTGACAGGCTAACAGTTGCCGTAAAAGTTTTCAATCTACAATCAGAAAATGTGAGCCAAAGCTTTGAGAGAGAAACAGAAGTACTAGGAGCAATAAGGCATAGGAACTTGATCAAGATACTTGGATGTTGTAGTAATCTAGATTTCAAGGCTTTGGTTTTGGAGTACATGCCTAATGGGAGCTTGGATAAGTGGCTATATTCGCATATTCTTTTCTTGGATTTGTTGCAGAGATTAAATGTTATGATAGACGTGGCATTGGCTTTGGAATATCTTCATACGGAATACACGTTTCCTATTGTCCATTGTGACTTGAGACCTAGTAATGTTTTGTTGGACGAAGATATGACTGCTCACGTTGGTGATTTTGGTATGGCTAAACTATTTGGCAAAGGGGAGTTGACAGTGCAAACACAAACCTTGGCAACCATCGGTTACATGGCACCAGGTAGTTGTGATCTAATTCGTTACATTTTCAAACCCATTTTAATTTCACTGATTTCAATCATATAGAGAAATCTTTTGCTTATACAATTTACAGAGCTTATAGTTTTCCCTTTTGAACTATTAGCAGTATTTATCAAGTTGTATTTGCAAGCATTTTCAACTTCAAGAACTAAATGTTGTTCAGAAATGATCTCTCAAATGTTGCATCTAAACTGATTTTAAAGCCCTTTGAAACTCCCTCATATATAGTTTCTGGTTTTTTGCAAGCTCATGAAGTGCTTAAGTCTTCGTTTAATTTGTGAACACAGAATATGGAACCGAAGGGATTGTATCAACTAGCTGCGATGTATATAGTTTTGGTGTGATGCTGCTCGAGACTTTCACCCGAAAGAAACCGACAAACGACATGTTTGGGGGGACATGAGCCTCATGAGCTATGTTAGCACCTCATTACAAGAAAACAATGTAACTCGAGTTGTGGACAACAATTTGCTGGTAAGAGAGAAAGATAGTTTCTCAGCTAAAGAGCAATGTTTGTCGTCTGTTCTGCATGTCGCGATCGAGTGTTTAGCCTTTTCGCCTTCAGAGAGAATCAACATAAGTGAAGCTGTGGCAAAACTTCAAAAGATTAGAACTTTGTTTCTTGCAAAGTAATAACTAATAAGTTTGCTGGAAAAGGGAGTTCTGAACAGAAATATATGTATGTTGTTGTGGCTTTTATGCATTGATATTAGTAAAGCGCTTCATGGTGATGTGTAATGGTTATGATTTGAATGTAAATTCAATAAAGGATTTGTTATATTTTAAAACTATTTTCTTACTGCTCCTGTTTATTTTTCTCTAAAGACATAATTCAAAAATAGACGTGAAGTGTCCTCGATAAACATGTTGGGAATCGTATGTAATATCATGTTGGTATTTGAGAGGAAAAAAAAAAACAAATAAATCATATATAAAAATGTTCAATTAATTTAAAAAATTGTAAAAGCTTATTTTCGTTTTAATTGGAGAGAAACGTAACGTGCGACGTCTAAAGTCGTGTATGCTTGTGTGCTCTGTATTTTTAATTATTCAGGTCAGCTAAAGGCTTTAGCCTCCGGGAAAATCTTTGAATAGTACCAAAAAGTTGAAAAAATTCCTTTTAGGTCCCCAGTTTTGAAAAAGTTCCCATTCAATCCCCAATTGAAAAACAAAATTCCTTTTAGGTCCCCACAAATAGTACATGTTCGTACATTGTCTTTAGAAATTGCGTATAATTTTTAGGGAATTGCGTATCTAAATCCCGGAATCTCGTATATACGAGATTCCGGGATTTAGATACGCAATTCCCTAAAAATTGTACGCAATTCCTGAATTATTATACAACCTTGGGGAGTGAAAAGAAATTTTGTTTTTCAATTGGGGAGTGAACATGAACTTTTTCAAAATGGGGGAGTAAAAAAAAAATTCAGTTTACACTTGGGGATTTTTGAGGAATTATCCGTTAGCCTAAAGCCAACGTCTTTCTTGGATTCTACCAAACAAAAATGGAGTCGTTTTCCGACAAATTATTTCATCTCTCCTGTTGGGATTACTTCACGTTTCTTTTCCTTCGTCCCTTTCTCGCTGTTCTATTTACCTTCTCCTTGCTCTTTTTAGGTCAGCCCTTTCTTGTTTCTATGGATGCATATTGTCTATAAATTGTTTTGAGTATATGTGTGAGTGGATTGTTGTGGTATTTATCATGATTGCTGTGGTTCTGTTGATTAAGATGAATTTCTTTGGGTTTGTTGATGTGGGTTTTTTGGAAATCTGGCCTCACAGTGCCTTTTGTGCCTCGTTCTTCGTCTGGGCTGTTGATATTTGGCTTGAATTTGCTACTTTTGTTCGTGTTTTGTGAAAATTTCGAGCTTCTTAATCTGGGTTGCTGAGCTTTTTCCTGATTGATGGGTTTTGTGTAACTTGGCTTAATCTTTTAATATATGGGATCTTGATATGCTGCAATTAGGATTTTTCTGAACTTCTTTTCATCTGGGGTTCTTGAAATTTTGCCTAAAGACTTGCCTTTTATTCTTGTGTGTGTTATCTGTGTAGGCTGGTTCTTGGCATGGAAGCTGGTGCTTGTTCATGTACCTCTAGTGCAGGAGATTTTTGGCCTTAGGAAGAAACCTGTGAAGCCAAAGCCAGCTGGTAGAAGAAGATTTACTCAATTTTACAACAGAATCAATGCCCAAAATCCCTCATTGGAGTGGTACAGTCTTCGATCATATTGAATTCTTCTATGGATTGAATTCAAATTGAAGCATTTGTGTTTGAAAGAATGATTTTATTGACCTTATAGAGTATTTGGCTGAACTTATAATCTCTTCTAAACTCGTTATAAGCTCATGACATATTTTCATCCACACACTTCTGAAGTTTATTTTTGAAACAAGATTCAACATCTTATAAGCTCTACAAGCATCCCATACTTATAAGCTATTTAAAATAAGCTTAGCCGAACACCCTCCTAAACAACACTGGCATTAGGTGGATTGTACTGCTGCTTAAGGATTTGAAGCCCTTAGTGATTTGCCTATCATAATCGAAATTGTGATCTCCCAACAAATTTATAGACTGAAAAAGCAGGTAATTCATGACTTAGATTAGACGAACAAGTCTTTCACTTGAGAAGATGCAAAGTTTTCTTGCAGAAATATGTTGAGAACATTCAATGTCCTGATCTTGTTTCATGTCTTCACATCAGAAAGTTTTCTTGCTTTTTTTCAGATTGCCACTGCATGAGATTGAGGTGCTACTTCAAAGTGATGAGCCACAGGGCAGATGACTAAAAAGGTGCTGAAGTTATGTGAAGGTCTTTATACTCTTTTAAGTGTTGATAAAAATGTCTGTGTGTGTGTCTTGGCAATTGTTTGTATGTGTGTAATGACATTCAGCAGTTGCTTACCATTCATGTCTAATCACATTAAGCTTTTCTTCTTTGATTTACTTCTTGTGATATCCATGTCACTGTCTATCTTTGAGTTGAGTTAAAAAATTGAGTGTCAAAATGCCTCAAAGCGTCTAATAAATTGAATTGTGCATTTCTAAAGCGGGAAACCCGCACTTGGGTGAGAACTGAGTCGCACTTACTAGAATTAAGTGCGAGTGCGCTGAGGAATTGAGTGTACGATTTACGAGAACAGAGTGCGCTCTTGTAAGGATTGAATCCCAGTGTGAAGGATATCTGAGTTTCCATTGCAAACTTAATGTGTTGAAAATAATAGGAGGATTATGTATCGAGTGCGCGTTTGCAAGGATTATCTAGGAGACAATCACTTGGTCCAATATAAGAAAAGCAAGATTAATAAGCTTTAATTATGGAATTAATAAGATTACACTAAATTAATATCTTTCAATTCGATTTGGGTGTGCATGTGTTTTAAAATAAAATAAATAAAAAAAAAAGATTACACTAAATTAAAGACATTTTATCACTATCTTTCACAAAAAATCCATAAATTACATTTAAATTCGGGGTTAATTATATTTTCACTTCCAAAGTATCGTATTTTTTACACTTTAGTATTACCAATTGCCGCCCGAAATATGATAAGAATTGCAGTTTGATACCTGAAAGTTTTTTTCGATCATTTAAATTTATTTTTTTTTAAGGGCAAAAAGATAATTCATTAATACTTTTCAATTAAAAAAACAGGTCTTTTAATCGTAGGAGTTATTCTTAATTTGCACCAATTTGAATCTGTCCAAAATTTATCTCTATAAGGCTTATTTTTTGGTTGAAAAGTATTATTAAATTATCTCTTTGTCCTTATGAAAACTAAAATGATCGAAAAAAAGACTTTAGGTACTAAACTGTAATACTTATCATACTTCAGATGACAATCAATAACGTTAAGCAATTGAGATAGCAATGTGCAAAAGGATGATACTTCGAATTAGGAAAATGTAATTAACCCTAAAATTTGAGTCCAAACCCGTTACGGCTGAAGATTCAAGAATTTGACCCATTTTAGAATACGGGTTATTGGATGTGAACTTACCAGAAACCCGTTTTCCTGTCATTATATGGGCCGGCCCAATCCTATAAATAGTCTTTTTCTTCCCCAAATTTCGCATAACCTTTTCTAGATCAATCTTCTTTTTTCTGATCGATTCCATTGTAACGTCGTCGTTTCCCTCTTGATTTCTCGTCGAATTAGGTTTTCCATGGCGACGGTGCCTTCAACCACGGCGGCCGGAACTTCGTCGTCCTCGCAGTACACCTACCCCGCCGCCACCACCTCCTCTTATTTTCCGACGCCTTTTCACCTCCAACAAACGCCGCCTCCGCCTCCCGTTCCTTACATCGGCGCGGCCCCTCCGCCTGCCGTTCCGGCGGTGCAGCTGCCCGTTTATCCCGCTGCTCCCACCGTCTACACTTTGCCGCAATATCAACAGGCAAGTTCTTTAATTTTTGTTAGTTTTCTGAAATAATTGATTCCGAATGTTATGTGGTGTGAATTAGCGGAATTTTGGGTTTTTTGGGTTGAAAATTTTAGGATTGGGATGCTTTGGATATAAATTCGTAATACTATTTGGTAAAGAGGAAACGAAAAGAGAAGGAGAATCCATGTGATGCTAGTCTTTACGTGTTTCATTAGCCTTATTGTGTTTGTTTGTTTCTCCGGGTGAAGCTGTGAAACAGATTTCGTTCGTTTTATTAAGGAATTAATATCAAATAACACCCTTGTAAATTGGATTGGTTGGGAGTGCTTAGTAAGAAAGTAATGATTGATCCACAATTGTGCTTGTTTTTTCTTTCTTTTTTTTCTGATGCTGGGATTTTGATGCGGCCAGGCACAGCAGTTGTTACAGAGGGATGCACAAACAATAACACCAGAAGCTCTTGAAAGTGTGAAAGCTGCACTTGCAAGTAGTGATATTGAACACAAAGCAGAGACTAAGAAGAAGGCAATTCCTAGGCAAGCGGCAGGGCAGAGTTGGGAGGATCCCACTCTTGCAGAATGGCCTGAAAGTATGAATATGTTTTATTCCCCGTCTGAATTCTTTTTTCCCGTTTTATCATCTATGACATTATCCTTGTATCAATTCTTATTTCCTGATATGTCGATATGTTGCAGATGATTATCGTCTATTTTGTGGTGACCTTGGAAATGAGGTGAATGATGACGTTTTGTCCAAAGCCTTTTCAAGATTTCCTTCCTTTAATATGGCCAGGGTATGTTTTCGACAAACTTCGGGTATCTTTCTTTTTTATGCAGGGTGTAATTAGCTTGGCTTGTTCTTGTATTTACTCCGACATATTTTGAGTGGTGTACATGAGCATTTGCATGTCTCTTCAGATATTAATGTGAAGTGCATGGAGCTCACAATTGACTCGTATTCAGTAAGGTAGAAATCCTCTTTGTTCAACCCGTATTGTGTTTTCCACAATGCATTGAGTGACTACTGCAGATAATCGGAAATGTTTTAGTATTTGAAACTTGCTTCGTATTAACTAAAATCCAAAACGGCTTATCCAAGAATTAAAGTAAAGGCCGTAGTCACAGAATTATTTCAGATTTTGCAACGCAGAGATATATCAAATGAGCCTGATACCACATTTAAGCCATAAATATAAAATTCGTATAAAATTTTATTATGAATAGATGCAGTGAAATTTAATTAGATCGAAATATCTCTCGTCGCTGCTTGTTTGATTTTGTCGACTTCGAAATTGATATAATAGAGAAAATTCAATCATTGGATGATTTCACCAGATTACTCCGAATAGTTTTCTGTAAGAGTCCTCTAAGCACAAGCAACAAATCTCAGAACCTAAGAGTTTTCTAAGCACCGAACGTCACGATCCTAGTTTTCTCTGAGAGTCTTCTAAGCACCGAATCTCATAACCTAACGGAGGAAATGTGATTTTTTTACTTGTGTCATAATAGTGGTGAAAAAATACAAAATTAATAAGATAAAATCTTATCCTTAAGCGATTTATGAGTCCTTATGAACCACAAACTGCCAACATGTGCATCATAGCTCAAAGATTCTGAATTATATATATTATTTATAGATTATACTTGGACTTTGAACATTTGATATTTATATAATTGATTAATTTCGTTCAGGGTGTTTGTTAATTTGGAGTTTTCTATAGTTCAATTATATTTAATTTGTTTTCCATGATTTGAATTAAAAATTTTACATAAGTATTTTTTAAAAATGTGATCGTGGACCGTGGGAAGCTGCTCCACATGTCTTGGAAAGCTAAGATCGCCTTTGAGAAATGTGATCACCCGTTCAGCGAAAGAAATGGAAGTGTGGATAGACTGGGAGCTGTTAGTTTGGCTTTGTTTGGGCATCACTTGGACCAAAAAAGAAATAATATTGGGAGCAAATTTCGCAATTGATTGCAAAGACTTGGTCAATATCATTTATTTGGCCTTTCGGTTTCTTAGACTTAATCTCCTCATGTACCCCACACGTAAATATTGGAATTACTTTTACTAGTATGTGTAAAAGGCCTCTCTTTATCTTATCTTTATCTTCTATGTCGAAATATTGGGACAAATTTCCCAAATGGCAAATGGTATATAGCAACGTGTTAAAGAGTTAATCTCATTTATATGGCCTTTTGGTTTCTTAGACATTCCTTATGTTACCCCACACGTAAAGACTGCAACCAGAATTCCTAAACGGTTGCAAAGACTTAAAAGAGTCAATCTCAGTTATTTGTTTAGGTTTCTTGGACTTTCCTCATGCATTTACCCCACACGTAAATATAGTCTTCTTTATGGTCTGAATTTCGTAAAAGACAATAGATATATACAGTTCATTGCTCATAGCTAGAGATCCAAACTACACAACAAGTCTTCCAATGGAGAAACTTTCTGTCATTGCTGTCTTAATGTTCTTGCTCAGTACCAGAACAATTTTGTTCGCTGAAATAGTTTCAAAAGTAGATGAAGAAGCAATTCTTGCTTTCAAATCCAAAATAACCTCAGACCCTTTTCAAATATTGTCCAAAAACTGGTCTGTTGAGGCATCCATCTGCATCTGGATGGGTATATCGTGCACCACTGGTACCCCTCGACGAGTCACGACCCTTAATTTCTCTGGCTTCGGTTTTCAGGCCATTCATCTCACTCCAAATCTTGGAAACTTAACATTCCTCAATTCATTAGACCTCAGCTACAACAACTTCACGGGCTTCATACCCCCTGAGATCTCTAATCTGCGACGTTTGAGAATACTCAGATTGGCCAACAACTCTCTTGGTGGAGAGATCCCACGAGAAATTGGCAAAGCTTGTATTTAGGAGCAAACAACTTCGGAGGTAAGTATATTAATCTGAAAAGTGTAGCTCAAATCCATTTCGACTTAATCTAACAAATTGTATGGACAAGTTTGTCGTATTTATTATTCAATTGATCATTCTCCCCAATCAATCATATGGCAAATGTTGAATACTCGCTCTTCATTATATCAGTGTGTAAAATTAGCCTCATAATTCTCATATTGACCTTATTATTTGCCTGGACTGTGTATAACACTTTTTAAAATATTTAATGTTTATCATGCTTTAACTAAAAATTTAGAATGCATTTGACCCATTCTTGAGATCACTTAAATTTAGATTGAAAGTATTCCCAATAAAGTACTAAAAATTCTATATATTTTTCAAAATTTGTTATACATAATTGCTTTGAATTCAAAATCACAATATCAATAGAAGATCTAATCAAAATTAATGAGATTTTCCTCTTTAAATTAGTTTAACTTAATTTAAACTCTAACCATCCATTTTTATCCAAAATAATAAAAGTTTTTATATAGATATGATAGTTATTAATTCAAAATTTAAATATTTATCCAAATATATCTCTAACGCATTTAAGTTTGTTAAGAGAAAGATTTAGGTTTAAAATTTAGGTAATAGATTATACACTACCAAGGATTACCATTTGAAAGTTTGCGTTGTTGTGTATGCAATCTATCATCAAAATATTTTTCTGCTCCAAACATGAATCTTCTTTTTTTCATTTCATGCAAGATTATTCTTTTATTCAAAATAAGTTTTCTTATTCCAATCAAAACATCCCATCAATATTAAATATTTAATTGGAGTACATACCATTCGGTATTCGGTTCTTTTCTTCCTATTTTCCTTCCCCTCTCTCTGTCTCTCCATTTCTTTTGTTTTTTATCTATATCTCTTTTCATTGTAATTATGTAGTTGTATCAATGGAAAATTGATAATATCCGTTCTCTAACATATATTTTACTTACCTCCTCAATATAAAGTTTTTAGTACTAACTCTCTATTTGATATAATAATTATTTTGATAGAATAAAAAAAATTATTTACACTTTATTTTATGTAAAAATACTAAATCACCTTTAAAAAAAAAAAAAAAAAAAAAAGAAACAGAGACACACAAAACATTACTCTCTCCTAAAAGAGACATCAGAAAGATCAAATTTAGAAAAGAGGAAAAAGCAATGATGGAGAGGAAGAGAACGAGAGGACAAATGAGAAAAGAAGAGAAAACGACTGATGACGAGAGTATATGTTAATTTCTATTTATTTTTAAATTCGGTTTCATACAATTTTCACATATTCGTTTTTGTAATCGTTTAGGTTGTAATTGATTATGCATTGATTTTAATTATCGTTATTTCGGGGCGTTTGGTTCTAAATAAATAAATAAATAAAATTGAATCCTAAAATTACAAATCTTAATTTTCAAAAAAAAAAAAAAAAAAAAAGTGAAAAAATTCTTTAGAGAAATCGAAGTGGTTGATGCTAGGTCACATAATGCGGATACGTGAGCGGGTGCGGGGTGAGAGTGTATTCGTGAAATTTTAATAAAACGAGTGCGGGTGCGAATGCGAATGCGCCAATTCATAAAATTTTAATAAAATGAGAGTGCGGGAGCGCTAGCGCCTTAGAGCGTTTAATAAAAAATATTTTAAATAATTATATTTATAATATTATTTTATTTTATTTAACTTTATATATAAAAACTTGATTTTATTTAACTATTGATAATAATAACTTAATTTCATCATTTTATAATAATCGTATATTAAATTAAAAAATTAAAATTCATCTTTCATACTATTATATGTGTATTAAATAAATTCTAAGTCTTTTTAAAACGAGAAATGTGCATAAATTCGTCAGTGTGAAGAACTAAAATTTTAAATCGTTTTAAAGCGAACAATGCGTATAAATTCATCGGTGCGGAGAATTGAGTCCGAGTTCGTTGAATATAATAAAAGGATTATGTGATTTAGGGTTGATGTATTTGATGATATGCCACGGAAAATATCCAGTGAAAGCTTTGGTGACATGAGAAGAAAAATGGTTCTATCGAAAATAAAATTAGAGAAGAAGGAAAAAAGAGAAAAAAAGAAAAAGAAAAGAAAAAGGGAGAGAAGAAAAAAAATTAGGGTATTAAAATCAATGTAGATTTTTGAAAAGTGAACAAAAATTAAAATTTGTGAATAGAAAATTGGTATTTAAACTATTTTTTTTTTCCCATAATCGGGACCAGAGTCCCTTTTTCGTAGTAACCCCACGGTATATTGCAATACGAAACCAAAAAGTTTATAAAGAAGTTTTTAGGACCTAAATAAACAATACAAACCCGAGCCCGCAAACATGTTGGGTCAGAATCAAAAACCGAACCCAATCCTAAATTGAGCCAAAAAACCAAAACCAAAACCAAACACGAGAATTACAAGAAATCCACGCACGAAGACACTCACTCCAATACGTGCGCGTACCATCCAACCACCCTCCGCGCACAAGAACCAATTGCCTAAGTAAATGTTTAGGCAATCCCACGCCCCAACGTGGGTTAATATCCACCTCTTCGATAATTAGGGGTGTTAAATCTTGATCCGACCCACGAATCCGGCCCGATCCACCCGCCTAAATATCAGGTTCGAATTGGAGTTTTTCGGGTTGGGTTGAAATTGGATCGGATCTGAAATGAACCCAAAGGAGAGAGGACAGGTTCGAGTGGGTTTCGGGTTGATCTGGATCGACCCGAAAAATTATGCAAGTAACCCAACAACCCGAACCCACCCGACTAGAAAATTATAAAAAAATATATTTAATCTATTTAAATTATATGGTGTATTATAATTAGATAAAAATTTAAAAAATTATAGTTGCTTTAGGATTAGATATACTTAAAAAATAATAATTAATTTATTATCTGAGAATAACATGATTTATAATGTTAATATTATATAATTTGTCTAAATTATACAATTTTGTTAATTAGAAAGGTATACATGATTGTAATATGATTATAATAAAATGAAGTTTACGGACAAAGAAATGTATTTATTTAAACTTAAACAATTAAAATTTCATTATGATTAGTTTAGTAAAAAAAATATTATTCGATCTAAATAATTTTTATGTATCTAATTTATATTTTACATAATAGTCCTATTGATTGAATTTGATTAAATTTACAAAAATAAGAATTTAAATAGAGTTGATATAAAACTTAATTGTAATTACACTTAGAATTAGATCTTAATTAAGATTATAAATAAGTTTTTAATATGGGTACAATTTATTAGAGTTAGATTTAGAATTTGATTAAGATTAGATTTGTAACCAAATTCTTATCCATAATTAACTACTTATAAAATTTCAATAATAATTTATAATACATATTGGTTTACATAATTAATTTAATTAAATATTATTGAAATCATTATTGTAAGGATATTTTACCAACAGGCAGTTGACTCAAGTGGATAGGGGCTTGAGTTCACTTAGGCAAGGTCTCGGGTTCGAACCTTGTGGATGTAAAAAACTACGTTGGGAGAGGTCCCCGCAATAAGCGCTTTCAGCTACCTCGGGAGATTATTCCTTCACTCAATTGGGTGGGGGGAAATTTGAGAATTAGAATTGCATTATGATTAGTTTAGTAAAAAATATATTATTCAATCTAAATAATGTTATGTATCGAATTTATATTTTACCTAATTACCCTATTGATTGAATTTATATAAACAGGAATTTAAATAGAGTTGATATAGAACTTAATTATAATTACATTTACAATTAAAACTTAATAATATTCATGTATTAATTATTTTTTATTTTATATTAATTGCAATTATGTCAAACCTTACAAACCATATATTTTTATATATTGTTTCAAGTTTTACAATAATTTAAACATAAAATAGAATTTAAAAAAAAATAGAAAAAAAAAAATCGATTGGCTCGGGTCGGATTATTCGGGTTATCGAGAGACCAGAACAGTGTTCGGGTTGGAATTTTCCGTGTAATACCCATACACCAACCCGACCCACCCAAATTGCACCCCTAACGATAATATCCACCTCGCTCTCCTCTATAGTAACCTCCTCTAACTCTTCTAGAACGCCCTCCTCTATAGTAACTCCTCGTGTAGCACTCTGTGTCTTTCGAGGTGAAAAATCATTATACTCAAAATTATCTTCCTGAATCGTAAAAGCAATAGATTCACCATTATCAATTTTCTTAACTGTTTTCACGATAATGGCTTTGAGGAAGTCCTTAACACCAGGATTTGGATGCTTTAGTTTATCACGCGTAAGGGCCCGTATCTGATTTATTCAAGGGTCATTCCACATTGGTTTTCTGAGTAGCCTGAAGAATTGTTCCTTTGGCTTGTTGTATAGCATTCTCAGAAGATTTCAAATCAATGGGCTCAATCTGTTTTCGATTCACCTCAGTCTGAGCCTCCGTATCATCCTCACTTTCTGACACAGATTCACTTAAAACTAACTGTCCCTTTCCTTATAGTTAGTCTTGAGATCTTTTCCAATTATTTACCCTAGATTTGTTCTTCTCTCTCCCATTCTCTTTACACGGGATATTTATCTCCTCATCCTTAGGGGGTGTTTGCAAACTCTAGGAAGTGAAATTTGTTAAAATTTGCAGTAGTAAAAACAATGAGTATTCGGGGAAAAAAAAAAGAAGTAAAAAGTAGAAAAATAATCACTTGAATGTTTGTAGAGAAAAGTTGAGAATCACTTTTAATTTTTATTAAGTTACTAATTTATCCCTAAATTTTTTTAAATTATTTGAGCAATTTAATATGATTTAAATAATATATTAATAATAATTTAAAATTTTATAAAATAAGTATGTATAACAAAAAAAATAAATGTGAAAAAATAGATAATGAAAATAAAAAAATAGAACGATTTTAAAATAAATAAATTCATAAGAATTAAGAAACAAGAAAAATAAATGAATAAAAAAAATTACCTAGTAATTAAAACATTTTCTTACCTGGGGTACCCCCAACACTATGCAAATATTTTCTTATTTTATTCTGGTTATATGCATTATTTTGCTCTTTAAAGCTATTATTTAATTTTATTTTCTTTCGCTTGCATTATTATTACCATATTTTATTAAAAACTAGTCCAGTTTGGCAATTGTCGATTGATAATAGTTTTAGATTAATGTGATATATTTATATTTCATTTCATATATGATTTTCTATGTAAATGTCCTTCTAAATTCTCAATGTTCCGACTATCTATTTAGGGGGAATTCCATCAGAGTTTCACAATCTCTCATGTTTACAGCTTCTCAGTGTACCAGCTGCATCTCTATCTGGAAAAATTCCAACTTTTATCTTTAACATGTCTTCTCTGCGAACTTTGGATTACTATGACAATAGTCTATCCGGAGACATTCCAATTTCCAGTGTTTGTCATTATCTCCCCAATCTGGAAAAGTTGTTCCTTGAATCCAATCAACTAACTGGAACTATTTTGGACAAAGTGTTGGACTGTAAACGGCTTCAACTTGTATATTTAGATAATAACAAATTTAGGGGCAGCATACCAAAGCAGATTGGAAACCTCACGATGTTAAACACCCTCTACTTGGATGACAACAAATTCACAGGTATTACCTCTACAGGACACAACTTCGTCATATGTTTGTGAATGGATTATACATCGTTGACATATATATATCGACAAATTCTCAGGCAACGTACCTACGCAAATTGGAAACCTCACCATGTTGAACTACTTGAGGTTATCTTACAACAATTTCACAGGAATGTTCACAATCAGTTGTAAGATTAGATTACAATAAGAATCTTGTTATATATTCTGGTGGGAATAATGAGAGGCTTCGATGCAAATTTTCAAAATGTTCTTACATCATAAATGCATAAACTTCCGTTCCACATAAAAATCCGAATTCAAAGCAATTTACCTCTCTATGATAAAAACAATTTTCAGTTTACCCCCTCAAAAAATAATTCTCCCTATGATTTTTCTTAAAAGGCTCACTGCCTCCGTCTACTTCTTATCATTTTTAAGTTATTACTAATTGTGTATGGACAAATATATCCTTTTATACAAAACCAAAATATTTATTCATCTATACTATTATATCAAGTGATACAACCAGATAGAAACTGCTATGGTCTCTTGAACAATTTTATTTTCTTTTCATTATTTATTTTTTATTTGTTTTATTCTTTTACATTCTTTTTTTTTTATTTCCTTTATTTATTTATTTATTTTATCACTCCAACAACCTCCTATTACATTCTCTTTTCTCTCATTTCACTTTAATTTTTTTCTTTTTTATATAATTTTTACCTTTTTATTCCTTATATTTTAAAACCTTTTTAACTATTATGACATTAGCTTATTCTATTTCTTCATTTATTTATCATAATTTAGTAATTATACTAAAAACAATTATAGAATATATATTAATATGAAAATTAATTTTACTATTTTTAAATAATAGTAAATTTTGTTTGCGCACACGACGAGTGTCCGGAGGTTACTAGTATTATCTTATTTGTTTAGGTATTTGTCTTTCTATTTTATGGGGGCATTTGCAAATTCCACTTCATAAGCACAAGTAAAGCAGAAGCGAAAGTTGTAAAAAAATTACAGTAGTGCGTGTTTGAAAAAAATATGATAATCAGAAAAATAATCAGTTGAGTATTTGTGGGGAAAAAAAAAGTTGATAATCACTTTTAAACTTAATTAAGTTACTAATTTACCCTTAAAATATTTCAAAATTTTTTTTTGGGTATTATAATATGATTTAAATATTATACTAACGGATATTTACAATTAAATCCCTGAATGATATTTGAATTTTGATTATACTCCCCAACGAAAAAAACATTTAGTCAACTCCAATTCTATACTTCATAATCAAATAATTGTAAAATCGCCTAATTTCATTTTTAGTTAACTGACCAATTATTCTAAAATGATCTAATTATCCTTCATTTAACTACGTTGTTAAATAACACGATAATCCCTTAAAGTTTAATAGTTTAACAAACATATAATTCCATTTAATAATTAATAGTTGCGTAACACAATAATTTCTCAAAAGTCATATGTAATTCTACAAATCCAAATGTAAGGACCTCATATTAATTAAGAGAAAAAATCTTCATTTTAACATCTAATTGTTGCGTAAACACAATAATCCTCAAATTTTAGATATAGCTCTACAAATTCAAATGTAAATACTTCATATTAAGAGAAAAGTTCTTCATTATTGCATAACTTAATAATTCTTCAAAATTCAATTATATCCCTACAAAAGCAATTGTATATACTTCATATTAAGAATAAAGTTCTTCATTAAACTAGTAGTTGTTAAATAAAATAATAGTTCCTCAAAATGAAGATATAGTTCCACAAATACAAAAATGAATACTTCATATTAACATACAAGTTCTTCATTTAACAACTAACTGTTGTATAGCACGACAGTTTTTCAAATTTTAGACATAAGTCTACAAACTTAGATATAAATACTTCATATTAAGAGAATTAAGGGTAAAATAGACGAGAATTCATAAAAATAAAATTTTAATTTAGGGAGCAAATTTAAAATTTATTTGAATTAGGGAGTGAATTTTTTTTTATCGTCAAATTGGGAGTTTCTTCAAAAATCCCTTATATTAGTTCAAAAAATTATTATAAATTTTTATAATTTTCTATAAAATTATTTATAATTAACCAAACAAGTATTGTTTTATATATATATTTATATTCCATTTACAAATAATAACATATTAAATAGTATCCTTTTACAAGAATATTTTTGTCGGATAAAAAAATTTGTAGCGATAAATCATTTTTCTTGTATAGATTGCAGATTTTTGAACTATGAGACTTCAACTTTTGATAGGAGTTAGAAGGAAAATATATAACGAGTAGAAAAAGGAAATATGTAATGAATATATATATAAATCATAGAATTGTATTTGTACGTAAAAGATTGATTTATAAATATTAATATTTTAATAAAAATATTATTATCTAAACAAAATCTTAATTAATTCCAGAAAACCATATATCTACTTCTCTTAAATTTTAATTTCTTTATTCAATTTCGAGAACTTCTTTCATCACAATCACCATTCTCCGGCATCAGCCACCATCAACCACAACAACCATCAATAAAGACACCGCCACTACAATCACCACTCACGTGGCCTGAATAAATGTAAGTGAAACTTTTTAACGTTTGTTAGTTAAAGGACTAAAATTGAGAAATGTGAAATAAAAAAGGATGCAATGTGAGAAAAGTTTAAAGATCAGGAGCAAAATCGAGAAAGGACATTTTTAGAGGACGAAAAATGATATTTTTCACACACATATATATATATATGAGAAAATTGCAATTTTGGTATACCAACTCATCTCAATTTGTAATTTGGGTATAAAAAAATTTTTGGTGAAAGAATTAGCTCATAACTACAAAATTTATGACCCGCCAAAAAACCTACCCGAAACTCGCAAAACCCGTTTCGTGACAAATTCTTCAATGGACGCTTGGAGATCCGGGTAGGTTTTGCGGTGGATCATATTTATTCGGGATCAAATAATACATGAAATTGCGAACTTTTAATGAAGTGTTTATTTAATTTTAATATATATAGATATATACACATCTATAAACACTAGTAATAGTAGGTAAGTACCTATGTTGCATGGATACGGATATGGTGATACAGATACGACACAACAAGGATATCATGACATGAATTTTTTTTTGTGAACTTTCCACGTGAGAAGTGCTAGACACTGTGTCGGACACGAGTACCTGACACGACACGACACGACACGACACGACACGATAATATGATATTTTTAGAAGTATCGGTGCATTAGAGATAAGTACTTTTAAAAATATTCATGTCATTATTTGAGTAGCCAATATTTTTGTTATGTGGGTAAAGTGGTTAGCGACATCATAAAAAAAGTTAAAAAAACATAATATTACAAGTGGCATACACATTATCAATATGTAGCGTACACGTCATTTTTTCGGGGTACATGTTATTGTTTTTGCGATAATTATCCCGAAATTGCAACCTTTTTTAAGTTACAGGTCAATTTTACTACCCGAAATAATCATGTTCCCCTTTATTTATTCTATCACTCCAACCATATGTTTTTAACTTATCTTTTTTCTCACCTCACTTCAATTTTTTTTCTTCTCTTTTATATAATTTTTATCTTTTTATAGTGTTATTATTCTTTTATACTATTTATTTTTTTTATCATAATTTATTAATTATATCAAATATATATATATATATATATATATATATATATATATATAAATTAATATAAAAATTAATTTTAATATATTTAAATAATTTTTATTTTTTTAAGATCATGAGGTGCCAATTTGATATTTGAGAATTTCTTTTATCATGGGGGGTTATGGGCTTTTTTACCCTAAAATTCACAAAGCTTAATCTTGTCGTATTTCAAATCATTTTAACAAGTCAAAATTAAATCTATTCCCAGGAGAATTACCGAGTCAGCTTGGCAGCCTTATTCTTGTTGAGTTCAGTGTCCTCGTCAATCGGTTATCAGGTTTCATCCCTCCTTCCATCTTCAACATATCAACAATGGAAATCTTGGACCTTACAAACAATCAGCTCTCAGGCCATCTTCCTTCAACATTTGGCCTTTCACTTCCCAACATAAAAGGTTTTTATTTGTCCGGCAACAAATTAAGTGGACTTATTCCAAGTTGCATCAACAATGTCAGTAGTCTTAAATTGTTAGATCTGGGTTATAACTCTTTTTCTGGCCTGGCTCCCAACTTGGACAACCTAAGATTCTTGCAATTCATTTCGATTGCAGGCAACAGATTAACATTACAGTCTTAAAACAAGGAACAGGGCTTCCTCACTTCATTGACAAATTGTCGATATTTGGAAAATATAGAAATTTCTACAAATTTGTTGGAGAGTAAACTACCTAACTCAGTAGGGAACTTATCTGATTCTATTCGTACTTTTTTTGCGTCTTCTTGTGGAATTAAAGGTCCTATCCCTTCTGAAATAGGCAACATGATCAACTTGCAAGAATTAAGCCTTTACGATAATGAGTTGACAGGTGCTATCCCACCCACACTGGGAATTTTAAGAAAACTCGTTCGTGTAGATCTTGAGTACAACAAGCTCGAAGGAGACATTCCTATTGAAATTTGTCAGTTAAGCAATTTGGGGTTCATCTACGTGAACAACAACGAGTTGTCTGGCGTTATTCCTGCATGCATTGGTGAACTCAAATCCTTGAGAGAATTGTACTTAGATCACAACAAATTGGAATCTAATGTACCCTCCAGTTTGTACAACTTTAGTGATCTCTTGGTCTTAAACTTGTCCTCAAACAGGTTAAACGGATCTCTCTCATCTGAGATTGGAAACTTTAAGGTTATAGGAAAAATGGACTTATCTTGGAATCAGTTCACAGGAAGTGTCCCGAGTTCTATTGATAAGGCAGATTCATTGGTTTGGCTATCTTTGGCACACAATAAATTTCAAGGGTCTATTCCAACGTCCTTGGGGAATTTAAGAGGTTTAGTAAGGTTGGATCTTTCCTTTAATAATTTTTCAGGAATTATCCCGAAGTCTTTCGAGGCACTCGCTGGTCTTGAATACTTTAATGTTTCTTACAACAGACTTGAAGGGCCGATTCCTACAGGTGCTAATTTTTCAAATTTTACAGCTGAGTGGTTTTCAAACAACTCCCGTCTATGCGGTCCAGCCCATCTCCAAGTTCCACCTTGTGTTGAAAATCATACCAAACCAAGTTCTTTTAAGACTGTTGAGAAATACATTACACCACCTATTTGTGTTGTAGTAGGGTTGGTTGTTGTTTTCCTGATTCTTATAGTGAGAAGAAGAAAAACAAGAAATGTAAAGGGACTCACAAGCCAAATGTCATCACATCCTTGGAGAGAAAGTTCTTACTTTGAACTCCAACGAGCCACAAATGGATTCTGCGAGAGCAACATTCTTGGTAATGGGAGCTTCGGTTCAGTATTCATTGGAATATTGTTTGACGGGCTAACAGTTGCAGTAAAAGTTTTCAATCTACGATCAGAAAATGTGAGCGAAAGCTTTGAGAGAGAAATTCTAGTACTTGGAGCAATAAGGCATCGGAACTTGATCAAGATACTTGGATGTTGTAGTAATCTAGATTTCAAGGCCTTGGTTTTGGAGTACATGCCTAATGGGAACTTGGAGAAGTGGCTATATTCGCATAATCTTTTCTTGGATTTGTCACAGAGAATAAACGTTATGATAGACGTCGCGTTGGCCTTGGAATATCTTCATATGGGATACACATTTCCTATTGTCCATTGCGATTTGAAACCTAGTAACGTTTTGCTGGATGAAGATATGACTGCTCATGTTGGTGATTTCGGTATGGCTAAACTATTCGGCAAAGGGGAGTTGACAGTTCAAACACAAACCTTGGCGACGATTGGTTACATGGCACCGGGTAGTTATGATCTAATTCGTTACATTTTCAAACCCCATTTAATTTCACTGATTTCCGTCATATATAAAAATCTTTTGTTTATACAGTTTACACAGGTTATAGTTTTCCCTTTTGAACTGATAGCAGTATTTATCAAGTTTTATTTCGAATCATTTTCAACTTCAAGAACTAAATGTTGTTCAGAAATGCTCTCTCAAATATTGAATCTAAACAGATTTTAAAGCCCTTTCAAACTCCCCGATATGTAGTTTCTGGCTTTTGCAAGCTCATGAAGTGCTTAAGTGTTCGTTTAATTTGTGAACACAGAATATGGAGCTGAAGGGATTGTATCAACTAGTTGCGATGTATATAGTTTTGGTGTGATGCTACTCGAGACTTTCACCCGAAAGAAACCAACAGACAATATGTTTGGGGAGGACATGAACCTGATGAGCTATGTTAGCACCTCATTACAAGAAAACAATGTAACTCGAGTTGTGGACAACCATCTGCTGGTAAGAGAGGAAGACAGTTTCTCAGTTAAAGAGTTATGTTTGTCGTCTGTTCTGCGTGTCGCGATCGAGTGTTTAGCCTTTTCGCCTTCGGAGAGAATCAGCATAAGTGAAGCTGTGGCAAAACTGCAAAAGATTAGAACTTTGTTTCTTGCAAAGTAATAAGTTTGCTGGAAAAGGGAGTTTTGAAAAGAAATATATGTATGTTGTTATGGCTTTTATGCATTGATATTAGTAAAGAGCTTCCTTGTACGTAGAGATGCAAACGAACCGAGCCGATCTGAGCCTTGGCAGCCAGAAACAAAGTGGCTTGGGTTCGGGCTTGGCTGGTAGGCTCGTGAGCCGACTCGACTCGTTTGC
Organism: Lantana camara; assembly: GCA_037501455.1. Lineage (NCBI taxonomy): Eukaryota > Viridiplantae > Streptophyta > Magnoliopsida > Lamiales > Verbenaceae > Lantana > Lantana camara. The sequence goes on from CM074865.1 coordinate 2,697,426, forward strand.
ATGCCTACTTGTATGTGTGTAATAGTTATGATTTGAATGTAAAATCAGTAAAGGATTTGTTATATTTTAAACCTATTTTCTTACTGCTTCTGTTTATTTTTTTTCTGAATATATAATTCAAAAATTGACGTGATATCATGTTGGGCGTCGTATGTAATTAGTAATACGATGTAATGTGGTATTTGAAAGGAAAGAAAAAATAAATCATATATAAAAATGTTCAATTAATTTAAAAATTGTAAAAGCATAATTTCGTTTTAACTGGAGAGAAACGTAGCGTGCGACATCTAAAGTCGTGTATGCTAAAGTGCATGTGTGAATTTTTAAATGCTTCAGGTCAGCTAAAGCCAGCGTCTTTCTTGGATTCTACCAAACAAAGATGGAGTCTTTTTCCGACGAATTATTGCCTGTCTCCTATTGGGATTACGTCACGTTTCTTTTCCTCCGTCCCTTTCTCGCTGTTCTATTTACCTTCTCCTTGCTCTTTTTAGGTCAGCCCTTTCTTGTTTCTATGATGCATATTGTATGTAAAGTGTTTGAGTATATATGTGAGTAGATTGATGTGGTATTTATCATGATTTATGTGTTTCTGTTGATTAAGGTGAATTTCTTTGGGTTTGTTGATGTGGGTTGTGGAAATCTGGCCTCACCGTGCCTTTTGTGCCTCGTTCTTCGTCTGGGCTGTTGAAATTTGGTTTAAATTTGCTACCTTTTTCCTTGTTTTGAAAATTTCGAGCTTCTTAATCTGGGTTGCTGAGCTTTTTCCTGATTGATGGGTTTTGTGTAGCTTGGCTCAATCTTTTGAATATATAGGATCTTGATATGCTGCAACTAGGCTTTTGAATTTTGACCTTAAAGACTCGTCTTTTGTTCTTCTGTGTGTTATCTGTGTAGGCTGGTTCTTGGCATGGAAGCTGGTGCTTGCTCATGTACCTCTCGTGCAGATTTTTGGCCTTCGGACGAAACCTGTGAAGCCAAAGCCAGCTTGTAGAAGAAGATTTACTCACTTTTACAACAGAATCAATGCCCAAAATCCCTCATTGGAGTGGTACAGTCTTCGATCATATTGAATTCTTTTATGGGTTGCATTCAAAATTGAAGCATTCGTGTTTGAAAGAATAATTCGATGGATCTTAGAGGGTATTTGGCTGTGCTTATAATCTTTGGGGGCTTATTTTCAAAACAAGATCCAACTATGTTATAAGCTCCAAAAGCATCCTATAAGATGTCGGAGCTTAGCCGAACACCCTCTTAAACAACACTAGCATTGGGTAGATTGCATTGGAGCCGAACACCCTCTTAAACAACACTAACGGGAAATTCTAAGTTTCCAACAAATTATGGTATGAAAAAGCAGGAAATTCATGACTCGGATTGGCCTAACAAATCTTTTGTTCCGGAAGTACCAAACAATATTTAAAACTATAATATCTAAAATTATACCAAAAAATATCTCAATTATTCAAACAAAATAATTAACTAAATATATTACTTTGAAACCAAAGGTCTGGCCATTTAGCCTAAAACTTTGTTTATGTCATTCCATCAAATCTGCACAGAAAAGAGTTCCTAAAACCTTACTCAATGAACAAGATGAGAAAATGAAGGGGAGAACAAATCAACGCGAAAATGTACCATAAATTAGGGTTATGTTCAATTTAATGTAAAACTAATCAAATCCTTGGTGATGCGTTGTCTGCCGTGATTCCTGCATGCATTGGTGAACTCAAATCCTTGAGAGAATTGTACTTAGATCACAACAAGTTCGAATCTAATGTACCCTCAAGTTTGTACAACCTTAGTGATCTCATGGTCTTAATTTTGGCCTCAAACAGGTTAAACGGCTCTCTATCATTGAGATTGGAAACTTTAAGTTTATAAGGCGAATGGACTTATCTTGGAATCAGTTCACAGGGACTGTCCCGAGTTCTATTGACAAGGCAGAATCATTGGTTTGGCTATCTTTGGCACACAATAATTTCAAGGGCCTCTTCCAACCTCTTTGGGAAATTTAAGAGGTTTAGTATCGTTGGATCTTTCCTTTAATAATTTTTTTGGAATTATCCCAAAGTCTTTGGAGGGACTCTCTGATCTTGAATACTTTACGGCATGATTGGTATGATGGAATGGGGTGGGAATGGAATGGGCATTACTGCGTCTATTCCTAAACCCATGATTGGTTCCAAAACATGATTAGGAATACTCATTCCCTCGGTAATGTCCATTCCCACAAGTATGTGATTACCCATTCCTTTGGTCCCCCATGGTATTAACCATTCCCAATGTTTAAAATTTATTATTATTTTTATATTGTCGTATGTTTAAATACATATTATATTTTATTATTTTCATAAATAAAAATTAAATACTATTAATCACGTTGAAAATTTAATAAATTATATTAAATATATATAAATATAAATAATTATATATTTAAAAAACATATTCAAAATATTATTTTGTTTATAAAATTTTATAAATTCAAATAGTTTATCAAGAATGAATTTTGATATTTATATTAAAATTTATTTTTAAATGTCAAAAAATATATTAAATATAATAAATAATTAATACATAATCTATGCATGAATAGAAAAATAACGTATATATATATCCCAAACTCACTCTAGCACTCACATATATATAGTACATATAGTAAATGTCATATATATAACACGTTCGATATAAAATAGTAATAATATATTTATATATGAAAATATATAGTTACTCAAAATCAAAAATTTAAAATATCTATTTAATATAAAAATATTTGTAATTATATACTTTTATTATTATTATTATTATTATTATTATTATTATTATTATTATTATTATTATTATTATTATTATTATTATTATTATTATTAATGAAATAAGTTTAAAATTTTTATTTCATTCCTAACTTTATTACTTGACATACCAATAATAGCAACGCCATAATAAAGTCATTTCATTCCTTTCCTACCTCATTCTATGAAATGCATACCAATCATGCCGTTAATGTTTCTTACAACAGACTTAAAGGGCCGATTCCTATAGGCGGTAATTTTTCAAATTTTACAGCTCAGTCCTTTTCAAACAACTCCCATCTATGTGGTCCGGCCCGTCTCTAAGTTCCACCTTGTGTTGAAAAACATACCAGAACAAGTACTTTCAGAACTGCTAAGAAATACATTATACCACCTATTTGTGTTGTTAATTATAGCAACCTTGTTTGTTGTTTTCCTGATTCCTCTAGTAAGAAGAAGAAAAACAAGCAATGCAGAGAGACCCTCGAGCCAAATGTCATCACATCCTTGGAGAGAAAGTTCTTACTTTGAACTCCAACGAGCAACAAAGGGATTCAGTGGGAGCAACATTCTTGGAATGGGAGAAAGTTCTTACTTTGAACGCTTGCAGTAAAAGTTTTTGTTGAAGATCGCATATATAAGAAAGGCTTGACCAGGATCCCTTAATTTCTGTAATTGCCCGGATTATGTTGTGGTTTACTTCCTTGTTTATGTCTTTATATATCTTGTATCTTGTAGCCTGTAATGACAAGAAAACAGAACAGGAGAAACATATTACACAAGAAAACAATGAATTCAATATTCTCTTTTCCCGAATTCCATATCTTAACATGGTATCAAAGCAGTGTTGAGATCCTAGGAACTCAACATTAACATCATCGTTCCGTTCCTACCTCAAACAACCAAACAAAATGTCAATTTTAATCAAGAACAACCAAGAAGAGAGGCTGTATCAAGAACCAAAACCGGCTGTGGAATCGGGTCTAGCCACCCATCCCCAGACCCTCAAAACGATTGCCAGCAGGCGCGGCGACGGCGACGGACGCCGTCCATCACTGCTTGAAGACAAGTCGAAAAACACCTGCAAATACTGCCTGAACCCAAAACACACCGCAGAGCAGTGCTTTGAGGTGGTTGCATGCCCGGACAGACGGGAAGGACACCGGAACAATGCCACCGGAGAGGCGGCAAAAGGAGTAAACCGACTGGCCAATGTCAATGTAAGTGACAAAAAAGGCGGCGAGATGGATGTTGGAAAACATGAATCAGAAAGCAGCGGAATTTAAAAATTTTTCCAACAAAAGGACCTTGGACTCTCAATCGTGTAACCAAATTCGTAGAATTAGAAAACTTACTTTTCTTTTATTCTTTCTTGAAGCGTTTCAAGCCACCCAACAACGCTTTTCTCGCGTCTTGATCCCCTCTCCTTGGTAAAGCTCGAATCTTCAAACTTCTAACTTGAAGCTCTCTAGAGATAGTCCACCAACTTGATCACAATCTAACTAGTAAGGATGCTAGTTCTCTAGTTAGTGTTTAGGCTTAACCTAGGGTTTATTTGATCTTGGAGAAAGGAATGTGTTCAACACATGAACCAAAAGAATTGCCAATTAGCTCTCTAAGGGGAGCATGAGCTCCCCTATATATAGGAAAGGGAAGGGGCGGCCGAACCTAGTCCTTATGGACTAAGGATTTGGTCCCTCTCTCCTATTACTTGATCATCAAGTAATTTTGACTTTGACTTTGAATTCTAATTCAAATCAACTTTCAAGAGAGCTAAAATATCCAAACTATTTTTGGATAATTTTATACTTTATTTATTTAAAACAAATAACTTATTTTATCTAAATAATTAATTCATAATTAATTAACTAGATTATTTTTCTCCAAAATTAGACTTTCTTTTTAATTCAAAATTAAACCAAAGTCTATTAAATAATTAACACATTTAATTATTTAACATATATATATACAATATATATTTATACACATGTGGGACACGTGTCACAAGGACACGTGTCACTCACGTGACCCACACGTGTGGTTTTACACGTGTGGAACACTCTAGGTCCGATTAACTCGTTTAATCATTTTCAAGCCTCAACTCATGTAACCAAGTTGTTGTGTGTGACCCTCTAGGTTCTCAATTCAATTAGCAGTGACCCTAATTAATTAATTCACCAATTAATTAATCAGTTCACAGATTAAACGACCATAGTCTAGCAACAGGTGTTTAACCCCCTAGCTGAATTGGAATGTTCGGATTCGACAGAACCTTTAAGTCATTGATTCATGTGAGATACAATCCTCCTACTTACTATCTCTCAACCAAGATCTAGGGTAAGGGAATAATCAGAACCCTAATAATCCGGTCTTAAAGCTAAGTGCATTTCATATTCATTTGATCTCAATCCAAGAAACCCTTTTCTTGATGTCTTGATCTACTGCCTTGGCCAAGGACTCTATATGGCATATGAATGACTTACAAAATAAGAGATCACCTTGCAAATGCAAGTGTAGGTCCTTTCTTGATTCTCATTCACTTTCATGAATCACTTGTGCAGCCCCAGCATAAGCCTTGAATCAGTTGTCTAAGACGACACCATTTAAAGCTTATACCTAAAGTGACAAGGAACCTCAAGTCTAAGGATCAATTAATCACATCAATGACTCGTGAGATATTTCCTAATCTGGAAGTTTCCATTTCCTGAAATAGAAACTTCCTTTCCCATTTAGGAATGTTCTCACACGGGGCACCTCAGTGAACTTACTTATTAAAGTAAGCACCCTCATGTATCACGCACGTATCAACTATACACTTTGCACCTCCATGAAACAAGGTGGTCCTTCTTAAGGGCGTGATCCCACAAGCAAGCCTTAGAGGAGTCAGGTTGACACTCCCACTGTCTGTAGGACTCATCGACTTGGAGTAATTTACTAATCATGACTTATGTGATATAGGGCTCGTTTCATGAACCATTTCACCTAAATGGTAGAGTCCTAAAGTCATCAGGATTAGGGGAGTTCTTATATATGCACAGATAAAGTAAACGCATACCAAACATGAGCATATAAAGAAGTGTTGCCTCGATTCGTTATTTCATTCAAAGATTGTCTGCGATTACAATAAGAAAAAGCACAAAGCGGATATACAATCGGCTTTCTAGGGCACTATTCCTAACAATGGAGTCGGGGAATGAAGCCGCTGCAGGCATTACCCGGAGGAACGCCGATACAGCAGCCGTGGTGGTTAGCCGCCCCAATGCCGCCCTCATCTCTGGCGGCGTCGGCGGCGAATCAATTGGCAGAAGAATGGAATAAACAATAGAGGGGAACGGCGCAGGTATCGGGTTTGGGAGTTATGCCCCAAACCCTAACACCCTTTTTTATAGTTCTTCAGAAATTGCAAATTGGACCCCCAATGATGAGCATATGCAAAACAGACCCCTAAATTCTAAGAGATCTGGCTATCTCACCCAATCCACATCAAATAAGCTTTCTAATTGGATTCTTGACTGTGGAGCGACTGATTCAATGACGTTTGATTTATCTGATTTAATTGATCCGGTAAACCCAAGAATATTCTCTATTGAAACTGCAAATGGGGATATGGTTGTTGTGGAAAAAGAGGGTTCAATTTTGCTTACACCAAAACTGAAACTGAACAATTGTCTCTATGTGTCATCATTATCCTATAAACTGCTGTCACTGAGCCATATTACGAAGGAATTGAACTGTGTCGTCCTGATTTATCCTCGTTTTTGTTTGATACAGGACATTTATACGAAGAAGATCATTGGGCGTGGTACTGAGCACGGAGGTTTATACTATGTGGATGAGGTGGAAACCCCATACGAGCCCTTCTTTCAGTAGGAAAAGCAACCACACAACTCTGGTTATGGCATAGACGACTTGGACATCCCTCAGTCGGGTGCTTGAGAATGTTGTTCCCTACTTTATTTCAGAATAATCAGGACTTAAGTTTTTCATGTCAGACTTGTCTCACTTTGAAAAGCCACAGAACTTCTTTTAAACCCAGTAATACACGAGTTGAGACTGTATTTTCTTTGATTCATTCGGATGTTTGGGGACCAGCCCCTGTTAAAAATCACAACCAGTTTCGTTATTTTGTATCATTTATTGATGATTGCTCATGCATGACTTGGGTGTATTTTCTGAGGCATAAATCTGAAGTTCATGATACGTTTGTAGCTTTCTTTAAAATGGTCCAAACTCAGTTTAACAGAAAAATTAAGGTGCTCCGATCAGATAATGGCAGGGAGTTTGTTAATCAGGCAATGAACAAATTTTTTCAAGAAGAGGGACTTATCCACCAAACAAGTTGCCCTAACACCCCTCAACAAAATGGTGTCTCAGAAAGAAAAAACCGAACCATCCTTGAAATGACTAGAGCTCTTTTAACTGAGTCTCATGCTCCTCACCACTTCTGGCCTGAAGCTATTGCCAGGGCGACAAACTTGACAAATAGATTGCCTACCAAAGTCCTCAATCACCAAACCCCACTATCCGTACTCCAGAGCCCAACTACAATACCTCCTCACCTTACCCTACCACCCCGGATCTTTGGTTGCACAGTGTTCGTTCATGTTCCGAAAACTGATCGAACAAAACTTGACCCGTGTGCTGTTAAGTGTGTTTTTATGGGGTATGCACCTCACCAAAAGGGTTACCGCTGCTACAACTCGGTCACTAAACAGGTTCATGTCACTATGGATTGCGACTTTGTCGAAACTGAATACTTCTTCCTTATCCAGTCACGGGTTCAGGGGGAGAATCGGAGTGAACCCCTGTACTGGCTGCATTATCCAGAAGAGTTTGTACCTGAACAGAGCACAGAAGAACTTAGTACCACTGTCCCTCTCATGCCAAGGATCCTTCTCCGGATGATGTCCAACCTGAGGTAACTGAGAATTTGAACCCCACTTCTGTTATTCACAATAATATTGATTCCACAAATGCTGCTGACACTATTGTTGAGGATGTAACAATAAGTCACAGGTACCCTTTACCAGAGCGAAGCAACAGAGGGGTTCCACCACAAAGGTACTCTCCTGAACGTATTTCCCACACTGCCAAATATCCCACAGAAAACATGGTCAAAGAGAGTATGTCTGAGACCGCCAAGGCTTTCTTTGTGAATCTCTACAAAGAAAAAGTTTCGAGGACAGTACAGAAAGCCAAACAGAATATGAAATGGGAAAAGGCTATGAGAATTGAGATGGAAGCCTTGGTCAAAAACAAAACTTGGGAGGTATGTCAACTACCCAATGGGAAGAAACTTATCGGTTGCAAGTGGGTGTTCACTATAAAGCATAAAGCTAATGGCTCGATCGAAAGGTACAAGGCTCGGTTGGTGGCAAATGGGTACACACAGATATACGGGATTGACTACTCCGAGACCTTCTCTCCTGTGGAAAAATTGGACACTGTTCGGGTATTACTCTCAGTGGCTGCTAATAGAGATTGGCCACTTCACCAATTCGATGTGAAAAACGCTTTCCTGCATGGTGACCTGACAGAGAAAGTGTATATGGAGCCCCCTCCGGGGTTTACAGGGGACTTTGGAAACAATGAAGTCTGCAGACTTCGCAAAGCCCTGTATGGGTTAAAACAATCCCCAAGAGCTTGGTTTGGCAGGTTTACAGTGGCTATGCAACGCCATGGATATGTTCAGAGAAATTCAGATCACACTCTCTTTCTGAGATGCCGGGGAGATCTAGTCACATGCTTGATTATCTATGTTGACGACATGATCATAACCGGGAGCGATTTTGAAGAGATAAACCAACTCAAGAAGAATCTCTTCAAAAATTTCGAGATGAAGGACCTGGGGGGGTTGAAGTATTTTCTGGGAATCGAAGTTCTAAGATCTAAGAAAGGTATCTTCATCTCCCAAAGGAAGTATATCTTGGATTTGCTAGCTGAAACCGGCTTGACTGCAAGCCAGTCGAAACCCCTATTCAAGTGAACCACAAGCTTAAGATAGAAGAAAGCGGGGAACCAGCTGAAAAGGAAAGGTACCAACGTCTAGTTGGTAAACTGATTTATCTGTCTCACACGAGACCTGATATTGCGTATGCCGTGGGAGTGGTCAGCCAGTTTATGCACCGACCACAGAAAGAGCACATGGAGACAGTACTCAGGATTATCCGGTATTTAAAGGGAACCGTAGGCACTGGAATCATGTTTGGCAGACATGGCCATTTAGACATAGAAGCCTACACTGATGCATATTGGGCAGGGGATCCAAACGACAGAAGGTCTACCTCTGGGTATGTTACCCTTGTCGGAGGGAATGTGGTGACATGGCGCAGTAAGAAACAGAAGGTTGTGGCATCGTCCAGTGCAGAAGCAGAGTTTCGGGGCATTGCAAAAAGGGTGGCTGAGGTAATCTGGCTGAGGAAACTGATGACAGAGATTGGGATGACTCCTCCAGGGGCAAGTTCCCTGAAATGTGATAACAAAGCTGCTATTAGCATCTCTGAGAACCCTGTCCAGCATGATCGGACTAAGCATGTGGAAGTTGACAGACATTTCATCAAGGAGAAACTAGAAAGTGGTGTCATCATGATTCCGTACGTTAAATCAGAGGATCAGCTCGCCGACATACTCACCAAGGCAGTCACCGGACAAGTGTTTCAAACGGCATTGAGCAAGTTAAGGATTGGAGACTCGATCACTTAACTTGAGGGGGAGTGTTGAAGATCGCATATATAAGGAAGGCTTGACCAGGATCCCTTAATTTCTGTAATTGCCCGGATTATATTGTGGTTTACTTCCTTGTGTATGTCTTTATATATCTTGTATCTTGTAGCCTGTAATGACAAGAAAACAGAACAGGAGAAACATATTACACAAGAAAACAATGAATTCAATATCCTCTTTTCCCGAATTCCATGTCTTAACTGTTTTCAATCTATAAGCAGAAAATGTGTGCCAAAGAGTGTTAGGAGCAATGAGGCATAGGAACTTGATCAAGATACTTGGATGTTGTAGTAATCTAGATTTCAAGGCTTTGGTTTTAGAGTACATGCCCAACGGGAGCTTAGAGAAGTGGCTATATTCGCATAATCTTTTCTTGGATTTGTTGCAGAGAGTAAACGTTATGATAGATGTCGTATTGGCCTTGGAATATCTTCATACGGAATACACATTTCCCATTGTCCATTGCGACTTGAAACCTAGTAACGTTCTGCTGGATGAAGATATGGCAGCCCATGTTGGTGATTTTGCCATGGCTAAACTATTTGGCGATGGGGAGTTGATGGTGCAAACACAAACCTTGGCAACGATCGGTTACATGGCACCGGGTAATGATCTAATTTGCCAAATTTTCAATCTCCCTCATAGTTTTTCGCTTTTTCAGCTTAGGATGTGCCTAAGTCTTTGTTTAATTTGTGGACACAAAATATGGAGCTGAAGGCATTGTATCAACCAGTTGCGATGTATACAATTTCGGTGTGATGTTGCTCGAGATTTTCAACCGAAAGAAGCCAACAGACGAGATGTTTGGGGAGGACATGAGCCTCATGAGCTATGTTAGCCTTTCATTACAAGAAAACAATGTAACTCGAGTTGTGGACAGCAATTTGCTGGTAATAGAGGAAGACAGTTTCTCAGCTCAAGAGCTATGTTTGTCGTCTGTTCTACGTGTCGCAATGGAGTGTTTAGCCTTTTCGCCTTCGGAGAGAATCAGCATAAGTGAAGCTGCGGCAAAGCTAGGAAAGATTAGAACTTTGTTTCTTGCAAAGTCATAATTTTGCAGAACAGGAAGTCTTGAACTCAGAAATATATATATATTGTTGAGTTTTTTTATGCATTAATATTTCATTTATTGTGTAATAGTTGATGAATTATTGAATGTAAAATCAATAAAGAAGGACTTGTTAAGTTTTAAAACTGCCTCTTTTTTTTTTCTTTTTTGTGCTAAGTTCTAAAACTGCTTATACAGATTCTAAACCCATAATTCAAAGATAGACCTTTTTTTTTTTTTTTTTTGAAAAGTAATTCAAAGATGGACTTGATATATACCTATATTTAGGGCTGTAAATGGATATCCGAAAATCCGATATCCGTCCGCATTCGAATTCGTTTACAGAGGATATTATCCGAATCCGTCTCAAGAGGATATTATCCGTATCCGATTATAGACATCCGAATTATAAACGGATAAGGATATGGTAATAAGACATCCGATCCGTTTAACATCCGATCCGTTTCATTATCCGTTAGATTTTCCGTTATCTGATTTATCCGTAATCCGTATCCGATAAATAATATTTTATATTAAAATATATACACACCATACAAGACATATGTTTACTTCAACATTTATATAGAGATAATATAAGTAACATATATTATGTTATTAATAAAAGTATTATATTTCAAATTAATTATATGATAAAATTTATAATTTCCAACATATTTATACATTCACTAAAAAATAAAATTAATATATATAGATATAGTTATTATTTCTCTCTTTGTCTAATATATCTATCTATCTATATCTATATATATATATATATATATATATATATATATTCAAAGTCATATAATTATTAAATAATTTATTTTTAAATGAGTAGTTGATAATCTGATTAAAAATTCGAAGTTATATAGTTAAATAATTTATGTCAAAATGAATAGTTGAAAATCCGATTAAAATTCGAATCCGTCCGAATCCGCCTTGTATCCGTATAAAAAGGATATTATCCGAATTCGATTTAAAAGGATATTATCCGTATCCGTCCGAATCATAAAAGGATAAGGATATGGTAATCATACATCCGATCCGTTTAATATCCGTTTACACCCCTACCTATATTACTCGAGTAAATTGCCGAAAACTACCTCGTGTTAGGCGAAAAGAACAAAAAAAACCCCGTCATATGGAATATCATCCAAAGAACCCTGTGTTTTCTAAAATTTTGCAAAAAAAACCCTGAGCGCGTTGTGTGGCCCTCACGCGCGTTGATTGCGTGTAGGAATGTGTTTTTTTGGGATAAAATGTCTATAATGCCCTTAATGAGTTAACTGCATAAAACCCCCTGTGTTTGTCCCAATTTGCAAAAAAAAAACCCTATGTTACAAAAATTAATTCAAAAAACCTTATGTTATTTAATTTTTTGCATATCACCCCCTCATTTCTTTGGTCAACTGTTAAAAAAACCTTATGGAGTAAGGGTATTTTAGGGTTAAAAGATTTAATAGTTGACCAAATGGAATAAGGGGGCCGTGTGCAAAAAATAAAATAACATAAGGTTTTTTGAACTAATTTTTATAACAGGGGGTTTTTTTTACAATTTGGAACAAACACAGGGGGTTTGGTGCAGTTAACTCTATATTACTCTTTTATAATATGGTTGGGGGGAGTTGGATGGAAAAAATCAGCTGCGTGGATCTGGGGCACCAACTTAAGGCAGATTGGCCATGGTGGATTGTGGCGCTTGCTACAATCTGGAATATCTGGAGGGCAAGGAACTTGCAGGAATACCAGCACATAAAGGAACCTCGAGGTGTTACCCTACACAACGTTGAGAAACTTGCAGCAGATATGGTGCTGACACTGGAGAAAAACAGCAGCGCTTCTCATGTGAATCGTGGTCCGCTGTATTGGAAAAGACCTGTAGCTGGCTGGGTTAAGCTAAATTCCGACGGAAGCCTATATACTCACATGAAGAAGGCCGAAGCAGGAGGTTTAATCAGGGATGAGGATGGGCGATGGATACTTGGCTATGCTCTAAAACTTGGCAACGTATCCATCAACATGGCCGAACTGCTTGGGCTCCGATAAGGCTTGATGCTTGCTTGGGAACGGCGTTTCCCAAAAATAGAAGTCGAGATTGACTCTGAAATTGTGGTTAATTGGGTTAAAGATGGAGATGTTGAGGAGCACCCATTAAAAATTATCATTATGGATTGTCGGTGTCTCCTTCATAAGCCGTGGGAAGCTAAATTGAAGCATATTTACCGAGAGAAAAACGGCAGCGCCCACAAATTGGCTAGGTTGGGTCACAAGATTTCTACCAAATGCTTGATTTGGGACTCGCCTCCGGTGGAGTTTGATTAGCTTTTTTTTTTTTTTTTTTTTTTTTTTTTTTTGTTATTGTTCTTTGTCCCTGTCTTGGCTTCTTTGTTGACAAAAAAAAAATAAATAAATAAATATTACTCTTTTATTCATTAGAGAAATGTAAAGTGCGACATCTGAAGTCGTTTATGTGTGTGTGTGTCTGTATTTTTAATGCTTCAGGTCAGCTAAAAACCTAAAGCCACCTAAAGAAAATGTTGTCTTTTTCCGATGAACTAATCTGTGTCTCCTATTGGGATTACTTCACGTTTCTTTCCCTCCGTCCCTCTCTCGCTGTTCTATTTACCTCCTCCTTGCTATTTCTAGGTCAGTTTTTCTTGTTTCTATGGATGCATATTGCCTAAAATTGTTTTGAGTATATGTGTGATTGGATTGTTTTGGTATTTATCATGATTGCTGTCTTTCTGTTGATTAAATGAATTTCTTTGAGTTTGTCGATGTGGGTTGCGGAAACCTGCCTTCACCGTGCCTTGTTCTTCATCTGGGCTCTTGAAATTTGGTTTAATTTGCTACCTTTTTTCGTGTTTTGTAAAAATTCGGAGCTTCTTAATCTGGGTCAAATATGGGATCTTGATATGCTGCAATTAAGACTTTTCCCAAATTTGTTTCATCTGGGGTTCTTGAAATTTTGCCTAAGGACTCGTCTTTTCTTCTTCTGTGTGTGATCTGTGTAGGCTGGTTCTTGGCATGGAAGCTGGTGCTTGTTCATGTACCCCTCGTGCCGGAGATTTTTGGCCTTTGGAAGAAACCTGTGAAGCCAAAGCCAGTTGTTAGAAGAAGATTTACTCAATTTTACAACAGAATCAATGCCCAAAATCCCTCATTGGCGTGGTAGAATCTTCAATCATATTGAATTCTTGTGTGGATTGCATTCGTGTTTGAAATTATGATTCGATGGATCTTAGAGTGTATTTTGCTGAGATTATAATCTCTTCCAAACTCGTTATAAGCTCATGATCATATTTTATCGGAACACTTTGGGAGCTTATTATTACAGTTAACTGCACCAAACCCCCTGTGTTAGCATCAATTTGCAGAAAAAACCCTCAGTTATGAATATTAGCTATAAAAACCCTGCATTAATTTAAAGTTTGCACACCGCCCCTCCATCCCATTTGGTCAAATGTAAAATGTGATAAACCCAAAATATCCCTACTTTACATATTAAAATAATATTTAAAATATACATATTGTATATATTAAGAATACAAATATTATAATTACATTATTATTAAAATATACATATTATATTAAAAAATAAAAAATATATAAATATTAAAAATCACTTTTTATATTTTTGAATATATATAAAAAATACATATAAATGAAATATTATTATTTTAATTAATAAATAAAAATATATATAGATATTATCTATATATTTCTAATTTAAAACATATATTGTTTATATATGCGTATATAATTAATTATATGTATATATACTACAAAGATATATATATATATATATAATATATATACATAATACAATATATAATATTTTATATTTATATAATATATATTATATACAATTACACTATTCATATAATATGTATTAAAAATAAAAATATATAATTACACTATTTTTAAAAAATATATATTATATTAATATTATACATTTATATATTAAAATCACTTTTTAATATTATCAAAATTATATATTAAAATTTATACATACGAATTAATATGAATAATTATTATTTTTAAAAGCACTATTTATAAATAAAAATATAAATATATATATTTACATGTTTCTAATTAAAAATTATATTATTTATATATACATATAAATTAATTATACATATATACGATATATACACAATATATATCTAATATAATTTTATATACATATTATATAAAAATTTACACCCCCCTACCCCCCCCCCCCCCCCCCTCCCTCTTTCTTCTTCCCCAGGTCAGCGGCAGCCATGGCCGCACCCCCCTCCTTTCTTTCTTCTTCCCCAGGTCAGCGGCAGCCATGGCGAGACTTTCTTTCTTCTTCCCATATCCGCCGACGGCCGTCTTCCCTCCCTCCCTCTTTCTTCCTCCTTCCCCAGCGAGCGGCCATGGCGAAACATTCCGCCACCGCCACCACGATCCCCCTCCTTCCCGACCCCTCTTTCTTTTCTCCTTCCCCATCCGTACAGGCCCGCCACTCCCTGCAATTCAGGCCTGCTCGAGATGCCGACGAAGAGGCGATGGTCGGTGTGCCGGAGGTGATGGACGGCGGTACATGTATGTATGTATATATGTATATATGTATATATATTATGTTTATATATATATTATATACATATTTATAATTTAACATATATAATACAGGGGTAAAATTGTCTTTTTGCATGCTAAAGTGATGAAAAATTCAATCCCAGTTGCAGTCAAGGCAAGTGTAGTGCCGCAGGGTTTTTTTTGCAAAATTTGAACTAATATAAGATTATCTGAGTAAATTTTTATAAGTCAGAGTTTTTTTTTATCATTTCGGCTAACACAGGGTAGTTTCTTGCATTTTTCTCCTTATTATTAAAACAAGATCCAACATCTTATAAGCTCCAAAAACATCCTATAAGATGTTTGAGCTTATAAGTTATTTAAATTAAGCTTAGCCGAACACCCTCTTAAGTCTTAAACAACACTAGCATTAGGTGGATTGACTGCTGCTTAAGGATTTTGAAGCCCTTAGTAACTTGCCTATCGTAAATCGAAATTCTAATTCTCCAACAAAATTTTGGACTGAAAAAACAGGAAATTCACCTCTCAGATTAGACTAATTTGTCTTTCACATCAGATAATTCAAAGTTTTCCTGCAGAAATATGTTGAGAACTTTAAATGCCCTGATCTTGTTTAATGTCTTCACATCAGAGAGTTTTCTTGCTTGATTTCCGAATGCCACGGCCTGAGATTGAGGTGCTACTTCAAAGTAGAACGCCTCAAAGCGTCTAATTAATTGAATTGTCCATTCCTAAAGTGAGAAATGCACATGCGCACTTGGCTGAGAACTGAGTGCGAGTGCACGGAGGAATTGAGTGTGCATTTACGAGAACTGAGTGTGCTCTTATGAGGATTGAGTTCCAGTGTGCTAAGGATAACTGAGTGCAGGTTTGCAAGAATTTAGTGCTTCGAAGATAATAGAAGGATTATATTCCAAGTGCGCTTTTGCAAGGATTATATGATCTAGGAAACAATTCCTTAGTCCAATATTAAAAGAGCAAGATTAATAAGCTTTTATTATGGAATTAATAAGATTACACAAAATTAGACACTTTATCACTATCTTTCACAAAAAAATCCATAAATTACATTAAAATTTGAGTGCAAACCCGTTACATGCAGAAGTTCCAAAAATTTTGATCGGTTTTGTAAGACGGTTACTGAGTTTTTTTTTATTCTATAATCCATTTATATGAGTCAAATCAAATCGAACTATTAAAGTGTAAAATTCTTCCAATCAATAGTAGTTATAATTTAGAAACTCATTCGATGGAGTTCTAGTTAAGTTCTTATCGACAGTAGTTGTATATCCAAAAATTCGAAAAAATCGTGAGAATTTTGATTAAACTTTTCTTATTAGTAGTAGCTATATATCCAAAAATTCGAAAAAATCGCTAGAATTTTGATTAAACTTTTCTTATTAATAGTAGCTACATTTCTCGTCGGATTAGGTTTTCCATGGCGACGCCTTCAAACACGGCTGTCGGAACTTCGTCGTCCTCGCAGTATACGTACCCCGCCACCACCACCTCCTATTTTTCGACGCCTTTTCACCTCCAACAAACGCCTCCTCCGCCTCCCGTTCCTTACATCGGCGCTGCTCCTCCGCCTTCCCTTCCGGCGGTGCGCTGGCAGTTTATCCCGCTGCTCCCACCGTCTACACTTTGCCGCCATATCAACAGGCAAGAGCTTTAATTTTTGCAATTTTCCTGAAATAATTGATTCTGAATGTTATGTGGTGCGAATTAGCGGAATTTTTGTGTTTGAAGGGATTCTTTTGGGTCGTTCTAAGGGGCTTTCGGGTTGGAAAAGTTTAAGCTTGGGATGCTTTTGATATAAATTGGTAATTCTTATTTGGTAAAGAGGAAACGAATGAAAAGGAGAATCCATGTGATGCTAATCTTTGTTTCTCCGATTGAAGCTGTGAAACAGATTTCGCGCATTTTGTCAAGGAATTAATATCTAACGACGCCACTGTGAAACAGATTTATTGCTGGAATTTGATGCGACAGGCTGTATGATTATTAAATTCTTATCCCGTTTAGGATTAGAATAAATATGAATAATATTTATTTTAAACGGATTTGGATGATATCTTTTTAGGCGGATATAGAGCGAATTTAAACGGATGTCAAATTTTAATGGATTTCTAATTATTCATTTTTAACCTAAATTATTTAACTATATAATTTGGATTTTTAATTGAATATTTAAATATTCATTTATAATATAAATTGTTTAATAATTATATAACTTTGAATATATATATATATATATTTTAGACCAAAGAGATAAATAATAACTATATCTATATGTATCATTTTCATAAATAATAATAATAATTTATGTTACTTATATTATCTCCTTACAATAATATAATTGTTTGAAGTAAACATACTGTCACTACTAAAAACTAAGTTTTTCCTTTAATAAATACACTAAGAAATTTACTTAACACCTAATAAAACTATTATACATATATATATGTGTATATATATTTATATTTTTAATATAATATATTATGTATCGGATACGAAAAATTAATGATAAATCGGATAACGGATATATCCAACGAATATTTAAACGGATCGGATGTCGGATGTCTTATTACCATATCTTTATCCGTTTATATTCAAATGTCTATAATCGGATATGGATAATATCCTATTCAAACGGATATGGATAATATTCTTTTTAAACAAATTCGGATGCGAACGAATATTAGATTTTCGAATATACATTTACAGTCTTATAACAGACAACACTTGTTTCGGAATTCAGAGGGATGCACAAACAATAACACCAATTATTATTTATTTTAATAGATATATTGCCTTTTGGTATAAAATGTTCGATTAATTTAAAAGTGCAAACATATGTTTTGAGTTATAAAATGCATGTCCATTTAAAACTCGTAAAAGCACATTTCCATTTTAATTTTTACATTAAGATTTATAAATTTGAATAATTTTCATAATAAAATAATAAATATTTTAGATTCTCTCAGTTTACATGATAATGGAACCCTTTAACGTTGGGAGGAATATATAATTTTCAAACTCCTCTCAATGGGTGATTTTTTTTATTTTTATTTTTTAAAAATCCTCAATAGATGTAAATTTAGTTATTTAATTGAGAGATCACTAGTTATAGTTTCAAACCTCAGTATATATATCATTAACCCTAGAAGTTTTTATTCATTAGAGAAACGTGTTTTTTTTTCCCCGAGCAAGGTCGGGAGGACCGTGGGGTTTTTACTGAGGGCCTCACCTCGTAAATAAAAATAAAATCTGGAAGTTAATGCAATATATCTCAATGAAAGCAATAAATCTGCCAAAATGTGTAAGAAATGAAAGCTGCCCAAGAATGAAAAACGATTACAGAAGGTGCAGTAACAAATGTTAAAGATATCAAAACTCCCTCATTCCAATGTCTGCTCAGAATGTGAATTGCCACCAAAGCATCACTTTCAATCCATAACTTTAGCGCAATTGCATTAATCTCTGCACAAACAATGCAAGCAATCCCGATTCCCTCACTAAATGCTGCCACAACAGTCCCCTCATAATTTCGAATTAGGCCTCAAATACCGGCCAATCCTGGCCCGGGGTAGAGGATCTGTCAGTGTTGAGCTTCAACGATATGAATCAGCAGATAAGTAGTGAGATATATAGCAACTCGAACATGCATGCCTGGATCATCACCACCACAATTGGATCTGCATTAGGGAGCTTAACATTAAAAAGCTCAGCAAAGTGCTGCCACATTGTAATAGACTTCGAACTCCTGATAAATAAATGGGATACCGTCTCACAGCTAGCACAACAGTGGCATTTAAAAGGAAAAATCATCCCTTTCCTCTGCTGCCGTTCGTCCACCGGGATGATATTGTTTATCAATCTCCAAATAGATATCATAACAATTGGAGTCAAATTCGCCCCCCATATTCGACGCCACATGGTCGTTTGCTCCCTTTGTTGGCGGTTGTTTTTCCGAACCGACCTCACAGAAAACATTTATCCGTTTCGAAAGCCCACCATGTCCTGTCAAGGCTTGATATGTCAATCGGGATGTTTGCCACCATATCAGCTATATCTCGCAGCAAGCTCTCTAGGGATCTAGTTAAATTCCATCGTCCATCAACCCAATAACATCGAACCATTTCATCACTCCCGGTGTGCCCAGTTAAATGCTCGCATGACAATTTACCAGCCCAAATGTCATTCTGGAACGAGATCCCACCAGCACCAACAGTATCTTATTCTTGGAGATCTCTCCTGCTCGGATAACTCTCATTCAGACAACCTTCATCTAACCAATGGTCATAGTACACCGATATCCTCCCATCACCAATTGTCCACGCCATATTAGCTTCCATCTCAGTCCTAATACTATGCAAACGTTTCCAAATTGGGGAATTATGCACCTTAACTTCAGCTCTCGAAGGATGAGTTACAGAACAATATTTATTCGGCATAAATGCCGACCATAGGTTGTCATGGGCACGTAGTCGCCACCAAAGTTTCCAGGAGAAAGCAGTCACCAGACTCTTTATATTTCTCATTCCAAGCCCTCCTTCCTCCAAAGGGAAGCACAATCTCTCCCATTTTACCCAATGCAATCGTCGAGTCTCCGAATCTGAACCCCAAAAAAACGATTACATATTCTCTGAACAATCTCAATATATAACCGCCAATGGAGGGTTTAACACATGCAGGAGATGCATCTGCATGGAATAAATAACCGAGCGAAGTAATTGCTAGCGACCCCAATAGGACAACATAATTGACTCCAACCTTGCAACCTGGACCTAATTTTTTGGATCATCATATCAAACAGCATCACCCGCTTACGTCCTATATGTAAAGCATCGCCTAATTATTGTGAATGGTGAATAGTAATTAAACAACCACGAAAAGAAACTTTAAATTTCAATTGAAAAAAAATTAAGAGCAAATCATTAAGGAGTTATTTACACCATACCCCCTGTGTTAGGTGAAATGGACAAAAAAATCCTGTGTTATAAAAATTAACATAGAAAATCCTGTGTTTTCAAAATATTTGCATATCGAACCCTGAAAATTTCTGGTGTTGGTAGAACACTAATTTTCTCTATTCATTGGATGCGAAATAACTAATTTACCCGTTTATATTCTGATATACATCATCTTAAATCTCTCTATATTGTTCAATATTTTTTTTATATGCACCGAAACCCTTTTTTTTATATGCACCGAAACCATGTACAAAATAAAAATGGTATGAAGAATCGTAAAATACGTATAAAAAATTATATGTAGAGACATGTGAGATGATCTATATCATAATATAAAATGTTAAATTAGTTATTTCGCATCCAATAAATAGAGAAAATTAGTGTTCTACCAATTAGTGTTAAAAATACAGGGTTCCGTGTGTTAATTTTTAGGGATAATGATTTTTTGCCATCCGAACTATGCCAATTTTTGCAATTTACCATCCAAACAAACTTTCATTGCAAATCACCATCCAATCTTTGCATTTTTGACAAAACGCCATCTATACCATTTTTTTTGGTGGTTTTGGGGAAAAAAAAATTGACACGTGGCATTTCCTAAAATATACACGTCAGACCAAAACCACCTTCAGATGACGTTTTGTCAAAAACGCAAAGATTGGATGGCGGTTTGCAATGAAAGTTTGTTTGGATGGTAAATTGCAAAAATGGACATAGTTCAGATGGCCAAAAATCTTTATCCCTAATTTTTATAACACAAGGTTTTTTTTTTTTCCCATTTCATCTAACACATGGAATATGATATAAATAACTCAATCATTAAGTATATATATGAGAAAAAATGATGACTTACGAGTGGTTAGCATAGTATTTTATATTTTAAAAGGATTATTTAACTTTTGTGTTAATATATATCAAAATATTTTCTTTTAATTTATTAACCTAGTAACATTCGCACGCGGTATCTTATTAAATTCAATTTATAGAATTTTAAGGGCAACACCCGTAAATATACATAAAAACTTGAGATAAAATGAGCTTTTGTTTTTATAATACTATTGATATCTTTGAAAATTTTATACTATTATTTAATTGTTACCACCCAATTATCATTTCACATAATGTAATACTATTAATTATGCACACCGATATGTGTGCCAAAACACAAAATATTATTATTAAAAAATTAAAATTATTTAATTTTTTTTAAATGAGCTTTTGTTTTTATAATACTATTGATATCTTTGAAAATTTTATACTATTATTTAATTGTTACCACCCGATTATCATTTCACATAATATAATACTAGTAATTATGCACACCGATGTGTGTGCCAAAACACAAAATATTATTATTAAAAAATTAAAATTAAAAATTTTTATTAATAAAAATTAAATAATTTCTAAATTATGATAAATAAATTTGATAGTATCATAATAAAAAAAAAAAAAAAAGATAATAAGAATATATAAAAGTTATTAAAAGAAAAAGATTATCTAAATGTGAGAATAAAGAAAATTTAGAGATAATATGTGTAATAGTAAAATAAATAAATAAATAAATAAATAAATAAAAGGTTTTAAAAACAAAATAGTGACAGAAAAAAAAATAAAAAATGGAGGCGTAGAAAAGAGAAGAGTTAAGACACCAAATTTTTGGTGAAATTGTAATGATGGTGTCTTTTGTCTTTTATATTATAATTTTAGTGTGTTTTGAAAAGTTTTTGTAATATTGGTGTAAGACGTGTATTTGGCCAACGTCTTCATCATTTGATTTCATTTCACTTTTCATTTGGAACCGAAATTTTATAAAAGTTTTCAATTAGGTCCATTAATTTCTCTCTCATGTATTTTTTCTATAAGTTTATTATTTATATGATTTATTATTTTTCCTTTTTCTTTTATACCTTGTATTATTGTGTCTCTATTTAATATATTTTTATTTATTGTTTTTTCGTAATTTTTCTTATATATTTCTTCTTTTTGTAAAGATGTTTCCAAATTTTTTCCCATTTGTTTAATATTTTTAATCTTCATAATTTCTTTTACTCGTTGTTTTTCTTCTGTTATCGTACCTAGTTCTATTTTCGGTTTATAACTCATAATTAAGCGTGTGACATTTGATATGCTGCATCTCTTTTTCTTTTGGTATTTTTTAAATCCTCGTTTGCCGTTTTTATCATTATCTCTTGAGTTCGTTGTGATAAATCTTTATTGTGTCTTAAATTATGGTATGCCATTTTAACAAGATATTCATCTATAATAACTTGTTCTTCTAATTCTCGTATATCTCGTGTTATTCTTGTTTTGTAATTAAATCTTTCCATTATGTTATAGTTAATTGTGTAACTATTTGTTTTGATTTTTCTAAACTAATAATGTTTTTCAAATGTTGTGTCTCGTCTGTTTTACGACCTTCGTTTTTAGCTTTTAAGTAAAGTTTTACTTCTTTAGCATAACTTTCGTTTATTGATTTTATATTGTCTTTATAGAATTTTTGTCTATTATATTCATACATATTGTAAAAATGTGATTTTTAGTATTAATGTTTTGAATCGTGTACGGGCTCTGATACCAGAAAAGGTTCAGAGTGTTTCCTTTATAGTGGTGGTTAATTTAGCCATTTGATCAGCTAATTGTGTGAATTCGTTTTCAATTATTTCATTAGAAGATCCCTCTTCTTTAAAGTTTTTAATAGAGGCCCGTGTACTAGTTTCATTAGTTCTTTGGTTTGGTGGTAAATATGTATAACATGTGCTTTTACTTTTTAAAAGTTTAGGCGCTTTGTTTTGAAAAACATTAGTATTAACATGTTTTATAATCGGTGTCTTTGGTATATATTTTATACGAGAGACTTCTCGAAAAATGTCTTCCATATATATCTTATCGGTGTTTTTAAATTGTATGCTATGATGGCTATCTGTCAGAGCATATCCAATTGTGTATGTTATTGAAAATGGATAATCGTTTGTTTCCATCAAATCTTGTCTTTCAAATTTATAGGCAATGTTTAAGGATTTGTCTAGTTTTTCTGTTATAAGAGGTATAGCATAGTGTAAAGCTACATTAAAAAGTAGTTTAGTATAAGCCAGGTTTCCTTCAACTATTCCAAGTATTTTATCCTGTATGTTCATAATTCTGTCATCACATATAGCAAGTTTTATGGGTGAGTTTATTCCTTCAGCAAATGTGTTCTTAATTAGTATCTGTATTGTAGAAATATGTATATATCCTATTTCACTAGGTGCATATTTTGCTTTTTTTATTTTCTGAATTATATCAGCTTTGTTTATCAACGAAATAGCTTGTGTTCCTTTTGTTGTAGAGATTTCGATAGGTGTTTCACATGTAAATTTTCCATATAAAATAATGTTTTTTCTGCTCAGTTTTGTTTTTAAATCTGTTTTCATATCTTGTCCATCGATTAAGTTTAACTCTTTTCTTCTAACTTTGTTTAATTTTTTGTTATCAATAACAATATCTTGAGAAAAATATCCGTATTCTTCAGTTGTTTCAAAGTGTTCAATCTGATCTATTAAACTAATTTCCATGTATAAAAATATAAATAACAATTTCAGAACAAAGTTTGTATTGTTTACCTGTTTGTGTATTCTTATCTACTGTCTTCATGCACTCCATGTTACCTGTTCATCTTTCTTCAAAGTATATGTTTGATTTTGGTATGAGAATTGTTTGGTTGTGTATGGTTGTGTATGGTTCTGCTATTTAGGCGTGAGGCCAACAGAAAAGAAAAGCTCAAAGGCTTAAAACTCAGAGAGTTTTTTGATCAACACATGATCTTTTTCTTTCTATTAAAGTCTAAATATTACATACTACATTGAGGCCATTATATAGGCGCTCAACTCACTATTACAGAGACCAATAATGCAGAAAGCAAATAATACACACTAATGTACAAAAGTCAAAAAGATAAAAAGACTTAAAGAAAAGATAATAATGGTGCTCAACAACTGCACCTAAAAGCAGACAGAGACATAAAGTCTGCATTATTGAAGTGTGTTCGTCATTGCTTGCATATTTCCTTGAGTGTTTGACGTCATTGCATGCGTCAGTTTACATTACTCTTCAGTAACAGTGTCTTCCTTTATTGACTCGTTTGAATTATGGGACCCTGTTTCTTCAGCTTTGTCTTCAGGTTTGTCTTGGCACATTGCACAGCTGTGTTCATCAATTATTTCACTGTATTCGCAGAAAATGAGCTTGATTTCCTTAGGAAGTGTCTTCAGGCTGTGTTCTTCAATTTTGATAAAAGTTTTCTCAAAATTTTCCAACGTTTTTAGCTGTAACGGTGGAATTGTGTATCTCGAAGATCCATATATCAGATGATAATTGGATTTATAGTTTATTTTGACATTACTGTCCTTGTTTATCTCCTGTGATGCATAAAATATTTGATTTAGTTGTTTTGCAACCATCTCATTTATGTCATCAAGTGTCTTCATTGTATCGATGCAGGGGTATTCTCCATTTGAAACTATCAGTTTGATAATTACATGAGAGTATACTGATACTCCTTCTTCATTGAAGATGGGGTATGAAAGTGTAGATTTGAAGACTATTTCTTTATCCATGTTTTCTTTTGAGACTCGTCTAGCATAGTCCTGAAGTGTTGACATTAGTTTTGGGCTGAATTTTCGAAAACAGTTTGGGTTTTTGAAGTATAGGGTGTCAAGAAATCCATGTATGAAGAATTGGTATATCAAGTCTGGGTCTGCTTGTTCAAATATAACGACTTTTGGGTCGTTTCTGTATACTGGATACCAAAAAAGGTTGTTTTTGTCTGTCTCTGGATTATATTCAAAAATGGATTTTAGAAGTTTGTCAAATTTTTCTTTTGAGGGTTGTATTTGGGCCTCTTTTTGGGCTGATGTTTGAACACGGTCCATTGGGTTTACCGTGGGTATATTTCCAAGGACTCTCATCTTTTCTTTAAAACTGTTTTGGGCTTGGAGTGTTTGAGTGGTTTGAAGGGAGTTTTTGTAGGTTTTTGTTTCTTCAAAGGCTTGTTTGGCTTCTGAAAGACTGTTGTATGTTTTGTATGATATAGCTGGGTTTCCTTGTATATGAACATTGGCTTTCGACCATTGATCATATATTCCTCGGCTTGAACCGTTGAATATAACATACCATTGTTTAATTTGTTTTCTTTCATCTTCACTGTCTTGTGTAGCTGCTGATGATGAAGTATTTCCTTCTGCTGCTGTTTGGGGAAATGTTTTGGATTTTGTGAATGTTTTGGATGATGGATCCATCACGCTTGCTGGTAACTCTGATGGTGGAAGCCCGGCTGCTTGTTGAACAGCGTGTAACGCGGCAAGAAGTTCTTGACGTTGTGTCATCTTGGATTCTGTGAATCTTTGTATCTCCAAATATTTAGCCTTCGTGAATTGTTGTATCTCACGATCAATTGTTTCAATGTTTTGTTTCATCAAGGCTATCGCGGCCTCCATTCTCGTGTGAGTGTGTCTGCAAGAGCGTTCTCTTCTGATTTTATGTATACGATATGAAACTGGTATCTTCTTATCTCGAGCTGCCAACATATCAATCTTCCTTGATTATAGTTGTCTCGAAGTGTATACCTGTAGAAGTTTGTTAGGTATTTTGAGTCTGTTCGAAGTTCGAATTCTCGAGGTAAAAGCCCGAGTTTCCATTTCCGAAGTATCTTTAGACATGCAAGTGTCTCTTTTTCATAAACTGTATAGTTTTTCTGGGTTTCTGTAAATGTCCCAGATATGTATTTACAGAGTTGTGTGATCTCGCGAACCTGTTTGGTTCTTGTATTCATATGACCTTCGAGGTCATTTGTATTCATTTTTTCGGCTGGTATTGCAAGCATGCAACCAGACCATGTATCATTTGAAGCATCTGTCTCAATGATATAAAATCATTTTCCTTTGGATTGTATAAAACAGGCAATGTTTCACAATACTGTTTTATTTTTTGTACTTGTATCGAATCATCAATTCGCCAGTTCCATTGTATTTTTTCAGAAAGTTTCTTTTGTAATTGTGTTCTTTCTTTAGCAAGGTTCTTTATGAATCCTTGATCAGAAATATAGTTTAAACATCCAAGAAATCTTTGTAATTGTTTTCGATCAGTAATTTGATCTGGAAAATCGTTTAATTTTTTTAAAATATTATCTTGAAGAACTATGTTTGTAGCACCCCGTGACGTGAGCACCACATCCCCCGCACTGTGAGTTCGGTTCACATATGAAATGGAATGATCCATACATGAACTAAACTTACAGCGAACGGAATACAATGAAAAGACAGTCCTAGCTAGGCGGACTAACCCTGAAACAATCAACAATGACCAAGGTGCGGAAGTAAAGCAATTATCTATTCAATATCAATAAAATGAATGCAAGTTCAAGGAAAGTAAATAAGGGTTCTACTAATTCAATGAACCTGTCCTAACCTGTCCCGAATCAATTCAATACAATAACATAAAACGGGTTCAACTAAAGCCCTAGAACCTATCCCGGGTTCAATTTAATTCAGTAAGTAGCATACTAATCCAATAGCAAGTTCAATACAGTAATTAAAATACAATATGCAGTGAGTGTAAGTGGAGAGACTGGAACAAGACTCGAAAGGAAAGACAAGACACAACTCTGACTCCCGCCTAGCGCACCACCTGCAAAACTGAAAAGTGATGTGTCAATCTCCACAAGATTGAGCGAGGGCCATAATAATATATAAGCGCAGATAACATGCAAGTCGTAACCTCGGGTAAGGTTTTATAACAGAAACAAAGTAGGTTCAAGAATACTTAGAACTCGCCCGAGATTACAACTATCAGATTAGACACTTCAATCAATTTCAATCAATCAATCAGTGGCCCGGCGAGTGAGGGCAAATCTCCAACCTTACTCCAACAGTGTACAATCAATCATTCAGTTATTAAGTGATTTGGTGATCAAGCAATCTATTTACAGTGCACAATTAACAGTTTCAATCCATCCTTCTTCCTCCGGGTGATGGGGGATTGCAAGGTCCCGCCATTCGATCAATCTGGGCAGAGGGTTCATGAGTCCCTAAGCCCGGAACTCCTTCCTCCACTAATCTCCTAGTGGATTCAGGGGTCATCCCAGTTTAGTGAGGATAGCGCCCGAGTTATCCGTCAGCCCATGCTTCCTCGGTTGGCTCAAGTCACTACCCTCGGGCCCACAGTGCTGTACAATATACTCGCCAAAACAGTCAATCAATCACTCAATCAATACAGTACAATTCCAATAGATCAGTGGAAAATCAATAGAGTTTAGAACGCTATAGATATATAGATACCTTTTGGCCGAAAGTTCACGTAAGGGTTGTAATGGTTCTATGTATCTAGAAATTAAACCTCACCTGGAATACCACGAGAGAAGAACAAGAACAAGAGAACTACGGTTGCCTATTCAATCCAGAAGTCTCCACCCTGGAGAAGAACTGTACAATAAAGGGAACAATGTGTACCAGTGAGAGGAGACTCAATATGAAACCACATAGACGCACGGCAATGCTAAACACATGATATGAGAGGTATAAGAAGTAAAATGATGTTATGGAGTTACATAATCAAGTACTTCGTTCAAGTAAATTCCATAAATGAGGGTTTCAAGCCCAATCATTTCATATCTTTCATAATTCATAGCAAATCAAGTCATGAACTTCATATAACATTTATAACTCAAGTATCAAGTTTACAATTATAAAATAAATAAAATAGAGTCATTCAAATCACTTAAATCTCACAAAGTCGCATATCAATTCCAGCTATATCAATTTTATATAATTCACACATGGCATACTCAATTCATGTATCACTAAACGGATTCAATTACAAGGTTACCTAATTAAATCAAACAATATTCATATTGTTTACAAAATTACACATACACCCCTTCAAGTTAGACAAATAGCTCAAATACGGCATATCGGAGTTCAAATTGCAAATCAAAGCATCAACATATATCATAGTTCATTTAATACATGCTTTCGTACACATTGGAATTCATATTGATCGACAAATCAAGCAATTGACAATTCATTGCAATTAAAACAATTAATTTCAATTAAATAGAAATACACAAAATAAATCACAACAAATCAACCGGGCATCCGATTGACGAACGGAAAATGGCGTTGAACTCACCACAACGAAAGGGACCTTCTGTCCGAAAGTCACCGGAATGCCGCTACCGTAGCCGACCGAACAGCCACCGGCCGCCACCGGAACACCGCCTCCGGTGGTCGGAAATATCCCCGGAAGGATAGAAACGTGCGTCTCGACCTGCTCAACAAAAGCCCTCAATCAATTTCAGAAAATGCCAAACATGCCGGACTTCGTTGACGAAAAACCGAACTAAATTCCAACGACAAAAACTGAAATTAAACGTTAACCGTAAAACGAAAATGAAAACCGGGCATACCGTTGGAAAGCTTGTAACGAGCCCTACGAAAGCCCTTAGCCAAAACCTGGAAAAAGTCACCGGAAAATCAGACCGCCAGTCCAGGTCCGGTCCGCCGCCGCCGGCCGGTTCTCTAGCCGCCACCACCACGAACAGCTCAAGCTCGTCGTCAGGAATAACTTTTGTGAAGGGAGCACCACCAAAACCGGCCGGGAAGAGGGCCCAATTCACTGCCGAAGTTCCACCGCTGCGCCACCGCCGATTCTGCCATCTCCATCACGATTCGCTTAAAAAGGAGGCCGGAAATGGAACGGGAAGGGTCGAAAACGTAGGGTAGGGTAGCGGTTGGCCGGCGAGAGTCGCCGGATCGCCACTGGCGAAGAGGTGGAGCAAACCGCCACCTTCGGACCACCGCTACGCCGCCGCTGGTCAATATCAGGCCACGAAACTGGTACGGTTGTGACGGACTCGCTTCGCTGCCCCGGACTCGTTAAAGGGATCAAAGAAGTCAAAATCTCGATCGGGTGAGAAATGACCGAAAAACCCTTGAAGGAGAAAATTACAAACAAGCCCCTAAACTCAGAAGGAGCTGCGAATAAGGCCACATAAATCACATAAACAAGCACACAAGAAAGTCAACATGTGGCGTAATCCGTACACTGGAAGAACGGGGCGTTACAACCTCTCCCCCTTAAGAGGATCTGGTCCCCAGATCCAAACACTGAGTGAAACCTCGAGTTGTAGTACTTCTATCCATCCCGGAATCGTGTAAAGTCCTCATCGTGAAATTTGCCCGCATTGCGCGCATCAGTTCTCTTCGTGGTGTCTCGTTGTGGCTGAGGTTCATCTGAACACTTGACCGTTGATTGCCTTAACTCTTTCGACCACTGCTAGGATACAATAGCTGTCGTTGTTCCCAAAGCTCGATCACGTTGCACTCGTCACTTGAAAGTCGTTGTCAGGTCCAGCGTGAAGCAACCAAGACAAATAAGAGAGAATTTCATCTCTCAGCACGCAAGCGAGAGAACCCCGTCTCTCGAGCATACAGAAAGGAGAGAACCCCGTCTCTCGAGCACATAATTGAGGGAACCCCGTCTCTCAACCACAGAATTGAGAGAACCCCGTCTCCCAGCCTAAGTCTGACAGATTCCACATCCTTCCAGACATTCTAGTTTGAGAAAATCCAGCATTTCTCAAACTCCTAAATCCAAGACAATCCAACATCCCTCGAATACCTAAGTACAAGAGAATCCAGCATCTCTCGTGCACAGAAAACAGAAAGAATCCAACATCTCTCTATCACAGAATTAGAGAGAATTTAAATCTCTCTTCCGCTTAAACAGAAAGAATGTAACATCCCTCTAGCATGTAAATACAATTACTAAAACATTCATACATATATACATCAGAATAACTTGGTTAAGAAATTACATCAATCATCACAGATTACAGTTTAGCAAGTATATCAAACAATAGCAAGAATTAATTAAATAAATGGTGCATGTATGCTTATGCCATGAATGATTAGTGTACCGTTCACCGTAGTAATGGAAATGATGTTGTGACTTAGTTCCATGGTTTGTATAGTCTGATCTCTAGCTGACTTGGCTCCCAACTTGTCTTTCATATCTTTAATATGTACTTGACTGAGAAAGTCAAACTCTCGGTTGACCCTATTCTCGATTCCATTCGGATCCTTACTCACCGTTATCTTCTTCAGTTAACCGAGTATTAGTCTATCTTTTTTTTTTTTTTTTTTGAATGGTTGGGAAAATCCGGTATCGACCCAATCTTCAATTTCCAATCCAATTCCATTCGTTGTTTCCAACTGTTTAATTCTTGTTGAGGACTTGATTAATTAGGATTCGTTGACACCGTCTTCAAGGAGGTTAGCTGGATTGAAATTCTTCTTACCATCTCTAACAAAGGCATCCATCACAAAGTTCCCTGATAATACCATCATCCTCGCTGTCTGAATCACGTACTTATAAATTTCCAAACGAACCACTCTCTTCGATGCCTTATGAAGATCTTCATCCCGGGTATATTAACTTAACTCCCACTTTGAAGGTTTAAACTGATAAAGCCGCCTTATTCTTTTCCTGTCACTATCATTAGGTCATTCAGGTCTGTCATGGCTTGCATTTTTCTCTGCTACGAGAAGTAACTTCCTCGAGCACAACTGCGAATTTAAGTTTTATGTCTAGTCGTGCTCTCCCCCATAAGAAATTTTATCTCAACTCCTTAGACTTTTTCTACCACTTCTCGGATCAAAACACCTCAATTTCTTCAACTTAGCTTCCTCAGTATAAGTGGTTTAATCACGCCACTTGTCTAGTGATAGTTCTCACATTTCCTTTGAAGCAATTAGTAGGAATGACAACCTGCTTCTTTCGTTCCCACTTTCGATTCTATTTTCCCAAACCCCGAAATTTTCCATTTCCTTTTTAACCAACCAATGCAACCCAAAATTTCTTCTTTTCTTGATTCCAGCAATAATCAGTCGGAGTATCACTTGATAGATAAGATATGGGGAATTCCTATCAAGTAAACACTAAAATGCATGTCGGGTTAGGATGCCAATGTAGTATCACACTTGTAAACAATTAAAGATGCAACACATTGGAACAATTATACAAATTAGAGATGCGTATATAAATAGAGAAATTTAAACAATAAAAACGATGTATGATGCACGTGCTTATGAATGCATAGAACCTGTCACCGTAGTTGTAAACTTTAACTTGGCTTATTTCTTTGTTTCTCAAATTACAGGTTTGTCTTGAATTAATTGTTCACCTCTTCTTTACCCACGGTCTTCCAGATCGTCAAAGTTCCCGTGTATCAACTTATGGATCTCCTAAGTCCGAGATTGAAATCTCTTGAACCCAAATTCTTCAACACCCATGAAGTTGGTATCTTGACTTCTCTCAAAGACTCAATCTCCAATTGTTGTCCTAGTCCTTACCATAGTTGTTCCTTTGATTAAAGCTTCTCTGGTTTATTCCTTATGAGTTCGAATAGTTGTATGAGCTCATCCCCCAATTGTTTACATTTGAGTACATAATTTCCCTCCAATAGTTCTTTGTCTTTCTTTACCGTTTCCATTTGTTGCTCCAAATCTCTTAATTCGATCTCACCACTCGACACTTCATCTTGGATTTGAAAGATGAACTCGAATCCGACCGAAGATAAAATTCTTAGCATTGTTACTATCCATGAACTTATACTTACCACGTCAGCTGATTTTCTTTAATTCTTCTCAATTCAACTTTCATCTCATCTCAATTCTGAAGTATGTGAACTCCCTCTTCGTAGTCTCTTCATCTTTTTCCATCGATCAAAATCCCAAGCTATATTATTCTTCATATTTTCTTTCGCCTCTTTCTCAAGTTAGATGATCTTTATTGCTTCTCAACCACGAACCTACTTTACTTTAATTCTCTCGAAGGTCATCGCCTCCATGTTGATAGAAACCTCGAGTCTAAAACATCTTCGAGATTTATCTCCTTTGGAATCTGGTTGACAAATATTCGTAGTGTAATTAAACATGTTGATCTTGTGAAACCAAATCATTACACACCACAAATCCCGTCTCATCATGGATTCACCATCAGTAATAGAGCTTTCAAACTTCTCCTTCGAACTGACCTCTTATTCTGGACTCTGTCACTCGAGCCTAACCCCATTTTAGAAAAGGTTTGACTCTTAAATTTCGATAGAAATCCCCAAGGCATTCCTTACAGCTTTCGAGCTAGAGAGAAGAGCTTGTGGTAGCCTGTGGTTGTCGTAAAGATTGGTCGTGGTTTGATATTGTCTTCATATCCTATGAATCACAGCTCATTTAGAAAATAAATGCATGCGATTAGTATATGCTCATGCCACATAATTAACACCAAAAGAATGGATTCAATGCAAAATGCAACAAATAATCTAATAAAGTTTGAAAAAAAATCATAATTCAGTGTTCAAGAATGATGCAATGCACACATTGACAATTAGTTCCTATGCCGTGCGACCTATACTCGAGACAACAGGACCCAGAGCACCGGTTCTGAACCTGGTAGCTCTGATACCACCTAAAGATGTAGCACCCCGTGACGTGAGCACCACATCCCCCGCACTGTGAGTTCGGCTCACATATGAAATGGAATGATCCATACATGAACTAAACTTACAGCGAACGAAAGACAATGAAAAGACAGTCCTAGCTAGGCGGAATCTAACCCTGAAACAATCAACAATGACCAAGGTGCGGAAGTAAAGCAATTATCTATTCAATATCAATAAAATGAATGCAAGTTCAAGGAAAGTAAATACGGGTTCTACTAATTCAATGAACCTGTCCTAACCTGTCCCGAATCAATTCAATACAATAACATAAAACGGGTTCAACTAAAGCCCTAGAACCTGTCCCGGGTTCAATTTAATTCAGTAAGTAGCATACTAATCCAATAGCAAGTTCAATACAGTAATTAAAATACAATATGCAGTGAGTGTAAGTGGAGACACTGGAACAAGACTCGAAAGGAAAGACAAGACACAACTCTGACTCCGGCCTAGCGCACCACCTGCAAAACTGAAAAGTGAGGTGTCAGTCTCCACAAGACTGAGCGAGGGGCATAATAATATATAAGCGCAGATAACATGCAAGTCGTAACCTCGGGTAAGGTTTTATAACAGAAACAAAGTAGGTTCAAGAATATTTAGAACTCGCCCGAGATTACAACTATCAGATTAGACACTTCAATCAATTTCAATCAATCAATCAGTGGCCCGGCGAGTGAGGGCAAATCTCCAACCTTACTCCGACAGTGTACAATCAATCATTCAGTTATTAAGTGATTTGGTGATCAAGCAATCTATTTACAGTGCACAATTAACAGTTTCAATCCATCCTTCTTCCTCCGGGTGATGGGGGATTGCAAGGCCCCGCCATCCAATCAATCTGGGCAGAGGGTTCATGAGTCCCTAAGCCCGGAACTCCTTCCTCCACTAATCTCCTAGTGGATTCAGGGGGCATCCCAGTTTAGTGAGGATAGCGCCCGAGTTACCCGTCAGCCCATGCTTCCTCGGTTGGCTCAAGCCACTACCCTCGGGCCCACAGTGCTGTACAATATACTCGCCAAAACAGTCAATCAATCACTCAATCAGTACAGTACAATTCCAATAGATCAGTGGAAAATCAATAGAGTTTAGAAAGCTATAGATATATAGATACCTTTTGGCCGAAAGTTCACGTAAGGGTTGTAATGGTTCTATGTATCTAGAAATTAAGCCTCACCTGGAATACCACGAGAGAAGAACAAGAACAAGAGAACTACGGTTGCCTATTCAATCCAGAAGTCTCCTCCCTGGAGAAGAACTGTACAATAAAGGGAACAATGTGTACCAGTGAGAGGAGACTCAATATGAAACCACATAGACGCACGGCAATGCTAAACACATGATATGAGAGGTATAAGAAGTAAAATGATGTTATGGAGTTACATAATCAAGTACTTCGTTCAAGTACATTCCATACATGAGAGTTTCAAGCCCAATCATTTCATATCTTTCATAATTCATAGCAAATCAAGTCATGAACTTCATATAACATTTATAACTCAAGTATCAAGTTTACAATTATAAAATAAATAAAATAGAGTCATTCAAATCACTTAAATCTCACAAAGTCGCATATCAATTCCAGCTATATCAATTTTATATAATTCACACATGGCATACTCAATTCATGTATCACTAAACGGATTCAATTACAAGGTTACCTAATTAAATCAAACAATATTCATATTGTTTACAAAATTACACATACACCCCTTCAAGTTAGACAAATAGCTCAAATACGGCATATCGGAGTTCAAATTGCAAATCAAAGCATCAACATATATCATAGTTCATTTAATACATGCTTTCGTACACATTGGAATTCATATTGATCGACAAATCAAGCAATTGACAATTCATTGCAATTAAAACAATTAATTTTAATTAAATAGAAATACACAAAATAAATCACAACAAATCAACCGGGCATCCGATTGACGAACGGAAAGTGGCGTTGAACTCACTACAACGAAAAGGACCTTCTGTCCGAAAGTCACCGGAATGCCGCTACCGTAGCCGGCCGAACAGCCACCGGCCGCCACCGGAACACCGCCTCCGGTGGTCGGAAAAATCCCCGGAAGGACAGAAACGTGCGTCTCGGCCTGCTCAACAAAAGCCCTCAGTCAATTTCAGAAAATGCCAAACACGCCGGACTTCATTGACGAAAAACCGAACTAAATTCTAATGACGAAAATTGAAATTAAACGTTAACCGTAAAACGAAAATGAAAACCGGGCATACCGTTGGAAAGCTTGTAACGAGCCCTACGAAAGCCCTTAGCCAAAACTCAGAAAAAGTCACCGGAAAATCGGACCGCCGGTCCAGGTCCGGTCCGCCACCGGTCCGCCGCCGCCGGCCGGTTCTCTGGCCGCCACCACCACGAACAGCTCAAGCTCGTCGTCAGGAATAACTTTTGTGAAGGGAGCACCACCAAAACCGGCCGGGAAGAGGGCCCAAATCGCCGCCGAAGTTCCGCCGCTGCGCCACCACCGATTCGGCCATCTCCGCCGCGATTCACTCAAAAAGGAGGCCGAAAATGGAACGGGAAGGGTCGAAAACGTAGGGTAGGGTAGCGGTTGGCCGGCGAGAGTCGCCGGATCGCCGCCGGCGAAGAGGTGGTGCAAACCGCCACCTTCGGACCACCGCTGCGCCGCCGCTGGTAAATATCAGGCCACGAAACTGGTACGGTTGTGACGGGCTCGTCGAGCTGATAAATTTCCACTATTGGTTCGTTGAATTCCGTCGAG
This sequence comes from Lantana camara, assembly GCA_037501455.1. Taxonomy (NCBI): domain Eukaryota; kingdom Viridiplantae; phylum Streptophyta; class Magnoliopsida; order Lamiales; family Verbenaceae; genus Lantana; species Lantana camara. The sequence goes on from CM074865.1 coordinate 2,732,798, forward strand.
AAACGAGGGAGAACGAGCATGTGTGTGTTTTCACACCTTCACTGTGTATGAATAGTGACGGATCGCTGGAGAAGACGATGAAGGTTGAGTCTGCTGTTCTGGCACGCAAAACGAGAAAACCCGAGTATATATCTCGGATTTTCATACTCAAAAACGATCGGAAGAACGGGCTAACGAAGTCAGAATTGGGCAAACTTAGAGTCTACGGACTCGTTTCGCTGCCCCGGACGCGTTAAAAGGATCAAAGAAGTCAAAATCTCGATCGGGTGAGAAATGACCGAAAAACCCTTGAAGGAGAAAATTACAAACAAGCCCCTAAACTCAGAAGGAGCTGCGAATAAGGCCACATAAATCACATAAACAAGCACACAAGAAAGTCAACACGTGGCGTAATCCGTACACTGGAAGAACGGGGCGTTACAATGTTTCCTTGTGAATCAAAAGTATTTCCAAGAAAATCAATTTTTTGTTTACATAAGACTGCTTTCTTTTTAGAAAGAATTTGTCCTTTGTCTTTGCATCGTTTCAAAACTATTTTTAGTTTTTTCAAATGATCTTCTTTATCTTGATTACTAAAGATAATAATATCATCAATGTAAGCAAGACAAATGTCTTCTAAACCTTCAAGGTTTTTATCCATAAATCTTTGGTATATTCCAGGTGCTTGTTTCAAACCAAATGGTAAAACATTCCATTGGTAGTGTTTTTGTGGAGGACATGTAAAAGCTGTTAGTGGTTTTGTATCTTCATGCAATCTTAATTGCCAATATCCTGATTTAGCGTCTAATGTACTGAACCATGTTTGTCCTTTTAACCTATCTTTGATATAATCAATTCTAGGAAGTTTATTTGCATCTCCTATAGTTTTTTCATTTAATTCTTTATAATTTATGACCATTCGTCGTTTTCCTCGTTTTATTTCATTTTTATTTTCTACATAAAATACAGGTGCTGCGTGTGGACTTTTGCTTTCAGAAATTAATTCTTTTTCCAAAAGTTGTTTACATTCTTCTTTAAATTCATCAATATCTTGTTTAGAATAAGGTATATTATTTTTTACATTTACTTCGTCTAAAGGATTTTTAAGTTTAATTTCAACTATCATATGATTATTGTTCTTATCTTTATCTAAAGGATCTTCACTGGTGACAGAATCTAGAATTTCTTCTATTTCTTTTTCAAGATTTGTTTTTAAGAAAAATATTAATTCATGATTGATTAAATAATCTATTTTGTCTATGAGATTACTTCTGTCTTCGATCTTTACTATAGGTATTTCAACAGTTTCACTCTTTTGAGATAGTTTTTCATTAATAGATGATTTTAAAGTGATGTATTTCAAATCTTGGCAAAACGGTCTATATAGTTTCAAAAAGTTATTTCCTAGGATGAATGGTAATCCAGTTTCGTGTCGGTATATAGATGGTATAGTAAAACAATATCCCTGTATCCAACCTTTTTCTAAGTATGTAGCGTACCATATATAATAATGACTTGCATCTGCTATCATTATTTTTAACGGTTGTTTAAGTTTTTTCCATTTGAATATCGTAAGAGCTGGTGAAGCAAAGCATAAACTTGCTCATGTGTCTATAAATGCTTTAATTGTTTTATTCTTTATTTTTACTTCTATGAATGTAGCGTTAGAGTTTTTCATTTAGAAATCATCAGAACTATATTCAGTTTCTGATTCTGTAACAGTTTCCATTTCATATATGTTTTCCAAATCAGAATAGTCTTCTTCTATTGGTTCTAAATCGTATGTTTGAGCTACTTGAAGTATATGTAATTTTTTATTCGATTGTTTTTGTTGTTTAGGGCATTCTCTTGCATAGTGTCCTTCTTCGTGGCAAAGTCAACATTGGCATTTTTTCTTTCCTTCTGGACAGTATTTTTGTTTTGGTTTGTATTCTTTCTTTTTAAAGAAGCGTCTTTTTCTTTTTTGAAATTTATGTTTATTGTTATCAATCCATCTTTTAGGTTTCTTTCTCCATCTATATCTTTTTTCCTTTCTCCTGTATTTTCTTTTTTTGTTTGGTCGAATTATGTATGGACTTTCTCCGTATTGTTGAGGTACTAAAGGATTTCCCTCACAACATATCGTAACCTTGTTTTTAACTGCATTATGTAAATCTATTTCAAAACATTTGTCTCCTACAAATTGTTCGACTACAGTTTGTGCTCCTCCTAATGTTTCCGAAACGAATCCTTCATTTACTTGTTTCTTAAATTCTGCATATACTATTTGTCCAACTGGATAAGGTAATTTATTGAAGTATAATGATAAATATTTTTCTCTGTTTTCTTTAGATAAATTATAGTAATACATATTGTATTCACAGTTAAAGTGTTCTATAGCGCACATGTCTAATATTTGTGTATTGGCTAGATGGTATGCTGCTCTATCTTGTTCTCTTTTATTTACGAAGAGTCCTGAATCTTGTATAGGTATTCCAACGGATTCTGAATATATTTTAGCAACTATGTTCCAAAAAGTATCTATAGAATCTCCTCCTATCAAGAGTGTTTTCTGTTCTTCTGATAATGAGGCTAAGTAATGTGTTACGTTTCCTGTTGTTTTATATTGTACAAAATTGAATATTGTTTTAAAAATTCCCATTCTTAATCTATCTTCGGTTTCTATAATTAATCCTAGTTTATGTGCCCATTCGGTAATAAGTGTTGATTTGTTTGTTACACAGTCTAAATTTAATATTCCATCAACTCCTAATATTCCCTTTGTAGGTATATATTGTTCAGGTATTTTAGACCATCTTCCCTTTTTATTTAGAATATATCCCTTTTTAAAATTGTATTGTATGCTTGAATTTTTTAGAGGATTAATATATTTATCTTCTTGATAAGTTTCCCATTTAATATCTTCTTCCCTTTTTGTTTTACTTGCTTCTGGAATATCTTTCTAATATTTTTCTCGTTTTAAATCGTGTTCCATTCCTAACACATCGTCTTCTGATGACTCATATCCGTATATTACTTCTTCATTTTCTACTTCCGGTTTTATCGCTTCTAATGTATGGGTTTGTTTATTTTCTTCATCAACTATTTTTAATGATTCTAATAAATTGTTTAATTCTGCAATTTTTTCTTCTAAATCAAAAGATTCCATTATAATCGTGGAGCTTCAATTTGAAAAGGTTTGAGGTTTCTATTTCCAAAATATGTTTCAAGATCGGCAATAGTTATATGTCTAGAATATTCTTTTCGTATAATTACTTCTTTAAGTTGTTTTAATAATTCCTGACAGTTTGACATAGGAAGTATTATTTGTTTCTCTTCAGATGTACCAATTTGGTTTTCAACTTGTTTTCCTTTGATTTCTCGTAGAAGTTTATCTAAAATTTCTTGCGTATTGTCTATTTCCTTTATAACATTCTGTTTTTTATCTAAAAGAATTTGTTGTAACATATCTATAATGGTATTTAATTGTGGGTAATTTGAAGTAGTGTGAAATAAATGTGGATATTCTCCCCCCTCCTGATGACAAGAGAAAATGTTTTGATCTATTTTATAATATGATTCGATTTCTTGATTATTATTGGCGTTTGTTATAGTATTCTCAAGTTGAGACATCTTTTCATTAGTATTTATTAATTGTTCTGTTAATGTTTGTACTGTATTATTTAAAGATTGTATTTGTTGATTTAATGTTTCTACAAAATTTTTCTTCACTCCGTCTTATGCTTTGAATAATTTTTTCTAGCTTTTCATATTCTGCTGAATTAGTTGTTTTATTTAATATGTCTATTTTTTGTTCAATTATTTCTCTTAGCATTCGTATTTCTTGACGTTTTAATTGTTTTTGATATTGATCCATATTTATCCCTTCGTTTTCCGTTGATATATTTTTTCTATTAATTTTGTATTTATTATATCAATTTGTTTTGCATTGTCTGTTATATTTTTTATTTCATTTGGGTATATAAAAATTTCTTTCATGATAGAATCGTATTTTGTTGTCACATCCAATTTCTTTCCTAATTTTCCTATCTCAGTTTTAATTTTTCTTTGTTCATTCATTTTATTTTTGAAATCGTTTTAGTATTGAAATATTTGTTTGTATCTGTTCTTGATAATATTCTGCCCAATATTCATGATATCTCGTGATATACCAGTGCCCATTATTTCTAGCTACTAAGTATAAATTTTTATGATTATTATATTCTTCGTATAGATCTGTTAAATATTCAGTATATTTTTTCATGAAAAGTATTGTGGGTGAAAGTATAATATTTCAAAAGTTTCTTTTATTGATTTGTAAGAAAATATCAACTGTGTCATGGAAATGTGAAGACGCTTTTTCATACACGTTTTGCACTAAATTTGTAAAAAGGTTTAAAAAATAGCCTACTTTTGAAAAGTCTTCCAAATTTTTTATCTGTTTCCCTTATTTAATATAATAATATAATAATAAAAATACTAAAAAAACATAATATAATACAATATGAAAAGTCTTTCTTTAATACAGAGAAATGCGACTTCATTAAAGAAAGACTTTTCATATTTAAATATTATAAAGAAAAGTCTTTCTTTAATATATAAAGAAAGGCTTTTCATTTTATATTAACATCTTTGTTGCTACTTTATTAAAGAACTTTATTAAATAAAGAAAGGCTTTTCATTTTATATTAACATCTTTGTTGCTACTTTATTAAAGAACTTTATTAAAGAAAGGCTTTTCGTTTTTTATATTATTTATTATAATAAAAGAAGAACCTTTATTTTATGTTAATATCATTGTCGCCACTTTATTATAAAAGAAAGGCTTTTCATCTTATATATATATATTACTTTTGTTATGTGTAATAATAACGTGGCCGAAGGAAATGAATCCTAGCCCCTAGCCCCTAGGGTGATTCGGATGATGATGATGATAGTGATGATGACAAATAATATTATTATTTTATTTTTTATAATTATTATTTTTTAATTAGAACATTAGTAGAATTTAAACACAAACGTGGATCAAATTTCTAAACATATCCCTATATTTTGATTGACTCACCAGTTTTCTTTTTACTCAAAACTTGAAGTGTTACAGTGCCATGGACAAGGTAAATAATATTAACTGCCACTTCACTTAAATTGAATAGAGTTAATATCCCTATTAAATACATCCTATGTATTTCATGACGCTTTTAAAAGGCCTTTATTTATCTTATGTTGTCTGAATTGAAATATTGGGAGCAGAGTTCCCAAATGGTAGCAATGACTTAAAGAGTCCATCTCAGTTATTTGGTTTATTGATTTCTTGGACTTTCCTCGTGTACCCCTCAGGTAAATATCTGAAAATATTACATAATTCATCCAACAAAGATCATAAAATTTGAATTTTTAGGACACTATTTTTTATGAAATACAAATGCCATTCCTTACCTTGCAAATTTTATACAATTTTAGGATTATGTATGCCAGAAAAAAAATTCCAACAAAGAAAAAGAACATATCCGTTGCGTGACTAAATTCCGGCGAATTAAACTCTGTCGAGTCTAGGAGGCATATTAATAAACAAATCAATATCTACCAATTGCTAAAATGCCAATTCATGTGGACCAAAAAGAAAAATGCCAATTCATTCTTAAATAAATGTATTATCTTTTTTTTTTTTTTTTATTCGGATAATGTGAGATAAATCTCCAAATGTGCATCATATTTTTATTTAACTCCCCATTTTGGAAAAATATCGTATAATTTTCAAAAAATGTCGTACTTAAAATATCTCTCAAAAGATGTTGTATATTTTTCACAAAATGTAGTACTAAAACGTTCTAATATAGTATTTATATCCTATTATGTTGTATAATTTTATGGGGAGTAAAGTAAAAATATTCTAAACTGATGGGGAGTTATTTCAAACTGTCTCACTCTAAGTAAAATTCCAATACCCCCTAAGGGTATTTCCGGAATGTAAATTTGAATTTAACTGTGTGATTAACGGCAGGTGAAATTTGTGAGAGAGAGTGTAAAGGTTGGGGGGGGGGGTTCGTAATTTCTCAAACTTCGGGGGGTAATCTGTAATATCGTCAAATCTCAGGGGGTTGTTCGTAATTATCCCTATAATTTTTTATTTTTGAAATGATGTCTATTATGCGTGAACATAATATACAAATTGATTTTAAGTTTAACGGTGGGGGATATTTGACATGATATCCAACACAAACACAACATGATATGATAAACTAATATTTTCAAAAGCATTCTTGCATTATAGGAGGAGTGTTAGTTTAAAACTATAATTTTTTTATTTGTATAATTGAGAATTACATTCAAAAAAGTTTCATTTGAGAATCAATTATGTTAAAAAGCTGATATTTCAAATAATTTAATTAATAATTTAATAATTAAAAATAATTAAATAATTTGTATATTTAATGTGCAGCGCACATTGTTTTTACTAATTAAATTAAAAGTCTAATTATACTCATTATATTAAATTATTTTTTAATTCATACTTATAAATTATATTTCAGATTCAATATATTTTATTATCATCTTGTTTTTGTATTTTGAGTATAACGTGATTTCAACAAGAATTTCAGAAAATATGTTAAATCAAGTGCATTCCATGATTTTTAGTTGGAAAAAAAAAAAAAAAAAAGAGCCACATGAAGAACACGTGATTTTTTATTTTTTTTATTTTTGCGGAAAATTTTTCTTGGCAAAACTGTCCGAAAAAATTGCTAAAAATCTAAAAAGTGTGGAATGACATTTACAATTTTAAAAAAATATTATCCTTAAAATCTAAAATTTTGTTTTGTGAGCACGAATTGTACAATTTTTCCTAAATATCTCTTCTTTTTTTTTTTTCCTGAAAGCAAATATCTCTTCTTTATGGTCTAACGATTGTAAAAAATAAAAAGCTACAGGACAAGTCGTCCACGGAGAAACGTCCCGTCATGATCACTGTCCTAACGTTGTTGCTCAGTATCAATTTAGGGGTGTCAATTCGGGTGGGTCGGGTGGGTTCGGGTCGGGTTGAGGTAGGGGTATTACACGAAAATTCCCAACCCGAACCCGACCCGACCCGAATTTGAACCCGAAAATCCCAACCCGAACCCGACCTGATCGGGTTCGGGTTGGGTTCGGGTTGACCCGAATACTGTTCGGGTCACCCGATAACCCGTCCAACCCGAATAACCCGAACCCGAACCCGACCCGACCCGATTTTCTTTTTCCTTTTTTTTTTTTTTTTTTTGATTTTTTTTAATTCTAATTTATGTTTAAAGTATTTTAAAACTTGATAACAATATATAAAAATATATAGTTTGTAAGGTTTGACATAATTGCAATTAATATAAGATAAAAAAAAATTAATACATAAATATTATTAAGTTCTAATTCTAAGTGTAATTATAACTAAGTTCTATATCAACTCTATTTAAATTCCTATTTATATAAATTCAATCAATAAGGTAATTATGTAAAATAAAAATTAGATACATAAACATTATTTAGATCGAATTATATATTTTCTACTAAACTAATCATAATGTAATTCAAATTCTTTAAGTCCAAATAAATACATCTATTTTTGTCCATAAACTCCGTTTAATTCTAATCATATTACAGTCATATATGTCTTTCTAATGAACAAAACTATACAATTTAGACAAATTATATAATATTGACATTATAAATCGCATTTTTCTCAGATAATAATCACATGTTTATAGAAAATAATATTTTACTAGCCCTTTTTTTAATAGTCTATTATATTATATTATAAAAATACGGGTTGATTTTTGGATTTTTTTTACAATTTATTGGTCGCCAAAATATCCTTACAATAATGATTGCCCACAAATTTATTAAAATTGAAGTCTCGAGTCTGCGTTACTTTGATTGTCTCTTTGTGGGTAAAATGGATCCAAATATGTAAAATGGATCCAACATGGGTAAAATATGGATAAAATTGATTAAAATAGGTAAAAAGGATCCAAGTAGGTAAAATGGATTCAAAATGGGTAAAATGTGGGTAAAATGGATCCAAGTGGGTAAAATGAACCTAAATGCACAAAATAGATCCAAAATGGGTAAAATGGATCCAAAATGGGTAAAACATATCCAAATGGGTAAATGGATCCAAAATTGGTAAAACAGATCCAAATTGGTAAAATGGATTCAAAATAGGTAAATTGGATCCAAATGGGTAAAATGGATTCAAAATGGGTAAATGTGGGTAAAATAGATCCAAGTGGGTAAAATGGATCTAAATGGATAAAATGAATCCAAAATGGATAAAATGAGTTCAAGTGGGTAAAATGGATCAGAAATGGGTAAATTGGATCCAAGTGGGTAAATTGCATCCAAAATGGCTAAAATAAGGTAAAATGGATCCAAGTGGGTAAAATGAACCTAAATGCACCAAATAGATCCAAAATGTATAAAATGGATTCAAATGAATAAAATGGATCCAAAATGGGTAAAATAGATCCAAATTGGTAAAATGGATCCAAATAGGTAAATGGATCCAAAATAGGTAAATTGGATCCAAATGGGTAAAATGGATTCAAAATGGGTAAATGTGGGTAAAATAGATTTAAGTGGCTAAAATAGATCTAAATGAATAAAATGAATCCAAAATGGGTAAAATGAGTTCAAGTGGGTAAAATTGTTCAAAAATGGGTAAATTGGATCCAAATGGGTAAAATGGATCCAAGTGGGTTAAATGGATCCAAAATGGGTAAATTGGATCCAAATGGGTAAAATGGATCTAAATAGGTTAAAACGATCCAAAATGGCTAAAATTTGGTAAAATAGATTCAAGTGGGTAAATTGAACCTAAATGCACAAAATAGATCCAAAATGAGTAAAATGGATCCAAATGGATAAAATGAATCCAAAATGGGTAAAACATATCCAAAATGGTAAAATTGATCCAAATGGGTAAATGGATCCAAAATGGGTAAGTTGGATCCAAATTGGTGAAATGGATTCAAAATGGGTAAATATGTGTAAAATGGATCCAAATGGATAAAATGAATCCAAAATGGGTAAAATAAGTTCAAGTGGGTAAAATGGATCCAAAATGGGTAAATTGAGTCCAGATGGGTAAAATGGATGCAAGTGAATTAAATGGATCCAAGTAGGTAAAATGAACCTAAATGCACAAAATAGATCCAAAATGGGTAAAATGGATTCAAATGGATAAAATGGATCCAAAATGAGTAAAACAGGTCCAAACTGGTAAAATAGATCCAAATGGGTAAAGGGATCCAAAATGGGTAAATTGGATCCAAATGGGTAAAATGGATTCAAAATGGGTAAATTTGGGTAAAATGGATTCAAGTAGGTAAAATGGATCTAAATGGATAAAATGAATCCAAAATGGATAAAATGAGTTCAAGTGGGTAAAATGGATCCAAATGGATAAAATGGATCCAATTGGGTTAAATAGATCAAAGTAAGTGGGTAAAATAGATCCAAATGTGTAAAATGGATTCAAAATGAGTAAAATTGGTCCAAAATATGTAAAATATGGATAAAATTGATTAAAATGGGTAAAATGGTTATAATTGGGTAAAATGGATCCAAGTAGGTAAAATGTGTCCAAAATAGGTAAAATGCAAGTAAAATAGATACAAGTGGATAAAATGGATTTAAATGGATAAAATGAATCCAAAATGGGTACAATAGATCCAAATGGGTAAGATGGATCCGAATGGATAAAATGGATCCAAAATGGGTAAATTGGATCCAAATGGATAAAATGGATTCAAAATGGGTAAAATGGATATAAGTGGGTAAAGAGGTAAAAAATGAGCCTAAAACAAGTAGAACGAGTCCAAAATACGTCGAACAGGTTGAAAAACGAGTGAGATGGGGTGAGATGGATAGGGATTTGGTTACAAGTCTAATCTTAATCAAATTCTAAATCCAACTCGAATAAATTGTATTCACATTAAAAACTTGTTTATAATTTTAATTAAGATCTAATTATAAGTGTAATTATAAGTAAGTTTTATATGAACTCTATTTAAATTCTTATTTATATAAATTTAATAAAATTGAATTAATATGGTAATTATGTAAAATGTAAATTAGATACATAAAATTATTTCGATCGAATAATATATTTTTTACTAAACTAATCATAATGAAATTCTAATTGTTTAACTTTAAAAAAACTCATCTCTTTTTGTCCGTAAACTTTTGGTTAATTCTAATCATATTACAATCATGTATGTCTTTCTAATTAACAAAATTGTATAATTTAGACAAATTTATACAATATTAAAATTATAAATCACGTTATTCTCAAATAATAATCACATGTTTATAGAAAAAAATTATTTTACTAACCATTATTTAATATTCTATTATATTATATTATAAAAATACGAGTTAATTTTTGAATTTTTTTTGAAATTTATTGATCGCCAAAATATCCTTAAAATAATGATTTCATAATGTCTAATTAAGTTAATTATGTAAACCAATATGTATTATAAATTATTATTGAAATTTTATAAGTACTTAATTATGGATAGAAATTTGGTTACAAGTCTAATCTTAATCAAATTCTAAATCTAACTCTAATAAATTGTACCCACATTAAAAACTTGTTTATAATCTTAATTAAGATCTAATTCTAAGTGTAATTATAATTAATTGTCATATCAACTCTATTTAAATTCTTATTTATATAAATTTAATAAAATTCAATCAATAGGGCAATTATGTAAAATATAAATTAGATACATAATAATTATTTAGATCGAATAATATATTTTTTACTAAACTAATCATAATGCAATTCTAATTGTTTAAGTTTAAATAATACATATCTTTTTTTTTTTCCCGTGAACTCCGTTTAATTTTAATCATATTACAGTCATGTATGTCTTTTCAATTAACAAAATTTTATAATTTAGACATATTATATAATATTAACATTATAAATCACGTTATTCTCAAATAATAAATTAATTATTATTTTTTAAGTATATCTAATCCTAAACCAATTATCATTTCATAAATTTTTTATCTAATTATAATACACCATATAATTTAAATATATTAAATATATTTTTTTAAAAATTTCGGGTCGGGTCGGGTCGGGTCGGGTGGGTTCGGGTTGTTGGGTCACCCACCTAATTTTTCGGGTTGAATCGGGTCAACCCGAAACCCACCCGAACCCGGCTTCTCTCATTCGGGTCAATTTCGGGTCCGACCCGATTTCAACCCGACCCGAAAACCCCCAACCCGAACCTGATATTTTTCGGGTTGGGTCGGGTCGGGTTGGCGGGTCGGGTCAAGAATTGACACCCCTAGTATCACATCATTATTAAAATGAAGAAGCAATTTAAATGATCCAACGAAGATGAAGAAGCAATTCTTGCTTTCAAAATGCATAATAATCTGAGACCCTTATTAAATCTTTAGGGTATTTTTGCAAATATAAATTAAAACACAAAGTGAATTGTACGAGATAATAGTCAGCATAACGGAGCATGTGCACATCACGTTATTCAACACTTAACGCGAATAGGATTGGAGGACCAAATATTATAAAAGTTTACACATTTTGGCCATAGTTGAGTTATTGAACTATGGACCCAAAAAATTTTAAATTACGTGAATTTTTTACAAAAATATCAAAAAAAAAAAAAATGGGAATCACGTGAACTTCACGTCTTTAAGTTAGTAAGTTAGTAGATAAAAGGACACGTGAGGAACAAGTTTTTTTGTTTGGAAAAATATTGCGGCCAAAATTGTCCTGATCAAATAGCTATAATCTAAAAGTTGTGGGATAACATCTGCAATTTTTAAAAATAGTATCTCAAAAATCTAAATTTTGATTTGTGCGGATGAAATGTGCAATTTTCCCTAACTACCTCTTCTTTATATGGTCTAAAGTTTGTAAAAAATAAAAGCTACACAACAAGTCGTCCATGGACAAACTTTCTGCCATGATTGCTGTCCTACTGTTGTTGCTCAGTACCACATCAATTTCCTTGAGTGAAACAGTTTCAAATGAAGATGAAGACGCAATTCTTGCTTTCAAATCCACAATAACCTCAGACCCTTATCAAATCTTGTCCAAAAACTGGTCCATCAAATCATCCATCTGCACCTGGATTGGTATATCGTGCACCACCGGCACCCTCACCACCAATCGACGCGTCACGGCCCTCAATTTCTCCGGCTTCGGTTTTCAGGCCACTCATCTCACTCCAAATCTTGGAAACTTAACATTCCTCGATTCATTAGACCTCAGCCGCAACAACTTCACCGGCTTCATTCCCGCCGAGCTCTCTCATCTTCGACATTTGAGGATACTTAACCTGGCTAACAATTCTTTTGGTGGAGAAATCCCACAAAAAATTGGCAATCTTTCTTCACTGGAAGTATTGAACTTGAACTATAACCTTATTACAGGATCTATTCCTCATGGGATCTTCAACTTGTCTAGGATCAAACAAATTGTTCTCAGGAATAATAGTCTGTCCGGTGTGCTACCTAATGATGTGTGCAGTAATACCTCACAACTTACTTTGCTTGATCTCTCTGCTAATCTACTTAGCGGGAAAATTCCATTGGATATTTACAGGTGCAGAAACTTGGAGAGGTTGGCATTGTCGATTAATCGTTTCGTTGGGAGCATTCCAAGATCAATAGGTCTGTTGAGCAATCTGCAAACATTGTATCTTGGAATAAACAACTTCCAAGGTATGTAGTTTTTGTAACTTGAGCTGACATGTGTTTTGAACTTGCACTTCATAGAAAAAATTTATGCCATTTGTAACCCCTAACGTATATATAGTACTAAATATTACTAGTTCCCCTTCATATATAAGGAATTGTCATTATTATGGTTTATCACTAGTTTTCAGGCAAACTTGCAAGATTCATCCTCTAACTTAGATTTCCTCGTATTTCAGTCCTCTTAGATTTCGTTTTTCAAATTTCCCCTTCAATTTCTAATTTTACGCAATTTTCATTCAATTTTTACCTGAAATACATAAATTTTCCAAATTAGTCCATGCCACTTTTATCCAAGCCAATTTTGCTGCTGTGTAAATGATCGGTATGTGAGTCTCGGACTCACCAATGGTGTCCAAAAATAATAGAAAATATAATTTTAAAAAAAATGGCACATTCATTCACTTAACAAACATACAAAATAAAAAAATTTAAAAAATCGGATCAAAATTCTGTAAAACTAAAAATTGATGGATAAAATTGAAATAAAATAAAATTAAAGAGGGCTGAAGCCTGAAAAAGTTTAAGGTAGAGGATGAATCTTGCAATTTTACCCTCTTTTTATATAATTTTCTAAAAATTTTGTTAATTATATTAAAATGAATGGTCACATTTAAATTTTTTAAAATATTTTTGTGGAGATCTCATTATATTTTACACACAGTATTATGAGTCTAGAGATAACATTAAAATAAATAAAATCATGTATAGATTTGTGAATAGTAAATGAATCTCGATTGCATATGTATCGCCAGAAATGCAATCTCTCACATTGTCGACTATCTATATAGGGGGAATTCCATCAGAATTTCGCAATCTCTCCCGTTTACAGCTTCTCAACATACCAGGAGCCTCTCTAACCGGGGAGATTCCAGCTTTTATCTTCAACATGTCTTCTCTACGAGATATATATCTCCGAAACAATAGTCTGTCAGGAAGAGTTCGAGATTCCATGTTTCATAATCTTCCCAACCTGGAAATATTGGATCTTTCATCCAATCAGTTCTCAGGTCATCTCCCTTCAACAATAGAAATATTGGACTAGGAAGTATAGTTTTATTATAGGTTCCATTCCGTTTGTTTTCTACACTAGTCGAGCATGAATCTCATTGATCTCACGAATAGTTCCCCATTAGGTGTGCTACCAGATGATATGTGCAGAAATATTACAAAGCTTCGCGAGCTTCATCTCTTTGGTAATCAATTTTGTGGCCATATTCCATTCAATATTTACAAGTGCAGAAAGTTGGAGGTGCTGTCATTGTCGATTAATCATTTCAACGGAAGCATCCCAACTTCCATTGGCTCGTTGATAAAGCTTCAAAGATTGCATCTGGGGGGCAACAACTTCCATGGTATGTATACTACTTAGTTCTTATAACTTCAGCAGAAATTCGAAAGTCGAAGAAGAAGCTTAGTTGAGCACTTGAGGCCTATTGGACAGTGGAACTTTCGAGGGCTGGCTTAATCTGCCAACAACTAATTTCAAAAATATTTCTTCCCTCTCAGTTTTTAGTGGAGTCATATTCTTTAATAAATAAAAGGAGAAACGGGCTATATTTATGGAAATGAGGTTATATCGCAAAAGCTAACCCGTGTAATTTGGAAAGTTCGTTTGGGCTAGAATTACCTGTGTAATTTGGTTTGACAATGCGAACATCAATTAATATAAGCACCACCTTGACCTAATAATATTATTTGGTTCGGGCTAGAATTACCTGCGTAATTTGGTTTGACAATGTGAACATCAATTAATATAAGCTCCACCTTGACCTAATAATATTATTTGCTGCCGTTGTTATATTTGGCCTTTGAATTGATGGTCTAAAAAATTGTGCAATGGTATTTTTATCCCAAACCTAGTTTGGTCAAACTTGATTCAATAGTAATTAGTTGAGTTCGGTCGAGTTGGGTTTGAACTAAAATTATTCATCTTTCTTCGACATGACTTAGTTTAGTAAATAGAGCAAAAGTCCTTTTGGGATGTTTTGAGGCTTCGTTGAAACGAAAAAAATCAATTTTTCGAAATGGGTGGTTGAACTATAATAAATGAAATTAATTTGTGAAAACGGATAAAAAACACAGTTATAAGGTAAAAAAATTTACATCAGCCATTAATTTGAGAATTTGCAACACCTCCCTCCTCTTACAACTGCATCACTGCATGGTACAAATACACAGGCAGCGTACCTAAGCAAATTGGAAATCTCACGATGTTAAGCGCACTCTACCTAGAGAACAACGAATTCACAGGTATTTATGCTGAACATCCTCGATATCTCTTCAGGACACAACTTCTTCGTATGCATGTGAATGTTTTATGCATCTTTGACATATATATATGGACAAATTCTCAGGCAACATACCTAAGCAAATAGGAAACCTCACCATGTTGAACAACTTGAGGTTAGACTACAACAATTTCACCGGTACGTTGACAATCAGCTTTAATTGATTAGATTACAACAAAATTCTTGTTCTTATGTATTCTGGTGGAATAACCAAGAATTCCCTTGTAATTTTTCAAAGTTTTCTTACATAATAAATGAATAAACTCCAAAACACATGAAAATCCACGATGGTTAATCTTGCCATTGCTCTATTCTTGTGGACGGCCTCGAAGTGATTAGATTATCTTTGAAATAAGAAAAATTTCCATGGCTCTCCAAGTTTTCTTGCATCATGGCATACACAACTGATTTGGCAGGTGAATTACCAAGTGAGCTGGGCAACCTTAAACTTGTGGAGCTAAATGTCCGCAACAGTGGCTTATCTGGTCCCGTTCCTGTTTTCGTCTTCAAGACATCAACAATGGAAATGTTGGATCTTTCAGCCAATCACTTCTCAGGTCATCTCCTTTCGACAATAGAAATATTGGACATGGAAATATAGTTTTATTACAGGTTCTATTTCGTTTGTTCCTCGTTAGGTGTGCTCCCAGATGATATGTGCAACAATATTGCATAGCTTCGCGAGCTTCATCTCTATGGTAATCAACTTGGTGGACAAATTCCATTCAATATTTACAAATGCAGCAAGTTGGAGTTGTTGTCATTGTCGTTTAATCATTTCAATGATAGCATCCCAAATTCCATTGGCTCATTGGCGAAGCTTCAAAGCTTGTATCTAGGGGACAACAACTTCCATGGTATGTATACTACTTATAACTTGTGCAGAAATTTTGGAATTCGAAGAAGAAGCTTAGTTGAGCATAGGCCTATTGGATAGTGAAACTACTTGCCCCCCAACTCTTTTTAATGGAGTCATTATCTAAGAAAAACATGAATCATTTCATTCTTTAATCAATAAGAGCGGAGACGGCATATATTTATGGAAATGATGTTAAATCTCAAACGCTGACTCGGGTAATTTGCTAAGACAATGTGAACATCAATTAATTTAAGCACTGCGCTGACCAGTAATATTATTTGCTGCAGTTTATTGCGGAAGCATCAAATAATATTTAAAACTATAATGTCTAAAATTACAACAAGAAAAATCTCACATTATTCAGGTAAAATAACTAATTAAATATAACCCAAAAATAAAACTATTAAAAAGAGCATAAAGAAAAGAACACGGAAATTTAAAAAAATTCGGCCAATTTAGCATAAAGAAAAGAACAAGGAACACATACAGAAAAGAAGACGGAAATATCAAGCACTACTCAAATATATTTCACTAAGAAAGTATTACAAACTGTGAGAGAATACTTTGCTTGGTATACAAAAATTAGAAGGGAGAGAGCCTATTTATAGTGCTAGATCCTCTCCAACCTTTTCTAATCTTCTCATGTGGGACAAAAAACACTTGTCCCAAACTAATCTCCCACTATGGGATATTAAATTGTGCCACAAAATAATAAATTTCCATCTTGGCACAATTTGAGATCCCACTAAATACCAACGAACTTCATCTCTCAATCAAGTTGAAGTGCCTCCAAATTGCACCTCGTAGGCGCCAACTCAACAGTGTAGGATATTGGCTAACTCTAAACAATGTTTAAACTTGGATTTTATCACCACCTTGGTCATCATATCTGCAGGATTCTCTATAGTTCGAATTTTTTGAAGAACAATTTGCTCTACTTCGAGAATTTCCCGCAAAAAGTGATAGCTAGTGAACATTATTATGCTTTGTTCTTGCATGAAAGACCTGGTTCTTTGCTAAATGAATAGCACTCTAACTGTTACAATACACCACAATGTGTTTCTGACCAACTCCCAATTCTTCAAGCAATCTTTGAAGCCAAATTGGTTTTTTTACAGCTTCTGTAACGGCCATATACTCTACCTCTGATGTAGACAAAGCCACTGTTGACTGTAAGGTAGACTTCTAACTAACCGATGCCTTGACTAAAGTAAACAAGTAACCATTTGTAGATCTTAGCTTATTCAAATCCCATGCGTAGTCAGAATCACAATATCGAACTATGCATTGACCAAGTGCTTCTTCCCGTTCAAAGAATAAACCAACATCAATGGTGTCTTGAATATGCCGTAGAATCCATTTCACAACTTGCCAGTGAGTTTCCAGGATCATGCATAAATCTACTCACAATGCCAGCTACTTATGAAATATTTGGTGTTATATGCATCATTGCATACATCAAGCTACCAACTATATTTGCATATTGGACTTTTGCCATATATTCTCGTACTTCTTTCGTTTTTGAAGATAATTGGCTGCTAAACTTCAAATGAGGGGCAAACGAAGTACCTACAGGTTATCTTGACACATACCAAAACCGCTGTAGTACTTTGTTCAAATACTGCTTCTGAGTCAGTCAAAGCTTGCCTCCCTGACGATCCCTACTTATCTCCATGCCGAGAATCTTCTTGGCTTCCTCCAAATCCTTCATCTCGAACTCTTTACTCAATTGAGCTTTCAACTTGTCAATTTCATCTTGGCTCTTTGACGCTAACAACATATCATCAACATGTGAGAGTATGTAGATGTCGGACCTGTAGCGCCCGATGATGGACATCGCATCACCCGCGCTAAGGTCCTGGCACGTATACGAAATGAAAATCCTTGTAAACCAAAAGTCTAAGCAAGAGAGACACACGAAAACCCAAAACCTAGCTATGCGGTGACTAAACAAGACTATTCAATGCAAGAAGGTAAATCGATATATAAGCGGAAGCAGAATAAAAATTTTCCAACAAACAAGTCATGCTAGCAAAATTTAATCAGTAAGCCTTGTTAAGGCATGGGAATATTCTCAGAGCCTTGTTATTCTTGATCTTCAAACTTAAGTTCGTTTCACATCCATTTAGGCCTCAATCCAAAAAAACCCCATTTCTTTATGTCTTGATCTTTTATCCACCTTGGCTAAGGATTTAATATTTAATGGACTACGAACAACTTAATCAATAAGAGATCATTCTTGTTCTTAACAAGTGTAGGTCCTTTATCGATTCTACTAATTATACATATGCCACTTGTGTAATCCCAACATGAACCGGCATTCAGTTGTCTAGAGGCGACATCCTTTTGAATCCATATCAGAGATTACAGAGTTAGCTCATATGAGACATTACAGAATCTCAAGTCAAAGGATTATTAATCACGTCATTGACCTGGGAGATATTTCCTAATCTGGAAGTTTCCGAAAACTTTCTTTCCCATTTAGGAATATTCTCACGCGGGCCATCTCAGTGATGAAGTTCTTGTAATAATCACCCTTATTTATTATGAACGCATCATCATATGCACTTATCACCCCAAGAAACCGAGTGATCATTCTCAAGGACATAATCGCATAAGCAAGTCTTAACGGAGTCAAGGTCGACACTCCCACTGTCTATCGGACTCATCGACTTGGAGAAGTTTCTAATCCTCGCCTATGGAGTTAAGAACTTGTTTTATGTGTTATTCTCATAAGGACAAAGTTCTTAACGGCCTCATCGTATTAGGGGAGTTCAAAACATGCAAGACAAAGTTAAACCAAATAGACATAAATAAGCACAAAAAGAAGTATTTCCTATGAACAAAATCATTTCGTTTATTATTCAAAGACTGTTTGTGATTTTACAAGGAAATAGTAAAGCAAGATAGTTGCTTTAGGGGCACTATT
Organism: Lantana camara; assembly: GCA_037501455.1. Taxonomy (NCBI): domain Eukaryota; kingdom Viridiplantae; phylum Streptophyta; class Magnoliopsida; order Lamiales; family Verbenaceae; genus Lantana; species Lantana camara. The sequence continues at coordinate 2,751,600 of CM074865.1, forward strand.
CCTAACACCTTCAACATTACAAGTGCTGTTAAAGTTGCTTTAAGAATTCCATCTCATATTGCCACCAACTGGGCCTTTTGACCCCAAGGCCCCCCCAAACAGATGAGATTTTCTTCAAGCTAGGTCTGTACTAAACTCTTTCAAAATTCTAGTGAATCCATCTTAATTTCTAGCTTGATTGGACCTATCCCAACTATTTTACATGTCTGATCATTACCCATGTAAACAACTCCTCAATTAAATTCTTTGAGACCGACTAGTTGGGTGACATATGGTAGGTGCAACCCGAATCCAATATCCACTCGTCTAAACTTAGCGTTGTAGACTAAAGAAATATCTATCTCTGCGTTGTTTTTATATTCGACTACATTAGCGACTTGTGGAGTCTTTTCTTTCTTCAACTTTAGATAGTCTTTCTTCGAGTCTCCTTTCTCATGACAGAGACATACTCATCTTTAGCAACTCTGTTCCTTGACTTTGATCTCCCTCTTCTCCCCCTTGACTATTTTTGCTGACGTTCTCTCACAACTAGAGCTTCTATAGCTTCACTAGTGCTTCATTTCTTGTCTTTCCTCCTTAGTTCATAACGATATAAGGTTGTACATACTTCGCCGAGTGAAACATCAACCTTCCCGTGGAGAAAGGTTGTCTCGAGAAACTCAAACTCCTTCGCAAGCGATCCTAAATAACATCAGCGTCATATCCTCAACTTCAAACATCACATCCAAATTAAATAAATCAGCTACTAGTTGTGATGGGTCCAGAAATGGATGGGTCTGAATCCGATCACTTTACGATTTGTATTTTGTGGAGGAAACCACCGGAGCTTCGCCGGAAAAAGAGAAAGGGGTTCAACCTGTTGGGACAAGCACAAGAAGAGTCAGAAGGCCAAGCTGGGGGAACTGGGGGTGATACCCAGTTTGGCTCTCCGACGCTCAAGTCAGTTTTGTGTATGAAGAAATGTAAGTTCAGTCACAGTTGCAGAAGTGAAGAAAGCTTACTGGTGTAGAAGACGACTTGGATTATTTATAGTTGAGGGTCAAGGGCCCTTTGGTCATTTGCCTCAAGTGGTCCTGGCCGAATGTCGCCCTAACACGTGGCGCTGTGAGAGAGAAACCTAGGAGGAATCTTCTGCAAAAGCGGCCAAAAGTTAGTGCTGGCAACAGTGGCAGGTGCGCGGGCATGTACGTTGTGTCAGAGAGCCATGTGGGCGGTTGGTAACGAGGGCTTAAGAGCGCGCTCGTGACAACCTGGAGTATTGGAGGCCAAGATATCCGCTGAGGGGGATGAAGGCTCCAGTTCAAGTGACGAGCCAAAGGGGAGGCCACTCTGAGGGAGTGTGACGCTCGAAGAGTGCTCCCTTGGCACGTGGGCGTACCAATCGTTCAGTTTGTTGGACACTCGTGGGAGTGATAGCGCTCGTTGGGCTTAACTCCTTGAAGAAGGATTGCGCTTGTTGGGCTTGGCGCTCGTGCGCAGATGGATTCACCCTTGATGGCGGCTGGCTTAGTGCATGGCTTAGCGCTCGTGCGCTGATGGGTGCAGCCTTGTGGAGACAGATGTCATCAGCTCGGTGATGCCACGTGTCTTCATGTGGGACGATCGTATTTTGACCCCATCATTTTGCCCCCCAATTCTGTAGTCCTTAGTGATAAGGACTGTAGAATTTTATCTCGCTCTATCTCTTGTTTATAGCGCTCGTGCAAAGCTTGGCGTGTTGAGCAATTTTTCCTCTGATGGTGTCATTAATGCGGTCTTTTCAACCGACCGCTCGTAACAGTTCCGCATTAAATGTTTGTACTATTCTGAAGCCCTTGAATCGTCAGAGCATTAAATGCGGGTGCGCGTGGGGCGCGTGAGCATTGGGAAACATGTGCCGGTTCCATAAAGTGGGCGGTTTCCTAGGCGGGAAATGATTACCATTTTGAATTTATTGCCGAAAACGGTACCAACTCCCATCCCTACAAATACGGGATTCTGAGATCTTGCCACTCTTTACGCATCCAAAACTTCCAAGCATCCTCTGCAAGAAGAATTCCCTTGCATTCCAGTTCTCAGAGCACCTTCAACATCTTCTCCAGTTTTCTCAAACACCTTCAAGGTAAATTTCCAGTGTGACTTTCTAACTTTGCTAACCATAGATTTGGACTTCAGGATTTCGTAATCCCTCAGATTTTCGCCTTTCTGAACCTTAACCTCTTTCCAAGAAAAACTTCCGAAATCCTCCGTTTCTGCCATGGCCGACCAACACATTGAAGAATTTGCCCGTGAAATCCAAGAGATGGCCACTGAGAGCTCTTCTTCCCATGATTCCCCCAGAGATGAAGAATTGGGGGCAGCGGTGATGGCTATGGAAGATAGAAACCCAGGCGGAGTGGATCCTCTTTTTGAGGAGATGGATCTGGTGATGGAGGCAGAACGGCAAGGGACTGTTCTCCCCATAACTCAAAGTACCACACATCCCCACCGCCATACCGTGACCGTGGCGGTTGCAACCCCGCTTCCAGTGGCGGAAGCCGTGACTGGGCCTTCAGAAAGGGCCCGTGATAAGGGAAAAAGTAAGAAAACCCAAAAATCCAAAGGACCCAACGAGGGCGAAGGGTCAGGCTACCAGGCTACCGAGCGTACGCCTGATGAAACTCCCAGCACTGTCACCGTGGGAGATGTAAAAACGATGATGGCCCCCATTTACTGGGACGAGCGGTATACTTGGAGAATCCCACAAAGCCACGAGCGTGCAAATAATCCGTCTCCCGGAGAAATGGCGGTGTACGTAGCCTCGGTCAGCTCAGGGGGTTTGAGGTTCCCCATCTCAATTTCGTTGGCCCATTTGCTGAACGATTTGGGTCTCTGTCCATCACAGATCGTGCCCAACGGTTTGGCTTTGCTGACCTGTTTCGTGATTTTGATGAGGAGTGTGGGTTACGAGCCTTACTCGCGAAACTTCAACGCCCTTTTCCAAGTGGTCAGTTCCTCACGTTCTTCTCCCGAGGCGGGTTTTTACTACGTTCAAGCGAAGGCCCACATGAAGCTGATTAACTCGCCCTCGAGCACTTATGGCCCCAACTGGAAAGAAAAGTTTATCTTTGTTAAGGCCCCAACAGAAGAGGGCTTTGGGGTGACCACACACTGGGGCTCGTTTTCAAAGAGCCGGCTGCAACCCGCACTCCCTAAAGATTGGGCCAAAAACCTAGCAGCCACCCTGAGGGACGAGGGCCATCTGATTCAAGCGAAAGATTGGATAGATGACGAGGAGCTCATGTTCTTGTGCGGCCTCTCTGACAATCCATATTTCCTTGACAACCCTCCGGCTCGTGACATAGAGAGAGACGGTTAGATTCTTAGGGCACTAACTTTAGATAGGGATAAATGCTAACTCCTTTTCTGTACTTGTAACTTGTAATCTGAGTATATGGTTTGAAGATTTCTAACCCTTGAAAATTTCACTCTTGCAGGAGTCGCTATCTTAGAAATGGCCGGAGGAATTAGACAAGCGGCTCGCTTCGCCCACGCCAACAGAAACCAGACCCCACCGGGGAACCAACAGCGCGAGCCCTAACGCCCCCGTAACCGCAACGATAGAGGGGATGCCCGTAGTCAAGGCGCCAGTTCGAGCGCCAACCCTGAAGTGCAGCCCCCTCGTGGCCGAGGGGAACGTAGGTTGGTCCCGAGGGAGACCAGGGGGAGGTCAGAAAGAGCGGGGGATGCTCAGCCCCCCATCCCTGCAGAGCAAACAAGGCCAGTAATCACACTGGCGATCACAGAAGCTTCTCCGAGCATAAACAGGCCTTCCCGCAAGAGGAAGAGAATGCCCGACTCCACCGCAATCCAAGGAAAGGGCAAACAAGTTGTTGAGGGCCCCCGAGGCGAGGGGGACACTTCCTCTTCAGAGGAAGAACACATGTGGGAGTTCCCCCGTCGAGGGGACAGAGACTTTACTGGCGCCCCCGACGGCGGGCCGGTTTTGCTGAGGCCGGGCTCGGTCGCCCAGACTATTTCCCAGGATTTGTTCAGCCGGGCTCAATTCTCAGCAGACCACAGGCATCTCTACAGTGAGTCTGTAGAGAAAGTGACGCTCGATGCGGCCCACGCTTTGATTTCTGTAAGTCTTCATTCTTTGCACTTTTTCTCTTCTGTAAGCCACCATTTTTTTTTTTAACACTTTTCCCCTCGTTCGCGCAGCAAGTTCTTCCCCGGCTCAAAAACGTGCAAATGCGAGCCTCAACTTACGCCGAGCGCAAGGCCAAATACAAGAAGATGGCCCGCTCGAATGATCCGGCTCAAATCCAGGCGGAGCTTGATGCGGAAATCGCCAAGTACGAGTCCCTCAAGGGCTTGTTCGAAACAACTGAGGAAGAGCTGGGAAAGCTCAAGGAAGACTTTTTAGCGGTTGACGGCGCTCGTATTCGTTTGGGCAACGAGCTGGCCCAGGCCAACGAGCGGTGCAAAAAGGCCGAGGCGGACAGGGAAAGCTGGAAAGCAAGGGCGCTTGAGGCCGAGCGCAAATTCAACGATACTGTCAACGAATGGCCTCGAAGCTTAGAGCGTGCAAACAAGGAGGCGTTGATCAAATTCTGCCACTCCAAAGCCTTCAATTTTGCTGCTTCCCTGCATTGCTTGGAGGAGGCTCAGAAGGCTTTCAATCTGGCCATCGAGCAGGGCATACACAAAGGGCTCACCAACCCTGCCATGAAGGAGGCCGAGGGCACGGGGCTCATGTTCAATGAGCGCTGCGAGGAGGAAGATGACGAGGGCGACAACCCTGCTGATTCCATTGCAGAGCCAGAGTATGAGTTTCTGGTCAAACTCCTTCAGGATGAGTATATGGACGCTCATCCGGCGGGTAATGCCGCCTCATCCGTTCCAAACGACGATCCTGTGGATGAGCCCCAAGCACCTATCTTGGAGGAGGCCCCGATCCCAATTGCTGAAGATGCCAACGCTCCCGCTCCAAATGATTCTGAGCCCAACGACCTGCAAGCCCATCAACAAGAGCCTGAGGGCCCAGTCCATGGCCCAGTTCAGGGCCCAATCCTGGTGATTGTTGATGAGGACATCGCTCCAGCTGCTTGAAGCTTTCCCTTTATCAATTCCTCCTGTTTTTGCCTGTTTTTCTGCTTTCTTGTCATTTTCTTCTTTTGGGACAATATTTATGGGCCTTTGAGCCCTCTTCCTTGTAATATTTTCCCTTGCCATGAATGAATATCTCTTTTTTGATGACTTTGTTGTTCAGTTTCTTTATATAATAAGACTGTGTAGCATACTCCTGTGAATGTTTTATTCCTTTGATGCAATGAAAATTTGTCTAAGTCTTGAGCGATCGTGGGGGTCTTATTGTGAGATTGCCCCTACGCTCAAGACTTGTATAAATTTTATTTTTGCTCTTGAAAATTTGTCTAAGTCTTGAGCGGTCGTGAGGGTCTTATAGTGTGATTGCCCCCCGGCTCAAGACTTGTATAAATTTCTGCCTTTGTAAATTTGTCTAAGTCTTGAGCGATCGTGAGGGTCTTACTGTGAGATTGCCCCTACGCTCAAGACTTGTATAAATTTCTGCCTTTGTAAATTTGTCTAAGTCTTGAGCGATCGTGAGGGTCTTACTGTGAGATTGCCCCTACGCTCAAGACTTGTATAAATTTCTGCCTTTGTAAATTTGTCTAAGTCTTGAGCGATCGTGAGGGTCTTACTGTGAGATTGCCCCTACGCTCAAGACTTGTATAAATTTCTGCCTTTGTAAATTTGTCTTGAAAATCTGTCTAAGTCTTGAGCGATCGTGAGGGTCTTACTGTGAGATTGCCCCTACGCTCAAGACTTGTATAACCTTTTGCTTTGGGAGAATTTGGCTAAGCCTTGAGTGTGTGCGAGGGTCTTACTGAGTGGTTGCCCTCGTTCAAGACTTGCGACATTCTTTCCGCCCTTGGGGGGATTTTGCTAGGTCTTGAGTATTTACGAGGGTCTTACTGAGTGGTTGCCCTCGTTCAAGACTTGTGCAATTCCTATTTGATTCTGAGGTCATCGTTCGAGCGCTCTGGCTCTTGTCGTTTTCTTGGTTCTGCAGGAAATCCCCTTTTCGAGCGCTAGGCGTTTTAAGAAACGACCAAGGCCTACTAGGACTATTTCTGTGGTAGATCCCGTTTTCGAGCGCAAGGCGTTTTAATAAACAACCAAGGCCTACTAGGATGCGTTCTTGTAGGAGATCCCATCTTCGAGCGCAAGGCGTTTTAAGAAACATCCAAGGCCTACTAGGATCCGTTCTTGTAGGAGATCCCGTTTTCGAGCGCAAGGCGTTTTAAGAAACAGCCAAGGCCTACTAGGATTTTCTTCACAATCTTCTTCCAACTCACCTGCTTGGTTGTGAGCGTAACCAGTCTATCCTTATGAGGGCGTCCCCCCATTCGGAGTAGAGTGCTGGCCAGCGTAACCCATACGAGATAACAACATACATATTGGAATGAGTTGCCAACCACGCTCGCAAAGACGAGGGATGTGGGACTTATTCATTCAAGCAACCAAAGAAACAGGAATATTAAAGAAATTAAAAAGATCATGTTACCTTTTACTTGTGATTGGAAGTACATTGAACCCGTCAAAGAGGGTTGTTACATCAGGGTTTGTAAAGAGCTTTTAAACATAAAACCGCCGGAGGTTACATGCGTTCCAAGGGCGAGGCAAGCGCTCACCTTGAAGTGTCTCCAGGGTGTAAGTGTTGTTAGCTCTGAGTCGTACGACTTTGAATGGGCCTTCCCAATTGGGGTCCAATTTCCCCACGTGCTTGGATACTTCCACTTTCTTCAAGACCAAATCTCCCAGCTGGAAAGTTCTTTCCTTCACACGCTTGTTGTACTGTTGGACCACAGAGGCTTTATAGTGGTGGATCTTAGCCCACGCTCGGTCTCTCCTTTCATCCAGCAGGTCCAACTCCAAGCTCCTGTTGCCATCGTTGAGCTGAGGCTCGAAATAGCCGACACGAGCGGATTCATTTACAATCTCCGCTGGTATCATTGCTTCTGATCCATAAACGAGCGCGTAAGGTGTTTCTCCAGTGGCCGCTCGTGGGGTGGTGCGATAAGCCCAAAGCGCTCCTTGCAGCTCCTCAGCCCATTCACCTTTCTTGCTTTCCAGCATGGTTTTCAGATGTTGCAAGATGATCCTATTGGTAACTTCTGCTTGCCCATTGGATTGTGGATGTCCTACAGAGGTAAATCGCTGTTCTATACCCAACTCAGAACACCATTCTCGTGTGTCTACCGCTATGAACTGGGACCCATTGTCAGAAATGAGCACCCTCGGTATACCGTACCTGCAAATGATGTTCTTCCAAATGAAGTCCCTCACAACCTTGAAAGTGATTTTCGCAACAGCTTCAGCCTCGGCCCACTTGGTGAAGTAGTCGACGGCTAAAATGACAAACTTCCTTTGTCCCGCAGCCATGGGCAAGGGGCCCACAATGTCTATTCCCCACTGGTCAAAAGGCCAAGAGACGTCTATTGGGATCATTTGTGCGGCTGGCAATTGAGGGAGATTCGAATGGAATTGGCATTTGGGGCACTTCCTTGAAAATTCGATGGCATCCTGGAGAACTGTAGGCCAATAAAACCCACTTCTCAGAACCTTCTTTGCCAAAATACGCCCTCCAGAGTGATTTCCACAGCTTCCATTATGTATGTGTTCGAGCGTCTCCTTTGCTTGTGAGGGCCTCAGGCATCTCATTGGGGGCCCTTGAAATGATTTTTTGAACAACCTCCCCTCGGTATCCAAAGCGAAACGAGGGGCTTTATTTCGGACCTTCCTTGCTTCCACCTTGTCAGTGGGAAGAATTCCGTCCTTAAGGAAAATAATGACGTCATCAAGCCAGCAGGGCTCGTTTGGATCAATCATGGCAATTATCTTGGTGGCGGCCTTCTCCTTGATCAAAGGTTCCTCAGTTCTAAGGAACGTAACAGAACGTTCAGAAGTACCCTCTAAAGCGGATGCAAACTTTGACAGAGCGTCCGCACGCTCGTTTTCTCCTCTGGGCACTTGAAGTAGATGAAATTCCTTGAATTTCCCAATGATTTCTCTGGCTCTAGTTAAGTACTGTATCATGGTGGTTTCTCGAGCCTCATAAGTTCCTTCAATCTGGCTTGCTATTAACTGTGAATCCACATAAGCGGTGATTCTGGAAGCCCCATTCTGAAAAGCAATATTCAATCCTTGCACGAGGGCTTCATACTCTGCTTCATTATTAGTGACTTGGAAATCCAGCTTAATTGCAAAGTCCAGCTCAACCCCATCGGGGTTTCTGAGGGCCACTCCTACTCCTCCCCCTTGTGAGGTTGAGGAACCATCTGTGTGCAGTACCCATAACCCCTCATTTTCCGCAACGGTGGGCTCGAAACCAAAGCGTTCAACCAACAAATCTGCTACGACCTGAGCCTGTATCGCCGTCCTAGGCTCGAAGCATAGGTCAAACTGGCTCAATTCGATGGCCCATTTGATTAATCTACCAGATACGTCCGGCTTGGACAACACTTGCTTCAAGGGTTGGTCGGTGAGGACCGTTATGGAGTGCGCTTGAAAGTAAGGCCTTAGCCTTCTTGAGGCGTTGATAAGTGCGAACGCGAATTTTTCAATCTCCAAATACTTCTTTTCAGCTCCTTGCAATGTTTTGCTCAGATAATAGACAGGCAAATGTTTCCGCTCTCGTACGGCTACCAGAACAGCGCTTGTGGCTCCAGGAGAAACAGAAAGATACATAAATAATTTCTCACCTTCGACGGGCTTAGTCAACAGTGGGGCGCTCGATAGATAAGCCTTCATATCCTGCAGCGCCCTTTCGCATTCCTCCGTCCAAGCAAAGTTACGCGCGTTCCTCAAAATTTTGAAGAAGGGAAGGTTCCTGTCCGCCGAGCGCGAAATAAATCTGTTCAACGAAATGATTTTTCCCACCAGGACCTGCACTTCCCTCAAATTTCGAGGGGAAGGGATCTCCAAAATAGCCTTGATCTTTTCCGGATTGGCCTCAATTCCCCTCTGACTGACCATGTACCCTAGGAATTTTCCCCCTTGCACTCCAAAGGTGCACTTTGAAGGGTTCAACTTCATCCCATACTGGCGCAAGATTGAAAAGGTGCGCTTGAGATCTTCCAAGTAGGAAACCTGGCGCTCGCTTTTGACAATCATATCATCCACGTAAACCTCCATGGACCTACCGATTTCCTTTTCAAACATCTTGTTAACGAGCCGCTGATATGTAGCTCCAGCGTTCTTAAGTCCAAAGGGCATGACTAGGAAGCAATATACCCCCAGGTGGACAACGAACGAGGTTTTGGGGCGATCTTCTGGAGCCATAAAAATCTGATAGTATCCCTGGAAAGCGTCCATCATGCTCATTAGCTCGCAACCAGCGGTCGAATCCACCAATTGATCAATCCGGGGCAGCGGGTAAGGATCTTTGGGGCAGGCTTTGTTGAGATCAGTGAAATCGTTGCACATGCGCCACTTGTTCGCGCTCTTGGGCACCAAGACGACGTTGCACAGCCATTCCGGATACAAAATGGGCTCGATATATTGAGCCTCTAGGAGTTTATTAACTTCCTCTTCGATGACTTTTTTCCGAAAGCCATGTACATCTCGCTTTTTCTGCTTGATGGGTTTGAATGAGGGATCCACATTGAGCCTATGGACAATGACGCTCGGGTCAATCCCTGTGAGATCAGAGGCTTTCCACGCAAATACATCCTTGTTTTCCCTTAAAAAATCAATCATCATGATCTGAGAAGGCCCTGAGAGATTAGATCCTATCTGAGTGGTCTTATCCTTGTTTCCAGGCTCCAGCTCAATGGTAAGGAACTTTTCCGAGGGTTCGATCCTTACCTCAGGGCGAGGAAGTTCGAGCGCCCTCTTCTTTCCTGTCAAACGGTCGCCAGATGCTGGTTCACTCTCTTCCGGCTCGTCTCCTTCTGAGGACGATCCACCAACGACCCCTGGGGGGACATTTTCGAGGGGATGCTCCCCGTTGTCTCCCCTCTTCTTCTTGTTCTTCTTCTTATTCAACTTTGCCCTCTTTCGTGCCGGGCTGTCCTCGTCTAGATTGGGGAAATCCACTGACTTCTTGGTGGAGCCGACTTGGAAGGTTTTCTCCGCCTTTGGCTTTCTGAGGGATAACATGTAACATTCCCAAGCCTCTCGTACATTGCAGAGCACTTCTCCGACGCCCTCGGAAGTAGGAAACTTAATCTTCTGGTGGTATGTGGAGATGATGGCTTTGAAATCAACGAGGGCAGGGCGCCCAATTATGATATTATATGGAATGTCTATCTCCACCACCGCGTACGTTACCAGGAGTGTTTTGCGTTGAGGGGCTCGGCCAAACGAAGTAGCCAGACGTATTTGCCCTCGTGGGACAACTTCCGAGCCTCCAAAGCCAATGAGGGCTGTTTTAAGAGGCTCGAGCGGGAGATCAACCTTCATTTTTAAGAATGTAGAGTAAGGCAAAACATTAACGGAGCTTCCACTATCTACCAATACCCTCTTTACAACATGGTTATGAACATCTAAACTAACCACCATGGGGCAATCTGAGGTTACACCCTCCCCATGGGGCGTTACAATATGTTCTAGATCCCTATCATCGAAGCCTATTACATCATTTTCTCTTGACCTTTGAGCGCTTGATCTCTGGATGGCGTAGATAGGCTTGGGCACTGATGGGCGTTGGTTGTAGCTCCGGATGAACCTCCGTCGGGAGGCGTTTGAATCCCCTCCTGATGAGCCTCCTGCGATCATATTTATGACTGCGAAGGGCTCGTTTTCTTGTTCAGGGGCTTTGCCTTTATTACCTCGGCGGCTGCTGCTTTCAGGGGGTCCCCTACCCCTTGGGCTCTTTGACCGGGAAGGGCTTCTCCTTCTTCTTCCAGAGCGCTCATTGCATTGTTCATCGTAGCGCTCGAGCACTCGGACAAATTCCTTCAAGTGGCCCCCTGCGACGAGCCTTTGGATTTCAGCCTCCAATTGGCGACACTCATCCGTGTCGTGCCCTCTCTGCTTGTGGAAGGCGCAGTATTTGTTCGAGCGCCTGAGTGAGTCTGTCTCTCTCATTTTGATGGGTCTTTTGAAGAGCTTCTTATCGGAGAGATTGTAGACTTCAGAATTTGGCCTGGTGAGCGGAATGCGCTCGAATCTACGAGGGGGTGGTGGCGACCTTCTGCGCTCTTGAGGGCGCTCTTTCTTGACTGCCACATCCCGCCTCCGCTCGTGATGAGGTCGCTCGTTCCCGGCCGGGCTATGATGTCGGGGACCGTTCGTCCCATACATATCTTCGAGCGCGAAGAACGGCTCGGCTATTTCTCTTAGGCCCATGAGAGTCCCAGGCCTTCTCTCCACGATGGCATCAGCAAATTTTTTGCTCACATATTGTTTGTGATCCACAGCCTGGAAAAGCACTGGGATCAAGAAATCCATCGAGGGCCTTTCCACCTGCAAGATCTCCTTATTGAAGCGGGCGAAGAACGAGCGCAGTGATTCGCTCTTGCCCTGCACCACGTTGTAAAGGGCTGTGGGTGCGGTGACTGGGGCCTTCAAAGAGTTGAAGTGGTTGAGGAAGGCGTCGGCCAGTTCTTCATACGAGTGTATCGAGCGCGGTGGCAGGCGCTTATACCACTCTTGAGCCATCCCTACCAAGGAAGTGACAAACACTTTCGCCCAGTAATGGCTGGAGTGCTCGTAAAGGTGCATGAGATGCACAAAATGATCCAAGTGCTCCGCTGGATCGGTTGTCCCGTCGTATCTGTTGATGGATGTGGGGACTTTGGCCATGCCGGCTTGGGCCATCAGAACTTCTTCGACGAGGGGTGAGCCTCTCGCCAGTGGGTGATATTCGTACGTGCCGAAATTTTCCTCCGGCTCCTTGCGACGGGGGACCCTTGGTGGAGGGTCCTTGGTGCGGGTGCTCCTGGCGTCAACCCGTTCATCCCGACTATGGGAGATCTGAGTTGAGCGCCCTCGTGAGAGTTGTCCCACGATATCCTTGAGGCCCTGCATCTGGTCTTGCACAGCCGCGAGGACGTCAGGATTTACTTCCACTTGCTTGTCCTTGTGGGCTCGTGAGCCCCTCCTGGAGACATGAGAGTCTCCTTCATTTTCGTTCACTCGCTCCGTGGGCTCTTTGTTCCTGCCCACGGAGACGCGCTCGTGGCCCTCCTGTTGGGGCACTTCTCTCGTTGGTGGTGGTGGTGGTTGTGCCCTCAGGACAGCCTGGGCTTCTCTGAGGGGAAAGTTTTACTGTCCGCCTAAAGGGGCCGCAACCTGAGTGGCCTGCCCAGAGGGAAAGTACATGGAATGGAACCTTTCCCATGCCCCCTGAGCCGCCTGAACCTCACATTGGGCGTATAAAGCCCTCAATTGTTGGGTGGTCAGTGGAGGTAACTCCACTCCTTCAATCTCCCTGGGGACCACCACTGGGAGCTGGAGTTGTCCGGCATGGTATGGCTGGACTGGTGGCATCATCATCGCCGGAGTAAGGGAGTATCCAGGAGGAGGCATCAGGTAACCTTGCATTCCAAGGTTCATCTGGGGATGGACCCAGGAATTCTGTGCAAGCGGCGGCGGAACTGAGAGAGAAACTCCTCCCGCGGTGGTGGGAACCTGTGGTGCCGGCGGTGCAGGTGGTGGTACAGAGGATTCCGCCTGTGGAGTCACTCCTGCGGCGGGAGGTGCTCCACCACCAGCGACGGAAGGAGGTGGCGGGGCTCCACCAGTAGCGGTGGAGGGAAGAACGATATTCGTGTCTGGGGAGGTGTTATCTCCCCCTCCCACTGCTCCAGATCTCGTTGCAACCATGACTGTTGGAGGTAAGGATGTGCTTGTTTTTCAACCAACAAAAAGAAAGGATGAAGATGTAGGACTGGTTTCCCACAGACGGCGCCAAAAATGATGGGTCCAGAAATGGATGGGTCTGAATCCGATCACTTTACGATTTGTATTTTGTGGAGGAAACCACTGGAGCTTCGCCGGAAAAAGAGAAAGGGGTTCAACCTGTTGGGACAAGCACAAGAAGAGTCAGAAGGCCAAGCTGGGGGAACTGGGGGTGATACCCAGTTTGGCTCTCCGACGCTCAAGTCAGTTTTGTGTATGAAGAAATGTAAGTTCAGTCACAGTTGCAGAAGTGAAGAAAGCTTACTGGTGTAGAAGACGACTTGGATTATTTATAGTTGAGGGTCAAGGGCCCTTTGGTCATTTGCCTCAAGTGGTCCTGGCCGAATGTCGCCCTAACACGTGGCGCTGTGAGAGAGAAACCTAGGAGGAATCTTCTGCAAAAGCGGCCAAAAGTTAGTGCTGGCAACAGTGGCAGGTGCGCGGGCATGTACGTTGTGTCAGAGAGCCATGTGGGCGGTTGGTAACGAGGGCTTAAGAGCGCGCTCGTGACAACCTGGAGTATTGGAGGCCAAGATATCCGCTGAGGGGGATGAAGGCTCCAGTTCAAGTGACGAGCCAAAGGGGAGGCCACTCTGAGGGAGTGTGACGCTCGAAGAGTGCTCCCTTGGCACGTGGGCGTACCAATCGTTCAGTTTGTTGGACGCTCGTGGGAGTGATAGCGCTCATTGGGCTTAACTCCTTGAAGAAGGATTGCGCTTGTTGGGCTTGGCGCTCGTGCGCAGATGGATTCACCCTTGATGGCGGCTAGCTTAGCGCATGGCTTAGCGCTCGTGCGCTGATGGGTGCAGCCTTGTGGAGACAGATGTCATCAGCTCGGTGATGCCACGTGTCTTCATGTGGGACGATCGTATTTTGACCCCATCAAGTTGCTTAAATTGAGTTATTTGCTCATTCATCGTGGTCCCAAAAACATGTGTAGCAAACATGTATTTTCTTCATATGTAGCTTATTCTGACTGTTTTTCTTCAAGAATTTCTCCTCTGATGTCTTCCACGGCTTGCTTGCAGAAAGTATACTCCTATTATCTAGAGAGACATGATCGAATTGTACGACATGCCAATCGGTTGATAGTCTTCCAATCTTTGTCATCAACCTCTTCTGGTTTCTTCTCTCTAATGGCGATATTTAGGCCTTGCTGGGAAAAAGCGTCTAGAAGTTCGCTTTGCCACATGCTAAAATGACCCATTCCATCAAAAATCTCCACCAAGATTCTTGTATTTGCCATTCCAGTTCTTGCCAAGTACGAGCTGGAAGCCAAGGTGGAAGATGTCGTTACTTCTGCAGGTGAGAACTCATTCTTCATCATTTCTGCTACAACCTTCTATTTAATAGCCACCAATGCGCGATGCCAACCGAGAACACAAATGTGCGAAGCCTACCGAGCCCCTCTCTCCATTTTTGATGTGTAAGATCAGACTAAGTTGCAACCATAGAGCATACTCTAACACCTTCGACACTGATACCACTTGTTGCAAAGGTGCCAAATAATATTTGAAAGTATAATGACTAAAATTACACTAAGAAAAATCTCAGTTATTCAGGAAAAACGTATAAAGAAAAGAAAACAATTTAATGAGGTTCGACCAATTTAGCCTACGTCCTCGGGAACTATTCAAATATATTTTACTAAGAAAATATTTCAAAGTGAAAGAGAATACTTTGCTTAGGATACAAAGGAGAGGAGTTTGTTTACAGTGCTAGATCATCTCTAACCTTTTCTAATTTTCCTATGCGGAACAAAAAAACTCTTGTCTCAAACTAATCCTCCAATGTGGGATAATAAATTGTGCCACAAAACAACACAATTGTTATATTTGGCCTTTGAATTGATGGTCTAATAGCTTGCTCAACTTATCTTTCTTGCAAATGAGTTGGCATAGTAAATATAGCAAATGTCCTTTTTGGACGTTTTGAGGCTTCGTTAAAGCAAAAAATCAATTTTTATAAACTGCTGGTGTTTTTTAAAAAAATTGGTGGTTGAAGAGTAAAGACTGAAATTAATTTGAAAATATGTGCAAAAAAGATAGTATAAGATAAAAATGTTTAGGGATAATTATGAACAGTCCCCTGAGATTTGATGATATTACATATTATCCCCTGAGGTTAGAGAAATTACGAACTCCCTACTAACCTGTTATCTCCTCCGTTAAATTTAACGAAATGTGTAAAAATTACTATTTTGCCCCTAATATGTTGAAACTCAGGGGGTATATGTAATAAAGAGCTCAAAGGTAAGGGGGTTAATGCAAGGATTGAAATTCTTAGGGGGATTGATGTAAGTAATTGAGTTTTGTGTCTACATAGCATTTTTTTTTTTCAATGAATGCTAATTAATGATATTTTAATATTTTTATAATAGACTAATTTCACACCTAGAGTTGGGTGCCTAATATTTTTCTGTAGATATTGACCATCATGTTCAAAGTTTGAACTAATTATTTAAATGACTCTAACAAATATTTATGTGAATTTACTAATGCATTTATTGATATTGGTGTGTTATAATTTTCAATTTTGAGGAAAAAATTTGGCAATGCACTTATTGATGTTTGTGTGGGTTTTTTATATCAATTTTTATTTTGTGGAAAAATTTGTTATAATTGAAAATAAATTATATTAAATTAATTTTAAATGAACTTATACAAAGTATATTTAAAACTAAGATATAAATATAAAAGAGAATTTATAACTTATCATATTTTATAGAGATAAATATGCATGGAATACCTTCAATTTATATTTATAGATAAAATATAAAATGTTAAAATAAATAAGAACTTTTTAAATACAAAAAATCCAAAATTAATTAATATTATAATTATATTATTAAACTTTAAGTAAAATTACAATATACCCGTAAGGGTATTTTTGGAATGTAAATTTGAATTTAAACGGTGTGATTAACGGCAGGTGAAATTTGTGAGAGAGAGTGTAAAACTCAGGGGGGAGTTCGTAATTTCTCAAATCTCAAGGGGTAATCTGTAATAAAGCTAAATCTCAGGGGGTTGTTCGCACTTATCCCAAATGTTTAAATCGGACAATGAATTTGAGAGTGTGCAACACCTCCCTCCTCGTAAGGGTTAAAATGCCTCATCTTTTGAGACAGGAGGTGGAGAGTGCCAATTCTTTTTTTTTTTTTTTTTTATAAGGACTTGTTTGCTAATTTTTAATAATATAAGGAGGTAAAACTCATTTCTTCAGAATGAACCTTGCTAAAAATGAAAAGTAATCGAAAGTACATATGCATTGCAGACATTATCAAATAGCCATCGGAAAAAAATCCAAAAAAAAAAAAAAAATCTCAGCAGCACTTATATTAAACTTTTATATGGAGCCACAACACAAAATGAAATCTTTCATGTTTTCGACTACCTATTTAGGTGGAATTCCATCGGAACTTGGCAATCTTTCACGTTTACAGCTTCTCAGCATAGAAAGCGCCTCTCTAATAGGAGAAATTCCAACTTTTATCTTCAACATGTCTTCCCTACGGACTATCGATCTCAGCAACAATAGTCTTTTGGGAAGTATTCCAGATTCCATGTGTCATAATCTTCCCAACCTGGAACAACTGTATCTAAACAACAACAATATCACAGGTATGTGACAGCCTCCAAGCTGTTTGATCGATCATCTTCGAAATGACAAAAATTTACATGCCTCTCCAATTATATTGTTTTCTTGAATCATGGCATACACAACGGATTTGGCAGGTGAATTACCAAATGAGCTGGGCAACCTTAATCTTGTGAGGCTAAATGTCCGCAACAATGGCTTATCTGGTCCCATTCCTATTTCCGTCTTCAACATATCAACATTGGAAATGTTGGATCTTTCATACAATCACTTCTCAGGTAATCTCCCTTCAACAATAGAAATACTGGACTTGGAAATACAGTTTTATTACACATTCTATTCGTTTGCTTTCTTCAACTAGTCTAGCATGAAATGCATTGATCTCACAAATAGTTCTTCGTTAGGTGTGCTGCCAGATGATATGTGCAACAATATTGCACAGTTTCGCGAGCTTCATCTCTCTGCTAATCAACTTAGTGGCCAAATTCCATTCAATATTTACAAGTGCAGCAAGTTGGAGTTGCTGTCATTGTCTACTAATCATTTCAATGGGAGCATCCCAACTTCCATTGGCTCGTTGGTAAAGCTTCAACGCTTGTATCTAGGGAAAAACAACTTCAATGGTATGTATACTACTTCTTATAACTTGAGCAGAAATTTGAAAGTCAATGAAGAAGCTTAGTTGAGCACTTGAGGCCTATTGGATTGTGAAACTTGCAAGGGCTGCTGCTTAATCTGACAGTACCATAAACTAATTTAAAAAATAATAATAATAAAAAAAAATCTTCCCCTCTCTGTTTTAATGGTGTCGTTATCTGAGAAGAAAACATGTCATCTTCTTTAATCCATAAAAGGAGAACAACGTAGACTTCAATTAATAGCTGATTCAATGTGTCTTAATTTCTTGGGCATGACTTGGAGTAGTAAATGCAGAGCAAACGTCCTTTTTCGAATGTTTTGAGGCTTCGTTAAACAAATAAATTTTTTAAAATTTGTGGTTGGAGTATAAAAAATGAAATTAATTAGTAAATATGGGTAAAAAGTGTCAATTATTTGCCAACAGGGTTGGTCCAAATGGTTTTCTTCTAAGCAACAACTAATTTCAAAAGAATAAAAAATAAAAAAATCTTCCTCTCTCTGTTTTTAATGGAGGAGTTATCTGAGAAGAAAACATGTCATCTTCTTTAATCAATAAAAAGAGAACAACCTAAACTTCAATTAATAGCTTGTTCAAGGTAAATATAGAGCAAACGTCCTTTTTGGATGTTTTGAGGCTTCGTTAAACAAATCAATTTTTTTAAATTTGTGGTTGGAGTATAAAAAATGAAATTAATTAGTAAATATGGGTAAAAAGTGTCAATTATTTGCCAACAGGGTTGGTCCAAATGGTTTTCTTCTAAGCAACAACTAATTTCAAAAGAATAAAAAATAAAAAAATCTTCCTCTCTCTGTTTTTAATGGAGGAGTTATCTGAGAAGAAAACATGTCATCTTCTTTAATCAATAAAAAGAGAACAACCTAAACTTCAATTAATAGCTTGTTCAAGGTAAATATAGAGCAAACGTCCTTTTTGGATGTTTTGAGGCTTCGTTAAACAAATCAATTTTTTTAAATTTGTAGTTGGAGTATATAAAATGAAACTAATTATAAATATGGGTAAAGAGCGCCAATTATTTTTTTCATAAGGAGTTGTTTGCTAATTTCTAATATTAAAAGGAAGTAAAATGCATTTCTTCAGAGTAAACCTTGCTGAAATTGAAAAGTAATAGAAACTACATATACATTGCAGATATTCATAAATAGTCATCAAAGAAAACTTATATTGAACTTTTATCTAGAGGCACAACACCAAATGAAAATTTTCATGTTTTAGGTGGAACTCCATCGGAACTTGGTAATCTTTCACGTCTACAGTTTCTCAGCATACAAGGCGCCTCTCTAACAGGGGAAATTCCAACTTTTATGTTCAACATGTCTTCTCTACAGACTATCGATCTCAGCAACAATAGTCTATCAGAAGACATTCCAGTTTCCAATGTTTGTCATAATCTCCCGAATCTGGAAAATTTGTATCTTCAATACAATCAACTAACCGGAAATATTTTGGACAAACTTATGGACTGTAAACAGCTTCAGGTTGTAAATCTCTATGGTAACAAATTCACCGGCAAAATACCTAAGCAAATTGGAAACCTCACCATGTTGAACTACTTGCGTTTAACCTACAACAATTTCAAAGGTATGTTTAGATTACAACAAGATTCTTGTTGTTATATATGTACTCCGATGGGGATGACGAAAAGTTCCCAAGTAAATTTTCTAAGTGTTCTTGCATCATAAATGAATAAACTTGCATCTACATAAAAATCCACGAAGATTAATCTTGTCGTTTTTGAAATCTTTTTAACATGTATTTAAGAATTAAATCAAATTGACAGGTGAATTGCCGAGTGAGCTTGGCGGCCTTAATCTTGTGGAGTTCACTATCGGCGCCAATGGGTTCTCTGGTCTTATCCCTCCTTCTATCTTCAACATATCAACAATGGAATTCTTGGTCTTGTCATTTAATCAGTTCTCAGGTCATCTTCCTTCAATATTTGGCCAATCACTTCCCAACATAAAAGAACTTTTTTTGAGTGGCAACAAGCTCAGTGGACTTATTCCAAGTTGCATCAACAATGCCACCAGTCTTACAAAATTAGATATGGGTTTCAACTATTTTTCTGGTCCGGTACCCGACTTGGACAACTTAAGATTCTTGAAAGAGGTTTCGATTGCAGAAAATAGATTAACATTACAATCTCAAAACAATGAATCAGACTTCCTCACTTCATTGACAAATTGTCGATATTTGGAGAAAATACAAATTGCTACGAATTTACTGGGTGGTAAACTTCCTAACTCAATAGGCAACTTATCCGATTCTCTTCATACTTTTTCGGCGTATTCTTGCGGAATTAAAGGCCCTATCCCTTCTGAGATTGGCAACATGATCAACTTGCGACAATTAGCCCTTGACCGAAATGAGTTGACAGGTGTTATCCCTCCAACACTAGGAAATTTAAGAAAACTCGTTCGTGTATATCTTAATTACAACAAGCTTGAAGGAGAAATTCCTACTGAGATTTGTCACTTAAGCAATTTGGGGTTTATCTACGCGAGGAGCAACGCGTTGTCTGGTGTGATTCCTGGATGCATTGGTAAACTCGAATCCTTGAGAGAATTGTACTTAGATCACAACAACTTGGAATCTAATTTACCCTCCAGTTTGTACAACCTTAGTGATCTCCTGTTCTTAAACTTGTCCTCAAACAGGTTAAACGGCCCTCTCTTATCTGAGATTGGAAACTTTAAGGCTATAGGACGAATTGACTTATCTTGGAATCAGTTCAATGGGAATGTCCCAAGTTCCATCGAAAACGCAGAGTCATTGGTTTCGCTATCTTTGGCACACAATAAATTTCAAGGGTCGATTCCTGCTTCCTTAGGGAATTTAAGAGGTTTAGTATCGTTGGATCTTTCCTTTAATAATTTTTCAGGAATTATCCCAAAGTCGTTGGAGGGACTCTTTAGTCTTGAATACTTTAATGTTTCTTACAACAAACTTGAAGGACAGATTCCTATAGGAGGTAATTTTTCAAATTTTACAGCTCAGTCATTTTCAAACAATTACCGCCTATGTGGTCCGGCTCGTCTCCAAGTTCCACCTTGTCTGGAAAACCATACCAAACCAAGTTTTTTCAAGTCTGTTGAGAAATACATTATACCACCTATTTGTGTTGTAGCAGTCTCATTTGTTGTTTCCCTGATTCTTCTAACGAGAAGAAGAAAAACGAGCAATGCAGAGGGACCCAAAAGCCAAATGTCATCACATCCTTGGAGAGAAAGCTCTTATTTTGAACTCCAACGAGCGACAAATGGATTCAGTGAGAGCAACATTCTTGGAAGTGGGAGCTTCGGTTCAGTATTCGTTGGAATATTGTCTGACGGGCTAACAGTTGCAGTAAAAGTTTTCAATCTACAATCAGAAAATGTGAGAGAAAGCTTTGAGAGAGAAATTCTAGTACTAGGAGCAATAAGGCATAGGAACTTGATCAAGATACTTGGATGTTGTAGTAATCTAGATTTCAAGGCTTTGGTTTTGGAGTACATGCCTAATGGGAGCTTGGAGAAGTGGCTATATTCGCATAATCTTTTCTTGGATTTGTTACAGAGAATAAATGTTATGATAGACGTCGCATTCGCTTTGGAATATCTTCATATGGGATACACGCTTCCTATTGTCCATTGTGACCTGAAACCTAGTAACGTTTTGCTGGATGAAGATATGACTGCCCACGTTGGTGATTTTGGTATGGCTAAACTGTTCGGCAAAGGGGACTTGACAGTGCAAACACAAACCTTGGCAACCATCGGTTACATGGCACCAGGTAGTTATGGTCTAATTTGTCACATTTTCAAACCCCATTTTAATTTCACTGATTTCAGTCATATATAGATGTCTTTTGCTTATACAGTTTACAGAGCTTATAGTTTTCCCTTTTGAACTGTCATCAGTTTTTATCAAGTTGTATTTGCAAGCATTTTCAACTTCAAGAACAAAATGTTGTTCAGAGATGATCTCTCAAATGTTGCATCTAAACTGATTTTAAAGCCCTTTGAAACTCCCCCATATATAGTTTCTGATTTTTTGCAGGCTCATGAAGTGCTTAAGTCTTTGTTTAATTTGTGAACACAGAATATGGAGCTGAAGGGATTGTATCAACTAGTTGCGATGTATATAGTTTTGGTGTGATGCTGCTCGAGACTTTCACCCGGAAAAAACCAACAGATGACATGTTTGGGGAGGACATGAGCCTCATGAGCTATGTTAGCACCTCATTACAAGAAAACAATGTAACTCGAGTAGTGGATAGCAATCTGCTAGTAAGAGAGGAAGACAGTTTCTCAGCTAAAGAGCTATGTTTGTCGTCTGTTCTGCGTGTCGCGATCGAGTGTTTAGCCTTTTCGCCTTCGGAGAGAATCAACATAAGTGAAGTTGTGGCAAAACTGCAAAAGATTAGAACTTTGTTTCTTGCAAATTAAAGCAATAAGTTTGCAGAAATGGAAGTTTTGAACAGAAATATATGTAAGTTGTTATGGCTTTTATGCATTGATATTAATAAATCGCTTCCTTGTGAGTTGTGTGTGTGGATGAATTTTAATGTAAATTCAGTAAATGACCTATTATATTTTAAAACTATTTTCTTACTGCTTCTGTTTATTTTTGTCTAAAGACATAATTCAAAAATAGACGTGCCATGTCCTGGATAAACATGTTGGGTGTCGTGTGTAATATCATGTAATGTGGTATGTGAAAGGGAAAAAAACAAATAAATCATATATAAAAATCTTTAAAAAATTGTAAAAGCATATTTTCGTTTTAATTGGAGAGAAACGTAACGTGCGACATCTAAAGTCGTGTATGCTTGTGCGTCTCTGTATTTTTAATGCTTCAGGTCAGCTAAAGCCAGGAAGCCAGCGTCTATGGATTCTACCAAAAAAAGATGGAGTCTTTTTCCGACGAACTATTCTCTCTCTCGTATTGGAATTACTTCTCATTTCTTTTCCTCCGTCCCTTTCTCGCTGTTCTATTTACCTTCTCCTTGCTCTATCTAGGTCAGTCTTTTCGTTTCTATAGATGCATATTGTATATAAATTGTTGGAGTATATGATTGCTGTGTTTCTGTGGGTTATGATGAATTTCTTTGAGTTTTTGATGTGGGTTGTTGGGATCTGCCTTCACCGTGCCTTTTGTGCCACGTTCTTCGTCTGGGCTGTTGAAATTTGGTTTAAATTTGCTACCTTTTTTCGTGTTTTGTAAATTTCGAGCTTCTTAATCTGGGTTGCTGAGCTTTTTCCTGATTGATGGGTTTTGTGGAACTTGGCTTAAATTTTTGAATATATGGGATCTTGATATGCTGCAAGTAGGACTTTTCTGAACTTTATTTCATCTGGGGTTTGTGAAATTTTGCCTAAAGATTCGTCTTTTGTTCTTATGTGTGTTGTTTGTGTAGGCTGGTTCTTGGCATGGAAGCTGGTGCTTGTTCATGTACCTCTCGTGCAGGAGATTTTTGGCCTTGGGAAGGAACCTGTGAAGCCAAAGCGCTGGTAGAAGAAGATTTACTCAATTAAGAAAATATCATTTTTCGTCCTCTACATATGGTATTTTTCGGTTTTGGTCCTGAATTATTCATGTTTCTCACATTGCATCCTCTATGTTTTAAAAAGTCTCAATTTCAGTCCTTTAGCTAACGGACGTTAATTTTTTAACGGAAAAAGGTGTGTGTCACTCACGCGTCCCGAATGAATGTGAGCACTCACGCGCCTTTTTCCGTCCAATATTTAACGTCAGTTAGTGAAAGGACTAAAATTGAGATTTTTTGAAACACAGAGGATGCAATATGAGAAAAGTGAAAAGTTCAGGACCAAAACCGAAAAATGCCATATGTAGAGAATGAAAAATGATATTTTCCCTACTCAATTTTACAATAGGATCAATGCCCAAAATCCCATTGGAGTGGTAGAATCTTCCATCGTATTGAATTCTTTTATAGATTGCATTCGAATTGAAGCATTTGTGTTTGAAAGAATGATTTGATGGATCTTAGAGGGTATTTAGCTGAGCTTATAATCTCTTTGGGGGCTTATTTTCAAAACAAGATCCAACTATCTTATAAGCTCCAAAAGCATTGGGTAGATTGCATTGGAGCCGAACACCGTCTTAAACAACACTAGCAGGAATTTCTAAGTTTCCAACAAAATTATGGTATGAAAAAGCAGGAAATTCATGACTCGGATTAGCCTAAGTAGTCTTTTGTTTCGGAAGTACCAAACAATATTTTAAAAAATTATACCAAAAAAAATCTCAATTATTCAAGCAAAATAATTAACTAGATATATAACTTTGAAACCAAAGGTTTGGCCATTTAGCCTAAAACTTTGTTTATGTCGTTCCATCAAATCAGCACAAAAAAGAGTTCCTGAAACCTTACTCAAATCGTACAAGATAAGAAAATGAATGGGAGAACAATTTCAATTTAAATGCAAAACTTGTCAGAATGATTAGTTCTGATAAAAAAGTGATATTTTGAGGCCAACAATGATGAATCGTGTAAATGACGAGCCGAAAGTGGATTTGTTGTATAGTTGGAGATGAAAATAGCAATATTCCCAAAATATCCGAGCAAATTTCCCAAATGGTACTTAGCAAAAACTTAAAAGAGTCGATTTCATTTATTTGGCCTTTTGGTTTCATGGACTTTATTTACTCATGTACCCTTTCCACACGCATATATTGGAAGCAAGACTTTTGATCATCTACCAGCCCCACACGCATATATTGGAAGTAGAATTCCTAAACCGTAGCAAAGACGGTAGAAAACAGAATATTCAAAGATAAAATGATGTAAAGGAATAACATATAATTCTGGAAAATGACATTTAATTTCATTAATGAAGTCAGATGCCCTGTTTTATCGTGGGGCACCATGGCTTTTATGTCATGCGTGCACTTACTACTAGCAACAAAAAATCTAATTAACCAACTAACTAAACGTAATTTACATCAGAATATTTACAGCATCTAACTATGCTAACAAAGACTTAAGAGTCGACCACAATTAGTTAGTCATTCCCCAAACTACACGTAATATCTCTTCTTTGTGGTCGAAGTTTCGTAAAAGATAATAGATATATTGGGAGCAGAGTTCCCAGAAGGTAGCGAAGACTTGAAGAATCAATCTCAGCTATTTGGTTTATTGGACTTTCCACATGTACCCCACACGTAAATATTGGAAGCAGTTCTTCAACGGCAGCGAAGACTTAAAGAGCTGACCCAATAAAAAAAAAAACCAAAGACTTAAAGAGTCAACCTCGGTTATTTGATTTATTAGTTTCTTGGACTTTCCTCATGTACCCTAAACTACACGTAAATACCTCTCCTTTCTGGTCTAAATTTGGTAACAGATAATAGATATAGTTCATTATTGATAGCTAGAGCTCCAAACTACACAACAAGTCGTCCAATGGATAAACTTCCTGTGATCATGATTGCTGTCTTAATATTCTGGCTCAGTATTAGAACAATTTCATTTGCTGAAATAGTTTCAAAAGAAGATGAAGAAACAATTCTTGCTTTCAAATCCACAATAATCTCAGACCCTTTTCAAATATTGTCCAAAAACTGGTCCACTGACGCATCCATCTGTACATGGATTGGTATATCGTGCACCACCGGTACCCGCACCACTCCTCGAAGAGTCACGGCCCTTAATTTCTCCGGCTTCGGTTTTCAGGCCACTCATCTCACTCCAAATCTTGGAAACTTAACATTCCTCGATTCATTAGACCTCAGCCACAACAACTTCACGGGCTTCATACCCCGCAAGCTCTCTAATCTGCAACGTTTAAGGATACTGGAACTCGGGTACAACTTTCTTGGTGGAGAAATCCCACGAGAAATCGGCCATCTTTCTTCGCTGGAAACACTGGGCTTGAGCTATAATTCTCTGACAGGATGTATTCCTCATGGGATCTTCAACTTGTCTAGGATCAAACAAATTGTTCTCATGAATAATAGTCTCTCGGGAAGTGTTCCAGATTCCATTTCCCATAATCTTCCCAACCTGGAGCAACTGGATCTAAGCACCAACAGTATCACAGGTACGCTGACAGCCTCCAAGTGATTAGATTCTCTTTAAAATGACAAATTTTTCATGCCTCTCCAAGTTTTCTCGTATCGATCATGGCATACACAATGGATTTAGCAGGTCAATTACCTCTCTCCATCTTCAACATATCAACAATGGAAATCCTGGCGCTCCAATTCAATCACTTCTCAGGTCATCTCCCTTCAACCATAGAAATATTGGACTTGGGAGTATAGTCTTATTACAGTCCTGTTAGTTTGCTTTCTTAAATTTTTCAAGTATGAAATGCATTGATCACACGAACAGTTCTGCCTTAGGTGTGCTGCCAAATGATATGTGCAACAATATTGAACAGCTTCGCGAGCTTTATCTCGATCGTAATCAACTTAGTGGCCAAATTCCATTCAATATTTACAAGTGCAGCAAGTTGGAGTTACTGTCCTTGGCGATTAATCATTTCAATGGGAGCATCCCAACTTCCATTGGCTCGTTGGTAAAACTTCAAATCTTGTTTCTAGGGGACAACAACTTCCATGGTATGTATTCTACTTCTTATAACTCGAGGAGAAGTCTGAAAGTCGACATATATAGAAGCTTAGTTGAGCACTTGAGGCCTATTAGAGAATGAAACTAATTTCAAAACTATTTCTTCCCCTCTCTTTATAATAGAGTCATTATACATCTTCTATAAGAAATAACTAGTAACTCTGCACATTCGATGCATACACAAATAAAAAATTATTAATATTAATATATTAAATAATTTTTTAATTAATGTATATTCTATAATTATTTTTAATATAATAACCAAATTACGATAAATAAACAACATAAGATAGTGTCATATTAATAATTAAAATTAAAAACATAAGCGGAAAGAGATAAAAAAAAATATATGAAAAAGAAAAGAAAAGCCTTCCAAACCAAAAAAAAAAAAAAAAAAAAAAAGAAAAGCTTTGAAGTGATAAGAGAAAAAAATAAATTAGGAAAACGTGGGAGTTACGAAATAGAATAAATAAATACATAAAAAAGAAAAGAAAACGAAAATTAGAGACCAAGAGTTCATGACACCACAATTGACTGTGACGCTTAATAAATAATATAGAATAAAAGGAGAACACGGCGAAACTGACTCATGTAATTTGGAAAATTCTACAGGTTCCGATTATAATATACGCATAATTTGCTTTGGCAATGTATGTGAACATCAATTAACATAAGCACCATGCACGTTGACATATAATATCAGGATAATTCTAATCCGAATTTAACTCGGTCAAACCGATATAATCAAGGAAGACACTAAGCGGGGGATTGTGGGTCAAATGACCCCACTTAAATTTTATTTCTTAATACTATTCATGTATTTTTAATGTGTTTTTTTATTTTTAATTAATTTTAGATGTTTCGACCCCAAATAAAATTGAGAAATATATATATATAATTGATCCTCGAGATTTTTTTATCCCACTGACTGGGTATAACGAGGGGGCGAGTGTTTTATACTTGTCGTATAATTTGTAAAAATATTATGGAGAGTAAGAAATTAAATGGCAAGTATAATATATTTGTCCTTTAATTGTTTGAGAATCCGCCAGGGTTTGTGCTAGAAGTTTTGGTAATATTATTTGTTGCGGTTGTTAGTTTGGCCTTTGAATTGATGGTATAATAGCTTGTTCAATGGTAAATTGGTAATTGGTGTTTGGAGTATAAGAAATGAAATTAATTTGTAAACATAGGTAAAAAGGACAGTATAAGATAACAAAATGTTTAAATGAAAACGAATTTGAGCAAGCGCAGCACTTCCCTCCTCTTGGGGGTTAAGATAAGATACAAAAGATGGAGAGTGCCAATTCTTCTTTTATAAGGAGTTCTTGATTAATTTGTAATAGTACAGGAAAGTTTTTTTTTTTTTTTTTTTCCCTTTTGTAAGGAGTTCTTATATCAACAGTTTTTAATTAGGAATAATTATGTAAATGCATATTATTAATTTAAAATTATGAAATAAATACTTATTAACTTACGGTATGACTCTTATTAAAATAAAATTATGGTTTCATCCATTTATTTAAAAAATTATAGATTTTTTTATAACACACACACCTCAAGTGGCCCAAGGGATTCGAACCCGGGCATTGCCTTCGAGAAAAAACCCTTAAACCACTTGATCAACCCCTGTTGGCTTATTGAAAAAAAATTATAGATTGTTCATTAAGGATACTTATACTAATTAATTGTATTCAAATTTGATAATATAAGGTGCCAATTTTTTCCTATTTAAGACATACAATTTGAAATATTTCTTGATGTCTAACGAATTAAAATACATATTATAAATTATTATTTTAAAAATATTAAAAAAATATACTTCTTAACTTAAAATAGTCCACTTTCTAAAGTAAAATTAAGATTTCTCCAATTTATAAAACAAATATAGATAGTTCAACTAAAATTCTTTTAATATTAATACACTAATTAATTGTATTCAAATTTAATAGTATAATTTGCCCATTTTTTTCCATTTAAGGTATAAATTTTGAAATCTTTATTATAATAAGAAACTTATAACAAATTAGAAGCCAACAAATTAATTCACGTTATAAAATTGGGCAATGACCACATTCTCAATTACATATTGTTAAAAAGTGTGTCTCATATATTTAAATAAAAATCTTATATAGAAGTTATAATAACATATTTCGTGATTGAAGAATTTCTTTAGCAATATAAAGAGGAAAATTACAATTTGTCGTAAAGAGTAACAATGCGAACACTGTTATTTTCATTCAATCTTTTTAATTAATTTTGTTCAAATTTCATAATATAAGTTGTCAACATTTTCAATTTTAATGCCAACCATTTGAGATGTTTATCATAATAAGAGATATCTAACGAATTGAAAGAGCACAAATTAATTCACATTATATCTCTTATTTTTATATAAAAGTCCTATATAGGTGTCATGTAACAACATAATTTGTGACTGAAGAATTCTTTTAACAATATTATAAAATGAAAAAAAATACAATTTTAGCCCCACATAGCGTAAAAAATAGTATTGTTTGTATCGGTATTTTCATTTAACATTTTTAGCATCGAACTTTTTAAAACTATTACAATTTAAGTTCAACTATTATTTTTTTAACGGAAAAGACATGAGCACCAGACATGCGCCATATATAAGTTAAGTCTACTACTTAAGTTTTAAGTTGAGTGCTACGGGTGTTTTCAAAACCGGACCGGACCGGCCGATTCGTCCGGTTCAACCAGTGACCGGAGCCTTGTTCGGTCCAATAGACCCCCCAAAACCAGTAAGGTTTGGATCGGCTGGAAACCGGACAAATCGTCCGGTTAACCGGCGGTTTCGGTACCAGAAACCGGACCGGACCGTCGATTCATGAAATAACGATTTCTTTCCCCCTTTTTTTTTTTTTGCCTTACTTCTGGATTTCAACGTTTGCTTCTGATTTTCAATATACTTTTTTGGCTTCCGAATCTCAACATCTGCTTCTGATTTTCAATATATTTTCCCTGCTCGCTCGGCTACTGTTTGAAGCTTAGTTCTTGTTTCTCATGCACTGCTACACTAGAGAGAATTAGGTCCCAAGGGACGCCCAAGTCTTTTTTTAGGGATATAACCCTCAATTTCTTTTCCCTTTTTCTTTCCCCAATATTTTCTGACATGGCATCTTCATCTACTAATCAAGCAGCAATTAACTCGTTTTGTAAAAGGAAGAAATTTTAGGGGCCCTTCTACAAATAAAATAAATTTATAAGTTAGAACAAAACAAAAACAAAAGCCCTAAATCTAACATAATTTCTCCATTTTTCCTTCCTTTCCTCTTCCGCTCTTATCCCGTTCTTCTTCTTCGGCTACATCCCCCAGATCTGTCCCTTTGTTCGCATATCATATCAGCATCACCATCACGTATTTGAAGTTGACCCAAACCACAGGTTTTAGGGCTTGAAGTCGAGCATCTAAGGACTGGGCTTCATGAGCAATGAACAACTATTAAGAACATGAACCCCAATCCTTAGAAGCTAACTCCAAGCTCCAAAACGGTGATTTGTTTTCGCGTTCGTCTGCCTCTATTGAAGAAGAAGAAGAAAGAAGGGGAGAGAGAAAGCGGCTAGGGTTTTGCTTGAAGTAAGGTGTGAGGATGACAAGTGATCATTGGAATATTTATGGAAGAATTAGGTGTACATGCATTCAATTCAATACTATGACGGTTGGTTGTTGAGGAATAAATAAATAAAGAATGGGATTTAATAAATAAATCGCACAAGCGATTTAATGAATCGCGCAATCTATTCTTCTTATAGAGCTAGTTTTTTATTTGTTTTAAATATTTATTTGATTTATTTTTTACCCTAAACCCTAAAAATTTGATATAGTTGAATGCATCTGCAAACTACGAACCGAATAATATTGAATGCATGTAGGCCTAATAAATCGCTCAAGCGATTTAATTAATCGCTCACGCGATTCTAGTCCTTTATTTTATTTAAATATTATTTATTTATTTTCTTTATTTAATCGCCTGAGCGATTAAATATTAAAAATAAATATTTCTATTTATCTGTTTAAATTCTAGTTAGCTGATGAATCTAGTGCGCGATTCATCAAATCGCGTGAGCGATTCTGGTTAATCGCTCACGCGATTTTATAAATCGCTCACGCGATTAAATATTAAAAATAAATATTTCTATTTATCTGATTAAATTCTAGTTAGCTGATGAATCTAGTGCGCGATTCATCAAATCGCGTGAGCGATTCTGGTTAATCGCTCACGCGATTCAATGTATCGCTCACGCGATTCAATGAAGAATAGTAAAACCATTAAAACTGTAAAATACAGCATACTAGATATATAAAAATAGAACAACATTCAGTCTGCTTTCATTACAAAACCAGTAAAATACATTACAATCAAACTAAATATTTTATGGGGGAGGAGGAAACTGATTAACCTCCTCCGGATCATATTGAGGGATAATGGAATTAACACTCCCCTCAGAGGACTCAAGGTAAACAACGTCGTAAAAGGACTCGGGGTCTGAGTCCCTATCACTTATGTGGAAAGCGTGGAGGTGCTCCTCTTCGCCCTCCAAAAGGTGTGCCTGCCGCACTTTGAAGATATACCTAAGGTCGTCGTAATAACGGCATCCAAATACTCTGGCGTCGAAATCCCGCTGAATAACCTATGCAATATTAAACATTGAAAAATGAACAAACAAAGATTTAAAAAAAAAAAAAAAAAAAAAAGTGCCACTGATGAATTCGACTTACCTCAATGGTATTCGCACCATAATATTCTAGGGGATCAATTTCGGCACTAATACGATTAGCAGCCAATTTAACTCCAGGACACGCCAAGAATCTACGGAAAGCGTAAAAATTTATCCGCAGTCCTTTCACTGCTGCTACAACATCTCGTGCCCAGAATCTAGTTTTGAATCGCTTAGTCAATTCACGCGACACAATAGATAGCACCGTGTCTAAGACTTCTAGCCGATCGATTTCATTGTCTCCGGCATATATACGAAGACGTTCAACCATGTACTCTTCCACCCATCCCAGAATAGGTCTTGGAGGGTTATTCATGACTTTATTTGTCAAGGATTGAGATATAGGACAGAGAAAGAGAAGCAAGGCTTCTTGCAGGTGATGAAAATTTTGCAGAAATTTGAGAACAGAGCAGAATTGAGGATACTAATAAAGGTGATTGGGCCTTAAACCAACCAACAGTCGCACCCCTTCCTTCCTTCCTTGGTCGCATTGTAAAGGTGACGGTCAAAATTCCGGGATGAGTGCAAGCAGCTTTTCATTAAATTCAAGCATCTCATCGAGAACATCTGTCAGACGCGGGAAGAAGACAATGGACATCTATGTCCCTTCTTCAAATAAAATAAAGGACTAGACGTTGATGAAGAATTGCGTGAGCGATTAACCGAATCGAGTCCGCGATCCAATGAAAATACAACAAATTATTTATAGTATCTAATATTTAGAACAAGAATGAATCGCGCGGGAGATTAATTAATGAATCGCAAGTGCGATTCATTAAATCGCTTGCGCGATTAAATAAAGAAAATAAATAATTCTATTTAGCTGAAGAATCCTGTACGCGATTCATCAAATCAAGTGCGCGATTCAATTAAAACATAAATAATTTGATATAGCTGAAGAATCTAGTGCGCGATTCATCAAATCAAGTGAGCGATTAATTTAGGAAAAATTAATATTTTGATTTTTTTACAGAATCGCGTGAGCGATTAAATAATAAAAATAAATATTTCTATTTATCTTATTAAATTCTAGTTAGTTGATGAATCTAGTGCGCGATTCATCAAATCAAGTGAACGATTAAATTAAAAAAATTAATATTTCGAAACACATAAATACAAATTTCAATATTTCAATAATTCTAGTTAGCATTCAATATTATTCGGTTCAACATGCATTCAATTGATGTTGATGAAGAAAATAAATAAATAATATTTAAATAAAATAAATAAATAGATGTTGATGAAGAATCGCGTGAGCGATTAATTAAATCGCTTGCGCGATTTATTAGGGAATTGTACATTTTGCGCGATTTATTAGGGAATTGTACATTTTGCGCGATTTATTAAAGAATTGGACATAAATATATGAATACATACTGTGTAACTTAAATATTGTATTTATCAACTCCAAAAAATATTTCGGATGCTAAACGTAACCTTAAAAAAGAGGTATTATCGTCATCCAGAATATCCAGTGGTTCCCCACGCATGAGAAGCTCAATGTAATATAAGGAATAGAGTCCACAATCGCCACTGAAAAAAAAAATTAGAAATTAAATAAAAATATAATAAAAAATTTTAGAGTTAGTAAACTTTAAATGTACCTTCGTTTATTTTTTGGACACGGAGCAAGTTGCAGCTTCCACATGTGCTTGAGGCTGTCACCTAATTGCCTGAACTTTCCTGTGTGGGCCAACAATTTGGGAAAGAAAACACACAGATGGTTCAAAGCAATTTGGTAATTCCTGTGGTCAAGGGAACCACCACCGCTGTCGTAAACTTTGATGACTCCCTCTTGGGGCAAAATCTCGACGGCCACCCAATGGGAATTTCCTGAGTTGACAATGCCATAAAATTTTGTAGCTCCTTCCCATGCACGGCCATGCAAAAATGGTAGAGAACCAGTTGTATACGGCAGAACAGTGTCCTCCTTCCATTTGATGGGATCATTCCAGATCCTTCGCATCACATCAAATGAATGCGAGGCAGTCCGGATGTCTTCTTGGGGTTCATTCACAGGCCTCACACCCTTGGCACCCTTGGCACTCTTGGCACCAACCCTCGGATTTTTGGCACCCCTCGGAGCATTGGCAGCAGTATCTGGCTTATTTGTAATAACGACATTGCCATCTTCACCAACACAAACTGAATCTTCCTCTGTAATGAGACCCCTTGATAAATAATAATTCGTTTTAAGATGTTGGAAGAAAGTCTCATCGAGGACCAAAGAATCCTGAGCATATTGATCTGGGAGCCTTTTTTGTTTAAGCCTTATATTGGCCAAACACTCTTCCAAATGCTGCAACGAGTGAACCAAAAAAAAAAACAATAAAGATCAACTATGCATCATACAGGTATTGACTAACATAAACTATATAGGAAGTTTACCTCGGATACCAACCATTTCCCATTTCTGAGGATGGTTAGGAAGAATTCCGCGTCGAAATCCGCAGTTTGTCCAGGAATTCGGTCTTTCGGCCCTGCACTAAGAACCCAGTTGTACAAGTAGCTAGAACCAGATTTGTCCGTATTTTTGGATAACCATCTGTTGTGAGATTGAGAGATGGTTTCTGCGGTTTGCGGACAAGGCAGTTGGGGCTGAGCCGTTAAGGCAGGTGTTGCTTCTTTAGCCTTGACTCTAGCTCTGGCTGTAGCTGTGCAAAGCCTCTTAAGTTGCAGCGTATAAGGTGACAGGAGGTAGGCGGGCCTTCTTTTATTTCTCTTTGGTCTTTGACGTTTAGACCCTTCAACATCCTGCACCATTACACTACGGCCTGCTTGGTGTTCTTTTTCCTTCTCCAAATACTGCCATATCTTCTCAACAGTTGCCTTCACATATTCAGAATGAGCTTCAGCTTGGTCTTCTTTCTCCTTCTCCAAATGCAGCCATATTTTCTCAACAGTTGCATTCAAAGATTCAGAATTAGCTTCCGCTTTCTGGATAAACTGTTGAATTTCAAAAGGGATTTGCACTGCAGCAGCTGGTGCAGGTGATGGTGATGTGTCAGGTGCTGTGGAAGTTGGGGGTGCGGTGCCCCAATCAATTCCTGCGGTAGGTGGTGCTGTGGAAGTTGGGGGTGCGGTGCCCCAATCAATTCCTGCGGTAGGTGGTGCTGTAGTTGGATGTGATGGTGAGGGGAACCAATCCATGTTAGAATTCATGAGATTATCATCTTCTCGGACTGGATGGGGCAATTCATCCCCAATGATCAAAAGGGTGCACCCTTTCAAACACTGATGTAGATAATCAATGGGTGCATCCTCTTCTTCTGAACTTGTTTGTTCATGAAGGTCCCTGATGTAACTCATATTCTTTTCAATGCTGGAGGGCAACAAAAATGGACGTACCTGATCCTGTTACATCAAAAAATAATAGATGTTAAAGGTATTCGGTGATCCATGGCAAAGAAAATAATATAAATTTTGTTCTAACCTCAGGTCCATGGTTATTTAACTTTTGCCGCAATTCTTCAATATCGATTGGGTTCCCTCTACTGTGCATCCATCTGAACATCCTGGGGAGTGGTAGTTTGGACATGTGGGAATCATCATGTTCTAGGCCGCCTCCATAAGAACTTGCTATAGTTGGGCACATTTCGTAAGCCCACGCCTACAAGGAACAAACAGGAAAAAAGGTGTATTATAGATTTTGTTTCAATTAAATCGCTTGAGCGATTCAACAAGTCGCGTGAGCGATTTAATGAATCGCTTGAGCGATTCAACAAGTCGCGTGAGCGATTCATAAATTCGCGTAAGCGATTAAGCTGAATAAGATAAATATGATGATCATAATCACCTGCAAGGCCCATGGAAAACCTGAAACATGATAGGTCTTCGGTTTAGAGTCAGATTCTGTAGGGGGCAGCCATTTAGCAATATCCTTTTTCCTTTTTTTTATTGAATCCATTGTCGCCTTGAATGACACTAGTCCCCAAGGATATGAATAAAAAAAATCCAAGTCACTTGCAAAACAAAGATGATCCCTATTTACAACTCTCCCCTTTTCAATACCCAGCAACATGTTTTGTACAAAAAGCACATGTGCTATCTTCAAACGGTCTTCCACCGCAATCTTTTTATTGAATAATAAAATTTCCAAATCAGTGTCCTTCACTTTTGATTTCCATTTATTTCGGAGGATCCTCTTAAGAAAATCCTCGGCATTATTTATAACACTCAACTCATCAGCTCTATCGGGCATCTTACCTCCTCCACAATAAAGCCCAGTGACAAGAGCAAACTCCCTTAAGCCAAACCTAACTGGCTTTTCGCCTATCAAGACCCACAGCTCATTCTCTTTCTTGGTGGGTAGGGAGTACATCATAAGATAATGAAGGAGGCTGCCTGAAAACCGCTTCCAACCAGAAGGCAGCTCTTCGGTATATTTTCTAAATACTCCTTCGAAATTCATTTCGTTCTCCTGAAGGAATTCTTTTACTGGGGAAAGACGCTCCCATGATGACCGGACTGTGATCCTCACAGTTGAAGAGAAGAAGTACCTTTCCCAGAAAGGGCGCATGTTGAATTTTGAAAAATCAATGCTTCGGGTGACCTCTTCTTCATACTCTTCCTGTAACTCATTGTCATCATCCTCCGTCTCATCAAATAACCCAATCATACCCATATTGTTCGAATGTCTTCGCTTACTCCTATTTTCCCTTATGTACCAGTCCCCTTGCGCTTCATCTCCGGTGTGTTCATCATCTCTGAACTCCTGAGATGTATATGATCAAAATACCATTTGTCAATATAAAAGATTTGAAATACACAAAAGGCGCCATTTTGATCGCGTACGCGACTCAATCAATCGATTAAGCGAGTACTAGATACTTCCGGTATAAACAACCCAAAAAACACAGTATATAAACAAGAGAATATAGTATCAACTCCAGAACGAAAGTTGAAAACAAAAAACAAAGAACCATTACGTTGTAATCGGCCTCTTGGGATATCTGCATGGGATCAATAGTGCCTTCTCCTTCCCTTACTGGGCTTTGGTTTGCTCCCGCTGATGACATCTTGTTTGGTTGATCGTAAAAATGTGATAATAATCTGAATATAGGAGATAGAAAATGGATGAAAACCCTAGTTTTTTTGCTTGTGAGGAAGATGAAGAAGAAGAAGAAGAACAGTCCTTTACTTTACTTTCCTTTTTTTTTTTACCTTTCTCCTCTTTCTCGCTAAAAGTTTGCTTATAACTGGAGAGAATTAATTAATGATGTGATTGGTTTGACTCTTGTGGTGATATATATATTAAATATAAATAACTGTCAGACAAAAAATGAAAAATTTTAATATAATGTACACAATTGTTGCCGCCTTACCGGACATGTATATTACAAGAGGTTTAATTTTAGAGAATTTGATTGCGAACTACCGTAAGAATCGCGTGGGCGATTCTTGAAGTCGCCCACGCGATTTAATACGTTTTGTGGCCAAAATCAAGATCACCTTATGAGAATCGAGTCAAATTTGTAATGGGGTCATTTTATTGTTGGTTATAGCGAAGCTTGATTTGAATGTACCAATCACAATCCCTTCTACATGGTATCAAAGATGATGTTAGGATTTGTTTGGGATTATGACTAAGGTTTGCAATACATCGTACTACACAGATAAGAATCGCTATGGGGCTCATATCAAACACGAAAGAAACATGCTGGGGGACTAGCAAAGTAATATAAACCCATATTAAGTGCGAACTACCGTAAGAATCGCGTGGGCGATTCTTGAAGTCGCCCACGCGATTTAATACGTTTTGTGGCCAAAATCAAGATCACCTTATGAGAATCGAGTCAAATTTGTAATGGGGTCATTTTATTGTTGGTTATAGCGAAGCTTGATTTGAATGTACCAATCACAATCCCTTCTACATGGTATCAAAGATGATGTTAGGATTTGTTTGGGATTATGACTAAGGTTTGCAATACATCATACTACACAGATAAGAATCGCTATGGGGCTCATATCAAACGCGAAAGAAACATGCTGGGGGACTAGCAAAGTAATATAAACCCATATTAAGTGTGAACTACCGTAAGAATCGCGTGGGCGATTCTTGAAGTCGCCCACGCGATTTAATACGTTTTGTGGCCAAAATCAAGGTCACCTTATGAGAATCGAGTCAAATTTGTAATGGGGTCATTTTATTGTTGGTTATAGCGAAGCTTGATTTGAATGTACCAATCACAATCCCTTCTACATGGTATCAAAGATGATGTTAAGCGATTTAGTAACTTAAATGATTACAATCTAAATTTCTAAATACAAATCATTAAGACAAGTTACGTTATGGATTTCAAGATACAAATCAATAAAAATACTGCTAAAAACAACAAATTGACTATTATCAACTTGTTCACAATATTTTGTTCTCTTCCTTCTGGAATGAGTGGTGTCCTCCTGCTTGAGACTTCACCTTCATCGTTCTGTGGCTCTTCTATTGGATTACACCATTGAGAAAAGCCATGCAAATTTCAACAATAAAATAATCTTCCCCTGTTGGAATTATCTGCTCTATCGACCACCTTGATTGTAGCCCACTGATCGCAATCCCTGCATTTCTCCTTTCTATATCTAAGAGAACTTTTGCGTGTAAAAGCTGAGCTATTTGAGCTTGCCATGATCTTTAAATTCCTTAATGATAATCAGAAGAATTATATAGTGATCCCCACCAACGGCTATAATTAGGATATAAATAGTGTATAACTGTCATATTATAACGGCTATAATATTTTGTAATATTATCATCATCCAGGGGCTCTTTTGCAAACTCACAAATTTACGCACTGCCCCTCCTACTCAAATATAAAATAAATTTGTTCTGTTTCCTTCCTTTGGCCAAACCCTAATTCACTTTTTTATCTTCCATCCTCTCCTCTCATCTTATGTTGAATATTTCCGCCGCCGCCCTCTCCAATCCAAAGGAAAAATCCTTCGCAGATCTGTAAGAGTCTGCCCTATTAGTTTGAATTGCTCTTGAAAATTATCATGTTTGCTGTATGATTTCCGCCATACAGTAGCAATCAATAGATGTTTCTTTGTTTGGTCGATGTAGTGTTTACTCGTTGTAGATGAACTATACGATGGGCAGTACAGGAGAGAGTTTTGAGAGTTTTATGCGTCCTGTGCATAACAATTGGAAAGAAACCCTGGAAAATGCAATTGAAGAATTATTATAGATTTTAAATCTATAATAAATCTTCATTTGCATTATCTAGGGTTTCTTTCCATTGTTATGAACGGTCTGCACAAAACTCTCAAAGCTCTCTCCTGTATTGCACGTTTTATAGTTCTTCTACAATGTCTAATGATCTATTGCAAGGCCAAACAAAGAAATCTATTGATTGTTACTGTTTGGCAACAAGTCCTACGGAAATGACGATTTTCATGAACATTTCAATCAAATACGGCAGATTTTGTGATTAAGGAGGAAGACAGATAGATCTGATAATATCCATAATGTTAATAAACCCCCTTGGCTGAAGAATCGCATGCGCGATTCATTAAATCTTGTGAGCGATTCACTAAATCTTGAGCCCGATTATTTAAAAAATAAAGTAATGGATCAAGCTGAGTGTTTTTTAAAGTGTCATATATCGAATTAAACTCCAAATTTTATTATATTATAATATATTAATTGAATCTTGGGCGTGATTAATTAAGAAGAGTTAGCGATTAAGTAAATCTTGGGCGCGATTAATTAAAAAAAGATATATGCCCATTTGGCTGAAGAATCGTTTGCGCGATTGATTAAGTCGAGTACGCGATTCATAAAATCGCGTAAGAGATTCATTAAATCGTCTGCGCGATTAATTAAAAATCAAAGATGTATTATACAATTTATTTATCTAAATGACATTCTGTTATTTATCTAAATGACTTTCTGATCACATGTAGACTTTTTGTGTCTTTTTATTGTGCGCGATTAACTAAAAAGAGAAAGATGCCCATTTGGCTGAAGAATCGCTTGCGCGATTGATTAAGTCGAGTACGCTATCCATAAAATCGCGTAAGAGATTCATTAAATAGTCTGCGCGATTAATTAAAAATCAAAGATGTATTATACAATTTATTTATCTAAATGACATTCTGTTATTTATCTAAATGACTTTCTGATCACATGTAGACTTTTTGTGTCTTTTTATTGTGCGCGATTAACTAAAAAGAGAAAGATGACACTTGGCTGAAGAATCGCTTGCGCGATTGATTAAGTCGAGTACGCGATCCATAAAATCGCGTAAGAGATTCATTAAATAGTCTGCGCGATTAATTAAAAAATAAAGCTGTATTATACAATTTATTACACAATTATTTATCTAAATGACATTCTGATCACAAGTAGTCTTTTTGTGACCTTTTCCTCCACACTTTGAACAGGTATTGTACCTTTTTCTTCCCTCAGAAGGTGCCCGGAATCTAGTCATCCTTTTTCTTCCAACACGCACCTTCAGTGGAGGTGGCAGTACTTGTTTTATACCTATATCTTCAGGCAATTCCCACTGTAACTCTGGAGGTGTAGGAAAAATTGTCTCAGAATATGCAAGTATGTAGTACTCAACAGTGTAAAATTTGGAGCATAGGGAATATATTCTTTGTCCAAACCCTATTGGGTTTTGCTCCCTTAACGCCGATAATGCATGGGGGCAGGGGATCTTATCCATCTGGAAGACACCACATGTGCACGTCATATTGTTCAAGTCAACCATAACCTCTGCTCCAATTCCACGAACAGAAAATTCATGAGCATTGAACTGTTGTGCAATGCATCCTTTGGATTTCTCCAGATTACTCCGGAGAAGTTTCTCTTTGGATGGCACCAGGACTGTACTGCAGTTGATCATGTCCGTTCTCCGGGTGTGGAACCAATCAGCCAATATTCTTATGATAGACTCAAACAGAGCAGGGATAGGATACTCCCTTTCAAATCGAATCCTAGAATTAATAGACTCGGCGATGTTGCTAGTCAGAACATCATACCTGTTTGTTTTAGAATGCACCCTGCTCCATAACTCAAAACCAACTTCATCCTTCAAGTACTCTGCAGCACGTTTGTGAATACGTTCGATCTCTTTGTAGTGCTCCATGAAATCTTCGACGGTATATGCTTTAACTACCCTAAAAAATGGCTCAAGGATTGCACTTTTTTTAAACCGTTATCTCAAGTTCTCCGATAAGTGCTTCGAACAAAATCCATGATGAGCCTTAGGATAAATCTTATCAACCGCATTTTTTATGGAGACATGTCTATCCGATATTATACAGAGATCATCACTATCCGGTGCTATCCTTTTTAAATTTATAAAAAACCACTCCCATGATGCATTATTTTCGGAATCAACCACTGCCCATGCAATCGGATAGGTATGGTTCTCACTATCTTGTGCAGTAGCCAAAAGGAGAATATCATCGTATTTACCGGTTAAGAAACAACCATCAACGGCTAACACCTTGCGCATGTACGTAAAACCCCGTATGCATGGTCCGAATGCAACAAAAAAATAAAGAAACCTGTTCTCGTTGGCAAGAACCAATTCAGTGACGCTTCCTTGATTCTTAAGAGTTACCATATAACGATATGCATCTATAATTGCATATTCATGCTCAGGTGATCCCCTGACAATATTTTTGGCATGTATTCTGCCCATCCAACATTTCCAGTAACTAACCTTGGCCCCCAATTGAGCTTCAACGTACTTTTTAATTTCGCCTGGTGTGGGACCTTTCTTGTCAAAAAACAATGGCTTCACTAAGTCCCCAATCAATTTTGCGGTAGCCTGTTGATGAGTCTTACTTGCTTCTTCCAACCCACAAGTGTGCAT
Organism: Lantana camara; assembly: GCA_037501455.1. NCBI lineage: Eukaryota > Viridiplantae > Streptophyta > Magnoliopsida > Lamiales > Verbenaceae > Lantana > Lantana camara. Next base: position 2,791,888 of record CM074865.1, read on the forward strand.
CCGGTTATACTTTCTGAGGATAAATCTTTCAGAATTAACATATTTAACACACCGAAACCACCACTTGCAATCCTGCGAATAACATCCCAGAACAAGAAGGGACTTTGTAGATTAATCCAATGATTCTGCCTTGTCAATAGAACTCGGGACATTCCCTATGAACTGATTCCAAGATAAGTCCATTTGTCCTATAACCTTAAAGTTACCAATCTCAGATGAGAGAGAGTCGTTTAAACCTGTTTGAGGACAAGTTTAAGAACAGGAGATCACTAAGACTATACAAACTGGGGGGTACATTAGATTCTAACTTGTTGTGACTGAAGTCCCAACTCTCTCAAGGATTTGAGTTCACCAATGCATGCAGGAATCACGCCAAGACAACGCGTTGCTATTTGCGCCAAAAAATGCCAAATTGCTTAACCGACAAATTTCAGTAGGAAGGTCTCCTTCGAGCTTGTTGTACCCAAGATACATACGAACGAGTTTTCTTAAATTTCTCAGTGCTGGAGGGATAACACCTGTCAACTCATTGTTGTAGAGGCTTAAATCTCGCAAATTGGTCATGTTGCCAATCTCAGAAGGGATTGGACCTTTAATTCCGCAAGAAAAAGCAGAAAAAGTATGAAGAGAAGCAGATAAGTTCCCTATTGAGTTAGGCAGTTCACCATCCAGCAGATTTATAGAAATTTGTATACGCTCCAAATATCGACAATTTGTCAATGAAGTGAGGAAGCCTGGCTCCTTGTTTTGAGACTGTAATGTTAATCTGTTGCTTGCAATTGAAATGTATTGCAAGAATCTTAGGTTGTCCAAGTTGGGTGCTGGACCAGAAAAATAGTTCAAACCCATATCTAACAGTATAAGACTAGTGGCATTGTTGATGCTGGTTGGAATACGTCCACTGAGCTTGTTGCCACCCAAAGAAAATTCTTTTAGGTTAGGAAGTAAAAGGCCAATTGTTGAAGGAAGATGACCTGAGAACCGATTGGATGTCAGGTACAAGGATTCCAGCGTTGATATGTTGAAGATGGAAAGAGGGATGATACCGGATAACCCATTGACGGAGGACACTGAAGTTCATAAGATTAAGGCTGCCAAGCTCACTCGGTAATTCACCTGCCAATTTGATTTAGTTTTTACAAGTTAAATAGAGTTGAAACGATATGATTAATCTTTGTGGATTTTCACATGGAATGAAGTTTTATACAATTATGATGCAAGAACACATTGAGAATTTACATGGAAACTTTTGGTTATCCCATTGAGATATTACAATGTTTCAAAAATCTTCTTGAAAGAAATTTATTTTAATTTAACTTCTCATGATATTTAAAAAATTTAAACCGCCTCCCTAATTAATTGTTAGTTTAATTTTATATTTTTAAAGCTAAAATTTCCTCTTATATATTAATTAGGTTTAAATGAGTATTAATATTTTTGTATTGCCCACATATTTATCTTGTTTAAATTAACAGAATATATGATTTTTACTATTTTACCCTTCATATTCTAAAACTCAAGGGGGTATATGTAATAAAAAGTCCAAAACTAAGGAGGTTAATGTAAGTATTGAAATTCTAGGGGGGGTTCTTTTCTTTCTTTTTTATTTATTTATTTTTTTTTTTTTGGTTTAGCAAAAAAATGTTATTTCATGATATTTGGCGTTTTAATAATGCACTGATTTCAATCCTAAAGTTTATTGATACCAAATATGTACTGATTTCAATCCTAAAGTTTATGGATACCAAATATTTAAAATAAAAAAAAACAATTAGGCATGGATATATTTAGATTAGAATGTTATTCGTATTTAAAGTACATGTATTAGAAATCACCAACGTTTGAAATATTTTTTTCATTGAAAAATTTTTATTATTTTAAACAAACAAAGTTTAAATGAACTTACAAATTTAACCAATATTACAAATATATACTTACAATTTCAATAGTATTACAAAATCAAACCCCCCCCCCCCCCCCCCCCCACCCTCCAACCCCCAGTTTCAATAGTATTACAAAATACCCCAAAGTTTCAATAGTATTACAAAATACCCCCCCAAAATTTCAATATTATTACAATATACCCCCAAGGATAGGATTGGAATTTTTAAAAATTATATTGTTGACGTCATTAAAACTTAACATCGTTAATAACAGTTGGAGCAATTTCTGAGAGAGAATGTAAACATCACGGGGGGTGTTCATAATTTCTCAAGTCTCAGAGGGTAATATGTAATTTCGCCATAACTCGGGGCTCGTTCGTAATTATCCCCAAAAAAAAAAAGAAACTGATTGTCAACATACCTGTGAAATTGTTGTAAGATAATCCAAAGTAGTTCAACAAGGTGAGGTTTGCAATTTGCTTAGGTATGTTGCCTGATCCATATATACGTATCTATGTCAAAGACGTATGAAGAATTTGTTGTCTGATAGAGATATCTGTGATGTTCACCACAAGTACCTGTGAATTCGTTGTAGTCTAGCTGGAGGATATTTAACATTGTGAGGTTTCCAATTTGTTCAGGTATGTTGCCTGTGAATTTGTTATGAAGCAGCGATACAAGCTGAAGCCGTTTACAATCCAGCACTTTGTCCAAAATACTTCCGATTAGTTGATTGGATGCAAGGAACAAAATTTCCAGATTGGGGAGATTATGACAAACATTGAAAGTTGGAATATCTCCTGACAGACTATTATTGTAGAAATCTAAAGCGCGCAGAGAAGACATGTTGAAGATAAAAGCTGGAATTATCCCAGTTAGGGAGGTGCCTTGTAAGCTGAGAATTTGCAAACGTGAGAGATTACGAAATTCTGATGGAATTCCACCTGAATAAATAGTCAAACACATGAAAGATTTTTATTTTTGTGCATCATTATAAAATTAAGGGGCGTCTATAAAGATTTCATGCTAATATACTTAAATGAGTGGATGAATCTGGAAAATGAAACATGAGTAAATTGAAACAGATCAGGAAATCTGATTTCTTTCTTTTCCTCCAACAGTTAGAAGAGCGTATGTTAAGTGCAATGCATACTTTTGCTTTTGGAAGACAAAATTGAGTTAAGAATAGCAAATATGAAATTTTAACTTCTTAGTTTTAAGACAAACTTTTTGCAGGAGAGCTAGGTCGAAAATATTCGAAACTCTGATGTTATAATAAATGTTGTTTACCCGGTGGATATAAATGCAGCATAGAAAACCATGCAGTTCGTTTGTGGCTTATACACTTGTTGAATATGCAATCGAGATTCAATTATTTTATATAATTGGGTTAATTTAGAATCCCCTTATCGGTTGTGGTTTAGTACGCTTTAACCTCTAACTTTTGAATATGTGTGATTATTCTCTTAACCTTTGAAAAATTTAATACTTAACCCTTTTAGACAATTTCGATATGATATTCTTGAAATATCCGTTCAAGATAAACTTTGACCGTCGATTTCTCCTCCATTACAGCAACCAACCCAAGAATCAAGACCATCATTGTCGTGTTTCTCTCTTCAAAACAAATAAAGCACACATACCCTATTTGACTCAATTGGCCACCAGGAGCTACCCGAATTCGCCTACAAAGCTCTCCGTCATGCGTCATTTTTGAATGATGATTTCTCTTTCATCAGTTCTCGGATTTTGATTTTGAAACCACTATTATATTTCTTGTGTTGTGAGTTTCGATTTGATCTATAATATCAACACATTTAAAATCTTATCTGTACAGATTTCTCCTTCTAAATCACACCAAATTTTTGTTTAAAAAGTAGAAGGAAATATTTCCAAAATTTCACCAGAAAGGGTTAAGTGTAAACATTTTTCAAAGGTTAGAAGAGTAATCGCATCATTCAAAGGTTAGGGGGCAAAGCACACTAAACCCCGAAAGATAGGGGGTGTATGGAATTAACCAAATCAATCTTATTATAATATATATAATATCATTTTATGTTTTCTCTTGACTCATAATATTGCATATTTGCATGTAAAAATAATGAGATCCCCGCCTATTAAAACATTTTTTAAATTTAATATGTTAACATTCAGTTGAATTTAATTAATAATTTTTTAAGAAAATTATATAAAAAATAGTGATAAAACATAATAATGATGATTCTTTATACATGGTATCATATATTTTTTTTATGAAGTGCATGTTCAGATACATGATCAGCTCAAGTTACAAACACTACATACCTTGGAAGTTGTTCATTCCAATATACAGTTCTTCCAGATTGCTCAGCAGACCTATTGATCTTGGAATGCTGCCATTGAAATGGTTGGCAAACAATGACAACTTCTCCAGGTTTCTGCACTTGTAAATATCAAATGGAATTTGCCCGCTAAGTAGATTAGCATATAGATAAAGCTCTGTAAGTTGTGAGGTATTATTGCACATATCATTAGGTAGCACACCCGACAGACTATTATTCGTAAGAACAATTGTTTTGATCCTCGACATGCCGAAGATCCCAGGAGGAATATATCCTGTCAGAGAATTAAAGCTCAAGCCCAGTGTTTCCAGTGAAGAAAGATTGCTGATTTCTTGTGGGATTCCTCCACCAAGAAAGTTGTCCCCGAGTTCCAGTATCCTTAAACGTTGCAGATTACAGAGCTCGCGGGGTATGAAGCCCGTGAAGTTGTTGTAGCTGAGATCTAATGAATCGACGAATGTTAAGTTTCCAAGATTCGGAGTGAGATAAGTGGCTTGAAAACCAAAGCCGGAGAAATTAAGGGTTGTGACTAGTGGAGGGGTGGTGGTGGTGGTGCACGATATACCGATCCAGGTACAGATGGATGCATTGGCGGACCAGTTTTTGGACAATATTTGAGAAGGATCTGAGGTTATTGTGGATTTGAAAGCAAGAATGGCTTCTTCATCTTCATTTGAAACTATTTCAGCTAACGAGATTGTTCTGATATTGAGCAAGAACATTAAGACAGCAATCATGACAGGAAGTTTCTCCATTGGACGACTTGTGTAGTTTGGAGCTCTGGCTATCATCAATGAACTACATATATCTATAATGAAATTTAAACCACAAATAAGAGATATTTACGTGTAGTTTAGGATACATGAGAAAAGTCCAAGAAAACCAAATAAGTGAGATCGACTCTTCAAGTCTTCGCTGCCATTTTGGAAATTTTGCTCCAAAATATTTCGATTCATATAAGATATGATAAAATGAAAGGCTTTTACACATACGAATAAAATCATTATATAGTTATTCAAATAATATTAAATATTAAAATTCCAATTATAGAAATTAAGTAGTTTAAATTGAGCATCAAAAGTTAATTATATTTTCAAAAATAATAATGAAATATTAATTAAAATATAATATTATAAACTACATTGTTGGGTATTTGTCATATTTTGTGAAAGATGGGATCCGTTGGTAATTTGATAAACTTAAATAGGGTGTAGATATAATTTTTCCTTTTAAAAATTTAATCAAATAAATTTCTAAAATAAATAGTTAAATAATTTGATATTTTAATATATAATTAAATATGTCAAAATTTATGTTTATCAATGAAATTATATTTTGTCAAATAAACGAAAAATCAAATCTAATATTTTCATAATCAAATCACATCTTATAATTATGGAGAATATATTACAAAATCAATAAAGGACACCGTTTAAATTGAAGTCTTCTTTCGTTATGCCTATAAATACGGATCCTTCGCAAGCCAAAGACACCAAGAACCAACGAATAGACAAGCAGGAGAGCTCAATAGCGAAGCAAAAGAAGGAAGTTCGAAAACTCTCTGAAGGCATTCAAAGCTTGTTCGTCGGAGTTTTTCGTGGAAATCATGAATTAATCGAGGCTTCAATCCGGAATCAAAGCATCAAACTTGTGTTTTGAAATTGCTCTTTCGTGGAAATCAATTAATCGAGGCTTCAATCCAGAATCGAAGCATCAAACTCGTGTTTGCTCTCCTCAAACTCAAGTCAAGCTCAAATCGATTGAAGCAAGATTCAAGACGTTATTCACATAAATCAACAAATTAAAGCATTCAATCCGCAACAAGGCATCATACCCACGAATCCAGTGTTATCTTCAAATCAAAGTCAAGATGTTATCCCAAATCAAAGATGATCAGACTCATGAATTAACGTTTGAAGAGACATTCAATGGGAGATCGAAACTCTAAAGTCCGTGAATGTGTTTCAAACTCCCAAATACCACCAATTCTTGTAGGAAGAAATATGTTTCTCGGAGCTGTTGAAGGTGTGAGGTTGCTAGCGATGTGAAGGAAAATGGATACCTGAATAACACTATGAGTCTGATTACCCCATTGAGACTGAATGATTGACACGATCCTCTGATATTGCTGAGCAGAAAAAAGTGTTGAATTTGAAGATTGATCACAGGATGGAGAGGCAAGGCAAGTTCTTGGCAATTATTCTCACCTTTTTGATTGACTGGTGATGGAAGCTGATCATGCCTATGAATTACGGTGACTGAGAGTTAAGCACGAGTTGAATGAAATTGCAATCCAATGTAATTCATATTTGTTAATAATTTGTTTTTGTTGCATTATTAATTTAGTATTCATATTACTACTTGCATTATTAATACATAGAATCACATTCTTCCATTTATGCACATAATAAATTATCCCAACTATTTTTTGCACTTCCATTCTATTTGTTAATAATACAAAGGCTTCTCCTCTATCACCTCACATCAGACCGTCCTTGGTCTTCTCCAATCCTTGCGAGAAAAATGAGAACAAAAAGAAAAAAAACGGAAAATGTCGCATGAACGAAAAGATGATGTTCAAGTATGCCAAAAGAATGTCTTTCTAGTACCGAACTGCGAAGGATGTATGGTGCAAACTATCGGTTATCAGCTCCAGCAACTGAAGCTGGCTGTTGGGATGGCGGCTGAGGTTTGTTTCTAGCGGGACCAGATGAAACCTTAACCATGGCAGGTCTTATTAGGCGGTCACCGAGAAGGAAACCCCTTCTGAATTCTTGGATTATAATTCCTTCCTTGAATTCATTTGATTCCTAGCGCGCAATAGCCTCATGCATCTGTATCCAACAATCGATGTCATATTTAAAGAATTATGTTTGAGAACATGGACAGAAAACAATAGACTTGAGGACATTTACCTATTATAGTTTCATCAATCTTACTAAGGGCCCATTTACAAATTTTCAAAACTCATAAAATACACAAAATATATGTATAGTTTCTACCACAAAGAAAAAAGAAAAGACCCATAGGGTTATTTACGTCTGCACCAATTGGTAATATGGAATATACTGCAATACCCAAAATACTAAAGTCTAAAATGTCCTAGGGTGTTCCTGTAATTTTTTGAATTATCAGGGGTGTTTCGTGTAATATGTAAATCTTTCAAGGGTAAGTTCTGTAATGTAATCATCTGCACCAGTTTCCAATGGCTGTAAATGTAAACCAACCCATATAAAACTATGCATATTGATATACACACACACACACACACATATATATATATATAGAGAGAGAGAGAGAGATTCTTACCGCAGGGTCAAATGCCTTCCCGACAGTGGGAACAGCAGAAACTCTTAAGCTCCTCATAATTTCCACAAACTGCTTATATATGCCTTGATAACTTGTATCGATCTTCTTTTCCATCTCAGTTTCCGTCTTGATCTGTTGTTTAGCTTTCTCAAAACTATCAACCATGGGCAAAAGGCTCTCAATCACTTCTCCTTGAGCATCACTTCTTACTGTCAATCTCTCCTTCTCTGATCTTTTTCTATAATTATCAAAATCTGCCTGTAAACGAACTAATTTTTCCTTTCCTGAAGATATCTTTAAAGACAAAGACGAAACTTTCTCGACCAGATTGTTTTTCTCTTTTTCCATCGTATATATCATGTTTTCAACTTCATATATCGTTTTTGAATCTCCAACTAAAATGGCTTCCTTGTATGCCTGCATGAGGATCTTCAACTTGGATGAAATTTCTTGTCTGAACCGGATTTGTCTGTTGCGAAAGCGTGATGAAAAAAATAAAATATTTGTGAAGACAAAGACTAAAGAAGAGGAGGAAGTGGAGAGGAGAAATTATTTTTTTCTACTCAAATCAACACTTCTATTAAACTCAAACCCTTACAAATTCACTCTTCTCTCAAACTCTTTCTTTTCTTATTGTCTTTCTTTTGTCTTGTCTTGCTAAAACCAAATAACAAAACACCTATTTATACTAGTTTAGGAACAATATAACAAGACTCCAATTAATACAATAATAAAACTATACTAAACACTATTACGTTTTAGCTATAGGATTAATATAACTTCTTACATTAATCTTATTTATCTCATTACTTGTAACCTTCACTTTCTTATTTATTTCATTTGTAACCATGCCATCCATTCAATTCTCCAAACCTTGACTTCATTTATGATGGTCAAGTTTAATGACCTCATTTAACATTGTCTTCATTGTTCGTCTACAAATTTGAATTTTGAGTATCATCACGTTAGAAGGGTAAAGGTTGTACAACTGTTCAAGTTCTAATCTGTTGTACACAGATATTCCCCGTAAGTATGCTTAAGTAAACAAACCTCATCTTGCATTTAATATAACAAATACTCCCTGTATGTGAGTAAATTACAAGAACTGCGCCCATTACTTCTCAAAGATTATACTCCCTTTTAACCATCAAAATTCAATCAAATTCACAAGGTTTACTATAGAAACTATTGACGCATGAGAGAACAGTTTGAGAAGTACACTAAAATCTGAACTATAACATCGTTTAATGACATTGGCTGCGGGTACTTTTACTGTAGCTGCTTTTGTCGTTGCTGTCGCTACTTCTGCTGCTTCTACTCACACCCTTAGTGTTTGTAAGTATTGCTGCGTGTATATATAGTTTGGAAAAATTAAAAAGATATATTCTAGCGTTACAGTTCAGTTAATCTTGCTTGCCATGCGTACTCTTATATCTCTGTGTATGTATATTTTCTTGATGATGGTTGGGTGCTTGAGTTTGATGCTGTTCTTGAACTGAGGCATTGATTCTTTTGTGGTTCAAATAATTGAAGATTGTGAAAGATTTGAGATAAATTAGATATGAAGGGAAAATTGGTCAAGAATTGAATTTGGGTCTGAGAATTGAGACTAGGGAGGCTACACTTTGTGTATATTCGAACATTGATGGTTGTTTGTTGTTCCATCAAGTCCATTATCCGATTCACCTGCATCTCTTGCAGAAAAGATAGTGTCTTCTATGCTTAGGGAGAAACACCATCTCATTTACCATCATCATCATCATGAGTTAAGAGTGTATTTTCATCGTTTTCACCGAGCAGGTCTTCCGACGACACATTTTTCTTTTGTACCATACCCATCTAAGATGTTCTAGCCATCTAACTTTGTGATCATTCCACAATCCTGAACCATTTATTTTGGTAACAAGCAGTTGGTGGATATTAAAGCTTCAAGCAACATTGAAGTTTAGGTTCAATCAAACCGGAGAAGGAAGATAAACAACAGTGCTTTAATGGATCCTTTTGTTTCTTCAAAAAGAGTGAAAATGATGGGACAGTGGAAGTATTTAGCGGTCAAGCATGTTCGGCTATAGCAAGATGGATATATGAATCATGATAGTTCCCCAGAAATATAAGTGAGTTGATTGAGAAACACGGCCCTGGCATGAAAGCTTCAAATTCTCATCAGGTAGAAGTTTCTTTGTTCAAGAGTGAGGTTGCGCACGCCATACTTGCCCGGATGTCTGGGCGCCTCTTGAAGAGGCCAGCCAGTGATCCGATGGATTCCACGAGCATTAGGGGTTCGTATAATCATCTTGCCTATGTTTTCTTGAGGATGTTCAACTTATTTAGGCATTTTTGCTCTTATGGATCATGAATTGTTGTATTTGCACTTGGATGTTCGGTTTGATCAATAAATGAGGTGGGGTTCTCGTTAATAACTCCACAGTTTTCTTGCCCAAAAAAAAAAAAAAAAAGAGTGAGGTTGAGCGAGTGAATAAGGAGATGTAAGACCATAGAGAATCTTGGAAGACAAATGGCTGTTCTGTTGTGTTGGATCGATGGAATGATAATAAAGGACAGACCTTTGTGAATTTTCTGGTTAATTATTTTATATTTAAATTCTATTGCACAACACAAGGAAGGCCCTATACCAATATTAATGCATAAAAAACATAACAACAGTCATATATTTCTGTTCAAGATTTCCGCAAACTTATTGCTTTGCAAGAAACAAAGTTCTAATCTTTTTCAGTTTTGTCACAGCTTCACTTATGACGATTCTCTTTGAAGGGGAAACAGCTAAACACTCGATCGCGACATGCAGAACAGACGACAAACATAGCTCTTTAGCTGAGAAACTTTCTTCCTCTCTTACCAGTAAATTGATGTCCACAACTCGCGTTACATTGTTTTCTTGTAATGAGGTGCTAACATAGCTCATCAGGCTCATGTCCTCCCCAAACATGTCGTCTGTTGGTTTCTTTCGGGTGAAAGTCTCGAGCAGCATTACGCCAAAGCTGTATACATCGCAACCAGTTGATACAATGCCTTCCGCTCCATATTCTGTGTCCACAAATTAAGCACATCATTAGCTTCAAAAGCCAGAAACAATGGGGAAGTTCGATAGGGCTTTAAAATCTATTTAGATGTAACATTTGAGAGATCATTTTTTAAACAAATTTAGTTCTTAAAGTTGAAAATGCTTGCAAATAAAACTTGAAAAATACTGCTAACAGTTCAAAAGGGAAAACTGGAAGCTCTGGAAATTGAGTAAACAAAAGATTTCTATGACTGAGATCAGTGAAATCAAAATGGGGTTTGAGAGTGTGACAAATTAGATCATTACCCGGTGCCATGTAACCAATCGTAGACAAGGTTTCTGTATGCACCATCAGCTCCCCTTCGCTGAATAGTCCATGCCAAAATCACCGACATGAGCAGTCATATCTTCATCCAGCAAAATGTTACTAGGTTTCAAGTCGCAGTGGACAATAGGAAACGTTTATACCGTATGAAGATATTCCAAGGCCAACGCGACATCTATCATAATGTTTAATCTCTGTGAAAAATCCAAGAAAAGATTATGCGAATATAGCCACTTTTCCAAGCTCCCATTAGGCATGTACTCCAAAACCAAAGCCCTGAAATCTAGATTACTACAACATCCAAGTATCTTGATCAAGTTCCTATGTCTTATTGCTCCTAGTACTCGAATTTCTCTCTCAAAGCTTCCGCTCACATTTTCTGATCGTAGATTGAAAACTTTTACCGCAACTGTTAGCCCGTCAAACAATATTCCAACAAATACTGAACCGAAGCTCCCACTTCCAAGAATGTTGCTCTCGCTGAATCCATTTGTCGCTCGTTGGAGTTCAAAATAAGAGCTTTCTCTCCAAGGATGTGATGACATTTGGCTTTTGGGTCCCTCTGCATTGCTCGTTTTTCTTCTTCTTGTTAGAAGAATTAGGGAAACTACAAACAAGGCTGCTACAACACAAATAGGTGGTATAATGTATTTCTCAACATTCTTGAAAGTACTTGTTTTGTTGTGATTTTCAACACAAGGTGGAACTTGGAAATGAGCCAGACCGCATAGACCGGAGTTGTTTGAAAACGACTTTGCTGTAAAATTAGAAAAATTACCGCCCGTAGGAATTGGACCTTCAAGTCTGTTGTAAGAAACATTAAAGTATTCAAGACTAGAGAGTCCCTCCAAAGATTTTGGGATAATTCCTGAAAAATTATTAAAGGAAAGATCCAACGATTCTAAACCTCTTAAATTCCCCAATGCGTCGGAATAGACCCTTGAAATTTATTATGTGTCAAAGATAGCCAAGCCAATGTTTCTGTTTTGTCAATAGAACTCGGGACATTCCCTGTGAACTGATTCCAAGATAAGTCCACTGCTTCTATAGCCTTAAAGTTACCAATCTCAAATGAGAGAGAGTCGTTTAACTTGTTTGAGGACAAGTTTAAGGCTCGGAGATCACTAAGACTGTACAAACTGGAGGGTACATTAGATTCCAACTTGTTATGACCCAAGTCCAACTCTCTCAAGGATTTGAGTTCACCAATACATGCAGGAATCACACCAGACAACACGTTGCTACTCGCATAGAAAAATGCCAAATTGCTTAACTGACAAATTTCAATAGGAATGTCTCCTTCGAGCTTGTTGTCCTGAAGATATACACGAACGAGTTTTTTTAAATTTCTCAGTGTTGGTGGGATAACACCTGTCAACTCATTGCTCTCAAGCCTTAATTCTCGCAAGTTGATCATTTTGCCAATCTCAGAAGGGATAGGACCTTTAATTCCGCAAGAAGGCGCAATAAAAGTATGAAGAGAATCAGATAAGTTCACTATTGAGATAGGCAGTTCACCATCCAACCGATTTATAGAAATTTGTATAGTTTCCAAATATCGACATTTTGTCATTGATGTGAGGAATTCTGGTTCCTTGTCTTGAGATTGTAATGTTAGATTGTTTACTGCAATTGAAACGAATTGCAAGAATCTTAAGTTGTCCAAGTTGGGTGCTGGACCAGAAAAATAGTTGAAACCCATATCTAACTTTGTAAGATTAGTGGCATTGTTGATGTTGGTTGGAATAAGTCCACTAAGCTTGTTGAGAGACAAGGAAATCTCTTTTAGGTTGGGAAGTGAAAGGCCAAATGTTGAAGGAAGATGACCTGAGAACTGATTGGATGTCAGGTACAAGTATTCCAGTGTTGATATGTTGAAGATGGAAGGAGGGATGATACCGGATAACCCATTGACGGAGACACTGAAGTTCACAAGATTAAGGCTGCCAAGCTCACTCGGCAATTCACCTGCCAATTTGATTTAGTTTTTACAAGTTAAATAGAGTTGAAACGATATGATTAATCTTTGTGGATTTTCACATGGAATGAAGTTTATGCAATTATGATGCAAGAACACATTGAAAATTTACATGGAAACTTTTGGTTATCCCATTGGGATATTAAAATGTTTCGAAAACCTTCTTGAAAAAAAAATTATTTTAATTTAACCTCTCGTGATATCTAAAAATTTTAAAGGCCTCCTTAATTAATTTTTAGTCTAATTTTATATTTTTAAAGCTAAAATGCCCTCTTATATATTAATTAGGTTTAAATGATTATAAATATTTTTGTATTGACCACATATTTATCTTGTTTAAATAATTGTCTTTTATTTATTTTTGTTATTAATTAAAGCAATATTCAATTTTTGTTGTTAAAATTTTTTCATTTGAATTTGAAGTAAGAAAAGAAAAGTACAATTTTTTTTATTAATTGTTGTTAAAATTTCATATTTGAACATAAAAATTGAGGGTAGAAAAATATAAGTTTTTATTGTTATTGAAAAAAATGACGTTATCATCCCTGCTAACTAAAAATAATAAGAATTAAAAATAAGAGAGGAAAAAAAAAAGAAAAAATTAAAAAAAAAAAGCGTTTGTACTAGGTGGAAAAGAAGGGGAAAAAAAAAGCAAAAATCAAAATGAAGAAAAAATAACTTAAAAGGAGAAAAAAATATTTTATATTAAAATATAGATTATTTTAAATATTTTAACACCTAAATATGAATTACACGTCTCAAATTTGAAGAGTGAAGTTCACATACCACTGCGCTAAGGAGATTATTTAAAATTTATTTAAAATGACAATAGTCTAATTAATATAAAATTAATATGAGGAGTTATCTTAAATATTTTATATATCACAAAGGGATAAATTAAATTTATATATATATATATATATATATATATATATATAATCAAGTTGTAATCTAATCACGGACAACTTATTTCAACATCCCACCAAAAAAAAAAGAAATTGATTATCAACATACCTACGAAATTGTTGTAAGATAATCCAAAGTGGTTCAACATGGTGAGGTTTCCAACTTGCTTAGGTATGTTGCCTGATCCATAATATGTATATATGTCAAAGATGTATGAAGAATTTGTTATCCCATAGAGATATCTATGATGTTCACCACAAGTACCTGTGAATTCGTTGTAGTCTAGCTGGAGGACATTTAACATTGTGAGGTTTCCTATTTGCTCCGGTATGTTGCCTGTGAATTTGTCATGAAGCAGCGATACAAGCTGAAGCCGTTTACAATCCAACACTTTGTCCAAAATATTTCCGATTAGTTGATTGGATGCAAGGAACAACGATTCCAGATTGGGGAGATTATGACAAACATTGAAAGCTAGAATGTCTCCTGATAAACTATTGTCGTTGAAATCTAAAATTCGCAGAGAAGACATATTGAAGATAAAAGCTGGAATTGTCCCAGTTAGGGAGATGCCTTGTAAGCTGAGAAGGTGTAAACTTGAGAGATTGCGAAATTCTGATGGAACTCCACCTGAGTAAATAGTCAAAAACATGAAAGATTTTATTTTTGTGCATCATTATAAAATTAAGAGGTGTCTATAAAGATTTCGTGTCGATATACTAAGCGTGTATTAGTGGATGAATATGGAAAATGGAACATGAGTTAATTGAAGCAGGTCAGGGAATCTGATTTCTTTCCTTTTTAACAACAGTTGAAGAGTGTATGTTAAATGCAATGCACTTTGGAAGACAAAATTAAGTTAAGAATAGCTCATATGAAATTTTAACAACTTCTTAGTTTTTAGACGAACTTTTTGCTGGAGACTTATGTCATGAATATGAGAACTATGCGGGTAATTCTAACCCCAACTTAATTCAGTCAAATAAGTTAGGTTTCTTTCTTTCAGAGGAAGCCAGGTGAGCCAAGAGGTGAAGAGTGGGAGTAATAAGGGGATGAGTATTTCACATTGACGTAATTGGTAAAAAAATTAGGGACCGTGATCGATAAAATAAAAAGTTTGATACAGTAGTTGTCCTCATAATCGGTTGAATTTGCTCGACACAAATCTAATCTAGAATTTTCGGAATTATACGTACCTCGAAAATTGTTTACTCCTAAATTCAACCTTTGAAGGTTTGTCAAAGAGCCAATGGAAGTTGGGATGTTCCCACTGAAATGATTAACCGACAACGAAAGATCCTGAAGCTCTCTGCACTTGTAAATATCAAATGGAATTTGGCCATTAAGCTGATTAAAAGATATATAAAGCCCACGAAGCTGTGAAATATTACTACACATATCATTTGGCAGTACATCCGACAGACTGTTATTCGTGAGAGCAATTGTTTTGATCCTAGACAAGTCGAAGATCCCACGAGGAATAGATCCCGTAAGAAGGTTATCTTCCAAGACCAACATTTCTAGTGAAGAAAGATTGCCAATTTCTCGTGGGATTTCTCCACCAAGAGAGTTGTTGGCCATTACGAGTATCCTCAAATGTCGCAGATTAGAGAGCTCGCGGGGTATGAAGCCCCTAAAGTTGTTGCTTCTGAGGTCTAATGAATCGAGGAACGTTAAGTTTCTGAGATTTGGAGTGAGATGAGTGACCTGAAAACCGAAGCCGGAGAAATTAAGGGCCGTGACTCGTCGAGGGATGGTGAGGGTACCGGTGGTACTGCACGATATACCAATCCAGGTGCAGATGGATGCGTCGGTGGACCAGTTTTTAGACAATATTTGAAAAGGGTCTGAGATTATTGTGGATTTGAAAGCAAGAATTGCTGCTTCATCTTCTTTTGAAACTATTTCAGCTAACGAAATTGTTCTGATATATACTGAGCAAGAACATTAAGAGAGCAATCATGACAGGAAGTTTCTCCATTGGACGACTTCTTGTGTAGTTTGGAGCTCTAGATATCAACAATGAACTACATATATCTATTATCTTTAATGAAATTTAAACCACAAAGAAGAGATATTTACGTGTAGTTTGGGATACATGAGGAAAGTTCAAGAGAACCAAATAAGTGAGATTGACTCTTTAAGTCTTCGCTGCCATTTTGGAAATTTTGCTCCCAAATATTTGGATTCATATAAGGGGTAATTCTAGCCCGAGCCTGGCTCGGCCAAACCGGTGTAACGAGGGGGCGAGTGTTTTACACTTGCCGTGTGGTTGGTGGAAAGTTTGGAGAGAGTGACCAATCAAATGGCAAGTGTAATACACTTGCCTTTTTAATTGGTTGGGTCCGGCCAAGCCGGGTCTGGGCTAGAATTTTCCTTCATATAAGATACGATAAAATGGAAGGCTTTTACACATACGAATAAAATCATTATATTCTCACCAAGAAAAAAAGGAATAAAATCATTATATAGTTATTCAAATAATATTAATTATAAAAATTAAGTAGTTTAGATTGAGCATCAAAAGTTAATTTTCAAAAATAATAATGAAATATTAATTAAAATATAATATTATAAACTACATTGTTGGGTATTTGTAATATTTTGTGAAAGATGGGGTCCGTTGGTAATTTGATAAACTTAAATAGGGTGTAGATATATTTTTCCCTTTTCAAAATTTAATCAAATAAATTTCTAAAATAAATATCAAATAATTTGATATTTTAATATATAATTAAATATGTCAAATTTTATGTTTGTCAATGAAATTATATTTTGTCAAATAAACGAAAAATCAAATCTAATACTTTCATAATCAAATCACATCTAATAATTATGGAGAATATATTACAAAATCAATAAAGAACACCATTTAAATTGAAGTCTTCCTTCTTATGACTATAAATACGGATCCTTCGCAAGCCAAACACACAAACAACCAACGAATAAACAAGCAGGAGAGCTCAATAGCGAAGCAAAAGAAGGAAGTTCGAAAACTCTCTCAAGGCATTCAAAGCTTGTTCATCGGAGTTTTTCGTCGAAATCATGAATTAATCGAGGCTTCAATCGGGAATCAAAGCATCAAATTTGTGTTTCGACATTGCTCTCCTCAAATTCAAGTCAAGCTCAAATCGATTGAAGCAAGATTCAAGGTGTTATTCGTGTAGATCAACAAATTAAAGCAATCAATCCGCAACAAGGCATCATGCCCACGAATCCATTGTTATCATCAAATCAAAGTCAAGATGTTCAAGCAGTATGTTCACCTCAAATCAAGGTATATAATTTGTGATTAAGTCAAAAGACTCACGAATTAACATTTGAAGAAACATTCAAGGGAAGATCGATACTCTAAAGTCAGTGGATGTGTTTCAAACTCCCAGATACCACTGTAGGAAGAAATATGTTTCTCAAAGCTTTTGAAGGGGTCAGTTTGCTTGTAGCGCTGTGAAGGAAAATGGATACCTGAATAACACTATGAGGCTGATTAGATCGACCCCATTGAGACTGAATGATTGACACGATCATCTGATATTGCTGAGCAGTAAAAAGTGTTGAATTTGAAGATTGATCACAGGATGGAGAAGCAAGTTCTTGGCAATTATTCTCACCTTGTTGATTGGCTGGTGAGGGAAGCTGATCATGCGTACGATGATTGAATTACGATGACTGAGCGAAATTACAATCCAGGCTAATTCATATTTGTTGGTAATTTGTTTTTGTTGCATTATTATTTTACTATTTGTATTACTACTTGCTTAATTAATTGGTTAGAATTCATTAGAAGAAATCATATTAGTATTTAGCATGATAACTTAAACAATCAAACTATTTCCGATACTTTTCATGTAAAAAATTTAAGAAAAAAAATTGTATTACCATATTCGTATCGTGTTCGTATCATGCATCATAAATTGTGTAGAAGATACAAGTTACAATACAAGAAGGTGAGAATAACATATACCATGAAGAAAAGAGCTATCTATAAAAAATAATAATATTTTTAAGGAAAATACAATTATAATTTTCCAAATAGGATATAAGTACAATTATTTAAAAACGTGGAATACTATTTACAATTACCACATGATATGTAATTAATTCTTATATTTTCCTTCTACTGTTTCATCCATGCCAACTTGCCAAGCTTATTAATAACCGAACAAGATTAAAAAAATCTATTTACGCCAAGCATATTAATAGACGAATAATATTAAAAAAATAATAATAATAATTTATTTTCATATCACAATTATTTCTCTTTGACGAAGAATATCCAATGCCACGAGCAACACAGTGAAACATCACATTCTTCCATTTATGCACAGAATAAATAATCCCAACTATTTTTTGCACTTCCATTCTATTTGTTAATAATACAAAGGCTTCACCTCTTATCACCTAACATCAGACCGTCCTTGGTCTTCTCCAATCCTTGCGAGAAAAATGAGAACAAAAAGAAAAAACGGAAAATGTCCCATGAACGAAAAGATGGTGTTCAAGTATGCCAAAAGAATGTCTTTCTAATACTTGCGAAGGATGTATGGTGCAAACTATCGGTTATCAGCTCCAGCAACTGAAGCTGGCTGTTGGGATGGCGGCTGAGGTTTGTTTCTAGCAGGACCAGATGAAACCTTAACCATGGCAGGTCTTATTAGGCGGTCACCGAGAAGGAAACCCCTTCTGAATTCTTGGATTATAATTCCTTCCTTGAATTCATTTGATTCCTCGCGTGCAATAGCCTCATGCATCTGTATTCATCAACCGATGTCACATTTAGAGAAAATTATGTTTGAAAACATTGATAGAAATAGACTTGAGGACACCTATTATAGTTTCATCCATCTTACTAAGGGCCTATTTACAAATTTTCAAAACTCATAACATATGTAGAGTTTCTACCAACAAAAAAAGAAAAAGAAACATAGGGTTATTTACGTCTGCACCAACTGGAAATATGGAATACACTACAACACCCAACTATGGGAAATATAAAACACTAATGTCTTAAATGTCCTAGGGTGTTCCTGTAATTTTTTGAATTACCAGGGGTGTTTCGTGTAATATGTAAATCTTTCAAGGGTAAGTTTTGTAATGTAATCATATAAGCCGGCACCAAGGGTATACATTTTCCAATGGCTGTAAATAAAAGTATGTATGTATATAAATAAAGAGGAAGAGAGAGAGAGATTCTTACTGCAGGGTCAAATGCCTTCCCGATGGTGGGAACAACAGAAACTCTTAAGCTCCTCATAATTTCCACAAACTGCTTATATATACCTTGATAACTTGTATCGATCTTCTTTTCCATCTCAGTTTCCGTCTTGATCTGTTGTTTAGCTTTCTCAAAACTATCAACCATGGGCAAAAGGCTCTCAATCACTTCTCCTTGAGCATCACTTCTTACTGTCAATCTCTCCTTCTCTGATCTTTTTCTATAATTATCAAAATCCGCCTGTAAACGAACTAATTTTTCCTTTCCTGAAGATATCTCTGAAGACAAAGAAGAAACTTTCTCGACCAGATTGTTTTTCTCTTTTTCCATCGTATATATCATGTTTTCAACTTCAAATATAGTTTTTGAATCTCCAACTAAAATGGCTTCCTTGTATGCCTGCATGAGGATCTTCAACTTGGATTGAAATTTCTTGTCTGAACCAGATTTGTCTTCATTGTTCGTCTACAAATTTGAATTTTGAGTATCATGACGTTAGAAGGGTAAACGTTGTACAACTGTTCAAGTTCTAATCTGTCGTACACAGATATTCCCCGTAAGTATGCTTAACTAAACAAACTTCATCTTGCTTTTAATATAACAAATACTCCCTGTACGTGAGCAATTACAAGAACTGCGCCCATTACTTCTCAAAGATTATACTCCCTTTTGACCATCAAAATTCAATCAAATTCACAAGGTTTATTATAAAAACTATCAACACATGAGAGAACAATTTAAGGCCACTAAAATTTGAACTATAACATCATTTAATGACATTGACATGTAACTAACAAAACAGAATGGGGTAACCAATAAGATGGAAGTGAGTAATTTTGAACAAGAGAGGATACTTATGTATATATTGCAAGTAAACCACGTCATGAGTAAAGATATTCAAGATAGGAGATCGATGAATATATACAACTGTAATTTCCAATCCCACATAACTGCATGACAAGCTCTAGGGGGTGAGTTTTATAAACTTGCTATCCTCAAGAACTAAGCTAGATGGACTTTACATAGATTAACTTTATTCTAATAATCGATTCACCAAAAATGGGCATCAGAAGTAACAAATCCTTGAACTTCACACACAAGTAAGTTATCTTCGAGGTTTTGCTCATTGACGGCCAACGAAAAGGAGGTTCTAATATTCCAACATTCTCATAGTAAAGACAAGAAATTGGTCATCTTCACAGTTCCATTTCAATCCATGAATCATGGTTGGGATATGTTCATAAATGCTCCAATTTCAACAGCATTCCAGAATATCCAACAAGTAAAAAGTATCAAACTTTTCCTCAAAAACTCATATTGAACAAGCATAAACTACAAAAACATCAGCTTTGTGCGTGTACATAACTTCATAATTCATATCCTCTATCTTTATCCTAGCATTAGCAATTTTGCTCCAATATCATCAAACAACAGCAACAATCAATGCAACAATTCCAATTTCACAACCCACCAAGATTTCACCTTTATGTGTGTGTGTGTGTGTGTGTGTGTGAGAGAGAGAGAGAGAGAGAGTCAGAATACCTGGTGGGGTTGATTTTCTTGCTGGGCTGAAACAGAAGGCTTGAAAAAAGAACGCCCATCATTCCCACACTCATCCCCTCTATTTCCCGAACGCCCAAATCTCCTATACGCATTCAAAACAGGAAATTTAGAGATACCTAATCTTGAAATCGGTTTCCCAAGAATGAATTTCCCACTACTCGTTTGTTGCAGGGGTAAATGGACAATAGGCCTTGAAGAAGAACAAGAAATAGATATGCTATGCGGAGTACAAAGAGAGAGAGAAGCTGAAGCAGCCATTTTTGCTACCAGCTTAAAGAATTTAGGGATAGAAGCAGCTCAAATTATTAGGTAAAAATGGTACCTTGGAATATGTTTAGCTATGGAACTGGAAGGAACGAGAGAGCCTGAAAAATATTATTTTATTTATTTCTTTGTTTTCCCATTTTGCCCCACAAGAAAAGGCAAAAATCTACTTTTGGTCCCCTAGGTTAGGGGTGAGGACAAATTTAGTCCCTAGCTAATTCTATATTTAGTTTCATAAGTTAAGTTTTGAGAATAATTGTAATTTTCTAAATTATTTAATTTCATAAATTAAGTTTAAAGGACAATTTTAGTCTTTCTGTTAGAATAAAGTATCCTCTCTCTAGTGAAGAAAATCTACATCTTTTCATGCTCCACTTCAACACTATGGAAAAACACCATAATTAAACATGCCAAGCTAATAATAAGTTTTAATTGCAAATGTAAGAATTTTGTTTACGAATTCTATTGTATTAATATTATTTTTTCCGTTTGTACATGTGTAGAATCTAATGGAAATAACTTCAAAAACGAAAGATGGCAGCACTAAATAATTGATTTGGGTTGTAGTTAGTGGCACGACCGAATATCGAGTGGATACCTAATATCTTGTGATACGATTTAGACTCCTGTCATGTCGGCTCTAATTCCTCGAACGTCTGTCCCTTTGACCACTGCAAACATAGAGCATGTGAATGTTAAATAGGATGATTGAAACCTATCGCAAGTACAATATGTGAAGGGTTCGAGAAGTTTTAATGGGGTTAAATATAAAATTAGCTAATTTAACCTTGAATCAAATACTTGGAATTGGACCAAGAATAATGTCAAATAAATGACAAATACAAAACAAAACAGAAAAACCCAAAATAATAGAAAATATCAACAACCAAAAAGGGAAAAAGGGAAGAAAATATCAAGATATCACGAGCGACTGTTAAATGAGAGTTATCCACATTAGGAGGAAGAACAAAACACTAAATTATTCTTGTGCACATAAATAAGCGATTCTTGTGCTCTGCCCATTTATTACAGCCAAGAATTCCTTCAACTCTAATCCAAGCCAAATACTTTTCCAGCTTCCCAAGTTTCAATCCTAAGATCTGTCATCGGAATCTGCAAATGTGTATATATTCATGACTTCACATTTATGGCATATGTATCCTCAATATTTATTCGATTAATATAGTTATTGCCAAAAACCTCTTCCCACGTGTCCCTCCACAAATATCTCACTCTTCAATTCAATCAAGATTTCAATCTTCATCAGTTTAGAGCATATAAATATATATATATACACATCTGTATGCAGGGACTGCGGGAGTTTTGAGCTTTTCTGGGGTTCATTCATTGCAATGGACAATCCCTGTCTGTGGCAGTGTAAATTTCCTTCTAGTTCTTGTGTTGTTGCTCCAAAGGGTAATCCCAAATGCCCTCAAAATAGTGCCCTTTCTAAACCTTTTACCCAGAAAATTTCGAATCCTCTTTCGCATGGAGTCTTTTCTGCTAGGCCCAGCAGAAGGGGTTCTGCTAAAATGACTGTATCTGCAGTTTCCTCGGTTGAAACCAGGTAAAGTTTTCTACTTTCTTTTCTTTATAAATTTGCTTGATTTTGTCTAAGTATTCGGCATGATGTATGAAATTTCCTGTAAAAAGGTGAAAAAGAAAAGAAAAAAGGTGGTGGGAATTGCGAGCAAAGAAAATTTTCTTCTAGGAATGTGATTTCGCTGTAAAGATTGAATCTTTAGGTTGAATTTAGAGATAGAATGTTTATATTTTGTTGGTTTATGGTTTTAGGGAAGAAGAAAAGAAAAGGGAAAACAGGAAGGGGAAATCTAAAAAGACAGGTGGTGACAAGGTGAAGCTGAAGGTCACACTAGATCACCAAGTTGAATTTGGGGAACATGTGGCAATGTTGGGGTCGGCGAACGAGTTGGGCTCGTGGAAGGAAAAAGTGATGATGAATTGGACGGAAAATGGATGGGTTTGCAATTTGGAATTCCATGCCGTTCAGGAACCAATTGAGTACAAATTCGTGATAGTGGGGAAGGATAAGAAGAGATTAGCATGGGAAGGTGGCGATAATCGGGTTTTGAATCTCCCGAATAGTGGGAGTTTTGGTGTTGTCTGTAAATGGGATAAAACTAATGAAGAGGTAGAGATTTTGCCTCGAGGGGACGAAAATGAGGAAGAAGTGGAGGTTCAAGAAAGTGGAAATGCCGGTGCTGTTAGTGCTAAATTAGATGAGGTTGTCACTACAAGTGATTTTGTGGAGCAATGGCAAGGAAAGGGTGTTGCGTTTCATCGGTCAAAGGATGCTTTTGATGCAGAAAAAAGGACAAACTGGGATACTTCAAATCTTGAAGGGATTGCTCTAAAGTTGGTGGAAGGTGATCGTCATGGTCGGAATTGGTGGCGAAAGGTATGAATTATTTTTTGTTTTTTCCACTAATTCAAATTGATGAGGGTTTACATTGTTGAATTGGCATTCGGCTATGTTAGAGAAATTTGATATTAACGTTAAGGACTATTGCCAGTATTGAGGGGACGTGTTGGAGATACTTATCGTTTTAATATATCTCGTCTCTAACAACTTAAACTTTTAGTTGAGGTGGTCATTTAATATACTGAATGCAGATCTTGCAAGAAATGGTGAACAAAAGTGACTAGGTGTGTTTTCCCATTGTGTGGTTGAATTTAACTGTGTATTTTGTGGTATATGCTTTCATTAGGCAATGATAAGAAAGCTTTTATTTCTACAGAAAGTGATCCGATTTGTGCATCCATGAAAATTTGGAGCTGTTGTGTTAGTTAACAGCTTTTTCCTGAGCAATATTATGAAGACTAAAATCTGTTCTTTCTGCATTTCATTGTTGTGAATTAGCTTGAAGTTGTTCGAGAACTTGTGGTTGAAAACATTGACAGCGAAAAGCGCTTGGAAACACTTATATACGCAGCAATATACCTAAAGGTATTATGGTAGATATTAGTTTTAAATTTGTTTTAATGGAGAAAAAATTAGAAGCTGTACTTATTAATGGATCTTTTTTATTAGTGGATAAACACAGGTCAGATTCCTTGCTTTGAAGATGGGGGTCATCACAGGCCAAACAGGCATGCTGAGATTTCCAAACTTATTTTTCGTGAACTGGAAAGAATCTCGAGCAGGAAAGACACTTCACTTCAGGTGGGGTTCTACTAAATTCTCCAAATTTATAAATTTAATTATTTTTACTTTATGGGATCAATTACTGCTATCAGTTTCTCGATATGCTTGCTTGTATAGTTGTATATATGTTTTTAATTTTTTTCTGATAATTATGTATTTTATGCAGGAAAAACTTGTTATCCGAAAAATTCATCCTTGTTTACCATCATTTAAGGCAGAGTTCACTGCATCTGTTCCATTGACAAGAATTCGAGATATTGCTCATAGAAACGATATCCATCATGACCTTAAGGTTATCAATTAAGCAATAATCTTTGAATATTTTTTCTCTATTTAAAATTTTGTGGTTGTTGACATAGTAGTTTAACATTCCAGCAAGAAATAAAGCATACAATACAAAACAAGCTTCACAGAAATGCAGGCCCTGAAGATTTAGTTTCTACTGAAGCAATGCTTGCTAGAATTACGAAAACCCCCGGCGAATATAGTGAAGCTTTTGTTGAACAATTCAAGATATTTCATCGAGAACTTAAAGATTTCTTCAATGCTGGAAGGTACTGTACCTTTTCATTTTATGTTTTTTCATGTCTGAACTAAAGTCCTACTTCCTGATATTTCGATCTTGTTAATCTTTCTGACAATTTTTCTTGCCTCTCTATGTACATATATTCAATCATTTAAAACTGGGAGAACAGAATTTTCGGTTAAACCATTTTTCTGAGGCTTTCGTTTTTGTGATTCACATCATTGTAGTCTTGAAGAACAGCTGGAGTCAATCAGAGATTCACTGGATCAGAGCTCCTCGGCCCTTCCTCAATTTTTAGAGTCGAAAAGGGTATGTAAATTTTCACTTTAAAAATTGATAATTATTGTAGGAAATTGATTGTTTCATTGATAAATGTATGGTGTATAATCATAATATTCTCTGAACATAAGTTTGTATTTGATGTTTGATACTTTGAATTTCGCCTGTAGCTTCAGAAAATATGTCAAAATCAAGAACTTGTAGTTAAGATATTTCATCATCCATTACATTTTATCATTTCCAATATATATATTCATATTGTAGGAAAACAAAATCAAAGTTTCTCTTTTTCAGGCACTGGATAATATGAATGGTAGTGATAATATTTCCCAAAGTGAATGGATGAGAGTGTTGATGAACACGACACAATCTCTCAATAATCTTCGTCAGCATATTACAAAGGGTCTTCATAGCGGCCTTCGAAACGATGCTCCTGATTCTGCAATAGCTATGCGCCAAAAGGTAATTCATCTCCTTAATTATTCCTTTTCCTTTTTTCCTTCTTTTATTTCTTTCAAGATGTTAATAAAAGCATCCATTGTTGCAGTGGCGTCTATGTGAGATCGGACTTGAAGACTATGCATTCGTTCTTTTAAGCAGGTACCAGTTTTGACCCTTGTAATTCACTCCTTTCTTCTTTAATAATAAGATTATGTTACAGGATGTTTTTTGAGCTTATAACGTGCTAGAATCTTGTTTCAGAACTACACACTTAATTTGTTTGGACAAAATAAAATCTTGAAGCCCGTAATAAACTCAAGAAATAAAAGTTTAAAGGATCTTATTACGATTTTTCAAAAACTAGTTTCCTAAAAGAGTTGCTGATAAGCTCATAATATCTTATTTTAGAAGTTAACGAGCTGGTTGTATATAACTTGCAGCGTAAGACCTCTTATAAGCTCTCAAGCATCTGACATCGGCTTGCTTTTGCAGATTTCTTAATGCACTTGAAGCTATTGGAGGATCCAATTGGCTTGTGGAGAATGTAGAGAAAAAAAATGTTAGTTCTTGGAATGATGCGCTCGGAGCTCTAGTCCTCGGCATCCAACAACTAGGCCTATCTGGATGGAAGCCAGAAGAGTGCAAAGTCATTGGAAATGAACTTATCGCATGGCAAGATCGAGGTCTTCTAGAAATTGAAGGTACCTTTAGTTCATTATTTTGTATCTTGTTTTTTATTTACAATAATTTTCTGAGTTAATTTATGGTAATCGTTACAAGGCAGTGAAAATGGTACAACAATATGGGGTTTAAGGCTTAAAGCTACACTCGATAGAACTAAGAGACTGACTGAAGAGTATTCCGAAGCGCTTCTGCATATATTCCCTCAGAAAGTTCAGGTAAATATATTTTGATTTATTTATTTTTGTCATGTTTTGTGATTATTTTTGTTTCAATTTGTTATTCTTTTCTACAATATGACCAATTCTTGGGTTTTGTAGGTGTTGGGAAAAGCTTTTGGGATTCCCGAAAACACTGTTAGGACATACGCTGAAGCTGAGATTCGTGCAGGGTATGATACTCAAACACCCTTCAATTTTTGGCCATTTTTCAACAAGGCCCACCGGTATTGACAAATCTCATTCTTTCGAATGGAAACATGTAGTGTAATTTTCCAGGTCTCCAAACTGTGTACACTTGTTTCAAAGGCTGTTCGGAATGTTCTTGGATCTGAGGGTTGGGATATTCTTGTACCAGGAGAAGCTTCTGGAACCCTCGTCCAGGTATTCATTATCCTTTTGCAAACACCCCCCAACGTTAAGCAAACATTGTGAAGAAAGTTCAGGGAATTTATGATTTTCATAACGTTTTTGCTTCTTTTAATGTCAATTTGGCACTGTATCGGTGGTGGCTTACACTTGTCGTTATGCAATTGGTGTTCAGGTAGACAACCTTGTTCCTGGAGCGGTACCAGATTCTGTAACGGGGCCCATTATTCTGGTTGTGAGCAAAGCTGATGGAGATGAAGAGGTTTCCTTCTTCGTTTACATCTATATTTGTTCCAATTCTAGAGTTAAAACATGGTTTGCGATACATTTAACTGCTCGTTTACATAATAGTTGAGTAAGATTGTCTTTTTTCTTGTTTGTTGTTTCCTAGGTTACTGCTGCTGGAGCCAACATTGTTGGAGTTATTCTTCTACAAGAGCTCCCTCATTTGTCTCATCTTGGTGTTAGGGCTCGACAAGTTAGTCTTTTGCCGTATTTTCTTTTAACTATCTTCTCTTATTATTGTTTTTTATTTCTCAAAGAATATAAACAAGTTATGTACTAAAAAATGCAGGAAAAAGTTGTATTTGTGACTTGTGAAGATGAAGAAAAAGTTGCAGATTTCAAGAAGCTGAATGGAAAATTTTTGAGGTTATTTTTTACGACATTCCGCTCCCCTAGACTTTTAATGCCTACACTCGGCCGATTCTTTACTAAATAAATTAATGAATACGAAGGTATATCTTCTAAATATATAGTTTTTTTACTTCTTATAAGGTTGGAAGCATCATCATCTGGTGTAAGCTTGATTCCAACGTCAAAAGAGAGCAACAACGGTAATATTCCACTGTCAGTTACTGATTCATCCGAAGTTGGAAGCTCAGGCGTCACAAAATCATCAGAAGCCAATAAGGTATAAAATGATAGATTACTGAATAATTCCTTTTGGAAAACTCCAGTTTATGGAATGGTTATTGATGCATTCGCGTTCAGGTTATAACAACCGAAGGCGTCGTATTGCTAGAGGATGCTGATCTTCAAACTTCCGGTGCAAAAGCTACAGCTTGTGCCTGTCTAGCTTCTTTAGCTGCTGCTTCTATTAAAGGTAATGCACCTTATGTAAAATTATACAAGTACCTCTTCTGATTTTCGAAAGGGGGTAACATTATACACGTAAGCGAGGGCAAGTTGGGAATAAAGAAGATGGCATTGTTTAAGATCATAAGGGGGGTTTGTGTAACTTTTTGTAAATATAACACTAATCCCGATTCGCCAATGACAGTGTACAACGAACAAGGAGTTCCCGCCACATTCAACGTCCCAAAAGGAGCAGTACTACCTTTCGGCTCCATGGAAGCAGCTTTGGAGCGCAACGGTTCAACAGAAACCTACAAGTCCCTAATCGAACGCATAGAAACAGCTGAAATCGACGGGGACCTCGACACACTCTGCTCGGAACTCCAAAACCTCATTTCTTCCTTATCCCCACCAAAAGAAACGATTCAAACAATCTCACAACTATTTCCAGAGAATGCCCGGTTAATTGTCCGGTCGAGTGCCAATGTTGAGGACTTAGCCGGAATGTCTGCTGCAGGGCTATACGAGTCAATTCCCAACGTAAGCCCTTCTAATCCTATCATATTTGGCCACGCGATAGGGCGCGTTTGGGCATCCTTATACACTCGAAGGGCAGTTTTGAGCCGGAGGGCCGCCGGTGTCCGTCAAGACGAGGCAGTTATGGCCGTTCTTGTCCAAGAAATGCTATCGCCAGACCTTTCCTTCGTGCTCCACACCCTCAGCCCTACCGACAAGAACAAGAATCTCGTCGAGGCCGAGATTGCTCCCGGGCTCGGGGAAACCCTCGCTTCCGGCACAAGGGGAACGCCGTGGAGACTGGCTAGTGGGAAATTTGACGGGACGGTCAAAACTTTGGCTTTCGCCAACTTCAGCGAGGAGATGGTGGTGGGGAGTGGCGGTGCCGCCGATGGAGAGGTTATGCATTTGATAGTCGATTACAGTAAGAAGCCGTTGACGGTTGATCCCGTTTTCAGACAGCAGGTCGGGGGCAGGCTCGGGGCGGTCGGGTTTTTCTTGGAGCAGAAGTTTGAGGGCCCACAGGATGTGGAAGGGTGTTTGGTTGGGGAAGATGTGTTTGTTGTGCAGACGAGGCCACAGCCTCAGTAGGGGAGATACTAGTTTGGAAAGAATGAATAAGGATGTGGAGAAATGTATAGTTGCTAATGTAATAGAGTTATGGATAATAAGCATAAGTGGAAATTGAATGTATGAAGTTACTACTGTGTAAATGCCCTAATGTTTTAGGGGATTTCTCAATAAAGAATCATGTATAAGTTCTTCATAATAAAGATTCATGTATAAGTCCCTACCTGAATTAGGTATATTCTACACTGCACGGTGTCATCCGTTCAAGTATCGAACACGACACGTGTCATTCATTCAACTATCGAGTTAGCGCTCGGAAAAGTCATCGTGTATTAAAGGTCGACGTGTGTAGATAAAACAGAAGATGAAACAAGATCGTATTTATAGAA
The DNA here is from genome assembly GCA_037501455.1 of Lantana camara. Taxonomy (NCBI): domain Eukaryota; kingdom Viridiplantae; phylum Streptophyta; class Magnoliopsida; order Lamiales; family Verbenaceae; genus Lantana; species Lantana camara. The sequence goes on from CM074865.1 coordinate 2,820,906, forward strand.
AACAATACTACATATAGAAGCCACAAAATGTTCTGGAAAGTTTCTTGAACTGCAGAAAAGACAATGCCTGAATTAAACTGTACAGCTATAAAACCAGAAAGTCCTAATATGGGTGTTCTTCTTCACTTGAGGCCTCACAACTCCTCTTCAGAACTCATCAAAAAGGATCAGGTTGTCGATCATCAACATTTTAACCGTCTGTATTACTGCTCGAACCACCTTCATCGGGCTTGATGATCTGCCCAAACAATTGGAACGAATTCGTGGGGTTCTGCTCCACCGTCTGCAAGAAGGCGTCGTTATTGGCATTGGATATATAGATGTCTGGCCTCGGACTGTTGTCATTGGACGTAGAAACGTCAGCCCTGCCGCCACTGGCGTTGGTTATGAAAAGGTTCGGCCTGGCTCCCTGTAAGCTAGCAGGAAAAGGGGAAAAATTTAGGAGTGCAGGGTTGAGTTGTCCAGCCATGGAGTGAGGGAACTCTATCATTGGGAAGAAATACTCCCCCTCTGGATTCTGGAGAGCTTTCAGCTTCTTCATCGGATGAAATTCGGGATCGAGCAACGGGGTGTAGGAGAGACATTCGACTTGCCAGGGGCTCACTCTGTTAGAGTACTGCTCACATGTAGGCTCATCCCAAGTTACCTGCAATGGAGAAATGATCAATTTGAGCTGCAGAAGGGTAAGATTACCTGCAATGGGAGATGATCAATTCAAGCTGCAGAATGCCAACAAACAAGAACATGGCAATCTTGAAGAATTAGGCATTAGCAATCCAAATATATATCCCAACAAGCAAGAACAAGACAATATCTTGAATGACAATAAATCCAGAATCACAATCCAATTTCCAAATTAAACCATAAACTCCAACTCAACACAATGTAATACAGTAATTGATCAATAAGATCAAGAACCATACCTGAAGCATGCGCCAAGGAGAGCAACGCCACGGCCCGCTATCCGGCACCATGGAAGCCGCGATTTTACCCTCGTACGAAGTCATCCGCGACCCGTCCTCCGACTCCACCGTCATCCTCACCCGCATCCCGGGACTCCAGTATATCGCCAGAGCATCCCTCACCTTCTCCGCCTTCACCACAAAATCAGGCAATCCAAGCCTAGGATAATACACCACCTCAAACACCCTCCCTTTCCCTGCATTCTCAATCACCTCCGAAACTTCACCAACATCCTGACGATCATCTTCCCCAAACCTCCTCGCTCTCCTCACACCAATATACAGTTCCCCCGTCACCTTCTTCTTCATAAACACAACCGAATCTCCAGCAATGAGACGCTTCGCATTAACGAACCTACTCCAACCAGTCGTCAACAAATGCCGGCGAGGCGTGCCGCGGTAAATGTGCCGGAACCCCCACGCATTGTTGTGCGTGTCCTTCAACGTCAGATTCTGCACCGGCGTATCGGCGGCGAAATCCAGCGTCGGGAAAATCACGTCGGCGCAGAACCTCGGGACGGAGAATCCGCCGCCGTTATTCGCGTCGGAAAGCGTCAGAACCTTCGTGAACGAGACCATTTCGTTCTCGTCGTTATTTCCGCCGCCGCGATTCTCCCCGACTCCGAGGTGCAGGCCGCCGCGCGGCAGCGGCTGGAGGCGGATTTTGGCGGAGGCCTCGTCGGAGTTGCGGTTGCAGAGGTAACGAACGGAGAGGACGCGGCATGGAATCATCGGAGTGTCGAGGGAGAAGGCGCGATTAAGGGAAGCAGCATCGCCGGAGCAGTGCTCGAGGTGGCCCTGGGGGAAGTAGTACACGGAGGAGTGGACGGCGGGGACGTAGACGGAGGCGCCGGCGACAGCGCGCCACACGGAGGCGTCCACTTCGACGGCGGCGGAGGTCGACATTGGCGGCGGTGGTGGTGATGGTTGTGATGTATGCATTGTTGTACGTATAGGTCACCTGAGTAGAGGCAGAATCAGCATGGACTGATGATATTTGTAGTGATGTCCCGGAAATGCCCTCGGTTTTGTTATAAAATTACGGAAATGTACGATCTGACGTCATGGACACTATGTGCTGAGTGAAACTCTGCCACGCTCCTGTGCATGCGTAGCCCGCACGCCCTCGTTTAATGATTTATCTCTCTGATATATGATATTCGAATTATAATTTTGAGCAACTGTTATGTTTAGTTCTTAAAATCTTGAATTTGTCACTTTTCCTAAAGTCTCAAAAGTAACAGTTAAGTCTCTCATATTACTAATCTGTTATAAATTAGTTCTTCAACAACTTTTTCAGTGAGAATGTGGTCGGAAATTTTCTCATATACGTCGGGCATACAATTAATAAATGTATTTTGACGGAGCCAGGAGTTGCTAGTAAAATCTATACTTAGAGGGGCGAAAATCCAAAATAAGAGGGCAAAAATAAATTTTTTTTAAATATATATGTAATAAACAAAAATTTTCAAAATTTAGGGGGGGCGAAAATCCAAAATAAGGGCAACAAAAATAAATTTTTTTTAAAATATATAGATAGTAAATGAAAATTTTCAAAATTTAGGTGGAGCGGGGCCACCCCTGCCCCTCGTGGGTCCGTCTCTGCTTATAGTGATACCATTCAAGATCAATAGTACGAATTTTTTCCGGTCGCATTCTCATTGGAAAAATTATAAAGGGGCTAACTTGAAACAGATTAGTAAGATTAGGAACTTATTTTTTAATTTTAAAACTTGAATGATTAAAGTGATATAAACTCGAAACTTTAAGTATTATACGTCAAGTTTACTCTATAATTCTTTTGGCTGAATTAATTTGTTGATTGAAAAAGGATAAATAGCGCGTGGTCTACACGGTGGTATTTGAGATGGGTGGTATGTAGGGACAATGAATGTAGGCGGAAATGACGGAAATACCCACACCAACAGAATTGTCTACGGTCACGTTTCTGATTACTTGCCCACAGAGGCCAAATTATCTGCTACCCACCCGCCTTACAATCCCGGCCAATCACAGGCCTCCACGTGGATGGAGCATTATTCTGCAGTACAAGAACCGTATTGGGTTAGTCTCTTATAAATTTCCCAATTATGATAAGGGTTAATCGTAGCTATGATGCACGTACACTTCTAAAAATATCATTTTGTCATGTCGTGTCATGTCGTGTCGTGTCGGATACCGTATCCGATACTCCTTACGTGAAAAATTCAAGAAAAAATCCGTGTCGCCGTATCCGTATCATGTCGTGTCCGTGTCGCCGTGTCCATGTCCGTACATCAGATAATCATAGTTTTCACCTTAATATTTGGGAATTTTTTTATTTTAATATCTAATCTTTTAAATTTTATATTTTAGTACTTAACTTTTGAATATTGTTGTAATTAAATACTCCCGATCAATAAGAATATGACATGTGTCATTTTTTTTATTGAATGGATTTTAAAATTAGACACTTATGATACAATAAAATTCAATACTAAAGTATAAAATTTCAAATGTTAAGTACTAAAATGCAAAAAGTCTCACAAGAAAATAAGAATAATAATTACAACGATTAATTATCAATATATATATATGATTTAAAAATTATACATATAAGCAAACTATCTTGCGAAAATTGATCACTCTTCTTGTGGTCTCAAGATTTGAATGACGATTTGAAAATACTTTGTGATCTCCAAATTTGGGATAAACCGAATGACGATTTGAAAATACTTCTCAAGGAGGATCAACCTCCCGATTAAGACCTGGGTTTTTTTTTTTTAAGAAAAGAAAAGGAAAAAAAGAATAATTAAATCCCACTAATTTTCTTAAGTAAAAGGGCAAAATACTAAAAGAAAGTAGGGGTAGTAATGGGTGTAGAAGCAGCAGATTACGTTTTTTTTTTTTTTTTTTTTTGACAGCAGCAGATTACGATTGATCCGTTGATTGTTGTACTGGACTTTCAACTCTGCACGGATTTTCCTCCATCCAAATTGGAACCAATATTTCTACATTTTTCAACCAAAAAATTTAAATAAATTAATAACCTTCAACAATTACAAAAAATTAAAAAAATCATTTTCATTATCTTGAGAAACCCTTGTCTATAAGATTCATTTTATTCTTGAATATCTTGATCATCAACCATACTATTAAGATAACCAAGAATTCCTCTTAGTTCATCAATTATAGTCCATAATCATTTAAAGAATCATCACTATAAACAAACAATAATGAAGAAAAAGTGACACCAATGACAAAAATCTCCAATGATTAAAACATTAATACATATAAGAAAGCCAACAAACATTATAAGGTTCTGCACTTCAGTTCTCACTTCTCAGACCAAGACCAAGACCAAGACCAAGACTCAACCAACAACAGACAGAAACAAAACACAACCAGAGCTGACCACACTCAGACTCTGCCTAATGGCATTATTCTCACAACCTCCTCCTCACAGCTGTTGTTGCATAATAATACTTAAAAAGTTCAAAACAGAACCTAAACAGATATATGTAAGGAATAGAAACAGGGATTATTAGTAATTCCACCAGAATTACTCATCTTCAGTTTCAGACTCAGCACTCTGAAGCCACTCCACAAATGGCTTTGCATTCTTCCAGATTGGGGAATCTTTGTTGCCGCCTTTCAGCCCCTTCTCGTACCACCCCACGATGAACTCTTCTTCCAGCATGTCATCGTCGTACAGCTGCTTCAGAACCAGAGCAATCTCCTTGACGGCCTCGGGGCTTGCTTTACCGCATAAAGATTCTATAGCATGGAGTAGATTTGCCTGGGATCCGTCTTCCTTAACAACAGCTGCGATGTATTTCTTCTTCTTCACAACCTCCTTGGCGAATCCTTTTCCGACTCCCTCAAACAGGGCTTCGATTAATGCATCAATAATTTCTTGACGGGTTCCAGACAGGGATTCCAAGAAAGAACTGAGTTCACTCACGGATGAGCCCTTATTGATATGCTCCTTAATCGAGCCAACTAGACTTTCAGACTTAACACCATTTGTCTGTCCATTAGCTTTGGGAGAGGTCTTTCCAGATTTAGGCTTTTTCTCCTCCTTGGCGGAGAGCATGACCATACCAGCTGTGACTGCATTCAACTGCTCCTGAATTGTTTGTTGTGCAGCGATAGCTGATGTGTCAGTCTGCCATTCGACATCATCATCACTGTCATCAGCAGCGGCAGCAGCTTCATGCTCATCTGCTTGGCTTCCAGTTGGAGAGCGATCCTCATCAGAGTGATGAGATTTCTTCTTGCTGGATGTTTTGGAGACTGCTTCTTTGGAACTCCCAGATGCACCCTTTTTCTTTGCAGCAGCCTCTTTCTTGAGCTTCTTCATTTCTTCATCAACTGCTTCTCCTTCCTTGAGTCGCTCTTTCTCAGCCCTCCTCATGGCTTTCTTGTCTTTCGATCCTTTTTTCGACTCAGGAGGATTTTTAAGGATGAAGGTTGTGAGTTTGTCCCTCATGTCCACCTCAGAGATGAAACCACAAGCAGCACATTTGAGATTGATCATTTGTGATTTCGTGATAATGACTTCAGTTTCAGGGTTCCCACAGCCATAACACTGGACAAACTTCTTGATGAAGTTTTCAAGAAGTCCAGCTAGTTTTGCAGTATCATGGGCCCCATTGACATGGGAAGTTCCAGTTTTCTCATCAAACTTGGATTGAGCCCCCAGCTCGCAGCCAAAGTACTTGGTTGTGTAAGAAGCAGGCCTGCCCAAAGCCTTTGCAATGTCGACCATATTGACTACATTGGTCTTGATGCCGTTCCCACGCCCCTCAATTTTTGTTATCATTCTGGGCATCTTATACCTGTAGAAGGCATCATCTTTGTTCCCAGCACCAATATTTTGCAAAGCCATTTTTTCTTAAAGATTAAGAGAACTTAATCAGAAGGGAACAAAGCTTTCTTCTTCGACGTCACCAAATTTCCTCAGACTGGCAGCAGGCCGTATATAGTGGCAATCAGTGCTCTCTGTGTCGTATTCACGGTGTGGTTCGAGATGCATGCAGCCCACTTCAAGACAAGAATGTCTATCCTTTTTTCTTGAAGGACAGTACTCACCAAGCAACCCGATTGACAATAAAAAGAAGGATGCCTGTTCAGACATAAAAGAAATTTCTGACTTATAGAACTCCACTTTGGCTGACGATACCTACCCCAAGTATACACGCCACGGCCTGGAAGAGATGAAAGTGTTAGAAATGTTTCCAATGAACACAAATTGTTCTAATTACACTGCTTAGATTCAAAAGCTCATTCAGAGCATTTAAAGATAACAAATACAGCTACCGACACAATAGAAACTTTAGCCAATCACAAAAGCATAAACAGCTACAATCAGGCAGAGAGCTTTCAACTTTTGATCAATACTACAAATAACTGCAAGCCGTCCTCCAAATAAATAACTAATTTGATCACAAAAAAGCCATGCTATGTAAAATCTGTAATCCGCCACATTCAAATACTCGACACAATCACACTTAATCCGAACTTACAGACCCTCAAGACAAAATTACCATTAGTCCCCTACTTAATTCAACAATTACCATTAATCACCTACTTAATTCAACGAAACAGGAAAGCGTGTTACTTCAAAGAGTTTCCAAAATCCAGAACCACAAATCCCAGACCGATTAAAAATCACAAACACAAAAACATGTTCCACAGCATACATCAAAATCATAAGCAAATCAATCAGCAAAAATTCACATACAGTCGCGAAATCAGATCCGAAAAACAAAAGACAATATTTTTCCCCCAAAAAACCATCATCCACCAAAAACCCAGATTGATCCCCAACCAACATCCCACAAAAGTCAAACCACACACCCCCTCATCCCAATCCCAACCAAACCAACCAAAAAAAACCCATCCCGTGCAGATCTAATCCCGATTAATAAACAAAACCAGCTAAATCCCACCAGTAACAAAACCACACCCGATCAGAAACACAAACACAAAAACAAAAACAACCCAACAAATCTCCAACAAAAACACGCAGATCCAACTCAAAAAGACGAGGAATCCAAAATCAAGGGTTTTCGGAGATACCTTGCTTGAATTGAGAGGAGAAGGAAGCACGAGTGAGGATAAAAGAGGGTGGAGAACCGTTTACGTTAGCCGTATAGAGCGAGTGGTTGAGGAAATAGGGAGAAAGAGAGGTATATATAGGGGGAAGAGGAAACCCTAGCAATGAAGGATTAGGGCAAAGTAAAAGATGGAAAGAGAGTGGCTGCACAAAATTACAAATATCACAACCGCCTTTCTTGTTTCTCTCTCTTTCTAGATTTTTATTTCTTTTTTTCTCATTTTTATATAAATATTGTACTTTTCGATTATTTTATAGGTAGTTTGAAATAACTCCCCCATCAGTTTAAAATATTTTTATTTTACTCCCCATAAAATTATACAACATAATAAGATATAAATACGACATTAGAAAGTTTTAGTACTATATTTTGTGAAAATTATACAACATATTTTGAGAGGTATTTTAAGTACTACATTATATGAAAATTATACGATATTTTGTCAAAATTGGAAGTAAAGTAAAAATATGATACCCAATTGGGGATTTATCTCATATTACCCGTTTGTTTTTATTGTGATTTTTATTAGTATATCCGACAAAGTATTCGAGTTTTTAGGTAATTCTTTTGGGGAAAATTTTGAATGACAACTAGCCATTTTTTAATTAATTGAATTTTTTTTTCATGAACAACAATGTTCAAAATGGAGTTTAATCTCATTTGAGGACAAATCGGACCAAATCACAACTACGACGATTACACTAGCAGTCAAATTTTAAGTCACGGTAACCAAATCAGTCATCAGATATGTAGCAATATTCAAACTAGTATAGGTTAGTGATTTATTCTCAATTAGGATAAATATGAAAGACTTACTACTTTAATTCGGATTAATTGTAAAGAGTCCAGATTACAATAAAAAAATTAATTGATCGCTTTAAAAAAGTAATAACAACGGAAAAAAATAGGATGATGTTGAAATTGATAAGATCATGATTTGTCGTTTGTTTGTATACATTTTCTCCTTTTATAATTCTAAATAAGGTTAATCTTTTTCTTTAAACAACAACTAAAAAAATGACACATATTTTATACTTATTGACTGAATTTATAATTGAGCATTTAAGTAAAATACGTATTTTGCACTTATTGATTATATTTAAAATTAAACACTTAAGTGAAATAAATTGATTATATTTGAAATTAGACACTTAGGTTAAATAAAATTCAAGAGTTGAATATCGAATTATAAATTTCAAAGATTAGATATTAAAGTAAAAAAACAATCCAAATGTTGGCGATAAAAAATTGACTAGTAGAATCGGAACTACATAATTTAATGTGAATTATTTCCTCTAATATCATAATTAGAATACAAATGGGACACAAATTCATAATTAGAGTAGTTGAACAAATTGAATAATCATCTTGGAGGTGGCAAGTCTGGCACGAAAACTTGACCATTGGCCCAATTGACAAAGATTTCTAACCATTCATCATAAATGGCACAATTAGACAAATAACTAAAACATAGAAGTCTGAAAACCTTAATACAATCGAAATCAACATAGGATAAAAGTCGACTTGAATCAAACTGACATAAGTCCATACTAAACAACAGCAATAAGTCTGCTGATGCATTAACAACAATCCCAGTTGCAATGCTTATTTAAGATAGAAGTCTGAAACTAAGAGACACACATATACCATAAAGATAGCATCTTGAATCAACAAGATTAGTGTCATCAACTTAAAGAAGACAACTGCTTTCCCTCCGGAAAGCTAAAGCAGAGCAGCTCGTATCTGACCAATAGTACACGGTGAAGTAGGACAGCTCGTATTTCAACCAATTACGTGTGCGAATCTTCGTATTGTCTCACCTTATATGGCAGTTTCTCCTCCACTCCTGATAATTTCAGCATTACTGCATACCCTAGACGTGAGGAGAAACAGTTATAACATCGAATTAATATCAAGAGAGAATATTTTGAAATAGGTACAGCTATGTATTGTGTGGAAATAACCAACCTCGACGAAATCCCATCAGTTTTTTTTGGCAACATAGTCTGAGCGGCACAGTCCGGGGCGAGCCCGCGCGCACCAGTGCAGGTTATCCGCTCCATCCCTGCACTGGAATTGGAGAAGTTGATTGATTGCTATTCAGAATCTTCGTAGTATTCTCCATCAGAAAGCTCATCAAAAGCCCGAACATCTAATTGGTAACGGAGGATTCCTCCAATTCCTCCAAAACCTCGGCAGAACTGAGATCCCTCTTGAGATTTGTTGGTTACAAACTCAAGTGTACAACCGAATGCTCTATATTCATTGGCGAACCATTCAAGCAGTGACATCTTGTCCTTAACCTCCAATTCAGCCTTTGTAGCAGGATCCCTGAAGTTATCCTGATTATTCTCCTGCTCCTTGTTGTAGTGCTTTATGATGATTTCACCAGTAGAGGTATTCTTCAGCGTATACCTAGTCATGTCAAGATTTTCCCACACAATAAGTGTCTCCACGGCCCCCATTTCAAGAACTTTCAGTGTGTCATCAACTCCAAACACATACTTGCCAGTGTCCTGACTAATCTCCTCGAAATATTTGCCGATCAATTTCTTCTCCTGAATAAATTTCACATTGGACAGGATCTCAGCTGACAGCTCAATGGCCTGATTGAAGCCATTTTCCCCTCCATAGGAAACATCCACAACATTCAAGATCTTTGCCTGTAGACGAGGATCAAACATATCAGATTGACTCAGCTCTGTCTTGAAGTCAGCTGAACCAGCAAGTATTAGTCCTGCAACATTAGGCTGACTTGTCTGAGTATTGATGTAAAATTGAGTGGCAAGCTCTGCTGTTTTCCTGACATAATTGTGGCGCTTCTCCATACGAAGACGAGCAAAACGCAGAGCAGATTGCCCTCCTCTTCCATGCTTCTTAGGAAGGTCCACAGAGAATTTGTGAAGAATCTCCCTTGTATTACCACTCAATGTTCCAAAAAGTGTTCCATTACCATCCATAATGATGAAGCCAAACTTGTCATCAGATTCTAAAAGTTCATTAAGAGCTTCAGTGTGGAACTTGTTGTCACAGAGATAAAGAGATGCATTTATAGGCCTGAATGGCTCAAAGTCAATTGTTACTTTCTTTTCCTTTCCATCTTCAGTAACAATGGTTCCAGTGTAGAGCACAAGTCCATTTGGAGGAACCTTGTTGTACAGCTTCAGTCTCTGCTGGGCAGATGTGATAGCACCTAGAACAGATTGGCGGTTCACTCTGCTTTTGATGTTGGATGCAGTTCCAAATTCATCTCCAAGCATCTTAGTAACACGAGATATTTGATCACGAGGAGGCATGATAAGAGAAATCATACTTGTTCCATTGCCTCGAGCAGCTTCCAGTGCCTTGATGAGCTTCTTGATTTTCCATATCTCAATGTTCTTATCAGTTTCATGTCCATCGGCCATTGTTTGTGGAGATTGAACTTGATGCTGCAAAAATCCTAACCGAACTAAACACAGAAATAATTTAGAGCATATAAACACAATATATGCAGCTGAATATCTTTAAAATCAATATACAATGTCAGCCATCTCTGCAAGTCAGACATGCTAATGTACACAAGTGCAGAACTCACAACCTGGATAATTTATAAAAACAACTCATCACAATTTTTTTGAAAAGGCTAAAAATCCCATTAACACCACCTATATATAATGAACATCCAACAATGTTTTTCTGCATATAATCAGCCCAGAAAACAACAATCCAAATTACAAAATCATCTGTAATTACAACTGGATCCTATCATCCTAATTATAAAACCAACCGGTGTACATCAACATCAGTTATGCCTCGACGCAAGAGATCCCGATATCAAACAATCACGCAGATTGAGCTACAAGTGCATAAAAAATTCCAGCCTGACAATAATTTACCGTTTCAGAGCTATGAAGATGTTAAACACAATTAAACTTCACCTCAATTTTCTAATGCTCCAAAATTTCACACATGTGAAACCCATCAAGGAAAATACAAAACAATAAACAAAATCCGAACTGCAAAATTCGAAGAAACATAGATTAACACGTTAAACCGTACATGAAACGCCAGAAATCCTATCCAATACCCCTTTTTCTTCAGATCGACGCAGCCGATCAACATACACAAAAGACAAAAACCGATAAACCGTACATGCACCACCCCGCTCATCGAATTACAATCAAACAAAAACCAAACAAAATCAAAACAAAAAGCGATCGATCAGAAGCAAGCACCATACCAATTCACACACACACCAAAAAAATACCAATCAAACCAGAAAAACACATAAATTAAACAGCAAAACCGCAAAATTCAGATAAATACCTCGACGATAATAGCAAAAGCTGAAGATCTTGACGCAGCGGAACAAAAACAGCCTAGAATGAATGCAGAAGACCAACAACTATATATATATGAGAGCAAATAGGAGAAAGAAAAACCCTAATTCCAAACGGAACCGTAATTCACCACAAAAATAGATGGCCGAATCAAACTACGCGATTTTATTTTGTTTTTGAGGAATAATATTATTTTTTTTCTGCCCAATTTGCCCCCATCTCAATAAACAGAAAGGACTACTCTAGTAGCATAATACCGAGTCCTCTTTCGTAATTTTGCAGCTCCAAACTTGGTAATATTGGTTTCACTGGGATTAAAATTTGTTGGATTTCCAATTTTTCATTATGTGAATTTTTACTTAATAAATCGTGATGAATATAAATTACTGTAGGTATCAAACACGCCATTAACGTTAATAGTTTAATTAATTATTCTTTTAAATATGTATTAATTATAAATTATTTATTTATAGTAATATTAGTTTGGTGAAAACTCGATTTAATTTAGAAAATACAAATTGTTTGTGAGTATTTTTAAGATAATAATTAAAATAGGTACAAAAGTTTGTTACTATTTGATAAGAACACGTGGGGTGTGCTGCAAAGGAGAGGAAAAAAGAAATTAAGCCAAATGTCACATTTTAATATTTTTTATTATTTTTAATATTTTTTGGTTCTTTGGACTAATTCTACTTTGCCCAGAAGTTTCTCACAGCTGCATGTTTACGCGGTAATTCTATTTTTTTTTTTTTTTTTAACATACGCACACCCATATTATTTCATAAATGATTAGTTTCTCGTATTTTAAACTTTAAAGATCGTATTTATAGAATTTAAGATTTTAAAATAATTTATTATTATTATTATGGGTAAGAGAGATCCAATCCAAATCAATTAAATTTCCATAATTTCCAAAAACTCCTCGAACCGAGTATTTCACAAAATACACTTGGATCGGATATTATGCTCCGTTTTGGTCAATTTATTAGCTGTTACATTCCGCATCCTTCACTATGTTCGATTTTAGCTTCCCACAATATGTGTAGAACGATTTTGATCGTATCTTCTACTATTATTTGTCATTTCGTTAGCAGTGATACTTGATCTTTTGATTGTCCAATAAATATATAGACATTGTAAGAAGGACTCGTCGGAAGTGTTTTTGACGAAAACCCTCTAAGGTTTCATTTACTTTTGTTAGGATGGTTTTTGCATGTTAGGATAAGAGAGTATAATATTCATGTTATAATTATTATTTCAGTTGTTTACTAATCATGTTTTGTGTATATGATTTTTCATGTAATTTACTTTTATATGGTAAATAATGGAGGTTTTATTAAAATTACTCAAATGTCCTCACTTTTAATATGGCAATCGGAGAGTCTCTTTCCCAACAAATTTGTAATTGTGTGGAATATGTGGGCAAAGTAGTCTTTTTTCATCCCTATGTTAATTCATGACTTTTATCACATGCCAAAAAGACATGTGATATATACTTTTTGAAATCACGCACAAGTTACAGACCGGAGCTTTTGACCAAAATCAGCCCACATAAATTGTAAACAAGAAATAAGGGGAGATTATCGTACATCCCTGCCATAATCCTAAACTTACACGTGTCTTAATCCAACTTGGGCTTTGACCAAACTTTAGTAAAGTGGGTTATCAACCCTAACTTTAATCGATTATGGGCTTGGTTAAATAACCCGATGGTTTATCAACAATCTAAAATGATGGTTTTTAATGGGAGATCTTCAATGTCATCTCTCGTCGTCTAATGTAGCACAATTTCATAAACCATTTCAATTTTAATTTTATGAAAGATGCATTTCTGATACAAGCATAAATATTTTACGAAGTCCAAGCAGCTCAGCAACGTCGATGGACACATTTCCAAGCTCATAGAGTAACCATTTTAAATACTCTCTGATTCGTTCCACCTTATTCTTTTCGATATGCATAAAATCATATAAAATATTAGTGTATGAAATAATTTTTAATCATTTAAATAAATGAGAGAATCATATATAAATAAGTGGATGCCGGTGACTTTTCAAACTGATAAAATAATGTTTATATTTTCACATAATTGACAAAAATTAGGTGGTGTTCTATTGTGTGAATTGTTCTTGCTTGCTTCTCAAAATATTATTAGAATAGTATAGCAATAAAATAAAATTAAAATGGACCACTTTCTTGCCATTATTCACAATTATTTGATTGTAAGTCGAACCCATACGTGGTACACATACATTGAATCCTAATAACCGATATGTGGCTCAATTCATAAAGTCGAGCCTCAAAACTTAGAAAAATAAGCTGGAAATTATTTAAATAATTCTAATTTTAGTTTAGTGCAATTAATATATATTAATCAAGTTGCAACCAATATAGTTGATTGTATCAACCACAAAATACATTTAATAGCTACAAATCCATACTATTATATTTTATAACGGTATTTAATTTTAATTGTATAATTTTGACTATATAAAATTTTATTTTTTTGATTGATCTTTATTTTATATATTTTTTAATTATAGAAGAAAGTAGTAATCAAGAAAAGTAATTATTTTTTGTAAAATTTGTAATATACTTTTATGCGTGAATAATTTTTAAATTATACATATTTTTACTAAGGTATATAAATGTTATTGATTGAATAATTACTGAACGATTGTCCCTAATTATTCTGCATATTTATATATCTATAATAGCTAATATCCTACCGAACTATTTTGCTTAGGATAATAAAATTTTTGATCTAACAACTATTATTAATCACACATCCACCGCAGAATTAAGGAGATATTTAATATTATTATTAGTTATGGTTTATAAATAGCTACAAATCTATACTATTTTATTTGATAATGATGTTTGATTTTAATTGTATAATTTTGACGGAATAAAATTTTATAATTTTCTTAAATATTTAATTTGATAGAAAAAAATATGATTGATTGATCTTTATTTTATGTGTTTTTTAATTATAAAAGTAAGTAGTAGTTGAGGAAAGTAATTATCTTATGCAAGATTTATAGGGGTGGTTTGCAAACTCTACCCAATAAGTAGAAGTTAAAACAGAAGGGAAAGCTATAAAAACTTCAAATATTAAAAGGGACGAGTGTTTAGGGAAAAAAAAAAAATGATAAGTAGAAAATTAATCAGTTGAGTATTTTGGAGAAAAGTTGATAATCACTTTTAATTTATACTAAGTTAGTAATTTATCCTAAAATATTTCGAAACATTTTTTAGATTATAATTTGATTTAAATATTATATTAATAAAAAAGTTATTATAAATTTATGTAAGTTTATTTATAATTAATCAAACATAGAATTATTTTATATATATCTTTATTTATAAATTTATAAAAATTAAGAATAGAGAAAAGATATACCTATAATTACAGATTTTTAGTCATGAGTTTTTTTTTTTTTTTAGATTACAGAATTTTGATTAAAAAAAACCTATAATGAATAGAAAATGAAAACGTGTAATGGACATATATAAAAATTAGAGTTTTATTTGTATATAAAAGGTTACTTTAAGAATATTAATGTTTTAATAATGATATTATTGTCAAAATAGAATTTTAAATAAATCTAAAAAGTAGAATCCAAAAGCATGTGTTTTTTTATTTTGGCTCATTTCTTCTTAAATTAAGCAGTATTTAGTTTTCCAAACACCTCAAAACTGCTTAAAATAAACACTTATCACATAAGATAAGTAGAGTTTGCAAATACTCCCCTAATATATTTTCCATGTGTGAATACTTTTTAAATAATATATATATTTTTATTAAGATATATAAATGTTGAGTAATTAATAAATAATCGTCCCTAATTATTTTGCATGTTTATATATCTATAATAGCTAATATCCTGCCAAATGATCTTGCTTAGGATAATAAAGTTTTTAAACTAATAACTATTATTAATCACATATCCACCCTATAGTTAATTAAGGAGGTATTTAATATTAGTTACGGTTTATGAAGTAAATTAAGGTAATAGAATTTGACTTTAACCATAATTCATTTATTATTTACAAAAAATATGTATTGTATAGATTATCTTTTCTTCTATATGATTTAATTATTTATTTAAATTATCCTATATATTAATTCCATGCATCGCACGAGACTAGTGTTTAGAATAAGATCTAGACTGGTTGGTAGTAATATATAAATATATATATTCTTCTTTTTATGTGTTTTCCCATTCCCTAATTTATTGAATTCAAACACTGCATAAAAGCCCAAATGAATAATTTCTACTTATAAAATGTTGTGTCTTATTTCAACTAAACTAGGTGACTTTAACAATGATAATCTACAATCAGATGCATGTATCAAGTGACAAATAATGCAACTCCAGGGACAACAAATCTACAATCTCAATATTGATATTGTAATGTTCCATAAAACACACATACAAATAAATAATTTTGGTTAATTAACAAGATCATATCATTTTACAGCTATTATCATTTTATATTATTAATTTTTTTTGTTCGGTAACAGAGCCTAACCAACGTTACATGCTGCTCTCATCTTCATCAATCTCCTCAAGCTCTCTTGGTTTTGAGCATAAAATCTCTTTCGTTAATTTTTGAGGTAAGTTAAACGTACTTTAATATGGTATTAAAGTAGGCTATATCCTGCATTTAAATTCGACATTTCGGGTTAATCTCGATTGTTTGGGCCTCGACGTGGTGGAAGTGTATATACCTGTCCCACATAGATATATTAACAAATCATGAATATGATAACCTCATTTCATCGCCTAACTTCAACCGAGCAAATACTTTTATAGTGAGTGACGTTCAGTATACGAAAGAATAAAATTAATGCAAGTCAAAAGAAAGAATTAAAATAATTCAAAATAATAATATTATCTAAAAAGTTATGATATATGGATACGAACACGACATGGATACGATGATATTAATTATTTTTTAAAAAATTTTATATAAAAAATATCAAATTCGATATTCGATACGAATATCCAGTATAATATAATTTAATAAAATAATAATGTCCAAAAGTCCCAAGTCTGTCTGAACCCGCGTTCATAATTCTTCGACAAAAGTAAGAAATAAAATGAATTAATATTTGCCTTTTTTCTCTCAAAATTCTCCATTTTCAGCTCCAACGTCGCAGCCCATCTTGAGTTCATTATCCTCAGCTGTCATCTATAAAAGGCAGATTTTGAAATCATACTCGAGTTTGAATTCAGGGTTCTTTTCTTTTTTCCTCTTTTTTCTGTTTGAGCAAGGAAAAGAGGGAAAAATGTTGAGGAGTAGGAGCAGTGGGAAGGTCTCTGCTAAATGGATTCCCATTTTCTCGATTTGTTTCTTCTTCCTCGGCATGATTTTCACCAACAAGTATGTAACGTTCAAGAATTTCGATTTTTCTTTGTAATTATTTGGTGAGCTGGATTTTGAGCTGTGGCGATGTTGGGATTGATTGATCTGGGTTTTTGCAGGTTGTGGGCACCTCTGGAATCGAATAATCAGCTCATAACTCAGCAGAGAAGAGACCAGGAGCTGCAGATCGTCTCTGAGGACAGCAATACTAAGAAAAAGGTTTAATCTTTATGTCTTAATGTTGGAATTTTTATGTTGAATCTTGTAATTTCGCCTTTATTTCCCCTTTTTTGGAAGTGGGGTTTGGGGGTGGTCTTCTCTTTATGACTTGGATATGTTTGAAGTCCAAGTCTTAAATTTTCGATGTTTGAAAATTTCTTGGTTTTTGAAATTTGAATCTTAGAGATTTGTAATTTTCGGATTTTTTCATTTCAGTGTCCTCTGAGGTATAAATTTGCAGAATTTATGTCTGATGCATTTGCATTATATTAATATGATAATATCTATGTATGTCTGTATGTATGTCTATGTATTTATGTTCTCTTCAAGATTGAACATACTCCTGTCTTTAGGTTTCTACATATAGATTCTGGTTTATCTGTCGAGGTTCAAACTTTGAAGCATTCCGTTTGTTTGTACGACGTGTGGCGGATTGTTCATCAGTCTTTAATTGTGTGTTTTTTTCAATAGAAAGCTGGAGATCAAGACAAGGATGTAATGAATGAGGTTTACAGAACCCATGAAGCAATTCAGTGAGTTCCATTACAATTCCCTAACTTTAATGAAGCTTGTGCATGTTCAAATGCTTTTAGTTCCAAATTTAACTCGGATGTCGTTACAGGTCTTTGGACAAGACAATCTCGATGCTTCAAATGGAGCTTTCTGCCTCTAGAAGTGCTCAAGAAAAGGCGAAAAACGTCAAGTCATCTGTAAATGCTTCTACTGAGACACCTCCAAGAAAGAAGGCATTTATGGTAATTGGCATAAATACAGCTTTCAGCAGTAGGAAAAGGCGTGATTCTGTTCGAGAGACCTGGATGCCTCAAGGTTAAATACCTAAGTTGTAATGTAAATTGAATTATGATTATTGTTTAACTTACAAATATATGATTTGATCAGGAGAGCAGCTTCGAAAATTGGAGCAAGAGAAGGGGATCATTGTAAGATTTATGATTGGTCACAGGTAAACAGTTCACCCATAATAATGGAGATATGTTTTTTTTTTTTTTTTTTTTTTTTTTTACATTGAAAAATAAAAATATATTTGGTTTTATTTTGAGCTAACAATATAGTTATATTTATTGATTCGAACAGTGAAACATCAAACAGCATATTGGACAGAGCTCTCGATTCTGAGGAAGCTCAACATAAGGACTTCATCAGGCTGGTAAAAAGAATTTAGCGCAATAAATGCCCTTTTCTCACTAAAAGAAAAAGAATAAAAATTTATATTTTACGTCTAAAAATCTTAAATATTATAGGAGCATGTTGAGGGATATCACGAGCTTTCTGCTAAGACAAAGATCTTTTTTTCCACTGCTGTTGCTATGTGGGATGCCGATTATTATGTGAAGGTTGATGATGATGTCCATGTTAATTTGGGTATGATATCAGTATTGCAGGGCCATCTATTTACCTTCATTTGTTTTTTGTGTTAAATAAAAATAGTGATATGGGACTCGGTCACTCGGCTAATCAACATGTTTTGCTCGTATAGGAACACTTGCTGCGACTTTAGCTCGTCATCGATCAAAACCGAGAGTTTACATTGGTTGCATGAAATCTGGACCAGTTCTTTCCCAAAAGTAAATCCTGAATCATTTGTTTATATTGATAAGTTTGTGGCAACGTATATTTTGTAATTAGATATGTTTGTGTAGGAATGTTAAGTACCACGAACCAGAGTCCTGGAAATTTGGAGAAGAAGGAAATAAATATTTCAGGCATGCCACTGGTCAAATTTATGCCATTTCAAAGGATTTAGCCACTTACATCTCGATTAACCAGTACGTTTTTGCATTTTTTTCATTTTTTTCCGTTTCCTTTTTACATATTTGACCTGAGATTATTATTATTATTGTTGCAATTTTTTATTAGGCCAATACTTCATAAGTATGCGAACGAAGATGTGTCGCTCGGTTCTTGGTTCATCGGTCTTGAAGTTGAGCACATCGATGAGCGCAACATGTGTTGTGGCACTCCACCAGGTTTCATCTTTAAGCCCATTTATTTTAGCCTTTAAAGATTATCTAACTAGAGCAATTACATAACTAAACTGCAAAATGAATAAATATTTGCTTCGATGAATGCGTGGAAACTTCGTTCAATCACCTGAAGTCCGTTATTTGCAATGCCGCATGATTTTTTGAGGTGCTTTATTTTATAGACTTCGCCATAAGTTGCCATGGAAGTCCGGTGTGTTCGAAATTAGAAGTTGATAAAATATATTTATTTTTTTTTGGTTCAAAGAAGTTGATAAAATATGAAAAACTGAAAATTGGTAAAAGTTGCCAAAAGAAAGTGAAAAGTTCAAAACAACTTTTAAGTTCGGGATAATTACAATGAACTACCTAATCACACAAACTTCCTTGAGTTTTGAGAAATTACAGAACTCCCCAGCAATAGAAGTTACATCACATCTGTATCCATGAATTCTGAAGGAGTCATCGTAAACTTCTATGGATATGCAACTTTGCCTTTGCAGTTACTGATCAATATTTAACTTTAAATTTATGAGTATAATAGCATTTGCTATGCAAATCTTAGAGTATGTCAGGGGAAGTTTTTGTAATTTCCCAAACCTTAAGTGAAGTTTGTGTAATTAAGCCAAACTCATAGTATACCAGTGTTATTACCCCTTTAAGTTTCGCAAATAGCACCACAATATGATTTAGCAAAATCCATATATATAAGTAACTTACAAACAAAGGAGCTTAATGTTCTTTTTTTTTTATCATACATCTTTAATTTCAGATTGTGAATGGAAGGGACAAGCTGGAAATGTATGCATCGCCTCGTTCGATTGGAGCTGCAGCGGAATCTGCAAATCAGTAGAAAAGATGAAATTCGTACATGAACAGTGTGGCGAAGGCGAGGATGCGCTTTGGAATGCTTTATTATGAAACTTCCTTGCACAGAAAGACAAAGGCTGACGAAAATGAAATCTCTTCATTTTCTTTTTTGATTATCTATGGTAGCCGGATTCTTTTTCCCGGCGTGGCGAAATACGTGTAGAGCTTCGAGATAGCGTGGTTTTGGAGCTAATATCTTGATTGACAGTATAACAACACACAATTTTAGAATAGAGATGTTGTATTTTTGCAGATTGTAGTTGTGATTTACAATTATTATTATTATTATTATTATTTGTTGTAAGTTTCATTTTGAGCCTATTATTTTGGTGGGAATTTGTGATAATTTGAAAGATTTCAGAAATTATTTTTTTTTTTAGTGATAATGTTGATGGTTGAATTGGATAAGCAGTCCAATGGTAGCTTGTGAAAGTGCTTTCCAAGTTGGTTGGATTGTCAATTCTTGAACCCTAAATTGGGAATGTAAATCACTCATGGTTTGCATGACCAAGTCTTGTTATATAGTCCCTCAATTAGGTTTGGATTTAATGGAGTAATAGTTTGCTGTTTTATTTATGATCATCATTTACCAAACAAGACTTCAATGGCCTCCTTTCTTGGTTGTTTCAACTAATGTTTCGGGGTAATTCTAGTCCCGAGTCTGGATCTACTTCGCTTAATTCTAGCCTAATGAAAGAATTAACGTATTACAATTATCATTTGATTGTTGTAAGGTTAGGGAGAATGATCCATAATATAGCAAGCGACTCAAGATCTATGGTTATGTGGAAGAAATTCATCAATCCTTAATAATGTCAGAAGTTTGAATCATGATTTTATGTATGGAGCACGTTAAAATTTCAGTTCAAATATTCCTTCCTTTCAGGTGATTATAATTTACTAAGGGGTTAATCACCGTTATTAATGGTGGATGCCCTAGTCACGAGAATATGACCACTACGGGACACGAACACAGTAATTTAATTTTTATAAAAAAAATTAACACGTGAGAGGCGTCTAACGCTAGACTCTAACACAAGTTTTTGATATAATATGAAAAAATAATAAATTAGAGATTTTTTTGTGGTCAAAAGGGATCCCAAAAACAGAAAGATTATAAATCAGTTTCAAATAGATGGATCACAACATGAGGAGACTTTAGTCCATTCCATCTGATTCAAAGATTGATGACCGAATTTAACTAAGACGTCTACGTTTCTACGAATGTGTAGGAGACGATATTGCCAAAGCTTAATGCAACAATAATCAATGGTATATCAATCTTTTTATCGCGCCCTATAGCCACTTATGATCAAAAGTCAAAACAAAAAGAAATTATAGATTTACTCATAAAGTACAACCATGGCCCTTTAAGCATGAGGGGAAATTAAAAAAAAATAATTAATGTTCGTACTTTCTTTGTAATTCAAACATCTCCACGTTTGCTTGTCTCTTTATTAATTGAATCGTAGTTATTTTAATTTTAGGGAAAAGTAAGATTTCTTCATCATCTTCATTGGTTTCCACTAACCTATAGGGATCTTCTTCTTATAAACTTTAATAATTATGATTAATTATATAGTAATAGTGGGGAGTGAAATAATTGTAGCATGCCAAAATGCAAATTGAAATATTGTTTCAACTTTGTACATGTGCCCAACACTAAAATCTGCCCAAATCAAATGTTGGGTCTCATGCCCACAATACATGCATTTTTTATTTTCTATTTTTAATTAGAGCTTCTTTTATTATTATTATTTTCTTGAAATAATTCGAGAGAGAATTACAGTGTCGTACTTTGATGTTTGTTCTGATTATAAAAAAATTATTTGAAATTTGAGAAATTAGGAAGATCTCATTTGAGTAATGCAAGATGAGACTAACACTTGACATTATAATTTATAAATATAGATTTTAAATAAATATATTAATCTACAAGTGTTGGGAAAAAGTAGAATATCTGAAATAAAATTGGAGCAATTACATTTAGGTCCCCTGAGGTTTATCATAATTACAAATCAGTCCCCCTTGTTTCGGAAATTACATATTAATCCCTAATTCTAACGGACCGTTTGAGGTCCCTGGGCGCCGTTAGTATTCTGTTAATTTTGAAATTTGAATTTCCAAAAAACATTACAGAAAAGTCCCTGAATTATGAATTTTCTTACAAAACGACCCTTAACTAAATCACATCAACAATGTAGTCTCTAAAATTCAGGGATGTTTTCAGAAATTCAAAATTCAAATTAACGGAATATTAATGGCGCCCAGGGACCTCAAACGGTCCTTTAGGATTTGGGGGTAATATGCAATTTTCGAAACAAGAGGGGCTGATTTGTAATTAGGACAAATCTCAGGGACCTAAATGTAATTGCCCCAATAAAATCAAAATGTTGATAAATTAATTGTCAAAATTAGTGATACGGGCAAAAGGGGGTCCCACGTGTACTTTTGGCACGTGCCGATCACATGCTGATAAATGTAGGTGTCGGTAAGTAGGACGCGTGTTCCACCGCCATTCATGTGACATATTTAAGTTGCTAATTAAAGAATTAGTTACATTTATTTCTGTATGTATTTTTGTGCGAAAAGAATAATTATTTATGATGTAAGTAATATTTTTAAAAATATTATTTTAATTAGTGGTGTAGTATCGAATACTTGTGTTAGAGATTGCGTCTAACACCCCTCACATAAAAATTTTAAAATTTTTTTGTATCGTCTTATTTATATCTTGTTTTGTCCTATTCGTATATGCGTATTATAACTAATTATTATTCATTAAAAGGTTGTTTTGGCTTTTAAAAGTGGAGGCAAAAGGTTTGTTGCCTTAATCAAAGGGCATAAATATGATGACCAAAATAAATGAGAGGCCTTAATGACCAAAACACTCAAAATTCTTTTTTTTTTTTTTTTTTGGGATTCAACCGTAAAACTTCTTGTTAACTGGTGATTATTCGTGTATTCAAAAACTCAAATACGAGACAACGAAACCTTCAAAATTAGGACTGTATCCAGATATTCATGTAGGGGACAGTGTAGTTAAAATTCTTGTAGTTGAAACCTTTAATTTTCTTGTATTTGTCCATATATCCATCAAGAATGCCATTCCAGTAATAATTCTGTGATGATAATGTGTAGTATTGATATACAACTGTGGTTTCTCTTGGGTTGAAGCTGGATCATATCTGCTGATTAATATATTGTTGCTAGTTACTTGAACGTTTCCCTTTTTTTTTTTTAACGAAACCGATCAGAAGCCGTAAGAAATTTAACGAGGACCCTCATTATTAATTGAACTAGAAACAAAGTATACTACGGACTAATCTAGTCATCAAGCAAGGAGAACGTACATAAATATTCACAAAGAAAATGAGACATGAATAATCTCGCACCCTTATTAAAGATAAAATTAGTCTCATTCGAGGACACACGTAACCCCAACATTGCTACAACAACCAAGCTAGTACTTAAATCCCCGACCACGACAATCGAATCAAACACGAAATCCTTAATAAGGTTTAGATTAGCTTGAATCAGTGGCTTCCTTTGTGGTTTATTATATGTAATATGAGCTAGGGAAACGCCATGATAAGCAGCATCTTTTAATGCACAATAATTTCACTTCGAGACCTGAGTCTTTATAAAGTATTTTAAATGCTCAAATTGCTTTGAACATATATATATTATATATATATATATATATATATATATATATAAACAACTATAATATGTATATTAGTATATATGCTCTAGTTGACTGATCTCTCTCCCTCTCTCTCTCTCTCTCTCTCTGCTTAGTACAGCTGAACTGCTAAGCTTGGATCTTGAAAGTCTCTCACAGAAACAAAACACTGATATTTGTATATATATATATATATAGCACCAATAAAACACACGCCAAAACCCCAAAAGATACACACAGAGATCACTGGAAAAGCAAAATGGGCAATGGATCATATGATCATCACAGCATTAACCACCACCAATTCCACCAGAAAACCATTTTCTTGCCGATCTTCTGCCGCCTATCAATCAGAGACATCAAACCAAACCACCGCCGGAAAGATCCCGCCACCGCCGACGAGCCTTCTTCCCCGAAAGTCAGTTGCATGGGCCAGGTCAAGAGAAACAACCGCGTTATCGGCTTCCCCGCTGCCACCGCCACCACCACCACCGCAGTCGCAACCCGCCACCACAGATATTCAAAGCTCAAGAAATTGTTTTCCAGTAAAACCCTTTTGCCACCAGCCACTTCCTCCTCCGTGGCCTCCGGCGGCGGCGGCGGCAGAAGCGGAAGCAAGAGTTGCAGAAGCAGCAGGGAAATGTGCGTGAGTGAACGAAGAAGGTTGAAGTCGTCGTCGACGAATGGGGTGAAATGTGAGCAAGATTTTGTTAAGGTGGTGGATGTTGCCGAACTTGATCCGCCGTTGCCGGTGGTGAAAAGGGTGGCGCCGCTGGGCTGCGGTGGCGGCGGAGAGGTGAATATTTGGAAGAGGAGATTTAATGGGCCGGGGTTGAAAAGCCTGCAGATTGAAAGGGTTGATTTGCAGAACAAGAATTCTCAATTACCACCAACTGTATGACATTCTTGAGGTAATGAATCTAGTTTGTAGTTTGGAAATACGGGGAAATTCTAGTTCGAGTGTGCTTTAGCCAAATCGATCAAGAGTCGCGTGGTTAGTGAAAAATTTAGAAAGAATAAAGAATTATATGGAAGTGTAATACATTTGCCTGGACTCGATCGAGTCAGGTTTAGGCTAAAAATTTTTAGGAAATACTTATGTAAATGCATTAGATTATATGAATTTTTCGAATTTATTATTTATTTTCTATGAATTTTGCATTTTTATTATGATTTTTAGGCTACAATTTTGATAGTGATAGAGCCAAGGTTAAGTTTTGTTTAATTCAAATTTAACACTAAATAATTACACAATATTTTGAAGAATATTATGTGTTATCTCTCTTGTCTTTTGTGATAATAGTGCATCAAGATTGACGCCATTGATGAAGTATGAGTTGGATCTTGTTCATCATTAGTTGTTTCTGAATTTAAAACTTGTATTGTCAGGGATGAGTTGTGATTATTAATCACTGATAAATTATAGAATATAGTTTTATAGTTTATAAAAAGGAATTGATTTTTAAATTTTAATAATAGAGTCATATATAATATGATTCATAGAAGTTATTTGTCGTGTGTAAAAGATTAAAATTTTCACAAACCTAGGTATATTTGAGTACGATTTAAGTTAAATTCGAGCAATATACTGTGACACTTTGCGTGCCATCCAATTATCATGTGAATATAACTTATCTTTTAACTCACAATCTGTCACTTTTCGTTAAATACAAACCCGACATAAAGACCCGAGTCATGAATACTTTCGAAAATATAATTATACAGTGTTGAACATTCATATCGAATACCTATCATATATGAAGATACTTGTAACATGTAAAATTTAAGAAAAAAATTATATCATCATATCCATATCATACCATAAGCTCGATCGAATGAATGCAGGGATGGCATTTCTTGGTGTTATAATTTGGGGAAAAACACACTTTTTAGCTATGCTCTAAACCATCATTATTATGAAAGCCATGCGTGAAGTCACGCCACACTTAAAACACATCAAAATCCACAATATAAACCACCACTATGATTCAAATTAATAAACCAAGATGACAAAAATAAATTAAAAAAATGAAGAACAGAACACCACCCAGATTAAACTAATTTACAAATCAACAAAAGTACAGTACTCATACATTGTTTATGCTAAAAGTACTTTTACAATACTATCAAAACTAAGTTAGACATCAGTCAGAACCTAAGACTACAACCAGAGTTTGGGGTTTTACATTCAGTTTTTCTTTCTGTAAACATGTCCTCAGACAGAGAGAGAGAGATAGAGAGAGATGACTACCCGAAAGATCAGCCTTGCTCTTTGTAAGGAGTCCATATCAACTTACTGACATCGACATCAAGACCACCACGGCCCGCAGCTTTAAGGTGGCGATCAAGAACCTTAGGATCTGCGCATATAACGTGCTGCCCTTTACGGTATTGAATCAGCTCTAAAGTCTGAAGAGTGGACAGAATGTCCTCCGCTTTGATGGCTGTCATGTCACTCAGTTCCTGGAAATAGCAAGTTAAATGGATGTTATGAAATGAAAATTAATGGGAAAAGGAAGAAATGCGGTAAATGTCTATAGAGATAATTATCCTTCGATGACACAAACTTCTAGTCACCCCTTAGGTTTGAGAACTACAAAGTGAATTTGCATTACACCTAGATTGACAACTTTTGATGATATCCATCTGTAAATCTTTGTAAGTAAACTGTTTTACACTTGACACTTACTGGTCAATATTTGGATTTAGAAATTGATTGACTATAATAGCATGCATTAGGCGAAACCCTCGTAGAAACCCAGGGGAAGATTTTGTAATTTCTCAAACCACAAGGGAAGTTTATGTAAGCTAAAAACTCAGTATATGCCTGTGTAATTATGTCATATTAGGAAAGTTAATATTAAGAGCTACTTTAAGGTTTAGCAGGAAACTAATTGATTATTTGAACCTTGATTGAGATGTTGCCCTTGTGCTTCTTGAGAATGTCTAAAAGAACACGTGTCCAGTATCCTCGGTAGCTCAAAAGTCCCAGGTCAGAGAGGGGTCGTTCAGGGGTTCCAACTTTATTTTCCTTCTTTGAAAGCTCGTATGCTGCATTGGTAGATAGAGTTCTGTAAGCAATTTTTGTACAAAACTCAGAAATAAAACTAAACAAGAGTTTACAAATGAAGAGCTCACAAAAAGCGATGAGGAATTTTCCATAGCCTTTTCTCTGATAAGGAGGAAGAGTAAGAATGCAAGCTAAGTTGTAGGATTCCTCTGAATGCTTTTCCTGCATATCAATTCAAGAAAAGTTAAAAACGATAAGGTTAGGTTTCTTTCACAAAAATGGAATTAGGAAATGATACCAGCCCTGGAATGATTATATGTACCTTGGAGAAGTAGCCGACCATGTGGCATCCTCGATCATCACATTCACAGAGCACATAAAATAGAAACAGGTCGACATCATAATACAAGGTTTTGTGATCAAGAAACAATTTAGCTAGATAGCAAAGGTTTTGTCCATAAACCTTGTTCTTTTTGCCATCGACCTGTTGACATGGATTAATTAATGTTAGATCAGTAGTAGGACAAAATAAATTTAGAAAGGATTCATATTCTCACAAGCCAGTCAAAATACTCTGAAATGCTTTTGCATAAAATGAGTATTGGCTTTGGGGGTGACATGTGGAGAGAGAATTATTTTGAGCAACAAATTGAAGCAATCCCGTATGTGGAAAAACCTTATACTGCACTTATAGATGTTGAATTTGAATAAACAAGGGCAAAATCTGCAATATTATCAAATGCAACCAAAAGATTGAAAGAATGTGAAAATTTACCTCAAACATTGACAAGGTTCCATTCCGATATATCTCATCACCAGGAGGATGCTTGAGATCACATTTTCTCTACAAACAAAAGGATAGATACCTCAGACAAAGAGCTTCAGGCAGCAAAACACAAACAGTGCATATGTGGAAAGATAGAAAATTGCAGAAACAAAATGTATTCATCTAGTTCGACATAAGCCAGAGCAATACAATTTCATCAAAATTCAAATAATCTAGTGAGGAAAACGACAGGAAGAGAAGGAGAGAAAACTCACCATATGCCTCTGAAGTTGTTCTTTGCGCTTCATGAAATTGAGGCAAAATTCACAAAAAAACAGCTTCGTACACTCATTGTATTCTGGAGGGAAGGGGGAAAAGTACCAAGTCTCAATCTCATATCTCCCCAGTTCAATTGTGGCAATATTTTTTACTTTCGTAAATTCTTCGTGTTCTCGCAAGCTAGCAGCATCAAGCTCCTCATGGCCCTGTATAGTTTGAACAACTCATTGTCAACCAAATGAAAATTGTTATTATCTCTAGGATAGAGCATACAACCACTCCATTTCTACATTTTCATGTGTGAACCATGTCATAGTTCTGAAATAAGTGTCCCTAATAAGCAATAAATCTAGCATCAATAGTACTATAACAGCAATACAAGACCAAATATTCATAGTTTTATTGATTTACATAACAAAATTAACTAGAAGTACCTCCACATGCGTCTCATCAATCTTACGCTTTTGATGTCGCGTCATTTTCAAGCTAGTCACCTGAAACTTCCAGATGTCAGCATATTACTAATGGAGAACAACAAAAATGGATATCTACAACCAAATAGCATATTTATTGCTGATTTACAGAAAAAAGCAGCAACACTGTAACCTCCCATAGGAGATAGTGTGCTGAAATTTATCTAACGTCAACTCAAGACATCTCCTGAAATTTCCTAAGTCCATACAGAATAAGAAAACCATAATCAACCCAAAAAACAAATAAAAGAAGAAGACCTTACCTTGTCCTCAACTTTTTCATCAACATCCGTTTCTACAGAGCTGAGATCAAGTTGGTCCAGTTTTATCCATTCATCGAGTCTACGATTAACTGTCAAAGAAAATAACATATGCTTAGTCATACAAGAAGGGAACCAAAATTCACGAATACAATGGGGACTTCATCCAAAGATCAACCAAAAATGCAAGCAATTCACCAGCAACAATGCCCAGAATTGAACTTAGACAAAAGAGAATAAAAAAACAGTTCAAAATACAATCTTTTTAAATCATGTCAGTTTGCAGCCGCCCAATATTAGCCGGCAAGTATTAAAACTTGTACTACATCAACAAAGGTCTGGCAGAAAAGCAAATTACACTTAAAATTATCAAAATACTTTATTTAGTAGATTCACACGATTCTTCTAGCTAGCATGGGAAAGACCTCAATTAACCCCCAATCCAAACCCTAATTTCACAAAAGACAAATAAAAAAGGGAAATTAAACACAATCCTCACACTCGGTGTAGTGAACGTAGTACTCATAATCATTATTTCCATCAGCAGAAAGCTTGCGGCGCTCAATAACCTTGACGGGGTGGTATTTTCCATCGCGCCACCGGCAATTGACACGAGTACCGACCTCCAGGGGCAAACTCGCCGTTTTCCTCTTTCGAGAAGGGTCGATTTCCGGCTGAGAGCCGTTGGGCTGTGACGACGGAGGAGCCGTGACGCCCTTGCCTGCGCCTGCTTTTCCGGCGCCTCCTCCATGGCCGTTCGCGGCGGAGATGTTCTCAATTGCAACCATTTCTTCTACGTATCAAATTAATTTCTCAGATGAATTTGGTCTGATATTATAATTTGATGCCGTATTTTTGTGTTATTTGCATAAAGACCCTCCGAAGTAGGTAATATATCAGATATGTCCCCTCACTTTTTAAATTGCAAGAAAGGCATCTATATTCTATCTATATTAACTATTTACGGACATGACCGACGTTTAACTACATTTCGCCCCCTTTTTAATTTAGGGAACTTTATAAGATTTTCCTTATCTTAATTAAAAATTACAGGAATTGAATAATAATTTGATTTTTAGATATTAGGTACTTTGATGAGTTGTTCCTATAAATTTTCGAGCTTGAATTTAGAGTATTCGAGACAATTTCAGATCGGCTCCTGTGGACTTTTAGCCAAATTAACATTATTTATATAAGTATAATTATAAATTAATCACTCAAAATTTTGATAAAATATGTTGGATAGTCTACGGACCATATACGTATCGTCGAGACCTTTTTTTTCCAAACCATTAAAGTCTTTTCACTCGATGTAAGGGGTTTGTGAAGTTGTTGGCTCGACCCAATAACCGACTACTAGTGGCCTTAACATCATCCTATTGAGCGGATTGGAAGCACCAAGTTCGTGTTTGTAAAATCAGATAAGGGTTGGCCGGGGTTGGAGTTCTCAAACTAGAGTCTTCATTAGGCAATCCGCGCGTGGATAGAATAATTCTAGCCCGAGCCTGACTTGGTCAAATATATCGATGTAACGAGAGAGTGAGTGTTTTACACTTGTTGTATATATATTCGGTAGAAAATTTAGTGACAAGTGTAATACACTTGCTCTTTTAATTGGTTGGACTCGATCGAGTCAGATTTGAGCTAGAATTTCTCCGTGCAGACTAATTAAGTTCACTCTCATATTTTAAGCAACTAGTTCTGTGAACTTTTTACTTATCAAAGATCCAAATTACTTCTGCACTTACTCCATAGATCCAAACCAAGAATATCCATACTTTTAAGCATCTTTGATGATGAAATGTATTCACATTAGCAATGGTGGTAGGTCTAGGGCAGAAGAGTAAAAGTGAAAGGGCATTACAAGTATAGCACATGGTGGAAGTATAATCAATAATGTCATCTCTGATTAGGTTTATGAACAGTAGTAAAAGTGCATAACCTACGTGGGAAAAGAGTTCAATAACTGAGTTGGATTTCCATAATTCTTGTCCATCTAATAACAAAAGTGGCCGTCATATATTATATCATTTTCTGCACCAATAGTTTTGCTAGTGCCTCAAATATATATAGGGTTATCTCTAATGGTTATACAAATCTATTACAATTTATTTAATTAACTTCCAATCTTTCGAGATCCACGAGTTTATAGTTATTATATGTCATATATGTTAGTGCAATGAATAGTGGATTAAACGGTTTTTTCTTGGCTCATCTTGCATGCACCCTCGCAAAATCATAATTCAGATTTAGTTCGATCGAATCCAACCAATCATATAGACTAGTTTATTAGTATTTTTACAATCTTACTATTGAATTGGTCACTTTCCCTAAAACTTACATATTATACGTATAAAACAGTCTCTCTCCCTTTTGTCGTATTTGTTCGACGGAACTAAATTCGATTCTTAGCTCATTCTGCATACATCGTCGGAAAATCGTAATTCAGATTTGATTCGATTGAAACCGACCAATCATATAGACTAGTGTACTACTCTTACTATTGAATTGATTACTTTCTCTCAGATTTACATATTATACGTGTAAAACAGTCTCTCTCCCTTTTGTTGTATTTGTTTGATGGAACTAAATTCTAACTAGAATTAATGGATGTTGCAGCCAACTTAATCTAAATTAGAGGCATAGCTATGCTCAAGAATGTTGAAATAATCTTTAAATCTATCACAACCCAATACATTCTTTTATTTGAAAAGTGTATCTGTTAATAGTTATAGTTTGAAAAATGGAATGTGGGAGACAGCACAAACACACTAGCTAGTAAGGGTAATCTTATTTGTGGGAGTGCATGTTCCGGGTGGACCACATATTGTGGGACGCGCTTTTGTGGTTGTCTATAAATACCTTATGAATCCATGCAAATGATCAAATCAAACAATCTATTCGTGTTCTGATCATGGCTGCAAACAAATTTCTTAGTGTAGCTTTCTTTGTAGTGTTGGGTGTAGCAATATGTTCGGGGGCTAGGACTCTCATTGAGGGTGGTGGATACTCCACTCATGGGTTGCATGTGGACGTTGGTTTAGGGTTGGGTATCGGTGGTGGTGGAGGGGGAGGAGCTGGTGGAGCTGTTGTTGATCATGGCTCCGCGAGTGGTGGTGGAAACGGTGGTGGTGCTGGCTCTGGGTATGGTGGTGCTAGTGGAGGGCATGGTGTTGGAGGTGGGGGTGGAGGGGGAGGGGGTGAAGGTGTCGGTGGAGCTGTTGTTGATCATGGTTCTGCGAGTGGTGGTGGGAGTGGTGGCGGTAGTGGCGCAGGGTATGGAGCTGCTGGTGGAGAGCATGGTGCCGGAGGTGGAGGTGGTGGTGGGGGTAATGGAGGGGGAGGTGGTGCTGCGGAAGGGGGATCTGGATACGCGGGTGGTAGTGGTGAAGGACACGGCGCTGGTTATGGAGGTGGGAGTGGTCCGAGTGGCGGTGGTGGAGGTGGAGGGGGTGGCGGTGGTGGTGGAGGCGGTGCTGCTGCCGGTGGAGGGCATGCTGTTGGATATGGTGGAGGTGAAGGAGGCGGTGAAGGTGGTGGCTATTCTGGCAATGGAGGGTACGGTGGTGGAGGCGGCCGTGGCGGTGGTGGAGGGGCGGGGTCTGCTGGTGGAGGTGGAGCCTCTGGATATGGTAGCGGTGAAGGTGCTGGTGGCGGCGCAGGAGGTGCCCATGGTGGTGGTGCATATGGAGGAGGTGAAGGAGGAGGTGGCGGTGGTGGAGGCGCCTCAGCCGGTGGGGGTGGACATGCTAGCGGGTCCGGTGGAGGAGCCGGTGGCGGCGAAGGCGGTGGTCATGGTGGATATGCTCCTTAGAAGTACTCCCTTGCTACTACTAATTCCATTAATCAAGATGGATAAGAGATCAAGGAACATTTCATCTTAATTATAAATATTACTACCCATAGTACTATAAATAACTCTAAGGAATGATCTTTTTGATTGTAAGAATGTTGTATGGTTACACTTCAAAAAGGTGCATGGAAGTGTATAAACTATAATTGTGTTGTAAAATTAAGCAATGGTCGAAGTCCCATGGCCTAATTGTAACATGTTTTTGGTGACTAGTGCCTCGTGCAATATGATTTATCTATATAAAAGTGTTTACTCCTTCGCACAATTTGCAATTTGCATATCCCTTAAAAATAATTTGATTTAATGATTTTTAGTATATGTCCATTATATATAATAGTTTTGTTTATTTTAATCCTTTTTTCTAGTTGATAATTGGATCATTAAAAATCGTATTGGAGTTGTATTTGATCAAAAAGACGATGAGAAGTAAAAGAAGACTAATTTTGTTAGAAAGCCTAACACTATTTTATGCTTAATTTTGGGGCAAATTACCCTTGAACTTTCAATTAACTCTTTTTATTAATATTTTGTTAGAAATACTCATTTATCTATATTATTTTATCTGAAAAAAAATGATTGCACCTCGCACGATGAATATAAGTTTGTTTTCCGAGCATATCAGTTAATTCAAACTCGAAACTGATTCAGTCAAATCATTATAATGAGGGAACGAGTATTTACAATTGTTTTGTAATTGGTTAGGTACGGCCGAGTCAAGTTTGAATTAGAATTCTAACTCAGAACTTATTCGGTCAAATTGTTATAATGAGTAACGAGTATTTACGTTTGTTTTGTGATTGATCGGGTAGATTAGAATTTTTCATGAATATTTTTTGTTTTGTTTATTTAATTCTGATTTTTCATTTTTTTTGGAATAAAAAATAATCGATGAATTATTAGATATAAAATTATGAATACACATATTTCAAAAAAATATTTTTTTTTAATATATTAGATATAATACACATATTTTGAATATATAATATATCACAAATTAAAGAAATTAGCATGGTAGTTGAAGCTTAAGTGCAAACAGATATTAATATTATAGTCGCAGTTGAGAGAGGCTGGCTTAAAGGTGGTTGCTTTGGAAGGGAAACAAAGCCCTAGAATCAAGAATCCTTAAATTCTGAAACATCTGATATCAAACCCACCATAATCCCATCAAATTTTCTTGTGTTGCTTCGTTTAATCCAACATTCGACCCGATCGGAGTCACCCCAGTCGCCGGAAGTAATGGATTTGAAGGAGCTGCTGGCAATTTTTGGACCTGGGATCGCCGGCGGAGTCTTCGGCGCCGGATGGTGGTTCTGGGTGGACGCCGTCGTTTGCAGCTCCGTCAAAATCCCCTTCGTTCACTACCTCCCAGGTACTCGTGTTCCAATTCTATGAAAAATATTCGTCTTTTAGTTTTTCTTACTTTTTTGGGGAATTCGTGTTTGTTGGGTTTTAGGGATTTTTGCTTCGTTGTCTGCTTTGATGTTCAATTGCGTGAGGAAAGAGGATATTGACTACTCGCCGTATGATGATGGTGAATGGAGGTTAGCATCAGTTGATTGGTTCATTTTTCTTTGATAAATTTCATTGTTTTTGCTGATTGTTCTTGATTCGGGTGGTATTCTTGGTTTGATCACTTTGTTATTGGGGTTTCCTTTGTAAGATGGATAAAGAAAAGAAGGGGGAAAATGGGCAGAAATTTGGGAATTTGTTGATCAATAATGTATACGTGATGAGCAAGTTTGGAGCTTTGGAGGGATTTTTCGGGTTTTTACGAAAGTTGTTGAAGAAGCTAACTATAGTCATGGTTTTAAATTGATCTCACTTGTTAATGAGCGCGTTCGTTTGATCTTGCTGGAGTTATTTATCTGACTTGTTTTGGTTCCTGGAAATAAAATGATGTAATGTGAAGTTATGATGATATTCAAATTCATATGAGATTTTTGATATGTGGAGCTACTTCAATCGTATCGCTGGTTAAATTAGCATTACAACTCCGAATTCGAAGAATTCGAAGGGAGTTTGTTATGATCTTCAGCTATGTAATCAAAGCAAGTCAGGAGTGTGTTTTAGGGAATAAATTCATGAGATGTAAGGTTGTGATTATATTGAAACCTAGTTGCTTCTACACGATTTACATCACGGTCTTGTTTCTGTTTACTTCCTCAACTGCAGGTTGAAACTCTGGCTTTTCATTGCATACGTTGTGTCATTTGTCTCCTTAGCTGCTTCCGTCGGCTTATTGATACAAGATGCGCTCGTGGAATCTGGTCCTTCGGCATGGACGGGAGTTGCAGGTGTTCTTCAATGCGTGTTTGTACTAATCAGGTAATTCTTGTTGCTTTTCCTCTCTCTTATCCTAGCAGATCATGTTTGAAACCTAAATTGGATTATATTAATCTCTCTCTCTCTCTCTCTCTGTGATATTTCTTGCAGTGGCCTTATTTATTGGATATCTCATTCAGATTGACCTCAGATGTTGCAAGAGTCTCGTTTTGGCAAGACTGAGGTTGTTCTGTCTGCAAGTGTGAATTCATGTTTCTTGTTAACTTTTCCAGGCCTTTTCTTATGAAGTTGCAAAACTAAGTGGCTGTATATTTCTTCTCAAGTAAATGAATCGATTTGAATTGTTAAATACCCTTAATTGCATATCGCGAAGTACCAAATTCAGTAGCGTGGTCGAACACCCTTAACTTCCGTGGAATTTACATTATTCACAACTGTTATTACTTCAATTCTTCAATTTGAGCATCCCTCACAGCAATACAAAGCAACCAAATAGTGACCATAAATCACTTGTTGGAAAGCCGAAAACCAAGAACCAATATCGAAATTCGACAATAATAGGGGGAAACGCCAATGAAATCAAACTTTCTTTCCTTTTCCTTCCTGTAAAACCGATCAAAGTTACAGCAGAACTTTCTACCCCAACTTCAAAGTTACATTTCAGCAAAACAAAGAAAACAAAAATCCATCAAAGGGGAGCTACTGTTAATGTAAACAATGAACACATTACTATCTTATCTTTCAAGTGTATGATTTTAACCAACTCTCTGCTTCCACCAACGTCAAACCCGCAGGCGTAATCTTTCTTTTATTCCACAGACATCCAGAAACCAATGATTCATACAAATACATATGCCAACAAAAACGAATTTCCTTGATACCTTCAAACATCAAGCTTCAGATTCAGAGGAGCTGGAATCAACTCGAGACGCCAGAGGAGGGCCTCATACTCATGTACTGTGAGAAGAAATTCGGGGGAAATCAGATCAATGAACAGCATCCAACTTTATTGACTAATAATACGATCACCAACATAGGAGAAAATGCTACCATGAACTACAATATTCCCTTTTTTTGCATGTGATGGGGTTCGGGGAGTGTTGGGTGAACTAATTTACATACAGAGATCTACTCTGGGAGTGGCAAGGTGAAAAGTTGTCATGATGTATATGTATTGAAAATTGATCAAGTAATATACCAAATTAACACAATTTCGATGAATAAATTCTTACCTCCTTAAAAAAGGCATTGATCTCTTCCTCTGTGAGACCCTCATCTTCCCCACCATGTTCTTCCCAACCAAGAGAACGAAGAAACGCAACCTCTTCCTCATCTGGACAAATTTCTCCATTACAAAACGATTCCTTCTCTCCAACATCAGAAAAGTCTTTAGATTTCTCGAGCATCTCGTGTCCATTACCATTCTCCATAATGGGAGGACAAACTGTAGATCTCTGTTCACTAGGAGATGGGACAGCGGAACTTGAATCTGAGTTAATGGATTTAGCATTTACTGAGGTTTTCATCCTCATGAGGTTAAAGAATTCGTTTCTGCTATTTGTCAATGATTGGGAGGATTTCTTGTCCATAGTAGATCTAGCAGCAACCTTGATTTCAAGAGGAGCAGCCCCCGAATTATGTAGACTTATTGATGCACTTGGAGTTAGGGAAGCCAATGAAATTTGACCATTAAGAACTCGAGAATTGGCAACTCCAGTTGCAAAGGATGCATCCTTTGTAGAAACAGTGATACCATTCTCATGCCCTCCCTTGCGAACAAGAAATCCACTATGAGTATTTGGACAATCTGATCTGTTTTGCCCAGCACGAGAATGATTAGAAAGACGAGGTGAATGGGGCTGTGGCACACCTTTGGAAGCCACAGTCATTTCATTAGTTCTCATTGCAATCCTTGGTTGTTTCGATTTTTCTCCAGAACTAAGACCCTGAAAATATTATTTTTATAAATTATATCAGAAGAACATATTGAAATGTAATGGCAGCTAAACATCAATATTAAAAAATAGTTCCTTGTAATGTCAGGAATTGAAATGGCAAATAGAAGTTCTTGAAACAATTAGCAAATGTTTCCTAACTTTAGTGCTGAAGCAAAGGACATGGAACCAAAATAAAATAAAAATAGAAACAACTACCAATTACCAAAACTATCCAGAAGACCGAATGAACTTGAAAATCAATAACAAACCCCAGAGAAATTTCAAAAAAATATATATGATCAAGATGACAACTGAAAAAAGATTAGTGTCCATACATTTACTCCTTTTATCAAAGGTTTAGGCAGTGAAGGTGTCATAGGAATTAATTGTCTGGACTGCCTAAGGGCCAATTCCTCAAGCCTCTGGCTCTTATCGGGTGTCTGCAGGATGAGAAAGAGAATATTCAATTCAAACATAATTAATCGCCAAAAAAAATTTCAACTCTCACACACACACATACACATAAAAGGAAGTTATAAGTTACACAGTACATACCAGGGGAGAATCATGAACTTGGGCTGGCGGCTGTGACAATGCCTCAGCCATGTTGAGACCTGCCGGAGAAGAAGCCCCAGCTGTCGAAGTTGGAATTGTAACACCATTCGGTTGGGGAGGACCATTATCGGAAACAATATCAGGCACCTCTGCTAGAGCCGAAGTCCATTTCTCACCACCATGAAACCTAGAGCTGCCCATGGGCAAGCACTGAACACGAGAACTCAAACTAGGAGACAAGAGTCTGTTAGTCCCATTCACGTCCTGCTTTTCCTCAGCTCCAAGTGAAGGAAAATCCTTCTCAAAAGCAGATTTTCTGATGCCATTAACATTACTTTGCCCCGAACAGACACCATTACTGCTGGTTTGACCCCCAGTACTTTTCTTTGAGTCATCTACTCGACGAGGCAACACTTCATCAGGTTTTCTAGAAACCAATGACCGAGAACGCTGAAAGCCATTGCTGTCAAGTCCACCAGTTAATACACTTGCCAAAGGGTCTGAAGAGCCATGGCTCCAGATGTCCCCAGAAATAAACTTCTCTTTCTCTCGATCACGGTTTTTATCCCTGTGGCTCCTCATGAAACTACCATACGGATGCTTTGTCGAACCATTACTGTATAAACTATGCCTAGAATCAGACAATGAACTTCTGTCCAAAAATCGCGGAGTATGTTTCTCACTATTGCTCCTAAATGATCTACCTTGCAAAGGCGCATAAACACCTAAAGGAAAACAAGAACAAAAAAAGGGAAAAAATGTCACATTTACAGAACCTGGAGGAGAATACCACAAATTATAACCACTTAAAACAAAAAAGACAAAGGCTTTTGATGAATGAGTACCTGAGTGAACTGAGAGGCCACCTCCAGCATCATTTCCTGTACATCGTAACCACTGAGGAGCTAGAGCTTGTTCTGTTCTTTCCATCAGCAGTCAGCACAGAACATGATCTAACTTCTTCAAGGAACAAAATTTAAAACAACAAAATTATAAGGAAAATGAAATGCTACAACCCAATTTGATTCATTTCTTCGTCAACCAGCTCATTCAGAGCAGCAAGCTGCTGCCTTGATGGGGCAATAAAAGCTTTTTCAAAGCTAAATCTACTACCGGTATCCTGCCATCAAGAAATTACAGAATAGCCGTCACTCCATTCGCCCAACAACAATCGTGCCCAATTTTCAACAGAAATCACAGTCCAGCCATATTCAAAATCCAACATCCGACCACATTCCTATCTAGCACCACACAATAGAAATGTGGGGTGAAACAATCAAGGAAGAAAACTACAATCCTTGTACTAAAACACCCAATCGTACTAGGTTTCTGGCAACCCACAGCAAGACGCTGAAAACCAACTTCGTTACGCAGAAAACAGAGGCGATACACGTGAACAACAATCCAAACCAAACAATAGATCAACAAAGGACGAGAAACCTAACTCAAAAAGATTAACAGCAAAAGGGGATCGAAGGAAGCCCCAGCCGCCCCAAAACACCGCCAAATCACAGATATATACAATCAAATTATGGCAATATATGCGTATTATTCCGGCAAAATTTCAAATTTGTTCGGGTAACAAAATGCGAATACAAATTCACGTATGTTGCATGTATGATCAATTCTACAGGCTCATGAAGAGCAGGGAGGAATTTATGCGTGGATATTTGGTAATGGGGAATGCAGAATTGCAAAATTAGGGCATGAAGGGGGAGAAAACAGAGGGAGCTATATAAGAAGCTTCTCCTCAGTGCGGATGAAATTGAAAACTTCTAATCACGATTAATTGTGCTTAATTTCATTGTTTAGTCGAGCATCATGATGCACGAATTCGGGTGCGTAATACGAACAATACGAATGCGGTGATATGGAATTTTTTCAAAAGTTTTTAAATGAGAATATCAAATATAGTATTCGATATGAGTGTCCAACACGACGCAAATGATAAATGATATTTTTAAAAATATCTAATCACGATTAATTGTGCTTAATTTCATTGTTATGTCGGACATCATAATGCACGAACACAAATGCAACTATAAAGACACGATATGATACGAATACAATTATACATAATTTCTTTAAAATTTTCTAAGTAAAAGTGTCAAATACACCACACGACAGAATAAAATGATATTTTTTAAAATATTAGTGTATTATGAATCACGCGCAATTGTGTAATTAATTAGTTAATCGATGTCCCTATAAATGAAACAATATCTTTGTTGATAAGCACCTAATTAAATAAAGGGGAAATATGGGATAAATTCTCAATGCGGCGTTATATTTTGATATAATTTCCCCGTACAGATTTCACATAATGTAGTACAAAAATATTATAATGCAGTATTCATATCCTATTATGTAATATAAATTCATGGATTTTGTGGTTTTGGGGACAAATCACCATATGTAAACGTTTAAATGTGTCTTGTATGAATTTACAAAAACGTTTTAATACAATATTTATATCTTATTATGCATTTCGTTCTCTCTTTATGCACTTGTGTTTTGATGGCTGGAACTTCTTCATATATTTTACAGAGGTTTCGGTTTCGTCTATTGGATTCCATTAGGGTGAACCTTTGAAGGCTTCGGTAAATAAGGTTCATTGGCATGGTATGAAATTTCTTCATTTTCAGTTCCCTTATGCTGATTTTGTTTGGATTCAATTTGGAACTATGAATTCAATCGAAAATGGGCATTCTGGTATTATAGTTTATGATTTTACTCACGATTTTTACTATATGGTTCACTACGAACTAATTAACTTGGAAGACAAAATGTGTTGAAATCAGCAGCATCACTAATATTGTTCTTGATAGCTCATAGTTTTTGTTGATTTTGGAATATGAAATTGTATTGGGAGGGCCATACTTACACCACTAAGGTAGTCAAATTTAATTTGTTGTTTCTAATGGTTTGATTCTAGCAAAAAATTGTTTCATAATTTCATTTCTATAGTTTTAAGTATGATTGATATTCTTATTTTTAAAGATCCGAATTCGATTTTTTATTAACAGGTCGGATTATCTTAAAGGATCATCCGATCCAATGACATTCGAATTTGATATGAACGAATCCGAATCCTATTCGAACTCGGTTATCAAACTTTGTTGCCGGATTCGGATCCGGAATTTCTAATTCCGCTCCGAATCCAACCCGTTGACGGCCATAATTTTATGGGTTGTATTTCTTTTCAATAATGGGCCCTTAAAAATGGAGAAAAGCCTAATTTTCTTTCAGATAGAGCTGTCAATCATTCAATCTTTTGAGTGCAAAACACTCGACATAATTTCAAGAAGAAAGGAAGCTCTCAGAGAGAATCAATTTGAGCATCAACTTTTTCTAACCTCAATTGCGAAAGCACATCTTAATTACAGAGATCATGCAATTACTGGTAATTCTCAGAAATCCTCTCCCATGTCAGACTACAGATACACACTTTTTTTTTTCTGCATTCAAATCTACTCAACTAACACAAAACATGTAAGAATTATGAGAAAGAGATGTTAATTAGTCGTGATAATTAAAGGGTCTGCTGCAAACATGAAGATCAAAGTTCAGCTGCATTTATTTGCACAGAGAGTAGGTTTGAAATCTCTCTTTTTTCTGGGTTGTAAAGAAGCAAGTTTGGAGCTATATAACCACTGTAATAGAGGGAAACTAAGATCAGTTATAGACAACACGCAGAAAAGATTAACTCAATGAATCAAAGGCCTGGCTTCGCCAAGATTATGAGGGAATTTTTCCACTCAAGTATTGTAAGTTTTGTTCCTTCTCTTACATTTTTCTTGAATTTCTTTCATAATATCACAGAATATATATATGCATTTTGTGAACAGATTATCGTAATCTTAGTGTTATAGTTTCGATTCTACCTTCGTTCATATCTTCTGAATATATGTGCATACATCGTATGCGTCGTTGGTTTCTTTTTAGCGCATACCGACTTTGTTCGCATCCGAAAACGGAGAGTATTTGGCGGGAAACGTACTCACTCTCGAATCGAATCTCCCCGAGCGATCGTGGGAGGTCGAGATTCAGAAACTCGATGATGATTTTTGGATCACCGGCCAAGGTTGGAAGAACTTTGTCGAAGAAAACACCCTAAACACCTTCGATTTTCTCGTGTTCCGGTTTGTGGCCGATGCAAGGGTTCGTGTTATCGTTTTCGGGCCAGACGGTTCTGAGAAAATGACTCAAGCTACACAGATAGGTGATGATTGTTGTCTTCACTATTATTAGTGTATAGTCTTTCGGATCAAAATTTGATGTGTTATGAAAATATAATTTCACAGAGGAAGCTCTGAAGAAATTACAAATAGACCCTAGCGATGAGAGTGGAGGAGATTCCGGCGATGATCTTCAGACAAACAACATCATTGCAAGCTTCACCTTAGAATGGAAGCACTCAATGAGAACTTTTTTGGTAAATCTACTTCACCATTTCAGCTTTTTAACAATTTAGCGGACTTTGGCTGTAATTTTCCTGAACCTGCAGGGGTGGTTTGTGTAATATTACATTTTTGAAGGGGTGTAGCTGTAATACATATCGATATTCTTAAACGCTTGTTTAAGTACGAGTGATTCTTGTTTAATCTGAATTATTTCATCAGCATATCAAGTTATCAGTTTCTAAAGCAATCAGATCATAC
Organism: Lantana camara; assembly: GCA_037501455.1. NCBI lineage: Eukaryota > Viridiplantae > Streptophyta > Magnoliopsida > Lamiales > Verbenaceae > Lantana > Lantana camara. The sequence continues at coordinate 2,862,497 of CM074865.1, forward strand.
ATGAAAGAAAGTGTGAAGGTGAAGAACATGAAGGGGGAAGTGCATGATGTTCGAATTTACGCAGTTAAAGATGGAAGACTTGCATTTGGAGCCGGATGGCCTGCTTTTGTGAAGGCTTCAAACTTTACCAATACTAAAACTTATGAACTTCAGTTCATCGGTGGTGGAGACGAAGTTGATCTTGTTAAAGTGATTCGGAGAAGTTAGATGTTTGGTCGATATGAACTCGAGAATTATTCTCTACTTTTGTTGTTAGGAGTCTTATTGTTTTGATTTCTCGTGTGTAGTCGTGTAGAAAACTCCTCGTTTGGTGATATTATTGCGTCTGTGTTTGTATCCTTATCTCTATGGCTAGTATAAATGTCGAAAATTACTTATTAAAACACCAAAATAATCTATTCATTTTTGGTATGACTATAAGGTATCAAAAATGTATACCACTTTCAATATACTTTGTAGTAATTATTGATTATTAATATCAATATTTAACTAAATAATCAATTAACTAAGATAAATAAATAATAAAATTAATATTAAAATATAATGATCGTGAATTATTCGGTGGCATTAAAAAATAATCAATCTTCTATCCAATATAATATCAAATTGTATCGTCAATCATGAACTTACGGTATGATTAATAAATACAAATTTAAATCGGATTGCAATATTTAATGAAATAAACATACGATTGAGGCATTTTAATAATACCTAAATGAAACAATAATAATAAGAGCAAATTACATTTAGGTCCCCTGAGATTTGTCCTAATTATAAATAAATCTCTCTTGTTTCGAAAATTACATATAGGTCCCTAAAAACACGGTTTCATTTAAGGTCCTGGACGCCGTTAGGGTTCCGTTAATTTTGACATTTGAATTTTCGAAAAATATTATAAAAAAGTCCGTGAACTATGAATTTTCTTACAAAACGACCTCTTAACTAAATCACATCAACAATATAGTCTTGTCAAAATTAACGGAACCCAAACGGCGTACAGGGACCTCAAATGAAACAGTGTTTTTAGAGATCTGTACATAATTTTCGAAACAAGAGGGAATGATTTGTAATTAGGGTAAACCTCAGGGAACTAAATGTAATAATTGCCCCCAATAATAATTATTATAATATACATATACAAATATATATATAGCCAAATTAGAAAAATCGTCATCCCTGTCATCAGTGCAATTCCTCACCGCGTTTGCACCACAGTCCACAGGATACTGCTCTCTCTCTCTCTCTCATCTTTCTCTCTCTAAAAGACGCCATTTTTACGAGTCTCTGACGTCTCTTGCCTTCCCACCAACTTCTCAATCTCCCACAAACCCAGCATAGCATACACCCCCAAAAAGGTGAATCTTTGCTCCAAACCCACATCAGAATCTCTTGCAGACGACGATTTTTGGCTGAATTTTCTGAAAAGAAAGCAGAAATTGGAGCAGAGAATAGGAGTCGAGCACACACCCACAAAAAGGTGAAACTATTGCTCGAAACCCACATCGGAGTTCTTGCAGACGACGAAATTTCGCTGGATTTTTAAAAAAGACAGCAGAAATTGGAGCACAGAGTAGGAGCTGTGATCGAGTTCTTGCTACCTGATTGATGGATTTTGCTCTCCGCCGTCACAATGCATCGCTTACCCAAATTCTTCTCCCATAGCTCCGAGCGCCGCAAGAATCGCATGAAACCCAGCTCCGACTCCATCTCCGGCTCGAATTCCAGCTCTAAGAAGACAAAGAAGAAGCTTGTCAGGAGCAACGCCGTTAAGGATATCGAATACGAGTTCTCTCCTTCAACCTCCGCTTCATCGTCGTTGCACTCATCAGCGGAATCTCTGCGGACGCGGTCTTTGGATTTATATGGGGGAAACACGAGTTTTCGCGTGGATGGAACTGAAGGCGAGTTCGAGATTATCTGCCAGGCATTTGGGTTTTCCGGGATTGACGATTTCTCGATTTCGCCGGAGGAATATGAATCCATGAAGGTTAGGTCGTCCTCTGCTCCTGTTTTGTTCAGTCAGAAATTTAGCCCTATTTCTTATCAGGAAATCGAGGGTGGTTGTGATGGTGGTGTTGAATGTCCCTCTGACAATGATGGTGGAGGGGTGGTTGGTGTAATTAATCGTCCGATTGAGGGTAATGATGATGTTCGTATTGAATCTTTGCATAGTAGTGTAGTTAGTGAGTTATCTAACAGATTAGGAGATGGTTTGAAGATGGCTAATGTAGTTTGTAGTGATAATGTAATTGCTAGATCGTCTGAATGCCGTGGGAATGGTATTAAAGGCTTGAGGCCGCCTCTTCTCGAGGGCCCAACATGGGATTCACCGGGAGGATTTTGTCGAGACCGTGCTTCAGGGTTTGAGGGAGGATCTTGTTTGGATGAGAATGAGGAGGATATGAAGAGAAGAGTGGTGATGAGGGAAAAGAACAGTGTAATGTCTGAGTGTTGTTCGTTTACTACGTCTTCAAATGATGATGATTCTTCGAGTTCCACAACGCCCATGTCAAGTATTTCACCTAATGGGAAATTTAGGCGCGTTATTGAGGGTTGGCAGAAAGGTGACCTTTTGGGTCGTGGATCGTTTGGATCGGTGTATGAAGGAATTGCAGAGTAAGTGCTGTTTCGCTTTATCTTTGATCTATATGTTCGCTTGTGTTGCATTTTTTAACATAGACCTGCCTTTTGCCCCTTTTGATGATTTGAAAGAAAGTCATCTACTCGTGTTATACGTGTTGGTTGTGGAATTAGCTAATCCGTGTATTCAGGAAAATTGTGAAGTTCGGCTGATTAGATCATTCATAGCATCTTTCTCGATCGACTTATTACTTTATGTGCTGAAAGAATCCATCAGTGTTGGAATTTCTCATCTCTTATACTGCACTTAAGTTGGAAAAAAGGTTCACATGAATTCATTATTCAAACCACGAGTTTCTTGCTATAAAAAGATTTGAGTTTTAGCTAGAACTATACAATGATGGGGTTTTCCTTTGATTCTAAATATATTTCTGTTTGATGCAGTGATGGATTCTTTTTCGCTGTGAAGGAAGTATCTTTACTTGATAAAGGGGATGATGGAAAGCAACGTATCATCCAACTTGAACAGGTTAAGATCCGGCATAGTGATGCTTGTTTCTCATCATGTAACATATTATTTCTATATTTACTCCCTCTGTTAATTGATTGTGAAAATGCGTCTTATTTTTCTTCAGGAAATTGCTCTCCTGAGTCAGTTCGAACACGAGAACATTGTCCAATATTACGGCACAAAGAAGGTATCCCTTTTCAAGTATTTCCACCTTGTTTTCTGGTGGTTCTGTTTTTCCTCTAATATTCCAATGCCCGTATTAGATTCTGTATATTATCACCTTCCGGACGCTGCTTAATTTTTCATCTTTTGTTAAATCTGAAATATTTCCTTTTTTTTTTTTGTGGTTAATATTTTTGTCATTTTCTTTTGCAGGATGAATCACATCTCTATATTTTTCTTGAGCTAGTAACCAAAGGCTCCCTCCTGAGCCTTTACCAGAAATACGAGCTCCGACCTCCACAAGTCTCTGCATATACAAGGCAGATTTTAAATGGCCTGAAATATCTGCATGACAGAAATGTGGTCCACAGGTGAATAACCATACCTTTCTGGTTTTAATAAATTTATCATTTTTCATAATTTTCACATCTTTATGACTCTTGACTATTACAGAGATATAAAATGTGCAAATATACTCGTCCACACAAATGCTCTGGTCAAACTTGCAGATTTCGGTCTTGCTAAGGTATAATCCATTATCTCTCTTTCTTCTCTCCTTTCATTCAGTAATTCCTTTTCAGTTTTCATGGCATTTGAGATAGTTAATAAAGTTATAATGGTCTATGCAGGCGACTAAGTTGAATGATGTGAAGTCTTGCAAGGGGACTGCATTTTGGATGGCTCCTGAGGTTTGTCGGGTTCTCCACACACACACACACACCCTCCCTCTTTTCTTCGAGGCCATGGAGAAGAGATATATTCATGAAATTTTAATGGATCCCACATTTTTCTCATGATATTGATCCTGCTGCAGGTTGTTCGAAGCCGGGGATATGGGCTTGCAGCAGATATATGGAGTCTCGGGTGCACGGTATTGGAGATGTTAACCAGACGTTTTCCATACTCCAATTTGGAAAATGTAAGTAATGCTTTCTTTCTCATCATCTTGTGTAAACAAATTTATTTCTATAATTAGTCCCTCCCGTTTCAAAAATTACGCGACCTCCCTTCTAAATTATTCCATTTCCACCTTACAGATATCCAAATGTTTGTAATTTTCATAATATTTCATGCATGTAAAGGCTGTTTCGCGGAAGTCTCTTAATAAAATCTAAGGGGCTGTCTGTAATTTTGAAATAGCATAAGATCCACATAGTATTGACCGTGATTCTCTCTGTTGCAGCAAATGGCAGCATTATTTAGAATAGGAAGAGGTGAGAGACCGCCCATTCCCGATTCCCTACCCAATGATGCACGAGATTTCATACTCGAATGTTTACAAGTCGACCCATCATTGAGGCCGACAGCCAATCAGCTCTTGGACCATCCCTTTGTTAAAAGACCCCTCCAATCATTTTCAGGCACAATGTCTCCTCACAGTTTTTCCAAGCAGATTTAAGCAGACGCGTCTCCCTTCAAGAGCGGTAAGCTAAGAATCGTTCGTTATTTTTGAGATTTTTCGAGATCAGAGAAGGAACACCTTTAGCATTGTTTCTTCATGCGTTGATTAGGGTTCTTGTTGTATTGGCTGTGTTCATTCTATTGATTTCTAGTACGTAAATCGTGCACGGTTCTCTTAGTATATGTATTCGTTTGGGACCGTATGTATAGAACTCCTTAATCTTAAATTGTATATAGATTCATGCTATTGAGTGTAGAAGTTGATATTCTGCATACGTTTTTCAACCATCGTTTCTTGAATTTTCTTCGTGAGAAGTATCGTAACATAATACAGGCAAATTACGTATCAGTCCATCTGATATTACTAATTACACCAGGACCCCAAACATTTCATTTTTGGTGCCTTAGCATTATATATGTAATATTTTTTTTTTAATATATTGCCTTTCAATTGCTATAAAATATATTAAAATATATATTTTGGTACTTGGTTGACCATTCAATTTTAAAAGTCCATGATGGGGAAAGTGACAATCATAGTGTTTTATTAATTTATCTTGCTGAAATTTCAAGTAAAGTTCCTGAAAATATTAAAATTAAATATCTTCCAAAGTTATTGTTGACAATTATAGTCCATTCAACAATATAATTCCACAACTTTGTGGTCATAATGTTGGATAAAATAATTTTCTGGGATAAATATCAAATATGTGTATGGATATTAGGATCCTCCACATGTAATTGTTTGCGTACACATATTAATAAGTATATATTTATTTATTTATAATTGATTAAGATTTGAAAATATGTTTGAATTAGAATCTTGGAAAATGGATTATCATTTCGGACAATTCCTCAAAAATCCCCAAGTGTAAACTGAATTTCCTTGTCACTCCCCAATTTTGAAAAAGTTCCTGTTCACTCCCTAATTGAAAAACAAAATTTCTTTTCACTCCCCAAGGTTGTATAATAATTCAGGAATTGCGTACATTTTTTAGGGAATTGCGTATAAAAATCCCAGAATCTCGTATATACGAGATTCCGGGATTTTTATACGCAATTCCCTAAAAAATGTACGCAATTCCTAAAGACAATGTACGAACCTGTACTATTTGTGGGGACCTAAAAGGAATTTTGTTTTTCAATTGGGGATTGAATGAGAACTTTTTCAAAATTGGGGACCTAAAAGGAATTTTTTCAACTTTTTGGTACTATTCAAATATTTTCCATCATCATTTTCTCTCAAAAATTTGAAAATGCCTCGATTATTGTGGTGGAACTTATGGGGTTACGAGAAGACCTGTGTTTGGTTCGGGAACACCGATTTTCTAAGATCAAAGTCGAGGTGAATTCGAAAAGTGTTCATGATCTAGTAAAACACTCGATGAATATGGATTGCAAGAAAATTTTCCATATGTCGTGGAAAGTGAGTTTAAATACAATTGTCGAACGGGCAATGAAGCCGCTAATTTTATGACGCGAAGTGGACATAGTTTAGCAGAGAACTTCAAGGTTTGGGAGGAACCCCCCGGAGGGGCTTGCACGACATTATAACTATGATGCACGGCTACGGATACAGTTATAAAGATTTTTTTTGAATTTTTTACGTGAGGTCCAATACGATACGACAAAATAATATTTTTAAAAGTATCTGTACATCATAGTTGCTGGCAGTTTAGATAGAGGATAACCTCCTTTCTTTCTCGGATGTACAAAAAACGAAAGAATTAGAATCCTGGGGAGTAAATTTGAAGAAAAGGCAAAACTTTGGTTCGAAATGGGAAGCGTCATAAATAGACCCCAAAACTCCCTATATTCACAATTTCTACCCCCAAGCCCTTAAATATTCACAATTCGACCCCTTTACTCCCATTATATTACATTTTCATTCATTAACACCACCATTATTTGCTGTGAATTATGATTCTTACTACAATTTCGTACTTATCTGAAATTTAATGCGTTTCCTCTTTCCAATTTAATTTGAAATTCTTCTACTTACGAGAAAAATTAATACTTCTTAAATAAAACTAAAACAATTTAGAGAAAAAAAAAAAAAAAAAAAAGGAACACAACGGATAACAAAGTCATTAATTAAGTGATAATAAAAGAGATTAGACAAACTAATTATCCATAATTATGCCCCTCCATTTCTGCATTTCCAGGCCCTCGATATCACCACCTTGAAGAAACACTTCAATTTATTCTGAAAAATAAAAGAAAATTGAATCCAATTAAGCATAAAAAAATTAACTCCAATTTTAATTCTTGACGAATATAAAATTTTCTACCAATCTTACACAAAAACGTAAATTATTCCTTCTTCTTCCGCTGCATGTTTTCTTCTTCCTCCTACTCGTCTTTCCTTGATCGCATGATCCTTCGTTATTACTATACTCCTCCTCCTCTTTGAAAACGGCCTCGTATGTCCATTTCCTCTTTATTCCGCACAAACCCGAAAAAAACAACTTCATCTTCTGCAAAGCAAGCGACCATTTCCATTTCTGCTCGAATTTGAACACAACGTAAATTATCATTTTACATTGAAAATTAGAATTTCTGACTCGATTCTTGATTATATGCAATTCGTAAGTACAATAACGAAATTCTTTTTCTTTTTTTCCTTTCTTTTTTTTTTTTTTCCTCCAATTTTACCTTTTTGAGCTTTGAATTCTTGAATGACCACTGTAACTGTTGCTGTGCACCGGCATTCCTTAGCTCCTTAGCATATGCAAGGAGTTGAGCTCGACGGTTGTAACCTCGCGTTTTGAAAACACGAGTATGGGAGGATAAGGGTTTTGGATTGATTTTCTTGATGGGATCAGTTCTTTGATCAGATTTAAGCGATTTTGATTCTATGTAGACATCAATGATAACTCCATTGTTGTTTGACATTAATGTTTTTTTATGATTTTGTGTGTATGAATGTTACTATGAAGCTGAGTTTTGAGGAAGATGAACTAGGTTTTTATGATGCTATAGTTAGGCCTAAGTTCTTGGGAGACATTTTGACAATGGGAAATTAAATTAGTTAAATTTTATTTGATTTTTTGAAATATTTATGGGAATTAAGTTTTATAGATTCTCATTTTGGAAGTTGAATATAAAGTATTTTTAGACAATGTTTGAATAATAAGTTAGGAGCTTGTATTTGTATTTTTCTCGTATAATTCTAGGCATCCTCGATTTTTGGAGTTGTGCGCATTGCTGTCCAGTGTCCAACATTTAAAATGGTAAGATTTTGTCCTAAAAGTATTTTCCAGCAAAATTAATTGAGTATTCTGTTCGATTCGTCAACGTATTTTCTTGATTCTTGATAATTTATTTATCTTTTTTTTTAATTTCTAGCAATAATAAAATAAAATACCATATTCTACATGTCCCATACATTAATTCATAGTTGAGATTGATTAGTGTACAAAATAAATTACCTTTATGAATTGAGCTTATGATCCCCTCAAACAAAATTTTATTTAAACTATTCTAAAATAACCTTCTTTTTAATGTTATATACTCATGGTAGGAAGTGCAAATTGTAATATTCATAAAATATTGTTGTGTTAAATACAGTGGTATTATGAAAGCAATTAAGAATCACTTCACCTACTAAAAGTGTTGATTTACAATTATTTTCTAATTGTATATCTTGACTATTTTCCAATTATATATTTCATCATTGGGTCATTAATTTAAGCTTTTAAATAGAAGGATAATTAATAGGGATAAATATTTTAAACATGGCGATTTTTGGAATTTTCATTCTAAATTATAAAAAGTCGACGTTTGCATCATCAACTATTGTTTTTTAATAAAATGCAACCTGATTCCACTCATCGTGTGACACGTGGAAGAAATTTTATACAAGACAGATTTTAAAAGGCTTGAAGTATCTGCACGACAGAAATGTTGTCCACAGGTGAATGAGTAATCATACTTTTCTGGTTTTAACAATCATTTTTCATCTAAAATTTCACATCTTTCCGACTCTCGTTTATTACAGAGATATAAAATGTGCAAACGTCATTGGTCCACACTAATTAGGTATACCACAAGAGTGATCGAACAAAACACTCCTAGTTTTGACAGTTGATTCTCTTTGTTGCAGGCAGAGGCAACATTATTTAGAGAAGATCAGGTGAGAGACCGTCCATTCGCGAGTATCTACCCAATGATGCACAAGATTTCATGCTCGAATGTTTACAAGTTGATCCATCGTTGAGGCCGACTGCCAATCAGCTCTTATATCATCCCCTTGTTAAAAAACCACGTCAATCATTTCCAGGCACAACATCCTCACAGCTTCCCCAACAGATTTAAGCTGAAATCATCATAAATGGTATACGAATATAAATACAATGACACAAACACGACACGATAAAAATACGATAATATGTATTAGAAAATTTTCCAATCAAAATTATCTTGAAATCGCTAAAAATCCATGGTATGACATTTACCATTTTCAGGAATAATATCCTAAAAATCTAAAATTGATTCCGCTGTTTAACACCAAACGGAAATAAGATTATAGGATTAAATGTGATAAAAATTTACACAATTTGATTTGTAAGTGACTAAGTTACTAAATTATTGATCAAATTCAAAAGCGAACGGTAAAATTGCATTTTGTCCTATAAATATGATTAGAATCCAATTTTGATCTTGTAAGTATTCTACTAACACATTTGGTCCTATATCTTATTAATTTTAACACATTTGGTTATTTAATTTTAATATACTTGGTCCTTTAATTCTAATACATTTGGTCGCATAAATACACTAACTTCACTTCATTAATAATTTAGAGAAAATTACGTTTTTGGTCTCATAAATTTAAGGTCAAAATTTTTTTTGTCCCACAACTTCTTCAAAACCTTACCCATTTATATTTTTGATACTTTTAGTCCCAAACTATAAAACTTTCCGTATTAATTTCAAACCGTGTTAAACTCCATCGAAGTATTTTTTTTGGTACTTTAGGATTTGAGAAAAAAAAGTGTTAGAACAAACAGGGTGAGTTCTTTATCATAGAAAACAAACACAGGCGAGAAACAAAAATCACAGAAAAAAAAAAAAAAAAAAAAAAAGTAGACTAAATAGAAACAAAACAAAAATACGCAGATTTCTTTATCTTTTTTCTGGTTGTAGAAGGCGCAGGCATGAGAGAAGTTGAGATTGATGCAGCCATAAAAATATGGAGAGAAAAGAAATAAATCATCCCTAATGTTTTTTTTTTTTCTACAAAACAAATTAATTACATTTGGTTGATGGTTTCAACGGGCCTAGTCATATAATAGTGAAGAAAGTAAAAGGGCAAAGAAATTGATGGTTATTTCCTTAAAAAAATAAAAAGCTTTCGGCGTCCTTGGGCCAAATACTCCCCTGATTAGCGGCGAGTGTAATGAAAAAGGACTGAGTCGTATTCTCTCTGCAAACCTTCCCTCTTCTTTCTTCCTTAAGGATTCCCAACAATTGTCCCATTGTTAAAGACCGATTTCGGAAAGCATTCAGATATGGGCCGGCGAAATGCCACCAGAGTTGAATTTCCCAGCAATATTTATTGAATTTTCCGGGTAAAGTTGAGATTTGAGCAAACCCAGTTCAGATTATTGTCGGAGAGAGAGAGAGAGGGATTTTTCTGTTCTTATTTCCAGCCAAAGGGGAAAGAATGGCTAAGACACTGTTGCACGTGAAGCCTGGGAAAAGTCGTAAAAGAAAATCGGGCGAGGAGAATTTAGAGAAAGAAAAGGAGAAATTACTAGAGAATGCTCCAAAGACCTCCAGGCGGAAATTAGCTAAAAATGTTCTGCGGAGTAAATCACCATGCACCTCCGATCGAGTAACGCCCACTTCAATTTCCGAGAGTGACGGAGCTGATATTATCGGGAAAAAATACCCAAATGGGGAACTGTACACGGGAACTTTTGCTGGCAACAATCCCCACGGATGGGGGAAGTACTTGTGGCCGGACGGGCGCATGTACGAAGGGGAGTGGAAGGAGGGGAAAAAGAGTGGAAAGGGGAAATTCTGGTGGCCGTCTGGGGCGACGTTTGAAGGCGAATTCAAGTCGGGTCGGAGGGAAGGTACGGGTACTTATACATGGGCGGATGGGGGAAGGTACATAGGGTCTTGGTCTAGGGATCGGAGACACGGTTATGGGGTTCAGCATTACAGCAGTGGCAATTATTATGAAGGGGAGTGGAAGGAGGGGAAAGAGAGTGGAAAGGGGAAATTCTCGTGGCCGTCTGGGGATACGTACGAAGGCGAATTCAAGTCGGGTCGGAAGGAAGGTACGGGTACTTATACATGGGCGAATGGGGATATGTACAGAGGGTCTTGGTCTGGGGGTCAGAAACACGGCTATGGGGTTGAGCTTTACATTAATGGCGATTCTTATGAAGGGGAGTGGAAGGAGGGGAAAGAGAGTGGAAAGGGGAAATCCTCGTGTCCGTCTGGGGATACGTACGAAGGCGAATTCAAGTCGGGTTGGATGGAAGGTACCGGTACTTATACATGGGCGGATGGGGGAAGGTACATAGGGTCTTGGTCTAGGAATTGGAGACACGGTTATGGGGTTCAGCATTACAGTAATGGCGATTATTATGGAGGGCTGTGGAAGAGGGATTTTTGGGATGGGCATGGTAGAGCTCTATGGAGGGACGGAAATGAGTATGTTGGGGAGTGGAAAAACGGTATGAGGCATGGCAGAGGTGTTTCCATGGGCTCTGATGGGGCCAGATATTATGGGGAATTTGAGAATGATGTTCCCAACGGTAATGGGGTTTTCACCAGGCCTGATGGGAGTCGTGATATTGACCCCTGGTCGAATGATCCTTGTAAGTCGTCAAGTGGTGATGGTTCTTCGAGTTCCACAATGCCCATGCCGAGTATTTCACCTAATGTGAAATTTAGGCCCGTTATTAAGGGTTGGCGGAAGGGTAAATTTTTGGGTTGTGGATCATTTGGATCGGTGTATGAAGGAATGGCAGAGTAAGTGTCTTGCATTTTTTAGCATAGAGCTGCATTTTGCCCCTTTTGATGATTTGAATGAAAGTTATCTACTCGTGTTGATTGTGGAGTTAGCTAATCTTTGTATTCAAGAAAATCTTGAAGTTGGGCTGATTAGATCATTCATGGCATTTTTCTCAATTGATTTATTAGTTTTTGCACTGAAAGAATCCGTTTGACGGAATTTCTCATCTCTTATACTGCAATAAAGTTGGAAACAAAGTTCAAAATTCTTTTTGGTTAGGAAAACAAACTTCAAATGCACGCATTATATATTCACAGTGAATTTCTTGTTATAACAAGATTTAAGCTTTAGTTTTCTGTTTGATGCAGCAATGGATTCTTTTTTGCTGTGAAGGAAGTATCTTTGCTTGATGAAGGAGATCATGGAAAGCAACGCATCATCCAACTTGAACAGGTTAAGATCCCTCATAGTGATGCTTGTTGCTCATTATCATGCAACATATTCATTTTTAATTTTCTATATATACTTTGCTGTTAATAGATTGTGAAAATGCGTCTTATTTTTCTTCAGGAAATTGCTTTTCTGAGTCAGTTTGAACATGAGAACATCGTCCAGTACTACGACACAAAGAAGGTATCCCTTTTCAAGTATTTCCACCTTCTTTTCTAGTGGTACTGTTTTTTCTCTAATATTCCAATGCCCATATTAGATTCTACATATTATCACCTGCCAAAATCTACTTAGAGCGTGTTTACTTTTACAGATAATAGATATTTGTGATATATAACCGATATCTACGTGTATTTATATTGCATGTGTGAAAGCCTGTAGGATAGACTCTGGCCTATGAGATTTGCGTGTTTTTTTGAGATATAGATCACATGCCAAAAAGGCATGTGATAGATCACGAGAATTATGACACGCTACACAAAATTACCAATATATCAATCTTTTCACAGAATTTACAAAAGAATTGAATTGTCACTTATATCTATTTTTTCGATCTCCCACGTTCTGAAAGATTTTTTTGGAGAAATTTCTTTTTCTTCTATTCTCTTCTCAAGATTTTACAAAAGATTCTATTTGAATCTATAATACATTTTATTTTCATCTATTTTCTTCTCAAGATTTTATTTTTATTTTGCAAAAGATTATATTTTCTTCTCTCCAAATTGATCAAGTTCTTTTATTTTTATTTTATAATTATAGAAAATTTTAAATAGGAACGTGAATTATTAAAAAGTTAAAACATGATGAACCACAAAATAATTTTAAAAATTGAGACGAAACTGCTCCCAAAAAAAAAAAAAAAAAAAAAAAAAAAAAAAAAAAAACAGTCTCCTAATTTATTTATTTTTTTCACTTTACACCCTCTCGCTTAATATAATGCATTTTTTAAGGATTTAATCAAGTTGCAAAGAGATTATGGTATTAAAATATTTGAGACGGTGCAATGAATTCTCAAATCAAAATGAAAAGGGAGATCTCTATTTTGTGACTACAAAACTCTATTTTTGTAAAAGTTAAGAATAAAAAATAATTAAAATAAATTGAGGGTAAATAAGTAATTTAATTCTATCATGCGTTAACTACCCATAAAAGTAAACAACAAATTAAACTTAAACATGAATTGATGACATATATTGACATGATTAGTAAATATGAATATGTCTACTATCACAAACATTTGATATCCTTACATGCATTATCACTACATGAAAAGTAAACGAGCCCTTAAAGTTACTAATCTCTTTTTAAATCCGAAATATTACCCAATTTTAAGTTTCTTTTTTCTTTTTCTTTTGCAGGATGAATCACATCTCTATGTTTTTCTTGAGCTAGTAACCAAAGGCTCCATCCGGAGCATTTACATTAACGATAAATACAAGCTCCAAGCTCCCCAAGTCGCTGCTTATACAAGGCAGATTTTAAAAGCCTTGAAGTATCTGCACCACAGAAATGTGGTCCACAGGTGAATGAATAATCAATACTATTCTGGTTTTAACAAATTATCAATTTTCATTGAAAATTTCACATCTTTTCGACTCTTGTCTGTTAGAGAGATATAAAATGTGCAAACATTCTGGTCCACACATATGCTGTTGTCAAACTTGCAGATTTCGGTCTTGCTAAGGTTTAATCCATTATCTCACTTTCTTCTCTCCTTTTCATGGCATTTGAGACGTTTATACGGTATGTGCAGGTCACTAAGTTGAATGATGTGATGTCTTGCAAGGGGACTTGGCGCTGGATGGCTCCTGAGGTTCGTCGGATCCCCCACTGCATAGTTGGAGGCCAATGGGGAAGAGATATATTCATGAAATTTTTATGGATCCCACATTTTTCTCATGATATTGATCTTGCTGCAGGTTGTTCGAAGCAAGGGGTATGGGCCTCCGGCAGATATATGGAGTCTCGGGTGCACGGTATTGGAGATGTTAACCGGATGTCATCCCTACTCTGATTTTGAAGAAGTAAGTAATGCTTTCTTTCTCATCATCTTGTATGAACAAATTCTTTCCTATAATTAGTCCCTCCCGTTTCAAAAATTACGCTACCGCCCTTCTAAACTATTCCATTTCCACCTTGCGGATACCCAAATTTTAGTAAATTTCATAATATTTCTTGCATGTAAAGACTTTATTGTGGAAGTCACTTAATAAAATCAAAGGGGGGTATCTGTAATTTCCAAATAGCATAAGATCCACATACTAGTTTTGACAGTTGATTCTCTCTGCTGCAGGCACAGGCAGCATTATATAGAATAGCAAGAGGTGAGAGACCGTCCATTCCCGAGTATCTACCCAATGATGCACAAGATTTCGTGCTCGAATGTTTACAAGTCGACCCGTCGTCGAGGCCGACAGCCAACCAGCTCTTAGGCCATCGCTTTGTTAAAAAACCCCGTCAATCATTTCCAGGCACAACGTCCTCGCAGCTTCCTGAAGCAGATTTAAGCTGACACGTCTACTTTCATGGCATTGTCTTCTATTGCACCTGTATTTAGATGGTTCACTGCTGCCCAATTGAAGAGCCGAAAGATGGGCAGCAAAGCTTGAAAGACGAGCTCAAAGTCGGGACTTATTGGACATAAATGGTGGTAAACTGGAAAGAAGGCCCCTTACATCCAATAAGTCGACCACTGGTCGCCAAGAAAGTCGCAGTTAAATCAAGGAATTTACTTTTAAGTTTCTGTTGTGGAGTTCAGGTTGCGATTGTAGGCATGAGCAAACTGGTTCTCGTCATTTCAGCAAAAATATTTTCGTGTCGCTCATATTTCTCCAGGGAATCTAGGGATGATGTAATGGAGCAAGATATCAATGATGCTGCCGTGAAAGATGTTAAAAATTGGGTTCTGCTACTTGACGAAGAGGGAGAACTGTCTAAGAAGACCCTCAGAAACTTATGCAGAAATTTTGAAAAGCTGATCAATTTACATGAGAACAAGCAGCCCCAGCATTTAATCAAGCTTCTGCTAAAATCTGACAACTTTAATGGGGTCAGCGAATTTGAAGATCCATCAGATCCACATTCGTGGTCATTGAGAATAATGACCCTCGCAAGCGTCGTCATTGCACTTCCCAAGGGAAATTCTTGTATGAGCCGGGTGTAGGGCACTGTTACCTACACCCGCCTCTAATACACAATAAAAAAATAAAAAAAAAAAAATCATTTTTTTATTTGTGTATTAGAGGCGGGGTGTAGGCACTGTTCCCTACACCCGGCTCATACAAGAATTTCCCACTTCCCAATATTACGACTGGATATTTGGGGTGTATGTTAAAAAAAAAAAAAACAAACAGAACTGATACGTAGTGGTGCACGAGAAATGAATTGTTCGGGACTTTAATGTTATTAATAATATATCAGGGATTATTTTGTAATTATCACTAAACTCAGCGGTGGTATATGTAATTGTCCATATACTAAATATGTTTTCTTTTTTGGTGCAATATATTATATATGTAGAGAAAATTGTTCATTTCATCCCGTAGGATTGTGCAACTTGTCAAACGTAATTATTTGATTATGTAAATGTACGACTCCAAATTTTAAAATAGTGAAATTAAAGGACAACTGTCATCAGAAAATCCCTTTTTTTGCCTGAATCAAACACATTGCAGCCGGAATTACATATTGGTGTCCACATAGGATTTTTTGCCACATGGCCAATTTAAAAAAAAAAAATGAAAAAGAAAATTTCATTATGTTTATTATTATCTAAAACAAATTAAAAGAGAGAAATAGTTCATTATGTTTATATTATCTAAAACAAATTAAAAGAAAAAATCAAATAATTCTCAAGAGTAAAGAATACCAACAACTAAATTGAAAAAGTAAACCCAGATCCACCGGGAAATAATTTTCCACCATTGTTGATTGATGGCCCTTTCTGATCCCTGGAAGTGGTGAAGCTTTCAGTCATGGCTAAAATTGCTCTACGGCTTTAAGAGTAATGAAGCTATATCTCAAATATTGCAACAAAGCAACATTCCTCGGTTTAAGACTAAGGTTTACAGTTAATAGTGAGAGCAATGATTGTGGTTTTGTGAAAAGTGTAAAACATTTGGGTTTCATTTTACTGAAATTGAATTTCAAGAATTTTCGTGAAAATAACAAAAACATTAAAGGAGGCCTGATTCAAAAAGGTTGGACGATCGTCGATGGCAGATCAAAGGTTAAATTTGTCATGGAATTATTTAAATTGGAGGCAAATATCCGTTTGAATGGGGGCCGTTGGATTGGAATGAATTATGGCCGTAAGATTGGGTTTAAAAAGGCAACTGAAAACGGCACCGTTCCAACTTATGTTCCTTACATCTCAGCCGTTCAATCTGGCGGAAAGAATCCAAAGGCTGAGAGGGTGTTAGATGAAGATTTAATCGAGGCCCTTCATCATGCTAAGGATCCGACGGACAAGGAGCTAAGGGTTGTTAAGCATAGGGAGGGGACCAGTGATCAGCTGGAAGCTTGAGAGGATCCGTTGCAATGCCATTTCCATTCCTTCATTTCTTGTTATGCAATTCTAGTTGACACTGATGTTTTGTGCACGTATTTAGGGTGTCCTTGAGCTCACTTTTGGAGTAGGTTTATGTAAGCAGTTTCTGAATTCCCTCATCCCCTGTTTCTTCTATTTTTCTCATCCCCCATTCCTTACTTGTACTGTTTCATTGTTTTGATCTAATATAATTCACTTTTTGTTGGGTTTTGGTGTTTTTTCCTATTATCATTCATTGATTACGTTACAAAATTGCATTTGAGTGTTCGAGGTGAATCCGATTACAAAACTCGTTTACCAGTTAGACTGGGAGCTCGAATGTAGCCCCCAAATTTTCCTCCACCGCCGCCGGAAGACATTCTTTCAGTGGCTCACCACCGTCGGCTCAACACAGTTCAGATTTTCAGCACTTGAAATATTACGCGGGCTTTTCCTTTTAATTATTTTTAGTCCTATGTGGATGTCAATGTGTAATTCCGGCTGCCACATGTCCGATTCAGGCGAAAAAAGGGATTTTTCGGAGTATAATTGTCCTCTAATTTCACGATTTTAAAAACTGGAGTCCTACATTTACATAATCAAATAATTATGTCCGATAATTGCAAGTTGCACAATCCAACAGGATGAATGAACAATTTTCGCTAAATATGTATTCTGGTAATTGGTTGACCTTTCAATTTTAAAAGTCCATGATCGAAACAATGGCAGTCCTAGACCTCCTAATGTTTTATTATTAATATAGGGTTATTTACATCTGACCCCATATTAGATGGGGTAATTATAATCCACTACTATTTTTAGATTAAATTACAAACACCACCCTTCAGAAAATAAAAAAATTGCATTTAACCCCCATTTCCGTTTAAAAATTGCTGATGTCAGCAAAATTTTTAATAAAAATCCAAAAAATACCCTCCTTTAATTTTGGTCAAATTTTTTATTTTCATGTTGCCCTTGAAGGGAGGGTTAACTGTAATTAATTATAGTAATATGGGGGTAAGTGTGAAAAAATTTAAAAAAAATTCCAATTGTCATTTTTGGACCAATTATAACCGTTATAAATGACTATATTCCTCTTTCGACTACAATTTATTAATATGAATTAAATATTTATTTTATTATCAATGTTAAGATGAAATATAAGAATTAATTAGTTATGATTAAAGATCAATTAAAAATATAATTAATTGTGCTAACTTTATTATTTATTTTTTTAACTTAGTTTAATGAAAAAAATATATTAATTCAAAATTAGAAATTGAATTATTTTTTATATAGATATAAATTACTTGCTAATAATTATTAAATAATAATTAATTATAAATTGAAATTACAAACTTTTAATTTATAATATATGTGTTAAACTTTTAATTTATTTAGCCACAATTTTGAAATAGATTATTTGTCCATCAATTTCTAGCCAATTCTCGGGGCTCCGAGGGAAGCCCCAACTATTTAACTTTCAGGCTGTGTTTACTCCAGAAGAAAAGGGGTGTTGGGTTATGTGACACCATCTTTCCAAGAGTTTACTTAAAGATGTCAAATGGGCCGGGCCAGTCCACGAACCCGTGACCCAACCCGATTTCGAACCGGCCCAAGCCCAGCCCATGAATATTATGAGGCGGGCTGGGTTGGGTTTGGGGTATTAGGCTGGGCCCTATTGGGTTTGATTCTAAAACCCAGCCCAGCCCGTGAACAGGTCCACTTAAACCCATAACCAGACTAGCCCGTAACCCAGGCCCAGCCCAGACCCGTTATTCCCTTAGCACAAAATTTCCCAATATATTATTCAATGTGTTCTTTTTTCTGTTTTTTCTTTTCTTGGCCCCATTCATACAAATCCAATATTTTAATTATAAAGTTACAAATACAAATTAAATAAGACAAGCCCAATCTATATAAATTTGGACTAGCTATTTAATTACACATTTATAATAAAATTGAAACAATTATTATATTAATTATATATAATCATTAGGTTATTGTATATGTAATTAGAACTGTTTATTAAGAATATAGAATGAAGTATTAATGTCTCTTTAAATGTTTTTTTTGTATAGAAATATAACATAAACTTACATAGATAAATAATCACTTTAGAAAATTTTAATAACAAAACAACAAAACAAAAGCAATCTTGCAATTTTATAAATGTAATAAAATAAAAAATCATTAATATAAAGTAAAAAGAATCTTAAATTTTAATATAACAAAAGGATAAAAAAATGAAAAGTTGACCCACAAATTTAGCCCATCAAAATTAATAGACAAAACCCACCAAACCCATTAGGCCCAACTCGTCAGGAACCAGCCCAGGCCCGGCCCAACCCATTATTTGTGGTTCATGGGCTGAGTTGGGCCACTATAATTTAATTCAAACCCAGCTCGACCCAGCCCACTTCAAGATGGTCCCGGGCTAACCCAGCCCGTTACTGTAGCGGGCTTAGACGGGCTTGGGCTGGGCTAGCCCAGTTGACGTCTTTAAGTTTACTTTTAAAGTTTGCATTCCTTGCCTCTACCCGGAGCCGCGGGTTGACAGGTGCCGAATCCGTAAAAAAAAAATATATATAAAATCCTATTCGGCAACTAAACACAAAGTATAGTGCAAACAGGGTCGATCCACAGAGACTGGTTGATTTATTTCTAATAATTCCAAGTTATTCACGAAAAGAAACAATTAAAGAGGGGGGTTTTGAATTATTCTAACCTAAGTATGCAATTAAAATAAATAACAAGAATTAAAAAGATAACTAAAACTAAACAAGTAAGTCACGTAGGGTTAAATCAATCAGAGGGAGAATTACCTAGTCAGGGATATTCGATTCGAATTGTTATATTGATCATTGACTCAAGGATAAATTCAAGTTATTCAGACAGATTGGCTATAGTTGACAGAGACACTCGACTCAACCTCGTTTTTACTTAATTAATCGGATAACCTAGAGACACTCGACAGTTATCTTCCCTAACAAATTCACAACCCCTAGAGACACTCGACAGGATTTAATGAATTCGCAGCATTAAGAACCATAAAAACACCAACCCTAATCAACCAAGTCGTAACACACGCAAGATTTAAATTAGATTATCAAATCCCTTAGTGAACGAGGAATGTTATCGCTAAGACCCTGTCACTAATTTACCACAAATTATCAATCAACTTTACTACACTTCAAGCATCAAGATTGGCTATATGCAAATTAAACAACCTAGAGATCGTGCACTATCCCAAAATTGCCTAATCACAATAAACACGAAACACGGAGATAAGATAAATGCCTAAATAAACATGAATTAATAAAAACGTTTAGGTCTCACAATATCCAAATCGAATCTATAATCCCTAGCTAGATAATTAAAAGCTTAGCTACTAAAATTCATAAAAATAAATAAAGAATTTTTTAACGTAAATAAACTAAAAAGCGAAATAATTAAACTAAGAACGAAGAACTCGTGATGCCGAAATCTCCTCGACGTGCGTGAAGTTGCTGTCCAAGACCTCCTCTCCAAAGTGTTGCGTGCTGCTGTCCAAATATATATTCACGTTCCCAAACTTCCAAATCCTCATGCAAATAGGACTTTATTTCTTGCCCATCAAGCACTCAACCGATTGGGCCTTCCTAATTAATTCCAATGATCTCTTGCGCAGCCCACTTCCACCTAATTAAGTCCATCAAGCTATTAACACACATGCGGGCCACCTCCCAAACAATTCCCAAGTATTAAATATTAATCACATAACTGGGCCTCTATAATTTAATTCATTAGTGGCCACGCAGGCCCAGTTGTGGACATCCAAGCCCAAAGCCATTCAGCAAGTCTCAGCCACCTTCAACCGACCCAACTTCCATTAATTCCAAAAGCACACTTTCAGCCCATCTCCGTTAAGTACGTACAGCCAAATTAATTTCAAGGCAATGCATGTGCATGTGCATGGGCTTTCTTTTATTTTAATTTTATGGCCTACGAACAGGCCTGCAATGCAAATAAAATCACCAACTTCCAAGGTACGCATGCATGTAAATATTCTGACATTCCCAAATGTCCCAATTTTAGACAATTCCTTCAAATTATTCTGCCGCAACTCTTAGGATCTCTCTCTTCGTTTGAGGCTGAATTTCACGCACCCATGCGGACCCACTTCATCAACTTTCTCTCAAAACAACCGAAATAGCTTCATTTTTGTCTTCAAATTCCGAATCTACAATTAAAATAACAAAGCATCAATTTCTTTCAAGATATTATCAATTAAAGCATAATTCGGAGTCTAATTCCATTATTAAAATGGCAAATTAGCGAGTTATCACGGGTTCTGTACTAGAATTGGCAAGATAAATACTCTCTTCAATTTGGAGGTTTTACATACACCTGTACAGAAGGTTATGGTGAAATGACAATTTTGTCCTCAATTTGTCCCTCCAAATTACACTTTTGTCATTCATCTCTGTGCGCTGAATTTCATCCCCAAAACAATTCCCGCATTGTTATCATCTACAGCCCCTATCTAGGTTTTTATTGTGTGGAGAATTGGTGAACATTACAAATTGCTTGCTGGTGTCGGTGAGTTTTGCGTGACAATTAACACCGCGATCTAGCCCAAGAACACAAGTTGTTGGTTGTTATTGTTGTTCTTATAATTGCGAAATTTTTTAGTTGACATTGCTCTGTTTTCTCCTTTTCTGCAGTTTTTCCGATTCTTGAAATCTTAATTTGTGGCAGTTGTGGTGCGCGGACAGGCTAATTTTTTGAATACTTGATAACTGGGTAAGACTAAAAAATACTGCACTATTAATTAGCAAACTTAAAAAAAAAAAACAACGAAGTTCTCAAACTTACCGGTAATCTGAAGGAGCTACCACTCGATGAAAATTTATGCGGAGTATAAATTAGCAGCAAAAGCTTGCGAATTGAAAATGGAGGTAAGAAAAAAGGAACAATGGATTTGTAGTCGCCACATGTTTGATATAATATCTGTGAGAATTTCTTAGTTTGAAAGTTGGGTTTTGTAACGTCCATGGATTGGTAGTCGCCACATGTTTGATATAATATCTGAGAATTTTTGAGTTTGAAAGTGTTTCATTTATTGATAAGAGAATTTCTGAATTCAAGTGTTTCTTTGTGCATTCAAAATGGAGTGCCACAGATGATGTCTCAACCTCTTAACAATTAGTTTCTTATGCTTTCAGCAATTGATGCACTTGGAGGATTTCTCTTTGACCGGTGGTCTGTCTTTTGGGTCATTTTCATTGCGAGGACAAACGAGAAACATTCTGAAGCAGCAGCAGCAGCTTACATAGAGGTTTTTGTAATTTTCAGTTCTTTTTTAGCTGCTTTTAATTCCGACTGGACAGTATTTGTATACACGGAATGCATGAATTCTTAAAATGCAGTGTGTGTGAAACATCCTCATCCCATGGATCCGGAAACATCTCCAGGCCTTATTGAGGCTAATCGAATGGCGCTGCTCAAATCAGCTTCCAGTCAACAAGGGTACTACTGATATTGCCTACTTCTCGGAACATTTTTTCAATTGAAGCATTACACAGTTTTTTAAAAACGTTTGTAGAAAGAAATAAAAAATTAATAAAAGTTAATATTTTATATTATATTATATTTTATATTAATATATATAAATTCGTTATTCGGTATGGTACCGTGTCAAAATACCGATATCTTACTAAATACTAAAATTTCAAAAAAAAAAAATTCGAATTAAATTCGGTCCGATAAACTGTATGTACCAAATTTTCGGTTTGGACCGGTTCGGTCAGTTATGTACATCCTTAAAAATTGACATTTAATTAAGAACGAACTAGTCTTTTTCACTTGTACGCACCATCTTTTTTTGTCTTTTTTGGGCGGGACATAAAAAGTGAAGTAGGTTACATGTGTCATGTGCAGATGAAAAAGCCGGCTGCTGACTGAGTCCGTATTCTCTGACACACAGTCATGCACTCATTCATTCTCTCTCTCCATCTGTCTCTATCTTTGGGTTCTCTCTCTAGTCTCTACAAACCTTCCCTCTTCTTTTTTTCTGAAGGATTTCGGAAAGGATTCGTATATAGACCGGCGAAATGCTACCGGAGCAGAATTCCCTAGCTATATTTGTTGCATTTTCCGGGTAAAGTTGAGCAAACCCAGCTCAGATTATTGTCGGCCAATATATATATATATAGAGAGAGAGAGAGGGATTTTTCTGTACTTATTTCCAGCAGAAGGGGAAAGAATGCCCAAGACACTAATGCACGTGAAGCCTGGGGAAAGTGATAACAGAAAATCGGGCGAGCAGAATTTAAAGAGTGAAAAGGAGAAATTTTCATTGAGAATGCTGAAATTTGTTAGAATTGCTCGGCGGAGTAAATCACAATGCACCTCCGATCGAGCAACGCCCACTTCAATTTCCGAGAGTACCGGAGCTGATATTATCGAGAAACAACTCCCAAATGGGGATCTGTACACGGGAACTTTTGCTGGCAGCAGACCCCACGGATCGGGGAAGTACTTGTGGCGGGACGGGTGCATGTACGAAGGGGAGTGGAAGGAGGGGAAAGCGAGTGGAAAGGGGAAATTTGTTGTCTATTGTAAAAGCCATAGTTTGAACGAAGGTTTTCTGTATTTTCTGTATATTGAAACATTACACAATACAAGGCTAAATACACTACCATACTAGGCTAATAAAGGAAAGGGAATATATGCACCAATTTACAGATTACAATAAGCCCTAATTCCTTGCTTTCCTTATGTCAACACTCCCCCTCAAGTTGTATAGTGGGATCTCCAATATGCAACTTGCGTAAGACTTCTCCGAATATCCTGCCACTCACTGCCTTAGTCAAGATATCAGCCAACTGGTCCTCAGACCTTACGAATGGAAGCTTAACAATCCCAAGCTCAATCTTCTCTTTAATGAAGTGTCTATCTACCTCTACATGTTTCGTTCGGTCATGCTGAACAGAGTTCTCAGCTATACTAATCGCAGCCCGGTTATCACACATGAGATTACACACCCCATCCACTGGAACACCAATTTCTGCAAGTAGCTTTCGCAGCCAGAGAATCTCAGCTACTCCTCGTGCAACACCTCGAAACTCAGCCTCTGCAGTAGACAGTGCCACAACCTTCTGTTTTCTTGCTCTTCCAGGTTACCACATTTCCTCCGACCAAAGTGAAGTACCCAGAGGTTGACCTCCTATCCCCTGGACTTCCGGCCCAATCTGCATCTGTATAGGCTTCAAAATTAAGGTGCCCATGCTTCTGAAACAGAATCCCCCTTCCGGGACACCCTTTTAGGTATCGACACACTCTGAGTGCAGCCTCCATGTGTTCTTTCTGGGGTCGGTGCATGAACTGACTCAGCACTCCAACTGCATAGACTATGTCAGGCCGTGTGTGGGACAGATAGATCAACTTTCCCACCAAATGCTGATACTGTAGCTTATCAGTCTCTTCAGCTCCTTCTACTATGTCAAGGCGGTGATTCACTACCATAGGAGTGTCTACTGGCTTACACTCTAGTAGTCCGGTTTCAGCTAATAGATCCAGAACAAACTTTCGCTGAGAGATGTATATTCCCTTCTTTGACCGCATCACTTCTATTCCGAGAAAATACTTCAGCTGCCCTAGGTCCTTCATTTCAAATTCTCTGAACAAGTTTTCTGTGAGTTTGGAGATTTCCTCTGTGTCATCCCCTGTTATGATCATATCATCTACATAAATGATCAGACATGTTACCAATCCGTCTCGTCTCTTGATGAACAACGTATGATCGGAGTTACTCTGATGGTAATCATATTTCTTCATAGCAGCTGAGAACCTTCCAAACCACGCTCGGGGTGACTGCTTCAACCCATACAATGCCTTCTTTAGCCTGCACACTTCCCCATGACCGAAACCCCTTGTGAACCCTGGTGGGGGTTCCATGTATACCTCATCTCTGAGATCTCCATGTAAGAATGCGTTCTTCACATCAAATTGATGCAACTTCCAGTCTCGGTTAGCGGCCACCGAGAACAGTACCCTGATGGTGTCGATCTTGGCTACTGGTGAAAACGTCTCTGAGTAGTCAATTCCATGCGTCTGTGTGTATCCTTTTGCCACCAGCCTAGCCTTGTATCGTTCCACACTCCCATCTGCCCGATGTTTAACTGTGAAGACCCAACGACATCCCACTACTTTCTTATCCCGCGGAATGACACACTTTTCCCATGTTCCATTTCTTTCCAGTGCCTCCATTTCTGTTTCCATTGCCTGAATCCATTTCTGATCTGCCAGTGCCTCTTCCACTCGATTCGGAACCTTGACCGAGTGGACTGCTGCAGTATAGGCACGTGCTTGTTCAGAGAGATTTTCTGCTGCTAAACTGGCCAGAGGATACCTCGGAGTTCTACCGGTATGTTCCGGCTCATACCGTTTTGGTGGGATTCCTCTATTGTTGCGTGGTGGTAGTACGTATCTTGCTTGTGTCTCCCCCTGACTCATCTCCTCCTCTGACTCACTTATACCTCGTTCTCCACTCTCCCCCTGTTCCTCTATCTCCCCTGCACTGTTAGAATCATAGGGAATGACTGATGTAGAGCTGTTATCAGTACAATTACTAACCTGAGGAATACTCATCGGGGTGACGGGCTCGACGGGCTCTCTGAGAGTGGGAGGTTGTATTACAGGAGGCGGTGGCTCGGTGGTTCCGCCTACTTGTTCTGTTGGGACTGCGTCTGGCCACGATTGTGGGACCACCCCACTCAAGGGGTCCTGCTGATGACTCTCCCCCTGACCGGCGAGTGGGGTGTGAAAATAGAAATCTGTTTCAACAAAATCACAGTCCATAGTGGTATACAGACGACGAGTAGGCGGATGATAACACCTATACCCCTTTTGCTGAACCCCATATCCAACAAAGACACACTTAAGAGAGCACGGGTCAAGTTTAGTGCGGGTAGTTTTAGGGATATGAACAAACACGGAACACCCAAACACCCGTGGAGGAAGAGTTAGGACAGATGGGATACTAACTTGACCAGCAAAACACTTAAGGGGAGTATCAAAGTCTAGGGATCTTGTAGGAAGACGATTGGTCAAGTAGACAGAAGTAGCAACCGCTTCTGGCCACATTAACGAAGGACACTTAGACTCGATGAGAATGGATCTGGACATCTCTAGCAGTTGTCTGTTCTTACGTTCTGCCACCCCATTCTGTTGGGGGGTATGAGGACACGATGTTTGATGGACCATTCCATGGGTACGAAAGAAATCCTGCAAGGTGGAATTTATATATTCTCCCCCATTGTCTGACCTAAGCACCTGAACATGAGTTTTATACTGTGTCCGCACCATATTAAAGAATTCAACAAACTTGGAGGGAACCTCAGATTTATTATGCAAAAAATATACCCATGTCATTCTGGAATAATCATCAACAAAAAGAACAAAATACTTAAACTTATGATCCAAACCAACATTCGGGGCTGGTCCCCACACATCTGAATGAACTAAGGAAAACACAGTTTTAGTACGAGAACTAGACACTGAATAAGACTGCCTATGACTCTTTGCAAGCAAACATGTCTCACAAGAGAATTTATTGTTTTGGGTAAAAAACCGGGGAAGTAATAACTGAAGATACCCTTGGGAAGCATGTCCTAAACGGCGGTGCCACAACCACTGTTGGCGGTTCACTGTCCCGTGAGCAAGCGCTGCAGTTCCTTGGTGAGCCACCTCGTCGACGTAATACAACCCGCCACTTTCAGTACCACGCCCAATCACCTTCCCCGAATGAATATCCTGCAATAAACAGAAACCGGGGAACATCAGCACCGTGCAATTCAATTCTCTGGTGATATGACTGATAGAAAGTAATTTGCACGACAGAGTAGGAATATAGAGACAGTTCTTTAAGCTAAGTGCAGGTGATAAGGACACAGTTCCTGCACCAAGAACCGGAGAAACACCCCCATTGGCGTTCCGAATTGAGCTTATTTTCGGAACAGTGTAATCACTCAAGTCTGCCTTGTCGTATGTCATCGTGTCTGTAGCTCCACAGTCAAAAATCCACCTGTCATTTTTCTTACTAGTAGTATACAGTGCTGATCCTGTCTGATTATTTAATACATGCTCTTTTTCATTATTACAACTAGAAGCAAAATTACAGGGGGAAAATAAAGATGGGGACTGTAAGTTTAATTGCTGTGATTGAGAGTGGGAGGTGGAGGGGTAAAAGAGACCTTTTATCCCCACACACTCAATACCTAATTTGTTCGTTCCTTGGAGACTACCCTCTCCAGCCGCCAGTCCTGCAAATCCACTCTGCTCTCCACCTTCAGTTCCCACTTTTTCCTCCCCACCGTCCGCCATCGCCGCCGTGCCCTGCGGTTGTCCTGCCCGTTCACGGCGCTGGCTCCGCCACCACTCCGGGAAGCCAATAATTTCGAAACAGCTTTCCTTGACATGGCCATCCCTCCCGCACTTACTGCACTTGGACACCGGCCGGGTTCCGCCACCGTTCCGGGATGATGGCGTTGGGGTTTTCTTTGGCGCGCCTGACTGGGGCCTGGAGGCGAACCGCTGTGCCGCCTGTGCTAGCCCCTGTTCCGATTCCATCCGGCTTTTGGCCATGAGCCCAGCCCCGATACCTGAGGCTCCGGCCGATGATGGGCCACCATCTTCCAGATCTGATCCTAAGATCCCTCTTCGAAACCCTTCCCGGCGAATTGCTGCATACGCCTTCTCCACAGTAGGTAAGGGGCTCTCTTTCAGCAAATCTCGCCTTTCTCCATCGAACTTGTCGCTGATTCCGGCGAGAAATTGGAAGAGGCGGGTTTCCGATTTCAGCCGATTAAACACTGCTATGTCGTTTTCACATGCCATGGGGTTGGGTTGTCTGGCATCAATCTCTCTCCAGATCCTTTGAATATCGCTGTAATAGCGTTCAATACTGTTCGTCCCTTGTTTTAGGTTATTGGCTCTGGTGGTGAGGTCGTATACCTGGAGACCGTCACCTCCTTGGCTGTAAGTGGCTTGCAGACCCTCCCATAGTGCTCTTGCTGTTGGGTATTCAACATAGTACGTGATGAGATCCTGTTCCATGTTTTCTAGGAGCCAAGAACAGACTATTAGATCATCTTGTTCCCACTTGTGGTAGTTGGGTTGGCCGGGTGCCGGTGGTGGTGGATCGCCGGTGAGGTGATTGAGTTTGCCTCTTCCACCAATGGCTAACTTCATGAGGCGAGCCCACAGGGAGTAATTGAACTGATTAAGTTTGGTGCTGATTGAAACTGTTTGGGGTGTGTGGCTATGATTCTGATGATTTGTTGGTTGGGTTTGCAGGTTCTGGAACTTGGTTTCGATGATACTTGCTAACTGTGTGGCTAAGGAATCGACTGGCTGTTTCGATTCCTTGCCGGAACTGGATACACTGCTGCCGTCGGCCATGGCCGAGAAAGGTACCGGTACATGATGAGCAAGGGTCGATTCCGTCTAATGGATCATCGCCCGCTCTGATACCATGTTGTCTATTGTAAAAGCCATAGTTTGAACGAAGGTTTTCTGTATTTTCTGTATATTGAAACATTACACAATACAAGGCTAAATACACTACCATACTAGGCTAATAAAGGAAAGGGAATATATGCACCAATTTACAGATTACAATAAGCCCTAATTCCTTGCTTTGCTTATGTCAACAAAATTCTGGTGGCCGTCTGGGGAGACGTTCGAAGGTGAATTCAAGTTGGGGAGGATGGAAGGTACGGGTACGTTTGTAGGGGCGGATGGGGATATTTACAGAGGGTCTTGGTCTGGGGATCGGAAACACGGTTATGGGGTTAAGCATTACATTAGTGGCGATTATTATGAAGGGCTGTGGAGGAGGAATTTGCAGGATGGAGAAGGTAGGTATCGATGGAGGAACGGAAATGAGTATTTTGGGGAGTGGAAAAACGGTACGATCCATGGCCGCGGTTTTTTGATGTGGACTAATGGGAACAGATATTATGGGGTTTGGGAAAATGGTGTTACCAACGGTAGTGGGGTTTTCACCTGGCCTGATGGGAGTCGTTATATTGGCCGCTGGTCAAATGATCCTTGTAACAATGGGAACAGAACCCCTATTTTGAATGGGATTTTTTTCCCAGCTCACGATGCCAAGAATGGTAAGGATGATGATGATGAGGCTATGAAAGGCTACCTTACCCATATATTACCGGCTACATTGAATGAAACTAAAGGCGAGTCCAAAATTATCTGCCAGACCTCTGGGTTTTCCGAGGTTGACGATTTTGCGATTTCATTGGAGGATAATGAAGCCATGAAGGGCCGGTCATCCTCTGCTCCTGTTTCGTTCAGTCAGAAATTTGACCCTACTCCTTTTCAGGAAAACGAGGGTTATTGTGATGATGCTGTTTAATGTGCCTCCGGCATTGGTGGTAGATGGGTAGTTGATGCAATTAATAGCCCAATTGAGGGCAATGGTGTTCATACTAAATCTTTACAGAGTAGTGGAGTTAGTGAATTATCTAGAAGACTAAGAGATGGTTTGAAGATGTCTAATGTAGTTTGTAGTGATAATATAACTTCTAGATCATCTGAATACCGTGGAAATGGTACTAAAGGCTTGACGCCACCTCTTCTCAAGGGCCCAACATGGGAACCATCAGGAGGATTTTATCTCGAGAATGTTTCGGGGTTTAAGGGAAGATCTTGTTTGGATGAGAACGAGGATGATATGAAGGGAAAAGTTGTGATGAATGAAAAGAAGAGTGTAATGTCCGAGTGTTGTTTGCTTAAGATGTCTTCAAATGATGATGATTCTTCGAGTTCCACAATGCCCATCCCGAGTATTTCACCTAATGGGAAATTTAGGCGTGTTATTGACCAGGGTTGGCAGAAGGGCGACCTTTTGGGTCGTGGATCATTTGGATCTGTGTATGAAGGAATTGCAGAGTAAGTGCTATTTCGTTTTATTTTTAATTGGTCTATATTTAGCTTGTGTTGCATTTTGCCCCTTTTGATGATTTGAATGAAAGTTATCTACTCGGGTTGTACGTATTGATTGTGGAGTTAGCTAATCTGTGTATTCAAGAAAATCGTGAAGTTGGGCTGATTAGAACATTCAGAGCGTTTTCTCGATCAATTTATTACTTTTTGCGCTGAAAGAATCCGTCTGTGATGGAATTTCTCTTCTCTTATACTGCAATGAAGTTGGAAAGAAAGTTCACATGTGCGTATTATTCACAATGAATTTCTTGTTTTAAAAAAATTTAAGCTTTACCGAGAACCAGACAATGACATTCAAGTTCTCCTTTGATTTTGAATAATTCTCTGTTTGATGCAGTGATGGATTCTTTTTTGCTGTGAAGGAAGTATCTTTGCTTGATGAAGGGGATGATGGAAAGCAACGTATCATCCAATTTGAACAGGTTAAAATCCCTCGTAGTGAATGGTGATGCTTGTTGCTCATCATGCAACATATTTATTTCCATATTTACTCCCACCGTCTATTGATTGTGAAATGCTTCTTATTTTTCTTCAGGAAATTGCTCTTCTAAGTCAGTTTGAACATGAGAACATCGTTCAGTATTACGGCACAAAGAAGGTATCCCTTTTCAAGTATTTCCGCCTTATTTACAAGCAGTATGGTCTTTTCTTAAATACTCCAATGCCCATATTAGATTCTACATATTATCACCCTCCAGAAACTATTTTAAGTTTTCATCTCTTATGAAATCTGAAATATTTCCAATATTTTTTATGTTTTTATCTTTTTCATTTTTTTGCAGGATGAATCACATCTCTATATTTTTCTTGAGCTAGTAACTAAAGGCTCCCTCCTGAGCCTTTACCAGAAATACGAGCTTGGAGCTCCACAAGTCTCTGCTTATACAAGGCAGATTTTAAAAGGCTTGAAGTATCTGCACGATAGAAATGTGGTCCACAGGTGAATAATCATACTTTTCTGGTTTTAATAAATTTATTATTTTTCATTGAAAATTTCACATGTTTCCGACTCTTGTTTATTACAGAGATATAAAATGTACAAACATACTGGTCCACACAAATGCTTTGGTCAAACTGGCAGATTTCGGGCTTGCAAAGGTTTAATCCATATCTCGCTTTCGTCTCTCCTTCCATTCAGTAATTGTTTTTCATGGCGCTTGAGACAGTTAGCTAAAGTTATACTGGTCTGTGCAGGCCACTAAGCTGAACGATGTGAAGTCTTGCAAGGGGACTGCACTCTGGATGGCTCCTGAGGTCTGTCGGATCCTCTCTCTCTCTGAGGCCAATGGAGAAGAGATATATTCATGAAACTTTAAAGGATCCCACATTTTGTCATGATATTGATCCTGCTGCAGGTTGTTCGAAGCCAGGGATATGGGCTTCCGGCAGATATATGGAGCCTTGGGTGCACGGTATTGGAGATGTTAACCAGACGTTTCCCATACTCCAATTTGGAAAATGTAAGTAATGCTTTCTTTCTCATTTGTATGAGCAAATTCTTTTCTATAATTAGTCCCTCCCGTTTCAATATTACGCATATCCCCCGTCTTAACTTATTTCCATTTCCACCTAACAGATACCCAAGTTTTAGTAAATTTTCATAATATTTCATGCATGTAAAAGGCTGTATCGTGGAAGTCTCTTAAATTAAGAGTCTTAATAAAATCAAAGGGGCTGTCAGTAATTTTGAAATAGCAGAAGATCCACATAGTATCGACCGTGATTCTCTCTGTTGCAGCAAATGGCAGCATTATTTAGAATCGGAAGAGGTGAGAGGCCGCCCATTCCCGATTCTCTACCCAATGATGCACGAGATTTCATACTCGAATGTTTACAAGTCGACCCATCATTGAGGCCAACAACCAATCAGCTCTTGGACCATTCCTTTGTTAAAAGACCCCTTCAATCATATTCAGGCACAATGTCTCCTCACAGCTTCTCCAAGCAGATTTAAGCCGACGCCTCTCCCTTCAAGAGTGGTAATCTAAGAATCGTTCGTGATTTTTGAGATTTTTCGAGACCAGAGAAGGAACACCTTTAGCATTGTTTCTTCATGCGTTGATTAGGGTTCTTGTTGTATTGCCTGTGTTCATTCTATTGATTTCTAGCATGTAAATTGAGTACGGTTCTCTTATTCTATACGTATTCGTTTGGGACCGCATGTATAGAAATCCTTAATCTTAAATTGTAAATAGTTTCATGCTATTGAGTGTAGAAGTTGATATTCTGCATACGTTTTGAACCTTCGTTTCTTGAATTTTCTTTGTGGAAAGTATCGTTATATACGTATCTCTGCTTGTATAGAAGTATTCAACGTTCATGATTCAAGTTGATCAATGGAACAGTCAAACAACACACCTTTTCAATTCCAGTTTATAATATGGTATCATGAAGTTCAAAAATTATAAAGAAAAAAAGATGGGGGAGGGCGAGGGGGTGTTGGCGGCTGAGCACAACACTTGATTGCGCTGTTTAACACATTTAATCCAAATTTACACATTTGGTCATGGATTAACACATTTGGTTCTTTAATTTTAGTATACTTGGTCCTTTAATTCTAATACATTTGGTCGCATAAATACACTAACTTCACTTCATTAATAATTTAGAGAAAATTACGTTTTTGGTCTCATAAATTTAAGGTCAAATTTTTTTTTTGTCCCACAACTTCTTCAAAACCTTACCCATTTATATTTTTGATATTTTTAGTCCCAAACTATAAAACTTTCCGTATTAATTTCAAACTGTGTTAAACTCCATTGAAGTATTTTTTTGGCACTTTAGGATTTGAGAAAAAAAAGTGTTGAACAAACGGGGTGAGTTCTTTATCATTGAAAACAAATGTAGGCGAGAAACAAAAATCATAGGAAAAAAAAAAAAAAAAAGAAGGTAGACCAAATAGAAACAAAACAAAAATAAGTAGACTTCTTTATCTTTTTTCTGGTTGTAGAAGGCGCAGGCGTGAGAGAAAGTGAGATTGATGCGGCCATAAAAATATGGAGAGAAAAGAAATAAATCATCCCTAATGTTTTTTTTTTTCTACAAAACAAAATAATTACATTTGGTGGATGGTTTCAACGTTGCCTAGTCATATAATAGTGAAGAAAGTAAAAGGGCAAAGAAATTGAGGGATATTTTCTTTTAAAAAAAGACTCCGGCGTCCCTTGGGCCCAAATACTCTCCTTTTTAGTGGCGAGTGTAATGAAAAAGGCGGTTCATACTGACTGAGTCGTATTCTCTCTGCAAACCTTCCCTCTTCTTTCTTCCTTAAGGATTCCCAACAATTGTCCCATTGTTAAAGACCGATTTCGGAAAGCATTCAGATATAGGCCGGCGAAACGCTACCGGAGCTGAATTCCCCGGCTATATTTATTGAATTTTCCGGGTAAAGTTGAGAGTTGAGCAAACCCAGCTCAGATTATTGTCGGCCAATATATATGTATGTATGTATGTATATTCCCTACTTCTTCTTCCTTTTTAATTTTTTTTTTTTTTTTTTTTCTGGTTTGTTACACTTCATTTTGGTTGAGCTGGATTGTTGTATTTTCTTCTTTTACTGTGTTTAGTTTTTGCTATTGCAATATTGCTTGCCGTTTCATTCTAGGTTCGATCTGATTTCAACATCTTTATATAACACTCCTTTGTCGTTTATGCCGTTCTATATTCTTCGTCTAGCTCGTCTTTCTTAGGCTCCATGTGGGGATGGAGGGCTTGCGGGCTGGATTTTGAAGAAAATGTTCATTATAATAGTTGAATACCTTAACTTTCTAAATTTGTCATGATAACCAGTTGGAGCTACCATAAAAATCTTTCTTTGATTTGTTTTTCGTGTTTGCAGAATACAGGCATACTTGTTGTTTGATGTGAAGTGTCAATTGGGCTGCGCACATATTGAGGGGAACGCTAGTTGTTTCATGGGCAATACATGCCGTGGGTCATTCGGAAGCAAAGCTTTTCAGGGCTACAACGAGCCCGAAGACCAGTACAACTCCAAGCGCAAAACGTCATCAGCTCGTTCCAATTCTTCTGACACTTACTCACCTACCACCTTGACCACCCAAAACCTTGTTGCTCAAGAATTCTCAAAAGAAGCCAACCCAAACCACAAAAAAGACTAATTTGCCATCCAAGAAAGACAGCATCATGAGCCGTGGAACCACTAACCAATCTTACTTTGTCTTGGGTCACAAGACTGATAATATCCGAGATCTGTACACACTTGGTCGTAAATTAGGACAGGGCCGATTTGGCACTACTTATTTGTGCACTGAGATTTCAACCGGCATTGAATATGCCTGTAAATCTTTATCAAAGCGGAAGTTGATTTCCAAGGAGGATGTAGAGGATGTTAGGAGGGAGATTCAAATAATGCATCATCTGGCTGGTCATAAGAATATAGTCACCATTAAGGGTGCGTATGAGGATTCTCTCTATGTTCACATTGTGATGGAACTTTGTGTTGGAGGTGATCTTTTTGACCTTATCATACAAAGAGGCCACTTCGGCGAGCGAAAGGCAGCTGAGCTAACTAAGATCATTGTAGGAGTTGTTGAGGCATGCCATTCGCTTGGAGTTATGCATAGAGATCTTAAACCGGAGAACTTCTTGTTGGTTAACAAGGACGATGATTTCTCTCTTAAAGCTATTGATTTTGGTCTCTCTGTTTTCTTCAAGCCAGGTATGGTTAAAGTTGCTCCTTTTATGATTTTAATATTCTTATGCTGATTTTTGGTGCGTGGCAAGCATTAGAAGGTAATCTAAACTTACACAATATCCTTTTCCAGGTCAGATTTTCACTGATGTTGTTGGAGGCTGTTACTATGTTGCACCTGAGGTTCTTACAAAACACTATGGGCCAGAAGCAGATGTATGGGCAGCAGGGGTCATCCTCTATATATTGCTAAGCGGTGGTGTACCTCCCTTTCGGGCCGGTAAGTTCTTTCACTAAGCACTTAAGTGATTCATTTCCTGCTGCATTGCACTGATGATTTTTTATGATTTTTCAGAAACTCAGCAGGGAATATTTGATGTGGAAGGACACATTGACTTTGATTCTGATCCTTGGCCACTGATATCAGAGAGTGCTAAGGATCTCATACGAAAGATGTTATGCATGCAACCTTCAAAGCGGTTGACTACTCAAGAAGTATTATGTAAGATGACTTTCCTATCAAGTTCGTCTCTTCTATTAAATGTGGGGTTTTCTGGTGATGGAGATTTTTGTATATTTGTTTCGTTGGCATCTTGGTTGGGGTTTCTGATTGCTGCTGATCTAACATTGTCGATGGAAAACATATAGGTCATCCTTGGATTTGTGAAAATGGTGTTGCACCTGACAGCCTGGATCCAGCAGTACTTTCTCGTCTTAGACAATTTTCTGCAATGAATAGGTTAAAGAAAATGGCACTGCGGGTATGTAATAGGAACAAGAAGGAATTCTTTTCAGTATTTGTTTAACGTAATTTTGTAAAAGTCTTGTGTGTTCTCATATGTTGAGGCTTCTCCCCTTTAGCAGTTATACTGTATCCCTTAAATTTACCCAAGACACGGTTTCAGTATGTACATGTTGCCTGCTAACTGAAAATGGATGAAATGATTACATATCCTAGGAATATAATTAAATGACACTTATATTCTTCCTCCAGGTTATAGCTGAAAGCTTGTCAGAAGAGAAAATTGCTGGATTACGAGAGATGTTCAAAGCCATGGACACCGACAATAGTGGAGCCATTACATTTGATGAACTCAAGACTGGTTTAAGAAAATATGGATCCATCTTAAAGGATACAGAAATACGTGATCTAATGGATGCGGTATGTCAGCTTTTGCCTTGAGCAACCTTTTCTTAGTAGGTGATTCGTACTCATGGACTTCAGTTATGTCTTTTCTGGCCATGCATTGTGCTGGAAGTTGAGGAGGACTGAAATTCTATATTATCGTATTCATTTGCTTGTAGTGTCTATTTTCTAGCTACCAAAATACTCACTTTGAATTCATGTTAAAGAAAAAGCGTTGAATGGAAGAATGAGGATGATTTAATCTCTGTTTTTGCTGATTATCTTATTACTGAAGTTCCCGGCCAACATGGATTATTGTTCTCATCTTCAATAAACCCACAAGGTTTAGTGGCGTTCAGCTGCCCAAGTTTAAACCAAAGTTGAATATTACATGACATTACTGTATCTGCCATTTTGAATCTCTGCATATATGATTAGCACTGCCTACCGTGCATCTGATATTATTCCTGTTGTTTATTTGTGTTTGACATCGGAGATATTGGCAATTGTAGTTGTTTGAATTAGTCTGTGGTGGCAGGCTGATGTAGACAATAGTGGTACCATTGACTATGGCGAGTTTATAGCAGCGACTGTTCACTTGAACAAACTAGAACGTGAGGAACATCTTTGGGCAGCATTCCTATATTTTGACAAGGATGCAAGTGGTTATATTACATTTGATGAACTTCAACATGCATGTGTGGAACACGGTGTGACAGATGTTTTTCTTGAAGATATCATCAAAGAAGTTGATCAAGATAATGTAAGTCATTCTACATGTGGATGCGCCGAGTTTGTGTTGATCGGTATGTTATGAATGTTGAACTATGCGAGTCCATAGTCATAATTTGATCTTGGGCATGTCCAAAGGTAAATATTGCAGTTACTTGGATTTGTTTCATTCGTTGTTGATGCTTAGAAAATCCTGGAAGCTACTTCCCAACCATATATACAAGTTAGGTTTTGTCTGTAATTTGGAAAAATATGCGATTTATATTATTAGCTGCAAACAATATCATAATTTTGAAAATGTTAGTTCTCATAAAGGTACAGATACAGTATCACTCACGTACTATTCAAATTTGGTGAATGTCTAAAGAATCTTATTTAACACATGTTTTAGGATGGGCGCATTGATTATGGGGATTTTGTTGCTATGATGACAAAAGGCAATGCTGGTGATTCTTCGAGTTCCACAATGCCCATCCCGAGTATTTCATCTAATGGGAAATTTAGGCCCGTTATTAAGGGTTGGTGGAAGGGTGAGACTTTGGGTTGTGGATCATCCGGAACGGTGTATGAAGGAATTACAGAGTAAGTGCTATTTCGTTTTATCCTTAATTGGTCTATATGTTAGCTTGTGTTGCATTCTTTAACATAGAGCTGCGTTTTGCCCCTTTTGATGATTTGAGTGAAAGTTATCTACTCGGGTTGTACGTTTTGATTGTGGAGTTAGCTAATCTGTGTATTCAGGAAAATCTTGAAGTTGGGCTGACTAGATCATTCATGGCGTTTTTCTCGATCGATTTATTAGTTTTTGCACTGAAAGAATCCGTCTGACGGAATTTCTCATCTCTTATACTGCAATGAAGTTGGAAACAAAGTCCAAATGCACGCATTATATATTCACAGTGAATTTCTTGTTATAAAAAGATTTAAGCTTTACCTAGAACTAGACGATGACAGTCAAGTTCTCCTTTGGTTCTGAATAGTTTTCTGTTTGATGCAGCAATGGATTCTTTTTTGCTGTGAAGGAAGTATCTTTGCTTGATGAAGGAGATCATGGAAAGCAACGTATCATCCAACTTGAACAAGTTAAGATCCCTCATAGTGAATCAGTGATGCTTGTTGCTCATTATCATGCAACATATTCATTTCTATATATACTTTGCTGTTAATTGATTGTGAAAATGCGTCTTACTTTTCTTCAGGAAATTGCTCTTCTGAGTCAGTTTGAACATGAGAATATCGTCCAGTACTACTGCACAAAGAAGGTACCCTTTTCAAGTATTTCCACCTTGTTTTCTAGTGGTGCTGTTTTTTCTCTAATATTCCAATGCCCATTTTTCATCTCTTGCTAAATCTGAAACATTTCCTTTTTTCTTTTTTTCTGTTTATAATATTTTTTTCATTTTTGTTGCAGGATGAATCACATCTCTATATTTTTCTTGAGCTAGTAACCAAAGGCTCACTCCGGAGCCTTTACCAAAAATACGAGCTCCGACCTCCACAAGTCTCCGCTTATACAAGGCAGATTTTAAAAGGCTTGAAGTATCTGCATGACAGAAATGTGGTCCACAGGTGAATGAATAATCATACTATTGTGGTTTTAACAAATTTATCAATTTTCACATCTTTTCGACTCTTGTCTATTACAGAGATATTAAATGTGCAAACATTCTGGTCCACACATATGCTGTTGTCAAACTTGCAGATTTCGGTCTTGCTAAGGTTTAATCCATTATCTCACTTTCTTCTCTCCTTTTCATGGCATTTGAGACATTTATACGGTATTTGCAGGTCACTAAGTTGAATGATGTGAAGTCTTGCAAGGGGACTTGGCGTTGGATGGCTCCTGAGGTTCGTCGGATCCCCCACAACCCCACCCCGTATTTGGAGGCCAATGGATATTGATCTTGATATTGATCTTGCTGCAGGTTGTTCGAAACGAGGGGTATGGGCTTCCGGCAGATATATGGAGTCTCGGGTGCACGGTATTGGAGATGTTAACTGGATGTCATCCGTACCCTGATTGTGAAGAGGTAAGTAATGCTTTCTTTCTCATCATCTTGTATGAACAAATTCTTTCCTATAATTAGTCCCTCCCATTTCAAAAATTACGCTACCTCCCTTCTAAACTATTCCATTTCCACCTTGCGGATACCCAAATTTTAGTAAATTTCATAATATTTCATGATTGTGGAAGTTTCTTAATAAAATCAAAGGGGGCTATTCTGTAATTTCCAAAGAGCATGACATCCACATACTTGTTTTGAGAGTTTATTGCACCAAAAATCCTGTAATATACCTAATTAGCACTGCAGATCCTGTGATTTGAAATATCTCAAAACGACAGCCTACCACTAAAGAGATGCGAAACGCATCCATCTCAGATGGTTCTAGTTCTGGCCCCGACTCCGGATCGGGGTCACTATCGAGATTGACACCAGTATTCAACATCTGACAGCGACCCACAAATTGACCCTGAGATTATATTAAATTACCACTGAAAGCCCTACAGTCGTGGTTTTTGTCACGACCGTAGGGTTCTAAGTGTTAA
Source organism: Lantana camara (assembly GCA_037501455.1). NCBI lineage: Eukaryota > Viridiplantae > Streptophyta > Magnoliopsida > Lamiales > Verbenaceae > Lantana > Lantana camara. The sequence goes on from CM074865.1 coordinate 2,901,167, forward strand.
TTTAGTGCTAATTTAATACAGAGTTCGTTTTGAGACATTTCAAATGACATGGTTTCGAAGTGCTAATTAGGTATATCACAGGAGGTGACCGAGCAAAAGAATCCTAGTTTTGACGGTTGATTCTCACTGTGGCAGGCAGTGGCAGCATTTTTCAAAACAGGAAGAGGTGAGAGACCGCAAATTCCCGGTTCCCTATCCACTGAAGCACGAGATTTCATACTCAAATGTTTACAAGTTGATCCATCGTTGAGGCCGACAGCCAATCAACTCTTGGGCCATCCCTTTGTTAAAAAAACCCCGTGAATCATTTGCAGGCACAACGTCCTCACAGCTTCCCCAAGCAGATTTAAGCTGACATATCTCCCTTCAAGACTGGTGCACTAGAAATGAATTGTTTTGTTCGGGACTTTAATGTTATTAATTATATATCAGGGATTATTTTGTAATTATCCCTAAACTCAGCGGCGGTATATGTAATTTTCCATATATTAAAATATGTATTCTGGTAATTGGTTAACCTTTCAGTCTTTTTTAAAACTCCATGATGGAGACGATGGCAGTCCTAGTGTTTTATTATTAATATATATATCTTCATGAAATTTCAGGTAAAGTTCCTGAAAATATTCAAATTAAATATCTTCTGACCATTCAACAATATAATTCCACAATTTTCTGGTCATAATGTCGGAGAAAAATATTTTTTTCAGGAAAAATTTATATGATACACGAATATTTTTAAAAATATTGTTTTATCGTGTCGTATCGAACACTCGTGTTGAATACCATATTCGACATTCTTCAAGTGAAATTTAAAAAAAAAAATACACACCATCTTATTAGTATCATATCGTGTTCGTTTTCGTGCATTATAAGATAAATGTGTGTATGGATATTATGCTCCTCCACATGTAATTGTTTGCGTACACATATCAATGAGTATATGTTTGTTTATTTATTTATAATTGATTTTTAGATTTGAAAATATGTTTGAATTAGAATCTTGGGGAGTAAATTTGAAGAAAAGGCAAAACTTTGGTGCGAAATGAGAAGTGTCATAAATAGACCCCAAAACTCCCATATTCACAACTCCTACCCCCAAGATCTTAAATATTCACAATTCGACCACCATACTCCCATTATATTACATTTTCATTCATTAACACCCCTATTATTTGCTATGAATTATGATTCTTACAACAATTTCGTACTTACGAAATTTAATGTGTTTCCTCTTTCCAATTTAATTTTAAATTCTTCCACTTATGAGAAAAATTAATACTTCTTAAATAAAATTATAACAATTTAGGAAGAAAAAAACACACAACGGATAACAAAATCATTAATTAAGTGATAATAAATGAGATTAGACAAACTAATTGTCCATAATTATGTCACTCCATTTCTGCATTTCCAGGCCCTGGATATCACCACCGTGAAGAAACACTTCAATTTATTCTGAAAAAAAGAAATTAATATAGTAAGAATTATATATTTTCAGTAACATGAACACAATTAAACATAAGAAAATCCAATTTTAATTCTCGAATAATATAAAATTTTCTACCATACTTACACAAAATTGCAAATTATTCCTTCTTCTTCCACCGCATGTTTTCCTCTTCCTCCTCCTCGTCTTTCCTCGATCGCATGATCCTTCGATATCACTATACTCCTCCTCTTCCTCCTTGAAAACAGCCTCGTACTTCCATTTCCTCTTTACTCCACACAACCCCGAAAGAAATAACTTCATCTTCTGCAAAGCAAGCGGCCATCTCCATTTCTGCACGAATTTGAACACAATGCAAATCATCATTTACATTGAAAATTAAAATTTCTTACTCAATTCTTGATCATACGCAATTCATTAATACGGTAACGAATTTCTTTTTCTTTTCTTTTATTTTAATCTTACCTTTTTGAGCTTTGGATTCTTGAATGGCCACTGTAACCGTTCCTGTGCACCGGCATTTCTCAGCTCCTTAGCATATGCAAGCAGTTGAGCTCGACGGTCATAGCCTCGCGTTTTGAAAGCACGAGTATGGGAGGATGAGGTTTTTTGATTGATTTTCTTGATGGGATCAGGTCTTTGATCGGATTTTAGCGATTTTGATTCTAGGTAGACATCGATGATAACTCGATTGTTGTTTGACATTAATGTTTTTAAGGATTTTGTGTGTATGAATGTTACTGTGAAGCTGAGTTTTGTGGAAGATGACTTAGGTTTTTATGATGCTATTGTTAGGCCTAAGTTCTTGGGAGACATTTTGACATTGGAAAATTAAATTAGTTAAATTTTATTTGATTTTTTGAAATACTTATAGGAATTAAGTTTTATAGATTCTCATTTTGGAAGTTGAACATAAAGTATTTTTAGACAATGTTTGAATAATAAGTTAGGAGCTCGTATTTGTATTTTCCTCGTAAGATCGTAGGCATCCTCGATTTTGAGGTTTATCCCAACATTTAAAATGGTGCGATTTGTCTTACAAGCATTAGTTCAGTTTTAAAAGTATTTTCCGGCAAAATTAATTGAATATTTTGTTCGAATAGTTTATGCATCAACGTATTTTCTCGATTCCTGATGATTTATTAATCCATTTTTTTATTTATTGGAGTAATAAAATAAAATATTACATTCTACGTGATCCCATAAATTAATTAACGGTTGATATTGATTAATATATGAAATAAATTTGAATTTTTTTTGCCATATCAAAATTGTCTTTATGAATTGGGCTTATGATCACCTCAAACAAAATTTTCTTTAAAATATTCTAAAATAATCTTTTTTTTTTTTTTAATGTTATATACTCAGGGTAGGAAGTGCAAATTATAATATTCATAAAATATTGTTGTATTAAATATAGTGGTATTATGAAAGCAATTAATTTATTCCCAAATTTGACTCTATAAGACTAATTATTAAGAATCACTTCACCTACTAAAAGTGTTGATTTACAATTATTTTATAATTGTAAGACTATTTAAATTTCAACAACTTAAACTATATCTTGACTATTTTCCAATTATAATTTCATCATTGGGTAATTACTTTAAGTCTTTAAATAGAAGGATAATTAATATCCTTAATTGCGAAGTGTTACTCATGCAATATTATTTTTTTGGGGCTAATTTCGATTGAACTTTTTTTTGTTAGTTCAAATTAAATTGAGTTAATAACAAACAATCTTGTGCTTAATACTTAAGATTGTTGTAAAGAGTGAAATTGTCGTTAATATTATATCTGATATACTGATTATATTTATTTTTAATAAATTATACTCTCACCTAATTGTAATTTCACTAAATCACATCTTCCCTACACAATTCACAATACAGGTTAATCAACAAATGATGATAACGGATTTAACATGTATCGAAAATTAAGTGATCCAAACTCAAATAATTTAATATCAACTAACTAATATAAAATTAAATAAAAAAAACATAATCAATTATATCTAACACTTTCTTATCATGGACAATTATGTATCATAAAAGAACTATGATTAAAATTTTAAATAAAATAAAATAAAATAATAAAAATAAAATGCATAGCATAAACACTAAAAACAAATAAAAGAACAAGAAAAACTCAAAAATACAGATTTTACGTGGGCCCCACCAAAAAAAAAAATTAAAAGAAAGGAAAAAACATAAACAGATAGATAGATACACCTATACATACACCTAGAGAGAAGAAATAATGGAGGAAGCACCTATATATAACTAGAGAGAGATATACACACAGCTCTCTCTCTCTCTCAATCTCTCTCTCTCTATCTTCCCCTTTTCCACTGCTACAATAACAGACATTCGGAAATGGTGGATGGAGCTCAGCCGGCGGACGACGTGATGTCGGAGGCGGAGCCTCAGCCTCCGCCGCCGCCGCAGCAACCGCCGGCGGATCACATACCGGCGACGCTCAGCCACGGCGGTCGATTCATCCAATACAACATCTTCGGGAACGTGTTCGAGGTCACTTCCAAATACAAACCCCCAATCATGCCCATCGGGAAGGGAGCATACGGCATCGTTTGGTAACTTCAATTTCCTCGGTTCCTTCGATTGATTGCTTCCTTTTACGTGATTGATGTAATTTATTTATTTTTTGTGTGGAGAAGCTCGGCGTTGAATTCGGAGACGAATGAGCATGTGGCGTTGAAGAAGATAGCGAATGCTTTCGATAATAAAATCGATGCGAAGAGGACTCTGCGGGAGATCAAGCTTCTGCGGCACATGGATCATGAAAATGTTAGTGAATATTGCTATTATTATATCGCTTTTGTGTATGTGTGTATGTGTTGGTGGGTTTGTATACATTTAATTGTCGCTTCTGTACGTATTTTTCGTTATTTGCGGGTTAGAGAACGTAGCTTAGAAGCTCATTTAATGTTCAATTTCAAAAATTTCCCCCAAAAAGGAACAAAGGAAAAGAAAATTCCCACTGCTTCCTGATCCGTGTGTGTTTCGCTTGTTTGATGCATGAGTTTTGATTTATTAGCTGAAGTGTAGTTTTTGATTGATTCGGGTGAAATTATCCAGGACGGATTTGGTTTTCTGGAGAAGTTCTGAAGGATAAGAGTGTAGTTTAGTTGCAAATAGGAAAAAGATCCCTTTTTTCAGGGAAAAATCACTGATTTTGGACAATATTCCTAATAAAATGGGTTTAAGTTGGTATACAAACATACATATTCATCATGAGCTACATTTGAAACTGGAAATGAACCTTACACCAGATATAAGTTAGGAAGTTCAGTCTAAAATGGAAGTTAGAAGTCCGCGAGGACTGTTCCTTTACTTCCAGATATACTCTGTTCATTATGAAACTATTGTTGTCAATTTTGGGAAATTGAATGAAGTTTATGGCTTCTTTAGGTGCTTATTTTAGAAGTGTGCAGAATAATACTGAACATATTTACTTTCTCTTTTTAAGTTGTATTTCCCCAATAGAAATGTAGAGCACTTCTAGTTTTAGGCCAACGTAGTTCGGTAGTTGTAATGTCTCCAACAATTTTGCAACATGTAACTATTAGAGTTACAAAAATTGGGGTTTGATGCGTTATTTATCAGCATGTTTTCATTCATTTAAACAAAATCCCTTTCTATGCAGGTTGTCGCAATCAGAGATATAATTCCTCCTCCACAGAGGGATGCATTTAATGATGTTTACATTGCATATGAGCTTATGGATACTGATCTCCATCAAATTATCCGTTCAAATCAACCTTTATCTGAGGAGCACTGTCAGGTTCTCTTTCTCTTTGGAAAATCTATTTCTGTAGACGATATAAAGTAACAACATCTTCAGGCTATTAGTCGGGCTCTTTGTTTTCTTCACTAACAATGAAATTTCTCAAAAAGGCTTCTTGTTTACTTTTAAGTATTTTCATATTAAACTTGATGGGACGAATTTTTTTTTTTTTTCTGTGTTGGCAGTATTTTCTGTATCAGATCCTCCGTGGGTTAAAGTATATACATTCTGCAAGTGTCCTGCACAGGGATTTAAAACCAAGCAATCTTCTCCTGAATGCAAATTGTGACCTGAAAATATGTGATTTTGGATTGGCACGAGTCACATCTGAAACTGATTTCATGACGGAATATGTTGTCACGAGGTGGTATCGGGCACCAGAGCTGTTGTTAAATTCATCTGATTATACTGCTGCTATTGATATATGGTCTGTTGGATGCATTTTCATGGAATTAATGGACCGGAAGCCGTTGTTTCCTGGTCGAGATCATGTGCACCAGTTACGCCTTCTCATTGAGGTATTTTATTCCTTGGTTAGGGCATGGTTATTTTGTGTCAGAGGTGTAACCCTATGATTAAATATGACTTAAGAATATTATCTGGCTTGCAGCTGATTGGTACCCCATCCGAGACTGAGTTAGGTCTTCTGAATGAAAATGCAAAAAGATACATACGGCAGCTCCCTCCTTATCGCCGACAATCATTTGTTGAAAAGTTTCCTCACGTGCACCCTCTTGCTATTGATCTCGTTGAGAAGATGCTGACTTTTGATCCTAGGCAAAGGATTACAGGTAAACCTTAATTATATATATGTAATCATATCGGGCTCAAATATTTTCCTACTGAAAATTACATAATTGATTGCTGGGTAAAACATCAAAACTTTACCATTTCATTATTGCATATTTGTCCATCCACACAAGTATAGTTATTGACTGAAATGTAGACACACGAGCCTCTAGCTTACTCATAGCTGGCTCGAGATGGACCCAAAACTCAAGCTTGAGCTTGATTATGCTGAACTCAAGCTTGAAACAATTTGAGCTGGAATTGAGCTAACTCGGGCTTGGCTTGTTTACTCCCCAACTTACACGTTCTATTTCTCGTCATATGCTTATTTGATTGTTTCTACTGTTTATTTCCTCTCTTACCGAATCATTAATATCATTATTGTCTCACTTGCTACCCCGCGACAATTGTTACCTAAATTAAGTGCTATGTGTATCTTACTCTATAAAATCATTCATACCTGTGACATTCTCCACTTCACAAAATTGTGTGAATCACCTGAATCCATTCTAACCATCCCTTAAACACCTATGCTTTCCAGTTGAAGACGCATTGGCTCATCCGTACCTAAACTCACTCCACGACATCAGTGACGAGCCTGTTTGCCAGACTCCTTTTAACTTCGACTTCGAACAGCATGCGCTGACTGAAGAACAGATGAAGGAACTAATTTACAGGGAAGCTCTTGCCTTCAATCCCGAATACCAGCAAATGTGAAGTAATATCCGATCGCCTTATTCTCGTGGGTTTTCTTTTCTTTTTCCTTTTTATAATGTTATGATGCTCATATTGTACGTGGATGATGGTGTTCATTGATCTTGTGTATATACTGTGGTCCATCTGAAACATGGATGGCTTTGATTTTAGAACTTGATAACTAGAATTTGACTTTCTTGATGTATTTTTTAATAAAAAGTGTTGAAATCAACATGTTCTTGCTATATGATTCTTGAACCAATTGAGGTTTCTACTGGTTAAGGAAGCCTCCGATATCTGTTAGGGTTCTGTCAAATTTCGGGTGTTTTTTGTAATTTCTCAATTCTTCGTATATGATGAATCCTAAGGGTGTCATCGTAATTATTTCTCAGTGGGTGTTGGTGTCTTATCGAAACAAAGAGAGTCTACTACTCATAACATCGCATATACTCTAATGTCGGCGTAATTTACCCCCTAACCTTTCGATCTGACATGTACAAGTGAAGATGATGACCATAACCCAAGATTCTATTCCAATATCCCATTTGATATGCTTAAAAATATCCATGAGCATAAGAATCTATTCTCCAACATTATTGGAACCATGAAAGGCAATCCTGAAAGTGAAACTACATGCTTCAACCTATATAACACTATCCCCTCATGACCATCTTACACAGAACACACTAATAATCTCATCGTCATCAACATATCCAATCTCATGGCTCAACCATGTTCATCCCTCTCCATCGAGACCGAAACCCTAAACCACGTCTTAGGTCACGTGGAGGCCTTCCACGCATTTGACTCAGACAACGATGGTCTCATCAACAAGCAAGAACTAGGTGGGATCATGGGATCCTTAGGCGGATACAGTGTCAAGGAACACGAGATCGAGGCCATGATGCAGAACGGGGACAAAAACAAAGATGGACTGTTGAGCATCTCCGAGTTTCTTGATATGAACATCGGTGACCTTGACCTAGGCGGGCTGACCGCTCTCAAGACGGGGCTCGAAGCGTTGGATTTAAAGGGAGGTGATTTGATGACAGGAGAAGAACTGTATGAGGTTGTGGGGAGTCTGGGGATTGAACTGTCTTTGGATGATTGTCAAAATATTGTTGCTGCCATGGATGGAGATGGTGATGGAGCTGTGAGTCTTGAGGATCTCAAAACTATAGCAAATTCTCTAGCCTAGAGTTATAGTTTAGATTGTGTTTTCATTCATATAAGTGGAGTTTTCTATCTGTCATGTAATACAATAAAGATGGCATATCACTACATTTGAGACAATAAATGAATGCATGAAGACATGTTTACTTCATTAATTCTAACTCGAACCTGTTTCGCTAAACCGTTAAGATAAAATAAGAGCGCTTTACACTTATCGCGGAATGGGGTTCGGACTAGGCCCCTTTACAGCCTCGTCCTACTATTAACTTACGCTATTTTTAAATTTTTACTAAATAACACGAGTTCTTCGAGCTTGCGCGTAGCAAAAGATATACAGTTTAGAGGGCCGGAATTATACTAGTTTAACAAGATGCATGACAAGTTTATATGTACGCAACTATAATTGCAATTTCTAGCATGAAAACAAAAGATTAATCTCGAATTTACCCTATTTCTTCAACTGTCCAACAACTATAGGATCCGATTTGGGGTTCGATCCATTTCGAGGCGGGTCAAATACCACGGGCAAGAACTCCAACTCGTCACAATCGAATTTGGAATTTTGAAACCTTTTAATTTGCCTTTCTTTGCCCTGAAAATTGTTCAAACATTCAGAAAAAATAATCAATATATATATAAATTAAATTTCTTGATAAGAATATAGTCTTTTACCAGGACTCTTGCCCATTTGATATCACAAACTTTGTTGGACGTCAATGTTCCTTTTTGCGTATGAATCACCCCCCATTTGTAATTTTGTAGACTTCTTTTAATTTTCAAGGCAGCCCTCCAAGTTGTGAAATTTACGAAAGCGTACCCCAAATTATCCTCCTTCCTATGGAATCAAAAGTCCAACCAACAAAAAAGACACCTTAAGTATCAATATATACATTATTGGGCGTGATTGCAAAAACTTGTGTTTCGAGAAGCAAAAGTAGAAGTTAAAATCGTAAAAAATTCGAGTAGTAAAAGTGATCTATGCTATTACAGAAGAGAAGGTGATCCGTACATACTTCTAAATTTTATTTATTTCTGTTTAAAATATACAGAAGAGAAAGACAAACTTTCCAAACACCCCATTTACTTAAAAAAAGAATTAGAAAGTGTAGATTTTTTTTAAATAAAATTACCTAAAATCCATGAGCAGATACAAAAAATCATACGCCACGTCTAAATCACAATAGCCGTCAAGAAAATCAAGCATATCTTCCCTCCTGTAAAAATCAAAATAAAAATGGAGAGATTGAAATAATATATAAAAGGTGTTTGCAAAAACTTGCCATCCAAGAAGTTGAAATCCAAGCTAAAGTTCAAAAAAAACAAATTACAGTAATAAAAGCAGCTACATTAATATACAGTGATTATTCTATATATACAGATCGGGAAAGTGATACAGTGAAAGAAAAAGCTGAAATTTTGCCACTTATGTGCCATACATTGAGAGAAAGGTCTGAACATGACTGCTATGTCGGTGATTTTCTCCAAGATAATGATTTAGATTCGAATTCCACTCAAGATTGTGTGTGTTAAAAAGAACAGAAAATAAAAGATGTGTTCATGCAATAACTCAAACTTTAGAAATATCAGAACAAAGTGCTAGAGAATGATTATGAAAGGGAAATATTTTTTCACCTGAACTGGTTTGGTATGTTACGTATCATGATTGTGGTTTTTCGTGGCGGCGGACACGGCCGTGCTTGGGCGGCGCTGCTGTTCCCGGCGGCAACCCGTTCATCGGATGATCTTTTATCGTTTTTGGGCCTCCATTCTCGCCGGTTCAGCGTCGTCGCCTTCGGTTTGGACCTTCCTCGAACACCACCTCTCTCGGTACGTTGCGGTGCATGTGGGGTAAAATCATGGCCGTCGAGTGGCTGCGCCGCCGGCAAAACCGCCGGGGATAACGGCGGAGCAACAATGTAATAATAAGGGACATGAATATGATGCAATACGTAGCAGTGAGGGTGATTAAGAGGAAATTCCAAGGAATGTGGAGTACTTGGTCTCCATTCTTGTGCCTCTGGATTCAAAGAAGAAGATTGCATGCTTATTAATTATAATCAATAACTTTCAAACTACTTGACAATGTTCAGAAGTGGAAGTTATATAGAAGGAAATCTCTGTGAAATAGATTTTGAATGGATTTGTTGAAACAAAGAGGTATACAACTCAGTGTGCAGCGTAGGCCTGTCAATGGGTGGGTTTTACTCAGGCGTAGGCTACAATAATAGGTATCCATTTTCCGAATTTGTATCGGTTAAATCGATGTAATTAATAATAAGGGGAAGAATACGTTACGCTTGTCGTATAATTCGTGAAAAATTTAGGGAGAGTGATCAATTAAATGATAAGTGTAATATATACACTTACCTTTTTAATCGGTTGGATTCGATTGAATCAAATTTGGGATAGAATTTTTCAAAAATCTTACATCTGATTATTCCATTTCTATCAGGAAAAAATAGAGAATGTTACATCTAATTGTGAGGTATCGGTGCATTAAATGGGTGAATTTCTAAAATTGATGTTTTTTTTTTTTTTTTTTTTTTTTTTGATATCGTATTTTTGTTGTATTTTTTTTTGTGCATTGCAACTTTAGTGTTTTCCTCTTTTTGAATGCAACTTTAGTGTTTTCCTCTTTTTTCAAAAAGAGGAAAACACTAAAGTTGCAATGCACAAAAAAAATACACCAAAAATACAATATCAAAAAAATACACACTAAAATTAGAAAAAAAAAACCCATTAAATGTGTGAGAAGATAAAACAAGACGTTCGATGGCTGAAGAAGGAATATCTTTTCTACTTTTGGGGAATAATAAAGGATAGCCATAGGGTTAATTACCGTTAGCCCTTAATTTAAATAAAATAATTAGAAATAATTAATATCTTGTGTTTAGATATAATTATATTTATATTCTATCTTTGATAGTTTTAATTACATGTAACCTCCACTTCTATATCTTATTTACTAGGTTCCATATAACTATAATTATTATAATTTACAAATGATAAGAGTTATTGTGTAAAAAGATCATCACTAAATAGATTGCATGCATGATACTATAAAATCGCTACGGGACGCGAGTACGCGATTGGTAATTTGAATTTGAATTTGATTGGATTACATGATCCAAATTAATAAAATGAGTAGCCGAGTTTTTATACTTTTTGTATGATTAATAAAAAAATTTAAGAAAATGATAAATAAAATAATAATTGATTGGATTAAATGATCCAAATTAATAAAATGAGTAGCCGGGTTTTTATACTTTTTGTATGATTAATAAAAAATTTTAAGAAAATGATAAATAAAATAATAATTATAATACATTTGTTATTATAATTAATTTGATTTGATCGAACTTAATTTGAACTAAAATTTTCTGTAATTACAAAGGATTTTCAGAATAAATTCGGCTATATGTAATTTTTGTTTTTCGAGCTAAATAATTCATGTCCCAATTATTAACGGCATGATTGGTATGTATGAATGGAATGAGGCAGGAAAGGAGTGAACTTTATAATGGAATGAACAAAGGAATGGAATGACTTTATTATGTCATTGCTATGATTGGTATGTCAAGTAATAAAGTTAGGAATGAAATAAAAAATTTAAACTTATTTCATTAATAATAATAATAATAATAATAATAATAATAATAATAATAATAATATTTATAAATATAATTAAATATATATTTTAAGTTTTTTTATTTTAAGTAACTATATATTTATTTAATATATAAATATATTATTACTATTTTATATCGAACATGTTATATATATGTTATTTATTATATGTACTATATATATGTGAGTGTGAGAGTGAGTTTGTGAGATATTTCTCTATTCATGTATAGATTATGTATTAATTATTTATTGTATTTAATATATTTCTTGATATTTAAAAATAAATTTTAATATAAATTTTAAACTTCGTTCTTTATAAAATATTTGAATTTATAAAATTTTGTAAATAAAATAATATTTTGAACATCTTTTTTAAATGTATAATATATTTATATTTACATATATTTGATATAATTTATTAAATTTTCAATGTGATTAATAGTATTTAATTTTTATTTATGAAAATAATAAAATATAATATTCATTTAACAAATATGTGATGATAATATAAAAATAATAATAAAATTTAAACATTGAGAATGACTAATACCATGGGGGACCAAAGAAATGGGTAATCTCATGTTTGTGGGAATGAGCATCACCGCGGGAATGGACATTCCTAATCATGTTTGGGTACCAATCATGGGTTTAGGAATAGCTGCGGTAATGCCATTTCATCCCCACCCAATTCCATCATACCAATCATGCCGTAACTATGTTCCATTTAGTATATGCTCAACAAATTAAGAAATTAATTAATTAAAAAATATATATACATTTTTTTTTAATATACACCACCAAATGGAATTCAAATTTAATTTATTTTTTCGGGAAAATACATCTTATTGCTTCAGAACGACTGTGCCTTTTATGGGAAATAGTTCCTACTAGTAACTCTACACGTCATAATTTGCTAGCTAAAAAATATAGGGTTATTATTTATAGGGAAAATATCATTTTTGGTCCTCTACAATTGCCATTTTTCGCTTTTCGTCCTGAACTTTTCACTTGTCTCAAATTGCATCCTCTTATTTTCCAGAAATCTCAATTTTGGTCCTTTTAGTAACAGACATTAAAATTTGGACGGAATAGGTCACGTGAGATGCACATGGCCTTAATGAAGCCCGAAATTGACACAATTGTTCTGAGTAAAAGCCCTCATTTTCTTACCTAGGGTTAAAAATTCAAAAAATACCAACATTGCTCCTGTTCCTCTCTCTTTACTGGCGATTTTGGATTCACTGATTTCTCTCAAGAAATTGCTTGCATTGGAGGTGGCGTGGATGAAATACAATCCGTAAGGCACCATGAGTTTACGAAATGTGAAGCTAAAGGGGTTCCCACCACCGAGATATAGTAAGAAGCCTGATCCTTTTTGGTTGTTTTATGGTTTATGGCTTGGGTAAATGTGCATTGTCTTGTATTGTGACGGAATTTGTTGAAATATGTGCGCTAATTTATTTATTGATGTGGTCCCTTGCCATTGTCATATTTTATTTGCTGAATGTGTTGAGTAGGACATTTATGTTGGTAATATGTTTGTTTAATTTTTGTGTTTTGGGGTGTGCTCTGTTTTTTTCAGATGATTTGGATCCAGTTGTGACTATGATTTTTCATCATGGTGGTAAATTTGATAATATAGCCGCTACGTATACTGGTGGTACAGTTAGTGTCTTTGATTATGTGGAGTTAAATGGGATGAGTTTGGATTATATTGATCAACTAGCTAAGAAAATAGGTTTTGGTGGTCCTAACAAGTATAACACTAAGAATGAACATGGTTTTGTGTTGGTTGTGGATGGTAAACAATTGCTAAGTAAATGTCTTCAACATCACAAGGACAGGGTTGTGCATGTATGGTTGGATGGGTGTTTGTATCAGTTAGATAGTGGGGATGCGGTAGATGATGATGGTGAGAGTGTTGGTGAGAGTGTTAATGAGAGTGTTGGTGAGAGTGATGGCGAGAGTGATAATTCAGAGGAATATGATGTCTTTAAAGATAGTGACATAGAAGTGTCAACTGATGAAGATGACAATGAATTCAATAAAAACATAGACAAAAGGACTGAATATGGGGGTGTAAGTAATGAACAAGATAAAGGGAAGAGGGTTCAATCTGAAACAGAGTCTGATGATGATGAAGTAGTTGAGAAAGAGTCTAGGCCTGCTGTTCCTGATCATTCAGATGACTTTGACAGTGACAAATTGTCTGATGAAGAGGAGAATCCTGAAAAATATCCTAAGTTTAATCCTGAAGATATATTGAAGCCTAAGTATGTTTTAGGACTAGAGTTCTCAAATAAGAAACTGTTGGTGAAGTCTGTTCATTCTCATGCTATTAATACCAGAAGAAACCTTAAGGTTACAAAGAATGACAAACTTAGAGTACATGCTAAGTGTTTGGAACCAGGTTGCAAATGGAGGTTACATGCTATATCAATTGGGACTAAAGGAGTGTTTAGAATTAGGGAATATCACAAGAAACACAGGTGTGCTCCTGATTATCACTGCAAGAATGTTAAGTCAGGTTGGATTGCAGAGAAATTTGAAAAAATGTTTAGAACAGATGCTGAAAGAAAGGTTAAAGGATTTAAAAGAGATGTTTCCACTACCCTTAATGTGAATGTTTCTAGGAATCAAGCTTATAGGGCAAAGTGGAAAGCTTTAGAGAACATTGAAGGTGACACTAAAGAGCAATATGGAATGTTATTTGATTACTGTAATGAGTTAAGAATATCAAATCCTGGGTCCAATGTTGTATTAGAGATGCAGCCTAGTTTGCTTCCAAATGTGAAGGTGTTTGATAGGTTATACATATGTTTTAATGCAATGAGACAAGGATGGTTAAACGGTTGTAGGCCAATCATTGGGGTGGATGGTTGCCACCTCAAAGGACCTCATGGTGGGGTAATTCTGAGTGCAGTTGGGGTTGATCCAAATAATGATCCATATCCAATTTGTTTTGCTGTTGTGAATGGTGAAAATAAAGACACATGGGTATGGTTTCTGCAATTATTGAAGATGGACTTGAATATACATGTGGGACATGAATACACTTTCATAAGTGATAAACAGAAGGGATTGGTACCAGCTTTTGACTTAGTGTTCCCAACTTCTGAAATTAGATTTTGTGTTAGACATTTGCATGGGAACATGAAGAGTGCAGGGTTCAGAGGGTCAGTTCATAGAAATGCATTGTGGAAGGCTGCAAGGGCATCCACTGTCCCTGAATTTGAAGCTGCAATGAGGGAGATAATTGAAATTGACAAAAGCATGGCTGAATGGTTGAATGACAAGCCTCCTTCTCAATGGAGTAAGTCACACTTCCATACTTTCCCCAGATGTGACTTACTATTGAACAATATATGTGAGTCTTTCAACTCTAACATACTTGAAGCTAGGGATAAAGAAATATTTGCTATGTGTGAGTGGATCAGAAATCACTTCATAGAGAGATTACAGGAGAATAGGGACATGGCTGCAAAATGGAGGAGGAAATTGTGTCCTAAAATCAGGAAGTTGTTGTTGAAGAATGCAGAAAGGGCTGGGATTGAGTGCAGGGCTGTGAAATCAAATGAAGTGCACTATGAAATCCATGGATATGATGGCAGTATTTGTGCAGTTGACTTGTCCAACCACACATGTTCATGTAGAATGTGGGACTTGCAAGGTACTCCTTGCAAACATGCAATGAGTGCCATTCAGGCTCAAAGGTATGATGGTGAGGATTATGTAGCTGATTGCTATACTGTGGAATGTTTCAGAAGGGTATATGAACCCTTTATTTATCCTATGAATGGGCCAGAGAAGTGGCCTTCTACATGCTCAGTTAAATGCTTACCTGCTCTTCCTAAGAGAGGGGTTGGCAGACCTAAGAAGTCAAGGAGAAGGGAAAGAGAGGAACCACCTGCTGGGAAAGGACAGAAAGGGACCCAAAGGTTGAAGAAAAGATCTCCTTTGATAAAGTGCCACCTCTGTGGTGAACCAGGACATAACAAAAGAAGTTGCAAGAAGAGGAAGTTGGCATCGCATGGAGGTAATGTTCAGGAGTTTGAGCCAGTTGATCCTCACATTGACAACTTAATGCAGGATGCTGAAGCTGAATACTATGCACAAGAGGAGATAGATGTGTCTCCATCTATCCCACCAGTTGAATCTCAAGTGCAAGGAGATGAAAGATTGGAAACAACAGAGCAAGTTTCTGAGGTTGTTGCACAGCCTACATTTACAAGGAGGAAGCAAACTGTAAGTCTGGTGTTTGTGTGTTATATCAGTTATGGAATTTGTGCTTAACTTTTATCTATTAAAAATCACACCTTAAATGTTATACTTGTTTGTCAGGCTAGAAAGAAAGTACAGCGTAATAAGGGATTCAAAGCACCAAGGCAACTAGCTGACTCAATTTACAGTGATGAGGTTGAGCCTTCAAACAGGAGGATTCCATTTTCCCCAGACCATCCCAGAGTGGCAGTGTCTTTGGTGACACAACCAAACAAGCCCACTAATTGCAAGATCATTGAGAAAGATGGCAAGAAGTTTGTTACCATGAAGAACCTTGGCGCAGCATTGGACAGGATTAGAAAGGGAGGTTTAGGAAGTTCTAAGTGATCTACTTATGTACTGAATTAAAGCATTTTTGTCTATGGCTTTAGAACTATTTTTTTGTTGGTTAATGTTTAATGATGATCACATTTGCAGAACCAATTGCAATGTTTTGGAGAACATGATATAAGCACAATTGTAACAAAGGAATATTCCTTGTTCAATGAATGAATGTTGGTCTTTTGCATCAGAATTGGTATTGTTTGGAACCATAGATGCTTGTTGGTGAATTGACATACATATTCAAGCAACCACTCAAAGAGACACAATTTTGACAATACATAAAAACCATTACATTTTCATTACCATTACAAAACCAACATACAATATCAGTACATTAACCTTACATTCTGATTAGTTTGGGTAATTACATTAAGCCACAAAAGAGCCCAAACTACATAAATATGCAGCAACATTCAGAAAAGAAGGGTGAAAATTGTGAATAACACAAGCACAACAATGACGTAAATCAAGCGGCCCTCTCTCTTCTTCAACCTAGCAACCTCAACTTCATGGTCATTGATCTTGCGCAGGAGCCCAGGGATGATAATTTTAGATCTTGCACACATAGGAGGATCTTCCCAGACAAAGAACCCACATGCTCCATCACTGTTATTGCAGGTGTAGAACCTTCTCCCTGGGTTTGATGGAGTCCACAAGGTGCGCAATGTTGAAACCCTCCCACAGAAGCAAATTACACCACCATTTGCAGCAGCCATGGAGTAGAGAGAAATCTGAACCCTAATTTCCAGTTTTTGGGGGGAAAATGTGTAACCACCTAATTTATACCCCAATTTTCCCTCTTTTTTTGATACAGCTGCAATTTCGCTCCATTTCACAGCCTGGCGGGCCAAAAAAATTAACCCCAGCGGGCCATGTGCATCTCACGTGACCTATTCCGTCCAAATTTTAACGTCTGTTACTAAAATGACCAAAATTGAGATTTCTGGAAAATAAGAGGATGCAATTTGAGACAAGTGAAAAGTTCAGGACGAAAAGCGAAAAATGGCAATTGTAGAGGACCAAAAATGATATTTTCCCTTATTTATATATAGAGGTACATGTTAGAGTTTAGGGTTTAGGGTTCAAATAAAAAAAAAAATGAAAAGTAATAAACGTATTGACTCTTGCAATTGTCAATATATTGATTTCATGATTTAAAAATTATGCATATATAAATATAATATTAGAACAGCAATAAAATAATTATTTAATAACAAGTATTAATTGTTCATCTAGATTCTAGACTATTATACATACTTTGTTTTTTTTTTTTTTTTGTACACGACTATTATATATATTAAGAGCTATAGTCAAATGTTAATTTAAGTTGGATCTACATTATGATATATTTAGGCCAACAGGGGTTGGTCCAAGCAATGTCCCGAATTCAAACTCCTCTAGCCATTTGGATATGCGTGTATTAAAAAAAATAATAATAATAAAAAAATGATATATTCATGTTATTAGATATTTTTGTCGGATTTGGATTCAAAATTTTGTGGTTCCATTTAAATTCAACATGTTGACAGCCTTAGGACGTGTCACATTGAAATTCAACCAATATTGTGATGCTTTTTCCATTTTTTAAAAATTTTCTTGAAACTATAATATATTAATTTTTTTTTTTAAAAAAAAGATGTAATTCATTATTGGTTATCAAATTGGGGGAATGTTTGAAAACTCCCCATGGGTTTGAAAATTTCCTTTTATCTCCCCATTTTCAAATACATCATTTGGGGTTTTAGATACGCGATTCTGTTATTTAGATACGCGATTCTGGGATTTAGATACGCGATTCTGCGATTTAGATACGTGATTTTTTCCTTGTATTTCAAATACATCATTTGGGGTTTTAGATACGCGATTCTTGAGCTTTAATACATCATTTTTTAAAATGGGGAGCTAAAAGGAATTTGACTTATCATTTAGGGAGTTTTCGGGAATTCCCCGTATCAAATTTTAGTTAAACTTTTGTTCAAATATGGGCTGAGATGCCTCGAAGGAATGCTTTTTCCTTTTTCCATTCCTGTTTTTGTTTTTCTTGAAATCTTATTATATAATTTAATTTAATTTTTTAAAAAAGGTGTATTAGTGAAGATTGAAGGGATAGTTTGAAATAACTCTTCATCAACTTGGAATATTTTTACTTTACTCCGCATAAAATTATACAACATAATAAGATATAAATACGATATTAGAACATTTTAGTATTACATTTTGTGAAAATTATACAACATATTTTGAGAGGTATTTTAAGTACTACATTATATGAAAATCATACGACATTTTGTCCAACTAGGCAGTTAAATAAAAATATGATAGAGGATTTATCCCACATTACCTGTCTAATAAATTTTTAGTTGTTAAAATTCATTAGTTAAACCTTTGTTCGAGTGAGTATTGAAATGCCAATATATATTAACCCATTATCATTTATCGGGTTAATGCTCTCATTGTCCCTATTTTAAATTTCCTCCTCGATTTGGAGGCATTTGAGCATTAACCTTAAATTCCCTCTTCCCGTTATACTTTTAATGCACCAATATTTTTAAAAATATTATTTTATCGTGTTATATTGTATTAAACACTTTTCATATAAACTGAACTTTAAAAAGAATCATATCATTATATCTCTATTATGTCTACGTAAATCGTAACTACGGAGGAAGGAAGGAAGGAATTTAGGGTTGGGATGTAAACATTAACCCGATATCGGGTCGAACTATTAGCCCATTGTTAATGGGCCACGATTATTAACTTAAAGAATGTGGAGTTGGTCTCCATTCTTGTGCAATAGGATTTAATTTTTTGGGATCATTCAAAGAACAACTTTGGGAAGATTGGGAAGAACAACTTTTACCTAGGATTGTCAACAGGTCGGATATGGACCGAATCAGAAGATTCTAAATCTGAATCTGATAAGACAACCCGATAAGCGGATTCGAATCATTTTGAATCCATACATAATCGGGTCGGATCAGATCCAATAAAAGATCCGGTTCAATTAATAATAAAATTTAATTTTTTAAATAATAAATTTAATATAAAAAAATAAATATAATTAGATAATATCTAACAAACAATTGTTATTCAATAGATTATATGATGATTTTGTTAATATTTACTTAAGATAGGTTAATTTAAACTTATTAATAAAGAAAAATATATAGTTTTAGAGTAGACAATTCAAAATTTGTTATTATTTAAAGTATGTAAAAATTCTAATTTTAATCATTTTACTTAGTATTATATATTAATAAATAATTTATTTAATTAAATATTATATATATAATCGGATTCGGATTCTTAACGGATCGGATTCCTTAATTTCATATCCGATCCATTTATTTTGGATTTCGAATATTTATAATCAGATATGATCCATCGGACATTTTTATCGGACGAATATACTAAAATTCAAATCGGATTCGAATTAAAATCTGATCCATTGACAGCCCTATTTTTACCTTAGCTTCACTTCAATGAAAGTGAAACGTTGATTTTTCAAACACTTCAAAATGTTCGGAATCCAATGAAACTTATATGCATTGAAGAAAAGGGAAGAAAATCTCTGTTAAAAAGATTTTGCATGGAGTTGTATGGGAACAAGAAGAAAATGTCTGAGTTAGATAGGTAGGCCTGTCAATGGGGGAAATTCTTGCATGCACGAGGCGATCTGGTGCATGCACCCATCATTTTTTGATTAAAAAATATATATATATTTTTATTTTTCAATTTTGTTTCTATCTTTTATTTAATTTTTTAAAATAAAAGGATAGTGGATACATGAATCGAGGTATCTGCTGTCAATGGATGGATTTTACTTCTATTTGTGAAGTGTAGAGAATCTTATATCTAATTATGATGTTTCCGGGCATTAAATGTGTGAGTCGATAAATTAAGAAGACTGTCAAAATTAAGAATATCTATGCATTGATGCTAAATAAATGATAGTTATAGGATTAATTACGTCTAGCTCTTAATTTAGACAAAATAATTATAAATGGTATCTCATATTTAGATATAATTATATTTATATTCTATTTTGATAATTTTAATTACACATAATCTCTATTTGTAATGCATCATTTACAAATGCCTCTCGTACAAAATATTTTAATTACCTTGAAAAGGGGATATTTTTTGTAATTAAAGTGCTCACGATGAGATGTAATTATATCTAAAATATAGGATGTTATTTGTAATTATCTAATTTAAACTAACATTTTTCGTAATTAGGAGAGATCTTCAGTATAAAATTCGGCTATATGTAATTTTGTTTTTTTGCTAAGTAATTCATGTCCCAAGTATTAACTATATTCCATTTGGAATTAATGTGCATATATAGGTGATATACAAAGAATTGGGAAGGTCATTTTTACTTTTCTCAACATAAAAAATATTTTGAAAATCTCCTCAACGATTAAAAAACTCATTAATTAAAAGAAAATTACACACCCTGCTGCCTTGGAAAAATTGCATCATTTATGTAAAACAGTTCCCTCTACATGTCATAATTCACTAGAAAATATAGGGTAATCATTTATATATATAGCTACTTGTAGGGTTTAGGGTTTAAATGGATGGGAAGGATAACTTCATAAGTTAATAAAAGTATTGTAGGGTTTAGGGTTTGGGGAATTCTCCGTTAATTTAATTATTGAATTTAAAAAAAAAATGTAATTCATTATTGGTTATCAAAGTACAATTAAACCCTATGATACACGGACACTTCTAAAAATATCATTTTGTCGTGTTGCGTCATGCCGTGTCGTGTCGGACACTCGTGTCGGACACCGTGTCCGACACCCCTTACGTGGGAAATTCAAAAAAAAATCTGTGTCGCCATATCCGTATCGTATCGTGTCTGTGTCGCCGTGTCCGTGTCCGTGCATCATAGGTTAAACCTTTGTTCAAATGAGGGTTGAGATGCCTCGAGGCTCGAAGGAATGCTTTATCGATCCATTCCTTCTTTTTGGTTTTCTTGAAATCATAAATTATAATTTAATTTTTTTTTAAAAAAGAGGTGTGTAATTTGTTGTTAGTTGTTAAAATTCATTACTTAAAACTTATTTTTATTTGTATGGCCGAATGCCTTTTTATTTCTATTTCTTTTGTTTCTCTTGAAAATATAAAGTATTGATTTTAATTAACAAATAAACATACTTTTTATTATTTGTTAAATTTTATTATGTAAACTTTTGTTTAACATTAACCCGAATTATGAGCCCATAGTTAATGTTCAAATTTCAAATGTCTTGCTCGCACTTTTCAATTTCGGGCCAAAATTTGAGCCCATAGTTAATGGGCAACTATTAACTTAAACAAGAGAAAGCATAAGGCCCATTTTCAGTTCAAAAGTTAGGCCCATTAAAAGTTCATCGGCCCACACCAAGCTGTTGGGAAGAGAAGCTTAAAGAAACGAAAAATATTTTCCTATACACACTATCCAAGTTAATCACTAGAATATAATAAATTTACAATTTGGTCCATTGATAATCATTATTACACTATTTAATATTTCATTATTGTCATTAATGTACCAGTCCAGGTGCACGAACACTTTTAAAAATATTATTTTGTCGTGTTACGTTCGATATTCGTGTTGAACACCATATTGACTCTTGCAATTGTCAATATATTCATTTCATGATTTAAAAATTATGCATATATAAATATAATATTAGAACAGCAATAAAGTAATTATTTAATAACAAGTATTAATTGTTCATTTAGATTCTAGACTATTATACATACTGAAGCTATATTCAAATGTTAATTTAAGTTGGATCTAAATTATGATATATTCAGGCCAACAAGGGTTGGTTCAAGTGGTTTGAGGGTTAGTTTCTCGAACGTAATGTTCCAAGTTCAAACCCCTCTGACCACTTAAATGTGCGTGTGTTAAAAAAAATAATAAAAATAAAAATAAATTATGATATATACAGGTTATTAGATATTCTTATCGGATTTGATCAAAATTTTGTGGTTCAATTTAAATTCAACATGTTGACAGCCTTAGGACGTGTCACATTGAATCGTCTTTGACTGACATTGTGCTTTTTCCATTTTTTAAAAATTTTCTTGAAACTATAATATATCAATTTGTATTTTTTTGTTTTTTTTAAAGATGTAATTCATTATTGTGATGGGTCTGAATATGGAGTACAGAATCCAATCACTTTAGAATTTGTTTAAAGGTGGGGAAATCGATGATGATCGTCGGAGAAGAGGGTAGGTTCAACCTGCTAGGACAAACACCAAAAGAAACAGAGGTCAGACGGCCAAGAAGGGGGAACTGGGAGTGATTCCCAGTTTGGCTCTCCGACACTCAAGTCAGATGATGATCTGAAAGAGAGAGTATGTGTAATATGAAGTTGCAGTAATGGAGATTCCTTACAGTGAAGGAGATGAACTAGCTTATTTATAGTTGAGGGTCAGGGACCCTTTGGTCATTTGCACTGTGTGGTCCTAGCCAGGTGTTGCCCTAACACGTGGCGCTATGAGAGAAACCTAGGAGGAATCTTCTGCAAAAGCTGACGAAAGTTAGTGTTGGCAACAGTGGTAGGTGTGCGAGCATGTACGGGGTGTCAGAGAGCCGTTTTAGAGGGTTGGTAACGAGGGCTTAAGAGCACGCTCGCGTTAACAAAAGGCCTTGGAGGCCAGAAAATCCGCTAAGGGATGAAGCCCAAGGCTCATGCAATGAGGGGGAGTGGAAGCTTCCCTGAGGGGGAGTAGCGCTCGAAGAGAGCTTCCTTGTTAGATTTAGAGCTCAACCTAGTATTGCGGAGTGCGCTCGTTAGAGAGCGGCAACGCTGATCGAGCGTGTGAGCAGCAGAGATGGCACGCGTCCCTATGAGACTTTGACGCTCGGGGGTTTGGGCGCTCGTGAATGGCTGTCTTAACCACAGGAGGACATGTGTTACTATCTTGAGGTGCCATGTGTCCAAATGTAGGACGAGCGTATTTTGGCCTTATCATTTTGCCCCCCAATTCTGTAGCCCTTGGTGATAAGGGCTGTAGAATTTTACCAATGTACTCCATCGAGCGCTGCGTTTGTACGAGGCATGGCGTGTTAGGCAATTATCCTTCTGATTGAGCCATAAATGCGGTCCTTTCTTCTGACCGCTTGAAACGTCTATGCATTAAAGGCGGTCCTTTCTTTTAACCGTTTGAAACGTCTATGTATTAAAGGCGGTCCTTTCTTCTGACCGCTTGAAACATCTATGCATTAAATGCTGAGGCGTGGGGCGCGTGATTCTTGGGAGGTACGTGATGGTTCAATAAAGTGAGCGGTTTCCTAGGCAGGAAATGATTGCAATTTCAAATTACTTGCCAGAAACGTACCAACTCCCATCCCTATAAATAAGGGATTCTGCATCCATACCGCCTTTTACGCGAACAAATCTTCAGAATACACATTTGCGAAAAACTCTTTGCAAAACCACTTTCAGAGCACTCACAACCTTCTTCCAAGTTTTTCCAGAAAACTCAAGGTAACTTTCTGGTGAAATCTTTTAACTTTGCTAACCTTAGAACAGATTAGGATTCATTTTTCAATAAATCTCCCTTATTTCCCGAAATCCCTGAATTTTGCATCTCCTTCCGATTCTTAAAAGAAAACCCTTCCACTTTTCGAAAATCCTTCTCAAACCATGTCTGGAGATCATGTGGAAGAACTCGTCCGGGAGGTTGAGGAGATGGCAAGTCAGACTTTATCTCCAAGGGACGAAGATTTGCACGCCACCGTGTCGGCCATGGAGGAAAGGAACCCATGAGGGGTTGAACATATATTTGAAGAGATGCACATGGTGATGGAAGCGGAGAGGCAAGGGGTGACTCTCCCGATAACAGAAAGTGCGACCCATCCTCACCGCCATGCCGTGACCGTGGCCATCGTGGCCCCGACCCCTGAATTTGAGGTAGAAGTAGGGCCCTCCGAAAGAGCCCATGCCAAGGGTAAAAGGAAGAAATCACAGAGGTCCAAAAAAGCTAAGAATGCCAAAGGGTCAAACGAGGGTGAGGGCTCAGGCATGCAAGCGACCGAGCGTACCCCTGATGAGACTCCCAACACGATTACTTTGGGAGAGATCAAGACTATGCTGGTCCCAATATATTGGGACGAGCGTTTCACCTAGCGTATCCCTGCTGATTACGAGCGTGCCAAACACCCACCCCCGGTGAGATGGCCGTTTACAAGAATGCGGTCAGTTCTGGGGGCTTGAGGTTTCCGATCCCAGTTCCGGTGGCCAGTATCTTAAATAATTTGAACCTTTGCCCCTCGTAAATCGTGCCCAACGGCCTTGCTCTAATAACCTACTTCGTGATCCTCATGGAATGTACCGGATACGAGCCCTCAATGGAAAATTTTAACGCCCTATTTCAAGTCGTTAGCTCCCCTCGCTCGTCCCCCGTGGCGGGTTTCTTCTACTACATCCAAGCAAAGGCCCATCTAAAATTGATCAACTCTCCTTCCTACACTTACGGACCAGATTGGAAGGAGAAGTTTATCTTTGTCAAAGTCCCAGCGGACGATGATTTTGGGGTGTCACGAGAGTGGATCTCGCATGGGAAAGGCTCCCTTGTGAAGAATCGCCTAGGCCCCTCTTTTCCTGAGAATTGGGGGAGGGATCTGGCTGGAGCACTGAGGGACGAGGGCAGATTAATACAAGCCAATGAGTTAATAGATGACGATGAACTATGTTCCTTTGTGGGCTTTCCAATAATCCTCACTATCTCAGCAACCCTCCCGCTCGGGATTTGGAGAGAGACGGTTAGATTTTAGGGCACTAACTTATAGATAGGGATGCTAACTGTTCACTTGGATTTGTAACTTGCATTTTGTGAAGTTTGTTCAAGGGTTTCTGACCCTCGTTGTTTTTTCTTGCCCCAGTAGTAAACATCATCATGGCTGGAGGAATCCGACATGCTGCCTGTTTTGCCAATGCCAACCGGCGTCAAACCAACCAAGGAGACCAACAGAACCAACCATCTCGAGGCGCAGGTCGTGGCAACGAGCGTGATGGCAGACAAGCTGTAGGGTCAAGCGCCGGCCAGGGTCGTGGCAATAACCAAGCACCCAACCCTGACACAAGGGTGATCCCCAAGGGCCCCGACCGCTTCTCAAACAAGTGGGGCCCTTATTCCCATTCCGCTTCCGCCGCCAAGGCCTCAGACGAGCGACAATGTCAGAGATACCCAAGGAGCAAGCGCCTCAACCTCTAGAAAGAAGAAAAGGATGCCGGATTCCTTCACCATAACCGGTAAAGGCAAACAGGTTGTTGAGGGCCCCAAGGGCGATGGAGACACTTCCTCTTCAGAGGAAGAACACTTGTGGGATTTCGACCGCCGAGGGGACATGAGCTACAAGGGTTCAGCGGATGGGGGCACTGTGTTACTGAGGCATGGGACAGTTGCGCAAACCATCAGCGATGGCTTATATGAAAGGGTCCAATTCACAACGGACCACAAGCACCTGTACTCTGAGACCGTTGAAAAGGTGACCAGCGACATGGTGCACGCCCTAATTTCGGTAAGTCCCCTTTTCTCCCTCGAATTTTATTTTCTGAAGATGTCCCTTTTTCCAAAATTTTCATTAACACTCCTGCCATTTTGAGCCCGTGCAGCAAGTGCTTACGAGGGCGAAAAATATCCAGATGCGTGTCACAGTTTATGCTGACCGGAAAGCAAGTACAAGAAAATGGCGGGCTCGAACGATCCTGCTCAAATCCAAGAAGAATTGGATATAGAGAAGGCCAAGTACATTTCTCTTAAGAATGAGTACCAAAAGATGGAGGCTGAGATGAAGAAGCTGCAGGATGACTTTACGAACGTTGAGAACGCTCGGAGGAGTTGGCGCAAGCAATACAATAACCTCAACGAGAACCATCAGAAGCTCTCGGTCGATCGTAACGACTGGAAGACGAGGGCTAATGAGACGGAGAAAAAATACGCAGATACCATGGACCAACTTCCTCACCGTATTGAGCAATCAATCAAGGAGGCGCTCATCAAGTTTTGCCATTCAAAGGCATTCAATTTTGCAGCCTCTTTGCATTGTCTAGACGAAGCTCAAAAGGCCTTCAACTTGGCGATTGAGCAGGGTATCCACAAGGGCCTAACAGATCCATCCATTCGCAAGGTGCAGGACATGGGGCTCATGTTCAACGAGCGCTGCGTCGAAGATGATGATGATCGCGAGGACCCTGAGTCAAGCATCTCCGAGCCGGAGTATAACTTTCTGGTCATGCTCATTCAAGATGAGTACATGGCGGCTCACCCTCCGGTGGAAACCTCCCAAGCGGAGCAAAATGAGGATGCAGATGCTGCCACTATCTCCTCCACGATCCTCCCTGCAAATGAGCTTTCAGCGTCCGTCGTTAATGCTCCCGATTCTGCCACTGAGAATGCCCTTGTTCCTTCCAATGAAGCTAACGAGCCCAATGCCCCCCAAGCGCCAGGGAACAACGAGCCTGCGCCTCCTCCAGTTGCCCAGAACCAAGATGAACAAGCCCCTCCAGCGCAAGAGCCGGCGGCCCCTGTTCGTGGTCCTGTGGCTCAGAATGTCTTAGTGGTTCAGGATGAAGACATTGCTCCTACCGCTTGATGATTCCTCTCATCCGCTCATGCTAAAACTCATCATTTAACTTAGTCTTTATTTTTTAAGAATGTTATGGGTCCATGTGCCCCTATCTTGTAACTCAAGCGAAAGCTTTTAAT
Source organism: Lantana camara (assembly GCA_037501455.1). Lineage (NCBI taxonomy): Eukaryota > Viridiplantae > Streptophyta > Magnoliopsida > Lamiales > Verbenaceae > Lantana > Lantana camara. Next base: position 2,928,030 of record CM074865.1, read on the forward strand.
CAATGCATATCATTTTTTCATAATAATATCTCCCTTTATTCCTTTTGTTTATCTGATTGTGAAATTTTTCTAAGTCTTGAGTAATTACGAGGGTCTTACTGAGAGGCTGCCCTCGTTCAAGACTTGTGAAAATTCTGCTTTAAACTTAGAAAATTTTACTAAGTCTTGAGTAATTACGAGGGTCTTACTGAGAGGCTGCCCTCGTTCAAGACTTGTGAAAATTCTGCTTTAAACTTAGAAAATTTTACTAAGCTAAGTCTTGAGTAATTACGAGGGTCTTACTGAGAGGCTGCCCTCGTTCAAGACTTGTGAAAATTTTGCTTTAAACTTAGAAAATTTTACTAAGTCTTGAGTAATTACGAGGGTCTTACTGAGAGGCTGCCCTCGTTCAGGACTTGTGAAAATTTTACTCTTTTTTTTTTTTTTTTTTTGTGATACTTCAGAGATCCTATCTGAAGGTTGAAATTAGCCAGAAAGCCTCTCTTTTTGCTAAGTGCATTTGTGCTACGAGTCCCGTTTTCAAGCTCTAGGTGCCCATAGTACAGGCTACCCAGGCCTACTAGGATGCTCGTGCGTTCAGGGTGGACTTTGGGCTTATCCTGAGAGCTGTTGGATAAGCACGCTCGTGGAGTTATGCCGATTGCTAAATTACGAGGAAATTCATGCCCTTTGGGTTTGAGATCCCAAGGGAGAATTCTGCATACTCAGATGAAATGAATGAGAGGAGCAATTCTCATTATAAATTTCTGGAGAAATAACATATGCCTCATGCTTTACAAGATAGATTTAAACATAGAACCTCCTGAGGTTGCACGCGTTCCAAGGGCGTGGGAGACGCTCGCCCTGCAGGGATTCGAGCGTGTATGTGTTGTTTGCCCGTATTTGTGTAACTTTGAACGGACCCTCCCAGTTGGGATCTAGCTTGCCCACATGTCTTGAGACTTCTACTTTCTTGAGGACTAAGTCCCCCAACTGTAAAGTTCTTTCCCTTACCCTTTTGTTATATTGTCGAGCGACAGAGGCTTTGTATTGATGGATAAATGCCCATGTCTTATCCCTCTTTCCATCCACGAGATCTAATTCTAGTGCCCTGCTTTCTTCGTTGGCTTTATGTTCAAAGTATGCTACCCGGGCGGATTCTTGTGCAATCTCCGTAGGTATCATTGCTTTTGACCCATATACGAGCGTGAAGGGTGTCTCGCCAGTTACCGCTCGTGGAGTAGTGCGATAGGCCCATAGTGCCCCCTGCAACTCTTCTGTCCATTCACTCTTTTTTCTTTCAAGCATGGTTTTCAGATGCTGCAAAATGACCTTGTTGGTGACTTCTACTTGTCCATTGACTTGGCGATGACCCACGGAAGTAAAGCGTTGCTCAATTCCCAACTCTGAGCACCATTCTCGTGTGTCAGCTGCTATGAACTGGGACCCATTGTCTGAAATGAGCACCCTTGGTATGTCATATCTGCATATAAGGTTTTTCCAAATGAAGACCCTTACGACCCTGAAAGTGATCTTTGCTACGGCTTCAGCCTCGGCCCACTTGGTGAAATAATCGACAGCCAAAATGATAAATTTCTTTTGTCTGACTGCGATAGGCAAGGGGCCCACAATGTCGATCCCCCACTGGTCAAAGGGCCATGAGACATCTATACGGACCATCTGAGCGGCTGGCAGTTGAGGGAGGTTAGAGTGAAATTGACACTTAGGGCATTTCCTGGAGAATTCAATGGCGTCTTGGAGAACTGTGGGCTAATAAAACCCACTCCTCAGGACCTTTTTTGCGAGGATACGCCCTCCTAAATGACTTCTACAACTTCCACTGTGAATAAGCTCTAACGTTTCTTTAGCTTGCGAGGGCCTTAGACATCTCATCGGGGGTCCTTGAAATGATTTCTTGAATAATCTCTCCTCAGAATCTAAAGAAAACCGAGGGGCCTTGTTTCTGACTTTCCGGGCCTCCACCTTGTCAGTGGGATAAACACCATCTCTAAGAAATTTTATAATGTCATCAAGCCAGCACGGCTCGTGCAGATCAATCATGGCTACCACTCTCTTGGTGCCCTTTTCTTTTATCAGAGGCTCTTCAGTTCTAAGAAACGTAATGGAGCACTCACTGATACCTTCCAAGGCTGAGGCAAATTTTGATAGAGCGTCGGCGCGCTTGTTTTCTGCCCGTGGGACCTGGAGTAGATGGAATTCCTTGAATTTCCCAATAATTTCCTTGGCTTTGCTCAAATACTGCACCATGGTGGTTTCTCGAGCCTCATAAGCCCCTTCAATCTGGCTCGCAATTAATTGTGAATCCACATGGGCGGTAATTCTGGAGGCTCCGTTTTGAAAGACAATTTTCAATCCTTGAACAAGAGCTTCATATTCTGCCTCGTTATTGGTGACCTGGAAATCCAACCTGATTGCAAAGTCTAACTCAATTCCGTTGAGGTCTCTAAGGGTTACCCCAGCTCCTCCCCCTTGAGAGGTTGAAGAACCATCCATGTGCAGGATCCATAGACCATCGTTCTTTAGAACGGCAGGTTCTAAACCGAAACGTTCAACCAGCAAATCCGCTACAACCTGAGCTTGTATAGCAATTCTGGGCTCGAAACTTAAGTCAAACTGGCTCAACTCAATGGCCCATTTTATCAGTCTTCCTGATACATCGGGCTTGGACAGCACTTGCTTCAGAGGCTGATCAGTTAGGACAGTTATTGAGTGTGCTTGGAAATAAGGTCTCAACCGTCGTGATGCATTAATGAGGGCGAATGCGAATTTCTCAACTTCCAAATACTTCCTCTCGGCCCCTTGTAATGTTTTGCTCAAATAATAAGCAGGTAAGTGCTTACGTTCCCGTACGGCTATCAGTACTGCGCTCGTTGCCTCGGTTGAAACGGAGAGGTACATAAATAGCTTCTCACCCTCAACCAGTTTGGTCAGGAGCGGAGCGCTCGAAAGGTAAGCCTTCATGCCCTGCAGCGCCTTCTCACACTCCCCAGTCCAAGCAAAATTTCGAGCATTGCGCAAAATTTTGAAGAAAGGGAGGTTTCTGTCTGCCGAGCGCGAGATAAACCTGTTTAAAGAAATGATTTTTCCCACCAGCACCTGCACTTCCCGGAGATTACGAGGGGATGGAATGTCCAAAATAGCCTTGATTTTTTCCGGATTGGCTTCAATTCTCCTCTGGCTGACCATGTAGCCCAAGAATTTCCCTCCTCGCACCCCAAAAGTACATTTTAAATGATTCAATTTTATCCCATATTGGTGCAAAATGGCAAAAGTGCGCTTGAGATCTTCTAGGTACGAGCCTTGACGCTCGCTCTTAACAATCATATCATCGACGTACACTTCCATGGATCCCCCAATCTCCTTCTCAAACATTTTGTTAACGAGGCGCTGATAAGTGACCCTAGCGTTCTTGAGCCCAAAGGGCATGACAAGGAAGCAATATATACCCAAGTGGACGACAAAGGATGTTTTGGGACGGTCTTCCGGGGCCATAAAGATTTGATAGTACCCTTGAAAGGCATCCATCATACTCATGAGTTCACAGCCCGCGGTTGAGTCCACCAGCTGGTCTATGCGGGGCAATGGGTAAGGATCTTTAGGGCAAGCCTTGTTAAGATCCGTGAAGTCATTGCACATGCGCCACTTATTTGCGCTCTTGGGTACCAGTACCACGTTACATAACCATTCTGGATACAGTATGTGTTAGGAATAGTGCCCTAGAAAGCCGATTGTATATCCGCTTTGTGCTTTTCCTTATTGTAATCACAGACAATCTTTGAATGAAATAACGAATTGAGGCAACACTTCTTTATATGCTCTTGTTTGGTATGTGTTTACTTTATTTGTGCATGTATGAGAACTCCCTTAATCCTGATGACTTTAGGACTCTACCATTTAGGTGAAATGGTTCATGAAACGAGCCCTATATCACATAAGTCATGATTAGTAAAATACTCCAAGCCGATGAGTCCTACCGACAGTGGGAGTGTCAACCTGACTCCTATAAGGCTTGCTTGTGGGATCATACCCTTAAGAAGGACCACCTTGTTTCATGGAGGTGCAAAGTGTATAGTTGATACGTGCGTGATACATGAGGGTGCTTACTTCAATAAGTAAGTTCACTGAGGTGCCCCGTGTGAGAACATTCCTAAATGGGAAAGGAAGTTTCTATTTCAGGAAATAGAAACTTCCAGATTAGGAAATATCTCACGAGTCATTGATGTGATTAATTGATCCTTAGACTTGAGGTTCCTTGTCACTTTATGAGTTAACTCTGTAGTCTTAGGTATAAGCTTTAAAGGGTGTCGTCTTAGACAACTGATTCAAGGCTTATGCTGGGGCTGCACAAGTGATTCATGAAAGTGAATGAGAATCAAGAAAGGACCTACACTTGCATTTGCAAGGTGATCTCTTATTGTGTAAGTCATTCATATGCCATATGGAGTCCTTGGCCAAGGCAGTAGATCAAGACATCAAGAAAAGAGTTTCTTGGATTGAGATCAAATGGATATGAAATGCACTTAGCTTTAAGACCGGATTATTAGGGTTCTGATTATTCCCTTGCCCTAGATCTTGGTTGAGAGATAGTAAGTAGGAGGATTGTATCTCACATTAATCAATGACTTAAAGGTTCTGTCGAATCTGAACATTCCAATTCAGCTAGGGGTTAAACACCTGTTGCTAGACTATGGTCGTTTAATATGTGGACTGATTAATTAATTAGTGAATTAATTAATTAGGGTCACTGCTAATTGAATTGAGAACCTAGAGGGTCACACACAACAACTTGGTTACATGAGTTGAGACTTGAAAATGATTAAACGAGTTAATCGGGCCAAGAGGGTTCCACACGTGTGAAACGACACGTGTAGGTCACGTGAGTGACACGTGTCCTTGTGACACGTGTCCCACACGTGTAAATATATATATTGTATATATATTAAATAATTAATTTCTTAATTATTTAATAGACTTGGTTTAATTTTGAATTAAAAAGAAAGTCTTATTTTGGAGAAAAATTAATCTAGTTAATTAATTATGAATTAATTAATTAGATAAAAATAAGTTATTTATTTTAAATAAATAAAGTATAAAATTATCCAAAATTAGTTTGGATATTTTTAGCTCTCTTGAAAGTTGATTTGAATTTGAATTCAAAGTCAAAGTCAAAATTACTTGATGATCAAGTAATAGGAGAGAGAGACCAAAACCTAGCCCATAAGGACTAGGATTTTCGGTCCTCCCCTTCTTATAAATAGGGGAGCTCGAGCTCCTCTTAGAGCTAATTGGCAATTCTTTTGGTTCATGTGTTGAACATCATCATTTCTCCAAGATAAACGAAACCCTAGGTTAAGCCTAAACACTAACTAGAGAACTAGAATCCTTACTAGTTAGATTGTAGTCAAGTTGGTGGACTATCTCTAGAGAGCTTCAAGTTAGAAGTTTGAAGATACGAGCTTTACCAAGGAGAGGGGATCAAGCCACGAGAAGAGCGTTCTTGGGTGGCTTGAAACGCTTCAAGAAAGTTAATTAAGAAAGTAAGTTTCTAATCCCTACAAATTTGGTTACACGATTGCGAGTCCTAGATCCTTCTGTTGGGAAAATTTTTTAAATTCCGCTGCTTTCTGATTCGTGTTTTCCAACAGTATGGGCTCGATATACTCAGTTTCAAGAAGCTTGTTAACTTCCTCCTCAATAACTTTCTTCCAAAAGCCGTGCACATCTCGCTTCTTCTGTTTAATTGGCTTGAAGGATGGGTCCACATTGAGCCAGTGGACTATGACGCTTGGGCCAATCCCAGTAAGATCCGAGGCTTTCCAATGCAAAGACATCAATATTTTCACGGAGGAAGTCTATCATCATGATCTGCGAGGGTCCAGAGAGGTTGGACCCAATCTGGGTAGTTTTATCCTTGTTCCCTGGTTCTAGCTCAATCGTAAGGAATTTTTCTGAGGGTTCAATCCTCATTTCTGGATGGGGGAGCTCAAGCGCCCTTTTCTTTCCTGTCAGATGGCCTCCATCCCCAGGCTCCCTTTGCCCACGCTCGTTTTCCTCAGAGGAGGACTCTTCAACTGTCCCTGGCGGGGCAGCTTCGTGGGTTTCTCTGTTGTGGGGATCTTTCTTTTTGTTCTTCTTCTTGTTCATTTTAGCCCTCTTACGCACGGGGTCGTCCTCGTCCAGGTTGGGAAAATCAACAGATTTCTTGGTGGACCCAATTTGAATCTTTCTCTGTTTTAGGCTTTCTGAGGGATAGCATGTAGCATTCCCAAGCCTCATGTACGTTGAACAAAACTTCTCCGATCTCGGGGGTGGGGAACTTGATTTTCTGGTGGTAAGTGGAGATAATCGCCTTGAAATCTACAAGAGCCGATTGGCCGATTATGATGTTGTATGGGATGTCAATTTCTACCACCGCGTAGGTGACCATGAGCGTTTTGCGCTGTGGGGTTCGGCCGAACGAAGTGGCCAAGCGAATTTGCCCTCGTGGGACAACCTCTGAACCTCCAAAGCCAATGAGGGCTGTTTTGAGGGGTTCGAGCGGGATGTTGGTAACATTCATTGTTTGGAATGTGGTGTAGGGCAAAACGTTAACAGAGCTTCCAATATCCACTAACACCCTCTTTACAATGTGATTGTGGACATCCAAGCTAACCACCATGGGGCAGTCCGAGGTTTCACTGGCCCCATGGGGTGTTACAATATGTTCTAAGTCCTTGTCTGTAAATCCTATCACATCATATTCCTTTGAGCGATCGTCCCTGGACTCTCGGATGACATAGACTGATTTGGGTTCCGAGGGACGTTGATCATAACTCCGGACAAACCGTCGTCTTGAAGCGTTGGAGTCTCCCCCTGAGGATCCTCCTGCTATCATGTTGATGACCGCAAAAGGGGTATTTTCTTGCTCTGCCATTTTCTGTTTTCCACGAGAGCTGCTCTCTGGAGGATCTCGCCCTCGGGGGCTCCTTGATCGTGATGGGCTTCTCCTTCTATCCCGGGGTTTCTTACTACAGCGTTCGTCGTAGCATTCCAGGGCTCGAACAAACTCCTTCAAATGGCCGCCGATAACAAGCCTTTGGATTTCATTCTCCAACTTGCGACATTCATCCGTATCGTGCCCTTTCTGCTTGTGGAAAGCGCAGTATTTATTCGATCATCTCAGAGCCTCAGTGTCCCTCATCTTAATGGGTCTTTTGAAGAGCTTCTTGTCAGAGAGGTTGTAAACTTCTGAGTTTGGTCTCATAAGGGGGATGCACTCGAAACGTCGAGGGGCCGGAGGAGATTTCTTGCGCTCTTTCCTGATAACATCTTCTCGACCCCGCTCCTGGTGACGCTTGTGTCTCACGGGGCTATGATGTCGGCGCCTATTCGTCCTATACATATCTTCGAGCGCGAAGAACGGTTCGGCAACTTCTCTCAAGGCCATGAGGGATCCTGGCCTTCTCTCTACAATGGCATCGGCAAACTTCTTACTCAAGTACTGCTTGTGATCCACAGCCTTAAAGAGCACTGGGATCAAGAAATCCATGGAAGGCCTCTCCACTTGCAATATCTCCTTGTTAAAGCGGGCGAAGAACGAGCGAAGAGATTCACTCTTGCCTTGCACTATATTGTAAAGTACTGTAGGCGCAGTGACGAGGGCCTTCAAAGAGTTGAAGTGGTTTAGGAAAACGTTGGCCAACTCTTCATACGAATGTATAGAGCATGGCGGCAGCCGCTTATACCATTCCTGAGCCATTCCTACTAGGGAAGTGACAAAGACTTTGGCCCAATAGTGGCTCAAATTCTCGTACAAGTACATCAGGTGTAAGAAATGATCCAAGTGTTCCGTTGGATCTGTTGTCCCATCATAGCGGTTGACGGAGGTGGGGATTTTGGTCATTCCTGCTTGGGCCATCAAAAGTTCTTCTACGAGGGGGGAGCCTCTCGCAAGTTGATGATATTCATAAGTGCAAAAGTTATCTTCCTGCTCCTGGCGGTGGGGGATTCGTGGCTGGTGGTCTTTGGGACGGGCGTCTGCATCGGCTCTTTCATCCCTGCTGTGGGAGATCTGAGTCCGCGCTCGAGAGAGCTGTCCGACCATATCCTTTAACCACTGCAGCTGATCTTGCACAGCCGCGAGGAGGTTAGGATTTCCATCTCTCTCTTTATCCCCCTTATTTTGTGGCTCGGGAGGCTCTTTTGGAGGCATGAGAGTCTCCCTCGTCTTCCAAGTTAATTTTATCCACCGGGCCCTTACCTTTGCTGGTCTGGGGACGCTCGTTCCCTCCTTCCTCGGGTGCTTCCTTCTCCTGGGTTGGAGGTGGCGGCGGCCTGGCTTGTAGAACATTCCGAGCCGCAGTTATGGGATGAACCTGCCATCCTCGTGGAGAGGCCACTTGATCGGCTGCTCCTGGGGGGAAATAAGCGGTGGTGAAATTCTGCCAAGTGTTTTGGACGGCTTGGATTTCACACTGCGTATACAAAGCTTTCAGCTGTTCGGGGGTTAGAGGCGGTAGTTCCACGCCATCGATTTCTTTAGGGACGATGATGGGCAGTTGCATCTGTCCCGCACGGTACGGCTGGACCATCGGCATCATAGGAGTCGGGGTTAAGGTGTACCCCGGCGGCGGCATCATATAGGGATATGCGCCAGGTTGGGCCGGCGACGCGTGGATCTAATTCTGGAAAGCTGGAATCCTAGATCCTCCTACAGCTGCAGCGGAGGGGAGTGGACCCACGGGGGGAGCGACTGTTTCCAGAGGAGGGACGGACCCATCCGCTGGGGGCCCACCGCCAACCACGGGCGGAATAGGACGGCTGCTTGCGTCTTGGGGAAGGTTATCTCCTCCCCCTGTTGTTCCGGAACGTATGGTAACCATGTTTGAGAGGGTGTTTGCTTTTCAACCAGCGAGACAGAAAGGAAGAAAGTGGTTTCCCACAGACAGCGTAAAAAATGATGGGTCTGAATATGGGGTACCGAATCCAATCGCTTTATAATTTGTTTAAAGGTGGAAAAACCGATGATGATCTCCGGAGAAGAGGGTAGGTTCAACCTGCTAGGACAAACACCAAAAGAAACAGAGGTCAGACGGCCAAGCTGGGGGAATTGGGGTGATTCCCAGTTTGGCTCTCCGACGCTCAAGTCAGATGATGATCTGAAAGAGAGAGTATGTGTAATATGAAGTTACAGTAATGGAAATTCCTTACAGTGAAGGAGATGAACTAGCTTATTTATAGTTGAGGGTCAAGGACCCTTTGGTCATTTGCACTGTGTGGTCCTGGCCAGGTGTTGCCCTAACACGTGGCGCTATGAGAGAAATCTATGAGGAATCTTCTGCAAAAGCTGACCAAAGTTAGTGTTGGCGACAGTGGTAGGTGTGCGGGCATGTACGGGGTGTCAAAAAGCCGTTTTAGGGGGTTGGTAACGAGGGCTTAAGAGCACGCTCGCGTCAACCAAAGGCCTTGGAGGCCAGAAAATCCGCTAAGGGATGAAGGTCAAGGGCCCAAGGCTCATGCAATGAGGGGGAGTGGAAGCTTCCCAGAGGGGGAGTAGCGCTCGAAGAGAGCTTCCTTGATAGATTTAGAGCTCAGCCTAGTATGGCGGAGTGCGCTCGTTAGAGAGCGGCAACGCTGATCGCGCGTGTGCGCAGCAGAGATGGCACGTGTCCCTGTGAGACTTTGACGCTCGGGAGTTTGAGCGCTCGTGAATGGCTGTCTTAACCACAGGAGGACATGTGTTACTATCTTGAGGTGTCACATGTCCAAATGTGGGACGAGCGTATTTTGGCCCTATCATATTGGTTATCAAATTTTAGTTAAACTTTTGTTCAAATATGGGGCTGAGATACCTCGAAGGATTGCTTTTTCCTTTTTCCATTCCTGTTTTTGTTTTTCTTGAAATCATATTATGTAATTTAATTTAATTTTTTAAAAAAGGTATAATAATGGGGTACTTTGAAATAACTCTTCATCAATTCGGAATATTTTTACTTTACTCTTCATAAAATTATACAACATAATAAGTTATAAATACGACATTAGAACATTTTAGTATTACATTTTGTGAAAATTATACAACATATTTTGAGAGGTATTTTAAATATTACATTATGTGAAAATCATACGACATTTTGTCCAACTAGGGAGTTAAATAAAAATATGATAGGGGATTTATCCCACATTACCCGTGTAATGAATTGTTAGTTGTTAAAATTCATTAGTTAAACCTTTGTTCGAGTGAGTATTGAAATGCCAATATATATTAACCCATTATCATTTATCGGGTTAATGCTCTCATTGTCCCTATTTTAAATTTCCTCCTCGATTTGGTGTATTTTTAATGCACCAATATTTTTTAAAATATTATTTTATCGTGTTATATTGTATTAAACACTTTTCATATAAAATAAACTTTAAAAGGAATTATATCATTATATCTCTATTATGTCTATATAAATCGTAACTACGGAGTAGGGCTGTCAACGGGTCGGATTCGGGCCGGATCAGGGGATTCCGGATCCGAATCCGACAAGAGGATCCGATAACCGGATCCGAATCCGAATCCTATAGGATTCGGATTCATTTATTTTGAATCCATGCATAATCGGATCGGACTATATCCGATTAAAGATCCGACCCGATTAACAATAAAATTTAATTTTTTTATTTAACAAATTTAATATAAAGAATAAATATAATTACACAATATTAATAAATAATAATTATTTAATGGATTATTTGATGATTTTATTTATATTTGTTTAAAATAAGTTAATTTAAACTTATTAATAAAGGAAAATATATACTTTTAGAGTAAATAATTCAAATTTTATTGTTGTTTAAAGTGATAATTATGTGAAAATTATAATTTTAGTCATTTTACTTAATATTATGTACTAGTAAATAATTTATTTTAATTAAATATTATATATATAATCGGATTCGGATTCTAAACGGATCGAATTCGTTAATTCCATATTCGCTCCATTTATTTCGGATAACGAATATTTATAATCGGATATGATTCATCGGATATTTTTATCGGACGAATATGCTAAAATTCGAATCGGATTCGGATTAAAATCCGATCCATTGACAGTCCTACTACGGAAGAAGGAAGGAATTTAGGGTTGGGATGTAAACATTAACCCGATATCGGGTCGAACTATTAGCCCATTGTTAATGGGCCACGATTATTAACTTAAAGAATGTGGAGTTGGTCTCTATTCTTGTGCAATAGGATTTAACTTTTTGGGATCATTCAAAGAACAACTTTGGGAAGATTGGATACTCATTATAATCAATAACTTTTACCTAGGATTGTCAACAGGTCGGATTTGGACCGAATCAGAAGATTCCAGATCTGAATCCGATAAGAAAACCCGATAATCGGATTCAAATCATTTTGAATCCATGTATAATCGGGTCGGATCAGATCCAATAAAAGATCCGGTCCAATTAATAATAAAATTTAATTTTTTAAATAATTAATTTAATATAAAAATATATATAATTAGATCCGACCCGGTTAATAATAAAATTTAATTTTTTAAATAATTAATTTAATATAAAAAAGTATATAATTAGATAATATTTAATAGATTATATAATGATTTTGTTAATATTTACTTAAGATAGGTTAATTTAAACTTATTAATAAAGAAAAATATATAGTTTTAGAGTAGACAATTCAAAATTTGTTATTATTTAAAGTATGTAAAAATTCTAATTTTAATCATTTTACTTAGTATTATATATTAATAAATAATTTATTTAATTAAATATTATATATATAATCGGATTCGGATTCTTAACGGATCGGATTCCTTAATTTCATATCCGATCCATTTATTTTGGATTTCGAATATTTATAATCAGATATGATCCATCGGACATTTTTATCGGACGAATATACTAAAATTCAAATCGGATTCGAATTAAAATCTGATCCATTGACAGCCCTATTTTTACCTTAGCTTCACTTCAATGAAAGTGAAACGTTGATTTTTCAAACACTTCAAAATGTTCGGAATCCAATGAAACTTATATGCATTGAAGAAAAGGGAAGAAAATCTCTGTTAAAAAGATTTTGCATGGAGTTGTATGGGAACAAGAAGAAAATGTCTGAGTTAGATAGGTAGGCCTGTCAATGGGGGAAATTCTTGCATGCACGAGGCGATCTGGTGCATGCACCCATCATTTTTTGATTAAAAAATATATATATATTTTTATTTTTCAATTTTGTTTCTATCTTTTATTTAATTTTTTAAAATAAAAGGATAGTGGATACATGAATCGAGGTATCTGCTGTCAATGGATGGATTTTACTTCTATTTGTGAAGTGTAGAGAATCTTATATCTAATTATGATGTTTCCGGGCATTAAATGTGTGAGTCGATAAATTAAGAAGACTGTCAAAATTAAGAATATCTATGCATTGATGCTAAATAAATGATAGTTATAGGATTAATTACGTCTAGCTCTTAATTTAGACAAAATAATTATAAATGGTATCTCATATTTAGATATAATTATATTTATATTCTATTTTGATAATTTTAATTACACATAATCTCTATTTGTAATGCATCATTTACAAATGCCTCTCGTACAAAATATTTTAATTACCTTGAAAAGGGGATATTTTTTGTAATTAAAGTGCTCACGATGAGATGTAATTATATCTAAAATATAGGATGTTATTTGTAATTATCTAATTTAAACTAACATTTTTCGTAATTAGGAGAGATCTTCAGTATAAAATTCGGCTATATGTAATTTTGTTTTTTTGCTAAGTAATTCATGTCCCAAGTATTAACTATATTCCATTTAGTATATATAAAACTCTTTTATTCTTTTATAATTGAACAGGATAAAGGAATTAATGTGCATATATATATAGGTGATATACAAAGAATTGGGAAGGTCATTTTTACTTTTCTCTAACATAAAAAATATTTTGAAAATCTCCTCAACGATTAAAAAATTCATTAATTAAAAGAAATTTATACACCCTGCTGCCTTGGAACAATTGCACCATTTATGTAAAATAGTTCCCTCTACATGTCATAATTTACTAGAAAATATAGGTAATCATTTATATATAGCTACCCGTAGGGTTTAGGGCTATGATGCATGGACACGGATACAGCGATACGGACACGACACGACACGACACGGATACGACGATATAGATTTTTTTTTGAATTTCTCATGTAAGGAGTGTCGGACACGATGTCACGGCATGACACGACACGGCAAAATGATAACTTTAGAAGTGTCCGTGCATCATAGGTTTAGGGTTTAGAGTTTAAATGGATGGGACGGATAACGTCAGAAGTTAATAAAAGTATTGTAGGGTTTAGGGTTTCGGGAATTCTCCGTTAATTTAATTATTGAATTTAAAAAAAAAATGTAATTCATTATTGGTTAGCAAAGTACAGTTAACCTTTGTTCAAATGAGGGTTGAGATGCCTCGAGGCTCCAAGGAATGCTTTTTCGATCCATTCCTTCTTTTTGGTTTTCTTGAAATCATAAATTATAATTTATTTTTTCTAAAAAAAAGAGGTGTGTAATTTGTTGTTAGTTGTTAAAATTCATTACTTAAATTTATTTATTTTTATTTGTATGACCGAATGCCTTTTTATTTCTATTTCTTTTGTTTCTCTTGAAAATATAAAGTATTGATTTTAATTAACAAATAAACGTACTTTTTATTATTTGTTAAATTCTATTATTTAAACTTTTGTTTAAATGAGGGTTGGGAGTTGGAATAACAAAATTAACCCAACGTCGCAAGTTAATATCGTCGTTCTTCCAACCATCAATTCCGTCCTCCCGTTGGAGGTATTTGGGCATTAGCCCGTGCTTTATTACAGGTAGCCATTTTCCCATCGAACATTGAAATAACGACATTAACCCGATAGCTAGTTAATGCCCAAATGCCTCCCACGATAGGAGGAATTTAGGGTTGGAATGTAAACATTAACCGGTTAACCCGATAGCGGGTTAATGTTCAAATTTCAAATGTCTTGCTCGCATTTTTCAATTTCGGGCTAAATTATGAGCCCATCGTTAATGGGCCACTATTAACTTAAACAATAGAAAGCATAAGGCCCATTTTCAGTTCAAAAGTTTGGCCCATTAAAAGTTCATCGGCCCACACCAAGCTGTTGGGAAGAGAGCTTAAAGAAACAAAAAAAAATATTTTCCTATACACTCTATGCAAGTTAATTTCTAGAATATAATAAGATTACAATTTGGTCCATTGATAATCATTATTACACTATTTAATAATTCATTATTCTCATTAATGTACCAGTGCACGAACACTTCTAAAAATATTATTTTATCGTGTTTTGCTCAATATTCGTGTTAAACACCATGTCCGACACTTCCCACGTGAGAAATTAAAGAAAAACTTTATATGACTTTATCCGTATTCGTATTTGTATCCGTGCATTCTAAATACCAACCAACATTAATAAGGAATTTAATCATAACCAACTAATGACAATAAACCACTCAATAATCATGATTTTCCACAAAATAAGGTTTTATTAATTTTCATAAATTGAAAATATTCACAAATAGCTAGCAATTCTTTCTATAACCCATTTCACAAACATTATTTTTTATTCATATTTTCCCATTTTTTCTTTTTTTAAATATTATTTTTGAAGAGCACTTAGACCAAATCAAACCTAGGGCACCATCATGATGTTGCTACAATGTCTAATCTTCAAAGGTGGTTGTAATATTATGGCACATATTAAAGGCTTCAATAGTTTTAAGTCATTAGAAGAATAAAAATCAACACACCATAATAAATAAATGGTTGTAAATTGCCCCACTCTTGGGGAACCTCATGCTTAACTTGATATTGACCTTTTTCTTGTTCTATGTGTAAGCTTGATTAAAAACTAAAATGTTGTTCTCTATCTGGTTGAGATGATCCCTCTTTTTATTTTAATTTGTTCTAAAATATAAATTATTTAAATTTAATGTATGTAGTTAAGATGATTCCTTTTTGCCTTTTTCATGAAATTAAACCACAATTTAAAACATCCTAGCTTATTCAACTTCTAAATATATTGTAACAACTTTAAGGGATGTATGCCTTTTTAAACATTATTAACTTTTACTACTAATTATGTGAAGAAGGATTGATCCAAGTGGTTCTCTTCTGAGCAATGACTAAGGTTTGAATCTTATTCGAGGGTGTGTGTTTATATATCCTTCTACGATTAAGAACATCGATACGCTCAATTGGTTCCAGATGAGCAGATTTGCTACAAGATACATGGTTCAATTCTCACGGCGTGCAATATGAGAGCATTATTCTTGTGGGATGCACACCTCGCCCTTAGTCGGCCGCTGAATACCTGATTTAATTTACTTCCTCCTAATTACTTCGTCGGGCCAGAACGTAAGGGGCTTTAATTAGGGTTAGAGATTCAATCGTTTTTCCTCCGAAATTAATATATATGCCTATTTTCTCTACTTCTTGTGTATTTTCCTCTATCCGACATGATTAGATTAGGTTTTATTTCATGCACATGAAGTAGAGTACACTTACCAACCAAAAACATGATATGTCTTAAAGACTATATATCCTTCTTAAATTTGATCTCATTAAGACATGGGCAGATGATGTTGTACTTATGTCAATGCCCATTAATATTTTCAATACTTCCCAAAACCCTAAATCTTTGCAAAATGCGACTTTGATTGATGGTGACAACACATTGGACAATTTGAAGTATATTCGTTTTGCATACTTCCCTCCAAAAACGGGTTCTTTTCTCTAAACATGAGGCCTAAAATCGCGTTTCACAAATGTCTATTTGTTTTGGAAGAGATTTGATTTGATTGTGAAGGTTGTGGGCACCTCCATATGTAAGTGCATCTTATCTCTTTCCAAAGCCATTGGTTTCAATCATCAATACTTAGGTTTTAATTCCACATTTCAATTAATTTTTAATTGAATCCGAATATCTGGATCGGTAAGTGGTTCGATTTTAAACGTACTCGTTTCCATGATATTTTTCTTTTTTAATTCGTGACGTTTGTGTTCAAAAATCTTGTACTGGTGTATGAAAAAATTTGTTGATCATGATGGATCTTTGAGTTATTCAAATAAAAGAAGAAGGAATTGTCACGTACGAGCTAAATAATGATAAAGAAATTCATGAATTACGATAATTTTTTTATCATTAAAGCGAGTGTGGTCTGTTGCAATGTACGAATGCAGATATGAGTATACAAATACAATATGAACACTATAATATAAATTATTTTTTAAATTATAATCCGGGAAACGTTTGACATCATACGATGGAGATAATATTTTTAAAAAATTGTTTTTATATGGTAATTTTTGTTGCAATGATAGGGATTGATCACATGGGCCAATATATTGGGACCAAATATAGATGTAAAATTCCTAAAATGATATGCATGCCCATGAATAAGAGACGTGGTACCCATAATATGAATGGAATAATACTTTTAATTTCTAAATCAATTATTTATGTGGTTAGAAATTATCTTAAAGAATGCATCAAAACTTAAATTATCATCACACAAGTGGAACAAATAAATAAATAAAATTTGTAGTGGACTTAGAGAACTCCATGATGGGAAAAGAATGTTCCAATATTTTATTTTAATTATCTACTAATTCATTTCATTTTAAACTATACATGTCGTATTATAGAGATCGCGTTTCAATATGTCAATATTTTTCATAATATCATTTTGTCGTGTCGTGTTTATCATATATTTTCCAAGTAAGAAATTTAAAAAGAAATTGTATCATATTATGTTCGTATAGTTATGTTTATATCAGTGCATTATAGATGTAGAGAGAAGTAACATACGATACATTATTAATTTATATACGGTCATTATAAACTCCAATAATTAGGTTACGTGAATGGACTTTCTTTTTCACAATTTTTATTTTTAATAATTATTTTGAAAGTATTTTCAAGTGTTAGCGATGGACTTTGTCTGCCTTTGGACAAACCCAATGTTGGAAATACTTATGATTTTGTCCAACATTTGGTCTCAGCTAATGTAATGATATAACCCAATGTAAGTCTTGGAAAAGATATGCAATTATTGAGTCCATAATAAAATAAAACAAATTTGTTTAAATAGATTTTTATATACTATGTGTATGCAATTATTGAGTCCATAATAAAATAAAACAAATTTGTTTAAATAAATTTTTATATACTATGTGAAATGGGTGTTTAGAATACTTAAAAACAATATAAAATAAATTTTCTTCTGCGTAGACAAACTCCTAATTAAGTTTGAATCCAAAATCTTTCTAGACGAACCCTTAAAACTTGATTCATTTACCCTTTTGAACACGAAATGAGACTTTTGACAAAATTAATATTTTTTTTGATAAAATTTAAATCTATTAATTAATTTATACGGCTGTTGCAGGAATAAATTAACTTGAATGATTTCGACTGCCATTGACGGCGGAGCTTCTGCAAATATTTATTAATGCTACGAAATTTTACTAATTTTGTGTAAGTAGAGTGGTCCAAAAACATGTACAATATTTGAAGGATTTTGAAGGTATTAAATTAAATGTAACACGTATATTGTTGCATTTATGTCTCAAAAGTTGAAAACCAAATAATCTTTGGTACAATTCTTGAAAATTGGGTTGGTTTGTATGCTTTTTAGGTATGTAACCAACAATTACCTGTTTTTGTAAATACTGGCCTAAATTATTTGGTCAAATGGTTATAGCCCCCTTTTTTTTTTTTTTTTGAATATATATATAATTAGGGCAACCGACAATTTGGAAATTATAATTTTGTATAATTTAATTGGTATTTACAAATAAATAAATTTAAGGTTTAACGTGCAAAAACAAGAATAAATTATTAATAGGAGTACCCTTATACTTCAACAATTCAGTGTATAATCCTCGATTATGATCAATATTGCTAAGTTTTTTTTTTCCCCTCAAAGGCAAGCCACTTCATGGAAAATTTTATTGCAAAATAGGAAACATAATATGAGAAGCACAAAAGGAAACAATAGAAAAATTAACGAAGGTCGAACCCGTTCGAAAAAATTTGCGGGCTACCGTATTAGCACCACTTATAATAAAAGAAAAACGATTTCTACCAAATAGAGAATTCTCTCTGAGTATCTCATCAAAATTCTTTAGTTTAATAGGATTCGATTCTTTGAAAATTGTTCATTCCAAATTAATTTTAATCCGATCTGGCGTAATTTCGCAACAACCTCTTCGCCAAATTGAGAAGGATGATTTTCTTGGTTAGCAGCAGATAAATCGACCAAGAGGTTTCTCGCGGAAGCCACAATTGCATTGGGTAAACAAATCAAACCTTCCGCACTCTTTTTATTCCTCTCATCCCAAAATGCCAACAAAATAATAGCCATAACTTCATCAATCTCCAGTTTAATGAGAATCTCTGCTAAGCGTGAGTATTCTCTCTTGTTCCCACTCACCAACGAGTCTATGCCGCCAGGATAAATCGTGCCTTCGCCAAACTCCGGCAAGCGAAAGCGGGAGGCCTTCCCAAAGGCACGTTCCATAAATTAGAGCTAGGAAAATATATTGTCTTATTGCTCCGACTGAGAAGATCATCCAGAAGATGGGCAGTACACAATAAATATTGTTTAATCTATATAATAAGGAACAAACGAAGATACCGATAACGAGGACGGAATGGATGATATGTTTTATAAAATTAGAGTTTAACGGCGACTCTCATGCAAGAAAAAAAAACTCTCATACTATATAGAAGAAAAACTATATTGCCAAGTATCTAAACTCATTATAATTCATAAAAGGCGATATAATTTCTTCAATCATCACAAAAATAAACAGGAAATCAAAAGAAAAAGAATAAAACTAGTAATTGTTCATTATTGTTCTTGAAAAGAAATAATTAGCATAGAACAAAATAACTATCATTTTCAAGTGATATTGCGATTCGGAATATGTCGTGAATTAAATGGGCACTATATTTTCACAATATATGTTCACATGACAACCCTAGACAGCAACAGCCACCACTTGTGGTGCTGGATACACTCTTTCATACATAAAACATTTCCATTTTGGCCAGTGATATTTTCATCATTTTCACATAAAAAACATGTCACATGTACGGGGATATGAATACGATGATACAAACACGATACAGTACAAATATTATGATTCGAAATTTTTCATAAATCCACTTCGCAATAGGGTTGTTCAACGCAAATCTCTACACACTCGATACAAATTCTTTCTTACACTCACGACGTTACAAATTCGAAACCCGTAACACGACATACTAAAATAATACCTAAAATAAAAGAACAAAAGGGTCAAAACTCAAAAGGGCGAGGAGTCACTGTACTAGTACAAAATACAATGGTCCCAACTTTGACCCCTACAGTAAGTAGGATACTATCTTATTATATGGATTTGTGACGACATAAAATTTGAAAGTAAAAGAAACTAGACACAACACAAATCCCCATGGACAAACTTGAATTGACCAAATTACCCTCCAATTTCTCAATAAATTTAATTAGATTTGAAATCAATCAATATTATTATATGGGCTGTCAACGTATTCATTTTCTTTAATTTGATTTCATTAAATATGGATTCAAACTTAGTTCTTCAATTAAAACCCCAAGATTAGAGATGATGCATGGAAATGCGAACACAACATAGATACAACGACAAATTCTTCTTTGAATTTTTCACTTGAGTAATATCGACATGACAAAATGATATTTTTAAAAGTATCCATTTATCAGATGAGTCAACGGTTGCTTTCACTCTTCAACAGGGCTGCAGAGAAACAGAGATTTTCCTTCAAAAGAATGAAACAGAGTACCATTTTTAATGAATTATTTGAAACTTAGATCATAAAATAGTACAAAAGCAAAGCAAGAAGAGGAAATACCATTGCTGTACCTTTTAGCTTTCTCTCCTTTTTATGTGTATTATAACTCTTCCTCTGCCCCCAAGGACCCCTCTTATCCCAACTCTCCTCTCTTTCATTGCATTCAAAAGAAAAGCAAATCTCTCCCAATCTCTCTCATTAAAAAACAGAGTAAAGAGAAACAGAGATCCAGAAAACAATTCATAATTTCATAGCTTATCCAAACCTTTTTCCCCTGTATTTCTGTACACTTCATTATTCAAATCACCTTTCCATAATTTTGAAACCTTTTTTCTGGGGAAAGCCTCTGTTCCCTATTCCTATTCCCTTCCCAAATCTTCACATTTCTTGATGTTCAACACACCAAAAATTGCCTACAAAAAGAAACAACCAAAAAAAGAAGAAGATATTTCCACCCTTTCCCAATTTTGCATTTACAAAAACTTGCAGCCGGGGCTGATCCGCTAAAAACTCGGCCCCGGCGTCTAAGAATTGACGGACAGACAGACCCTTCTTGGTGTCACCTGTCCTCGATAAATATCCGGCTGATGAAATCTCGGAATCTCTTGGAATATAACTTAGGGTCAACAGCTGAAATTGAGGTAGGATCGACCTGTAAGGATTTGTACGCATGTTCGAGCTTCTTGGTGATATCATAATCTTGTAAAATGTCGATGATTCCGAAATAGAGGACGACTTCGTAAATTTCACCACTTCGTGAGGGTGTCAGATTGCTGAAACCACCCGGAGTGTACTGATCGAAATCACTCCTTCGTGCCACGCGCTCGGCTCGTGCTGGCATGTTCGCCCCGAGATGGATCAGAGGTTTCCTGATAAAAGAGACACTTGTGAATTTCATCACAAATAAACATTTCAATTGTCAAAGCAGGGAAAGTATAATCAGAATTCTAAATAATACCTTCCAGCTAAGATCCGGTCCCTATCTTGTAGCTCGGCTTCAAGAAACCGACAGCCTCGCATGAATTTTTCACTTTGATATGAATCATTCTTCCCTGAGGACCAAAAGTTTGATTTAATCAAAATTTCAACCTTATATGCTTCTAGCTTGTAAATTAAATTACGTAAGTTTGTTTCCCGAACACTCCCAAAATGCTTAGAAAGAGCAAAAAGTGCAGTAAGTATGAATTTTTCGAAAAAGTTTGCAAGCACTCCCAATATCAAATTTGATAATTACCTGTACGCAACAGGAAAGGCGATAAACCCATTCTATCACCAGTACTAGCATCGCGAAAATGAAGACCTACTAAGAGACTGTAATCCATAATTCGTTCTGCTTCCAGGAATTCACAATCACGGTCAATTTGTCTGGAGAACAACAAGACAAGTGCATTTCAGGAAAACTACATTTTTTCATTAAGTATCAAAAGGGCATTCATTCAGTGATATACTCACTTGATAAGTTCTTGGTACCAACTGGTTTGCAGCCTAAATACATAATTCAGATCAAGGTCCTTTAGAGTGGTGGTTTCGTCAATCTCTCTTTCAGGTTTATCAGTTGTTCGTCCATGAGACGACCCTTTCAAATCAAACCGTCTATGAATTCGATATTCTGAGCAGAACATATTTCCCATCACAATGAACCGTGTCTAAATTGAAAGAACATAACAGTAAAATCAGCTTAAATATTCACTCGTAACAATACATGTACATTTCAATAAAATAACAAGAATTGATAATTACCTTAACACCCCCCACCGGCTTCACACAATGGACACCAAAGAACTTCGTGACGAGAGAATTTTCATACCGACAAACGTGTTGGTAATAACTTGGAAGCATCTTAATAAGCACCTGAAGAAAAATAGCCAAAGAATTTCAATACAGCAACCATATTGTCAAAATGGTAGGGGCCAGACATTAATTTTGATTTCTACAATTATGCCAGCTCCATGTAACAGTTTAACATCTTGCTTTAAATATTGTCAAAGAAGTAGGCAACAAACCTTGACTTCTGATTTCTTCACAGTCTTGATCATGAACCTATCATCTTGTGTTAGATAGAAGAAACTTCCACTCTTCCCTGGAGAAGAAAGCTCTCTCAAAGCATCATTCCCACAAATGGCTAACATGTAATCAGCAGGATCTACTTGAAATAGCTCCCTTAAATGTCTGATATATCAACAATCAAATCCACCATTTCAGAATGCAAATCATATAACTATACTCAGATTGTGTATCAAGAATTGTATTCCAAAGCAAAATATATTCCAATAACGAAGATTAAAGGAAAGGAGTTAACCTAAACACCACAGGGCAATAATCTTTCCACCGGAAATCCATGGATTGATGAGGAGGTGTAATCTTTGATCCCTCGGGAGGAAATCGAGTCCAAAATTTCTCCTTAGGATCAAAATCACTCGGCTTAAGATCACGCACTATCGAAGCATGCTTACCAACAGTATGCCTAAAGAACATACACATCAAACTCAATAAAAATCAAACAATAGCAACACAAAAATGATCACATAAACATCAAAACTATCACTCTTACCGTATACCCAGCTGGAGATTGAGCATCAGTTCATAATTCTTATGCCCTTTCGAAATTGTCTGCCCCGGTTTCTTCTCTTCCCCACTGAGAGAACAGGGGTTCCTCCTAAACTGCCTCAACCCATCCCGATCCAACACAAACCCATCTCTATACAGCAAAGAAGCCTCCATATTATCAATAATATCACAAGTTATATCACCAGCTTCACCGTCCGATTCCCATATACAAATCCTCGGGAAAACCCGTTCGACCTGCCCATCATCAACCGACGACCTCTTCTTCCCCCCACCACCACCTCCATTCATCAAATCCACATTTTCCTCCTCCACAACCATCAATGGAGCAGACAACCTATGGCCAAAGTACCCTTTCATAGCCTCATCACCACCACCATTACCATTCTTGCCATTGTGAGCTGGGTAAAAAGTCCCATTCAAAATCCGATCTTTATCACTATTTTTACAAGAATCATTCGACCAGCACCCAATATAGCAACTCCCATCAGGCCAGGTGAAAACCCCATTTCCCTTGGGAACACCATTTTCCCAATCCCCATCATACCTGTTCCCATTATTCCACACCAAAACACCCCTACCATGAATCACACCGTTTCTCCACTCCCCAATATACTCATTCCCATTCCTCCATAAATACCTACCTTGCCCATCCTGCAAATTCCTCCTCCACTGCCCTTCATAATAATCACCATTACTGTAATGCTTAACCCCATAACCATGTTTCCGATCCCCAGACCAAGAACCTCTGTACATATCCCCATCCGCACCTATAAAAGTACCCGTACCTTCCATCCTCCCCGACTTGAATTCGCCTTCAAACGTCGCCCCAGACGGCCAGGAAAATTTACCCTTCCCACTCGCTTTCCCCTTCTTCCACTCCCCTTCGTACATGCACCCATCCCGCCACAAGTACTTCCCCGATCCGTGGGGAGTGTTGTTAGCAAAAGTTCCTGTGTACAGATCCCCATTTGGGAGATGTTTCTCGATAATATCAGCTCTATTACCCTCGGAAATTGAAGTGGGCGTCACTCTACGGCAGGTGGATTGAGATTTACACCGCGGAACAATTATAACCGATCTCGGCGTAGTCGTCGTCGTCGTCGTGGTGCCATTCTCCAGTAATTTCTCCTTCTCCCTCTCCAAATTCCCTCCCCGCAATAGTGTCTCAGGCATTTCTCTTCCCTTTCCGCTGCAAACAAGAACACAAAACTCCCCTCTCTCTATATATATGTATATAAGCTATCAAAAAT
The DNA here is from genome assembly GCA_037501455.1 of Lantana camara. Lineage (NCBI taxonomy): Eukaryota > Viridiplantae > Streptophyta > Magnoliopsida > Lamiales > Verbenaceae > Lantana > Lantana camara. Next base: position 2,951,737 of record CM074865.1, read on the forward strand.
CCGAGCTGGGCTTGCTCAATTCTCAACTCTTGTCGCAAAATCCTGCAAATACAGCTGGGAAATCCAGCTCCGGTAGCATTTCGCCGACCTATAACCCCAACCCTTTCCGAAATTGGAGAGGCAAACCGGTCTTTAACAATGGCTCTGATGGGACAATTGTTGCAGGAAAAAAGAAGAGGGAAGGTTTGTAGGGAGAGAACCCAAAGATATGAAACGAACAAACACGAAACCTGAAAAGGCAGCAGAGATGAAAAAGCAAGAAAAGAAGAGAGAGAATGAATGAGTGCCTGAACTGCGTGTGAGAGAGAGAGATATACAGAGATAGATACAGAGAGAGAGAGAGAGAGAGGGAGAGAGATACAGAGAGATTGAGAGAGAGAGAGAAGGAGTCAGTGAGGATGAGCCGGCATTTTCATCTGCACATATGTTGTTGGTACTGTAAACCTTCGCTAACCTATACGTATACTGAATCTTTCTGTGTAACTATACATGATGTCTGTATTGACGAATATACCCTTTGTTCGGCTGTGACGTGACGGGTTTGCCTAGGAAGTTACGAGGGTAGGACCCGTCATTTTTTGGACTGAAATGTACCTTCATTTTTGGCTAAATTACGGAAATGCCATTTTCACATTTTTCTTGTTTTAAATTTTTATTAAAATATTGCAAATATACTCCGATTTCATAGCTCACTTTTTTGAATTAGAGACCATATTGAATTTATTAAGTATGAAATTTTTTCCATCATACCGGATTATTTAGGTGTGAAGCTCTTTTTAACGAGTCAATTATTTAGGTATGAAACTCTCCCCGATTACACTTTTTAGTATTCTAAACACTAAATTTTTCATTAATTTAGTATATGGTTGAACCGTTAAAATATATCATTTGATGATATAATTTAGGGAAAACTATAAATTTAGGATGGTAATATATATATATATATTTTTTGGTATTTTTAAATTTTAATTTAGCAATTTTGATTTTAGGGATACTTATTCCCAAAATTTTACAATTTTGGTCAAATCTAACCTGATCCCTAATTTTCAGGGGATATTCTAACAGTTATGTAGGCACAAGGTGGTATTCCGGGGCCATGTAGGCACAAATGTGGTATTTCGGGCAACCACGTAGGCACAAGGGTAGTATTCTTGGAATAAATTAGGGATACAACTAAGATTTGGCCAAAATTAAAAATTTTGAAAGTAAGTGTCCCTAAAATTAGAAATATTAAATGAAAGTCAAAAAATGCAAAATGGGGTATATTATTGTCCAAAATTCACAATTTTTTTTATAATTTAAATATATATTTCATCCCAATAGTATTAATTATAAGCCCTCGAGACTACAATAAATTAACAAAATATCTAACATTCGGGTATCTAAATAGGCAGATATAATTAGTGAGGGAGTTTTTTCGCCTCAATAGTTCGACCCAACTCAAAATCATAATTAATTGTATTTTAAATGCGGTATTAAATTGTTTTTTCAAGATAATATGTCTAGGTGAACCGTCCAATGTTTGAGATTCTTGATTCTTCACAGCTTAGCTTTAAAGTCTTTTTTTAATTACGAGCGGATTATGTGACACTAATTGTAGTAAATTAATGGCCAACAATTCTCCTAGATTTTTTTATTTTATTTAATTGCAAATCCAAGTCTTTCCTAGTTTGGATTATAAATAAATCAACCCTTATTAATTTAAGCTTGAGAAATTAATTAGGAGTTAATTAAAATTTAATCCCTAGTTTTATGCTTGATTGCATGATTAATTTTTATTAATTTTAATTAAATTTCATTTCTTGGTCCAATGGTGGGTGAACTATAAGATAATAATGTTAATAATCCCAAATATCTGGCATGGCTAGCAAAGTGCCACTTGTTACAAGAATTTAATAATTTATGATTTTTTTTAAATTATTTGGGAATTATTATTTGAGACATGGGTACAACTTAGGTTTTCTCGAATTATTTTAATAATTCGTTGATTTTGATGATGGGATGTGTTTATTACGTGGAGAATCTTGCTTAGGGGAATCGTATGGGAGGCTAATGACCTCTTGATTATTAATTATGATACACGGATACGGATACGGTTATATAAATATTTTTTAAATTTTTTATGTGTGGAGTGTGTGTCCGATGTGATGTTAGATACGAGTATCCGACACAACACGATACCATCGATTTTTTTTTTTAAAGTATATGTGCATCATAGATTATTAAATGATATGTTGAGAAATTTAATTTTAATAACTAGGGATATGGCATTGGTTTGGGCATTATGGCTAATTTTAGGATAATAAGAACGAGCTGAATTGATTCGAACTTTCATTTGGTTCGAGTTTGATTTTTTAGGGTGTGTTTAACGGCAAAGAAAATATGGATTCAGCTCGAACTCGAGTTTAACTTTTGATTTCGTTAATGTTAGAATTTTGATGCATGAGTTTTAGTTTGATTTCTAACTTTGATGGGTGAAATTTTTGATTTTTTTCGTAAAAATGATTTGATTTTAATTGGATATTGAATTTATTTTGGAAATTTGTCAAGTATATACGAGTGGAATTTATTAGGGATTTGGATATATTTATTAAAAAAAAATATTGGGAGAACTTTATATATCGTCTGGCTCAAACCCAAATGAATCGATTGTAAAATGACAAAAATCGATATAGTAATATATGTGACATGAAAAAAAAAATGTTTTATTCTTGACTTTTATTAATTATACATAAAAAACAATTTCATATTTTTTTTAAAAAAAAATCTAAGCATTGGAAAATGGTGGGGCCATGATGAATTGTAAAATCTATGTGGGAAGTAAAAGTGGGCCCACTTAGTGGCCCATTTACATAGTGGGTTGCCCCGTTGGAGCCCCACGATGGTAACCCCATAATTACAATTTTAAGACAACATTATCCCTAATTGTCATTTTCGTCGCCAATACCAACCAATTAATTAAGATTAAGTATGTCTTAATCCAAGGACGTTTTACTTAGGTGGCTAAACACGGATTGTGTTATCTTAGTCATGTATTATCCACAATTTTGGAACCTAACTAATTTAGAAATTAGGCAATAAGATCTTGTTGCTCGTGTGCCTATCTTTTATGGCGATTTTCTTGATATATATGTCATTTCGTTTTCATGTTCTTAGATCTTCGTTATTTTGATTGGGAGAAAATGATTTCGTGAATCGGATTATGAGAGGAATTCGCGACATAGTGATTAGATGAACTTGTGTTTATCTGAAATTATACATATTTTCATTTAAAATTCTTTTTACAAAAAGTAGTTGACACGTGTATTTTGTTCGGAATTATATCTAATTTGTGTGTAAAACTTTTTCCGCAGAGAGTAGCTGTGGTTTGAAAAATTCACGGAGAGTAATTAGCGTGTAAATTTTGCATGAAATAATATTTGTTCCCATGTAAAACTCTTTCCACGCAAAGTTGAATTTAGAGAATATTAAAATCGAAATTTAAACTATAGATACGACATGATACAAATATAAACCACGATTTTAAACTTATTATGAAAATAGTGGTCATGGGATATTTCACACATCTTTTTAACTATATTTATGTTAAAATACTAATATCACCTTATTTTTATTTTTGGTAGACAATCACCTTATTTTAATAACGAATTTAGTGTATAGTTGATTTTGTAACGAACCAACTATATTTATAATGCATTATTACATGTATTTATGGAGTTGGCCGACATTCAACAACAAATATATAAAGGCAAATAATATAATTTATCTTAGTTCTTATGATTCTTATTTTCTTAATTAAAAAAAGTTCCAAATTTTCCAATCCACCCATTTTTTATTAGGTTGAAACAAGACATCATTATAGGTTAGGCCCCCATGCTAGTATTGCCACTTGGAAACTATTTGATTAATCCACACCTATAATGTATGTGCACGGACACGGAGACACAAATATGAATACAGTAATATAATTTTATTTTTTTTTAACTATTCAGATAAAGAGTGTCGGTCACAGTGTCTGATATAAATATTCGATACAATACAACATGACAAAATGATATTTTTAGAATCATTCATGCATTAAAGATGTATACACATATATATACAAGATAATCTAAAATTTGGAGTAATAATAAATTAATCCCTCTTATTTAAAAACGGTAAAATCTCTGGTTATACTTTACGCGGGTTAAAAAGCAATCTCGCCCCACGACGCTGTTATTTTTGTCTAATTTTGTAATTTGCATGAATAACAAAGTTTCAAATGGAGTTTTTTGGATTTCCGAAACAAGATAGACCACTTTGTAATTACATAAAACCTTAGGGGAAAATGTGTAAATACTACAAAATATGTTTTAGAGTAAATTGTACGTAAAGCATGTGGAAATAAGGATTATAAAATTGCAAAACACCCCACACTATGTTGTCCATTTCATGGGTAGATATATAGTGGTGGTGGATCATAAATCTTAATAAATTCGAAATGACCCCAAATTTAAGTCAAATTGTCGACGGGCCCCAGCTTCTAAATAAGTGTAATGCAAACATTATTAGGACAAAATATAAAACACTTTCCAACTACCCACCTTCTTTGTAGAAATTTAGTATTTATTAATTTTGAACCATTTTTTCAAGTTTTTTAATGAATTTCAATTTATTGGCCTTGATTCTCTCATTTATAATATTATGATTTTAAATAAATGAAAATTATAAAAGATATAATCAGCAATATGAATTAAAATGTTTGAAAATGTATTTGGCAATAGGATTTGGTTCCGGTTCAAGTGATTAAAAAGTTCTTTTTTTAAGGGAATAACTCGGTTTCGAATTAATCTAACCACTTGGATGTATGTGTTTAAAAAAAATGTTTGAAAATATATTTAAATTTAAAAAAAATAGTAAAAAATAAAGGTAAAAGTTAGAGAATACAAGTTTAAAAAAAATAAAAATAAAAATGATTTGAGTAAAAAGCTTAAAACAACGCTTATAATAAATTAAATAAATAATTACAATGATTTATCGAGAGATTTAGCTCAATTACGATAAATTTTCATAAAATTTGAGAAATTACAAAGTTGCCCCGACATACTCTGAGAACTGACTTAACACATGTTATTATAATTATAAATTTAAAATCAAATATTGAAAAATTCGTGTTAATATGTTTTATAGGGGAAGTTTTTGTAATTATTTCAACTTAAAAAACATATTTGTATAATTATATGAAAACCCAAAGTGTATCAATGTAATTATCCCAAAATTAAACAAACACAATTACACCAACTATAATATATAATTATTCTTAATTACTTTCACTTTAGGCTCGTGACTTTGACTCTAATTCTTTGAAAAATCTCTAATTGCACGATTTAGCTAGCAAGAAGACAATTAGTGAAGATAAGAGTTCATGCTAATGAAGGGTTGTTACATTCATTAATTTAAAAAAAAAATGTTATATAGTTTGATTAAATTAAGATTAATTACGAGTTATTAATCAATGGTATTTTGCTTGTCTTATAGTGTAATTAATTAAATTAATTACAATCGTGGTTGTCACTACATGTTGAATTAATGCTCCAATTTAATATGTGTACTAAGATTATGACCAATTAGAACATTGGAATTATATATTAATGATTGTGATAATACCTAAAATTAGTGACGTGCTTCCCGTCTACTTCGCACCTATTTCTTAATTATTATTATTCTTTGTTTGACGATTGGTAATTATTAAACAAATAAACCTAATTAGTTATTTTTGTCGCCTTTATCGTATCAAACACAGTGATCTGGCTTAAATCCGATCGATCTGAAGTGAACGATCTGAGGGTCAGATTTGGGTCAATCAGTCAATAATTTATTTGAGTGGGCTCTTTATCGACCTGAAAGCACTAGCAAACGTGAGCTTGAAGCTAACTTGGGGGACTTGGGGTTTTGCCCAAGTTTGGCACTTCGACGCTCAAGTCAGTGCTGGATTCACTTAGAGAGAGAATAAATGCAATTCAATGCGGAATAAAGGCTTACCAACTACTGTTCAAGGGGCGAATATTTATAGCCTTGGCCAAATAACACAGTAATGCGTTGATTCCAATCGGATGCTGTCCCAAAAACATGTATATTAATTCACTGATTAGAGGTCGATTCTCAGGCAAATTCGACCTCCGTAAACTTTACAATTTGAAATAATTTGAAGACTAAGTGTAAAACTTTCTCAAGTTGTGCGCGTTCCATGGTCTGGGTAATGGTTCCCCGGCTATGTCTTCGAGCCGGTAAGATATGTTTTTCCCGATCTCCGTGACGCGATAGGGTCCTGCCCAGTTGGGCTCAAGTTTTCCGACATGTTGTAGGACTTCGACCTTTTTTTAACACTAGGTCGCCGATCTGGAACGATCTAGGCTTCACGTGTTTGTTGTATAATCGAGCCGCCGCTGCCTTGCACTGTTTGAGCTTCTGATAGGCACGCTCTCTACTTTCTTTAATCACATATAGATCTTCAGCTCTGATCTCCGTGTTTTGGTCGAGCTGATACTGTGATACACGAGTTGTTTCATGTAAAAGCTCTGATGGGATCACGGCTTCGGATCCATAGACCAATGAGTATGAGGTTTGCCCGGTGGCTGTTCGCGGAGTAGTTCGATAAGCCCATAGTACGCCGTCGAGTTCGTCCGCCCAAGCGCCCTGCTTGGCGTCGAGGTGGGTCTTGAGATTCTGGATAATGATTCGGTTGGTGACTTCAGCTTGGCTATTCGCTTGCGGGTGGCCAACAGTAGTGAATCAGAGGTCGATGTCGAGGTCTCGACAATAGCTTTTGGTATTCTCGGATCGGAATTGCGGTCCATTGTCACATATGAGAACCCTTGGAACCCCGAAGTGGCAGATTATATTTTTCCAGAGAAAGTTCCTTATCACTGCATCAGTTATCTTGGGGACTGCTTCGGCCTCGACCCACTTTGAGAAGTACTCGACGCACACTATGACGAATCTTTTCTGTCTTGGAGCGAGGGGAAATGGTCTGATGATATCAATTCCCCACTGATCGAAGGGCCAACAAACATCGATCGGAATAATGGACGCCTGGTGTGTGTGTATGAGGTTGCCATGTCTCTGGCACTTGGGGCATTTCCTGGAATGGAGCTTTGCATTGTATACCATCGTTGGCCAGAAATACCCACTTCTTAGGACTTTTCGAGATAGAGATCGTCCTCCGGAGTGGTTTCCGCAACACCCCTCGTGAACTTCTTCCAGAACGTCTTGAGCTTGGCTAGGTCGAAGGCACCTCAGGGGAGGACTTGTGAAAGACTTCTTGAACAACCTGTCTTCTCGATCGAGCATGTACAGCAGGGATCGATATTTGATTCTCCTGGCCTCAGTTCGATTTTGGGGCAAAATTTCATGCTTGAGGTAAGCGATCAGATCGTCCATCCAACAAGGTTCCGACGGATTGATGGTGGCGACGTCGACCTTGCTTTTGTCGATCGCTCGGCCCACCGAGACCATGAAAGAGATGGTCGCGTCTTTTGTTCCTTGGAATCCGTTTTCCATCTTTGACAGGGCATCAGCTCGGCCGTTCTCTTCGTGGGGGACTTATTTGATTTTGAACTCTTTTAGCTTCGAGGCCAGCTCTTTCACCATCTTGAGATACGATGCCATGAACTCTTTCCGAGCCTAGTACGTGCCATTGACCTGGCCGGCAACGAGCTGAGAGTCAGTTACTACGACTAGCTTGTCGATCTTGTTTTCCGTGGCGTATTTCAGTCCTGCCACAAGTGCTTTGTATTCGGCCTCGCTGTTTATTGCTTTAAAATCGAGTTTAATGGCGAAATCGAGCTGGAGTCCATTTGAGCTTGTGAGGGATATGCCCACTCCCCCTCCTTAAGAGGTCGATGAGCCATCCGTGTACATGGTCCTGCTCGGCGAGGTAGGAATGATCTCCATCGATCTGGTGTTCTTTTCGACTAGGAAGTCAACCAGAACTTGAGCTTGTTGGGCGGCTCGAGGCTGATAGGTGATGTCATGCTGACTCAACTCGATCGCCCATTTCATCATTCGACTCGACACATCAGGTTTGGACAAGACCTGTTTAAGGGGTTGATCTGTCAAGATGATTATGGGATGAGCTTGGAAATACGGACGTAACTTCCGAGCTGCATGCGTGAGGGCAAACACGAACTTCTCGATCTCGAGATAATTTCGTTCTGCACCGTGCAGGATCTTGCTAAGGTAGTAGATCGGGAGGTGCTTTCGATCTCGAATGGCGACCAAGATCGAGCTGAAGGTTTCGTTAGAGAGGGACAGGTAGAGGTACAAGGTCTCACCCTCATTTGGCTTCGCCAGCAATGGTGGAGAGGCCAAGTACTCTTTCAATTGATCGAAAGCTCGGTCGCATTCTTCGTTACATTCGAATTTCTTCAGATTCCTCAAAACTTTTAAAAAAGGAAGGTTGCGTTCGGACGATCATGATATGAACCGATTGAGAGAGATTATCCGTCCTACGAGGGATTGCACTTGGTTGAGGAACCGGGGTCGAGGTATGATTTGGATAGCTTTGATCTTGGTGGGATTAGCTTCGATGCCTCGTTGGCTCACCATGTATCCCAGGAACTTTCCTCCTTCGACCTCGAACGTGTACTTATCGGGGTTGAGCTTCATCCCATATTGTCATAAAATCTCGAACGATCTGCGTAGATGATCTAGATGATGGTAAGCCCAGCGGCTCTTTACGATCATGTCGTCGACGTAGACCTCCATTGTCTTTCCGATCTCGTCTTTAAATATCAAGTTGACCAGCCTTTGGTACGTGGCTCCCGCATTCTTCAACCCGAAGGGCATGACTTTGAAACAGTATATTCTCTTTACCACAATGAAGGATGTGTGCTTTCGATCTTCGGAGGCCATAGAGATCTGGTAATAGCCTTGGAAAGTGTAGCACCCCGTGACGGGAGGCACCACATCCCCCGCACTGTGAGTTCGGTCCACATATGAAACGGCTAATCCATACATGAACTAAACTCACAGCGAACGGAAGACAATAAAAAGACAGTCCTAGCTAGGCGGAATCTAACCCTGAAACAATCGACAATGACTAAGGTGCGGAAGTAAAGCAATTATTCAATCAATATCAATAACTGAAATGTACGTTCAGGGAAAGTAAATACGGGTTCTACTAAGATAATACACCTGTCCCGGATCAATTCAGTATAATATGCAGTGAGTGTAAGTGATGAGACTGGAACAAGACTCGAAAGGAAAGACAAGACACAACTCTGACTCCCGCCTAGCACACCACCTGCAAAACTGAAAAGTGAGGTGTCAGTCTCCACTAGACTGAGCGAGGGGCATAATAGATATAAGCGCAGATAACATGCAAATCATAATCTCGGGTAAGGTTTTATAACAGAAATCAATATAAGTTCAATAACAACGAAGAGCTCGCCCGAGATTACAATTATCAGATTTAACAATCAATCATTTCAATCAATCAATCAATCAGTGGCCCGGCGAGAGAGGGCATTCTCCAACCTTACTCCGACAGTGTACAATCACGATACTTTTCATTAATTAATTAAGTGGTCATGCAATCAATTACAGTGCACACGTAGCAGATTCAATGACTCCTTCTTCCTCCAATGATGGTGGGTTTGCAAGGCCCGATCCATCCACGGTAAACACGGTGTGCGTCGGGAACATGACTCCCACGCACGGGATTCCTTCCTCCACCAAACCTCCTGGTGGATTCAGGGTTCATCCCCACGGTTGAGAGGAGTGTAAGAGTTACCCGTCAGCCCTTGCTTTCCCGGTTGGCTCAAACACTAACTCTCGGGCCCACAGTGCACGGTACAATATACTCGCCCAAAACACGGTCAATCAATACAATACAATTCAACACGATCAATCAATACAGTACACTTCCTTAAATCAGTTGAAAATCAATAGAGTTTAGAAAACTATAGATATATAGATACCTTTTGGCCGAAAGTTCACGTAAGGGTTGTAATGGTTCTATGTATCTAGAAATTAAACCTCACCTGGAACCAAGAGACAAGAACAAGAACACGAACACTACAGTTGCCTATTCAATCCCGAAGTCTCCACCCTGGAGAAGAACTGACAAGAAAGGAAACAATGTGTACTCGTGAGAGGAGACTCAATAATGATACCAATTACGACGCACGGCATTAATATGAAATGGCACAAAAGTCATGGAACGATACATAAGATAATAAGCTAAGTCATGATCATGCTCTTATATGCAATTAAGGACAATTAAATCAATTAGCACTTACATTCAATAAACGAATTCAATTGCATGAAATTATGTAAGTAAAACGATGTAATAATATTTAGACATGCAAAGGAAATCACGAAATAACAACACACGAACAAAACACAAGGAAGCACTGGAACAGTGCCGGGAACGGCCTCGCTAGCCCTGGGAACGGCCATGCTCAGCAGTCCCGCCCATGGGAACGGCCGTTCCGGTTCTACGCTTGAGCTGGGAACGGCCGTTCCCAGCTCCCCGAACTCCTCCTCGCGGCTCCTGGGAAGGGCCGTTCCCATTTCCAGTTCAACATGGGAACGGCCGTTCCCACCTGGTTCGTCCAAGAAGAAGCAGAAACAGCAGCAATGGCGGAAAAGGCCACACCCACACACAAACACAGCCCCAAACCACTCTAAAATGCACGAAATTAATACCACAGACCAAGTAAAACACGTAGGTCACATATACGCACATTAGAACTCGTAAAACGGCCTCGATCATACAAAACTCATACCCCGGTTACTATTCATCATCTTCCCAAATCATCACATAGGCACAAATCCGGGGCACGAAAGGTACATCAAATTAAAGCACGTAGCGAACAGAGTACGAATCATACCTTAAGTCGTTGATCGGACGGTTGGATCATAAAAACCGAATTTGAGGTCTTGGAGCCAAAAATGGGAAATCTCTCCTTCCTTCCTTGTGCTGCTGCTGATCGATCAAGAGTGAGGAGAGAGAGAAAAGGCTGGCCCTTTTTCAAGGGCTGGTCAAACGGGTCGGTAGAAACGGGTAGGGTCAAGCGGTAACCGGTCTAACTGGATTGGATTTAGAACGGTTGGGCAATCAAGTAGCTTTAGAAAAATAAAAGGTTAAGTAATTGAATCCGAATCACTGAAACGAATTCAATAATAAGGTTGGAATTCGAATCCGAATTCCCAGGCTCAAAGTAGTCACGAAGGCCTCAAAACACCCTAAATAAAATTAGGTTCCTAACTTGCAATTTATTGGACAATTGAGTCCAAGAACAATTTAAATAAAATTCTAAAGCACACATAATTAAATAAATTACACGTTGACACGTTTAACATGCGACGTCACATAAATCACATAATTACTAAATTAAACTCTCTCGTGACGTCGTACCTGGCTTGTCGGGAAAGCCATGCTCAGCAGTCCCGCCCATGGGAACGGCCGTTCCGGTTCTACGCTTGAGCTGGGAACGGCCGTTCCCAGCTCCCCGAACTCCTCCCCGCGGCTCCTGGGAAGGGCCGTTCCCATTTCCAGTTCAACATGGGAACGGCCGTTCCCACCTGGTTCGTCCAAGAAGAAGCAGAAACAGCAGCAATGGCGGAAAAGGCCACACCCACACACAAACACAGCCCCAAACCACTCTAAAATGCACGAAATTAATACCACAGACCAAGTAAAACACGTAGGTCACATATACGCACATTAGAACTCGTAAAACGGCCTCGATCATACAAAACTCATACCCCGGTTACTATTCATCATCTTCCCAAATCATCACATAGGCACAAATCCGGGGCACGAAAGGTACATCAAATTAAAGCACGTAGCGAACAGAGTACGATTCATACCTTAAGTCGTTGATCGGACGGTTGGATCATAAAAACCGAATTTGAGGTCTTGGAGCCAAAAATGGGAAATCTCTCCTTCCTTCCTTGTGCTGCTGCTGATCGATCAAGAGTGAGGAGAGAGAGAAAAGGCTGGCCCTTTTTCAAGGGCTGGTCAAACGGGTCGGTAGAAACGGGTAGGGTCAAGCGGTAACCGGTCTAACTGGATTGGATTTAGAACGGTTGGGCAATCAAGTAGCTTTAGAAAAATAAAAGGTTAAGTAATTGAATCCGAATCACTGAAACGAATTCAATAATAAGGTTGGAATTCGAATCCGAATTCCTAGGCTCAAAGTAGTCACGAAGGCCTCAAAACACCCTAAATAAAATTAGGTTCCTAACTTGCAATTTATTGGACAATTGAGTCCAAGAACAATTTAAATAAAATTCTAAAGCACACATAATTAAATAAATTACACGTTGACACGTTTAACATGCGACGTCACATAAATCACATAATTACTAAATTAAACTCTCTCGTGACGTCGTACCTGGCTTGTCGGGAAAACGGGGCGTTACAACCTCTCCCCCTTAAGAAGGACCTGTCCTCAGGTCCACTGCCTCGAGTTCTGGACTCTAAGCAAAACTCTCTGTGTTCATCCCACGCGGGGTTCATGACATCCCGATAGAGATTAGTTCAGAAAGGCCTTCAAGCACAAGGGAAGTCTTCCACCGCTCACGAACTTGACCCAACTATGAGTGGTCCGGACATCTCGCACGATAGGAGGGTCTACACGAGATTCAGCTCCCACCATTTGATCTATCCTGACCATCCCACACTCGGTATCACAAGTGGAGTAGTTAACAAACTTCCACCACTCGTTCTCCAACCCAAGCGGATTCTCCATCATCACATCAACTTCGTGATTTGAAGTTGGTTTCTTGAACTGCCACAAGCTTCAAAACATGGTCTCCGAAGACCTTTTTGCAAAGCTCGGCCCTCGTCTCACCGTGTGGCTAAGACACTCGCTCACTCCAAAGTAATAACAAATAGCAATAAATTACATACAACAATAATTAAAGATATGCATGATGCACGTGCCATGAATGCGTTGAACCTGTCACCGTAGTTGCATTCTTTAACTTAACACCTGTTCATGGTTCGTTGAATTGCAAACGTATCCCGACTTACTTGATCATCTATTGTTACCTAGAAATCACAATTCATTTCAAAATAAATGCATGAGTTTAGTATATGCTCATGCACATAATCACCACCAAAAGCATGGATTTGATGCAACAAACAACCTGCAAATCAACAAAATTTTGAAAGAAGCATGTGTAACAATATTTTCCATATCAAGTAACAATAACAATGCTCATGTTCAATGCGGTGCACACGTTGACAAATAGTTCCTAAGCCGTTCGACCTACACTTAACACGTCACGACACTAGAACTCCGGTTTTGCAACCGGGCTCTGATACCACCTAAAGATGTAGCACCCCGTGACGGGAGGCACCACATCCCCCGCACTGTGAGTTCGGTCCACATATGAAACGGCTAATCCATACATGAACTAAACTCACAGCGAACGGAAGACAATAAAAAGACAGTCCTAGCTAGGCGGAATCTAACCCTGAAACAATCGACAATGACTAAGGTGCGGAAGTAAAGCAATTATTCAATCAATATCAATAACTGAAATGTACGTTCAGGGAAAGTAAATACGGGTTCTACTAAGATAATACACCTGTCCCGGATCAATTCAGTACAATATGCAGTGAGTGTAAGTGATGAGACTGGAACAAGACTCGAAAGGAAAGACAAGACACAACTCTGACTCCCGCCTAGCACACCACCTGCAAAACTGAAAAGTGAGGTGTCAGTCTCCACTAGACTGAGCGAGGGGCATAATAGATATAAGCGCAGATAACATGCAAATCATAATCTCGGGTAAGGTTTTATAACAGAAATCAATATAAGTTCAATAACAACGAAGAGCTCGCCCGAGATTACAATTATCAGATTTAACAATCAATCATTTCAATCAATCAATCAATCAGTGGCCCGGCGAGAGAGGGCATTCTCCAACCTTACTCCGACAGTGTACAATCACGATACTTTTCATTAATTAATTAAGTGGTCATGCAATCAATTACAGTGCACACGTAGCAGATTCAATGACTCCTTCTTCCTCCAATGATGGTGGGTTTGCAAGGCCCGATCCATCCACGGTAAACACGGTGTGCGTCGGGAACATGACTCCCACGCACGGGATTCCTTCCTCCACCAAACCTCCTGGTGGATTCAGGGTTCATCCCCACGGTTGAGAGGAGTGTAAGAGTTACCCGTCAGCCCTTGCTTTCCCGGTTGGCTCAAACACTAACTCTCGGGCCCACAGTGCACGGTACAATATACTCGCCCAAAACACGGTCAATCAATACAATACAATTCAACACGATCAATCAATACAGTACACTTCCTTAAATCAGTTGAAAATCAATAGAGTTTAGAAAACTATAGATATATAGATACCTTTTGGCCGAAAGTTCACGTAAGGGTTGTAATGGTTCTATGTATCTAGAAATTAAACCTCACCTGGAACCAAGAGACAAGAACAAGAACACGAACACTACAGTTGCCTATTCAATCCCGAAGTCTCCACCCTGGAGAAGAACTGACAAGAAAGGAAACAATGTGTACTCGTGAGAGGAGACTCAATAATGATACCAATTACGACGCACGGCATTAATATGAAATGGCACGAAAGTCATGGAACGATACATAAGATAATAAGCTAAGTCATGATCATGCTCTTATATGCAATTAAGGACAATTAAATCAATTAGCACTTACATTCAATAAACGAATTCAATTGCATGAAATTATGTAAGTAAAACGATGTAATAATATTTAGACATGCAAAGGAAATCACGAAATAACAACACACGAACAAAACACAAGGAAGCACTGGAACAGTGCCGGGAACGACCTCGCTAGCCCTAGGAACGGCCATGCTCAGCAGTCCCGCCCATGGGAACGGCCGTTCCGGTTCTACGCTTGAGCTGGGAACGGCCGTTCCCAGCTCCCCGAACTCCTCCCCGCGGCTCCTGGGAAGGGCCGTTCCCATTTCCAGTTCAACATGGGAACGGCCGTTCCCACCTGGTTCGTCCAAGAAGAAGCAGAAACAGCAGCAATGGCGGAAAAGGCCACACCCACACACAAACACAGCCCCAAACCACTCTAAAATGCACGAAATTAATACCACAGACCAAGTAAAACACGTAGGTCACATATACGCACATTAGAACTCGTAAAACGGCCTCGATCATACAAAACTCATACCCCGGTTACTATTCATCATCTTCCCAAATCATCACATAGGCACAAATCCGGGGCACGAAAGGTACATCAAATTAAAGCACGTAGCGAACAGAGTACGAATCATACCTTAAGTCGTTGATCGGACGGTTGGATCATAAAAACCGAATTTGAGGTCTTGGAGCCAAAAATGGGAAATCTCTCCTTCCTTCCTTGTGCTGCTGCTGATCGATCAAGAGTGAGGAGAGAGAGAAAAGGCTGGCCCTTTTTCAAGGGCTGGTCAAACGGGTCGGTAGAAACGGGTAGGGTCAAGCGGTAACCGGTCTAACTGGATTGGATTTAGAACGGTTGGGCAATCAAGTAGCTTTAGAAAAATAAAAGGTTAAGTAATTGAATCCGAATCACTGAAACGAATTCAATAATAAGGTTGGAATTCGAATCCGAATTCCCAGGCTCAAAGTAGTCACGAAGGCCTCAAAACACCCTAAATAAAATTAGGTTCCTAACTTGCAATTTATTGGACAATTGAGTCCAAGAACAATTTAAATAAAATTCTAAAGCACACATAATTAAATAAATTACACGTTGACACGTTTAACATGCGACGTCACATAAATCACATAATTACTAAATTAAACTCTCTCGTGACGTCGTACCTGGCTTGTCGGGAAAACGGGGCGTTACAGAAAGCGTCCATCATGCGGAGCATCTCGCACCCAGCTGTCGAGTCGACGAGTTGATCGATACGAGGCAGCGGATATGGATCCTTCGGGCAAGCCTTGTTGAGGTCGATGAAGTCGTTGCACATTCTCCATTTCCCGCCTGTTTTTTGCACAAGGACAATATTGCATAATGTCAACGTATTGAGCTGGAGTAACGTATCCCGCATCGAGGAGTTTATTGATCTCGGCCTCGATGATATCATTCCTTGCCTAACTTTGTGGTCTTAGCTTTTGTTTGATGGGTTTGGCTGACGGGTCGATCCCGAGCGTGTGGCAGATCACTTTCGGGTCGACGCCGATCAGGTCTTTGCTGTCCACGCGAAGACGTCCGAATTATCTCGCAAGAACTCTATCATCATGATCTCATATTGGAGATGCAGGTTTGCCCCAATTTTGGTGGTCTTGCTGCTATCTCCGGGGACAAGGGTAATTTCTTTCAGTTCTTCGGTGGGTTCGAGCCGCTTGCTAGCCTTCCTCTTTCGAGCTATGGGGGATATTTCGGCATCGCTTTCCTTCGCGGGAGCTCGATCTCCTTATCGGCGTAGGTCTAGAGATCGAGATCTCCGGCTACTTTTTTTCCTGAGGGCTTTTTCAGGATGATGGCGTAGCAAGCCCAGCTGTCCATGACATCGCAGGCCACCTCTCCGACCTCATTTGGGGTGGGCATTTTCAACTTTTGGTGATACGTTGAGATGATTGCTTTGACTTGTATGAGGCCGGGTCGATCGAAGATCATGTTATACGCTAGGGGCATGTTGACAATGACGCACTCGACTTCTTGGGTCACCCTCTTAAGGGATGTTCCCATCGAGGTGAGGAGCCGGATGTGCCCTAGGGGAACAACTTCCGACCCGTCGAACCCAGAGAGCGTTGTTCAGATCGGATCGAGTTTGAGGTTATGCAATTTCATTTTTACAATAGCCGAGTAAGGGATAATGTTCGAGCTGCTTCCATTATCAACTAGGCATTTGGTTACATCGTAATTAGCCACGCCTATGGTCACCACCATCGGACATCTAGGCGCTCTGCCTTCCTGATGGGGGCCTGGGCGGCTATCACTCTCACTAAAACTAACCTCCTGCCTCTCCCACTCTCTACCTTGATTGATCTGGAAGACCTCTTCATGGGGGCCATTGAACTCTCGAGCTGATCGCTTGACGTTCCTCTTTCGAGCTGCGTTCGAGTCGCCGCCCTCGTGCCCCCCGGCTATCATGTAGATCTTGCCGTTGGTGGGGGGATTATCTTCAGCTCTTTCCAGTGGTTGCTTCCCGGATCTTCTTGGGGGAGACCTTGACCTGGAACGATCGCAGTCGTTCGGTCTTCCTGCCTTCTCGGAGTAGTGGTCGATCTTACGAACAAAATCCTTCAAGTGCCCTCCTTGAATGAGTCTTTCGATCTCATCACGTAGGGCGTTGCATTCTGCGATAGTGTGGCCCCACTGTTGATGGTAGCTGTAGAATTTTCCCAACTTCTCAGCCTTCGGGCCCCCCCGGATGGGCTTTGGTTTCTTCAGGAGGTTTTGGTCCATGACCACATAGATCTGGTCGATGGGCTTGGTCAAGGGGACATAGTTTCGTCGGTCGACCTGGGTCTGTAGGTCGACTTTCCCCTTGATCTTCTTCTGCTCATTCCCTTTCCGGTTGAGGGGCGAGCTAGACCCAATAGTTTGCCGCTCAGATAGTGGCAGAGGTCCGTGCGCGAGGGCTATCTCTTCTACGTGCATGAAGTCATGTGCGATATCCTGTATTTCCGTTAGGTTACGGGGTCCGGCCCTAACGATCTCATCTGCCCAAAGACGGTTACGGATAGGGCTGTAAATGGATATTCGAAAATCCGATATCCGTCCGCATCCGAATTCGTTTACAGAGGATATTATCCGAATCCGTCTCAAGAGGATATTATCCGTATTCGATTATAGACATCCGAATTATAAACGGATAAGGATATGGTAATAAGACATCCGATCCGTTTAACATCCGATCCGTTTCATTATCCGTTAGATATATCCGTTATCCGATTTATCCGTAATCCGTATCCGATAAATAATGTATTATATTAAAATATATACACAAAATTGTGTATGTATGATAGATTATTAGTATTAAGTAAATTTTTTAGCGCATTTATTAAAGAAAAACCTTAGGTTTTATTAGTAACTATATGTTCACGTCAATATTCATATAGAGATAATATAATTAACATATATTATGTTATTAATAAAAGTATTATATTTCAAATTAATTATATGATAAAATTTATAATTTCACCACATTTATACATTCGCTAAAACATAAAAATGATCTATATAGATATACGTATTATTTCTCTATTCGTCTAAAATATATA
This sequence comes from Lantana camara, assembly GCA_037501455.1. NCBI lineage: Eukaryota > Viridiplantae > Streptophyta > Magnoliopsida > Lamiales > Verbenaceae > Lantana > Lantana camara. Next base: position 2,969,960 of record CM074865.1, read on the forward strand.
TATTCAAAGCTATATAATTATTAAATAATTTATCTATAAATGAATAGTTGATAATTTGATTAAAAGTTCGAAGTTATATAAATAAATAATTTATGTCAAATTTTGAATAGTTGAAAATCCGATTAAAATCCGAATCCGTCCGAATCCGCCTTGTATCCGTATAAAAAGGATATTATCCGAATTCGATTTAAAAGGATATTATCCGTATTCGTCCGACTCATAAACGGATAAGGATATGGTAATCATACATCTGATCCGTTTATTATCCGTTTACACCCCTAGTTACGGAGAGCCCGATGGATTACAGAAAGCAGGGTGTCCATCGTCGGATTCTCGACCCGAACAACTTCCCTCGAAAAGTAGGTCATGAAGTCTCGAAGGGATTCGCCTTCCCTTTGGTAGATGCTGTTGTGGTATGAGGGTGGCAACTTCTCCTTGGACATTGAGGAGAAGTGTGCCAGGAACCGATCTACGAATCGGTTGTAGGTCGATATACACCGTGGCGGCAAGCGGATGAACCAATCCTGCACCGGGCCCATCAGCGTGGTGACGAAGAGTTTGGTCCAAATCTGTTATGGGTGGGAATGCAATAACATGCGATTTTCGAAGGCTGTCATATGTTTTTCGGGATCTGTGGTCCCGTTATACATTGGCAGACCTATCGGGATTCGATCTCCATCACAGGTCGTGCGGAGAATGTCCTCGCAGAATGGGGAAGCTTCCTCTCTGTCGCTGCGGTAGCGAAGAGGGCATCGGTTTAATCCTTCTCGTAGGTCGACCTGCCTCTGGGTGACCTGAGAACCACGGTCCCCCAGACGGTCTTGGACCCATCTCCGCGGTGAGTCTACGTAACGGTCTCGACCTACGATTCGGGCGGCCTCCTCTCTTGCGGATCGACCGAGGATCTACGTTCGGAGGTCGTTGACCTCCTCATGGTCTTCATCGACCACGCGCTTGCCGCGATTGTTGCGGTTGGGGTGGTCAGATTCCCCGTGGCCCTCGTGTGGGACCTCCTTGCTTGCTGCGGGGGGAGGTAATGATGGAGCGAATCCTTGGACCTGACCCGCTCCGACCTGAGGACTAAGGCCCCAGATGATGTGGGTGGGACGCCCGTCGAGCGGTTGGAAGACATAGGGAACTGGGTTCCCGTATACTTGGACAGGGGGCCCCAACGTGTTGCCCAACACGGGGCTTAGGATGGTGGTGGTTGGGCTGGCCCTTGGTAGCTTGGGGCGCCTTGGTTCGCGGTCCTCAGTCTGGGCGAGCTCGATCTCGACCCGCCACTGGTCGAGGAATGCATCCAGGTCCGCCTGGGTGACGGTGATCCTGGGAGTGGCCTTAGGTGGAGACAGTGAAATGTTGGTGCTAGGCCCGACAGGAGGGACGGTGGAGGCGTCGCCAAGCGGTGCGTTGTAGTCATGCCTGCCTTTGGCAACCTCCTCCATGTCATCATCCCGAAGGGTGTTTCTTATGTTTCTCGTGTTAACCATTGTGACTTGAAAAGGAAGGTGTAAAGGGGCTTTTATCTAGGTCGATGTGAAAAGAGAATTTCCCACAGACGGCGCCAAACTGATCTGACTCAAATTCGATCGATCTGAAGTGGACGATCTGAGGGTCAGATTTGGGTCAATCAGTCAAGAATTTGTTTGAGTGGACTCTTTATCGACCTGAAAGCACTAGCAAACGTGAGCTCGAAGCCAACTTGGGGGGCTTGGGGTTTTGCCCAAGTTTGGCACTCCGACGCTCAAGTCAGTGCTGGATTCACTTAGAGAGAGAATAAATGCAATTCAATGCGGAATAAAGGCTTACCAACTACTGTTCAAGGGGCAAATATTTATAGCCTTGGCCAAATAACACAGTAATGCGTGTACTGCAATTGTGCATTAATGGCGCTACCAGTGGTCAATTTGGATGTCGGACGACGGGGTTGGCTAAAGGGGGATCGATTGTGCCTTTATTTCCCCTTTGGGTAGAGACTGGGACTGGCGGGCATTGAATGCACCGTAGTACGCCTGTCCTAGGGAATGAGAAGGCTACACGTGTCCCGATAGGAGTGCTTTACAGTATTCGGGTGTCCTGTGACGTATGTAATCGATTTGCGGATCGATGTTGCCTTCCGGGATCCTTAATTCTGTTCGGGTTTCCTCATAGAAGGGGAGGACAGGTCGAGACGACACGCTACGATGGATCGAGGTCGACGGACTCTTCAGATCGTTAGTAGGTTTGTCTCGATCTGGGGTATTGATCTGTCGATTTGGTTTGTCCAGGTTGGCGCAAAAGTCCACGTGGCTCCTACGGGGACGCACCACGTGGCCATGTATCATTATGCCATGTCACACGGTATCAAATATTTATGTCAACGTGTTAGTATTGCATTCTCTTTATATCACCGTATTAATGAATTACAGATATTAATTATTAAGGACGCTAGTAGAAGTATAAGTTTTTATTATCCTATGTCATTAATACTAATCTATAAAATTAATTGATATATAACATGTTGTTTAGTCGATAAATCTATATTATTTTTAGTAATTTTATATATTTATATTGATGAGATTTCATCCACTCCCCCATATTAGTTGTCTAAGGGCCTCTTGAAAAATAAGTTGGGAGCTTATTTAAAGGTTCAGGAACTCGCGAATAAGTGAGTTCATCGATAATTTTTGTATCTTAGAGAAAGATATAAGAGATGACATGATGGATAAAATAATCGAACTTAGAGATAACAAGAAATTTGAGTAGAGTTTGATCGAGAGAATATAAAAAAATTAAAACTCTATCAAAATTCCGTAAGGACAAGTACATATCATATATATATATATACTCACATTTAAAAACTATATATTATTACATAATTTAGAAAAAAGTTCCAAAGATAAGAATTATCATTCTCTCTTTCATTATTTTTCTTTTTCCTTTTTTATTTAGATAATAGTTAAATTGAATAATTTCATATAATCGGGTAGAGCCAAATGTCGCTTGGACCCAATACTTAGCCGTACCCACCACCGACTCCGGTGGCGCCACCTGTTGCACGACGGCCGTGCCGCCGGAAAACCAAGGCAATCATATAAACTTTAAACCTTGGCAATTGTAATATTTTAAAAATAAATTACAGTTATTAATCATAAGTATCGTTATTACATGGGGCCCATAAGCCAAATACAGACAATTTTTGGAATTTTAAAGAGAATAATAAAAATTGTTATTTTCACAAATTCCATGAAAATTAATAACTATTTAATATAGGATTGTGTTAGGCAAGGTTGCCTAACTTATCAACCCCACTCTAATTCAGTAATTTGCGCGTTGATGACTTATACTCCATTTATACATTCTTTTCTTTCTTCAAGAAACGAGAATATTGTGATGCATAAACACGAATACGACGCTTGATATCACACACGAACACAACCAATGTTTGTGATGCATGAACACGTATAGAACGCTTGATATCTATGATATCTGAACACGTAAACAATACGAGGCAAACACGATGCATATTTTCTTAAACTTGTCCACCGCTCGCGTGTCTCGAGTCCGTCCAACTTGAGTGAGCCAACACAACACGACGTAACGAGATGATAATATTTCTGAAAGGAATTGTGCAATTGAATTTGATATACAGAATAAACTATGTAATATTGTAAGTAGAAGCCAGGTTTTTATTCGCCTTGTTCGCTTTTATTGAATGAATCATATGATCTGACCTGCTTTTTCCAATATTTCCTACACACTATAAAGAGAATAATACACAGAAACAAGGGGAAAATAAAATTAGAAAAAAAAAAAAAGAAAAATATTAATCATTTTCAGTTCTTGCTTTCCTCATCTAAATTGTTATCAGAAATTTGGCCAAAAATATCAGGGCATGATTCCCATTTGCCCTTTTCTCTGGCTTCCCAGTACCCGCCGACGTAACGATACGATTCCGATCCTTTCTCCTTCGCAAACCACCGCGGTTTCCAGCCGCTCTCTTGCATTTTCCGAGCCTGTATTTATTTCATCGAAATTACAAATTAGCCCCACTCGATTGTCAAATTCGATCAAAGCGGAATAAGAAAAGAATCAAGAGCTGCTTCAGGACACGATCAACGCGAGTAGGTGCTACACTCAGATGCATGTGCAAATTAAATAAGGTGTAATTCAATTGTATGTTAGATATGTTGTTATAGATTTCTTATACATGGATTAAATATTTAGAATTTATTGATTAAATTTCTGATAAGTAAACGAAGAATCATACAAAATTGCAAGGGTGGTATGTGTAATTTTGAAACCAAGAAAGCGATGTGGGATTTTTAGGTGATTAATTACCTGACGTTGCCTCTGCTCCAAACGCAGTTTTTCAGCATTTGCCATCTCGTACTCGCCGTTCTCCAAGCACCGTTGATCGGGCCTAAGTCTCGAATCTGTCGGTGGCAGCTTCTCCTGGAAAGTATGAAAAATATGTGTTGTAGTTTCAAGAAACTCAAAAGGGACATCTGAAACACATTCAAATTTTCAAATATATTACCTTCAGTCCGGGAATTAGCTCGTTTAATGTAATAGCAAAGCGCGTGAAATTATATCGAGTTGGGAACTTTGGAGGCTTGCTACGTTTCCATAGCAAGTGAGGTTCTGAGAGAGATTCCTGGTGTTTCCCTTTGGAGGAACAGTCCCCATCAACATAATGCATGCTCTCGTCCCACTTTCCGAATAATGTTGCCGCAGTTCTCCCGCTTTTATCTTGGACTATTCCTTGTACCTGAATCATAAAATTGTCCCCAACAATTAGTGGAAATGTTGCACAGTCGATGCGTGTGCGAAACAACTATAAATGTAAGGAAGAATATTAAAGAGAAACACGAGAGTACCTGATGTGGATTTCTATCTATGATAGATTGCTCCTTGAATTTCAATTTACACGAATAATTACGATTTCCTTGTATCCTCATCGTTCCATAGTGATCGCAGTACAATTTCCCCAGAATAAGATTGTATATAGATGTCGTCACCTGTCACATCAAGGTTCTATTAAAATTCAATAAAATCAAGAAACGAAAAAATCAGTTCCAAATCTTCTCCAAGGATCACCTTGCTCCACTGGAATATTTCTCCATCATCAAATTCAAGAGTTAAAACCCCAACGGGATCGAGCTGAATGGAACGACCCCAAAATTTGCTTCTCAGATTGCTATCACCATAAAACCTCCAACCTGCACCCTCGCAATGGCACGCTACAATCATGGGGTGATGACTCACCTGATCCAAGAGATGATGAGATTTGTTATTTATTTAGTCACAAGTAAACTATCTAAAACAATGCTACAACTAAATTTACACAAAATAAACTGAAACCTTTTCTGAGAAGAATTTGAGGCCTTTATCTGGATAATCTGCCTCATACGTCTCTCCAAGCAAAGGATTAAATGGTTTACAAATCCTTCCCTCGGTTGAAGCATATCCTGATACCGCAAATGCAGCTACATTTAGAATCCTCATGAGGCTGTTACCCTATACAGGAAATTGTAGAGCATAAATCAAATGCCACCAAAGAAGAAAAAACGGATAATACAACTGACATACCCTTAACGAGGATGTTGTTGTAGTTAGGCCAAACCTCAGGGTATGTCACCATAATTATTCCAAAAGAAAATAACAAAAAGATATATATAATAAATGCAGACCCTCTTTCCCCATTCATAAGCACGATCAAGAAGGTAGGAATATTCCAAATCTTCGAAGCACTTCTGTAGAGAGGATAACGGCTCGTTGAAGTAAACCGGGAGACATACTTTTGTAAGATCCTTCCCTATATTATCTTTAATCATGGACCATAAGCTCACTCCTTTTTCTTTCTCAACAGGGTCCGGCAATTTCTTCCTACGCTTAACATAAGGGAAGTTTGTTCCCGCAGATCTAATGGCTGGATCAACACTGCCCTCAGCCTCGAAAGCATAGAGTTCATCATCATCAGATGAAAATGATGATGACCTGAAATCGGACCCATTGCTTCTGAGAGAGCTGGAGGAAAGAAAATCCCTCGTGTCGAAGAAAGTATTGTCTTCTTCATCAGTGTCTTCCTCTGCTGCATCTCCTCGTTCGTTTTCGTCTTCAGATTCACTCGCGCTCTCTGGTATTGGTGTATAATTGAGAAATTTAATGTGCTTAAGTTCAAATTTCAAGCTACAAGTATGGACACACACACACACAAAAGGAGAACATAAAGGGAAACAAAATATTTTCAAGGTCAATGCGCATGAGATGCACAGGGGTCCTATGAAAATTTTGTGACACATTTTTTATGAGTCTTTTAGTCAAAAGGGTTCATACTAGGGGCCTTGGTGCAATTAACTCATTTTCATACTTAGTGAAGAAAACATCAAATTGAGCTAAGAAATCACCAACTCTGTTAAGGCTCATTACATGATTATGTAGACACTTACCACTATACTTCTCTTGCCTTGATGCAGAAGACGTTCCAACATCCCTCGACTGCCTCTGGCTTTCATCAACAACTGTATTCTCCAAATCCACTTTTTCTGTCTACACAAAACAAGCAACCATTTCTGTTCTCTTAATCACGAATAGATCACTTCCCCATTCTTCGAAAAATCAAATGATTCTAATTGCACAATTTTGTAAGGAAATCATAGAATATGTACCTCTAGCTGTCTCAAATTTTCCATGAGGAGCCAATGCTTCTGCTTCAAGACCATCAATTGACTCTGCAATGAAGCAAATTCATTCCTCATGATCTGTTCGCTCTCCTGAATGACAGTCTCACTCACACCTTCTTCCAACAATCTTTCCCTCAACCTTTCTGTTGAGACAACTACATTATCAACAGGAGCCATTAACTCGCTGTTGGACAGTCTTGGGAACATGTCCTTAATAGCTTGCAAAGCTTCCATCCATGCCATTCTATCCTCTCTGCTCTCAGCCCTCAGGTGAAGCCTCTTTGTACCAGTGAAAATTGAGAATCTCTTATCATCTGATCGGCTCTCTCGAATAGATGATACCTACATAGGGCCAATTGATCGTAAAAAACTGAATAATATTTTCTGTTTGCTTTTTTTGGGAAATTTAATTATGAAACAACTCAATCAGTACATAAAGTTCAAGCATTGGAAGTAAAAGGCAATGCTTAGCTACCACTAATCATATAATTGCCAGAATTGTCTCATTTCAAGAAGATAATCTTATCAAACAGATTTCAACTAAAACATATGTTTCCAAATATAGATCACAAATAAAGATTAGCTAAATCAAACTAGGGACAAGAAGTGGATACCCAAATTAACATTCATTCAAACAAACCGCAAAAACAAATCATCAAGAAATCATCATCTTATCAACAAAATCTTGCTTAACCAAATGATCCAACCTCTTTAGCAGCAAACAAAAAAGGAAATTCCAGTAAGTAAAAACTATTGCTGATGAAATTCAATAAAGTCCAAACCTTCAGATGAATTTCGCCAAAGGGCTTCCGGCTTTTCGAGATTCCGTTCCGGTGCTGATGATGATGATTGTTATGCTGCCGAGAAATCCGCCTCATGGATTCTTCTCCAATAACTCTCGATCCTTTCTCAGTCTCCTGATTGACCACGATCTTATCCGGCCCATGGATCTTATAATAACTCAACACCCCATCTTGCAGAACAAACCATCTCGGCCTCCATCCTTTCCCGTAATTCACCCATTTATGCAAAACCCCAGAAATCCCATTCCCAACTATATCAATAATCTTCAACTCACGGCTGCTATGATGGCTGTGGCTGTGATTATTATTACTGATAACCGGCGGACCGGCCCACGCATGATCCATCACGTACTCACGCGTCGACGGAACCCTAGAAACCGCCGAACTCTGACTCTTACTCACCAGATCGGACGGCGGCGGGAACGACGGCATCTCGGCGTTGCTCTGTATCGTCATCGATGTAACGCAGCAGAAGGGATGCATATCACGATCGAAATTCGCATTACTCACGTTGATTCCCATTAATAACCGCACCAATCATCCTCCAGATTCTCCGCGAATCATCAACGGCGGCGAAGAACAATTTCAAAAAAAAAACGAAATCGAAGTAGCGTGTAGATACGGATTGTGCGTGATTTGATTTGAATTGGACAAAGAAAGAATATTCCGGTGACGTTGTTGGCGGCGGTGGGGTTTATGCCTAGGTTAAGGCCGGCGGTGGCGGTGGCGGTGGCGGTGGTGGTGGGGGAGAGTGACGGGTGGTTGAAGGATTTGGAAGAACGTGGCAATGGCCAATGAAGGGAATGGTGGATTTATGGGGCTTAGATTTTAATAATCTTTCTCAAATATTTTTCATTTATATTTAATATATAATATAAAAAGGAAAGTATTTTTTTTTTTTTTTTTTAGTTTTTTGGAAAATATAATTTTGAGAGATTAGTCTTTCACTCAATTGGGTGGGGGAAACTCTGAGAGATAAAAAAAAAAAAAAAGGATTCATGATGCACAGATATAGATACAATGACACAAGTATTACAAAATAATTTTTTTTTTTTTTTGGGAATTTTCAACGTCCATATGAGAAGTGTCGGATGTGTTTTGAGTTTTTTTCCAGGTTCCAAGCGAGAAGGTCCGACACTTTTGAAATTTTCCATGTGAAGTTAACGTTCAGTTTTGGACGTAGGAACAGGGATGGGGGAAGGGAGAAGCAGGGCTCGAAGAACAAGCCGAGCCGTGCAAGGACGCGGGGATATCAGAGTGTCGGATACTCGATAGGATCTGGCGACAATTATTTTGTTTAGAATATTTCACTGTGAGAAGTGTTGGACCCTCAATGAAATTTTGGAAATTTTCATTTGGAATTTTTTGTGAAGTGGGAAATTGCAGTATCTCGATGGAATTTGGTGACAATTATTTTTTTTTTTGGAAGTTTTCATATTTTATATTAGAAGTATTGAATACTGGATGAGATTTGATGACATTAACATTTTTTTTAGCCTTTTCTCCATCAAATTTTCTAAATTTCATATGGGAAGTGCTGAACATTCATGAAATTTAATAATATTAATTTCTTTTTAGTATTTTTTAAATGACTGGGCACTCAATAGAATTTTTCAGATAATAGGCATCATTTTTATTAGGAAATGAGAGAGATGATTGACAAATGACCACGACAACAACAACAATTATATATTTTTAAATTAAATTGTTACATGAATATAATATATAGAAAATGACTTCCAATTATCTAATTGGTAGAAGCTAGAAAGGACCGGTCAAAATATATAGTTTTATTTATTTCAATAGTTGGAATTTGAAAACATAGATGAATATTATTTTTTATTTTTATCTATGTTAATTATAGATGAAGAAAATGTTTTGTATTTTGTCACTTCGTAGTCAAAATACTCAATTGTCAATATTTGCAAATAATTGCTAGTTGATTTTTTTTTTTTTTGAATTTATCTAGATTTTTCTAAAAATTACTTTAATAAAACTTATCTTATAAGAGAGTTTTTTCAAGAAAAAATAATAATAATATATTAGATGCAATTTTTTTTTACGACCAATAATACTATAATACTTTTGTGACTCAAATCGATTGAAGATGTAGCCAAATTGATGAACAGCTTAAATTGTTGGTCAAGATGCCAAATGTGAGGACCACCAATAAAGACTAAAAGAATTGCAGTCCATGGACCTAACTATTAATTAATTAAAATTAAATTTGGGAATAAATAAATCCGCGTGAAATTGAAGGTGTGAATTTTCCAAGTTAGTCTAAGGAATATATTGGTGGAATCAATTAATGTCTTCCAACAGTAATTTACTTGAAGTTATATAAACATATATATTCCAAATATTTTACTTTAATTGGGTACATGTGACAGCATTTAATAAGTTTTTAATTGGCCTATCATAATTTGTATATTAATTGGCCAGATAAATTACATTTAAATTTCTGTATATTTATATTTGGACTTTCTTAATTTTTGGGTCGAACAAGAACGAAAGCTTTCGCTACTTATAATTTGTTAATAGATTACAAACTCCCTATCCACTAGGTTTTGATGGAGATTTATATGTTTTTTAATTAAAGAATTTGTATATGATACTGGCAACTCGTCAAATTGGATCATCGGTGCCATCGACACTTTAAATTAATATTTATAAAATCACAAATGCAGATGAGATTGTTAAAAAATGACTCGTAGTCAACCATCAATACTACCTAATCATATTAAAATTAATATTAAATTTCAATAACTATCGAAAAAATGTGAAACTTATAATATTAATTATGAAATATCTCAGTTGCTACGTATAAATATTAACGAAAATAGTATTTTTCTCTCTAGTAAAAAGTCCAAAAAAGGAGGATGTTTATAATATATTAGCAAATTATAAATAATAAAGGTGTAATTTTTGAAATCGAAGGGGGTTGAAATTTAATTACGCCAAACTATTGAGGTTTGGATGCAATTTTTCCTATTTGGTGTTGATTCTATTGGAGGATAATTTAGCAATTTTTACCCGGAAAGATGAAATATTAATGCCTTAAGAAACGAATATTTGTAATTAAATTATAATTTTTTCCATGAGACGATTTTAGTAAAATTATTTATTCTTCCCACATGGTCAAGTTCTTGGACAAATTAAAGTTGCCTATGTAAATTAATATTCGAAGACAATGCATTTATTTGTGTCGTGTTCAAAAGAGGCTTTGAAAAGTAATAATATTCTCTTGATTTCCAATTTAGTACAATATTTTGATCTCAACTTTATTAATTTCTCTTTCAATTTAGATTATGAGCATCAAGTATATAAACGATTTTGAGAACGCTATCTATGTGAGTGAAATTATTTATTGCAAGCTAGAAGCCATAGTAGCCTTCCTTGTTGTTGGAAGACTGAGCACCGAATACGATCGATGAATAATCCGATGGATTCGATGAGTATGAGGGATTGGTTTACGTTTAATGAAAAGAAAGCCCTTTGGCTTCATTCGCCAATTTATAGATTGGTAGAATATTTATGTTTGAACGCTATTGTTGATTCTTGAATCATGAACCTGTGTATTCTCTTTGATTTTGGTTGGTTATATATGATCAGAGGAGTCTTGTTAAAAGTTCCATGGTCGCTTTGATCGATTTTTAGGGAAAAAAAAAAAAGAGAAGATATATATATATATACACTTAGCAAAAGAGTACAAGACATTGCTATTATTGATGTATGACAACTAAAAAGAACCTTTTTCCTTTCCTAACAAATGACTTAGAGAAAATATCTTTGATGTGAACAAAATTATCTTTTTTTCTATATGTTTATTTACTACATTAAAACTCAATTTAAATGCTAGAAAATAGAGGCCAACCAAAAAATAATGTTCTCGAATATCCCCTTTGAACTAAGTTTGGAACAAATAAAGTGGCTACGTAAATACAATCTTGAAAACGAATAATATATTAGTTGTCATTTCAACTTTAGTATTTATGCCTTCGACCGGATACCTCGATTCAACCCCTCAACAATAATCAAAATCTTTCAAGTATTAACCTTTTTTGGGTACCTACGGAATCCGAGTCGAGCCGAACTATATAGGTTGTCATCGACACAATCATTCTATGCCACACAATGACCGTCAAACCCCTAAAATTACCACCTCTTCTGATGGTTCTTTCGAAATCGACTCAATCATCTGATACCACTCAATAACCATCAAAACCCTTAAAATTACCATCTTTATGCTGTCATTCTTGAACTCGAGTCAAGCCGGATCACGTAAGTATACATAAACTGTTGTTTAAACTACCATAACGTCGAATCGTTAAACTACGTTAAAACGGTGTCCTAAAAATATTCTTAATCCTCCAAAACTAATATCATTTGGATTAATTTCCAGTAATCAAACATGGGGACCAAATCTAGCAACTTCTCCAAAAGTGTGAGGTCAAATCCAGCAAGCATTTCCCTAACAGCAGCGCACAACTGCCGACAACAATGGAGAAATAATTGCAGAGTTTGCCCAATTCAGAAACCATCCAAATATACAACTGTTATAACACATACCTGTGAATTGTGATCATGGAGGACATATCTTTGAGCATGACAACAAACCTTTTTTTCTCACTTTTTATATAGTTTTTCTTGTTAGGTGGTGGGGTTGGTTGGTTCTATTCTTATATATGCACCAATATTGGATTTTAGAATTTTTGGGAAATCGTAAATTTGGTATACCAACTCGATCCATTCAGTATTTCTGGTACATTTCATTTTCTGGCGACAAAATGGGACCATATTTTCAAAATCAAGCAATTTCATGCACTTTTCTGGTTGGAAACTAATTTTGTTCACCGGAATTTACACGCCACGGGTAATATCGGGTTGGGTTTCCGGTGGGCAAAATCGAGTTCCGATTAAAAAAGTGCGTTAAATTGCATGACTTTTAAGATACGATCCTATTTTATCGCTGGAAAATAAAATGTACTAAAAATACTGAATAGGTCGAATTATTATACCAAATTTGCAATTTTTCCAAGAATTAGGATATCGTCGTTGTCGGATATATATGTGTGGGCTCAGGGATGTAAACGATCGACCCGGTCGTGGTAAGACGAATTGCCAGATGTTGGAACTCGAATTTAAAAAGTTTTAGTTTGAATCTGACTCGTTAGGCTAGGTTTTGACGGGCGAACGAACTCGAGTCGAATCATTTTTATTCCAAGATTTGTTGATCTAACTTGTGCGTTTTAAAGAAGGGCTATTTGGAGCACTTAATGAGAAGCCCCTATGAAGCTACATATCTTTGGACCACAGAATGAGAGTTTGGGATAGCGACAATCTTTGTAACCTAAGTCACTAATGTTATGTCCTAAAGTTTGGACCTTTCATTACGTTAGACATCGAGACCCCATGAATGAGCTAAGACATACGTATGTTTCTTTAAAGTTCTAAAAGGGTACTTATATTAGAGACAAACGATGAGTAATATCACAAACCAGTACGAGACACATAGCAACATCAAATTATCGATCGAAAATTAAAACTCGCGTTTAGCAGGATGAGACGTCAAATCCTTTAAAATAAGATTCACGGTTCAAATTCGCTCTCGTGAGTTGTGAATAGAGCAACTGATCTGGAGGGTTGTCCCGTTACGGGCCTTTGCAAAACTTTGAGCCCCGAAAAGAAATCGGGTGGAAAAAAAAAATATAATAGCAACATATTAAATCTTTTCTGTGTCTATATTGATGAGTACTCACCGAATCTCTCTTCTCATTTTCTTCTCTCATGTTTAGTTGTTCTTCGTATGAATCTAAGCCCTTCGTTATATAGGCTTGGAGTCCTTAACTCTTTGTCGAACGTCTTAGTTAGGCTCCTTATGGTCTCTTCCTCTCTATCCGGACTTATCCATAAGACGTCCTTATCGTTGCTTCAAGTCATATCCATAATGGAATAAGTGTCCTTCGCATACAAACTTTTAGGAGCGAGCTTAGTCAGCGAACTCCCTAACATGCAAACTCTCCCTGATATGCTACTCGCGAGACTAACCACGTGTCCTATTCGGGTAGGGGCCCATCATATATATATATATGTATATATAATATTGAAGTTGCCAATAGATTCTCTCACAAAAAGCTATTTTAATGAATGCCTACCTTTCCTGTGCACACAGAGTCCTGAGAAACTGATCATATGGGAAAAGATGTCTTTAAACTTATTAGCTCCATTCGAATTTCTGCTTTGTTTTTTCCTAGGAAAAATTATGCTGATTAATATTATAATCCAATGTTCGATTTGTTTAGAAAAGAACATTTATAACGAAACATTACATAGCTGTTAGTCATTATGAGTTTGGTAGACAGCCTACAAAAGTACAATAAACTTAATTAATTTCTCTCCTTAGGTGATTTACCAACTCTTAGGTTTGTTCCGGGAATAAAGAGTCACGTCCCGATAGTTAGGAAGGATACGGGCATTCGAACACTCCCTAACTTCCGTTACTGATACTGCACGTATAACAATTACTCAACACCACCCTAGATCCCGGATATTTGTATACAGTGATGCATTTGAAGTCGAGGGTCGTCATCAACACCCCACCTCCCGATCGCTGTGGGGAGAAAGGACATCGTCACGATTCACATGGCGCAACAGGCAACGGATGGTTTCTTTCCCAAAATTGAGCAGAAGAAGCCATGAGAGGTGGAGGGGAGTTCTCTTTCTGATAGCTCCTTTAGAGAAATGGACTACTGTAGCCACATGGGATATATGGGACTAAATCACATCAATCCACAACACAATCCAACTACATTTGATGATCGCATTTAACTTAATTATCAGATGACTACTGTTTCTTGGATGTGTAGCAGTGTAACAACGTCGAACAGCTAAATTACCTCGTCAGAAAAAGTTAGGTCGCCATAGTTGACTTAATGAACGTGACCGCGGTGCCAATTTTCGGTGAGGTCCCATGTCACATTCAGCTATGATACTGATGCAAAACCAATCAATCTGTAGCAATGTCTCCTCACTGTACTTATACCTGCAATACATAGAATGACTTCAGAGCGCTACCCATAATGTTGCAAAGATGGAACTGGAAAATATTATTCACCACAACTCTCCTTTTATACATTCCATGATAATCTTTCTGACAAGAAGAACACCAAACTGGAAGATTGCAAATTATAACTCCCAAAATAAATGGGGTTCCAAACAAGCCCACACCACGGGGTACCAAGCGAAAACACACTAAATAATAACATAATCCGTAAATTTAAATCGAACAAATACTAAAAAAACCAAGAAACGAGAAAAGAAAACATAACAGCTAAAGATCTGAAAGTAGGGGTGGGAAATGAGCAGCAAAATAACATTGATGCCAATAGAACTCGTTGTAGTAGAGCTTCTGCTAACCCATGCATCAGTCACAGCAACAGGGGAAGACCGAAAAATCTTGTTCGTCAACAACACAGCGTCATCTGTTTCAGGAGAAGGAAGAATCCTCTTTCCACGGACACCGTAATAACTGTTAACCACGTCAACTTTTTCGAATTTACAAATCCCCCCACATCCTGAATATCCTTCAAGAAAGCCAACACCTCATCCATGGAAGGCCTCAAATTCTGACAATAGTTTTATTTGGCAGATCACATATATATAGAGAGATATATACATATATACAGGAAACCAGATGAAAATCTAAAAGAACCCTTGGAAATCAACCTGACAAATGTAAATGTACTGATGATTTCTTCAGATCACTAATTTTTAATTTCTGTCCCACAAAAATAATTACAAAAAAAGTATTCTCTTGATGAGTGTTTTTCATTTTCTAACAACCTCAAGGTATCTTGAAGAGTTTTTTCAATTTAAAAGCCAGTGTCTTCTCTTCAGCAGATAGCTCATTGGCGTAATGTTCGTTGAACGCGTCAAGCGAGTGCCCAGAGACTTCACTCACGAGCTCATCCTCGATTTCAAAATGCCGGCCAAACATCTTTTGCTGCTCCTCAGGATTACGGCCAATGATCTTGATGGCTACCTGCTGACCTTTCTTGGCACGATCAACCGGCCTATGATTATTCCGGATTGATGCTATCTGTCCGATACCAATGAAATCCCTTTGAGGAACGCATATAGGAGTTCCCACCTTTGCGATTCCTTCAAGGACCTCGACCCCCAAAACAATGGGATCCTTCTTATTGAACACACAACCCGGCATTATCTTAAGAACACAAGGAAAAACTGCTTCTTTCTTCTGTTCCTCCTTAAGGCTATCTACGTAAGCCTTGAATTGATCAAACAGGCGGTAGATGACATCCGAGCAGAGTATCCTGACACCAAGTTCATCGGCCATCTCCTGAGCCTCCGGTGTTACCTTAACATCAAAAGCCAATATCGTCCTGTATTCCTTCTTCTTCTCAAGCATGACACTAGCCTTCATCACATCCTTTTTGTGTACTGGACCAATGCTTATACCGCCAACAGGTATTTGAACTGCCGGACTCTTCAAGAACTCGAGCAACGCTTCTAATGACCCAAGAGTAGATGCTTGCACATAAACTCCCTTGCCACTTTTGTCAATCCTACTCATCTCCGGCTTCATTTCTTTCATCGCTGATTCTTTGACGGCCTCCAAGTCATCATTAGGCCCCACAACATACAGCCTAGTACCTGCAATGGTATGCTCAAGGCCCTGTGCAGCGATCTTGATACCCTGGGCAGCCTTGATTTCTTTATGATGCAAATAAGTTCCCTTGACCCGGAGTTCCTTCATCGGATGGGGCGTCAGTAATGCTCTAACATTGGTAACAATCGGCCCCTGCAAGCCACAAACGACTACTTGATCTCCTTCACGAAGGACACCATTCACCAGCACGACATCAATAGTTGTCCCGTGTCCTTCAACAACTTTAACCTCCAGAACAGTACAGTTCACCTCGTCGCAAGCCGTGAGCCTTTCAACCATCGTCTTCTGAGCCCTTTGAATCAGCAGTAACAATAAATCAGGGATGCCTTCACCACTTACAGCACTAGTTGGTACAATGCTGATGAAAGTCTTCCCCATTTCTCTGTTCTTGTAATACAACTCTGTGTTAACCCCTTGCTCCTTAAACTGTGTGATAACCCGAGTGACAAGCATGTTGAATTCAATCTGAACATCTTTCGTCTGTTGCTTCATCGCCTTAGCTATCGGTGCATTGTGCATTACTTTCCATCCATACAGTCTGTCCACTTTGTTCAAGGCAACAATGAAATCAGTGATCTTTCCCTTCTTCAAAAGATTGAGAGAGTTAATGGTTTCTTGTTCCAACCCTCGCATTATATCAACAACCAAAACTGCAATATCACATAGCCCTGATCCTCGAGTACGCAGATTGGTAAAAGATTCGTGTCCCGGGGTATCAATCACTAACAAACCGGGGACATTCAATTTTGCATCAGCTTTCAGTTCTTTAGTTCTCTCACGTATGTTTTCAATAGGGAAGTACGTCGCTCCTATTTGCTGTGTGATCCCACCAGCCTCACCTTCTTGGACATTAGTACCTCTTATACAATCAAGCAACTTCGTTTTCCCAGCATCAACATGACCCATAATGCAACATATCGGGGACCGGAGCTTTTGTTCATCTGATTTTGATGTTTCGTCTTTGCTGGGAACTTTTTGATCATTCTTGATTGGATCAGTAGGAATCTTGTTATTGTTCTTGCCAGCAACCTCAGCCAAGGCTGTTTTCTTCATCTCCTTCTTAAGCAAAAGTTCAGGCTCTGAGTCAACTTCTTCATCAGCAAATGCACCTGGTAATTTCACATTAGCATCATCCCAACTTTTAGCATCCCAGTCTTCATCGTCATCTTCTTCCTCTTCAACAACATTGGTAACTTCAGTTTTATCCTTTCCATTTGAGGATTCCAGCTCCTCTACATTCTCTGCTCCCTCACAATCCTTCTCGTTTGAACCACTACTTTCAGCACTGCCGGAATTAGTTGCTCCATTAGCTTGAGCTTGTGGCTTTGACCTCTTGTTCTGATACAAAGGTCGTTTCGCAGGCACTCCCGAAGATTCTCCGGTAGATAACTCCAAGCCAGCATTTGCTAGTATTCGGTTCCTCCATGTCTCCAACCTGCGAGCTTCTCCCTTTTGCTTTGCCGTGAGAAGCTTTCCCTCCTGCTTTTTTTTCTGCAACTTCTCTTTCTCCCTTTCCTTCTTCAACTGCTTTTTCTCTTCAGCTATTCTTTCTTCTTCTTCCTTCCGACGCATTTCCTCCTCTTCTTTCCTTTTCTTCTCCTCTTCTTGCCGCATTCGCCTCTCCTCAGCTTCCTTAATTTTGGCAAGCCTCTCCTTCATCTCCCTAACATGTTTCGGAACTTTCTTAACCGCTGCTGATTTCCCTTCCACTGAAGCGGATGCTTTTTTCTCTTTCTCTTTCTCCCTTTTCTTTTTCTTCTTCTTAGCTGCAGCAGACTCAGAAGGACCAGCTTCCTTGTCATCGGCAGCCTCTTCTGGCCCAAGCTGGTTCTTTTCCCCTGCAGGTACGAGTATTTGATATTGAACAATAAAACAGCTAGTTAGTTGGGTGGCAAAATTAATTTACAGCAGTTATACATATATATATATATATATATAAATTAATTATACTACAGTAAATACCCCTGTACCTTTAGACTGATTACACAAGCACCCCCTCTAGAACGACCAGGGTCTATTGATTTGATCTTAAAATTGTGAACAGGGGTGGTCTGTGTAATTTTGAGAAACTAGAAGAATAAGTTGTGAATAATGTACATGCATGGATAGCCGAAACAACAAGATGAGTTCAGTGACAATTTGCAGAGACCTTTCTTCTGTTCATTGAGATTAATAAAATCGAGAGAATTTCTCATGAAATTTTGAGCTCTGAAATCAAGAACTTCTTCTTTACAATTCATCCCGGAAAATCTGATAGCAACGAGCAATGTACGTATGTACCTGGGAATTTATGCGCTAATACATCTTCCTCGTGATCATCTCCACCATCTTCAGCCAACTCATCCCGAACTGCCACCGTCTCCGCCGTAACAACAGGCTGATCTTCTGATAATGCAGTTCCAATGGAGAAGTCATCAGCCTCCTTCTTCTTCGCAGCAGCCTGTTTCTTTCTTCCCATTGAATTATTTCTGGTGCGGGACTGAAGATCTTGATCGACGAAGAAGAAAGAGAGATTAACTCTAAAACACGAAGTAAAATTTTATCAACTGAGAAGGTAAAAGTGTCCTACTCCTATACTTATGCACACTAACCACATGGTGTCTCACTAATTAAAGAACAAATACAGAAAATTTAATGGGCCGGAAAGTTGAACCAAAATAAAAAAATATACACAAATTAACCTGCAGTGGCGCGGTGGCGGAGCCGCCGATATGGTGGTGGCCGGTGGGCTGTTGGCGTGGTGGAGAGAGAGTAGGGTTTTTTAACTTTTAAGAATTAATATATAATGTATAAGTTATAAATGTTGAAATTCATAAACTTGGAGAGAGATTCCAGAAAAATTATCAATTTTATAGAGTATTGTGTGAATATATATATATACACACACAGGCATATTCGTTTTCCTATAAGTAACCGCTTCTATTATTAATAACCTTTTTCTTATAGCAAAAGATTGAATTTCTCACGGGCTTCTATTATTAAGGATCCCTCACGGGCTTATATATAATTAATGAATTTTATATTGGACGTATTTGTGACTAAAATTCTTTAAGTAGTATATATATATATATTTATATGTAAATGTGATATACCACTTATAACTATGTCATATATTTTGAGGATCGGATGCAATTCACTATTTTACCTTATATTAAGTGCGCAAAAACTGAATATTCGAGAAACACAACACATAAAATTAATTAGAAGCAATTTTTTTAAGGAAAATTTTAGTCCAAACTCGATTTAATCGAATCTAATAGAAAAAATAGGTGATGTAGCATAACATTTCGACTCTTTGATTATACAGTACTTATGATTCTATCCCGATTGAATATACAGTAAACGATAGACACGACACGGATTTTTCTTGAATTTTCCACGTGAGGAGTGTCGGACACGGTGTCCGACACGAGCGTTCGACACGACATGACAAAATGATATTTCTAGGAGTGTCCGTGCATCATAGGGCTCCAATGAGCAAGATTCTCAGCCATCAGCAGCTTATCAATCATCACCTTCTCTCCAAACTTGTACGAAACCCTTAGCGCCCCCTGAGAATTCATGCACCCCTTCTTCACCGGCAACGTCATGATGGCACCGACGCTGCTGCCGGCCCTGCCTACGCCGAAGAGCTCCTTCATGGAGGTGTGCACTTCTCCGATGTACCGGTTGATAAATTGAACATAAAAGCATAATTGATGTAATTGAATGTTGTGATTTCATTACTGAATATTTCTCAATCACCTACTGTTACAAAGACGCAGGAATATATAAAAGAAGCCCTATAATCTCGGCTAAGATTGGTATGTCAACTTATTTCCTAATTACATGGGATTCTAATATTTTCCATTCTTATCCATGCCAACACTCCCCCTCAAGTTAGGTCGGGGGGACATCCAACGCCTAACTTGCGTAGAACACCATGAAACATCCTGTTAGTAGTAGCTTTTGTGAGAATGTCAGCAAGTTGGTCCTCCGATCGCACAAATGGTAAAGAGATAATCCCGCCATCTTCTCTTTGATAAAGTGCCGGTCGATTTTCACATGTTTTGTTCGATCATGCTGTACAGGATTCTCAGATATCTGTATTGTAGCCTTGTTGTCACATTTTAAAGTACATGCCCCAACTGGCGGGAATCCAAGTTCTAACATTAACTTTCTCAGCCATAACACTTCTGATAACCCCTTTGCAATCCCTCTGAACTCCGCCTCAGCACTTGACAATGCTACAACCTTTAAGTTTTTTGCTTCTCCAAGTGACCAGATTTCCCCCAACAAATGTAAAATACCCTGAGGTCGATCTCCGGTCTTTGGAGTTTCCCGCCTAATCTGCATCTGTGTACGCCTTAATTTTCAGATGATCATTCCTTTCCTGTATCTGGTGAACCCTTTAAGTACCTCAAGATTCTCATGGCTGCCTCCATGTGTTCTTTTTGTGGTTTATGCATGAACTGACTAACCACTCCCACTGCATACCCAATATCAAGTCGGTTATGTGACAGATAAATGAGTTTTTCTACCAAATGTTGGTATCTTCTTTGATCTGCTTCCTCGGCTCCTTCTACAATTCTCAACCCATGATTGGTGATCATAGGCGTATCAGCTGGTTTACAGTCCAACATGCCCGTCTCTGCCAGAAGGTCCAGAACGTACTTCCTTTGCGAGATGTAAATCCCCTGGTTTGACCTCATAACCTCAATCCCAAGAAAGTATTTCAGGTGTCCCAAGTCCTTCATTTCAAATTCTTCGAACAAGTTCTTTCGAAGATCTCTCATTTCCTTAACATCATCTCCAGTGATAACCATGTCATCCACGTATATGATGAGGCAAGTGATCCTTCCTCCTTTTCTTTTTAAAAATAAAGTATGATCTGAATTACTCTGTTCGTACCCGTATCGTTTCATCGCAACCGTGAACCTTCCAAACCATGCTCTTGGAGATTGTTTTAACCTATATAATGCCTTCTTCAGCCGGCACACCTCTTGAGTTCCAAACTCGTGGGAGAATCCTGGTGGACACTCCATATACACCTCTTATGTCAGATCACCGTGAAGGAAGGCATTCTTGACATCAAATTGATGAAGAGGCCAACCTAAATTTGCTGTCACTGAGAATAAAACCTGTATTGTGTCAATCTTGGCAACCGGGAAGAAAGTTTCTGCATAATCAATTCCATAGGTTTGAGTATACCCTTTTGCTACTAATCGAGCTTTGTACTGCTCAATCGACCCATCAGCATTTCTCTTGATTGTGTAAACCCACCTACATCCAACATGCCTTTTATTGGATGGAAGTAGACACTTCTCCCAAGTTCCATTCTTTTTCAGGGCACTCATCTCAGTGTTCATCGCTTCTCTCCATTTTGGTACTTGCATTGCTTCTTCCACATTACGCGGCATGGTATCTGTATAAATGGCTGCTGCAAAGGCTCTGGCGGGGTTAGTCAGATTGGTTAGACTCCCCCTGACTAGATTACTCACTGGATATCTTTGTGATTTAGTCTCTCTTTCCGGACTATACCGACTCGGAGGAATACCACGAGTGCTTCGTGGTGGGAGTACATACCTCTGCTCTTGAGTTTCACCTGTTCCCTCAATATCACCTGTACTATCATTATTAACAGTAGTAGTACTCATAACAGGCAAATCAACAGTACTAACCTCTGGGATACCTGCCGATGAAGATATACATGGGTCGTGCACATCTGGATGGCTCGAGGTAGGTAGAGGGGGCGGTCCATATGTCTCAGTCAAAGGTAAGGCACATAACCATTCTAGTGGATCCCTTTGTGTCTCTCTCATCCCGGAACAATAGAATGGGTGGGTGCAAGATAATAGTACTCAGTTTCAACAAAGTCACAATCAGCTGTGACAAACATGCGTTTGGTTTTAGGATTATATTAGCGTACCCTTTCTGGTGGACCCCTTATCCCACAAAGACATACTTTTCAGCAAAAGGATCAAGTTTGGTGCGATTTGGTTTCGGGATGTGAACAAACACCGAACAACCAAAGATACGTGGTGTAAGAGCTAAGGTAGGGGGAATCTTAGTATAATCACTCAAGGTTTGGAGTGGAGTGCGGAAGCTTAGAATTTTAGTGGGTAGGCGTTTGGTAAGATATGTGGCAGTGGCAATAGCTTCGGGCCAAAAAGAAGACGGGACGGAAGATTCCAACATGAGTGCCCGGGTGATTTCTAAGAGAGTTCGATTTTTTCTTTCAGCGACTTCGTTTTGTTGAGGTGTATGGGGACAAGTGGTTTGATGAATAAGCCCATGTTCAGAAAAGAAAGACTCCCATTTCTGAGAAAGAAATTCCCCCCCATTATCTGACCGAAGGATCTTAACTTGGGTGTCAAATTGGGTTTTAATCATGTGATAGAAGTGGACAAATTTATCAAATACTTCTGACATGTGTTTTAAAAAATAAATCCAACTTATACGTGTGCAATCATCAATAAAAAGCACAAAATACTGAAACCCCCCTCCCCCAACAACTGGGGCGGGGCCCCAAACATCAGAGTGAATTAATGAAAAAGGAGTGTCAACCCGAGTATTATTCAGAAAAAATGATTGTCTGTGGCTCTTAGCTAAAACACAAGTATCACAAGATAAATGATTACTAGAAAACTGAGGAAAAAGCTTTTTGAGATAACCCTCAGAAGGATGGCCCTAGCGACGACGCCACAACCAACTCTCTTTGTCATCAACCCCTCTTGCCATTAAAGTCCGCCCCTCTTAGATCACCTCATTAACATAGTATAGGCTATCTTTTTCAGTGCCACGCCCAATTATCTCCCTCGAACGGATATCCTGCAATACACAGAAAGTGGGATACATTACAACTGTACAATTGAGTTCCTTTGTTACAAGACTAATGGACAATGATTTATTAGACAACGAAGGAATAATAAGGCAATTGAACAGTTTAAGATTTGGGCTAACAACAATGACTCCCCCCCCCCCCCCCCCCCCTCCTCTACATCAACTTCTTGACCACTAGCAGTTTGTAAGCTGCGTTTCTGAGGATTTTGCACAGAAATTATATCATTCTGGTCATAAGTGACTGTATTTGTAGCACCACAATAAAAAATCCATCTGGAATTTTTTGTACAATTATCCACAACATTTAAAGAGGCATTAACGGAGCACTGATTGGGAGAAGTATTAACAGGAGCCTTAACATAAGAAATGGAGGCATCATGACCGCCCGCGGGGGAGGGGGGGGGGGGAGGGACAAGAGAGTAATTTAACTCTCCCTTGCCCTATACTAGGATTTCAGTTCTCACTCTGGTGCGCAGCCGGGTCATATGTCTTCTCATTCGAGTTCTTGTTTCGGGTCACCCTTTCTGCGTCTCTCTCGACACCGACAATCATGGCCGCTATTGCCGTTCACCGTTCATCTTCTCTGGCGGGGTTGGCGACGGCGACTGCGACTCCCTTATTCCTCCCCCTTTCCGGTTTCTTTCGCCGGCTGAGATCCCACCAATCCGGATAACCGACGATTTCGAAACAATCTTTCTCAAGGTGGCCCTTTTTTCCACAGTAGTCACACTCGGCATCGGATTTTGGCCGGATCTGATCGTTGCGGCGGTTTACGATTTGGTCCCTGAGTTTTTGTCCCTTGTAGCGATAACCCAGCCCCTATACCCGATGATGGGTCTGTGCCTGTGGAGGCTGCCGTTGGTCCAAGGATGACTTTCCGGGAGGCTTCCTGACGGACTTTGGTGTAGGCAGCGTCAACTGAGGGTGCGGGTGTCTCTCGGAGTATTTCCCTTACAATCGAGTCATACTCGGAGTTCAATCCAGAAAGAAACTTTAAGAGGCGGTGTTCTTCTTGGATCTGGGTAAACTTGAGAATATCGTCGGTGATTTCATCGGATTCGATCTCCGGCGATCAATTTCAGCCCAGATGCTCTTGCTAATGCTATAATATTCCTCCAAGGTATGTGACCCTTGATTGATTCTGTCCGCCCGAGTCATTAAATCGAAGATTTGCAAGCTATCTTCGCCGGATTGGTAAGTGACCGATAGCCCTTTCCAGAGATCCTTTAATATTGGGTAGTGTATGAATTGGGTAACAATTGATGGTTCAATTGCTTGAGTAATCCAAGCTAAGACCTGGAGATCTCGTTGCTTCCAGGACTGGTATGATTCACCTGTTTCCGTCGGTGGTGCTGGATGCCTGGTTAGATGGCTGAGGCGTCCTTGCACACCGATGGCTTTTTCGAGCATTCTTGCCCATAGAACGTAGTAGTTGCTGTTTAGTTTTAGATCAATAGTTACTTGACCATCGGAATTTGATTGGGGTTGGGTTTTGTGTTGCTGCAAGATTTTTGCAATCTGTTGGGATAGAACAGTTGTCGCCTCGGACAATGCCGATGACGAAACCTCCTCGTCGCTCATGATGTCCGGTTAGTTGTACGGCAGATGATGATGCCACTCAACGATCCTCAAGATCGTGTGGCTTTGATACCATGATAAATTGAACATAAAAGCATAATTGATGTAATTGAATGTTGTGATTTCATTGCTGAATATTTCTCAATCACCTACTGTCACAAAGACGTAGGAATATATAAAAGAAGCCCTATAATCTCGGCTAAGATTGGTATGTCAACTTATTTCCTAATTACATGGGATTCTAATATTTTCCATTCTTATCCATGCCAACACCGGTCCCCCAACATCCTCTTGCAGTAGAGCTTCACAACAAGCATCGTGGTGTAGTTCTCTAACATGGATGCGCTCACGGTGTAACTCATCGTGAAGTTCCATGCCGGGTTCATCTTGCCATGCTTATCCACCGGGGTTCGCTTCTCTGTCGCGGCGGCGCCACCGCCGATGAAGACGTGGGCGTATACCTTCATCTTGAAGAAGCGGCTAACATTTTCGAGTTCGTTGGCAGAGATTAGGGTTATCTCGAACTTCCTGCACTCCATTGGAGTTGAGATTTGAGAGTACAGATTTCTGGAGAGAATTTGGAATTGTTTGTGCTCGAGAGAAGTTACTAATAATGTATTGACTTGTGCAGCATGTATATAAAGAAGTAGCCAAGAAGGAAAACAATATACTACTCTTACGATTTTGTATTATAAAAGCTAAATTTGTAATAATATATAATATGGTAACAATTGTATTTTATGAATTATTGATCATATATATTGTATATAGTATCTCAAAGGGTCATAGCTGATGATATCAGACGGAATTTTTATTGGCTTTGCCATGATCTTTTCTCATATTAAGAGATAGTCCTTTCCTATATTTGATTTCTAGTTAAATTTGGTATATATGATCAATTTTTATCTTAATTATAAATAGTCCTTTACCTATCTTTATAAAAGTTCTGATGCTTCTTAGCATCTTTCCTTACTCAAAACTCCTATGAGCTCGCCCGTTGGTTCCTAGGCTAATTTCTCCCGTGAGATGGGTCAGTTGTTGTTTGCTTTTCAATAAACTCCTTTGAGCTAATAGATGAGATACCATCAGATTCGATTGAAAGGAATATACTTAGTTGTATTTGATGAAATTTTGAAATTATATTGTATAGAAATATAATCACGTATGGTTTACTTGTTTTTAAAAAAATATTAAATCCTATGAAATTAATTCAGAAAAAATCGAAAACTCAGCTCAATATGGTGAATACAAGGAACAACCAATGTGACAGAGAAATCAACTTTGAGGAGGTGATCAAAGGCAGACACGACAAAGTGCCGATTAGGAACATCCCACTTTACCCCAACTAGTTGGCATGAATGGCTAAGGGGTGAACACACTGTTGCCTCGACTTGAGGTATCAGTGAGGGTCACCGTCACTCATGCGGACTTACACGCCTTCGTCGACCAATGGTCATATAATTTGATGGCCAGATGCATTTAACTGTTTTACCTTATATCAAGTGCTAAAAAAACGAAATGTTCGAGAAAAACAAATGTACCACTACTAGAAAACATACCTTTAGCAACTGAATTTGCAACCAAAAAAAAACCTTTTGCAACCGAAAAATAGTATTTAGCAACCGATTCGCAACAAAAAAATTCGGTTGCAAAATTTAGTAACTGAATTTTTTGCAACCGAATACCTGGTTGCAAGTAGCCGCAGACGTGGTACGTACGCGATGTCACTTTGCAACTGAATATTTGGTTACAAAAATATAACTTTTTTGCAACCAAATATTTTGTTGCAATCTTCACGTGTCCCATAAGTTTTGCAACCGAATTTTGCAACCATTTTTTTTGGTTGTGACATAACTAAAAAGTGTTCACCAATTTTGCAACCGAAAACTCGGTTGCAAAACTAAGAAATATTTTCCATTTTGCAACCAAACTTGGTTGCAAAAGACAAATTACTTTTTATTTTTTCATTTTTTTAAAACCAAAATTCAATTGCAAAATAAAATTTAATTTTTTAATTTCTTAATTAAACAAATTTGATTACAAATTCAATTATAGAACCCCTTGTTTTGATTTTCAAAATATAAACAAGTATGATTGGGAAATGATATGCAATCATTGATTTACGTATAAGATCAACCTATCATAAAATACAAACAAATGTACCAACAACAATTCAAAATCCATAAACGAATATACCAACAATAATCATAAAACATCTTCAATGTGTCCAATAACAACATAAAAATAATTCTCCAACAAAGGATATTCATGTAACATCTAAATCAACAATAGAACATAATTAGTTCAATCATTATGAGAAACAACATATTTCCGACTATTTTTGCTGCTGCATGTTATGATCCAACTAAGAGTAGAACATTTATTCAAGGCAAAGCACTCACCAACTGAGACACATAATCAGTTCTTTCTTTCACTTTAAGACTCAAAATTTTGAACTTAACCTTGCTCTTTCGGCTTATTGGGTTCTCATTGTTCTCAAGGTGCTCCACAAACTTGATTCCTATCAAACCAGGTAGATGATATAGTTAATATAGTTATGTATAGTTCCACTAATTGATTACTATCAAACCAGGCAGGTTACTTTCGCCAAACTTGCAAAAAAATAGATAAGAATACATGGACAATATAGGTTACCTCAAATACTTATAATGAACAAATACTTAGAATTCACTATTTTCTAACCGGTCATGCCCACAAACATGAAAGAACATCACAAGAATAATTCAATGATGTGGCCTTCATCACTTAATCAAGAAATAGCATCTATGTCATTCATTAGCATCACAAGAACAATTCAAAGACATACCAGCAATAGAAGGGTCAGCGGTTTAGAACGGTTCAAAGTCAAAAATAGAGAATCCATGGCTAAACCTTCCGATGGAAGAGAAGAGCAGCAGCGCTACCTCATCGCACCCAAATACTGCAATTTGAATCCAGATTAATGGGGAAAGTAAAGGAACAACAAAATATAACAGAATTGAAACAAAAAATCACATTCATACCCCTACTTGGCGAGGTGTGAGCTAGAATTCAGCAAATTGAGTAACGCCTTTATGGGGTATGTTCTCTTGGCCACCAAAAGAGATGGAATTAGAGCCTGCAAACAATTCATTCTAACAGTTAAAAAACCATTTAATAAAGAAACTAAATTTAGAGCCAATACCAACCAACAAAAATAGGAATTTAACTTCTGAGTTGGTGGTGTAAGAAATGGAAAGGGGTTAAAACACCAACACTTTGAGATTTGTTTAGGAAAGGAAGACCATCACAGGCTTAAGAGCCTCAGGAACTGGGTTTCCAAAAATGCGTGGGTTCTCCCAGCTAGGATAACACCAGAAAATGTGCAGTAAAGATGCAAGAAAGATGAAGTGTTTGAAGCTTGGGAAAGGAAAACCAATGATTGTTCCCAGTTATGTGTGTAATGCAAGTGCAGAAGATGACTTACTTGGGGAATGTGTGAGAATTCCCATATTTATAGGTTGAGAATGAGGGTAATTTGGTAAATGCAACCAAGTGGTCCCAAACCCGTGTTGCCCTAGACAAGTGGCGTTGTGTGATGGCCTGAAAGGGACATTCCTAAAAGATTCCTATGGATAGATGGCGACAGTGTGTCAGAGGAACGTGTGTGCACTATCTCTGTGTGTCAGAGGCGGTTACAAAGCTGTCAATGAGCGTCGGGGAGCTCAGGATGGTTTGCTCCTCACGCCATTGAGTGTGCCCTCATTAGGAACCCTTTGTCGAGGAAGGGAATGGCCTCCAGAGATCCTGAATGCCTCGCTGTAGTGACGGTATCCCTGGCGACTTTATCCGAACGCTGGGACGCTCGAGACTGGTAAGGCACCCAACCGCGGGAGGTCCTCAAGGGAAAACTTCATGGTGCGAAGGGGAGGGTCTCCGCAGGGGTAACGAACCCATTGTGAGGCTTCAAACGCGAGCGTTGTATGGGGTCAACGGAGAAACCTACGCTCGGTGTATGGGCCTTGACAGGCAGGCCTCGGGGATTAAGGCAACAAGTTACATGGGCTGGACCTGTTTCACAAGCCCACACATACGAGCGTCTAAGCTCAAGTGTTTTTGGGTCCTCTTGATAGACCGTCTGGATTGTGACATGTGTGTGAACCTGATTCGAGCATGATTTGGGCTCATCATGAGCCACAAACAAGAAAACAAGAGAAGAGATTGAAGAAGAAAAGATAAATAAAGTCATACTGATTTGAGACGAGAACAGCGACCAGAGGGGACAGGGAACTGGGAGGCATTCCTCTGTTGAAGAACCGTGCATCGTGGTGGATGGCGTGAGCCCATAGTGGCTATGGTTCCATCAAAAAAATCAAGAAGTGATTCGTTTAATGCCTTCAGATCTGAAAGCGGTAGTGGAGCCGGCTGGAGGGGTGGGGAGAGGGAAGAAACATGGGAAGGATGGCTTGGGAGAGGGAAAGGGTAAATCTTTGAGGGTTTGTTTTTACAAAGAAAAGGGGGGAAATGAAAATTTTTGAGTTGGTAGTGGAAATTGAAGTGGGGAACGAGGAAAATTTTGGGGGGTTGGATTAAATTATTTAATTTTTGTTAAAATATGTAAACTATATCTAAGTATACTAAATTATATGTTATACTATTTATTTAATGGTCATATATTTGTTTATATATTGCCTAATAGATTTATAATTGCATATTATGTTATTTAATAGAACTTATAGCATGCATAATATCATTTAATAGAGTTATATAATTTAATACTTTTTCAAATTATGAACTACGTATCAATTTTCAGGTGAATATTTTTAATTTATCAGTAAATACCCTAGAACTTTTTTTTTTTTTTTTTAACACACACCCCAAGTGGCTCAAGGGATTCAAACCCAGGACCTTACCTTTGAGAAAGAACCTCAGACCACTTGAACAACACCTATTGACAGTAAATACCCTTGAACTATTTATTATTTAATTAATTTGAGTTTTAAATACTCTTTTAAAATATGTATTTTGAATCATTTTAGTTAAATTATTTGTAACTGAACAGTTTTCAAATAGTACACTAATAATTATTAATTAATATTAGTATAATTAATATTGATGGGGACCACCCCACAGGGACACGTAGCAACCATGGGCGACGCCATATGAGGCCAAGTGGGGTCACTTGATCCCACTCATTTTTTTTTTCAATTATATATTTATATATTTGATTTATAATATTTTGTTAATACACCAAATTATAACTATTTGAGCCCATAATAAAATAATTAAATTGAAATCGACCGCTAAGATGAATAAATAAATTTTAATGGTGTTTGTAAATTCTAAAAATAAATACTTATTAATTTTGAGTGTGTTTGTAAACTCTAAAAATAAATATTTATAATAAACGCTAGATTGTACTATTTTCTATAATTAAATGAAATTTAATTTAGACAATATTATCCTCACTAAAATATTAATATTCTTAAATTACTTTTTCCATTTAAATAGACTCTAGAATCTAGCCTATAATTATTTCTTGTCTTTTCAATTAAAAATCTACAAAAAAATCTCTAATTATTAGGTAAATTTATTTTTCTGTTTTATTAATTCTTATGGATTTATTTATTTTTAATTCGTTTTATTTTATTTTTCATTATCTATGTTCACATGATTTCATTCATTATACACAATTGTTATAAATAATTTTAAACTATTTTTTATATTAATATATTATTGAAATCATATTAAATTGCCCAAAAATGATCTAAAAAAATTTTAGTGATATATATATGTAACACTTTTTTTTTTGTTTTTTTTGTTTTGTTTTTGAAACGGATATATATATAACTTGATAAAGGTTAAACATAATTCTTAACTTTTCTCTGTAAAATTTTTTATGCTTTTCTCTTTTTTTCCCCAAATATCCACTGATTTTACTATTGCAAAAATTTTACAACTTTAACATATGTTTTAACTTCTAGGTGGAGTATAATTTGCAAACGCTCATTTCATCATTATATATATATATATTCTACCTCATCCTATATTATAAAAAAGTAGCCTATTTATTTTAATATTTTAAAAACTATTCTTAATTTATATAAAAATTTAACACAAAATTATAACCATTTATTTAGTAACGTCCCAAAAATAATTTTTTCGACCCTAGTGATCAACATTCCTGGAGTCGCCACTGGTAGCAACCCCTCACAAATAGACGATTGGACGACTAAGGACTCTTCCTTGACTAGAAGATGACTCTACGGGTAGACGAGTAGAAGAAGAACTATGTGGATAGACGAGTAGAAGAAGGACTCTACTGTTAGGGCATGCTAGGTCTAGAAGAAGGACTCTACTGTTAGGGCATCAACCGCAGATCTCCCATTGCTAGGTCTAGAAGAAGGACTCTACTGTTAGGGCATCAACCGCAGATCTCCAATTGCTAGGTCACATCACCTGACCTGCCAAACATAGGTCACTTCACCTACCAAACATCTTGTACCGCCGTCAAACCAAACGGGTCCCGCTACCTGACCACCACTTGACAGGAAGACTTTCAACACAAGGTACCCTTGCAAGTTTCCGGTCTTGTTGTCACATCAGGAACGCAGTCCACCATTCCGACACGCCCAAACTTGGGCTCTGGTACCACTTGTTAGGGACCGCGTGCGTTCACCCTAACTCCGCATTAGTATGATATTGTCCGCTTTGGGCGAAACCCGCACGGATTTGTTTTTGGGAATCTCCCTAAATGCCTCATATTAATGGAGTTAGGTGAACATTTATATATTGGTCGGACTTCCTCCAATCTTCCGATGTGGGATGGGTTTGCTTCCCAATATCTATGGATAGACGAGTAGAAGAAAGACTCTACGGATAAACGATTAGCAATCATCATCATCGTTGATAATGATAAAAACACATAATGAAGACTTTGGAAGAGTTCTTAGTACACTCTTAAACAATGAGTCAGTGATCAAAGCTTGGATATTCACCTCATCATCATCGTTGATAATGATAAAAACACACATAATCAAGACTTTGGAAGAGTTCTTTGTACACTCTTAAAACAATGAGTCAGTGATCAAAGCTTGGATATTCACCTTGAGGGAGATTGAACCATTACATAATATGAAAAATACAAATTCCGAGATTCTACGCGTTTTTAAGGAAAGAAACCATACTTCATATATATATACGAACCTCGAAAAATAGTGATCATAAATCATAATATCAAACTTAATATATAATACCTCCAAGTTCGAGTCTTTATATTTACATACGTGAAGAAAGATAACAATCAAGCAGCACTAAAAACCCTTCTCTAGTGGTGGCTGGGTTGGGGGTTCAGGCTACGGTGGCAAAATTAAACACAAAGACCAATACGCACACGATGTGGATCCAATGATATACGATAATAAAATAATATTTGTAAAAGTCGCTATTAATCATACATCAGCAAAGGCTCCAATCAGCAAGATTCTCAGCCATCTGCAGTTTATCGATCACCACCTTCTCTCCAAACCTGTACGAAAACCTCAGCGCCCCCTGAGAATTCACGCACCCCTTCTGCACCGGAAAAGTTAGCACGGCGGCACTGCCGCCGCCCCTGGAGATGCAGTCGAAGAGCTCCTTCATGGGGGTGTGCACTTCTCCGATGTACCTGTCACCCAACTTCCTCTTGCAGTAGAGCTGCACCACCAACATCGTGTTGTAGTTCTCCACCATTGACGCGCTCACGGTGTAACTGATCGTGAAGTTCCACGCCGGGTTCACCTCGCCGTTCCTGTCCACCGGAGTCCGCTTCTCCGTGGCGGCGGCTCCACCGCCGATGAAGACACGGGCGTATACCTTCATCTTGCAGGGGCGGCGGAAGTTTTCGAGGCGGATGTTTTCGAGGTCTGTGGCGGAGATTAGGGTTATGTCAAACTTTCTGCACTCCATTGGAGGTGAGGATTGAAGTAGAGTGGAGGAAGAAGTTGTTTCTTGTGAGAGTTTGGGATTGTTTCCGGAGGTTTTGGTGGTTTGATTAATTTATAAATAATGCATTGACTTGAGAAGTAGCGAAGAAAGAGAACAATGTATTAGTCTTGCTAATTTTGTATTCTAAAAGCTCAATTTGTAATAATATATTATTATGGTAACAATTATATTCTATGAATTATTAATCATTATTGTACGTATTAAAAAAGGAGCCATATCTCAAAGGTTATATTTATTGTAACTGCAAAAGTGTATTTGTAATAAATTCATGCATGCAATTTGGAAAAATAACTGACCAACCTAACAGACGTCAAATATTTCAAACAGAATGTAAAATTTAAGTATTATATTAGAGCTAGATTAAGCTGTATTAAGCTAATTATAGCAACTTAACGATATAAACTATTTTGGGTTGAGGTCACACCTCCCATGCCACGTGTAAGCTTATCTATGGTAAGCTAGCTTGTATATATAACTGTACATACGCGTATTCCAGATAAGAAAGAAAGATTACGGTTTACACAGTTCATCTCTCTTCCCCAAATCTCTCATACGATCTCTGATGTTATCATGGTATCAGTTGAATTGATTTGTTTCCGCTGATCAATTTCTTGCGTTGATTTCGATTTCACCTCTGATTTCATCTTCTCCGATCCTGTTTTCGTCGGTTGAGTTCGCATTTTTTTTCCGATTTCTGTGATCCTTGTCTGTTTCATCAATGGCGTCTGCTGATGCGATCGCGGCTGCGGAGTCCAGACTCACTGCTTCCAATCCTCTCTTTCTTCACGCAAATGAGAGTCCTGGTCTGATCTTGGTTCAACCGCCTTTGGATGGTGCGAATTACCATACCTGGGCGCGCGCCATGAAGATGGCCCTACTTTCTAAGAATAAATTCGCATTTGTCTCTGGCGAATTGCAGGTACCCTCTACTATTGATCCTCTTTTTCCAGTTTGGGAGCGGTGTAATACAATGGTTCTGTCATGGATTTCGCGTGTTGTGTCTCCCTCGATATGGCAATCCATTCTTTGGATGGATAAAGCTTCTGATGTTTGGGCTGATTTGAGGGATCGATTTTCTCGTGGCATGGGAGGTGTGACCTCAACCCAAAATAGTTTATATCGTTAAGTTGCTATAATTAGCTTAATACAGCTTGCGTATTAGAGCTAGATTAAGATGTATTAAGCTAATTATAGCAACTTAACGATATAAACTATTTTGGGTTGAGGTCACACCTCCCATGCCACGTGTAAGCTTATCTATGGTAAGCTAGCTTGTATATATAACTGTACATACGCGTATTCCAGATAAGAAAGAAAGATTACGGTTTACACAGTTCATCTCTCTTCCCCAAATCTCTCATACGATCTCTGATGTTATCATGGTATCAGTTGAATTGATTTGTTTCCGCTGATCAATTTCTTGCGTTGATTTCGATTTCACCTCTGATTTCATCTTCTCCGATCCTGTTTTCGTCGGTTGAGTTCGCATTTTTTTTCCGATTTCTGTGATCCTTGTCTGTTTCATCAATGGCGTCTGCTGATGCGATCGCGGCTGCGGAGTCCAGACTCACTGCTTCCAATCCTCTCTTTCTTCACGCAAATGAGAGTCCTGGTCTGATCTTGGTTCAACCGCCTTTGGATGGTGCGAATTACCATACCTGGGCGCGCGCCATGAAGATGGCCCTACTTTCTAAGAATAAATTCGCATTTGTCTCTGGCGAATTGCAGGTACCCTCTACTATTGATCCTCTTTTTCCAGTTTGGGAGCGGTGTAATACAATGGTTCTGTCATGGATTTCGCGTGTTGTGTCTCCCTCGATATGGCAATCCATTCTTTGGATGGATAAAGCTTCTGATGTTTGGGCTGATTTGAGGGATCGATTTTCTCGTGGCAATGCGTTTCGTGTTGCGGAGCTTCAGGAAGAAATACATGCTGTCAAGCAGGGTGAATTATCTGTCTCTGATTACTTTACAAAGCTCAAGATCCTGTGGGATGAGTTTTTCAACTTTCGTCCCTTGCCTTCCTGTAATTGTACCCCGCGCTGTTCTTGTGGCTGTATCGATACATTCAAGGCTTATCAGCAGAACGACTGTGTTCTTCGTTTCTTGAATGGTCTCAATGACAAGTTCTCTGGCGTCCGTTCACAGATCATGCTAATTGATCCTCTTCCTGCCTTGAATAAGGTCTTCTCAATGGTCGTTCAACAAGAACGTCAGTTCTTGACTGATTCGGATCACAGATCCTTTGCGGTTCAGTCTTACAAGAAGCCTCCATTCAAGCCTCAGCAGGCTAGTTCTTCTAAATCCGGCTATGGCCGTGGATTCCCTAAGTTTCAGGGCAAAGTACCGGTTGTCTCTGGTAAAGCATGTCGTCACTGTGGTGGACCCAATCATACAGAGGCCACTTGTTACAGGAAATATGGTTTTCCCCCAAATTTCAAGTTTAAGAATCCGGTAGCTGCTGCAGTGCATTCCTCCATTTCTCAACAAGAAGAGTCTCCGGATGATGCAGAACATCAGGATGTTACTTTTGCTGTGCCTAATCAACCTTCCTCTCAAGCCTCTGTTTCTCTTACAACAGAGCAGTTTCAAAGACTTGTTAGTCTCCTTCAATCACCCAACTCACAACCTCAATCTGATCATCATGTTAATAACATCTTCACAGCTTCCACTTCTTCCAATGACTTGAAGCCTGAGTGTGATTCAGGTAAACTTTGCTTATCTTTAGGTTCTTCATATACTGATGCTTGGATCCTGGATACTGGTGCTACTGACCACATTTGTCATTCCTTGTCTATGTTTGAAGTTGTCACTTGTATTCCTTCTGTCTCAGTTAAGTTGCCAAATGGTGATTCCATTACAGCAACCAAGGCTGGTTCCATCAAAGTTTCTGCTACATTGACTCTTGAAAATGTGCTTTATATTCCACATTTCAAGTTCAACTTACTATCTGTCCCACAACTGACTAAGTCTACTGGCTATTGTTTTATTTTTCACAAAGATTTTTGTGTGATACAGGATACCAAGAGTTTGAGGATGATTGGTTCAGCTAGGCTGCATGCTGGTCTCTATATGTTGCTTGGATCTCGTTCTTTTCATGCCAAGACTTCTACTGTTAATCATGTATCTGTGTGTTCAATTTGTTCTGAAAATATATGGCACTATAGACTAGGACATGCCTCAGAGTCTGTAATAAAAGCTTTACATTCGGTTGATTCTTCCATTACTTGTAAAGACAATTGTTTTACATGTGATATATGTCATTTTGCCAAACAAAAGAGACTGCCTTTTACCTCTAGCACTACTGTTTCTACTGCTGCATTTGATCTTATTCATGTGGATATATGGGGACCATATTCCACTCCTTCCATTAATGGTCATAGATATTTCATTACTATTGTAGATGATTTTTCCAGGTTTACTTGGGTGGCCCTTATCAAACAGAAATCAGAGGTCAGGCAGCAACTTCAGTCTTTTATTACCTTAGTTGAAACTCAGTTTAGCACAAAGGTAAAGGTTGTAAGATCAGACAATGGCCCTGAGTTTCTCATGAATGAGTATTATAGTTCCAAAGGCATATTACATCAGACCTCCTGTGTTGAAACACCTCAGCAGAATGGCATTGTTGAAAGAAAACACCAACACATTTTAAATGTTGCACGTGCACTTATGTTTCAATCAAATATACCAAAGAACTTGTGGCCATATTGCATTACTCATGCTGTCTATTTAATAAATAGGTTGCCTTCTCCTGTTTTACAGCAAAGGACACCTTTCCAATTGCTTTATGGTTCCTTACCATCCTTTTCTGACATCAAAGTCTTTGGTTGTCTTGTTTTTGCTGCCACACTAACTGCTAAAAGATCCAAGTTTGATGCTAGATCTAGGAAATGCATATTTCTTGGCTATAAACCAGGTACAAAAGGTTTTATCTTGCAAGATCTTCATACTCTAGATATATTTGTCTCTAGGAATGTTCACTTCATTGAAACCACTTTTCCATACATTACATCGCATCATACAACTGATCAGTGTTCCATTCCCCTTCTCAATACTTCTGACATTACATATACTGTTGATTTTAACCCTCTTGCTTTAGATTCTTCTGCATCTCAAGTGTCAGCTCCTGTGGAAAATCACATGGATTCTGGTATTACTCAATTACAAGATCCCATAACCATGGCTGCACCAGTTCCAGATGCCTCCACAACAAGACCTCCACGAACAAGGACTGCACCTCAATACT
This sequence comes from Lantana camara, assembly GCA_037501455.1. NCBI lineage: Eukaryota > Viridiplantae > Streptophyta > Magnoliopsida > Lamiales > Verbenaceae > Lantana > Lantana camara. The sequence goes on from CM074865.1 coordinate 3,006,728, forward strand.
TGAAGGATTACCACTGCAATCTCATAAACACAGATGCTGCAACTCCAGGTGTATCTCCCTCCTATCCCATCTCCTCTGTACTTAACTATGATTATCTGGCACCTGCACATAAGCATTATATTCTGAATATAGCCACTCAAACTGAACCTAAAACATACAAACAAGCTATCAAACATAAGGAATGGCAGGATGCTATGAACAAGGAGATTGAAGCCTTACAACTCACTAAGACTTGGGAAATTGTAGACCTACCTCCTGGAAAGAAACCTATAGGCTGTAAATGGGTATATAAAATCAAACATAAAGCAGACGGTAGTATAGAAAGATACAAAGCAAGGCTAGTAGCAAAGGGTTATACACAAACTGAGGGTCTGGATTACTTTGATACTTTCAGTCCCGTTGCCAAAATCACCACAATCCGTTTACTACTTGCTTTGGCTGCTCAAAATAACTGGTTATTACAACAATTAGATGTTAACAACGCTTTTCTTCATGGAGACCTTGATGAAGAAGTCTATATGACTCTTCCTCCAGGATTCACTACTCCAGGCACTAATCAAGTCTGTAAATTAACAAAATCCCTCTATGGCCTAAAACAGGCATCTAGACAATGGTTTTCCAAGCTATCTACTTCCCTCATATCACAAGGCTACACTCAGTCCTTGTCTGATTACAGTCTCTTCATTAAATCTTCTAACACCTCTTTCACAGCTTTACTTGTGTATGTTGATGATATAATTCTTGCAGGAAATAATCAAAATGAAATTGATAGAGTGAAGTCATTTCTGGATCAGTCATTCAAAATTAAAGATTTGGGACACTTGAAGTTCTTCTTAGGTCTGGAGATAGCAAGATCCAAGAAAGGAATTTCCATGAATCAAAGGAAATATGCTTTGGACCTATTAGCTGATACAGGTCTTTTGGCTGCCAAACCAGCAACAACACCAATGGAATCAAATACACACATCACAGCAGAAGGAGAAAAGTTTGAAGACATTGCACTATACAGGAAGATCATTGGCAAATTATTGTACCTCTGTACAACAAGACCTGATCTCTCATTCAGCGTTCAACAATTAAGCCAATACCTTGCCTGTCCAACCGTTCAACATTATCAAGCTGCTCAACGAGTACTTCGCTACATCAAAAATGCTCCAAGTCAAGGCTTGTTCTTCCCAGCAACAAAAAATTCATCCATCAAAGCTTTTAGTGACTCAGATTGGGCCGGTTGCAAAGATTCAAGAAGGAGTATTACAGGATTTTGTGTCTTCCTTGGTGATTCTTTGATAAGCTGGAAATCGAAAAAGCAAACTACTGTCTCAAGATCCTCTTCAGAAGCTGAATACAGGGCCTTAGCATCCACTACTTGTGAGATCCAGTGGATCAAGTATCTCCTAAAGGACCTGTGTGTAGCAGACACAAAACCGGCAATCATCTATTGCGATAACAAGTCCGCACTTCACATTGCCGCAAACCCAACATTCCATGAGCGTACCAAACATATCGAGATAGACTGCCACGTCGTTCGCGAAAAATTACAAAAAGGCATTATACATCTTCTCCCACTTCATACATCTGCTCAGACAGCTGATATATTTACAAAGCCACTGAACAATACTACATTTCACACACATCTAGACAAACTTGGCTTGATCAACATCCTCGCTCGCGTTTGAGGGGGGGTATTAGAGCTAGATTAAGCTGTATTAAGCTAATTATAGCAACTTAACGATATAAACTATTTTGGGTTGAGGTCACACCTCCCATGCCACGTGTAAGCTTATCTATGGTAAGCTAGCTTGTATATATAACTGTACATACGCGTATTCCAGATAAGAAAGAAAGATTACGGTTTACACAGTTCATCTCTCTTCCCCAAATCTCTCATACGATCTCTGATGTTATCATATTACATGGTAAATATGGAAAAAATAGGAAGTAAATCGTAATTAGGACGAACCTAAAAGTAATTGGATGTAATTTTCTCTACGAAAATAAAGATTAGATTATTCACTCAGGTAAGAGTCTAGACAGATTTAGTTTTTTTATCCGAAATTTATCTCTTCAAGAGTCATGCTTCTTAGCGTTTATTGTTTCTCAAACTCCTACAAGTCTACAACTAGATCAACTCCTTTGGGTGACACACCATCAGATATACTTTGTTGTATTTGGTAAAAGTTTAAATTTTTATTGAAATTATTATTTTATTGTGACATTTCGTGAAATTGGATATTATGTCTCCGACATTTCTCCTGTAAAAGATAATCAATGTCCTATGTCTCAATTGATAATCAATGTCCTATGTCTCAATTGTATCTTGAAATATTATCATATCATTAGTTTTATATCATAGATGTCGAGTAAACAATCAGTTGAACAAATTATTTCAAAAATTAGGTACCTAAAGGGCTAGACCAAAAATATTACGGATGACACAAGGAATATTTTCTGCAATTTCGTCACTCTCTTTTAATATATATTATATAGTCCAAAGGTAATATATTACATGTTTTGTATTATAATATGTAATGCCAACAATTTGGCAATTTTTTATTATCTTTGGTCCATTTGTGGATATACTTGTTGGAATACTCTGCTATCTTTGGAAAGGATTTGACCTAATTATCTTTCCTTATTCTTAGCTGGTGTTTAGGCATGTAATTAGGTTTAGTCCCTACTTATACTTGTATCTACTGTATAGTTTGTACACAAGAAAGAAACGATGAATACAAAGATTTTTTTCTCCCAAATTACATCTCTTAATCTTAACATGGTATCAGAGCGGGTTTCGATTCATTAACGATTCGAATACCTAGCTCATCATCTACCGATGGAGTCACCCTCTCAGTCAAGCCCGATGCCGGCCGATCTTCTTGCCCAAATGGCAGAACTTCTCCGGCAAAAACAACCCGAACCATCCAACCAAACCACCATCAACATTAACCTTAATGATAGCAACTATGCAATATGGTCAAGAACAGTCCAATTGGTGTTGCTTGGCCGAGGAAGAACGGGATACATTACCGGAAAGACAGTATCCCCTGAACCTGACAATACCGGATATGAGGCCTGGGAACAGACGGACGGCTCTGTTCGAAGTCTCATACTTAATTCAATGGACCCCGAGATCGCCGCACAATTCATCCTCTGCCCCAACGCGAAGGAATTGTGGGACGAAATCAAAGCCACTTACCATGATGGGGAAGATAAGCTGAAACTCTACGAACTCAAGCAGCAGGCCTATCAAACCAATCAGGCCGACATGTCCGTGGATCAATACTATCGAACCATACAAGCTATTTGGAGAGAAATCGATTTCAGACAGCCTCAATCGATGAAATGCTCTGAGGACCGGAAAACCTACAACTTGGAGAAACAGGAGGGACAGGGTGTTTGCATTCTTGTGGGGTTTGAATGGAAAATTCGATCCCATTAAACGAGACCTGCTGAAATCTCAGAAGCCCCCCTCCTTGGAAGAAGCCTATAATGCTGTACGACGCGAAGACCATCGCCTCTCCGCAATGAATGACCCTAATTCAGGCGGAATTGGGATGGTGGCAAAGATGCGGTCAGAAACGAGTTCATCATCCCGCGAAAATAGAAGAAGGAGACCGGCGACCGCCGGTAGTGGACCTCACCAGAAGCGTTCTGTGTGTGGAGGCAACAAACACACGAAGGAAACTTGCTTTGAAGTGGTGGGATATCCTGATTGGTGGGATGAGTACCAAGCGAGAAAGAAAGCAACAGCCGCCGGCGGCGACTCTCCACGGCCACCAGCCGGCAGAGCAAAGCAAGTTTCTGGGAATCGCGAGGAAGGCACTTACGACGGAAATCAGGGACGGGCGGCGGTCGTTCGCGGGGCACAGATCACCGGCGGCGCCACCAGCTGGTCAGGAACTGAAGGCGGCGGCGCCACCAACGGCGGCGACGGACAGCGAGAAACCATCGCTCACTTTGGTAAGGAAGAGGGCGCAGCAGCCCCAATCGGTGAGGGTAAGGCTGAAATAAACTCCTCTACCCTAATTTCACCCTTTGGGCCTACACATATTGGGCCTAATAAATTGGACATAAATGAGAATATGTTTTTTGGTCTTCACGAATTGAAACCTCATGGGGTTCTGCCTATGGACCTTCCTGACCGAATTGGTCAAATTGAAACAGGCCCCACCGGGGGTGCATACATTGGACAGGGAAAATTCTTTATGCAGGGAGGCTACCCGAGTTGTAAAACGGAATGGCTCATTGACAGTGGTGCCACTGATCATATGACCAATGAGAAGAATGATATTCGGAGCTCCACCACCCCTCAGAGAGATTCAGTAATAAATGCTAATGGCCTTTCATACCCGGTTATTGGGGCAGGAAACATCACCTTATCTGAAAAATTAAATCTATCTCATTGTCTTGTAGTACCATCTCTCACTACAAAGATATTATCTGTTAGCCAGCTTACTAAAGAGCTTCATTGTATGGTGTTAATGTTTCCCTCTTTCTGCCTCTTACAGGATGTTCGTACGGGGGCGACAATTGGGCGTGGTACTGAGAGAGATGGATTGTACTACATCAGCGATATTTCACAAACAGGCTCAAGTTTTTTGGCTCAAGGCAATAGTCACAAACAACTATGGTTATGGCATCGTAGATTGGGACACCCTTCATTTCAGTATTTGAAACAGCTATTCCCGAAATTAGTTTCTGAATCAAATTCTTTGCATTGTGATACTTGTGTATTTGCCAAAAGTCACAGAAACACTTATCCGAGTTCAAGGAATAAAACAAGTCTACCTTTTGAATTAATACATTCTGATGTCTGGGGACCAGTCCCAACTCATGTTAATTCCAGATACCGATGGTTTGTCCTGTTTATTGACGATTGTACCAGATTCACTTGGGTATACTTCTTGAAACAGAAATCGGATGTCCCACAGACGATTAAGGACTTCTTCAAAATGATTCAAACTCAATTCTCCACCTCGATCAAAGTCCTGCACAGTGATAATGGTTGGGAATTCATCAATCAGAATCTTCACAGCTTCTTCTCTCAGAATGGGATCATCCACGAGACAACCTGCCCTCACAACCCACAACAGAATGGTGTGGCAGAACGGAAGAATCGGTACATACTAGCGAGTGCTCGGGCGTTCTTATTTGAGGCCCACGTGCCCACCTCCTATTGGGCCGAAGCAGTGTCGACGGCAGTCTATGTTATGAACCGGCTCCCCACACAAGCTCTAGAGTATGCGGCCCCGGTAGACACTCTCAGAAAATTCCACTCCATCCCGTCTGTCCTCCTGCTCACTCCCCGGGTCTTTGGGTGCGTGGCCTTTGTACACACCCCGAGGCAGCTACGAACAAAACTTGACCCCTGCGCCGTTCGATGTGTCTTCTTGGGCTTCAATCACACTCAGAAGGGGTACCACTGTTATGATCCGATTGATAAACGCCATTACACCACCATGGACGTCAATTTTGTGGAAACAGAATATTACTTCCGGGCACACACCAGTTCAACCCCTCAGGGGGAGAGTAATACACATGAGGGACTGAATTGGATGTGCGAATGGTTGGAACCACTACACGAGTACAACCCACCTTCAGCACTGTCCAATGAGCCATCTCCATCTCTCTCAGCCGCCACAGAGGAGCCCCCAACATCGAATATCACCGAGGTAAGTAACCCTGACCCTCCTGTTTCCATTTAAAGCACATATATTCTTCCTCCTCGACAAAACAGGGGCATTCCACCAAATAGGTACAGTCCAGAGAGGATAAGCAAATCCAAGTATCCGGTTATACATTATGTAGCATCCGATTGCTCACCACAACTGCAGGCACTTATTCACGCAGTATATTCTCATGAAACTCCCCGAACCTTTAGGGAGGCACAGGACAACCCACTATGGAGGCAAGCAATGGAGGAAGAAATCAATGCCTTGACCAAAAACCAGACATGGGAAGTATGCTCTCTTCCAGCAGGGAAGCACTCCGTGGGATGCAAATGGGTTTACAGTATCAAGTATAAGATGGATGGTTCGATCGAAAGGTACAAAGCTAGGCTAGTGGCCAAGGGATACTCCCAAACCTATGGGATTGACTATACGGAGACCTTTTCTCCGGTGGCAAAGCTGGATACTGTCCGAATACTCTTGCCCATTGCCGCTAATCACGATTGGCCGCGGCACCAGTTTGATGTAAAGAATGCCTTCCTACACGGGGACCTGGTGGAGGAGGTCTACATGGACCTGCCACCTGGGTTTGAAGACCACCAGGACAAGTCCATGGTGTGCAGGTTGAAACGGTCTCTTTATGGACTCAAGCAGTCACCCCGAGCCTGGTTTGGCAAATTTACCCTCGCTATGAAGAAATACGGGTACAACCAGAGCAACTCAGATCACTCACTGTTCATCAAGAGGAAGGAGCATCTGGTCACCCTATTGGTCATTTACGTCAATGATATGGTGATAACTGGAAATGACACTGAGGAGATGGCCGACCTCCAAAGAAGTCTGTCACAAGAATTTGAAATGAAGGATTTGGGAGGACTAAGATACTTCTTGGGCATAGAAGTAATAAGATCGAACAAGGGCATCTTCATTTCCCAGAAGAAATACATACTCGATCTCCTGAAGGAAGTTGGACTGCTCGACTGCAAACCAGCCGAGACCCCGATGACCCAGAACCACCACCTGGGAATCTTTCCGGATCAGATCTCCACTGACAAAGAAAGGTACCAAAAGTTAGTGGGCAAACTAATCTATCTGGCCCATACTAGACCAGACATTGCCTATGCGGTTGGGATTGTGAGTCAATTCATGCACAACCCAAGCAATGAACATATGGATGCAGTCATGAGGATTCTGAGATATCTAAAATCCTCACCAGGAAAGGGACTTATGTTTGCTAAGAATGGGCACAATCGGATCGAAGCTTACACAGACGCTGATTGGGCAGGTAGCGTTATTGACAGAAGATCCACTTCTGGATACTTCACCTTCGTGGGAGGGAATTTGGTTACATGGCGGAGCAAGAAACAGAAAGTGGTAGCACTTTCTAGTGCCGAGGCAGAATTCAGAGGGATAGCTCGAGGAATCACTGAAGTCTTGTGGATCCGAAAGCTCCTAATAGAGATTGGTTTTCCCCCAGCAGGGAGCACTGATCTATTTTACGATAACAAAGCGGCAATCAGCATCTCCCATAGTCCCGTGCAACATGACCGGACAAAGCACGTGGAGATAGACCGTCACTTCATCAAGGAAAAGATCGAATCAGGAATAATCAAACTCCCGTTTGTCAAATCAGAGGATCAACTGGCAGACATTTTAACAAAGGCAGTGAGCAATCAGAACTTCCACAACTCGTTGTCCAAGTTGAACATGCTCGACCCCCATGATCCAACTTGAGGGGGAGTGTTGGAATACTCTGCTATCTTTGGAAAGGATTTGACCTAATTATCTTTCCTTATTCTTAGCTGGTGTTTAGGCATGTAATTAGGTTTAGTCCCTACTTATACTTGTATCTACTGTATAGTTTGTACACAAGAAAGAAACGATGAATACAAAGATTTTTTTCTCCCAAATTACATCTCTTAATCTTAACAATACTTACCGTATACATGATTTTTTATTTTTTTTTAAATTTGAGGAGTGTTGGACTTATATAACACGATATGATATGCCTCGATTTTCTTTAGCACTTAATTAATTTGTGACGACTAATTGCTATTCCAAGTCTTGCAAAACAAACAAGGATCAGGTATGAACATATGAATTTTCGACACGCAGAACATCACAAAATAAAGAAGTGATCTCCATGCATTAAATGAAGAGTTCTGGGTATTTTCAAACTTAATTCTTTTTAATTTCCAAGAAAAAATATGGTTATTCTTTTTCTATGTTGTCTGGTTTCATGAAGGTGATAATATGTAAATATATATTAAAATTTTACCAAGTCAAAAGTTCTAAATTTTATTATCTTTGGTCCATTTGTGGATATACTTACCGTATACATCTTGTCTTTAAGTCGCATCCATTTGTGGATATACTTACCGTATACATCTTGTCTTTAAGTCGCAAGAACTTCGTTAAAATTTAGAACTTTTGACTTGGTAAAATTTTAATATATATTTACATATTATCACCTTCATGAAACCAGACAACATAGAAAAAGAATAACCATATTTTTTCTTGGAAATTAAAAAGAATTAAGTTTGAAAATACCCAGAACTCTTCATTTAATGCATGGAGATCACTTCTTTATTTTGTGATGTTCTGCGTGTCGAAAATTCATATGTTCATACCTGATCCTTGTTTGTTTTGCAAGACTTGGAATAGCAATTAGTCGTCACAAATTAATTAAGTGCTAAAGAAAATCGAGGCATATCATATCGTGTTATATAAGTCCAACACTCCTCAAATTTAAAAAAAAATAAAAAATCATGTCACCGTATCATATCGTATTCGTATATTATAGTATATCATATGATTGTGAACTTTAATTTTTGTCATCACCTTCCAGTTGTGTTTTGAAACCCAGACCGGACCGGTTCGACCGGTGACCGGAGGCCTATCCGGTCCGATTATACCCTCAAAACCAATTGTTGGTCCGACCAGTTTGAACCGATAGAAACCGGTCAAAACCCGCTCAGAGAACCGGACCGGCCCGCTTAACGGGCCGGCTGACCCAGTTTTTATGTGGGAAAAATTCAAAAATCTCAATATTTTACTTTTAATAGTACATCTATAAAAATATATTACATGTGGTATTTTTTTATCTTTTTTATAATAAAAGTATAGTACTTGTTAAATTATTCTTTTATTTATATTGTTAATTTGCTAGATAGATATTGATTATTTTGCTATTTAATTTGAAAATTTATATGTATATTTGTAGATTTATCATTTGAAATCTTATTATTACTGATATTATTTGATAATTAATAAATAGTTAAAAGTAATTTAAAATTATCTAATTATTTTTAATTAATATTTATGATATTATACACATATATATAATTAAATATTATTATTACGTAAATATGACGTCATACCGGTTCGATCGGTGGTCCGACCGGTCGAACCAATAAAACCAGTAACCAGTAAGAGGTCCCGGTTCGACGTCCGGTCCGGGTTTCAAAACATAGCCTTCCAGAGCTCTTAGACACATCGACTGATAGTGAACTTTCAACCCCTTATTTTTTCAAAAAATTAAATATTTTATTTACCAAATTGTTGGTTAAAGTCGATGATTGTCCCTTACCTAGAACCCACCTTTTTTGTTATGAAGTTTCTTGAAAATTCTACTATTCAAAGAAGCAAGGTAGACCTTGACTTGTATAGTTTTTACCGTATTTTATGGTCTTCTCCTTCGAAGAATCAATAATTTTCATGCTAAGACAAGTCTATTTCAATTGTCAGATGACGTTGATTATTATTTAGGAGTAATTACACATAATTTAGGGTAATTAAAATTCACCATTATTTTTAAATTAAATTACGAAATAAGTAATTACACTCAATCCCTATTTTTATTTGAAAATTATTGACGTCAGCAAAAATTTGATTGAAAATCCCAAAATACCCTCGGTTGACTTTGATCAGTTTTTTTATTCCAATATTACCCTTGGGGGCTAACTGAAATTAACTATACTAATATGGGGGTTAAGTGTAATATTTTTAATAAAGTTTTCCAACTGTTATTTTTGGACAAAATGTAATTATTATAATGACTATATTCCTCTTTCAACTACAATTTATTAATATAAATTAAAAATTTATTTTATTATTAATATTTTAAGATAAAAAGTAAGAATTAATTCAAAATTAGAAGTTAAATTATTTTTTATATAGATATAAGGTAATTACTAATAATTATTAAATAATAATGAATTATAATTTAAAATTACAAGCTTTTGATTTGTAGTATATATGTTAAAATTTTCATGTAGATATAAAACAGACAAATTCCTCTTACGTATACATAGTTAGTAAAACTTTGATATCGTCGTTATAATGACTATATTTTGTTCAAAGATAACAGTTGAAAAACTTTATTAAAAATATTACACTTAGCCCCCAAATTAGTATAGTTAATTATAGTTAACCCCAAGGGTAATATTGGAATAAAAAAACTAACCAAAGTTAACGGAGGATATTTTGGGGTTTTCAATCAAATTTTTGCTCATGTCAATAATTTTTAAACGAAAATGGGGGTTAAGTGTAATTACTTATTTCTTGAAGGGTGGTGTTTGAAATTTAGTCTAAAAATAGTGGTGAATTATAATTACCCCATCTAATTTAGAGGCTAGGTGCAATTAACCCTATTATTTACTGAGAAAATGACGGGATGAAATACTGATACAGATACAATAATATAATAATTATATATTAATATTTCGTCCGTGATAGATGCCTGATATGACATGACAAGATAATATTCTTAAATAGTGTTCGTATATCAGAGTTTGAAGAATATCGATTTATAAATTTCATAAACTCTATTCGTAGCTAGAATTCTTGATTGCAAATCCCTAGCTACTATTTGAAGGAAGAATTTAAACTTTAGTGTGATGATCGGAAAAAACGACAAATAGCACAAAGAACAAACATGAAGGACTTCAACAAGATTAGTAATAATACTTAATCATAACTATAATAACAGATAAATTTAGAGTTGGTAAGAGTTTCCACTGCACTCTTATACGATGACTGATAGAATCAAGATTTAGGACACTAAAGTCAGACATTGTGCTCTCATGGTTTCATTGATATTATTAATAGGACTTATAGTATATTTTCTACCTCTCATGTGCAGAAATTTTAGCTTAATAAATCATTGGGGTAATTTCAAAAAATTCCCAATCAGTTTGGAATTTTTTTACTTTATTTCCCATAAAATTATACAATATAATAGGATATAAATATTACATTAGAATATTTTAGTACTACATTTTGTGAAAAATATACAACATATTTTGAGAGTTTTTTTTTAAGTACGATATTTTGTGAAAATTATACGACATTTTTCTAAAATGGGGAGTTAAGTAAAAATGTGATGCACATTTGAGAATTTGTCACGCCCTTTTTCGGGACGCAACACGGCAGTGCACCTGAGCCCCGAAAGATTCAAGAACACTAAGCCTCGATAACCAGAGCATCTAAGTCCAAAGAGGTAATACTTAAAATAAGTCCTCAAAATAGTGCAGCGGGAAAATCCTAACTATTACACTTCTTATATCATTGTCTCGAACATAACACTATCCTAACTGTGCACAAAAATATGTAAGATCACAAATCTAAATCCCTAATATACTTGAGATATTGGCGTTCACTAGCCCCATAATTATCCCTCCTCAGCGTTCTCTAACTTATTCTCTGCAAAAGATTTTAGGGTGGTGCGAGCGAATACTTGCTCAGTAAGTGATCTCTTGACGTTCTATCGGATTTGAGCACGTTACAATATATATATATATATATATATATATATCTCATCTCAAGCAATTTCAAACAATAACATATTTCTCAAATAACTTTTCAAATACCTTCGGACATGACAGAACATACTGATGGGTCTGAATATGGGTTGCAGAATCCGATCACTTTATAATTTGTTTTGGTGAGGCCGGAAAAGATGGGGTTCTACCTGCTAGGACAAACACAAGAACAAAGTCAGAAGGCCAAGCTGGGGGAACTGGGGGTGATTCCCAGTTTGGCTCTCCGACGCTCAAGTCAGATGAAGATCTGAAAGAGAAAATATGCTAAGTATGGAGTTGCAGTAATGGAGGTTGCTTACAGTGAAGGAGATGAACTCGCATATTTATAGTTGAGGGTCAGGGACCCTTTGGTCATTTGCCTCGTGTGGTCCTGACTGAATGTTGCCCTAACACGTGGTGTTGCGAGAGAGAAACCTAGGAGGAATCTTCTGCAAAAAGCTGGTGAAAGTTAGTGCTGGCAACAGTAGCAGGTGCGCGGGCATGTACGGGATGTCAGAGAGCTGTTCTAGGGGTTGGTAACGAGGGCTTAAAAGCACGCTCGTGTCAACCAAGAGCCTTGGGGGACCAAGGAATCCGCTGGGGGGATGAAGGCCAAGGCTCGTAAAATGGGGTGGGGTGGGGGAATGTAGGCTTCCCTGAATGAGTGTAGCGCTCTAAGAGGACTTCCTTGGCTGGTTGGAACTTCAGCCATGTAGTATGAATCGCGCTAGTCAGGGAGCGGCGATGTTGATCACGTGCCCGCGTAGTAGAGATGACACGTGTCCTTGAGGAACGCTGACGCTTGGGCCTAAGCGCTCGTGTACAATTACCTTAATCGTAAGAGGACAGGTGTCGTCATCTTGAGTCACAACGTGTCCAAACATGGGACGAGCGTATTTTGGCCCCATCACATACTAAACATATAAAGTCACATAAATTTATGCTCATGAACTTTCGGTTCTTAATTGGCTTAACTTGATCAAGTCCTAACTATAACTCCGTTAGGTGGGTTCAGAATTGCTACTATCACTCCCGTAGTCGGGTCAGAATAATGATGCTACTGTCACTCCCGTAGCCGGGTCAATAATGTCAGTGTAACACCCGTGACCGGATCAGTACAATAATTCAGAACTAGCCCCTACCAATTCGGTTTCCAATAGTTCAGAGTATAAGACCTACATGCATTCATACCATAAGTTTACAAATGACTTCATATTTAATTCCATAAAGACAGTCACACATACCATGCTCCAATCCAAATTTTTATATAATAAAACTATTTTTTAAAATAAGACATATGATTTCCGTAAAGCAGGTTTAGGGAAAACATAGAAGGAAGAAACCACTTACCTTGAATACGACGACTTCTAAATATCCTAACGATCTCAGAAGTGAAGCTCTAATTACGGTCGATCGAATCTAATCACCAAATAACCATAAATTATTATTCAAATGACTGTACTAAATTAGTCCCCAAAATAACTATAGATATTACTGCATAAACATAATATTACTAATACCTAATCCTCCTACAATGCTGTATAGATATAAATGCTTATATAATAGTAGTGTATATGGATATCTATGATGCACGGACACTTCTAAAAATATTATTTTTTCGTGTCGTGTCGTGTCGGACAGTCGTGTCGGACACCGTGTCCGACACTCCTCACGTGGAAAATTCAAAAAAAAATCCGTGTCGCCGTATCCGTGTCATGTCGTGTCCGTGTCGCCGTATCCGTATCCGTATCCGTGCATCATAGATGGATATATATGCATTCCTATTATTACTTCTAATAGATGACATGCATGACTACTTATTTGCTAACAGCAGGACATACTGCCCATGTTAATACTGAGTCCGCTTTATATATATACATATATAATTTTTAAAGAAATCAAGTACTAAAACCGTTTCAACGAGTTTAATTAAGGCCAAGCTTTTGTGTATCCCTAACCATAATATTCCGTAATCATCAATATAATAATTTCTGCAACGGTTTCCAACCCCATCGCACAATATGAGATTTATACCTAATACCTATAGTGGCTTCGTCGCAAAAATTGTATTTCAATTAATAGTTAGGGATTATAAAAACATATACCATTTGATCTAAATACTAGAAAATTGATGATTTCAAGTATGGACTGTATAAGAATCAGATCGGGATTTAGAAGTACCAAGATGCATGCAATAAGTCCAATCTACACACTCGACCACTTGGCGATATTTTCTCTTCTTCTTCTCGTCGTCTCTTCCTCTATCGGTTGGGTGTCCCTCCCTTTCTTTTCCTCGTCTTTATGTTCTTTTTCTGGAGTCGCCTCTCTCTGTGCCTTTCAAAATATAATATCTGAGCAGAAATCTTATAACTATACACGTTTAATAGGGCCGGTTACGGTAAGTTAGTTTTCACAAATAGAGATTCCCACTTCCCCCACGATTCTAATGATTGTTATTACTATTCTTATCTATTAATATCTATTTATTATGTTAAAAAGGTAAAATAAATAAATAGTTACATAATAAAAGCAAATAATTAAATAAGGAATATTGGTATATTATTATGTATATATCTATTGTAACTAATATTATTCTAAAATTACGGGTTCTCACAGGATTTATCCCACAATATTTTAATTGTAGGGAAGAGGAGGAAAAATATCTAAAGACTCAAAAAATTTAAAAATTCGAGTATTTGCGTGAAGAAGTTTGGAAAACTACTTAAGAGACAAATTCCAAAGAAATTCCCTATACTTTTGAGTATCTACTCAAGCAATTTGAAGTATCTACTCAGAGGAAAGAACCCAGCAGAAAACTCCCCTGAACTTTTGATTACCTGTGCAAGAATCTTGAGTAGCTACTTAAATGACGGTTTTCAAGTAAAGTGGAGGTTAATTAAGCGAATTTTAAGGAAATGCACGTTTTTTTTAGAGGTGAGATTTCAGATCTGAACAAAATTCATCACTTTTTATTCATATTCTTAGTTTTAGTTCTCTAACTTTTACCGTCAAAACTTGGGAGAATCATTGGAGCAAGAATTTTGGAGACCACGAGGATTAATTCGGAAGCGTCTCGTGTCAAAGAGTTTTTCTTTCTCTCTTCCTTTTCTTATTTGTTGTAACAATGAATTCAATCATAGTGATGGATTTTAGCATGTTTAGTATGTGTAGTTAAGTTTTCTTTTTGATTACAATGGATCTTGACTCCTAATTTGATTTTCGTTTACCGTATTCATGATTCGTGTTGATTTGATCGTTTAATTTGGTGGTGTTGTGATAATTGACTGGCCATCGATTATTTTGAGAGATAATTAACTGAGTATTGACGAAGAAAGGTTAATGTCAGATGAAGATTAAACGATACATGTTCAATTAATTAAGAATTGATTAATTGATTTGTTAGTAAGATAGACATATACTTGCTAGCCTTGTATTGACGTAGGAGCGGGACTTCAATGCATATTTAGTTAATTGATTACCATAGACATATAGGAATCATTAGCTAATTATAGGATTATATGACTTCAACAGAAGCTTAATATCGTTCTCTAGTCTTTCAAAACCCAACACGAGGATTGAATTATAGTGAATGAGAATTAAACACGAGTTGAGTAAAATTGTAATCCAATTTAATTCATATTTGTGGTAATTTCCTTAGTTGCATTGTTAATTTAGTGTTCAGTTGCCTCTTCATTTAATTGTTGGTTAGAATTCAATTAGAGAAAATTATGTTGGTATTTAGCACGTTAATTTGATAGTCCCTGTGGATACGACACTTGCTTGCCTACTCTATAATCTCGACACACGTGCACTTGCGTGTTGATTATTATTTTTAGCGAACAAGTTTTTGGCGCCGTTGCCGGAGACCATTTTAAATTATATTTGTGCTAAAATTAACGCTATTTTTGTCTAGTTGTAGGTCTAATTTTTGTGTTTGTTATTTGTTGTAGGTTTATAGTTGTATTAGTGCATGCCAAGAGGACATGAGGACAAGCTAGTACCATTTGATCCCGAAATTGAAAGGACTTTCCGTGTGCATCGTGAAGTAGCCCGCATTAACAGATTGGTTGGAAGAATGGAGGATAATTAGAAATTTTCACTTAATGTTCATAGGGATGGACAAGGTGTAGAGTAGGAATATCGTGCCATACAAGATTATGCTATGTCAGTTTTGGATGATTTACAATCAAGCATTCGGAAGCCGAGAGTGCAAGCTAATAACTTTGGGCTCAAGCCCTCAATGATCCAAATGTTGCAATCAGTGAGACAATTTGCCGGTTCGCCAACAGAGGACCCGAATTTGGATATCTTAAACTTTCTAGAGAGATGCTATACATTCAAGCAAGTCGGAGTGACAAGTGATGCTATTTGTTTGAGGTTGTCCCTATTTTCTCTACGGGATCGAGCGAAGTTGTGGCTTAATTTTCTTCTAGCACAATCGATCACGACATGGCAAGAGCTTACTCAAAAATTCCTAGCTACTTACTTTCCTCCCGCAAAGTCCGCCGAGTTAAGGAACAACGTCTTCAAGTTTAAGCAAGGCGATGGGAATCAGTTTGTGAAGCATGGGAAAATTTGAAGAATTGTTGAGAAAATACCAATGAAATCCCTTTGAGGAACGCATATAGGAGTTCCCACCTTTGTGATGCCTTCAAGGACCTCGACCCCCACAACAGTGGGATCATTCTTATTGAACACACAACCTGACATTATCTTAAGAACGCAAGGGAAAACTGCTTCTTTCTTCTGTTCCTCCTTAAGACTATCTACGCAAGTCTTGAATTGATCAAATAGGCGGTAGATGACATCCGAGCAAAGTATCCTGACACCAAGTTCATCGGCCACCTCCTGAGCCTCCGGTGTTACCTTAACATAAAGATGTCAAACGGGCCGGGCCAACCCACGAACCCGTGACCCAGCCCGACTTCGAACCGGCCCAAGCCCAGCCCAGCCCATGAATATAATGAGGCGGGCTGGGCTGGGTTTGGGGTATTAGGCTGGACCCCTATTGAATTTGATTCTAAAACCCAGCCCAGCCCGTAAACAGGCCCACTTAAACCCATAACCAGCCCGAACCAGCCCGTAACCTAGGCCCAGCTCAGGACCAGCCCAGACCCGCTATTCTCTTAGCACAAAATTTCCCAATATACTATTCAATGTGTTATTTTTTCTGTTTTTTCTTTTCTTGGCCCCATTCATACAAATCCAATATTTTAATTATAAAGTTACAAATACAAATTAAATAAGACAAGCCCAATCTATAAAAATTTGGATTAGCTATTTAATTACACATTTGTAATAAAATTGAAACAATTATTATATTAATTATATATAATCATTAGGTTATTGTATATGTAATTGGAACTGTTTATTAAGAATATAGGATGAAGTATTAATGTCTCTTTAAATGTTTTTTTGGTATAGAAATATAACATAAACTTTCATAGATAAATAATAACTTGAGAAAATTTTAATAACAAAACAACAAAACAAAAGCAATCTTGCAATTTTATAAATGTAATAAAATAAAAAATCATTAATATAAAGTAAAAAGAATCTTAAATTTTAATATAACAAAAGGAAAAAAATGAAAAGTTGACCACAAATCTAGCCCATCAAAATTAATAGACGAAACCCACCAAACCCATTAGGCCCAGCTCGTCAGGAACCGGTCCAGGCCCAGCCCAGTCCATTATTTGTGGGTTCATGGGCTGAGCTGGGCCACTATAATTTAGTTCAAACCCAACCCGGCCCAGACCACTTCAAGGTGGTCCCGGACTAACCCAGCCCGTTACTGTAGCGGGCTTAGACGGGCTCGGGCTGGGCGACCCAGTTGACATCCTTACCTTAACATCAAAAGCCAATATCGTCTCATATTCCTTCTTCTTCTCAAGCATGACACTCGCCTTCATCACATCCTTTTTGTGTACCGGACTGATTCTTATACCGCCAACAGGTATTTGAACTGCCGGACTCTGCGAGAACTCGAGGCAGGGTTCTAATGACCCAAGAATACTAGATGCTTGCACATAAACTCCCTTGCCACTTTTGTCAATCCTACTCATCTCCGGCTTGATCGTATCTTCCATAGCTGATTCTTTGACGGCCTCCAAGTCATCATTTGGCGCCCCACAACATACAGCGTAGCTAGTACCTGCAATGGTATGCTCAAGGCCCTGTGCAGCGATCTTGATACCCCGGGCAGCCTTGATTTCTTTATGATGCAAATAAGTTCCCTTGACCCTAGCTCCTTCATCGGATGTGTCACGCCCCGGGTCCACGGGCCCGTTGGACGCGAGCACAAGTCTCCAAGCCCACTGAGTATAACCTGAAATTGGGCCTAAACCACTGCCCAAAAGGGATATCCATTTGTTATACTTGGACTCTTTAACTTATAAACTGGACTTAACTCTCATACTTTCCCGATGTGGGACAGGGGTATCACAGGATGGGGCGTCAGTAATGCTCTAACATTGGTAACAATCGGCCCTTGCAAGCCACAAACGACTACTTGATCTCCTTCACGAAGGACACCATTCACCAGCACGACATCAATAGTTGTCCCGTGTCCTTCAACAACTTTAACCTCCAGAACAGTACATTTCACCTTGTCGCAGACAGTGAGTCTTTCAACCATAGTCTTCTGAGCCCTTTGAATCAGTAGTAACAATAAATCAGGGATGCCTTCACCTCTTACAGCACTAGTTGGTACAATGCTGATGAAAGTCTTCCCCATTTCTCTGTTCTTGTAATACAACTCTGTGTTAAACCCTTTCTCCTTGAACTGTGTGATAACCCGAGGGACACACACGTTGAACTAAATCTGAACATTTACGCAGTGCTTTCCATCCGTACAGTCTGTCCACTTTGTTCAAGGCAACAATGAAATTAGTTTTTCCCTTTCTTCAAAAGATTGAGAGAGTTAATGGTTTCTGGTTCCAACCCTCGCATTATATCAACAACCAAAACTGCAATATCACATAGCCCTGATTCTCGAGTACGCAGATTGGTAAAACATTTATAGTCCCGGGGTATCAATCACTAACAGACCAGGGACATTCAGTTTTGCATCAGCTTTCAGTTCTTTAGTTCTCTCACGTACGTTTTCAACAGGGAAATACGTCGCTCCTATTTGCTGTGTAATCCCACCAGCCTCACCTTCTTGGACATTAGTAGTTTAGTACCTCTTATAAAATCAAACAACTTTGTTTTCCCAGCATCACCATGACCCATAATACAACATATCGGGGGACGGAGATTTTGTTCATCTGATTTTGATTTTGGGTCTTTACTGGGAACTTTTTGACCCATAACACAACTTTGTTTTCCCAACATCAACATGACCCATAATAAAACAGTTAAATGCATATCATCCCAACTTTTAGCATCCCACTATTCATCGTCGTAGTCATCTTCTTCCTCTTCAACTACTTCGGTAACTTCAGTTTTATCATTTCCATTTGAGGAATTCCAGCTCCTCTACATTCTCTGCTCCCTCACAATCCTTCTCGTTTGAACCACAACTTTCAGCACCGCCGGAATTAGTTGCTCCATTAGCTTGAGCTTGTGGCTTTGACCTCTTGCTCTGATACAAAGGTCGTTTTGCAGGTGCTCCGGAAGATTCTCCAGATTAAATCAATCAGATGGGAAATTACCTAGCCAGGGATATTCGATTCGAATTACTATATTGATCATTGACTCAAGGATAAATTCAAGTTATTCAGACAGATTGGCTATAGTTGATAGAGACACTCGACTCAACCTTGTTTTTACTTAATTAGTCGGATAACCTAGAGACACTCGACAGTTATCTTCCCTAACAAATTCATAACCCCTAGAGACACTCGACAGGATTTAATGAATTCGCAGCATTAAGAACCATAAAAACACCAACCCTAACCAACCAAGTCGTGACACACGCAAGATTTAAATTAGATTATCAAATCCCTTAGTGAACGAGGAATGTTATCGCTAAGACCCTGCCACTAATTTACCACAATTTATCAATCAACTCTACTACACTTCAAGCATCATGATTGGCAATATGCAATTAAAACAACCTAGAGATCGTGCACTATCCCGAAATTGCCTAATCACAATAAACACGAAACACGGAGATAAGATAAATGCCTAACTAAACATGAATTAAATAAAACGTTTAGGTCTCACAATATCCAAAATCGAATCTTAATCCCTAGCTAGATAATTAAAAACTTAGCTACTAAAATCCATAAAAACAATAGAGGAATTCTTTAATATAAATAAACTAAATTGTCTAAAGAAGAAGAGAGAAATAAAAAGGAAGTAAGATGAATGTTGGTGAAGCTCGCAGAACTCCCCGAGTTGCTATCTGTGTCGTCCCCCTCAAAAGTTGCTGTATAAATATAGGAATAAATCCGAATCCTCATGCAATTAGGATTTACGTCGTGCTCTCCAAGAATCATCTGGTAGACCTTCTTAGCTTCCAATGTCCAACAAATTGGACTTCTTCTATTAAGTTCCAACCACGGCCCACTACAAAGCCAACTGGGCTCAATTAATTCCATGCTTGCATGCGGCCCACTAGCAATCAAAGCACTCCAATTCCATTCTCCATGAAATCCAAATCTTCTCAATTGCTTTCTTCCCATCAAAACAACGTGATGGGCCTGATCCTTCAATTTCCAAAATAATCCCACATAAAAAGTCACCAAGTCACGCCAAGTCCATCTCCATTTTGGGCACTAAAAATTCAATTCTTGCATGCAATCTATTTGATGATAAATGCGATCCAACCTTCCAAATTAATTCCCAAAAACCCATTCACGTGCCAGCATGCAAAAGCTAAAGCCCAAAACATCTCCACTTTCTTCCCAATTGCTTAATCCTTATGCAGTAACAAGCACGCTCCATACCAATTTTCCAGTCTCTGCTCGTTTGCATTGGTTTGGGGTCTAAAAACGACCTAATTTGCTCCAATTTCATACTCGAACCCCGAATCTACAATATAAACAACAAAGCATCAATTCCTTCTCAAAATAATATCAAATCAAGCACAATTCGGGGCATAATTCAATCATAAAGATAACGAATTAACGAGTTATCAAGTAGATAACTCAAAGCCAGCATTTGCTAGTACTCGGTTCCTCCATGCCTCCAACCTGCGAGCTTCTTCCTTCTGCTTCGCCGTGAGAAGCTTTCCCTCCTGCTTTTTTTTTCTGCAACTTCTCCTTCTCCCTTCCCTTCTTTAACCACTTTCTCTCTTCAGCCATTCTTTCTTCTTCCTCCTTCCGACGCATTTCCTCCTCTTCTTTCCTTTTCTTCTCCTCTTCTTTCCGCATTTGCCTCTCCTCAGCTTCCTTAATTTTGGCAAGCCTCTCCTGCATCTCCCTAACATGTTTCGGGAATTTCTTGACGGCTGCTAATTTCCCTTCCACCAAAGCAGCTGCCTTTTTCTCTTTCTCTTTCTCCCTTTTCTTTTTCTTCTTCTTAGCTGCAGCAGACTCAGAAGGATCAGCTTCCTTGTCATCAGCAGCCTCTTCTGGCCCAAGCTGGTTCTTTTCCCTGCAGGAGGTGCCCCACCGAAGTTCAGCTGCAAGTTTGCGTAGAAATATACGAGCATTCGATATTGAACAATAAAACAGCTAGCTAGTTGGTTGGTAATTAATTTACAGCAGTTATATATATAAATTAATTTAGTTACAGTAAACAGCCCTGTATATTTAGACTAATTACACAAGCACCCTGATATTGAACAATAAAACAGCTAACTAGTTAGTTGGCAAATGAATTTACAGCAGTTATATATATGAATTAATTACGTTACAGTAAACACCCCTGTACCTTTAGGCTAATTACACAAGCACCCCCTCTAACACCATGAGGGTCTATTTATTTGATATTAAAATTGTGAGCAGGGGTGGTCTGTGTAATTATCAGAAACTAGAAGAATAAGTTATAATAATGTACAGGGCTTTACTAATAGAAACGTCATAAATATACCACGTTTCTGTTAATTAAGATTAGACAGTTAGGCATATATATATATGCACCCGTGAACTATCCTGTTGGGGTGTGTGGCGCCTATTTATAAAAAAAAGTAAACAACAAGATGAGTTCAGTTAAAATTTGCAGAGATGTTTCTGCTCATTGAGATTTTTAATGAAATTTTGAGTTCTTTAAGTTGCTAAAGAAAAATCTGTTCTGAAATCAAGATAGTCTTCACCATTCATCCTAATTTCATTCTGGAAATCTGAAAAGCAGCCATGGCAGGCAACAAAAGGAAGAAAAATTGGTAGCAAGATCCATCATTACCTGAATGATCATCTCCACCAATACTCTTTCCCTTTTTTAGTGGTGGCGCTGCCACCTTCTCCGCCGTAACAACAGATTGATCTTCTGATAACGCAGTTCCAATGGAGTAGTCATCATCAGCAGCAGTCGGTTTCTTTCTCCCCATTGAATTGTTTCTGGTGTGGGACTGAAGAGTGAGGATCTTGATCGACGAAAAAGAAAGAGAGATTAACTGTAAAACATGAAGTAAAATTTCACTAATGAAGAACAAATACAAAAAATTTAATGGGCCGGAAAGTTGAAACAAAATCAGAATATATACACAAACCCGCGGTGGCGCGGTGGCGGGGATGGTGGTGGCCGGCGGGCTGTTGGCGTGGTGGAGAAGAGTAGGGTTTTTTAACTCATCGGGAAGTTCCACGCTGGGTTCACCTTGCCATGCTTGTCCACCGGGGTTCGCTTCTCCGTCACGGCAGCACCACCGCCGACGAAGACGCGGGCGTATACCTTCATCCTGAAGAAGCGGCTAACGTTTTCGAGTTCGTTGGCAGAGATTAGGGTTATCTCGAACTTCCTGCACTCCATTGGAGTTGAGCTTTGAGAGTATAACTCTCCGGAGAGAATTTGGAATTGTTTGTGCTCGAGAGAAGTTATTAATAATGTATTGACTTGTCACTTGTGCAGCATATATATAAAGAAGTAGCCAAGAAGGAAAACAATATACTAGTCTTACGATTTTGTATTATAAAAGCTAAATTTGTAATAATATATAATATGGTAACAATTGTATTTTATGAATTATTGAGGGAAACTTAACCAGAACTATTAATAGAAAGAATTTTATATTTTAATAGTTCGATTTGATTTGACTCACATAAATGGATTTTATAGAATAAAAAAATTCAATAACCGTATTCCAAAACGGGTCAAATTTTTTGGAACTTCTGCATGTAACGGGTTTGGACTCAAATTTTAATGTAATTTATGGGTTTTTTCGTGAAAGATAGTGCTAAAGTGTATAATTTTGTGTAACCTTATTAATTTCATAATAAAAGTTTATTAATCTTGCTCTTTTAATATTGGACTAAGTAATTGTTTCCTAGATCATAGAATCCCTGCACTCAATCCTTGCAAACGCGCACTCGGTACATAATCCTCCAATTATCTTCTGTTAGATTGTAGATATTGAGAAAAGAATTCATTGTGTTCATTCTCATCATGTTACAGGAGACCTAGTATTTATCATAAAGAATCCCTACAAGTCAGGGATCCAACAAATCAAATATTTAAGGTAACAGAATTATCTCCTAATTATCCGTATTTCCTAACACTCCCCCTCAAGCTAAGTAATCAGATCCTCGATTTTTAGCTTGTCCAAAGTATCCTTGAACACCTGTCCTGTAACTGCTTTGGTCAATATATCAGCTAACTGGTCCTCTGACCGCACGTAAGTAAGTCCAATGGTGCCATCTTCTAACTTCTCTTTTATGAAGTGTCTATCTACTTCCACGTGCTTGGTCCTGTCGTGTTGCACTGGATTCTCAGAAATGCTGATCGCGGCCTTATTGTCACATCTCAATTGCCCGGGGCTATTTGGAATCATTCCAATCTCGGTCATTAGTTTCCTTAGCCAAATGATTTCTGTCACTACCTTCGCGATACCTCTAAATTCAGCTTCAGCACTCGAGAGGGCCACAACTCTCTGCTTCTTGCTCCTCCAAGTGACTACATTTCCTCCAACAAGGGTGAAGAACCCTGAGGTGGACCTCCTATCATTTGGGTTCCCTGCCCAATCAGCGTCTGTGTATGCTTCAATATTCAAGTGTCCATGTCTTCCAAACATGATTCCACACCCAATAGAGCCCTTTAAGTACCGAATTATTCTCATAACTGCCTCCATGTGACCTTTTTGAGGCTTGTGCATGAACTGACTTACTATCCCAACAGCATAGGCTATGTCAGGTCTAGTATGAGACAAATATATCAACTTTCCCACCAATCGTTGATACCTGTCCTTATCAGCTAGCTCTTCCTCTTCTTGTACCCTGAGCCTGTGATTAACTTGGATGGGGGTGTGAACAGGCTTGCAATCCAACATCCCAACTTCAGCCAAAAGATCAAGGACATATTTTCTCTGTGAGATGAAGATCCCTTGCTTTGATCTCATAACTTCAATCCCTAGAAAGTACTTTAAGCCTCCTAAGTCCTTCATTTCAAATTCTCTGAACAGATTTCTTTTGAGTTGCTCCATCTCCTCCTTATCGTTTCCTATGATAATCATATCGTCCACATAGATAATTAGGCATGTAACCAAGTTACCCCTGTTCTTTAGAAACAAAGTATGGTCTGAATTATTTTGCCTGTACCCATATGCCTTCATGGCAGCTGTGAACCTCCCAAACCATGCCCGAGGTGATTGCTTAAGCCCATACAACGCCTTTCGGAGTCTGCAAACTTCATTCTTTCCAAAGCAATCAGAGAAGCCAGGAGGAGCTTCCATATATACCTCTTCTAACAACTCCCCATGGAGAAATGCATTCTTCACATCAAATTGGTGCAGTGGCCAATTCTGATTGGCTGCGATGGAGAGAAGAACTCGTACTGTGTCAATCTTTGCCACAGGGGAAAAAGTCTCAGAGTAGTCGATCCCGTATGTTTGGGTGTATCCCTTGGCTACAAGTCGTGCTTTGTATCTCTCCACAGTTCCATCTGCCTTATACTTGATGGTGAACACCCACTTGCACCCTACTGGTTTGGTGTGTTGGGGTAGTTTACATTTTTCCCAAGTATTGTTCTTCGCCAAAGCCTCCATCTCTATTAGCATGGCTTTTCTCCATTCATCCACTTCCATGGCTTCCTGAGCCGTTCTCGGGATCTGTTCTGTGTAAAGATTTCCCACAAAAGCTCTTGCCTTCTCAGTCATGCTGCCTTTCACCATATTCCCCACAGGGTATCTAGAAGACCGTGGGTTCTGATCAGGGGAATATCGGTTTGGAGGAACCCCCCTGGTACTCCTTGGTGGCAAGGTGTACCTGCTGTTGTCTGTGTTATCTGAAACAGGGTTAACTGCATCTGGAATATCATCAAATTCAGAGATTGAATGAGAAGGAACTAGGGTAGTTACCTCGTTTTGGACATCATGCGGAGGAGTATGATTGGAGGTGGTACTGAGCTCGTTGTTGGTGGGGTCGGGATTGGACTGAGACGGTAGACTTAGATCAAATACCGGTTCACTCAGCCAGCATAAAGAGTCACTCGAATGCTCCCCCTGAGAGCTATGCTGGTTCTGAAAGAAATATTCGGTCTCGAGGAACTGGCAATCCATAGTAACGTGTATACGGCGTGTCACAGTGTTGTAGCATCGATATCCTTTCTGATGGGGTGCATACCCGATGAAAACACACTTCACAGCACAAGGATCTAACTTAGTCCTCTCGTGTTTCG
Source organism: Lantana camara (assembly GCA_037501455.1). Lineage (NCBI taxonomy): Eukaryota > Viridiplantae > Streptophyta > Magnoliopsida > Lamiales > Verbenaceae > Lantana > Lantana camara. The sequence continues at coordinate 3,031,911 of CM074865.1, forward strand.
GAACATGGACAAATACCGAGCAACCGAAGACCCGGGGAGGCAAAGTCAGTGCCGGAGGGACAGATACTTGTGTTTGGAAAACAGAGAGGGGCGTTTGGTGGTTAAGGATCCTGGTGGGTAATCTGTTTGTGAGATAGGCCGCGGTGGCAACAGCATCAGGCCAGAAATGATTTGGGACATGAGATTCGGTTAAGAGGGCTCTGGTCATGTCAAGGAGAGTTCTGTTTTTCCTTTCGGCAACGCCATTTTGTTGAGGTGTGTTTGGGCAGGAGGTTTGGTGGATAAGGCCCTGTTGGTTGGCAAAATTACTCATTTGTTGATTCACAAATTCACGACCATTATCAGATCTCAGCACTTTAATTTTCTGGTTATATTGAGTCTGAACCATGTTGAAGAAAGTAACAAATGTGTCAAAGACATCTGATTTGTGCCGAAGGAAATATACCCAAGACATGCGAGAGTAATCATCAATAAACAGCACGAAATACCGAAACTGATTCTGATTAGTAACCGGGGCTGGTCCCCAAATATCTGAATGAACAAGAGAAAAAACTGAAGAAACCCGAGTGTTTGTGGGTTTAAATGAAGTTCTATGGCTCTTTGCAACGGAACAAGTTTCACAAGATAAATTTAAATGCTGAGTATTCTGAAACAAGGTGGGAAACAACATTCTAAGATACCCAATCGAGGGATGTCCAAGACGCCGATGCCAAAGCCAGATTTGTGTCTCAGCAGTGCCTTTTGATAGAAATGCCCGAGAAGGTTGATCCAGCTCATCCACATAATAAAGTCCATCCCGCTCAGTACCACGCCCAATTATCTCCTTCGTATGAATGTCCTGTAACAAGTAGAAACGAGGATAGATCAGAACCGCACAATTCAATTCACTTGTCACATGACTCAAGGATAGCAATTTACAGGACAAAGATGGAACATAAAGACAATTCCTCAGTTTCAAACGGGGTGATATAGTAACCGTCCCCTCCCCTCTAACTTCTACAAATTCCCCATTAGCAGTTTGTATATGAGAATTTTTTGGTTTCATGGGTTCAAGCATATCAGAGGGGTCAAAAGTCATCGTATCTGTTGCCCCGCAATCAAAAATCCACTGTGACATTTTTGGGGGTTTTTTGGTGTGAATCTTTACAAATAGAGGGGTCATAGTGCAAACTAGCAGAACTATGGGGCTGATTTGTAAATAGGGATAATGAGGGGGTTGGACTTTTAATAAAATTAGGGTTTGAGTCAAAGGACTCAAACCCTTTACCTCTCTCCAGTGATTGAGGGCCGCAGCCACTGTGAGGAGTGGTGATGGCGACGGCGAGGTTCGCCCGTCGTCCGCCGGTCGCCGTCCCCGGCATTGATGCAGTCCCTCCGGAGTCTCTCGCCTGTACACCGGAAAGGGTCTCTTCTCCCCCTGTTTCCGATCGTCTTCCTCTACCATCTGAGACGGCGGCGGTATTGACGTGCCGCTGTCCTCCTCCGGTTGTCGATCTCCCTTTCTCTTTCTTGTTTCCGACCCACCAGTCGGGATACCCTATCAGCTCAAAACAACCCTCCTTCGTGTGCCCTGGTTTTCCACAGTAGGAGCATTCAAGCTCCGATTTATCCTCCGGTGGTGGAAAACGTTTGATGGCGCCGTCGGACCTCCTGTTGCTCTCTAATTTCCGACCATTCTTGCCGCTTCTCACGACTAGGCCGGCTCCGACACCCTGTGATGAGAACTCCCCTTCGCCATTGGTCGCCGTCGATAGGATCTGAAGACGGGCAGCCTCCCTCCGGATAGTGGCGTAGGCGGATTCTACTGAGGGTTTGGTATCCAATTTCAGTAGGTCCCGTCTAATTGAGTCGTATTTATCGTCAATTCCGGTAAGGAGCTGATAGAGTCTCTGTTCTTGTTGGAGTTTGTTGAAGGCAGCGATATATTCGGTGCACTTCATCGGGTTGGGTTGCTTACGGTCAATAGCCATCCAAATGGCTTGTAGTTTTCCCCAGAATTCCTCTAGGCTGTCAGAATTTTGTTTCAGTGTGTTTGCCCTCCGGTGTAGATCGAACAATTGAAGGGGATCAGTACCGCTGCCGTAAGTGGTGGCAAGGCCGTCCCAGAGCTCCTTTGCCGTTGGGTATTGGAGTACGTTTGTTATTAAACTTGGTTCCATGTTTTGGATTATCCAAGTGAATATCCGTTGATCCAGTTGCTCCCACTGATCATAGGAGGCGTCTGTTGTTTCGGGTGCTGGCGGGTTGCCGGTGATGTGTGATCGGCCGCCTCTCCCACCGATTGCCATCTTCATTATCCGGGCCCATACCGGATAGTTTTCGCTGTTAAGTTTGATGCCAATCGAGAGATTCTCGGAATTGGTCATCGAGAAGGTTGAAATTTGGGTGCTGAGTTCTTGGTTTGTTTCTGTTGACATGGTTTGTTTGATGCCAACGATGTTTTGAGAAGGGTTTTAGGACGATGATGAAAAATCTGAGTCCCTAGGATTAACGCTGCTTTGATACCATGTTAGATTGTAGATATTGAGAAAAGAATTCATTGTGTTCATTCTCATCATGTTACAGGAGACCTAGTATTTATCATAAAGAATCCCTACAAGTCAGGGATCCAACAAATCAAATATTTAAGGTAACAGAATTATCTCCTAATTATCCGTATTTCCTAACATCTTCAACGCACAAAATTCTTGCAAACGCGCACTCAGTCATCCTTAGCACATTGGGACGCAATACTCAGAAGAGCACACTAAGTTCTCGTAAACACACACTCAATTCCTCGGCGCACTCGTACTCAATTCTCACCCAAATGTAATGGACAATTTAATTTATTAGACGCTTTGAGGCGTTCCGAAGCTCAATTTTTTAACTCAACTCAAAGATAAACGGTGATATGGATATCACAAGAGGTAAATTGAATAAGAAAAGCTCAGTGAAGTGGTAACTGTCATTAGACATGAATGGCAAGCAACTGCTGATGAATGTCATTACACACATACAAATAATTGCCCTCACACACACATATTTTTATCAAATAGTGCCCTATTTACAAGCATATCTACCAACACATCTTAGTGTATAAAAACCTTCACATATCTTCAGCACCCTTTTAGTCATCTGCCCTGTGGCTCATCACTTTGAATTCTCACCTCAATCTCACGCAGTGGCATTCTGAAATCAAGCAAGAAAACTTTCAGATGTGAAGACATTAAACAAGATCAGGGCATTAAAGGTTCTCAACATATTTCTGCAAGAAAACTTTGATTTCTGATGTGAAAGACTCATTAGTCTAATCTAAGTGATGAATTTCCTGCCTTTTCAGTTCATAATTTTGTTGGGGAATTAGAATTTCGATTTATGATAGGCAAGTTACTAAGGGCTTCAAATCCTTAAGCAGCAGTCAATCCACCTAATGCTCGTGTTGTTTAAGAGGGTGTTCGGCTAAGCTTAATTTAAATACCTTATAAGCTCAAACATCTTATAGGATGTTTTTGGAGCTTATAAGATGTTGGATCTTGTTTTAATAATAAGATCCCATAGTGTTCCGATAAAACATGATCATGGACTCAGCCAAATACCCTCTAAGATCAATCGAATCATTCTTTCAAACAAGGATGCTTCAATTCAAATGCAACCCATAGAAGAATTCAATATGATAGAAGTTCTACCACTCCAATGAGGGATTTTGGGCATTGATCCTGTTGTAAAATTGAGTAAATCTTCTTCTACCAGCTGGCTTTGGCTTCACTGATTTCTTCCGAAGGCCAAATATTTCCTGCACCAGAGGTACACGAACAATCACCAGCTTCCACGCCAAGAACCAGCCTAAACAGATCACACACAGAAGAACAAAAGACGATTCATTAGGCAAAATTTCACCAACCCCAGATGAAATAAAGTTCAGAAAAGTCCTAATTGCAGCATATCAAGATCCCATATATTCAAAATATTAAGCCAAGTCGCACAAAACCCATCAATCAAGTAAAAGTTCAGCAATCCAGATTAAGAAGCTCGATTTTTTTACAGAACACAAAAAAAAAAAAAAAAAGTACCAAATTTGAACCAAATTTCAACAGCCCAGACGAAGAACGAGGCACAAGAAGCACGGTGAAGGCAGATTTCCACAACCCACATCAACAAACTCAAAGAAATTCATCTAAAATCGACAGAAACACGGAAAACATGATAAATACCACAACAATCTAGTCACACATAAACACTTTATATACAATATGTGCATCCATGAAAGCGAAAAAACTGACCTAACAAGAGCAAGGAGAAGGTAAATAGAACAGCAAGAAAGGGAGGAAAAGAAACGTGAAGTAATCCCAATAGGAGACAGAGATTAATTCGTCGGAAAAAGACTCCATTTTTTTTTTCTGGTAGAACCTAAGAAAGGCGTCGGCATTAGCTGACCTGAAGCATTAAAAATAGAAGCACACACAAACGCTACTATACATGTCGCTTTTCAAATTTCTCTCCAATTAAATCGAATAAGAAAAACAACTTGCTCCCCTATTAGGATTGTTTTGTCAGTTTTCTATCTGAACTTTTAAATATTACTATAAATTATCATATGCAATTTATAAAAGTTTTTAAAATTTCATTTCGATGTTAATACATGGTTCATTTCAAACGAAATTAACAATTTTCGATGAAAAATAAGTTAGGTGTTAACACACCTAAATAGTTGAGACGATAATATAAAAATTTTACAAAATGCACATGATAATTTGAAATTTTTTATAAAATATAAATGATAATTTGAAACATTTAAAATTTTAAATAAGAAATTAAAAGAATAATTTTAGCATAGAGATTAGAGGCTCAATTGTTTTTTTCTTCAAAATGAAAATCTGCTTTTACAATTTTAAATCGAGTTGCAGATTTAAATTAATTGAACATTTTTATATACGATTTATTTGTATTTTTTTCTCTCAAATATCACATTGCGTGGAATCTATAACTTTTTTTTTTTGAAACAAAACAAGAAGAAGAAGAGCTATCACATTCAACTAGCATCTTCCTCGAGAACACAAATAACATCATCAGGGAGCTCTGAGTCCCCGTCACTCGAAGTCAAAGCTAATCTCGCCAGCTTATGCGCAAGGTAATTCCCTTCTCTTCGAACGAATGAGAGGCCAACCTCCTAAACATGAAAAAGAATATGATGGATATCCCCAATGATAGTCACCAGACTAGAGAAGTCCTGCTCCACCCCACTTAATTTATGGATTAAGGATAAGCAATCCCCTTCAATTATAATTCTGTTAAACCCCTACTTCTAGCGAGTTTTGCAGCTTCCAACACAGCCAATGTTTCAGCCAACTCTGGTTCTGGAGTTACAGATTTTCGCATGCTCTTCTAGCAAACACATTTCCCTAAATGGTCTCGAACTACAATCCCCAATCCCATAGCACATTCTTCAGCAAATACAACGCCATCTACATTCATTTTGAGTATCCCCTCACTTGGTCTTTGCCAACTGTTGGTGAAAAAGTGATGTTCTGGAGGAACTTCAGCCCTATAGCTTGTCAACGCAGCCATGTAGAAGTTATTAGCAAACTCAAACAGTTCAGCCGGGTCCAATCCCCCATCTTCCGCCCATTTTCGGTTTCTGTTTTGCCATAGCGACAACGTGAAAACGGCGAATCGATTACCCTCATCTATCGAGAGCTTCGCAATAAACAATCTACACCAATCCTCAATATTCCCCGGCCATCTGGAAATAACGCTCCAAGGGAAATTTGAAAGAGCCCAGAATTGTCGCGCTACGGGGCACCAGAGGAACACGTGTTCGGCACTTTCGAATTCCTCTTTGCACCAGGCTGCCCCTTGGATACGTCGTCCATGAAGATTCAGGCTTGTAGAAAGACAATCACGACATAACCTCCACAAGAATACTTGGACCTTAGGCGCCACTTTTCGGCCCCAAATAAAACTCCATTTCTTTCGTTCTGAGGTCTGTCCCGCATTCGTTGCTGAAATAAATTCTTTTCTCGCCACCTCATAATCGCTTCTAACACTGAATCTTCCGGATTTGTTAAAATGCCACACCTTTCGATCCACATTTGCCGATGACCCCAAAGGAATGGAAAGAATGTCATTAGCATCAGTTTCTAAAAAAGAATCACGTACTAAAGCCTCATCCCACAATCCTTCTTAATTGGGAGAATAATTGCGCCACATACACCAGGTTATATGTTCCTCCCGACCGAAACAATGGACGGAAATAGGAAGACCTAGGAATCCACTTATCGTCCCAAATGTTGATGCACGATCCATTCCCAACTCTCCAGCGGACCCCGGTCTCCAGTAGCCTCCTCACGTACATGATACTTCTCCACCTCAGAGATGGTCTACAACCCAATTTGACTGAAAAGAAATCCTCCCCCTGAAAGTATCGAGCTCTAAGCAGCCGGGACAAAAGACTATTCGGCTCCGTGATCAGCCGCCAACCCTGTTTTGCTAGAAGAGCCATATTAAAAGCTTTCAAATTCCGAAAGCGCATCCCGCCCTCATTCTTTGGTGAGCACATTTTTTCCCAACTAATCCAGTGGATCTTATTTCCCGAGGATCCATTCTGTTGAATAAGGAAAACAAGAAGTTAGGGATTCTAGTTACGTAAATATGTAGGATTATTTCTTTCCTTATTTCTAGCTTAGGGTTTGTTGTATAGCTTCTTTATATACACTTCTTGTATCGGTTTGTTTACAGAATAATAAAAAATACATAAAACTTTTCCCCCAATCATGGTGTTCTTTATAGCAAACATGGTATCAGAGCGGGTTTCAATCCATTAATAGGATTCGATTCCTTGCTCATCATCTACCGTACCTATCTCGGCCATGGCCGAACCAACCGATAGCGGATCCAACACCGGCACGGGATCTCCAGCAGCAGAATCCCTAGCCACCCAATTAGCCAGTATATTGCAGAACCTACAACCCCAAACAGAACAAACTCAATCACATGTACAACAAACAGTATCAATCAGCATTAAATTAAATCAAACGAATTACTCCCTATGGGCTCGTTTGATGCGAATGGCAATCGGAGGTAGAGGGAGGCTGAGCCACATCACGGGAACCCCTTCACCACCGGCGCCAGACCAACCAGGGTACCAGAAGTGGGAGCAGGTTGATTTAGTAGTCTGTTCATGGCTTCTAGAAAATATGGAACCGGATCTCATAACAAATTACGCCGAATACCCAACGGCAAAGGCGTTATGGGACGCACTAAAGGCAACATACAACGAAGGAAGTGATGGACTTCAGATCTTTGACCTCACGGTCAAAGCCAATAATCTCAAGCAAGGGATGGACAGTATAGAGCAGTATTACAGTAATATCCAACGAATTTGGAGAGAAATTGAAATCCGACAACCAAACCCCATGGTTCATGAAGAAGATATCGCCACTTTTAATCGGTTGAGGTCGGAAACCAGATTATTTCAATTTCTCGCCGGGGTCGATGACAAATTCGACCCTGAGAGGAGAGATCTGCTCAAAGAGAATCCCTTACCAACTGTTGAGAAGGCGTATGCTGCAATCAGAAGAGAAGGAGCACGCCGGGGGATTATGGGAGAGAGCCCATCACCGGCGTCAGCCTCAGGCATAGGGGCCGGCCTCATTGCTCGGAATCAACCGAGAGGAGATCAGTTAAGAGGAGAAACAAGAGCACCATGGACTGTCGCCAAACCCCGGTCAGAGCCTCTGAAAAAATCCCCGGCATCATCACGCCGGGGTGACAACCTTAGTCACGGTACGTCGGGACGGGAGGCCATACAGTGTGAGAAGTGTGGCCGGCGAAACCACAGCAAAAAGGAGTGTTACGAGATTGTGGGTTTCCCGGAGGGGTGGCGTAGCCAGCGCCGAGACCGGGTCACGATGAGCTACGGGGCGGCGAACATGGCGGACGGAGGTGTCGCCACAGAAGGGAAGAGCAGCGGCGAAATGGGAGAGCAGACAAAGGGAACAGATACTGCGGAGGAAAGAAATGGAAAGGGGCATGCGTATCTAGGTATGGGGATGGGTGGTATGAAATACCAACCCTACCCCTCCACTTTCCCCTCTAATTGTCAATTAAATTTCCCTTTAATTAATTCCCAATTCAATAACTCTTGTCCTGATGCTTTGGAGTTGCCGTCGGTAAAGGAATATAATTCTTATGTTAGTCATAGCAAAATTCCCATGCAATTTAATGCTTATGTCAATGATGTCCCCTCACGTATTAATTCCCATGATAGTGATGTTCCCCTATGTATTAATTCCCATGATAGTAAAATTGGCCAGATAGGTTCAACTTTGAAAATTAGTACAGTTCAGCATAGTAAGGAAAATCGGTGGCTATTTGACTGCGGTGCCTCTAATACGATGACGTATGATCGGACAGATCTGCTCACTTGCACAGATCCCAAGATAACATCTATTCAGAGCGCAAACGGGGATATTTCTCCTGTTTATGGATCCGGCACTGTTTCTTTATCTCCTGATATACAACTCGAAAATTGTCTCTATGTGCCTAGTTTGTCATGCAAGTTGCTTTCAATTAGCCATGTTACAAAGGAGCTGAATTGTGTGATGCTGATATTTCCCACTTTCTGTTTGTTACAGGATATTCAGTCGGGGAGAGTGATTGGGCGTGGTACTGAAAGAGGAGGACTGTACTATGTCGATGAGGTGGCTCAACAGGGAACTGCAGCGCTTGCTCACGGGACAGTGGACCGCCAACAGTGGCTCTGGCACCGTCGTTTGGGTCACCCCTCCCCAGGGTATCTCCAGTTGTTATTTCCTCAGTTTTTTTCTAAAGACAATAAATTTTCTTGCGAAACATGTAGATTTGCTAAGAGTCATAGGCAGTCATACTCTGTTTCTAGTTCTCGGGCTAAGTCTGTGTTCTCTTTAGTTCATTCTGATGTATGGGGACCTGCCCCAAACACTGGTTGGAATCACGACTTTAAATACTTTGTTCTTTTTATTGATGATTGTTCCAGAATGACGTGGGTATATTTTTTGAGAAATAAATCTGATGTTCCCTTGAAATTTATGGAATTCTATCATATGATCCACAGACAGTATCACTCAAACATACAAGTCCTTAGGTCTGATAATGGGGGGGAGTACATGAGCTCTGGTCTTGCACAGTTCTTTCGAGAAAATGGGATAATTCACCAAACCTCGTGTCCCCACACCCCTCAGCAGAATGGGGTTGCTGAGAGAAAGAACCGTCAGCTCTTAGAGATGTCTAGATCCCTCCTAATTGAATCAAGCTGTCCCCAATCTTTTTGGCCCGAAGCTGTGGCTACCTCTGTTTACCTAGCCAACCGTCTTCCCACTAAAACACTTAACTTTGATACCCCGTTAAAGTGTTTGGCTAGTCAGGTCAGTATTCCCTCCATTCTAGCTCTACCTCCCCGGGTTTTTGGGTGCTCTGTCTTTGTCCACATTCCCAAAGTTCATCGTACAAAGCTTGACCCGTGCTCTGTTAAGTGTGTCTTCGTCGGGTATGGGGTGCATCAGAAGGGGTACAGGTGTTATCATCCACCCACCCGACGAATGTATACCACCATGGATTGCGAATTTGTTGAAACAGAATATTTTTTTGCCTTCCCACGCAGTGGTCAGGGGGAGATGAGACAGCAGGACCCACTGAGTGGGGTGCCATCAGCCTCTTGGCCGGACATAGTCCTAACAGAGCAAGTAGGCGGAACCACCGAGCCACCACCTCCTATAGTACAGTCCTCCACTCCTTCCACGGAGCCCGTCACCCCGGCGAATAATCCTGAGGTACGTGACCATAATTGTGACAGTATTTCTCCAATTCCTTATGATCCTAACAGTGCAGGGAATAGTGAGGGACAGGGGGAGAATGAGACACAAAACAGTGAAAGGGAAGTAAGTGGAGAAGTAGCGGAGAGGTATGTGTTACCCCCGAGGGCAAATAGAGGGGTCCCCCCAAAACGCTATGAGCCAGAGCACACAGGACGAACTTCGAGATACCCCATAGTCAATATGGTCAGGGGGTGCTTATCCGTACAGGCTCGTGCATATACTGCAGCACTCCATGCTGACAGAGTCCCAAGTAAAGTGGAAGAAGCTCTAGCAGATAAAAAATGGGTTCAGGCAATGGAAACAGAAATAGAGGCACTGAAAAAAAACAATACATGGGAAAAGTGCATACTTCCTCAGGGAAAAAAGGTCGTAGGATGTCGGTGGGTTTATACAGTAAAGCGCCGAGCAGATGGGAGCATTGAGAGATATAAAGCAAGGTTGGTGGCGAAAGGATACACACAGACTTATGGCATCGATTACTCAGAAACTTTCTCCCCCGTGGCGAAGATTGACACAATCAGAGTGTTGTTCTCGGTAGCAGCTAACCGAGACTGGGAGTTACACCAATTTGATGTCAAGAATGCTTTTTTACATGGAGACCTTAAGGAGGAGGTGTATATGGCACCTCCACCAGGATTTATAGGGGGTTTCAGGGACAGCGAAGTGTGCAGGTTAAAAAAGGCTCTATACGGGTTGAAACAGTCACCCAGAGCGTGGTTTGGAAGGTTCTCAGCAGCTATGAAGAAGTATGGTTATCACCAGAGTAATTCAGATCACACACTTTTCATCAAGAGGAAGGATGGGCTTGTAACGTGTCTCATTATTTATGTGGATGATATGATTATCACAGGAGACGACACAGACGAGATCTCTCAGCTGAGAGAAAACTTGTTTAGGGAGTTCGAGATGAAGGACCTCGGGAGGTTGAAATATTTTCTCGGGATTGAAGTGATGAGGTCCAAGAAAGGCATATACATCTCACAACGGAAGTTTATCCTTGATTTACTAGCCGAGACAGGTTTATTGGAGTGTCGACCAGCAGACACTCCCATGATGGTTAATCATGGGTTAAGAATAGTAGAAGGAGCACAAGAGACAGATAAGGCACAGTATCAGCACTTGGTGGGAAAGTTGATCTACTTATCCCATACACGACCCGATATAGCCTATGCAGTGGGGGTGCTAAGTCAGTTCATGCACCAGCCGCAGAAGGAACACTTAGATGCAGCCATTAGGGTTTGTCGATACCTGAAAGGGTGTCCAGGGCAAGGAGTTATGTTCCAAAAGAACGGACACCTGAACATTGAGGCTTACACAGATGCTGATTGGGCTGGAAGCCCAGGGGATCGGAGGTCTACCTCTGGTTACTTTGCTCTTGTCGGAGGAAACGTGGTGACCTGGCGAAGTAAGAAGCAGAAGGTGGTTGCACTTTCGAGTGCAGAGGCAGAATTCAGAGGGATTGCTCGAGGGGTGGCAGAAGTTCTTTGGCTGAGAAAAGTGCTTGCAGAAATTGGCATTCCAATGACTAAGGCCTGTAATCTCATGTGTGACAATCGGGCTGCCATCAGTATATCCGAGAATCCTGTGCAGCATGATCGTACCAAACATGTAGAGGTGGACCGACACTTCATTAAAGAAAAGATCGAGGAAGGAATAATCAAGTTACCGTTTGTGAGATCAGAAGATCAATTAGCAGATATATTGACGAAGGCAGTTAATGGTAGGATTTTTGGGGAAGTTTTGAACAAGTTGCACATCAGAGATCCAATGGTACAACTTGAGGGGGAGTGTTGAATAAGGAAAACAAGAAGTTAGGGATTCTAGTTACGTAAATATGTAGGATTATTTCTTTCCTTATTTCTAGCTTAGGGTTTGTTGTATAGCTTCTTTATATACACTTCTTGTATCGGTTTGTTTACAGAATAATAAAAAATACATAAAACTTTTCCCCCAATCATGGTGTTCTTTATAGCAAACACATTCCACCAGAAAGAAGCCATCATAAAAGAAATTACCCCAAGAAGAGTATCTGGTTGTTTAATCTCATTTAATTTCAGTTAACTTTTCTATTTTTTTGCACAAAAACAATTCATGCTTACTTTGTAGATAAAAATACAAAGGAGCATTCAACTTTCAATGACTATATTTAAAAAAAAAAAACTTTTAATGACTAATTGAAAATATTTATGTAATGATTAACAATATTAGTAATTATTAAATTAATAAAAAAAAATTATAGTCAATGAAAAATCGAAAATATTTATATAATAATTAGAAATATTATATTTATTAAATTAATAAATAATTTGTATTTAATGATTAATTTTTTTTTTGGTAAAAATTTAATGATTAATTAGTTGTAAATATTATATAATATCAGAAATAAGATCCTAATATTTTTTTATAATAACAAAAAGATCCCTAACTTTTATGAATTTTATAATACAGCCCCTGGGCTATTCTGGTCATTTTAAAAAAATAATAAAATATTTAGTATTTTTAAAAGAACAGGTCAAAAATCTGACGGAACCTTAATGGTCGTCAGGGATCTCTAACGGAATCAAACCTTAGGGACTACAATGTAAAATCCAGAAGAATAGGAACCGACTTGTAATTAGGCCTAACCTGAGGATACTCAGATGTAATTCTCCATTTTTAAAATCCACATACTTCAAAATTTTTCGATTTTAGTCCATGATTTAGTGAATGGAAACTTTTATCACATATGATCCATCGATATTATTTCTATTTAGTGTTAAACAGCTTAATCAAGTAATGTGCCCCTTTCTGAAAGCAATAATTGTTTCTTCATCTTCGTTCAACTAGTTATCCACCACATATTAGACAATCGAATGACATCACCCTAGGATTCATTTCCTTCAGCTACATTATTATAACAAAGGTAATAATATAAAATGAAATGCCTTTATTTAATAAAGTCGCGACAGAAATAATAATATAAAATGAAAAGCCTTTCTTTATATATATAATATTTAATGAAAAGCCTTTCTTGAATAAAATCGCAACAAAGGTAATAATATAAAATGAAAGTTACACCACAAAGGCAGACATATAAAATGAAAGTCTTTCTTTTTATAAAGTTACACCACAAAGGCAGTCATATAAAATGAAAGTCCTGACTGCCTTTGTTGTGTGTAATGATAATTGGACGGTAACAATTAAATAATAACTTAGAAATTTTAAAGATATTTAATAAATTAAAAGACAATATATATTAATATATTGAAGTAAAGGTTAATCATCCTATTAAAATATAAAATACTATGCTAACCACTTGTAATTCATCATTTTTACTTTATTTGATTTTGTATAATGTACTTAATGATTTATTCTTCATTTTTTTCCCACTAAATTTAATGTGTATTTTCCTTTTTGCTTATACAAATGCAAATATTAGACTTCTCCTTTTGCTCTACTTTCTTCATAGATTAATATTGTTTAAAAGGTGAATGTGTTTTTTGCCCGATAAATTAGAATGCATATAAAATTTGCATTGCTACTAAATTTTAAGCTATTCTATATTAATTTAATAAAACTAATTTTATATAAATATGTACTTTAAGAAATTGCATACGAAATATCTACTTTTAATATTATATTAAAACAACAAACATATATATTTATAAAGGAAACAAAACGCAAGAGCTTACTTGATATCTTCAAAATACATTATAAAAAAATAGGTTATCGTTGTTAAGTCTTGAATTCTTGCTCCGTTGAGATTCTTTTTAAGTATGTTTTGCCTGACTTTGAAGCTTATTTAGATTTAATGATCTTTTGTATGTGTTTTAACCCTAAGAGTAGACGACGGGACAAAACGGAGCATATTCATCACTTTTGAGCATTAAACGAATGATCTATAGCCTTTGAAGTGTAGAATTGCCGCTGTAAAGGATCCAAGGGTGTGGATTCTAGCAGTTCATTTTATCCACACCCGTGGATTTGAGGCAGGGATTGCCAAAATTCTTGTCCAAAATCTACGGCCGTGGATTTTTCTGTTCAATTGAACCCACGACCGTGGATGTTATGAGAAAACGTTGATGCAATTTTATGATCCACGGGCGTGGATATTTTTGCCCTTGTAAATCCACGGCCGTGGATTGCCTTCAGAAACGAGACTTTCCATGTTTATAAGAGAATTTCTGGGGCATTCGAAAGGTCTTGTCTGGGGAACCCTAATTGGAAACAAGGAGAGCTGAGAATGAAGTTTTGAGGGTCACCATTCCATTCCTAGACTCCATGAAGATTAATCGAAGAATTGTTTGAAAGTACCTTCCCTTTTATTGTTTTCCTAGTTAATTTAGCCTAGTGTCTTATTTCCTAATTGAAAGTTATGTTGAGACCTTAAATCTTGTAGAGAAGCAATTGTTAAATGCTTGTTCTTAATTTCAATTAATGAATATTGTTCTCTAATATGTTATCACTTTTGTTATATGCTTGATTTGATTGATATGAGTAGCTAAATTTCTTAGGGTTAAGGGGATGATGAATAGTGTAGGCTAGATGTTTGATAAAATACCCAAGAGACTAGAATTGATTTTTATGTTTGGAAAATGTTTTATTACTACAATCTTAAGCTTGGCCAACTTAATTTTGATCTTAAAAGTTAAAACCACTTGTGAATTGAAAGATTAACTAGTGGTTGGGTAAATTTTCCTAACACTTAATTACCACTTTTAAAGAGATTTAACTTGGTCTTGAGCTACCTAGCAATTAATTGACATTGCCAAGCCGCTATTAATTCATTGTTTCAACCTTATTTACTTGGCTCGAGCATTGTATTGCTGATCACGAGAGCGACATCGATCTTGCCTGAATACACGCTTTTGACTTCGAAAGAAGCTTAAGTATAAATTAATGGTTGGATAGTAAAGATCATTCTAATTGATTGAGCATTAATCGTTACTTGGCTCATACAAGCATCATCCCCTAGTCATCTTAATCCCTTGAATTCTACTTGAGTTACTTAATTAAGTTTCTACCTAAGAATTTGTGCTTGTTTAATTGTCTCATTAGTTTAATGTGTGCTCTTAGTAATCGTTTTCATTTTAAGTGTTTCGGTCTATAGATTAACGAATACACACGGTAATTGACCTTAATTTTCCCTTCCTCGAGGTTCGAACCCTATGTGTACTACATCAACGTAGCTTGCACTTGGGCTTTTATTAAAACTAATTTCACAACAACAATCATGCACTTTTCAAGTGTAAGGAGGTGGAAGTCTTATTAGGTATATAACCACTCTACATTTTTTCTAGTGTAACAAACAATGATTGGTGTAGAAAAAGTTTACGTTGTAGTTTCAATTGTAGTAACAACACGCTGGAAAGCTCTTTCATCGGGATGGGTCAAGTTGAACACGGATGGTAGTTTCTTGGTGACGAAAAGCATGGCATCTGCCGAAAGAGTGGTGAGAGACGTAGATGGTAATTGGTTGGTGGTGTTTGCCATCAATTTTGGTGTTAGAGATATCCTTATGGCGGAACCAATAGGATCGAGGGAAGGTTTGAGCATCGCTTGGGAATGGCGATATGAGAAAATTGAGGTTGAATACGACTAAAATCTGCTAACACTGAAGAGCATCCACTTGGACACGTGATTGAAGATTGCGGCTTCTTTATCAGGCGGCCCTGGTACTGTAGCTTTGATCACATTGGGAGGAACTGCCTTGTTAATAAGTTGGCGAGGGTTAACCAACGCATGGTTGATGGTAGAAAGGTTTGGGATTACCGGCCAGAAGAACTCGAGCTCGAGATGAAGGCGATAGACAACTAGTTTTTATTGTGTTGGTTGCGCCAAAAAAAGAAAAAAAGAAATTTAATAAGAGAATGAACCATCACCAATGATATATATATATATATCAAAATAAAAAAAATTCTGGAATGCTTTTGCACAATATCTAAACATAAAGGGATAATTACGAACTGCCCCCTGAGGTTTGGCGATATTACAGATTACCCCCTGAGGTTTGAGAAATTACGAATTCCCCCCTGACCTTTACACACTCTCTCACAAATTTCAGCGCCGTTAATCACGCTGTTAAAATTCAAATTTATATTCCAGAAATACCCTCAGGGGGTATATTGTAATTTTATTTAGAATTTAATTAATGATATAATTGTAATATTAGTTAATTTTGGATTTTTTGTATCTAAAAAGTTGTTATTTAATTTAATATTTAATATTTTATCTATAAATATAAATTGAATTAGATATTTCATGCATATTTATTTGTATAAAATATGATAAGTTATAAATTCTCTTTTATATTTACATCTTAGTTTTAAATATATTTTGTACAAGCCCATTTAAAATAATTTATTTGCAATTATAACAAATTTTCCCTCAAAACAAAAATTCATATAAAAAAATCACACATTTATCAATTAATGCGTTATCAAAAAAAATTCTCAAAATTAAAAATCATAACAAACACACCAATATCAATAAATCATTAGTAAATTCACACAAATATCCGTCGGAGTCATTTACACAATTATTTTAAAAGTTGAATATGCATGGGATCAATATCTATAGAAAAATATTAGGTATACATAAACTCTAGGTATGATATTAGTCTATCATAAAAATATTAAAATTTCATTAAGTAGTTCATTGAAAAAAAAATGTTAGGTAGACAAAAACTTCAAGTGCTTACATCAAACCCCCTAAGAATTTCAGTTCTTGCATTAATCCCCTTACCTTTGGCTCTTAATTACATATACCCCTTTGAGTTTTAACATATTAGGGGCAAAATAGTAAATTTCATACATTCCATTAAGTTTAACGGAGGAGATAACGATCCAGGGGGGGAGTTCGTAATTTCTCAAATCTCAGTGGATAATCTGTAATATCGTCAAACCTCAGGGGGTTGTTCGTAATTATCCCAAATATAAATAAGCCATGAAAATGAATGTCATGCTCAACACTTTATTAGATTAAAATTCAAAGCAAATGCTTATTAATTTGGTGATAAAATTTTGAAATATCAAAATCTTTTTAGCTACAAATACTTGGTGCCAAAATTTTCAACAGTAAAACATGTTTAATAAATAAAAAAGTAAATCAAAATAAATTATTTCACAATTCACTTTACTTATTGAAAAAGCTTACTAGGAAGGTACATTTGTTTATATAATTATACAAACGTGAAGAGATAATTGTGTAGTAATAACCTTTTTACCATCAATATGATTAAATTTAACTATATCTACACTTACAAATTATCTAAATTTAACTACAAAGCATTCCAAGCCTATTATCTACAATGCACTATTCTTCAAGAGGAAAACGACGAGGTTAAGATGGAATCGATCGGAAGGAAGAAGGTTTTTTTTTTTTTTTTTTTTACACACACCTCCAAGTGACGAAAGGGATTTAAACACAGGTCATTGCCTTCGAAAACTAACCCTTTAACTATTTGGACCAACCCCTGTTGACGAAGGAAGAAGGTTGATCTAGAGAAGTTTATGGGGATTTGGGGAAGAAAAAGAGTACTTGCAGGATTGGACCGGCCCATATAATGGAAGGGAAACGGGTTTCTAGTAAGTTCATATCCACTAACCCGTGTTTTAAAACGGGCTAAATTTATGGACCTTTCTTCATTTAACGGGTTTGGACTCAAATTTCAATGTAATTTATGGAATTTTTTTTTTCCGTGAAAGATAGTGATAAAATGTCTATAAGTTAGTGTAATCTTATTACTCCATAATAAAAGCTTTTCTAATATTGGACCAAGTAAATAGGAGATAGTAATATTGTTTGATTCTCGTAAGTGCACGGATTGAGGCCCTCCAATGCTCGTTTTTTTAACTCAACTCAAGATATACAGGGACATGGATATCACAACAGTTAAATTGAAGGAGAAAAGTTCAGTGAAGTGGTAACTGTATGGCAAGAAACTGCTGAATGTCATTATACACATACAACAATTGGCCACACACACTAGTATCAAGTAATGTCTCTATTTACAAGCATATCTACCAACATCTTAGTGTATAAAGACCTTCACATATCTTCAGCATCCTTTCAGTCATCTGCCCGGTGGCTCATCACTTTGAAGTAGCACCTCAATCTCATGCAGTAGCAATCTGAAATCAAGCAAGAAAACTCTCTGATGTGAAGACATTAAACAAGATCAGGGCATTAAAGGTTCTCAACATATTTCTGCAAGAAATCTTTGA
Organism: Lantana camara; assembly: GCA_037501455.1. NCBI lineage: Eukaryota > Viridiplantae > Streptophyta > Magnoliopsida > Lamiales > Verbenaceae > Lantana > Lantana camara. The sequence goes on from CM074865.1 coordinate 3,049,945, forward strand.
TTTCTGATGTGAAGGACTTGTTAGTCTAACCTAAGTGATGAATTTCCTGCTTTTTTCAGTCCATAATTGGTTGGGGAATTAGATTTTCGATTTATGATAGGCAAGTTACTTAAGGGCTTCAAATCCTTTAGCAGCATTACAATCCAACTAATGCTAGTGTTGTTTAAGAGGGTGTTTGACAAAGCTATTTTAAATAGCTCATAAGCTCCAACATGTTATAGGATGTTTTTGGTGCTTATGGATGTTGTTCTAATAATAAGCTCCAAAAGTGATCCGATAAAACATGATTATGAGCTCAGCCAAATACCCTCTAAGATCAATCGAATCATTCTTCCAAACACGAATGCTTCAATTCAAATGCAATGCATAGAAGAATTCAATATGATAGACGATTCTACCACTCCAATGAGGGAGTTTGAGCATTGATTCTGTTGTAAAATCGAGTAAATCTTCTTCTACCAGCTGGCTTTGGCTTCACAGGTTTCTTCCGAAGGCCAAAAATCCCCTGCACGAGAGGTACATGAACAAGCACCAGCTTCCATGCCAAGAACCAACCTACACACATCGCACACAGAAGAACAAAAGGCGAGCTTTTAGGCAAAATTTCAAGATGAAAAAAGGTTCCGAAAAGTCCTAATTGCGGCATATCAAGATCCCATATTTTCAAAAGATTAAGCCAAGTTACACCAAAACCCATCAATCAAGTAAAGGTTCAGCAGCCCGAATAAAGAAGCTAGGAATTTTTACAAAACACGAAAAAAGGCAGCAAACTTAAACCAAATTTCAACATCCAGACGAAGAACGAGGCACAAGAGGCACGGTGAAGGCACATTTGCACAACCCACATCGACAAACTCAAAGAAATTCATTTTAATCAACAGAACCACAGCAATCACTATTAATACCACAACAAGCCAGTCACACATACACTTTTTATACAATATGCATATCCATAGAATAGAATAGAAACAGAAAAAATCTGACCTAAAAAGAGCAAGGAGACAAGGACAAGGACACAAGGTAAATAGGACAGCATTAAAAATACACACACACACACACAAGCGTACACGACTTTAGATGTTGCACGTAACGTTTCTCTCCAATTAAAACGAAAATATGCTTTTACAAATTTTAAATTATTTGATACGTCCAGCCCAAAGGAGAATTGAAATGGGTGTATAGAGGAATAGCTAATGCATAGTGACTAAAATCACTTGTCTCGTTGAATTCACCACTGCAAAAATAAGAAGCCAGCTGCATTGGCCTTGCAGCATAAGACATTAAGATATCAAATAAAACATAGTCGTCCTTAAGTTCCCTTCTTATACTCTCCAACAATTGGTGGAGATGGAGAGAGGAAGAAATGTTTAATTTTAAAATTTAGACTGTGTTTTCTACAAAAAGCTTCAAATTCGCGTAATTTTCCAGGATTAGGCTCGGGATGCCTTCTCAATAAAGCACAAGATGGATAAGCTCTGGCTATCACTTCTGCAACTGTCTTATTTGCCAAAAGCATAAACTCCTCAGCAAGAAAATTTGATTCCATGCGCCCAGAGACCGTGCTATCACACGGTACACCTTCAGAAGAAAATTCAGAAGCATCAATTACATTTTGAAATAAAATAGCAGCAATCTGAGCTTCAACTTCACTACCTCTTCCGAAAACTCGAATAACACGGGCATCTGGAAAGTAACACTCTTCAGACCAATCAACTATTTGTGCAGCAACGAGCTCAGACTCAACTGTTGAATTACGGATTTGGACCATCATTTTTGTGAACTTGGGATCAGTTGGTGTCAACAGGACGTACCCATAATTGAGATCTGACTGGTTCTTGTTCTTCCTGAAGTTCTTCTTTTTGTTCTGTTGGGTGCAAATCCACTGCTTTACACTTAGAAAACCAACAACATTGTCACGCCGCGGAGACTTATCGGTGATGCCACAACTCTGCCAGTTGGTCTTTTTGATGGAAAAGAACTTACCAAAGTGCACAACCTCTCCAATGAAGTCATGGAGTCAGACATAGGTGGTTGACAGCTGTTTACGTCACCGTCATCTAATACTCCATTCACATAAGTGTTATCAGACATTGCTCCTGAAAATGAATTGTTCTCATAATAAGCGCCATCTTGAGGGGAGACCATTTTATTAGCTGAAAGTTCGGACTCTGCCTCTAATTTGCTTTTTCCCTTGGAACAATCTTGTTTGAGAGCTTCATGGCAATTATTCTCGAAAGTAGAAGTATCCAGAGTTTCATGTGACCCTTTCGTTCTCGGCCACATTGAGAGAGGATCAATGACGATAGCAACAGTATCTCCTTCAATCTGCAACAAATTCAAGTTAGGAGTTTCAAAGGACAGATTTTTGAACTTTGAAGTAATTTCTAGAACATATACCATTCATAAATAACAGGTTATCATTCATTTATACATGTGTCTGGGTAAACATTAAGTTACACGATGAAAACAAATGTATTTGTCCAACTTTAACATCACAATACTCAAAAATAATGAAAATTATGTATGCTTGAAGAAACTGCAGTTCACCTAGCTCGGCCACTCGGCCAGTTCAACAACACAACAGTAAATCAAACGAACATTAAGCATCAATCAGCAAAATCCCAAATGGCAGTAATTCCAACACTTTTCTCACCACATGAACACAGTGACTCCATCTATTACCTTAACAAGTTTCATATCCCAGCAACAAATAGCTTCAAAATAACTTCAGGGAGAAAAAGACACCCTTTTTCCCAAATTCAACAATTTTGCTTGCTTCTACATTCAAGAAAAAAGTAAGAACCCAGGCAACTCATGATAAAATACATCATACAAATCTGTAACTGAAGACAAAAGTATGCATCAAAAATAATTACAAAAAAACTGTTCACTTGATGAGTTGTTTTCGTTTTCTAAACTATTCTTCATTTTCTGACAACCTCAAGGTATCTTGAAGAGTTTCTTCAATGTAAAAGCCAGTGTTTCCTCTTCAGAAGATAACTCATTGGCATAATGTTCGTTGAGCGCATCAAGCGAGTTCCTAGAGATTTCGCTCACGAGTTCATCCTCGATTTCAAAATGCCGGCCAAAAATCTTTTGCTGCTCCTCAGGATTACGGCCAGTGATCTTGATGGCTACCTGCTGGCCTTTCTTGGCACGATCAACCGGCCTATGATTATTCTGGATTGATGCTATCCATCCGATACCAATGAAATCCCTTTGAGGAATGCATATAGGAGTTCCCACCTTTGCCATTCCTTCAAGGACCTCGACCCCCAAAACAATGGGATCCTTCTTATTTAACACACAACCCGGCATTATCTTAAGAACACAAGGAAAAACTGCTTCTTTCTTCTGTTCCTCCTTAAGACTATCTACGTAAGCCTTGAATTGATCAAACAGGCGGTAGATGACATCCGAGCAGAGTATCCTGACACCAAGTTCATTGGCCATCTCCTGAGCCTCCGGTGTTACCTTAACATGAAAAGCCAATATCGTCCTGTATTCCTTCTTCTTCTCAAGCATGACACTAGCCTTCATCACATCCTTTTTGTGTACTGGACCAATGCTTATACCGCCAACAGGTATTTGAACTGCCGGACTCTTCAAGAACTCGAGCAACGCTTCTAATGACCCAAGAGTAGATGCTTGCACATAAACTCCCTTCCCACTTTTGTCAATCCTACTCATCTCCGGCTTCATTTCTTTCATCGCTGATTCTTTGACGGCCTCCAAGCCATCGTTAGGCCCCACAACATACAGCCTAGTACCTGCAATGGTACGCTCCAGGCCCTGTGCAGCGATCTTGATGCCCCGGGCAGCCTTAATTTCTTTATGATGCAAATAAGTTCCCTTAACCCGGAGTTCCTTCATCGGATGGGGCGTCAGTAATGCTCTTACACTGGTAACAATCGGCCCCTGCAAGCCACAAACGACTACTTGATCTCCTTCACGAAGGACACCATTCACCAGCACGACATCAATAGTTGTCCCGTGTCCTTCAACAACTTTAACCTCCAGAACAGTACAGTTCACCTCGTCAGCCTTTCAACCATCGTCTTCTGAGCCCTTTGAATCAGCAGTAACAATAAATCAGGGATGCCTTCACCACTTACAGCACTAGTTGGTACAATGCTGATGAAAGTCTTCCCCATTTCTCTGTTCTTGTAGTACAACTCTGTGTTAACCCCTTGCTCCTTAAACTGTGTGATAACCCGAGTGACAAGCATGTTGAATTCAATCTGAACATCTTTCGTCTGTTGCTTCATCGCCTTAGCTATCGGTGCATTGTGCAGTGCTTTCCATCCGTACAGTCTGTCCACTTTATTCAAGGCAACAATGAAATCAGTCTCTCCCATCTTCAAAAGATTGAGAGAGTTAATGGTTTCTGGTTCCAACCCTCGCATTATATCAACAACCAAAACTACAATATCACATAGCCCTGATCCTCGAGTACGCAGATTGGTAAAAGATTCGTGTCCCGGGGTATCAATCACTAACAGACCGGGGACATTCAGTTTTGCATCAGCTTTCAGTTCTTTAGTTCTCTCACGTATGTTTTCAATAGGGAAGTACGTTGCTCCTATTTGCTGTGTGATCCCACCAGCCTCACCTTCTTGGACATTAGTACCTCTTATACAATCAAGCAACTTCGTTTTCCCAGCATCAACATGACCCATAATGCAACATATCGGGGACCGGAGCTTTTGTTCATCTGATTTTGATGTTTCGTCTTTGCTGGGAACTTTTTGATCATTCTTAATTGGATCAGTAGGAATCTTGTTATTGTTCTTGCCAGCAACCTCAGCCAAGGTTGTTTTCTTCATCTCCTTCTTAAGCAAAAGTTCAGGCTCTGAGTCAACTTCTTCATCAGCAAATGCACCTGGTAATTTCACATTAGCATCATCCCAACTTTTAGCATCCCACTCTTCATCGTCATCTTCTTCCTCTTCAACTACATCGGTAACTTCAGTTTTATCCTTTCCATTTGAGGATTCCAGCTCCTCAACATTCTCTGCTTCCACAGAATACTTCTTGTTTGAACCACTGCTTCCAGCACCGCCGGAATTAGTTGCTCCATTAGCTTGAGCTTGTGGCTTTGACCTCTTGTTCTGATACAAAGGTCGTTTCGTAGGTGCTCCCGAAGATTCTCCAGTAGATAACTCCAAGCCAGCATTTGCTAGTATTCGGTTCCTCCTTGCCTCCAACCTGCGAGCTTCTTCCTTCTGCTTTGCCGTGAGAAGCTTTCCCTCCTGCTTCTTTTTCTGCAACTTCTCTTTCTCCCTTTCCTTCTTCAACCGTTTTCTCTCTTCAGCCATTCTTTCTTCTTCTTCCTTCCGACGCATTTCCTCCTCTTCTTTCCTTTTCTTCTCATCTTCTTCCCGCATTCGCCTATCCTCAGCTTCCTTAATTTTGGCAAGCCTCTCCTGCATCTCCCTAACATGTTTCGGAACTTTCTTAACCGCTGCTAATTTCCCTTCCACCGAAGCAGCCGCCTTTTTCTCTTTCTCTTTCTCCCTTTTCTTTTTCTTCTTCTTAGCTGCAGTAGACTCAGAAGGACCAGCTTCCTTGTCATCGGCAGACTCTTCTGGCCCAAGCTGGTTCTTTTCCCCTGCAGGAGGTGCCCCACCAAGTTCAGCTACAAGTTTGCGTAGAAATATATGAGCATTTGATATTGAACAATAAAACAGCTAAATAGTTGGTTGGTAAATGAATTTACAGCAGTTATATATATAAATTAATTACATTACAGTAAACACCCCTGTACCTTTAGGCTAATTACACAAGCACCCCCTCTAGAACCATGAGGGTCTGTTTATTTGATATTAAAATTGTGAACAGGGATGGTCTGTGTAATTATCAGAAACTAGAAGAATAAGTTATAATAATGTACAGGGCTTTACTAATAGAAACGTTATAAAAATATATCCACTTTTCTTTTAATAAAGATTAGACAGGTAGGCAAAAGGTGAGTATATATATACTGTAATATACATGTATGTATAGCTTAGTCGTAAGTATCTGCACCCGTGAACTGTCCTGTTGGGGTGTGTGCGTGCGTATTTAACAAAAAAATGTATGTATAGCCTAAACAAGATGAGTTCAGTGAAAATTTGCAGAGATGTTTATGTTCATCGAGATTATTAATGAAATTTTGAGTTCTTTAAGTTCCTAAAGAAAAATCTGTTCTGAAATCAAGATCATAGTCTTCTTTACCATTCATCCTTTCATTGTGGAAATCTGAAAAGCAGCCATGGCAGGCAACACCTAATACATCGTCCTCATGATCATCTCCACCAATACTCTTTCCCTTGTTTAGTGGTGGCGCTGCCACCTTCTCCGCCGTAACAACAGACTTATCTTCTGATAATGCAGTTCCAATGGAGTAGTCATCATCAGACGCCTCCTTCTTCGTAGCAGTCGGTTTCTTTCTCCCCATTGAATTATATTGTTTCTCGTGTGGGACTGAAGATCTTGATCGACGAAGAAGAAAGACTGAGAGATTGACTGTAAAACATGAAGTAAAATTTCACTAATAAAGAACAAATACAAAAAATTTAATGGGCCGGAAAGTTGAAGCAAAATCAGAATATATACACAAACCTGCGGTGGCGCGGTGGCGGAGATGGTGGTGGCCGGCCGCCTGTTGGCGTGGTGGAGAGAGATCGTAGGGTTTTTTTAACTTTAAGAATTAATATAAAACTATAATATATAAGTTATAATAAATGTTGAAATTCATAAACTTGGAGAGAGATTCCAGAAAAATTATCAATTTTACAGAGTATTGTATATATATATGTATATATATACACACATATCCTTGTCCTATAAGTAGCCGCTTCTATTACTATCGGTGTTTTTCTTGTAGTAAAAGATTGAAGCTTTAAACCCTAAAGACTCCCAGGTCGACTTATATATAATTAATGTATTTTATATTGGAGGTATTTGTAACTAAAATTCTTTAAGCAGTATACAAATATATTTATATGTAAATGTGATGTACCACTTATAATTATGTTATATAATTTGAGGATCAGATGCAATTAACTATTTTACTTTGTATTAAGTGCACAAAAACCGAATATTTGAGAAAAACAACACATAAAATTAATTTGAAGTAATTTTTTTAAAGAGAATTTTAGTTTAATCGAACCCAATAAATTAAAAGAACAAGTATATGATGTAGCATAATGTTTCAAACTCTTTGATTATACAATACTTATGATTCTATCCCGATTCACGATTGAATCGACAGTAAACGAGATATAGAACGAAAATCGAGAAGAAAAATTCAGGCTTAATTCACCACACGAAGAAAATCATTAATTTTTTTCCTTAGAAGTGGGAAGTTACACCTCTAATTCAAACTCATATTTATAGACGTGAAGAAAAACAATAATTAAGCAGCCCTAAAACCCTTCTCTAGTTATGGCGGGGGCGGGGTCGGGGTATGGCTAGGGTGGGAAGATACACAAAACTATGATGATGGGATACGAATACCGCAACACAAACACCATATAACATGACACGATACGAATATAACTATATGCAACAATAATTTTTAAAAGTATCCGTCTATCATACGTCAGCAACGGCTCCAACGAGCAAGATTCTCAGCCATAAGCAGCTTATCAATCATCACCTTCTCTCCAAACTTGTACGAAACCCTCAGCGCCCCCTGAGAGTTTGCGCACCCCTTCTTCACCGGAAACGTCAGCATGGCACCGACATTGCCGCCGGCCCTGTCGACGTCGAAGAGCTCCTTCATGGGGGTGTGCACTTCTCCGATGTACCGGTCCCCCAACATCCTCTTGCAGTAGAGCTTCACAACGAGCATCGTGTTGTAGTTCTCTAACATGGATGCGCTCACGGTGTAACTCATAGTGAAGTTCCACGCCGGTTCACCTTGCCATGCTTGTCCACCGGGGTTCGCTTCTCAGTCGCGGCAGCGCCACCGCCGATGAAGACGCGGGCGTATACCTTCATCTTGAAGAAGCGGCTAACGTTTTCGAGTTCATTGGCAGATATTAGAGTTATCTCGAACTTCCTGCACTCCATTGGAGTTGAGCTTTGAGAGTACAGATTTCTGGAGAGAATTTGGAATTGTTTGTGCTCGAGAGAAGTTATTAATAATGTATTGACTTGTGCAGCATATATATAAAGAAGTAGCCAAGAAGGAAAACAATATACTAGTCTTACGATTTTGTGTTATAAAAGCTAAATTTGTAATAATATATAATATGGTAACAATTGTATTTTATGAATGATTGATCATATATATTGTATATAGTATCTCAAAGGGTCATAGCTGATGATATCAGAAAGAATTTTTATTGGATTTGCCATGATCTTTTCTAATATTAACAGATAGTCCTTTCCTATATTTGATTTCTAATTAAATTTGGTATATATGATCAATTTTTATCATAACAGAAGTAGTACTTTACCTATCTTTATAAAAGTTCTGATGCTTCTTAGCATCTTTCCTTACTCATGTGAGCTCGCCCGTTGGTTCCTAGTAGGGGTGCAAACGAGTCGAGTCGAGTTTTGGCTAAAAAAAATAGGCTCGAGCTCGAGCTAAAAAATTGATATGCAAGATCGAGATCGTCAAGCCGGAATTTCTTCGGCTTGAACTCGGCTTGTGGCAAACTCGGGATCGACTTGGCTCGGTTTGATTTAGCTCGCCAAATCTAACTCGAGATCGAGATCAACCCTTATATTTTTAACATTTTAAGATATATGTAATATAATATGTGATATATAAATGTATATTTACATAATATAATATTGGACCATATATAAATTATATATATATGGTATGTATTTAGTATATTATTTAAAATTAAAAAGTCATAAAAATATAATAAAATACATGATTGTATAAATTTTTTAATACACATATTATAAATTAAATATATATTGTATATATGTTATAATATAATATATATATATATATATATATATATATATAAAATAGAAAATATAATATACATATATATAATTTATAAAAAATAAATTTATGTATAGGCTCGCGAGCCACGAGCCTAGACACACGGAACTCGAGATTGACTCGATGCATGCATGACTCCGGCTCGTTGGAGCTCGGATCGAGATCGACCCAATTCAATCTCAAGCCGAGCCAGTCCGAGCTCGATCCGTGAAACTCGCGAGCTGGCTCGGCTTGTTTGCACCCCTAGTTCCTAGGCTTTCTCCCGTGAGATGGGTCAGTTGTTGTTTGTTTTCGGATAAATGCTTTTGAGCCGATAGATGAGATACCGTCGGATTTGATTGAAAGGAATATATTGATGAAATTTTGAAATTATATATGTTCTACTTGTTTGTAAAAAATATTAAATTCTTTGAAATTAATTCAGAAAAATTGAATACTCAGCACAATATGGTGAATACAAGGAACACCCAACGTGACTGAGAAATAGACTTTGAGGAGGTGATCAAAGGCAGACACGACAAAATGTCGATTGGGAACATCCCCACTTTACCCCAACTGGCTGGCGCGAATGGCCAAGGGACGAACACGCTATTGCCTCGACCTGAGGCATCTGCGAGGGTCACCGTCACTCATGCGGACTTAGACGTCTTCCTCGACCAGTGGTCATATAACTTGAGGGTCATATGCATTTAACTGTTTTACCTTATATCAAGTGCCAAAAAACGGAATGTTTGAGAAAAACAATAAATAAAATTAATTTGAAGCAATCTTTTCCTATGCATAAGTAAGGACAAAGTAAATTAGGAGAATCTAACTAATTATGCATTTATGTTAAATAGTTAGTTGAGATGCCCCCTTGACCCAAGTCCCAAAGAAGACATAATTCTTATTGAAGCATACCAATAAAGAAACAAAACATGGACCACAACAACATTAATAATAATTGTCCTAGTTGATAATGATCATAAAAACGTACATATTAATGTAGACTTTGCAAGAGGTCTTTGTACACTTTTAAACAACGAGCAAGCGCCCAAATCTTGGTTTTTCACCATGAGCAAGATTGAATCTTTACATAATTTGAAAAAAATACAAATTCCAAGATTCTATATAACTTTTTAGGAAATTAAAGAAAACCTTAGTATATAAAAACCTGGAAAAAAAATTATGATCATAGTCACTCTTCATAATACCTGAAACTTAACGTTTCGACTCTTTGAGTACACTTTTATGCTCCTACCTACCGTGATTGAATCCATTGTAGTGAGATATAGAACGAACAACGAAAAGAAAAATTCAAGCTGAATTCATTTGCGTAATTATAAGCTCGTTCAGTCCCTATTCTTTGCGTATTCGTTTTCTTGGAATTCGGAATTTACATCTCTAATTCAAACTCACTCATATTTACAGACGTGAAGAAAGATAACAACCAAGCAGCACTAAAAACCCTTCTCTAGTTTTGGTAGGGTATGATGGCAAAAATACACAGAAAGTAAACAAAACATCAGCAAAGGCTCCAACCAGCAAGATTCTCAGCCATCAGCAGCTTATCGATCATCACCTTCTCTCCAAACTTGTACGAAAACCTCAGAGCCCCCTGAGAATTCACGCACCCCTTCTGCACCGGAAACGTCAGCATGGCGGCGTTGCCGCCGCCCCTGGCGGCGCAGTCGAAGAGATCCTTCATGGGGGTGTGCACTTCTCCGATGTACCTGTCTCCCAACTTCCTCTTGCAGTAGAGCTTCATGACGAGCATGGTGTTGTAGTTCTCCACCATTGACGCGCCCACGGTGTAACTAATCGTGAAGTTCCACGCCGGGTTCACCTCGCCGTGCCTGTCCACCGGAGTCCGCTTCTCTGTTGCGGCGGCTCCACCACCGATGAAGACGCGGGCGTACACCTTCATCTTGCAGAGGCGGCGGACGTTTTCGAGGTCGGTGGCGGAGATTAAGGTTATGTCGAACTTTCTGCACTCCATTGGAGGTGAGGTTTGAGGTAGAGTGGAGGAAGAAGGTGTTTTGTTGTGAGAGCTTGGGAATGTTTGTGGAGGTTTTGGTGCTTTGTGTAATTTATAATTAATAATGCATTGACTTGAGAAGTAGCGAAGAAAGAGAACAATGTATGAGTCTTGGTAATTTTGTATTATAAAAGCTCAATTTGTAATAATATATATTATGGTAACAATTGTATTTTATGAATTATTAATCATTATTGTAAGTATCTAAAAAATAGTCGTATCTTAAAGGTTATATTTATTGTAACTGCAAGAGTGTATTTGTAATAAATTCATGTAATTTGGGAAAGAGAACTGATCAACCTAACGGACATCAGATATTTCAATGGAATGTGAAGTTTAAATGCGTACTATATAATAACTACACAAAAAATAGAGAGTGAGTTGTAATTAGGCCAAATTTGAAAATAGTTGAATGTAATTTTCTCTATTTAGGAAAAATAAAGATTAAGCTATTCACTCAGGTAAGAGTTTAAATAAATTAAAATTTTTATTTTGCTCCAAAATTTCTCTCTTCAAGAGTCATGTTTCTTGGTGTCTATTGTTTCTCAAACTCGTACGAGTCTACTACTAGATCTAACTCCTTTGGGTGACAGATGGTACACCATCAAATATACTTTGTTGTAAAAGTTAGGTACCTAACGGGCTAGGCCAAAAATATTTCGGATGACACAAGGAATATTTTCTGCAATTTCGTCACTCACTTTTAATATATATATATTATATAGTCCAAAGGTAATATATTACATGTTTTGTATTATAATATGTAATGTCAACAACTTGGCAATTTTTATTATCTTTGGTCAATTTTTGGATATACGTACCGTGTACATCTCGTCTTAAGTTGCAAGAACGTCGTTATAATTTAAAAATTTTAGTTTGACTTAGTAAAATTTTAATATTTACGTATTATCCACCTTCATGAAACCAGACAACATAGAAAAAGAATAAACATAAATTTTCTTGGAAATTAAAAAGAATTATGTTTGAAAATACCCCATCTCGTTTGTACAAAGTTAATTAATTTGTACTTTATATGTAATGATACATAGGTTTCATTCTAGTAATATAATAAAGTACGCTAAAAGGTTAAAAATCATGACAAATATAAAATTACAGAATTCTATGTAAATAGGATAATTAAAAGGTCAATATTTTATTTTAATTGAGGGTTATATGTATCCAACTCCCTTGTATTATTCGAAATAAGCATAAAAAATTCGTGTTAAAAAATCTCATAGAAAACCTTGTGATCTCTAAATTTTACGCAAAAAATTTTATGGTCGTCGGTAATTGCATTATATGTTCGGATTGCGCAAGTTTTCTTTAAAAAAATATTGCTTTTGTACTTATATTGATAGTCTCTTAATTTCTATATATAATTTCAGGTTTTTGCCCCAATATTAATAGAATTTGTCAAATAGCTAGGCCCTAAAATAATTTATTTTAATATGTAATTTTTATCCATTAATTTATCTTTAATATATTTTTTCTACCGACTTTTGATTTATGTCTCTAGTTTCATCTTTTGCTTCCGGATAAATTTTTTTGCAATATTTATACTCTTCATTTATGTCTTTTATATATCATTTCCAATATTTTCTTTTATATTCACATTATATTTCTTTGAAAAATTTTAGTTATAAATATTTTTTTTATCTAATTTTTGCTTTTATTTTGGTAAAAAAGAGCAATCCGTGTGAATCAAACAACGCATGAGGGTTTTTTATGTTTATTTTTATAAAAATTAAATTTTATGCTATAAAACATAGGATTTATCTTGTAATTTCGATATTTCATAGTGTTTTCCCAACAATTATCTCTTTTAATTAATATGCGAGCTGTACAATCAAATATTACAACAGAGAAAAATATTTAAAATTTTTATTTAATGTACGAATACTTTAAAATATCATGTTAAAAGATATTGTGTGGTATTGGACATTATATTTGTGCACCATAGAACTGTTCAAAGTTCAAACCCTCATGCGACAAATACATTAATTTATAACAACTTGCATTGATTGTTTTGCAAAACTTGGAATAGTAAGTAGTCGTCAAAAATTAATTAAGTACTGCTAAAGAACATCGAGGCATATATATATATATATGATTGTCAATTTTTTTTAGCATCAAACCTTTCTAAAAATATTATTTTATCATATCGTGTTAAACATTCGTATTTGACACAGTGTTCGACATTCCTTATGTGAAAAATTTAAGAAAAAATTCGTATCATCGTCTTCATATCGTGTCGTATTTATATCGTCGTATTTGTATCCATGCATCATAGATCGTTAACTTTAATTTTTGTCATCACCGGCAGTCCAGAGCTCTTGACACATCGACTGATAGTGAACTTTCAACCCCTTTATCATTCCAAAAAATTAAGTATTTTATTGACCAAATCGTTGGTTAAAGTCGATGATGTCCCTTACCCAGAGCCCACCTTGTTTGTTATGAAGTTACTTGGAAATCCTACCATTCAAAGAATCAAGCTAGACCTTGACTTGTATAGTTTTTACCCAATTTTATGGTCTTCACCTTCGGAAAATCAAGAATTTTCATACCAAGACAAGTCTATTTCAATTGTCCGGTGTCATTGATTATTATTTACTGAGAAAATGACGGGATGGAATACGAAAACGGGTACAAATACGAATTATATGAGAACAATACAATAATTATATAAATTTTTTCTTTAGTTTTTCGTCCGTATTACATGACAAGATAATATTCTTAACTAGTATTCGTCCGTCAGAGTTTGAAGGGTATCGATATATAAATTTCGTAAATGATCTATTCGCAGCTAGAATTTTTGCAAACCCTTAAAAATGTAGCTCTTACTTAAAGGAAGAATTTTAAGCTTTAGTGAGTCGATCGGAGAAAACGACAAATAGCACAAAAAACAAACATGAAGGACATCAAAAAGATTAGTAATACGCTAATAAAGCTATATCATAACATATAAATTTTGACTTGGTAAGAGCTTCTACTGCACTCTTATACAATGAGTGATAGAATCAAAGATTTAGGACACTAAAGTCTAACATTGTTGCTCTCGATTTCTCCTAACAAATCTGTCTAAACAAACTGCTTCAAAATCAACAGGCATCATAGAAGATTGGGATTATCACGAGCAATCCACGGAGGTACGGTGAAATTACAGATTTCCACCTGAGATTTGAGAAATTACGAATCTTCTAAACAAACTGCTTCAAAATCAACAGGCATCATAGAAGATATCATCGTCTTCTTCATCAACTCCATGAACATCTCTTGAATCATCACCATCATCATCAACACATTGATCACTCAACACCAATATCTCTCCTCCCAACAGCACCAAGAACCCGGCCCGTCCCGTATCACCATTCGACCCCGGCCCGCTCGACGGTCTCCTCACGAAGAACTTATCTCCAAAACTATGCAATAAGTTCAGCTTCCCATTTGCTGTTCCAGCAACATGGTAGCTCAACACCCTGTCACACTTGATCCCCTTATCGAAAAGGCCCTTGATCGGTATAACGACTTCTCCGATGTACCGGTCTCCGAGCGTTCTCTTGCAGTAGAGCCTGATGGAAATCTTGATCCTAGGATTCTGAACGGCTGTTTCACTTAAGGTGTAATCGACCGGAAAATCCCATTTCGGATTGCATTCGCCTTTGGTGTCGGTTCCGGTTTTCTTGCTGGTTCTTGCTGATTCTCCTTTGATGAAGATCTTGGCGTAGACTTTCATGTGTCCTAAGGATCTCACATCAGGGAGATTATTGGCTGAGACAAGAGTTATTACAATCCTCCTGCATTCCATGGCTGTGTGATTGATTGAGTTTGTGAAGAAATCAAGAATGGTGGATTGAGGGGTGATTGTGTAATTATTGAAACTTTTGATAACTTGGTCTTGGTGTTTGTGTGGATATCATTTAGGGCCCTTTTCTTATATGTAGGTGAACTGTCTGTCCCCTGATTTTCCCTTGGCCTGGAAGGAAGCAAATATAAAAATCTTATCTTGATCATGAATCCATTTTATTTGGTCAACTGACCTATTTATTGTCAGGAATGGGAAGTTTCTTGCTATGTGCTTTGTGTGCATTCCCAAGTTTTTTCTCTGAATTATTTGATAATAATTAGGGATGATTAGAGACGAGCAGATGACGTAAATGATAAATATCTACACCTACGAACTAGTAGATTACGGGTTCCACTCTCATTGGAGCTAATTGGGGAACCGACATCCTGATTACCCTGACGTATATATCCAATTTTTGACCTGATTAGTAATTTCTCAAAGTCCTCATAATGTTTGACAAATTTTGTCAAAAAAAATATACATTACATCTAAACCGATGAATTTTGATGCCAAAATCGTCGATTTTTACTTTGGCATTGACATTTACTCGTCCATATTTGATTTTAAATTCATCACTATGAATTATGGTAATGTGATCGCTCGAATCTCAAAATATGTTGCGGAAGTTTTTCCAAGCTTGTCAAACCTCAAGGTATTCCGATAAAGAGCCAAAAAAACAGAAAATAAACAACGAAAAGGAAAGCAAGAACGCTGAAGAAACACCTGCTGATTATTAGAGGAGCGTAAACTCAAGAGTCGTCACCACCGCCACATTCATTTAGTTAAATGATCTTTAGTTTTAGTTTAGGGAACTGCAGAAAGTAGCCTCCAGAGGCCATGAAAGGATGGAATACAATGTTTGAATGTAGATGGAAAACAAGAACTGTTTACAGCTTTGATCTTATGGGTATGGAAGATAAGCTCCGACTCTATCTCGAGGAATCAGGCGTAACTCCGACCCGTGTTTAAGGAATACATTGCCTGAAAATTGCCGAACAGTCAACTATTAGAATGAGATTAGAAAAGGCATGAAAAGCTGAAGTACTGAAAAAACAAGCTTGACTTAGTGAATTAATAACAACTTCAATAATTTAAAGGCATAATTACACTGACACACCATGAGGTTTAGCCTAATTACACAAACTTCCCTTAAGTTTGGGGAATTACGACATCATCTTCAGTTTTCTTGGAATATCTTATTGTGCTTTGGCACTTACCTATCAACATTTGACTTTAAATTCGTGACTACAATAACATGTGTTAGGCTAAGGTTCGTGACTATAATAACATGTGTTAGGCCAAACCTTAACGTATGCCATGGGAAGTTTTTGTAATTTCTCAAATCAGGGGAAGTTTGTGTAATTTAGGCCAAACCTCAGGGTATATCAATGTAATTACCCCAAATTAAACTCCAAGTTGGATATGAGTAGAAAAGAAACTTGTTCTCATGAATATTATATATTTCAGAGATATGTAGTTTGTTGATAAGCAAGAAGCAGAGTATCCAACATATTCCGAGCATTCGAGTAAAATTCATCGATCGATCTATCACGTTTATAAAGAATTGAGTACATTTTGCGTTGTGCACAAATGTTGAACCAAAGCCCAAGATTGTAAGAAATAATGAACTCTTGAAGTTGAAAAGGTGGCATATGATATCTTCATTATGCTGTTAAACAATGGACACCACACGATACAGATACGGTAACATGGATTTTTTCTTGAATTTCTCACGTAACGAGTGTCGGACACGACCGACAAATGATATTTAACGTGTCCGTGAATCATAGCTTAAAACAGTTCATTTAATAACCCAAAAACAGTGGAAAAATGGAATAATTCATGATGAAATTGATAAGAAACAAACAATAGATTAAGCAGAAGTAGGAGAATCTGAAATACCTGCACTTTGTTGAGGATTAATTCCCACTCCATCTGCATAATCAGTATTAATCATCATTAAACAAGCAAAAAGCAGAGCAAATCCAAAAATTACTAAATTTTGCTTTCAAGATCGATTTTTTCTTCCTCACAGCAAATCCCAAAATAAAAATCATTACGAACCCAGTTCAAAAACCCAATTCCAGAATCCAGAAATGGAATAAATCATATATATCCAAGAAAAAGAAAAAAAAAAAAAAAAAAGAAATACACACAGATACATATCGATTTTTTACCGTTTGTAATGATGGCACTGGTTTGAGGCGGCACTTTGAATTCCTCCGCCGCAAATTTCAGAACCGCCGTGAACGGAGCTGCCTCCGGTACGCTAAATCTGTTCACAATTTTTGACGTAGAAAAGAAAATTTTGGATAAAAATACGTTCTTTACCAGATTATAATAGAATCGACACCAAAAATCTTGAAAATCACTTACACTTTGAAAGGAAGTTTGGGATCAGAAGTTAGAGTCACCTTGAATGACACTTTTCCGCCGCCGCCGCCGTTGTTCGCCATCTTTTCCGTTCAAGATTTCTTTTTGCTGGTTTATCCTCTTCCACTCTGTCTGAAATGGCACATACAAGGTGGTATTGTAATATTTTCAGCTGCTTAATACATACGCACGTTACAGCTCAATAACCAATCAGATAATGCCACGTGCCATCCAGTTATGTTTTTTCTTTTCATTGGGAATAATTATGTAAGAACATGCAAAAGTATTTCAGCATACAGATTTTCTCCTCTCTCCAAAATTTCTCACTTTAAAAAGTGTTCAAGAATTACAAATAAATCCCAAAACTTCCATGTTCAGGCTCATGCAGATTGACAGAAGAATCAACCTCACAATCTAATGTCTGCAATTCTACAAACAATAAGAGCAGAGAAAATCATGAATCTATCTCCTACTACTGGTTGCCTTCTCCTTCTTGTGCTTAAGGTTAGAGAGTTCTTCAATGATCTTCCTCTCTTCATCCGTTACGCGTTTCGGAATCTCGACCTGAACCCGAACCAGCTGATCTCCTCTCCGGTTGCTCTTGTTCAGAAACGGAACGCCCTTTTTCGCCATAACTAAGGTCGTCCCCGGTTGGGTCCCGGCAGGGATTTTAAGATCGACAATCCCATCCACTGTCGGCACCTTGACCTTTGTCCCCAAAATGGCATCCGTGTAGGGAACCTTACACGTGTAGAGAATATTGGTGTCGTCCCGTTTCAAAACGGGGTCCGGGCGGACGTCTATGCTCACGAAGAGGTCCCCAGGCGGGCCCCCTCTCCTCCCGACGTTTCCCTCTGACCGGACCCTCAGGCGGCTCCCGGAATCGACCCCGGGCGGGACTTTTAGGGTGACGAGCTTTGACTTTCTAATGCGGCCGCCGTTGCATGCGCCACATGGGGTTGACTTTTCTCCAGCCCCACCGCAGGCAGAGCACGTGGTGACTTGTTGGAAGACGCCTAGCGGGGTTCGCGCCGAAGTGAGGACTTGGCCCTGGCCGCCGCATGCAGTGCATTTCGATGGCTTTGTTCCTGGTTTTGCCCCTGATCCGTCGCATGTGGTGCAGGTGTCGAGGCGGGTGATTTCGATTTCCTTCTCGACGCCGAAGACGGCCTCTTTGAAATCGAGGACTAGGTTGTGGATTAGGTCTTCACCTTGTGTGGGTCGGTTGCGGGACCCACTCCTGCCGCCCATACCACCCATGCCGCCACCGCCCATACCGCCCATCCCTTCGAATAATGACTCGAATAGATCAAACGCGCTGCCGAAGTCCTGTTATTGGGCACACATCAGAAAATCCTTTATGTATACTTTTTATATAAAGGATCATACTAACATAAAGCACCACAATCCCAAAATAGTCAAACAATGTTTTCATCCAAATTCTCATAGATCTCGGATTATGCAACGTTATTAGAAGTTTCTTGATAAATTTCATCTGGTAGTAAGGGGGTATCTGTAATTTAGAAACCAAAAAGGGAGGATAATGCAATGGCAAATAGTTATAGGGAGGGATTCTTTAAACAATTTTCTTTTATCTCCCTATTCCTTTCTTTAATGGATCTCAAATTTGAAATGCCGAATAAAAAAACTTACCCCCATGCCCATGCCGGCATCTCCTTTAAGCCCAGCCTCTCCATACTGGTCATAGATGGAGCGTTTCTCATCATCTGATAAAACCTGTTGGAAGACCAATAATTTAACAAATTCTATATAAATATAGTAAACCATATATTTTATGAAGATTAGATATTTTACCTCGTAAGCAGTACTAATATCCTTGAACTTTTGTTCCGCCCCAGGTTCTCTGCGTTTTAGCAAAAGTATTTTCAGAAAAATTTAAATGGTTGTTCTTTCGTAACACAGCATGCAATAATTTCTGCAGCGAATTAATAAAATGGTAACTGAAAGAAAATGGAAGATGAAAGATGCATTATGACATACTTGTTCACGTCCGGATGATAGGTCCTTGCAAGCTTCCGATATGCTGGAGAATAAAATAATAACAAATCGATAAAATTAACGTAGATCTTATAGTTTTAATCAAATCCAGGATTGCAACCTAAGATCAAGAAGAGAAGGAAACAGAAACATGGGATTGCAGTCTAACCGCTTTTAATTTCCGACTTGCTCGCATTCTTAGATACACCAAGCACAGAATAGTAATCCTGTATATAAAGGTTAATGATGAATATTTCTATACATGTGCGTGTGTGTGTATATGAAAAGCAAGAAAATATAGAAGCAGGGGGGGGTTAATGAATTCCTAAAAATATCTCACTTGATTAGCTCTAACAACGAGACGGGCTCCTCTACTACGGGACGAATTAATGCATGACCTTGACTTAAAAACTGCATTCAAAGAATTTCCAGAGAAGAATGTTGAACTGTGTGATGAGGGTGGCATGATCCTGTTTGATATACTGCACACAAGAAAAAAGAAAGATAAAAAGGCTGAGATATAAACAACTTAACTTTAAGCAATAAGAGAGTTAGCAAATGTGGCGTTTGCAAAAACTTCTACTTTTGAAATAATGTTGTAAAACATTGGAGCAGTAAAATTTGCGAGCTTAATTTCTAAATAACAGAAAGAAGAACCGGAAAGCTGACAAAAGTGCCGTAGAGATGCTCCTAGCTTTTAGCTTAATTTAGGCAGAACAAGTACAACATTACAATCCATTTTGCACTACTTAGGGTTTGTAACACTATCAAAGGGTATAAGTAAAGCAAATGAGAGCATAAACTAACGAGATACAAAAGCGAATCATCAAATAAGAAAAAACATGAATTGTAGGAAATAAAAAGGTGAAAGATGCTCCATGAAAACTCTTAAAACTTCAAAGATTAGCTGAGATAACGCTCTTACCAATGTAGAGATGCAGATGTTTTATTTGTAATAGAGGATCTTAGTATGAACTGAGGCTGAATTCCCCACCAGGTCGCCGCCTGTGTACTTCCACAAGGTACTATTGCCATCCAATAAACTCTGAGAGAGAGAGAGAGAGATGCACAATATCAAAATGTATGAACACCATTCACAGACAAAACTGCAACAGAAGTTGATACATAAACTGAAAAAGATCCATTATACACAATTCCATGAACATTATTGACACATAAAAGCTACAAAAGGTTCATACACCACAGGTGAAACCGTGAAAGTTCAGATAAGAATCCCACTTCACAGAAGCGAACTTTTCAGTAAAAGGGTCTCCAAGATTTTCACCTCTGTTTCCCTTCGCCCGACTTAATTCCAACAAAACCCAAATTCCAAACGCAAAAAAGATAAAATCTTGGCGAAGGTAAAGATTACATTTTTATCAAAATAAAAACTCGAAATCTTCAGAAAGTAAATTTCTTTGAGCAATCATTTCCATCTCTGCTTTCAGCTACACAACACTAATAAACTTCTGAATTCAAAAATTTCAGAGCCCACAAAGAATTCATTAATTCATAAACATCTTCGAAACCCATATCAATTCTACGCCTGCGACTGCGGTCAGCTGTGTGTATAACAAGTATAAAAGTACAGATAAAAGTCTGAAAATCTTACCTTTTGAAAACCTAAAGATCGGAGCTTGCAGAGCTGATTGTTGGGAAATTGGAGCTTAACCTGAATGCTGAGGAACTTTGGAGAGGGAGAGGGAGAGAGAGGCGCGACAACAATAATATGCGATCCTATCGCGACTCTTACAAAATTGCATTTTAGGTCCTATATTTTAGACTAATTGCATATTTAGTTCTATAATCATATTTTTTGGTTAATATAGGACAGTATCATTTTCGCCAAGAGTTTCTGTAGGCCCGAATCAAGATTCAAGATAAAGCTTCCTCAACATTCAAGTTAAGCTTCCAATTTCCCCGACAATCTGCAGTGGCCCTCCATTCTTTAGAACGTGAAGGTGTTTAAAAGGTAAAAGCTTGGTCATTTATCTGTAATTTTACTTTCTACAAGCACAATTAGATGCATTCTTGAAATGGGTTTTGAAGATATTTCAGCAATGGATGCTTAGGTCTCTGTGATTTTAACTCCAGAAGACTGTTAGTGTTCCTGTATGGAAGCAGGATGGCCAATAATATGTATTCTCTGAATATTTCGAGTTTTTACTTTAGAAAAATGTAATCTTTATCTGCATCAAAATTTAATCTTTTTCACGTTTGGAATTTGGGTTTTTAAGAATTATGTTATTTGAGGTGAAAAATTGGCAGAACTTTTGCTGAGAAGTTTGTTTTACTGAAGTGGAACTAATGTCTTCATTGATAGATGCTTTGTTCATGTTCTTTGAAAGTTAGCAAGATTAGTTTATCCATTCAGCTGCAATGGTTATACACTTATATGTTTGATTGTTCTCCTTGAAACTTACATTTTAAGATGTTCTTTCTATCAATGTTGAGCAGTGCATTGGATGGCAATCGTACCTTGTGGAAGTACACTGGCAATCACGCCCCAATTCATGCTAAAATCCTCTATTACAGATAAACCTTCATCATCTCATCGTTGGTAAGCATTATTTCGGCTCATCATCGAAGTTTCAATAGTTAGCTTATTGTGCACCATCGCTTATCTTTATATTTTCCATGATTGATGACATTTGTTTGTTATGTTCCACAGTAAGTTGTTCATATTTCATATCATTTACCATGTGGTTTTCGTGTGTGTGCAGTAGATCGTCAAGCAGGATCATATCACTTTCATCACAAAGTTCAACATTTTGTTCTCGAAAATCTTTGAATGCTATTTTTGAGTCAAGGTCATATGTTAATTCAAGCCAGAGGAGTGGAACTCGTCTCGTTGTTAGAGCTAACCAAGTGAGAAATTTAGTTCTCATTAAACATGCGAACACACGCGTACACACACTACAAATGCTGCTGCTTTTTCTTGCCTGTTCTTATATATAGAAATATTAATCATCAACCTTTTATATACAGAATTACTATACTGTGCTCGGTGTGTCTTATAATGCGAGCAAGTTGGAGATCAAAGATGGTTAGTTTCAATTTCCGATTCATTGTGAATATAAAACTGCGGACAAGTTTTCAATTTGTTTGTTTACTTTCTTCTTCAGCGTATCGGAGGCTTGCCAGGAGCTATCATCCGGACGTGAACAAGTAAGTCATCAACTGCTATTCAAAACTTCGATCTTTATTTAGTTATGTTGGCGTTAGATCATGTCATTCTTTCATTATAAGCATTTATTTCATTCCATATTGCTGAACAAAGTGGTCTATGTTGTGATATGAAAGAGCAGCCATTTGAATTATTTTGAAAACATTTTCCTGAAATGCAGAGAACCTGGGGCTGGTGAAAAGTTCAAGGAGATTAGTAACGCTTACGAGGTAGAATATCTATACTATGTCTGGTTTGAGGATTCACCGAGAAACTAGAAAATGTTAAAGGAAAAGAAAAGAAAATCCTCACTGTTAATATTGAAGAAAATGACTTCACCGAATAGAAAAAGATGAAAAAAAGTATGAGGATTTATGACTTCGCCAAAGACCGGGCATTCTTCTCCTCGTCCTTTCTGTTACTTCCTTACCAAAATCCTGGGGATAAACATGATGCTAATCTTTGCAAAAATGTATGTGGTTACTTTATTTACTTAGTGTGCTGTTACAGCGCATCTAATTCGCTAAATCGTTGATTATCGAACAGGTTTTATCAGATGATAATAAACGTAGTGTCTATGACATGTACGGGAAAGCTCGCAGTAAAGGCATTGGCCGGGGTATGGTGAGTAGTTTTTTGTCCAAGGTTTTACATATACGTACCCATAAATATATATATTTTGTGAATATGAAGTCATTTAATCTGTAAGCCTTCATAGATTGCAATGTTGCAATTGGTACCTGTAGGTTTGAAAATCCTGCAAATCACTTGGTATGTTTCATAATTACATAAACCGCCCCTAAGAGTTTAGAAACTTACTCATGTCCACCCTCATATAGGGTGGTTAATGAAATGCGGCTATATCTTGAGTGAGCGAGGGAGAGAGAGAGAAATGTGATCTTTACATCAATCTCCCCTAACATATGCCAACACAGGATTTCGACCACGACCTATTTGTGGTCGGAAGAAAAAGGCGGTCCCGCAACCGAGCAGCGGAAGGCAAAGACCAAATCCGCAATCTATACCTCGATTTCAGAGAAGCCATATTCGGCATCGAGAAGGAGATCGAAATAACCCATCTCGAGAGGTGCACCTCTTGCGACGGATCAGGGGCCAAGCCAGAAACCACAAAATCAACATGCACCACATGCAGGGGCCTCGGACGAGTAATGTCAGACTCAAAAAGGGACCTACTAGGCGCCTTCCAACGCGCCGTCGCGTGCCCCACCTGTGACGGGGCCGGAAAAGCACCGCCCCCCTTGCAGCACGTGCGGTGGCGACGGCCGCGTGCAGAAGTCAAAGCTTATTACCCTAAAAGTCCCTCCTGGTGTGGGACCCGCATTCCGCCTGGAGGTCCCATCGGAAGGGGATGCAGGGAGGAGGGGGCACTCTCCCGGGAATCTTTTCTTTTACGTGAACATTCGCCCGGACGACATGTTTGAAAGGGACCGCTCCAACAACATTATTTCTACTTGTAAGGTTTCTTACGAGGATGCTATTTTGGGAACTAGGATTAGGGTACCGACGGTGGATGGGGTATTGGTTGACTTGGAAATCCCGTCTGGGACCCAACCGGGGACGACCTTAGTCGTGACGGGAAAAGGCGTCCCGTATTTCGACGAGAGCGATAGGAGAGGCGATCAGCTTGTTCGAGTGCAAGTTGAGATACCAGAACGAGTAGGCGGGGAAGAGAGGAAGCTTGTTGAGGAAATTGCCAAACTTAAGAAGGGAAAGAAGACTAGTGTAGAAGATAGTTGTACATAGCTTAATTTTTCTTCCCTATTTAGTTGTAAAGCTATATAATATGAGAAAAATCTCTCCTTTGTGAACTTCTTTTTCCATTTTCTTGGTTTTCATTCAAATCACTTTTATTCGAGTTCGAATCGAACTATACTGTTTAGTCGTAAAACTCTTTGTATCGATGACAATACATTTTCACTGAACATCTTTAATTAAACTGGTATAGCATTTTCAATAATTTATTTGATCATGATAGTTACTCTCTTCGTACCACAATTCTTCGTATGTACACGTGCTATGCACAGAATTGTTTAGCGTGTGATAGAAAACTTTATACGGTCATAAAACGATACGAATTGAAAATGAATACTAAAACTATCAAAAGTTGAATAAAAATAATATTTTAACGCATTTCATTTTTAACAAATATTCCATAGAGAAGTTGTGATTATGAGAGTAAGGGCCATCATCCAACTTGTAGCTCTCAATCCCGTTGATCCGCCACAGATCAACTTGTTGTTATGATACGTACATCCAGGTTGCTTCCTGCACGTAAAATTTCATTAATATCGTCAGTTGATTTTTCAACTAATCTCAATGAGACTCGAATTCATATATTTCATTAAAGAACTTCATTTTTTTCCTTACTTCGTCCCGCAGAACGAAACGACATAATCCCCCGCCGTGCACGTGAAGATACTCGTCGGATCGTCATACGCATAACTATACGCCGTCGGACACGCCTCCTTAAATTTCTTCGAGTAATACGTCGGTTGACACGTCATTGGATTCCCATAATTCCCCCTGCAGCAATACTCATCCGTGTTGAACACATCGCACGCGCTCCTGCACCCCACCGTCCTCCCCCCGGCGCCCCTTACCGCCAGCTCCTTCGGGCAGTTTGCCCGAAGATCGGCGTTGCACCCCGCCGTGCTGCAGTTCCCCCGGCCGTTCAGCGGCTTCACCATGATTGGCAGGTTGTAGCCATCGACGAGGCTGACGTCGTAGAAATCGAGGCTGGCGAGCGTAAACTCCGCCAGGGACGCCGGCGTCTTGCCGGAGGCGCTGCACTTCAGGGAGGAGCCGCAGCTGCCGGTTTGGCACGACCCGTTGCCGTTCCGGTCGAAGTTGCAGCCGGACCGGCCCCATATCCGGCCCGACCACCCGACCGGGGCGGTGAATATACGGGTTTGGCCGGGCCTTAGGACGAAACCGCCGCCGTCGAAGCTGTCGCCGGGAGTTATCGCCGGCCAGATTGTCTCCCGGCAGAAGTTAACAATGGTGAAAACTCTTGCACTCTCCGACATTTTCAACTCTGCAGCATTTTTCAAAGAAATATCACTCACAAATCTTTCCATTAATATTGTTGTGAATTAATATGAATTACTTATTTTATTCAGACATCTTAATATAAATCAACAATCATTTTTGTTTTTCCTATATATTTTACTAATCCTAAGTACATAAGAAAATGAATTGTGGATTTTTTAATATATTATATTTCCTGGAAAAATTGTAAATTTGGTTACCAACTCGACCAATTTTGCTTTTTTGGTACATTTAATTTTCAAAAACAAAATAAGCCTGCTTCTCTAAAACCAAACAATTTAGTGCATATTTCTTGTCGGAAACTGATTTTGCAAGCCGAAATTTACACGTAGCGAACTAGGAGTTCGCCATGTGTAAAATCGGTTCAGGTTTTCGGAGGACAAAATCGGATTCCGGTCAAAAAAGTGTACTAAATTGCATGATTTTGAAGATATATATGGTCCTATTTTGTCGTCGGAAAATGAAATGTACCAAGAACGTTAAATTGGTCGAGTTAGTATATCAAATTTACAATTTTGCCCCTTATAATAAATACTTTTGAGAAAAAAACAAATTAATTTACTAATCAAATAACGGATACATAAATTACCTGTAATTAAGAGAAATAAAACCAAGAATATTGGTAATCCAAGCAATTTGGGGCCTCCCATCATCCTTTTCTTGAGTCTTGATTCCAACTTTTTGGTATAGATAAATTGAAAATTATGATGGTAAATTAGAGGAATGGACCATATATATGGTGCAAAATTATGACTATCCCTATAGTTAGAAAAATTGTTTAAGGGAAGGAATACGTGCATGATAAGAAGAAAGTATGAGGAAAGATTTCTTTGTGAAAAGGAGAGAATCATTCTTTTCCTTCATATGTTCAAAGAAGTTAGTAGATTCCATTCATCTCTTTTACATTAATCCTATGATTGCTTTGATAAGTTTTTTTTTTTTACTTTTTATATCTTTGTGTTTTGACGTGTTGAGATATTACGTGTTTATACTTCGATATAAACAACTTTTTTCCGTAGTCGACATGTTTTTGTGTGTTTTTTGGACCCGAATATATCTTGCATGTTATAGTTTAACTTATGGATTCGGCCTGCGATCTGTAATTCCCAAAAACGTGTCTATAGCACGGGCTCGCTTCAATCAATAAAGTTCTAAGATTTTCCGGAATCAAAGTGAGATAATGTTTAGTAAAACTTATGATGCACGGATACGAACATGGCGACACAAGTATGACACGACGAGAATATGCTGACAATAATTTTTTCTTGAATTTTCCATAGAGTGTCGGATACGGTATCGGACACAAGTTTCCTCCGACACGACATAATAAAATAATATTCTTAGAGATGTCTGCTTCTTAATAGATAAAAATATGTATATATGTAGTTTGGATTACACTTCTTCATCAATATTTATATGGCATAAATAAAGTTTCTAACAAAAAATCTAGTCTTGAGGTATACCATTCGTGACCTACATAAATAATATTCTTCGTTATAGCCGCCTATATATATATATTTTATTATCTAAGTTATGTTCTGATATCTCGAGTTTGAATATTTTTAAAAAGATAAGTTTCTATTTTTCTGATTGAATCGGACTCGAAAACAAAATAAATATCATCCAAAATTAGAAATTCTCAATAAAAAGAACATATTATAAAACAAAACTATGAAAATTTTGAAATTTATAATAAAATAAAACACTATATATATATATATATATATATAAAAGAACATGCTTGATATCAACGCAGTAGGGTGCATGTTGATTATGTAGGTCCTGTAATCCACTTTATTTTCGTTATCGTTCGTTGTTGGAGCATATATCCTAGATAAACTAACATTTATCCACAACCAATCAAAATTCAGATAAATCCAACTATATTCTTCCATTTTTTATCATGGATAAAGCTCAACAATTTCCCACCATAGATCCAAGAAACTATCTCCTATTAACATCTCCGCCGTGAGATCACACCTCCTCAGCCTAGCTCCGCCATTGTTGGACATCATCGCAAGCTATCATATCAGCTTCAACAACACAGCACAGTTTCTCTTCTAAAGCTTTTGCATATCTTGCTGCAGCTCAGATCATGTCTTCAATGGTGGACGCGGGCACCGGGAGGTCGACCGGGACGGTGAAGTGGTTCAGCGGGCAGAAGGGGTTCGGTTTCATTGAGGTGGACGGTGGCGGAGACGATCTGTTTGTCCACCAGGCGGAGATCCTGGCGGAGGGGTTCCGGACCCTCCATGAGGGGCAGAGGGTGGAGTTCAAGGTTGATAGTAGGGAGGATGGGAGGAGCAAAGCCGTCGAAGTTGTCATGCTCGGTGGGAGAAGAGGCGGGGGTCGTGTCGGTCGTGGTAGGGGTGGCGGGGCAAGGGGTGGGAGTTATGAAGGTGGTTATGGTGGAAGTGGTCGTGGCCGTGGTGGTGATGGAGTCGAATGTTACAACTGTGGGAGGATAGGCCATTTGGCTAGGGAGTGTTACTATGACGGCGGCGGAGATGGCGGTTATAGGGGGTACAGCCACGGTGGCGGCGGCGGAGATGGCGGTTATAGGGGGTACAGGAACGGTGGCGGTGGCGGAGATGGCGGTTATAGGGGGTACAGGCACGGTGGCAGCGGCGGAGATGGCGGTTATAGGGGGTACAGCCACGGTGGCGGCGGCGGAGGGCGGGGTGGTGGCGGGAGGAACTGTTATAGTTGTGGTGAAGAGGGACATTTTGCAAGGGATTGTACCACCGTTAAGATTGAGAAAAATTGATTTGATTATAATAAATATTACGTGATTTTGATTAAATTTCTTACATGATGTTTAATGTTTGGTTGTGGAGTTCCATTTTTGATGATTTTTAGTTAAAAATATACAATTATTATTGTTTTGATTTTCTTTTCCTCTCACTTAATTGTCAAATGTTGAATCTTATCAATCACAAGTGCAGATATATATGACAGCATGGACATGGCACGAATGTAACGACCCAAAATTTTCTATATATGAAACAGATAGAAAATAAAATTCGAACAGAAAATCACAAACTGTTTGATCATTTATTTCAAATCATATTTCATCTCAAACATACATTATCAATCGTAAACTATCTAAAACTATAGCTCCGACATATTTGGACGAACCCAATTAATCATATAACAAGTATATTTATGTTACACTTGTTACATGATTAATGTATATTTAAGTATATTATACAAGAAAACAAATAAAAATAACTATAGACTATCTTGGACCCGATATTTGTTGGGACGAAACATAAGAAAAACAAGCATCCGACGAACTCCCAACACTACTATGACAAGAAACATTTGCTTCACGATAGACCAATGCATGATCCTTATCATCTTCATCGCCTCCTCCTCCACCACCGGTATGTCCCGCCGTGGAATCCTCGTTAAACCGCCGCCCGTAAAACCTCAAAAAGTTCAACGACTCCATCCTCGGCTCACCTAGCGTTATCTCCCCCTCCAACATCCCCACAACGCTCACCATACTCGGCCTTAGTCCCGGCTCCTCATGAACGCAGCATAGTGCCACGCGGACTAGTTTCTCCGCATCCTCGTTCGCCACTCTCCCCTCCAGTCTGGGATCAACGAGCTCTGAATACTTCCGTTGTTCGTGCATCTCGAGCGCATACAAAGGGAAGTAAACGGACTCCGGTCCTGGTGGGAAACGGGGCCCATCAGAGCTAAGGATTCCATCCCGGCTCTGGTTGCGAGCCCGTGTACTGCAATTTTTCCTCCCGCTCACAATTTCAAGCAGCAACATTCCGAAACTGTAAACATCGGTCTTGTCGGAAATGGCTGAGCTTGTCAGCCATTCAGGAGCCAGATACCCACGGGTCCCGCGCATTGTGGTGAATAGGCTCGACTGTTCGGGACTCAGGAGCTTCGAGAGGCCGAAGTCGGATATCTTTGCTTGGAAATCACCGTGCAGGAGAATATTCTCGGGCTTGATGTCACAATGTATGATCTTGTGTTCGCAACCACCATGTAAATATGCGAGCCCACGGGCCGTACCCAAGGCGATTTTAACCCTCTCTTGCCACTCCAAAACGGGCCCGTTGCCAAACAGGGTCTTATCGAGCGAGCCACGATTCATGTACTCGTAAACCAATAGCCATTGCCTTTTCTGAGCACAATAGCCCTTTAGCTTGACTAAGTTCACATGATGTACATTTGCAATGACAGCAATCTCAGTACAGAAATCCGCCCTACCCCGAACACCTAGATTCGTTATCTTCTTTACCGCGATGAGTGTTGTGTCAGGGAGTATACCTTTGTATACGGTACCAAATCCACCCGTTCCAATCTTTATCTTAAATTTTGCAGTTGCTATCTCAAGATCTTCATACTCAAACCTCATGGGCAGACCTGGAATGCAAATCTCGAGGTCCCTAGAAGACGGCCCAGAGTGCGAGTTACTTATCTTGTTTTCCTTCCGGATGTTTGAGACTCTGTATCTTCTGTACAAGAGAATTGCAATTACACATAAGAACAGAAAACCGCTTAGTGGTAATAGCACAGAAACTGTAGGGAAACCAACTGCATCATGGCTGAAGCCGTCAACCCCTTTCGCCGGGGTTCTAACAACCGTTTTAATGAATCCCATTCGACTGTTATTCATACCTTTCAAAATCATTGATCCCAATTCGTTCTCAAGCCTGTAACAAGAACCAGAAGTATTCTCATAGAAAAAACCCGAGCAAGAACAGTCTTGTGAACATAAATCTTGACAGAAGGACAAATCCACGCCGTATTTAGCTGGCACAGTGAAGTCATTAGCAAAGTAATCCACACCAGAACCGAGTTGCAAGTAGGACAAATCAGATGAGGAATCCAAACTAGTGTTTTCATCAATTGAATTGCAAGAAACAGGCAAAGAGTAAGAACGGTTAGCAGGGAAACAGCTCGTTGAATTATCTGAAATCACATGGAAACTCGAGGGGCACGAACAAGCATGACTATCTGCAGAACTGTCACTAGCACACAGTCCAATCTTCCCACAAATAAATGGGACATGGCATTCATCAATTGGGCCTACGAAATCATGTTTACGGTTGACTCCCGAGAAACTTAACACTATGAACTGACCTGATTCATCAATCTTGGCAATACGAAAATCAGATGGAGGCAAATTTAACTGAATCACAACCTTCGATCCATTTTGACCAAAGAGATAAAGCCCCGTTTGGTTGACCTCCATAAATTCAACTGCATAGATCGAGTTCACATATGCCTTTGGGGACATAGACAATTTCCAGTATGTGAGATTCCTCCATTTCAGGTCGAAAGCAGAAGCTGTTAAAACGAGCTCATAACCACCGGTTGATAGATCATCCATGGAGACCGAACTCAGAAGGACAGTTTTTAGATTCAACTGTTGCCCAATCACAATCGTGTCCGTCGGATTACTAAAGCTTTCCCAAAGGGTTTCATTGGATTGATCAAGAAGGATGAGGTTTCCAGTTTCTGTTAGCTTCAGAGCAGAAACTAATGTCTTGAATGGTGCAGTGGACCATCTTAAACTCCCATCTTCTTCAAATATACTGATCCCCTGTCTCGTCAAACTCATAAACCCCGTTTTGGATACGGGCGAATTGCGATTAGCAGACCATATAATTGTATTGGATTCGACATGGATCACACACAAGTAGAATCTGATTTGTTGAAACTGAGGATTAAAGATTGCAGCTTTAAATGTATTGTTGGAAGAGAACAAGAAACTCCCAGCAGAATCACCGAATTTGAGATACGAAGCTGTGAAATTCGGGTAAACATACTCCGTGAATGTGATTCCGGCGACGAGGGGAAGAAAGAGCGGGAAGAGAGTAAGGAAGAACAGAAAAGAATCCATTCAGACAATAAAGAAAGAGAAGAACAGAGATGGGATTGATGAGAAAGGTATGATTCTGGTATGCCTGAAAATGAGATAATCTGACCATCACCATTTTTAATTCTCAGGCTCTCCATCATCACAAAAAGAGTTGACTTGAATGACAATGATTTGTTCCTTGTATATGTCACTGCTGTATTAAACAGACCAATCTTCACAACAATGGAAGCGTTTACTTTGAATTGTACACATCTCAAATCACCCACCTCATCAAACACCACCTGCATCTCGCCTCCATTAAACAATGCAAAGATACAACATTTAGCAATAAAGAAATCAAACACGGCGCAGACTCTGACAAGAAAACATATTTATTCAACGCATACTTGCATCATCCACATATATTAAACCCCAATCAACACACGGTCACGACAACGACAGGAGGCAACAAGAATCTAATCAAAGAAGAAACCCAACTTCAGTCGAGCAATACAACAAACACTTAAAGCACATAAACCCAAAACTTGATTCCACACTCAGTTTTTCTAATCATTACCTACGGAATTGTTGTACTTTCGCCGCCGCAAGCCCATGAAGATTGGAGGCGCCAAACTAGCTAAACAGGCGGCGCCGCGGCGGACCAACACTGTTCATTTCTTTCAAAAAAAGAAAAAAGATTATTAAAATGTAAAAAACATAAATAAATTTGATTATGAATTAAAGAAACAGTAAAATAAATAAGAGAAGTGACGTGGCACGTACCCGCTGTCGGTCTAAGCCAATCACCTTGCCCCACGTGGATGATCGGTGATCAATTCTCGTTCGGAGATCACCTCTCGACCCTCCAACTCAGAGGCCCATTTACCCCGCGAGAATTACCTCACAAGAGTATCGACCCAAATGCTCGGACTAATCGCACACGTCGGGATCGACCCACCGTCTCCGACTGACCAGCGCATCATTCCACTAGCGTAGTGGCCGACCGAGCATTTAATGCAAGGCCTTAATGGGGCACCTGTCAGCCCCCCATGCCGCCACGTCGATACGGTAACTTCTCTTTCCTCTCTATATAAATACCCCCTCCTCATTTATTGCACGGTAAGTTTTCTCACCTAGCACTTTTCACCACTCAATCTTTTCGATCATCCTTACCGATCCTTACTTGAGCGTCGGAGTGCCAACCCGGGTCTCACACCCATCTTCCCCGAGTTGGCCTCGGAGCTCACGTTCGTCGACCTTTGCAGAACTCGAGCAGTCAGGCGGCCGTTTCCCCATCAACAAATAGAGTGATCGCGTCGGATCTCTCGATCGATCATCAAGCGGAGATTTTTATCACGATCATTTGGCGCCGTCTGTGGGAAGCACGCAACAAGAAGCCATTGAACATGACTACTCGAAACATAGTAAGCAACCGCCTATTCGACGAAAACGGTCGGGAGGTCATTCCTCAAGTTCCCTTACAGGTCGTTATTCCCACCTCCCTCCCGACACAGCTAGTCTACTCGACGCCCGAGATAGATAAATACTTGAAAGCTTGTCGCGATGAGGCTGTGGCAGCGGCTGCGGAGGGGAGAGAACCTCGTATGCCAGAGTGCCCAGAGGCTCGACCGATAAAAATCATTCAACCCCCGATAAATCATCCGGGATACGTGCAACCAGTCCAGTATCCTCCGCCCGGTACATATTGGGCTGGAATTGGGCATAATGTACAGCCTCAGCTTCTCCAACAACAACCGTTACCTTCTCAAGGAAATATACGCAAGTCAGTTCAGGACAGGTTATCACTTCGACCCGAGGAGGAGGTCGACTCTAGAACTCCAACTGACACCAGAATACATCGGGGCGGCAATCGTCGGGAGGAGGATGAATCGCAGCAAAAATCTCGATTGTCCCATCCTAGTGAGAGACGTGGCGATCGTAGATTGTCTGGATCCCAGAGAGATCGAAGCCCCACTCAACGCAACTCACCCCCGCATGAATCGAACGGCGTCTTTAACCGACTCGGACCACACGGTCGGGTTAATCAGATCAGAAGATCGAACAGGGGTCGCATCGTGAGGTCGAACGATCTTCGAAACCAAATACCTCCGCGTTCCGATCGCCCGGATAACCGACAGAGGAATGAAAGTCAGGGATCCTTTAGCCGATCTCCCCGCCGATCACACTCAGTCAGGCGTGAACGTTCTAGATCACCCCGACGCACACCGTCGGACCCAAGGCATGTCCGCCCATGGAGGTATCGCAGTGAGAGAGAGGCTCAGTCTCCATTTTGTGACTCGATCATTGAGTCCACCACTGATGAGAAGATCCCCACCGGCCTACCCGTATATAACGGATCGACTGACCCGGAAAAGCATGTGTCCCGCCTCGAGATGCAGCTCAGCATGTTTGGACACTCGCCTAATATCTGGGCTAAGATCTTTGTTACCACTCTGGATGGCCCCGCTCTTGAATGGTTTTCGAGGCTCCCTCCTCGATCGATAACCTCCTACAAGGCACTCGTCGATCGATTCAAGGCTCAGTTCTCTTCCATGAAGGTACACCGTCAAACAAGCTCCTGGTGAATCGCTGCGAGATTTCTTCACTCGTTTCTCGCAAGCTGTGGTCAAAACGGAAGAACCGAGCATCGATCTTTTGAGACCCATTGTCCACAAGGCTTTGGTCAACATCGAAGCTGCTCGGTACATCTTCCTACAGAAACCAAAGAATTTGGCGGACATCCAAGCAGCTGCTTGCGACTGGATGCAGCTCGAAGAATTGGAGAGTTCTCAGAGGAGCCCGGTACCCAATCGAAAGGCAGATATCCATCGACCCGTTAAACAAGAGACACGATCTAAACCAGAGGGACCGACAGGGCCTACCGATCGAAAGCATTACACCCAGCTGACGCGCCCGCTCGATGAAATCTACAATGTTATCGATCCTGCCTTGCTGAAAAAGCCTAAGCCGATGCGGGACACTCCCAAGAACCGAGAGAGCAATAAATTTTGTAACTTTCACCAGCAGAAAGGTCACAACACTTCTGAATGTAATGCTTTACGAGATGAGGTCGAACGACTGATCAAAGGAGGCCTCCTCCAGGAGTTCGTGAAAAAAATGGATGACCACGCGCGGAACCGAGATCACCCCGACAGGTCGCCTCCCAAACAACGGCTGGCTAAGCCTCCAACAGAACGAGACCCTCATAACCGACCGTGCCTCGGTCGGATTGACATGATTTCAGGAGGACCATCGGGTGGAGATTCAAGGTCCGCTCGAAAAAGGACGCGGCGGACCGCTACTCAAGGATTCTATAATCCCCGAGAAGTGATGCATATTCGACCAGAAGACGCCTGGGTCAAAAAAGATATAGTGTTTAATGAGAATGATGTAATAGATCTACCGGGACGCTCGAGCGACACACCTAGTTGTCCTATGGTTGTCACGCTCGACGTCGCCAACTTTGCTGTATCTCGCACTTTAATCGATAATGGAAGCTCAAGCAATATTATCATTTATTCGACTCTTGTTCGCATGAATTTACACGATAAATTGCTTTTAGATCCCATTCGAACCCCTCTCACAGGATTCGGAGGCGCAGAAGTGTACACCAAGGGTCGAGTACGGCTAATCACATCCATGGGCACTTTGCCCCGACGGGCAACACGCGAGATCGAATATCTTGTCGTCGAAATGCCCTCTGCATATAATATTATCTTTGGTCGACCGGGCCTCATCGATTTCCGTGCGGTCATATCCACTTACCATCAAATGATCAAGCTACCCACTCCGGCCGGAGTGGGCGAATTGAGGTGCGACATACCAACCGCCTGGAGTTGCTACTCTATCTCGTTAGACAAGCCTAAGCCTTCTTCGGAGAAGCACGTCCCTCTGCTAATCGATGATCCAATCATCGAGGATGAATTCGTAGACCCGGGGGCCATCGACCCTGAGAATTCACGGAAAATGAATTCTTCCCATGCGGCAAAAAGAAAGAAGCAGGAAGACAAAAAGCTCGAGCCCACAGAAGAACTCGAGGAAATTCAATTAATCCCAGGACAAACAGAAAAAATCACTCACATTGGGGCTGGTCGAAAGGGAAAAGAGCAGTGCATGCTCATTCAGTTCCTGCGTGACAATCTCGACGTTTTCGCATGGAGTGCCTCTGATCTGGTGGGAGTGGATAGGAAAGTGATCGAACACCACTTGAATGTTGATCCCTCCTACAAGCCAATCAAACAAAAGCTACGCTCTCAGAGTGATTCCCGAAATGCCATCATCGAGGCTGAAGTCAACAAACTCCTGGACGCCCGGTATATCATGCCGATCCAATACGTCGAGTGGCTGTGCAATGTCGTCCTCGTACCCAAACCAGGAGGAAAATGGCGGATGTGTAATGATTTCACTGACTTGAACAAGGCATGCCCGATGGATCCCTATCCATTACCTCGAATCGACCAATTGGTCGACTCCACGGCCGGATGCGAACGATTAAGCATGATGGACGCCTTTCAAGGATACTACCAAATCTTCATGGCCCTCGAGGATCAGCCCAAAACCGCTTTCATAGTCTTCAACGGCATTTACTGCTTCAAAGTTATGCCGTTCGGACTCAAAAATGCGGGTGCTACGTACCAGAGAATGATGAACAAAGTTTTCGAGTCTGAGATCGGGGATACCATCGAAGTATACGTCGACGATATGTTGGTCAAAAGTGAAAAAGCTGCCGACCACCTGGACCACTTGAAAAGAGCTTTCAACCTCCTTCGAAAGTACAACTTAAAACTTAACCCTGCCAAATGCACCTTTGGGGTCGACGGGGGTAAGTTTCTCGAATACATGGTCAGCCAGAGAGGGATCGAGGCCAACCCCACAAAGATAAAAGCTATCCAATTTTTGCCGGTCCCCAACTCGATCCGCGACGTACAGAGACTGGTGGGTCGGATCATATCCCTTAACCGCTTCATAGCCCGATCGTCGGAAAAGAACTTGCCCTTCTTCAAAATCTTGCGCGACATCAAGAATTTCGAATGGACTCCAGAGTGCAACCAAGCTCTTGAAGACCTAAAAAAGTATCTCACCTCCCCCCCTCTGCTTGCGAAACCCATCGACGGGGAGACCTTATATCTGTATCTAGCTGTGTCAAACGAAACCATCAGCTCGGTACTTGTCACCATTCGAGATCGGAAGCATCTCCCCGTGTATTATGTAAGTAAGGTTCTCCACGGCCCGGAGATACGATACCTCGAGATCGAAAAGTTTGCTCTCGCAGTAGTTCATGCTTCCCGTAAACTCCGACCGTACTTCCAAGCGTATCCGATCGTAGTCCTCACCGATCAGCCATTAAGGAATGTCATGGACAAACCGGAAGTCTCAGGTCGACTCACGAAGTGGACAATCGAGCTCGGACAATTCGAAGTAACATATCGACCCCGGGTGGCATACCAGGCTCAGATCTTAGCTGATTTCTTGGTTGAGAAAGACCCGCATTCGACGACAAAGGGCGACCCAACTGTTTGGACCCTTTCGGTCGATGGCTCCTCAACCGCTTCCGGGGGGGGTGCCGGGGTATCCCTAGTCAGCACAAATGGCCAACAGGTCGAGTACGCCATCGCCCTCGAGTATCCTGCAACAAACAATGAGGCTGAGTATGAAGCTCTTTTAGCGGGTCTGAGAATTGCGAAAATGCAGAACATAAAAAAACTTGGAGCTTTAACCGACTCACAACTGGTTGCTAGCCAAGTCAAGGGCGAATACGAGGCTCGAGAGGAGTCTATGATCAAATACCTCGCCTTGGTCAAAAGGGCAATCGCCGAATTTGATGAATTCGAAATCTCCCAAATTCCTCGAGAAGAAAACGGCCGGGCCGACGCCCTTTCTAGATTTGCCAGTGGTTCACTCGGCACCCAAGATCGATCCATCACCTTCATGACCTTACCAACTCGGTCGATAGATCAGGCTCCACTCGAAGTCAACTCTATCGACGCAACTGAACCGTGTTGGCTCGATAGCATCGTTTTGTATCTTCAAAATGGCATCTTACCCGAGGATTCGACTGAAGCTAGGAGGCTCAAACAACGAGCGCTGAGCTATACGCTGGACCAGGAGGGTCGTCTGTACAAACGTTCATTCATCGGTCCAACTAAACGGTGCCTCCGACCATCCCAGGGTCGAGAAGTTTTGGCCGAAATCCATGAGGGATCCTGTGGGAATCATGCCGGGGGGCGGTCTCTAGCCCTCAAAGTGTCTCGATCTGGATTCTTCTGGCCTAACCTACGCAAGGATGCACTCGAATTTGTGAGGGAATGCGATCGTTGCCAGAGGCATGCCAATTTGACCCATCAACACCCCTCACACATGATTCCGATTGAGTCATGCTGGCCTTTTGAGCAATGGGGAATCGACATAATTGGACCCTTTCCGATAGCAACTCGACAAAGGCAGTTCATCATTGTGGCGATCGATTACTTTTCTAAATGGGTCGAGGCTTTGGCAGTCGCAAAGATTACTTTCCACTCCTTACAGGACTTCCTCTGGAAGCACATCATCACTAGATTTGGAGTACCTCGAGTCATAGTATGCGATAACGGACCACAGTTCCGGAGTTCAAAATTTAGAGCCTACTGCTCCGACTTTAGGATCGAACAAAGATTCACCTCGGTCGGACATCCCCAAGCCAACGGTCAGGTCGAGGTTACCAATCGAACCATCATACAGAACCTGTGTACGCGACTCGAAGCAAAGAAGAGCCATTGGGTCGATGAACTTGAAGGCGTCCTTTGGGCATATCGAACCACCCCTCGAATTCCCACGGGACAGACACCTTTCGCCATGGTATATGGCTCGGAGGCCATGATCCCGGCTGAGGTTATACATCAATCTCCCCGAGTGGCTCACTTCCAGCAGAGTCGGAATAATGAACTTAGGGCTTTCGATCTTGACACGATAGACGAAACGAGAGAAAAAGGAAACATGAAGATGCAGCAGTATCGAGCAACAACTGCTCGAGCATACAATAAAAACCTACGACCTCTCCACTTTCAGGTCGGGGATTTGGTCCTCAAAAGGGCTGAAGTTACTAAACACGTAGGAAAGCTCGATGCCAATTGGGAAGGACCCTACCGTGTCGTCGAAATAGGCAAAAATTGGGCATATCATCTCGAAGATCTCGATGGGCTACCGTTACCTCGATCATGGAATGCTCACAATCTGAAGAAATATTACTTGTGATTAATCGATGTAATTTCTTTTGGTCATTAAACACAATATGTAAATTTTCTGGTCGACTAATCGATAGAGCATTCTCTTGCCTTTTTAGCAATTATGTTATTCGATCATATACTTGTGGATTATACGACGCCCGTACTAATTTCTTGTATACTTCGAAAGATTAAAAGCAGCTTGCCTTGACATCTTCTCGATCATTATTTTCGATTAACATAAAAAATTAAACGCCAAAAAGCTCGAGAAAACATGCATGAAACCCAGAAGAGAACTTGCATAATGTATTTAAAACAAGAAAGTCTACATCGATCATAATTCTTCGATCACAACCTTACAAATTTGGATTTTACAAATGGGAGCAACAAACGCTCGGATTCCTACCTATTTACACATGAATCCCGAGCCAACAACTACTAAAGTCCGACCCCAACAGTCGGAACTTCGAAAATTGGATTCCCCTTCACCAGTCCTCCGAGTACGAAGATAGGGCTAGTCCATTCTCTCCGACTCAATCCTCGACCGCTCATGATCCGGTCCCTTCCTCGATTGGAACAATGGCACCCTCCCCAAAGTATTCCGGGCACATATCCTTGGGGTCGAAGGAAGCGTCAAGGTCGAGCTCTTCCTTGGCTATGTTGTCCGGTTCCCCCGCCGCTCTGGACCGAGCCAACTTCACAGCAAAGCCAAATTCATCGGTGTCCCAGTTTGGCTCGGGAGTGGGGGGTCGGGTGACCGGATCAACTGGACGAGGGTCATCTTGGTATAGGCCGACCTTCTCTTGATCATAGTCGAGCGGAAGATACTTAGCCGCCTGCACCTGAGCCAAGCACAAGTTGAAGCCCTCCTCGACATCTTTGAAGCTCGCGATCGACACGGCCTTCTCGTAGGCCTTGGACTTCATGAATCTATAAACGCCTCGACGCTCGAGGTCGTTCACGGATTCAGCCAGACCCCTCTTGCATCGCTCCAGGGCTAGCTTTGCACCCTTCCTCTCCCCCTCGATCAAGCCGCGGTTTCGCGCTTCAGCCTCTTCCTGGATCGACCTAGCCACCCGATCCTCAGCCACCTTTAGCTTTTTCTCGACCTCCGAGAGATTTGTTATGGCATCCAAGAGCTCATGGTCGAGTTTCTCCTTATCCTTGGTGGCCTCGGCCAGCTTCTTATCCTTCTCCTCCAGCTCGACCCTCATCATCTCCACCTGGCGCTCGGCCTTCGCCCTCAACTGCCGATGGACCCACCCTCTTCGAGCCACCTGAAAGAAGTCCTGGCCCATCTGCGAGACATCATCGACCATTAAAAACTCCGACCATACACAGGAAATAATTTCTACAGTAATAATTTCTACCGGCGCTTACCGCAAAATACTTGTGGACCCAAGACGCCTCGATCTCGTCGTCGGAGAGCGCCATCCTCTCCTTGTGATCGACCGTTGTCTGGATCGAGCTGTACAGAGCTCCGAGCGCCTGGTAGTCTTTGGGGGCAGTCCCGACCCGTCTGGGCTCGCCTCTCTCGTTGACGCTTGCCAGGCCGCATGGGAAATGTGGTTCCTCGAGGATCGGGTAATCGAAGAATAGCTTCTTCTCTTCTTCGCTCGACTTCCACTGCACCGTGCTCGAAGGTCCCGGGCCAGGCCTTCGCACCCCCGCCAGAATGCTGGCCACGTTTCGAGGCACTATTGCCCCTCGACCTTGGTTCGGAGGGGTCGAATAGGCCCCTACCTGGACCTCTACGATCGGCCCCAGCGCCGGTGGCATGGGAAGCAAAGAACTCTTCTCTCGACCCGTATTTTTATTGGCCCCGGCCCCAGACTTTGCCTGACCCTTTGTTTTTTGCTTTTTTGACTGGGGGGCTCCATGGTCCGTGTCGGTGGAAGAGCCCCGACCCCTCTTCTCGGGAGCGTCCTTGGTCCTCAGTGCAAGAACGTCCGGAAGAGCCTCGACCGTCGCATCGGTCGATGCGGAAGTCTCGGCTTGGGAGGGAGGGGGCATCTTCTTCTTCTCGGCCGCCTTCTTTAGCTCGGCCATCTCCTTCCTCCTGGCATTCAACGCAGCCGACATGATGTATTGCTCTGCACAAAAAAGACACTTGATTAAAAAAAAATAATAATAAATAATAAGCAAGAGGGAAAACAACAACAGACAAATGGTCGAAATATCTCGAGGGATTCGTTCGGAATACCAGGGTCGAAATGTTTTCTAACTCCCGGCGCGAGCCCCAGCTCGATTAATGACTGTGGAGCCACCATGTCCTCCGACTCCACACTTCCCATCCTCCTCAGGGCCGCCATCAAAGTGTTGGGCCAACCCGGATGCCCCCTCGGAAGGTCCGATCGAGCAACCCAGCTCCATCCAGGATATTTCAGGCCGGGCCAACCCTTTTCACTCTCGATGAAAACAAATCTCTGCTTCCATCCCTTGCCGTTCGACGAAGTAGGCGACCTAACGATCCGATAATTACTCTTCGACTGCAGCTGGATATACCCCGGGCCAGACTTCGAGGTCTCGGTCGTCAAGCCGGTTTGGAAGATCTCGGAAATGCAATAGATGTTGACCTTCATTCCCAAGCATCTCAACAAAGCCCTCAATCCGTTTACCATGGCGTAAGAGTTGGGCATCAACTGCAATGGACTAATCCTAAGGGTATTAAAGAAGCCGACCATCTCCTCGGGAATGGGCACTCTAAACCCATTTTTGACCGCCAAATAGTTGATAGCGATACAGTTGGGCGGCGGGTCGGTCATACGATCTCCTGATCGGGGCCTAATCACTCGATAACCCCCATACTCCGGAGCCCCCCCAAACAACCATTTCTGGACCTCTCCAAGTTTGTCCTCGGATATCGAACAGGTAATGGCTCGAGGGTCGTTTTGTAACCAACCCTCTGGCTCTAAGTTCTCCATCTCCTCCTCTTCCTCCTCCTCTAGTCGACCTGAAGTCGACGTCACCTCTCCTGACTCCCGAGGTACTGACACCACTGTTGTCTCGTCCTCGGACAAAGGCTCCGAAACCTCTACGACCTCGACGAACTCGTCCCTCCCTTGAGGATTCGTCGACCTCGTCTCCATGGTCTCTCCGGAATCCGATGTCGAACTCGACCCTGATGTGTCCGAACTCGACCTATCACTCGCGGTCGCCACTCCCTCCCCTCCGGGGCCAGTCCCCACTCGATTTGTTGACATCCTACAGGACAAAAACCTCATTTTCATGGTGTGGCTCGGATACGAACAAATCGAGGGAGAGGAAGCCTTCGAAGAGGGAAGTGGTACACCTCTCCCTCGAGGCAAGCGAAAAGAAAAATAAAAAGCACAGAGAAAGAAAATCGAACAACAGATCGGAAATGTTACCTTTTGTTTTCTGAAAATCCGAACGGTCCTCTTATAAAGCAAGCGACCCCGAAATTCGACACACAAAGGACTCTTTATCGATCGAAAACGGCTCGGAACTCTCTTCAATTCTCTGTCGCAAAAGTAACAAATGGATTTACAGAGGGAACTATTTATAAGGATAAAAATGGGCGGGAATCGAGAAGGTGAAACGGCGTAATGATTACAGCGGGTCCCACTCTTGGGATTTGAAATGCCTCTGCCATATCAGCCCTAGCAGATGACGTTTCGGGGGGCTTATGACGTGGCACGTACCCGCTGTCGGTCTAAGCCAATCACCTTGCCCCACGTGGATGATCGGTGATCAATTCTCGTTCGGAGATCACCTCTCGACCCTCCAACTCAGAGGCCCATTTACCCCGCGAGAATTACCTCACAAGAGTATCGACCCAAATGCTCGGACTAATCGCACACGTCGGGATCGACCCACCGTCTCCGACTGACCAGCGCATCATTCCACTAGCGTAGTGGCCGACCGAGCATTTAATGCAAGGCCTTAATGGGGCACCTGTCAGCCCCCCATGCCGCCACGTCGATACGGTAACTTCTCTTTCCTCTCTATATAAATACCCCCTCCTCATTTATTGCACGGTAAGTTTTCTCACCTAGCACTTTTCACCACTCAATCTTTTCGATCATCCTTACCGATCCTTACTTGAGCGTCGGAGTGCCAACCCGGGTCTCACACCCATCTTCCCCGAGTTGGCCTCGGAGCTCACGTTCGTCGACCTTTGCAGAACTCGAGCAGTCAGGCGGCCGTTTCCCCATCAACAAATAGAGTGATCGCGTCGGATCTCTCGATCGATCATCAAGCGGAGATTTTTGTCACGATCAAGAAGGAAAGCAAAATCTTAAACGAGAATTTTAAAAGTTAAAAATTGAATGTGGATATTTGTAGATTTGAATAATATTTTCAATTAGTTATAAATTTTGGATAATAACTCATTCGAATAACAAATTTAATTTGATATTAATTCGTATAATTTTTACATTAGAGTATTATAAATTTTATTTATTCATTCTTAATTAATTAGATGTGTAATAAAAAATAAAAAAAAAAAGAGAAAAATGTAGAAATGAATTATAGTCGGGCTCGATTTCAAAATTTCAATTAATTGAGCTTGATCCATTTGAGTTCATGAGCAAATTATTGGTGCAAGCTTGAATTTGAGTCTTTGTTTTCGAACAGGTAAATTGGGTGATGGTTTCGTCACTCTTCTCCTTTTCTGTTCCTTTTCTGTTCTCTTCTCTCCGCATGACGTAGTTCAATTGATTTCGAAGTGATAAATTTGCTAAAAGTCCTCCCTTCATTTCATTTATGATTCTTTCTCCTTAATTTACCCTTAAATAAGTTCGTTCATTCTTTCTTATCAAATATTCTTATCAAGTATGGCCAACTGACTTCCTTTGAGTCAAGCTGACTCTTAAACTCGGGCCCTTACTGGACATGATGGGTATAAGTATAACCCCCATCATCGGGGATAGTTAAAAATATTGAAATAAACAAAGGAAGAATAAAATGATGGAGTCGCTCCATTCGAGTTTATACTAGAATTTTCCAAGAACCTAATCAAATCATATTATTGGAAGCATGGAAGATTGAAGACATCACAATTGACACAAGTCATAAGAAAACCTGCACTGAGTTGTTTTATATGTAGTGTTGCTCATGTGTGTGTAGATACATACTATTAATGTGTAATCTCAACGCTTTCCGGTTAAGCAAAGTCATACTGCGTTATCGTATCAAATTGTATTCATATCGTCCCTGTGGATCGTGTTTGTCATAATCCATGTATTAAAAAGGAAACCATATTCTTAATCGGAGAAAATCAAGAAAATTGAAGTAAACAAAGGGACAATGAATTAATTGGTCAGGCGCTCGATTTGAATCTGAACTAGAATTTCTCGAGAATAAATTACTCATATTATTATTGGAGGCACGAAAAGATCAAAGACATCACACAACTGATCATAACAAAACATATATAAACTCACACACAAAATCACATCACAAAACAACCAAAACAATACAGGAAAATTGTAACAGTAACACTAGTCTGCTTGATCATTTCCATCGACAATTTGGACCTTATCAGCTTGCATTCCTTTTGATCCCTGCACAGCCTCGAACGACACCTTCTGGCCCTCCTTGAGCGATTTAAAACCATTCACCTCGATCGCCCGGAAGTGGACAAATTGTTGGACATATGTATTGATACTTTCAAATTAAGCTAATGGAGGTTTATTGGAAATATCAAAAGAGGCATATGAAAAGGTGTTTGGGAAAACTAAACCTGTCCCACATTGGATTAATAACTAAGTGTGGTCAACTATATAAGTTAAGACACTAAGTGGGTTATTAATTCAATAAATGTGAGGTGGACT
Source organism: Lantana camara (assembly GCA_037501455.1). NCBI lineage: Eukaryota > Viridiplantae > Streptophyta > Magnoliopsida > Lamiales > Verbenaceae > Lantana > Lantana camara. The sequence continues at coordinate 3,094,189 of CM074865.1, forward strand.
GATGGGCTCACATGCGGTGCGGTGCACCGCACCGCCCGCGCACGCGCGGGCGCACGCTCGGGCCCGGGCTCAAATGTGGTGTTTGATGGCGCACTTTGCACTTCGGACGTGCGCATCGTCGCTAGGAGCCTCGCCTCCGAGCCCAGAGCCTATCTTTTTTGGCCAAATTCATTCAGAATTAACCCTAAATCAGTCCAATAAATCAAATGTGACTGTTGAGTGACCAATGTAACTGAATGGTCAAGGAGACTTAAACCACAAATTAATTCAGGGGCCTCTAACAGCCCAATTGATGCTGAATTAATTCTCCAACAGTCATAATTTGATTTAATCCGTTTTTGTAACACCTGATATCTATATATACAATCCTTGAGCTGAAAACATACACAACACATTCATCCGGTTTCTTGTGCAGTGCTTGTGCACGAAATCATTCCCAGAAATTAGCTTGACATATATCCTGAAAGTGTATCGCCTGAAACCTTAAGCACACTTTCCAGAAAGTTAGGGGCAATAGAAACTTTAAGGACAGGGATTACCCGTGTCTAGCTTCTGTTTTTGCCCAGGTTTCTCAACAATCTTAAAGTTTCTGTCTGTAGAAATGGAGTCTGAATCCTTCAGAATCATGAACCAGCAAAAGCTAGACCGTTTCGATGGCAACAACTTCAGCCGCTGGCAGGACAAGATGAAGTTCCTACTTACTGTCCTTAAGCTTGCCTATGTTCTGGATCCCAGTCTGCCACCAATTCCAGAAGATCCTCCTGCTCCCCAGCAACTTGTTGATTTGGATCCACCAACCACTGCAGCAGGTGTTGTTCCTCCTGCCAATCCCACTACAGCAGGCGGTGCTCCTCCTGTCAATCCTCCTGCAAGTACTGCAGCCGCAGGTCCCTCCCAGAATGCCATGCAGATCCATCAAGAAATAGTACAGACACTTCAGCAACAACGGAAGAAAAGAGCTGAAGATGAAGAGTTGGCTCGTGGCCACATCCTCAACACTCTTTCTGACAGATTATATGATCTGTACACAAACGTCAAATCACCTAGAGAGCTTTGGGAGGCGCTGGAATACAAGTATAAGGCTGAGGAAGAAGGTACTAACAAATACTTAGTATCTAAATACCTCGATTTCAAAATGGTTGATAATAAACCAATCCTGGAGCAAGTGCATGAGCTCCAGGTAATTGTCAACAAACTTCGGATAGTGAAAATTGTCCTTCCAGAAGCCTTCCAGGTAGGAGCTATAATTTCAAAACTCCCTCCTACCTGGAAAGATTATGCAAAGAGATTGATGCATAAATCTGAGGATATGTCCTTGGAACAAATTCAGAAACATCTGCATATTGAAGAGGAGGCTCGGAAACGCGATGGAAAGAATTTGGTTCAAGGACAATCCAGCGTGAATTATGTTGAGGCTGAAAGTTCTAAAAAGAAGCCTTTTGGGGTTAAAAAGAATCAAGGGCAATTTAAGAAATCCGGGCAGAAACCTAAACCTGTTCATAATGCTACTAACAAAAGAAAAGGCAAGTGTCATGTTTGTGGAGAAACAGGACATTATGCGAGAGAATACCCACAACGGAAGAGTGGATCCGGAGTTGCAAACATGGTTGAGGAGAACCTAGTTGCCATGGTGACTGATCTTAGCCTCGGTGTGGCTATGATTTCTGAAATCAACATGGCAAGTGAACTTTCTGGATGGTGGTTAGATTCTGGAGCAACGGTTCACATTTGCAATGATCGAAGGCTTTTCAAGACCTTTGAAGAAGTTGTGGGGCAAGAGGTTCAGATGGGAAATAGCTCCAAAGCCGGTGTAGGAGACAAAGGATCTGTCGAGCTCAACTTTACCTCCGGGAAGAAATTAACTTTAATTAATGTCTTGTTTGTACCAGATGTTAGAAAAAGTTTAATTTCTGTTGATTTGTTAGATAAGAAAGGTTTTAAGATTTCTGTTGAATCTGGCAAAGTCATCATCATGAAAAATGGTGAATTTGTTGGAAAAGGCTATGCTTGTAATGAGATGTATAAGATGTCTATCAATAATATGAATCTCGTTTCTGCTTACATGATTTCTTCAATTTCTTTATGGCATAGTCGATTAGGACATGTTAGTGCAAAGAACTTAAAAAATATGCATGCAATGGGATTAATTGATATTGGTAAAAATGAACTTGATAAGTGTGAAATATGTGCAAAGTCAAAAATTGTTAGAAAACCTTTTCCAAGTGTTAAAAGAGAATCACAAATATTAGACTTAATTCATACAGATATTTGTGAATTAAATGGAATTTTAACTAGAGGTGGAAAAAGGTATTTTATAACTTTTATTGATGATGCTAGTAGATTTTGTTATGTATATCTTTTGCGAACTAAGGATGAAGCACTTAGCTCATTTGTGAAATATAAATCAGAAGTAGAAACCCAACTTGAGAAGAAGATTAAGGTTCTACGGTCTGATCGAGGCATGGAATATTGTTTGAATGCCTTTGATACACTTTGCGAAGAAAGTGGTATCATACATCAAACAACTGCCGGTTATACACCCCAGCAGAACGGTGTAGCTGAAAGGAAAAATCGTACCTTTCTAGACATGATAAATTGCATGTTAAATCATGCAAATTTACCTCACAACTTGTGGGTGAAGCCCTTCTGTCGGCGTGCCATATTCTAAATAGGATGCCTAGTACTGTTGTGAAGTCTAGTCCCTATGAAATATGGAAAGGTAGAAAACCCAACATAAGCTATTTTAAAGTGTGGGGGTGTGTGGCTTATTTTCGGGTTCCTGATCCCAAACGGACTAAGTTAGGAGCCAGAGCTATTAAAAGTGTATTCGTTGGATATGCTCTTAATAGCAAGGCTTATAGACTTCTTGATTTGGAGTCTAATGTGATAACTGAGTCCAGGGATGTTGAGTTCTTCGAAAATACATTTTCAAAAGATGTTGGAAATGATTATGGGCCATCCCAAATTGAGCCTAGAGGTCCTGTAAGGCCGGTTGAGGAAAATAACATTCCTACACAACCAATTGAGCCTAGAAGGAGTACTAGAGCAAGAAAAGAGAAAAGTTTGGATAAAGACTTTATCTCTTCTGATGCCTTATTATTCTTGGTGGAGGGGGACCAAGATAATAAAGTGATAAGTGAAATACCGTTTGTATTTTCACTTGAGACGGATCCTAAAACATTTACAGAAGCTATGGCTTCTCGAGATGCTTCCTTTTGGAAGGAAGCTGTAAACGATGAAATGGATTCGATCTTGGGTAATAATACTTGGGTATTAGCAGACTTACCTCGTGGTTCTAAACCCATTGGGTGCAAGTGGGTATTTAGAAGAAAACGAAACACTGATGGCACTATATCAGCTTTTAAAGCTAGATTAGTTGCCAAAGGGTTTAGACAAGTAGAAGGGATTGACTACTTTGACACTTATGCACCGGTGGCTCGAGTTGCTTCCATTAGAATTCTTCTTGCCTTAGCCTCTCTTTACGATCTGTTTGTTCATCAAATGGACGTAAAGACAGCATTTTTAAATGGAAATTTAAAAGAAGAAATCTATATGGAGCAACCTGAGGGTTTTGTAGCACCGGGAACAGAAAACAAAGTGTGTAAGTTAGTCAAATCTCTTTATGGTCTAAAGCAAGCACCAAAACAGTGGCACGAGAAGTTTGACACTGCTATCTTGAAATTTGGATTCAATTATAACAATGCTGACAGGTGCATTTACTCCAAAAGTACGGCTGACTATATGGTGATAGTCTGTCTATATGTCGATGATATGTTGATCATCGGGACGAATGTGATTGGAGTAAACGAGACTAAAAAGTATCTATCCTCGGTCTTTAAGATGAAAGATTTAGGTGAAGTAGATACTATTTTAGGCATTAAAGTTAAAAAATATAGTGGGGGTTTTTCACTAAACCAATCTCACTATATTGAGAAAGTCCTGACTAAGTTTAGTCACTTCGAGATCAAGGAGGTGAACACTCTGTTTGACAACGGACTGAAACTTAAAGAAAACACTGGTAGAGCTATTGCACAGCTTGAGTATGCAAGTGCTATTGGCAGCCTTATGTACGCAATGCATTGCACTAGACCAGATATTTCCTTTGCAGTTTCAAAACTTAGCAGATACACGAGCAGTCCCAATGCTGATCATTGGAAAGCTATTAGTAGGGTACTTAGGTATCTTAAGAGAACTATTAGCTTTGGTTTGTTCTATAACAAATTCCCTAGTGTGTTGGAAGGGTACTCAGACGCGAGTTGGATAACTAGCGTGGGAGATAACAAATCCACAAGTGGGTGGGTTTTCACTCTTGCCGGTGGGGCTGTTTCTTGGGCAAGCAAGAAACAGACAATAATCTCTCACTCTACCATGGAATCTGAGTTTATAGCTTTAGCTCAAGCTGGGCAAGAGGCTGATTGGATAAGAAATATGTTGTTAGACATAGATCTTTGGCCAAATCCAATGCCTCCAATCTTTGTATTGTGACAGCGAAGCAACGCTTACAAAAGCGTACAGTGGTACCTATAATGGTAAGTCTAGACATATTGGTCTCAGACATGCATTTGTGAGACAGTTGATACAAGATGGTATCATAACGATTGTCTATGTGAGGTCAAATAAGAATTTGGCTGATCCGTTTACTAAGCCTCTGACGAGAGACTTAGTAGCTACAACTACTAGAGATATGGGACTTAAACCACCCGAACCATAAGTGATGGTAACCCTACCTATAATCTAGGTTTCCCCTGATTAAAGGTTCAAAGGGAAAAACAAGTCACGAGATGGTTAGAGCTATCAAGTGGTCTCATATATAGTAGAAGATAGCTCAGTGGGTTGCAAAGTGACAAGGTTGAGCTATGCTCTTAACAAAATGCTGCACTATTTGCAACTAGTGCCCGAGAAACATTTTGCCTATATGAACTAGAAATGAAGCCGTTTCTTATAGAGAGTTATGGTTTACTCTCTTAGAGGTTCATGAAACGGGATATGGCGTATGGCTTGATAAGCGCCGAGCAGTGGAGTGCTTGTTGTGTGAGGAAGAACACGTGTGTGTGGTGACTCTGGTCACACCAGTAAGGAGTTGAGGTTCAATCTGCGGACACCATCAACTTCGGGGTGACTTTGAGCTACTTACACTAAAGGGAAGGTTCAATGTTCGTCACACCTTCTGTTATGCACGTGATCTTTAAATAAAACCAGTCAGACACTGGTTTGGGAAAGAGAAGTTTTCCAAACAAGTGGGGGATTGTTGGACATATGTATTGATACTTTCAAATTAAGCTAATGGAGGTTTATTGGAAATATCAAAAGAGGCATATGAAAAGGTGTTTGGGAAAACTAAACTTGTCCCACATTGGATTAATAACTAAGTGTGGTCAACTATATAAGTTAAGACACTAAGTGGGTTATTAATTCAATAAATGTGAGGTGGACTGATGGGCTCACATGCGGTGCAGTGCACGCGCGCGCGCACGGGCACGGGCTCGGGCACGGGCCGGGGCCGGGGCCGTGGGCTGGGCATGGGCGAATGTGGAGTTTGATGGCGCACTTTGCACTTCGCAGAATTAACCCTAAATCAGTCCAATAAATCAAATGTGACTGTTGAGTGACCAATGTAACTGAATGGTCAAGGAGACTTAAACCACAAATTAATTCAGGGGCCACTAACAGCCCAATTGATGCTGAATTAATTCTCCAACAGTCATAATTTGATTTAATCCGTTTTTGTAACACCTGATATCTATATATAAAATCCTTGAGCTGAAAACATACACAACACATTCATCCGGTTTCTTGTGCAGTGCTTGTGCACGAAATCATTCCCAGAAATTAGCTTGACATATATCCTGAAAGTGTATCGCCTGAAACCTTAAGCACACTTCCCAGAAAGTTAGGGGCGATAGAAACTTTAAGGACAGGGATTACCCGTGTCTAGCTTCTGTTTTTGCCCAGGTTTCTCAACACAAACAAATCGGGGCCGCTCTCAGTCTCCGGGGTGATGTAACCGAACCCCTTTACGTCGTTGAACCACTTCACCGTCCCAGTCTGTCTTTGCGACATTGCAAGCGACCAGATTAATATGGTTTGCTGCAAATGTATGTAGGTATGTATGTAGAAGATGATGATATGTAGGTGCTGGGCTTCTGATCTGGGATATGGCTGTTTAAATACAAGTCTAGGGTTGAAACAAGAGAATTGTTTATTCGGGGAAGAAAACTTGTGTTGAATTGTGTTATATATATGACTATATGAGTTGAGCTGTTCATGTGTGGATATTAATTATTAGGGCAATTTACATTTAGGTACCCTGAGATTTGCCCTAATTACAAATCAGTCCCTCTTGTTTCGAAAATTACATACAGGTCCCTAAAAACACTGTTTCATTTGAGGTCCCTGGACGCCGTTAGGGTTCCGTTAATTTTGACAGGACTACATTGTTGATGTGATTTAGTTAAGGGGTCGTTTTGTAAGAAAATTCATAGTTCAGGGACTTTTTTGTAATATTTTTTGAAAATTCAAATGTCAAAATTAACAGAACCCTAACGGCGTCCAGGGACCTCAAATGAAACAGTGTTTTTAGGGACCTATATGTAATTTTCGAAACAAGAGGGACTGATTTGTAATTAGGGCAAACCTCAGGGTACCTAAATGTAATTTGCCCTAATTATTAATACGTTAGTTTTCTGATTAAGATATCGTATATATCTGTTGATCGTGTGCTTTGCAGGGTTTTGAAAAGTTAAACATTACGTGCTAGGATGTATATACGGGCCCAAACCGCAAAGGATGGAGCGGGCCTTACTCGACACGTGGTACGGATACGGATAATTAATATAGTTGTTTATAGTGATCATAACCGCAAAGGATGGTACGGGCCTTAATTACTCGACACGATGGTACAGATACGAATAATTAATATAGTTGGTTATAGTGATCATAACCGCAAAGGATGGTATGGGTCTTACTCGACACAGTGGTACGGATACAAATAATTAATAGTTGTTTATAGTGATGATAAGTTGAAGTGTCATCCAACAATACAAATATTTATGAGTAAATGTCCGCATGTAAAACTTAACAAAAATATATCTAGAGTTTGGCTTGATTAAAGCTAATTCCTTTATCAATGATCACAACAAAGCGTTGATTAATAATGAAATCTTGCATTAATTTTCTGCATGATTTAATTTGTTTCGATTCTTGCGCGCATGTGCTATACATCTTAGATCATTGCAAGATAACAGATTATTTTCGAAGGATTTCCGATGGAATTCTAAGAGAATTATTAAACCCTCAATCGGAAACCCATCAATGGAGTAAAAACCATCGGAGATCGATCTTGTCCCATTATTGAATGACGAACCAGATGATCATCAACTGGGAAGGAAGGCATAATGCAAACCACGTTATGTTAACAAATCATGAGACACTACAAGAAATCCGCCATTTTCTGACGGCATAATCAGTCGGAAAGCTATCGGAAAAAATTATACCGACGGGAATTGGCCGTCCCCTAGATTAATTAAAGGGAAAATTACATTGTACTACCCTGAGGTTTGTCATAATTACAAATAGGTCTCTATTCTTTGCGTAATTACATTGAAGTCCCTAAACTTTCACTTCCGTTTGAGGTCCATAACGGACGTTATTGTTCTGTCAAGGTCAACAGTTGACCGGCCCGAAATACCCCTGAATATTAAATTATTATTACAAATAGGTCCTCGAGGTTTGAATTTACCAACAAAACGATCCCTGTAGTTTACTCAATAACAAATAAGTCCATGTATTTCGGACCGGTCAACCGTTGACCCTGATGTCCGTTATGTTTAGGGACTTAAATTTAATTATGTAAAGAATAGGGACCTATTTATAATTATGGCAAATCTCATGGTAGGACAATGTAATTTTCCCTTAATTAAGTACCAATATATGCAGTTTGTGATATGCTCGTCATTTAATTATTACTATAACGTAATCTCCTGGATCGATCTCCGGCGTTCTAACCGCCTATTTACGTTGAATATATAGCTTGCTTACCGGTCAAACAATATATATATATATAATTTTATCACGGGCTTCTAATGGCCTGATTAAACAATTTCATGAGGTTTCCCTATATATACATACACATCTTGTCATCCATTTACTTGAGCAACAACAAGATCGATCCTTTTCTTCTTTCTTTCTTTCTTTCGAGTTTCCCGTCAAACAGCTCGATTATATCCTGCATTAATGCCGACTGGGACTGTGAAATTGTTCAACGAGACGAAGGGCTTCGGTTTCATCACCCCGGACGGTGGGGGGGGCCGACTTATTCGCGCACTTCTCGGAGATCCAAGGGTCGGGTTTTAAGACGCTCAAGGACGGTCAGAAAGTGTCGTTCGAGGTCAAACAGGGGCCGAAGGGACTCCAGGCTTATAGTATTAAACCTGAGTAGTGAATGATCTTATGTATTGATGACATTTGTTCTTTGTTTTTTGATTCATGTCATGATTTGTTTAGAAAGTTTGATTCCTAATGAAGTTTGATCCATGTCTTTGAGTTTCAACAGTATTTGCTGTCATATAGGTTCTGGTTTTGATGGTTTCAATTAATACAATCAAGGGTTTTCTGATTGGCAAAGAATTTGCTTAGTTAATGATTGATTTGTATGACTTTGCAGCTTATACAATATTGTTCTGGCCGGTCTTGAGGTTTGCAAAATTACACAAACATCTTCTATGATTTGAGAAATTACAAAAACTTCCCCTCTCAAAGAATATATTTGATATTACATATAAGTCTATGATTTCATCTTTAAGATATTGCAAACACCCTAGTCAATCCTTCAAACATACCAGTCAAGGGATATGAAGAACTCCAAGGGCATGATTTCGTCTTTTAAAATGTTGCGAGAAGTGCCGTTGTGTGTCGACGTCGTCGGGGACTTAAGGAAACAAAGATGAGTGTCCTTGTTATCAGGGACGGAGCCACAAGGGGGGCAGGGGTGGCTGTGGCCTCTGCACCCCCTAAATTTTGAAAATTTTTACTTACCACTTATATATTTTAGAAAAAAATTATTTTCGTTTCCTTAATTTTAGATTTTCAATCCTCTAATTATAGATTTTATCCCTTTAATTTAAAATAGATTACGGTTTCATCACTCTTAAAAATAAAATTATTTATATTTTTGATATTATAAATTTTCCTTCTACTCATCGTAAATCCTGGTTCCGTCTCTACTTGTTATTGGAATATGAAGAACTCCAAGGGCAAACCTAAGGGCCCTTCATCATCATCCCATGCATGTACATATACATAATTATATATACTCACACAGACACACACTAGGGTTTATTTGTTTTGTCCATGAAACTATGCAGTGACAATAATAAGCAGCTATTGGACCTTGTCTTTAGGCTCGACTTCAAATTTTCAAACCAAATTAATCTAGCTCGATCCATGAGCAAATTATTGGTTTCAGCTCGAATTTGATCGATCTTTGCCCTTGACCACGAAGATTTTAATAGTAGGGTGATTTACATCTGACTACCCTATATTTAGACCTAATTACAACACAATCCATCATTATCGGGAAATTATATTTGAGAATTGTTTATGGTCCCTAGGGTTTCGTTATGTCATTCCAAAAATACCCCTGATTTGTTGTTAAATTCATAATTTGTAGGGATCGTTTTGCTTATATTTGTAAACTTTAGGGATGATTTTGTAATTTTGATCATATATTCATTGTAATACTCATAAAATCGTCAGAGTTATAAGCGCACTTTTTCAAATTCCATTAATGGATCTCAGACCAAACAAAATTTATAGAGACTAAAACGTAATTTCCCGATTGATGGGTCCGGAAATGGATGGATCCGAATCCGATCACTTTACAATTTGTATTTGTGGAGGAAACCACCGGAGCTTCGCCGGAAATGTGAAAGGGGTTCTACCTGTTGGGACAAGCACAAGGAAAGTCAGATGGTCAAGCTGGGGGAACTGGGGGTGATACCCAGTTTGGCTCTCCGACGCTCAAGTCAGTTCAGTATATGAAGAGAAGTGTAAGTTCAGTCACAGTTGCAGAGGTGAAGAAAGCTTACTTGTGTAGAAGATGACTTTGGCTATTTATAGTTGAGGGTCAAGGGCCCTTTGGTCATTTGCCTCAAGTGGTCCTGGCCGAATGTTGCCCTAACACGTGGCGCTGTGAGAGAGAAACCTAGGAGGAATCTTCTGCAAAAGTGGCCGAAAGTTAGTGCTGGCAACAGTGGCAGGTGCACGGGCATGTACGTTGTGTCAGAGAGCCTTTTGGGCGGTTGGTGACGAGGGCTTGAGAGCGCGCTCGTGACAACCTTGAGTGTTGGAGGCCAAGATATCCGCTGAGGGGAATGAGGGCTCCAGTTCAAATGACGAGCCAAAAGGAGAGACCGCTCTGAGGGAATGTGACGCTCGAAGAGGGCTCTTTTGGCACGTGGACGTACCAACCGTTTAGTTTGTTGGACGCTCGTGGGAGTGATAGCGCTCGTGGGGCTTAACTCCAGAAGTAGGGTTTCGTTCGTTGACTTAGCGCTCGTGTGCTGATGGGTGCAGCCTTGTGGAGACAGATGTCATCATCTCGGTGATGCCACGTGTCTGATGTGGGACGATCTTATTTTGACCCCATCATTTTGCCCCCCAATTCTGTAGTCCTTAGTGATAAGGACTGTAGAATTTTATCACGCTCTATCTCTCGTTTATAGCGCTCGTGTAAAGCTTGGCGTGTTGAGCAATTTTTCCTCTGATGGTGTCATTAATGCGGTCTTTTCAACCGACCGCTCGTAACACTTCCGCATTAAATGTTTGTACTATTCTGAAGCCCTTGAATCGTCAGAGCATTAAATGCGGGTGCGCGTGGGGCGCGTGAGCATTGGGAAGCATGTGCCGGTTCCATAAAGTGGGCGGTTTCCTAGGCGGGAAATGATTACCATTTTGAATTTATTGCCGAAAACGGTACCAACTCCCATTCCTATAAATCCGGGATTCTGAGATCTTGTCACTCTTTACGCATTCAAAACTTCCAAGTATCCTCTGCAAGAAGAATTCTCTCGCATCTTCAACCTCTTCTCCAGTTTTCTCCAAAACTTTTCAAGGTAAATCTCCCTTGTATCTTTCTAACTTTGCTAACCGTAGATTTGGACTTTAGGATTTCATAACCCCTTAGATTTTCGCCTTTCTGAACCTTAATCTTTTCCCAAGAAAAACTCCCAAATCCTCCGTTTCTGCCATGGCCAACCAACACATTGAAGAATTTGCCCGTGAAATCCAAGAGATGGCCACTGAGAGTTCTTCTTCCCATGATTCCCCCAGAGATGAAGAATTGGGGGCAGCGGTGATGGCTATGGAAGACAGAAACCCAGGCGGAGTGGATCCTCTTTTTGAGGAGATGGATCTGGTGATAGAGGCAGAACGGCAAGGGACTGTTCTCCCCATAACTCAAAGTGCCACACATCCCCACCGCCATACCGTGACCGTGGCGGTTGCAAACCCGCTTCCAGTGGCGGAAGCCGTAACTGGGCCTTCAGAAAGGGCCCGTGACAAGGGTAAAAGTAAGAAAACCCAAAAATCCAAAGGACCCAACGAGGGCGAAGGGTCAGGCTTCCAGGCTACCGAGCGTACGCCTGATGAAACTCCCAGCACTGTCACCGTGGGAGATGTAAAAACGATGATGGCCCCCATTTACTGGGACGAGCGGTATACATGGAGAATCCCACAAAGCCACGAGCGTGCAAATAATCCGCCTCCCGGGGAAATGGCAGTGTACGTGGACACCGTGAGGTCAGGAGGCTTGAGGTTCCCTATCTCAGTCTCAATGGCCCATTTGTTGAATGACCTGGGCCTGTGTCCGTCCCAAATTGTGCCCAACGGCTTGGCCCTCTTGACGTGCTTCATAATTCTGATGAGGAGTATGGGTTACGAGCCCTACTTGCGGAACTTCAACGCCCTATTTCAGGTGGTCAGCTCATCCCGCTCCTCCCCCGAGGCCGGTTTTTACTATGTCCAAGCGAAGGCCCATATGAAGCTGATCAACTCGCCCTCGAGCACTTATGGCATTGACTGGAAGGAGAAGTTCATCTTTGTCAAGGCTCCAGCAGGAGAGGGCTTTGGGGTGATCACGGAATGGGGCTCGTATTCAAAGAGCCGTCTGCCACATGCGCTCCCCAAAGATTGGGCCAAAAGCCTAGCAACAACCCTGAGGGACGAGGGTCACCTTATACAAGCGAAGGACTGGATAGATGATGCAGAACTTATGTTCTTGTATGGTCTTACCAACGACCCTCATTTCCTTGACCACCCTCCGGCTCGTGACATAGAGAGAGATGGTTAGATCCTTAGGGCACTAACTTTAGATAGGAATAAATACTAACTCCTTTCTGTACTTGTAACTTGTAACTTGAGTAGATGATTTGAATATTTCTAACCCTTGAAAATTTCACTCTTGCAGGAGTCGCTATCTTAGAAATGGCCGGAGGAATTAGACAAGCGGCTCGTTTCGCCCATGCCAACAGAAACTAAACCCCACAGGGGGATCAGCAGCGTGAACAACAGCGCCCTCGCAACCGTAATAACCGAGGGGACGCTCGCAGTGGCGCCAGTTCGAGCGCCAATCCTGAAGTCCAGCCCCCTCGTGGCAGAGGGGAACGTAGATTGGTCCCAAGAGAGACCAGGGGGCGGTCGGAGAGAGCGGGAGATGCTCAACCCCCCACTCCTGCAGAACAGACGAGGCCAGTAACCACTCTGGCGATAACCGAGGCTTCCCCAACCCCGAGCGCAAGTAGGCCTTCCCACAAGAGGAAGAGGATGCCCGATTCAGTGGCAATCCAGGGTAAGGGGAAGCAAGTTGCTGAGGGCCCCCGGGGCGAGGGGGAAACTTCCTCTTCAGAGGAAGAACGCATGTGGGAGTTCCCCCGTCGAGGGGATAGAGACTTCTCAGGCGCCACTGACGGTGGGCCGGTTTTGCTGAGGCCTGGCTCGGTCGCCCAGGCTGTCACCGAGAATTTGTACAGCAAGGCTCAATTCTCGGCTGACCACCGGCACCTCTACAGCGAATCTGTGGAGAAAGTGACCCTCGATGCAGCCCACGCCCTAATTTCCGTAAGTAATCATTCCTTGCATTCATTCTCTTCTTTTCTGTAAATCATCATTTTTATTTGGCTAACACTTTTCCTTTCGTTTATGCAGCAAGTTCTTCCCCGGCTCAAAAATGTGCAAATGCGAGCCTCCATCTATGCCGACCGGAAGGCTAAATACAAGAAGATGGCCCGCTCGAATGACCCGGCTCAAATCCAAGCGGAGCTTGATGCTGAAGTTGCTAAGTACGAGTCCCTCAAGGGCTTGTTCGAAGTAACTGAGGAAGAGCTGGGAAAGCTCAAGGAAGACTTTGTGGCGGTTGATGGCGCTCGAATTGGCCTGGGCAACCAGCTGGCTCAGGCCAACGAGCGGTGCAAAAAGGCTGAGGCGGAGAGGGAAGACTGGAAGGCAAGGGCTCTTGAGGCCGAGCGCAAATTCAACGATGCCATGAACGAGTGGCCTCGGAGCCTAGAGCGTGCAAATAAGGAGGCCTTAATCAAATTCTGTCATTCGAAGGCCTTTAACTTTGCTGCTTCCCTGCATTGTTTGGAAGAAGCTCAGAAGGCTTTCAACTTAGCCATCGAGCAGGGCATACACAAGGGGCTAACAGATCCCTCCATGAAAGAGGCAGAGGGCACGGGGCTCATGTTCAACGAGCGGTGCGAGGAGGAAGATGACGAGGGTGATAACCCTGCTGATTCCATTGCGGAACCTGAGTATGGGTTCTTGGTCAAGCTCCTTCAAGATGAGTACATGGATGCTCATCCGGCGGGTAATGCTGCTCAAAACGACGATCCCGAAAACGAGCCACAAGCGCCGGTCGTAGAGGATGCCCCAATCCCAATTGATGAAGGTGCCAACGCCCCCGCTCCAGATGCCAATGCGCCTGCTCTAGATGCCAATGCCCCCAACAATCTTCAAGCCCATCCGCAAGAGCCTGAGGGTCCGGTTCACGGCCCAGTTCATGGCCCAGTTCTAGTGATTGTTGATGAGGACATAGCCCCAGCCGCTTGAAGCTTCTTCCTTTGTAGCACTTTTCTGTATTTTTCAGCTTTGCTTTCTTTTGTAATAGTATTTCATGGGCCTTTGAGCCCTTTTGCCTTGTAATACTTTTCTTCTGCAATGAATGAATATCTCTTTTTTCATGACTTTGCTCTTCTGTTCATTTATGAGTCATATTATAAGACTGTTTAGCATACTACATGAATGTTTTATTTCTGTGATGCTTTGTAAATTTGTCTAAGTCTTGAGCGATCGTGGGGGTCTTATTGTGAGATTGCCCCCCTACTCAAGACTTGTATAAATTTCTGCCTTTGTAAATTTGTCTAAGTCTTGAGCGATCGTGGGGGTCTTATTGTGGGATTGCCCCCCTGCTCAAGACTTGTATAAATTTCTTCTTTTGTAAATTTGTCTAAGTCTTGAGCGATCGTGGGGGTCTTATTGTGAGATTGCCCCCCTACTCAAGACTTGTATAAATTTCTGCCTTTGTAAATTTGTCTAAGTCTTGAGCGATCGTGGGGGTCTTATTGTGGGATTGCCCCCCTGCTCAAGACTTGTATAAATTTCTGCCTTTGTAAATTTGTCTAAGTCTTGAGCGATCGTGGGGGTCTTATTGTGGGATTGCCCCCCTGCTCAAGACTTGTATAAATTTCTTCTTTTGTAAATTTGTCTAAGTCTTGAGCGATCGTGAGGGTCTTACTGTGAGATTGCCCCTACGCTCAAGACTTGTATAAACTTTTGCTTTGGGAGAATTTGGCTAAGCCTTGAGTGTGTGCGAGGGTCTTACTGAGTGGTTGCCCTCCTTCAAGACTTATGACATTCTTTCCGCCCTTGGGGGGCTTTGCTAGGTTTTGAGTATTTGCGAGGGTCTTACTGAGTGGTTGCCCTCGTTCAAGACTTGTGCAATTCCTTTTTGATTCTGAGGCCATCGTTCGAGCGCTTTGGCTCTTGTCATTTTCTTGGTTCTGCAGGAAATCCCATTTTCGAGCGCAAGGCGTTTTAAGAAACGACCAAGGTCTACTAGGACTTTTTCTGGGGTAGATCCCGTTTTCGAGCGCAAGGCGTTTTAATAAACAACCAAGGCCTACTAGGATGCGTTCTTGTAGGAGATCCCGTTTTCGAGCGCAAGGCGTTTTAAGAAACAGCCAAGGCCTACTAGGATCCATTCTTGTAGGAGATCCCGTTTTCGAGCGCAAGGCGTTTTAATAAACAACCAAGGCCTACTAGGATTTTCTTCGCAATCTTCTTCCAACTTGCCTAATTGGTTTTGAGTGTAACCAGTCTATCCTTATGAGGGCGTCCCCCCATGCGGAGTAGAGTACTGGCCAGCGTAACCCATACGAGATAACAGCATACATATTGGAATGAGTTGCCAACCACGCTCGGAAAGACGAGGGACGTGGGACTTATTCATTCAAGCAACCAAAGAAACAGGAATATTAATGAAATTAAAAAAGATTATGTTACCTTTTACTTGTGACTGGAAGTACATAGAACCCGTCAAAGAGGGTTGTTACATCAGGGTTTGTAAAGAGCTTTTAAACATAAAACCGCCGGAGGTTACATGCGTTCCAAGGGCGAGGCAAGCGCTCACCTTGAAGTGTCTCCAGGGTGTAAGTGTTGTTAGCTCTGAGTTGTACGACCTTGAATGGGCCTTCCCAATTGGGGTCCAATTTGCCCACGTGCCTGGATACTTCCACTTTCTTTAAGACCAAATCCCCCAACTGGAAAGTTCTTTCCCTCACACGCTTGTTGTACTGTTGGGCCACAGAGGCTTTATAATGGTGAATCTTAGCCCAGGCCTTGTCTCTCCTTTCATCCAGCAAATCCAACTCCAAGCTCCTGTTGTCATCGTTGAGCTGAGGCTCGAAATAGCCTACACGAGCGGATTCATTTACTATCTCCGCTGGTATCATTGCTTCTGATCCATAAACGAGCGCGTAAGGAGTTTCTCCAGTGGCCGCTCGTGGGGTGGTGCGATAAGCCCAAAGCGCTCCTTGTAGCTCTTCAGCCCATTCACTTTTCTTGCTCTCAAGCATGGTTTTTAGATGCTGCAAGATGATTCTATTGGTAACTTCCGCTTGCCCATTGGATTGTGGATGTCCTACAGAGGTGAATCGCTGCTCGATCCCCAACTCAGAACACCATTCTCTTGTGTCAGCAGCTATGAACTGGGATCCGTTGTCAGAAATGAGCACCCTCGGTATACCGTACCTGCAAATGATGTTCTTCCAGATGAAATCCCTCACAACCTTGAAGGTGATTTTCGCAACGGCCTCGGCCTCAGCCCACTTGGTGAAGTAGTCGACGGCTAAAATGACAAACTTCTTTTGTCCTGCAGCCATGGGCAAGGGGCCCACGATGTCAATTCCCCACTGGTCAAAAGGCCAAGAGACGTCTATGGGGATCAACTGTGCCGCTGGCAATTGAGGGAGATTTGAATGGAATTGGCATTTGGGGCACTTCCTTGAAAATTCGATGGCATCCTGGAGAACTGTAGGCCAATAAAACCCACTTCTCAGAACCTTCTTTGCCAAAATACGCCCTCCAGAGTGATTTCCACAGCTTCCATTATGTATGTGTTCGAGCGTCTCCTTTGCTTGTGAGGGCCTCAGGCATCTCATTGGGGGCCCTTGAAATGATTTTTTGAACAACCTCCCCTCGGTATCCAAAGCGAAACGAGGGGCTTTACTTCGGACTTTCCTAGCTTCCACCTTGTCAGTGGGAAGAATTCCATCCTTAAGGAAAATAATGACGTCATCAAGCCAGCAGGGCTCGTTTGGATCAATCATGGCAACTATCTTGGTGGTGGCCTTCTCCTTGATCAAAGGTTCCTCAGTTCTAAGGAACGTAACAGAACGTTCAGAAGTACCCTCTAAAGCGGATGCAAACTTTGACAGAGCGTCCGCACGCTCGTTTTCTCCTCTGGGCACTTGAAGTAGATGAAATTCCTTGAATTTCCCAATGATTTCTCTGGCTTTAGTTAAGTACTGTATCATGGTGGTTTCTCGAGCCTCATAAGTTCCTTCAATCTGGCTTGCTATTAACTGTGAATCCACATAAGCGGTGATTCTGGAAGCCCCATTCTGAAAAGCAATATTCAATCCTTGCACGAGGGCTTCATACTCTGCTTCATTATTAGTGACTTGGAAATCCAGCTTAATTGCAAAGTCCAGCTCAATCCCATCGGGGTTTCTGAGGGCCACTCCTACTCCTCCCCCTTGTGAGGTTGAGGAACCATCTGTGTGCAGTACCCATAACCCCTCATTTTCCGCAACGGTGGGCTCGAAACCAAAGCGTTCAACCAACAAATCTGCTACAACCTGAGCCTGTATCGCCGTCCTAGGCTCGAAGCATAGGTCAAACTGGCTCAATTCGATGGCCCATTTGATTAATCTACCAGATACGTCCGGCTTGAACAACACTTGCTTCAAGGGTTGGTCGGTGAGAACCGTTATGGAGTGCGCTTGAAAGTAAGGCCTTAGCCTTCTTGAAGCGTTGATAAGTGCGAACGCGAATTTTTCAATCTCCAAATACTTCTTTTCAGCTCCTTGCAATGTTTTGCTCAGATAATAGACAGGCAAATGTTTCCGCTCTCGTACAGCTACCAGAACAGCACTTGTGGCTTCGGGAGAAACGGAAAGATACATAAATAATCTCTCACCTTCGACGGGCTTAGTCAGCAGTGGTGCGCTCGACAAGTAAGCCTTCATATCCTGCAACGCCCTTTCGCATTCTTCTGTCCAAGCAAAGTTACGAGCGTTCCTCAAAATTTTGAAGAAGGGAAGGTTCCTGTCCGCCGAGCGCGAAATAAACCTATTCAACGAAATGATTTTTCCCACCAGGACCTGCACTTCCCGCAAATTTCGAGGGGAAGGAATCTCCAAGATAGCCCTGATCTTCTCCGGATTGGCCTCAATTCCCCTCTGACTGACCATGTACCCTAGGAATTTTCCCCCTTGTACTCCAAATGTGCACTTTGAAGGGTTCAACTTCATCCCATACTGGCGCAAGATTGAAAAAGTGCGCTTGAGATCTCCCAAGTGGGAATCCTGGCGTTCGCTCTTGACAATCATATCATCCACGTAAACCTCCATGGACTTACCAATTTCATTTTCAAACATCTTGTTAACGAGCCGCTGATACGTGGCTCCGGCGTTCTTCAGTCCGAAAGGCATGACTAAGAAGCAATATACTCCCAGATGGACAACGAACGAGGTTTTGGGGCGATCTTCCGGGGCTATAAAGATCTGATAATATCCCTGGAAAGCATCCATCATGCTCATAAGCTCGCAGCCAGCGGTCGAATCCACCAATTGATCAATCCGGGGCAGCGGGTAAGGATCTTTAGGGCAGGCTTTGTTGAGATCAGTGAAATCGTTGCACATGCGCCACTTATTCGCGCTCTTGGGTACCAAGACTACGTTGCACAGCCACTCCGGATACAAGATGGGCTCGATATATTGAGCCTCCAGGAGTTTATTAACTTCCTCTTCAATGACCTTTTTCCGAAAGCCATGTACATCCCGCTTTTTCTGCTTGATGGGTTTGAAAGAGGGATCCACATTAAGCCTGTGGACAATGACGCTCGGGTCAATCCTTGTGAGATCAGAGGCTTTCCACGCAAATACATCCTTGTTTTCCCTTAGAAAATCAATCATCATGATCTGAGAAGGCCCTGAGAGGTTTGAGCCTATCTGTGTAACCTTATCTTTATTTCCGGGTTCCAGCTCAATGGTAAGGAATTTTTCCGAAGGTTCGATCCTTACCTCAGGGCGAGGAAGTTCGAGCGCCCTCTTCTTTCCTGTCAAACGATCGCCTGATGCTGGTTCACTTTCTCCCGGCTCGTCTCCTTCTGAGGACGATCCCCTAACGGTCCCTGGGGGAACATTTTCGAGGGGATTCTCCCCGTTGTCTCCCCTCTTCTTCTTGTTCCTCTTCTTGTTCAATTTCGCCCTTTTCCGTGCTGGGCTGTCCTCGTCTAGATTGGGGAAATCTACTGACTTCTTGGTGGAGCCAACTTGGAAGGTTTTCTCCGCTTTTGGCTTTCTGAGGGACAGCATGTAACATTCCCAAGCTTCTCGCACATTGCACAGCACTTCTCCGACGCCCTCGGAAGTAGGAAACTTAATCTTCTGGTGGTATGTAGAGATGATGGCTTTGAAATCAACGAGGGCAGGGCACCCAATTATGATGTTATACGGAATGTCAATCTCCACCACCGCGTACGTCACCAAGAGTGTTTTGCGTTGAGGGGCTCGGCCAAACGAAGTAGCTAAGCGTATTTGCCCTCGTGGGACAACTTCTGAGCCTCCAAAGCCAATGAGGGCTGTTTTGAGAGGTTCGAGCGGGAGATCAACCTTCATTTTTAAGAAAGTAGAGTAAGGCAAAACATTAACGGAGCTTCCAATATCCACCAATACCCTTTTTACAACATGATTATGAACATCTAAGCTAACCACCATGGGGCAATCTGAGGTTATACCCTCCCCATGGGGCGTTACAATATGTTCTAAGTCCCTATCATCAAAACCTATTACATCATTTTCTCTTGATCTTGGAGCGCTTGATTTCTGGATAGCGTAGATAGGCTTGGGCACTGCTGGGCGTTGGTTGTAGCTCCAGACGTACCTCCGTCGAGAGGCGTTTGAGTCCCCTCCTGAGGAGCCTCCTGCAATCATATTTATGACTGCGAAGGGCTCGTTTTCTTGCTCAGGGGCTTTGCCTTTATTGCCTCGGCGGCTGCTGCTTTCAGGGGGTCCCCTACCCCTTGGGCTCTTTGACCGGGAAGGGCTCCTTCTTCTCCTTCCGGAGCGCTCGTTGCATTGTTCATCGTAGCGCTCGAGCACCCGGACAAACTCCTTCAGGTGGCCCCCTGCAACGAGCCTTTGGATTTCAGCTTCTAACTGCCGGCACTCATCCGTGTCGTGCCCTCTCTGCTTGTGGAAGGCGCAGTATTTGTTCGAGCGCCTGAGTGAGTCTGTTTCTCTCATTTTGATGGGTCTTTTGAAAAGCTTCTTATCAGAGAGATTATAGACTTCCGAATTTGGCCTGGTGAGCGGAATTCGCTCGAATCGACGAGGGGGTGGTGGCGACCTCCTGCGCTCTTGAGGGCGCTCTTTCTTGACGGCCACATCCCGCCCCCGCTCGTGATGAGGTCGCTCGTTCCTGGCCGGGCTGTGATGACGGGGACCATTCGTCCCATACATATCTTCGAGCGCGAAGAAAGGCTCGGCTATTTCTCTTAGGCCCATGAGGGTCCCAGGCCTTCTCTCCACGATGGCATCAGCAAATTTTTTGCTCACGTACTGTTTGTGATCCACAGCCTGAAAGAGCACTGGGATCAAAAAATCCATTGAAGGCCTCTCCACCTGCAGGATCTCCTTGTTGAAGCGGGCAAAGAACGAGCGCAGAGATTCGCTCTTGCCCTGCACCACGTTGTATAAGGCAGTGGGTGCGGTGACTGGCGCTTTCAAGGAGTTGAAGTGGTTGAGGAAAGCATTGGCCAGTTCTTCATATGAGTGGATCGAGCGCGGCGGCAGTCGCTTGTACCACTCTTGAGCCATTCCTACCAAAGAAGTGACAAACACTTTTGCCCAGTAATGGCTGGAATGCTCGTATAGGTGCATAAGATGCACAAAGTGATCCAAGTGTTCAGCTGGATCAGTTGTCCCGTCGTATCGGTTGATGGAAGTGGGGACTTTGGCCATGCCTGCTTGGGCCATCAGAACTTCTTCTACGAGGGGTGAACCCCTCGCCAGTGGGTGATATTCATACGTGCCGAAGTTTTCCTCCGGCTCCTTGCGGCGGGGGACCCTTGGTGGAGGGTCCTTGGTGCGGGTGCTTCTGGCGTCAACCCGTTCATCCCGACTAGGGGAGATCTGAGTTGAGCGCCCTCGTGAGAGCTGTCCCACAATATCCTTGAGACCCTGCAGCTGGTCTTGCACAGCCGCGAGGATGTCAGGATTTACATCTACTTGCTTGTCTCCGTGTCTGGGGGCTCGTGAGCCCCTCCTGGAGACATGAGAGTCCCCTTCATTTTCGTTCACTCGCTCCGTGGGCTCTTTATTCCTGCCCACGGAGGGGCGCTCGTTGCCCTCCTGCTGGGGCACTTCTCTTGCTGGTGGTGGTGGTGGTTGTGCCCTCAGGACAGCCTGGGCTTCTCTGAGGGGAAAGTTTTGCTGTCCTCCTAAAGGGGCTGCGACTTGAGTGGCCTGCCCAGAGGGAAAGTACATGGAATGGAACCTTTCCCATGCCCCCTGGGCCACCTGAACCTCACACTGGGCGTATAGAGCCCTCAGCTGTTGGGTGGTCAGTGGAGGTAACTCCACTCCTTCAATCTCCCTGGGGACCACCACTGGGAGCTGGAGTTGTCCGGCATGATATGGCTGGACCGGCGGCATCATGACGGCCGGAGTAAGAGTATATCCTGGTGGAGGCATCATATAACTCTGTACTCCTAGATTCATTTGGGGATGGACCCAGGAGTTCTGCGCTAGCGGCGGAGGAGCAGAGAGAGAGGCTCCTCCAGCGGTGGTGGGAACCTGCGGTGCCGGCGGTGCAGGTGGTGGTACAGAAGATTCTGCTTGTGGGGTCACACCTGCGGCGGGAGGTGCTCCACCTGCGGTGACGGGAAGTGGCGGCGCTCCACCAGTAGCGGTGGAGGGAAGAATGGCATCTGCAACTTGGGAGGCGTTATCTCCTCCTCCCACAACTCCAGATCTCGTGGCAACCATGACTGTTAAAGGTAAGGTGTGCTTGTTTTTCTACCAACAAAAAGAAAGGAAGAAGATGGAAGACTGGTTTCCCACAGACGGAGCCAAAAATGATGGGTCCGGAAATGGATGGATCCGAATCCGATCACTTTACAATTTGTATTTGTGGAGGAAACCACCGGAGCTTCGCCGGAAATGTGAAAGGGGTTCTACCTGTTGGGACAAGCACAAGGAAAGTCAGATGGCCAAGCTGGGGGAACTGGGGGTGATACCCAGTTTGGCTCTCCGACGCTCAAGTCAGTTCAGTATATGAAGAGAAGTGTAAGTTCAGTCACAGTTGCAGAGGTGAAGAAAGCTTACTTGTGTAGAAGATGACTTTGGCTATTTATAGTTGAGGGTCAAGGGCCCTTTGGTCATTTGCCTCAAGTGGTCCTGGCCGAATGTTGCCCTAACACGTGGCGCTGTGAGAGAGAAACCTAGGAGGAATCTTCTGCAAAAGTGGCCGAAAGTTAGTGCTGGCAACAGTGGCAGGTGCGCGGGCATGTACGTTGTGTCAGAGAGCCTTTTGGGCGGTTGGTGACGAGGGCTTGAGAGCGCGCTCGTGACAACCTTGAGTGTTGGAGGCCAAGATATCCGCTGAGGGGAATGAGGGCTCCAGTTCAAATGACGAGCCAAAAGGAGAGACCGCTCTGAGGGAATGTGACGCTCGAAGAGGGCTCTTTTGGCACGTGGACGTACCAACCGTTTAGTTTGTTGGACGCTCGTGGGAGTGATAGCGCTCGTGGGGCTTAACTCCAGAAGTAGGGTTTCGTTCGTTGACTTAGCGCTCGTGTGCTGATGGGTGCAGCCTTGTGGAGACAGATGTCATCATCTCGGTGATGCCACGTGTCTGATGTGGGACGATCTTATTTTGACCCCATCACCGATAATGATAGATTGCGTTGTAATTAAGCTTAAATACAGGATAGTAAGATATAAATGACCTAATAAAAATATATCTAGAGTTTGACTTGATTAAATTAGCTAATTCCTTTTAATAACTAAATCAAGTTCGCCTTCAACCTCAGAAAAAGATTGATTAGAAACATTTTTTCATTTATTAAATTAACGTTCTTGGTTGTTCAATTAATTCTAGTTAATTAGATTATGCACAAGGATTGATATAACGTAAAGTTACCCTCCCCACTTTTCCTTTATCGAGCATCACAAAGCGTCGAATAATGAAATCTTGCATTAATTTTCTACATGATTCATTTCAACTCCTTCGCGTATAGATGTGTTAATAAATCTTAGGTCACTACAAGAAAACATGTGATTTTCGAGGGATTGTTTCAAACGGGATTTCGAGAGAATATATAAACCCTCGGAAATTCGTAGGAGTAAAAATCCTCGGATCAGAGATCGATCTTGTCCCATAATTGAATGATCATATTTGATGGACCGAGAAAATTACAAATTTGGTATGCCAACTTGACTAACTCAATATATTTGGTAAATTTTATTTTCGGCTATAAAATAGGATCGTAACTCCAAAATTAAGCAATTTAGTGCATTTTTTGCCAGAGACTGATTTTGCATGTCGAAATTTACTCGTATCAAATCAAGAGTTTGCCACGTGTAAAACTTGATCGGTTTTCCGAGAAAAATGAAATATACCAAAATCATTGAATTGGTTAAGTTGATATATCAAATTTATAATTTCTCGTTTGATGAAGCGGATGATCATCAACTGTGAAGGCATAATGCAGACCACGTTATGTTAACTAATCATGAGAATTAGATACAAATGTATGCAGTCTATGATATATGCTCATATATCCTTTAATTATTATTATACTATATGAGATCTCGTAGAACGATCTGCACCGTCCAATCCGCGCATTTACTTTGAATTCATACATAAATATATAAAAATAATTACATTCAATTATCCTGTATTTATACTTAATTACAACGTAGTCCATCGTTTTTGAGAAATTATATTTTACTCCCTAATTTTGAGAACCGTTTGTAGTTCCTAAAGTTCCGTTAAATTCATAATTTGTATGGATCGTTTTGCTTATATTTGTAAACTTTATGGATAATTTTATAATTTTGATCATATTCAATATAACATTCATAAAACCGTTAGGGGCATATGTGTAGTTTTACAAATTTCGTTAAAAGACTTTAGACCAAACAAAATTTATAGGGACTAAAATATAATTTTTCCATAATAAGAAACTAAGTTGTAATTAAGTCTAAATGCAGAATAGTTTGACATAAATGACCCTAAATATATATCATACATATGCATAATGCATAGCTTGCTTATCGGTCAAACAATATATATATATATATATATAATTCATCACGAGCTTCTTGGCTGATTAAACAATTCAATCATTCTTGTCATATATGTTTCCCCTATAATCTATATATATACATGCATACATCTTGTTCATCCATGAACTCGAACAACAACAACAACAGCAACAACAACATTTTCTTCTTCCAAGTTTCCCCTCAAACTACTGTAAGCATAATTAACGAATTCATAGAAAACTTAATCATGAATTCACGCAGCGGAAATTAGGATCGAAATACCTCCCGCCATTGCTCGTAATTTGTTGTCGACTCAGAGATTGATCTAGCCTACGAATTCCAATCGTCAGATGTCCACGAAGAAATCCGTCAATGGCTTCAAGTCTTCTCTCTACAGGATTTCCTCTAGCCCTTTTCTCTTAAGGTTCTTCTAAGCACCGAATCCTCACAACCTGATGGATATGGTTTTTCTGTTGTGTATTTTTCGTGCTTAGGGACCTTAGGAATTCTGTCTTATTTATATATACGTAACTCCATCAGTTACGTTTTCTTTAGCGGTTATCTCCCGATGATTCTATAATAGTGGGAGTTAGTGGATTAGTGGGATTCTTTATTTACGTCATTAATAGTGAGAGAAAAACAATATTAATTAATAAATATTATCTTTATGCAGTTAGGAATCCCAACGGACCATAAACTGCTAACATTCTCCCACTTGGTCCGTAAACCCACATTTACCCAAACTTTAGAAAACACAATACACGAATCATGGCGATAGTTCCCCTTATGAACGAGTATTATCTTCCATGTATTACAATGCACTATGGTTTCAACTTTACCGCATAATCTTTATGAATAAACCCTATGTTTATTCGAGGTCCAACTGTATTGATATTTCTCAAACAACATAAATGTGCACATATCCATAAAATATGAGAAATATCCATAAATTCAGAGTTTCACAACATTCGTCCAACAACGAAACTTTACATATGAGAAACAAGTCCCATATCAGCTACATGATCCTTAAATTTATATGGTGGCATGCCTTTAGTCAAAGGATCAGCTAACATCAATTCAGTGCTAATGTGTTCAATGGCCACTTCCTTATTCTTGACACGTTCCCTTATGGCTAGATACTTGGTGTCGATATGCTTACTTCGACTACCACTTCTGTTATTCTTAGCCATGAAAACAGCAGCTGAATTATCACAGTGTATTTTTATTGGCCTGGAAATTGAATCCACAATTCCAAGCTCAGAAATGAAACTCTTTAACCACAATCCTTGTGAGGTAGCCTCAAAACATGAAACGAGCTCAGCCTCCATAGTGGAAGTAGCAATTAGGGTCTGTTTTGCACTCCTCCATGATACAGCTCCACCGGCAAGCATAAAAATGTATCCTGATGTTGACCTACGAGAGTCAACGCAGCCAGCAAAGTCTGAATCGGAGTACCCAATCACCTCCAAATTGTCTGATCGCTTATATGTAAGCATGTAATCCTTAGTCCCCTGAAGATACCTCAAGGCTTTCTTTGCAGCTTTCCAGTGGTCAATACCTGGGTTACTCTGATATCTCCCTAACATTCCAACTGCAAATGCAATGTCAGGTCTTGTACAGACCTGAGCATACATCAAGCTTCCAACAACAGAAGCATAAGGAATGTTTTTCATTTGTTCCCTCTCAAGATCGTTCTTCGGGCACTGATTCAAATTGAATCTGTCACCCTTCACTATGGGAGCTATACTTGATGAACAATTCTTCATCCGAAATCTTTCTAAAATTTTGTTGATATAGGCTTCTTGAGATAAACCTAAAATGCCCTTATGTCTATCTCGATAGATCTTAATGCCAATGACATAAGATGCCTCGCCCATGTCCTTCATCTCAAAATTTTTAGAAAGGAATTGTTTTACTTCATATAACATCCCCTTATCATTGGTAGCAAGCAAAATATCATCCACATATAAGATAAGGAAACAAATTTTACTCCCACTAACCTTACGGTATATACATTCATCCTTTATGTTCTCAACAAAACCAAATGAAGAGATAACATCGTGAAATTTTAAATACCATTGTCGGGAGGCTTGTTTCAATCCATATATGGACTTTTTCAACTTACACACCAACTGCTCACCATCACTAGAGGAGAATCCTTCAGGTTGTTTCATATACACCTCTTCCTCTAGATTACCATTCAAAAACGCTGTTTTCACATCCATTTGTTGCAATTCAAGGTTAAATTGGGCTACTAATGCCAATATAATGCGTAAGGAATCTTTCTTAGAAACAGGACTGAATGTCTCTGAATAATCGATTCCTTCTCTTTGAGTGAACCCTTTTGCAACAAGTCTAGCCTTATATCTCTCAATGTTGCCTAATGAATCCCTCTTGGTTTTAAACACCCATTTACAACCAATGGGTTTTACACCGTCAGGCAACTTGACAAGATCCCAGACTTCATTGCATTTCATAGAGTTCATCTCATCCTTCATAGCATTGTACCATAATTCTGACTCATTACAACTCATAGCTTGTGAAAAGGACTCGGGATCACTTTCAGCTCCAACATCACAGTCAGATTCTTGTAAATACACAACATAGTCACTAGGGAGTGCTGATTTCCTTTCTCTAGTGGATCGCCGTAAGGCTTGACCAACATTCTCATTAAGATCATGCTGCTCTACCTGTTGTTCAATAACTTGTGGAGTTTCTTGAACAATTTGATCTACTTGAGTATCCTCAGCAATATGTGGATCTTCATTATGTTGTTCTTCGACACCCAATTTGTAACGCCCCGGTTTTTATTTATTAATATCTTGTGCTTAAAATACTTTTATAAAGTATATTTTATAATACTTTCATGAGATTTTATTAATTTATATTAAATTGAGAATTCCTTTCAAGATTTGAAAATATTTATTTCGTGAAATAATTACCGAAAATTATTTAATTGTCAACTTGGCCCTATACGTTCATTCTTTTAAACTTAGGGACCAAATTGCATGAGAACCTTTGAGGACTAAAGTGATCACTTTCCAAATTTGATATCCTTAATTGCATAACTTAAATAACTCGGAGGGTTTAATCGCAAATAATACATATTTCTCAAATATCACGGTATATTGCATCTCAAAGCTTCCTTCTTCATTTTTATCCAAAAACAATCGATCATTTGCTTCCTTTGTTCTACCGAACCAAAAACCTCAAGCATGGAAGGGGAGAATTAATCATCTCATCAAGATTTCCCCAAGAAATATTCAAGAAGTGAAGCTTCATCATCCATCTTCATCTTCTTCTTCCTTTCTTTCATTTCCAAGGTGGGTTGTGCATGAACTCTTGATTCTTGAGCATATATGATTGAGCTAGGGTTTAGGAATTATATGCTAGATGAGTTAGCTGAAGTTGGAAGCATGCTTATATGATTATTTCATGAATTATGGCATGAGTTATAGCTTGAATTCTTGAATAATTAGCTTGAAGGATCAAGTGTGATCATGAGTGTGGAATCATGAATTCTTGATGATCTTGTGTGCCTTGAGTGTTTAAGTGTTAGAATATCATTTCTTGAACCTATATACATCATATTACCAGAAAATCATGACATGGTTTATTGAAAATGGATTTTTGGTTGGCTTGTTATGCATTCCCGTAGCTTTCCCCTGTTTTCCTCTGTTCTTCACATTTGCAGAAACAGGGAACGGCCGTTCCCAGCCTCAAGGCATTGTGGGAACGGGCGTTCCCACCTTTTCAAAGGGTTTGGGCGGCCGAGCATGGGAACGGCCGTTCCCATTTTGGCCTTGTGCCGGAAGGGCCGTTCCCAGCTTCCGCGCGTTTTAAAGGGAGAAACGTTGGTGCGTTTTTGGGGTTATGGGAACGACCGTTCCCATTTTACAAAGGGGTCCGGAACGGCCGTTCCCAGCACGCTGACAGAACAAAAATGACTGCATAAAATTACATTTTTAGCCCCTCGATCCAACGACTTCTTTGACCCTGATTTGCTGTAATATGTGCTAATATGATGTGAAACAACATGTTATCATACCACATTGCATTTTCGTAGACATCTCGATATATTTCCGCCGTTCGTCACTTTTTGGGCATTTTAGGTCATGTCTCATGTATAAGTGTCGTGTTTGCACAGGTCACGAGGGTAGGGACGAGGAGCAAGCACCGTAGGCCGTGCCTACTTGTCTTTTGTCGGTATAGGTGAGGTTTAATTGTTAGTTACATAGAACCCGTATACCCCTTATGTGATATTTTGGCCAAAATAGTATTTACGTTTATACTTTCTATAAATCATTGATCATTTCAAGCCAGGTTCAAGCAAGCAAGCAAGCAAGTAAGTCAGGTATTGTTTCATGCATGTTTAGGCGAGTAGCATGACGGTTACGTTTGGGCCCGAGGGTAGTGACTAGAGCCAACCGGGAAAGCAAGGGCTGACGGGTAACTCTGGCGCTATCCTCACCATGTTAGGGGTCACCCCTGAATCCACTAGGAGATTAGTGGAGGAAGGAGCTCCGGGCTTAGGGATTCATGTACCCTCTGCTCAATGAGATTGGATGTTGGGGCCTTGCAATCCCTTCATCAAACCGGAGGGAAAAGGAGACTGGGGACGAGTCCGGCACCACGGATGCGCCTCGGGTTATTGCATGATTGTCATTTCATGAACGTGTTATATGAGTACACTATCGCACGATTGCACGATAAATGAATTGCATGATCACCTATTGAATATTAAACAAGCAAGCATGTTCATGTTCATTAGGAGATCGGTTGGAGACCGCCCTTACTCGCCGGGGCCATGAATTGATTGATTGCATGAAAACGAACAAGTACTTAATATTGATAGTTGTAATCTCGGGCGGGTTCTCTATTATTGTGAACGTATAATGTTTTAATTATAAAACCTTACCCGAGGTTATAACTTGCATGTGATTGCGCTATATATATTTATGCCCCTCACTCAGTCTTCGGTAGACTGATACTTCACTTTTCAGGTACTTGAGAGCCGGTCGTGCTAGGCGGGAGTCTGGTCCAGTCTTGCATTGTCACGAGTCTAGCAGTGCACCATCATGTATATATTTTACTACTTCTCACGTTATGTCTATTATTATTACATTTGGAATACTTGATCATGTATAAGAGATGATAATGTACTGATAATTAGTTTGGTATCTATACGTATCTATCTGATAAGTATGGTACCTATATGTATCTATATATGACTTAATGCTTCCGCTTTTAATTGTCGTGCATTGGTTTTGTATTGCTTTGGGGTTTAGTCCCGCCTAGCTCGTCTTTTTCTTTTCTTTGTCACCCGTTCGCTATAGGTTAGTTCATGTACGGATTGTCCATTTCGTATGTGGATCGGCCTATAGTGCGGGGGTGTGGTACCTCCACGTGTCCGGGGTGCTACACAATTGTACCTGAGGGGTGTTATGAATAACAACTAATCTATCACTTGAAGTAGAAGGTTGATCCCTTACAGAAATAAAATCCTGCAATTGATCACTCCCACTGATCAAGTCATTCTCAAGAAATTTTGCATTTCTTGATTCCACAAATCTAGTGCTATGAGATGGACAATAAAACTTGTATCCTTTAGACCTTTCAGCATATCCAACGAAATACCCACTAATGGTCCTTGGATCAAGTTTCTTTTCTTGAGGATTATAAACTCTCACTTCAGATGGGCATCCCCATACTCGTGTATGTCTTAAGCTCGGTTTCCAACCTTTGAATAACTCAAAAGGTGTTTTAGAAACAGCCTTAGTTGGAACTCGATTCAATACATACACTGCCGTTTTGAGAGCTTCAATCCATAAAGACTTAGGTAGCTTAGAACCACTAAGCATACTACGCACCATGTCCATTAAAGTTCGATTTCTTCTTTCTGCTACACCATTTTGGTCTGGAGAACCAGGCATAGTGTATTGGGCAACAATCCCATTTTCTTGAAGAAACTTCGCAAATGGACCTTGAGCTTGTCCATCTCCAGTGTATCTACCATAGTACTCACCACCTCTATCAGACCTCACTATCTTTATTTGCTTACTGCATTGCTTCTCTACTTCAGCCTTATAAACCTTAAAGGCTTCTAATGCTTCACTTTTGTGGTGAAGCATGTAGAGGTGCATATATCGTGAGTAGTCATCAATGAAGGTGATAAAGTATTTCTGACCATATGCATCCATATCTGGACAACATATATCCGTATGTATGATTTCTAATATGGTTGTACTTCTTCTGGCACCTTTCTTTGACTTGTTAGTCTGCTTGCCCTTAATGCAGTCTATACAAGTATCAAGATCAGTAAAGTCTAAGGTACTAAGTACCCCATCATTTACTAATCTCTTAATTCGATCAATGGAGATATGTCCCAATCTCCGGTGCCATAAAACAGAAGAATTTTCATTTGTAACACATCTTTTAATACCAGCTTGAACATGCATAACATTATGAGTGGTATCATTTTGCAAATCAAGGGAATAAAGACCATCACACAACATTCCTTGTCCAACTATTTCAGATTCATAAGACAAATTAAAACAAGAGTTTGAAAAATTAAAGGAGTATCCCAAAGGGACAAGTCTTGAAACTGAAATTAAATTTCTAGAAAAACTAGGAATGTAAAAAGTCTTTTCTAAAGTCAAAACAAAACCACTCTTAAGAACTTAATTGCATGTTCCAATAGCTTCCACATGTGACTGCATCTTGTTTCCCGAATAGATGCATCGTT
Source organism: Lantana camara (assembly GCA_037501455.1). Taxonomy (NCBI): domain Eukaryota; kingdom Viridiplantae; phylum Streptophyta; class Magnoliopsida; order Lamiales; family Verbenaceae; genus Lantana; species Lantana camara. The sequence goes on from CM074865.1 coordinate 3,125,041, forward strand.
CACTTCCCACTGGTTTTCGTAGGTTGGTTAATCCCTGCAAGGAATTTGAGACATGGATTGTAGAACCAGAATCAATCCACCATGTGTTACAATTAACATCAACCATATTTGCTTCATACGTGACAAATGAGGTTAAATTACCTTTATTCTTAAGCCATTTCTTATACTTGGTGCAATCCTTCTTTATGTGTCCCTTCTTTTTACAGAAGAAACACTTGGATTCCTTCTTGATATCAGCATTAGGAAGTAATTTTTCCTTCGCCTTATACTTGGCATGAGAAGTCCTCTTTCCTTGGGTGGTCACCAATGCACTCTCTCCCATTTCCATAACCAATCGTCCCTCCTCTTGAACACACATGGCCATAAGTTCATTAATTGACCATTTTTCCTTATGTGTGTTGTAAGAGATCTTAAATGGGCCGTACTGATTAGGAAGGGTGTTCAGTATGTAGTGCACAAGGAAGGTTTCAGACATATCAACCTCAAGATTCTTCAATTGAGCTGCTATATCCCTCATCTTATTGATGTGGTCACGCACACCTTTAACTCCGGTGAGCCTTAAGTTTGAGAATTTCATTATCAAGGTGCTGGCAAGTGCCTTATCTGAAGTCTCAAACTGTTCATCCAGTGCCTTCAGTAATGCCCGGACATCGTCATGCTTTTCCACAGAACCACGGATTCCAGCAGGAACTTTAGTCTTTATGAACATGACACTGAGTCGGTTAGACCGCTCCCACTGTTCATAAAGAGCCCTTTCTGCTTGAGTGTTGGTTTCAGTGATATGTGGTTTGTCTTTCCGAATAGCATAATCAATATCCACACACTCTAAGTGGAGGAGAACCCCATCCTTCCACATCTCATAATTCTCACCATTTAGTTCAGGGATGTCGATATTAAAATCAGAGATAGCCACAGGTTTTCTAACTGCAAAATCATATAAACAAGCTTACTAACTTAAATTGAGGCAAATAAACTAACTATGATTTACCAATGCAAACCATAAATAAATGAATCAAGTGACATAAAAATTGCCTGTGGGCTAAACTTTTAATTCGATAAGATTCATTACCGGATGATAGAATTATCGAAAACTTGAGATAATTTCTATCCCTTGATAAATATATTAAATTCAATTTCACAACCCTGTGGGTAATTGTGAAAAGGCATTTAATATTTTATCTTAATAATATAATGAAGTACCATTTATGATCCCTAATAACAAATTTTATTTGATTAAAGATGATGTGGCTAGTTTTTAATAAAATAAAATTTAATTGATCACTGAAATCAGTACCTTATAATATGCACAAAATATTAGACATTTTAAAATACCATTTGTGGTTTCACTTTATCCCATAATTAAATTTAATTAGACTTGCTGTGGCTAATCTCCAATTAAATAAAATTATATGAGCCACTGAAATAATGTCTAATGCATATTCCTTAATGATCAGTATTAAACTTTATGAGATCATATATAAATCCTTCGTACTTCTAAGCACATGATTATTAAAAACCTCATATAATCATAATTTGTGCATATTATCTAACACAAATATACCAAAATGCACATTAAGGCAAGACACAATATATCACAGAGGTCCAATCATGAAATCAAGTGCATATTCCAGTAACAATTCAATCTAATAATCAATTAGAATAAGATTTACTTGTACACAGCCGCAAAACCTCAATTGCATACACATAATAAGCTGTAAATCTCCAAGAATTCCGTCATCATGACATCGTCATGCTAAGACCCCAATTGCACATGTATTCTATTCATACGCATTAATGTGAACAGACCCAATTAATTGCCGAGAGCACATTTAATCATAATTGCTAAGGTCCTCGAAACTGCACATGTATTGGGATTTGGAAATTGCTTACGTGTGCCACAGTGAATTGTTTTCACAAAATTCACCTTACTATAATTATACATGGCCACATGGAGAACTAATCAACCAATGCACAACTCAGTGACTTAAAGGCGAACACAAATTAGGAATCATAAAGGGCACATGATTTCGCACTACTTCTTGGTCAAGAAATCACATAAAATATGTCAACATAGATGTACAATTATCGAGAAATTCAAGAGCAGTGAAACTCTATATCCATGAATTAAACTTAAGCCTGCAGTCATAGAATTGTTCGAAATTCTCGCAAACAAAATTCATCAATTGACATACAAAACGAGCAAGGCAGAGATATATGGTATGCTCTGATGCCACATGTAAGCATAATTAACGAATTCATAGAAAACTTAATCATGAATTCACGCAGCGGAAATTAGGATCGAAATACCTCCCGCCATTGCTCGTAATTTGTTGTCGACTCAGAGATTGATCTAGCCCACGAATTCCAATCGTCAGATGTCCACGAAGAAATCCGTCAATGGCTTCAAGTCTTCTCTCTACAGGATTTCCTCTAGCCCTTTTCTCTTAAGGTTCTTCTAAGCACCGAATCCTCACAACCTGATGGATATGGTTTTTCTGTTGTGTATTTTTCGTGCTTAGGGACCTTAGGAATTCTGTCTTATTTATATATACGTAACTCCATCAGTTACGTTTTCTTTAGCGGTTATCTCCCGATGATTCTAGAATAGTGGGAGTTAGTGGATTAGTGGGATTCTTTATTTACGTCATTAATAGTGAGAGAAAAACAATATTAATTAATAAATATTATCTTTATGCAGTTAGGAATCCCAACGGACCATAAACTGCTAACAACTACAGCTCGATTGTTCTGCATTAATGGCGTTTGGGACTGTTAAATGGTTCTACGACCCAAAGGGGTTTGGTTTCATCACCCCGGACCGTGGCGGAGACGATATATTGGCGGCCGCCTCGGAGATCAGAATGGAGGGTTTTCAGACGCTCAGAAAAGGTCAGAGAGTGTCGTTCGAGGTCAAAATGGGGCCGATGGGACGACCGCTGGCTGTTAATATTGTACCGCTTTCGTGAACATCTTTATTGATTGATGTCGTCTGCTTAGAGAGTTTGTGTCCTGATGAAGTGGTTTCGATGTCAATAAAAGAGTAAATCTTTCTTTACTTTGATGTATTCTGTTTGGTGTTCTTCATGGTCTCAATGAATACAGTTAAGGGTTTTCTGATTAACAAAGAATTTGCTTAGTTAAGGTTTGATTTGTATGCCTTTGCAGCTAATACAGTGCAGTATAGGCTTACACAAACATCCCTTTACCTTTGATAAATTACAAAAACGTCCCCTATCAAAGAATATATATCAATATTACGTCTAGGCGATGATTTTTTATGATTTCATATTTAGTATTCTCAAATACCCTATTCCACCCTCCAAATATAGTAATATACTGACCAATAGTTGATTTTATATAGTAATAGCTTTGGCTAACTGTACCAAGGATGCTTTTGTAATTTCTCAAAGGATTATATATGGCTCGAATCTAGTTCACCAAATCAGTATAACAAGGGATTTACACTTATCATGTGATTGATATGACATTTAGAATAAACGACAACCAAACAAAGCTTGTCGATATTATAGGTTGGGATCGGCCGAGCCGTTTCTAGGCTAGAATTTTCCGTTACAAACAACTAAAACGAATAAACGAAAGGTATATGTAGGAAATCTGTAACACCACCAAGGCCTCCGCCTCCGCCTCCAAATGATCTCCTAGAACGATCTCCGGAGAATTAATATATGAACATATATATATCTATATATATATGCAAGCATTGCTCGCTTAATTATCAGTCAAACAATATATAATTAATTCATTAATACGAGTTTCTTGCATGATTGATTAAACAACTCATGATACTTGTGTTGTTTCCCCTGTACATACACACATCTTGTCAATCATCCATGAACTTGAGCAACAAGATCATCATCATTTTCTTCTTTCTTTCTTTGAAGTTTCCCCTCAAACAGCTCGACTAGTAATTATTCTACCATGGCGGATGCTGCTGGGGCTGGGAGATTAACAGGGTCTGTCAAATGGTTCAACGAGTCAAAGGGATTTGGTTTCATCACTCCTGACGATGGCGGATGGGATTTGTTTGTCCACTACTCGGAGATCCAAGGTTCGGCTATCAAAGAGTGTCCTTCGATGTCGAAAAGTTGCTGAATGGACCAGTGGCTGCTAATGTTACAATGTTTTTATTGCCATTTGTTCTTTGTTTTTTGATGTCATTTAATTTGTTGGTTAATGTTTGATTTTGTATGACTTTGCAGCTTATACAATATAATGCAGTATATATAAGCTGTTTCTGTTGGCTAATTGATGCAAGACTTTTGTTGGGGATAATTATGCTGATATATCTTGAGTGGTTTGCAATATTACATGAACTTCCCTTAAAGTTTGAGAAATTACAAAAACATCCCCTATCAAAGAATATATATAATTGGATAAATTTCGATGATTTCATATATCCTATGTTTCCACGAATACATATACGTACTTTAGCTATAGGCCTATAATATTGAAAGTTAAATTAACTGGTCGATTGACGACTAATGATACACAGACACTTCAAAAAAATATAATTTGCATCGTCTTGAACCATCTCACCGTCACAAGCTGTCTACAATAATTAATAGTTGTTTATACTTATAATAATCTAAAGTGTCATAAAAAAATATAGTTTCTGACTTGGCTCATTTTTCAGTCATTCACACATGTCAAGTAGATTGTGAGACAATAAAACAATTTTTTATTTATTAAATTGTTAGTTGAATTAAATCTTAGATTATGCACAAGGATTAATAAAACGTAAAGTTACCCTCCCACTTTTTCCTCTAATGATCGTCACTGCAAGAAAACAAGTGATTTTCGAGGGATCATTCCCGAGATAAAAAACCCTCGGAAATCGATCTTGTCCCATTGTTGCATGATAATATTTGATGAAGAAGATGATCATCAACTGGGAATTAAGGCAATAATGCAGACCACGTTATGTTAACTAATCATGAGAATTATATACAAAACATATGAAGTTTGTGATTCTCGTCCTTTAATTATTACTTTAATGTGATCTCCTGGAACGATCTCCGGCGTTCAAACCGTTCATACATTGAATTCATCATATATAGTCGGGTTGAATTGCAAATTTGGTATACCAACTCGACCAATTCAACGTTTTTGGTACATTTCATTTCCGACGACAAAACATGACTGTATCTTCAATACATACAGTTTCATGCACTTTTTACCGCGGGCAAAATCAGTTTTTTGGTAAAAAATATGCATTAAATTGTTAGTTTACAAAAAAAAAAACAGAATTGATCGAGTTGGTATATCAAATTTCCAATTTCCGTCGTATACTTGTGTCATTTCCCCTATATATACACACACATCATGATCATCCATGGACTCCAACAACACCAACATCATTTTCTTCTTTCTTTCCTTCAAGTTTCCCCTCAAAGCTCGATTATTTAATCTTCAATGGCGGGTGCTGCTGTGAGTACTGGGAGATTGACAGGGACTGTGAAATGGTTCAACGACGAAAAGGGATTTGGTTTCATCTCTCCGGACACCAGCATAGATGATTTACTTGCACCTTTCTCGGTGATCCGAGTGGAGGGTTCTCGGACACTCAGAGAAGGTCAAAGAGTGGCGTTCGACGTCGGACAGGGGCCGGAGGTACGACTGCAGGCTGTTAATATTACACCTCTGCCGTGAATGTTTTTATTGGCATCTGTAATTCTTTGTTTTTTGATGTCATTTGTTTAGAGAGTTTGATTCCTAATGAGTAAATCCATTTTTAATCTGATATATGTGGTCATGTTATGAGTTATGGAGACTTTGTAGTCATTGAGTTTCAACTGTATTTGCTGTAATATATCTTCTGTTCTTCATGGTTTGGATTAATACCATTAAGGGATTTCTGATTAACAGAGAATTTGCTTGGTTAGTACTGTTTGATTTGTATGACATTGCAGCCAGCTAACACCATGCAGCTGAGATTTGTGGAACTACACAAACATCCCTTATGGTTTGAAAAATCACAAAAACTTCCCCTATCAATGAATATATGTCAATATTACGTCTAGGCCGATAATGTTGAGAGTTAAATTAACTGGTCGACTGGCGACTAACGATGCACAGACACTTAAAAAAATATAATTTGCATCATCGTTGAACCATTGCACTGTCCCAAGATGTCTTTCCACCATTGCAAGTGATGATCAGATTAATATAATTTGCTGCCAATGTGTCGAAGATGACAGCGCTGACGGGCTTCCGATCTGGGGTATGGCGATTTAAGTACAACTCCGGTGGCATTGGGGCCGCGAATTGTTTATTCCGGGACGAAACTTGCGTTGAATCGTTTTATATGTTGAGCTGTTCATGTGTGTATATTATTAATGCGTAAGCTCAACTGATTAAGTAAAGTCAAATCTGCATTATCATAACATATCATATCATATATGTTGATCGTGTGGATCATAATCTATGTATTAAATAGTATCCGCACACCCTCAAAGACCAAGCGAAATTAAGGGGTGGATTAATATATACTAATATTACCTCTAGGTCGATAAACTTTGATGATTTCATATTTAATATTCTACAAATATCCTATTCCACCCTCCAAACATACTGATCAATAGCTGATTTTAAACTCATAGCTATGATAGCTTTTAGTTAAGTGTACCAGGGATGTTTTTGTAATTTCTCAAACCTCAAGGTAATTACAGCTCGAATATATCTGGTTCGTCAAATCGGTATAACGAGGGGATTTACACTTATCATGTGATTGATGTAACATTTAGGATAAACGACCAACCAAATAATAACACTTGTCTATATTATCGGTTGGGATCGACCAAGCGCTAAAATTTTCCGTTATCAACAACTAAACGGAAGGTATATACCAGAAATCCATAACACCAGCACCGAGCCTTCTGCCTCTTCCGACTCTTCATAGTCTTTGAGTTTCAACAGTATTTGATGTAATCTTCTCTTTTACATGGTTTCAATTAATACAATTAAAGGGTTTTCTGTTTTACAAAGAATTTGGTTGGTTAATGTTTGGTTTTGTATGACTTTGCAGCTTATACAATATAATGCAGTATATATAGGCTGTTGCTGTTGGCTAATTGATGCAAGGCTTTTTTTTGGGGATAATTATGCTGATATGTCTTGAGGTTTTCAAAATTACACAAACATCCCTTAAATCGAATAAACAGCTAGCTGTCAGAGATCGATCTAGTCCCATTTTTAAGCAGTATCATAATATTTGATGAAAAGCAGATGAGTCAACTAGGAAGGCATAATGCAGACCACATTATATTAACTAATCATGATAATTAAAGAATGTATATATATATATACACACACACACATCGTAGCATCCACGAAACTCCAACAACGTTCAACAAGATCATTTTCTTCTTTCTTTCTTTCAAGTTTCCCCTCAAACAGCTGGATCGATTGATTTCTTATCCTGCAATGGCGGATATTGCTGCTCGAACGTTTCAGAGATACACCGGGTTGTGAGATGGTTCAACGAGACAATGGGATTTGCTTTGATCACCCCGGACAGTGGTGGACCCGATGTATTAGCATACGTCGTGGACATACAAGGGGAGGGTTTTCAAAACACTCAAAGAAGGTGAAGTAGTGGTGTTCAACGTCTTACGGGGGCCGAAGGGACTGCAGGCTGTTAATATTACACCTGTGGAGTGAATAATGTTATTATTGACATTTGTTCTTATTTTGTTTTTGGCTGTCATTTGTATAGAAAGTTTGATCTCGACAGGCCTTCCCGTTGGAATTTGCAGGATTTCCTATAGTGGTACTCATGTATTATGTGAGTTGTTTTGTCATGTTATGAGTTATATCTGGTGTCTTTGTAGTCTTTGAGAATCAAGAGTATATATCTTCTGTTTTTCACGCTTTCAATTAACACCACAACAAAACAGGCAAATAATTCGATGGAAATTTCCGAGGGATTTCCGAGGAAATTGATCAAATTAATTTCCGAGGGAACATTGTCTCAGAAATCCCTTGCAAATTTTAAGGGTTTTCTTATTAACAAAGAATTAGATCAGTTAATGTTTGATTTGGATCACTTTGCAGCTAATTTGATCCAATATATAGCAACGGGAAGGCTATTGCTGTTGGCTTATTGATGCATGACATCTATTATGGATAATTGTACTGATATATTTGAGGTTTGCCAACTTACACAAACATCCCCTAGTGTTTGAGAAATTACAAGTACTTCCCCTATCAAAGAATATATATTACGTCTAGGTCGATAAATTTTGATGATTTCACATTACAGTCAGGAGACACACGGGCGTGACGCCAAACACCCTATTCTACCCTTGGAACATACTAATCAATATTTGATTTTAAGTTCATAACTATAATAAGTAATAACACGCGTTAGGTATATCAGCAGGATGCTTTTGTAATTTCTCCAACGTCAGGGCGAGTCGTGCACATAATTATGTCACGCCTCATGTAACGTCACTGTAATCAATCTTTTTTGCTAAATTAAATCAAGTACTTAAGGGCTATAGTTTTTTGGTAAACTTTCATAATGATTTTGTAAGAGAACAATCTAGATTACAGTATATATATACAGAGACGAGCTAGCCAATATGAACACTCTTGCGTTTTCTTGGCCATAAAGAACAAATTGCCCACAGTATTACAAACAGCTTCTGCTTTTCATATATTACAATAGATTCTAAGCAAAGCATCTATCAATTCCTCTATAAAAAGTGAAGCCAGGAATCCGTAAAGACACAAAACAGCTTCTGCTTTTCAGACAAATATCAGCTTGTAAGGCCAAGAAATGAGGACGGTGGCAGTCGTTGTGGTGCTGATTCTTGTTCTGATTGTAACAACCTCATCGGGAACAAAGACGGCTACGGCTGACGATTTCTGCAACTCGAGATGCGCAGCGCGGTGCTCGGAGGCGGGGAGGCAGGACCGGTGCCTCAAGTATTGCGGAATATGTTGCGAGAAGTGCCATTGTGTGCCGTCGGGGACTTATGGGAACAAAGATGAGTGTCCTTGTTATAGGGATATGATGAACTCCAAGGGCAAACCTAAGTGCCCTTGATCATATATATATATATATATACTTTTGTCCATGAAACTATGTAATGGCAACAATAAGAAGCTATGTGTACGTGGGATATTTCTTTAACTTAGGCCAACAAATTTCAACCTCAGATAACTCATGTTTTAACCCCAAAAACAATAAATTGCAAATATATCCAACAACAGTGCAACAAGGCATGAACTTCAAGTTCAAGGATCAATTAATTACGGACCTAAAGCAAATAAATATATGAATCTCAATGAAAGTCAGAATCTTTATCTAGATAAAAACACACATACCACAATATTTCGGATGTATATAACCTTGCTGATCTCTTGTACGACACGCTCGGTATGATTGAACGTCAGCGACGGCAACGCCGTGATGTGTCTTGGCGGCGCATCCTTACGCATGAGAGTCACCGCTAGCAGTCTCACCGCCATGTCTGAGTTGATAAAAGATTATGCTCTCATCTATATTTACAACTTTTTTTTTTTTTGGGGTTTTATATCCCGTTTAATAGATTCGAGTCAAGCAATAAGTAAAACTTTCTTAACAAGTAAGGAGGTATTTGATACTGTGAGATGAGGTTTTTTGAATTAGTTTTATTTGGACTTTTAAGTGAGATTAAGTATTGATAGTATTATTTAATATTTTGTTTGATATTGAATATCGGAAGATGTATTGCATATAAAGGAAGGTTTTGAATTTTGATCTATTTATAGAATGGCCTTAGGAGAGAAGGCACCCGAGGGTTTGTGGTCCACAGCTTGAGGGGAACACTTCACACGCATGAAGAATGAGAGGTTGCCATTTGGCTCCGGCGGATGATGCCATATAGGATTTGAAAATATTCAAGTGATCATCTCTTATGTGTCTCAGTACATTACTCGACGGCTCGATATAGTGTATCAGGGATGAGCTATTAAGAGTCTTGGTGGTAGTGAAGCAATGATTAATGTAACAACTTTTGTCTTTTAATGGATTGAAAGTAACTTTGTGGACTTGAGGGGGAGACCCTCGGCATCCATTTTCCTCCTCGTATGGTTATGTCAGGACGAGGGGCGTTCGATACACATCACATAGGATCCGATTCTCAGATTAGAAAAGCAGAGCCCATTGATCAAGAGTTGAGCGTAATCCTCGACTGTAGATATCCTCTCGACTATCAAAACAACATTGAGGATCCGCCCTTGGTTCGGCCTAAGCATTTTCCGACTGTAACGAAAATGCCAAGTCAGCTTTCCACCTATATGGCCTTCGACGGTGTCCACGTGTTGATGTCGAAATTGTGCCACATCACCCTTTAAACTATTTAAGTGCTAAGTTTTTTTTTTTTTTTTTTTTGGGTCCCTTTAAGTGCTAAGTATAAAAATACTTTCCCCTTACAATAATTACTAAATTACAAAAAATTAGCAAATTAAAAGTAATTAAAACCCGACCCAATAGTTAATGGGCCCAAAAGACTACCCATCAACCCACCAAAGCTATTCGGACCCAAGAATGGGTCGGCTCTAAAACCCATCACCATTTTTGCAACTGAAAAAGAACTCATTTTGCACACAACCCTTAAACCTCTCACTTCTCCCCTTTCCTCTCTGCATCATTTCAAGGTTCTTCTCAATTCATGTAAATCTTTCTTTTCGTTATATTCCCTTCGATTTTTAGCTAGCTTTTCAATTTTCTGGCTTGTGTGCAGGTAACATGAAGCTTGCTCGAAGACTGTGGTCTGCAAACGCCGCTTTGTCCCGTCAATTTCAGAGCCCTCGTGTAATTCGGGCTTTTTCTGCAAGCCCATCTTCAGGTAATTAGCTTTTGCGCAATTGTGATTTGGTTTTTCGCTTGTTTCAATTTGATGTCGTAGTCTGCAAATGGGTGAAGGGTATTGGGGGGGCATTGTGAGAAAATTCGGTTTATGCCAATTCGTGAGTCCTGCACACATATTCGTGGTATTATTGTTCACTGTTGTGTTTGATGCAAGATTGAGTAGAGGAGAATGAAAAATCAGAAGCTAAATCAGTGTGATTATTGTATTCTCAGTTTGTTGTGGTCTTTCTAGCATGCCAAGTGTGAGTTGCTAAGTGTATTCGGTTTGTAGTTTGAGTATCATAGATAAGGAAATGAAATCCAAGTCGACGACTATACGACCGTCCCATAGCATATGAATATGAGTTGCCCTGTGTTTTTCTGAAGCCATGTTTCTTATTCAATCTTTTACCTCAAGAAATCTGTTATCTATTTGATGTTCCTTTTCTTGATTTATTGATAAGCTTATGCAATCTTTAATTGCTTATTCTGAGGGAGTGTTGCAAGAATTCGACTTTTGAAGAAGTAGAAGTAGAAACTAAAATGTAAGAAGTTTTAGTAGTAAAAGTAGCGAGTGTTTGGAAAAAAGAAGTTTGAAGAAAAGCCGAGTGTCTGAAAAAAAAAAAAAAGTTTGAGAAACACGTTTATTCGAATAAACAAACTTTTATTATTATCGAAGTTTCTAGATTATTTTTGCTTTAAAGTAAGCAAAAGATGGTTTTCGAAAAACTACATATATCTGAGTTTTTCACCATTTTTGTGCAGTTTCTAATGAGTGGGAGGATCCTAAGACATCTGAGTCCCTTGATGATTTTCAGCAAGGGATTTTTGGCAATGAGAACCATTCATCTAGTATGAGTTCGTATTACCAAAATTTGCACAGGGTTGAGAGTGCTCGCAACCAATCTGGGATGGGATTTTCATTTATGAGAAACCAATCCGACCGATTTCACGGTCAAGGTGATGATCATGACACATTAAGTGATGGGCTCGATAGGAAGTTAAAGGAAGCAGCAATGTATTTTGAGTTTAATCCTGATGAAATAGTTCAGGAAAACTACTCTTTCAGGGCTGATGCCAATTTCTCGAGTGGATTGACTTATGATACTAAGGTAATTAACTTTAAAGCTGGATTTCGAGACATTTGCTAATATTCAGGTTTTTTCTGAATTCTTGTTTGTGTTGGTATACATTCTAGGCAATGTTACCCTGTGCGAGAAAGTTCTTGTTTGTATCTAAGGCATATCTTATTGAAAGCATATCCGATTATATTATATTCAACTTCTTGATATGATTTTGATATACTCAACTAGCACTTGCAAACTCGAAAAAGTGCATTTTGTTTTTCTCAGTAACCAATTTGAGATTTGTGCTTCTTTTAAGTGAAAAATTATCTAGAAGCCAAGAGCACAAAGGACCGACTTGTAGCTTCATCTTCGAGCTTCTAGGTTATATTCGACATAGATAGAAATTTCTTTAGAGTTGTAAAATTTCTTCTAAACTTTTTCCTCATAATACTAAGCTACTCTATTTTGTTCTTTTCACTTTTTTGTCTATACACCCCCCATTTTTGCTGCTCTCAACTTTTTACAAGTTCGGCACCAGAAAAGCAGAAGTTTTTTGCAAACACCCACTTATTGATTCTTCAATAGTTACTTACGTTCCAATTTATTTTGTGCTTTGATATATTTAGGACCTTGACCTAACAAGGCCTGCAGCACGTAAGACTAACAAAAGGTACGAGTTTGAAACGACCACAAAGGAAGTGTTGCAGAAAGCTGATTTCAGGGTATGGAATTTTTAAATCCTTATTCTTCCAAATTACATCAATTGCATGCTGCTCTTAACTTTTGAAATTACAGATGCCTCCTTTGACAATCAAAATTTAATCAAAAATAGATTTTGTTTCTCAAAACTTGGATAGTATCATCCAAACATGCAAGAACAGTATTAGGAGTTTACAAAAATTTGAATCGTAACATCATTAGCATTTAGCTCTATATAATTAATACCCGGGGGAGCAACTATAAGGTGGAAATAAATTACAATGGAGGTATCTGTGATTACGAAACCAAGAGCGATGGTCGTGTAGTTCTCTAGTATTTTATGTGTGTTTTCCCAGATAAATAGCAAACTATTGCTGATAATCTTTCCATTTCAGTAACACATTCCTAAATTTCCTTTCAGAATGTGAAATTTCTTGCAAAATTCATCACCGACGCGGGTATTATAGTCAAGAGAAGCAAGGTAAACAAACTCAGCACACTTCATTTAAATAAAAACGCAATCTTTGTCCTCTTTCTCTGACTGTGTTTACCCCTCGGGCAGACCGGCATCAGTGCCAAGGCTCAGAGAAAGATTGCCCGTGAAATCAAAACTGCCCGGGCATTCGGCTTGATGCCTTTCACGACAATGGGAACCAAACAGTTCGTATATGGGCAGACTATGGAAGACGACGACCGAGATTTTGAATACGAGGCGTCCTACGACCGTAATTTTGTCGACGATAGAGAAGATGCTTTAGATGCCTGAAAAAACATGGCCCTCTTTGTTCTTTTGTTGTCCTTAATGTTTGTGGATGCCTGGAAAACAAAATATTGTCCTCTTGATAGAAATTTTCTTGAATTGTAAAAGATAGTCCTTTAGTTTGATTCTTGTTTCTCCATTTATGTTGGGAGTTCAATTCTAATGTGTGGTGTTGGTACTATTTTTGGGGGGGTTTGAGGAAGAATCTTGGATAGGGTTGGTGTTTATACACCAACGATCAGGATTAAGCCATGTCAGCAGTGTAATTTGCATATTATGATGAAAAGTTAACCATGGTTAGAATAAACTACCCTTTCTTTGCACTTCTCTAACTCTTCGATTTCATGCTATAAGATCTTTGTATCATATGCTATGTTAATTGTTGGTAATGTAGTGTGGGAATAAATACTTTTGAAAATGCTTGCATCTTGTTAACCATAATCAACATGCTATATTGGGTTGGATCAAGGCCTCATAACTTTGTCAAAAAATGGACGGCAATTGCATACCTAAAGATTCAAATATGAGACTTTCGATAAGCTAGTATAGTATTCGAATATGAAAACTTTGATAAACTAGTATGACGTTGAGATGTTTTGTGACACCATTTAGTTGTATCTATGACATGTAAGACTTTCGATAAGCTAGTATAGTATTCGAATGTGAAAACTTCGATAAACTAGTATGACGTTGAGACGTTTTGTAACACCATTTGGTTGTATCTATGACATGTATATTGATTTCTTATTGTCATAGTCACTAACTGCTGAAGAATTTACAAGCGTTAGAGATTTCAGTGGTGATGTCAAAATTAGGTTTGACTAGCTATTCTTTTACTTTCGTGGGATTTGGCTAGTTATTCTCTCACGTCCGTGGGAAAAATCTTCTCTTTTGTTAGCCTATATTCTCGTACTCTTTAAAAGTATTAATTTTAATTTTGAAAATATTAATTTTTGTTCTATTAGACATGAAACAAATTTGTTATGATTACAACCTCGAATTCACATTGTTTTTTCGATTGTCACTTTATATGTTTTGATTCTCGTTGATCTAGTAAATTTGCCGTGGAGGGTTATTGTTTAAAAAAAAATAACAATAATGGTAAACTATGTGAATAATCCAATATTTCACCCAATGAGAAAGATAAGAAAAGGTAGGTATGAGTATGCCAAAGTTCATAAAGTAAAGCTAAAGCAATTATACCCATAATTTCAACATTATTATTATCTTAATTAAATCATATTAAATTAACAATTAAATATCATTTCTCAGTCCCCCAAACCAAATAAATAATTATAAAATTGCCAAAACATTAATTATTAATTAAATACCTAAAAAGAAAGAAAAAGAAAAAGAAATAATAGTCGGCGCCTCTTGCCTTCGCCGACCAATCATCAATCACCTTCTTTTCTTCTTCCTATATCTCTCATCAATCCTCCATTCTTTCTCTACAATTATACATACAAATACATGTATCTATCCTTCTTGTTTGTTGGGGTATCTCCATGACTGTACGCGTACGGCATATGTGATCGTACTCATACCCTCTTCCCCCTTTTCGTTGTTTTCCTAACCGCTTTGTTAATTTTATTATCTTTAACTTTTGATTCCAGTGGGTTCTTCCGTGAATTTTTTGTGGAAAACGGAAGATCCCTCGACGTAATTTTAGTTTTTGCGACTTGAGATCTAACTTTCTTTTGGGTTAGTTTAATTGTTGTGTTTCTTGATTATAATTGGGAAATTATGGGGGGTTTAATGGTGGAATCGAGCAGTGGGGCTACTTATACGGAGGAGGTTTTTGTTGAGAATGAGTTGAAGGATAATAAGAAGAAGAAGCGTCGGGCGAGGAAATCCAAGCAAACCCTCTCAGGTATTTGGTTTTGGTTTTTCTTTTTGGCGATTTCTGTTGATGTTTTGATGCATAAAGTCTTCAGTTATAAAATTTTATGATGTGTTTTATCATGAGTTGCCTGGGTTCTATTTTTTCTTGAACGTATAAGCAAGCAAAATTATTGAATTTGGAAAAAAGGATCCTTTTTTAGATGAATTTATTTTGAAGCTATTTGTTGCTGGGATATGGAACTTGTTAGGGTAGTAGATGGAGTCAATGTATTCATGTTGTGAGAAAAGCATTGGAATTACTGCGATTTGGGGTTTTGCTGATTGATGCTTAATGTTCATTTGATTTACTGTTGTGGCGTTAAACTGGCCGAGTAGCCGAGATAGGTGAACTGCAGTTTCTTCAAGCATACATAATTTTCGTTAGTTTCGAGTATTGTGATGTTTATGTGTGTGTGTGTGGAGCTAATGCCTTTTCTCTCGATGTTTATGTTGTTTTCAGTGATGAGATTTTGTGATTTCCTTTCTTTTGTCATTTATTAATATACTTAATTTTATCCCTTTTTCGGCTCTGATATTTCTGAAATTGGTGTAGCTTGTAGTTCTGGAAGTGAAATATGCACAGATGCATCGAATTCGGTTGTAGATAACTCGTCTAGTCATGTTCCCCCGTATGGGCATCGCGAACAAGAATGTAACTCTTCATCACATCATTTGACGTCAAACGGGCATCATCATCTGCCTAAAGAATATAGGAATTCGAATGAACAATTGGCATACGGAAATCTTCAGAACCATCAACCAGTTCCACATGAAATTAAGGAGGCTCTATTTTCCAATTCAATTCATGAGCCAGCTGGCAATTCGGTTGAGAATCATTATCGCCGGACATATTTTCCTCCCCACTGGTCTTCAGAGACTGTGAATAGAGCACTAGAGGTCTGCTTAAGTTCAATATATTAGGGATTTTTGGGGAATTAAAAATTGATAATATTGTATTTTCCTGTATTAATATTTCTTTTTTTTTTTTTCTCTTTCAGAAGGGAGATTTGTTGAAAGCATTATTTCGTGTCAATGCTCATAACAGAGTTGAGGTTTGTGCTTGGAACTTGTTCTATTCCATTCGTTGCCAATGTTCGTTTGTTCAATGGAATGTGAACCTTCATGATCTTTTATTTTTAGGCTTACTGCAAAATAGATGGAGTCCAAACGGATGTTCTTATCAGTGGAGCGGTGGCTCAAAATCGAGCTGTAAGTTCACTGTCTTAATCTTTAATTTCATTGCCCCTTTCTTAGCCCTATGTTTAAGAGACTCCATTCCAATATAAAGTGGGACAAATACATCTGTTTTCATCGTTTAACTTAATGTTTGCCCAGATACATGTATAAATGAATGATAACCTGTTGTTTATGAATGGTATATGTTCTAGAACTTACTTCAAAGTTCAAACTTAAAAAATCTGTCCTTTGAAAATCCTAACTTGAATTTGTTGCAGATTGAAGGAGATACTGTTGCTATCGTCATTGATCCTCTCTCAATGTGGCCGAGAATGAAAGGGTCACATGAAACTCTGGATATTTCTACTTTTGAAAATAATTGCCATGAAGCTCTCAAAGATTGTTCCAAGGGAAAAGGCAAATTAGAGGCAGAGTCCGAATTTTCACCTAATAAAACGGTCTCCCCTCAAGATGGCGCTTATTATGAGAACAATTCATCTTCAGGAGCGATGTCTGATAATACTTATGTGAATGGAGTATTAGATGATGGTGATGTAAACAGCTGTCAACCACCTATGTCGGACTCCATGACTTCATTGGAGAGGTTGTGTACTTTAGTAAGTTCTTTTCCGTCAAAAAGACCAACTGGCAGAGTTGTGGCCATCACTGATAAGTCTCCACGGCGTGACAATGTTGTTGGCTTTCTAAGTGTAAAGCAGTGGATTTGCACCCAACAGAACAAAAAGAAGAACTTCAGGAAGAACAAGAACCAGTCAGATCTCAATTATGGGTATGTCCTGTTGACACCAACCGATCCCAAGTTCACAAAAATGATGGTCCAAATCCGTAATCTGCCAGAAAGCATCAAGAAACGTTTAGAGAATAGTGATTCAACAGTTGAGTCTGATCTCGTTGGTGCGCAAATAGTTGATTGGTCTGAAGACAGTTACATTCCAGATGCCCGTGTTATTCAAGTTTTTGGAAGAGGTAGTGAAGTTGAAGCTCAGATTGCTGCTATTTTATTTCAAAATGCAATTGATGCTTCTGAGTTTTCTTCTGGAGTACTTTCTTGCCTTCCTCAAATACCCTGGGAAGTGCCACCTGAAGAATTACAGAGTAGAAGGGATTTAAGAAATTCGTGCATTTTTACCATAGATCCTTCTACTGCTACTGATCTTGATGACGCATTATCGGTGGAGAGGCTAAAAGATGGTGTATATAGAGTTGGGGTCCACATAGCTGATGTTTCTTATTTTTTTAAGCCCGATACAGCTTTAGACATAGATGCGCAAATCCGTTCCACGACTGTTTACTTATTGAAGAGTAAATTACCAATGCTGCCCTCAATGGTTTCAGACAATTTAGCATCGCTTAATCCCGGAGTGGATCGACTCGCCTTTTCTATTTTCTGGGACATTAATTGTTCAGGTGAAGTTCTTGACCATTGGATAGGGCGTACAGTCATAAGGTCTTGTATCAAGCTTTCTTACGAGCATGCTCAGGAGATGATTACACAGGATTCTAATCGGACTGTTGAGAATTGGCCTAAACTATACGGTCGATTTCAATGGGCTGATGTGGTCGATTCCGTGAAAAGCCTTCACGAAATTTCAAAAATTTTGAGAGAGAATAGGTTTAAGGATGGGGCTCTTTCGCTCCAAAGCCCAAAAATAGTTTTCTTATTCGATGAAGAAGGTGTTCCGTATGATAGCACGGTCTCTGGGTGCATGGAATCAAATTTTCTTGTTGAGGAGTTTATGCTTTTGGCAAATAAGACAGCTGCAGAAGTGATAACCAGAGCTTATCCATCTTGTGCTTTATTGAGAAGGCATCCCGAGCCTAATCCTAGAAAATTACGCGAATTTGAAGCTTTTTGTAGAAAACACGGTCTAAAATTAAACATTTCTTCCTCTCTCCATCTCCACCAGTCATTGGAGAGTATAAGAAGGGAACTTAAGCACGACTCTGTTTTATTTGATATCTTGATGTCTTATGCTGCAAGGCCAATGCAGCTGGCTTCTTATTTTTGCAGTGGTGAATTTAACGAGACCAGTGATTTTAGTCACTATGCATTAGCTATTCCTCTATACACCCATTTCACTTCTCCTTTGAGGAGATATCCTGATATTGTGGTGCATCGTACGCTGGCTGCAGCTTTAGAAGCTGAAGATATTTACTTGAGAAAGAAAAGAATGTTGCTGAAGATACCTGAAGAGGAAACTTTAAGCAGATGCTTTACTGGTGTGCGCTTTAACAAGGATGAAATTGAATCAGTTGAAGGTAAAGAAGCTTTGGCTACTGCAGCAGCTAGACATAGGGTTCTGGGCTCGGAAACTCTTACTGATGTGGTGGTTCATTGTAATGAGAGGAAGATGGCCACGAGACATGTGAAGGATGCAACTAATAAGCTTTACATGTGGGTTCTGCTTAAAAAAAAAGAGGTATTGTTTTAATAATCACCTTTGTTTTAGCTTGCATTGTCGTTTTAGTATTTAAGGATGAATGGATGAGTTTAACCTTTGTGCTTTTGGCCAGATTATATATTCGGATGCCAGAGTTTTGGGTCTTGGACCAAAGTTTATGTCTATATACATTACGAAGCTAGCTGTAAGTGTCTTACTGAGTTTAAAGTTGTTATTTGTTGGTCTATTGCACCATCTGATCTAATAAAATTTAAATTTATTTACCAATTTCCTGCAGATGGAGCGGCGTATATACTATGATGAAGTGGAAGGCCTATCTGCCGAATGGCTTGATGCTACATCAACACTCGTGCTCACTCAGTCTATGCATAAACGCTCAAACAGGAGAAGCAGTCCGGGCAAGTGGAAGTCTCTTGAGGAAGTTGCTTTGACTGTTAGTCCAGCTGATCTGAATCCAGAAACGAACTTGTCCGGACATTCTGAAGGAGATAATGGTGAGTCACAAACATGTGGGGCTATTTCAGACATTGAACCTGCATTTTTCCCTCTCACCGTGAATCTCCTTTCTACAATACCCGTTGCTCTGCACGCCATTGGTGGGGATGATGGCCCTCTTGATATTGTGGCAAGGTTGTATCTGTGTTCGTATCTGCTTTAGTGACAGAGGTCGACATATTTACCCCTGCGTTCCACTTTTGCTAAGAGGATGTGAAAAATAGTTTCTTGCAAATACCGTAACTGTTGACGAGGGTAGCGATAATCTGATGAGGGAGGGTGTATATACAAGGGGCGGGGGACGGGGGGTTGGGGGGTGGTTGTTCTGATCTAATATGTAGTGGCTCTTTTTAGTTTTATGCTGCTATATATATGCTTACGCTGGTCGGTGATGGTCGATCGTTGAAGTCAAACGTCTTACTCTCATACCTGTTGGAATGCAGCCCATAATTTTTTATGTTTGGGTGATGATCAAGTTGTGTTTATAATGGCTTTAAGGTTTCTGTCAGATTCTGGTTGCAATAAAAAGCCTTCTGTTTTAACATGAAATGTGTTTCTTTGGATATATTGTGTCATTCTGGTGTTTTGCTTGTCAGTCAGACAACAAGCGCTTGTTAATGTTGTAATAATTTCAATTTGGTGGTAAATGACAAGATCAGACCTTTCTGTTTTCTTTATGAAGACACATGACCTATTTCTGAAGTAGGGTGTTGAAATCTTGGATGATTCATGGTCTATGATGCACGAACACTTCTAAAAATATCGTTTTACGGTGTCTTGTCGTGCATAATAGTTCATATTGTTTGTGTTATAATAATCAAACAGTTCACATGCTGTCATCTTTTGAATTTATATGTACGTTTTTTCAAGTAAAAGTATATGGTGCTACATCTGAATTGTTGTGTGTGAATGGAGTAAGATCGGATTCGTGCAAGAATCCCTCATTGATGTTGAACTGGGAAATTCTTGCATGCATCAGGATGACTCCATTTACACAACAAATGTGTAGTTCACATAAGGAAAGAATCAAAATACATAATGTTATTAAATCTGAACCATTACGCTCGTATGGTGCATATAAGAATTTCTAGAGGTGAACTCAGTGCAACGGAAACACAGTTCCTTGAAACAGCAGTAACACTGGCAAAACCAGTATCATTATTGAAATTGCAAAACTCGGAATTCTGAATATACAGCAGTAGGTGAAGAGAGGTACAAGGCTGGTTCTTGTTAATGTTACCCGCATTTAAGGGAAAGACAGTTGCAATCAAGAGTCGGTCACAACATCTGCTTCCGCTGCAACAGCGTTTTGTGCTTCCAAAATCTGCATTTGACGTTCTGCGTGTTCTCTTTCGCAAGCACTAATTCCCATGATTATGTCGAGCATTGTCCCAGTTGTGCCGAAGAAGACAAGGGGCGCTAGGGATTTGCGTTTTATTCCTACAGGGATCGCAAGCAAAGCACCAGCTACTGAGAAAACCCATGTCCCTAAAGCACTGCATGAATTCTTAAATTAGGATAGATCAAACTTGAAATGTCACAAGTGAAAAGACTAATTCATATGTGCATCGGTGATAAATCTGACGAATTCCAAATTTGAAACGAACAAATCATCTCAAATTACACATTTACACTTACACTGACAAACGAGTACTGATCATTCGGTATATAGGAAAAAGGGACAAGTACACTTGCATACCCTGAGGTTTAGCCTAAACACAAACATCTACTAAGGCTAGAAAACTTACATGCTAGTATAGTCCTTCTAAATTCAAATATGATCGGTCTGTGTCAAGAACAAATAGATATTCATAAAAATAGAGACGACATCTTCAAAACTCACAGATCCATTGAAGTAATGTAAACACATTGATTGGGGAAGTGTTCTTAATTTCTTAAACCTCTTATGAAATTTGAGTATTTCGGCCAAATTTCAGGGAACTCACAGATCTTTACCCACAAATAAGAACAAGATATAAAAGTCATCAAGAATCAATGGAGGTTAACCACCCACATTCTCTAAAGAATCACCTTACGCGGGGTCGGTTAAATATTCCAAAAGTATCAACGTTACTAACCGGTCTTCTAATCAACCACAAACGAAGCAAATGGCAGCCGATCAAAGTGCCAAACTTCTACGACATCTGCATCAAAATCCGAGAACAATCCCGGTTGATCTCATTTCCAAGCACATTGATGAATACAACTATACAAGGTTCCAAGAAACTACAGGAATTGCCACTGTTTCATCCTATAAAACTTTAAGGTCTTCTACAACTCCTTTGCATTATCAATCTGAAAATGATTCATATACTCTCTACGGCATTTAATCAAACAATTCGCGCTTCAATCATCACAAACATCTAGCAATTTCTCAAAATCAGAGGCGAAATAGGGAAAGTAGGGACCGAGAAGGAACATACTTCGAAACAGAGCATTCCTCGAGCTGTTTCACTTCCTCTTTCCCAGCCATCTGCAGTGACTACTTCTCCAACTTCCCCGACCGAAACCTCAATCCAGCTGTGAAACCCATTAAAGAGCGCATATGCATAAACAATTTAGCACAAGAAATTATCCC
Organism: Lantana camara; assembly: GCA_037501455.1. Lineage (NCBI taxonomy): Eukaryota > Viridiplantae > Streptophyta > Magnoliopsida > Lamiales > Verbenaceae > Lantana > Lantana camara. The sequence continues at coordinate 3,146,978 of CM074865.1, forward strand.
AAAAAAAAAAACCAAAAAAGGTAAAATCTTTTCATGAAATCTACAAAACCCACAATCCAAACACGAATTGCTATGGTTTTTCAGAAGAATATTTCATTACTTACTGCATTTACTTGCAATTGATGGAGGCGAGAAGAGATTAGAGAGAGAATTTGGCACCTGAGAGAACGATGATCCCCGAACGACGTCGTATACTTTACTGTGAAATCTTCTCTGATGGAATAATGCCATTGATATGAGATTGATGATGACGAAGGGTTATCGTTTATTGGGCTTCGTTTCAGCCCAAGAAATATTGGGCTTTAATTAAAACATTAATTGGGATCTAGCTGACCATACTCATGTAGGCCCAATTTGCTCTTACCCCTTTTTTTTTTTTTCTTTTTTTCGATCCTAACGAGACAGCGCCGAGCAAGGCGGCAAAGGACAAAACTAACTAAGCATCATCTCCATAGGCGGAGCATCCCAAACGGCAAAACTAATCCTTCACATTGTGACCCATCTTGGCAAGAGTATCAGCGACAGAATTCTGCTCATGCGGCACATGACGAAAAAAAGTATCCTAAGGCTTACGCAGAAAATTACGACAGTCAAGAATGACATCTTTCAAGGGATGGTCATCCACATCCTCTTTGGTAACTCAGTTAGCAATAATGAACGAATCGATCTCAACCTCAATTTTTCGGGAAAGCTGCTCCCAAGCAATCCTGAGACCTCCTCGAAGACCAAGCAACTCAACCACATTAGTGGAGTTAATACCAATCTTCATTTAAAAAGCAACAATCCAATCACCATTAATGGCCCAACTTGCTCTTAACAAATATTAGTAATGTAGGTAAAAATAATACCACCTGTACCGTCTGACAGTTTGTCGTTATACTAACTTAATTATAGTTTTTTGTTTTTGAGTCTACGCGATTTCATTAATAGGGGAAATTTTACGACATAACAATTTAAGACAAATCAAAATAATAGTTAAATTTAATTTAGTTAAGTCCCGGATCGAAATAATAGTTAAATTAAATTAATAACTAAATCAATTTAAAGTCAAAACAACTAACTATTATTCAAATTCAAAACAACAACGTCCGATACAAAAGTAGAAATATTAGAAGTCTCGACGCAAACCAAATCCATATTTGTAATTGAAGTGTGGGTTATTGAATTGGTACCACATTTAAGAAAAGAGAACTGAACACTCTGAAAAGATGGGTCGAATCATTTAGGTATAAAGTTTCCTAGTAACTGCATTTTCAGTATCCAAACATAAAATATTTTGTTCAATCAGTATAGCGTCGAACGGTTAATTTAAGTCAGATGGAGGTACGAGATATCAAATTCAAATGATTCACATTGTTTTATATATTTTAAATTTTTTTTTTTTTTAACATATGCACGTCCAAACAAGATTCAAACTCAAAACCTTTAGAGAATGAATCCATTAAAAAAAAAAAGAACTTAGTATACAAAAATTATTCAAGATTGGGGCAAATATGTAATTTCGAGGAAGATTTTCAAAACGAGCAAAACGTTTTGCTTTTGCAGCTGAAGTCAACTGAAAAACCTAACGTTAGAGTTTTCCCCCAAATCAATTTTCCGTTTTAGCCCTAATTTTTTAGCGTCTGTAGCATTGGTTAGGCATGCTCCATCCTGCATATAATTCAAGCAATTGTACCTGGACGCCATCGCCATCCCATGATGTGCTTCGTCCATATGTAATCAAACCCTTTAATCTTTCGCGAAGAGTCCCCTTTTCCCGGAATTCGTGCTCGAATCATGGAAATTGCGAAAGCGAAAGCGTAATTGGCTGCAAATTGAGGGTTCCGCCTGCCATGGCTTCTCCGCTGTCCACCGCCGCCGCCGCCACTCAGCAAACGCCGCCAGGTTCGGCCCAGGATGGGTCGTCTCAGAACTCAGCTACTCAGCCACTCCAGGTTGATACGACTTCCATTTTTGACTCTCTGTCTCTCTCTCTAATGGGTATGCTTCGAATTTGTGATGGGGTGAACCCTTTTTGACTGCTTTTGCTTAAGATGATTGTGGGTTGTGGATTGTTTGGTGATTCGGAAATTGTTGGAGTTTGGATTTTGATTGGGATCTGGAAACGCTTATAACGATTGGTGATATTGGTTTGCAACTTGATTATACTTTGTTAGGCTTAAAACATTTTGAAATCAAGTGTTTATGTTGAATCTGCAAAGTATCGCACTTCAATGGTGAATAAATTATCTTTATAAGAGCAAGTCTCCATTTTGCTAAGTTATTCTTAGCTGGTTTTGTGCAGTTTATCGGTCTTAATGCTACAGAGTACAGATGCAACTAAAAGCCCGAATTGTTTCATCTTAATTATCATTTGATCCTTCTTTGACGCTGCAAATTGTCCCCTTTTAGGTTGCCAAGCGCTTGGAGAAGTTCAAAACCACAATTTTCACGCAAATGAGTATCCTCGCCAGCAAGCACGGGGCAATCAATCTCGGACAAGGCTTCCCCAATTTCGACGGTCCAGATTTCGTCAAAGAAGCAGCCATTGAAGCCATCAAAGCAGGTAAAAACCAGTATGCCCGTGGGTATGGTATACCTGACCTAAACTCAGCTATAGCTGAGCGTTTCAAGAAAGACACGGGACTCGTCATCGATCCTGAAAAACAAGTTACAGTCACCTCAGGGTGCACAGAAGCCATAGCTGCAACAGTCTTAGGCTTAATAAATCCTGGCGATGAGGTCATCCTCTTCGCCCCTTTCTTTGATTTATATGAAGCCACGCTCTCCATGGCCGGGGCCAAAATCAGGTGCATCACGCTCCGCCCACCGGATTTTTCGATACCGATCGACGAGCTAAAGTCCATAGTTTCGAAAAACACCCGAGCTATCTTGATGAACACGCCACATAACCCTACTGGAAAAATGTTCACTAAAGAAGAACTTAATGCAATAGCCTCTTTGTGCATAGAGAATGATGTGTTGGTTTTCTCTGATGAGGTTTATGATAAGTTAGCCTTTGAAATGGATCATATTTCCATCGCTTCGCTTCCCGGGATGTTCGATCGGACTGTCACGATGAATTCTTTGGGGAAAACTTTTTCGCTTACTGGCTGGAAAATCGGGTGGGCCATAGCTCCAGTCCATTTGACATGGGGTGTGCGACAGGCCCATTCTTACCTCACTTTTGCAACTTCCACTCCAATGCAGAATGCTGCAGCAACAGCTCTTCGGGCTCCAGATTCTTACTACGAGGAGCTGAGAAACGACTACTCGGCCAAAAAGAACATCCTCGTCGAGGGTCTGAGGTCCGTGGGGTTCACGGTGTACCCTTCGAGCGGGACCTACTTTGTCGTGGTGGATCACACCCCATTTGGGTTGGAGAACAATGTGGCATTCTGTGAGTATCTGATCAAGGAAGTCGGGGTCGTGGCCATCCCAACGAGCGCGTTCTACTTGGATCCCGAAGAGGGGAAGAACCTAGTGAGGTTCACCTTCTGCAAAGATGAAGGGACTCTGAGAAGTGCTGTTGAGAGGATGAAGGAGAAGCTGCATTTTAAGAAGTAATAGGTATAAATGTATGATGGTTCTTGATGTTGAAGGTGCTTAGATGTTATGTTATTCTGAATTTCCATTTTGTGAGGGGTTTTGTATTTGATTTGGGCATAAAGCACCAGCTACTGAGAAAACCCATGTCCCTAAAGCACTGCATGAAATTAGAAATGAGTATTAGATATAGATCAAACTTGAAATATCACAAGGGACAAGACAAGACTAAGTCATATGTGCATCAGTGATAAATCTGACTAATTCCAAATTTGAAACGAACAAACCACCTCAAATTACACTTGCATACCCTGACAAACAAGTACTGGTCATTCGGTATATAAGTAAAAGGGACAGGTACACTTGCATACCCTGAGGTTTAGCCTAAACACAAACATCTACTAAGGCTAGAAAACTTACATGCTAGTATAGTAGTATAGTCCTTTTAAATTCAAATATGATCGGTCTGTGTCAAGAACAAATAGATATTCATAAAAATAGAGAAGGCATCTTCAAAACTCACAGATCCATTCATTGGTAGCGGAAGTGTTTGTAATTTCTCGAATCATACGAAGTTTGAGTAATTCAGCATTTCAGCCAAACTTGAGGGCACATCAATGTATTTATACCCAAGTAAGAACAAGACATAAAAGTCATCAAGAATGGAGGGAACTTAATCACCCACATTCTCTAGAGAATCACCTTACGAAGGGGTTGCTTAAATATTCCGAAAGTATCAAGGTTACTAACCGGCCTTCTAATTAACCAAAAACGGAGCAAATGGCAGCCGATCTAAGTGCCAAACTTCCACAACATCTGCATCAAAATCCGAGAACAATCCCGGTTGATCTCGTTTCCAAGCACATTATGAATACAAGGTTCCAAGAAACTACAGGAATTGCCATTGTTGCCCATTCTATAAAACTTTAAGGTCTTCTACAACTCCTTTGCATTATCAATCTGAAAAGGATTCACATACTCTCTACGGCATTTAATCAAACAATTCGCGCTTCAATCATCACAAACATCTGGCAATTTCTCAAAATCAGAGGCGACATAGGGAAAGTAGGGACCGAGAAGGAACATACTTCGAAACAGAGCATTCCTCGAGCTGTTTCACTTCCTCTTTCCCAGCCATCTGCAGTCACTGTTTCTCCACCTTCTCTTTAGTTCCCCGACCGCAACCTCAATCCAACTGTGAAACCCATTAACGAGCCCATATGCATAAACAGTTTAGCACAAGAAATTATCCCCAAAAAAAACCAAAAAAGGTAAAATCTTTCCGTGAAATCTACAAAACCCACATTCCAAACACGAATTGCTATGATTTTTCAGAGGAATATTTCATTATTTACTGTGTTTACTTGCAATTGATGGAGGCGAGAAGAGAGAAAATGCGGCACCTGAGAGAACGATGATCCCCGAACGACGTCGTGTACTGTACTGTGAAGTCTTCTCTGATGGAATAGTGTCATTGATTTGAGATTGATAATGACGAAGGGTTATCATTTATTGGGCTTCGTTTCAGCCCAACAAATATTGGGCTGTGATTAAACATTAATTGGGCTCTAGCTTACAATATTCACCTAATGGAGGCCCAATTTGCTCTTAACATTTATTTATTATTATTATTTTTTTTATCCTAACGAGGTAGCGCCGAGCAAGGCGGCAAAGGGTAAAACTAACTAAGCATCATCTCATAGGCGGAGCATCCCAAACGGCAAGGCCATCCTTCACATTGTGACCCATCTTGGCAAGAGTATCAGCGACAAAATTTTGCTCGCGGGGGACATGACGGAAAAAAGTATCCCAAGGTTTACGTAGAAAACTACGACAATCAAGAATGACATCTTTCAAGGGATGGTCATGCACATCCTCTTTGGTAACCCAATTAGCAACAATGAGTGAGTCGAACTCAACCTCAATTTGTTGGAAACGTCGCTTCCAAGCAATTCTGAGACCTCCTCGAAGACCAAGCAACTCAGCCACATCAATGAACAAATATTCTTGTGATAGGACCTGTCCCTGGGCAGAAATATAGTGAAATCACTTTTCCTATTCTTTCCCAGACCCCGCTACTAAGAAAGATGTCCACTTCTTAAAATATCCTATATATGTGGGGAAGAATAGGGGAAGGGGTTAGATTTATAATGCCACAGGAGCGGGTATAGTAAGTAAAATCATACGAAAAGAAAAAGGGGGCTATGAACTAACCATAACAGATCCATCGGATGGACGTCAATTTCTTTGTTTTTAACGCCTCCTAATTTCCAGGAATTAGTCACTTCAACAGCCTTCGCTGGTTATATTGGTATCCAAATACGAACGAGATGGATGTTTGTTGTCCCAACCATTCTTTTAGTCCCGAGCCCAGTAAGGAGAGGGGTAATTTCGGGTTAACACCAATCTTCATAGAAAAACCAACAATCCAATCACCATTAATGGCCCAACTTGCTCTTAACAAATATTAGTAATGTAGGTAAAAATAATACCACCAACCGTACCGTTTGATAACTTGATGTTATACTAACTTAAATATAGTTTTTTGTTTTTGAGTCTACGCATTAATAGGAGAAATTTTAAGACTTAACAATTTAAGACGGATCGAAATAATAGTTAAATTTAATTTAGTTTTAAGACTTAACAATTTAAGACGGATCGAAATAATAATTAAATTTAATTTAGTTAAGTTATGGTGTAGCACCCACACGTAGGGCCACATCCCCCGCACCATAATCCGAACCCGAATACGAAATGGAATGTCCGTACCCGAATCCGAATCATAGCGAACGGGAGACCAAACACACACTCTAGGCTAGGCGGAGCTAGAGCACACAGAATCAGAGTATGCGGAAGCGAATAAATAAAAGTAACAAGCAAAATCATCACATATATATATATATAGGTACCAACACACACCTATCCATATAGTATTTACGTATAAGTACCAACACATCCTGTACAAAAGCCATCCCGGCTCGAACAAAATAGTGTATAAGTATATACAAATCATAACTATACAACTACAAAATAATAAAGTGCAGGTATGTAAATGCACCTAACGAGACCTAGACCGACAAGTGTAACAGACGACACACTTCTCCGCCTAGCTCACGCTCCCAAAACCTGCAACTAAAAGAGTAAACGAGGAGTCAGTCAACTGACTGAGTGAGGGGGCTAACGCACACCCACACCCTACATATATATAGAGCAGAGCACAAAGCAAAGGGCGAAATGATGAACCGGAATAGGTTTTACAAACTAAAACTTTCCAAAACAAATACATATACTTTAAAACATTTCATAAACACTATCCCGATTCATACTTCTCAAACATACATAACAAAACATAATGCTCGGCGAGAACGAGCTTCCAACCTTTACTCCTCAGAACAAACAAAACGGAAATCATACACTCTCCTCTACACCAATGATGGAAGAGCCACCGGCGGCCCTAACCATCCAGACATATACAGACTCACGAGGGGTAGCGAGCCCACATCGTGCCCTCCCCGGTTTTTACGCCGAAGGCATCGAAATATCACACCTTCCCAAACTCCCAGGGGTCGCGTGTGATATATCGGATGGAGACTACGCACAGGCCGAACCTCGACGGCCCGAACCGTCCCGAGGGTTCCTTACCCGTAGCTCCTTGGATCCACACATACAAATCATATTCTATCAAATGCCAAATCTTTCATGGCAATCTCGCTAACAGAATTGTAAAGCCTTTTCCAAAACATAGCTTACATAAGCTTATTTAATATCTTTTCCAAAACAAAGTTGTTCACAAGATCATAAAAGTATTCTAATCAACACGTACATATCTATATATATTTAATATATAGTCACATGCACGGCCGGAAAACATCACATAAGGCTTTAGGTCGCTTAGCTAATAAAATTCCTAAACCTCACCTTGCTTGGCAAAAATATGAGCAGACGTGAACAACCTACGCCTCGGGCTCGTCAACTGGAACCTCCTCTGAAAAGAAAACACGAAAGCCCAAGACTTAGACTCTATATGAACCAAAGAAGACGCTCGGCAAAATGCATGATTCACGTTCATAGATAAAATGTCACAATTAAATCATAGAATTCACAAATCAAAGCATAACATAAGTATTTACAATTTATTATGCAAAACAATCAAATTATAACAATTAATATGCAAAAGAAAAGCATTTAAAATCATACAAATGCATAAACAAGGCAAAGAGAAAAAGTGGCAAAATCCACCCCCATGGATTTTTCCAAAGGGAAAAATCCAACCTAGCGGATTTTTCCAGAGCTACTGCCTCAAATCCACCCCCATGGATTTTTCCAAAAGGAAAAATCCACCCTCGCGGATTTGACCCAGTAGAAGGGTTCCGGCCATGGGAACGGCCGTTCCCGTTCCCAGTACAAACTGGGAACGGTCGTTCCCACTCTCGGCATGAACAGTATTTGGCCTGGGAACGGTCGTTCCCAGTTTGAAACTGGGCGGGAACGGCCGTTCCGGCCTGGTTCGAAAGCTGGAGCAGAAAATTTTTTACAGAAACAGGGGAAGCTCCAAAATGGTGCCAAAATGGCCAAAAATCCAACCCTTAGAATTGCCACAACTTCTCAAAATGCACAAACAATACACATAAATCATGTTTGACATATAAACACTCAAATAACTCAAGAAAACGGAATTAAAAAGCATGATCAAGGGTATGCAACTTTCAAGCTAAAATCATGATCATTCATAAATACTCAACCAACCATGGATTAAATGCCATAAATGCAACACATACAACCTATATAACTCATAAATGAAGCTAGGAATCGAACACATCAAGCAAAGAGCAAGTATCCAAGTTTTTCATGAAACCCTTACTATTCACGTAGGGAAACAAAGGTACACTAAACTCACTCCAAACTCAGAAATTAAACCGTAGAAATGACGAGCACGACGAGGGGAAACCGAAACATACCTAAGTTCAAGAAAAGACGAAGAAACGAGAGAGAACTTGGCTTGGGAAGTTGGATGATCAAACTTGGGGTTTTGGCTTCTAGCTTGGCTTGGTTGTTGCTGTTTCACGTAAGAAAGGAGAAAGGAAGAATGGTTCAGCCTTTAAGGGCTGGACCGGTTCGGTTCACGGGTTCGGTTCAAGGTTCCCGGTTCAAGTTGGTTCGGTTCAACAATTACGGGTCCAAATAAGGCCAACTCAAATTAAAACGAATAAATCACATGCAACATTAATTCACATAATTCATATAAGTTCAAATAATTCAAAATAGTCCTATACAAATAATCTAAAACGCAAATAATATTAAATCACATAATTTACCTGTACCAACTGTGAGTCGGGGTGTTACAACCTCCCCCCCTTCGGAGAACCTGGTCCCCAGGTTAACTGTCTGACCTGAGAACAACTCCGGATACAACCGTCTCATCTTCTCCTCAGTCTCCCAAGTAGACTCTTCGGATTTCTGATCTCTCCAAAGAACTCGGACCAAGGGAATCTGTTTATTCCTCAACACTTGTATCTTCCGGTCTTGAATCTCAACCGGGTGCCTTACTATCGTCAAATCCGTCTCAAGTTGTACCTCTTCCACAGGGAGAATGGTTGATTCTTCGGGATAAAATTTCCTGAGCTGCGAGACGTGAAACACATTATGTATCCCGGTCAGTCTCGGCGGTAGGTCCAACCTATACGCCACTTCTCCAACCCTCTCAAGGATTTCAAAAGGTCCAAGGTATCTCGGGTTAAGCTTCCCACCTCGACCTATTCGAGAAAATCCCTTCCTCGGAGATGCTTTCAAGAAAACCTTATCTCCGATTTCAAACTCAAGGGGCCTTCTCCTCTTATTTGCATAGCTCTTCTGACGGTCCTGAGCTGCCTTCATTCTCTGTTGAATCAATTTAACCTTAGCAGTGGTCTTATCCAATCTCTCTCGAGGTGTAGCTCTTTCGAGCTTGTTCTCCTCTGTCCATCGCCAATCTTCCATATCCCAAAATAGAGGCGATCTACATTTCCTTCCATAAAGTGCCTCGTAGGGAGCCATACCAATAGAAGTCTGAAAACTGTTGTTATAGGCAAACTCAACCAGAGCTAAATGCTTATCCCACTTTTCCTTGAAATCCAAAGCACACGCTCGTAATAAATCCTCCAAATACTTAATCAGTCTCTCTGATTGTCCATCTGTCTGAGGATGAAAAGCGGTGCTGAAATTAAGCCTCGTGCCCAACCTACTCTGAAGATCCTGCCAAAACTTAGCTGTGAACCTTGGATCACGATCTGAGACAATACTAGCAGGCGCCCCATGCAGTCTCACAATCTCGTTACAATACAATTCTGCCAACTTCGGGGTCTTGTAAGACATCTTCACCTTGAGAAAATGAGCAGACTTGGTCAATCGGTCGACTATCACCCAAATTCCATCATAACCTCCTCTTGATCTAGGCAAGCCGGACACGAAGTCCATAGTCACTTGCTCCCACTTCCATTCAGGAATCGGAAGTGGTTGGAGAGTTCCTCCCGGTTTCTGGTGTTCTGCCTTCACCACTTGGCACGTGAGACACCGCTTCACAAAGTTCGCGACATCTCTCTTCATGCCATTCCACCAGAAGTATTCCTTCAAATCTCGGTACATCTTCGTACCACCGGGGTGAATGGAATATCCAGAACGGTGTCCTTCCTCAAGTATTAACCTCTTGAGGTTTTCTGGGACACAAACCCTGGTCTTGAACCTGAACAAACCGGAATCATCAAACCCAAACTTCGTCTCGGGGTCTATCCTAGACCGAGCCACTAATCTCTGAATCTCTGTATCCGAAGCCTGAGAATCCAACAACCTCTGTTTCAAATCCGGCTGAACTGAGATGTTAGCTAACCGAGCCACTGAAACCAAAACTGTCAAATCCTGTCCTGAAGACCCTGCACTCAAACCTGAAACACTTGCTTTTCTGCTCAAAGCATCTGCTACGACATTAGCCTTGCCCGGATGATACTGAATCGTGCAGTCATAATCCTCTAAGAATTCCATCCAACGCCTCTGTCTATTATTCAGTTCCTTCTGAGTGAAAAGATACTTGAGGCTCTTATGATCCGTGAATATCTCAAAAGTCGTCCCATAGAGGTAATGACGCCACTTCCTCAAAGCAAATACAACCGCTGCCAGCTCGAGATCATGAGTGGGGTAGTTCTTCTCGTGTTCCTTCAACTTCCTAGAAGCATAGGCCACCACTCGGCCACTTTGCATCAATACACATCCGAGTCCTTCCTTAGAAGCATCTGCAAAAACTGAATAGCCCTCGGATCCCTCGGGTAGGGTAAGAACTGGTGCTGAAGTTAATCTTTCCTTCAAAGCTTGGAAACTTCTCTCGCACCCATCATCCCACTCATACTTCACCTCCTTTTTGGTTAATCGAGTCAACGGGCAAGCAATCTTGGAGAAGTCCTTCACAAATCTCCTATAGTAACCCGCTAACCCGAGAAAACTTCTTATCTCGGAGGCATTCTTCGGTCTTTCCCACTGAACCACGGTCTCAATCTTAGAAGGATCAACTTCAATCCCCTCACCTGAAATTATGTGACCCAGAAAAGACACTCTGTCGAGCCAGAACTCGCACTTGCTAAATTTGGCATAAAGCTTGTGCTCTCTAAGGGTCTCCAACACAATTCTGAGATGTGTTGCGTGCTCTTCTGCAGACTTAGAATACACCAAGATGTCGTCTATGAAAATGACCACAAACTTGTCAAGATACTGTCTAAACACTCGGTGCATCATATCCATGAACACGGCTGGAGCATTAGTTAACCCAAACGGCATCACTACAAACTCGAAGTGTCCATAACGGGTATTAAACGCAGTCTTAGAGATATCCTCTTCCCGGATACGAAGTTGGTAATACCCTTGCCTCAAATCTAACTTAGAGTACACCTGCGACCCTTGCAAGATATCAAACAACTCTTCGATATGAGGTAAAGGATACTTATTCTTCACTGTCATCCGGTTCAACTCGCGGTAGTCTATACACATCCTCAAAGTCCCATCCTTCTTCTTCACAAATAACACAGGAGCACCCCACGGGGATGTACTCGGACGGATGTAACCGCAAGTCAAAAGCTCATCCAGCTGAGTTTTCAACTCCTTCAACTCAGCAGGAGCCATTCGATATGGTGTCTTAGAGAAAGGCTCAGCTCCAGGATAAAGGTCGACTACAAACTCGATGTCCCTATCAGGTGGCAAAGAGCCCAAATTCTCAGGGAAAACATCGGGAAACTCACTTACGACCTCTGTCTCCTCAAGTTTGGCCTGATCCTTCGGTTTATTCAAAAGATAGGCCACAAAACCTGTCGCACCGTCCCGGAGGAGCTTACTTGCTTCCATAAAAGACACAAACGGGCTGGACTTCAACCTCTCACCCGTAAAGACCACTGACCCCAACACAACTTTCTTCTCATGACAGTCCAACTGAGCTCGGTATCTGAAGAGAAAATCCATACCAAGAATAACCTCATACTTCTTCAACGGTAGAACTATCAAGTCTGCAGGAAAAACTCGGCCCTCAAACACCACCGGACACTCCCTGAACACCCTGTCAGCTTCCACAGATCCTCCCAAAGGAGTATTCACCACATACACATGCGCAGATAATTCATCAAGTAAAGGCAAAGAAGCAACAATATCCCGGGAAATAAATGAATGCGTAGCCCCGGGATCAAATAATGCATGTAGTGATATGCCATGAATGTTTATTGTACCTTCTATCACGGCATTCGGGTCGACATCAGCAGCTTCCTCCTCTCCCTCCAGAGCAAACACGCGAGCCTGCACAACCGGCCTCCTATTCGGGCAAGCATCAATCAAGTGATCAGAAGACCCGCACGCATAACATTTACCCTGAAGCTTCCAACACCTCTCCACCGGATGTCTCCCCTGACAATAAGAACAAACGGGTGGTCCCTGAGCTGGAGCCGGTCGAGCTGGAATAGCAGGAGGTGCTACTGGACCGGTAATACGGGGCTTTTTGTTCCCTAAACCCTGGGGACGAAAAGCCGGTGGAACAGGAGCTCGTGGAGCATAAGAAATGGGCCTCTTACCCAATCCAGAACCTGATCCCGATCCTCGAGTCGAAGAGAAAGGTGGAGGCTTCAACCGAGCCATTTGGGCCTCAACTTGAATTGCCTTTTTTGTAACCTTGGCCCAAGTACTCACGTTAGTAGCTTGTAAAGCTTCTTGAATATCCCGGCGAAGTCCATGAAGAAACGCTCGGGCCTTATGATCATCATGGTCGGTAATGTGAGCGGCATAAGGTGCTAGCCTCTCAAACTCCAAAATATAGTCCTCCACCGTCCGGTTGCCTTGCCTCAAATTGGAGAACTCTTGGAGGCGACGTTCTTGTGCACTATGAGGGATGTATTTCTCATGGAATTCCTGCACAAACGTCTCCCAGTTGAATTCCATACCCGTTCTCTCAAGCTTGGACCTCACACTCCTGAGCCAAATAGCCGCTGGCGCTTGAATAATACGACCCGTACAAATAGCCTTGTCCTGGGAAGTCCCCGGACAGATCTCCCAAATGCCTCGAATCTCAGATAACCACTCTTCCGCCTTAATATCATCACCTCCATACCACTTTGGAGGGTTGTTGTTCCGGAAGTCCCTGTACACGGTGGAAATATCTTGTCCTTCACCGGGATTGGCATTACCCCTTTGATTGTTTTGGAGTTGATTGAGTAGGGCTTGAACAATATTCTCCGCGTTCATAGGTGGTGGCGGAGGTGCATTCTGTGGAGCCGGTTCATTCAAATCAGGTGTCCGTTCACGATTATTATGTCTTCTTGGAGGCATCCTGAAATTCACAAATTCAAGCAATATGGATGCATGTGAATTAGTGTATGAATATGTATACAATTTTGAAAATAATCAAGTAATCAAGTAATCACACATTCAAACCATAGATGCACATAATCACACAATCACGTTGCCCTAAGCCGTACAACCTAGACAGACCCACACGACACTAGAGCCCGGTTTTGCAACCGCGCTCTGATACCACTTCAGGATGTAGCACCCACACGTAGGGCCACATCCCCCGCACCATAATCCGAACCCGAATACGAAATGGAATGTCCGTACCCGAATCCGAATCATAGCGAACGGGAGACCAAACACACACTCTAGGCTAGGCGGAGCTAGAGCACACAGAATCAGAGTATGCGGAAGCGAATAAATAAAAGTAACAAGCAAAATCATCACATATATATATATATAGGTACCAACACACACCTATCCATATAGTATTTACGTATAAGTACCAACACATCCTGTACAAAAGCCATCCCGGCTCGAACAAAATAGTGTATAAGTATATACAAATCATAACTATACAACTACAAAATAATAAAGTGCAGGTATGTAAATGCACCTAACGAGACCTAGACCGACAAGTGTAACAGACGACACACTTCTCCGCCTAGCTCACGCTCCCAAAACCTGCAACTAAAAGAGTAAACGAGGAGTCAGTCAACTGACTGAGTGAGGGGGCTAATGCACACCCACACCCTACATATATATAGAGCAGAGCACAAAGCAAAGGGCGAAATGATGAACCGGAATAGGTTTTACAAACTAAAACTTTCCAAAACAAATACATATACTTTAAAACATTTCATAAACACTATCCCGATTCATACTTCTCAAACATACATAACAAAACATAATGCTCGGCGAGAACGAGCTTCCAACCTTTACTCCTCAGAACAAACAAAACGGAAATCATACACTCTCCTCTACACCAATGATGGAAGAGCCACCGGCGGCCCTAACCATCCAGACATATACAGACTCACGAGGGGTAGCGAGCCCACATCGTGCCCTCCCCGGTTTTTACGCCGAAGGCATCGAAATATCACACCTTCCCAAACTCCCAGGGGTCGCGTGTGATATATCGGATGGAGACTACGCACAGGCCGAACCTCGACGGCCCGAACCGTCCCGAGGGTTCCTTACCCGTAGCTCCTTGGATCCACACATACAAATCATATCCTATCAAATGCCAAATCTTTCATGGCAATCTCGCTAACAGAATTGTAAAGCCTTTTCCAAAACATAGCTTACATAAGCTTATTTAATATCTTTTCCAAAACAAAGTTGTTCACAAGATCATAAAAGTATTCTAATCAACACGTACATATCTATATATATTTAATATATAGTCACATGCACGGCCGGAAAACATCACATAAGGCTTTAGGTCGCTTAGCTAATAAAATTCCTAAACCTCACCTTGCTTGGCAAAAATATGAGCAGACGTGAACAACCTACGCCTCGGGCTCGTCAACTAGAACCTCCTCTGAAAAGAAAACACGAAAGCCCAAGACTTAGACTCTATATGAACCAAAGAAGACGCTCGGCAAAATGCATGATTCACGTTCATAGATAAAATGTCACAATTAAATCATAGAATTCACAAATCAAAGCATAACATAAGTATTTACAATTTATTATGCAAAACAATCAAATTATAACAATTAATATGCAAAAGAAAAGCATTTAAAATCATACAAATGCATAAACAAGGCAAAGAGAAAAAGTGGCAAAATCCACCCCCATGGATTTTTCCAAAGGGAAAAATCCACCCTAGCGGATTTTTCCAGAGCTACTGCCTCAAATCCACCCCCATGGATTTTTCCAAAAGGAAAAATCCACCCTCGCGGATTTGACCCAGTAGAAGGGTTCCGGCCATGGGAACGGCCGTTCCCGTTCCCAGTACAAACTGGGAACGGTCGTTCCCACTCTCGGCATGAACAGTATTTGGCCTGGGAACGGTCGTTCCCAGTTTGAAACTGGGCGGGAACGGCCTTTCCGGCCTAGTTCGAAAGCTGGAGCAGAAAATTTTTTACAGAAACAGGGGAAGCTCCAAAATGGTGCCAAAATGGCCAAAAATCCAACCCTTAGAATTGCCACAACTTCTCAAAATGCACAAACAATACACATAAATCATGTTTGACATATAAACACTCAAATAACTCAAGAAAACGGAATTAAAAAGCATGATCAAGGGTATGCAACTTTCAAGCTAAAATCATGATCATTCATAAATACTCAACCAACCATGGATTAAATGCCATAAATGCAACACATACAACCTATATAACTCATAAATGAAGCTAGGAATCGAACACATCAAGCAAAGAGCAAGTATCCAAGTTTTTCATGAAACCCTTACTATTCACGTAGGGAAACAAAGGTACACTAAACTCACTCCAAACTCAGAAATTAAACCGTAGAAATGACGAGCACGACGAGGGGAAACCGAAACATACCTAAGTTCAAGAAAAGACGAAGAAACGAGAGAGAACTTGGCTTGGGAAGTTGGATGATCAAACTTGGGGTTTTGGCTTCTAGCTTGGCTTGGTTGTTGCTGTTTCACGTAAGAAAGAAGAAAGGAAGAATGGTTCAGCCTTTAAGGGCTGGACCGGTTCGGTTCACGGGTTCGGTTCAAGGTTCCCGGTTCAAGTTGGTTCGGTTCAACAATTACGGGTCCAAATAAGGCCAACTCAAATTAAAACGAATAAATCACATGCAACATTAATTCACATAATTCATATAAGTTCAAATAATTCAAAATAGTCCTATACAAATAATCTAAAACGCAAATAATATTAAATCACATAATTTACCTGTACCAACTGTGAGTCGGGGTGTTACATATGGATCGAAATAATAGTTAAATTAAATTAATATCTAAGTTAATTTAAAGCCAAAACAACTAACTATTATTCAAATTCCAAAACAACAACTTCCAAGACAAAAGTAGAAATATTAGAAGTCTCAACGCAAATCAAATCCATATTTATAATTGAAGTGTGGGCTATTGAATTGGCACCATATTCAAGAAAAGAGAACTGAACACTCTAAAAGGTACGGTCCATATTTAAGAGGGATTGGATTATTTAGGTACAAAAATTCCTTGTAACTGCATTTTCAGATATTCAAATATAAAATATTTTATTAAATTAGTATAGCGTCGAACTGTTAACTTAAATCGGTTAGGGTGATATGTATCAAAATTCAAATGATTCACATTGGTGCAAATATGTAATTTCGACGAAGATTTTCAAAACGAGCAAAACGTTTTTGCAGCCGTTAGAGTTTTTCCCCCAAATCAATTTTCCGTTTTAGCCCTAATTTTTTAGCATCTGTAGCATTGGTTAGGCATGCTCCATCCCGCATATAATTCAAGCCATTGTACCTGGACGCCATCCCATGATATGCTTCGTCCATATATAATCAAACCCTTTAATCTTTTGCGAAGAATCCCCTTTTCCCGGAATTGGTGCGCGAATCTTGGAAATAGCGAAAGCGAAAGCGTAATTGGCTGCAAATTGAGGGTTCCGCCTGCCATGGCTTCTCAGCTGTCCACCGCCGCCACCACCACTCAGTCGCCGCCGCCAGGTTCGGCTCAGGATGGGTCGTCTCAGAACTCAGCTGCTCAGCCTCTCCAGGTTCTGACTCTCTCTCTCTCCAATGGGTATGATTCGAATTTGTGATGGGATGAACCCTTTTTGACTGTTTTTGCTTAAGATTGCTGTTGGTTGTGGATTGTTTTGTGATTCGGAATTGGTTGAGTTTGGATTTTGATTGGGATCTGGAAAAGCTTAATACGATTGCTGATATTGGTTTGCATGTTTATTGTACCTTTTATGTTGAATCTGCAAAATATCGCACTACAATGGTAAAAATACTATCTTTGAGCCAAACTCTATTTTACTAACTTCTTAGCTGATTTTATGCAGTTTTATCAGTTTTAATTGCTACAGATAAAACTAAAATCCGGATTATTTCATCTTAATTATGATTTGATCCTTCTTTGACGCTGCAAATTGTCTCCTTTCAGGTCGCCAAACGCTTGGAGAAGTTCAAAACAACAATTTTTACACAAATGAGCAGCCTCGCCATCAAGCATGGGGCGATCAATCTCGGACAAGGCTTCCCCAATTTCGACGGTCCAGATTTCGTCAAAGAAGCGGCCATTGAAGCCATCAAAGCTGGTAAAAACCAGTATGCCCGTGGGTATGGTATACCTGATCTAAACTCAGCTATAGCTGAGCGTTTCAAGAAAGACACGGGACTCGTCGTCGATCCTGAAAAACAAGTTACAGTCACCTCAGGGTGCACAGAAGCCATAGCTGCAACAATCTTAGGCTTAATAAATCCTGGAGATGAGGTCATCCTCTTCGCCCCTTTCTATGATTCATACGAAGCCACGCTCTCCATGGCCGGGGCCAAAATCAGGTGCATCACGCTCCGGCCACCGGATTTTTCGATACCGATCGAGGAGCTAAAGTCCGTAGTTTCGAAAAACACCCGAGCTATCTTGATGAACACTCCACATAACCCTACTGGAAAAATGTTCACTAAAGAAGAACTTAATGTAATAGCCTCTTTGTGCATAGAGAATGATGTGTTGGTTTTCTCTGATGAAGTTTATGATAAGTTAGCTTTTGAAATGGATCATATTTCCATCGCTTCACTTCCCGGGATGTTCGATCGGACTGTCACGATGAATTCTTTGGGGAAGACTTTTTCGCTAACAGGCTGGAAAATCGGGTGGGCCATAGCTCCTGTCCATTTGACTTGGGGTGTGAGACAGGCCCATTCTTACCTCACTTTTGCAACTTCCACTCCAATGCAGAATGCTGCGGCAACAGCTCTTCGTGCTCCCGATTCTTATTACGAGGAGCTGAGAAATGACTACTCGGCCAAAAAGAACATCCTCGTCGAGGGTCTGAGGTCCGTGGGGTTCACGGTGTACCCTTCGAGCGGGACCTACTTTATCGTGGTGGATCACACCCCATTTGGGCTGGAGAACGATGTGGCGTTCTGTGAGTATCTGATCAAGGAAGTCGGGGTCGTGGCCATCCCGACGAGCGTGTTCTACTTGGATCCCGAAGAGGGCAAGAACCTAGTGAGGTTCACCTTCTGCAAAGATGAAGGGACTCTGAGAAGTGCTGTTGAGAGGATGCAGGAGAAGCTGCATTTGAAGAAGTAATAGGTATGAATATATGATGGTTCTTGATGTTGAAGGTGCTTAGATGTTCTGAATTTCCATTTTGTGAGGAGTTTTGTATCTGATTTGGGCATAAATAATTGTTTGGAATAATATTGATGGGATTTTTAATCCATTATTAGTGTTTAATTTTGAGTATTAAAATTCCTTCTAAAAATTAAGCTATGAGCTTTAATGCAAACACACTTCTAAAAATATCCGAAACTTTTTATGTGGGAAATTTAAGAAAAAATAAGTATCTCCATGTTGGTATCGTGTTCGTATCTGTAAAACATATTTATGATGATATGTAGGTGTTCCCAATGGTGCCCATTTTTTATCAAAAATATGGCAACAAATGGTTGTTAAATTAGACCAATAGTTAGGTCATTAATTTATTGATAAAATTGAAAATAAACTAAAAATTGAGTAGATAGGACCATATAGTTAGGTAAATTATAACAAATTGATGCTTACGGTGCAACGTATATCTTAGTTAGTATAAGGCTATAAGCCAAATTTCCAAGATTACAAGAATATTTAATTTATTTATATATTATTCTCAACAAATATTTTAAACCAAACCTCTGTTTTTCCTAGAGAAACAAATAATTAAATCCATTATATATGGCCATCTAGATCCAGACATGATGATACGGTCATGTTAATCCATGGGTACGATATTAAATTATTTTTATGAACTTTTCTTAAGTTTGTTACTTGACAGTTGTCTGAAAATGGCATGATACAAAATTATAATATTTTTAAATTTATTACGTGACAGTAGTCCGAAATAACTTAGATCTCATGATACGGTCATGTCAATCCATGGGTACGATATAAAATTTTTTTTTCAAAATTTTCTACCAATACGACATTATGAACTTTCTAGCACGATACAAAATTATGATATTCTTAAATTTATTACTTGACAATTGTTTGAAATAGCACGAAGCAAAAATATAACATTCTTAAATTTTGTTACCTCATCGTTGTCCGAAAATAGCATGACGCAAAATTATAATATTTGGCACAATAATACAATATTCTATCTAAAATAGCACGATACAAAAATATAATGTTTGGCACAATAATACAATATTCAACAACACTTATAATATTTATAAAAGTTTACGTGCATCAAAAATAATATCACATTTTTTATTTTATTATCATTTATTACGCTTTCTATAATATCCCTATGCACCTATATCTTTCTGATTCAAATAAAATTCAAACTTTCAAAAAAAATTCACTTTTATCTACCACCAATTTAAACAAATAAAAAAATAAAAATATCAACTTGCATAAAAGATTAAAAAGAACAAAAAGATAAACTAGAAACATCCGTGTCACTCCCACGTGCGAGCCAGAGGTGAAAAAACACATCCTTCCGTCAAAATCGGGCACTCTCCCATCCAACGGCCCACATCCTCTGACAAATCTCCGCCGTAGATCTTCCATCAACGGCCCAGATCAAAGAACACGTGGGCCCACAACCTCGCTTTTGTACATATAAATAGAACCCTTCACTTTAAACCCGGTCCACTCTGAACATTTCCCAAACCTGAAAACCGCTCTCTCTCTCTCTACAACTTTCTCTCTCACACATTACACGCACCATTCTTCTTCGAAATTCAAATTCGCTACCGTTGCGCCACCGCCGGAGATGGAGCCGGCGCCGGACTACTTGATAAGGATATCGAGGTACAGGAGGCGGGCGTAGGAGGGGAAAGGATTTCCATCGGCGGAGGTTGAAGCTTGGAGAACAACAATGGAGGGTTGTAAAAGCCAGGCGAAGCTTACTAGGGCGCAATCTTCGCTCCTCCGTTCGTCTCCCACAATCCGTTCCTCGATCCAGAGCGTGTCCTCCGTGAGCGAGATCGAAACGGAGGACGTGGAGGAGCAGAAGCCTCATAGCAAGCCTTGCACGCCGCGTGTTCGATCTTTTGTCGGGCCGGTTCTGGCCGTGATGTTGCTCTCGGTTTACACCCTTTTCGCCTTCTTCAGCTGGGATGAGATGTCCGCCTCGGAGGGTTTGCTTTTGGCTTTGATTTTCGTAGCGGTTCTGCTGTTCCTCGTTTCGAAGAACAGGTCGGTGGTTGGTAAGAATTTGAACTCTTGCAAGCAGTTTTGGGAAGAGTATGGTAGGAGGTTAGGGATTCCGTGTTTTGCCTCGAGAAGCCATGCGAGAACTGTGGAATGGTTCATTGGGGAGTCGGATTTAGAGGGAATGGAAGAAGGGCAGCAGGATGGTATGGATAGTGGTCTTGAAAATAGTGGATCGGAAGGGGTGGAGTTGTACAGCAATGGAGATTGCTACGAGGGGGAGTTTCACAAGGGGAGGTGCAACGGTAGTGGAGTGTATTCTTACATTGTGAATGGGAGATATGAAGGAGATTGGGTTGATGGTAGGTATGATGGTTATGGGATTGAGAGTTGGGCGAGAGGGAGTAAGTATAGAGGGCAGTATAGTCAGGGATTGAGGCATGGATATGGGGTTTATAAGTTCTTTACGGGAGATACATATGCCGGAGAGTGGTGCCATGGGCAAAGTCATGGAATTGGAGTGCAGACTTGTGCTGATGGGAGCTGTTACATTGGGGAGTTTAAATGTGGAGTTAAACATGGCCTCGGAAGTTACTATTTCAGGTAATAAGCTGATTTACTTCAGTTCTTGTTCCTGAAGTTTGGTTCTTTTTTTCTTGCCCTGTCTTTTTTGACCTTTTGTGTTCTTGAATTTTTGGTTCTGTACACGGGGTTTCATTTGTGGATCTGATGTGTCTTTGATGGGCGACTTCGATTGCAGTTCATGTTCTTGAATCTATCTTGGTGGAGATAATTGTTGTCTTCTCGTTTTTTTTTTTTTTTTTCTTTTTTTCTTTGTTGTTCTCTCGCTGTGTGTGAATTGGTTGGATTCTCTTTGATAAAAGTAGCTATCAAGACTTTGAATTTCTCTTTTTTAAATATTGTACCATAAAAATTCAATCTTTTCGGTTTGGTTGGCCTGTGGTCCTTTAATAGGCAATCTAATTATTAATGCTACCTTAATATTAATGATGTTGAAACCAAGTTGTGTATTTGAATGTCTTGTCCTATCCTTAGTAGAGTTGAGGCTGTATCTAATTCATCCGAAATCTACAACATCCTACATGGATATGACCACATCAACTTTGTTCTAACTTTCACCTTTACTGTTTTATAGGAATGGAGATAGATATGCTGGGGAGTATTTTGCAGACAAAGTCCATGGGTTTGGAGTCTATCACTTTGCCAATGGCCACTGCTACGAAGGATCTTGGCACGAAGGGCGCAAGCAAGGTTACGGAATGTATACATTCCGTAGTGGAGAAACGAGATCCGGTGAATGGGATGGTGGAAATCTGAAAACCCCTCTTCCCCCTCTTACTGATGCAGTTCTTAGGGCAGTTCAAGTATGTTCCCATATCTTTTAAACTTAAAAGAGATCAATTAATATGTTCTGATTATGAATATATTCCGTCCCTTTTTTAATAAAATTCATGTAAATCTTGCAGGCTGCGAGGAAACGAGCAGAGAATGCAATCCACCTTCGGCGGGTGGATGAACAAGTGAACAAAGCTGCGACGAGTGCAAATCGGGCAGCCACTGCTGCTAGAGTTGCTGCTGTTAAAGCTGTTCAGAATAGGATCAACGGCAAGTTTTTGCAATACTAACCGAATCCAGGGGCATTTTGGTTTTTTTAAAAGAAAATGTAAATTTTACTCAATTTCTGTACAAAAAGAACCGCCCTGATGACCTAAAAAGGTCGCCGGAGGTTTAGTGTTCGCTTCCGGTATGGTTGGCCATACTGTAACTTGTATGTAGATCCTTGTATACATATGTTTAAAACAAAATGAAAAAAAAAAAAAGTAGTAATAATCCTACTTTTTGCTCCAGTCCACTTGCTATCATGTTCTTTATTTTGGTTGCTGTTGTTGTTGTGGGGTTGAAAGGTATGAGGCTCCATTATTGTGTTGATTTCAGCTATGTATTGGGACCAGAATTATGATAGCTGCTATGTCTTCTCACAGCATCATTTCTTATTATTGCATGGCCATCTTATCTCAATGTTTGTGTTTTAGGCAAAAGGATCATGCTTCAAGCAGCAGCAAACATTATATTTATTGCCAGGATCTTTGAGTTTTTATCCATAGATTGCAAAACATTTACAGAAAGGCAAAAGTGGAGTTTTTACTTGGGAAATCTTGTGTTTCAAGAAATGATTCAATTATTGCAATGCATGTGCCCTTTTAGCTCTTTTTCGTTTTTCGAATTTTAAAAAACGTAACAGTAGGTTCAGGTCGAATACAGTGACTAGTCTCTTTGTTATATTGTAACGTTTTTAAAGGTGAAAGATCTAATTATAAGATTTAAAGTTGTCTCACGCGTAAAATTAGAAATTGAGCACTCGATAGTAAGTTCCTTCTGACCACAATCTCCCGGTTCTCTTGGTCGTGTAGTGTAGCCGGATTGAATATATACTCGAGATCAATTGTGGGTCATTGAATACCGTGAGTAGTCTCTTTGCTACGTTGCAACATATCTAATTATATGATTTAAAGTTGTTTCACACGTAAAATTAGAAATTGAGGGCCTGATAGTCGGTTAAGGATGAAGTTCCTTCCGGCCACAATCTCCCGGTTCTCTCTCGGTTGTGTAGGGTGACCGGATTGAATATATACTCGAGATCAATTGTGGTCCGTTGGATTATATATAGATTTGTAACTTAAGGCTTTTATACCATACTAATCGATATTTATCTTTTTCTCCCTCTTGTTTCCCATAGTAAGATAACTCGCCCTTTTTTTGCTGGATTTGTCACTGAACCAAATTGGGAGATTCTAACAAAGCATTGATGTTTGTTGGCTCAACCAATGCAAGATTGGTATGATCCAGTTCATCTTTTACTTTCTTCGTCCACTTTTAGGTCGAGACTCTCCCGAATATAAATCTCGAGTAATCAACTCGATCGATCAACCATCAAGAAAGCAACCAAATTTCGACACGATCATATATATTTACATGAAATTCTTGTCGTTCTTGTATGGAGGCACATTGTGGTGGGGATGGGGTTTTTTTTTTTTGGTGAAAAAACTTGAAACTTTTGAAGCTCATGCATGGCTGATCCACAATCTCTGTTTCTGTGTTATATTTTAGCAAGAAAAAGGCAAAACCTTTTGCCTCTTTTCAATCGAAATCAAAGCCTGCTTTGATTCTTGTTCGTTTCTTTTAATTATCCCCTTTTTTATTGACAAAAAATTAAATTATCAACTACCCTCACATGCATATGCAAAACCATGTTTGATGATAAAAGATTTAATATTATATAATATATATTGATGGGACCATCCCACCAAGGACACGTGGTAACCTTCGAATTGTAGGATATACGAGAGATGACTCTGTTAATTTCAAAACGTTTCGAGAAGAGGTCAAGGGATGCACAACTTCTAGTAGGAGAGGACTCTTCCTCATCACGGAGGCGAACCTTACAACAACTCCTTATCATCACAAGCAGTAAACTTTAGGCGAACTCTCGCCTATATTGACCTATATAGAGGAGACGAGCA
The DNA here is from genome assembly GCA_037501455.1 of Lantana camara. Classification (NCBI taxonomy): domain Eukaryota; kingdom Viridiplantae; phylum Streptophyta; class Magnoliopsida; order Lamiales; family Verbenaceae; genus Lantana; species Lantana camara. The sequence goes on from CM074865.1 coordinate 3,171,122, forward strand.
AATCCAAGTGAAGGACACACGAGAAGAAAAACAAGAAACAAATATATATATATATATATATATATATATATATAGATTTTTGGGATGGTAATGAATTTAAAGGGGCAACTTGTGATTATTCAGTATCTTAATTTCATGTGTATTAATGATGCTCGATTAACAAGGAAAGGATGCGTTGTGAACAATTCAAATTCACGTACTTACAATGTGCCATTTCAATTCTAATACGGATATTGCATGTTATTAAATACCATCCGTACTTATCTATGATAATACAGGTAACACTATCACCACGATACAAAATTTTTCAAAATTTATTAAATAACAAACATTAAACAACGTACCATGCAAGAATTCAAAATGATACATACAACAAGATAAATAATATGTTTAGAATTGTATATACTTCATCTATGATACTACGGATATCACTTATTTGATGATACAAATTTTTTTAAAATTTGCAAAATAATAAGTGTTCAATAATCCGTATAACCCTATGACGTAACAAATGATATGTTTAGAACTATTCGTATTATATTTAACGGCCGATCCTCGTCCCAAAACTAACTCGTATATATTAAGTTGTTATCTCCATCCTTAGACCCTAGGTACATCAACAAGGGCACAAAGCCAGATATGAAATTTATAATAATTTCAAGAATCAATCAAATTTATTATTGTGTGTTTGAATGTGATGTCGTGCAGCATGTCTCTTCCATTTTGATAAATTTTAAATATTTCTGGGATAAAATAGTAATGGAATTGCTACTTTTGGTTGGGTTTTGAGGGTTCAAATTCTGAGAAATTCACATTATCCCATGAGCTTCTTACATTTCTTTATTCATGGGAGTTTGATGTGATTTTCTTGAATCTCCGATCTGGTCAATGCCTTCAAACTACAGAGACCCATCTTTTTCTTTTTTAAAAAAAATATATTTTTATATTACGGTGCCAAGCTCTTAGGCTTGAAAGAGATGATGAAAATGGTTTGAGAACGTCGGATTGAATGAATTGCGTTTGAGGTTAAATTTTAGGGGTAATTACATCTAGGTCCCCTGAGGTTTGCTCTAATTACAAACCAGTCCCTCTTGTTTCGGAAATTACATACAGGTCCCTAAAAACACTGTTTCATTTGAGGTCCCTGGACGCCGTTAGGGTTCCGTTAATTTTGACAAGACTACATTGTTGATGTGATTTAGTTAAGGGGTCGTTTCGTAAGAAAATTCATAGTTTAGAGACTTTTTTGCAATATTTTTCGGGAATTCAAATGTCAAAATTGACGGAATACTAGCGGCGTCCAGGGACCTCAAATGAAACAGTGTTTTTAGGGACTTGTATGTAATTTTCGAAACAAGAGGGATTGATTTGTAATTAGGGCAAACCTCAGGGTACCTAAATGTAATTGCCCCTAAATTTTAAGTTATCATTAGATTTAGGGCAAATTACACCAAGGTCCCTTGAGGTTTGGCATAATTACAAATTAATCCCTCCATTTCTGGAAATTATGGATTAGTCCCTATAAATACAGTTTCAATTGAGGTCCCTAGACGCCGTTAGGGTTTCGTTAATTTTAACATTTGAATTTTCGAAAAATATTACAAAAAAGTCCCTGAACTATGAATTTTCTTACAAAACGACCCCTTAACTAAATCACATCAATAATGTAGTCCTGTCAAAATTAACGGAACCCTAACGGCGTCTAGGGACCTCAATTGAAACAGTGTTTTAGGCACTAATCCGTAATTTCTAAAAGTGAAGGGATTAATTTGTAATTATGACAAACCTCAGGGGGTCTGAATGTAATTTTCCCTTAGATTTATTGAGTAGGTGGACACCGAGCCCTACCCATTTGATACGATTATTAAAGATTGTGAATTTTTTATTGAATGATCGTGAATTTTTAATTGAATACAGTTGTTGTTTTTCTATCTAAGCAAAAAACATATATTAATTTAGACTATATATTTTAGTTTCTTTTATTTATTGAATATATATCTATTTATGAGACTTTCTCTATCAATAATTTAAAATAAATATTTATTTATACCAATTCTTTATAAAACATCATTAATGGCAGGATTGATTCATCTCTATCGTTCCATCCTTGCTAGCATTTCCTTCCTTATCCACGACTCGGAGTATTTTTATTCATATCCTAGCAATTTTATTTAATTATTTAATTATGTAAAATTATTTAATTATTTTTATTCGTATCCTAACAATTTTATATAATTATTTTTGTGTCCTTGAATCAATTATTTACCCTAATAAGTTTAATTCTTTACAGCAAATTTGTGATGCATGCACGCATTTTGTAAAATCTAATTTTAAATATCATGTCTTATTGTGTTGAAAGTATATAAATTTATTAAAACATATACCATAATATTTATATCGTGTCGTGTTTATTTCATCATGTTTACATAGCCGGTTGAGTTAGAAAATATAATTTATCGTTTTTCCCCCCTCTTGTTTCCCATAGTAATATAACTCACTCTTTTCTTGCTGGATTTGTCACTAAACCCAAATTGGGAGATTCTAACAAAGCATTGCATTGGTTGGTGCAGTTCATCTTTTGCTTTCTTCGTGCACTTTCAGATCGAGACTCTCCCAAATATAAATATTGAATGATCAGCTCGATCAATCAATCATAAAAAAAGCAATCAAATTTCGACACGATCATATATATTTACACGTGAAACTTGGGCCACTTTTAGATCGAGACTCTGCTGAATATAAATTTTGAGGGATCAGCTCGATCAATCAACCATCAAGAAAGCAATCAAATTTTGATACGGTCATATATATTTACATGAAATTCTTATCGTTCTTGCATGGAGGCACATGGTGGTGGGGGTGGGTTTTTTTTTTTTTTTTTTTTTTTAAAAAAACTTAAACTTTTGAAGCTCATGCATGGCTGATCCGCAATCTCTGTTTCTGTGTTATAAATTTATTAAAGTATATATCATAATATTCATATTGCGTGGTATTTATTTCGTCTTGTTTATGAATGTATGTTGCACGGATACGGATACGACACGACACGGATATGACGACACGAATTTTTTTGTTAATTTCCCACGTGAGAAGTGTCGGACACGATATCCGATATAACACAACACGACAAATTGATATTTTCAGAAGTGTTGGTATTAGAGTTACGTATAATAATAGACAGTTGAATTAGAAAAATATAATTTTTAAAAGAAAAAAGTGGCCCAAGTTTCATGCTAGAAAAGATTTCTCGAATTGCAATGATCATAGTTTGATTTAAAAACTCAACATTACGAAAATCAATAATGTTCAGCGAGTAACTAAGTTCTTCTACTTTGACACGAAATCTAGTTTTCAAATTTAAATAGGAAATAAGATTTTTTTTTTTTTTTCATCTCAATTTTATGCCAGACTTTGTCATAAATCGTCATCTAATATTTGTATTTGTAATATATGACTTTTTAAATTTTTTTTTTTTTTTTGGTTTTAACTAAAAAAAATGACACGTGACATATTTATAAAGAGTTGTTTAAATCTGTACCCCCTGTGAGATTGAATAATTACAACTCGTATTCCTTTAGATGAAAATATTACACAACCTACCCTTCTAAGTTTGGAAAATTACAAATGAATCCATTTCAGTTTGATTTTTTACAAAGGGCTAATCACAGAAACCCCCCCATCCTTTGGGGGTTTTGACACTTTCCCCCCTATACTTTCATTCTTGGCATTAAACCCCCTAACCTTTGAAAAATATTACACTTAACCCCTTCAAAAAATTTTGATCATCGATTTCTCCTTCGTTATAGCGACCCAATCTTCAAGACCACTGCCATCGTGTTCGTCTCTCCAAGGAGAACAATGCCCATACCCCAACCAACTTTATTGGCCGCCAAAAGCTTTGTTCATCGTGCTTCGTCTTTAACCGATGATTTCTACTTCGTCGGTTGTCGGATTTTGATTTCGAGATCATTGTTATGTTCCTTACGTCGAGAGCTTCGATTTGATGTATAATATCTACACATTTGAGATCAACTTTGTATATATTTGCTTTGTTAAAGTTTGTTACAAGGGGTTAAGTGTGATATTTTTCAAAGGTTAGGGGGTTTAATGCCAAAAATAAAAGAATAGGGGGGAAAGTGCCAAAACCCCCAAAGGATAGGGGGGTTTTTGTGATTAGCCCTTTTACAAAATCATTTTTGAATTGACTATATATCACCACTAATTAGTCCCTCATAGCAACTCACACATCATTCTCAAGTGATAGACACGTAATTTATAAATTTTTTTGGAGGATCAATACATGATTCGTTTGTAAACTGATATTCATAATGACTTTTTTTTTCCTCAATTAGCGGCGAGAAACTAATTAGTGGTGAAATATAATCAATTTAAAAAAAAAACTCGTGAAAAATTCTATCGGAATGGGTTCATTTGTAAGTTTTCACACTTAAAAGGGTAGGTTGTGTAATATTTTCATTTAAGGGGGTATAAGTTGTAATTACCTAATCTCGTAAGGGGTTTAGATGTAAAAATACTCTATTGGTGGTGGGTATAAAATATACACATTAATTGTATTTTTTTCAAAAACTACCAAAAAAATCAGTTTAGATGGCGGTATGTTACAAATGCGAAAATCGAATGAAGTTGGTAATAAAAGTTTATAGGATGGTAAATTGTAAAAAGAGGTAAAGTTCGTGTGACAAAAAATCTTTTACCCATTTGAATATATATTATCATATCGTATTATATTGTATCGGATGTTTATATCATTATATTTATATTATATTTAACTCAATTTTTATATTTAATATTATATCCAACACGTTATATAACACACTTTAAATGATATTTTAAAATAAAATTGATTATCATCTTATTATTAATTCTGAAAATGATCTTCATGTGGTCATTTAAATTTAATTATTAGTCAAAGAAAGTGTGTGATTTTCCAAGATCTTTATATTTTTCTAGGCTTAAAAGCAGTAATAATGGTGGCTGTTATTAATTACGTATTTGTGGGCGTGGTTAGTCACCTAATTAGCTCCACCTTTTGACTTTTACTAATCATCAACATCTTTAATTCTTAATTAAAATTTAGCCTCTAAACTTCCACGAGTGTCCCCACATTTCATGTTCAAACTTCAAATCTTACAATATCAAAATAATCACATCATTTCTTAGATCATTCAAAATACATTATTAGCATTTAGCGGTAAACATTTACGACTCTGAGCAGATCAGTTATCGCTTCATAACTTAAAATTAATAAAGAAAAACTCGCATCCACATCGATTAATACCTAAAAATTGATCGATTTATGATAATATTTTTAGATTTTTCATGAGAAAAGTTATTCACAAATAAACACAAATTTCCATGACCTATTGAAACATTTTTTATGAATTTTAGGGTAAATAATTGAAATAGCACAATATTTGAAAATCTATTTTTACTAAATTAACTTAGAAATACCTATAATAATAATAATAATAGCTCAATAAATAGTCACCCTATGTGTCATTTTACCTAGGTGATGTACTATGATGCACGGACACGAACATGATGATATGGATACGACACGATATGGTACGGTAACACGGATTTTTCATTGAATTTTTCACATGAGAAGTGTCGGACACGATGTTAGAAATGAGTATCCGACACGACACTATACTACAACATAATATTTTTAGAAGTGTTTGTGCATCATAAATGATGTATGAGTTGAATAACATCGGTTCTTTTGATTGAAAAGTCTAGGCCAATTGACCCCACTAGTGCCGGCCCAACATAAAGAAAGCTTTATATTTGAAATGTCATGTCAATTTACCAAGTATTGAAGTGAAACTTGGTAGATTATTATAGAGACTATCAATTTATCCGATTTCAGATCTGATTTTATTGAACCGAGCTAATTATATGAATAAGTATAAAACGATCTTTATCATGTTATATTAGTTTGGATGAATCGAGTTCGGGTTAGAACTACAGTATAATTAAGCGCTAGAATTTCAATTATCATACTCTAGTCAGTAGATTATTATAGATCATCAATATATTCAAGTTCCAATATGGTTCATCGAATCGAACAAATCATATGGTCAAGTGTAAAATAATCTTTCTATCATTCTAGTAGTTTGGACGAATCAGATTCGAAATAGAATTACCTTACTATTAAACCCTAAAATTTCAGTTATTGTATACTACTCGATAGATTATTATAGATCATACAAGTTACTTAAGTCCAGATCTGATTTGATCGAACCGAACTAATCATATGAACAAGTGCAAAACGACCTTCCTTTCATTCTAATGATTCGAGTGAATCAGGTTCGGATTAGGATTACCTTATAATTAAACCCTAAAACTTCAATTATTTGTACACTTAATTGCTATTTACATACAGCTTAGTTGGGTGAACCATTCACCAAGTTGATGCTACATTATTTGGGCAAAATCTTTTGCTTTAACAATTTAACTTAACATTTTAATTTTTTAATGAGCCTTACAATAGGGCTGTCAACGGGTCGGATTCAGACCGGATCAGGAGATTCCGGATTCGAATCCAATAAGAGAACCCGATAAACGGATCCGAGTCCGAATCTTATAGGATTCGGATTCATTAATTTTGAATCCATACATAATCGGGTCGGATAAGATCCGACCCTATTAGCAATAAAATTCATTTTTTTTAAATAACAAATTTGATAAAAAAAAAATAAATATAATTACATAATATTTAATAAATAAATAATTGTTATTTAATGAATTATTTGATAGTTTTGTTTATATTTATTTAAAATAGGTTAATTTGAATTTATTAATAAAAGAAAATATACACTTTTAGAGTAAAAATTTTCAATTTTATTATTGTTTAAAGTGATAAATATGTGAAATTTTTAATTTTAATCATTTTACTTAATATTATGTACTAGTAAATAATTTACTTAATTATATATTATATATAATATCGGATTCGGATTCTTAGCCGATCGGATTCTTTAAATCTATATTTGCTCCATTTATTTCGGATAACGAATATTTATAATCGGATATGATCCATCGGACATTTTCATCGGACGAATATGCTAAAATTCGGATCGGATTCGGGCCGGATTCGGATTAAAATCCGACCCATTGACAGCCCTACGCTAACAATTCTTTCTAAATTATATTTTGGGCCATATATCCTGACACGAGCCCAAACACCACCCAGCTTAATGCTTAATTGGTTTACATATTGAACCTGGACCATTACTTTATTGTAATTTGTAAATACTAAATTATATGGGCTGATTTAAGGCCCATTTATGAGTAAAATATGACCATCGGTCCAAATATGGTCCATAGCTTTCCTAATAAACAATGCAAGCCTCATTTAGGACTTTTGGGCTGAGATTCACTAAAATATGCTAAAATGTAAATGGATCGAGTCGAGCCAAGCCGAGCCGAGTCGAGTGTCCCATTACTCTTGTTTGGGCCATAGGAAAATAGGAAATTCGGCCAGGCCCACTAATATTATTCAAGCCTACATTATATTCCAGTTTTTGTGATCTGACTTGAGCTTCGAGGGTCAATGCCGAAAACATCTCCATCTTGTCCCTCTTACGTGGTGTGAGTATTTGTTAATTAGTTGGGAGATCGCGTATCGCTGCTAGTGGAATTAGAAGTGGTATGAAAGGGTCGATCCAAACGTCGTATCAGACTCAAAAATTCAAGCTGGATTTACTCGAACCACATAAATCCAGCTTGAATTTAAAATCCTTCCCGACGAGCTAAGGAAACAAGGCCTAAGCTTGAGCTTGAGTATCAATTCGTGAAGTCCGATAGCGGGCTCGACTCGTTTATATCCCTACCTCAGCTAATATAATACTCATGTATACATATGGATTAGATGGATGAAAAGCCAAAAGCCTCTATCATATTAAGGATGCATCTAATCCCATGCCAATTGTCATATGCAACCATTTGATGAGAACATAGGATTCCCAAAAGACAAAGATTTTCACGTGAAATCCACAAGCCTAAGTCGATAAGATAGTGACACGAATTTGATAAAACGAAACTCTTTGATGAAAGTTGAAACTATGCTTCAACATCACATGACATGCTTCTCTAATAATCTTGGATATGAACAACACAAATTGGGCAACCCATGTTCTTCACAAATCATTGCCAATATTGTTTGTTGTCGCATCAAACACTCAACATGATCATGAGAAAACATCAATACAAAACTTATATGATAATAAAGAAGTTCTAGATAGGATAGAGTTCGACCCGAATGTTACTGTTAGATATCGATCGAGCACAAGTATTAGCCCGCAACTACTGTGTACTTCAAAAGAAATTTGATAATCGATTACAAGATAAATGAAACAGACCCTTCCCTTGATAATGGATTTCTTGAATCGGGTTATTATTAAAACTCTTCCAATCAATAATATCTGCGACCCGTCTTCCTGACCTAAAGTTGCATATTGGGTCCTCTAATAACTTATATTACAATGGGATGGCCCATAGTTTTTCACTTTTTATTCTTTTGGAGCTTTGCTACTAAAAATATTCAAGAACAAATGATCAAATCCAAGGGGATGACCCACAAGATTTGTCTTGTAAAGGCCAAGTACAATGTAATAGAAACTAAGTAGAGAGAGTTTACTCCATTTCTCAAGTTCCCTAAAAGAGGACAACTCCATGTGCAAAATTGGTTTTGGATCAATGTTCTCAAATTAAATTAATACTAGCTTCAAATTAAATTAATCATTATGCATAGATTAAATATTAAATTATTTCCTATCTTGTAATGTTCGAGCAATATTACCTCATGAGCTCGGAGCAAATTAGACGAAGCACGTATTATTACCATTCAGTTCTAAAAACACGACAAGACTCTACATTTATCTAGTTTTAAGGGAAACAACGAGAAGAATTCTAGTTTATATTTGGTTTGATCGAATTCAACGAATTAAAAAGACTCTATTACACTTACCATTTGATTTGTTATTTTTTTTAAATTTTTTACAAACTTCACGGCAAGTGTGGAACACTCGTCCCCTTGTTATTTCAATTTGATCGAGTCAAGCTCGAACTAGAATTACAGTCAAATGACAACCGCTCTCACCGGCCCTCCTCGCTACTTTTTTTCTCATATGTAATCTAAATTATTTTCATAATCATCTATATACATGTATGTGGAAAGGGTGATAGGCAAACAAACAAAATTACTCAACAAGAATTCAAGAAAAAATATATATATTTCTCTCTTATGTAACCCTTCGGATTTGACAATAAATTCAAGATTCAAACTATAATCAACATACAAAATATTACAATACATATATAATTTCCCTGTCACTGTCAGCAATGTCTTCAGTAAATAATTTTGAAGATCATCAAACGAATAAACAAATGAACAAACAAAACAAACGAATAAACTCGTGTTTTGGATTCTAGCAACTTATTACCATCTTCGTTCATCATCATAAATCAGCAGAAGCTCCAGAGACGTATATCACCATCCTCATAGCAATCCTCCATCATCATCATCGAGGGATCAAAGAACACCCCGTTGATCATCTCATTGTACTTCGGGGATTCGAAGTTGTACCACGACGAAGGCCCGTCCTCAAACGGCGTCGTCGCGGCGGCTAACGAAATGAGATCATCCTCAAGATTGCAGCTGATACTAGGGTTTGAAGCCGACGACGACAGAGACGGAGACAACGACGACGAAAGGTTCGAACAATCATCGTTCGACGATAATGAAGAACTCGAGAATGGAGATTGTGGGCTCGGGTTATACTTCGGTTGTTCATCAAAAAGGGAGAGATTGTTGTTGCTCGCAGCGGCTGCAGCTGCAACTTTTTGGATAGTTTTGGGGGTCATATTGATATTAGGGTTGAATTCAGGGGTGTTGAGGAGAATTTTTTCTGAGGATTGTGGGAAGTTGAGATTTGCAGAGGGGCCCTTGAGGCATAAAAGTGCTGCATCATAGGCCCTTGCAGCAGCTTCTGCTGTTGAATATGACCCCAACCAAATTCTTGTTTTTTGATTTGGTGCCCTAATTTCAGACACCCATGATCCCCAACTCCTCATTCTTACACCCTTGTACTTCTTCTTGCAATTCTTTGACGACGACGGCGGCGACGACGATGAGGTGTTTTTCGTAATTTCAGCCTTCACCATTTCTTAGAAAAAGTTTTGGTGATTTGATTCTAAAATCCAACTCGAATACAAAATAACTATGGGATATTAAGAGGAAAGAAAGAAAGAAAGAAGTTGAAGCGGGAAGTGATGAGTACGATAATACTTCGATGGAACTCGTTTGATTCGACTCGAACTCAGAATAAATGTAATTTTGAGGAAAAAGGGATAAAAATAAAGTGTGATTGTACCCTTTTTGTTATGTTCTTTTTGGTTTTTGAAATGGGAAGAAGTGATAGTGGGAAGAGGGGTTTGAGTGGTATTTATAGATATATGGGGTGATGTTAGTCAAGAATAGTTAATGTCAATATGTAGGTATGGATTACAGATATTTTCCAGAATATTTTTTTTTAAAAATAATAATTAGAGTATGATGTCCTTACTTCACATGACAACTACTTCATTTATTATAATTAACCTGCTCTTTTCCTAAAGAAAATTATTAGTTTTGTGAATTGACTACCTTTTTTCTTCTTTTTTTTAATAATAATAATAATTATTATTATTATAATAAAGTTTTTGTAATGAAATTAAAAGGAGAAATAAATTAAAAAATAGAAAACAGCCCTTTTTATCATGATTCAAGAAGATTTAATTAATATTCATTAATTCTTCAAAATCACATAAGAAATTAAATGGAATTTTTCCAAAGAAAAGATTTCAAACTTTTAACCTTAGTGAGTCGTAATTAAATTTTGGCCCACGTGAATATGTCACATATAATTATAACTTAAAGTTGTTACTAATTAAACTTATCATATATATTTATTTATATATATTATATTGTCCATAATTCATGATATCTGAGAAATCTGCAGAATAATGGAGTGTTACAAATAGAAGCAGAAGATTCCACATCAGAAGCAGCTTCCAGGATTCTTCAGTATGCTTGTAGGAGTGTACTTTTATGAATATAAAATCCAATTTTTAAATTAAAAATAAAATAAAATAAAATTCAGAAACTTAAAATTGTCATTAATTAAGGTTATAAGAACACAGCTGGTGCATATCTGTCATGCATGGAACTCTCTAAAAACGCGTTTCTATCTTCTTTTATGTGTCTCTTTCTCTTTTATTTTCAATTCCTTCATCATATGATGTGATCAATATTTATTTTAAATTAAATGTGTTAAATTAACTGACGTCGCCTGCATGAATTGACTTTCTGTAAATACATACCCCTTCTCGTGTGTGTATATATATATATGTGTGTATATAGCAGCTGACATGCATGGGATAAGATTTTTGAGGTACTTCGTGTTATGTCGTGTACTCGTGTATTGTATTATATGGGATATTTATTATGAGATATTATTGTAATTGTATTGTGGTGGTATTTCCCGTATTTATAAGCCATATTTTGTGAAAAAAGAATTGATGATTAATGAGTAATCGTGAGTGTTGTGTTGTTCTTTGCTTCTTTTAGTCGATTGACTCTTAGGCAGTGACTAATAGTGTGTTTTAAGTTATGATGCATGGATACGATGATACGGATACGATATAATACGGATATGGCGATACAAAAATTTTTTTGAATTTTTTACGTGAAGAGTGTCGGACACGTTGTCCGACATTACACAACACAACACAACTCGACAAAATAATATTTTAAAAAGTGTTCGTGCATCATATATAGGTTTTAATTGTATTTTCGTTGGTTGTTATTAATTTGACTCTTAATTGTATTGTTGTAATGATAATGAAAAGAAACGCATTTATAAGTAATAATGTTAACAATTTTGTACTAATTTGTTCCTACTTTATAATAATAATTTTGTTGGTTTTGATAATTATCTAGCCCTAGGTTCAGTTCAAATATGTATATAAGGCTAAAAGACTCATATCATCAAGCCCTAGGTTTAGTTCAAATATGTATATAAGGCTAAAAGACTCAAATCATCAAATTAGTACTATAAGGCGATTAAGTTAGTTCCGAATACACAAACAGGTCCCGATTATGGAGTACAGGTGAGTTCGGAGAAGCATCTTGGCCATCATAGCGAACAGATAATTGAGACGACCTGATTCAGAGTTTCAAAATAGACAAGATACTAGCAGATCTGATAGACGATCAAAATAAATCGGATAGAAGATCATGCATCATGAACAATAACAGATGAAAATGTGCATAACTAGACTAGGGAAGAATCTAGATCTCGAAACCCTATAAATGTGACCCTTGATCCGGAGACTCTGTAGATATGATCTTTAAGATATAACAATTCAAGCAATTGATCTGATTTCTCTCGATTATCCCATCTAATACTCTGGCTTACTACGATAAATCTTGAGAAAAGACGGGGTAATCCTCTAGTTTACATGCATTTTTGCCTGAACACAATAGAAATAATCCTTTAGTTTACATGCATTTTGAGCTGAACGCAATAGATTATAATTTTATAGAAAATAGATTATATTTGAAATCAACATATTATAATTTTTCAGATTACGGATTATATTCGACCCCCAACCAAAAAAATTATGTATATATTTCCCACATCAACATTATCATTATTGTAACATATTTACATAATGATAATTCAAATAAGTTAATTTATGAACCTAATTATTAGATTTAAAGTATGATTCGCATCGAACATGCATGAAGAATAGTGTCGGGTCAATCCGTACAACCCCTGCTTCCTCGTAGACGCAGATGGGAACACAATGTAATTAATTAATTAATTAACTAATTAATGAGGAATTAAATAATTAATTCATTAATTAACCTCACTTATTAATCAATTAAACTCCAAAATTGGTCAGATTAAATTAGTGTTAGTGTCCGTTAGGTATGCTCTTCAGGTGGCTGACAGCATGATTATTGCTTAAAACTATAAAGTCTCCTCACATGAAATCACTCTAATTAATTAGTATTTGTTTGTTAATCTTTTTATTTTTAATTTTGGGCAACAATTAATTAATTTGCCTATAATAATATTCTTTTAATTTTGTTTGTTACTCAAATTAAGGGCGTTTGCTTCTCGGAAGTTCGAAGGAAATTTCATGCACAATATGGAATCAGATCTGTTTTTTATAATTTTTTTAAATTGTTTGATTCTGATCTTAATCATTGTCTTAAGTTGTTGCACGTATGGGTACACGATGAAGAAAAATAATTAATAATACTTATAAAATATAGATTGTGATGGAGTCGTACCCATTTCGGTTCAAAATAGGTGACGAGCGGGAAAGACTTAGTCCAAGGATGGCGAACAGGATGTCATCCTGTTCGCGGGATGTCATGCGAACTAGGATAGGAACAGTTCGGGATGTCATAGATGAGGAAACTAAATGAAGTGACGGGTAAGAAAGAAAAAGAGAAGGGATAAGGGAGAATTTAGGGTAAATCGAGTGCACAGACTATACAAAAACAGGTAATGAAGGTGAAAATCGCATAACGAATAGAAATAAAGGAGGCATTTAAAACATTTTGAGTTAGACATATTGGAGAGGTTATGACAAATTATATACCAATATACCTTAAATGATAATATTCACTTTTATTTTGTTTATCTTCGTAATACGGATTAATATGTTATAATTCGATTGACCCAACGGTATGAGGTGTTATGAAAGTACAAATCTAATAAAATCAAATCTTCTAATACAATTTTTTAATGTTCGATAGGTTGATAGCGAGACGAGACGCTAAATCTCTTAAATAAAGTTCATAGTTCTAAATCAAATCTTCTAAACGAAACAACTGAGTTGCGATAATCGTTCTATGATGGACATGATCTGCAGTACCCAAGTTCAAAAGAATATTAATATGTTAGCTCTTTCAATATTTAACAATTATAATAGTTATATGACTATAATCTAAAAGAATACACACACTTGCAACTAGTTAAAAAAATAAAAATAAAATTGAACAATTTAATAAAAAAAAAAAAAACTCAATAACAAGAATTTCTAAGATAAAAATAAACTAATATATTCTAATCTTTTATTGGAAAATAATTGAGGAAAACAATGATGAACTCGTGGGGAGGACATTCCGTACGTACGTACGTTATAACAAGCACATATATCAAGGGAAAGGACATTACATTATATTAATTTGTAATAAATTTTTAAAAATTAATAATGTTGGAGGGGCAAAGACAGCTAACGTTGGACCAATTTTGTTAACGTCAAAAGTTTAATAGGTAATTTGCTTTCATAAATGTTGTAATTATTTCATATTTATTATTAAGAGATTCGGATTTGGATTTTCAAAGTGGAAAATATGGGCAATAAAGTGACAATAACATTCAATCTTTGATGTTTGTTGGACTATGAAGAGGCAACATCCATGTGCCCATGAAGGCATGAACTAACCAAGAACCATCCTATCCCTTTTTATATATATATGTGTGTGTGTGTGTGTGAATGTGTGAGTTTTGTGTAATTATGCATTAAACCCTTTTATTATTTTCGAGACATTTGAAAATCCGTCTCAATTCCGACACACTATTCATCGTCGTAACTGTTCTGATGTTAGGATTTCACTCGTACTATAGTAACACCTTCACTGGACTTTTTCTTAGGTCCCATTGTTGGTTTTTCTTTCTTTGGCAAGGTGTATGAACCCAACGATAGAATCAATACGGGTCAGAGTCTTGTAGGTGCCGCTCAAAACCTTTATTTCTCACGGATTTCTAAAATAAGAGGGACTAATTCGTATTTCGTAATAACATCAAAGTTTCCAAGATTGAATATGAACTTTTCATGGCATATAATGCACTCAAAGGTGGAATCGCCTACCCCAAGCGTCCCCACACCCTGACCCGACAGGATTGTAAGGGGATAAATCACGATAAATCTCAATCTGTTCCTCGAAAAAGCGGTCCCATATTTGATGCGCACAAAGAGTCATAGCAAATTTTTCATGACATATATCTTGTACTCAAAAGGTGGAATCGCTCACCCCAGACATCCCCACATCCTGACCCGACAGGACTGTGAGGGAGACAAATTCCGATAAATCTCACTCTGTTTTTTTTAGAGAAGCGGTCCCGTGCCTGGAGAATATGTACATATATCTATATACATATATGGGTGAGTATGTATCTATAGATTGTATACATATGTCAGAGGGGGAGGTGGGGGTGGGTGGAGGTATGGGGTACCAACCATATCCACATTATGAGCAGGGTTTGTTACTGTACAGACAAGAAAATCTTGTTGAAGAGCTTTTGGTTGGGACTCAATCTAAAAGAACTACAAAAATATTACTGATGCAAACAAAATATTCAAATTATTTACATGCAAATTGAAACAGGGAAATGTGGTCATATTCATCTTGTCATGTCATTTTGTGGAAATTCCAATATTATTTTATTTTTAATTTCAATTGAAAAAAAATGTTATGCAAAACCTGGATATGGCTGTTTCCTCATAGCATCATCGAAGCTGTAGTTGGAGTTCGAGCTCGAATTCGAATTGGAAAGCTCAAGAATCGGCTCAACTCGTCTTACATCGACAATCCAACAAACAAGGAGTGAAGTCAAACCTTGTTTTCACCAAATCCTAGGAGAAAGATTCATAAATTCAAATTCTTGGTAACAGTTAGATTCTTGCCTGACCGAGTAAAACTAGATTTGTCGGTCAAAAACAGGCAGCTATTGACTGTCAAAATGGGAACCGAAAGTTTTAACTGTAGATAATCATTAGCCAAGATGAAAAGAGAACAATGTAAGCAAGTCGGACACTTTTAAAACACGGATGCTTCGAGAAAAAAATTGTATCCTCGAATTCGTATTGTGTCGTGTCTATGTCTGTGTCTAATGCATGCAAGTCATGCTTCCAAGGGCAAGGGGCTAGAGAAAAACACAGGCGAAAAATGGCTAAAAAGCTCTGATACACGGACACTTTTAAGACAAACGTTTCAAGAGAAAATATGTGTTGTCGTATTCGTATTGTGCCGTGTAGTGTCCTTATCGTTGTATATGTGTCCGTGCATCATAGCTAAAAAAGTCATAAGCTGGTGACTAATCAAGAATTAGAAAGTATAGAGATTGAATTTAATAAGTTTGGGAGTTCACACTATGACAATTGACAGTTGAAAAATACATTTCAACTCAGTAATAGTTCATCAGAGATTCTTTAAGTGCTAAAATTTCAAAAATTAGAGAAAAGGGATAGGCAAGTTACGATCCGTATTATTAATTTTCGCCGTTGCAATTGTTCTATATTTGCATACGACAGACGTTCCGAATACACTTCAGCTTCAATGAGTAAACAAAGCAATGGGAGAAGAGAAGCTTCAAATCACTAGTTGCAAGTTACATATTACAACTTTGCTGATGGAAAAAACCAAGAATGCTGGATTCTGCAGTATTCTCATCTTGTTTCACTCACCTTAGGTCCATCGAAAGAACTCAATGCCCTGATGATGTGCTCATAAACCTTAATCCCCTCCAAATAAACGCTGTCTTGCAAAAACTGTCAAGAAAACCAAAATACAGTCCGTCAGCCTTTAAAATAGGGATAATTACACCGACATACGCTTAGGTCTGAGGCTTTGAGCTAATTAAACAAACTTCCCCTGAGGTTTGGGAAATTATGAAAAATTACCCTTGTTATGGCCTGACATATGGCCTAACATATGCGTTATATCATAGTAATGAACTTAAAAAAATAGGGTGAATATAAAAAATTAGAGACGAACTGAAACATATTAATGTTCCAGATGTAATATCTACTCTTGACAGGGGAGCTTTTCGTAATTCCTCAAATTCAAGGGAAGTTTGTGTAATTTGATCAAACCACAGGGTATGTTAGTGTAATCATCCATTAAAATAGAGCTAAAACAGAGATAAGAGGATCACCGAGCTACCTCATTATGGTCATGAAGCAAAATGGGAGTGTTCTTCATCGGAGAAAAACCGAGCGTAGGAATTCCGAGCTGCCTTAAGTACTTAGAATCAGTTGTTGATGCTAATATTTCAGGTTTAGCAAGCTTGCCACCAGCTGCTGTAATAGCTTGTTTGAACACAGACCACCACGGATTAGAATCATTAGTCGCTGTCATCAAGGGTCGTCCCATGTTGTCTCGGAGAGGACCATTTTCTGTAATCTGTCATATGAAATGTGTGATACATCAGAAAATCAAGATATCAGAACGAACTATGAAGAACGACGAGGTCTGTTCACATCATTTTCACTACCGGATTTTGCAATCACGTTTGGATCAAATATATCCCATTTATAGTACACCAAATAATGATTCAAACAACATTCACCTCGAAAGTCATGTTCCTCCACGCCGGAACCCACTCTTTGGCAATTCTCCTCCTCATGAGATCAGGATCAGCTGTTGGTGGAATTCGGAGATCAAAACCGGCCTCCCACCTCCGATGGTTGCATATTCATTACAAATCCCTAATCAATCTAATCAACCATCAGTCCTACCTCTTTAAATCAACAAACACAAACTCAACCACAAATTGCACAAAACAAGAGCAAAACTCACAGTAGGAGATGGAATCCCAGCCTTCAAGAAAACAGGATTAACCGAGATAACCTCAGAATTCGCAGCTAAACCAGCCCTAACCAAATCAAAATTAACTTCCCTAAACTTCATAATACTCTCAACACTCTTCATCATATTCTCCATAGCACTATTATCATACATTCGTTATGTAGTTGGACCATCTGTTCGATCCGTTCGTCCGAAAAGACCAGCTAAGCATCATTGGCTTGGTCTTGATCCATGCCCCGGAACGCCCCTAGCCTTAACGACGAAATTCCAAGGTGATCGGTCCGCATAAAACACTCTAAACTCATCATTAACAGAAGCTTGCCCCTCATCCAACATAAACCCAACATTCAATCCTCTAAACTCTTCACTCTCAACAAATTTCTTCATCCCATCAAATCCCCCAACCTCTTCTTGAGGCACATAACAAATATGAACTGTTCTTAAGGGAGTATAATCAAGATTCAATTTTAACTCTCTAATGGCTTCCAAATACTGCATACCTATGCATTTGTCATCCTGGGCCCCACGGGCGTATATTTTGCCGTCATCGGAGATGTGGGCGGCGAAGGGGTGGTGCAGCCACTTGGAGGGCTCGGCGGGGACGGAATCGAGGTGGGAATTGAAGAGAACCGCAGGGAGTGAGGGGTTTGAACCGGGCCAAGTGATGAGGAGGAGGGGTTTATCGACGGTAGTGAGGTAAAGGGTTCGGAATTGAAGGGTCGGTATGGTGGCGGCGAAGGCGGTGAGGTAATTGACGGCGGCGGCGTAGTTTGGTGTGGGGTGGGCGGTGTTGATTCGGAGGTAGTTTTGGAATCGGGAAATGGGGTCGGATGTAATGTAATTACTAAATACTCAAAATGAAAATGGAAACTGAATGGAATTGTATTGATGAAATAGGCAATAGTAGCTTAATACAGGAAAAACAGAGCATGAGGTGAGGAAGAAGAAGAATTCTAAGATGGGAATTAAAAGAAACTTCACATATTGCTTGCTCTCTAAGCTGAGCTAATCCAATATATATATCTAAGCAAAAGACACCAACATCTAAAGCAAGTCACCATCCCAAGAGCATCATTCCTGCAATGCCGTTGCATACTCTCCCTGCATAACCGTCTGATGGTCCCCTCCAATGAGTTGGTGTTCATCCCTTTCTCTAGCCGCAGGATTCTCCTCATTATCAACGGTCATGATCTCTTCCTTAGCCAAACAAATCACAGCCCTTGGATTATCAGTGTTTTGTCCAACGACCAAGATTTCCCCAGCCTTAGTAGTAACGACGTCGTTCTGCTTCCTCTCATTAAACTTAATCTGACGGTCACGATAAAACGCCATCCAACGGCTCAGGTTCAATTGCTCCATACCCGCCATATTAACCATAATCCTGACATTACTCCTTTCATTTTGAGATCCTTGTCCACAAGGATCAAAAGCTGGAAACTTGCGAGTGATAGTATTATAATCTTCCCACGTAGCGTTCTCCGGACCAGAGTGTACCCATTGAATAAGCAGCTGAACTACTGGTCTGTTATTTCTGGGAATAATCCTCCTTTCCAGAATTGCAGCAAGGAATATCTTGAATTCTCCATTGTCAGCCATTTCAGGCAACTCAGAACTAACAACCTTCTTGCTCCCAATCTTCTTCTTGAGTAATGATACATGGAAGACAGGATGTATTAAGCTTCCTGTGGGCAAATTCAGCTTATACGCAACATTACCAACTTTAGCTTCTACCTTGTAAGGTCCAAAATATCTTGGAGCCAGTTTCAAATTTTTTCTTACTTCCACAGATGATTGCCTATAAGGCTGAAGCTTTAAATAAACCATATCTCCCACCTCAAAGTTTCTTTCACTCCTGTTTTTATCAGCATATGTTTTGATCCTATTTTGAGCAGACTCCAAAGTTTCTTTTAACACTTTACTGAATCTGGCCCTCTCCTGCAAGAATTCATTGACTTCAGGCATAACACTATCATCATATGGTCCTAAAATATGTTTCCTTGGTGAATAACCATACAAAGCCTGAAAAGGAGTGATCTTTAAACTGGAATGGTAATTAGTATTGTACCAAAATTCAGCTAATGACAGCCACTTCTTCCATAATTTGGGTTTCAAATGACACATGCACCTCAGATAGCTTTCCAAGCATTGATTCACTCTCTCAGTTTGCCCATCCGACTGAGGATGATATGCTGTGGACATAGCCAATGTAGTTCCCAACCTCTTGAACAATTCTTTCCAGAATTTACTAGTGAACACCCTGTCCCTATCTGATACAATTGTATGAGGCATCCCATGGAGTTTATATATGTTATCTAAGAACAATTTAGCTATTCCTTCTGCAGTGAATGGATGTGAGATTGCTAGGAAGTGACTGTACTTACTGAAACGATCTACGACGACCATGATAGCATTTTTGCCCTCTGAATTTGGGAGTCCTTCTATGAAATCCATTGATATGTGTATCCAAGCTTGCTCAGGGACTGGAAGGGGTTGTAATAGCCCTGGATATCTCACATTTTCATGTTTTGATCTTTGACAAACATCACACTCTTTAACCCATTGCTCCACATCCTTGTTCATACCAGACCAAGTGAACATGGATTTGACCCTTTGATAAGTTCCCACAATTCCTGAATGTCCTCCTAAAGAAGTGTCATGTAAAGTCTGTATAATTCTTTGCTTCAGCTCAGTGTTATCACCAATGCAAATCCTCCCTTTTTTTCTTAATAATCCCCCACTCCACTGGAATTCTGGAAATACCATATTATCCACAGACTTGGCTTGAATGATTTGTGAATACACTGAGTCCTTGACATAGGACTCACTGATCTCAGTGACCCAAGCTGGAATTACTGAAGACACAGGTGCACAATCTTCTTCAGCATGCTCCCTTCTAGACAAGGCATCAGCTACTACATTATCAACTCCTTTCTTGTATTGCACCTCATAATCCAGCCCCAGCAATTTAGAAATCCACCTCTGTTGCAAAGCTGTACCTAATCGTTGTTCCAGCATGTGTTTTAAACTCTGCTGGTCAGACTTTATCACAAAATGATTCCCTTGTAAGTAGTGTTTCCATTTGTTCACTGCTAACAGTATAGCCAAAAACTCCTTTTCATACACAGAAAGCCCCAGATTCTTCTCCCCTAAAGCCTTACTAAGATAGGCAATAGGCCTACCTTGTTGCATCAGCACAGCCCCAATGCCATCCTTGCAAGCATCAGTTTCCAAAACAAAGGTCTTCTTGAAGTCAGGAAGTACTAGCACTGGTGTTGTTGTCACAGCTTCTTTGAGCTTCTCAAAAGCCAATTGAGCCTTCTCACTCCAAACAAAGTTATCCTTCCTTAGCAAATCTGTTAATGGTTTACTGATTAACCCATAGCTCTGAATGAACTTCCTGTAATAACCAGTGAGACCTAAGAATCCTCTTAGTTCCTTCACAGATTTTGGAACAGGCCACTGTATCATACTCTTAATCTTCTCTGGATCAGTAGATACTCCCTTTTCTGAGATGATATGGCCTAGATATTCCACCTTTTCTCTACCAAAACTGCACTTACTTCTTTTGGCATATAATTTTTGTTCTTTTAGAATTTCCAATACAGATTGCAAATGTCTCAAATGATCATTCCAGTTCTTACTATACACCAATATATCATCAAAGAAAACTAAGATATACTTCCTGAGATAAGGAAGGAAGACCTGATTCATCAGTGATTGGAATGTTGAGGGTGCATTGCACAGTCCAAATGGCATAACAAGGAACTCATAATGACCATTGTGTGTCACAAAACTAGTCTTAGGAATGTCAGCATCCTTCATTCTAATTTGAAAGTATCCTGATCTGAGATCAATCTTAGAAAAATACTTAGCTCCATGAAGCTCATCCAAAAGTTCATCAATAACAGGTATTGGGAAGTTATGCTTAATTGTAAGAGTGTTCAGATACCTGTAGTCAACACACATCCTCCATGTGCCATCCTTCTTCTTAACTAACAAGACAGGTGAAGCAAAAGGACTCTGACTTGTTTGAATTATTCCTTCCTCCAACATCCCCTTCACCAACCTTTCTATTTCATTCTTTTGAGTATGTGAATATCTGTAGGGTAGCTGCTTCTTTGGTTGAGCATCTGTCTTCAGCTCTATCTGATGCTCAATTTCTCTCCTTGGAGGTAGAGACTTAGGTTCCTCAAACACCTCAGAGTATTGATCTAACAATTCTTTCATTCCTTCCCCTTGAATGTCCTCTTCCACTGCTGTAATGGTTAATGAGAAAATTTGTTCACACATTCCAGCACTCCCTTCCTCCATCAACTCCTTCAACTCTTCATCTGTAAGATATTTTAGCTCAGCATTCCCTAATAGTGACTGCAACTTCACTCTTTCTTCACCCTTGGAGATAGTGACACTCCTATCTTTGTAATCTAAGTGTACTGGGGTATGCTCATTTAACCAGTCTCCTCCCAATAGCATCCCATATCCTCCCAAATCTAGAGTTCTTACTGGAAAGACAAACTCATGGCCTTGCATTTCCCATTTTAATTCTGGAATAATCACACTACTAACCATCTTCCTTCCATCAGCCATTCTTACCCTTACTGGTTTAGCTGGTACTTTCTTGCATTTCAGTTTCATAGCCAGTTGTTCATCCACAAAGCAAGAAGAAGCCCCACAATCAATCATCATTCTCACATCTATACCCTCAATTATACCTTCCATCTTAAACATATGAGAGCTTTTCTTGGATGAAATAGCATGTATGGCTATAGTGACCTCCTCATTATCTGTCCCTTCTTCATCAATCCCTGATGGCTCATCCGTTTCCCAATCATCTTCTGGTATGATGATGAACACTTGTTTCTGGGTGCATTTATGTCCTGGCGTGTACACTTCATCACAATTGTAACAAAGGTTCTTCTCCCTTCTGTTTCTCATTTCTGCAGCTGTCAAGTATTTTCTGGGACCTGAGAAGACTTTGTTACTGTTACTAGTTCCTTTGTAGCCAGTGTTCCATGGTTTCACTGAATTGCTAGGATTGCTGTGCTTCATGGTTGGCTTAGGAGGAGTAGGATGTTTGAACCCCCCACTGGCTCTTGCAAGTAAAGCCTCTACAGCCGCTTCCTGATTTTTTGCAAAGCTAACAGCATCACTCAGATTTTGAGGTTTGTGAGCAAACACTGAAGCCTTAATTTCCTCTTTCAGTCCACAAATAAAAGCCGCAATGAAATAATCTTCTGTTAAATTCTTGCAAAATAATAGCAGTTGGGACTTAAGTTCCTCAAATCTGATCAAATAATCTTCTACCGTACCACTCTGTTTCAAGTTATGAAACTCCCCCACAATCATCTGTCGATCCCCTACATCAAACCTCTTTAAAACCTCCTCAATCAATTGATCCCATTCTAGCTGTGGTTTAGTTTCCATCAAATTCTGCAGCCATGTCTCAGCTACCCCAGAAAAGTAAATAGAAGCTAGAATAATACGTTCATGGTCAGGAACAGTGGGCAATAACTGGAAATATCTCTGCGCTTTTCTCACCCATCCCCTTGGATTAGATCCCTCAAAGCTGGGAAAATCGATATACTTATGAGATGTAGTATTACCTCCATAACTGCCTTGAGACTGCATTTCTGTATGTGTAGAGTTGTTAGATACAAAACCTCCATCCTTCCCATTCGAAGCTGATAGGCCATCTCCAAGTATTGATTTGTTCCTGTTATAGTTTTGGACTTGATCTGCAATGGCTCCCATTTGCATCGTGAGCTTCTCCAAAGCTCCCGATAAATCAGCAAATCTCGCATCCATTTTCTGCTCAGTCGCCACTCTTATGGCCCTTTCTTCTATAATAGATCCTTTTAACTCCTGCAAATCTTTAGACCTTAACCCATCTGCCATGCTTCAGGCCGTACGGATTCGTCAGGCTCTGATACCAATTTGTAATGTAATTACTAAATACTCAAAATGAAAATGGAAACTGAATGGAATTGTATTGATGAAATAGGCAATAGTAGCTTAATACAGGAAAAACAGAGCATGAGGTGAGGAAGAAGAAGAATTCTAAGATGGGAATTAAAAGAAACTTCACATATTGCTTGCTCTCTAAGCTGAGCTAATCCAATATATATATCTAAGCAAAAGACACCAACATCTAAAGCAAGTCACCATCCCAAGAGCATCATTCCTGCAATGCCGTTGCATACTCTCCCTGCATAACCGTCTGATGGTCCCCTCCAATGAGCTGGTGTTCATCCCTTTCTCTAGCCGCAGGATTCTCCTCATTATCAACGGTCATGATCTCTTCCTTAGCCAAACAAATCACAGCCCTTGGATTATCAGTGTTTTGTCCAACGACCAAGATTTCCCCAGCCTTAGTAGTAACGACGTCGTTCTGCTTCCTCTCATTAAACTTAATCTGACGGTCACGATAAAACGCCATCCAACGGCTCAGGTTCAATTGCTCCATACCCGCCATATTAACCATAATCCTGACATCGGATTCTTGGTTGGTGGCGGCGGAGAGGTGGTGTGGTGGTGATAGGGAGAGCAGGAGGAGGAGGATGACGGCGGCGATGGGTGGCGGGTGGTGGCGCTGCGTTGAGATCGGTGGCGGAGGTGGACTGAGAAAACACTACTGAACTGTTGATGATCTCTCCGGTGAGTGTTGTACAGTTCCGTCCAATTCGAACACGATCACAAACAAAAAGAATATATTCTAGCGGCGCCAATTCAAAGTATGAACTATGAATCGAAAAGTATTCAAACAAATTATATTAAATTACAAGTGATAATATATTTTAATTAAGGATGTGACAATTAATAATTTTATATATTAAAAGGTTACTAAAGAATCTTTAATATTAAATAACAAACAAATAATTTAATAATAAGTATCTATATCTATGAATTGACAAATCACAAATTTGAATTCTATCAAAGTGTTTCGTATAAAATAAAATAAAAAAAAAACTCTAATAAAACTCAGGGTAGGTGGTATTATTTTTCAAATTTGAGACACGTGATAAATTTATAAAATATACCAAAAAAATATTACACTATCTTGCATCTTTTAGTAAGTTTTTTTTATTTTTTGAATTTTCTTTTTATCACTTCTCATCTTTCTTTTATTTTGAATTAAGTTATTATGAATTTCATTTGGTTTTGAATAACAATATTAGAAAAATCTATATCATCCCCAAATTTGGACACTTTTCATCTCATTCAAAGTTTCAAACCATCCATGGATAAATTTTATTTCTATATAATAATTAAATTTAATGTACAATTATACACAATGGTGGAGCCCCATCTAAGCCAGGAATGTTGATAACGCGCTGATATATGTAGTATCAGTGACGGAAATTCTGGGGCTCGTGTAATTGTAGCTCCTTGACTTCAAATTTATCCGCACATATGAAGTATGCATTGTAACTATCAAGAAATGACCCTTGTGTTTACGGGTCCTGCTCCGCCACTAATTATATACAACTAAGTTCCATACGCGAAGTTTTTCAGTCTTTAACACAGTTTTCTTTGCTAATCTTAGCTCCATCAAAAGAACTCATGACTTGATTACGTGCTCGTAAACCTTAATCCCCTCCAAATAAACGTTGTCCTGCAAAAACTGTTGAAAACGCCGGAATCTTGTCATGGTCGGCATTGAAAGTAGGGTTGAACGATGGATGAAGAAACATACAGGTACCTCGTTATGGTCGTGAAGCAATATTGGAGTGTTTTTCATAGGAGAAAAAGCTAATACTGGAATTCCCATCCGTCTCATGAATCGAGAGTCGGTTGTTCAAGCCAACATTTCGGGCTTAGCGAGTTTCCCACCAGCTGCTGTAACAGCTTGTCTGAATGCAGACCACCATGGATTAGAATCATTTGTTGCATTATAGGACGTCCCGCGTTGTCTCTGAGAGGGCCTTTCGCCGTGATCTGCCATAATCGAAGAGTATAATTGACAAATATAGGTTTTGATCCAATATTAGAATCGAAGAAGATTATAATACATAATCTGATTCAAGGATCTCCTTATATAATACTTTGAAGAAGGATAAGAACTGAGGAAAGCGGATAATTACACCAACACACGCTGAGGTTTGGCCCAATTTCAAAAACCTCCCCTGAGATTTGAAAAATTACAAAAACTTCACCTGATATTCTCTAAGATTTGGCCAAAAACACATGCTAATACAGTCACGAATAAAGCTATTTCAAGGAATTTACGAATGCCCAAAGATGGAATAAAGTCTGCATCAAGTACTACCACAAAGTTTTCTCATGCAGATATTAATCAAATTGCGATATTAATCTTCACCTCGTAAGTCATGTTTCTCCACGCTGGAGCCCATTCCTCTGCAATCCTCTTCCTCATCAGATCAGGATCAGTCGTTGGTGGCATTCGAAGATCGAAACCGGCCTCCACCTCAGATGGTTGCATGTTCATCACAAAGCCCTATTGGAGTCCAAAATCATTAACCGCTATACGATCAAATTTATATCTATCTATATCAATTCACATGTATTTTACTTAAAGTTCAAAGTTTTGCCAATATTTCATAGAGATTTAATCTTGCAAACCAATTTCTGGCTCCATCCCTGACTATAACTTGAAAAAAAACAAAAGCAATGACAAACCAACATCTACATAAACAGCAAACTAAACTCACAGAAGGTGATGGAATCCCGGCTTTCAAGAACACGGGATTAACCGAAATAACCTCAGAATTCGCAGCCAAACCAGCCTTAACCAAATCAAAGTTAATCTCCCTAAACTTCATAATAATCTCCATACTCTTCATCATATTCTCCATAGCACTATTATCATACATTCTCGATCCATGTCCCGGTATTCCGGCCGCCTTAATCACCAAATGCCACGGTGCTTGATCGGCATAAAACACTCTAAACTCATCACTAACAGAAGCCTGCCCTTCATCCATCATAAACCCAATGTTCAATTCTTCAAACTCTTTACTCTCAACAAATTTCATCATCCCATCAAATCCTCCTACCTCTTCTTCAGGTACATAACAAATATGAACTGTTCTCAGAGGCGTATAATCAAGATTCATTTTTTTTTTTAAACTCTCTGTAGGCCGGGAATGGTGGCGGCGAAGGCGTTGAGGTAGTTCATGATGGCGGCGTAGTCTGGGGTGGGGTGGGCGGTGTTAATTCTGAGGTAATTTCGGAATCGTGAAATGGGATCGGAATCTTGGTTTGGTGGTTCTTCTTGGTTGGGATTACTTTTCTATATGTTTATTAATTGCAAGCTAAATGATATATAAACATTCACATCATAAAGTTCATAATTTCGGTGCAACTAATGTAAATTGTTGAATAAGCATCTCTCTCCAATCCACAATAACATGGCAGTTCGTGACCACAACAAAACAGAGAGAGAATGGTACTAAGCCACATTTCCTCAAGATTGAAGCATTCACATTCCAGCGGTTCATGTCGATGGCCTGCATCATTCACATCACTCTGTTTCCCATTCAAGATTTACTCCGATCATCATATAATCAATTGAAGATTTTCTGCAATGAAGTTGATACATACCGATGTGTTGTATCACTCAATCAGCATACCCGAGAGTCGGAGACCATCACTTCCATCTCCTCTCTTGGATATGGGTGCGTAGTTTGAACCCCGTTTTTTCCTTTGTGATGAAGCAACTTCAGTTTTTACGTAGAACTGAACCTGGTGACGGATAAGGCCGCTGTTGGCAAAGAGTGAACTGCCATTTTGAAGTTTCCAAGCATTAAACACTGTTAGAACATCAAGAATGCTGCTAAATGAATGATGGGATGAAACTGCTTCTCAAAAAATACATTCGTATTTTGAGGGGATCTGCAAAAACTTCCTGTCTTGAAGGAGTTGAAGTTGTAACAAGTTGGAGCAAAACGAATTGCTTCATATTTTATTTTCTTAATCTGAAAGCAGATCACGTTTTTGTTAGAACTGTACACCAAATTACAGATCTCTTTGTCAAAATAGTTGCCACCGAATTTATACTGTGATATATACAAAACGGAAAAAAAAGAAAAGTCTGTTTTTATCATCACTTGTCCCCTTAACAACACTTTTCGAGTTAAGATGCTACAGTTTATCTAATTGCCTTATTCCAAACATAATTTCCATACAACCTATTTCCTTTTAAAAGAGACATCAAATGCAATTAAAATATATTAATATGTATATAATAGAAGAATTTGTCTTCCCCCAGTGTGTCTATAGCAAGCCGGTTCCATTCTCTCCTGCCCACACATAACCTTAAAGTGGAACTATGATGAAAGAGAATTAATTAATATCAGAAGAGGTGAACAAGCATCAGCACCATTATACCAGTTTGAACAGAAGACCACTGAATGAAGGAAAAAGAGGCTGTTAAGATATGTTGACAGAAGTGTTGGAATATAAAACTGCTGCCACTTTTGTTTATTGTGTATATAGCGTTTTTAGTTTGTTTTCTTAATTTTATAAACATGGTGCATACTCAATTTCAATGTTCTGTTAAATGCATACGCTCTGATAATGGGACTGAATTTGTCAATAAAGAAACTTCAATATTTTTTTCTGACCATGGCATTTTTCACCAAACTTCTTGTCCACACACACGGCAACAAAATGGTTGTGGAAAGAAAACATAAACACCTTCTACAGGTTGCTCGAGCTTTAATTTTTCAGGCTAAGCTTCCCCAAAAATTTTGGGGAGAATCCATCCTCCTTACAACTCTCAGCCTTCATACAATCATCTTAGAACTTTTGGCTCCTTGTGTTATGCCACTGTCACTAATTCAAAGGACAAATTCAGTCCTAGAGCTTGCAAATGCATTATGTTGGGATATGCTCATGGGCAAAAGGGCTACAAATTGTACAACTTACAGTCTCATACCGGCCATCTTTACTTCTAGAGATGTGACCTTTTATGAACATATTTTTCCCTATGCTAGCTAGCAAGTCCCTTCCTGCACCACCAATGCCTCCTTTCTCTGTTTCTTCATCAGTTTATGATCAGACTGATGACAATCCCATTGCTTCAGCTTATGACGAACTTGAACCATCTTAAGGTTCTGTTTTTCCCTTACATACCGACTCTTCTGAGATATCCAACCACTCCAACTCCATTGATCGTGATGAAACTCATGCTACATCCTCTGGACAACCTGTAGCTTCCACACAACTTCTTGAGCAGCCAAACCAATACATGCGATCTAGTTCTAGAACCAAGACCAAACCTTCATGGCTTAAGGATTACATCTGTAACAATGCCAAATTTTGTTTTGATCCCACCTCTCTTACACAATCCACTGCCACTATTCCTTATTGCCCCTCCTATAAAACATTTTTGGCAAATATTGCTACAGTACCTGAGCATACCTCCTATAAACAGGCTAGCCAGTACCCTGAATGGAAGAAGCTATGCAACAAGAACTAGATGCTATGGAAACTAATAATACTTGGGAAATTATTGAGTTACCCAAAGATAAGCATGCAATTGGAGCGCACACACCCTCAAAATGACATGATGGATTCAAAACAGAGTCATCGATTTAGAGAAAGAATCCTTAACTACGTGGATATGGAGAAAGAATCCTTTACTACTTGGGTCAACCACGGTTGGATGATATTAATAATAAGTTGGCATAGAGTGAAATAGACAAATAATAATTGAAAGGGGTTTTCAATGCTGGATCATAGTGCCTCTATTGTAGTACGTATTTACTAAATTTCCGACTTGTGATAACTAATAAAATAAAAAATTAAATTGTACATTTAAATAGTATATAAACATAAAAAAACTATTAAGCATGATAAGAGTATCGAGGAGTCAAAAATAAAAGAAAAGAAAATTTTATAATACTATAAATATTCGTTAAACTTATATCGATATATGTTTTATCGTTTTTATTTACTAAAAATTAATATGTAAGATAATGCGAGGAGGAATATTTTATTTTATTAGACTGCTTGACTTCATGTGTTTGGACGTCAAGACCACTTATATTCATTTAAGTGAATTTTGTTTCTGAACTTATTATTTTAACTAATTGAGTTAATTCAAAATAATAATAAATTTATATTTATTATTATGAATTAAATTAAATAATAACAAAATCCAAATTTCATATTAACTTATAATTGAGATTAATATCAATAGTCAATTTTATTTAGATCATTGATTAATAATGGTTTTCAATTTTTGGGTGTTAACAAAGGTCTGGAAGAACTTGGGAAGCCCAAACCTGGAGTACTTGTGAATTTCTTTTTTGAGCAAATTGCATTTTTGGTCCCATACTAATAGGTCATTTTCACTTTTAGTCCCATGTTTTTCAGATCTGGTTTTTTTAGTCCCGTAGTAATTTTTTTTTGTCAATTTAAGGACGTCCGTCAAATAATTGACGGAAGTCACTGTTCATCCATCAATTTACTGTTCATCCATCATTTTTTTTTTTTTTTGGTATCCATATCCATTAATTTCATATGTTATATATTTATTATGTATAATATATGTATTATATTTTATATAATATGTAATACACGTATATATTATAATATGTAATTTATAATATGCATTTTGTTATATGTATTTTAATATATATGCGTATTATATATTATATATTATGTACACTTGTATTAATAATATATATTTTGTTATATATTATATATAATATATATTATATATTATATATAATAAAATATGTGTAATACATATATATAATATATGTATTTACTTGAATTATATATATAAATGTATGTGTGTACATATATTACAAAATATATACATATTATTGTAATACATATATTATATATCATATAAAATACACATATATATATTATATATAATGCATATATACGTGTTTATATTTTAAAATATAGTATACGTGTATATATATAATAGATAATATATAATATGTACGTGTATAAATATAATATACAATATATAATATATACGTGCATAAATATAATATATATAGTATACATATATACGTGTTTATATTTTAAAATATAGTATATCATATAAAATACACGTATATATTATATATAATGCATATATACGTGTTTATATTTTTAATATATATTTTGTTATATATTAAATATAAATATAATATGTACGTGTATACGTGTATATATATAATATGTATGTGTGTAAATATAATATAATATACGTGCATATAATATATATGTAACTATATTATATTATATTTATACACGTACATATTATATATATATACACGTATACACGTACATATTATATTTTGTACTATATTTTAAAATATAAACACGTATATATGCATTATATATAATATATATACTTGTATTTTATATGATATATAATATATAATATGTACGTGTATAAATATAATATAATATACGTTTGCATATTATATATATACACGTATACACGTACATATTATATTTTGTGCTATATTTTAAAATATAAACAAGTATATATGCATTATATATAATATATATACGTGTATTTTATATGATATATAATATATGTATTACAATAATATGTATATATTTTATAATATATGTATTACAATAATATATGTATATTTTATAATACACACACACCTATACATTTATATATATAATTCACATAAATACATATATTATATATATGTATTACACATATTTTATTATATATAATATATAAGAATATATATATTATTAATACAAGTGTACATAATATATAATACGCATATATATTAAAATACATATTATAATATCTACGTGTATTACATATTATATAAAATATAATACATATATTATATATAATAAATATATAATATATGAAATTAATGGATATGGACACAAAAAAAAAAAATAAATAAAAAATAAAAAAATTGATGGATGAACAGTTAATTGACGGATGAACAGTGGCTTCCGTCAATTATTTGACGGAAGTCCTCAAATTGACAAAAAAAAATTACTACGGGACTAAAAAAACCAGATTTGAAAAACGTGGGACTAAAAGTGAAAATGACCTATTAGTTTGGGACCAAAAATTCAATTTGCTCTTCTTTTTTCATTAACTTTAATTTTCTTTGGGCCCACAGAGTTTTAGTGACTCAATAGCTTAGGTAGCAAATTTTTTTTTTCACCTCCTCGTATTCATGGTTGGATGAAAGAGGAGTCCAATTCACAGCTGCACGACACAGGTTCTCCAATTTGCTTTCAAACTTCTACCAAATTTAATTGACCTACAAGAATAGCAATAACTAACAAGAGTCCACTTGCATAAACAATTTAGAGCTCGTTTACTTTCCCAGGAAAGGTTTTTGACAGATAGGATAATTGAGGTTTTTTAAGTGTATTAATTAGTCATTATCTATTATTTAGTTTTAAAGATAAATATCATGTTTTCTTGAATTAGTCGTTTACTTTACATGTGAAGATAATTACTTTAATAGTAATTTTACCAAAATAGCCATATACTTATCTCATTTAATATGTAATTTTTTTTCTTATTTTTCCTTCTTTTAACGATCATTGGCATACACATTATACATTTTTCTTGGAAGATAATTTACAGAAAATAAAAGAATACTTTTGCTTGGAAGATAATTTACGGAAAATAAGCGCCATCTAGAAGTTCTAGTGTTGAAACCACACAAGAAATACAATAGCTTGAGGCATATAAATATTCAGCAAACTAAGTTAAGATCGGACTCCAATTTGGGATGAGAAGTGGAGGCATTTTTTACCTTCTAGATTCAGATAATCGAGAGATTTCACAGTAACAATCCAAGAACGAATCGCTTTGCACAATAATTCTTATACTCTGATGAATTTTGAGCTCTGCTTCGTGGGTATTCTTCCGCTCTGCGTCGTGGGTATATTGGAGATGATTTCTGGCTTTCGTGGCTAACGTGAGAGAAGAGGTTATGATATTTCTTTTTTAAATAAATAATAATGGCAAAAATTTGTAAATAAATCAAAGATTTGGACAAATGAGTAAATTATCAATGCCGATAAAAATCATGTTTTCTCAAACACGGCAAATTGTCGTGTGAAAGAAAACCAACAAAATCTTCTCTATCCTACGGGCCGAAGAGATTTTAGCAGAAAAATCAATATAAAAAGTAAATGATAGATTTTGAGATTTAATTAATTTTATCGGTTAGATTAAGTAAAAGTAAACCAGCTCTTAATTTTGGAATTTAATTGGCAACTACTCACGCCGACCCCACGTAAATATTGGAAGCAGAATTCCTAAACTGTAGCAAAAACTTAAAGAGTCAATCTCAAATTCTCAATTATTTGGATTTTAGGTTTCTTGGACTTTTCTCCTGTACGGATGTACCCCGCATGTAAATATATATAGTTCATTGTTGATAGCTAGAGCTCCAAACTACAGAACAAGTTGTCCAATGGAGAAACTTTCTGTCATCATTGCTGTCTTAATGTTGTTGCTCAGTATCACAACAATTTCCTTTGCTGAAATTGTTTCACAAGAAGATGAAGAAGCCATTATTGCTTTCAAATCCACAATAACCTCAGACCCTTTTCAAATATTGTCCAAAAACTGGTCAGCCAATGCATCCATCTGCACCTGGATTGGTGTATCCTGCACCACCACCACCCCTCGACGAGTCACGGCCCTTAATTTCTACGGTTTCGGTTCTCAGGCCACTCATCTCACTCCAAATCTTGGCAACTTAACATTCCTCGATTCATTAGACCTCAGCCACAACACCTTCATGGGCTTTATACCCCGCGAGCTCTCTAATCTGCGACGTTTGAAGATACTCAGATTGGCCAATAACTCTCTTGGTGGAGAAATCCCACGAGAAATTGGCAATCTTTCTTCACTTGAAATATTGAACTTGAGCTATAACCTTATTACAGGATCTATTCCTCGTGGGATCTTCGGCATGTCGAGGATCAAACAAATTGTTCTCATGTACAATAGTCTATCGGGTGTGCTGCCAGATGATATGTGCAACAGTATTGCACAGCTTCGCGAGCTTCATTTCTCTGGTAATCAACTTAGTGGCCAAATTCCATTCAATATTTACAAGTGCAGCAAGTTGGAGGTGCTGTCGTTGTCGATTAATCATTTCAATGGGAGCATCCCAACTTCCATTGGCTCGTTGATAAAGCTTCAAAGCTTGCATCTAGGGGACAACAACTTCCATGGTATGTATACTACTTGTCATAACTTGAGCAGAAATTTGAAAGTCGACGAAGAAGTTTAGTTGAGCACTTGAGGCTGTTGCTTAATTCTATACTGCCAACAACTAATTTCAAAAATATTTCTTCCACATAAGAAAATGAAACATTTCATCTTCTTTAATCAATTAAAGGAGAGACGGGCTATAGTTATGGAAATGATGTTAAATCGCAAAAGTTGTCTCGTGTAATTTGCTAGGACAATATGAACTTCAATAAGCACCACGTTGACCCTGTAATATTGCTTGCTGAGGTTGTTGTATTTGGCCTTTGAATTTATGTTTTTTGGAAATTGGTGGCTGGATTATAAAAAATGAAATTAATTTGTAAATATGGGTAAAAAAGACGAGGTAAAATTGCAAAAATCGTCCGGACACTTTCACAACTATTTCCTTTTTTCAAATTTATCCTCTAATTTAAAATGTAATACAATTTTCGTCCAATTTGGACCCGAAATTAGCAAATCCTCAAATTGGTCCACGTATCTCTTATTCGGGTCAATTTGCTGATGTGTATATCATATATGTCATAAAATTGGGGATTTTTCTAATTTTGCTTACATGTCTCGTTATACACCCATGTGTCAATTAAGATGACTTTTTTAGAATTAGGAGGTGGAGAGTGTCAATTCTTTTTTTATAAAGGACTCTTCGCCAATTTCTAATATTACAGGGATGTAAAATGCATTTCTTCCAAATAAATCTTCCTAAAATTGAAAAGTTCATAAGCTAATCTTGAATATACCTTTTTCTTTTTTCTTTTTTTTTTCCCTTTCTTTTTTCTCTTTAAAAAGCATTGTTTTTTTCCAACGCCTTTTCATTTGCATTGGTTTTAACTTTATTTTGTTTTAATCGAAAGTACATATATTCTTGAATAGCCATCGGAAAAAAAAAAAAAAAAAAAAACCCTCAAGAACAGACAATGAAATCTTTGTGTTTTAGGTGGAATTCCATCGGATTTTGGCAATCTTTCACGTCTACAGATGCTCAGCATACGAGGCGCCTCTCTCACAGGGCAAATTCCAGCTTTTATCTTTAACATGTCTTCTCTGAGAATTTTAAATTTCTACAACAATAGTATGTCAGGAGACATTCCAGTTTCCAATGTTTGTCATAATCTTCCCAATCTGGAAGAGTTGTACCTTGATTCTAATCAACCATCCAGAAATATATTGGACAAAGTGTTGGACTGTAAACGCCTTCAGATTGTATCACTGTCTAGTAACAAATTCATAGGCAACATACCTAAACAAATTGGAAACCTCACCATGTTGAACTACCTATGGTTAGACTACAACAATTTCACAGGTGTGTTGACAATCAGCTGTAAGTGATTAGATTACAATAAGATTCTTGTTGTTATATATATATATATATATATATAAAATCTCATTTTTCGTCCTCTAGTTATACCATTTTTTGATTTTGGTCCCAATTTTTTGACTTTTGTCACATTTAATCCTTTTTTTTTTTCTCAATTTTAGTTCTCTGTTGCCTACGTGGCACAAATTTGAGGATTTTTCTTAATTTTCCCTTCTCAATTTCTGGTTCATGATAATGTTGTTGCTGCAGCAGCAGTGCAGTGATATATATGTACATACAAGCTCTCAATTTCTGGCTAGTTTTATTTTAAAAAATTGGGGAAGAAGATAAAGTTGAGGAAAATAATAGAAAAAACTATAATAGTAGGACTTTCTTTTAAATAATGAAAGTAGTTAATTATGTGGCATTTTTTCAACCATTAATAATTTACATAATATGTCAACTTAGATTTTGGAGGAAAAATTAAGAAAATTTGCCACATAGGCAACAAATGACTAAAATTGAGAAAAATCGAAATTAAACAAAAAGGATTGAATGTGATAAAAGTCAAAAGGTGGGGACCAATCGAAAAATGACATAACTAGAGGACAAAAAATGAGATTTTCCCTCTCTCTCTATATATACATATTGTGATGGAATAAGGAAAAGTGCCCATGTAAATTTTCCAAGTGTTCTTGCATTATAAACTACTAAATTTCATTCGACGTGAAAATCAATCTTGTCGTTTTTCAATTCTTTTAACATGTAAAAATTAAATCAAATTGGCAGGTGAATTGCCGAGTGAGCTTGGCAGCCTTAATCTTGTTGAGTTCATTGTCTCCATCAATGGGTTATCTGGTCTCATCCCTCCTTCCATCTTCAACATATCAACACTGGAAAACTTGGCCCTTACAGACAATCAGTTCTCAGGTCATCTTCCTTCAACATTTGGCCTTTCACTTCCCAACCTAAAAGGTTTTTATTTGGGTGGCAACAAACTCATTGGACTTATTCCAAGCTGCATCAACAATGCCACTAGTCTTACATTGTTAGATTTGTGTGGTAACTATTTTTCTGGCCCAGCACCCAACTTGGGCAACCTAAGATTCTTGCAGTTGGTTTCGATTGAAGGCAATAGATTAACATTACAATCTAAAAACACGGAATCAGGCTTCCTCACTTCATTGACAAATTGTCAAAATTTGGAGATAATAAAAATTTCTTCAAATTTGATGGATGGTAAATTGCCCAACTCAATAGGGAACTTATCTGATTCTCTTCGTACTTTCTTAGCGTCTTCTTGCGGAATTAAAGGTCCTATCCCTTTCGAGATTGGCAACAAGACCAACTTGCAAGATTTAGCCCTTGACAACAATGAGTTTACAGGTGTTATCCCACCAACATTGGGAAATTTAAGAAAACTCGTACGTGTGTATCTTGGTTACAACAAGCTTGAAGGAGACATTCCTATTGAAATTTGTCAGTTAAGCAATTTGGGGTACATCTACGCGAGCAGCAACGCGTTGTCTGGTGTGATTCCTAAATGCATTGGCGAACTCAAATCCTTGAGAGAGTTTTACTTAGATCAGAACAAATTGGAATCTAATTTACCCTCCAGTTTGTACAGCCTTAGTGATCTCCAGGTCTTAAACGTGTCCTCAAACAGATTAAACGGCTCTCTCTCATCTGAGATTGGAAACTTTAGGGCTATAGGACGGATGGACTTATCTTGGAATCAGTTCACAGGGAATGTCCCGAGTTCTATCGACAAGGCAAATTCATTGGTTTTGTTATCTTTGGCACACAATAAATTTCAAGGGTTAATTCCAACGTCCTTGGGAAAATTAAGAGGTTTAGAATCGTTGGATCTTTCCTTTGATAATTTTTCAGGAAATATCTCGATGTCTTTGGAGGGACTCTCTGGTCTTAAATACTTTAATGTTTCTTGCAACAGACTTGAAGGGCCGATTCCTATGGGAGGAAATTTTTCAAATTTTCCAGCTCAGTCTTTTTCATACAACTCCGGTCTATGTGGTCCGGCCCGTCTCCAAGTTCCACCTTGTAGTGAATCCCATACCAAAACAAGTGTTTTCAAGTCTGTTGAGAAATACATTATACCACCTATTTGTGTCGTTTTAACAACCTTGTTTGCTGTTTTCCTAGTTCTTCTAGTGAGAAGAAGAAAAAAGAGTAACCTAAAGGGACCCGCAAGCCAAATGTCATCACATCCTTGGGGAGAAAGTTCTTACTTTGAACTCCAACGAGTGACAAATGGATTCAGCGAGAGCAATATTCTTGGAAGTGGGAGCTTCGGTTCGGTATTCATTGGAACATTGTCTGACGGGCTAACGGTTGCAGTAAAAGTTTTCAATCTACAATTAGAAAATGTGAGCCAAAGCTTTGAGAGAGAAACACAAGTACTAGGGTCTAGGAGCAATAAGGCATAGGAACTTGATCAAGATACTTGGATGTTGTAGTAATCTAGATATCAAGGCTTTGGTTTTGGAGTACATGCCTAATGGGAGCTTGGAGAAGTGGCTTTATTCGCATAATCTTTTCTTCGATTTGTTGCAGAGATTAAACATTATGATAGGCGTCGCGTTGGCCTTGGAATATCTTCATACGGAATACACGTTTCCCATTGTTCATTGTGACTTGAAGCCTAGTAATGTGTTGCTGGATGAAGATATGACTGCTCACGTCGGTGATTTTGGCATGGCTAAACTATTTGGCTAAGGGGAGTTGATGGTGCAAACACGAACCTTAGCAACGATCGGTTACCTGGCACCGGGTAATGATCTAATTTGTTACCTTTTCAAACCCCATTTTGATTTCATTGATTTAAGTCATAGAGATCTTTTGTTTGTTCAGTTTTCAGAGATTTCAGTTTTCTTCATTGAATTGTTAGAAGTATTTATGAAGTTTCATTTGCAAGCTTTTCACACTTCAACCACCAAATGTCTCGGAAATGATCTCTCAAATGTTGCATGTAAATAGACTTTAAAGCTCTTTCAAACTCCCCCATAGTTTTTGGCTTTTGCAAATTGTAGCTCATGATGTGCTTAGTCTTCGTTTAATTCATGCACACAGAATATGGAGGTGAAGGCATTATATCAACCAGCTGCGACGTATACAGTTTCGGTGTGATGCTGCTCGAAACTTTCACGCGAAAGAAGCCGACAGACGACATGTTTGGGGAGGACATGAGCCTCATGAGCTATGTTAGCCTTTCATTGCAAGAAAACAATGTAACTCGAGTTGTGGACAGCAATTTGCTGGTAAGAGAGGAAGGCAATTTCTCAGCTAAAGAGCAATGTTTGTCGTCTGTTCTGCATGTTGCCATCGAGTGTTTGGCCTTTTCGCCTTCGGAGAGAATTGGCATAAGTGAAGCTGCGGCAAAACTGGAAAGGATTAGAACTTTGTTTCTTCCAAAATAATAAGTTTGCAGAAAAGGAAGTCTTGAATAGAGATATATGTAAGTTGTCATGGCTTTGTATGCATAGTAAAGACTATATGGCTTCCTTGCGTTGTATTGTAGTTATATTTTAAAACTGCTTTTTACAGACGTCGTCTATTACTGAAGACTTCGTTTGAAAATAGACCCTTTTGTTTTCGAGTCGTCGTTGTCATGGTTTACCCTTGGAAACATGTTGGGTGTCATATGTAAATTGTAATATCTTTATTAGTTGTACCATGTGATGTGATATTTAATATGGATTCCGTTTAACTTATTTTAATAGGTATATTGCTTTTCTACGTGTTAATTAATTGCAAGCTAAAGTGATATATTTACATCATAAAATGAATGAATAATTTAAGAGAGAAACATAGTGCATATGGAAAGGGAGTTAACGGATTAAAAATTCTGACAATGTATCGACTGTTGCAACTAATGTAAATAGTTGAATAAGCATTTCTCTCCAATCTACAATAACAAATGCAGTTCGTGACCACCACAAAACACAAGTGAAAACATGACATTATTTCTGCATACACCTATTCTACGCCCCACCAAATAGTTACTCTACTTCTTCAACTTGAACAAATACCGGTGGTTAATCATAACGATGGCCTGCATCATTCACATCATTCTGTTTTCCGTTCAAGATTTACTCTGTTTCATAATCAATTGAAGATTTTCTAGTTTCTACGATGAAGTTGATATCAATCAGCATACCCGAGACAATCACTTCCATCTCCTCTCTTGGATATGGGTGCGTAGTTCGAACCTGGTTTTTTCCTTTGTGAAGCAACTTCAGCATTTTTATGTAGAACTGCACCTGGTGATGGATAGGGTCGTTGTTGGAAAAGAGGGCCCTGCCATTTTGAAGTTCCCAAGCATTAAACACTGTTAGAACATCAAGAATACTGCTAAATGAATGATGGGATGAAACTGGTTTTAAGGATATGCCGAAACTGCTTCTCAAAAAGTACATATGTATTACCAGGGGTTTGCAAAAACTTCCTGTCAGTGGTATCGGCTGCTCTTCGTTGTACTCCTTTAAGGCCTACAACCCTGTAATATAAGCAGTGATTTATTAACTTAGCAGGATCTACTAATCCTACTGAAATATGTTCAAGCTTGAATTTTCACTCGAGTAGTGAGACTATGTGTCACACCAACCACCACGAGGAGCATCGGAGTAGGAACTTGGATCCATGGGGTCCAGTTCATCATCTTCACTATATGCACGCTTCTTACTGTCCTTTTTATAGCCTTTCCCAAGCGGGGGTTTCACATTAGACCTGCACACCATGGTCCACCAAATTACAAACCACTTCGTCAATGACCGATTTTATATTGTGATATTTAAAATTTTTAAAAAAAAAAAAAAAAATTCTGTTTTTATCATCGCTTGTTCCCCTTGAAGACACTTTTCGAGTAATGATGCTAAGAATTTACCTTATTGCCTTATTGCCTTATTCCATAGATAATTTCGACACAACCTATTTCCTTTTAAAAAAGACATCAAGTGCAATTAAATGAGGAAATAATATATCACCTGGGTTTGGAAGACATTTTCTCTGAGTCTCCATGATTTCCAGCAGCATCAGTGGCATGGTTATAGCTTTCAGCATAGGCTGATAAGTATTGGCTTTGTCGAAGATTGTGAAGTCTGCATAGAACAACATATAGGAAAGAGATAAACATACCGGGTGCAGTGATTGCATAGAACAACATATAGGACCGATTTTATTGTGATACACAAAAAGGAAGAAAAAAAAAAAAAAAAAACTCTGTTTCTATAACCACTTGTTCCCCTTGACAACAAGTTCCGAGTTAAGATGCTACAATTTACCTTATTGCCTGATTGTCACTTATACAAAAAATTATAACCAATTCAGGTAACTTCCAATAACATAATATTTTTAATCAACCTTTTAAGTATCACAACAGCATGTAAAGCTCTTCAATCTTTGCAAACATATAGACATTTCATCTGTAGTTTTTCCCCACTGATTTATCCCTAAACTTGTATTATAATAAAATACAGCACCATTTTCAGGGTCCCTTGTTTCAATAACCAGGATTTAATTTGAAAATCAATATTCATATACAAAACAACTAATTCTGAGAAGGATTAAACAAAACAACAATGAAGCAACCAGCTCACATTTTCTGGCACTGAAGACTTCTCTTCAATTTGACTCCCTTTCAGGAGGATACCTCTTGCTTTCAACTTTTGCTTGAGATATTCGGGTAAGTCTTTACCCATGTTTGTTGTCCAGACTCACCATTAACCTCATCGTCATTTTGGCTTCTTTTCTGGCTATCACGGTCCCTCTCCTCTGAACTCTGAAGATTCGGAAAAATCATGTCAATCAATGCTATTTGAATAATCCAAAGAAGGTAAATATTCTTACCAATGGTTTGTTTATGGTGAAGTGGAGAACAAGCACCACCTCCAGGCACATCATATCAATTTCCAATTTCCGAATTGCCTAGCAGAGAAAATGGGGGATAAGAGATGGTTAAAGTATTGATCATCATCATATGAGCAGTTATACTACTGGTTATTTAACTGTGCAACCCACCAGAACTAAATCAGGTTTGGATTTTCTATTTATTCTCTTCCAAACTCATTGGCTGCCATTTTTAAGTCAGGTTGGGTGAACTAAATCAGGTTCAGCAGATGAAATTTTTAGGTTTTGGAAAGAAATAAAGGAATTTGAATTATGAATTTGGGATCTTGAAAAGGCGCAATTTTCAATTTTTTATTTTTCGAAAAGATATCAAAACGACGTAGTTTTGACGTATTATTTATTACTGTACTAGTTACGTAGTAAAAAAGTGTCTTGTTTCTTAATTATATAATATGGACAATAAATTATAATAAATAACTAACTTTTACTATGTTCAAATATTCCTAGTGAAGTCATTTTTCTTGTATTGTCCCCAACATGCCTATTGTCAAACTTTTAAGGACATCAATACCTACCACAACAAGCGGAATAGATGGAAGGCCATCTTAAATGGAGATTACTTCAGCAGTCCATGCGTTTTAATTTCAATTTTTGCTGCTTCTGTAGTACTATTCTCACCATCATTCAAGCCGTGTGCTCTATACTAGAGGTTGTTTAGACATAACTAGGAACTGCACGCCAGGAAATATTGTAGTTGTTATTAACTTACTGTTAGGACCGCGCGCCCCTTCACCCCAACTCCGCATTAGTATGATATTGTCCGTTTTGGACCAAACCCACGGATTTGTTTTTGGACATCTCCCAAAAGGCCTCATACTAATGGAGTTAGGTGAATACTTATATATTGGACAAACTTTCGCCAATCTTCCGATGTGGGATGGGTTTGCTACCCAACAATCCTCCCCTCAAACCAAGACCACACCATTTGTGACCTCCCCTTTAGGGTCAATCCATTTGATCCGCCAACCATCTTGCACCGCCGCTACACACCTTTGCGGGACACGCCGCCTGACCTCCTTAATGTCAAGGGGACTTTCAACACAAGGCATCAATCGCAGATCTCCAATTGCTAGGTCACATCACCTGACCTGCCAAACATAGGTCACTTCACCTGCCAAACATCTTGTACCGCCTTCACACCAAACGGGACCCGCTGCCTGACCAACACTTGCCACGAAGACTTTCGACACAAAACACCCCTGCAGGTCTCTGGTCTTGTTACTCCGGGAATTCCTCATAAAACGCAATCCACCACTCTGATAAGCCTGAACCTGGGCTCTGATACCACTGTTAGGAATAGTGCCCTAAAAGCCGATTGTATATCCGCTTTGTGCTTTTCCTTATTGTAATCACAGACAATCTTTGAATGAAATAACGAATTGAGGCAACACTTCTTTATATGCTCTTGTTTGGTATGCGTTTACTTTAGCTGTGCATGTATGAGAACTCCCCTAATCCTGATGACTTTAGGACTCTACCATTTAGGCGAAATGGTTCATGAAACGAGCCCTATATCACATAAGTCATGATTAGTAAAATACTCCAAGCCGATGAGTCCTACAGACAGTGGGAGTGTCAACCTGACTCCTCTAAGGCTTGCTTGTGGGATCACGCCCTTAAGAAGGACCACCTTGTTTCATGGAGGTGGAAAGTGTATAGTTGATACGTGCGTGATACATGAGGGTGCTTGCTTTAAGAAGTAAGTTCACTGAGGTGCCCCGTGTGAGAACATTCCTAAATGGGAAAGGAAGTTTCTATTTCAGGAAATGGAAACTTCCAGATTAGGAAATATCTCACGAGTCATTGATGTGATTAATTGATCCTTAGACTTGAGGTTCCATGTTACTTTATGAGTTAACTCTGTAGTCTTTGGTATAAGCTTTAAAGGGTGTCGCCTTAGACAACTGATTCAAGGCTTATGCTGGGGCTGCACAAGTGACTCATGAAAGTGAATGAGAATCAAGAAAGGACCTACACTTGCATTTGCAAGGTGATCTCTTATTGTGTAAGTCATTCATATGCCATATGGAGTCCTTGGCCAAGGCAGTAGATCAAGACATCAAGAAAAGGGTTTCTTGGATTGAGATCAAATGGATATGAAATGCACTTAGCTTTAAGACCGGATTATTAGGGTTCTGATTATTCCCTTGCCCTAGATCTTGGTTGAGAGATAGTAAGTAGGAGGATTGTATCTCACATGAATCAATGACTTCAAGGTTCTGTCGAATCCGAACATTCCAATTCAGCTAGGGGTTAAACACCTGTTGCTAGACTATGGTCGTTTAATCTGTGGACTGATTAATTAATTAGTGAATTAATTAATTAGGGTCACTGCTAATTGAATTGAGAACCTAGAGGGTCACACACAACAACTTGGTTACATGAGTTGAGGCTTTAAAATGATTAAACGAGTTAATCGGGCCAAGAGGGTTCCACACGTGTGAAGTCACACGTGTGGCTCACGTGAGTGACACGTGTCAATGTGACACGTGTCACACACGTGTGTATATATATATATTAAATAATTAATTAGTTAATTATTTAATAGACTTTGGTTTAATTTTGAATTAAAAAGAAAGTCTAATTTTGGAGAAAATAATCTAGTTAATTAATTACGAATTAATTAATTAGATAAAAATAAGTTATTTATTTTAT
Source organism: Lantana camara (assembly GCA_037501455.1). NCBI lineage: Eukaryota > Viridiplantae > Streptophyta > Magnoliopsida > Lamiales > Verbenaceae > Lantana > Lantana camara. Next base: position 3,214,862 of record CM074865.1, read on the forward strand.
AATAAATAAAGTATAAAATTATCCAAAAATAGTTTGGATATTTTTAGCTCTCTTAGAAGTTGACTTGAATTAGAATTCAAAGTCAAAGTTGGAAAATACTTGATGATCAAGTAATAGGAGAGAGGGACCAAAATCCTAGCCCATAAAGGACTAGGAATTTCGGCACCCCCCTCACTATAAATAGGGGAGCTCGAGCTCCTTATGGAGCTAATTGACAATTCTTGGTTCATGTGTTGAACACCTTCCTTTCTCCAAGATTATATTAAACCCTAGGTTAAGCCTAAACACTAACTAGAGAACTAGCATCCTTACTAGTTAGATTGTGATCAAGTTGGTGGACTTTCTCTAGAGACTTCAAGTTAGAAGTTTGAAGATTCGAGCTTTTCCAAGGAGAGGGGATCAAGCCGCGAGAAGAGCGTTCTTGGGTGGCTTGAAACGCTTCAAGAAAGAATAAAAGAAAAGTAAGTTTTCTATCTTTACGAATTTGGTTACACGATTGCGAGTTCAAGGTCCTTTTGTTGGGAAATTTTTTTAAATTCCGCTGCTTTCTGATTCGTGTTTTCCAACAAGTGGTATCAGAGCAACCTCGTTAATCGTGTTTCTGATTCGTCTCAATTATTCTGAATTTGGTAGAAATTCTTAGGCTTAGATGCGAATTAGGTATTCATGAGTTCTTTTAGAAAGCCTGAAATACGAAATAGTAATTTTTCTTGAATTTCTAAAACTGTTTTCTTAAATTGTGTTTTTGGAAAACCGTTTTGATAGAAATTGATTTAAATCGTGTTTTTGAATTTGGATTGTTTTGGTTTTTGAACTAAAAAATACGAAACACGAAATCGCGTTACGAAAACGCGAGCCTGGACGTGCTAAGGCGTAGCACGCCAGGCCCGCGCGACCACCCGCTTAGTAGTCCCGCAACCGCACGGGACTGCCCGCCGCTGCCGCCCGCCAGCGCCTAGGCGCGCCCGCCAGCACCTCCCGCAACCGCGCGGGAGCCTTTCCGCCGCCCGCCTGCCTACCGCCTAGGCGCCTTGCCCGCCTTGCGCGCGAGAAGGCGTGCGCGCTGCGCGCGCGTGCCGGCAGCCCTGCTGCTGGCGTGCGCGACGCGGTGCGCGCGCGCTCACGCGCGATGCGTGCTCCGGCCTGGGCTGGGCGCGCGGGCGAACCCGGGGCCTTCGTTTCGCGATCTTGATTTTCGTGTTTAGTCCAATCCAATCCCGATTTAATTTTTCTAAAAAATTTTATATTTATTAAAATTGAATTATTTTTGAAATAATTGTTTAAATTTGGATTTTGAAAATTTTGAGCGATTTGAATTTTGGAAAAATTACAATCTTTATTTTCTGAAAATATTGAAAGAATAAAATTATTAATTTTCAGAAATTAATTGGAATTTTATTGGTTTATTGTTTTTCGGGTTTTATAGAAAAGGCTCTTGAACATGAATTGCATCTAAGTCGTGTTTTAAGCTATTAGAGATTAAAGCGAGAATTTTAATTTATTGGTTAAATTTAAATTCTTGCAAAAGCATGTTAGGTGATCATGGGTTTAGATCTATGTATGGTTTTAATTTATGCACATGGATGGTTTAAATTGGGGTTGGAGCCCTATAGTTGCGTTTTTCAATTGAGGTTGGAGCCTCACTTATGTGCGTACTGTTATGTGATTTATTATGTGGCTTTCCATATTACTGTTTTTGAGGCCGAGGTATGCCCCGTGTAATTGTCTAAGGCCAATATGAAGATTGAGCCTTATTACTTTATGTCTTTTTCTTTTTATTGTAATTTGAGAGTAGAGATAGGTGGTGAGGTTTTATTTTCATTTTGGAGACAATGCACCCATGGAGTAAGATGGACCACATTCAAGTCACAAGGAGGCCATAAGTGAAGACCCCTCAAAATGTTAGGGAGGGGAATCTCAATTGTTAAATGTAATAGAGATAGGGCTCGTATTTTGTTACCGCTTTCCCTTATGTGATTTAAACTGTTTATGTGACATGTATGTTAGAACTTGTGATTGTGGAGTGGCTCCCACATATCACGCATAAGATAGGTAGAACCCATGATCATTACATGTTAGGATCATGCTAGGACATGTTATCTGTTTATGTGCTTGTTTGATATGCATTTAAGTGTACTTGCATTAATCAAGACTAATAAAATTGGATAACATATATGTTGGTGAGGTCGAACCGGACAACTCTCCGGTTGATTCGAAAATTCCCATTAAATATTAAGCTAATTTCGAACAAATAGGTGTTTAATTCGAGATGCAAATTTTGAATTAAATTCCTAGCATTCCATCAATAGGTTTTAAGTTTAGTAAGTAAAGCTAGTTATTGTCCGCGAGTCGTGGGATAGCTAGTGGAGCTTATTAGTTCTTAGTTACCTAATTAATCATTTTAAATGGTCAATATTTCGTGGTCAATTTTAGCAAGGGCGATGTCCGCGAGTCGTGGGTCGTTCGAACTAAGTTTTGGTCATGATCTTATGATTGATGGGTCTAGCTTAACGCCTAAGTAAATATGGATGTCGCACGAGTCGTGGGTCCATATTGAAAGATAGGTGATGCAAAAAACAATTACTAAGAATTCTAAAGGTGTTAGAATTGGTAAGTTGTACCTACCTAGGGTTCTTACTTAGAATGTCCGCGAGTCGTGGGTTCGAGGTAAAATGCCTAGGATCTTAGTACCCATTGGGAAACGTGTTCCTCTTAGATCTTTGGGAATTCTAGATCTTTGAAAAACAGTGGGAGCTACAATAGATTAAAGACCTTATCTTTTGTATATCGTTATAATTCAGCATGCTCACTAGTTCTCTGTTTTACCATTTAGGTCGTAGATTCTGTGATTCTCTACGTGTTTTGAAATGGCAACCAAAAACACTCTTGTATCGATCCTCGAGTCAAACAAGTTGACTGGTCCCAACTATTCTGATTGGCTGAGGAATCTAAAAATCATTTTAGATTCTGAGAAGAGAACTTATGTTCTCTTCGAAGGGGAGCCTAGTCCCGAAGGGGAGGCTCCCACTCGGGCCGAGCGGGACGCGATTCAGAAGTGGAAGGATGATAATCTCCAAGCCCGTTGCCTTATGTTGGCTAACATGTCTCCGGACTTGCAAAGGCAACATGAGGCCATAGAATTTGCTTGGGAGATTTACGACCACTTAGAGCAACTTTACCGCCCTCATGAACGTGTTACAAGGTATAACACTTCAAAGGAATTGTTCCACTTGAGAATGAGGGAAGGTTCAAGTGTCCATGAATATGGACTCAAGTTTCTTGCCCTTACTGAGAAACTTGCTTCCATGGACATGCCACTGAAAGATGAGCTTTCAGTGGATTTGTTGCTAGCTTTGCTCCCACCATCATTCAACCCATTTGTCCTTAACTTCAACATGAATCATGCTGGTGCTACTGTAGCTGAGCTGATTAGTCAGCTTGTGACTGCTGAAAGCACGATCAAGAAGGACAATAAGGTTTTGATGGTGAATGCTCCATCTTCCTCTTCTGGGCCTTCTAAAGGTAAGGGCAAGAAAGCCCAAAAGAAGAAGAAGAAACCCCTTAGGCCCACATGGTGGCATTTCGAAGGGGAAGGCCCAAAAGAAGAAGCGTGATCAGAAAGAGGATGTTTGCTTCCATTGTGGCAAAGCGGGACATTGGAGGAGAAACTGCCCAGAGTACAAGGCTACTCTAAAGAAAGGTATCTTTCTCGTTGAAGTAAATCTTTCTATTAATTCTAGTTCTTGGGTACTTGATACCGGTTGTGGAACTCATATCTGTAATGATGTACAGATGCTAAGTGAGGTCCAACAACTCAAAGAAGGAGAATGTGTCTTGAAGATCGGCGATGGCTCAAACGTTGGAGCTCGAGCTTTAGGCACAATTAGATTAGATTTAGGTAGTTTTGAGTTAGTATTAAACAAAGTCCTTTATGTACCGAGCATTATTCGTAATATAATTTCAATTCCAATATTAGATTGTGAAGGTTATGAAACTTATATTAAGAATGGTAAATATTTTATCAAACGGAACAACTCTTCTGTTCACATCGGTACTCTAAGTAATGGACTTTACCTAACTCAAAATATCAATATTATGAATATACAACGAGAAACAAAGCGTAAGAGAGATGACAAAGTTTCAGCTCCCTTATGGCACGCTAGATTAGGACACATTTCCAAGAACAGAATTAGCAAGATAAACACTTTAGGATCATTCTCTGAAAATGATCTCAAAGAGTTAACTTCTTGCGAATCCTGTCTCAAAGGAAAAATGTCCAAAGTCCCTTTTAAAGGAACTGTGGAACGTGCCACTAAGGTTTTGGATTTGATCCATACTGATGTTTGTGGACCGCTTAGTGTAAGCACTAGAAGCAATCATCAGTATTTCATAACCTTTACTGATGACTTTAGTCGGTATGGTTATGTATACTTAATGAAGTATAAATCTGAAGCTTTTGAGAAATTCTTAGAATTTCAAAAGGAGGTTGAGAACCAAACTGGTCACAAGATCAAAGCACTTCGATCTGATCGAGGAGGCGAATATCTTAGTGAAGAATTCCTTAATCATCTCAAGGATAATGGGATTATCTCTCAGTGGACTCCTCCGGGAACTCCTCAGCTTAATGGAGTTTCTGAGAGAAGGAATAGAACCCTACTTGATATGGTTCGTTCCATGATGAGTTTCACTGACTTACCACCTTCTTTCTGGGGTTATGCCCTAGAAAGTGCAGCAAAGATTCTGAATCTAGTTCCCTCTAAGTCAGTCCCTAAGACGCCCTATGAAATGTGGCATGGTAAAATCCCCAGTTATTCTTACTTAAGAATTTGGGGTTGTCCTGCTTACGTGAAGAGGACAGTGGGAGATAAGTTAGAATCTCGTTCTAACTTATGCTACTTTGTAGGTTATCCTAAGGAATCCATAGGATACTATTTCTATGATCAATCTGAGCAAAAGGTGTTTGTTTCCAGAAATGCTACTTTTCTGGAGGAACCGTTCCTTAAAGAAAAGAAAGGCAAGATCATAGAATTAGAAGAAGTACAAAATGACCCCACATCACCCACTGAAGAAACGTCCCACTCTGATCAACTACAACCAATCACGAATTTCGATACACACGAAAATCCTCCTCTAAGGCGTTCTGAACGCACTCCTAGACAGCCGGAGAGATGGTATGGATTCTTCCATGAAATCTCTCAAAAGGATAATGATCCTTTAACATATGAGGAGGCACTTTCAGATTCTGACTCTGAACAGTGGATAGAAGCCATGAAATCCGAAATGGATTCCATGAACTCCAACCAAGTTTGGACCTTGGTAGATTTGCCTGATGGGGTCAAACCCACAGATTGCAAATGGATCTTTAAGAGAAAGCTTGGAGTTGATGGAAGCATTGCAGCCTACAAGGCAAGACTGGTTGCAAAAGGATTCACTCAAAGACCCGGCGTGGACTTTGACGAAACCTTTTCACCAGTTGCAATGCAAAAGTCCATTCGAATCATGTTTGCCATTGCTGCATATTATGACTATGAGATATGGCAAATGGATGTGAAAACTGCTTTTCTCAATGGTGACATTGATAAAGACATTTATATGGAGCAACCCATAGGTTTCACATTCAGTGGGAGTGAGCAGAAGGTTTGCAAACTCCAAAGATCAATCTATGGATTGAAACAGGCTTCTAGGAATTGGAACATTCGATTTGATGAATCGGTCAAAGCGTTTGGATTCATCCAAATTTCGAATGAATCATGTGTGTATAGAAAGGAATTGGAGACCTCAGTGCAATTCTTAGTACTTTATGTTGATGACATCCTTCTTATTGGGAATTCGAAGGATGACATGAAAGTGACTAAGTTATGGTTATCGAACCAATTCGAGATGAAAGATCTTGGTGATGCGTCCTATATCCTTGGAATTAAAATCTATAGAGATAGATCTAGAAGGTTAATAGGACTATCACAATCGATGTACATTGACAAAGTATTGAAGAGATTCAATATGGAGTCAGCAAAGGTTAAGAACCTTCCTATGAGTGTAGGAACATGTCTTTCAAAGAAGATGTGTCCTAAGACTAACCTTGAGAAGGAGAGAATGACTCATACACCTTATGCGTCAGCAATAGGTAGCATAATGTATGCAATGTTATGTACTCGACCGGATGTGGCTTATGCACTTAGTGTAACAAGTCGTTTCCAATCTGACCCTGGAGATGGTCACTGGGCTGCCGTGAAGAATATTCTTAAGTACTTAAAAAGTACTAAAGATTTATTCTTAGTTTACGGAGGTTAGAAAGATCTTACTGTCGAAGGATACTGCGATGCAAGCTTTGCATCAGACTTAGATGATTTTAAGTCAATGTCAGGATACATTTTCTGCCTAAACGGCGGAGCAGTGAGTTGGAAGAGTTCCAAGCAAACTACCACTGCGGATTCGACCACTGAGGCCGAATACTTAGCTGCAAATGATGCAGCTAAGGAAGGTGTTTGGATTAGAAACTTCATTCAAGAGTTGAATGTTGTTCCTAGCATGAAAGACCCCATTACTGTGTTTTGTGACAACACTGGGGCGGTTGCTCAAGCAAGAGAACCAAGATCTCACCAACGGACCAAGCACATTATGAGGAAGTATCACCTAATCCGTGATATTATCAAAAGAGGTGATGTGCAAATTGAGAGGGTCACATCGGCAGAGAACGTGGCAGATCCACTTACTAAACCCCTTAGTCGAGAAGCTTTCCAAGGTCATCTTCAGAAGATGGGACTTAGAGTAGCTTTAGAATGGCTTTGACGGGCAAGTGGGAGATTGTTAGGAATAGTACCCTAAAAGCCGATTGTATATCCGCTTTGTGCTTTTCCTTATTGTAATCACAGACAATCTTTGAATGAAATAACGAATTGAGGTAACACTTCTTTATATGCTCTTGTTTGGTATGCGTTTACTTTAGCTGTGCATGTATGAGAACTCCCCTAATCCTGATGACTTTAGGACTCTACCATTTAGGCGAAATGGTTCATGAAACGAGCCCTATATCACATAAGTCATGATTAGTAAAATACTCCAAGCCGATGAGTCCTACAGACAGTGGGAGTGTCAACTTGACTCCTCTAAGGCTTGCTTGTGGGATCACGCCCTTAAGAAGGACCACCTTGTTTCATGGAGGTGGAAAGTGTATAGTTGATACGTGCGTGATACATGAGGGTGCTTGCTTTAATAAGTAAGTTCACTGAGGTGCCCCGTGTGAGAACATTCCTAAATGGGAAAGGAAGTTTCTATTTCAGGAAATGGAAACTTCCAGATTAGGAAATATCTCACGAGTCATTGATGTGATTAATTGATCCTTAGACTTGAGGTTCCATGTTACTTTATGAGTTAACTCTGTAGTCTTTGGTATAAGCTTTAAAGGGTGTCGCCTTAGACAACTGATTCAAGGCTTATGCTGGGGCTGCACAAGTGACTCATGAAAGTGAATGAGAATCAAGAAAGGACCTACACTTGCATTTGCAAGGTGATCTCTTATTGTGTAAGTCATTCATATGCCATATGGAGTCCTTGGCCAAGGCAGTAGATCAAGACATCAAGAAAAGGGTTTCTTGGATTGAGATCAAATGGATATGAAATGCACTTAGCTTTAAGACCGGATTATTAGGGTTCTGATTATTCCCTTGCCCTAGATCTTGGTTGAGAGATAGTAAGTAGGAGGATTGTATCTCACATGAATCAATGACTTCAAGGTTCTGTCGAATCCGAACATTCCAATTCAGCTAGGGGTTAAACACCTGTTGCTAGACTATGGTCGTTTAATCTGTGGACTGATTAATTAATTAGTGAATTAATTAATTAGGGTCACTGCTAATTGAATTGAGAACCTAGAGGGTCACACACAACAACTTGGTTACATGAGTTGAGGCTTTAAAATGATTAAACGAGTTAATCGGGCCAAGAGGGTTCCACACGTGTGAAGTCACACGTGTGGCTCACGTGAGTGACACGTGTCAATGTGACACGTGTCACACACGTGTGTATATATATATATTAAATAATTAATTAGTTAATTATTTAATAGACTTTGGTTTAATTTTGAATTAAAAAGAAAGTCTAATTTTGGAGAAAATAATCTAGTTAATTAATTACGAATTAATTAATTAGATAAAAATAAGTTATTTATTTTATAATAAATAAAGTATAAAATTATCCAAAAATAGTTTGAATATTTTTAGCTCTCTTAGAAGTTGACTTGAATTAGAATTCAAAGTCAAAGTTGGAAAATACTTGATGATCAAGTAATAGGAGAGAGGGACCAAAATCCTAGCCCATAAAGGACTAGGAATTTCGGCACCCCCCTCACTATAAGTAGGGGAGCTCGAGCTCCTTATGGAGCTAATTGACAATTCTTGGTTCATGTGTTGAACACCTTCCTTTCTCCAAGATTATATTAAACCCTAGGTTAAGCCTAAACACTAACTAGAGAACTAGCATCCTTACTAGTTAGATTGTGATCAAGTTGGTGGACTTTCTCTAGAGACTTCAAGTTAGAAGTTTGAAGATTCGAGCTTTTCCAAGGAGAGGGGATCAAGCCGCGAGAAGAGCGTTCTTGGGTGGCTTGAAACGCTTCAAGAAAGAATAAAAGAAAAGTAAGTTTTCTATCTTTACGAATTTGGTTACACGATTGCGAGTTCAAGGTCCTTTTGTTGGGAAAATTTTTTAAATTCCGCTGCTTTCTGATTCGTGTTTTCCAACAACCACTTGTTAGGAACCCGCGCGCCTTCACCCCAACTCCGCATTAGTATGATATTGTCCACTTTGGACCAAGCCCGCACGGATTTGTTTTTGGGCATCTCTCAAAAGGCCTCATACTAATGGAGTTAGGTGAATACTTATATATTGGACAAACTTTCGCCAATCTTCCGATGTGGGATGAGTTTGCTACCCGACACTTACTGTTTTCAAAATTTATGCACTTCATTTTTTTGTATTCTATTATTGAAGCAGTCTGCTTATAGAAGTTTGGGTTTATTTGGAATAATCTGTTAGAGGCCAGTTAGGTCCAAATACAAAAAAGAAACCTTTAAACCTTGAATTGAAAAACAATTTGAAGTTCATACAATGCTAAGATATCTCTGTTACAGTCAGTTAAGGAAATTGTCTATGCCAGCGTATATTTTCACATATTGATATTGCGTACTAGAAATAATTTTTAGGGGTAAAATTTTTTACCATCCGAACTATGCCCATTTTTACACTTTGCCATCTGAACTTATTTTCGTTGCAAACCGTTATCCCATCTACACAATTTTTACAAAACCACCATCCCACTTATAAAATTTTTACAAACCGTCGTCTTATCTATATGATTTTTACAAAACCGCCATCTCCATCCAATTTTTAGTGGTTTTCAATGTCTAAATACCCCACCCGTGATGTGCATGTGTTTTTAATAAGAATAAATTAATCTTTCCATTATATTAGTAATTATCTAACAAATTAGGGTTCTATAATTGGGAGATTAGGGGTGAAAATCTCTTAAATTTTATTCTCTCAAGATAGTCAAACGCAATAATTCTTAAGATTTTTGAAATTATTTGATTCATCTGCATTTTTCATGTTAAAACTATTTGATACATCCATATATTTTTAAAACAATTTAATCCCTTATTCTACTCTTTTCATTCCTTTTGCATTCCTCTTCATTTTTTTTTCTCAAGAAGGAGGTATTTTTGATCTCTCAGAGTTTCCCCCCAACCCATGAAGGACTAATCTTGCGAGATAGCTGAAGGCGCTTATTGCGGGGACCTCTCCCAGCGTAGTTTTTTACATCCACAAGGTTCGAACCTGAGACCTTGCTTAGGTGAACTCAAACCCCTATCCACTTGAGCCAACTGCCCGTTGGTTCAAGGAGGAGGTATTAATACATAAGAAATGATTTTATTTATTATCTATGTTTATTAATTTATTATATCCATAATTGATTAGGGAGAATTTGATGACTTGAAAGATTAAGGACCAAAGTTTGCATAGGTGAAATAGAAACTTTCCAAATTAGAATGTATACAATAAGATAATTTCTTTCTTAATAAGTGAAATAAAAATTTTCGAACTAGAATGTACCAATAAGATAATTTCTTTCTTAAAATTTTAATGTATCCAATCAGCTAATTTGTAATCACATATATCTTTTTCAACACATTATCTCATAATCAAGTGATCAGAAAATAAGAGTTGAGATTGCCTTCAATTATATTAAAACTTTAAAAAATGACCGGAATAATGAAAAAACTAATTTACTTTTATTAAAAACATGTGTACATTGCCTATGGAGTATTTAGACACCTGAAAACCACTTAAAATCCGTAAAACCACTCAAATTTTGATGGAGATGGCAGTTTGTAAATATCACATAGATAGGATGGTGGCTTGTAATGAAAATAAGTTCGGATGGTAAAGTGTAAAAATGGACATAGTTCGGATGCCAAAAAATAGGGAAAATTGCAAAAATGGTATATCAATTGCGGCCATTTTACAATTTTGGACAATATCTTTTCCGGCAACAAATTTAGCCCACAACTCTAAAAAAGTTGCAAAATAATGCAAATTTTGGCCGGAGCCCATAAAAGTCGCCGGAAATCTGATGTGTAAACATGACGTGGCAAGATTCTTACATGTGTAGCAAAACAGCCTGCCACATCAGAAACAACCCTACAGGGAAAATTGCAAAAATGGTATACCAACTCTACCGTTTTAACGAATTTGGTACAATAAGTTTTTCGGTGGCAAATGTAACCCATATCTGTCAAAAAGTTATAATTTAATGCAAATTTTCGCCGGATACCCGACCCATAATAATTCCATAAATTCAAACATGTAAATAAGAAAAACAAAATAAAAATTTGAAAATTCAACAAGCTCATCTCATTCGAACATACACAAACCTTTCTTTGGAAAAAAAGGAAGATGAATTGAATAACCCTAAAATACCTCAAACGCCACCCTCCACCTCTGATCTCTTCCCCTTCTCTCCTTCCCTTTCACCATTCTCTTCTTCCACTGTACCAAGGCCTAAGGGCCGCCGCTCGCCCTTTCCCCTCAGATCTGCTCATGCCTCCCCTCAGATCTGCTCATGCCTCCTCTGCCTCTGTCTCTGCCTCAGCATCAAACTCATTCTTGCGTGTAAACGTTTTTGTGGTGGCAAGGATTTTGGTGTGATGGTGGTGGATTTGGTGGTCGTGAACAAATTTTAACTTTTTTTTGTACGAGTTATTCGATAGGGCTAAATCACACTCGTATCTTCGCCGTACACGTGTCGCAAATCCAGATAAAACATTAGAATAACGCAGGACCTGCGTGGGCTTTAGGCGCTCGTGAATATGGGCTCGCGGAGGGGCCCATATTCACTGAGGCCCGAGTGTGGGACTATCACGACAGTCCTGCCTGACGCTCGGATTACTATCTCAGATAACCAGCTTTACCCTCGCAAAGTCCATGCCTTTTGAGCCAAGAGGATTCTCCACGAGTGGATACACAACCGCTCGTTCGCATGTATCTTTTCTAGGTAAGTTGGAGAAATTTTACTAGGTAAGAGGATTCTCCACGAGTGGATCCACGACCAGCTTTAAAACAATCATTGTTGAACTATATATCTTTTCTAGGTAAGTTGGAGAAATTTTACTTCTACAAAGAGTCTGATTTTATGTTAATAAGTGTTTTTTAAATATAATTAATTAATAATCTATAACATGTATTTACATCATTATCCTTGTCTAATAATTATTGAAGTAATTGTTGTGAGGATATTTTAGGCGATCCGTATTTTGTAAGAAACCAAAAACCTTATTCGTGCTTTTATAAGATATATAGACAATATGAATTTTTTAAGAGAATTTTTTTTTTATAAATATGCATTTTTCAAAATAAGAAAAAAAAAAAAACTTTTTGACAGATATGGGTTACATTTGCCACCGAAAAACTTATTGTACCAAATTCGTTGAAACGGTAGAGTTGGTATACCATTTTTGCAATTTTTCCTCTAGGGTTGTTTCTGATGTGGCAGGCTGTTTTGCTACACATGTAAGAATCTTGCCACGTCATGTTTACACGTCAGATTTTCGGCGACTTTTATGGGCTCCGGCCAAAATTTGCATTATTTTGCAACTTTTTTAGAGTTGTGGGCTAAATTTGTTGCCGGAAAAGATATTGTCCAAAATTGCAAAATGGCCGCAGTTGGTATACCATTTTTGCAATTTTCCCCAAAAAATATTTATCCCACTAATTTTTAAGTGCCCATCATGTCATGCGTTTATAAGAAGTTTGGGGACTCGAAAACGATCACTTGGGCAACTTGGTGATGGACTGCCAATTTTTTTCCTAATACAAAAATGAGTGAAAACGCGTTTGCTGATGCATTGACATACTGACATGAACATCATGTGCGGATTACTTGAGAATCCTGATAGAGAGATGGAGCTTTTATTGGTTGACGGATCATATTTGCGGTAGTTAGAGCGTTGTTATTTGGTAGGCTTTGAAAAAACAAAATCATGTCTTGCACAATTGCCTAAAGATTCTTTATATTAAGGTCTACAAATTGATATTTATCTAGTTGTCAAGTTTATTAAAAATAATTCTAGAGACATACCTTAAATATTAATTTAAATGTAACTTGTAACTTTGAATTAGCTATTCCTTTGTTATATTAATCGAACGTCCCCAACATAATACAATCGATCAATCTAATTTATATGACCATTTAAATGCAGTAACGTGTCCGAAGTCCCAACTATATTTAATTTGTCATGTAGCACCCTTGATTTCCTTGTACGTGCCCAAATTCCTATCAAGATTTACCGTAATGGCGTAATCCGACTTGTGCTCATATTATCAACTTAATTCGTTGTTCTTAACTGACGCGTCACATTTATGAAATTTTAGATGATCTTTTACCTACTATCTTAAATAATGTAATGGTGCAAACTTTGAAATATGAATGGAAGTATCCAGCAATAAATAGTACTGCTTAACTTGATCTCACCAGACACCAGTGAGTACTTTGAATTAGTGGTTGATAGTTTATTTTAATCACATATATAATTGTCAAGCACAACTCGTAGTTGAATTCATTAACCTAATTTCAAGTCACATAATAATTTTAATTGCAAGTTGCTTTCTCCTTCCCTCAGGGCTAAGGTTGGCTCATTAATTAGGATGCTATGAAATTGTCTTATAAATAGAACTGAGTGATTATCCTGGAAATAACTATCAGTCTGGTCTTCTTATTATAAATTGACTAGCAGGTTTAGAAAGAGAGGAAAGTGAAAATAAGGTCCTCATTTGTGGAAGTCTGCTCCTGTGAGTAAATTCTAATTTTGTTGCTTCACTTCTTAATCAGTTGTTTAGCTTCTTTAAAGTTTGCTCTCAACATCTTTAATTGTTGGCCGGATTACCTTATATACATGCATGTATGTATTGATTATTATTTATTTTTTGGTATCAGTTATGTATTTTTTTTATGTAAGTATTTAATTAATAGAGTTGTGGGCAAATTGGAAACTTGCTTGCAGATTCTATTTTGGAATGCTTCGAATTATAAGCTTTATCCATTTCAAGGCCGTCAGTTATTGATATGTTCATCTTTCCTTTTGGGAATAAAATCACTTAAATTGAACGATTGGTTGGGATACAAAGAATATATATATATTTTTTTATAAACTCAAACCCCAAGTGACTAAAGGGATTCAAACTCAAAGCTTTGCATCAGAAAAAAAAATTCTTTAACCCTACTTGAATCAATCCCCGTCGACAGAAATACCAAGAATCATTTGGATAGCTAATTTTCGTAATATTTTTTAAGCAACATGCATGAATCGCATGGGAGCTGTAAATCGGCCAGAAAAAATAACAAGTCCAAATATTGTGTAATAATAAATGACTAATTGAGGTCATATAGAGGATTAAATGTGTAATTTGAACTAAATATATATGATAGACTAGTTAGAAACATATAGGACAAAATTTATTAATCTGGAACTTACGGGCCGTGTACAAAGTTAGATAGGAACATGCTTATAGAATCAGAAGTAAAATTTTACCGACTCCTACCTTTATCGTATCTCTACAATTACTTTCAAAAAGAGATTTCTTTTAAAATAACTTTTCTATGAGTCTCATCTCTGTCTCTCTTTTGATGTAATTTGATATATAGTTTTTTTTTTATTATTTTTTTATTATTATTTTTTTATTTTATTAAACACACACCAAGTGGTCAAGGTAATTCGAATCCGACATATAGACAATTTTATTTGTTTTTTAATTATCGGGAAGAGACTTGCAATCCTCTTTAACGCTTTTATTCTAGTTATTTAATGTTTTACCCTTTTAGTCATTTTTACTCCTTAATAACTTTAATGTAATGCCAGGTATATGTTGTTCTCTTGATACTTCTGTTTTTGATAACTAATCATGTCTTGTTCTTCTAGCTAGATGTCTTATTTCCTGAAATCCTCTCAAGTTATCTTAATTTAATTATTAGAATTTGATTATTTGTTATTTAGTGGGTATTGCAAGTAAAATATTATAGCATAAGTATGAACATAATATAAAAGTCTATCAATTCTGATACAATATTAGGGATATATATTTACATCTAACTATCCTACATTTAAACTTAATTAAGACATCATTATCGGAAAAATATATTTTAGTCCCTATAAATCTTGTTTGATCTGAGATCACTTAACGAAATTTGTAAAAGTACACTTACACCCCTAACGGTTTTATGAATGGTACATTGAATATATGACCAAAGTTACAAAATCATCCTTAAAGTTTACAAATATAAACAGCACGGTCCCTACAAATTATGAATTAAAAACAAATCAGGTGTATTTTTGGAATGACATAACGGACCCTAGGGACCACAAATAGTACTCAAAGTTAGAGACTAAAATTTAATTTTCTAATAATGATGGATTGCATTGTAAGCCTAAATATAGGGTAGTCAAATGTAAATTCCCCTTAATATTTACTTAGTTGTCCTTAAAAATAACTTGAGATAATGATTTTCTGCCATCTGAACTATGATCCATTTTGCAATTCACCATCTAAACTATTTCGATCCCAATACCACCATACAAACTATTATTTCTTGACAAACCACCATCCCAACTTATTTTTCAGTGGTTTTGACTATTTTTCAGCGGTTTTGGCTGTTTTTTCAGTGGTTTTGACTATTTTAACACATGTAAATATATCTCTCTTTGTTATTTTTCCATGAATTTACTCTTGGTGTTCTCGCACCATATCACATGTGTGATATTTTTGAGTCAAAACTGCTGAAAAACAGTCAAAACCACTAAAAAAAATAAGTTGGGATGGTGGTTTGTCAAGAAATAATAGTTTGTATGGTGGTATTGGGGTCTATATAGTTTAGATGGTGACTTACAAAACGGATCATAGTTCTGATGACAAAAAATCATTATCTCAAATAACTTTATCGTATAGATATATATTTGTAATAACTTCAATAAATATATATATTCAATTATTAAAACGTTACTTTCTGCTGTTGAGATATTAGCTTAAAAGATGGTAACCAATAATGAGATGAAGCCTCAGTTTTTGTTGCTGACGCTATATATATGTTCGTGGTGGGATGCAGTATTTCTATTTGCTATGGAAATTACTTATTTTAAATCCAACTTACACGTTTTGTGAAATTTCAGCAAATACACTCGCAAAATGGATGAGACCGATTTAATTAATAGCATAAATCATGAACTCTCTCAGCTCCATAATACAGAACCACAAGGTTTCATCCATAGAGTAGTCGAGCCCTTGCGTAGTGTCAATACCGAGGCTTACGAACCAGATATTTTAGCAATTGGTCCTTATCATCACGGTAAAGATAAATACAAAATGATGGAGGAGCACAAGCTGCGCTATCTGCGATGGATTCTCAACCGTAAGGGGGAGACTACTGCCGAGAGATACATCTCAGTGGTTTCAGAATTGGAAGAAAAGGCACGGAGTTGTTACCTCGAACCTGTAGACCTTAATCGAGACAACTTTATCAAAATGTTGGTACTCGACGGTTGCTTCATCATTGAACTAGCACTAAAGTTTGACAATCCAGACTATAGGTACTCGAATGATCCAATCTTCACAGTGGAGTTGATCTGCTGGTCCTTGACAAGGGATCTGATATTGTTTGAGAATCAAATTCCTTTCTTTATTTTGTGCAAATTGTTTGACCTGATTGAGGGGCCAAACCAATATGACAGGTTGATTAAGATACTCGTAAGTTTCTGCTGGCGGCTTTTCCGCGACAAATATTACTTCAGAACAAAGAATAGAAGTCCATTATCTGATGTAAAGCATTTGCTTCATCTGATATATCGTTGGTGGGTTCCTGAATCATTTGATGGTGCTATTGATCTCAATAAAGACTACCCGATTCCCGTGAACAGCGAGTCCAGATTTATTCCTTCTGCTGTTGAGCTTAAAGATGCTAATGTAAAGTTCAAGAAAAGGGAACCATGTGATTCTTTGTTTGAGGTAAAATTTGAAAATGGGACATTGCTCATCCCACCTTTGATCGTATTCGACCAAACAGAGCTTATATTAAGGAACCTTAATGCTTACGAGCAATATTTTCGACCTGATGGAAACAACCATGTTCAAGCGTATTTGTACTTCATGGATCTCCTCATTAATTCTTCAAAAGATGTTGACGTTCTCACCAAATGTGGGATTATTGATAATGCGGTGGGTGATAATGAAGTGATTGCCACTATGTTTAACAAGCTTATGAGCTCGGTTGTGGTTTCCCCCAAACACGCCTATGGTAAAACCTTTATGGACATTAATACCTACCGCAACAAGCGTAGGAATAGATGGATGGCCGTCTTAAATCGAGATTATTTAAGCAGTCCATGGGGCTTTATTTCAATTTTTGCTGCTTTTGTACTACTTATTCTCACCATCATTCAAGCCGTGTGCTCTATACTACAGGTTGTTTAGACATAACTAGGAATTGTAAGTCTTGAAATATTATCGTTGGACGTTGGTTATCAACTTACTGTTTCCAAATTTTATGTGTTTCATTTTTATGTTTTCTATTATTGGAAGCAATCTGCTTATAAAAGTTTGGGATAATTTGGAGCAATGTCTTGAGGTTAGGTCCAAATTTTAAAAAACAATCCTTCAAATCTTGAACAATGATGATGGATCACTAGAAATACTTAGTTTCGCATGTTTTATAAGTGAGTTTTGAGTATTTTTCTGGTAATTTGATATAGGGAAATTTACATCTGACTATCTTTTATTTAGGCTTAATTAATTACAACACAATCCATCTAAATCGAGAAATTATATTTTAGTTCATATAAATTTTATTTGGTCTGAGGTCCCTAACAGATTTTATTAAAGTACACTTATGTCTTTGATGGTTTGTATAAGTGTTACATTGAATATATAACTAAAATTACAAAATCATCCCTAAAATTTACAAATATAAACAAAACTACTCCTATAAATTATGAATTTAACAACTCAGACCCTAGAGTTACAAATCAATTAAAAAAATCGATGATATTTTTGGGATAATATAACGGAACCCTAACAGACATCAAAGGCGACAAACAGTTCTCGAAAATTAGGGACTAAAAGATAATTTATAGATTTAGATGAACTACATTGTAGTTAGGCCTAAACGCAAGACAATCGATGTAAAATTTCATATTATTGGTATTCGATCCGGATATTTTGACATTTTGCAAGAATAAAAAATTTAGATATCAAAAGCATGGAAAAGAGGGTTTCTTTGCAAATTATTATGAGCTAATACTGTTAGTTAGCCTCATTATTACGCTGTTATAGTGAGCTTAGTTTGATAAGCTGAATTAGTTAGTCTGTTGGTCTAGATGAGTGACACGTGTATGGACTAGATCTTACCTGCATATTTATAGACTTGTATATAAACCAATTTGTACAGTTGTTGATTCAGTTGAATGAAGATATTTTCCCAATTGCTTTATTCTCAGATTATAACATGGTATCAGCAGAATATTTCTCTCTCTGATTTTTCCGACGGAGATTCTTCTTCTATGATCGTCTTTTCCGGCGTTTTTTTTTTCCGGCTTTGATTTACTGTTTCCGTTGTGATTTTCACCTTGTGTTTTGTTCTATTTTCCGATTTTTTCCATGAATTCCGGTGATTCATCTTCGTTTTCCACTGATGATCCTTTCTACCTTCCTCCTTCGGAACATTTGAATTCATTTCTGGTTTCGCATCAATTGACTGGCGACAATTACTCCACCTGGAGTCATTCGATGCTCATCGCGCTTTTCGCCAAAAATAAACAGGGCTTTGTTGATGGTTCACTTACTGCTCCGACACGGCATGATTCTGAAGCTCGCTGGAAGGCTTAGACCCGCAACAATCATGTTGTGATCACGTGGATTTTGCATTCCGTCTCCAAAGAGATTGCTTCCTCCATTCTATTTTCGGACATTGCTCGCGATATTTGGCTCGATTTGAAGGATCGCTTTCAGCAGTCTAATGGCCCTCGGATCTTCCAGCTGCACCAGGCTCTACTCTCCACACGTCAGGACAATCAATCTGTGAGTGTTTACTTTACCAAAATGAAGATGCTCTGGGAAGAGCTCTCGAATTTTCGCCCAGTTTGTTCCTGTAATCACTGTACTTGTGATGGTGTGCGAGATTTAGGCCTTTATTATCAGTCTGAATACGTTATGGCTTTTTTGATGGGACTTAATGACTCATTTGCTACTCTTAGAAGTCAGATTCCAATGATGGAACCTCTCCCTACTATGAGCAAGCCTTTTGCTTTGTTGAGTCAGGAGGAACGCCAGCGTAATTTGCACATTGCAGCTCCTTCTTCTTCGTCTTCGCCTGCTAGCTTTTGTAGCTAGAACTGGCCCTGGTATGGTCTCTAGATTTCCTCCTTCCTATGGCAGAGGTTCAGGTACTGGCCGTGGCTATGGCAGGGGTAAAGCCAAGCTTGAATGCACACATTGTAGGGGCACTAATCATACTATTGATAGGTGTTATCAAATATATGGCTATCCCCCGGGTTATTTCTCTGGCAACAAGCCTAAGCCACCTGCTTCTTCATAGATCCATCATCCTTCTTCTTCACCGTCTGTGGTGATTTATATGGAGATAGCTTCCATCTCTGTTCGTACTTGTTCTAGTTCTTCTACGACCACTAATTTCATACATTCGCTTTCTGATCAGCAATATCAGCAGTTGTTATCCATGCTTTCTTCACAGATGCAAACTGCTGCTCATGTTTCTATAACTGATATTGCTGCTTCCTCAGTCACCAATACAGGTATATTGCTATCTGCATATTCCTCTCTTGATGTTGGTTCTTCAACTTGGATCTTCAACTTGCGATTGGTCCTTATTTGATTCCCCTGAAACAGTTTCTCTTAAATCTATAATATAAAAGGTTAAATTAGTTATTTCGCATCCAATAAATAGAGAAAATTAGTGTTCTACCAATACTAGAAATTTTCGGGGTTCGGCATGCAAATATTTTGAAAACACAGGGCTCCCTATGTTAATTTTTGTAATACAGGGTTTTTTTTTCCCCATTTCACCTAACACAGGGGGTATTGTGTAAATAACTCATTTTTTAACAATAGTTGATGATTTTAGCCGAGCCATATGGGCTTACTTATTGCCTCACGAACATTTGACTACCTCCGTGCTCTTTAATTTTATAAACATGGTGCATACTCAATTTCAATGTTCTGTTAAATGCATACGCTCTAATAATGAGACTGAATTTGTCAATAAAGAAACTTCAATATTTTTTTCTGACCATGGCATTTTTCACCAAACTTCTTGTCCACACACACCAAAACAAAATGGTGTTGTGGAAAGAAAACATAAACACCTTCTACAGGTTGCTCGAGCTTTAATTTTTCAAGCTAAGCTTCCCCAAAAATTTTGGGAAGAATCCATCCTTACAGCCACTTATTTAATTAACAGGATGCCAGCCCCTGTTTTGAATTGGAAAACCCCGTATGAAGTGCTTTACAACTCTCAGCCTTCATACAATCATCTTAGAACTTTTGGCTCCTTGTGTTATGCCACTGTCATTAATTCAAAGGACAAATTCAGTCCTAGAGCTGGCAAATGCATTATGTTGGGATATGCTCATGGGCAAAAGGGCTACAAATTGTACAACTTACAGTCTCATACCGGCCATCTTTACTTCTAGAGATGTGATCTTTTATGAACATATTTTTCCCTATGCTAGCTAGTAAGTCCCTTCCTGCACCACCAATGCCTCCTTTCTCTGTTTCTTCATCAGTTTATGATCAGACTGATGACAATCCCATTGCTTCAGCTTATGATGAACTTGAACCATATTAAGGTTCTGTTTTTCCCTTACATACCGACTCTTCTGAGATATCCAATGACTCCAACTCCATTGATCATGATGAAACTCATGCTACATCCTCTGGACAACCTGTTGCTTCCACACAACTTCTTGGGCAACCAAACCAATACATGCGATCTAGTTCTAGAACCAAGACCAAACCTTCATGGCTTAAGGATTACATCTGTGACAATGCCAAATTTTGTTTTGATCCCACCTCTCTTACATAATCCACTGCCACTATTCATTATTGCCCCTCCTATAAAACATTTTTGGCAAATATTGCTATAGTTCCTGAGCATACCTCCTATAAACAGGCCAGCCAGTACCTTGAATGGAAGAAAGCTATGCAACAAGAACTAGATGCTATTTAGGAAATTACTGAGTTACCCAAAGATAAGCATGTAATTGGAGCGCACACACCCTCAAAATGACATGATGGATTCGAAACAGAGTCATCGATTCAGAGAAAGAATCCTTAACTACGTGGATATGGAGAAAGAATCCTTTACTACTTGGGTCAACCACGGTTGGATTATATTAATAATAAGTTGGCATAGAGTGAAATAGACAAATAATAATTGAAAGGGGTTTTCGATGTTGGATAATAGTGCCTCTACTGTAGTACGTATTTACTAAAGTTCCACGTGATATCACTGATAAGTAATAAAATAAAAAATTAAATTGTACATTTAGATAGTACTAGTTATGTGAACGTGCGTTGCACGTTTTTCATTTAAGTTATTTAAATAAATTTAGCAATTATATTTATTGAATAAATTAGGATATTTAAAAAGTAATACATGCGAAAATATTTATATGAGATCTCCCTTTCAAATCATGTACAATAAGTAGAATTTCGAAGTAGAAAAATAACTAAACAAATAAACAGTAAAAGTATTTGAAATTATGTTGTATCATAAAACAAAATATTTAAAGAGTATAATATCAAAATTTTCTAATAGTTCTAACTTTTAATCGTAAGTAATAGTTTATAACTTTCAAATATATTTAATAAATAAAAAGATATATATAAAAGAATAAAGACAAAAATATAAAAGATCATATAAAATACCATATTAATTATATATAGTTTATTCATGGTATTGTTTATTTGTTTAATATAATTGGTGTTTTATTTTTAGTGTTTTTATGAAGTTTTTTGCAGCTAAATTTTTTCTATATTTCCGACGTCGATTCCATATATCAAATGGATATCTACTCAACGTGTATGTTAAACGAATGTCTAAATATTATATCTCTTGATTTGTGTTCAATATTCGGAAAGTATTCTTTTTAAACAAATATTCTAGTTATGTTATTTAACTAAATGTTTTGCTAGTGAAATTAACGTGCATTGCACGTTTATTATTTAGTTTATTTCGATAAGTTTAGTTATTATATTTATTGAGTAAATTAATATATAGTAAAAGTACCTAATTTAATTAAATTAATATAATAAAATTTTTAACGAATCAATTTGATTTTGTAAAACTACACATACAAAATATTTTCTTTGAAATCTCTCTTTTGAACCATATACAATAAGTAAAAATTCAAATTAGAAAAACATTTGACTAATAAGAAACAATCAAAATATATATTTGAAACTATGTTACTTTATAAAAATAAAATATTTAAAATGGATAATATAAATGAAAAGACATATATAAAAAATATAAATTTAAAAATTTAAAAGATCATATAAAATACTATGTTAATTATATGTACTTTATTCTTTCTATTATTTGGTTTTCATTAATATAATTCATGACTCATCTTTGATTTTTATATAAATTTCTGAAATGTTACTTTGTTATAACTTTAAATGTAAAGGTTATTGCATTTTCTATAGGAGTCATCCTCTTAAGATTTGTATCTTAATGTGTTGGATTCTTTACAACCCAACAGAGGAATAGTAACCTCAAACTAAGACTTATTCAACTCCGTTGGTGGAACATCCTAGACCCAGTAACCATCTTGAATCTTGTGGTCTATTCTCACTGATTTATCCACCATGATGTTTTTTTCTCTCAGGATGTGCTCAATCCGAGCTTCCTAGTGGCCTAATTTTGGCAATCAAATATTAAATTTTTTTATGGGTTGCTTTTAGTAATCCTCCTTTGTTATGCATTTCACCAACGTCTCCGAATCAATCTCCATATTAATCTTTAGAATGCGCCTCTCGATCCCAAGCTAGCTTTAATCCCTCATGTAAGCCTAATAACTCCGTCATTTTTGTTGGAACTCTACCAATATTTATAGAGTATCTTAGCACCCATCTTCCATTGTCATCTTGAATGACGCTCCTAGTCGAAGCATTGCTGGTGTGACTATAAAAGCTTCCATCTAAATCTTGTTTCACCCATCCCTTCTCGAATTTTTTCTTTTGCCTATGTTTTTTGTCCTCACTAATTAGTACCAAGGATTCAGGTAACTCTTTTATGTGGTGAAGAGTGACATTTCTAGACTTCATAATATTCTAATAACTTCATCAGTTTCGTGCTTTTCAAAGATTGCAGAGTGTTGAGATCAAGGCAATCTACCCAAGACATTATGGTAACATGTTGCTTTAAACTTTGTTGTTAAAATCTCAATTCGAGCCATTCCGAACCTTACAAGCCATAAAGATTTCGACCAGTCTACGTATCAAAAATCTTGTTCCACACCCGAAGTGTGAACGGACAGCTTCTCAGCACGTGATCCACATCTTTACATCTTGTACAACAACTTGTAATTATATCATTTTTCCCAAATTTTCAGTCATACTTCAATGCATTCATGAGTTTTTGACTAAAAATTTGGGCCATTAGTAGACTATAGGCCATTTTATGGGAAAAATTATCGTTAGTTTCACCACACTTTATATTATTTATATTTAATTTTTGTCACCTTTTGTTTTCAATTTAGCTATGTTCCATTTTTTATCTATTCCAATGAGATTATATGTCATAAGAACTTTATTCTCCTCATAAATGTTATCTTTCAATACATCGGTTAGTCTGCCTTGCGATAACCATCTATAATTCTATAAAGGCACCCCGCCACTGTTTTCAATCCTCCAATATTTGTAAAACGGTTCTACCAACCAAATACTTCTAACAATTCTCTTTCATACTCGAGAAGCCAAAAGTTGAGGCTTACTTTCAAGAATTTATCTTCTCCCTCTTTTAAATATATTTTCTTATGTGTCTAGCTCCACTGTGTCGTCTTCTTGTTGAGCATTCCCCATCCTATTTTAGTGAACATCGCTATATATATATATTTTTTTTACTTTTAAAACTCGCAATCCTCATTCTCGCTTTTTTCTAGTCAACTTCTTTCACCCTATAAGATGGGTTCATTTCTTTGTTATATTAGTGACCGAAAGAAACTTACGATTGAGTCGATCAAGTTTATCGCACACGTAATTGGGGAGCCTATTCGTAGGCATATGCTAGATGGGATTCGAGCTCATGATAAACCGAATAAATGTAATTGTCAAACAATATTTAGCATTTTGGCTTTCTATCCTGAAGGAGTTTTTTTACTCTCTCAATCACCATCGAGAAAAGCTTACTATAGTTTCGACCAAAGTTTGTCTGCACCCCCTAGTTCCCTAAGTTGGTTGTACTTTCCATACCCAAAATTTCACTAACCTGTTTTTCTATATTATTTGACACATAAGGTGCGAATAATACGTGTGATTTGCTCAAGTTCAATTTGAGGTCTGGTACCTTGCAAATGCCTAAACCTCACTTTAAATGCACATCGCTCCATCCATAATAACTTTGGCTCAAAATATTATGTCGTCTTTAAAAGACAAGTGTGAGATCTAAGGGTCTCCTAGACATACCGCAATGACCTCCATTATTTGGTCGAAACAACTTTCTCAATCATATATATAAATCTTTCCATACAAAGCTCAAACAAATAAAGCGAGAGTGGATCCCCTGATCTACTGTCACTTGTTATCTGTATAGTTTTTGTATAGGTACTTATTGATGCACGTTAAAAGTTTGTATTTTTTATATGTTGGATGTTTAGCAAAATCAACGTGTGTTGCATGTTTATCATTTAGTTTATTTCGATAATTTTAATTATTATGTTTATTGAGTAAATTAATTAATTAAAAGTATCTAATTTAATTAAATAAATATAATAAAATTTTAATGAATCAATTTAATTTTGTAGAACTACACATACAAAATATTTTATTTGAAACTTCCCTTTCGAACCATATCTAATAAGTAAAAAATTTTAATTAAAAAAATATTCAATTCTTAAAGAAACAATCAAAATATATATTTGAAATTATGTTACTGTATAAAAATAAAATATTTAAAATGGATAATGTATATAAAAAGACATATATAAAATTTAAATTAAAAAATTTAAAAGATCATATAAAATACTATGTTAATTATATGTATTTTATTCTTTCTATAATTTAGTTTTCATTAATATAATTTGTGATTTATCTTTGATTTTTCAATAAAGTTTTGAAATGTTTCTTTGTTATAACTCAATATGTAAAGGTTATTGCATTTTCTATAAGAATCACCCTCTTCACATTTGTATGTTAATGTATTGGATTATTTGTAAACCAACAGAGGAATAGTAGCCTCAAGTTAAGATTTATTCAAGTCCGTTGGTAGACCATCCTAGGCTCAGTAACCATTTCGAATCTTGTGGTCTATC
Organism: Lantana camara; assembly: GCA_037501455.1. Classification (NCBI taxonomy): domain Eukaryota; kingdom Viridiplantae; phylum Streptophyta; class Magnoliopsida; order Lamiales; family Verbenaceae; genus Lantana; species Lantana camara. Next base: position 3,239,947 of record CM074865.1, read on the forward strand.
CTCACTAATTTATCCACCATAATGTTTCTTTCTATCGGGATATGCTCAATCTGAGCTTCCTAGAGCTTGAGGAGTAAATTTCGGCAATCAAATATTAAATTTTCATGGGGTGCTCTTTATAATCCTTCTTTATTATACATTTCACCACCGTCTCAGAATCAATCTCCATATTAATCTTCATAATGCGTCTCTCCCAAGGTAGCTTTAATCCTTCACGTACGTAAGCCTAATAACTTCGTCACTTTTGTTGGAACTCTACCAAAATTTATAGAGTATCTTATCACCCATCTTCCACTGTCATCTTGAATGACGCTCCTAGTCGAAGTATTGTTGATGTGGCTATAAAACTTCCATCTAAATTTTGTTGCACCCATCCCTCCTCGCGTTTATTCCAAGACAACTCAACGCATGTTTTCTTTTGCCTATGCTTTTTGTCCTCACTAAAAATTTGGGCCATTAGTAGATTATAGGTTATTTTATAGGAGGAATTACAGTTAGTTTCACCATACTTTATATTATTTATATTTAATTTTCGTCCCCTTTTATTTCCAGCTTAGCTATGTTCCATTTTTTATATATTCCAATGAGATCATATGTCATAAAAACTTTATTCTCCTCATAAATGTTATCTTTCAATATGTCGGTTAGTTTGCCTTGTGATAACCATCTATCATTCTATAAAGACACCCCGTCACCGTTTCCAATCTTCCAATATTTGTAAAACGGTTTACCGAATCAAATACTTCTAACAATCCTCTTTCATGCTCGAGAAGCCAAAAGTTGAGGCTTACTTTCAAGAATATCCCTTCCCCCCTCTTTTAAATATTTTTTCTTCTATATCCAACTCCGCAGCGTTGTCTTCTTGTTGAGCATTCCCCATCCTATTTTAGCGAACATCACTATATATATATATTTTTTGGCTTCTCTAATACCCATTTCTCATTCTCGCTTCTTTTTAGTCACCTTGTTTCACCCTATAATGTGGGTTCATTTCTTTGTTATATTAGTCACCCAAAGAAACTTGCGATTGAGTCGATTAAGTTTATCGCACGCGTGATTGGGGAGTCAATTCGTAGGCATATGATAGATGGAATTTGAGCTCATGATAAACCGAATAAATGTAATTGTCTGACAATGTTTAGCATTTTGGCTTTCTATCCTGAATGAGCTTTTTTGCTCTCTCAATCACCTTTGAGAAAAGCTCACTATAGTTTCGATTAAAATTCGTCTGCACCCCCTATTTCTCTAAGTTGGTTGTACTTTCCATACCCAAAATTTCACTAACCTGTTGTTCTAAATTATTTGATACATAAGGTGCGAACAATACGTGTGATCTGCTCAATTTCAATTTGAGGTCTGGTACCTTGCAAACGCCTAAACCTCACTTTAAATGCATATCGCTTCATCCATGTTAACTTTGGCTCAAAATATTAAATCGTCCACAAAAAGCAAATTAAATGTGAGATCTAAGGGTCCCCCTAACATACCGCAATTAGCCTCCATTATTTGGTCGAAACAACTTTCTCAACCGTATACATAAATCCTTCCGTACAAAGCACAAACAAATAAAGTGAGAGTGGATCCCATTGTCTAATGCCACATGTTATCTGTATAACCTCGGTCAGTTCACCATTATATAGAATCTTCGATTTTGTCCCCTCCACTCCGCTCATGATGATATTGATGATTTTTGTTGGGATTCGAAGAAAGTTAGAGTTTCCCTTAGAAAATTCCACCAAACTTTGTCGTACTTCTTTTCAAGATTCAATTTTAGCACCATGCCCCCTTTTTTGTCTTTGGAGTGATGTAACGTGTGTAACACTTCTTGAAGTACCAAGACATTGTAATGAGTCAAAATTCATTTTTTTTAGCATTAACTTTCGAAATATGGCAAATAAACATTTGGCAAGCCTACATGGGAATTGACTTTCTCTTCATGCAATCATTAATGAATTTCACCACCGAGAGTCTCTTGTCAAGTTATATTTCCTCATTTGAGGTCGTTCTTGCCAAGTTATATTTATGCTACCACCCTAAGGTTTGTGACCATTCGATGGTATATCCATCGAATAGTTTGGTATAGTACTTCCAAGTGTGTTGCTTTAGTTGGTCCATCACCTATTTTTAAGCATTTACACAATTCTTCCTTCTGGTTATGTTTGAGAGATGAAAAAAATGTGTATTTTTATCCCCAAATTGGAGTCCATTAATTCTCGACTTTTGAAACCAAATAATATCTTCTTGTTTCAATAGTTTGTTACATTCCGCCATCAATTCTTTCTTCAAATCTATTCAATATTTATCTTGTTTTTCTTATATATAGCCTTTGAAAATTCTTTTTAATAAAACTTTTTTTTTGTTTTAGCATATTAAAAAGTGTTAATTGACCATTGTATTAGAACAATGATTCTAACTTAATGTATCTAAAATTTTTAATTATTAAAATATTAAAATAAAATTATTTGAAAATATCAAAATTTTAAAATTTAAATATACTAATGAGATCTCATGTGAAATTTAATTATTTATTTTAATTAATTAATTAATTATAATACAAAATTGTTATTGGTAATATGTACTAATTAGTTTTTAGGTTAAGTATAAGCCTCATCCAAACCTCCTAATTTTATACCATAACTTCTTCCATGGTCACTGTATATCTTTCTCTACTACCGGCATGATAGGGTACTATCTAGTTGTATTTGCTCTAGATCCTTTCGACAAACTCTCACTCTTCTTTCGTAAGTGTTAATCACACATTTAATATCAACTAATGTGACAACGTTACGTTTGATTATACTCATAATCTATTAATCAGTAATATTTCTTTAACACAAACATTTGTATGTACATGTAGAGAAAGGTAATGTGTTTCGTTTGATAATAGAAATTTTATTTTTTTGAGCTTGTATTCATCACTCTAGTACATTTATATATTTTCTAAATTGAAGGAGTTTTAATTCTATTTTATGAAGAGTCCTATTTTTACATTATAAGCATTACTCATGTCTTATTGATCTTTTGTGCCGTTATGGGAGAATAGGGGAGGCTTATGATATTGTTAAACAAATTGGGGCGGACATCACTGATTCAACTATCGGAGCTTTCCTCAATGGCTGCAAAATCCATGAAAGGAGAGATCTTGCTGAAAAGATTTCTGAAATTCTGAGGATGGAGCTGAAAAGGCATGGAGGTTTTGTGACTCTGTCGATTATATATGCGCGTGAGGGTGAGTGGAGAGGAGTTGAGGATGTTAAGGAAGTGTGGTGAAGTTAAGCTAATTAAAGTAGCCATCTTCAAATAAAGAAAGTCTTTCCTGCCCTTCTTTTATCTTTTATTAGGTCTAGTTTTTTCAAGAATCTAAAAAATTTAGGGATAAGTACACGAGCTTACCCTAAAGTTTGACCTAATTGCACAAACTTCCCCTAAAGTTTGAGAAATTACAAAACTTTCCACATTAAAATATGTATATTACATCCAAATTGATGAATATTGTTTTTATAAATATCCTACTTCACTCTTGAAACTTACTTATCAATAGCATGCATTAGGCCGAATCATACAGTACGTCAAAGGAGCTTTTTGTAATTTATGAAACTTTAGGTGAAATTTGTGTGTATAGATCAAACCTCCAACAATTATATAATCATTTTAAATAGTTGACCCACCAATTAAATGCTTGTGAATTACGATTAATTTAAATTTATAAGAATTATATATTTGAGTATTAATTTATAAAAAAAGGATACGAATATAGAGATATCAAATTTTTTTCTTTAATTTCTTACGTGAGCAGTATTTAAATGTTATCTTTATATTTATCAGTCTTTCTCTACTTTTTAATATTATTTATAGACTTTTTGACTATTTACTATAATCAAGAGTTGTAAAATGATATCTTTATATTTATCAGTCTTTCTCTACTTTTTAATATTATTTATGGACTTTTTGACTGTTTACTATAATCAAGAGTTGTAAAAGAGAAAATTACTAACATATGCATGGCTGGCGCAACCATCTTTCCCAATGGCATGTTATTTAGTTATTTTATTCACTCCTTATGAATATAAATATATCATTTTTTTTTCTTTAATTTCCTAGTGAACAGTATCTAACACAATATCACACTCCACAATTTAGGTAAATACACTTTTGGATAGAAGTATCTAACACAATATTTATCACACTTTTGAATAGAATATAGGTAATTTAAGAATTTACCTAAAAATATGATGAGATAGAAGTATCTAACACAATATTTTTCACACTTTTGAATAGAAGATATGTAATTTAAGAATTTACCTAAAAATATGATGAGCATTCTTTTGTTCGATTGTAGCGTAAGTGTTGATAGAAAACCGAGTTGATAGAAAAACAAAATGTCTTTTGGTATAGGATGTTCTATTGAACCAAATACTCAAATCTCGTGTTGATAGAAAAACAAAATTTTCTGTTATAAATTTTAAGTATTAGGTTAGTATTTATAGATATTAAAAGAGATTTATTAAAATCTGATTAGAATAAGAATTATTAGTAGTCTAGACATGTTGAATAGCTATTTCCGTGTAAATTCTGACAGAGGAAGTTATGTTGCAACGAATTAACACTGGGGGACTAAAGTATATTAATATATCTTTTTAATATATTTAATTTAATAATTTATAACATGTATTTACATAATTGACCCTAATTAGTAATTAGTAATATAATTATTATGAGGATATTTTAGGCGATGAGCATCTTATATAATTCTCTTTTCGGAAGAGTCCTATTGAAATATAAACTTTTTATTGTATTTAATTTAATAATTTATAACATGTATTTACATAATTGTCCCTAACTAATAATTATTAATAGAACTATTAAGAGGGAATTTTAGGCGACTTCTCTTTTCGGAAGAGTCCTATTGAAATAAATACTTTTTAATGTATTTAATTTAATAATTTATAACATGTATTTACATAATTGTTCCTAACTAATAATTATTAATAGAACTATTATAAGAGGGTATTTTAGGCGATGAACATTTTGTAAGAAACTTATGTGCTTTTATAATATTTTTTGTTATAAATTTTAAGTATTAGGTTAGTATTTATAGTTATTAAAAGAGATTTATTAAAATCTGATTAGAATTAGAATTATTAGTAGTCTAGACACGTTGAGTAGGATTACGCTATAGTGTTTTATAATTTTTGGAAACCTTATCCAATTATATTTCTAATATACATAAATTTGATTATAATTAGAAGAATTAACCATAATTACAATTGAATATGTAATATGAGTAAAAAAACACACAAGAATTAGAAAAACCCTAGTGGACTATAACATCTGAAAAAAAATTATTAGGAAATTAAATGCTCTTATTTTTAAGTACATGAAACTGAAATTGAGAATAAAACCTTTCATGCACGAGGAATTAAAAATCTAATTTCTTTAGAATTAATGGTAATTAAAGAGTTATCAAAGGAATAGCTATTCCCGTCTAAATTCTGAAAGAGGAAGTTATGTTGCAACGAATTAACACCGGGGGACTAAAGTATATTAATATATCTTTTAATATATTTAATTTAACAATTTATAACATGTATTTATATAATTGGCCCTAAATAATAATTAGTAATATAATTATTATGAGGATATTTTAGACGATCAACATCTTTATATAATTCTCTTTTCGGAAGAGTCCTATTGAAATAAATACTTTTTAATGTATTTAATTTAATAATTTATAACATGTATTTACATAATTGTCCCTAACTAATAATTATTAATAGAACTATTAAGAGGGTAATTTAGGCGACTTCTTTTTTCGGAAGAGTCCTATTGAAATAAATATTTTTTAATGTATTTAATTTAATAATTTATAACATGTATTTACATAATTGTCCCTAACTAATAATTATTAATAGAACTATTAAGAGGGTATTTTTGGCAATGAACATTTTGTAAGAAATTTATGTGCTTTTATAATATAGAATAGATATAAACATAAAAAAAACTATTAAGCATGATAAGAGTATCGAGGAGTAAAAAATATAAGAAAAGAAAATTTTATAATACTATAAATATTAATTAAACTTATATCGATATATGTTTTATCGTTTTTATTTACTAAAAATTAATAATTAAGATAATGTGAGGAGGAATATTTTATTTTATTAGACTGCTTGACTTCATGTGTTCGGACGTCAAGAGTCAAGATCACTTATATTTATTTAAGTGAATTTTGTTTATGAACTTATTATTTTAACTAATTGAGTTAATTCAAAATAATAATAAATTTATATTTATTATTATGAATTAAATTAAATAATAACAAAATCCAAATTTCATATTAACTTATAATTGAGATTAATATCAATAGTCAATTTTATTTAGATCATTGATTAATAATGGTTTTCAATTTTTGGGTGTAAGTGTTAACAAAGGTCTGGAATAACTTGGGAAGCCCAAACCTGGAGTACTTGTGAATTTCTTTTTTCATCAACTTTAATTTTCTTTGGGCCCACAGAGTTTTAGTGACTCAATAGCTTGGGAAGCAAATTTTTTTTTTTTTTTTTACCCCCTCGTATTCATGGTTGGATGAAATAGGAGTCCAATTCACAGCTGCACGACACAAGTTCTCCAATTTGCTTTCAAACTTCTACCAAATTTAATTGACCTACAAGAATAGCAATAACTAACAAGAGCCCACTTGCATAAACAATTTAATTTTGGAATTTAATTGGCAACTACTCACGCCAACCCCAAGTAAATATTGGACGCAGAATTCCTAAACTGTAGCAAAAACTTAAAAGAGTCAATCTCAAATTCTCAATTATTCGGATTTTAGGTTTCTTGGACCTTTTCTCATGTACGGATGTACCCCACATGTAAACAGTAAATATATATGTCCTCGTTGTGGTCTAAATTTCGTTGAAGATAATAAATATATAGTTCACTGTTGATAGCTAGAGCTCCAAACTACAGAACAAGTTGTCCAATGGAGAAACTTTCTGTCATCATTGCTGTCTTAATGTTGTTGCTCAGTATCACAACAATTTCCTTTGCTGAAATTGTTTCACAAGAAGATGAAGAAGCCATTATTGCTTTCAAATCCACAATAACCTCAGACCCTTTTCAAATATTGTCCAAAAACTGGTCAGCCAATGCATCCATCTGCACCTGGATTAGTGTATCCTGCACCACCACCACCCCTCGACGAGTCACGGCCCTCAATTTCTCCGGTTTCGGTTTTCAGGCCACTCATCTCACTCCAAATCTCGGCAACTTGACATTCCTCGATTCATTAGACCTCAGCCACAACACCTTCATGGGCTTTATACCCCGCGAGCTCTCTAATCTGCGACGTTTGAGGATACTCAGATTGGCCAATAACTCTCTTGGTGGAGAAATTCCACGAGAAATTGGCAATCTTTCTTCACTCGAAATATTGAACTTGAGTTATAACCTTATTACAGGATCTATTCCTCGTGGGATCTTCGGCATGCCGAGGATCAAACAAATTGTTCTCATGTACAATAGTCTATCCGGTGTGCTACCAGATGATATGTGCAACAGTATTGCACAGCTTCGCGAGCTTCATCTCTCTGGTAATCAATTTAGTGGCCAAATTCCATTCAATATTTACAAGTGCAGCAAGTTGGAGGTGCTGTCGTTGTCGATTAATCATTTCAATGGGAGCATCCCAACTTCCATTGGCTCGTTGATAAAGCTTCAAAGCTTGCATCTAGGGGACAACAACTTCCATGGTATGTGTACTCCTTGTCATAACTTGAGCAGAAATTTGAAAGTCGACGAAGAAGTTTAGTTGAGCACTTGTGGCTGTTGCTTAATTCTATTCTGCCATGAGTGGCAACAACTAATTTCAAAAAGAGAAAATTATCAAAATCGTCCCGTAAAGTGAGCCACTTTTAGTTTTGGTCCCAACAGTTGCCAATGTCTCACTTTTGGTCCCATAAAGTGGCATTTGTCTTAATTTTGGTCCCATTGACCATTTTCCGTCCAAAATAACGGTTGACTGTTAAAAAAAAGTTACTTTTTACCCTATTTTCTTAAAAAAAGTTACTTTTTACTCCGTTAAAAAAATTACTTTTACTGTTAAAATACATTATATATATATAATATTATATTATACGTGTATAATATATATAAATATATATATATATTGTATTATATTATACGTGTATAATATATATATATATATATATACATACACATATATTATATGTATTATATGTATAATACGTATATTATATTATACATATTATACATATAATACACGTGCATATATATAATATGTATATTATATTGTACGTATTATACATATATATATATATTATATTATATATATACACGTATTATATATGTATGTATATGTACGTTACATGTATCATATATGGTTATATATATATATATATATATATATATATTGTACTATATTATATTATACGTGTTATACATATATATATATGTATATTGTATTATATATATATATATACTATATTATAAAATATTATATATACATATATTATATATATATACACGTATTATATATGTATGTATATATACATTACATGTATCATATATGTGTATAGATACATATAATATATACATTATATTAGACTATATTATATTATACGTATTATACATAAATATATTTATATTATATTATATATATATTATATATTATAAAATATTATATATACATATTATATATATATATATATATATATATATATATATATATATATATATATATATATATATATATATATACACGTATTATATATGTTTATATATGTATTATAATATATAATACATATATATTATATATTATATATAATATATATTATCTTTTATTTGGGGTGAAAATATACAATTTAAATAGTTTGGGGTAGTTTTGAAAATATAAAATAACCAAAAGGGCTAAAAAGTTACTTTTTTAACGGTCAACCGTTATTTTAGACGGAAAATGGTCAATGGGACCAAAATTAAGATAAAAGCCACTTTATGGGACCAAAAGTGAGACATTGGCAACTGTTGGGACCAAAATTAAAAGTGGCTCACTTTACGGGATGATTTTAATAATTTTCTCTTTCAAAAATATTTCTTCTCACATAAGAAAACGAAATTCTTTAATCAATTAAAGGAGAGCCGGGCTATAGTTATGGAAATGATGTTAAATCGCAAAAGTTGACTCGTGTAATTTGCTAGGACAATAAGAACATCAATAAGCACCACGTTGACCCTCTAATATTGCTTGCTGAGGTTGTTGTATTTGGCCTTTGAATTGATTTTTTTTGGAAATTGGTGGCTGGATTATAAAAAATGAAATTAATTTGTAAATATGGGTAAAAAAGACGAGGTAAAATTGCAAAAATCTCCCGGAAACTTTCACAACTATTTCCTTTTTTCAAATTTATCCTCTAATTTAAAATGTAATACAATTTTCGTCCAATCTGGACCCGAAATTAGCAAATCCTCAAATTGGTCCACGTATCTCTTATTCGGGTCAATTTGCTGATGTGTATATCTTACATGTCATAAAATTGGGGATTTTTCTAATTTTGCTTACATGTCTCGTTATACACCCATGTGTCAATTAAATTGCCTTTTTTAGAATTAGGAGGTGGAGAGTGCCATTTCTTTTTTTATAAAGGACTCTTCGCCAATTTCTAATATTACAGGGATGTAAAATGCATTTCTTCCAAATAAATCTTCCTAAAATTGAAAAGTTCATAAGCTAATCTTGAATATACCTTTTTCTTTTTTTTTTTACCCTTTCTTTTTTCTCTTTAAAAAGCATTGTTTTTTTCCAACACCTTTTCATTTGCATTGGTTTTAACTTTATTTTGTTTTCAAAAATCGAAAGTACATATTCTTGAATAGCCATCGGAAAAAAAACCAAAAAAAAACTCAAGAACACACAATGAAATCTTTGTGTTTCAGGTGGAATTCCATCAGAATTTGACAATCTTTCACATCTACAAATGCTCAGCATACGAGGCGCCTCTCTCACAGGGCAAATTCCAGCTTTTATCTTTAACATGTCTTCTCTGCGAATTTTAAATTTCTACAACAATAGTATGTCAGGAGACATTCCAGTTTCCAATGTTTGTCATAATCTTCCCAATCTGGAAGAGTTGTACCTTGATTCTAATCAACTATCCGGAAATATATTGGACAAAGTGTTGGACTGTAAACGCCTTCAGATTGTATCACTGTCTAGTAACAAATTCACAGGCAACATACCTAAACAAATTGGAAACCTCACCATGTTGAACTACCTATGGTTAGACTACAACAATTTCACAGGTGCGTTGACAATAAGCTGTAAGTGAATAGATTACAATAAGATTCTTGTTGTTATATATTTATATATATATATATATATATATATATAAAATCTCATTTTTCGTCCTCTAGTTATACCATTTTTTGATTTTGGTCCTGACTTTTTGACTTTTGTCACATTTAATCCCTTTTTTTTTTTTTTTTCTCAATTTTAGTTCTCTGTTGCCTACGTGGCACAAATTTGGGAATTTTTCTTAATTTTCCCTTCTCAATTTCTGGTTCATGATAATGTTGTTGCTGCAGCAGCAGTGTAGTGATACATATATACATACAAGCTCTCAATTTCTGGCTAGTTTTATTTTAAAAAACTGGGAAGAAGATAAAGTTGAGGAAAATAATAGAAAAAACTATAATAGTAGGACTTTCTTTTAAATAATGAAAGTAGTTAATTATGTGGCATTTTTTCAGCCATTAATAATTTACATAATATGTCAACTTAGATTTTGGAGGAAAAATTAAGAAAATTTCCCAAATTTGTGCCACATAGGCAACAGATGACTAAAATTGAGAAAAATCGAAACAAAAAGGATTGAATGTGATAAAAGTCAAAAGATGGGGACCAAAATCGAAAAATGACATAACTAGAGGACGAAAAATGAGATTTTCCCTCTTTCTCTATATATATTGTGATGGAATAAGGAAAAGTGCCCATGTAAATTTTCCAAGTGTTATTGCATTATAAATTAATAAACTTCATTCGACGTGAAAATCAATCTTGTCGTTTTTCAATTCTTTTAACATGTAAAAATTAAATCAAATTGGCAGGTGAATTGCCGAGTGAGCTTGGCAGCCTTAATCTTGTTGAGTTCATTGTCTCCATCAATGGGTTATCCGGTCTCATCCCTCCTTCCATCTTCAACATATCAACACTGGAAAACTTGGCCCTTACAGACAATCAGTTCTCAGGTCATCTTCCTTCAACATTTGGCCTTTCACTTCCCAACCTAAAGGGTTTTTATTTGGGTGGCAACAAACTCATTGGACTTATTCCAAGCTGCATCAACAATGCCACTAGTCTTACATTGTTAGATTTGTGTGGTAACTATTTTTCTGGCCCAGCACCCAACTTGGGCAACCTAAGATTCTTGCAGTTGGTTTCGATTGAAGGCAATAGATTAACACTACAATCTCAACACACGGAATCAGGCTTCCTCACTTCATTGGCAAATTGTCAAAATTTGGAGATAATAAAAATTTCTACAAATTTGATGGATGGTAAATTGCCCAACTCAATAGGGAACTTATCTGATTCTCTTCGTACTTTCTTAGCGTCTTCTTGCGGAATTAAAGGTCCTATCCCTTCTGAGATTGGCAACAAGACCAACTTGCAAGATTTAGCCCTTGACAACAATGAGTTTACAGGTGTTATCCCACCAACATTGGGAAATTTAAGAAAACTCGTACGTGTGTATCTTGGTTACAACAAGCTCGAAGGAGACATTCCTTTTGAAATTTGTCAGTTAAGCAATTTGGGGTACATCTACGCGAGCAGCAACGCGTTGTCTGGTGTGATTCCTAAATGCATTGGCGAACTCAAATCATTGAGAGAGTTTTACTTAGATCAGAACAAATTGGAATCTAATTTACCCTCCAGTTTGTACAGCCTTAGTGATCTCCAGGTCTTAAACTTGTCCTCAAACAGATTAAATGGCACTCTCTCATCTGAGATTGGAAACTTTAGGGCTATAGGACGAATGGACTTATCTTGGAATCAGTTCACAGGGAATGTCCCGAGTTCTATCGACAAGGCAAATTCATTGGTTTTGCTATCTTTGGCACACAATAAATTTCAAGGGTTAATTCCAACGTCCTTGGGAAAATTAAGAGGTTTAGAATCATTGGATCTTTCCTTTGATAATTTTTCAGGAAATATCCCGAAGTCTTTGGAGGAACTCTCTGGTCTTAAATACTTTAATGTTTCTTACAACAGGCTTGAAGGACCGATTCCTATGGGAGGAAAATTTTCAAACTTTGCAGCTCAGTCTTTTTCATACAACTCTGGTCTATGTGGTCCGGCCCGTCTCCAAGTTTCACCTTGTAGTGAAGCCCATACCAAAACAAGTGTTTTCAAGTCTGTTGAGAAATACATTATAACACCTATTTGTGTTGTTGTAACAACCTTGTTTACTGTTTTCCTAGTTCTTCTAGTGAGAAGAAGAAAAAAGAGTAACGTAAAGGGACCCGCAAGCCAAATGTCATCACATCCTTGGGGAGAAAGTTCTTACTTTGAACTCCAACGAGTGACAAATGGATTCAGCGAGAGCAACATTCTTGGAAGTGGGAGCTTCGGTTCGGTATTCATTGGAACATTGTCTGACGGGCTAACGGTTGCAGTAAAAGTTTTCAATCTACAATCAGAAAATGTGAGCCAAAGCTTTGAGAGAGAAACACAAGTACTAGGAGCAATAAGGCATAGGAATTTGATCAAGATACTTGGATGTTGTAGTAATCTAGATTTCAAGGCTTTGGTTTTGGAGTATATGCCTAATGGGAGCTTGGAGAAGTGGCTTTATTCGCATAATCTTTTCTTGGATTTGTTGCAGAGATTAAACATTATGATAGACGTCGCGTTGGCCTTGGAATATCTTCATAAGGAATACACGTTTCCTATTGTTCATTGTGACTTGAAGCCTAGTAACGTGTTGCTGGATGAAGATATGACTGCTCACGTCGGTGATTTTGGCATGGCTAAACTATTCGGCAAAGGGGAGTTGATGGTGCAAACACGAACCTTAGCAACGATCGGTTACATGGCACCGGGTAATGATCTAATTTGTTACCTTTTCAAACCCCATTTTGATTTCATTGATTTAAGTCATAGAAATCTTTTGTTTGTTCAGTTTTCAGAGCTTTTAGTTCTCTTCATTGAATTGTTAGCAGTATTTATGAAGTTTCATTTGCAAGCTTTTCAAACTTCAACCACCAAATGTCTCAGAAATGATCTCTCAAATGTTGCATCTAAATAGACTTTAAAGCTCTTTCAAACTCCCCCATAGTTTATGGCTTTTGCAAATTGTAGCTCATGATGTGCTTAGTCATCGTTTAATCCATGCACACAGAATATGGAGGTGAAGGCATTATATCAACCAGCTGCGACGTATACAGTTTCGGTGTGATGCTGCTCGAAACTTTCACTCGAAAGAAGCCGACAGATGACATGTTTGGGGAGGACATGAGCCTCATGAGCTATGTTAGCCTTTCATTGCAAGAAAACAATATAACTCGAGTTGTGGACAACAATTTGCTGGTAAGAGAGGAAGGCAATTTCTCAGCTAAAGAGCAATGTTTGTCATCTGTTCTGCATGTTGCCATCGAGTGTTTGGCCTTTTCGCCTTCGGAGAGAATTGGCATAAGTGAAGCTGCGGCAAAACTGGAAAGGATTAGAACTTTGTTTCTTCCAAAATAATAAGTTTGCAGAAAAGGAAGTCTTGAACAGAGATATATGTAAGTTGTTATGGCTTTGTATGCATAGTAAAGACTATATGGCTTCCTTGCGTTGTATTGTAGTTATATTTTCAAACTGCTTTTTAGAGATGTCGTCTATTACTGAAGACTTTTCGAGTCGTCGTTGTCATGGTTTACCCTTGGTAACATGTTGGGTGTCATATGTAAATTGTAATATCTTTATTAGTTGTACCATGTGATGTGATATTTAATATGGATTCCGTTTAACTTATTTTAATAGGTATATTGCTTTTCTACGTGTTAATTAATTGCAAGCTAAAGTGGTATATTTACATCATAAAATGAATGAATAATTTAAGAGAGAAACATAGTGCATATGGAAAGGGAGTTAACGGATTAAAAATTCTGACAATGTATCGACTGTTGCAACTAATGTAAATACTTGAATAAGCATTTCTCTCCAACCTACAATAACAAATGCAGTTCGTGACCACCACAAAACACAAGTGAAAACATGACATTATTTCTGCATACACCTATTCTACGCCCCACCAAATAGTTACTCTACTTCTTCAACTTGAACAAATACCGGTGGTTAATCATAACGATGGCCTGCATCATTCACATCATTCTGTTTTCCGTTCAAGATTTACTCTGTTTCATAATCAATTGAAGATTTTCTAGTTTCTACGATGAAGTTGATATCAATCAGCATACCCGAGACAACCACTTCCATCTCCTCTCTTGGATATGGGTGCGTAGTTCGAACCTGGTTTTTTCCTTTGTGAAGCAACTTCAGCATTTTTACTGGTGATGGATAGGGTCGTTGTTGGAAAAGAGGGCCCTCCCATTTTGAAGTTCCCAAGCATTAAACACTGTTAGAACATCAAGAATACTGCTAAATGAATGATGGGATGAAACTGGTTTTAAGGATATGCCGAAACTGCTTCTCAAAAAGTACATATGTATTACCAGGGGTTTGCAAAAACTTCCTGTCAGTGGTATCGGCTGCTCTTCGTTGTACTCCTTTAAGGCCTACAACCCTGTAATATAAGCAGTGATTTATTAACTTAGCAGGATCTACTAATCCTACTGAAATATGTTCAAACTTGAATTTTCACTCGAGTAGTGAGACTATGTGTCACACCAACCAGCACGAGGAGCATCGGAGTAGGAACTTGGATCCATGGGGTCCAGTTCATCATCTTCACTATATGCACGCTTCTTACTGTCCTTTTTATAGCCTTTCCCAAGCGGGGGTTTCACATTAGACCTGCACACCATGGTCCACCAAATTACAAACCACTTCGTCAATGACCGATTTTATATTGTGATATTTAAAAATTTAAAAAAATAATAATAAATTCTGTTTTTATCATCGCATGTTCCCCTTGAAGACACTTTTCGAGTAATGATGCTAAGAATTTACCTTATTGCCTTATTCCATAGATAATTTCGACACAACCTATTTCCTTTTAAAAAAGACATCAAGTGCAATTAAATGAGGAAATAATATATCACCTGGGTTTGGAAGACATTTTCTCTGAGTCTCCATGATTTCCAGCAGCATCAGTGGCATGGTTATAGCTTTCAGCATAGGCTGATAAGTATTGGCTTTGTCGAAGATTGTGAAGTCTGCATAGAACAACATATAGGAAAGAGATAAACATACCGGGTGCAGTGATTGCATAGAACAACATATAGGACCGATTTTATTGTGATACACAAAAAGGAAGAAAAAAAAAAAAAAAAAACTCTGTTTCTATAACCACTTGTTCCCCTTGACAACAAGTTCCGAGTTAAGATGCTACAATTTACCTTATTGCCTGATTGTCACTTATACAAAAAATTATAACCAATTCAGGTAACTTCCAATAACATAATATTTTTAATCAACCTTTTAAGTATCACAACAGCATGTAAAGCTCTTCAATCTTTGCAAACATATAGACATTTCATCTGTAGTTTTTCCCCACTGATTTATCCCTAAACTTGTATTATAATAAAATACAGCACCATTTTCAGGGTCCCTTGTTTCAATAACCAGGATTTAATTTGAAAATCAATATTCATATACAAAACAACTAATTCTGAGAAGGATTAAACAAAACAACAATGAAGCAACCAGCTCACATTTTCTGGCACTGAAGACTTCTCTTCAATTTGACTCCCTTTCAGGAGGATACCTCTTGCTTTCAACTTTTGCTTGAGATATTCGGGTAAGTCTTTACCCATGTTTGTTGTCCAGACTCACCATTAACCTCATCGTCATTTTGGCTTCTTTTCTGGCTATCACGGTCCCTCTCCTCTGAACTCTGAAGATTCGGAAAAATCATGTCAATCAATGCTATTTGAATAATCCAAAGAAGGTAAATATTCTTACCAATGGTTTGTTTATGGTGAAGTGGAGAACAAGCACCACCTCCAGGCACATCATATCAATTTCCAATTTCCGAATTGCCTAGCAGAGAAAATGGGGGATAAGAGATGGTTAAAGTATTGATCATCATCATATGAGCAGTTATACTACTGGTTATTTAACTGTGCAACCCACCAGAACTAAATCAGGTTTGGATTTTCTATTTATTCTCTTCCAAACTCATTGGCTGCCATTTTTAAGTCAGGTTGGGTGAACTAAATCAGGTTCAGCAGATGAAATTTTTAGGTTTTGGAAAGAAATAAAGGAATTTGAATTATGAATTTGGGATCTTGAAAAGGCGCAATTTTCAATTTTTTATTTTTCGAAAAGATATCAAAACGACGTAGTTTTGACGTATTATTTATTACTGTACTAGTTACGTAGTAAAAAAGTGTCTTGTTTCTTAATTATATAATATGGACAATAAATTATAATAAATAACTAACTTTTACTATGTTCAAATATTCCTAGTGAAGTCATTTTTCTTGTATTGTCCCCAACATGCCTATTGTCAAACTTTTAAGGACATCAATACCTACCACAACAAGCGGAATAGATGGAAGGCCATCTTAAATGGAGATTACTTCAGCAGTCCATGCGTTTTAATTTCAATTTTTGCTGCTTCTGTAGTACTATTCTCACCATCATTCAAGCCGTGTGCTCTATACTAGAGGTTGTTTAGACATAACTAGGAACTGCACGCCAGGAAATATTGTAGTTGTTATTAACTTACTGTTAGGACCGCGCGCCCCTTCACCCCAACTCCGCATTAGTATGATATTGTCCGCTTTGGACCAAACCCACACGGATTTGTTTTTGGACATCTCCCAAAAGGCCTCATACTAATGGAGTTAGGTGAATACTTATATATTGGACAAACTTTCGCCAATCTTCCGATGTGGGATGGGTTTGCTACCCAACAATCCTCCCCTCAAACCAAGACCACACCATTTGTGACCTCCCCTTTAGGGTCAATCCATTTGATCCGCCAACCATCTTGCACCGCCGCTACACACCTTTGCGGGACACGCCGCCTGACCTCCTTAATGTCAAGGGGACTTTCAACACAAGGCATCAATCGCAGATCTCCAATTGCTAGGTCACATCACCTGACCTGCCAAACATAGGTCACTTCACCTGCCAAACATCTTGTACCGCCTTCACACCAAACGGGACCCGCTGCCTGACCAACACTTGCCACGAAGACTTTCGACACAAAACACCCCTGCAGGTCTCTGGTCTTGTTACTCCGGGAATTCCTCATAAAACGCAATCCACCACTCTGATAAGCCTGAACCTGGGCTCTGATACCACTTGTTAGGACCGCGCGCCCCTTCACCCCAACTCCGCATTACTATGATATTGTCCACTTTGGACCAAGCCCGCACGGATTTGTTTTTGGGCATCTCTCAAAAGGCCTCATACTAATGGAGTTAGGTGAATACTTATATATTGGACAAACTTTCGCCAATCTTCCGATGTGGGATGGGTTTGCTACCCGACATTTACTGTTTTCAAAATTTATGCACTTCATTTTTTTGTATTCTATTATTGAAGCAATCTGCTTATAGAAGTTTGGGTTTATTTGGAATAATCTGTTAGAGGCCAGTTAGGTCCAAATACAAAAAAGAAACCTTTAAACCTTGAATTGAAAAACAATTTGAAGTTCATACAATGCTAAGATATCTCTGTTACAGTCAGTTAAGGAAATTGTCTATGCCTGCGTATATTTTCACATATTGATATTGCGTACTAGAAATAATTTTTAGGGGTAAAATTTTTTACCATCCGAACTATGCCCATTTTTACATTTTGCCATCTGAACTTATTTTCGTTGCAAACCGTTATCCCATCTACACGATTTTTACAAAACCACCATCCCACTTATAAAATTTTTACAAACCGTCATCTTATCTATATGATTTTTACAAAACCGTCATCTCCATCTAATTTTAAGTGGTTTTCAATGTCTGAATACCCCACCCGTGATGTGCATGTGTTTTTAATAAGAATAAATTAATCTTTCCATTATATTAGTAATTATCTAACAAATTAGGGTTCTATAATTGGGAATTAGGGGTGAAAATCTCTTAAATTTTATTCTCTCAAGATAGTCAAACGCAATAATTCTTAAGATTTTTGAAATTATTTGATTCATCCGCATTTTTCATGTTAAAACTATTTGATACATCCATATATTTTTAAAACAATTTAATCCCTTATTCTACTCTTTTCATTCTTTTTGCATTCCTCTTCATTTTTTTTTCTCAAGAAGGAGGTATTTTTGATCTCTCAGAGTTTTCCCCCAACCCATGAAGGACTAATCTTGCGAGGTAGCTGAAGGCGCTTATTGCGGGGACCTCTCCCAGCGTAGTTTTTAAAATCCACAAGGTTCGAACCCGAGACCTTGCTTAAGTGAACTCAAACCCCTATCCACTTGAGCCAACTGCCCGTTGGTTCAAGGAGGAGGTATTAATACATAAGAAATGATTTTATTTATTATCTATGTTTATTAATTTATTATATCCATAATTGATTAGGGAGAATTTGATGACGTGAAAGATTATGGACCAAAGTTTGCATAGGTGAAATAGAAACTTTCCAAATTAGAATGTATACAATAAGATAATTTCTTTCTTAACAAGTGAAATAAAAATTTTCGAACTAGAATGTACCAATAAGATAATTTCTTTCTTAAAATTTTAATGTATCCAATCAACTAATTTGTAATCACATATATCTTTTTCAACACATTATCTCATAATCAAGTGATCAGAAAATAAGAGTTGAGATTGCCTTCAATTATATTAAAACTTTAAAAAATGACCGGAATAATGAAAAAACTAATTTACTTTTATTAAAAACATGTGTACATTGCCTATGGAGTATTTAGACACCTGAAAACCACTTAAAATCCGTAAAACCACTCAAATTTTGATGGAGATGGCGGTTTGTAAATATCACATAGATAGGATGGTGGCTTACAATGAAAATAAGTTCGGATAGTAAAGTGTAAAAATGGACATAGTTCGGATGCCAAAAAATATTTATCCCACTAATTTTTAAGTGCCCATCATGTCATGCGTTTATAAGAAGTTTGGGGACTCGAAAACGATCACTTGGGCAACTTGGTGATGGACTGCCAATTTTTTTCTTAATACAAAAATGAGTGAAAACGCGTTTGCTGATGCATTGACATACTGACATGAACATCATGTGCAGATTACTTGAGAATCCTGATAGAGAGATGGAGCTTTTATTGGTTGACGGATCATATTTGCGGTAGTTAGAGCGTTGTTATTTGGTAGGCTTTGAAAAAACAAAATCATGTCTTGCACAATTGCCTAAAGATTCTTTATATTAAGGTCTACAAATTGATATTTATCTAGTTGTCAAGTTTATTAAAAATAATTCTAGAGACATACCTTAAATATTAATTTAAATGTAACTTGTAACTTTGAATTAGCTATTCCTTTGTTATATTAATCGAACGTCCCCAACATAATACAATCGATCAATCTAATTTATATGACCATTTAAATGCAGTAACGTGCCCGAAGTCCCAACTATATTTAATTTGTCATGTAGCACCCTTGATTTCCTTGTACGTGCCCAAATTCCTATCAAGATTTACCGTAATGGCGTAATCCGACTTGTGCTCATATTATCAACTTAATTCGTTGTTCTTAACTGACGCGTCACATTTATGAAATTTTAGATGATCTTTTACCTACTATCTTAAATAATGTAATGGTGCAAACTTTGAAATATGAATGGAAGTATCCAGCAATAAATAGTACTGCTTAACTTGATCTCACCAGACACCAGTGAGTACTTTGAATTAGTGGTTGATAGTTTATTTTAATCACATATATAATTGTCAAGCACAACTCGTAGTTGAATTCATTAACCTAATTTCAAGTCACATAATAATTTTAATTGCAAGTTGCTTTCTCCTTCCCTCAGGGCTAAGGTTGGCTCATTAATTAGGATGCTATGAAATTGTCTTATAAATAGAACTGAGTGATTATCCTGGAAATAACTATCAGTCTGGTCTTCTTATTATAAATTGACTAGCAGGTTTAGAAAGAGAGGAAAGTGAAAATAAGGTCCTCATTTGTGGAAGTCTGCTCCTGTGAGTAAATTCTAATTTTGCTGCTTCACTTCTTAATCAGTTGTTTAGTTTCTTTAAAGTTTGCTCTCAACATCTTTAATTGTTGGCCGGATTACCTTATATACATGCATGTATGTATTGATTGTTATTTATTTTTTGGTATCAGTTATGTATTTTTTTATGTAAGTATTTAATTAATAGAATTGTGGGCAAATGGGAAACTTGCTTGCAGATTCTATTTTGGAATGCTTCGAATTATAAGCTTTATCCATTTCAAGGCCGTCAGTTATTGATATGTTCATCTTTCCTTTTGGGAATAAAATCACTTAAATTGAGCGATTGGTTGGGATACAAAGAATATATATATATATTTTTATAAACACAAACCCCAAGTGACTAAAGGGATTCAAACTCAAAGCTTTGCATCAGAAAAAAAAATTCTTTAACACTACTTGAATCAATCCCCGTCGACAGAAATACCAAGAATCATTTGGATAGCTAATTTTCGTAATATTTTTTAAGCAACATGCATGAATCGCATGGGAGCTGTAAATCGGCCAGAAAAAATAACAAGTCCAAATATTGTGTAATAATAAATGACTAATTGAGGTCATATAGAGGATTAAATGTGTAATTTGAACTAAATATATATGATAGACTAGTTAGAAACATATAGGACAAAATTTATTAATCTGGAACTTACGGGCCGTGTACAAAGTTAGATAGGAACATGCTTATAGAATCAGAAGTAAAATTTTACCGACTCCTACCTTTATCGTATCTCTACAATTACTTTCAAAAAGAGATTTCTTTTAAAATAACTTTTCTATGAGTCTCATCTCTGTCTCTCTTTTGATGTAATTTGATATATAGTTTTTTTTTTTTTTTTTTTTTTTTTTTTTTAACACACACCAAGTGGTCAAGGTAATTCGAATCCGATATATAGACAATTTTGTTTGTTTTTTAATTATCGGGAAGAGACTTGCAATCCTCTTTAACGCTTTTATTCTAGTTATTTAATGTTTTACCCTTTTAGTCATTTTTACTCCTTAATAACTTTAATGTAATGCCAGGTATATGTTGTTCTCTTGATACTTCTGTTTTTGATAACTAATCATGTCTTGTCCTTCTAGCTAGATGTCTTATTTCCTGAAACCCTCTCAAGTTATCTTAATTTAATTATTAGAATTTGATTATTTGTTATTTAGTGGGTATTGCAATTAAAATATTATAGCATAAGTATAATTCTACTACATGACTTGAGAAATTATATTTATTTTCCTTGATAATTTATATATAAATAAATATATATATATAAACTGTCTGACAAACACAAAAAAGATATAATCTGGTTATTGTTATCAATAGTGTAAATATATTAACTAATTTTGCAGATGATTACTAATTTTTTAAATATTAATAACTTTCTCAAAACTCCTGTGCTTAATTTACGCTAATTTTAAATTTTTTTTTTTTGGTCCTACTAATTTTAATTTTATTGGTTGAATACTTTACTAATTAATAGACTTTTTAGCTAGTGTTTTATATAGTTTTTTTTTTGTTTTTTTGTTTTTGTTGGGGTGGGGGGTGGGGGGTGGGGGGGGGGGGGGGTCTACTTATAAGAATGAAGATTATTAACATGATATAAAAGTCTATCAATTCTGATACAATATTAGGGATATATATTTACATCTGACTATCCTACATTTAAACTTAATTAAGACATCATTATCGGAAAAATATATTTTAGTCCCTATAAATCTTGTTTGATCTGAGATCACTTAACGAAATTTGTAAAAGTACACTTACACCCCTAACGGTTTTATGAATGGTACATTGAATATATGACCAAAGTTACAAAATCATCCTTAAAGTTTACAAATATAAACAACACGGTCCCTACAAATTATGAATTAAAAACAAATCAGGTGTATTTTTGGAATGACATAACGGACCCTAGGGACCACAAATAGTACTCAAAGTTAGAGAATAAAATTTAATTTTCTAATAATGATGGATTGCATTGTAAGCCTAAATATAGGGTAGTCAAATGTAAATTTCCCTTAATATTTACTTAGTTGTCCTTAAAAATAACTTGAGATAATAATTTTCTGCCATCTGAACTATGATCCATTTTGCAATTCACCATCTAAATTATTTCGATCCCAATACCACCATACAAACTATTATTTCTTGACAAACCACCATCCCAACTTATTTTTCAGTGGTTTTGACAAATTTTCAGCGGTTTTGGCTGTTTTTTCAGTGGTTTTGACTATTTTAACACATGTAAATATGCCCCTCTTTGTTATTTTTCCATGAATTTACTCTTGGTGTTCTTGCATCATATCACATGTGTGATATTTTTTAGTCAAAACCGCTGAAAAACAGTCAAAACCACTAAAAAAAATAAGTTGGGATGGTGGTTTGTCAAGAAATAATAGTTTGTATGGTGGTATTGATAGGAAAGGGATACACCAAAACCGAGTGTACGCAGCGGAAATTAAAACTCCTTTCCAAATGCCCAATAACCAATCAACCAAGTATGCCCAAGGATAGAAAAATAATCAACCTAACAAAACACGAATAAAGAGACACGAGAATTTTAACCTGGAAAACCCCTTCAAAACGAAGAGTAAAAACCACGAGGCCTACGAGACCTAAAAATAAATCCACTATAATACGAGGCAAAATTACAGCGGTTCAAACACCAATATATCTAACTCCAAACACGAACCAAACACCGATTCGATAAAAAACGAACTAGAACACAAAAGGAGAAAAAGACACCAAATTAAGTCGAAAATCGCGTCACTGTTCACGCCCAGAAAAACCCGACTTACAGTGCTCCAAATCTGATCTCCACCGTTCACTTTCAAGTTCGATGAGTTAGAAACCTGCTGTCCGAAAATCAGCTCGATCGGACCACAAATGACCTCCCGATCGTCCGCGAGAAGATTCTGCCGCCCCCCAAAAACTGGGCAAAACTGTGCAGATTATTTCCCCAAAACTTGCGCCTAAAAGTTGCTGATACTTCATGCCTCTCTTTTTGGTGAACAGAGCTGCTGATATATATAGTGCTTTATTCAATTTCCCCAAAGGATAATGAATCCTATTCAATTAAGAAATAGGTTTTATAATGGGCTTTGATTTCAATATTAATTGGGCCAACAAAGATGTGGGCTGGACCCAACAAATCTCCCCCTCCAGCCCAAGTCGAGGAAGGAGACAAACCACCATTTAATTATTCAAACTTGAGACCGGCCATCCCGGCACAAAGCTCAAGTTTCTCATGACTCACCACCTTTGTCAACGTATCAGCACCACGATGAGTTCGTACCTTCATTGGTTTACAAACATCTGAGTGTACCAGTTCAAGAAGCTCAGTTTTTCTTGAAGGGGGATGACTCTTGAATGAAACCCGTTTCTGCTTCCCAGCCAAACAGTGAACACATCTTTCTAACTTTGTATCTTTCAGCCCTGACAACAAATTCTTCTTGGCCAAACAATCGAGCCCCTTTTCACTAATGTGACTAAGTCTCTTGTGCCAAAGCTCTGACAAGTTGTCACTCTCTACTGCATTAACCAAGTTCACACAAATAGAAGCCTTCATCTTATATAAATTATGGAATTTATCACCTCGAGCCACAATTAGATTCCCTTTTGTGAGTTTCCACTGACCATTACCAAAGAAATTGCAATAGCCATCATCATCGAGCCTTCCTGCTGAAATCAGGTGCAAACGAACATTAGGTGCATGTCTAACCTCATGAAGCACCAAACTCGACCCACTGTTGGTTTTCAAACAAACAGTCCCAATGCCTACTACCGGTACCACCGTATCATTCCCCATCTTCAAAACTCCAAAATCACCAGAAGTATAAGAAGTGAAAAAAATCTTTCCTTGATGTTACATGAAATGAGGCACCACTGTCAATAACCCAACTGGAATCATCACTGGCTACGACAACTACATTGTCATCATATGCAAGAATAAGATCATCATTGGAAGTAGCAGTAGCAACACGATCATTCTTATCCTGGTCTCTCTTATCGTGCCCATCACGATTGCCTCTACGCTCTTTCTTCAATTTAAAACAATATTTCTTGATATGACCAGGTTCACCACAATGATCACACTTAAATTCTTTCCATCCTGACCTTGACTTGCTTCGACTTTTGCTTCTACCTTTATTATTATATTTATGTTGGTTTCTCCCCCTATTCTCTGAAACCAACAACTCGGGTTGAGACGAATGCTGAGTTTTTCGTCTCATCTCTTCATTCAAAACACTACTCTTCACAAGCTCAATGGTTATACCACCATCAGACGAAGAGTTAACAAGTGAAACACGAAAAGTTTCCCAAGAATCAGGCAAAGTGGCAAGAATCCAAAGTCCGATAATTTCATCATCAAATTTAATGCCCATACCTGTCAACTGATCAAGAACGCCTTGAAACTCATTCAAATGATCAGCAATAGAAGTTCCTTCTTTGTATTTCAACTGCATCATCTTCTTAAGCAAAAACAACTTATTGTTTCCCGTCTTCGATGCATACAAATTCTGCAACTTCTCCCACAAACTTCTCGCATGTGTCTCGTGTTGAATATGGTTGTAAACATTCTCCTCAACAAATTGTCTGATAAACCCACAAACTTGTTTGTGCTCAAAATCCCATTCTTCATCGGTTTTAGACACGGGCTTTTCAGTTGCAAAAACAGGCAAGTGCAAAGATTTAACAAAGAGGAGATCCTTCATCTTATTACTCCATAGATGATAATTTAATCCATTTAAAGTTATCATCCTACTTGTACTCATCTCCATGGTCACACCGGCAAAAGAACCAATACGGCTCTTGATACCACTTGTTGGGACCGCGCGCACGTTCACCCCAACTCCACATTAGTATGATATTGTCCGCTTTGGGCCAAGCCCGCACGGATTTATTTTTGGGCATATCCCAAAAGGCCTCATTCTAATGGAGTTAGATGAACACTTATATATTGGACAAACTTCTGCCAATCTTCCGATGTGGGATGGGTTTGCTACCTAACAGGTATTGGGGTCTATATAATTTAGATGGTGAATTGCAAAACGGATCATAATTCGGATGACAAAAAATCATTATCTCAAATAACTTTATCGTATAGATATATATTTGTAATAACTTCAATAAATATATATATTCAATTATTAAAACGTTACTTTCTGCTGTTGAGATATTAGCTTAAAAGATGGTAACCAATAATGAGATGAAGCCTCAGTTTTTGTTGCTGACGCTATATATATGTTCGTGGTGGGATGCAGTATTTCTATTTGCTATGGAAATTACTTATTTTAAATCCAACTTACACGTTTTGTGAAATTTCAGCAAATACACTCGCAAAATGGATGAGACCGATTTAATTAATAGCATAAATCATGAACTCTCTCAGCTCCATAATACAGAACCACAAGGTTTCATCCATAGAGTAGTCGAGCCCTTGCGTAGTGTCAATACCGAGGCTTACGAACCAGATATTTTAGCAATTGGTCCTTATCATCACGGTAAAGATAAATACAAAATGATGGAGGAGCACAAGCTGCGCTATCTGCGATGGATTCTCAACCGTAAGGGGGAGACTACTGCCGAGAGATACATCTCAGTGGTTTCAGAATTGGAAGAAAAGGCACGGAGTTGTTACCTCGAACCTGTAGACCTTAATCGAGACTACTTTATCAAAATGTTGGTACTCGACGGTTGCTTCATCATTGAACTAGCACTAAAGTTTGACAATCCAGACTATAGGTACTCGAATGATCCAATCTTCACAGTGGAGTTGATCTGCTGGTCCTTGACAAGGGATCTGATATTGTTTGAGAATCAAATTCCTTTCTTTATTTTGTGCAAATTGTTTGACCTGATTGAGGGGCCAAACCAATATGACAGGTTGATTAAGATACTCGTAAGTTTCTGCTGGCGGCTTTTCCGCGACAAATATTACTTCAGAACAAAGAATAGAAGTCCATTATCTGATGTAAAGCATTTCCTTCATCTGATATATCGTTGGTGGGTTCCTGAATCATTTGATGGTGCTATTGATCTCAATAAAGACTACCCGATTCCCATGAACAGCGAGTCCAGATTTATTCCTTCTGCTGTTGAGCTTAAAGATGCTAATGTAAAGTTCAAGAAAAGGGAACCATGTGATTCTTTGTTTGAGGTAAAATTTGAAAATGGGACATTGCTCATCCCACCTTTGATCGTATTCGACCAAACAGAGCTTATATTAAGGAACCTTAATGCTTACGAGCAATATTTTCGACCTGATGGAAACAACCATGTTCAAGCGTATTTGTACTTCATGGATCTCCTCATTAATTCTTCAAAAGATGTTGACGTTCTCACCAAATGTGGGATTATTGATAATGCGGTGGGAGATAATGAAGTGATTGCCAGTATGTTTAACAAGCTTATGAGCTCGGTTGTAGTTTCCCCCAAACACGCCTATGGTAAAACCTTTATGGACATTAATACCTACCGCAACAAGCGTAGGAATAGATGGACGGCCGTCTTAAATCGATATTATTTAAGCAGTCCCTGGGGCTTTATTTCAATTTTTGCTGCTTTTGTACTACTTATTCTCACCATCATTCAAGCCGTGTGCTCTATACTACAGGTTGTTTAGACATAACTAGGAATTGTAAGTCTTGAAATATTGTCGTTGGACGTTGGTTATCAACTTACTGTTCCCAAATTTTATGTGTTTCATTTTTATGTTTTCTATTATTGGAAGCAATCTGCTTATAAAAGTTTGGGATAATTTGGAGCAATCTCTTGAGGTTAGGTCCAAATTTTAAAAAACAATCCATCAAATCTTGAACAATGATGATGGATCACTAGAAATACTTAGTTTCGCATGTTTTATAAGTGAGTTTTGAGTATTTTTCTGGTAATTTGATATAGGGAAATTTACATTTGATTATCTTTTATTTAGGCTTAATTAATTACAACACAATCCATCTAAATCGAGAAATTATATTTTAGTTCATATAAATTTTATTTGGTCTGAGGTCTCTAACAGATTTTATTAAAGTGCACTTATGTCTTTGATGGTTTGTGTAAGTGTTACATTGAATATATGACTAAAATTACAAAATCATCCCTAAAATTTACAAATATAAACAAAACTACTCCTATAAATTATGAATTTAACAACTCAGACCCTAGAGTTACAAATCAATTAAAAAAATCGATGATATTTTTGGGATAATATAACGGAACCCGTTACATCAAAGACGACAAACAGTTCTCGAAAATTAGGGACTAAAATATAATTTATAGATGTAGATGAACTGCATTGTAATTGGGCCTAAACGCAAGGCAATTGATATAAAATTTCATATTATTGGTATTCGATCCGGATATTTTGATATTTTGCAAGAATAAAAAATTTAAGATATCAAAAGCATGGAAAAGAGGGTTTCTTTGAAATTATTATGAGCTAATACTGTTAGTTAGCCTCATTATTATGCTGTTATAGTGAGCTTAGTTGATAAGCTGAATTAGTTAGTCTGTTGGTCTAGATGAGTGACACGTGTATGGACTAGATCTTACCTGCATATTTATAGACTTGTATATAAACCAATTTGTACAGTTGTTGATTCAGTTGAATGAAGATATTTTCCCAAATTGCTTTATTCTCAGATTATAACATGGTATCAGCAGAATATTTCTCTCTCTGATTTTTCCGGCGGAGATTCTTCTTCTCCGATCGTCTTTTCCGGTATTTTTTTTTTTTCCGGCTTTGATTTACTGTTTCCGCTGTGATTTTCACCTTGTGGTTTGTTCTATTTTCCGATTTTTGCCATGAATTCCGATGATTCATCTTCGTTTTCCACTGATGATCCTTTCTACCTTCCTCCTTCGGAACATTTGGATTCATTTCTGGTTTCGCATCAATTGACTGGCGACAATTACTCCACCTGGAGTCGTTCGATGCTCATCGCGCTTTCCGCCAAAAATAAACAGGCCTTTGTTGATGGTTCACTTACTCTCCGACACCGCATGATTCTGAAGCTCGCCGGAAAGCTTGGATCCGCAACAATCATGTTGTGATCTCGTGGATTTTGCATTCCGTCTCCAAAGAGATTGTTTCCTCCATTCTATTTTCAGACATTGCTCGCGATATTTGGCTCGATTTGAAGGATCGCTTTCAGCAGTCTAATGGTCCTCGGATCTTCCAACTGCGCCAGGCTCTACTCTCCACACGTCGGGACAATCAATCTGTGAGTGTTTACTTTACCAAAATGAAGATGCTCTGGGAAGAGCTCTCGAATTTTCGCCCAGTTTGTTCCTGTAATCACTGTACTTGTGATGGTGTACGAGATTTAGGCCTTTATTATTAGTCCGAATATGTTATGGCTTTTTTGATGGGACTTAATGACTCATTTGCTGCTGTTAGAAGTCAGATTCTAATGATGGAACCTCTCCCTACTATGAGCAAGGTTTTTTCTTTGTTGAGTCAGGAGGAACGCCAGTGTAATCTACACATTGCAGCTCCTTCTTCTTCGTCTTCGCCGCTGGCTTTTGCGGCTAGAACTGGCCCTGGTATGGTCTCTAGATTTCCTCCTTCCTATGGCAGAGGTTCAGGTAATGGCCATGGCTATGGCAGGGGTAAAGCCAAGCTTGAATGCACACATTGTAGGGGCATTATCATACTATTGATAGGTGTTATCAAATATATGTCTATCCCCCGGGTTATTTCTCTGGTAACAAGCCTAAGCTACCTGCTTCTTCATCGATCCATCATCCTTCTTCTTCACCGTCTATGGTGAATCATGTGGAGACAGCTTCCATCTCTGTTCCTACTTGTTCTAGTTCTTCTACTGCCACTAATTTCTTACATTCTCTTTATGATCAGCAATATCAGCAGTTGTTATCCATGCTTTCTTCACAGATGCAAACTGCTGCTCATGTTTCTACAACTGATACTGCTGCTTTGTCAGTCACCAACACAGGTATATTGCTATCTGCATATTCCTCTCTTGATGTTGGTTCTTCAACTTGGATCTTAGATTCTGGAGCTAGTAGGCATATCTGTTGCAATTGGTCCTTATTTGATTCCACTGAAACAGTTTCTCTTGTTCAAGTTTTACTGCCAAATGGTTGTTCCATTCCTGTTACACATAAAGGCACTTTCACTTTACATCCTTATATAGTGTTAACAGATGTCCTTTATGTTCTTGCCTTCAGATTCAATCTGATTTCCCTCAGTAACATGTTACTCTCTTCACCTGTTTCTGTTTCCTTCTCAAATGATCAGCGCACAATCCTGGATTCTCAGCTGAAGGTGATGATTGGCAAGGCTAGGATCCAAGATGGTCTTTACATTTTTGATACTCTTACTAGCTTTCCAAATTTGTCTGTATCACAAATTGTTGTAAATAATGTGTCTCTAGATACTTGGCAGAATAGATTGGGACATCTGTCTTTCCCCGTACTTGAACAATTGAAACCACTTTTGGGATTATCTTATGCTAAGAAACCATTTTCTCATTGTTCTGTTTGTCCCTTAGCAAAACAGAGGAAGTTGTCTTTTCCTTCTGACAATAATAGATATTTGCATCCTTTTGATTTGATTCATGCTGATCTATGGGGGCCTTTCAACCATGCACTCAAAAATCCTTATAAATATTTTTTGACCTTGGTAGATGATCATTCCAGAT
The DNA here is from genome assembly GCA_037501455.1 of Lantana camara. Taxonomy (NCBI): domain Eukaryota; kingdom Viridiplantae; phylum Streptophyta; class Magnoliopsida; order Lamiales; family Verbenaceae; genus Lantana; species Lantana camara. The sequence continues at coordinate 3,269,954 of CM074865.1, forward strand.
TCACATGGATATTTCTCTTGAAGTCCAAATCTGATGTCCTACAGTTGTTCCCCAATTTTTCCAGCTGATCAAAACCCAATTCAACTCTGATATTAAAGCTTTTAGGTCTGATAATGCACCTAAACTTGCCTTCACTGATTTCTTTAAATCCAAAGGTGTCTTACACCAATTTTCTTGTGTGGAAACCCCACAACAAAACTCTGTAGTTGAAAGAAAGCACCAACACTTACTAAATGTAGCCAGAGCTCTCTATTTTCAATCTAGAGTTCCTCTACAATTCTGGACTGATTGCTTACTTACAGCAGTTTATCGCATCAATAGAACACCTTCTTCTAAGCTTGCTAATCAGTCACCCTTTGACATCTTATATCAGCAACCTTTTGAGTATCAATTTCTTAAAGTTTTTGGTTGCCTGGTTTATGCTTTTACTTTATCTTCCCAAAGACACAAGTTTACTGCTAGAGCCAAACCTTGTGTTTTCTTGGGATATACTCCTGGTGTGAAGGGTTATAAACTACTTGAAATTGTCACCAAAGACACCTTTGTTTCCAGAGATGTTGTCTTTCATGAATCTATTTTTCCTTTCCAAGATGGATCTGAGTTTCTTCACAGTTCACAGGATGCTTTTCCTGATTTAACTTTTCATGTTCCCCATATTCCTACTCTATCTGAGGACTTTATGCTTAGTGCACCACCTGAAGCTATTGATATATCTTCTTCATCACAGCAGCATTGCAGGAAGTCTACTAGACAGACTAAACCTCCTCAATATTTGAGGGATTATCATTGTAATCTCTTGCACAACCAGCCTACTGTCTCTAATGATTGTCATTATCCTCTAAGTTCTTGCTTATCATATGATCACCTATCTTCTAAGCATAGATTCTTTACCCTCAGTACAACTACACAATCTGAACCTCAGAGCTATAAGGCTGCTTCTCAGCTCCCAGAGTGGAGACAGGCTATGCAGGATGAGCTCACAGCTATGGAATCCAATAATACTTGGACTGTAGTTCCCTTGCCTCCTCATTCACATGTGATAGGTTACAAGTGGGTGTTTAAGATAAAATTTCATGCAGATGGCAGCCTGGAGAGACATAAAGCTAGGTTAGTTACCAAGGGTTATACTCAATTGGAAGGTGTGGATTTCATGGAAACCTATTCCCCTGTTGCTAAACTTGTCACTGTTAAGACAGTTCTCGCTCTTGCTAGCATTAACAATTGGGATTTGGCACAATTGGATGTCAACAATGCCTTCTTGAATGGGGATCTATTTGAAGAGGTTTATCTGGAACTTCCACAAGGCTATACTCCTCCTGTCTCACAGCCCATAGAAGGGAAACTAGTTTGACGATTGAATAAATCTGTATATGGCTTGAAACAAGCCTCAAGGCAGTGGTATGCTAAATTCTCATCCTCTTTGTTGCATTTTGGTTTCACTCAGTCTAAGGCTGACTACTCTTTATTCACTAAGGGCACTGGTACTGAATTCATTGTCTTATTGGTCTATGTTGATGACATTGTCATCACTGGGCCCAACATAACTCTTATTCATGAGTTGAAGAGTTTTCTTAACACTCAATTTAAGTTGAAAGATCTTGGCAAGATGAAGTATTTTCTTGGTTTAGAGATAGCTTGTTCTACTGCTGGAATTGTCTTATCTCAAAGAAAGTATACTCTCCAGCTTGTGGAGGATACTGGACTCCTTGGTGCCAAACCTATGTCCATACCAATGGATGCCAACATTAAACTGAGTTCCTTTGAAGGAGAGGTCTTAAGTGATGCTGGCTTATATAGAGTTGGTTGGGAAATTACTATATTTAACACTGTCCAGACCTGATATTTGCTTTGCTGTAAACAACTTAGCCAGTTTGTTTCACAACCAAGAAAGCCACATCTTAATGTTGTCTATCATCTGCTCAAATACTTGAAAGGTACTCCAGGTCAAAGTGTATTTTTCTCTGCACATTCTGAACTGAAACTTACAACATTTGTTGATGCCGATTGGGCCTCATGTCAGGACACCTGGAGGTCCACCACTGGGTTTTGTGTGTTTTTAGGTTCTTCCCTTATTTCTTGGAGATCTAAAAAGCAGTCTATTATCTCCAGATCCTCTGTAGAAGCATAGTATAGAGCCCTTGCCATGGCTGCCGGTGAATTAGTTTGGTTATCACATCTTCTTCATGATTTGCACATATCTCTCACAGGACCTTCTGTGCTTTATTGTGATAATGCTGCTGCTTTACATCTAGCAGAAAATCCTTTATTCCATGAGCGCACCAAACATATAGAGGTTGACTGTCGTTTTGTGCGTGATAAAGTGGCAACTGGTTTCCTGAAATTACTTCCTATTCGGTCTTCACAACAAATTGTAGATATGTTCACAAAGGCCCTTCCTGCTACTCAACTTCACTTGCTCATGGACAAGCTGGGATTAAAGAACATCTTTCTTCCAGCTTGAGGGGGTATATTATGAGCTAATCTGTTAGTTAGCCTCATTATTACGCTGTTATAGTGAGCTTAGTTGATAAGCTGAATTAGTTAGTCTGTTGGTCTAGATGAGTGACATGTGTATGGACTAGATCTTACCTGCATATTTATAGACTTGTATATAAACCAATTTGTACAGCAGTTGATTCAGTTGAATGAAGATATTTTCCCAAATTGCTTTATTCTCAGATTATAACACAAATTTCCGAGAAACAACATCTCTGCTCAAATATGAGCATCTATGTTACAACATGTGTCAACAAAGACTTTCAGATAATGTTACTTTCGAACATGGTCTTATTCCATTCGAACGTGCTAAAAATATCATACCTGGATTAGGACTTGGACTTCTACATTTCATCTCTACATAGGACATCTTAGAGGATATTAGGCATTCTAGATCACGCGATGTTGGGAGATATGAGAGCACGTGCTTTATCTATAAAGTTCTCTGCTTTTAATTTTTCTAACGTCTTCCTCATTGTATTTTTACTTGGATTCGTTATGAACTAAGTCAGATTTCTAGATTTATCGATGAATCTTTGCATATATTGAATTCATTGTCTATGACTTTCAAATAATATGAAATTTTATAAGTTGCTTAGACATAATTAGAAACCGCAGGTCATGCCATGTTGTTTTGAAACAAATAGTATGAATTAACCAAAAAAAAAAAAAAAGTTTGAAATGCACTTTTAAGCGAAGATAAACAATGTTACTACAAATAATTTCATACTACAGTTTTTTTAAGTGTATGTACGATTGATGTAGTAAAAAATGTTGCTACACTTTAAAATGAAGCAACATATAATATTTTAGTTACATTCTAATGTGTAGTAACACAAAAAGTCACACTACACTTTTAAATACATTTAAAATTTAAAAGTTTAATTTAATTTTAATATAATTTAACTCTTACTACAAATAAATGTGTTGCAAGACATTGATGTATTAAAAAATTTATTGTTATTCTAAATTTTTTGCATCCAAAATTTGCAACCAATTCGACGCCAAAAATAATTAATTTTTATAATTTATTTATATTTATTTGCAGCATAATTATATTGCCAAAATTAAAATTTAGGTTGCAAAATAATATCAAATTTTCAAATGAATCTTTTCTGTTTCATTAACCAATAGATTTAATATTTTAATTTTATATATCCTTTTAAAAAAATATTGCAGATTCAATTACCAAAATAATGCTATAATTTTTCAAAAATATCATTTTTCAAAATTATGTTACCGACAAAAAATATAAAAATAAAAATTATCAAACAAATATTTCTATCAAAAATATTTTATAAATAAAACAATAACATGATACAATAATTCAAAGAAAAATAAAGATTACATTATAAGAAAATTAATCCTATATAACAATCAACTATACAAAAACCATAAACCAACTATATTATTAACATGTATAAAGAAGGTTAACTTGTTTTCACCTCGGCATCACTATCCTGCTTCAAAGAATATCACCTCGGCATCAACCATTTCTCGACTTCTTCATCGGTCTCTTCATCCACTTGCAAAGATGACTTCTATTTTTGCCTTCAAATTCATATAAAGTAGTTTCAGTCAAACATATTTGTTAGGACAAATTACACCAAGGTACCCTGAGGTTTGGTATAATTACAAATTAATCCCTCCACTTCTGGAAATTACGGATTAGTCCCTATAAATACTGTTTCAATTGAGGTCCCTAGACGCCGTTAGGGTTCCGTTAATTTTGATAGGACTACATTGTTGATGTGATTTAGTTAAGGGATCGTTTTGTAAGAAAATTCATAGTTCAGGGACTTTTTGTAATATTTTTCGATAATTCAAATGTCAAAATTAACGGAACCCTAACGGTGTCTAGGGACCTCAATTGAAACAGTATTTATAGGGACTAATCCTTAATTTCTAGAAGTGGATGGATTAATTTGTAATTATGCCAAACCTCAGGGGACCTTGGTGTAATTTGCCCTATATGTTAAGCAACCAAAAATTGATTGTGAAAACTAATTTTTTATGTAGTGAAAACTTTACCTAATTTTCCTAGACTCAAGAAATCCTCAAAGTTGTAGCTCATCTGCAACAAAAGACAGCATAAAATTCTCTCACATGATCTAAGCACAAAATTAAACAAAAACCAAAACATCTAGAAGATAAAATAAGATGATTTGATTAATTTATAAGTTTAAAACCTGGCCTTCTGCTGGTTAAGTGCTTCATGTTTCTCCACATATATCTCCCACTCGTCATATCAACCAACACCCAGAATCCATTTTTCACTGTCTGGGTTTTCAAATACCAAAAACAACTTTAAAAAAAGGAAAATTATTTTAAAAAAAACGAATTTCGAAAGGAAAAATCCTATAATTAATTTCCCTACGTACCTCGTAAAATTGAAATTCTCATTTCTTTGATGCAGATCTCTTCTCCTCTGACGCATATTAGTCTAACATTATATTTGAAACTAATTACAAACCCGTGCCAAGGTACCAGTGTTCAATTTTTATAAAAATATAACCAAAAAAATCAATTAAAATATATTGTTAGATAATGCTATCAAATTTTATTTAAAATATTTAAATAGCATGTAGACATATTAATTTATAAAAAAAAAGAGAACAAAACTAAAATTATTATAAATTATATAAAATAATGGAAAATAAATTTATATTTAAAAAAACATCAAAAGTATATTTATTAAAATTAAAATAAATAAAAATAAAACTATAAGATTGTACATTGCATTGCCACATATAAGAAAAATAAAATATGTTACAAATTCTAAAAGATTATTTATATATATGGTATAACTTTTATTATTTAACTTAAAAAAACTTATAAATATATTAAATTTCTAATGTCACTTTCCCGTTCTATGTTGCCCAAAATATTTGAAAATATAAATATGAAGTAACAATATTAAAAACACCAAATACGTAAGGGATTAATATAAGTTTTAATTAACATATTAATTAATATTGAAATGTAAATAAATTGAAATAAAATTAGTAAAATGATGGATAGAAGTGTTTTTTTAATTATAATTAGATAGTTTTCCACCAAAAAAATATACAAAAAATGTCTTAAAATAATTTTTAACGGTGCACATAATCTATGCATGATTTTTCGGTTATCTAGTTAACGACGGAACTATTCTTACAACGTGTGAGATTATTATTGCAATGTATGTCACTATTATCGTAACGATTTCCTAAAATATGGGACCTTTTTTGGATTTTTAAAACGAGTGGGATTAATATTGCAATGTTTTAATTAAATCGAATGGGACCAAAAATACAAATTTCCCTGAATATTGCTTTGCAAATTCATAGAAATTTAAAGAATTAAAGTACGAAAACAAAATCAATTAAAATAAAAAATTAATTTGAAATAAATATTAATTTCTATTGGCCAAGCATAATTCATGATTTTTTTATTTTTTTTATTTTTATGTATGTCATGTTATTATGCCCAATTTCATGACATATTTTTCAAAGTTTTATGAATGTATCCATCTTGATGTTCATATATTAGTATTTTTAAAATTTTTGGATTTAATTGAACTCAATATCAATTAACTTAAAAAATATAATTTATGATACCTTTGTATGTTTGAGAATATTTGAAGATATATCATGAAATTAATAGATCATCTTGCTTTATTTATAAATATTAGAGAAATTTCTATTTTTCTATATACTTAAATAGATAACGGGCATTTTACTTTATTATACGTGTTGGCCGGAAATTATAGCTAGAAAATGACCTAAACAATTAATTTGGAAACATAAGATTATTTGAAATTTATAATAAAAATACAATAATGAATTTTTCTGACGCTTCCGCAGCATAATCTCTATATTTCATCAAGAAGGTGATGTCTACAACATAACAATTGAAACCTCTTCAATTCGGGTAATTAATTTTGTAGATATATAATTTAATTTGGCTGGCTTCTATTTTTACCGATATTTTCCATGTCTTTTGTATCCTTATGCCATTTGTGTTAATCAGAAGCTAATAATAATGACTATTTAAGTATTCACTATTTTTAAGCATAATAAGGAGATTGAAGAATTCACTTTTAAATATTTTTTTTTTTGAAGGATTCACTTTTACTTTACCTTAAACATACAAATAATTTTATAAAGAACCATTTTCAATAATAATTAATTCACCCTTTCGATAATAATTGATTCAATAATATTTTGAACGACCCCTGAGGTATGGCGAAATTACAGATTACCCCCTGAGATTTGAGAAATTACGGACACCCCCTTGAGGTTTACATTCTCTCTCACAAATTCCCCCAACCGTTAATAACGGTGTTAAGTTTTGATGATGTCAGCAATATTATTTTTAAAAATTCTAATTCTATCCTTGGGGGGAATATTGTAATAATTATGAAACTTTGGGAGGTAGATTGTAATAATATTGAAACTTTGGGGGTATATTGTAATAATATTGAAACTCTGAAGGGTATATTTTAATAATCTTAAAATTGTAAGGATATATTTGTAATGTTGGTTAGATTTGTATTTTCTTATTTGAAAAATTGTAATTTAAGCTAATATTTATATTTAAGGCTGGAAATTTCTCTTATACTTGATTCCATTAGGAAGTATGGTTAGATTCTGAGCTTTGTGATAAAGATCGAAGCCAATGAGAAGATCTTTCCCATGTAACTTGCTGCCAATAACTTTCATCCATATGATACAACCTGGGGAGAATTGTATCCCAATAGGATGTTTTGTGATCAGAGATGTTTTGAACTGCTAACCATCGGCTGCCTGAAAATACTCATAGTGAGTTGTCCATGCTTCTTTAGGGAGAATATCTGGATTCATCATGGACTTTATGGCTCCTGTATCCATAAATCTAATGGCTATGATTGGTTTGTCATACTTCGAAGGAAGTATATAGATATGGAGATGAGGAGAAGGAATGATTTCGTGACTGATGCATTCTGACTGGAAAATAGGAAGACCTTGATTTTCTGAGTCAGAATCAGATAGGCATGGCTCATCATCTGTTGTCTCATCTTGGATATCATTTTGCTCATCTTGTTCTGAGAACAATGATTCTATATCTGCATCTTGAAGAGTATTATCTTCATTCTGGATGATATGAACCATCCTTGCTGATTTTTCTCAATTCTGAGGACAATTTTTTGCAAATTGTCCTTTCTTTTGCATACAAAGCATCTGTCTGTTCGTCTGTTCCTGAAAGGTTTTCTCCTGAAAAATTTGAGACGTCCTTTCTTCTTGAAATGCTTTTCAGCAGATCCCCTTCTTTTTATGTTTGGAAGAAGGACATTTGCAACCGTCTTTTGATTTGCATTTTATCTCAGATGAGATTTTTTGCAAGCCTTCTTGAGAACTGATTTGTTATCCACCAGGGATTTGAGCATGGTTTGTTGTTCACAAAGCTTATTAATTGTTGCAATGGCCATCTGATGAATCTCTCCAATAGAAATTTGATTAATTTCTTTTCTTGTTCCTGTTATGGTCCGGTGAAGTTCTGGCTGGATTTCTTGATGAAGAGAGGTAATATACACATGCTTGAGGTAATGTTTCGCTGTCCCACATCATGGAGATTTCCAAAAAATTTGGAAGTACTGGAGTGAAGTAAAATTTATATTGTTATCTGGTTGATTGTTAAATTCCCTAGCCTCTTTGGAAACTTATGGAGGATTGAGGCTATATGAAATCAATCAAGACAATGACAACTTGCCAACTTGGGAAGTAAATGAGTCCTTGAAAGACACTCGGAGTGGTGCTTTTGGTATTGACCTTGAATAATATTTCATCTGAAGACTTGAAATTGTATTTGGTGTTGACTTGAACAAGACTTTTGTTGTAATTCAATCAACAATTTCTGGATCTTAATTTTGCATGGCTTTGGAGTTTTATTTCCTTAGGACACTCTCATGCTGCACTTTTGTATCACATTCACTGATGATATGAGTTGATTACCTGAAACTATTTGCCATGCATACATGTTGGGTACAATCAATATGAGGCAGAAAATAACTCTTTATCACTCAGTGGTTCAGTGCCATGCGGTAACCACTGACCAACTACCATTTTGTAGGGAGAGTTTTACACCTTAGTGGTTCAACTCGGCTCAAACCCACAGTGAGATATAGAACGAAAAAGGGGAAAAAAAAAAGAAAGAAAATAACTCTTTATATTTGAAAAAACAAAGAGAAAAAATCTTGATGGCTAGATGAGACATAGTGCAGAAATTTGTTTACTATCAAAACTTAGTGATGATCTAATGGTAAATTTTTTAGTTTGACAAGAAAGGGAAAGAACCATAATTCAAGAGACGTTTATCCAATTTCCTTAGAACAGAGTTTTTCATATTAATCTCAGTCTTAATGAACTTTTTGTTATCATAACAATGTAACATGTCACACTTAGGGAACAGTTGCATTAAATTGAAGAAAAGAAATCCTTCAATTACTTGGTAGCGTCAAACAAAAATCAACATGAGAAGCACTAATGCAATTGAAAATAGCATTCTGCTTGCTACCTAGCCTCTAGCATTGTAATTGTGACTTCATTTGTTGAACTTGCCTTTGTACTAGTTGAGGTATCATTTGCAGAAACATTTTTTTCTATGAAGAAACCTGGAATTTTAGCATGAGGTAGCTCAACCTCATTCTCTCGCATGAACACAACTTGCGACATGCTGGGCCTATCTTCTGGTCATTTTTGCACACACAATAATCCTAAATGAATTGATCTTAGTACTTCAGACAAGCTACAAGACTCAGCTACAACCTCGTTAACTAGTTCCAGTGACCTTCCTTCTGTGTAAAGCATCATGCCTGCCAAAATTGATGATGGAAACTGTAAACTCGTGCCAGTTAGAGGTGTGTTAATATAGTCTTGGTAATTAAGCCCGATTCGCAAAATATTGGAATAACGTTTTGAGCATGCGAAATAACGTTGTTCTCTCAATTCTCAAGTACAAAACACTTGCATGTCCAAGAAGGTTGTGGTGGTGATCCCTGTGGGAAAATCCCCTGTTTCTTTTGCCACTCACAATTTCCAGGACTATGACACCAAAGCTGAATGTGTCTGATTTTACTGAGAACAAACCATCAACGGTATATTCTGGTGACATGTAGCCACTAAATCAAAGTGGTTCAATAAGAAAAATGATATAGGGTGTAAACAAGAAAATGAATAAGCTGTTATTTATGAGATCTTACTATGTCCCGACAATTCTGCTTGTGTTAGCTTCAGTCTCACTCCCTGCAAAAGTTCTAGAGATGCCAAAGTCTGAAATCTTGGGATTCAGGTCTATATCTAGCAATATATTGCTAACTTTAAGGTCTCGATGGATAATTCTCAGTTGAGAATCTTGATAGAGATAATCGATTCCCCTGGCAATACCAGTGATTATCTGAAAGCGCTTGGGCCAACGAAGTAGCTTGCTCTTGGTTTCATCTGTCAGGAATTTCTGTTTGGTTAGCATGCCATCCTTTGAGTTGTTTGTTGAGCACTAAATTAACTTAAAACTTCAAGAATTGAAAATTGGTTTAACTTAAAAATCGATTCAAACATTAATTCAAAGTGTGAATTATGAATCATTTAATAAACTTATTACTATATAGTATACTGTTTTGACAAATCCCTTGTTGAAATTACGCTTGCATATTTTATATAATATCTTGTATTACAGGGAAAAACAACACATTAAGAATGTGAGATCAGCAATATGTCTAGAAAGGTTTGCCAAGATAAACCAAAACAACCTACAAATGCCAACGCCAACAGGGATTGATCCAAGTGGTTCGAGGGTTGTTTCTCGAAGGCAATCTTTCGAGTTCAAATCCCTTTAGTCATTTGAAAGTGTGTGTGTTAAAAAATAAAAAAAAAAACTACAAATGCCAACGATAGATACCAAGCCATTACAATTTGTTTATAAACCAAATTATTTAAGCAACTTTCGACGCAGTTTTCCTTCAAAATTCTCCGGATTCCCTACAGCAGCTGCAAATTGTTTTCTCCTTAGATTCTGCAAACTCCTTAATTTCCTTTCGCAACTCTTCTATAACAGCATCCTGTGACTTGTCCTTAGATTCTGCACACTCCTTAATTTCCCTTCGCAACTGTTCTATAACAGCATCCTGTTCCTGCATCTTAGCCTTCAGCATCTGGGTCATTTTCTGGACCTCAGCATCACTTTTCCCTGCTATCAGCTCTTTAACAGTGTCACTCCAGGATTTAACTTACCCTTACCCTTACCTTTACCCTTACCTTTAAAATCCTTGACCTGCGGTCCGGCGGGTGATTCCGGCATGTTGATTCCGGTACGGCGGCTGATGGGCGGAGTCATATTCCGGTGAGTGAAATTGATTTAGGGTTTCGTTTTCTGTTCAGAGTCACCTCTTCACGGTTTGATTTAGGTTTCCTGGAGTGCTCCTCTAGACTTTGATTTTTGAAAATGGTAAAATGTGGCGAAAGGTTTTGGTTTAAATTTTGAATTTTGAAATATAATTCTATTAATTAACTTGTTTTCTCTTTAGAATTACATATTATAATGCCATATTATATCATTTAACATAATCTATAGCTATCCGGAGTATCTTTAGGATCATAACCGTATATATTATATGATTTGATATACTTATATGTATTATTTTGTCATTGAGTAAAATATTATTAGATATTATTATACTATATGATATATGAATATATGATATCTATCATAAATAAATATTTGTATATTATATTATTTAATAGACATATATCTATCTATTATATCCTACATAAGCAAACATTTTAATGATCGATTTCTACTGTATATTATATCAATGTCAGTTATAGAAGATTTCACATCATATATAACGTCAGTATATTACATGGTATAATACATTTATATGTATTATATTATCAATGACTACATATTAATTATAGCATATCATATATAATAAATGTGAATATTCACTGTATTACTTTGGAATCTTTAACATGTAAAAATGTTGTTATTTTGATCTTTGCCATGTATGCAAATAGTTAAGCACCATTAGGGCATCTGAAATGACATTTTTGCCCTTGCTTTGTAGCAAATTATGATCTTCTCCCACTCATTTCATTTCGATACACAAACCAACAAAACCATTTATGATTTATGCGTGGAAATTCCACTTGGAGTGTCTTCTCACAAGGTGAAGAGTGAAACACGTAACCACCATGTTTGCTCCCGGAGCGTACACGTACGCTGCTTGGTTTCTTGAATCTTGATCCCTAAAAAACCATGGGCAAGAAGAATCAAGATGCCTAAAAAACTATGGGCAAGAAGATCATGGGCTGGCAGCAACAGAAAATGGATGCTCATATCATAAGTCCGAGAACTCTGAACTTCAACAAGAAAGAGCGATTAGAGAACTCGGTTCTTGAACTTCAACTCTTTCATGTCTGCATCTAAGGAACCTCAACTCTCGTTAAAAGTTATGATAAACAAGGAGAAAGACAAGGTTCTGTTCGCAGAAGCCGACAGTGATTTCGTCGACCTTGTGTTCAGCTTCCTCACATTGCCATTGGGAAAGATTCTGAAACTCCAGCGGAAGCACCACAGCTACCAGCGTATCGGAAGCTTAACTGATTTGTATAATGGTTTATCCAACTTGGGTAGTGTCTATTTCTTGTCCGAGGAGGCAAAACAGATGCTGCTTAACCCCGCAACGTCGTTTGAAGATGAATGTCGTAAACTGAAACTCAGTCTTGGTGATTCTGACCCCTCTGAACATCTCCCGTTCAAGAAGAAAAGAATGAGGACTACTAATCAAGTCGACGGCGGCAGTGATGGTGATGTCGGAGTTTTTACTCAAAAGACAATGGCTTTTATAATAAGTGAAGATCTTCGAATAGTGCCTATTGTGCAGGGATCCATCATAAAACCTCTATCTGATATTGGAATTACTGATATAGCGAAGGCCGAGCTAAAAACTGTCACCCTTGGTTTATCTCAGGTTAGTTTCTCTCTTTTTTTTTTTTTTTGAGTTTTTGTTTATAATCTCTATTGAATTGGTGTCTGAACTCTCATCAGATCCTGGATTTGGTCGTGGAATGTTTCCGCTGTGATACTCCGCTAACAAACGTCTTCATCAGTAAAGAACACGAATATGGGAGGACATCATTCCAAATATTCGAGTGCTTGAGAAGTGATTTAACGCGTCGTATAAAGAAAGAAGCCGTAATGAACTCCAAGAAGATAGCGGTGAAAGTCATTTTGAGAAAATCCAACCATTGGTTGTTGTTTGTGGTGGCTAAGGAAGACTTCGTGGATTTGCTATTCAGCTTTCTCACCCTTCCGTTGGCGGGCGTTGAATGCCTCCTCGACAACGATGCAGTTTTGGCAGTTGACAATCTGTATAGCAGCGCCGCCAGTCTTAAGAATAGTCCCGAGGCACGAGGAGGGACGATGGCATTGAACAAGCTTATGAATCCGGAGCATCCGCCTAAGTTCATGTCCGGGAAGTTCATGTCCGGGAAGTCGGTCCCAGACGTTTACATGAAGGGGCCGAGGATGTTTATGGTTGGAGACAATTTGACGGTGACGCCGATGTCGCTGACGTCGAGCCTTGCGGTTCTGAGCAAGTGGAAAATCCCATTGTCTGATGTTGAAGAACTCGAGGTGCAGGTTGGGATGGAGGAGGTGAGATGGAGGAGCAATGTTTAGTTATCTGTTTTTGTTGATGTTTCATTGTTTTGTGACAATTGGATTTTGTTTGTTGGTGCGTGCAGGTTTTGAGCATACTGAAGGCATCTCTTGTGTCCCCTTCTGCCTTAACCGATGGCCTCATCAATCCCATATTAAGGAAGGCCCGAAATTAAATGGGAAGATGATGATTGATGAATTTTGTCCTTTAAAGGAGCACATAAGTCATAACTAACTAACAAGTAGAAATGGCCTTATTTTTGTTTTTTGTCACTTGAATATTGTACACATATTAACAAGTGAAGGAATGGCTTTATTTTGTAAGTTGTAAATTGGACTGTAAGTGTGCTCTCTTTTATTAATATGAATTTTGTAAATTTACTCGTGGTAATTTAGACGAGTTAGTGCTATTATTATAAGTAAGAGATGATAACATTGTTAAGTGACAAGTTTAGTGATGAAATTCGGGCTAAACCTTGTCACAGGCCATGAAAATTCCATCAGTATGCGTAATTAAGAAACTGTTCTTGCATGGTTTACACAAACAATGACATGAGAAATAGGGGAAGTGGATGTTTGCTTTGGCTTGGGGACCCGTTGACATCAAACAAGTTTACGGAGCAGGACAAGAGATCTATATTAGAATGGCTTCATCTGAGTTAGGTAACTATTTATTTCTTAAAAAATGACCAACTCTTTCTATGTTTATTGAACTTTACTGTCAATAGATCGATTTATAACCTTCTACTATTCAATTTTCCTGAACTTTGAATTAATTTTCAAACTGAGTATATATCTTTTAGATTCAACATATTTGTTTTAATTTATTTCTAATATCATTTGACTAATCAAAAATAGCAAAGACTACTTATAACTTCTCACGCAGTAGTAAGATATGGACCTGTCTACAACGTAAAGTGTGATATCTGGCACTCCTAAAACCTATTCCAACTAATGCTTATGAATGCAGATCAGTGAAAATGTGAGATGAGGCAACTTGTGTCGAACTAATCCACTTTTCTTAGATTTTTTTGTTAATTCTTACATTAGTGCGCAACAAACAACTCAAAGGATGACATGCTAACCAAACAGAAATTTCTGACAGATGAAACAAAGAGCAAGCTACTTCATTGGCCCAAGCACTTTCAGATAATCACTGGTATTGCCAGGGGAATCTTGTATCTACATCAAGATTCTCGGCTGAGAATTATTCATCGAGACCTTAAAGTTAGCAACATATTGCTCAATGTAGATTGTAGACATGCATCCAAATATATCAGACTTGGCCTGGCTATAACTTTTGCAGGGAATGAGACTGAAGCTAACACAAGCAGAGTCGTTGGGACATAGTAAGAATCTCAATTCATAAATAGCTTCTGAAGCATTTCCCCATTTATCACCCTGTATCATTTTTTCAGTTGAACCAAAACTTTGAATTAGTGGCTATGTGCATGTCACCAGAATATGCCATAGATGGTTTGTTGTCAGCAAAATCCGACGAGTTCAGCTTTAGTGTTATGGTCCTACAAATTGTGTGGGGTAAAAAGAAGAGAGGATTTTCCCACAGGGATCACTACCACAAGTGTCCACAACCTTCTTGGACATGTAAGTAACGACTCAAGATTTTGCATACTGGGATTAATAACCAAAACTATACCAATACACTACTAATTGCCCCATTACTAATTATATCATTTCGGCAGGCATGGATGCTTTACAAGGAAGAAAGATCCTCTGAACTAGTAGACGAGACTCTTGTTCTAGGTGAGTCTTGAAACTTGTCTGAATTATTACTAAGAATTACCGATTATATACATTACTGAACAATATAGATAATGTTTTCTCTATGATATGGTATCAGAGGGGGCTCGGTTTATGCTTCCAATCAAATGTCTCCACCTTGAAATATGCATTCTTGCAAACTTTAGCTTGCGACCTTCTAGCTCATTTCCTTTTTAATCTTACTCGATGAACACTGCTGTTGCGATTACCCTCTGAGATTTTACTTCAGATCCAACTAATCTAAACCAATATATCTATGAAACAACTTATTTAGAACAAGCCATATGATTTGTACCCAAATAGTTTCTGGTTCATTAACTAATGTCACAACTCACAAGTGAGTGAGATACAAAAGCCATTCACAAGTCAAGTTGTATTAGCGAATTATAACAAAATTATTGCTCAGGTTAACACTGAAATACTATTCCAAAAATCATCATTCCAGTTTCCAAGTCAAAACAAAAATACTAGTGATTTATTTATATCTGTTGAGTATACCAATACACCCTAAATTTGAAACCTTAAATTTCAGAATGGATCAACAACAACAACAATTGCTATCAGCAAGTAGGAAATGTTGAAAGTGATAATTAATCTTGACATCATGAATCAATTGGAAGGTTACAAGTGAATAAAATAAATAAGGAAGTGAAAAGTTACAAGTAATGGAATTAAGAAGATTAATGTAAGATGTTACATGCATTTGAGATCCTAGCTATAACGTCATAGCATTTAGGATTAAAGTGTTACTATTGTATTAATTGGAGTCTTGTTATATTGTTCTTAGACTAGTATAAATAGGTACTTTGTTATGCAAGACAAGACAAGACAAGAGATAAGAAAATAAGAAAGAAAGAGAGTTTGTAAAAAGAGTTGAGTTTGTAAGAGTTTAAAGTGTTGATTTGAGTAGAGAAAAAATATTGTGTGTTCTCCTCTCCACTTCCTCCTCTTCTATAGTCTTTGTCTTCAAAATATTATTTTTTTTTCATCACGCTTTCGCAACAAAGTGGTATCAGAGCCACGTTGAAATGGCTTCGATGAGTGCTATCCCATTTCCCAAACTTACAAAAGAAAATTATGAAAGGTGGAGCATCCAAATGAAGGCATTCCTTGGTGGACAAGGAGTTTGGGAAAATGTCGAAGAAGAGTATGTGGAACCAGAAAATCTAGCCGGTGCTAGTAATGCAGTCAAACAAAATGCACGAGAAACAAAAATGAGAGAACAAAAGGCTCTCTCATTCATACAACTCGCCGTGGATGATAACATCTTCGAGAAGATTGCACAAGCCGACACCGCAAAGAAGGCTTGGGATATTCTTGCCAATACTTTTAAAGGTATTGACAAAGTAAAGAAAGTAAGGTTGCAGGCACTTCGAGGTGAATTCGAATCACTACAAATGAAGGACTCTGAGGCGGTATTTGACTTTATTTCAAGATTACTTTCTGTTACAAATCAACTTGAAAGTAATGGAGAAAAAATGGAGGACAAACGAGTCGTGAAAAAGATCCTTCGATCCCTTGATTCGAAATTTGATCACATCGTGGTGGCCATTGAAGAGTCCAATGATGTGGAAAATATGAAGGTTGATGAGCTCGTAGGTAAACTACAAATCCACGAAGAGAAGTTAAAAAGGCGAGCCAAAGAACCAATTGAGCAAGCGCTCCAAGCAAAGTTGCACATCGGAGAAAAGCGAGATGATGCCGAGAGTAGCAATCGTCGAGGTGGCTTTATATCTCGACGCGGTCGTAATCGCGGTCGAGGCCGTGGTAGAGGACGGGGACGAGGTGCCCCAACTATAAATCGAAGTGAAGAAACTCACTTCGAAGCCAGACCCGTAAGAGGACGATTCCGAGGTCGTGGAGGCCAATCAAGGTGGCAAAGAAAAAATGATGTGGAGTGCTTCAATTGCCATCAAAATGGACACTATGCTTATGATTGTCGAAATGAACCAAATAATGAAAGAGAGAGAAACCACCTCGCTGAAGAACAAAAGCTCGAAGGTGAAGCCCTCTTGTTAGCCCATAAACAACAAGATGGGGAAAAAAAAGCATTTGGTACCTTGACACCGGTGCTAGCAATCACATGTGTGGACACAAACACATGTTCGTCGAGATGGATAAATCAGTTAGTGGTGATATCTCTTTTGGAGACTCGTCAAAAATACAAATCGAAGGACGAGGTAATATTTTGATTCGTTTGAAGAATGGAGATCACCAATTTATTTCAAACGTGTACTATGTTCCTGGGATGAAGGCGAATATTTTGAGTTTAGGCCAACTTTTGGAGAAAGGATATGATATCCACATGAAGAACAAAAATCTCTACCTTAGAGATGGCAAAGGAAGGTTGTTAGCTCGCGTACCAATGACGAGCAACAGGATGTTTTTGATGAATATCAAGAATGATGTGGCAAGATGCTTTAAAGCATGTGTCGAAGATCAGTCATGGTTATGGCACTTGAGGCTCGGACATCTTAACTTTGGAGGCCTTAAGTTGATGTCAACAAAGAGAATGGTGAATGGACTTCCTTCCATAAACCACCCCGATCAATTGTGTGAGGGTTGTCTCATAGGAAAACAACATCGTCAAAGTTTTCCAAAGGAATCAGAGACGAGAGAAAATGAACCGTTGGAGTTGGTTCATACGGATGTATGTGGTCCGATAACACCGAACTCGCTGGGAAAAAACAGGTATTTCATATTGTTCATTGATGACTATAGCAGGAAGACGTGGGTGTACTTCCTCAAGGAGAAATCAGAAGCATTCTCAGCCTTTAAAAAATTCAAGGCAACGGTGGAGAAGCAAAGTGGCTACCAAGTTAAGTCACTTCGATCAGATCGAGGAGGAGAGTTTACTTCGAAGGAGTTTAAGAACTTTTGTGATGAGAATGGGATTCGGCGTCCTATGACCAATCCATACTCACCCCAACAAAATGGAGTAGCAGAGAGAAAGAACCGATCCATTTTGAACATGGCTCGAAGCATGTTAAAAAGCAAAGATTTGCCTAAGGAGTTGTGGGCCGAAGCTGTAGAGTGTGTTGTGTACTTGTCAAATCGAAGTCCGACAAGTAGTTTGTGGAATCAAACTCCACAAGAAGCATGGAGTGGATACAAACCGAGTGTATCACATCTGAAAGTATTTGGAAGCATAGCCCACATGCACATTCCAGATCAGCATCGAAGCAAGTTAGACGACAAAAGTGAGAGGTACATTTTTGTTGGATATGATCAACATTCAAAGGGTTACAGGTTGTATGATCCTGTCAACAACAAGATTAAAGTAAGTCGGGATGTTTACTTTGATGAGAAAAGTTCATGGAATTGGAGTTCCGAAGAAAAGGAGCAATATAATTTCTATCCTATCGAGACGAAGCCTAGTCGAGGTGAAAATGAAGAACAATCGGAGGAGCCGATCACTCCAACACCTCAATCACCATCTAGTTCCACCTCGACAGAACCTGATTCAAGCACAGGGCCTCGAGGGAAGAGATCATTGAATGATATATATGATGAGTTGAATCAAAACAATACATTATTTTGTCTATTTGCAGATACGGAGCCAATTGATTTCGAAGTGGCTTCGAGGAGTCAAAAATGGAGAAAAGCCATGGATGAGGAGATTGATGCAATCAAAAGAAATGATATGTGGGAGTTAACCACGTTACCAGCCGGACACAAACCCATCGGAGTAAAGTGGGTTTATAAGATCAAAAGAAACTCACAAGGTAAAGTCGAGCACTACAAGGTGAGACTTGTAGTGAAAGGTTACAAGCAAAGGGCTGGAATTGACTATGATGAAGTGTATGCCCCTGTTGCAAGATTGGAGACGATCAGACTTTTGATCTCAATAGCCGCACAAAACAAGTGGAGAATTCATCAAATGGATGTAAAATCCGCTTTTTTAAATGGTTATCTCGAAGAAGAGGTGTACATCGAACAACCAGAGGGTTATTCTGTTCGAGGTCAAAGAGATAAGGTGTTGAAATTAAAGAAAGCTTTGTATGGCTTGAAGCAAGCCCCAAGAGCATGGAATAGTCGGATCGACAAATATTTTCAAGAGAAGGGATTTGAAAAATGCCCTCATGAGCATGCTCTCTATGTAAAGAAAGAAAAAGAGAACATATTGTTAATATGTTTATACGTTGATGATTTAATTTTTACAGGGAACGATGAGAAAATGATGGAGAATTTCAAGAAGGAAATGTCCAAGGAGTTCGAGATGACTGACATTGGCTTAATGTCATACTACCTTGGAATCGAAGTGAAACAAAGAGATGATGGGATTTTCATCTCTCAAGAAGGTTATGCTAAGGAGGTGTTGAAGAAATTTCAAATGGAGGATTGCAAAGCAATAAGCACGCCATTCGAAGTTGGAGAGAAGCTGTCAAGTTTTATTGAAGGAAATCGAGTAGACCCCACATTGTTCAAAAGTTTGGTTGGGAATCTAAGATACTTGACATGCACAAGGCCAGATATCCTTTACGCTGTCGGGATAGTTAGTCGATATATGGAGAAGCCAACAACTTATCATTTTAATGTGGCGAAGAGGATCATTCGATACCTCAAAGGTACAATCAGTTTTGGCTTATTCTATCCTACTACTAATGACATGAAACTAGTAGGATGCAGCGACAGTGACTGGGCAGGAGATATTGATGATCGTAAAAGCACTACCGGATTGGTGTTTTTCTTTGGAAAAACAACTTTTACTTGGACTTCAAAGAAGCAGCCATTGGTGACATTGTCAACCTGTGAAGCGGAGTACGTAGCTGCAACATCAAGTGTTTGTCATGCATTATGGCTAAGGAATTTGCTTAAAGAGATGGGCTTTAAGCAAAGTGATGTGACCGAAATTTATGTCGATAACAAATCAGCGATTGCATTGGCAAAGAACCCAGTTTTTCATGATCGAAGCAAGCACATAGATACTCGTTTCCATTTTATTCGCGAGAGTATTGCGAGAAAGGAAGTGTTGGTGAAGTATGTGAAAACTGAAGACCGAGTTGCGGATATTTTCACGAAGCCCCTCAAACGTCAAGTTTTCGAGAAGTTGAGGAGTCTACTTGGCATGATGGAGTCAAGCTCAGGGGGGCATGTTGAAAGTGATAATTAATCTTGACATCATGAATCAATTGGAAGGTTACAAGTGAATAAAATAAATAAGGAAGTGAAAAGTTACAAGTAATGGAATTAAGAAGATTAATGTAAGATGTTACATGCATTTGAGATCCTAGCTATAACGTCATAGCATTTAGGATTAAAGTGTTACTATTGTATTAATTGGAGTCTTGTTATATTGTTCTTAGACTAGTATAAATAGGTACTTTGTTATGCAAGACAAGACAAGACAAGAGATAAGAAAATAAGAAAGAAAGAGAGTTTGTAAAAAGAGTTGAGTTTGTAAGAGTTTAAAGTGTTGATTTGAGTAGAGAAAAAATATTGTGTGTTCTCCTCTCCACTTCCTCCTCTTCTATAGTCTTTGTCTTCAAAATATTATTTTTTTTTCATCACGCTTTCGCAACAGGAAAGACGAGCTGTGAAAATTAATTCAAAGTTTGCTAATAACGGCCATCCATGATCCAACGCTATTCTTTCGCACAGGTTTTGAAAATGTTTTTTCTTTGATTTCAAAGTCAAATATCACTCCAGCCCAATTAATTAACACAACCCACTGAAGTTAAGTATGTAACGCCCCACTTCTCCGGAATAGGACAAGACAACGTTACGTATGAGTTTTGGAGCTACACGTTTATTTACCAATTTATGATCTCGTATTTTATTGACCTTAATTATTTTCTCTAGATAATATGCGCTTAATTATCTCTAAGCATGATTTAATTTCCAAATTTCTTGAATTAATTAAATTATGAGCTCAATGTCAATTTAGGGGATCTTTTCATAATTTAACAAAACTAATTTGGACCTAATTGCTTTTATTTAAAATTATAGGGCACTTTATATAATATATCTTTTAGAGGGCCTTAATTGAAATTACTAACATTTTGATCAGATTTTGTTGAATTCCTTTTTGCAATACATGTATTGCATCTATGCATCTTCCACATTTCATTTTTGGCTTCATTTATCCACACTTTTGGTTTTTAAATTATTTTTAAGAAAGGGGAAAAGAAGATAGATTGGAATATAATTCTTTCGTTCTTCACCTACACCTGAAAACAATTAGAAAGCACATCATTCATTCCTCCTTGCTTATTCTCTCGTACGCCTGCACACCACACACATACACCAACCAAGTTGTTTTCTTTCAATTTGGAGGTAAGAATCGGATTTGTGGCATCTTAAGCTTCAAGCTTCATGGAAGAAATATGTGATTAGATGTATGTATGAAAACCTTATGATCATGAATTTTGAATGAAATAGTTGAACTCTCTAGATTAGTTCTTGAATTCTTGCTGGAAATTTGAGGAGATAATATGTACGATTATTCATGGAGATTTATGCTAGAAGGTTGGGTTATTTGATGAATTTAGTGGCTACCTCTCTTATGAATCATGTACAGCACCTAACTCTTATAATTTTCACAAACGAATCACATCACCATCTTTCTCCAACCCTGTTTTCTAATCTGAAAGTACAGACTGAGCAGAGGGACTAAAACTTTGAATTTTGCAAAACTGTTTTACAGAGGAGTACCTATATGTGTTGGGAGTATACCTATTAAGTTTCAGAATTTTCAGACTTCGTTTGATGTGGTAAACAGACCTGTCTTTTAAGAGTGTCACTGCAGCCGAGTTGCAGTATTGTTTGAACTTTGATCAAAAATCTGTAATTTTACAGAAACATCCAGGGATTGAGACCTATACCATTTGAAAGATCTACATGTCTAGTTTGCTAGGAATTTTGCGGTTCGTTAAAATACTTCCTGAGCAATAAGTTATGTCCAATTTTCTAGAATGTGTGCAGGTGCAGAGTTTCTACATAAATGTTCCTCCATGAATGTTGCATGAACTCTGCTATAATGTTTTCCCTAGCTCATTTCCATGGGTTTTGCAGTACATATTCCTAATTTCCAGCCACATAAATGTTACCTTGCATATGATATGGCACGATTACATGTTTAATTGAATTACGTGGCATTAATCGTACATATAAACATGCTCATGCCATTTTATGACTTTTATTACATCTTATCCCATCTCATGACATTGCAACACATTGTCGAGTGCCTATACTTGGTTTTACTAAGTCTAATTGTATTGGTAATCGTCACTTGTCTAGGTGATCCTCCTAAGGACCCGGTGGTCTAGTTACTTTGTCCTGTCTCTTCCTTTTGTCGACGTTGTCCAGGTGAGGTTTATCTTCTTGCTGTAACCAATAACCTAAACCCGTATGGCCTTCATGATTTGAATCGTTCACCCCGCATGTGAAATGTATATATAGCTATATAACTCTATATTTAGTAAGTACGTGATCGTCTACCGATTTAATGTTATTTGAAAACTAATTTCCAAGTACTAAATGGGTTATAGATATATTCTCCGGCGTGTGTTCATGCTCTTGAGAAAGACTTTGATAGAAAATGAAAATGGTTTCCACGTATTACATGATCCGAGCTCTTGTTATTGATTGATTGAATCCCCAATAGCATGGTTCTATTGGGAAGGGATCCGAGGCAACGTGTACGAGGGAATCCGGGAAGGCCTCGGGTCGACGGTGAACCTTAATTGCGACCTCTACGGGGGCACACGTTATAATCGGAGGTTGGTGATATTGCGTGTCTACTGTGCCGGTACACCGAAGGAGCATAGTACCGAAATGGGCTATGACTCGTCTGAACTATTGGACAGTTGGGGCTGATCAACCCTTTCTGTTACCGGGTGTGGTGGATGGTTTATTGTTGTTGTTATTGTTATTGTTATTGATTGATTGTGGAGTAAAGGTTGGAGAACGGTATTGCTCGGTACCGATTGATCGATTGAAACCCATAATACGATATACGTCATGGACTTTGAAAGGAAATGATTGTCTTTTTCTTGAAATTGAGACTATATCGGATCGAGGGGTTGTGTTTATCTTGCAATTCATATCTCTCTCTTGCATTGTATTTATCTTGTATATTGTTACTGCCTCACCGGTCACTCGACTGACCCTCTCCTTCTCTCTTTCTTGTTACCCTATTGGTTGCAGGTCGGAGTTAGCTAGGCGGCGTTTGAGTCATGTCATGTTGAGTCCGTCTAGGATTACCTTTTTGTTACTGATACTTTATCTATCGGCATCTATGTGCGTATTGTTACCTCTCGTTCCAACTTTTGATACTTGTGAATAGTGTGCCTAGTGTAGTACCTTACTGTTGTCGTGAACCTTATTTACTTATTTTGCGATCGAAATGGAAATTATATGTTTTAAATAATGCAGCTCGTGGCCCTTATGTGTTGAATGATTTAATTCGCTTTCGCTATTGCATGCTTCTCTGACGACTGTCCGTCTAGTGCCGCCTAGCCAAGTGTGAGTCTTGTGCATCTCCCGTTCGCTAGCGCTTGACATGTATATGGATTGTCCATTTCGTATATGTGTTGGACTCTAGTGCGGGGGATGTGATAGCTCCACGCTCGGGGCGTCACAAAGTATATTAATTTAAAATATTTGAATACTCTGACCACTTGGGTGTTTGTTTAAAAATACTAGTAACTCTGCATATTTGATGCATGTGCAAATAAAAAATTATTAGCATTTAAATATATTAAAATAATTTTTTTATTAGCATATATTCTATAATTATTTTTTAAAATAAACAGGATGAGATAGTTTCATATTAATAAGTAAAATCAAAAATTAAAAACATAAGCAGAAAGTGATAAAAATTATACTAGTAATAAAAAATTATTAGCATATAAATATATTAAAATAACTTTTTCATTAGCATATATTCTATGATTATTTTTTTAAATAAACAGGATGAGATAGTGTCATATTAATATTAATAAGTAAAATTAAAAATTAAAAACATAAGCAGAAAGTGATAAAAATTATATAAAAAAAAAACAAAAAAGTTGAAGTGATGAGAGATAAAAGGAGTTAGCAAAACGTGGGAGTTATGAAATAAAATAAATAAATATATAAAAAAGGAAAGAAAAAAAGAAAAGAAAATTAGAGACGAGAGTCCATGACACCACAATCGACTCTGACGCTTAATAATATAACTAGTAATTACGCACACTCGATGTGTGTGCTAAAAAAAAAAATTAGGATTAAAATATATTAAAATTAAATTTTTTATATTAATAAAAATTAAATAATTCTTAAATAGGTCTTAATATAGTAGAATAGATAAAAATAAATTAAAAAT
Organism: Lantana camara; assembly: GCA_037501455.1. Classification (NCBI taxonomy): domain Eukaryota; kingdom Viridiplantae; phylum Streptophyta; class Magnoliopsida; order Lamiales; family Verbenaceae; genus Lantana; species Lantana camara. The sequence continues at coordinate 3,294,213 of CM074865.1, forward strand.
CCAAAAAAAAAACTCAAAATAATAATAAAAAATATGAGATAAAAAGATAAAAGAATATAAAAAAGATTAAGGTGATGTGAGAGAAAATGAGAGTTAAAGAGATAATAGAGAATAAATTAAAAGAAAAGAAAAGATTTTAAAAGTTAAGAGTAGAAAAGGAGAGTTAAGGGATAATCCGTAAATAATTTAAAAAGGAAAAAAAGATTTTAAAAGTCAGGGGTAGAAAAGAAAAGAGTCCAAGAGTCGAAGACATCAAGACGGTTTCTCTCTACCCCTGACACTTAATATAATAGTATAGATAATATAGAAAAATAAATAAATAAAAAGTATATTAATTTGACAAGTAAATATTATCCGATCCGCAACGGTCCGTTTTCCAATTTCCTATTATTCGCGTTAATTCACACAAATCGGACCGCAACGGTCCGATTTGCTTGCCTTTGAGAATCACATTCACATTCACATTCACATTCGGCCCTCTTCTTCCCTCCATCATGTCAGTTTTTTCTTGGCTTAAATTTTGAATTTCTTATGCACTATGTTTTAACTACCTAAAGTTTAACGATGATCCCATACCCCGTCAATTAATCATAAATTTCTGGGTTTTACCATTACCATGACCTCAAGCGGGGTCGTATTACAGCAGCAAAGATCGAAACGGTCTTTATTACAAGTTTGAAGATGGAAATTGTGTGCTTGTTGAGTCTAATCAGGTATATTTTTGTTCTTTTAGCCTGAATTTTGTCATAAAGCTTGAAACTTTAGGCTTTAGGCTACAATGAGCTTGATTTATAATTTAATTGCAAGAACAACGGTGGAGGTGGAGGAAGTGGAGTAAAACCTATTCACAGGCATATCCTCGTTTCACACAAAAAAGATTGAGGAACTGTAATTATACACAGATCTACGTATAGTTTGGGGAATTAGAGCTGCTTGACATGCCTCCTCCTGATTTGGATGAAGCCATTGCAATTTCAAAGGCATGTAATGACGTTTAAAGCGCAAGTTCTTGCCGATGACCTTTTGTAGGTAAGACTAAGAGTATTCTCTTATTTCAGTTCTTGTTAATGATGACAAAAGTATGGTTGCCAGGTTATTTAATTCCTCGAATCACATGAATACAATATGTTCACTCCCATAGTTTTTGACACTAACATGGATTTTAGTTTGTGTTTGCAGTTTCTTTATCTTGATGAGAAATTTCTTCATGTTCATGTGGTTTGTAGGTATACATTCGGTACGTGATTTCTTGGATGCGTCGATTGGGAAGATATTGAAGGTATTAGGTACTAGCGTTTAAGATAGTCTGTGTGGTTATAATCTATATATAGTCGAATATTATGTTTTTGTTCTCTGTGAATGATCACTTCTCTCAGCTTTTTGTTGGCAATGGCTGTTGCAGTTGAGACTGAAGATAGCTTCTACAACTTAAGCGATAGAATCCGTCTTTGGGGAAGATGAACAGAACAAATCAGAAGATACTGTAAGGTTCTTTCTTTTGTTTGACATGAGCAACTGGCGTGATAACAGATTGGATTCCCGTCATTACAACTTTAGTTTGCGTAGGTTGACAAATTGGAGAAACTAAGGGAGAGAATGATAAAAGTGAGAGATCTTTTTTCGTGACACAAACTCAACGGCGTTTGTCATCGTAACAATTCCAATGGTAATGGCTTGCTTGAGCTCTAACATGTTCTCTAGCAGTTATTTTCTTCTCTTTTGATTCGTGGCCTCTGATCCAAAGATCTTTCAATCAGGTGATGGCAATCAGTGAATCATCAAGATTGTGTGCTTCTTTGAGGAAGGAAAGTGTGCCTCTCAAGTAGATAGTCGTTAACCAAATCCTTCCTCCTTCCTCCTCTGACTGCAAGTTCTGTGCAATGAAGAGGAAGGTTCGTTGTTCTTCAGTCTTTTCTGTTGTCATTATACACAAATGATATCAAGTGTTCTACATTTCCGTTTACTAGCTTCATTTTTTTCAGGATCAAACACAAGCTCTCAGCACGTGCAAGAACGATGCAGAGCTTTCCAGCTTCAGAGTGATAGAGTCCCCTCTCGTTGATGTTGAAAATCAGAGGTGTTCCTGCTCTTCAGTTTTTGGGAGACATTGTTTGGAAATGAAAATGTTTTTGTTCCTTTTTTTAAGTACAAAAAAATGTGTTTCTCAAAAGACACCATACATAACTTATTCATCCAGGTATGCATTTTCTTGTTCTTTTATTCGATCATAGTCGGTTTTGCTTTCTCAAAATTAAACATGCCCCCCTTTCAACTTCTTGTAGGAACCAAAAGAAGATCAACAAACTCCATTTGTCCTCCACAGCAAGGTTTCTTGCAGGAAAATCGATGCTCTGATGAATATTCATGGGAATCTTGTCTATTAGAACAGTACACTTGTATGTTGATGAAGATTTTGTGGCAAATTATATGCTAAAAGTTAGTATTCTCAATAACAGCAAGTCCAATGTACTTGAAACAATATGTTAATAGTAATATATGCTATGTCATTCCCTTCTGAAGCTAACACTCCCAAAATACAACATCAAATGACAACATGCCTAAATAAGAACACTTGCTGAAAATACTACAGCTGAGTGCTGACATAGGACAAATGCTTTGAGATGATGCAATAGTCGTGAGCACGAACTGTGTTTGCTAGCCGGAATACATTTTCAGCAATGAGAAGGAAGTAGTGGACTATGTGACTACTTTGGCTCCTCTTGTTTGTTTATCTATTATAAAAGTGGACAGCATCCAAGGTACCCTTTCAGGTAGGACTTTTCTCTTCACTCCCAAATTCATTTAGAAAAAAAATATTAAATAAATCGAGTAAATATCTTAATATTCTTAATTCTTTTTGCAGGTGTGGCTAGGGGCTGTGGCTGGAAGCATATAGGGGCATATATAAATCTTGCAGCATTCTATCTTTTTGGAATTCCGATTGCAGCTGCATTGGCCTTCTGGTTCAGCTTTAGAGGAAGAGGTCTGTGGATCGGCATACTATCCGGAGCCATGTTGCAGACGGTTATGCTCGCCGTAATAACAGTTTTCACAAACTGGGAGAAACAAATCTGTTTTTGTTCTTTATCCCTTTACATGTTCATGAATCAAGACTGATCATTGTCTGTTCAGGACTCAAATTTTCAGACTATCAATGTTGTCCTTACCAGTTTTCTTGACATTTTGTTTCCGGGTATTGCTAATGCATTTTGTAATAAACTTTAATGTTTGCGGGCAGCCAAGGCAAAGAAGAGGTTGTTTCAGGATCACAATTCTTCATTGGATGATAGGCTCATTGCTTAAAGAAGATGATAATATTATAGAGAGATCCTTATCATTGTTGGACTGAAAGTTATTCAAATAATGAGAATTCAATGCATGTTTTATTTTTTAATATCAGATGTTTAATTAAAAAATAAATAAGAAAAATTCCAAAACGAACTCGGCTCGGTCAAACTCTAACCAATTTTGAGCCTTCAGGTGTTTCTGGCCCCTTTAGCTCCGAAGCCCAGTCCTCGCCCCTCCCCAGCCGGACACTTGCTCCACCGCTTCGCTGCCCACTACGCCACCTCCTCAGCGGCGGCATCCTCTCCGTCCAAGGCGGCGCCTACCGGTGGGCCTGGAGGGAAAATCACGGATGAGTTTACTGGTCAAGGTGCGATCGGGAAGGTGTGCCAAGTGATCGGTGCCGTCGTCGATGTGAGATTTGACGAGGGATTGCCTGTGCGAGGTTAATTCATTTCTGTTGGTTAATTTGTGGGATTTGGTTTGTGGAATAGGTGCCTGCCGGTAGAGCCACTCTAGGTCGCATCATTAATGTGAGAAAGGTGATAATAGTAAGGGGGCGTTTGCAAACTCTTCTGCATAATCAGAAGTAAAACTATAAGTAAAAGTTGTTGAAATTTACAATAGTAAAAGCAGTGATTGTTTGGAAAGAAAAACGAAAAATAGAAAAATAATCTGTTTGCAGAGAAAACTTGAGAATCACTTTTAATTTTTACTAAGTTACTAATTTACCCTTAAATTTTTTTAAATTATTTTGAGCAATTTAATATAAATTAATTAATATATTAATATAAATAATAATTTAAAATTATAAAGATACATATGTATAATATATAAAATAAAAAAAAATAGATAAAAGATTTTAAAATAAATAGATAGATAAAGAAAAATAGATTTTAAAATAAATAAATTCATAAGAATTAAGAAAAGAGAAAAATAAATTTATAAAAAAAATTACTTAGTAATTATAGATTTTTTTATTAAACTTTTAATTAAATTTTTAAGATTATCCGTAGGTGAAAGAAAAAAAAAAAACGATAATAAAAACTATAGAGTTTTATATAGATATAAAAATGTTAATTAAGGAATATTAATATTTTAATGAGGATGTTATTGTCTATAACCAAATTTAATTAACGACAAAAAACTGAATAAGCCATAAGCAAAATCCTGCCCTGGGCTGCTTCTGGATTCAGACTTATTTCTGCTTAAAATAAGTAAACGCAGGATGTTCCAAACACTCCAAAACTTCCAAAACTACTGAAAATAAGCACTTATCTCATAAGTGCTTATTTTTAGAGTTCGCAAACGCTTCCTAAGTTTCTAAGTGATGCTACTTTTTTCTAATTTGTGATGATTGAACAACTGTTGTCGGATTAACTGAAAAATGAATGATGATGCAGAGACCGAGCACTTCTTACCAATTCACCGTGAAGCTCCAGCTTTTGTGGAGCAAGCTGCACTTGTTACTGGTATCAAGGTACTTGCTCATCTACCTGTTGACGACCTCTGCCACACTAACCTATTTTTGACAGTTTTCTTACATCCGTTAAGTTTTCTTAACCTTACCGATATGGTTTTTTTAAAAATTCCAGGTTGTTGACCTTCTTGCACCATACCAAAAAGGAGGAGAGATTGGGCTGTTTGGTGGTGCTCATGGTCCGCCGGAACACCGTTATCGCGGCCGGAACGGCCATTGCCGTTCCACCTTGACAGGTATGGAACGGGGGTGGAATGACGCGAAATCGGCCGGAACGGCGTTCCACCCCCTTTTCTCAGTCGAAATCGGAATGGAACGGCCAAATAACGGTGCAGAACGGCGGGAACGGGGATGAGGCGGAGAGAGAAGAAAAACAGAGGAAACGCCTGGCTCTGGAGGAGGATGGAAGTATAAAGAGAGGTTTTGTTTTAATTTGAACGAATAGGTTAAAAATATTAAAAGAGCTAATGGGCCATATTTTTAATTTATTGGACTGTTTTTTATGGAATTAATAATTATTAAAAGGTTAAAAAATTTGGGCTAACCAATTTTATGCAATAATAATATTTAATTGAATTAAAATTATATGACTAGCATTAGTATATGATTAATAATAATTTTATTAATGATTTGATAATTTTAAATTTATTTATCTTAATACTCATTATGTCGTATAATGGTATTTTAACATTGATCGGTTTTTTGAATTAAGTGTTAAGATTACCAATTAATTGCATTGATAATATATATATATATATATATATGAAATATTTTCTAATATAAATATGTTGGTGTTGTATGATAGGGGATGAACTTCTATTTATATTTTAGCATTAATCAACTATATTTTCCATAAAAATATCCTCCGTTTCATAAAGAGCCGCGATCGTTCCGCGACATGATGCTGGAACTGGAACGTGGCCCCCGTTTCGTTCCCCGCGACCGGGATTGCGAACCATGGTGGTGCTGGTGCTGGTCCTGGTGTGGGAAAGACAGTGCTCATCATGGAACTGATTAACAATGTTGCAAAAGCTCATGGTTGGCTCTCATCAAAATTGTTTATGTGAAAACTACTTTTCGATGTCAGGTGGTTTCTCTGTTTTCGCTGGTGTAGGAGAACGTACTGGTGAGTGTAATGACTTGTACAGAGAAATGATTGAAAGTGGTGTCATTAAGCTAGGTGATAAGCAGGTCAGCATCTCTTAAATCTTTGTTATTCTTTTTTATATAATGTATCTCTTCTTAGGGTTCCTCATTGTAATTGTTATCAGGCTGACAGCAAATGCGCCCTAATCTATCATTAAAGTTTAAGTACAACTAGTTGGTTATCTATATTCTTGATCTCAACTAAATTGATTAGAGATCCAAAATTCCTTAATTAGTTTGAGAAATAAATTAAATATATGATATTGCAATATGTACGGTAAGTGGCGAACCAATTTGATTGCTAAAGAAAATTAGGAATTAATTCTCTAGGTATGCATTTATGAAATCAAAGATTCATAAGATCACTGTATATTGAGATAATTAATAATTAGGTAATATTATGAACAAAATTGTTGGACTTCAATTTCCAATAATTGGATTAAACTTATGCATCTAGGTATATTCATTTAACACTATTATGAATAAAGAGCTTTTGTTATACTTAAATTAAGTACGGATATTATAATGATTAATTCTGTTACTTAAATTCTTGTTCGGTGCTTGTTCAATTTGCTTAACTGCAAAATCTTGGTGAGATTTCTATGATAGCCGTACGTGTCGGTCATATTTAATTGGTTCTCAAGTCAAGTTATAAGTTGTAATTACACGTGTGTCACAGGTGTTCCTAGGGAGGAGCCCGGATCGTGCTGATTGTATCTTTCTTTTGCAGCTCTGTGGAGAGTTTCAGGTTAAGGATTAAAATGTTTTTAACTGGGGCCAAAACATATATTATGTAAATATAAACATTCTTTAAAACCCAACTCTTATTCATTGAGTTTGATTTTAACCCGTTGATACTATATATTATTAGCTATTTTGTAATTTTTTAGTATTTTATTGAAAAATCGATTTTCTTTATAAAAACAGGTTCTTGTTATATTATATATATACATGTGAGTGAATGAAAAGTTTGGTTTTGAAACGTGAAACTGTTAGAAGAGAGAAAGTGTTTGAAAGTGTGAAATTGTTTTAAAAGCGAGTAGTGATCGAATGATAGAATCCTTGGGGAATATAGGCACGAAGTATCTAGTGGGTGAAGTCCGGAGGTTTGCGCCAAAGGCTGATCTTGCTACGTACTTCTGTGAAGCTCTATACGGGGCGTAGCCGGAGGTTGACTGCGTTACGTATAGGTGAGGTTATTGGTACCAGGGTATATTGCTCCTAAGTGATCGTGTGGTTGGTTGGGGGCACCTCGACTAACAATCGAAGGGAAAAGGCTGGTTTATTGTTTTGTGTTTCTTGTTTTCAGGGTGTGAAAGGTTGGAGAACTCACCCGTACTCGCCGGGTTGTTATGATTGATCGATTTTTTTTTATTACTGGTTCACAAGCGTGTTTTCGTACAAATTAAAATTTATCCCTCTTATACGTTTACGCCTTGTTTTGAAAAGAATAAAATGTGAACCGAATTTGTGATTTTGTTTATATATATGTATAACCATCTCACTTAGTCACTTTGACTAACGTCCCTTCTCTTCTGGTTTTGGCTTCAGGCAAGTGTAGCTAGGCGGTATGTTGAGTCTAGGTCAATAGGTGCAGTCTAGATAGTTTGTTCCTAAGTTTAGTGTTTTTAGAACTACTCCTTCGTGGGAAAGTCAGGATGTATAGCTTATACTTACAGCTGGCGTTTTTGTCATCGGCCTTATCGGCCTTGTAATTGAATTATATGTTTGTGCATTGTTGTCTTTTATGCTTCCGCTATGCTAGTGTTTGTTTGTTCTTCGCCGTTCGCTGGGAAAGATCTCGAGTGAAGGTCCAAAGCTAACACTCGGGGTGTTTCTCAATGCGGGATGTAACAGGGGCGCCACAAGGCTTAATTATAACGCAATCCATCTATATCGAGAAATTGCATTTTAGTCCCTAAACTTTGAGAACCCTTTGTAGCCCCTAGGGTTCCGTTATGTCATTCCAAAAATACCTCTGTTTTGTTATTAAATTCATATTTTATAGGTATCGTTTTGTTAACTTTTGTAAACGTTAGAGATGATTTTGTAATTTTGATCATATATTCAATATAATACTCATACTTTTACAAAATCTGTTAAAAAACTTTAGTCCAAACAAGATTTATAAGGATTAAAATATAATTTTTCAATTTAAATGGATTACCTTGTAATTAGGTCTTATAGCATGATAGTCAGATACAACCTAAAATATTGTAAGAACTTGATCTACCGATAAGATAGGTGAGACGGGAGAGCAGGGTTGTTCACATAACAAAAATTGTAGTGATAATGCTGGCGCCTCGAGGATACGACATCCATGACTCCATGCAAACAAACATGGTTCATACACAAAACCAACCATCAATCCTACTATAACCATTGTTCATAAATAACAGAACCATCTATCCTACCATAAAACCTTGTTCACCAACAAAATCAAAACATGTTCCTTCCCTAGCTAGTTGTGCCATCGTTTATTAGATGATCCAACAGTACTGACTTCTTGTTGGGAGACTTACAGGCCCTTTTCCTCACCTGCAAAGCACACATTGTAATGTTACAAATACATGACGACACGGAAGTACAATTTACTACTGCAATTTGAATATAATGAATTGAATTGTAATGTTACAAATACATGAAGACATGAAAGTATAGTTTATTGTTGCAATTTGAATATAATGAACTAAACTTACGTTGTAGATTCTTACAGTTTACTGCTGAGAATGACCACCATGCACCTTCACAAGGTAGATATCGCGAACAAAATTAAAAGTTTAGATGTTTTTAAAAGGAAAAGCTAAGTGAAATCAAACAAGAACGACAAATACAACCGAGCTGATTGGAAGCTAGAAACAATGTTTAAAAATACAAAGAAAAAAGAATCAGCAAAAATAATGAATCCCATTTCTTTGGTCAAGATTCAAGAAACCAAACTCCATAGGTAATTTGCAGAAAGTAATCACTAAAGGCACCACAATTTCTTTTAACTTAGGCCAACGAATTTCAGCCTCAGATAACTCATGATTTAACCCCAAAAACAATAAGTTGCAAATATATCCAACAACAGTGCAACAAGGCATGAACTTCAAGTTCAAGAATCATGAATTAATTAAGGACCTAAAGCAAATAAATATATGAATCTCAATTAAAATCAGAATCTTTATCTAGATAAAAACACACATACCACAACTGGTCTGATCGGTGAAAGCCCCCTTTTTCCTCCCATCAATAGAATCAATCATACCGAGCTTGACGTACAAGGAGATCAGCAAGGTTATATACATCCGAAATATTGGGGTCTGGATTACGCTGCACAACAGCCTCATAAGCGTTTTTAAAGGCTTGGAATATTTCCTCTCTTTCTTCCGCCGAAGCATACGTTTTACCATGTTCTTTGCACCAATTATGTTTTTTGAACCAACTATCAAAAAGAAAAGAAATTGATGAAGAATTCAAAGTAAAGCAAAAATTAAATCGAATGGAATCTCTCCTCTCATTCTATTTCTCTTCTCACTCTACATTATTATAACAAAAATCAAAGGAAGATAGGGAATTAGTAAAATAAAGGCTAATACTCTCTGAAGTGGAGGCGGATCTGGTCTTCAGAGACATTATCGCTGAAAAGAGCTCTTCTCTGGTCTTCAAAGACATTATCGCCGCTGAAAAAAGCTCTTCTCTGGTCTTCAGAGACATTAATATCGCAGACATTATCGCTGAAAAAAGCTCTTCTCTGGTCTTCAGAGACATTACCGCTGCTGAAAAAAGCTCTTCTCTGGTCTTCAGAGACATTACCGCTGCTGAAAAAAGCTTTTCTCTGGTCTTCAGAGACATTATCGCTGAGATTGATATGAGAAAAAGCTCTTGGAAACGCCATGCGGTGCCTCGTCAGAGTATCCTTAATCAAATTCTCGCATCAGAGTCACCGCTTGCATGTCTTATGGTTATTTATGGTTCTTCTCCGTCGCAGATTCCTTTAAATGTTCTCGAAAATTTTAGGATATACATATATTTAGGATATAGGGTTTTAGGGTTTAGGGTAAAATAGTTATTTTAGGTGTAAAAATATAAAGGTAAAATAGTTATTTTAGGTGAAAAAATGAAAAAATATTATTTTAGTATCACTTTTAGCACTTTTTTTTTTTTTTAACACACACACCCTAAGTAATCAGAGGGATTGAACTCGGGTCTTTGCCTTCGAGAATCAACCCTCAGACCACTTGACCAACCCCTGTTAGCAGTCTCACTTTTAGCACTTGAAATCGTCCAAGGTTTTATGTAAAATTATTTTAAAAATATAAGATTTTTTTATGTGTTATTTTATATCATAAGGTCTTTAATATTAATTAGCCTTTAACATAGGGATGAACTATGCAAAAATCCCAAATAAAAGATATCCGGATATATGTTTTTGTGTTTGTAAGCTCTCCAATTCTTTTAGGATTTACTAAAACTCCATTACTTTTTATGGTTTTCCAAAATTACTTCCAGGTACTTATTGTGACGCCCTGAGCGTGGAGCTATCACATCCCCCGCACTAGAACCTGACACATATACAAAATGGGCAATCTGTATACACACCAAGCACTAGCGAACGGGAGACACTCAAGACCACATCTAACTAGGCGGCACTAGACAGACAGTCGCCAGAGATTATTGCATTAGCGGAAGCAATTAACACATTCAACATGCAGTGGTCACGGACCAACGATATTTAAAACATGAGAATTCAAATTTCATAACTTATATATATATATAAGCAAGTTATATGGGTCAAAATGGACATTCTACAGCTAGGCGGCACAGGCTATGGTTATCAAAAGTAATCAGTATTCAACTTATATCCTTAATATACATGCCATTAACTGAAGTAAGTTAATTACGGCTCACAGTAATCCTAGTTCAACTCGACTCTAAAGAAAAAGGACTAGACACAAATGCCGCCTAGTCGACTCCAACCTGCAACCAATAAAAGGAACAAGAAAGAGAGAGAGAGAGAGAGGGGGTCAGTCGAGTGACTGGTGAGGCAGGAACAATATACAAGGTATATAATGCAAGAGAAGAGATATGCAATACAATACAATGCAATCACCTTGACTCGGTATAGTCCCCTTTTCACCTTCTAATATCGATACAATCATTTTAGGTTTAAGAACAATGGGAGTATATCGAATTAAGGGTTTTTCAATCAATCAATTTGGCACCGAGTTATGCCATTCTCCAACCTTTATTCCACAATCAAACACGATCAATAACAATAACAAGAAATCCTTCCTTCTTCCTCCGGGTGACGAAAGGGTTAATTAGGCCCTTAACGTCCAATAACACTCGAGTTATAGCCCATTTCGGTACTATGCTCCTTCGGCGTACCGGTCACAGTAGACACGCGCATTATCAACTACCTCCGATGATAATACGGGCCCCCGTAGAGGTCGCGATTAAGGTTCTCCGTCGGCCCGTTGCCTCCCCGGATCACCTCATACACGTTGCCTCGGATCCCTTCCCAATGGAAACAAACCATTGAGGATTCATTTGACAAGCACTCGTTCATGCAATGCATGTAAAACAATTTCGTTTCATTTGTTTGAAGTCATGAACTCACTCGAAAACATATATGTATAACCCATTTAGTGTTTGCAATACGCTTTTAATAAAGTCAATAATATAGTAGTCAATCACGTATCTATTATAGTATACATATACATATACATATAATATGCCACAAGCGAGGAGCAAAGCCAACTCATGTAGGTTGTATAGGTATAGGCTATTGGTTGCAGCAAGAAGATAACCTCACCTGGATGACCTCGACAAAAGAGCAGGAGAACAAGACAACCTAAACAACCGGATCCACGGAAGGATCACCTGGACACACGACATAAGTACGGGTGATATTAGCCTCTAATAAGACCAAATAAGGACGCTCGGCAATGAAGCGTAATGTAATGAGATGATATAAGATGTAATAAGAGTTATGAGATGGAGCGAACATGTTTAAATGTATGATTAATGCCACGTAATGTAATTAAAACATGTAATTGTATCAGCATGTTTATGGTTGAAAATTTGGAATAGGTGCTGCAGAAACCATGGAAACGAGCTAGGGAAATCATGATAACAGAATTCATGCAACATTCATACAAGCACATTTGTGCGGAAACTTTATTCATGCACACGTTGTAGAAAATTCGTCATAACTTATTGCTCGGGAAGTATTTTAACGAACCGTAAAATTCCTAGTAAACTAGACACGTAGACCTTTCACGTAGTATAGGCCTCAATCCCTGGATGTTTCTGTATTAATACAGATTACACAGCAAAAGTCATGAAAAACAGAATCAACGCTGCAGGAACACATTTCCAAAAAGTTTACCGTTACCCTATCAAATGAAGTCGGATTAATCTGAAAATCTTCGGGGATATATTCAATACATTCATAAGTACCCTTGTTAAACAGTTTTGAGAAATTCATACGTTTACTCACTCTTCTCAAGTCGTTAATCCAGACCAGAAAACAGGGGACAGCTGAGTCGTTTCGAATTTTTCTCGGGTATCAAATGGACTCGGATTAACATAAAATTTGACGAACATAAACCTTAATATACTAGGAATATCCAGTTAAAACAGTTTTGAAAATTGAGGTCTTATGAGTTCGGAATTTACGTCGGAATTCTCTGCGTATAAGCTGTCAAAGTTCAAACAATACAGCAACTTGGCTGCAGCGACAACTTTCAAAGACCGGTCTGTTTATCAAATCAAACGAAGTCGGAAAATTCTGAAACTTAATAGGTATACTCCCAACACATATAGGTACTCCTCTGTAAAACAGTTTTGCAAAATTCGAAGGTTTAGTCCCTCTGCTCAGCTGCTGTTCCAGATCAGAAAACAGGGCAAAAACAGGGGACTGCGGCATCTTTCGGGATTTTTTTTGAGGTATCAAACGGGCTCGGAAAATTACGAAATTTGGAAGATATGAACTTTAATATGTTATTAATCTCCAGTTAAAACAGTTTTTGAAAACGGCATCGTACGAGCTCGGAATTTGCATTTGAAATTTCTGTAGTCTTGCTGTCACATAAGCAAAAAGCCAAGAACTCATGCCAAAATAAAACTACATCATTCCTAAACATATAAAACATTTAAAACTCAATAATTCATGAAAGTAAGCCGAAGAGCACACGTTTTTACACAGGTTCTGTGCTATTATAATTAACACATAAAGAATATATCTCTATTTAGGCTTATGCAATAATCAGTGATCGAATATCAAGAAATATAACACTAATTCTTATTCATGATTTTGTTCTCATCAGAGCATGAAAATATAATAATAATAACACTAAAAGCCTAAAACTTCATAACAATCATCAAGCTCTTAAATTCTCAAGTAACCATACCGATTTAATTAGACTAAGAATTGAGACAGAACACCATTCTTATTCTCTTGTTATGTGATATACGTGTGTATCTATATTTACAGATTTATAAAAACCCCAAAGTCATTCATCGTATAGTTTCAGAGTAAAATATATAATTTATAAAGTACAGAATACCTTAATCAAAAAGGGAAATTGTTGGTCTGAACTTTGGATCGAGAATTCCTTTTGGTTTACAACTGAGAAAATATGAACTCAAGTTCTCAAAGGAAAAAGATGAGCTGAAAAGGTAAAAAGGTATAAAATAATTCTCAACATCCTAATATATTATTATCTCTAATCGGTTTACATTATTTTATTTATTCAAAGGAACCTTAAATGTTAAGCTTGACGACTATTAAATTAGTATACAAAGAAATATAAACAAAAACTAATTCTATTATTATAATCAATATAGGTGGATGGCATGCAGATATTAACTCAATGACTAAGCCATCCTTGCAACTTGCAATGCATTACTCCTGCACGTGTACATCAATTTACTTTCATTTAAATATACCTAGATGCATTTGCACTTATTATTAAATATGAACTTTTGATGATATGGCTAGCGACTATAATTAAAATGAATATAAGATGACATGTTATTTAAATAATGCTAAACGATCATAGGTCTAGGCCAATAAAATACGAGATTATAAATTGGTAAATAAACGTATAACTCCGAAACTCACACGTAGCGATGTCTTGTCCTATTTCGGAAATGTGGGGTGTTACACTTATTATGTAATTTCTAGTAACTTCAAGGCTCGTTTTGTAATTCTATATATATATTACAACTTTTCTTAGAATTTTGTATTAAGTAAATATTAGATTATTTCCATATCTTTTCAGACTCGTAAGAGATACTGATATATTTTTTTTCAACAACAACAACAACAAAAAAAAAAAAAAAAGAGATATTGATATATTTCTAATTGAGTATTGATAAAGATAGAGAAAGTATCTATTCTTGCTAGGCTATTAATCCATTTGGGGATCCTTTTTCCCGTCATGTTTGTCTTTGATTCTGTTCATGGAGCATAGATTATCTTCTATCTTTCATTTCTCTTTTTCTGCATTTTCTCAATTCGCTGGCACATATCATTTGTGGAGCAGGAAGAGGAAAAACACCACCGAGAGCTGCAGTTGATGATATGATCTAGTTAAGTTCGTTCCCTGTGATTACTATGTTAAGAATTAAATATAATAGTCTAATGAGAACTTAAGCTTATTATGATGATCATATCCAGACCACTAATAAAAAGGGAAAAAGGTACAATGGAAAGTTATACGGTGATCTCACAGAACCTAATTCTGATATAACATTTTTGAGCTGGTCTATTACCAAGCACAGATTGGAGAAGCATAGATAGCATGTATGGCACGCTTTTTGACAACTTGGATTCTTCTCGAACCTCAAGAATGTCAACCAGCTCAGATAGTAGCTTTGGATCAATGCGCTCAAGTAACAAAGGGACCGACTTCAGTTCTTACATTGATGTTTCATCATTAGCTCTCGATATAGTGAAGTCAGTGTTGGAATTTAGGAATAATTCGGACGGAAGAAGGTTTTAATTTAAATGAAGAAAACTTATTGGGCTATTAGATTTTGTAATAGAGTATGATGGACTTGGGATATATTTGAAAGGATGGAATGGGACAAGAAGGTCACGGAAATGGGGAAGAATATTTTGGCAAGGATTTGGAAAATGCTATGCTTTTCATTTCATTGCAAATGCAAGGATATTACATATATTTATAGTTTCTTTAACCGACTTGCATTATGTCGGTTTACAATGTAAATGTATTTTTTATTCTTTGATTTTTATCATGTGCTTAGCTCTAGACATTTCTAGTTTATTATTCATTATTTTAGAGTAATCTAGAATATAATCTAAGGCTTATATCTAGATAATTCTTATAGAACATATTTCAAGATTTTTCTATAGATGATTCTAGATGTATATTCTAATTACTATGAGCACCAATATTTTAATACTCCCCCTTGGTGCTCATTCCGATCTTTTTTCGTAGAGTGATGAACTTGTCTCGTCCGAACAACCGGTGCGAATCAATTCCAGGTTGTTGTGAATATCCCTTGGCGTCTAGTCGACCTTTATACTTTTGGATGCTTCCATCATAATTGTATTTGATCTTGTACGGACATTTGAGCCCGATAATCTCCTTGTTTGGAGGTTTGTATGCAAGCTCCCATGTTTGATTCTTCTCGATCATGTGAATTTCTTCATCCATGGCCTTGACCCATGCTTCTTCCTTAGCTGCTTCTTCATACTTTGTTGGTTCTCCAGCAAATAGAGCATATGCAGCGACATTAGTAAGATAATCCTCATAGTATGCTGGAGGTCGTCTATCTCTTTGAGATCGCCTTAGTGTTGGTGCCGAACTTGATTCTTGAATTTCTGTTTGATTTGGCCCTGGAGTTGGAGATGATGGGGTCGGATCTGGATCAGTACTTGGTTCTTGTCTTTCCATTATAATGGCTGGGACTGGTGATGTGTCTGAGCTCCATTGCCATTCTGACATTTCATCAAATATTACGTCCCTTGATATGATCAGCCTCTTTGTATTTGGGTTGTAGAGTCTGTAGCCCTTTGTTTCATCACTGTAGCCAATGAAGATGCATTTTTCTCCTCTTTCATCGAGCTTTGTCCGTGTTTGTTTAGGAATGTGGGCATAAGCAATACATCCGAATATTCTAAAATGCTCCACAGTCGGCTTTCTCTTACTCCACGCCTCGTAGGGTGTCTTATTGAGCACAACTTTTGTGGGGGACCTGTTGAGGATGTAGACTGCGGTGTTGACAGCTTCCGCCCAGAACTTCTTTGGAAGATTTTTGCCCTGCAACATGCTCAAGGCCATTTCGACAATAGTGCGATTCTTCCGTTCTGCAACTCCGTTTTGTTGTGATGTATATCTGGCTGTCAACTCCCTTTTTATCCCATGTTGTTTGCAATACTCTAAGAATTCATTGCTTGTGAATTCTCCCCCTCGATCAGTTCTCAGAATTTTTAGAGAGTGCCCACATTGATTTTCTGCTAAAGCCTTGAATTGCTTGAAAAAGGAGAATGCTTCCGATTTTTGCTCCAGAAAATAAACCCATATCATTCGGGTAAAATCATCGACAAATAATAAAAAATATCTTTTTCCTCCCAAAGATGGATTTTGAGAAGGACCCCAAATGTCTGCATGCACCAACTCTAATGGGTTCTTTGCCCTCCAAGATGTTTTAGGAAATGGCAGTCTATGCATTTTTCCATAAATACATCCCTCACAAATTTTCTTTTCATTATTTATTGAGGGAAGTCCCTTCACCATATCCTTTAATACTTTGAGGCTATTAAAATTTAAATGCCCATATCTTAAATGCCATAATGTGGATTCATCAACTTCTCCACATTTTAAAGAATATTTTTTATCTATGGGCATTTTTAGAGAAAATGTTTTATTAGGGGCCATTTTTATCGTAGCAATCGGCTGGCCATTTTCCTTATCAATAATGAGACATTTATCATTATCAAAATTCACCTTATAGCCTCTTTGGATTAATTGACCAACACTTAACAAATTTTGGGTCAAACCAGGGACATAAAAAACATCATGAATTTTTCTAGTGGAGCCATCTTTAGTTCTAACACCAATAGTTCCCATTCCTTCGACATTTTGACTTCTCCCATCACCAAGAGTAATTTGACTCTTAATATTTTCATCGAGTGTAATAAAAGATTCACGGTTGCCTGTCATATGATTAGAGCAACCGCTATCTACATACCAGATGTCATGTAACTCTTGGTGTCCATTTAAGCATGAAAGAAAAATATGATCTTTAGAATTATCTTCCGTAGTAAATCTGGCCTCATCCTTTTGCCGATAAAAACAATCTTTTTCAAAATGAGTATGATTTTTGCATCTCTTGCATTTAAATCGGCAATTCTGCGTATCATGATTATTTTTCTTGCATAATTTGCAATATGGGCCAGATTTACTATTTTCATAATTTTCTCTCCCCTTTCCATTATAACTTGAATTTTCTCTTTTCTGAAAATTCCTTTTACCGTGCCCATTTTTCTGATTACCATCCTTCTTAGAAAAATTTAATTGACTTTGGAATGCTCGATCTAGTGGCTGCTCATTAAATCGGCGCATTCTATCCTCATGCGCTTGTAGTGAGCCCATTAATTCCGTTAAAGTTAACGCCGATAAATCTTTAGATTCTTCAATTGCAGCCACTATATGATCATACTTTATGGGAAGGCTCCGTAATATTTTTTGAATAATTTTCTTGTCTTCAATTGTATCTCCATAACTTCTTATTTGATTAATTATATTTGAGACCCGATTAAAAAATATTTCAATTGACTCATCTTCCTTCATCAATAACGTATCAAAATCTCTCCACAAAGATTGGAGTTTAATGGAGATTACCTTGTCGGAGCCCTTGTATGCATTCTTCAAGATTTCCCAAGCCTCTTTTGCCGTCGTTGCGACCATGATCCTTGGAAATATGGGTCTCGTAACCCCTTGTTGCATGTATGACAATGCCTTTGCATCCTTCCTCCGATTCTCATTGTATTCCTTTTTTCTGTTGTTGTCCCAAGACTCCAATTCGGCAGCATCTCGGGGTTGCTCGTAGCCATTTTCTATCAAATCCCAAAGACCCTGTGATATGTATAGGGTCTTCATTTGGACACTCCAAAATTCATAAGACTCCCCCTCAAATATTGGGACCATGGAAGGGGTGTAATTAAAAGTTGTAAGATTTTGGGTCATTTGATAGGTTTTGATTGAATTGGCTCTTGATACCAAATGTTGGAATTTAGGAATAATTCGGACGGAAGAAGGTTTTAATTTAAATGAAGAAAACTTATTGGGCTATTAGATTTTGTAATAGAGTATGATGGACTTGGGATATATTTGAAAGGATGGAATGGGACAAGAAGGTCACGGAAATGGGGAAGAATATTTTGGCAAGGATTTGGAAAATGCTATGCTTTTCATTTCATTGCAAATGCAAGGATATTACATATATTTATAGTTTCTTTAACCGACTTGCATTATGTCGGTTTACAATGTAAATGTATTTTTTATTCTTTGATTTTTATCATGTGCTTAGCTCTAGACATTTCTAGTTTATTATTCATTATTTTAGAGTAATCTAGAATATAATCTAAGGCTTATATCTAGATAATTCTTATAGAAAATATTTCAAGATTTTTCTATAGATGATTCTAGATGTATATTCTAATTACTATGAGCACCAATATTTTAATAGTCAGATCCAGATGTCTACTCGTTTGGAGTTATGCTTTCAGAAATAGTTTCTGCCAAATCGGCAATGGGCTCTACCAATCAGGTGGATCGCGCAATTGAGAATGTACGTTAGAGGAGATGCTGGATCCAGCTGTTACAGATTGGCCAGTTGAAAAGCTTTGGCAAAACTGGCTCTCCAATGTGCTGAACTGAGACGAAAAGATAGGCCGGACCTGGGCAAGGTTGTTTTGCCAGAGCTTAATAGATATAGCGAGTTTGCTGACAAAAATATGACCAGTTTCTGTGATTCTACAGATAACAAGGTTAGTCATCTAACATAAAAGATTTCAAACTCTTCTAACGAGATTTAGAAAATTTCAAAAAAAATGATTCAAGAAAATTGAAAATTCTTATGCAGTGAGTCAAAGAGTTACCTCATTTATAATCCCAACAAAGCAATCGAAATAGTTGTGCAGGTTCAATATCTATGGAAGAAAACTTCATCAATAACTTGAAATTGATAAAACACTAGAACTTATAGATGATAAATGTTTTCGACGATTCGTGTTCCCTTCAATTTGCTCCCACCATTTTTTCTCAAACTAAAGTTTTCACTTACGGATACTAATATGGTCCTTTATTAAAAAAAAAAAAAAAAGAAAAAAAACTAAAATTTGTTTCGGGATTACAATATCCACTATCGAGTGTATTAATTAATCCTTTCGATAAATTATAGGTAAGTTCAAGTATAGACAATTGAATAAAAAAAACTATTAAGTCTTTTATATTCGAAATTAAAATTCGAATTCACAATATTTTATTAAATAATATGTATTGAAAATTAGAATTTTCTGTAATATTAATTTGACAGAGTTAGGTTTTAATTAGAATTACCACGTGATATGATATTTTTTATCATTCTAATATTATATACATTACACTAATTTTTCCTTGCATAAAAACACAATACATTAATTTTTTTTCTTTTTTTCTGGAGTGTTCGGCAAATCATAACAAGGAATTCACACTTTTAATTATTTTCATAATCGAGTGAAACTTGAGTTATATCTAATATAGGTGGCTCCGCCCCTATCTCACAGTGACCGCTGAATGATCTTACCAGCAAGACATTATCAATGCATAGGTTTTCATCGGGAAAATATCATTTCTGGTCCCACATATTAACCCATTTTTACTTTTGGTCCCATTGATTACAGGATTCTCACTTTTGGTCCCGTACATTTCAAAAAATCTCAAAATTGGTCCCCCGTTAACTATTCCGTCATTTGACTAGCGGTTGACCCACATGTCCGTTTAAAACCATGGGGAAAATCTCATTTTTGGTCCCACAAATTAACCCATTTTTACTTTTGGTCCCATACATTTCAAAAAATCTCAAAATTGGTCCACTATTTAAACGGACATGTGGGTCATCAACTGTTAGTCAAATGACGGAATGGTTAACGGGGGATCAATTTTGAGATTTTTTGAAATTTACGGGACCAAAAATGAGAATTATGTAATCAATTGGACCAAAAGTAAAAATGGGTTAATCTGTGGGACCAAAAATGAGATTTTCCCGGTTTTCATCAGTTAATATCTTTGTAGTTGAGCTAAAATAAACAAGCTTGGGACAGCTCCACTGCTCTATTTCTATACTCATAGACAGATTAAGAAGTATGTAAACTATAAAGAAACTGTTTATTTTGTTGGCCACATGAGTACAGTGCTTCTGATTGCCTATAGAGGGGCTACAGACATGTAAAAGCTTTTGATTTCATGTCCAAAGGGCAAAAGATAGCAGTATCATCGTAAATCTAGAGATTCACAAAAAATATTTAAATGTAATATATACTAAATTATTGTGCCAATTTGACTCAACTATATCTTATTCAAACTAATTTCTTCATAATAATTAAAATAGAATTACAAGTTCAATAACAAACTCAATAGAGGATTGAACACCACCTACTTTAGTTTGAGTTACTTTCTCATTTTCATTATTTCATATATCATCGAATAAAAGGCAACCTTTCTCTTAGAAAATTCAATCTATTTGTTCGAAGGACCCATAACAGAAAACAAAAGAAAATGGATACTCTAAAAACTACAATGTTGCAGAATTTAGGAAGGAACAATGACCAGCAGTTGTGAAGGATCATACAAGAGCACGACCAAAAAGAGTTATGTCAGGCAACACACGAAAGAGGATAAGTATAAAGTCATAGAATTCGTAGTCACATCAGCCAGACAACAATAACAATAATTACAAGACAAGTAAGAGGTTTCTCCAGTGACACCATCGGGTTCTGGATGGCACTGGTTTCCTGTATCTGAATTTTTATGAAATTCACGAGAATTTTAAAAAAGGACATCAGGAATCCAGAGATAATCAAATGCTAGCTCAGGTATGAACCATATGCTTATTACACACTTTATGGTATGCATCTCTTTGAATTCATGTCTAAATCTAACGGGTTAGAACTCTATTTCCCCTTATACAGAAGATTCACTAGAACTGATGCTGGCCAACTCATGCGGGAAGTATTTTGACATCAGAATCATCACGATTTTAACACTGGGATTTTGGGGATAGACAAAGGGATCATATCCTATAACCTGCCTTAGCTTAAGAAGGTATTATAAATGGTGTTATTGGCTAAATTAATCTACATGCTCAAAGTTAAGCCCAAAAAACATAGCAAATTACTACATCTAATGTTTGATTTAACCAGAGCTTCTTCTATGCTGCATAAGGCCATCATTTTCTGCATATAGACCTGAATGGACCAACTTCAGCTTGCTACTTTGAACTTACAGTCAAACAATCATTCGAAACTGATATGAGCAAATTTGAGTTGTTCTAATATAATAGCATATAAGAGTTACTGATAACAACATCGAAGCCGAAAATAGTAAGATCAAGCTTCCTTCTGAGCCTACCCGCAATATGATTAACAAGCTCAAGATCAATCTGATGATTATCAGCATTGAGTTCTTTAGCAACAGGTACAGACTTCATGTGGCGTCCTTGCCACATCCCGCATTGAGAAATACCCCAAGTGTTAGCTTTGGGCCTTCAATCGAGATCTCTCCCAGCGAACGGAGACGAACAAACAAACATAAGCATAGCAGAAGCATAATAGACAACAATACCCAAAAACATAATTCAATTACAAGGCCAATAAGGCCGATGACAAAATGACTACTGTATGTCCAAAATTACAAAACCTGTACATACTAACTTTCCCACGAATGAGAAGTTCCAAAACACTAAACTTCAAAACAAACTATCTAAACGGCACTTGACGACCTAGACCTGACATGCCGCTTAGTGACACCTGCCTGAAGCCAAAACCAGAAGAGAAGGGACGTTAGTCAAAGTGACTAAGTGAGAAGGTTATACATATATATAAACAAAATCGCAAATTTGGTTCACATTTTATTCTTTTCAAAGCAAGGTGTAACTATTTAAGAAGGATAACTTTTAATTTGTATGAAAACACACTTGTGAACCATTAATAAAAATAATCGATCAATCACAATAACCCGATGAGTACGGGCGAATTCTCCAGCCTTTCACACCCTGAAAACAAGAAATACAAAACAAGAAACCAGCCTTCTCCCTCCAATTGTTAGTCGAGGTGTTCCCCAACCCACCACTCGATCACTTAGGGGCAATATGCCTTGGTACCAATAACCTCACTCTATACGTAACGCAGTCAACCTCCGGCTACGCCCCATATAAAGCTTCACAGCAGCACGTAACAAGATCAGCCTTTGGCACACACCTTCGAGCTTCACCCACTGGATGCTCCGGGCCCATATTCCCCAAGGGCGTCCCCAAGGGTTCTATCATTCGATCACAACTCACTTTAAAACATTTTCACACTTTCAAACACTTTCTTTCTCTTAGTAATTTCACATTTCAAAATCAAACTTTCTTTCACTCACGCGTATATAATATAACAAAAATTCATTTTTATAACAAAATCTGATTTTTCAATAAGATACTAAAATATCATTAAAATAGCTAATAATAAATAATATGACTCCAGTCAAATATCAAACGCACGGTGAAATGAGACACGCCCAAACAGTCAGGGCTCCTCCTTAGGAACATGCGACTGTTACACATATGACTACAAAATTATGACCCGACTTAATAACCAGACAGACACAACTAACGTTTACGGCTATCACGTAAATCACCTTAAGACCAGGCAGTTAAACACAAAAACAAAATTCAAATAATAAGATTATAATATTTGAATTTATTTTATGCATATCAAAGTCTCTTATTCATAAAGTGTTTGAAATTAGTGAATTGACATACAAAGATACACTTAAGTTATAATATTTGTCCAAACTAATAGGAATTAAAATTTTAAATAGATAGCATTCATAGAATTTAGAACCGTATCTACTTTAAATTAACATATTTAAAACAAAACTTATAAATTTAGAAAATAAGTCACTGAATTTAGTTAGTTCGATATTCTTTGATCTCATATTCAATATAAAATATATCAAAAAGTCCAAATATGAGTTTATTTTCTTGATCGAGGGTCAAAATCCGGACATGGTCTACTCAAGTAGAGTTATGAAGAAGAAGACGATATTCTTGGAAGAAATCTTTCCTCAAAATCTTTTATTTACCATAAACTAAAATTAGATATCGTTAATGTTAACTAGTGTTAAGAAAATAAATTGAGGTTAGTAATTATTTTAATATAAAATTCAAATTCCGCTTGGCGCATTTTAATTGGCGGGTTCAACCGAGTCGGGTTTGGGTAAGAATTTCCCTGTCGGTATATCTATATGTGAACCTCTTTAGTTTTGAAACTTTACACTTTTACGTCCATGGTTGATTGGCTTGTTAATGGATTACAAATATCCCCTTCATTAAATTCTTTACGAGAGTCTTAAGTGTTTTTTCTTTAAAATTAATGTGTAGTATTCAAACTTCTCGAACCAATCAATATAATACGGAACTATCAGCACCATTAAAACTTCTCAAATCAATATTTATTGCATCATTTGTGCAATCAAAACTAATTATCAAAATGATGGCTGTATTAAATTATGACAACTCAATCTTATTTCGATGGGTCAATTGTGAATCGATACGATTAGCTTATATACGGCTCCACCGCTAGCAAACTAATCAATAATAAACACATTGCCCTCCCAACGAATGTTACTATTCTGAACACACACACTCTATGAACAACCAAACCATATTAGTCAAGAATTACACAAGCAAACAACACATCCAACGCTACTAAAAACATCACCAACTAGGAGAAGCAAACGAAGTGCAATCGAGAATTACAGAAAACCCCCTTCCTTCTTCAGTTAGTCAAGATTACCAGTAAGCGTCGAAACACACACGGTAGCAACACCTCCTTATAATCTCTCACAACCTTTGTCAACACCGGCATCATCAAGGGCATCACGACCGAGAACACAATGAACGCTATCTACACGGTGCTGTTACGATCACGATCAGGACCGATATCACGAGCAGAGTGTTCCTCGCTCTGCTCGGTGAGTCTTCGATGTTGTTGTCGTATTTGAAGTAATCTTGCAATATCTTCGAGGCTGATTTGGAGGTACATTCGCCCGACTCTGTTCTTGTCTTGATCGGCTACGCCAGGGACTTTGCAAGGCCGGTAACACATTTTCTTCGTCCTCTGCTGCGGCGGTTAGGTTGAGCAGCATTGCGTGTATTTCGGCATCGCCACCGGCTGAGGCCAATGCGTCGAGCGGAGCGAGCCCGTTTTTGTTTGAGGGATTCATATTCAACTTGCCATTGTGGCCGAAGTTCTTCTTGATCAACAGGTGGAAAACCTGGTAATGTTTTTTCATGTGAATTCAGAGCATGGAGTCTAAACCAACTACTTGAACACAAATTAAAGGAAACAAGATTAAGAAATTTAATAAAAACCATACCAATTTGGTAAGGGGGGAATTTATCATTTTCTTGAATTTTATGTACAATAATTTAAAATTAATGTATGTATTTGATGGGGAAAAAATTAAGGATAAATTACATCGAGACCGCGTAGTTAGTTACATTAAGTCTCCTTTTAGCTTCATTAATTACAATTTCACCCTTATGGTTTGCTAAAGGATTACAAATACCCCCTTGTGTGAGCTGGAGGTATTTCACCGTTACTACCGTAAGTTTTATACCTTCTGATAATTTCAGAAATTTAATGTAATTTTAGTAATATTGAGTAGTTTCAATTATTTAATAGGGATTAATAGAAAAGTTTTAGTGGTGTCAGTAGTTCCATAAGTATCATTCACATGAAAGCAGCTTTCACCTCTACCACTCACTTCCGCAACTGAATCTGGACAAGCCGAAAGCAGCTCCCGAACGATCTCTATTCTACCCTCACCACGGCATAGTGAAGGGGTATCCTCCTCTCTCTCCCCTTAACAAGACAGAGACTGACATCCCACCACTCTCAACAGCTCCCTCACAATCTCTGCATCACCACTAGCTGAAGCTATGTGCAGAGGCGTAAAACCGTCTTCGTTCAACTCCATCGCGAAAACCGGCCTCCGTGCCCAGATCTCCTTCGCGAAATCAACGTGTCCTTCGAAGCAGGCAATGTGTAATGGAGTGGAGTGTCTCCATCGGCTAAGGCAATGGCCCTCAAACTGAAATGATCATTTTCGAGCAGATTATGCAGCTTTTCGACATTTCCTTCTCTTGCAGCCTCGTTGATGAGCTTTGTGTCCACAGCAAGGGAGGTTTTTGGATCAAAAAAAGGGAATATTATTGTTCTTGATTCCGAATTTTCTTCACAAAATTAAGAACAAATACGTTTACTTGTTACACAGGGGAAGTTTTTGATCATTTAAAAGTGGAGAAGTCAAGGATAACATTTCCCTTATTTCTTTTATATGTTAGTCTATAATCAGGTCAACACGGAGACAAGGGTTTTGAATACATATAGTTTTCGTAAAAATATTGGATTTTGTCACCAAAATAATCAATGATAAAATTATGATTATGATTGTGTAAGCACTTTGACCGAAAATTCATTTTAAAGTATGAAAATAATAAGAAACATGGGATCATCCTTTGTTTAAAAAATTACACTCACACCTTTCCGATTAGCTAATAGATTAGAAACATCCCATCAGTTAGGTTTCGTTACGGATTAAATATTTTTCATTAAACTTTTGATATGTAGCCCTGAAACTTATCAAACTGATCAATTTGTAATCCTCGATGCCGTTAAAGTTTGTCAAATCGATCCTTATAAAACCAAATGACATGCATCAAAACTTCTCAAAATGACTCATGTTAAATAATAGAAACAGTTAAGCTTACCAATATTCCCTGATTTTTTGAAGGATCGAAAGCTCAAATTTGATGTCATGTCATTCGTAAGGAATCACAAACTGCTGTATAATGTATACATGGAAAGATCAGGAATGGGGTGAGAGAACTTGGAAGAATTGTGGTTGTTTTGACTCTAGTTAGCTTGATGAGCACTTGGGGGGAAAGTGTAATTCCAAAAGTTAGGAGGGAGCTCTGCGTAATGAGCTCCAGCAATGGCCTTGCTTTTCCTTTCAAACAATGTCTGTTTTTTGTAATTTCTCAATTATACGTGTTCGTGATTGTGTTCGTCGGTTGGACATCAGGGGGTAGTCGTAATTATCCTTTTATAACTTCCAAACCTTCACACGAAAAACTTCTCCTCTAGCGATAGCTCCAGTGATAAAATCCGAACACGCACGCGGAAAGCACTTCTCTCAGATCTCGATTCTTCTACCCCAAGCAACTGCACAATGAAGAGGATTCAAAACATGTGAATCACGAGATCATCAATATGGCCTCCAATGGAATGGAAGCAATACAATGTTGACTATCATGTATTCATTTTCCTTGGAATGAAGTTTCCATGAGTTTTTCATTTTTTGTCTAAAGCACGGTAGTACAATCATAATTTTTAAGTTAAATACTAATCAACAAACCTTACATGAAAATTTTGTAATTTATAGATAGATCGCATATGCTATCATCAAAATTCATTAATCCAAAGGTATTGAAAATTCTCTTGCAAAAGTTTTTTTTTTTTTAATTTCTCAAATGTTAAGATGGAACCTTGAGATATAATATAATTATAACATAAAGTTGTAATTAATTAAACTTATCATATATATATAAGGTAACATAAGGTAAGCCGAGCCAACTCACGAGTTTGGCGAGTCAAGTTCGAGTTAGCTCGGCTTGAACCGAGCTCCATTGATCCCGAGATAACTATCGAGTCGGTCTCGATTCCGTTGTGTCTAGACTCGCGGCTTGCGAGCCAAGTCGCGAGCATTTTTCATAATATATTTATGTATATATCATATTATATACATGAAATGTACGAAAAATCCCTAAATGTGGACTCAATTTTTAGTTTGCTCCCTATTTTTAAAATTATTTTTGTGTCGTAACTAAATCACAATATGTCGTATGTGCCCTGAAAAATGGGGAGCAAACTCAAATTATGCATCTCATCTGGGAAGTGAACAAAAAATTTTAAGTTAAATACTAATCAACAAACCTTACATGAAAATTTTGTAATTTATAGATAGATCGAATATGCTATCATCAAAATTCATTAATCCAAAGGTATCGAAAATTCTCTTGCAAAAGTTCTTTTTTTTAATTTCTCAAATGTTAAGATGGAACCTTGAGATATAGTTATAACATAAAGTTGTAATTAATTAAACTTATCATATATATATAAGGTAACATAAGGTAAGCCGAGCCAACTCACGAGTTTGGCGAGTCAAGTTAAAGTTAGCTCGGCTTGAACCGAGCTCCAACGATCCCGAGATAACTATCGAGTCGGTCTCGATTCCGTTGTGTCTAGACTCGCGGCTTGCGAGCCAAGTCGCGAGCATTTTTCATAATATATTTATGTATATATCATATTATATACATGAAATGTACGAAAAATCCCTAAATGTGGACTCAATTTTTAGTTTGCTCCCTATTTTTAAAATTATTTTTGTGTCGTAACTAAATCACAATATGTCGTATGTGCCCTGAAAAATGGGGAGCAAACTCAAATTATGCATCTCATCTGGGAAGTGAACAAAAAATTTTAAGTTAAATACTAATCAACAAACCTTACATGAAAATTTTGTAATTTATAGATAGATCGAATATGCTATCATCAAAATTCATTAATCCAAAGGTATCGAAAATTCTCTTGCAAAAGTTCTTTTTTTTAATTTCTCAAATGTTAAGATGGAACCTTGAGATATAGTTATAACATAAAGTTGTAATTAATTAAACTTATCATATATATATAAGGTAACATAAGGTAAGCCGAGCCAACTCACGAGTTTGGCGAGTCAAGTTAAAGTTAGCTCGGCTTGAACCGAGCTCCAACGATCCCGAGATAACTATCGAGTCGGTCTCGGTTCCGTTGTGTCTAGACTCGCGGCTTGCGAGCCAAGTCGCGAGCATTTTTCATAATATATTTATGTATATATCATATTATATACGGAAATGTACGAAAAATCCCTAAATGTGGACTCAATTTTTAGTTTGCTCCCTATTTTCAAAATTATTTTTGTGTCGTAACTAAATCGCAATATGTCGTATGTGCCCTGAAAAATGGGGAGCAAACTCAAATTATGCATCTCATCTGGGGAGTGAACAAAAATAGTTTTGAAAATGGGGAACAAACTACAAATTTTTCAACTCATGAGGAGTTTTCAAAGTATGCCCCTAATATATATAGATATAACATATATATAATATAGTTAATTATAAGTCCAAACTCCAATATTATATTATGTAAATGTACATTTATGTATCATATAGTATATTATATATATCTTAAAATCTTAAAAATATATGATCTGTCAATGTATATAGTTTGACAAGATAATCTCAATCATGTATTATGTATGTGACTCTTAATAATATATGAGCTAATAATGCATTTGATTTAATAATTCAACATAATATATATAAATACATTATCCATCTTAATAGGTTAAATCAATATTATCTATGTGTGCATGTGTTTTTAATATTATAGTATACATATATCTTAATAGGTTAACTTAATATTATATATGCGTACATGTGTTTTTGATATTTCATATATTTTATATGTTTATGACTTTGTGTCTCAAATGCTTAGTTATATATATAATTTACTAACATGTATGGCACTAACTACTATGATTTAATGAGATAGTATGTCATTATGTATCATATATTATAGCAAATATGTATGTGTATTAATACTATATGAGCTAATAATGTATCTTATTTAGTAACATAATATATATGATAAATATACATTATACCTTAAATCTTAATAATATTTAGTTTACTAATGTACATGATCTAATAAGATAACATATAAAATATGTTATATATTATAAGCCTTACCGAGCCGAGTCGATCCGATCCCAAGCTTTATCCCCAAATTTGGACACTTTTCATCTCATTCAAACCATCCATTGATAAATTTATTTCTATTTAACAAGCAAATTTAATGTACAACTATACACAATGGTGGAGCCCCGTCTAAGCCAGGGATGTTGATAACATCGCTAATATATGTAGTATCAGTGACGGAAATTATGAGGGCTCGAGTAATTGTAGCTCCTTGACTTCAAATTTATCCGTACATATGTAGTATTTATTGCGACTATCAAGAAACGACCCTTGTGCTAACGGATCCTGCTCCGCCACCGACTCCATATACAAATAAGTTCCAAATGCGAAGTTTTTCAGTCTTTAACTTGGTTTTCTTCACTAACCTCAGCTCCATCGAAAGAACTCAATGACCTGATTACGTGCTCGTAAACCTTAATCCCCTCTAAATAAACGTTGTCCTGCAAAAACTGTGGAATCTTGTCATGGTTGGCACAAAAAGTAGCATTGCACGATGGATGAAGAGAAAACACACAGTTACCTCGTTGTGGTCGTGAAGCAATATTGGAGTGTTTTTCATAGGAGAAAAGCCAAATACAGGAATTCCCATCTGCCTCATGAATCGAGCGTCGGTTGTTGAAGCCAACATTTCGGGCTTAGCAAGTTTCCCACCAGCTGCTGTGATAGTTTCTGTGAATACAGACCACCATGGATTAGAATCATCTGTTGCTGTCATGATAGGACGTCCCGCGTTGTCTCTGAGAGGGCCTTTCGCCATGATCTGCCAATTGACAAATATAGGATTTGATCCAATATTAGAATCCAAAAAGATTAGAATACATAATCTGATTCAGTGATCTCCTTATATAATACTGATAATTACACCGATATACCCTGAGGTTTGGCCTAATTTCAAAAACCTCCCCTGAGATTTGAGAAATTACAAAAACTTCACCTGGCATTCTCTAAGATTTGGCCAAAACACATGGTATTATAGTTATGAATGCCAAAAAATGGAATAAAGTCTGCATCAAGTACTACCACACATTTCTAATGCAGATATTAATCAAATTGCGATATTAATCTTCACCTCGTAAGTCATGTTTCTCCACGCCGGAGCCCACTCCTCTGCAATCCTCTTCCTCATCAGATCAGGATCAGTCGTTGGGGGCATTCGAAGATCGAAACCGGCCTCCACCTCAGATGGTTGCATGTTCATCACAAAGCCCTATTGAAGTTCAAAATCATTAGCCGCTATACAATCAAATTTATATCTATCTATCAATTCACATGTATTTTGCTTAAAATTCAAAACTTTGCCTCCCTAAGTAACTGAAATGCATTCAATATTTCATAAAGATTGAATCTTGCACACCAATTTCTTGCTCCATCCCTGACTATAAACTTGAATAAAAAAGCAATGCCAAACCAACATCTGCATAAACAGCAAACTAAACTCACAGAAGGCGATGGAATCCCGGCTTTCAAGAACACGGGATTAACCGAAATAACCTCAGAATTCGCAGCCAAACCAGCCTTAACCAAATCAAAGTTAATCTCTCTAAACTTCATAATAATCTCAACACTCTTCATCATATTCTCCATAGCACTATTATCATACATTCTCGATCCATGTCCCGGTATTCCGGCGGCCTTAATCACCAAATGCCACGGTGCTCGATCGGCATAAAACACTCTAAACTCATCACTAACAGAAGCCTGCCCTTCATCCATCATAAACCCAATGTTCAATTCTTCAAACTCTTTACTCTCAACAAATTTCATCATCCCATCAAATCCTCCCACCTCTTCTTCAGGTACATAACAAATATGAACTGTTCTCAGAGGCGTATAATCAAGATTCGATTTTTTTAACTCTCTAATGGCTTCCAAGTACTGCATACCTATGCATTTGTCATCCTGAGCGCCGCGGGCGTATATTTTGCCTTCGTCGGAGATGTGGGCGGCGAAGGGGTGGTGCAGCCACTTGGGGGGTTCTGCTGGAACCGAATCGAGGTGGGAATTGAAGAGAATTGCAGGTAGGTTAGGGTTGGAACCGGGCCAAGTGATGAGGAGGAGGGGCTTATCTGGGGTGGTGAGATAAAGGGTTCGGATTTTTAGGCCGGGTATGGTGGCGGCGAAGGCGGTGAGGTAGTTTACGGCGGCGGCGTAGTCTGGGGTAGGGTGGGCGGTGTTGATTCTGAGGTAGTTTCGGAATCGTGAAATGGGATCGGATTCTTGGTTTGGTGGTTCTTCTTGGTTGGGGGCGGCGGAGAGAGGCCATGACAGGGAGAGGAGGAGGAGGACGGCGGCGATGGGCGGCGGGTGGTGGCGCTTGGACATGACTGGTAGTTTGATGATAGAGTGGGATATGGTATGGATTGTGTAAGCTCAGACCTCAGAGCAGTCAGCAATCAGCCAAGCAGCTTGAAAATAAATAAATAATTATTTATATATTCTTTGTTATGATGTACATGTACGCACACAGCGAGGACACCGATATGATATGAATCGAACATTAAATTTTTTAAAAGACGTAGCCTAACTACAATCCAATTTCTATTTTTTGTGTATTTATTATATAGTTTTTAAACTTTATATTTGGTTTAAGGTATCTGACGTCCGTTAGGGTTCCGTTAAGTTAATCGATTGTCCTTCTGAAATTTCAAAAAGAATAGGGATCATTTTGTTATTAAAAAGAAATTATAGGGATGTATTTGTAATAAATTTAGAGACAATTTAAGAAGGACAACTAACCAACCTAACGGATGTTAGGAATCTCAAAGGGAATGTAAAGTTTAGAGATTACATGGTAAATATATAAATAATAGGGATTGGACCTGAGGGTAATTGGATGCAATTATCCCAATAATATTTTTTAAAAGTGTCTGTATATTACATATTCTTTCATTATATGGGTTTTACATCTACACCCCGTACAAGATTGAGTAATTATAACTCATACCCTCTGAGATGAGAATATTACAAAATCTATCCTTCTAAGTTTAGAAAATTACAAATGAACTAATTCTGATTATATTTTTTTCAAATTAATTCCCCACTGCTAATTGGCGGAAAATAAATCATCATGAATATCAATTTACAAACGAATCACGTGTTGATCTTCCGATTTTCATAAATTACTTGTCTACCATTTAAAAATAATGCGTGGATTGTTGCGAAAAAATAATTAGTAGTGAAATATAATAAATTCAAGAAATATTTCGTAAAAAATCATATCGAAATGAGTGTTTTCGTAAATTTTGAAACTTGAAAGAGTAGTAGTGTGATATTTTCATCTAAAGAGGTACTAGCTAATGACACAATCTTGCAAGGGTATAAATGTAAAAAAAAAATATTTTTATTTTATTATATATATTAGAAAATTAATTCTTGCATTCGGGGAGAGTAAATTAATCCTAATTTAAAATTCAAATTAATCATCAAAATTGGCAAGAAAATTAAATCAAATCCTACTTGTTTTGTTAATTCTTGCATGTAGGGAAAGTCAAATAAATTAATTTCTTCAAGGATTAGGCTTTGTTCATAGGTTGGGCAAATTCTAGTCCAAATAAAGCCATATAACTTAATTATGCACTAATCACACTTAAATACATAATTAAAGAGTGATTAATTAAAACCACGCGCCACCCTTTAGTCAACTTCGACACACGATAAAATCATAAAACACCTTAACTTCATCGTTTTCCCAGTTCCCCAAAATCAAAGATTCTTTGGTCACATTCGGAATTTTTTAATTTCAAACACACACACATATAATGATGAAGTTGGTGGCGGCGCATCATTTGTGGGCCTTGCTGTTCGCGGTGGCGGCGGTGGTGCCGGCGGCGCGTGGGGTTTGGATGGAACTGCCGGATTCTGGGCCGAAGTGCGTCTCGGAGGCGCTGCACAACAACGCCGTCGTCATGGGCCATTACTACACCTTCTACGGCGAAAGAGATGATCTAAATAGCACCGCCACTCCCTCCATCTCCGTCAAGGTTTGCATATATATATATATATATATATATATATATATATTTATATATAGACATAGATATAGAGAGAGAGAGAGAGAAGAATACTTCTCTGTTTAAAATTGAGAAATCTGTAACTATGCTTAATCACATCAATGGAAGCTCATGAGATAGCTGCATTATAGATTACATCACCTTACGGGAATGAACTCTACAATCAAGAAAACGCCTCATACGGGCAGTTTGGTTTCACGACGAATGAGGCTGGAAACCACGTCGTATGCTTCTCACCGAACATGAAAGAGAATGACGGGGGTAGAAGGGTCACGGTCGGCTTAGATTGGAGACATGGGATTGCTGCGAAAGACTGGGATTCGGTCGCGAAAAAGGAAAAAATCGAGGTAATTCTAGCTACTAGAGCGTGCACACATACACACACTGCATTACATTGTTGAATTGTGAACTGTATCGACATGTAGGGTTTGGAGCTCGAGTTGGCGAAGCTTGAAGGTCTTGCGAATGCGATCCGGGATAATTTGATTTATCTTATGAGTAGGTAAATAGTAAATTCACTTACTTATTGATCGATGCTCTTCTGCACTTCTGCAATCCTAGTTACTTGCAATCTTGTTGAGTTTAACTAGTCAAATGCTTGTCTGAATTAACAAGGCATAAGATTTGGACTAATTAAACAAACTCCCACTGCAGGTTGAAAATTTACAAAAACCTCCCCTATAATACCCTAAGATTTAGCCAAAGGAATATTATTATAGTCATGGATTTGAAATCAAATATTGATCTGTAAGTGTGAAGATCAAAATATGATATTTATAAAAAGTTAAAAGATGATCCTATCAAATTTTATTGATCGAAATGTAACATAGATTCTCTGAAGGGGAAGTTTATGTAATATCTCAAATTTGAGGAAGTATGTCGTGCAATAAGTGATTAGGTCAAGCATCATGATATGGAAGCGTAAATATCCCATATCAGTAAGTCTAATTTGTTTTTGTGCAGGGAAATGGAGATGAGGGAAGTTAGTGAGACGACCAATGCTAGAGTCGCGTGGTATAGTATGATGTCCCTCGGCGTGTGCATAGTTGTTTCACTTCTCCAATTGTGGTATTTGAGGCGATATTTTCGCAAGAAAAAGCTTATCTAGACTTCATCTTGGAGCCATCCTCCTGCCCCCAACCAAACACACATTACAGATTTGAATTAAAATTAAGTTTCTATTGCTACAACTAGGTTAGAGTTGAGATTCTCAAGTGAATCGGGTGTTATAATATCGAACAGTCAGGATTAAGCCACATCAATAATACAAGTTGCAATATACTGGCGTAGCTTAATCCTCACTGTTTGGTTACATGAAATTGGGTTTGGAATACGAAAAATGATTCGTGGGCTGACCAGACAAGTCACATTCCGGCATGTTTTTTTCATTCAGTGAAAATAAATAACATTTTAGTGCAAATTTAGGTGCTCTGTTTCCTTTCTTTCTTGTTATGCAAATCAATGAATCAGATAGTTTGGTAAAAATTGCAAAATCAAGCACATGCATATGTTTTGAGGCATCGGAATTCACACCAAAGTATCATGAAAGTGCGGTCCGAATCTGAGAAAAACCGTTCGTTATAGTGTGAGTCCCGAACCACCGGAATGAACAGGGGTTTCAGAAATGAGCTGCCAGAGTTATTCTCTATCACAGACGAAAAACAGAAACATTTAATATTCCAAACCTTCTCTCCTTATCATCATCATTGGTCGAAAGCCGCTGCTATCTTCTTTTGAACAAGCTCAACTCCAAGGCGAGGAGATAATCTTGGAAGTGCTTCCTGCAACAAATAACAGAGTTAGTGTTGGCAATGCCAAATTTACGAAACAGGTAAAAGCAAGATTCAGGCAACTATGTTCTCCCAAATTGAGGAACAAACCTATATAAGTTTCAGTAAGAACAATATTCTAACAACTAGAAGCGCAAACTGAGTGAGTCAAGTCGACTCAGACAAGTATATTCACAGACATTTCTGCAATACATACAAGTCTCATGTAATGGCCAGGAATCACAATCTACGAAGAATTAAAAGAAGCACAGACAGGCACACACATGCCAAGAATGTCACAAATACAGTGCTGCTTTGATTCGCGACGAAAGAAATTCCAATATCCATGTACTAACTCCCCAATTTCATCTCGAGAAGATTAATGGCATTTTCTTCAAATGTAATAAAAGATTACAACTGGATACCTCAAATCCAATCGATAATAATACAATCAGACCATAACCAAATCCAAACAAGGACATCCAAGATTTAGCTATTGAAAAAACACAAGAACAAACCTCAGTGCCATCTTCCCGTACTCTGGCCAACACAGGTATCTCGTACTGGTAAAGCCTCTCCCACTCGGGATTCGTAGTAATATCTCTTATCTGCTAAAACCCACATCAGTTCACATTTCAAAATTCATACTTTGAGCAAAAAGATTTGAGCTTGAAACAAAATAAACTCGATTTTTCATCCAACTAGTTAAAAAACTGAGAACCCATTACCAAATTTCGCCAAGAGCTTCAATTTACTCCAAAAAAACGAACTCGAAGACTTCAAATCGATCATAAAATCAACCCAAACTTCACATTTTAGCCCACAAAAAATCCCCACAAATTTGAGCAAGAACACAAGTTTAACAATCCAAACACACGTATAATTAACAGGACCTGTAACTGGACATCAGATAAGGAATTAGGGCCCGCGATAGAGAAAGCAGCATCGAGTTTTTCTTTGAGGCCATCGCACAAACAGCATCCGGGCTTCGAGTAAAGTATCAGTTTTCTTGGCGCCGGCGAAGACGACGAAGACGAAGCTGATGCAACGAAGAACGCCAATCGAGGGCTTTTGGTGGTGGGATGAATAGCTGATCGGAAACGATGAAATATTTGTGGCGTTGTAGCTGCATTTCCAATCGCAATTCTTACCGCCATTGTTGATACTTAGCTTGGATATCCCTTGCAGCTGTTAAGTCTGACATTTTCTCATTTTGGGTCAAAGTCGCGTTTCACAAGCTAGCTTTGAAAAGTCGCTCTTAGCGAATGACGCTTTAGTCTCTTGTTTTATTTATTTAATATTTGTAATTTATATAATAAGTTTTTAAAATATAAACGCGAATTAAAATTCAAAAAAAAAAAACCCTTAGCTACGAGGAATTTTGATTTTTCATTTAAATAAATTCCAGAATACCAGTATTTTTCATCAAAAACTTTAACCAAATTAAAGAGGGTGATTAATAATTATTAATCAATGAAACTTAGATCAGAGGTAATTGTAATTATAAAAGTTTGAGTCGGAAATTAGTAAAATAAATTAGATATTTTAAAGGTGTAGTGTGATTAACCCTTTATTTAATTAAATAATTTTATATTGATGAGATCACTTGTCACAACCTTTTCATCAACCCAATAAAGAAGTGGCATTTTACTTACCACTATACCCATTAATTTATTTATGTCTTCACATTACCTAAAGCTTTAAGTATTGAGATTAAATTAGAACAATAAAATATCAGGGGTTAAGAATTTGGTTTCAGCTATGAAATAATTTTAAATTTTTCGATCAACTATCACGTTCGGCCAAATCAGGACCGTAAATAATTTAAATGGATCCTAGAATTTAATTATGTTTCGAACTATGTTGCTTATGACATGAATTAATTCCCCCGTTGGGGGGACTGGTTTTAAAATTTAAAAAAAAAAAGAAAAATGAATTGGCGCTTAAAATTGAGGAAAAAAAAATTTTAATAGTGGATGTAACACAAATTTTTTTTTTTTAAACAAATATACTATTAAAATGATCAAAGAGATTCGAACCTAGAGTCATTGTCATGAAAAAGAACTTTTTAACCACTTGAACTAATCACTATTGGCTCAATGTAACACCATTATCATGGGATTGATGTAAAATATATTCAGGAAAAAAATCAATTAAATAGTCAGTGTAACACTGACAAACTCGGTTCGTACTGAAATTTTATAGTATATATATTTTTTTTTTCTATAGTTCATTTATATGGATCGAATCGGATAGAACCACTAATAGTAGTTGCATACCTAAAGACTTAAATACGATATATTTGATTAAGTTAGTATAGTGTCGAACCGTTAAACTACATCAATCATGGTAATAATTGTATTAAAATTTTGCAGCATTGAATGTGGAAATCTACCAACAATATCATTAAAAAATTAAAACCGCAAAAAACAGACACCGCACACTTATACAGTGTTTATCCTCATCACATCTATTAATTATTGTGAGCGCAAATTGTGGCAAGATTGATACCGTTCACTTCTTCACCAAACCATAAATAAAAATATATTTTTTTAAAAAAAAAATAACAATTAAATCCCTCAAAGAAACTTGTCATTTTCATTCATATTATCTAATTGAAACAAACATAAGTGCATTGCAAATTGCCAACATCAACTTGAAGTCCATTTCAAAAGTAGGGTTTTCTTGGGTGGTCTTATCTCTTCATGGAATATACCATAATCATAATGGTCCGAGTCACAAAGTAATTGCATCATCTACTAGATTGGAGTTAATTGGTGGGATGGATTTCAAACTCACACTCAAGTGGTTAAGTAGATTTCGAAGTGTCGGGGGTCGAGTTCTTGATTTTTACACAACAAATATCGATATCAGTCGTGTGTTTTTAATTGGGTTTTGAGTATAGTGTTGGATTTGTGGACTATAATGGATTCTTGATTAATTGTGTTGTGTTTTGATGAGGTAAAACATCGGTGGTGCTATGCTGATGAGACCAAGCAGTATGTATCGCGGTTGTTGAGAAGTCTCATACGTTCGTCACGAAGGCAAATTAGGAACTAAGTATAATTATTTTTTTTTAAAAAAAAATTAATGAATGGATTAATCTTGAGAGACTCTATATGTCAAACTCCAATTCTTTTATAAGTTTGGCTAATTGGCTTATAATTTGTAAATTTTTACATTAAAAATCATGTGATAATTAATTGAAATAATATAAAAAAATAATGGATCACTTTTGAATGTCACAAGGAATTGATGCTCATAGCAAATATACTTAAAATATGAAAGGTACGAATGTCGCATCATTTTTAGCTATTTTAGCTCTACCTGCATTTGGAAAGACCGAGTAAGATAATAATTGTCATAATCTTAGAAAAACTCTTGTAGAGTTCAAATTAATATGAGTTTTAGAAAGTTAAACGAGTTATTAGGATGTATGGTACACGAATACGGTCACAATGAGTACATATATAAGCGAATACGACGATGTGAATATGAAACGATACTCTAAATTTACCACGTGATGAGTGGTGTTTGGCATGTTGTCAGAAAATGTACAACTCGTCACCACAAAATGGTATTTAAGGTAAGAAGTTTATCAGTATTGTTGGCTTAGCGTAAATCTCTAATGTACGAACGTTTTTAAAAATATCAATTTATTGGGGTTTTTTGCAAGGAAACCCCTTGTGTCATGTGAAATGATAAAAAAAAAACCCGTGAAAAATAAATTCTCATATAAAACTCTATGTTTTCAAATTTTTGCAGAAAAAACCCTGAGACGCATTTTTGAATCACACGCGCGTTTACTGCGTGTGATATTGGATTTTTCTTCACTTTTTCGCGTAAAATGACAAATTTACACCAACATTATATTTGGGTTTTTTGCAAGGAAACTCTTTGTGTCATGTGAAATGATAAAAAAAGATCCCGTGAAAAAAAAATTATCATATAAAACCCTAAGTTTTCAAATTTTTGCAGAAAAAACCCTAAGGCGCATTTTTGAAATTTCGCCGGCGGAAGAAATCCTATCAACTTTTTTTTTTTTTTTTTTAATTTTGAAATTTCTTTTATATGTATGTATTATATAATATATTATATATATACATGTATATGTATAAAATTACTAATGTACTATATGTATTAAATATTATTTATAAATTTATTTATTTATTGTTGGTAGAATTTGTAAATTTATTGAATATATATATATATATATATATATATATATATATATATATATATATATATATATATATATTAAATATTATTTATAAATTTATTTATTTATTTTTTGGTAGAATTTGTAAATTTATTGAATATACATATAAATAATATTTAATATGTATATATGTAATGTCTTTTTTTTTTCTTTTGAAATTTCTTTTATATGTATGTATATATATGTATGTATTATATAATATATTATATATATACATGTATATGTATAAAATTACTAATGTACTATATGTATTAAATATTATTTATAAATTTATTTAATATACATACATACATATATATATATATATATATATATATATATATATATATATATATATATATATATATATATAATTATAATTATTTTACAATTCATATAAATAATATTTAATATGTATATATATAATGTATATAAATATATAAATTATATTATATATTTATTAAAAATCTTATAAATAAATATATATAATATTATAATGAAAATATACATGTATTGTACACTAATTATAATTATATATATACAATTAATATTTTATTTATTGCATATATATATACATATATATATATATATATATATATATATATATATATATATATATATTATAATTTTTGGACTATTTAATTTTTTATAGGGTTTTTTTGGCTCATTTCATAAAACACAGGGTTGTGGGTGCATATAGTTCTTTAAGAATGTATTGTAATGAAAGAAGGGCAATTTTGACAAAACACGTCGGTTCTTTGACTAAATGGTGTAAAGGGGCGGTTTGCAAAAAATAAAAAATACAGGGTTTATTTTACCAATTTTTTTTTTACAAGGTTTTTTTAGCTCTTTTTGAAAAACACAGGGTTGTGGGGACATATAGCTCCAATTTATTGTTTCATATAGTGTCGTATCAGACATTCCGTTTATAAAAAATCCAGGAAAATATATGCATTACCATATTTAAATCGAATCGTACCCGGATAATCGTATCCGTATTCCAAAAATGTGTACGCATAAGGAATTGCAGCGGACAAAAAATGAGTGCTACGAAAAGCAAGATGGGTGGATGTGATAAGAATTCATGCAAATCAACAATGGAATACAACAAGCAATTATTTGGTGCTCCTACACATACCCCATATTTATATGCTTTTCCTGATATATGAATCTTGGATATATTATTATATTTTCACCAAATTAATTTGCTTTTTAATGTAGAGTCAACATTAATCCAGCTGTTTTGATCTAATGATTGCAACTATTTTACTAAATATTAATTTATGATGATAAATATTAATTACTTAATTATTAGTTTCAATTTTTCTTGTTTAATTTTCATTCAAAAACAACTAGCTGCTCTCCTCAACGATCAGATTCCTCAAACTCCGAGGAGGAGGAGGAGGAGCATCCCGTTCCATCTTCCAACAATGGATGTTGTGGTCCTGTTTCGCTAGCTAACCAGTTTGCGTACTTGTTTCCTTCTCTCAAAATATGTTGAACCGTAACCTACCAAGGTTTCCCAAGTAGAGCTCTACGGTCCTCGACCTACAATATGACCTAGATAATGTAGCTCCAGCCCTCTTTAATTTTAACAAAAGTAAGCCTACTCAATGTAACTAAACATTAAGTGATAAAAAGAGTCTATTTTATTCAGCAACACTGTCTAAATTGAATTGACATTATATAATTGAATTCCAAATCGCTTGTCTCACTCCTTTTAAGCTCGGAGTTGGCATTAACGATCATTCTTCTAACGAACATCATCACAGATAACAGAACCCTTCTAAAATTACTTTGAAAAAAAATTATTATTTACATGTTTCAAATCAAGAATACTTGTGCGAATGCCCTTACACAGCACCGTATCAGCCACTAGATATACATGGAATGTTTTTTTAATGCATGCACCTGATAGATATATATATATGTATTGAGCTCCTAATGGAAGAGGATTATCTAAATGTTGAGCCTAAAAATAGAGTAATGTGTATTATTTGCCATAGTTTAACACCATTGTTGTCCATTTCTTGCTAATTAATATTATACATATATATATAGTAGCGTAAGTAAAGTAGAAGCACGTCTTCGAATTTACAGTAAAGATGTTGGCATGATGGATGCCCATATGTGAAAGGCTTTCAATTAGTGAGGGGTTTGGAACCCCACCAACTTCAACGTTGGAATCCTACCACGAAACCATTATGTTTTCTTTCATTTTAATTTGTCTCCAAAGTGCTTTCTTTTTTAATTTTTCTCAAAAATTTTCTTATTTTTCCTAATTAAAAAACAATAAAAGTTGATTGCATAATTCCCCTTATATATTGGAATAATAAATAATAATTTCCTTTTCTCAGAATTAGGTGGGTGATGGCGAAAAGATCAAAGTTAATATGACTTGCTATAAATTCATATTATATGGTAAATTTTGTTTAGTTTCTAGCGTAGGCGCCCTCGACCGTAATAATTAATTTTCTTGTTAAATTGTAGATATTTTAGAGGATGACTCAATTAGTTAGAAAATCTAAAATTATTTCATGCACAACGTCGACGTTAAAATCTCTGATATTTGCTTAAATATAGATACATCTCTTCCATTCGAACGTACTTCCTTTGATTATAATATTTGTTTAATTTTGAATGGAAAAATAAATGTTCTTGACTTTTATAAATAAGTAATAAATTTTAACAAAATAATTCTTAGTTAGTCTTTCTTTATCATTCTTCTTTTTTTTTCCAAAAAGTTGATCAATGATGTGTTTGACACTCGGTCAAACATGTCAAATTATTTTAGACATTGTCTATAAAGGTTTTATTGATTGTAAATATAATAGTAATTTATAATATTAATCAATCATCCCTAATACATATATATATGAATTCTTCCAATCAACTTACTCCATTTATAAGATTATGATCGTCTGAATCCTCAATCAACTGTCTAAAAATTTCAATGTTTCGTTTCACAAACCCACCGACGCTAACTTTAGTCAAATACGTTAGGTCGTATTTCCAAACTCGTTATTTTTTCGATATATATGAATAATTAACATTGTCGTCCTTTTCGAGAAAAAGAGACCTCAACGTATATACAAAGCTAACAAGATTTCCCCCACGCAACTAAAAAGTATAAATGTGAAGCAAAAAAGAGAACCCTATCTCCATGATTCATTTAACAACCACACCATCCCACGAAATTGACAAAAATTTATAATTCCCTATAGAATTCGACCAAATTCTCTCACTTTCTCTCATAATATTTAATTGTTTAAATAATGTTAATATTGACCACTTTATGTGATCTTTTTAGTGAAAATGATACGTCCAAACAACAAATTATACTCTATATATATACCCATAATTAAGTCATTAGATGGGCTAATTAAAGCATGCATTAGAATCAATATCATATGTTAAGATATTAATTAAGTACCATAATGCATTTGTAGATGAGCAACTTTTGAGACCTTAGGCTTTAAGGAAAGTATGAGATACATTGGACCTCTAATTTGGCCACTAATTAACATGTCTCCACAATTTGCCGAAAACCGATCAAAAAATATTATATTAGAGAGGTTTTTGAATTTTTCATCAGGTTATTCCATCGATATTTGATAGATTTCTCGTAGTGTTGATGTTTTCTTTATTTAATTGATGAGTGAATAGAGTGATGAGAAATATGCACGTAATACATGTCTACGTGTGTGTGTATATATAGTGCATTAACATGAATATAAAGATATGAATAGATATTTGATAATGTATCTCATACGAGAGTCTGATATGCAAGAAATTAATATAATTACAAGTGTTCGTGCATACGTATTGTGTCGTCTAATGAGACACAATAATTTGAAAATAAGATTACATGTATCAATAATGAGATCAAATTAATTGTGGTTGGTGTCATGCACTAATAGTACTATATCACGATTCAAATTAATTAAATATTGCGTATGATTGATTAAGGAAAAGAAATATTAATATTTATAATATAAAGTTAATTTCCAGAAAAAGGAGTTGTAAAGTTTGTGACCCATTTTCCGAAAAAAAATTAAAAAAAAGTGTCCACTCATCTTCCATAGAAAATAAAGGGATAGCCATTGCAATATAGGCATTGGAGTCACCCAGCACTGATCAAAACCCTAATAGCATTTTCTGGTCAAAATACTTTAATTCTTTCGAACCCCACTTCAAAACAATACAAATAACAAGAAAACAAAATAAATCCCTTCTTGATACCAAAGATTCTTGAAATTAATTCTTGAAAATTAGGGCTTTAGTTTAATCCATTTTTATATAATAAAATTAAATAAAATCCCTCTTATTAAAACTCAAATAGAAATAAATATTTTCGGGTTGCATTTTTTTACAAAAAAAAAAAAAACAATAATATTACTATTGGTGGGGCCGTTTTTTTTTCTTTTTCAAATAATACCAAAGATTCTTGAATATACCTGAGCAAATTTCTTTGTAGTTTTGGAGTGTAATGGATAAGGAATCTTAAATAATATAAAATAATAATAATAAATTTAAATAAAGTTAGTCCCACCATGCCCAAGTGTTGTATTCAAAATAATGTATTTATCTTACCTCATTCTCCTCCTTTTATTTTAATCCAAAATTTGCTTGTTGTGTGTACTATAAAAGGGCACATCCCATTTTTGTGCATCTCATTCATTCATTTTGAGCACAAGTATAAGAGTATATTAGAGCTCAAATATTAAGAAAAACAAAAATCATGAGTTATAACAAGGGCAAAATGAGTGAAGCTTTCAATGCAATGAAGCCATATTTGGCCATGTTATCCCTCCAATTTGGCTATGCAGGAATGCATATTGTGATTCTTGTTTCTTTCAAGAAAGGGTTTAGCCACTGGATCTTCGTCACGTATCGACATGCGGTCGCGACATTGTTCTTCGCCCCCTTCGCGTATTACTTAG
This sequence comes from Lantana camara, assembly GCA_037501455.1. Lineage (NCBI taxonomy): Eukaryota > Viridiplantae > Streptophyta > Magnoliopsida > Lamiales > Verbenaceae > Lantana > Lantana camara. Next base: position 3,338,171 of record CM074865.1, read on the forward strand.
AGAAGTAAGGCCCGTAGCATTATTCGCTATATGTCGTATATATATCAAGCACACACAAGAAAATTTTCGAAAGCCGACTAAAAGAATGCAAACCCTATTGCTCAATGTGAATTTGTTTGTGTTCTTTTTTGCAGGAAAGTGAGGCCTACGATGACAAAATCAGTGCTCTTCAAGATCTTGGTGCTTGCTTTCTTGGAGTAATGGCCTTTAACACCTCATTTATTATTATAGTTTCTTGCTTTACATTATATATATATATATATATATATATATATATATATATGCATGCATGCATGTATATAAAAAAGAACTATGTTCTTTAACATCCATGCATGCATGCATAGGTTGAATTGGGAAACCATTTTCAGGGATTTAATTTGATGATTATATATTAAACTCTTAAAGTTTTTCTAAATTATTAATTAAATTATATAATTTAAAATATTTTTGTATATATAAACTAATTATATGAAATAATATCAGGCCTGTGCTGGACCAGAACTTATACGGAATTGGAATACAGTATACATCAGCAAGCTTTGCAGCTGCCTCTGTTAATGTTCTTCCTGCCACTACCTTCCTCATGGCAGTCATTTTCAGGTATATTTACATAAAATAAATCATTTTTTTAAAAATAATATATTGATTTATGTAAATATTTATGGCACAAATTAATTAATTAAATTAATCGCATCGATCTCCTCAGGATGGAAAAGTTTAACCTGAAAAAGATGAGCACTGTGGCAAAGGTGATCGGCACAGTCATAACAGTCGCCGGAGCGACGTTGATTGCACTCTACAAAGGGCCGGCTTTGGAGTTCTTGACATTCTCTCGCGGCGGCAGCCACCAGGAAGCCGCCACGAACGCCGCCGACCAACACTGGGTCCTCGGTGTCATTTTGATGCTCGGTTGTATCGTCGGTTGGGCTGCATTCTTTATCGTGCAAGTAAGAAGCCCGATATAATACACTTGTCATTCGATTGATATCCATATATTTACCAATTCTAACCTAAATGGGATACCACAGTAGAAATTTTATCAAGAAAAACGTTTTATTATATTATACTTATCGCGTGAATGATATTTTACTGCATGATTAGTATATCTTTAAACAGGAAACATATCACACTTGTCATATAATTAATCGAGCGTTTTTCACGTGTTGTGTTGTTTGAACAGAACAAGGCACTAAACGAGTACCCAGCCCCGCTCTCTTTGACAGCTTTCATTTGTTTGTTCGGAACTTTGGAGAGTGGAACGGTTGCTGCAGTCATGGAGCGCCACCTCAGTGCTTGGGCCATCGGCTTCGATTCCCGGCTTTTAGCTGCTGCATATTCCGTAAGTAAAGATAGTCAGATGTAATTCTCCATTTATATATAGACAGGCTAAAAATATTTATCGAATTTCGAAAAGTTTTAGGTCATTATATGAGACGGGCTCGTTGTCTTGAATCAAGTTCGGGTTAGAATCGTTCTGATTGATGTGTACTTTTGCAGGGCATAGTTTGCTCGGGGATTGCGTATTATTTGCAAAGTGTGGTGAACAAGGCTAAAGGTCCGGTTTTTGTCACATCTTTTAGTCCTCTCAGCATGATCATCACTGCCATATTGTCGGCCATGATTTTGGCTGAGCAAGTTCACCTAGGAAGGTAGTGTACACACACAAACAAACGACGACAAATATAGTGACGGAGTCAGAATTTATTTTACCATACTAATGGTTTTGATCTATCGTGTGCAATTGTAGCTTAATTGGAGCAGTGATCGTCGTTAGCGGTCTCTATTGCGTCGTCTGGGGCAAGAGCAAAGAGGGTTCGGCCGCGGCGAAGCTGGGGTACGACGACCAGGAATTGCCCGTAGTCGTGGACAAAAACGGGGATGTTCATGACAGCATTAATCTTGACGAAGAACATGGCAATGGGACTAATATTGTCAAACCAAAGAATTCCTTGCAGCTAAACCCTTGAAAGGAAGAAGAGTTGTCCCACCCCCACCCAAAAAAAAATTGTTTTTTTTTTTCTTTTTTTTTTTCTCTTTTTTGTTTTTGTTTGTGGTGGAATCTTGTTTTTTATAATTAACTGCAAGCTTTTGCAAGTTGTAATTTTCCAATCCAATGTTTAATCACAATATGCATTAACTTTCTTGTCAAATCTTGTTAAATGTTATAGTTTTATTTTTCAAATTTTTTTACGAGAATCATTATTTGTTTCCCAACTACCCACAATAAAAAACGAACCCGTGACCATCGTTATAGTTTAATTATATCTTCCCCAAAAAAGAAAAAAGATGGGAATAAAAACACACCAATGTGTATGCATAGCCGGCTCGACAGATGGGTTATGACCCATTGTATTGACGGTCATTTTCTTGGCTGGTTATTGATGAGGGGCCTCGATAGTAATTAACTCCACTGTCGCGTCTAGGACTGTCGACGGGGTCGGATTCGGACCGAATCAGGAGATTCCGGATCCAAATCCGATTACCGGTTCCGAATCCGAATCCTATTGGATTCGAATTCATTGTTTTTGAATCCATACATAATCGGACCAGATTAAATCCGATAAAGGATCCGACCCGATTAGCAATAAAATCCATTTTTTTAAATAATGAATTTGATATAAAAAATAAATATATTTACATAATATTAAATAAGTAATTATTATTTTAATGGATTATTCGATAGTTTTGTTTATATTTATTTAAAATAGGTTAATTTAAACTTATTAATAGAAGATAATATATACTTTTAGAGTAAAAATTTTAAATTTTATTATTGCTTAAAGTGATAAATATGAGAAAATTTTAATTTTAATCATTTCACTAAATAATATGTAATAGTAAATAATTTATTTAATTAAATATTATATATATTATCGGATTCGGATTCTTAACGGCTCGGATTCCTTAAATCCATATTCGCTCCATTTATTTCGGATAACAAATATTTATAATCGGATATGATCTATCGGATATTTTCATCGGACAAATATGCTAAAATTCGGATCGGATTCGAATTATAATTCGACCCATTGACAGCCCTACACAGCTAGACTCGCGTCGATCGGTTTTCAAAAACCCATATTTGGGCCGGCCCATACAAAAGCCCAAATTACAAGAACTGGATTGATGTATGTGCTGACGTGACGTCAGCAACACATATGTAGGTTCATCGTTGGCTATGTCGGGTCCTAAATTCCAAGATTCCTGCAATTCTTTTCGATTTGTTTATGTGATATGCTTTCTCCCTCATCTGGGCTGTGATTTCTGCTTCAGTTGAGAGAGAGAGAAGCTTGAAATCAAGGAAAATGGCGATGTGGGTATTCGGGTACGGGTCTCTGATATGGAAAACGGGCTTCCATTACGATGAACGCCTCGTCGGCTTCATCAAAGATTACCGTCGTGTTTTCTACCAAGGTCTCTCTCCCTCTCTCTCTCTCTCTCTCTCTCTCTCTCTGTGTTTTTAGCTGAATGAAGGTTAAAGGTTTCGTTTTTAGAGAACAAACTTAGGTGGAGTATGTTGAAATTGAATGAATTGTTTCTTGATTCTTCCCTGAAATCCCAGAAATGTCGATAATTATTAGTTTCTGATAACCCCATTTGCAGGAAGCACTGATCATAGAGGAACTCCAGAGTTTCCGGGAAGAACAGTGACATTGGAGCCTGCAAAGGGGGAAATATGCGTGAGTGGGTTTATCTGTAATTTCATTATTTTTATCTTAGCCTATGCTCTGTTTTCCACTCATCTGTTATGCTTCTGAATCACATAATATGAAGTTCCCTAATGTTTTCATGGATGTAAATGTTAGAGATAAAAGTTATTGCCCTTGTTTGTGCTGAAGGCTGGTCCTTATTCGCAGGGACGGACGGAAGGGGGGTCGATGGGGCGCCCTCGTCTGCCCTCCGTCCATCCCTGCTTGTTCGATTGCATTCATTCCCTAGTGTTTTCATGGATGTAAATGTTAGAGATAAAAGTTATTGCCTTGATGGTGCTAAAGGCTGGTCCGTATTCGCAGGGATGGACGGAAGGGGGGTCGATGGGGCGCCCTCGTCTGCCCTCGTTAGAAATCCTGGGTCCGTCCGTCCCTGCTTGTTCGGTTGCGTTCTTTAAAATGAGAATTTGAACAAAATCTTGGTTTGTGTTGTGTGAATTACAGTGGGGTGCTGCTTACAAGATAACCAACAATGAAGATCAAAGGACTGCGTTGGAGGTAAGTTTTCTCCATTTTTTTTAAACAAATACTTAGAATCTTTAATCCTGCATTTTTTTTATTTTTTTTTTGAAGCATTTAATCCTGCATTACTCTATCCAAAGAATTACATTCTTCTGTGTTGTCATTGCCTGCAGTACCTTGAAGTTAGGGAGAAGCAGTATGACAAGAAAGTTTATGTTGATTTCTTCACTGTAAGCCCTAAATTTCATTGCTGCAGTGATAATTGATATTCTCTTGCAAAGAAAATTTGAAAAAGAAAATTTTTTGAATTGTTGCAGGAGCCAACTTCTGCAACACCTGCTGTTTCCAATGTTATGTTGTAAGATCTTTTTTTTTTTTTTTTTAATTTTTTTCCCATTATTTATACTTATATGTGTTGAATTCTGGATGATCTGTGTTTCAAACTTGCTGTTAATGTTTGTTTGTTTTATCCAGATACCTAGCATCTACGGACAGGACAACCAACAAGAACTATTTAGGCCCCGGTTCGCTTGAAGATATTGCCATGTACGTTTCGTGAAGTTTTGTGATAATTCGTTCGAATACAAATCTGAAATTTCTTCGGGACCACGAACATGTCCTGAACTTTGACCTAATTTATAGTTTGGGAAATTACACAAACTTCCCCTACCATATTTGAGGCTGATTATCGTCACGCATTTAATGTCAGATATGACTAGTAGGTGTCAAGGGCCACATAGAGTATTCATGGATCTGGATGTTATGTAAATTCTTTGACAGGCGAAGCTTTGCAATATAATTTTCGCTTTTCGTTCTATTTGGCAGTCAGATAGTTCGGGCCGAAGGCCCCTCAGGGCCGAACAGAGAGTACCTCTTCAAACTCGAAAGTGCACTCACTCAAATAGGTGAACTTTTTTCATCATCATTTGGTTCTTGTTTTTCAGTTTCATTCTTTTGATCTTCTGTCATAAATGAATCATTTTCAATGGTTGTAGGGTGTGAAGACAGCCATGTAATTGATCTGGCGAATGAAGTGAGGCGCATTCTCTTACAGGGCGAATCGACCCTCTAGTGATATCGTTAAGACATCGATTGTGCGTTCTCTCACTTTTTCGAGCTTATTTTAAGGGCCAATTCTTTCACTCGATGTACAAACAGCATCATGAGTATTATTATTGAGACAGAAAGAACTGTGTTTAAATGTGTTTGCTCATGTTGTGTGTTTCATGAAGTTGAACTAATGCCTTATTTCGAGGCAAACGTGTTGTCCTAACTCGACTCAATCGATGCAAGCAAGAACGACAACAATCATGAAAGATGATGCAATCTGAAATTTCACAACCACCAGCAGCATTGTCTTTTCCAATCGATCTTTATATTACAGAATCAAGCATCAATACCTTTACAAATATGTACATTTAACAAAAAATAAACGAAACCAACATTGTTTCACAGGTCTTCACGACATAGAAAGCCGGAACACGAGAAATTTACACATTGGAACAAACCTTATCATTAGAGAACCTTTAAAGCCAGTTTGCTCGAGTGATGGACCCCGAGTGTAGCCAGCTTCAAAATCTCACGCCCTTGGTACAAACTGCAAGAACAAAGCTTTTGTTAAGCACATAACGTGACTTGGTAAAACAATTCACCATAATATTCAAGAACTAACCTTGCCAGAGCAAGACTCCATGTAGCTAAAGTGTAGAACATCTTCCCAGCATGCCAAACATGCGCCATCTTCTCGACTTTATTCATACCTCCCAATGCTTTCGTCAAGGCTGCAAGTGAGAAAATTATTACGAAATCACCAACATATAGTCGACATGGGATAATTACACCGACATGCACTGAGATATGGACTAATTACACAAAGTAACCCTGAGAAATTACAAAAACTTTTAAGGAAGTTTGTGCAGCTGAGCCAAACTTCAGGGTATGCGAGTGCAATTTTCCTTTAGACATGTCACAAAATTAGACAAAAATTTGGATTCTCCAACAACGAAACCAAAACAACAGGCTAAGTTCGTGATTTTTGCAGGATCCTACCTCTTTGTAGCTCCAGAGGAGTCAAACCCTGCATTGTTAAAAAGACATAAACCACCATGAGATTAGATAACACGAAACTAAACCGAAGTAGAAATACAATCAAATTACATACCAGAGCTTTCGGGTTCGATAAAACACATCTCGCCATAAATGTAGCAACTCCCTCCACCACATGGTCCTCACTTACAACTACATAGTTCTCATTGTCAATTCCACTTTTTTCTTCAACATTATTAGGGACCATATCCTCAGAGACCCACACCCACCAACTTGGTTCCTCGTGATCGACATTAATCAAGACCTCTGCTTTCTCCAAATCTGCACCTGATCACATTTCCAAAAACAAGTTTGAATCTTCCACCTTATATTGCATCTTCAATGCAAACATGATAAACACAAATTGTGATCAAATGGGCGTGCTTGGAATGAACAAACCATCATATCGAATCACAATATACAAGAACAAACAGCTAACAAAAGGCAATTCCAGAACTAAAAGTAGATAATTGAAACCTGATGGCTCATCGAAAGGGAAAGCTCGGGTAGATTTCTGGCGGAGGGATTCAAGTTCATTCAAGAAGCTTTCAGAATTAACAGTACCCACTAGCCGATTATGAAGCTGCAATTAACCAAAAACTCATAAAACAATAACTGAAAACGATTTCCCCCAAACTCAAACTTCGTATAAGGAATTACATACATCGGGTGGGCAATCACGCAACAGAGTAGGTGAACTCGATATCTCTCGTAGAAGATTGAGATTCTTCTCGAGCAATTGCCGGAGCCGTTCGTTTTCCGCGCGTAATTCGGCATCCACCGCCGGCCGCGACGGCGTCGTATCGTGGTGATGGTGGTGGTGGCAGGTCTCGACGGCGGTCCACGCCACTTCGGCCACCTCCAACACCGTCTTCGCCACCTCCATTGACACGTGCCCCACCATATTTCTCTGTCGATTGTAGCTAGGGTTTGAATTGAGGATGACGATTATCGTGTATCTATAGGTTTGCGGTGTATGTATAGCTAATGATTGATATAAAGATTGTTGCTTGCAATTTTGGATTTTTGCACCAAATAATATTTGGAGCCCTATACTTTGCGAAATTATAAGATACTCCCCTATAGTTCTTTATTTTGTCAATCCATCCTCTTAACTTGCAATATTTTAAGCTTGAATCCCTTTTAAGTTTTATGCATTTGTCACAAATATTTGTTATTATGTCCTATGTCAGTATCGTATCATATCGTCTCGTCCCGTTTCGTCCATCCTTAACTAAAGGTTAGGAGTTCAAATTCGAACTTTGAGTCCAAAGTCAGGAGTTAGGATTGAATATATTGAACACTTTAAATCTTCTGAATAACTGTCTCACCTTATGAGATATCGACAATTCAACAAAATAATTAACCACTGTAGTCGACGGTAGACGTACAATCTAAACAACAAAAAAAAACATATTTTTTTCATGAGAACTATACTTGATTCTTGATGTTATTGCTTTATCGAAGTTAACGTTTGCACTTATCATCGTTCAGATATTTGATATGTTTATAGCCGAACAAAAATTAAAACTATGATATAACAATAAATTTTAACTGAACCCAACTTGACCAAACTCGAACCAATCATATCAAAAATGTATTATATTTATCATTTAATTAATTGATTACTCTTCCTAAAATTTGTACCAATCAAACAACACAACACAATTAATGAAATGCTGCTTAAATTCCTTGAAACAACACCAATAAATGGTTTGAAATTTTAAATACAACACAATCAAGGGACCATCAACAAAAACGAAGCCCAGAAACGAGATCCCGAAGTTCGAATGAGAGAAAGCTACAAGAAGAAGGACAATACGAACTTGACAGCAAACCCTAACATAAACATAACCGGAAAGCTAACTAGACCGTTTGTCAACGAGCAAGCAGTTGAAGAGGAGCCACCAGAGGTGCTTCCCACCGGTCCGCCTGCAGGTGGGAATCCGATACTTGCCCCTGACGAGGGCACTACGGTTCTGGGGCTTGTTGATGGGAAACCACCGGCCTCCGATGGTGCTGGGGCTGGAGAATATATCGAACTTGGGAGGGAAGTCGGTGGAGCGGTGAGTGGAGGAAATAGCTGCGATCCTGTATTGTAAATTTAGATGAAAGAAAATGGGAAATGATTGTTAGGTATGATGAGTAAGGTAAATTTGATAATCGGGGGGATTTTCTAACATCCCGTAACAAAAAAGTTGATAATGACGAAGTCGTGTAAGAATTGAAGATTGCAAAGTTTACCTGGGCATCTAGGTTGTAGGGATGTGAACAACCTGCAGAGGAAAAGAAAAGCGAAGATTTAGAATCAACTCGAAGAAAAATGAGCTTTTCTGATTTTAGCTTAAGATAAAGCTAAGATAAGCTGAAACGAGTGTTCTGTTTTACTGCTTTTTATTACATAAGCTAGAAGCAAGAAGCACCTAAATGACACACAACTTAAAGGTTGGGAGGGTAAGAACCATACGTGGATGAAATGCTTCCATTGACGAATCCACTGTAATTGCACGAAGTCACATTGCATCCACCACCAGATTGTTGCGCCGTAATGTTTCCCACAATCAGATTACTGTTTCTGCATTGCATGCTTGAACAAGAAACAGCCAACGAAGCCGGCATACAGTATAAACTGCAAAATTAAACCAATAATAGTCACAATCTTTCACTAATATGAGGTTAGAAAGCCGTTCATGAAAGCCCAGAATTCAATTACAGGAAATATTTACTCACTTTCGACTCCCAGGCCCACAACTGCACTGCACACAGTGGCTAGCAGTTATAGCATAACTCCCATTTGGCACAACCAACCCATAGTCCGTAGCATACCTCGGGAAATTCGATGCGCAAGCTGTTAATTTCACAAAGTTGTTTAAGAAACATCACTGCAAGGTGTATGTTAACAACATTTAAGTACATGTAGAGCTAAACATATCAAGATTTAGTTATAACTTATAAAGCCATTAATTATGATAATAACACGAGCCCACTACTACAATCCCCAGTTTCAATCAGATAATTGCTCAGATACTCAGATTGCCGATGATAGATATGAAACGGGAATTCGAAACTGTAAGCCGAAAGAGCATTATACGCTTCGCGCAACGACCTGAGCTTCGAATAAGAATATGTCCCCGCCAAGACAAGTATCCATAAAGAACAATCACATAATTATGAAATTCGAAAAGGGCAAAACATCAATCAAAGAATGCAAGGTTCTTTTATCAAACACTTATCAGGCAATCATTACCACATTAGCTTAACCACCTCAAGATCGAGTCTTTAACACATCATTAAACAAACAGTCACTCAGACAATGTCAAAACACCCACATTCCACAAAACCCACATCCAACACAACAAAAAAAACAGAAAAGAAGCAGAAATCAAATCACTAACCCGACAATGGAATCGCAAGAATATCACCATCCTTAATATCCGAGCTGCCCAAAGCATTAACATTCATCAAATCACTCACAGTGGTAACATACCTCGCCGCAATCCCCGCCAACGTATCCACATCTTTCACAACATACGACATATACACCGCCGGCAAATTGTTATCGGAATTATTAAAACAAGTACAGGGCAACGGGATACTCAGCTGCGTCCCCACCGCAATTACAGAAGGATCCGAGAGGTCGGCCTTGGGGTTCGCCTCCTGAATCTGGTCCGCCGACACAAGCCCGCCGTAGACGGCGGTGGCGATGGTGGACAGCGTGTCGGAAGGGCGAGTCTTGTAGGAAACAGAGCCAGATTTACGGATTCCATCGACGCAGGAGCATGGGATGGGGACTTTAACAAAGAGCTGAGACGGGAGGATGTGGTTTTCCACGTCGGGGTAAGAAATGTCGATGGCGTTGGTGAGGAGGAGCGCGATTGGGTCGATGGAGAAGAGGGCGGCGACCTCGGAGACCTTGAGGTCGGTGTAGAGCGTGTAGCCGACGAGGGCGGAGCACTTGTCGGCGTTGGAGCAGGGCTCGATGGTGGATTTGGGGGCGGCGCGTGGGAGGAAGGCGCCGAGGGCGAGGAGGAGGAAAACGGCGGCGTGGGGGTGGAGGAGGGGCATTTTTCGGCGGAATGCGGTGGCTCAAAGGTGGAATCTTGATACAAGCTAGAAAAATGTATCTTTTTGATAGAGCACGAAAAAGACTGTTGTGAAGTTCTTTCTTGTTTGAGGGTTCAACCTTTGGTGGTTTGAAGCTGGTTTTTCTCCAGCTTCTTGCTCACTCTCTCTGTGTGTCTCTGAGAGAGAGAGAGGGAGAGAGATTTTGAAAGGGTGGAAGAAAGGCAAAGCTACAGAGAGAGAGAGAGGCAAATGGAGGGGACAAAGTTCTTGAAACAGTAGAATCAAGAATGTGTGTGTGAGTGAGTGTGTGTTTAGTGTGTGTATTCAGATTTCAGACAATAGACAACAGTAAGCTTCTCGATGTTCGAGTCAAAGCCATGGATCCTAAGCACTTGCTGTGAATTTACCATTTTGCCCCTCGTGCAAAACTTGCATTTTTTTTAATTAATTAAGAAAAATATTTAGTGAAATTAGACAAAACTATTATTATACATAAGAGGAAAAAAACAACTAACCCATGTACTTTTTCTTTGTTGAGATTGGGTTGGTGTTCCGTGTACCGTGCCAAAGCTTGTCTAGCCCGAAGCGAGCAGGTACAAGTTCGAAAATAATGCATCGGAAACATCTCTTTCTCATCTCTATTTACTTAATTCATATCTGTCTTTCATGTACTTTTGGGAGAAATTCGATCTCTTTAATCTCAGAATACCCTTTAAATAACTATATCAGAGAATCAAATAGGTCGGGTTGGGCAATTTTTACCATACCAGCCGGTTTAATTGTCATGTTTAATATGATCGAAGGACCAACGACGATCCTATTCTAAAAGAGAAGGAGGAATAGGAGCTAGTTTTCATTGAGAAGTGAATGATTACCGGATAGGCAATGAGAAAAAGATAAGCACTTAGACAACTAACTTTGGTTACAGGAGGTCTGCTGAGCAAAAGGTTCTTCAAGGAATAGCAGTTCATAATCAAGAAGTTTTTTTGGGATCCAATTTATAATATAAGTCTTTCAATTTTTTATCCATACTTTCAAATGTTGAAAATCTGTCATTTATACTTTGTAAAAAAATTTAAATTGTTATCACGGTTATTTAGGTATTACGTGCTAACACGTGGCTCATTTTTTCGTCGGAAATGAGACACGTGTTAACATCTTAATGGTCGAAATAATAATTTAAATTTTTTTACAAAATACATATGATAATTTAAAATATTTAAACTTTTAAATAAAAATTTAAAAAAACAATCACAATAAAAAAGATATGTTGTTTCTTCCTCAAAATACACAATCTCGGAAGCTCTTTATTGAAGCCAATAAATCAATCATGAAGAAAGAGAAGATCATAGAAAACCTTACTTTTCTAGACATTAAATTTAAAAGAAACATATATAGGATCTTTTTTGACTACTTTGGAATTATTTTTCCTTTCTTGTAAGAAAATAATATAGTGCATGGCCCATAATATATTTTAATTTTTTGGGTCGAGGGTATTAGGGTAATTTCACAAGTCGCCTTTTTCAGAATTATAGAGGGGCTGTACTCCACTATCGTTTTTGCATTTGTTTTTGGCCTGTCACATATTTGCTGCTTTTTAAATTTAACCCTTCTTTTCCGACATCAGCCAAAAATTAATTGATTGGCGCTATCCATGTAGGGCCGGGCCCATTTCAATGTAAAGGCTGGCCCATAAGCCCATTTCAATAATACTTTTAGAAATTTTGGGCTGTGGTTAATGGGCCTCTTCTCAGTTGTTTTGTTGCCTATAGGGCTGTCAATCGGTCGGATTTCGATTCGAATTCGATCCGAATTTAAGTATATTCTTTCGATAAAAATATCTAATGAATCATATCTGATTATAAATATTCGTTATTCGAAATAAATGGATCAAATATGGAATTAGGGAATCTGATCCGTTAGAGATCCGACTTTGATTTTTTGTAATATTTTTTTAGATCAATTGTTTTATTAGTAAAGAATATTAAATAGAACAATTAAAATTAAAATTTTCACATATGTCTCATTATAAATAATAATAAATTTTAAATTATTTATACTAAAAAATATGTTTTTCTTTGTTAATAATCTTAAATTAACCTATTTCAAATACATATATTTATATTTCAAAACAATTGAACAATTCATTAAGTAATAATTATTTTTTAAATAATAAATATATATTTATATTTATTTATTATTTAAAAATTTTAAATTTTATTGTTAATTGGGACAGATCTTTTATCGGATCTAATCCGACCCAATAATGTACATAGTCATTATTAATGAATTTGAATCATATAGGATTCGTATTTGGATCCGGAATTTCATGGTTTGGGCCGATTTTGACCCGTCAACAGCCCTAGTTTTCAGTTGTTTTGTTGACTCCAAATTGTTGTCATATGGGGTGGGCCTTGAATTGGATAGGGCCCACTGTGATTGGACCCCGAGGCCCAATATAATGAGATAGCAAAGAATTGAATTGTGAGGTTGATTTAGTGAAAGGCAAAATACATGCAACCATTTAAGTAATTGGGGAGGGGTTCTCGATTTCTTATTTAAAATTTTGTGCTTCAAATAGGGAAGAGAATTTTTTTTCTTTTTTTTTTCTATATCCCAATTGTTCTCTCTTTTAATCTCAACCGTTTATTAATACCACGTAATGTATGTATATAAGTGAAACAGAAGATGAAACACAGAACTGAAATAGGAGATGCAAAATCCGGAGTGAAGTGATGAATGTAGTTCAACATGATATTGTTGATCAAAATTAGGGTGCAAATTGGTCAAGCTAAACTTACGGTACACTTTTAAATCAGTTGTTAGTAAAAAAAACATAAAAACGTGAGTTTAATTGAATCAAGTTGAGATAAGTTTTCGTCGAGTTCGAGTAAAAAATTTAAGACCAACCCTTAAAAAGTTTACTCAAATTGAAACTCATTTACAACTCCAATCAAGACATCCATTGACGGAGCTACATGGGAGTTAGCGAGAGTTGCCACCTAAAATTTCCGTCACTTTGTAATTCTTTTAATTTTTGTACAAGTTTAAGATTCATTACTGCATAATCGTTGCAATTTCCCTCCTCCAATCGACCGAATCCACCCGATGAAACTGCAATCTCATTCCTCGATCAAAAATCTTGATTCCGTCCCTAACTACACAACCATCGACCTAGATTTCGAACTCGAGCAAACAAAAATTAGCAATTGTGTGAAAAAAGAGAGAGATAAGGCATGCACATTTGGACGTAAGTGTAATTACAAAAGTTCACAATAACCCCAACTGACCTATTGAGATCACAGTCACGTGATGATGCAAGAGAAAGCTACTGCTTAACACTATTTCGTCTTCACCCTGTGTAACTGGTGTTTCAGAAAAGTTTCAAAATTACAATTATCCCCGGAAGTCCGTTGAAATGACCCTTTTACCCCTTCGATATTAATACAAAAAATGTATATTCCCAAGGCAAAAATTGAAACTGACAAAGCCTCAACAATGGTGCAGAGACTGAGAGCATCAAGATTAACGTATTTATTAAATTAAAGTGAAGAAGAAAGACTGTTGCATTGTAATCAGCAATTCAAACTTTGACCCTCCAACACACGTTCATGGAGTTCTTTTTTCCATAATTGAAAATTTTCATGTGTTGTCTAAGTAAGACATTATAATTTCCATAGGATACAAATGTTTTATTTGTTTGAATTCATTCAAGGTCAATGTATTGACATCAATGGTGTCCAAATCCGGCTATTAACGGAACAATAGACTTGAACTCTCTATCACCTAAGAAAATTGTATTTGTGTGAAAGTTCTGAACCTTCTGAAGTTGCGTAGACGAACAAACGTGAGTTTAAAGGTTAAAACGGGGGAATATGTGGATTGAACCCGTTTTGGCACTTCAACGCTCAAATCAAATTCCTCGGTCGAGTTAGGTATCGATGAGTGAGCAGGTGGGAGTGTATTAAATGAGCGAAGAGTGTCGTACCTGAGTCATAAATGAAAGGAGTAAGGGACATGGTGCTAGTCATTTACAGTATGACCTGTTGCTACCTGTTTTGTCTGAGTGGTTGCAAAGAGAGTACAAGGTATGAGTAGGGATGCAAACGAGACGGGCCGGTTCGCAAGCCTGGTTAGCAAGCTCGAGCCAAGTCAGAACTCAAGCCCCTTTTAGTTAGGCTCGTGGCTCGCGAGTCAATATATTTAATTAAAAAAATAATATTTTATTTTTATATATATAAATATTGTATTATTATATATATATTTATTGATTTTTATATAAAATTAGCAAAAAATTAATATATTTATAATATATATGTATATATATTTAATAAATATATATTATTATATATAAAAATATAATAAATTATTTTAAAAACTAATTTTTAATTAAAAATAATATAATATCCATTTGGCTCGAGCCAGGAAAAAAAGTAAAGGCTCGGCTCGTTTGCATCCTAGCTATGAGATGCATTTAATGCATTACACTTTACAGTTCACACTTTGGGTCGATATCACAACTCGCTCGAGGGATTTCTCAATCGAAGGTTTCGATAGGTTGAGGAGTGTGGGATCAAACAAAAAGAAGATGAAACTTCCAAAACTATTGGTATAAGTGATGGCTTGAATGGAAGCAGAATGTGGGCCAAGATGGTTGACGTGGCCAGGTTGACCCATAATGCTTACAACTGGCTGCCCTGCGATGACACGTGGCGCTGTGTCAGTTACGTTTGAGCTGGTCTTACTCTATAGTGTACGGATACGAACATGATATGATACGCATACGGGAATATAATTTTTTTTTTTTTTTTTCAATTTCCTACTTAAAGAATGTCGAATATGATATCAGATATAAGTATCCGATATAATACTATACGACAGAATGATATTTTTTATAACATAAGCGCATCATAGGTCTTACCTCATCCGGACAGTAGAGTTCTTACTAAAAAAAATATTGACAAATAAATAATTGTTCACAATGTGCTTAAGTATGGAATAAAGGAATATTTCATAAAACCCATACCCATAATAATTAAAGATTCTTGAATTTGGTTTAATTTATTTACTTTTGAGTTTCAAATTAATTGGAGGGCAAAAGAGTAAATAACCTTGAATGAAAGGCGGGGTGCGTAGGATAGGGCCGGCGAGTTAAACGGGAGCAATAATTTGGGCGTACGTTTAGACTTTAGACAGTCCAAAATTCTGACATTTCTTCTTCCATCTATGCCCTTTCACTTTCTTCTCAGTTCTCTCTTATCATCATTTCATGCATACACATTATTATTATTATTATTATTATTGTGTATGTTATGTGAACTCTTTTATCGGGGAAATTTCCGAAAAATCCTCATATGCGAATTCAAATTCCTTTTTACTTCCCATTTTCAAAAAAGTTTTTCTGAACTCCCCATATGAAAATCAAAGTTCCTCTTTACTCTCCGTTTTTTTGGAAGGTTGTATAAAAATTCAAGAATCGCGTACCCGAATCCCGAAATCACGTACTTAAATGCCCAAATGAGGTATTTGCCCATGGGGAGTTAAAGGGAATTTGACTTATCATCTAGGGAGCAAATAGGAACTTTTTTTAAAAATGGGGAGTTAAAATGAATTTTTTCAACTTTTAGGTACTATTAATAGAAAACCCCCTCTTTTATTGGCCCCGAGGTTGTCAACACGAACTTATAATCGACAAATTGAAAAAACAGTTATCGCTTCGAATATAAAATATTTGAGTAAATTAAAAGAATAGTTGGTTGCTTTTTTTTTTTTTTGGTCCTCAATAGTCGGTTGCTATTTCACGATACTTAATGGTTCGTGAAATGTTTATTGGAGTCTAAATTTTGAATTTCTTAAATATAACCTCGAGTGCATGATTATATCATTATATGGAAATTTTAGTTCAAAAATTGTATGTCACCTGTTATTGTTTTAATTTGAAAATTCAAATTATATATATATTTTTTGGTACAAATTCAAATTATATGTTATTGTTTGTATATCACATGCTATTATTTGGATTTTGGGGAAGAAATAATAGGCAAAAAAGATTGTTGTTGGGGTGTAGTAAATATATGTTGAGAAAAATATTTCTTTAAATGGAAATGGTGAACTGGCTTCATTACTTTTTAGTCCTTACAAAATTGGACCTTCCTATTTGTTGTTATTATTATGTCCTTTCATATTTGACCAATTGTTATTATTATTATTACTTATTGCATTAAATATATGTGCAGAAAAATATCCCTCAATTGGAAATAGTGAACTGGCTTTATTATTATTATTATTTGAAAATATAATTTGATTGAATCATAATACTTTTATAAAATTGTTCTCTTTCAAAATAAGGTGATTCAATAGTTGCTTTGTATGCCTAGTTTCTTTAAACTTCTTATTCAATTATCTCATTTATCTAAAATTTATAAATTATCCTGACAAAATATTTCGTTGTATCTCAAACTAATGAGATCCTTTCCTCCCGCGAGCAAGTTTGTATGTGGCAGCATTCAACTTCAACAGTTATAATGGCGACAGGCGTAACAGGATGAATCATTATATAATTTCGAGAGTGTTTGTTTGTACTTAATCACGGCAAATGATATCTTCAATTTAACGAGTGATTAATTACAACGGTGGAAGTTGATTACCTATGACGATTGAGCTTAATATTAGGCAATATAAATTTGAACAATATCCAATGCAAAGAAAGGACAAAGGCAAATATGTTTCTTGAGAAGTGCATTTGTAGGAATAGAAGCTGTATTTAGGAGAAATTCATGGGTTTTTGTATGTTTATGTGACAAAAATCAGGTTTCCCGCGGATAATATGGATTAATTGTTAATTAATCTTTGTTAATAAGATCATTAATTAATTAATTATGTGATAGAGTTAATTGTAGGGTCTCGTGATCACCATTAATGGCATACTATAGGATCGGAGTTAATTATCATGTTTATTAACATTATTATGGAGCATTGCATCAAGTTTAATTAGTCAAAAATCTCAATTAATTACCCGCACATGCAAGTTAATTTATTGGTTTTGTACACGAATTAAAGTAGATATTACTTAAACAATTGAATGATACAAGTTTCGTAACACCGGGCTTCTCGCCATGAGAGCCTTCTCGATCCTCTGATTTATGATGTATGGATACAGATATAATGATACGAATACGATAATATGAATTTAGTCGATTAGCTTTTATTATGATATATGTATATATATATATATATATATTCTATCAAAAAAAAATAATGATACTTTTATTATATGTTCTCAAAAAGAAATTAATTAGCTAAATATGGAAAACATCATCATTTGGGGGACACCTGAAAGACAGGGAGCTCTCTTTTCTATATCGTAAAACATCACATTGTGCTTATAATTGTTTGACATCAAATCCATATATATATATATATATATCAATTGATGTGAGTGATTTGATAAAAATAACTACAATTTCACCGTTACTTTGTGCGTCATATCACTAAATTAGCCAAAATTATTCAAGGCTAAAGAACAAGAATATTTATATAAATAAAGTGTAAGTCTTGTGTGACATTATTAGATGCCTTTCATTTCTTGATTTTGGATCTTGAAATTATATTTAATTTTCTTTTAAACCAGATATCATAAACAGTGAGACATTATAAAATTTGTCCATGAATCGAAGAAAGCATTAATTTTCAATTAAAAAAAAACATATACATATAATACTATATTAAATTAAAGGGATAAAAAAAAATTATCATCCCAACTATCGCCGATTTTACACTTTCCCATCTAAATTAAGTTTCATTACAGATCAACATCCTTATTTGCTTCTTTTCATAAATCGCCATCTTTACTTCGCATTTTTTTACAAAAATTATTTTTGAGTGGTTTTTAATAGTTTTGATAGTCTAAATACTAAACATATAAGATACACGTGACATTAGTAAGGGCAAACTTATCATTACCCGCACGGATAGCTCAACCGGTATTCAAGGAGGTAATTGAATGCAAGGTTTCAGGTTCGAGTGTCCTGACAACGACAAAGAGTTTTATACAATGTGATGACTCTTTGTGCGCACTAGACACCAGATTACTTCTCTAAGTATCAAACTAAAATTTATCATGATTTACTCCCTTATAATCTTGTCGGATCAAAATATAGAGCAGCATGAGGTGAAACGATCTCTCCTTTTGAGTGGAAAGACAAACTTATCATTAGATCAATTTTTTTTCATAAAAAACTTTAAGTCCCATATGAAATGATTAGAGAGGGTAGTAGAATAGGATAGGTAGGTGCCAATGGTGAAAGAAATGACCAAAAGATTTGTGATATTACATGACATTTATTGATTGACAATGAAAAGATGGTACAATGAGACCCAAAAAAGAATCCACCCATTTCATCATTAAATTCAAATCTGTCTCCCCATTAATTTCTTTACTCTTTCTGTGCCAGTGATTCCCGTGACTAAAATTTAACTAAAATAAAAAAAATACATTTAAAAATCAAATCTTTACCTCACCCCACCTCACAAAACCCCACATTCACATCCCACAATGTGACAATCTTGCACACACAAACACACCATTATATATACATACAGAACACACACATGCATTTGTGTATGTATTGTGCTTGAAAACATCAAGATTTGGTGGTGGAACTCAAGAGAACCAAGAAATGCCGAGTTCAGGTTCGTTCTTGAGGCAGCTGAGCAGCAAAGAAGCATGGAAATCGACATCCAAGAGGTGGGGTGGCGGTGGTGGTGGGGTTTGGGGCGGTTCTCTGAAGCAAATGGAGGGTTTTAACAGCATATACAACAATGGCGGTGGTGAGAATGGGAGTATGTTTGTGGTGAAGAAGAGAGTAATGGTGGTTGTGGATCAGTCTTCACACTCCAAACATGCTATGATGTGGGCTCTCACTCATGTCACCAACAAGGGTGATATCCTCACTCTTCTTCACATCATCTCTCCCAACTCCACTTGTAATAATGACTCTTCTTCTCCACATCTTGCCACTAGTCTTGGCTCGCTTTGCAAGGCCTGCAAACCTGAGGTCTGTAATTTTTATTTTTCTGAAGTTTTGGTTGGAAATTTAGTGGATTTTTATCAGTTGAAAGTACTGGTTTTTGTTTGTTTACTTGTTTTGTTGTTTGTTGTTTGCTGTGTGGAGATTATTACTTTTTTGAATAATTAGGAGGAAAAGGATTGGATTTTTATGTTACTCATGCATTTTCTTTCAACATTTGTAGTTTAGTGAACTATAAATGTTGAAAGAAATTTTGGTTTTGATTTTTTCTGTTTTTCTTAAGTTTTGGTTAGAAATTTAGTGAATTTTTATCACTTGAAAGCACTGGGTTTTGTTTATTTACCCTATTTTTGTTGTTTGTTGCATGAAGATTATTATTTTTTTGAATAATTAGAAGGGGAAAGATTGGATTTTTATGTTCTTGTTTGGGTTTTAGTAATCTTTTGTAAGACATGCATCTTGATTCTTGACAGTCAAAAGAGGAGGACAAGCTATCATTACAACCCTGTTTTCGTTTCTTTTCTTTATCTGCAGAGGTCAGAATAAGGGAGGTGGATTTGCAGGCCCTTTTTCTGCTTTCGTTGTGCTCTGTTTTCTTTATGGAAATATATGTTTAGGAGCAACGTTGATTGCGTTTTGTTTTTGATACAAAGTTGTTTTTGTTTGTGCTAAGGTTGAAGTGGAAGCATTAGTGATTCAAGGGCCAAGAATGGCGACTGTGATGAGCCAAGTGAAGAAGCTGGAGGTTTCTGTGCTGGTCTTAGGTCAGAAGAAGCCGTCTGCATTGCTCAACTGGTAAGAGTGTGTCTGTGTGTGTTCATGTATTGTGAATATATTTGTTAAATTGGGGTATCTAATTTGAAGTAATGGATGATAACTGTTAGATTCTTGTCAGTTTTCCAATGAAATTAGTTTAATTTATCTCATGATTTGACTGTCAATCCACTTTGGTTCTCTTTCCAAGGTGTTTTTGTTGAAAAAGATTGCATTTTGGATAAGTGAAAAGTCGGTAGAAAAAGTTGGGAAAAAAAAGCTGAAGGTGAGTCTTTGAGAGTGCTTAAGCTGAACAAGAAACTAAGAAAGTCATGAAGATAGTAGCTTCGCAAAGGAAAGATCCAGAAAATTGGAGTAAAACAGAGAGTGCTTACAGCTTATAGCTTTTATTCTTTCCTTTTCAGCTTAAGAAGCCAAAAGCTAAAAACAAAACTTCAAGGGATAAACAGAATCAGAAGCTGAAAAGCACTTCAAACAATCTCTTGAAGTTTTGCAAGAAACCCTTTATATTTAACTAAATTTCCAGCTTTTTTCAACTTATTGCAGCTTGTGCTTCAGAAGCTGCACAGAGGAATTCGTGGAGCAGTGCATCAGCAAAGTGGAGTGCTTGACAATTGGGGTTCGTAAACAGAGCAGTGGAGTTGGTGGATACCTTATCAGCACAAGATGGCACAAGAACTTCTGGCTTCTGGCTTAAATTGTACAACTTCTAGTGAAATAAGCTAATGTAGGAAATAAAAGTTGTAGATTATTTATTTGTATTTGGTGTGTATTAGCTCTCATGAAACTTGAGTGTGTGAAACTTAGCAGTATAAAACTAGTACTAACTAGATCTATAGTATAATCTAATTTTAGATCTTTCTTTTTTCCCTCCAAGTGTCTGTAATGTGTGCAGTAAAGCTATTTATCTCCAGAGTCGTAGTCGATATCGTCGAGCGAGTGCCTGTGTTGAACGAGTGTATGTGTTCGATACGTGTCTGACATTCCAACCAAGCAAGCAAAGAAGGCATAACCATGGGGCAAAAAGAATAAATATACTAACCACAATGGGCTAAAGTAGAATAATATATTTAATGGGGGTGCAAAGGAGAAGCCCTCCAGATGGGATAAATCTTTTGAATAATTTTCAATCTGACCCCTGATAATCCAAAAAACAAGAAAAAAAACTCCTCTTTCCTCTCTACAGTAAGCATCTATAACCACTTGAGTCTTAATACACAAAACAACTTAAACTTTGTCATCTAATTTTTCACTAACCAAAGGCATAAACTCCAGTTTGCTACGTGGGGTCCGCGGGGTGCGTGGCGTTCCAGGCGATTGTTGCGATAGCAAGTGTCTAACGTACCCGTAGAAAGTACAACCCACAAGTGTTATGGTGCAACCGATGGCGTTCATCATGGAGATAGGGTTGCGGAAAATCAGCCAAGAACATGTTACAGCAACTGCAACCTGATGATATCAATTCGAAGAAAACAGATTTGTAAGAATAATGCTGAAATGGGACCAAGAATTAGTCATAATTATGTGTAATTTCACAAGATTTGTTGTCTTTGTTTCATATTTATAAGTTTCCTCTTTTGACAGATACAATTTTGATCAAAACTAATGAATCTAGGGAAAATTACATCCAGACCCGCACAATTGATGTATTTTTACACACAGGCCCCCTTCGATTTTGTTAGGATTTTAAAGTTTTCTACAAAAATTATTCCATTCCGGAGGAGGCTAGACGTAAAGTTACATCCAAAATGTCTTCAACAATCATTTGGCATGTATGAGATGAGTACCTTAAGGTTTCCAGCAACATTGAAGGTGACAGCAGTTGTGGAGTGGATCACATAAAAGATGGAGAAGTTCAGACAAAATGCCAAAACTCCGGAGCCGAATATGATGACAAGTGATGAGATAAGTGACGGGCAAGTATACAGCCATGCAACAACTCCTGGTCCTTCGATCAACAATGCTGGAACAGCCAAGATCATAGTAGCAAACGGTGCCATATAGTATACAGTGTTTATACTACAGAAAGATTGAATTTTGATGTTAGGAAAAATGTGTGATAGATCCCATGTCCAAAACAAGAAAGAAGAAAATTAATGCTTTTGATGTGTTAAATATCTTGATAATCGAGCAACCTTCAAATAATAAGGTATTCGATACTCATTCAGAAGAAATAGGAAGGAAAGGAATTCTAACTCATTTTACAGTCAAGAATAACAAAACAAATACAAAAACGAGTTCCTACTTTTGTTGTTAATTCTTTTTCTTCACATTATATATTTTTATATATAGTTTTAGATGGGGACATTACCTATCAAATTTGTACCCATGCAACAAAGACTCGGCAAGAATTGTTTTTGTTGAAGTAGCGAGACAGCCAAATAAAGCAGCACAAAATCCAAACATGTTGAAACTAAGCTCCGTGATAGAAGTGAGCAAAATCCCTCCAACAATAGGAATTAGAGAAGCCCAAATTCGCCAGTCGAAGTACTTTTTCCATATTAGCCACTGCAACAGAACTGTTTTGAACAGAAAGAAACATGAATAAGAATTCTTTAAAGGAATTTATAATGATCCCCTAACATCATATGTCCGATAGCGTTATCTTAAAATTGATAACTAGTCCATGAGTAGTGCTTTCGGATATTTTGCAACAGAGAGAATTCTTGTATGCACCATATCCTGGACTCCAAATCTGAGCAAACAGTTTACATTGGACCTATTCCACACACGTGCATATACAATTACAAGTAATTTACGGCTAATCTATACAAGAATATTCAGTTTGAAACATAATTGACGATAAACTCACCAGTTGTCGCGGGGGTGAAAGACTTGATGGTTTGCATGAAGGAAACAGGTATATACCGCAAGCTAACATTTCCCAAAACGATATTAATACAAAATATAAACGACATTGGGAAAATCCGCCTCCAACGATCTTCAGGATCCACCGAAATAAGTGGCTTAACTTTTAGCACTTTAATCACCACGTACGCACCAATCGCCGAGGATATAAAGTGAATACATGAAACCGATAGCGGAAATTTGAAATCCAATTTCTGTAAACAAAAAGACGAAAACTTTAGTAAGTTATGACTAATAAGTTACAACAGATGTGCCTCAATAAATTCAAGTAGAGATTCATTTAGCAAGAGTAAACAAATTCAATCACATTCATCATCCTTTTAATTGCTTTACACATAAGTATATAAACTCAATCAGCTACAATAATTCGAATTCCCATTAACTGATAACTCAATTAGACAAATTTCCGATACATTCGGGGAAGATCATAGGATTACATATAGATTGAATTCAAGAAGCGAACATAAAGAATGAAAGAGCTAAAGAAGTATCATCACTATTAGCTGAGTTTCAATTTTCAAATTAGCCACATAAAGAACTTAACTTGACAAGCATCAAATCATAAATCCATACATGCTTTCGGGCTTCCTTTGTTTTCTTTTTCACAATTGTGTACATATAAGCACAATTACATAAAGAAATTTAGGGTATATGACCAATTATATGCTTCAATTTGCATCAAATTATCCAATTCTTTGCACTGCTATCAGAAGATTCACATTCCTCAGGTTCTGAAACAGAGGCATCATCACAGAAACCACAATTCCAGTTAAATATCCAACACACACACACACACACACACACAAGATCAACAACAAAAACTATTAACGCACAACTTCAACCAAAAAAAGGGAATAAAAAACCCCAGAAAAGTAGGTACATAATAAAAAATCAAAATCTCAAAAAAAATAAGAATAATTCTGCTAAATTCACAAATTTAATACGCAAAAACGAACCTGAAAGATCCATTTGTTCATGATGATAACAGTGACATTGAAACCCCACCATTGGAGAATAGCCAAAACGGATCGAATTACACTCCACTGACACAGCCTAGTCTCCTCCATGCCTCTCCCAACCACCCACCCCAGATCAAACAAACAAAAAATTCGAATAAAAATCCAATCTTTACACGGAAACAGGGGTTTTATATCCAAGAAAAGAGATCAATCGAGGCAAAACCGAAAAACCCAAGATGGGAATTTGAGTGAAACTGAATATATAATGAGAAATTTCAATTTCAATGCTGGCGTAACGGCGGTGGAAGAGGGGCAGGCTGTATTGTAGCCTGTTGGAGTGGTGCCATGAGGTGCTTGGGGAGTTATTATTTGAAGGGAAAAATTGAAAAAAGGTGAAATTTTTATCGTGTTTTATGGTTCAATTTTCGTTAATTGTGTTGGTTGATTTAGGGGAAGTATTTTTAACCCCTCCTTTCACGCCTTGAGTCCCTCTTTCTTGGTAAAAGGCCCACACATTACACGCACTTCTCATACCTAGTGTGTAGGGATGTGAAAATTTGGTAAAATCGACCGAAACAAATTTATTCGATTCGGTATCGATATTCTGGTACGGTATATACAGTACCATACCGAATACCGAAATTATATAAATATATATATAATATATATTATATTTATATATATTCGGGTCAGATTATTATACCGAAATTTCGATTAGGTTCGATTCGGTAATACCGAATGAACACCCTTACTGGTGTGGGAGGTGAGGTAGAAAATAAGGAAATACCATTATTTATATTATTCAAATATACGTAACCTATTAATTCGGCGTTATCTGTCAATAGGGGTTGGTTCATGTGGTTTTAAAAAAAGAAGCGTTATCTTAATTTAATTGCATGTTTGAGTAGTAAAAAAAAAATAATTGCATGTTTGAGTTCTTAAAAAATGCAGCTACCATTAATAAAAAGAGCTTTATATCTAATAATAATTTGTCCTCTCATCAAATCTCATGTTCGAATCCTTGAAAGCTCGATAGTAAGAGTTCTACTCTGATCGTGTTCAAATCCTTGAAAACGCAATTGTCATTGATAGAAAGAGAATACTTGAAAACACAACTATCATGAATGAGTCAAGCCCGATGGAAAGAGTTCTACTCTCGTCGAAATCGTGATCGAATCCTTGAAAAGGCCGTTGTTATTGAAAGAAAGAGAATCCTTGAAAATACAATTACCATGAATTAGTCTTTGAAAACGCAAGCTTGGTAGAAAGAGTTATATTCTCTCGTGTTCGAATCCTTGAGTTGCTATTGATAGAAAGAGAATATTTGAAAACACAACTACCATGAAAAAATGTTCTTGAAAACGCATGTACCATCGATAGAAAGAATAAACACAACTACCATGAAAGAGTATCATTGAAAACACAACTACCATCGATAAAAGAAGAATTTTACTCCGTCGAATTTCGTGTTTAAATCCCTAAGAACTCAATTATCATCAATAGAAAGAATTTTATACTCGACAATAACTTGTCCTCTTATCAAATCGTAGGTATCTTAGAGATTGAGCAATTAATCAAAATATATACTTTAAAAGGGCAGGTTAATTTTTGACCTAAATTATAAACCTAGATGAGCAATTGTCATACAAATGTCTTGTGATTGGTGTAATTGATTGGACTCAACCGAGATCCTCCTGACTAAAATATTCTAAAGGATAAAACAACTTTTGTCCTCCTGATTGAATTCACTTTTGTCCGACGAGAAGGAAATCGTGTAGCTCACAAATTAGCGCGTTTAGCGCCTCTTATTAATGAAGGGGACTTAGAGCTCCCTGATTCTATTACTTCTTGCTTGTTAGACGATGTCATTAATGTGTAATGTTCGTCTTTCCTTTCAAAAAAAAAAAAAAAACAACTGATCACAAAATATGCAATTGTTTCATACTCGAAATTAGAAATCAAACGGTTATAATCTTAAAGCATGCAATATTAATATTTGAACACTATAGAGTAAAGACATTTTACGGTCGTGACAAGGTGAATTATTTAAGTTAATTGTGTATTATACACTTTAATCGAACTTTTACAATACCCGTTTACTACGACTTCGTACATTTTAAGAGTCAAATTTGGTCTAATTATGCTTCCCATTTAAATTTAATAAACATCTATAGTTATATTAATTATGCTTCCCATTTAAATTTAACAAACATCTATAGTTATATTAATAAGCACTCATCTATTTTAGGTCAACTTACACCAAAATTCTAGACCTAATCCATACATAAAGCCATCAGATTTTTCTTCTCAACATTAAATAAATTAGGTCTACATTCAAGCACATTTAAAGGTAATATTTTCGTGTTTATTGATTAAGATTATAATATATTTTTTATATATATATTTCATTATCGATACATGCCATTTTCAATGTGATTCAGATAGTTTTAGGTAAATACCTAAACGAAATTCGAGCATTTCATTTCGAAATATAACTCTACTATCTTTTCAAATACATTGCATCGAGTGAAAATAATTCATTTGGAAAATTGATCAAATAATTCTAAATATTTTTCTTTTCAAGTTGCAATGTCGTGTTGCATCATGTAAAATTCAAATAGATTTAGACTCGTTTACATAATTACTCAATGAAAGTGTAATTTTAAATTTTATACATTGGTTTTAAATTTCAAATTTAATCAAAATAAAAATAAAAAACTATGTATTTTCGATGTAATAATTAAATTAAAATGTTTTTTTTTATAGTAAAAACATAAATATTGACGTAATATTCGTGGAAGATACCTTTGGAGTTTGGATGATTTATTGTAAATGAGGCCTACCTTAGTCCTTGACGTGCATAATGGGCCACACAAAACGTCAATCTGGGGTTGCCCATATTATTCGCAAAGGCAAATTTTGAATCTTTATGAATTTTTTTTTTTCAAATTTTGTATCCGATTATAAATATTCGTTATTCGAGTCAGATATTCTACTGTAATTGATCTAACCCGATTTCGAATTTGGTTGGATTATCAAATATTCTTATTGAATTTGGATCTAAATTTTCTTGATCCAACCTGAACCCAACGCGTTGATAACCCTACCTGAACTTATGTTTTCCTTTGTTTAATTTTAGCTCGATATATTTGATTTATTCTCATTTCTCTACTTGAGTTGAATCTTGGGCTAATATATATTTAGATTGATTGATCTGACCCATCAAACTTGTCACATAGTAAACATCTATCACGACACAATTTTCAACATATTTTGTGGCTTTAACTTCATATTTTCACGATTTCTAATTTGTTAGTATAAGTAATAAGATCGAACTATTATATTGAAAAACATGTTTTGTACGACTTTTACAATTTCCGCAAATTTGAACCATGTTATAGTTCCGAGATCAATGTTTCCGCTCGATGTTTGTAATTACATACAGAAAAACGGAAAATTCTTGTATGAGCCGGGTGTGGGCCGCCCCAATTCCTACACCCGGCTCTAATAGATGATTAAAAAAATAATAATAAAAAAAATATTTTTTTAATCATGTATTAGAGTCGCGTGTAGGAATTGGGGCCTGATCCGACTCAAATCTGGTCGATCTGACGTGTCGATCAGGCTGTCAGATATGGGTCAATCAGTCAAGAATTTGTTTGAGTGGGTTCTTTATCGACCTGAAAGCACTAGCAAACGTGAGCTCGAAACCAACTTGGGGAACTTGGGGTTTGACCCAAGGTTGGCACTCCGACGCTCAAGTCAGTAATGGGGCTCTTTAGAGAGAGAATAAATGCAATTGAATGCGTATTAAAGGCTTACCAACTACTGTTCAAAGGGCGAGTATTTATAGCCATGGCCAGACGACACAGTAGTGTGTGTACTGTAGGTGTGCATTAATGGCGTTGCCAGTCGTCGATCTGGATGTCGGACGATGGAACTGGCTTGAGGCGGGTCGTTTGTACCTTCTTTCCCCTTTGGGTAGAAGCAAGGACTGACGGTTATTAATGAGCCGTAGTACGCCTGTTCCAGGGAATGGGGAGGGTACGCGTGTCCCGACAGGAGTGCTTTACAGTATTCGGGTGTCCGGTGACGTATGATATCGATCTAGAGGTCGATATTGCCGTCCGGGATCCTTAATGCTGTGGGTTTCCTCATAGGGGAGAGTAGATCGATCTGTTGATCTGATGATCGGATGGTATGCCAATCGATCTGGTGTCCTCGAACAGATCTGATGACCTGAGGACCCGGTATCGATCTGATGACCTGTCCAGGAGATCGTTCCTGGTTTGCCCAGGTTGGCGTGAGAGTCCACGTGACGCCAATCGGGGGGCGATCACGTGGCCCTGTACTATTATGCCATATCAGAGGCCCCCCAAATTACCGGTGTGAATCTTCGCAGTGGTAATTTCATCGAACTGGCAATGGATAGGGGAACCGTCGTGACCGTTGGAATCGAGCCGTCGTCTCAGTTACGGGCGTGACTTCTTGAGCCAGATCGGTCCGACAAAGCATTTAATGCGACGCGACCTTTCATAGGATAGGCGCATGCGGGGTAATTATGGCGTCGTTTCGTATTTCGAGACGTTACTTTTCAACCCCTATATATAGGAGGGATCCCGCCTCAGCCTCATTTCACTACTTACCATACTCTGAGAATCGAACTGCTCTGGTTGTGATCAGCTCGCCGGCAACTTTCGTCTTCGAACTCGGCCTTTACAGATGTAAAAAGTTTTTCCTTTCCACCTTTATGGCTCAAAATCAGGTAGCGTTTACGCCATCGCCAGAACGAGAGGAAGACCTGCCAGCCCCACCTTCACCGAATGAGAATTTCGAGCTCAACTCCGGTCCGATTTCCGGAAGGGACGGAGCTCCGACGGCAAACAGAGGAGGTCAGGCTTCGACATCGAGGGTAAGGCGACCCATTGGGCTTTTAGACGAGCCGGAGGGGGAAGTTGGAGAAGAAGTCGGAGAGGGACAAGATGGAGGGGAACCCGTGACACAGGTCGGGAACCCTCCCGCACGACCTCCCCATGTGTACAGGACTCTCTCACACGTTTCTGAGAGGTTCTCCAAGATAACCTCTCAGGAGCTCGCGGAGGTCACGCGGCTACTGGGGTTAGGTCCTCAGTACGCGGTTCGGAGGCCGGAGGAGGGGGAGACCGTCGAGAGACCGAGGGGTCTGAGATCGGTTGGCATGTATTACTCCTCCGTCAAGTATGGGTTCAGGCTTCCCCTTCCCCGGATCATCTCAGATTTCTTGGTTCGGTACAACTTATGCCCTTCCCAGCTGACCCCGAATTCCTTCTCTCTGATGCATTGTATGATCATCACCATGAAGTGCCTGGGATTCGAGCCGGAGATCTGGGACTTTGGGGAGTTTTTCACACTTAACAGTGCCACCAAATCCGGGGTAGGGTATTTCAATCTTCAATCTAAGCCGAACCGGAAGATCGTATCGATCCCGTCTACCTCACATGGCATCAATTGGAAGTCCAAGTTCTTCTTCATCGACCTTCCCATCGTTCCCCGCTTCCGGATCACTTGGGGGGATAACGGCCCACGACGGCTCGTGACCAAGTCGTCGACCTGGCTCCACAGTTACTTCGAACTATTGACCAATATGGGGCTTTTAGATCATACCAACCTGACGAGAACGGGGAATCTGGTCGAAGCGGGCATTATAACCGGGCTTCATAAAAAGAACTTTCGCTTTGGTATGCTCTTACTTCGACCGGACCTCTACTCGATCAGGGTCCTTAAATCTTTTATTTGCTTTTTCGATCCATTTCGTCGAATTGAATCTCTCGTTTCGCAGATCTACGTCCATTGATAATGTCTCGAGTTGCGAGAATGAGGGCGATGAACCAGAGGAATGCCGCACCCGACGAGCTGAGACTTGTGGCGGAGGCTGCTCGAGCAATCATCAATGCCCTGCCTGAGGCCCAGCGAGCTCAGCAGGAAAGGTGCTCAAAGGAATTACGCGACCTGGATGCCGATCTGGCGGAGCAGACCGTTGGGGAGCCACTCCGTGGCCAAGAGCTCGAAGGTCAAGCTGGGTCGTCCGCGCAGCCGAGCGGTCAGGTCGGGGAGGACGTCGAACAAGTAATAAATCTCGATCATCTGCCTTTATATTTTGACGAAGATTTTGATTCTCAACCCGAGTTTGTTCAGGCGAGGCATGGGGTAGGCAAGAGACCATTTAGAGAACTGGTCCATGAACTGCAGGATTCTGACGAGTCCGATGAGGAGGCCCAGCTCTTGAACTTTCCCAAGACTCCCCTTCCCCAATGGCCTGCAGGTCTGGAGCTCGAAAAGGCCGATGGGACCAAACGAGCTCTGGCGTTTGGCAAGGCCGATCCCGAACTGCTAGCTGCCCTTTTCAATTCCGCATGCATAATTGATGAGCAGAAGAGGCTCTCTCAGAGGTCGGCGAGGCAGAAGAGGTATCAGGCTGCCAGAGGTCTTTTCGGTGTAAGTTGGGGGTTTTTGTTTTGTTTTTGTTTTGTTTTGTTTTTTTTTTTACTCCAGGGGATCGGACTAATTCGATCTCATCACTCGTTCTCAGGATGTTCTCCCCGTCCTCATCAATTCGATCCACGAAGCTGAGGTCTTCAAGGCTGGCAAGGAAAAGTACAAGGAAAAGTACCAGCTGATGAAGGGCCGGCTCGTTTCGGCGAACCCCGAGAGGGTTGAACAGCTCGAGCAGGAGCTCAGGGATGCCCGCGAGGAGAAGAGAAAGAGGGTCGAGGAGAAGCAGACTCTGGAAGCCCAGTGGGCGAGCTCGCAGGAGGCCCTGAAGGAAGCGAAGAAGGCTCATGCGAACGAGCTGGCCCAGATGAAGGAGGAATTCACCAAGGAGCTCGAGACTGCTAGAGCTGCCTCGAAGGAGGAGGGGCGAAATGAGATCTTCAATTTGGCCAGGGTGAAGATCGTCAAAGCGGCGGAAGAAATGAAGAAGTGCAAGCTGGAGATCGAACGGTATGCCGTTCGCGAATTCATGGAAGGCCCCGGCTTCGAGGAGGCGAGCCTGATCGTGGGTCAGAACGACCTGGCGGAGGGGTTCCAAATCACCGTGAACCAGCTCAAAGCCCAGGGCGCCATCGTTCCCAACTTCAATTTTGACTCGATCGGCCCACTGCTTCCCGATCCTTGCGCTCCTGACCTTCCTGAGGAAGAAGAGCCGATCCAAATCGATTGGGCAACCTTCAAATACGGCCACGCCATTGAGATCGCTCAGGCCAAGAAAGAGAAACGTCGGGTAGAGTGCGAGCTCCCTCCGCCGGTTCACATCGAAAGCTTCCTTCCCACCATCAGGGAGCTCGAGCGATCACTTCGCCGAACTGCCCAAGAATCCCCTTCCGAGCCCGTCGAGATCGATTAAATTCTCCCCTTGTAGCCAACTGTTTAGACCTCCCAGCCGGGTTGTGGCTGTGTGAATACTTGTTTTTAATTTTGTTTTTGAACATTTGCCCATCGAGCCACGTCGCGTGGTGAGCTCGATCAACTGTTAAGATCGATCTTTTCTAATTTGAGATCGATTTTTGCATGAATGAATTATGTTTCTCATACTTGTGTTTTTTTTTTTTTTTTTTTTTTTTCTGCAAGTTGAACATTAATTCGATCTGGCATGCGTGTGGTTTGTCGACCTGGGTTTTGCCCAACTTAGATTTTAGTCGCTTTTGGATCGATAGGTTCGTCACGCTATTCGATCTCGTTTGGATGTATATCTTCTTTTTGGGTGTTCGCGTTTTACCTTGGTCGTTTTGCCATTCGCTGCATTCTCGTCGGATCGATGGCGATCTCTGAGATATGCTAGCTTTTTAGGTTTGGCTTCTTTGGATCTTGGTGGATCTAAATCGATCTCGGTGGATCTAAAGCAATGAATCAAGAATTTCTGGATCGTTGATCTCTGGACCCTTCCGGATCTAAATCGATCTCACCGGGTCTCCGGATCGTGAAATTTTTGAGATTGACCTCTGGATCACTTCGGATCTAAAACGATCTCCTTGGATCTCTGGGTCATCAGGTTCGCTAGAATTTTTAGGATCTCTTTGGGTCTACAAACGACCTCGTTGGATCTTGATCTCTAACAATGATTTAAAATTAAATACGTTAGGATTTTTAGGATCCCGTTGGGTCTGAAAACGACCTCATTGGATCTCGATCTCTAACAATGATTTAAAATTAAATACGTTAGGATTTTTAGGATCTCGTTGGGTCTAAAAACGACCTCATTGGATCTCGATCTCTAACAATGATTTAAAATCATTAAACACGTTAGGACTTAGGATCTCTTTGGGTCTAAAAACGACCTCGTTGGATCTCGGTCTCTAACGATGATTCAAAAAGCATTAAATACGTTAGGACTTAGGATCTCCTTGGGTCTAAAAACGACCTCATTGGATCTCGGTCTCTAACGATCGGATGCGGGGTGGCTCACTCCCTCCTCGACTCATGACCGTAGGTCGAATGAGAGCTTAATCGAGGGGACAGTGGCCTGGCGTGGGATTGCGGATTTTTAATCGGATACCCCAAAACACGTGAATTAATTGACTGATCAGAGATCGATTCTCAGGCGAATTCGACCTCTTTAACTTAAGAGATCGATTCTCAGGCGAATTCGACCTCTTCAACTATTACAATTTTGAAATAAATTTGAAGGCTAAGTGTAAAACTTTTTCAAGTTGTGCGCGTTCCACGGTCTGGGTAACGGTTCCCCGGTCATGTCTTCGAGCTGGTAGGCCATGTTTTTCCAGATCTCCGTGACGCGATAAGGTCCTTCCCAGTTAGGCTCAAGTTTTCCGACATGTTGCAAGACCTCGACCTTTTTTAGCACTAGGTCACCGATCTGAAACGATCTGGGTCGTACGTGCTTATTGTATGATCGGGCTGCTGCTGCCTTGTACTGCCTGAGCTTCTGATAGGCACGCTCTCTACTTTCTTCAATCACATCTAGATCTTCGGCTCTGATCTCCGTATTCCGGTCGAGCTGGTATTGTGATACACGAGCGGTTTCGTGTAACAGCTCCGATGGGATGACGGCTTCGGATCCGTAAACCAGAGAGTATGGTGTTTGCCCAGTGGCTGTCCGCGGGGTAGTTCGGTAAGCCCATAGCACACCGTCGAGCTCGTCCGCCCATGCGCCCAGTTTGGCATCAAGGCGGGTCTTAAGATTTTGGATAATGATTCGGTTGGTGACTTCAGCTTGGCCATTTGCTTGCGGATGACCTACTGTAGTGAATCTGAGGTCGATCCCGAGGTCTCGACAATAGCTCTTGGTATTCTCAGATCGAAATTGAGGGCCATTGTCACAGATGAGTACCCTTGGAACCCCAAAACGGCAGATTATACTCTTCCAGAGGAAATTTCTTATCACTGCATCAGTAATTTTGGGGACTGCCTCGGCCTCAACCCACTTTGAGAAGTACTCGACGCATACTATGGCAAACTTTTTCTGTCTGGGTGCCAAGGGGAAGGGACCAATGATGTCGATCCCCCATTGGTCGAAGGGCCAGCACACATCGATCGGTATCATGGACGCAGGGTGAGTGTGGATTAGGTTGCCGTGTTTTTAGCACTTGGGGCATTTCCTAGAGTGGATCTTCGCATCCCACACCATAGTCGGCCAAAAATACCCACTCCTTAAGATCTTTCGAGCTAGAGCTCGACCTCCTGAATGGTTCCCGCAACATCCCTCATGGACTTCTTCTAGGACATCTTGGGCTTGGCTAGGTCGCAGGCACCTTAGAGGGGGACCTGTGAAGGATTTTTTGAACAACCTGCCTTCATGATCCATCATATAGAGCATAGATCGATATTTTATTCTCCTGGCCTCAGTTCGATTTTGGGGCAAAAGCCCGTCCTTGAGATAAGCGATTAGATCGTCCATCCAGCAAGGTTCCGGCGGATCGATGGTCGCGATCTCAATCTTTCCTTCATCGATCGCACGGCCCCCCGAGACCATGAACGAGATGATCGCATCCTTTGTTCCCTGGAATCCGTTGGCCAACTTCGATAGGGCATCAGCTCGACCGTTTTCTTCGCGAGGGACCTGTTCGATTTTGAACTCTTTCAGCTTAGAGGCCAGCTCTTTTACCATTTTGAGATACGCTGCCATGGACTCTTCCCGAGCTTCGTACGTGCCATTGACTTGGCCCGCGACGAGCTGGGAGTCAGTTACAACGGCTAACCTGTCGATCTGGTTCTCCGTGGCGTACCTTAGCCCTGCCACCAGTGCTTCGTACTCAGCTTCGTTGTTTGTCGCTTTAAAATCGAGCTTAATGGCGAAATCAAGCTGTAGTCCGTCTGAGTTTATAAGGGATATGCCCACCCCCCCTCCTTGAGAGGTCGATGAGCCATCTGTGTACATTGTCCAACTAGGCGCGGCACGGACGATCTCCATCGAGCTGGTGTTCTTTTCGACTAGAAAGTCAGCCAGAACTTGAGCTTGTTGGGCGGCCCGGGGTTGGTAGGTGATGTCATGCTGACCCAACTCGACCGCCCATTTCATCATTCGACCCGACACGTCGGGCTTGGATAAGACCTGCCTAAGGGGTTGATCCGTTAGGACGATTATGGGATGAGCTTGGAAATACGGAAGTAGCTTACGAGCCGCGTGAGTCAGAGCGAATACGAACTTCTCGATCTCAAGATAATTTCGCTCCGCGCCGTGTAGGATCTTGCTCAGGTAGTAGATCGGTAGGTGTTTTCGATCTCGAATGGCGACCAAGACTGAGCTGAAGGTTTCATTAGAGAGGGACAGGTAGAGGTATAAGGTCTCTCCTTCATTCGGCTTGGCCAGCAATGGCGGGGAGGCCAGGTACTCTTTCAGTTGATCTAACGCTTGGTCGCATTCTTCGTTCCACTCGAATTTTTTGAGATTCCTTAAAACTTTGAAGAATGGGAGGTTTCGTTCGGACGATCGTGATATGAACCGGTTGAGTGAGATTATACGACCCACCAGGGACTGTACCTGGTTGATGCATCGAGGTCGAGGAATGACCTGGATTGCTTTGATCTTCGTAGGATTCGCCTCGATGCCTCGTTGGCTCACCATGTATCCTAGAAACTTTCCTCCTTCGACCCCGAACGTGCACTTGTCGGGGTTGAGCTTCATACCGTATTGCCGTAAGATCTCAAACGATCTGCGCAGATGATCTAGATGATGGTACGCCCAGCGACTCTTCACGATCATGTCGTCGACGTAGACCTCCATAGTCTTTCCGATCTCATCTTTGAACATCAGGTTGACCAATCTTTGGTACGTAGCTCCCGCGTTCTTTAGCCCGAAGGGCATGACCTTGAAGCAGTATATTCCCTTTACTACAATGAAGGCCGTGTGCTTTTGATCCTCGGGAGCCATAGAGATCTGGTAGTAGCCTTGAAATGCATCCATCATACTGAGCATCTCACACCCAGCTGTCGAGTCGACGAGCTGATCGATTCGAGGCAGCGGATACGGGTCTTTCGGGCATGCCTTGTTGAGGTCGGTGAAATCGTTGCACATTCTCCATTTCCCGCCTGTTTTTTGCACGAGGACTACGTTGCACAACCAGTCAACGTATTGAGCTGGAGTAACGTATCCTGCATCGAGGAGTTTATTGACCTCGGCCTCGATTATATCATTCCTCACCCGACTTTGAGGTCTTAGCTTTTATTTTATGGGTTTGACCGACGGATCGATTCCGAGCCGGTGGCAGATCACCTTCGGGTCGACTCCGATCAGATCTTTGGCAGCCCAAGCGAAGATGTCAGAGTTGTCCCTCAAGAATTCTATCATCATGACTTCGTGTTGCGGATGCATGTTCGTCCCGATCTTGGTGGTCTTATTGCTGTTTCCGGGGACTAGGGCAATTTCTTTCAGTTCTTCAGAGGGCTCGAGCCGCTCGCTGGCTTTTCTTTTCCGAGCTGCGGGGGATCTCTCCGCCTCGCACTCCGTTGTGGGAAGCTCGATCTCCCCTTCGGCATAGGTCTGGAGGTCGAGCCCTTGCTCCACCTCTTTCCCGAATGGCTTTTTCAGGACGATGGCATAACAAGCCCAACTGTCCATGACATCGCAAGTCACCTCTCCGACCCCGTTCGGGGTGGGCATCTTCAGTTTTTGATGGTACGTTGAGATGATTGCTTTGAACTGAATAAGGCCAGGTCGGCCGAAGATCATGTTATACGCTAAGGGCATATTGACGACGACGTACTCGACCTCCTGGGTCACCCTCTTGGGGGATGTTCCCATCGAGGTGAGGAGTCGGATGCGCCCTAACGGTATGACTTCCGATCCGCCGAACCCGGAAAGCGGTGTTCGGATCGGATCGAGCTTTAGGTTATGCAACTTCATTTTTACAAGAGTCGAGTAAGGGATAATATTCGAGCTGCTTCCATTATCAACTAGGCATTTGGTTACATCATAGTTAGCCACGCCCAAGGTCACCACCATCGGACAGCTAGGCGCGTCGCCTTCCCGATGGGGGCCAGGGCGGCTATCACTCTCACTAAAGCTAACCTCCTGCCTTTCCCACTCTCTACCATGATTGATCTGGAAGACTTCTTCATGCGGACCGTTGTACTCTCGAGCTGCTCGCCTGATGTTCCTTTTTCGAGCTGCATTTGAGTCGCCGCCCTCGTGCCCCCCGGCTATCATATAGATCTTGCCGTGAGTGGGGGGATTGTCCTCTGCTCTCTCCAGCGGTTGCTTCCCAGATCGTTTTGGGGGAGATCTAGATCTGGACCTGTCGCGGTCGCTTGACCTCCCCGCCTTTTCAGAGTAGTGGTCGATGCGTCGAACAAAATCCTTCAGGTGCCCCCCTTGGATGAGTCTTTCGATCTCATCTTGGAGGGCGTTACATTCCGCGGTCGTGTGGCCCCATTGCTGATGGTAGCCACAGTACTTTCCTGATGTCTGAGCCTTCGGGCCCTCCCGGATGGGCTTTGGTTTCTTCAGAAGGCTTTGGTCCATGACCACGTAGATCTGGTCTAAGGACTTGGTCAAGGGGACGTAGTTTCGTCGGTCGACCTGGGTCGGTTGGTCGACTTTCCCCTTGATCTTCTTTTGCTCGCTCCCTTTCCGGTGTTAATGATCTACCTCTCAGATCGAGGAGGAGGTCCGTGCACGAGGGCGATCTCCTCAACGCGCATGAAGCCGTGGGCGATATCCTGGATCTCCGTCAGGTTGTGTGGCCCGGCCCTGACGATCTCATCCGCCCATAGGCGGTTGCGGAGAGCTCGATGGACCACAGAGAGCAGGGTGTCCATCGTCGGGTTTTCAACCCGAACTACTTCCCTCGAAAAGCGAGTCATGAAATCTCGCAGGGACTCACCCTCCCTCTGATAGATGCTGTTGAGATAGGAAGGGGGGAGTTTTTCTCCTGTCATTGAGGAGAAGTGCGCCGTGAATCGATCTACGAACCGGTTGTAGGTCGTTATGCACCGTGGCGGCAGGCGGATGAACCAATCTTGAGCGGGGCCCGTCAGCGTAGTGACGAAGAGCTTAGCCCAGATCTGTTGGGGATGGGAGTGTAGAAACATCCGATTCTCGAAGGCCGTCACATGTTTTTCGGGATCTGTGGTCCCGTTGTACATGGGCAGGCCGGTCGGAATTCGATCTCCATCACAGGTTGTGCGGAGAATGTCCTCGCAGAAAGGGGAAGCTTCTTCCCTGTCGCTGCGGTAACGGAGAGGTCGTCGGTTCAGCCCTTCCCGAAGGTCGACCTGCCTCTGGGTGGCGTGGGAGCCACGGTCACCCAGGCGGTCTTGGACCCTTTTTCGGGGTGGGTCCTCACAGTAGTCTTGTTCTCTCCCCGCGCGAGCCGCGGCGATTCTGGCGGCCTCCTCCCTGGCTGATCGGGGGGGAATCCGATCTCTGAGGTCGTCGAATTCGTCGTTGTCCTCGTCGACCACGCGCTTGCCGCGGTTGTTGCGGCTGGGGTGGTCGGAGTCCCCGTGGCCTTCTCCAGGAACTTTGTCTGCTGCGGGAGGTGGCGGTGGCGGAGCGATTCCTTGGATCTGCCCCACCCCTACCTGGGGACTAAGGCCCCAAATGATCTGCGCCGGTCGCCCGTCGAGCGGTTGAAAGACATAGGGAACAGGGTTCCCGTATGCCTGGACAGTGGGGGCCAACGCATTGCCCACCACGGGGCTAGGTATGGTGGTAGCCGGGCTGGCCCTTGGTAGCTCCGGGCGCCTGGGTTCGCGGCCCTCCGTTTGGGCACGCTCGATCTCGACCCGCCATTGGTCGAGGAAGGCTTCCAGGTCCGCCTGGGTGACGGTGTACCTGGGAGTGGCCTCCAGTGGAGGCTGGGGAACGTTGGTGCTGGGACCGTCCGGCAGGACAGCGGAGGTGTTGCCAAGCGGCGCGTTGTAGTCATGCCTGCCTTTGGCAACCTCCTCTAGGTCCTCGTCACGGTTGGTGTTCCTTGTGTTAACCATCGTGTTTGAAAAAGAGATCAAAGGGGCTTTTATCTAGGTCGATGTGAAAAAGGGGAGTTCCCACAGACGGCGCCAAACTGATCCGGCTCAAATCTGGTCGATCTGACGTGTCGATCAGGCTGTCAGATATGGGTCAATCAGTCAAGAATTTGTTTGAGTGGGTTCTTTATCGAGCTGAAAGCACTAGCAAACGTGAGCTCGAAAACAACTTGGGGAACTTGGGGTTTGACCCAAGGTTGGCACTCCGACGCTCAAGTCAGTAATGGGGCTCTTTAGAGAGAGAATAAATGCAATTGAATGCGTATTAAAGGCTTACCAACTACTGTTCAAAGGGCGAGTATTTATAGCCATGGCCAGACGACACAGTAGTGTGTGTACTGTAGGTGTGCATTAATGGCGTTGCCAGTCGTCGATCTGGATGTCGGACGATGGAACTGGCTTGAGGCGGGTCGTTTGTACCTTCTTTCCCCTTTGGGTAGAAGCAAGGACTGACGGTCATTAATGAGCCGTAGTACGCCTGTTCCAGGGAATGGGGAGGGTACGCGTGTCCCGACAGGAGTGCTTTACAGTATTCGGGTGTCCGGTGACGTATGATATCAATCTAGAGGTCGATATTGCCGTTCGGGATCCTTAATGCTGTGGGTTTCCTCATAGGGGAGAGTAGATCGATCTGTTGATCTGATGATCGGATGGTATGCCAATCGATCTGGTGTCCTCGAACAGATCTGATGACCTGAGGACCCGGTATCGATCTGATGACCTGTCCAGGAGATCGTTCCTGGTTTGCCCAGGTTGGCGTGAGAGTCCACGTGGCGCCAATCGGGGGGCGATCACGTGGCCCTGTACTATTATGCCATATCAGGGCCCACACCCGGCTCATGCAAGAATTTCCCCAGAAAAACAAGATCTTGGTGTGACACATTCATTTAAATTTATAATATTTTTCCCTTTAATTTATAAAAAGAGAGAAAATAATTTCTAAGTAACACAAAAATAATAATAATGAAAGTGGTGCACATGCAACCAATGGTCCAATATACAAAACTAACCAAACCCTATTGGGAGAATCAATTTCCCATAACGTGCGAATTCAATAAAGGTGTAACATTGGCACGTGCTACAAAATTGAGATTCTTACAAAATAAGGTTCACTTTTATCCCTAGTCATATATGAATAATTATACCCTCTCATTTTTCAACTTTCACCAACTTATATACTATTGGGAAGAAAAAATACAATATAAAAAAGAGAGAAAAGAAAAAATTTGCGACGAAAATGGAGCAACGAGGAATTTAAAGAAACAGATAGTAGCGAATTTAACACCCTAGATTGAGTGAGTCGATCATTTCTTGATAGCTGAAATTAGACAGAAACACCAAAATTTCGATTTATAGCTCAACCATCGAAAATGATCTTTCTAATTTCTTTTTTCCTCTCTTCAAATTCATGAGCAATGAAAAAAATATGATTAATCGTTTCCAATTTCAAAATAATAATATATCAAATTAAAGTTCAACTAGCGGCATTAACTGAATAATGCAACCCGAAAAATAAGGGACAAACGCTAGTCGAACCTGGAAAGCAAATGGGGAATTTAGATAGCATTTTGGAGGAGTCATGGAGGTATTGGGCTTTGTAGGGGTACTGAAAATCTGGAAATGGGCTTTGTTATGGATCTTTTTCAAGATGGGCCTGCAATATGCTTACTCAATTTTCATAAACTGTCCTAATATTGGTTTCGCAGTTCGAGACTATGTTATCAGTTATTTTAACCAGAGATTTTGAGTTCGAATCCTTGAGAACGAAACTATCATTGATTGGAAGAATTTTACATTTTAAGTGATCCGTCTCGAGAACGTCTATGAAAGAGTAAAATAAGAGAACACAACCAAGAAAATTTTACACAATGTAGAAATGGTCGGTTTTTGTAGTCAAAACATGAGAATGAGAATGGTCCATTTAGATTGGGTTTATAGATGGCCATTTAATGACCAACTATATTGTGTACGTCAACATAAATTACTTGGACCAATTCTACATACTTTTATTATATATATATATATATAAATTTAAGCTAATACACTTAATTTCGTGGAAGCTATGTTAATTATATGAAAAAATTGTATTTATTTTGTCTTACTTTGTAGAAAAAGACCGATTATATCATTGGTGGAAAATAGTTTTGAATGATTCAACCAATTTCATGAAGCCAAATTCCATAAAAGATATGTTGCCGGATTCAAAACCGTATATATGAAATTACATATGTTTTATTAAATACGAAAAATGTTTTATATTAGGTGAAAATTCAACTAATTCCCACCTCCAGTCTTTGTCAACCTATTCTTTGATGACAACACAAATTCCCTTTACATCACACCCTATTATATATATTCACAAAAAATGAACCACCACATAATTTTCCATTTTCTAATCTCTTCATTACTCTACATACACGCGCAAACACTTTTAAAAATATCATTTTGGTTTCTAAGTACTATGCCGAACACCCTATTCAACACTTTCGCGTGGAAAATTGAAAAGAAAAATTAAAATAAAATCACATCACCTTATTTATATTATAGGGGAAACTGCAAATTTGAAACTGTAACATACCTCATTTTACATTTTTGGACTTTAATTTGACATTTCTGATTTTAGGGACACTTACCTCCAAAATTTTGCAATTTTGGCCAAATCCAACCAAATCCCTAATTTTCAGGGGACATTCCAACGGCTACATAGGCACAAAAAACGTATTCCGGGCGGCCACATAGGCACAAAGACGGTATTCCGGACAGCCACGTAGGCACAAGGACGATATTCTGAGAAGAAATTAGGGATCCGATTGGAATTTCGTCAAAATTGTAAAATTTTGGAAGTAAGTGTCACTAAAATCAGAAATGTCAAATTGAAGTCCAAAAATGCAAAATGGGATATGTCACTGTCCCAATTTTGCAATTTTCCTTATATTATATCATGCATTGATATTGCCGTATTCGTATCCGTGTATCATAATCTCAGCCCATCACCAACACAGACACTAACTATATAGAACACTATATGTAAGTCGTCTTCCTTCTTGCTAGTTACTCTCTATCCTCTCTCTCGTCTCTCTCATTACTCTCTCTCTCTCTCTCTCTCTCTCTGATCTACAAACAGAAGTGAAGAATGAATCAGGAACAGTACTGCAGATCAGATGACAAGATGGCGTGCTTGTTTCATCCCGCAGAAATGGTGACTGGAATCTGCGCCTTGTGCTTGAACGAGAAGCTCTCAGTTTTAGCAGCCCAGCAAGAACTTCTTCTTCACCAAACCCTCAAAAAATCAAAGGTTTTCGCCCTCACCACCACTCTGCGTAATCTCCTCGAAATCAAACACCATAAACCCAATGATCACAATTCCCACACTTCATCATCTACCAGCCCAGAAGGTTAGTTTTTCACTTTTTCTCCTTAGAAATGATTAATTTTGCATGGTTTTTCAGAGGATTTATCGTAGTCTTTCTTAATCTCCGATAATTGTCAGTAATTTTGTGCGTAAGTATAGTACGTAATAGTGATTTCTGACGAGTTTCCGACGAATATATTACTCGGAATGAATTAACTAAACGCGTAGTTAAGGATATTACGTATGTATATAGTACGGGGATGGAAATTAAGGAGTTTTGAGGGCCATGGTTAGTTTGGTTAATTATGGGAAAATCGAGGCTATTATGAGATAATTGTTCAATCTAATGGCCATAACTTGTTTTCGATTAATATGAATGCAATGATAAGGAGCTCATGTTTGACTTTAATGGTATAGTTTGGTATGCCAACTCTTGTCTTTCAGTTAACTTTTCTTATGTGTGGTCTTCAATTAATCTTCATGATTTCATGTTTTCTTAATCTCAAATGGAATTTAATTTTGATCTAATTTATTAAAAAAACTCTATTATGAATAATTACGAAGAAGTATTACTTGATTTTTGGGTATATGAGGGGAGCCTCCATGAAAACTCCACGACCCCGTTAATTAATTTTTAGACGGAAAAAATTAATATAGAAAAGAGTATAATCAATAGTTTGAGAATTCGACTATTGATATTATGACTTATGAGTCCCATTTTCACAAAATGTGTGCTTATTTATTTATTTTGGGAAAGAAAACACGAAATTTCATCACCATGTTAGGTAGGTGGTCTAATATTGTTAATGAACTCGTGTAATTTTTTGGTTCGTTTGTTGAAATCTTGCAATACTAATCAAGAGCTTACTCTCTTCACTATATCCATGAATTAAACTCGAATTTGCTCAAATTTTTGGCTATGCAGATTCCTTCATATCAATCAAATTTGAAGACAATGGTGTTGCATCATGGGACAAGGGCAAGATCTCCGAAATGCCTCTTGACACGAGTTGGGACAAGCCG
Source organism: Lantana camara (assembly GCA_037501455.1). Lineage (NCBI taxonomy): Eukaryota > Viridiplantae > Streptophyta > Magnoliopsida > Lamiales > Verbenaceae > Lantana > Lantana camara. The sequence continues at coordinate 3,380,961 of CM074865.1, forward strand.
GAGAAGATCCAGAGCGCAGTGGGGCATGCAAAACCGCACGCCCCGATGAGGTGGCGGAGGCGGATCGGTCACCTCTTCCAGCTTGACAGATGGAAGAGGTCGTCCGGTAAAGGCAACACATGTTCCATGGGCGTAAAACTTAAAAGGACTAAAAGTTAGATATTGTCGTCAGTAAGGACTATTCTTTTAAAGATAGAATGATAAGAAGCTAAATCGAGCTATTACGTTCGAGTCTCTGCACACGTATCGACCGTTATCACATTTAACGGGTGTAATTTTGACAATTCTTCATTTTACCCATATTAATGAGTTCTTAAAAGCAAATGGAAATGGACCAAATTTTAGGTGCTCCACTCGAGGGAAACATGAGAAGCACAAAAACCACACATATTCTGCTAGATCTTGTCCTCTAGTTGTCTTTCTTGGAAACAACTCAATTATTAATTAGCTCCTTTTACAAAAGAATTCAGTTACACCATGATAATAGAACATGTTCTTGACCTTAAAAATTAAATAAAATGTGGAGTTTGTCATGCTTTATCAAAGTCCTTTAAATTACACAAACCTCCCCTTTTGCAAAATGGCATGCATGTGAAAGGTGCCTTTGTTTAGCTCCATCATTCAATGCTAACAAAGAAGTTTGTAGGGCACTATGTCCCCAGTTTCGGCCATAGATAGCCATGAGCTAGTCGCTATGTAAAGGACCACCATGTATATATGGATATTGAGAACTATTTACAATGACAACTCAATATAAATGTTTTTAACGGACAAATAATTGGTTCAAGTAGAAAAGAACTTGAATTCACTTAAGTAAAATTTCAGTTTCGACCCTAGTGAATGTAAAACACTATTGTGAAAGACCTTCAGTACCTTGAGATATTAATCCCATTCAATTGAATGGGGAAACATATTGAAAACCCAAAAAGTATAAGTGTTTTTCTTAGAAAATTATCGAAAAAAGTAAAGTTTATAAGAGAATACAATAAGAAATTACAAAAAATACCCACTCGGGATGGCTTTTATAATTTCTCAACTATAAGTATTTCTTCTTCGTAACTGAACTATACCTCAGAGGGGACATTGTAATTTTCCCAAACTTACAAGTGCTTATATGACTTAATTCTTATGTTCTTTTATATAACATACACATATACAATACACATAGAAGTATTGCGAGAAGATAGTCAAGAAAGACATGCCTATGAATGCGACAAGAATCAGAATAATAATGGAAGTAAGGCCACCAATATTTTTAATGTGATAATTTCTGAAAAGATCAGCTTTTAGCTTGGAAGTGCATATTGGTCGAATTTCTGAATCTCTATCTACCTGTTTTCAACACAAGATTCAAACCAGCATACTCCAATGAGTAGTTTCATTCACTTATTTTCTATTTTGTTATGTCCCGGTTCTTGTAGATTCCAACTGATCGAATTATTAGGTAAAAGTGTAGACAATGAAATCACGTATAAAGTAGGGATACCGATGCTTCATAACTTCAAATATTAACCCTACATATAGGTGGCTAACACTTTTCGAGCAGATCGGGGGACCCTTTTAACGATTTGTGATTCTCTTTATTATTCAAGAAATGATCCCATCCCGAGATTTTGACTCGACCAGGTGTAAAGTTCTCCTTATGCCATCCACTAAGGTCAAAACCCTTTTTATTTTCTGGCTTTTGAATTAATCATTGCTACTTTGCTAGTTAAAGAGTCCATTTTGCAAGCTTATTCAATTCAAAAATGTACAACTTTCATAAGAGACATTGCTTTGTCACACTGCATGGGGAGTCCATACTTTGTTAGAAAAAGTATGGAACAAGACTTGCCCTTATTTCGTATTCTTTTCTTTTTCATGACTTGTGGAAACAGTCTCACATGCCTTGGTTTGGTTCTGCACCATTTATCTATCTTATTCTTACCTATGAACAAAGTCGATTGCCTTGCTTGGTTTCCGAGAAGGTCTTGGTCTCGCTTGGGAAAGAAGATTTGAGAGAATTATTATTGAGACGAACTCACAGTTGGTTGTTTACTTTCCGCTCATCACTGGTGTCAAGCTTCATGATCGCCTGTTCGGAAACATTGTCATGGATTGCAGGACCTTTCTTCGTTTGTCGTGGGACCGTATGATCATTCATACTTTGAGAAGTGCAAATACTTGCGTTGATGCTTTCGCTCATGAGGGGTACGATGTCCAGACAACGACTGTCTTTGACAATACGGTTGACAACTTGAATTACCTGTTAGAGGAAGATTTTCGGCCTACTAATTAGTTATTAGTGGTTAATCTTCTGTACCTAAAAAAAATTTAATATTGACTTTTATTTCTAAAGTTCAAAAGGAGGAAGAAAATAATGGAAATTGACAATCATTAGAGGCCATCAAATATGGAAAATCAAAATATGATCCTCTTTTACCAACTTTCTTTTGAATTCAAGACATTAGAAGTTAGTCCTTCAATGCATAAATAAGGATTGTCACACAACATCAACAAAATAATATCTAAAGATAAATTCGTGCATCATAAATCACAAATATAAATATCCATTATTTGAATGCAAAATTTTTCTCCATATGATAAGCAACTCAGACCGAAATATTGATAACTATCATTCAAATCACTAGCAATCACATTTGCTCAAATTAAATTCGAATCCGAGACGTTATTATGAAGAATGAACCGATTAACCTTGACCAACCATATTAGATACTAATTATTTCCTTTGAAACCTCTAATTATATCATCTTCTATGCCAAGAGAATCAATTGGCCTTTTAAAGGGAAAAAAAAAAAAAAAAAAAAAAAGAAAAAGAATAAAATCAGACCTCTTTTACTTCTTCTTTCTTCTTGTATGTAGTCAACGAGCATCATACTACACTGTGATTACGCGAACAACAATCCTCATAACCTCAAGAAACCCACAAAATTCACACACAGAGACTGTAAAAATGGCGGATACGAAGGTGGAAACCATAGCCAGACTAGCCCAGTGGAAGATCGAGAGCTTTGGGCCAACAACCCCGTACAAAAGATCCGACCCTTTTAAAATCGGCATATGGAACTGGTATTCTCACCCTCAATTCGCACTTATGCAGCTCAAAGTTTGAATCTTTATGACAATTTCTCATGTATTTTCAGGCAATTGTCAGTGGAAAGGGGCCGGTCTGTGTACATCCGGCTTTTCCCTGAACCGTCCCGGGTTTCCAAGGAGCAGCCGCCGGTCGCCCGGTTCGTCTTACGTGTCACCGCTGGCTCTAATCGGAGACCCTTCATCTCCCCCAGTATAAATTCTGTTTACTATTTGTTGATTGACTTATGTTCTTGTTCTTGTTCTTGTGTTGATAGTGTGTGTTGGGGTTGACTTGTTTTTTTGTTGGGGTTAGTTTATATGAGCTAAGATGTTTGTTTATGTGTGTGTGTGTGTGTTGGAAGTTGTTGACATTCTTGAAGTGAAAGAAAAGATTTGATCTTTTGAGGTTGTTTTGAGCTAATTAAGGTTGTTCGTTTAAGGTTTCTGGAAAAGCATTGATTTACAGTGTGAAGATCAGGCATTAGGGTTGAAGTGATGATACTTGCATCAGATAACTGTGGTCTGTGAAAAAGTTTAAGGTTGTTTTGTTGATGGTGAAGTATCCTAATTGAGGTTGTTCTTTTGAGGTTTCTGGAAAAGAATTGATTTAGTGTCAGGAAGATGAGGCATTAGGGTTGAAGTGATGATACTTGCATCGAATAACTGCTGAAAAGTTTAACAATCTTTAGGAAGTATGAAGGGAAAGATTTGGTTTCTGTGTTTTGAATGCATTCACGGTGTTTGATATGGTGTCTTCATTCTGCATTATGGCTGCAGTTGATGTTGCTGGTTTTTGGTTGCAGTTCACGAGAGACTACTTCGGACGAGTGATGACTTTGCTTGTCCCGTTGATCTAAATTTCCAAGGTCGGTTCGTGATCGATGTTGAGTTTCTGGACCTTAAGATCTGCCCACTTAATGTAAGTATCTTCCTTATGTTTTATATCAGAACTATGGCTTCAACCTTCAAAAGCGGTATCGAATTTATAATGGAATTGACTTAAGTAGCATGAGTATTCAAGAAAATTTGGGCTTCATGATTGTTAAGAGTCTTGTGCTTGATATTTTGATTTTCTGGGAAAGGATAAATGTTTAGAAATAGTTACAGGATCCACCCCTGTGATTATTTGATAATTACACATAGCCCCCTCTGTTGGTCATATCACATAGTTTATAACTTTGCAACTTATAATTCAATGGACTTCTCCAATTACTCTCCTGGATATCACTGCATTTGCTCAACCGCCTTTAATTTTTTTCGAAGTATTTAACTTAATTTCGGGATAAATTACACCTCCCTGAGGTTAGGCCTAAATACAAGAACTTAGTAAGATGTTTCGGTAATTACAAGAGCATACAGTGTGGGAGAATCTAACCTTTTTTTGATCGATCTCAATGAAAATTCAATGAAATTCCTATCTGGCCCTTATTGCTCTAATGCTCTTGTGAATATATTCTCTTAGGGTGAAGAGGGCAACTCCATATGGCCAAGTGACATCACCATGCAAAACCTATCTACCCAAAGTACCCTTCGGTGCCTCTCCCGCATGCTCGACGAATCCATCCACGCTGATGTCACCATCAACACCGAAGACGGAGAACTAAAAGCCCACAAAGCAATTCTCTCATCAATATCCCCCGTTTTCCACAGCATGTTCCAGCACGACCTCAAGGAGAAAGAATCTTCAACCATAAACATCGAAGACATGACGACCGAATCTTGCATGGCCCTTCTGAGCTATCTGTACGGGACTATAAATCAAGAAGATTTTTGGAGGCACCGTTTGGCGCTATTGGGGGCAGCAAACAAGTACGACATTATGGATTTGAAGGACGCGTGCGAGGAGAGCCTTCTAGAAGATATCAACTCAGGGAACGTTCTCGAGAGGCTGCAAGAGGCTTGGCTTTATCAGCTGAGTAAGCTGAAGAAAGGGTGTCTGATGTATTTGCTCGATTTCGGAAAAATTTACGATGTTAGAGAGGAAATGAACGAGTTCTTTAGGAAGGCCGATCGAGAGCTCGTGGTGGAGATGTTCCAAGAACTGCTTGCCGTCTGGAAACCAACATGAGTAAAAGGCCTTGTTAGTGTTGGTCTTCTTATAGTTTTCCAACAGGGTATTGTTAGGACTTTTAATACACCAATATTTTTTAAAATATTATTTTATCATGTTGTGTCCGTATATTGTAGCATAGGAAGTAGGAACATGAAGTTTCCCTATGTAACAAAGTTACCGAGGATAAAAGCATATAGAGACTTTAAGGTTTGAAGATGTTATGTAAGGAAATAGGAAAATTTTTCATGCAGTGTGAGATAGGGATGTATACGAATCGAACCGAATCGAACTTTGTTGTTTTTTTTTATTTTTTCGCTTGAGGGCTCGAACCCGTTTTATTTGGTTCGAGCTCGTGTTCGAGTTCGACGAATCCTATTTTTTTTATTCGAAGTCCGGCTCGTCCAATGATTGGAGTTCGGTTCGGTGTGGTTCGGTTCGGTTTCAAGTTCAAACTCAAGATATAATTTTTAAAAATGATAATAATAAAACATTATATATATATATATATATAATATTTTTGAACTATAGTAGGTCGGTACGAACAAGAATAAAAAGATTCGAGTTTGAATTTGGTTCAACCTCGGCTCGAACTTCTCGAATTCGAATTCGAACCTTAACCAATTCGTCTCGATCAGATTTGGTGTATTTAAAAAAAAATGTACCTCAAGCATTAGTAATCACAATACAACCCCCGAAAATTTCATAATTGATGCAAAAAATACCCTCGAATAGGGGTGCTGACTGTAATTTATCATTATCCAGAGCGATCCATAGAAGTGGCACCTCGAACTCGAACCCTCCAGAACTAAAGCCTCAATCTTTACTATAAAATCCTCCTTAAACCCTTTTACCCCTCGCACAAATCCCGCTTACATCAACGAAGAAACGAATCAAGAAGGAAAAAACGATTCAATCTTTGCGATATATTGAGAATGTTCTTCTTTTTCGTCGGAGGATTGGAGCAGCAGGCGAAGCAGGTGCTGAAGAGCGGCGTAGGGCGGTGCATTGCGTGCGGATCGCGCGCCGATCTTGTCGAGTACGAAAAAGTTCTGAAGCTATTCTTCGTGCCCGTGTGGCGGTGGCCGGGAAAGCAGCCGCTAATGCACTGTAACAGCTGCAACCTTTTCTTCCCTGAGTCGGTGGCGCCGCCGCCGCCTACGGCGGCTCGGACGTGCAAGTTCTGCGCTCGGGAGGTGGATCCGGCGTTCAGGTTCTGCCCCTTTTGTGGGTCGGCGCTGTGAATGTTTAATTGATGTTCTGATTTTGTGCATACGGTTTTGTGGATTTCTGTTGTAATAATAGTTGAGAATTGGAAATAATATTAACATTGTTCATATCATTTCATTCATTCTGTTTGTTCTGGATTGAGATTCTATGTTTGATGAGCAAATATTTTGAAATAAAAGAGGAAAATCATATCAGATCTATGATATACGGATACGAAATCTATTTGCTCTCCTAAGTTTTCGTCTCTGAGTGTCAGTGTCGGTCAGGAGAGTGTTTTTACCATTGGTGTTCTTTCCGATCTCTACGCATTTGATCCTTCATCGAAAATTCCCTCTGTCCTGATCGTACTCCAGCTTGGTAGTTTCCACCGCCTATCCAGGATTGAATCCTGGGATTTGAATATAATGATACACATACTACAAATATAATAATATGATATGAACATTGTGACATAAATATTTCTTTGAATTTTTCACATTAGAAATATTGGATATAATATCAAATACAGGTATTCAACAGGACGAGATATGATAAAATAATATTTTAAAAATATCCGTTCATCACTGTATGACACATTGCCCAGTTATGAGATTGAATCATTTCAGCTATAAAAATCAAATGATTTTCCCTGTCAACAAGGCAACAACAAATTTCTGGGCTTGAGGGGAGTGGGGGTTGTACTTCCAAAACTGTACATAAAAATTCATGAAAAAGAGAAAATGGTATGTGTTGTGACCATCTCATCTCACTCTGCACCATTCAGTTGTTCTTCAACTCCAACTGGCAAATTTGTTGGATGATTTTGTTCTCACTACAGCGCGAGAATCAGAAAACGAACATCGTTGTCGGCTGTGGTAAATCGAGGGAGTGGTGGGATGGTCTTGTCTTGAGAAGAGGCAAGTGCAAGGAAATGAACAATCCTATGGTGATTCGCTGAAGGTTATTCGTTCGGATCCTTGCTCGACTGATTCTCTCCAGAGCCTATATCTTACTCCGAGCTTATCGTATGATACAGGTAGGTTCCATATGTTTGCACCTTTAAGCATTCGTTCTTGTTGCCCCAGTACAAGCCGTAGATCCTCGTTCAATACCTGAAAGTTATGGAACGGCATTATGGATTTAGATCAAATAAGGAAATACATTATGCATCATTTTACCCGATTTAAGATGAAACTATGTTTCTTACCTTCTCAGCAAAATATCTCCAGAGGTATTCCATGAAAGGGACATGCTTTAGTATGGGAGCAAAGTCGAGCGACATTCTGTATAATAATCTCGTTTTCTGTCTCGATGAAGGTAAGCAAACATGTAGCTGGTGAAGATGTGTTGAACACTCTCTCGTGCTCTGTCCTTCTAATTTTCCAGGTTTTGAGATTCCAATGGTGGACAGTACCATACAAGGTGGTCTGAATTCCATGTCTATAGGGTAAGGATCCCAGTATCCTTGCAGACCGGTCGAAGGCGTCAGAAACTTCACCAAGCTGAAAATTTCAAGGAAAATAAGAAAACAAGAACTGGTAAGCACTTTCATTTTTTAATCAATTAATTAGGCTGTGCTATCTGCAATTTATACGAACAAGGGTGCAGAATGAGTCGAGTTGGATCAAATGAGCTAGAATGAAATTTTGAGCTTTTCAAGTTCAAGAACAGATGAACTCGACTAATTTGCACTCGTAGTCTCATTATACAGGATCGTCAGTTATTTGTTTCGATAAACAGCTGTATTTGATCAAATACGAAACAAACCTAGGAACACTCCATCCTTTAGCAAATGTTGAAGTGTGAGTAAAAGGAGCATGAGCAAGATCCAAAAGATTATCGAGCAGCAGACCATGTTCTACTGGAAGCTCCATCACAATCTGCAGTTATACATGTATATTTATCAAGAAAATATTCATAAATTCTCTTTTTGCAAAAAAAGACATATAATATAGAAAATACCTCGGCATGAATTTGAAATCCTGATGGTGGAAGCAAAGAAGGAATATTTGCCTTTGGAGGATCGGTACCTGGCCATATCCATATCATCCCTTCTTGCTCGAAGCACGGTAACGCCTTAATCCTCACATTGAGTAATCTAGTTGATGGCATTTTTTCACATTTTCCATCAGTCGAATATTCCCATCCTATATTTTGATTATTAAATAAAACAAATAAGTGACTCCATATTTATCATTCAACACCTTATCCAAAAGTTTAAGCTGTTAGAGACACCGGAATTAAGTTTACAGTATTCTTTGTCAAGTCTTACACATTACTATTATTATTTTTCCGTAAATATGTGATATGACCCTGGTACCTACTGTCTCATTTGAAAGATTAATAAATTATATAGACTGTTCCGCCAAGAAAAACCTAGCCAAAAAAATGAGAGAGAATAGATATTTAATATCTTCATACTCACCATGATAAGGACACTGAATACGGCCCTCATTGACCGATCCCAGATCAAGCGGGCAAGCGCGATGAGCACACGTATTTTTCACGCATCCAGGTTTGCCATCTTTCCCTCTGAAAAGCACCCAAGATTCCTCAAAGCACTCCAAAGGTATCTAAAATTCAAAATAAAGAAACAATATAAATTATAGATTATCATGCCGTAACTCCATTACACTTGAAATATTCGAAAAACAAGCATTTACCATTGTGTCCTCTTTCAGGTCCGCAGAGAAAGCAACGGGATACCAAAAGTTCTTCAAACGGGCACTGTAAGGCTGCACTGGACCGGAAACATTAAGGCTTTTCCTCGGTTGTCTGCTCTTCACCGTACTGCTCGATTCTTTGGAAGTACTTGGAGTGGAAGGTGACAATGTATCAGTTTCCGTTGTATTTCTTTCTTGCAATATTTTATCATTAACTAGTGTTTCCATGTAAGCTAGCTTGTCCAAAGCTGATGAAACCCTCGCTTCTGATATGTGTACCTGTATTGGTTCGAACATCCAACTCTTTCACTGGCTGTAATCTTAAATACTGTGTTGAAGTTATTAATATGTGACGGTTCTTGAAATTCTTGGTATACCTGATTGTGAGCTTGTGCAAGTTCCTCCTGCAACTCGGCAAGGTCTTTCTTGAGAGTACCAATGGATTTCAATTCACGAGCGAGAGGGTTTAATACATCGACAACCTGCATATTTGCAGAAAATTTTAGAATATTTGAAGGAATTATTAACAGTGTATGCAAACGAAACATCTGGAGAATATCTACAAAGGTGTTTTCAAGAGCTTCTGATTCTTTTGAGTGATTGCAAAAACTCACTTCTGGAAAAGCAGAACGAGAAGCTGAAGCTGTAAAAGAATAGTATAAGTTGGGCGCATATGACCTAAAAAGTGTAGAAAACACTTCTAAATGAAAGAAAATAGAGCCTATAAGCTGAAAAGAGCACCCCTAAAATGTGCTTCTAGCTTTTAGCTTATTTTACACAGAAACAAGAAAACAAGATTACAAGACACTAAACTTCTCTTTTTTCAATCTATACGCATGAAATCAACTTTTTAGAGTTTGCAAATACTCGTTTTATTTATGGGAAGAATTCCCATCTCATAAATATTGTTTCAGAGTTTCAAGATATTAGATATTATTTAAACGACAACCAAGAAACGAGAATTAATGGATCAACCTTTTCATGTAGAAGCATGATCGCTAGAACATCTTTTCGAGCCTTCCAATCACAATATTGTATATCATATCGAGCCACCTCTAAAGCTTGATACGCATCCAGAAACTTGCCTTTGTAAGGAGGAACTTTAGACCTCGGATCTTCGACATCGAAAACTGTTGTCCATGGATCTTTCCTTTCTACCAGCCCACCATCTTCGCTTATTATAGCAAAGACTCTAAAGCCACTTTTGAAGCTCTGAGACACCATAGATGAATCGAGGTTGAGCATTTTCACATATGAAAGACGCTATTCACAATCAAAGATGAAGATATATAAAGGGACCGGTAGAAGCAGTCGTCGCTCTTTTAAACTATTTCCTTTACACACACATGTATATCTGTGATGGGTGATGAAAGACTGAACTGGAATCTAAAATGGCATCTTTTTTAGCATTAGCTACACTTGAACCCCAAGAAGAAGACGTAAATGCAACGATTTCTCCTAAGGTTTGAAAAATTACACCAACACCCACTGAGATTTGAAACTTTCTTAAACTCAGGTCTAGATTATCTCCCAGATCAAATAAGGCTCCTCTGTACAAGTACAACCAGATACAAGCAATTATACTCCATTAAAACTTAAAAGGATATACTCCTTCCCAAAAATGAATGAAAAACCAAAATTCCTAGAAGTATTATAATTCCTACAGCTTCTCAAATATAATTCTTGCAAAAATCTTTTCTTCATGGCCTATACATATATATTTCATTGAAGCTCAAATAACTAATCATACCCAAAACTTAACTTAAGAGTAATCATTCTTGAACACAAGAATCACCCAAAAATCCCAACTTTCCACAATTATCACAAAAGAACATCATCTTAGGCAATCAAACTATCACCAAACACTCATAAGAAAAGACAAGACATACCCTTTTCGAGCTAAGCTTAGAAGAACGAGTCAAAGAGATTGGAACAGAGAGAGCCGCAGCTGTAGCAATGGCGGCATACATGGCCAAGAATCCAAGTTCCCGGGTCGAGATTTGGCAGACGAATCCGGGTCAGATTACAGAGAGGAGAAGAAGAAGAGAGGAGTGTTGGCGCAAGAAAGAAAGAGAGAGAGAAAGACAGAGATAGTAGTTTTGCCATTTTGTTGACGATAAGAGGCTGGTGCATCGCGCGATCTGGGCCGCCTTCCTACGGCGGCCATGTGGACGGCGGTGGGGCAGCCTGTGCTTCACTCGTGGCACCTCCATTCTCCACACGCTGTGTGAAGAATTTGGGGTTTGAAATTAGGGGTATTGCCAGGTGGGATGATGAAGATATCTTCTCTATCTCGTTCTAGATTTTCATAGTGATGAGGTTTTTCTTTCTCCCTTCATTGGTTGCCTATATTCTGCCTGTCACTCTAATAGTATGTATGTGTGTTTTCTTTATTGTGTTGTGTTGTGTTGTGGTATATCAATATCGTTTCATGTTAGATTTACGTATGTATATTTGTATCTATTTATATTGTACGGTTATTGATGCAGTGATACCCATACGTTACAATATGAATTTTTTTGTAAAATTTTTTATGTGAAAAGTATCGAACATGATATTTGATATAAGTGTCCGATAAATATGACAAGATAATATTTTAAAGGATCATTTATGTCTGACTACCTTGCTATAAGCCTAATTAAATGCAATCCATTTAAATTAGGAAATTATATTTTAGTTCCTATAAATCTTATTTGGACTAAAGTTCCTTAACGGAATTTGTTAAAAGTACACTTACGCCCCTAATGGTCGTATGAGTGTTACATTGAATGCATGATCAAAATTACAAAATCATTCCTAACGTTTATAAAAATTAACAAAACGATCCCTATAAAATATGAATTTAACAACAAATCAGGGTTATTTTTCGAATGACATAACGGAACCCTAGATACACGGATTGTTTTGTAATTAGACCTAATATTAGGATAGTTAGATGTAATTATTTCTATTTTAAATCCATGTGAGTATATTATAATGAATACCTGAGAGTTGGTAGAAGAAGAGCAAGGAAATCTCCAGCCATGGATACATCCCCAGATCAGTTAATCTCTGTTTCCTCTTCTCTTTCACTTCCTCGCCACTCTACAAGCAAAATAGAAAACCTTGTTGAATATTCTACCATCCCCGATAATGTTATCATAGAACAAACCGTTCCACCCTCTTGTCAGTCCATACAATATTTATCGAAAAAAAAGGTTCTTTGAGAGGAATTAGATCTCTTATTTCCTCCAACAGACCCCAAACAAAAGAATTTGTTCAATCCTCCAGATTGGATAAATGTGATCTGCCGAAATATGTCTCAGAAGTGATTCAGGACAGCACTTCCGCTATTTAAAGTGGTTACAACTGTTCCGATGACTGCATCTTCATACTTCAGGAACCTGGTATCCAACAAGGCGAGTCTGGCTATTACTGGAAGGTCTTTTCTTCCTTGGTAGGAGAGAACAAGACGAACTGCTCCGAAATGGAGGTGTGTATATCCTTCCCATTTCCAGGAAAATGTGAACTCTGAAGGGATTGAAAGAGTAACATATTGCTCTCTCTTTAAGTATGGCAGATCACATTTATCCAATCTGGAGGATTGAATAAATTCTTTTGTTTGGGGTCTGTTGGAGGAAATAAGAGATCTAATTCCTCTCAAAGAACATTTTTTCTTATAAATATTGTATGGACTGACAAGGGGTGGAATGGTTTGTTCTATGATAGCATTATCGGGGATGGTAGAATATTCAACAAGGTTTTCTATTTTGCTTGTAGAGTGGCGAGGAAGTGAAAGAGGAGAGGAAACAGAGATTAACTGATCTGGGGATGTATCCATGGCTGGAGATTTCCTGGCTCTTCTTCTATCAACTCTCAGGTATTCATTATAATATACTCATATGATACCTCTCTGTTAGAAAACATAGCTATGATACCATCACTGGCCTAGAGCCCTGAATCTCTTCTGAGACATATTTCTCATAACGGATTACCCTAGCGGTCTCCTGCCTTGACGGGACTTACAAGTTAATCTAAATATATAACACATAGATTAAGGGACCGTAGCAATAGATCATTCCATAAAATTATTTAATTTCTGATATACAAGATCCTCATAAGAGGCAAGTACAGAGCATACTTGAAGATAATTAGGAGTATATTATAATAAACCCTTTGAGGGTATGGAAGAACTAGAAGGGGAAAGCTTAAGCAGACATAATAAAGAAAGACATAAGGGATTTTTATTTATGAACTTCGATGCCCTTAACACTGATGCTCGTCCATCTTATATAGAGAGCGGACTTAAAGCATTTACACACCAGAAAAGTAAACTTTGGCGTTCGAAATGTAAGCTCTTACATTTCCACACAAACAAACAAACTAAAAAAAGTAAATACAGGACTGAAAGGGACATAAAGTAAAGATAAAGACATAAAGTCTTAAATGGCCAACAAAGAAAGAAAATTCAAAGGTCTGGGTCCACCACGTTTGAAACCTGAGGCAAGTGTGAACTGAGGTAAGTGTAGATGGTGACCCTAAAAGTCCCAAGGATTTTGGCTATATGCTGAAGGATAAATGTAGTTGCAAAAATCATCTGGTTCTCCTTCTAGATATTCCTGAGTAGTGTCTGGAATTTCTTCACCTTGCAAAGTTGTTTCTCTAACACTTCGGATCATAGATCTGGCATAAGGATCTCCATCAGAGAAGTCTTCTATTAACATAACGTTGGAGGTACAATATGCCCTTTTCCTGGAAGGAGATTGATGATCAAATGCTGGAACATGATTCTTTGCACAAAGATAGTTGAACAGCTCCGTAGTTTTTTCTGGATATTTGGTAATACCACCATCAGTAGTGGCAAAATCATAGCAATAGGCAAGAGGGATAAGATTTCCTTTGGAAAAGAAATAGGGCCTATGCATGATGAGAACAGTGAAAGGTTTTTCCATGTGCTCATTCTTCTTTATGATCTTTTTGAGATGCTTGATCCATTCTTCTTTGGTCCAATACCCATAAAGGAATTTTGTTAAATTGGCATTATGAGCATTGATTCGGATGAAGTTGAGCATAATTTTTGGATCAACTTCTAGAGCAAACCAATGGGAAATTCCTAAACACCAGAAGTACCAGTATCCTTCTCCTGGGAGAGTAATTCTATCGATCAGAGTAAAGATGGGGAGGAAATGATTGTCTGGATAAAATTTTCCTGACTCAAGAGTGAGTCCAAGAGCAAGGAGAAACTTTGCTTGATAATAAAAGATGTGGTTTTTGGCAAATATTTTGATCTCATCTGGAGTGGAGAGAGGGAAAGTTATTGGTGGAAATTCTGGAAGAACTGGCTCTACAGTAACAGCAGGTATCTTAGAGGAAGAGGAGGCCATCATGTAGATCAAAGGGATGAGTTTGATTGAGGAAACAAGATGCATTTTCTTCGGACGGGATAAGAGATCTGGAATGAGATTGTGATCACCTTTTATATGTTTCACAGATAATTGGTATTTGGCAAACTAGTCTTTGAGTCTCAAGAGCTGTGACTCGGGAAGTCCCTTGTTTTTGAATTTCAGTATCATTGGAAAGGATGAGTTGTCCATCACAACAGTGAAATGGTGTCCGATAAGATGGAATTCAAATTTCTTGATTTCATATTTTACGGCTAGGATTTCATTGTACACTGTGTGATAATATTTCTTAGCTTCACTGAATTGTCCACTTGCATGCCCATAGTAATATTCTTTGTCATTGTCTTTTTCAATCAAGATTGCTCCCCAATATTCATCGTTGGCATATGTCTGGAGAATTCTTTCACCTTTATCTGGAATTTTCAAGTGGGGGTTGTTTTCCTGAGCATTTTGAAGAGCTGGCGTGTGTATTTTGAACATTGAGAAAGGAAATCCTTAATGTAGTTGACTATCCCCAAGAATTGTTGAATTTCTTTGATAGTCAGATTTTCATCTGGAAATTTGAGCAACTCATGTGCAATATGAGGACCTGACTTGTATTTTCCTTCTGAGAATTTCATTCCCAAGAATTCAATGGAGGATTGGCCGACTGAGCTTTTCTTTTCTGATAGCATTATTCCATATTTTTGGACAATTTCATGAAAATCTGAAAGAAACGCTCTATGTGAATTCTTGTCTTTGGAGAAGAGGAGAATATCGTCAATGTAGATTAAAGCACTATGCAAAATGGGCTCCAAAATTTTGGTCATGGCTTTTTGGAATAGTGAAGGGGCAACTTTGAGACCAAAAGGCATGACAGTCCATTGGTATTGGGCTTTTGGGATACAAAAGGCTATTTTGTATCTGTCTTTTGGGTCAATGCCCAATTACCAAAACCCACCTTTGAGATCAAATTTGGAAAAGATTTGGGCTTGGGTTATATGAGAGTCTGAGACAAAAGCATGTGGGCTCGAGGTAATGAGAACTTATCATCTTCAAGAAAGTAGTTGAGAGGCTTATAATCAATAACAAGTCTCTTTTTCCCTCTTACTTGTTCAGCCCTTTATAGAATGCCTGGCAAGCCCAATTGGATATTGTGGGTTCAATCAGCCCAAGTTTTTGAAGTTACACTTCTGGGATTGCGAGCTTCTCATCATCAGGAGTCATTCCTAGATGTGCGACCTTTGTCGGATATATGTCTTCATTCTTTTTGAAGGGTAGTTGAATGAAGAACTCTAAATTTTTCCACAGAGGATGTAGATGAGTGAAATCTGAATGTAATTCAGCACAACAGTCTTTCAGTTTGGAGACAAGATCATAGAACTCTTTTGATGCTTCAGATAAAGCATAGATCTTCTGGAAAGTAGTATAAGGTTGGAAATGTCTCTTATACTTGATTCCATTGGGAAGTATGGTTAGCTTTTGAGCTTTGTGATAAAGATCAAAGCCAACAAGAAGATCTTTTCCATGTAACTTGTTGCCAATAATCTTCATCCATATGATACAATATAGGAAGAATTGGATCCCACTAGGATGTTTTGTGATCAAAGTTGTTTTGAACTGCTGACCATCGGCTGCCTGAAAATATTCATAGTGAGTTGTCCATACTTCTTTGGGCAAAATATCTGGATTCATCATGGACTTCATAGCTCCTATATCCATAAAGCTAATAGCTTTAATTGGTCTGTCGTACTTCGAGGGAAGTTAATGAACCTGGATATGAGGGGATGGAATGATTTCTTGACTGATGCATTCAGATTGGAAGATTGGAAGATGTTGTTCTTCCGTATCTGAATAGGAGACATCTGGATCATCGTCTGGTATTTCATCTTGGATTATGAAGATGGTTTCTTTGTTTTGCTCGTCTTGTTCAGAGAACAATGATTCAACATCCGTGTCATTGAGATTTGTTTCTGCATTTTACAGAACATGAGAAATCATTCTGGCGGACTTTTTCCGATTTTGAGGATAATTTTTTACAAAATGTCATTTCTTTTTGCATACAAAACACCGGTCTATCCGTCTGTTTCTGAAATGTTTTTTCCTGAAGAATCTGAGACGTCCTTTCTTCTTAACCTTTCTTTCAACAAATCCCTTTTTCTTTGATTTGGTAGGACATTTACATTTTATCTCAAGGTGAGATTTTTTGGAAGCCTTCTTGAGAACTGATTTGTTCTCCACCAGGGATTTGAACATGTTTTGTTGTTCACAGAGTTTATCAATTGTTGCTATAGCCATCTGGTGAATTTCTCCAAGAGAAATTAGACTGATTTCTCTTCTTGTTGCTGTTATGCTTCGGTGAAGTTCTAGTTGGATCTCTTGAGGAAGAGAGGCAATATAAACATGCTTGAGATTAGGATCATTATGCCCATTACGGGAATAATAGATCTCAGCCATTCTTTTGAAATGGAAATCCAGATCCTTTATCTTCAGAGAACAACATTTCATTTCAAAGTAACTTTGTTGCACCATCTTTCTAAAGAGAGTACTGTCACCAATGAATTCTTGATGGATGCCTCCAAGGGCTTGAGGTACTGATAATTGGATGTATTGAGTCTGTCTGTATTCACCCAAGGTTTGGAACCAATCTCTCAACGTTCCAGTGAATCTGGAAACAAATTCTCTCAAGATGGTAGGAACATGAGCTTCTTTGGTTATTTGGAGATCAATCCATGCAGCAAAAGAATGTAATCGATCTTTTCTTTTGTCCACTGGAATATCGTCAAATGTAAACCAAGGCATTAGATGGTTTAGATAATCCAATATCTACATATTGATATTCTAGAGGGTCTTCCATTGTTCCTGATTCTACCTCAACTGGTTGTTCTTGAGGAGGGCGTTCTTGTTGAGTATTAGAAGCTGATTCATCAGCCATGAGAATTTGAGAGATATCAACTATTTCATCATCACTTTCTGATTTCTGAGAGAAAGACTCTTCAGAAGAAATGTCTTCTGATTCTTCTGCAGTTTCAGTGATTTTGAGACTATTGAGATTAGAAGAATTTCTAATCATTAATGCAGGAGAGGGATCTTCTTCAATCTTCCCATTGTTTTTCTCTCTTAATGAAGAAGTTTCTCTTTTTGGTTTAGACTTAAGAGGAGGTGGCTCAAAAGGAATATCGAAAACCATAAAGAATTGTTTAGAATAATCAGGAGATGTGGAAGGATCATAAAGAGAAGGAGAAACAGCTGCGGGAAAGAAAGGAAGTTTTGGGATTGTACTTTTCTATCTATCTTTTTCCATATATTCAAGATCCTTTTTGGGCTGTCTGATCTCTGCTTCCTTCTGATCAAACTCATGACCAACTTTCCTTTGGGAAATAAGCTGCCTGAGTTCTTTGTCAAGAAGCTCTATTCTGGCAACTAATTTTCTGCATATCTGGTCAAGTTCCTCCGTAATGGCATCAATCTTCTGGTTATTGTTCTGAACTTGGGACAAGACCTTATCAACCTTAGAGTCAAGTTGAACTAAGGCTTTGTTTTGAGCCCTGGCATTTGTGATTTGCCAGTTTAACACTTCTTCTCCTTGGGATAAGGAAGAAGATGTTCCTCCGTCTGGATGGATTGTAGTGGTCTGGATGTATGGGCGGATTGTAACCTTGTTTTCTGTTTTTCTTTCCAAGGGAGGAAAGTCAGCATCATAGCTTTGTAGCATCATACAAGGTTGGCATGGCAATGCTGGAATGGGGCAAGGAGGTAGTTCTTGCCTACAATTCTTCTGTTGTTCCGCCTTGAGGATGGCTAACGCCTTGTCGTAGCAAGACAAGGGTTGTGTGACTGATGGTAGATCTGGTTCTGGATCATTTGGTTTGTAGATCTTGCAGGAAAGACCTTTCTTTTGGGCCTTTTTCCTTCTTCTTCTCCGACTGGCTTCACTCTCATCATCGTCGTAAGAGTCTGATTCTTTTCCGCAAGAGCAATTTGGGTCACACATGGAGAGATCAACATCCCATAAGAAATGACCATCAACTTTGTCAGTGTAAACTTCCTTTCCGTCAGGGAAAAAGGAGTTTACAGGAAGGTACCCAAGGATTGGGTAAGTCATTCTTTTTGTTGGAGTCACCGGCTGAATTGATAGAAATACGATGATATTGGTTTATTTCGGACTGTTCCATGAATTTTAAAAATATAAATACGATACGAATACGATTATGCCGGTTTATTTTGGATTTGTCTCGTAAAGAATGTTCGATTATGAACATTTTATGTGACACGATAAGATAAAGAAATAATTACACTAACTACCCTGTATTTAGACCTATTTACAACGTAATCCATGATTATTTAGAAATTACATTTTAATCCCTAACTTTTGTTAATATTTGTAATTAGGCCTAATTTATGTAAACTTTTAGGGATGATTTTGCATTTTTGGTCATATATTAAATGTAACACTCATAAAAGCGCCAGAGACATAAATATACTTTTATAAAATTCGTTAATGGATTTCATGAAAACAAAAAATATAGGGACTATATTGTAATATTCAAAAGAATAGGTAGCGACTCATAATTAAATCTAAATACAGAATAGTTAGATGTAACTCACCCTAAGATAAAATAACATTTTTAGAAATGTTCGAATATTAAATGGTCTAAAATAAGTAGGTTTTCTAGATAGAATCACATAAAAATTCTATAATATTCCAAAAACGAGCTTCTGTTTAAGGCAAAATCGCAGTTTCTTCTCATAAAGTCATTTTGGCACAGTGTAAACTGTTGAAGAACACTCGATTCCAAAAACAATGGCGAGGGGCGGCGGCGGCGGCGGAAGCAGAGGAAAGAAAGAGAGCAAAGCGGGCACCTTTTTCATGGCGACGCTGGTGTTGTGGGGTATCTCAGTTCTCTTCGAAATACTCTTCAACAAGCGTTCCGAGCTAATTCCAATCGTAATTGGACTCCTTTTCTTCCAATTGGCGAACGTCGTTGTTCGGAAGTTCGTGTCTCGCGACCCGCTCTTCGTCAACACGTGCGTCTCCCTCCTTCACTCCTCAATTACCTCTGCATCTGGTCAGCTTCGAAATTGAAATTGAGCTACGAAATTGGAATTTTACGATAATTGTGTTGACTGTTGGGCATGTGTGGAAATATTAACTGTGTATTTTGAGTTCAATTGTTCCTTCCTGTTTCGACAAATTTCGAGCTCGTGGTTGCACTGGTGGGATGTTTGTTAGTTTGAAACCCTTCAGTTTACTGTTTTTAGCACAGTTGAAGTTGCTCTGGGAATCTAGCATTTCTGTCTTTTTGTGATTGATGTTGTGTTTATCAGTGGTTGTGCATTTCTTTTCCAGATTTTCGATTTCTTGAGAACTCCCATTTGATTGTTGTAATGCATAAAGGAGATGAGATATTTGCATAATTACACATAGTTAGTGGCCTCAGGTCACTTCCTGTAATTTGGGAAGTTCATGTAATCACGCATTGTTCTTGCTACTTATAAGGGATATGTGTAATTTTGAAATCAAGATCAAACAATTCAGGAATTAAGTATTTTAGAATATGAGATAGTCATTATTTTCTGTGTAATCAATTCTTTCGGTTTTCTTGGTCTCGTGTCGTTGATCTTTCTTCTGAAATAAGTTGGTGTTTCTGTTGCAGTGGTGCTAATCATGGTGAATCAGTGGATCAAAAGTGATGTGAGCACGATGTTTGAACACTCACAGTTGGTTGGGTTTCCTTGGCCATGGGCGTATCAAGCTCTTTGCTTTTCGTGCGGTTATTTTGCATACGATCAGTGGGACATGCTGCTATATCGGTTGTACAGTGGTTGGATCCCTTCAATCCTAGTGCATCATTTAGTGCTCCTAGTTTGCTTTACTCTAGCCTTGTATCGGAACGTAACCATCAACTATCTTATCCTCACTCTCATATGCGAGGTAAAATTACATCTACATTTGAGTCACATTCACCGCTATTTCAAAGTACTTTACAAGTCTTGCAAACACCCGTTAAATGATCGAGAAATCTGGCCATGTTTTTGGAAGAATATTTGTGAAAGTGGGTTGGCAGAATATGTACAGAATAATATCTTGTTTTCTTTATTACAGAAAAGATACAACATAGGGTGCTTTTGAGTGAAGTAGACAGCACAAACTTCCATTTATTTAGGAAAATGCGTAGAAGTTAGACGTCGGTTCATTGATGCTTCTAGTTTCTTGTTTATTTCTGCTTATATTTACTATAAGTTGGTTTTCCATACACTCCCTTGCTGTTTCACTGCACTACACAACACCAGCTGATATTTTTGTCATCTTCCTAAAATGCAGCTACATTCAATCTTTCTGCACGTTCGAAAAGTTCGTCGAATGGCTGGTGTTCGCGATGCTGGGAGCAACATAGTGAAGGCAGAATGGGTACTTAACTGGTTGACATTTGTATTTGCAAGAACTTTATCCCACATTCTCATCACTGTCAAGTTGATCAAAGATGCTCCCAAGTTCGATAAAGGTATCGAGCTCCCACTTGCTCTCTTGGGAATGGCGGGAATGAATTTGCTCAACATTTTTCTGGGAATCGATCTCTTTAAAGCTTGCCGGAGAGAGATGAAACCTCAGAAGGATCAGAACAACCATCATGAATGACAATGACACACACACACACACACACGACATACATATAAATATGTATACGCCCTCGTTTCATTATTTCTTTTATTCTTTTCTATAGTGTGTTAGTGAAGAATGTATTTTTTCTGTAACAGATCATTTTCTGTTGTAAAATGCAAACAAATGAAGGTGGTTGTTGTTGTTACGTTGTGCACGAACTTCGACTGTAGGTGATGAAAATTTCCTGAAGTATTTATACATCAAGGGGTGCAGATGTAATTAACCAAAGATATCCTCTACACAAGATTAACCACATAAGAAACAAACCTGCAAACATGGAACAACAAAAAGCTCTTCTCAATATATAAGTTCCCAATAGGATAAAGATTCAAATCAGCAAATCACATTTTCCAGTTTCTAAACTTCGAAAATTACAGAAAGCCCTCGACTGATCTTGGCTGTTTCCAAACTCTACCATAATCTTACTCCCTAGAAAAAAGAATTCCCAAAACTGTTCCTGGTTCTGAAAGCACTAATATGATTGGTCGAAGAGGATGGCAACGAGTCCTCGATTCCGTTTCCGAGGTTAGTGTATTTCTCCATTGACATTCGTGAAAAATCCGAATCATGTTTGGGCACAAACGCTTCATTAGAAGACAATCTCCATATGTTTTCTTCTGGCGAACCTTGAGACAAACCAGGTATGTTCGATGTATCTATCAAGAAATCTTCCAATGTTGCAAGAGACTGAAGCTGTCTTCCCAGAGAAGCAATTGTTTTCTGACATTCTGTAAGTTTATCAGCAGCCACTGCTAGATCCTCCTGCAGTCATACAAATGTCTCAAAATTACCGATATGCCCTCGGCTTGTTGAAATTTGATCAGAACTAACATGACAGGCTGAAAACTGATTTTAAGAAGATTATAAGGATGGTAAGTGTAATTTAGAAAATAGGAGGGGAGGTTTGTGTAATCAATAGCACAAAGTTACAGATGAACCTACCTGCTTTACTTTCACTTCACCATTCGAGTTCGCGTTCTGCCTAATATCGGTTTCTTCGATTAACCTACTTAACTCATCCTCCAATCCCAGACACTTGGATTTTAGTTGTGTTGACACCCTTCTTTCTTCTTCAATTTCTGAATTTAATTCATTTATTTTTATCTCGCATTCTTGGATTGTTCTACTTAACTCATTCTCCAATTCTTGACACTTGGACTTTAATTCCCCGGAAACCAACTCATTCTCCAATTCCAGACACTTGGATTTTAATTCTGCTGACACCCTTCTTTCTTCTTCGATTTCTGAGTTCAATTCATTTATTGTTATCTCTCGTTCTTGGATTGTTCTACTTAACTCGTTCTCCAATTCTTGACACTTGGACTTTAATTCCCCGGAAACTGTTCTTTCTTCTTCAACTTGCAATTGTAGTTCGTCAACATTTGCGGACATTATCCTCGCTTCCTCTTCCATACCAACAATTTGAAATTGAAGAACCTCTCTAGTCTCATTCACTGCATCTATCTCCTTTTGCACTTCTTCTAACTTTATTCCAGCTGCTTTCAGAGATTCTAAACTTTCATCTAAAGCATTCCGAAGTTCTGACTTCTCAGCTTCTAGCTTCTGCAGCTTCTCTTCCAATTCAATTACTCGTTTACTCATCAAATCAAGCTCAACCATTAAAGGGGTATTATCCTCTGCAATTGGAGCATCGGTTTTAGTCTCATCCAATGCAGCAAGACGCTCCATTTCCAGAAAATCGTCCATCATATCAATCTCAACCGATAAACTACTAGTTATGGGTTTTTTGTTCTTGGATCGATCAATGTCCAAGATCAACGATTCAGATCCAACGGATTTCTGAGGAGATAATTTCCATGCCATAGATTGAAGCCATCTGCACTCAGCTTCTAGCTTAGCAACTTTCTTAATACTCTCAAGCTGCAATTTGCTAGCAGCTTCTGCTGTTCGTGTGCTTAAATCCCTCTCGATTGTCACAGTTTCCAAATCTTCATTACGGGAAAGAAGTTGCTGTTTCAAAAACGAGTTCTCTTCCTCCAATTCTTCAAGGTCTATAAGAAGCGCTGCATTTTCAGCTTTTGCAGCTTCCACTTCAGTTTGGAGATCAATGATTTGCTTCTCGAGCTCAGCTTTTTTCTCACGCTCGTCTCGCGACTCTCTCAGCTGTCTGACGCACTCCTTGAGGGCCCCATCGAGATGGCTGGATTTTACTTCGAGATTCAAGTTCTGCTGAAGCGCAATATCTAACTGCTGCTTCAATGAAGCCACTTCATTTTCTGCTTTTTCCCAGCCTGATACGTATGTAAAACACTTAGCTAAAGAGACCTATCGACATTATCACGCATACAGCAAACAAATAAACAACTAAATAAGCTGATTACCAGCTACAGCTTCTTCTGCAACTCTAGCATGCTGCTTAACTAGATCTTCTTTGGCGCTTACATTAACAAGGGCAGCTGACAGCTTCTCTGTCAGAATTTTCACACTTCCCTTCAGTTCATCTTCGGTTACACTCGATTTAGAGGCTATTTCTGGCGATTGTGGATTCTCAGTTGGAGATTCTGTCATTACCTTCTACTCCAAAATAAACATAAACAAATCAAGAAAAAGTTGAAATCAAGATCATGAACTGCACAAGAAACCAACGTGTACTGATTCTTTCCCTTCTATTTTCTGGATAATCACTCAAATAACACGCTTTCGAGTAACAAGAAAAAAGGAAGCATGAATAACAAGCAGATATAAGTTAATTTGATGAACTAATTGGAAGAAACAGCAGGATAAGTACAAATTTTTCTTACCTTCTCTTCAGAGTCCCTCTCAGAAGGCGAAGAAACTGAACCAGAACCCTCACTTTCACCAGCATTCATATCACAAGACTTTCCTAATCCAATTAAACTCAAATAATATTCATCTGCAACAAACAAACAAGAAAACCAAACCATTTAGGAACAAAAAAGCTGAATAGAACAGTTGCAAGCAACACAAGAATCTCACCCGCAACAAAGAATCAAGAAACCCCAGTTCAAAAGATCCAATCTTGGAGCCACCCACCAAGTTTTTTCTCAACATAGAGTAAAGATTAAGCCATTTTCTTTTCCACGAAACGTAAATGCAGACATTAGAGATTGCTTTTCTTCTGGGCTACCATTTTTCCCAATAAACAATGAGTCTTGGCAAAGATCTGAGCAGAATCCGAAGTATAAACATATTTTGGATAAGCCAGAAATTGTTAACTGTAATAGGGGAAATTCTTTTAGTTATTTAAATGATCGAGGAGAAGAGCAGAGCATGTGACTATGAGTCCATGGATGGTGTTTTCGAAGTGGAGAAAGAGACCACTTTTCAGCTTTTCTATGTTTGTGTGTATATATATTAATGGGTTTAACTGTAATTTTTTGAAAGTTTATTTATTGCTTCAAGTTAATAAATGTTGTACTTATTCCCGCTTAGAATCCCACTTTGCATCTCGAGAATAATTATTGAGGGTAATAATGGGAAGTCACATCTTTTTTTCTTTTTTTTTTTTAAACCACTTTTTCTTTTCTCATTTAAAAATAATCTCTAGATCTACAAATACGAATACAATACAACCATATAATTTTTTTTTTTTAAATTTTCTATATGAGGAGTTTCAAACATGGTATATCCAACACGACGCAACATAATAAAATAATATTTTTAAAAGTGTCAACATATTAAAGATGATAATGCATTCTAATTTGGACACATATTTGATATTGCTCTTTTGACACACTAACCGTACAAGATCTTCATCTTTTTGGTTAATTGTTAAACAAAAAGTGTTTGATTTATTTCATTCTAAAAGTTAACTAATGAGGTTAGACTTGCCCAAATAAATATTAGACATTGAGTAATTTTGTATTTATTTGATATGTGACGGTAACACATCCCTACTCGCCTAAAATCGAACAATCAGAGATAAACTTGGAACGTGGAGCTTAAATGCAGATTACGGTTTGTATTAATATCATATTACGTAATATATATTTGGTTAAATTAGTTGATAAGATGAGGATTGTTTAAATATTTCAAAACTTATTTTCTTTTTTGGTCTTTATTTCAATTATTTCAAAGTGGGGAAATTATTTCAATTATCTAAAAACTTTAGTGAATAAGACACTATATTTTGAAATGGAGGGAAATGTATCAATACAAGTTAAGTCTTTGAAATACGTTTTGCAGCCACCTTGAACAGCAAAAAGGGCGTTTAATTTTATTTAAGTTCTAAAGTAGTTGGGTGTTAGCTGTTGATATTTATTAAATAATAATTAATGCTCCATTATTAGCCGAAAATTCTAATTAAAACTTCTATTTCACAATTTTTTAACTGAGAAACAGATCAGATCACTTGTGGTAATTCGGAATTCGGCCATCGTAATTGTAAATTAAAACAATAATAGTAAGTTTGAAGGAAAATATTTTTATTACAAATAGCATAACCCTAATGATTAATGGGCTTTGAGTGTCCTTTATGTTAGGGCCCGGCCCAAATTAAAGGCCCACAAATAGCCCAATCTAGGAGTCGAGCATATTAACCTTCCAAATTCCAATAATGTGGGCAATGGAATATTGGAATATGGATCTATTGGACTAAATTATATTTTTCGGGTTTGGATACTGCAGAGATCTAATAAGAAGATGATCGTCCCAATTCCAGTTAAAGAATTTAGTGTGTCGTTCCACTATGCAAGTTTTTTTATGCACGAACACTTTTAAAATATTTATGTCGTGTCGTTTTCATGTCGCCATATTCATATCTGTCCATCATAGATCCAGACCAGACGCTACATGGTAAATACTGGGTCAATTGACCCCACTAATTTTTATTTTTTAATCGGGAAATGAGGAATAACTCCCCACATGGCATGCCAAATTTTAGTTTCCCCCCTTGAAATTCGCTCCTTATTAACTCCCCAATCCACTTTGTCAATTTTACTTCACTCCCTATTTTGGGTGATTTTACCAACATGCACCTGTGAAGGCTATGACTTTCTCTCCCAAACCCATCACTTTCATTAATGTGAAATCAAAAAACGAGAAAAAATGGTCGACATGGTAGGAGGAGAACCGACGGTCGAGGAAGTGAGTTTTGAGCCAAAAATCAACGGTAATTTCTGGAGAAGTGAGTTTCAGCTACGGAGGTTAGAGATTTCAGTCGTTGAAGGGTTCTGCCGCCGACGGGAGTTTGCCGCACTAGGGTTTCCACCGCTGAGATCTGAAATCGAAGTTCAGGATTTTCAAACACCGACGAGGACGAGGACGACGTCCACGATAAGTAAAGGTATTTTCCCAAAAAAAAATTTTGCATTTTTTCATTTTTGCTCCAATACGAAAGATCTAGTATTACAAACGCTATTACGCGTTTTTTTTTAACACGAAAATGGTTGGGTGTTGATTAAATCTGAATGCCCTGCTTTGGTTGGGTGTTGATTGAACCGAAATGCTCACATTTGTGTGTATGTTGTTTGAATCTAAAAGCCCTAGCTTTTTTCCCGATATTTTGCTTGAATACGATATGTCAGTTTTTAGGTACCTTATTACACCCTTTTTGTACACGGAATTGTCATTTAGTTGAATGCATTGAAATGCCCTGACTTCTTTGGAGGTTCCGTGAACCGAAATGGCCTTATTTGTTTGTGGGTTGTTTGAAATTGGAAACCCTAGACTTTTTTTTTTTTGGCTTCTTCTGCTCCAATACTATATTGTTCTGTTTAGATACGCTATTTATTCCTTTTCGTATACGAATTTTTTATTAACTCTTTGTTGTTATCTGTTGAAGGAATGAAACGCCTTCAAACTCGTTGTTCCCCCGTGGCATTCTGCAAAAAAATGGAACATATTCGGGTTTTAATGAAGCTCGTACAACATGAAGCCATTTCTAGATGCCCATTTGGTTTTTTCTTGAACATGCCGTTTGTATATGCATCCAATTTTAGAATCAAGCTATTGTTATCCGAACTTGGTATGTTTGTCATTAAGTAGATAATTTGTATTTTTTTTTTTTTTTTTTGTGTGTGTGTGTGTGTTGTTGTCATGGGCTGTAATTTTTTCGGGTGTGCCGTTGAACATTATGTTGTCTGCTCCTCAGAGATATGTAAGTGGTATTGATTCAAATTATTCATGTTATGATGTATGAAATTATCATGACTTCGTATTAAAAACATGTACTGCAGTATTTGTAGCATATTATGTAATATAAATTCTTATAATTCTAGTATAAATTCATATAATTCTAGCGATATGCAGTATAATAAAGCACGAATAACGTATCTAATAGTCCATATTTCGTATAAAATCATGAAAAGTATGAATTCGCTTTTATCACCCACATGAGTTTGAATTGTACAACATTCAAACCTAAGTATAAATTTGGCAATATGTAGTATAATAAAGCACGAATAATGTATCTAATTTGGCCACATGTCGTATAAAATCATGAAAAGTATCACGTATAAGTTTGTCAATATGTAGTAAAATAAAGCACGAATAGTATATCTAATCGCCCATATGTCGTATAAAATCATGAAAAAATATCAGGTATAAGTTTGTTAATATGTAGTATAATAAAGCACGAATAGTGTATCTAGTTGCCCATATTTCGTATAAAATCATGAAAAATATCAGGTATGAGTTTAGCAATATGTAGTATAATAAAGCACGAATAGTGTATCTAATCGCCCATATATCGTATAAAATCATGAAAAGTATCAGGCATAAGTTTGGCAATATGCAGTATAATAAAGCACGAATAGTGTATCTAATCGCCCATATATCGTATAAAATCATGAAAAATATCAGGTATAAGTTTGGCAATATGTAGTATAAAAAAGCACGAATAATGTATCTAATTGACCATATGTTGTATGAAATCATGAAAAGTATCAAGTACGCTTTTATCACCCTCATGAGTTGGAATGACACAACATTCAAACTCATTATTGATCATTTTTTGTAGTATAAGATCACATAATAATATTTTTTTATAGTATATGATCACATAATAACATTTGTGTATCAATCGGTACATTGTCACACAACATATATGTTCCTTTAGTATGTATCATTGATCAATCTCATTTAGTATATTGATAACCGTATCACTTAGTATAGTGTCACACAACATATCATTTGTACCAATTCAGTATTTATACGTATCATTTGGTGCTTTCAAACAACTTTCTTCATGTAGTATAAAATAGGCAACATGTAGTATGTGGGAGTAAAAATAACATATCTAATTGCCCATATGTCGTATAAAATCATGAAAAACATGGAGTTACAAAACTTTCTTCATGTCGTATAAATCTGGCGATATGTAGTATACAAAAGACCAAATGATGAATTTAAATGTCCATATGTCGTATAAAATCATGAAAAGTATGGATTCGTTTTTATCTCCCCACGAGTTGGAATGCCACAACATTCGAACCTATTATTGATCATGTTTTGTAGTATAAGATCACGTAATAACATTTTAAGTTGTATATGATCACATATATAATAACATTTGTGTATCAATCAGTACATCATATATGTTCCGTTAGTATGTATCATTTAGTATAATGTCACAGAATCTTGTATTGATCAATCTCATTTAGTATATTGATAATCGTATCACTTAGTATAGTGTCACACAACATATCATTTGTATCAATTCAGTATTTATACGCATCCTTTGGTGCTTTCAAACAACTTTCTTCATGTAGTATAAAATAGGCAACATGTAGTATGTGTGAGTAAAAATAACATATCTAATTGCCCATATGTCGTATAAAATCATGAAAATTATCAGGTATAAGTTTGTCAATATGTAGTATAATAAAGCACGAATAGTGTATCTAATTATCCATATATCGTATAAAATCATGAAAAATATGGAATTACATAACT
This sequence comes from Lantana camara, assembly GCA_037501455.1. NCBI lineage: Eukaryota > Viridiplantae > Streptophyta > Magnoliopsida > Lamiales > Verbenaceae > Lantana > Lantana camara. Next base: position 3,409,857 of record CM074865.1, read on the forward strand.
TTCTTCCTGTCGTATAAATCTGGCAAATATGTAGTATACAAAAGACCAAATGATGTATTTAAATGTCCATATATCGTATAAAATCATGAAAAGGATCAGATACACTTTTATCACCCCCATGAGTTGGAATTACATAACTTTCTTCATGTCGTATAAATTTGGCAATAAGTAGTATAGAAAAGATCAAATGATTTATTTAATATCCAGATGTCGTACAAAATCATGGAAAGTATCAGGTACGCTTCATGAGTTGGAATTACACAACATTCTTCATGTAGTATAATTTTGGCAATATGTAGTATAAGAAAACAAAAATAATGTATCTAATTGCCCATATGTTGTATAAAATCATGAAAAGTATCTGAGACGAAAAACCATTATTCCAATCCAACTAACACCAGCCAACACAAATGAAGGAAAAAAGTATGCAATACATATAACAAACACTATTCCAATCCAACAAACTAGATTACACAGATTATTCATAAAGTACACAAATTGATACATTTTGCATATCATGTAAAATTCCGATTCAAGGGGCTTATGACCCTTTTGCTTGCACCGTGAACATGTAAGATCTCTTTTGAATTCATGCACATAATCCAAAAATTCAGGGAATTTGATTGCATAGCATCAGATTGAGTTGTTAGTGTTATTCCCGCATCCTCCTCTCCGTGCCTAATAAGGCTGACAAAGAAAACGTTGAAATAGAATAAAGTTGCAACAGAATATGAAGGACAAGAATTCATTATTGAATTATCTGAAGCTAGTCGATCCCATGTGCTCAATATCATCCCTATCAGTCGCCCTAAGGTCCGCGTATGTCAAATTGAACGTCCTATGAAGTTCAATCATATTATCAACATCCTCATCATTCAATAACCTAACTTCATGATCCTTGGTATGAGGAGCAGTGTATGACAATCTTAACTTGCTCAAATTTATCCCAGGCCAATAACTATAGCAACAATGGTCTTTAATTTCATCAAATCGAAATCACCTCTAATTGAGAAAACATGCATTTCATGATTATAGCGAACACCACCCAGGAGATGAACAGGTGTACTACAATCACCCTCTTCGTGTGAGCTAGCCATCACTAAATCCGAAACCTTGCTTAAAAAATTAAACAACGAAATTGAGCTACGAAATAATAAAAATTAACGAAATGACTGAAATTACAGACGACGGGAGTGAAGGCCCATACCTGGAGTACATCGGCGACAGTTTTCGAAGCTGATTCACTTCAACATCACCTTTCCCGTCGGACCGAGCCTCTATCCGTCTTGTGCGCGAAATGGGGTGCGCCGGTAATGGTGGAATGTAATTGGAAGAAGAAGTGAGAAAAAGATGGTTGCTTGCCGAAATAAACGATCGTCGCCGGTGAATTAGGGCACCGACAGCAACGTTATGCCGACGAGTTGGGGAATGGATTTCTCCCCTTGCTTTCAGACAATAATGGTGGAAGATGGGTTTGTGATTGGAGATGATAAATGGAGGGTAAGAACGTCATTTTAGGTGCTTAGGGAGTAAACCAAAATTAGCAAAGTGGATTGGGGAGTAAGTGAGAAGAATTTTTAAAGAGGGGAGCAAAGTCAAATTTTGGCAACCTTGGGGGATTTAAAACAGACCGTCCCTTTTTTAATTTAATATATATAACTAAAATATTTTATTTTTAGTTTTAGTTTTTAGAACTTTTAACCCCACATAAATTGAATAAAATATATATAATTCACCCTCAAAATTCTTTTGACCCCATTACTTAACAATTTTAGAGTCGCCACTGATACGAACCGACCGTCTATCTTTTTTTTAAAAAAAAAAAAGATGTATACAACTACAAGATATTTTTACATCTTCAAAATAATTAAATTCCAATATAATTCTAAACACACATTTTTGTGTTGATTCAAAATTTAGAATGAATATATATATTCTTGAATTTGACATGACTGTCAAATAAGACGTTGACAAATGTTCATTCCTCCCAAACTTCTGGAACACACTAGAACTAAAATTTACCTGTACAGAGAGAGTGAGTGACTCAGAGAGACTGTGGGAGAGAGAGACTGAGAGAGATTATGGGAGAGAGAGAGAGTCGTGGCTAGTCTCTAAGCCATCACAATTCCCACACCCTATCCACTTCACACTTCATTTTGTGTGATTCACAAACCCTCACTCAGATTCTGCAGCTACAAACCTTAACAATATCATCACAATTCCTTCCCAATAAATGCACCATTAATAACCTGCACAAATTCTTGACCATCTCTCTCCCCATCTCTCTCGATCTCTCCCAAGCTCTCCACATACACACAGCTCGAGAGAATGGCCCTAACTGCAAATGTATCTAACCAGATTGTCAAGGGTCATCCCTCATTCTTGATTCACAGTCTCAAGCCAAACCCCTTCTCCCAGCTTCTGCTTCCTCCAAGAACTTCAACACCTCTATCTTCTTCAACCAGAGTTTTGGCACTTTTCAAGTCTAAAGCCAAAGCTGCTCCTCCTAAGAAGGTTTCTTTTCTCATGAATTATGTATATACAATGCATATATATATGTACATATATATGAATTGAAGAAAATAATATCTAAGTTTTGAGTTATTTATTTGAATTTCTCAGGTTGTGAAGGAGAAGCTAAAGGTGGAAGATGGCATATTTGGGACCTCAGGAGGGATTGGTTTCACCAAGGAAAATGAGCTTTTTGTGGGTCGTGTTGCCATGATTGGATTTGCGGTATGTAATTAAATTTCTTTTATTGTTCATATATTATGTTATTTATTGGTGTATCTTTTGCTGGATTTATTTTGTGTGTAGATGTTATTATGGGATTTATTAGGATTGTGGAATGTTGTTGTCGATTCAATGCTAGTTAGCTTCATGGAATTTTCCAAAATTATAGTTCTTTAGGGTATATATAGATGGTCAAGATGATAGTTTGTCGTTTTGGTGGAGTTATAATAACTTAACGATAGGTTTCGTGTTCGAGTGGTTTGAGAACACTAGACGAGTGCTTTACGCCATCAATATGATATATATGTCATCGTTAAGTGATATAGTTTGTAGGTTCGGTGAAGCTATACTAACTTAATGAGAAATATCATGTTCAAGTGTTTAAATACACAAAAGAGTGTTTTACGTGTTAAGCCTCAATGATGTAACCACACTTAGAATTCATAATAAATACAATATAAAGAATTGATTAAGCTCAAACTCATAATAAATGTAACAAACTATAAATTAATCAAGTCAAAATGAGGATTTTTTATTTTTTTTTTTAAATTTAGAACAGAACATCCACCTTCGACTATTACTTATTTACTTGATATGGAATAATATTAGTCTGATTTGTTTTCAGGCATCCATATTGGGAGAAGCAATAACCGGGAAGGGAATTCTAGCACAACTAAACCTAGAAACCGGAATTCCAATCTACGAAGCTGAACCTCTCCTCTTATTCTTCATCCTCTTCAACCTTCTCGGAGCTATTGGAGCCTTGGGAGACCGAGGCCGATTCGTCGACGACACCACCGGCCTCGAGAAGGCCGTCATTCAACCCGGAAAAGGGTTCCGCTCTGCCCTAGGTCTCGCAGAAGGAGGTAAAAACCACATCATTTATTAGTTTTCCATCGGTTTTTGACAGTTTTCTTCGTAGCATACTTCTCCGATCATTCATGCATTCCATTGTGAAGAGATTCGCTAAAAATACTATGAATGTATCAAAACAGGCCCTTTATTCGGATTCACGAAATCAAACGAGCTCTTCGTGGGAAGATTAGCTCAACTCGGGATTGCATTCTCCATTATAGGAGAGATCATCACAGGCAAAGGAGCTCTGGCACAGCTGAATATCGAAACTGGAGTTCCGATTAACGAGATCGAACCGCTCATATTGTTCAACGTCCTCTTCTTCTTCGTTGCAGCCATTAATCCCGGAACCGGGAAGTTCGTTACTGATGATGAAGAAGATTGAAGTAGTTTGTCGTAAATATGAATAAGTTTAGGGCTTATTTTGCAATTTTTGGAGTGTTGTCCATGGCAAAGACTAATTTCACCGTTGTAATCGTGGGTTTTTATTGATATCTTGTTTGCTTTGAAATAATACGTTCAATTTCCCGTTAAATATAGTTTGAGGAATAAGTTACAAGTTGTTCTTGAAGGAAGGGTTTTTTAATATTATATTCTATTTATTACGGGTTTGTTACGCTATGGTTTCAATGTTAATCAAACCATTTAAATGTAAAATTAATCGGAGTATTCAGAAGTTTGAAATTGAGATTCGGGTTGAGCTAATATCAACAATTCTTTAAATCATTTCTATATAGAATTTTTGGGCTTATAACTGAGAAATATTTTGGCTAATGAGTGATGAATTTATTAAATTATTCACTAAAATACTTATGTGATGATCCAACTACAAGAAGAGAAAATTGAAACTAGAAAGTCTCAACTATGAAGCTCTCTTTTGGGGGGATCGGGACCAATACCCAAAGTAAAGGAATATGGGCTTTTTTTCCACATAGTTGTGGCTTTCTTTCTTGGGCTAAAGGTGAAGAACAATGGGCTAGTTCCATGAATCTATAATGACTTTTTCCTCTTTTTTCTTTTTATTACTTGTTAAACCGATCAACAAATGATCTAGTTTAACTATTCGATGTTATAAGTTACTTACTTAGTTAAAACTCTCACCTCTCTTCGAGCTTTTGGATACACCAACTACAATTAATTGAGTAGATTTTGTACTAGGTTGTCAACGGGTTGGATTTTAATCTAAATCCGATCCAAATTTTAGCATATTTGTTTGATAAAAATGTTTGATGGATCATATCTAATAATAATATTCGTTATTACGAAATAAATGGACTGAATATGGAATTAAGGAATGCGATCCGTTAAGAATCCGAATCCGATTTTATATATAATATTTAATTAAATAAATTATTTACTAGTATATAATATTAAGTAAAATGATTAAAATTAAAATTTTCATATATTTATCACTTTAAACGATAATAAAATTTGAATTTTATACTCTAAAAGTATATATTTTCCTTTATTAATAATTTTAAATTAAACTATTTTAAATAAATATAAACAAAATCATCGAATAATCCATTAAATAACAATTGTTTATTAAATATTATGTAATTATATTTATTTTTATATTAAATTTATTATTTGAAAACTAGATTTTATTGTTAATTAATCGGGTCGAATCTTTTATCGGATTTGATCCGATCCGATTACGCATGTATTCAAAATAAATAAATCCAAATCCTACAGGAAGCAAATGCGGATCTGATTATTGGAATTTTTTGTCGAATTCGGATCCCAAATCTCCTGATTTATACTTTGCACCTTAATATTCTGATACTACTCGACCCGTAATGTCAAAAAAAGATATCTTAAAATGATAAATTAGGGTTGGGTAATAAACTAAGGAGGCGTTTGGTAGTGATATTAGCTATGATGCACGGATACTTCTAAAAATATCATTTTGCCGTGCCGTGTCATGCCGTGTCGTGTCGGACAATCGTGTCCGACACCGTGTCCGACACTCCTTACGTGGGAAATTCAAGAAAAAATATGTGTCGCCGTATCCGTGTCGTGTCGTGTCCGTATCGCCGTGTCCGTATCTGTGCATCATAGGATATTAGGCTAGGTAGATATTAGAAACTACCCCTAATTTTGTGTTTGGTATTGTTTATTAACTGAAATGGGCCAACTCCACCTAATATCAGGCCCGGCCAAGCCCGGTACTGTAGCACAACTGTACACAAATTAACCTTCCTACCTCATATCACATTTTTACCGAAATTAAGTTTGCTTCATCTTACCCCCATGTGCAGCGACACTGTAGAACTTTTCACTTTCCATTCTGTACCCCTTCCTACATGTGTATCAATACAATTTTAAGGGTAAAATTGAAAATTGAATTTTAATCGAACTTAATTTATCATACCAAACATTAAATTATGAAAGTAGTATTAAGATATATTAATGACAATCTCCAATAGCAAACGCTATATTAATTTATTCAATAAAATTTAATATCACTTAAAAAGTCCAAATAAAATTAAATTAAATTAAATCAAAATACGTACCAAACGCCTCCGAAAAGTGTGCATCTAAATCTACTACAAGTCAAAGTAAGATCCAGATTAGGGTCCACGATATGGACCATTTTAGGAAATGGAGCCTATTTAATTCAACGCCCAAAATCAAATAAAAATAAATGTGCGAGTAATTTGACGTATGCTGTGTCGAAAGATGATTGGTCGGGTTTTTCTTTAAATCAATTAATAAAATGTGGAAATATTAAACCATCCTCTTCAATGTCCTAATTATTCAATAATTGTCCCCACAATGGTATATATATGATAAGGGGAATTTTGAATTTTTGATTCAAAGAAGTTAGAAATTAAATATTTTGATATAATAATTAGACACTTGGAATAATAATATACTCCACTGAAATATATCTAAAATATTTGCAAGACCAAACTAAATTATAATGAAAGTTTGGGTTCGAATTTGTGTGAATAATGAATATATACTTTGATCCAATTTATAATAATTCCGTGTTTGCTATATAATTGTGAGCAAATTACATTTTTAGTTTCATAGGATTAGACCTTTTACAATTTTAGTCTCATATTTTTTAAATTAAACACATTTGATCTTATTATTTTCAAAAAGTTGCAATTTTGGTCTCATCCATCAAATAATCGATGGAAAATATTTTTTTTTGCAGTTAAGTACAATTTGGGAGAAAAGTTATTGTTTATTAGGTTGTTTTTTGTGGGAGTTTGCTTATTAATACTTCATTTTAGCACCACATTACCTTAATATAAGAGTGATTTGGAGTAATACTTTAGAGTTGATTTAGGGTGCTAAAATTGGGTATTAATAAGCAAACTCGCACAAAAAACAACTTAATGAACAATAACATTTCCCCCCCAAATTGCACTTGACGACAAAAATGCATTTTCCGTCCATTAGTTGACGAATGAGATCAAAATTGTAACTTTTTAAAAATAATGGGATTAAATGTGTCTAATTTCAAAGATATGAGACTAGAATTACAAAAGGTATAATCCTGTGTGACAAAAAATATAATATGCTCTATAATTGTTGATAACTAATGCTGAAGTAGTGATGCGTATGTCGATCTATCTAACTATAGGGATAAAAAAAAAAAACATTTGAATTATAAATGTTTTTGTATTTTTTTTAATTGAACTAAATTTTATTGTACATCGTCATTCCTGCTTTGCGTTTTATTGCATATTATCATCTATACCTCGCGTATTTTATGAAATACCATTTCTAGCTGATTTTTAGTAGTTTTGATAGCTTGGATATTAAATATGTGATGCACACATGACTTTAATAAGGCCTAATTTGTTCTTACCAAGTCATAAAATATCAAATTTATCCTTACTACGTCATGTGTGCATCATGTATTTACTGTTTAGGTCATCGAAACTATTAAAAATCAACTAGAGATGATTTTTTGTAAAAAACACAAAGTATGAAACGAAATTTAATTTGAATGTGAAAGTGTAAAAACGTTTATAGTTCATATATTAAAAAAAATTATTCACATTATATATATATATATATATATATATATATATATATATATATATATATATTGATATGTCATACTTAGATGAGTTGATTAAATGAGAAAAGAGATAGGATTAGGTCAATAAAGATCCTTATATTTGGTGATATGGTCCCATATTTTGTCACTTTTAAGTCAAGATTTTAGCTAAACCAAATCAACATTAAAAAGAAGAATTAAATTTTCTTTAACATCTTTAGTCAATCAAAGATTATGGATAAAGGGGGAGCAAAGGACATGATTTACTTTAAGCATTAAAGATCACACAAACATAAGATTTATTAAGATTTGTTGCCTATGATTTACCTCAATTGCATGCATTCATTTTATTGGCTGCCCAAAAATGTGAGTCAAAATCACTTTGAAAAAGAATTATATATATATGTTATTATCCAAGAAAATCTGCATGCTTCTCCAAGAAAAAGCTTAATTATCTTCATCATTGAATAATTTGAAAGCTTCATACTATAAGTTAATTTATTCCTTTCACTTTCACCCCTTGGTTGATTTGTTTCCTTGATCTTAGGTCAATAACTTAAGGTTTTGAAATTGTGGTTATTTCAAATTTAGGATGAATATGTCTTTGATAGTGATTATTTTTTATAGTGAAAATTACTATCTTGATATTGATTATTAGTCTTGTGAGATTTTATAATCCTCGACTTCAATCGAGATAACTTATAGATGTTGCGATCAGCCGTGAAAGTGTTTGCAAAAACTTCTATTTTTGGAGATGCAGAAGTAGAAGTTCAAGTTTAAAAAAATTTGAGTAGTAGAAATTGAGAAGATCAAGAAATATAGTTAAATTCACATGAGTATTTGAGAAAAAATTTGTCCATACCAGAATGTCCACTAAAAACTATATAACTAGTTTCATTGGCAAAGTGTAGGCATCTCATAGAGTGAGACTACCGAATTTAATCTTTTTTAATTATTTAAAAACTAGACGAGTCTTTAAATATCTAAGTTTCTAACAATAGGACTCGAATCATCGACCTATCAATTCACATGTTCATATACTTACCATTAACCTATCCGTTTCACTTTCTTCCTTCTAGTATATTTCAACTATAATTGAACATAACTAGGATTACCAAATAATCTTAAAATGCACTATACATAATAGTGATAACATAATACATATCTAATCCACGAACAATCATTCAATCAATTAGTCATTTGATGAACTCAAAGAGAAGATCACTATTCACTCACAATCTCAACCAACAATCATTCCTAGCAAACGCTTGATTTAGCTGAATATCTCCAACTAATCCATTGAAGCCTCATTGTGCTGCAATTTTGACTATTCTTGACATACAAAAAAAAAAAAAAGAAAGAAAGAAAGAAAGAAAAGAAAAATAGAACTTTTCTCGATAAAAAATACTTCAATTATACCCTACTTCCATGTGGAATTCAAGCGTGAACAAACCATCACACTCAACCACTTTATTGCCTCTTCCCATAGCAAGATCATTCTCAACAAAACCTAAGTTCTTCCACATTATTTTTCATTATCAACGTGCATATTATAATGCAAAAATACAGATACATCGATATAAAGATAACACGATTATATAAAATTTTTGTTTACATCTTTTAGGTGGAAAGTGTCCAATACGATCTTCAATGTGAATATTCACAAAATAGTATTTAATATTCTTAAAAATATTCAAATATCAAAACATGCAGATAATTATAGGTTTTTCAATCGCGGAACATCTTTAACTTAGACGTATTAGATACACGCACGTAAATCCAAGAATTCGACTTTTTTTTTTTTTTTAATTAAAGAAAATGAAAACCTACAAAAATATGGGATGAGTTATGATACACGAATATGGATATAACGATATAGACATAGTATGACATGAATATAACGATACAATTATATAAAGTATCGATTCGACACGACACGCCGCGATAGAATATAGAACACGAGAAGATGTAATGGGTCACACGGCGGATTTGAATTAGATGTGGGGGTGATGATGCAGCCTAGACAGTTAGGACTCAACACGTGGCAGACAAGAAAGTTTGGGGTCCCAAATAGTATTTCTACAAAGTATGAAAAGTGGGAAAGGACTTTAGGTAATTACACCTCCACCCCCCATTCCCCACGACAGATTCCATTAATTCCAGATTTTACATCAATTGTGCGGGGACCACTAAAGATTTGTATATTTTCAAAAGTCCCCACACTGATTCACAAAATATTTGCTAGTGGGTCCCCCAACTTGTACCTTTCTATATTTCTTGTCCCGATCACTATAATTGCACGAGATTGGTGAGATTGATTCTCAACTTCCATATCCAAATCCTCATTCCACGCTCTGTCTCACTGTATGCCCACACCTCCCATGGAAAAAGAAAAAGACAATAAATTCACATTTTCTTGTATATAGTATAGATATATATCACGTCTCGGGCCCACTAATCCATTGGCTGCGATCTTGCAGACTCCGAACTCATCAAATGTAACTTGAAATTGGAATTAAACTAGTGCCCAAACGAGATATCCACTGATCATTATATGTTATTATGTATGCATAAGTGGGAAAATTATGAGTCGGGGATCGTCTCAATCAAACTCAACCAAAAATATATTATGTTGGCTATTAGATTGATCGATTCAAGTAAAATTTACATCAATCCCGAAATGTATGTCAAACATTCTATCCTGATTATATTGTTTAGTATTCGTGTTAGATTCCGAACTGATTTTACGAGAAGATTTTTAAGTTTGGTGAAACAGTCCGTCTCGACTGAACTCAACCGAATAAGTGGAGCGTATTAGTGATCCAAGATTGACTTAAAATTGGTTGAATCTGATTATATATCATCAAGTAGTTGGAAATTGGGAGAAAAATAATTAGTTTCCCATGTTCTTGAACATTAATTGTGGCACCTCAAGCTATCTAAATTATGCCCCCCCTTTGTTATAATTGATGCATGGACCCTCTTCTTAGTTGAGCTTTTAATTGCAGTTTTTATTAAGTTGTTTTGGGATGAAATTAAAACTATTTACAATTGAGAGAAGAATTCATTATATGTAAGAAGAACTTAAGAAAAAAAAAAAAAAAAAAAGATTGGGCATTATGTAGATAATTGAAACTCCATTTAGGGTGAGAGGTGAGAGACGTTAACTCTTTCGAATAAAGTTTGCGAATCAAACTCACTAAAAAAACAGAATAATTGAATCGAAATAGCAGCTCTCGTATTTCAAATCTGTATAAGAGTAAATCAGTACGACCACGATACATAAACAGTGACAAATAATATATACAAGTGGTTCAAAGCATAAGTGTATGACCACATAGTCAAAAAAGGTCCCAATCTCTACTTTGGTGGTCCAATATTTTCAATTCACAAGAAAGAAATATTTAAACTTATCAAAACATTTGCCCATTTCTTTATTATGTAATCAATATTAGGTGACAAAAAAATTGTGACATGGTCATGTACGGAGCTATAGATTAATAGTTCTTGCCAAACTACACATAGTTAGTTGTGATCGATGGATACATGCAATCTTACCCATTTATGTGAATTAAAGTGGCATTAGGTATTAATTAAAATAGCCAAAAAAAGGGACCTATATATGTATATATATACACATTTATTTCTTGAAATAATGTAATATCCAAGCAATAACATAGTTTGGTTGTTAGCTAGCTATTGGCTTTTCAAAATCATGAAATGGGATCTCCCAAGATCATACATGTCTTTGGATTTCTTTCGTAAAAATCAATCATAAGATCTCTTAAGGGGGAAATATATATATATATATATATGTCTTAAAATTTTTTTTTTTTTTTCCCTCCCATCCTCTTTCTAAAATTTTTACAATTTTTAGTCTCGTCCCGCGCAATTACCATTCTGATTCTGCTCCCTATTCTTGGCTTCAAATTTGTGAATCTTTCATCAACTTTTTACTTTTAATTTAAATTAAAAAAAATCTTAATCCAATCTGACTCAGCGAATCCCACCAATTATAACATCAAATGTATAAAGCTTACTATTTGATTGGTTAGTTTTTCTAAATTTTTCATTGATTACAAGATAAATGTAGAATACTCGTTCCCTCATTATACTAGTTAGGCTGAACCAAAATGGGGCTAAAATAACTCCTGAAATCCATAATTTTTTTCGGTGGAATCTTTAAATCCATAATCAACCAAAACAAAAACAGAAAATAAAATCAAAGAAATTAAACTAAATAACACATTAATCTTGACCTAAGTTTCAAATAATATATATATATATATATATATAAAGGGAAAGATTGTGGGGGGCCACAAGTGGGCATGAGTAGTTGTACCAAGAGGGGTGTCCTCAAGAGAGAATCTAGTGAGAAAGATCACTCACGATCTATTGTTGTTTGTGTTTGGTAATAAAACACAATCCATACATAAACATCTTCTGCACACGCAGATTTTGCTTCTCAACTACTCAATAAAATACCTGCATATCACACACTACACACACTCAAGAACATCAAGAAAATCACACACATTTCAACATATATATATATATATATACATATGGATTTGGATTCATCAATGTGCAGCGATGGCGCAAGTGAAGATCAGCACGATGATCACGGAAAGCAGCATTTTCATGTATTGGCTGTGGATGATAGCCATATTGACAGGAAGCTCCTCGAAAAGCTCCTCACTGTTTCTTCATACCAAGGTACTGGATAGATTCTGCTTAAATCGGGAAGAGTCGTGTTAGAATCGGGTGTGGATTAGAATTTTCTTCGCGGGTTCAAATTTTAGTTTTATAAGTATGTTCTTGTTCGAAATTCAAAGAATTCTGATTCTAATAAGCATGGATATAGGTAATAAGTTTTGTATAAGAGTTAAAGAACTGGATATCCCTGTTGAGTAGTAGTTCTTGTCTGATTTTACGTTATACTCAACGAGGTCGGAGACTGCACTCACATCCCACGGTTTGTTGTCCGGGATGTGACAGAAAAGTAGGAAAAAACAGGCCTTTGTCACATTTTTGTTTTTCAAATTTTCATTTGTATCTATTTATATTTTCTTGAAAAAAATAATATTTGTTTGATTAATTTAGCATAAAAGTATATGTGATGCAGTTACATGCGTGGATTCTGGAGATAAGGCTCTGGAGTATCTGGGATTGCTGGACATTCATGAAGATGATGAATATGAAAGATCGCCACCATTATCATCCTCAACGATTTCTTGTTCTTCATCATCTTCTTCGAAATCATTGTCTCAGCAAGAGGTGAGTAAATTGTACTGGATTTTGATTTCTGTAAAACTGAAAGGACTAGAAAATAAAGATTTCAGGCACCAGAATTTCGATTTTTGATTAGATTTCTTTCTTTGTATGTTTCTTCTTCTTCTTTTTTTTTTTTTTAATATACCATACTTCAACGGTTCATTCTTGAGCATCTAACGATCGGGTTTCGATTTCCTGTTTCACTTTTGCCTCTCATATCCTATTTTTACATTTATACAGGCACATCACGTGTGAAATAAACGGGGTGAGATTAAGAAAAAAAATAAAATTGTGATATAAAAATAATTTAAAAGATTAACTCTTCTAATCTGAATCGTCTACTAACACACTTAAACGTGTAAATATGAACGAATAAAAGATGGAACACATGGTCGAAATAGAAAATCTGATGCACCTAACAACCTAAGTACTTATGTTTTATTGGTGAGGTTGGTTTTATGTAAGTTGAATGCTTCATTTTCTTTTTACCATTTTACTAATATTTCCTAAATTGAATTGCCCCATAAAATATTCGACCTGATTTAAACCAATAAAATATATATATACTTAATGAAAAAAGATCATAATAATGGAAGGTTAATTATCCATCAATATATGAGAGAGTTTGGTAGAGACATTTATCCTCCTAGATACAACCATATCATATAGCACTTTTCTACTAGAGAATTCAAGACAAAATGAAGTGTATATATATATATATATGACAACCGACCAAATGATCGTGGGTTTTTTACCGAGAGTTTCTGTTACTGGTCAAATAATCGTGGGTTTTCTATCTAGAATCTCTGTTATGTATATATATATATAGATAGATTTCATAAAATATTAAACACGTTCTACTTTATTGTGCAGCACTATATATTCAAATGGCAGACATAACTCTTTTTTAGGTTTTTTTTTCCTCTAGTCCTAAAAGAGATTGCATGTCCATGATTGAAGGATCGAAATTGGGCAGAGTAAATGTACCCAAACTAGTAAAAAAGTTAAAAGTTGGGTAAAAATTTAACAACTTTTAATTAAACCTAAAGCCACCCCTTTCTTTGGTTATATACTAATCTCTATGTTCCTCGTTTGATTGACCTACAATTAGGGGGCAGTCATGGGGGCCCGCCCCCCTCAAATTTTGTGGGTTTTAATTTATTTTCATGATAATAGATTTAGAACTTTGTCCCGAACTATAAATCGTCTCCTCTTATTAACTTCGTTCTTCAATTTTTTAAAATTCCGGCACCGTTCTAAATAGCATTTAAGATATTTGCTTGTCTAGATGAATTATAAATTTAAATTAATTAATTTTGCAGGTTTCAAAAATTAACCTGATCATGACAGACTACAGCATGCCAGGAATCAGTGGCTACGATTTGCTAAAAAGAATCAAGGTTAGACATCCAAAGATGACCTAAAAATGATCAATTTGCTAATATAAATCATAAATTTCTAAATTAAAATCATTCTTATTTATAAATATATTTTTCAAAGGGTCATAATAATTATAATTTTTTTTTGCAGGACTCTTCACGGAAAGATATCCCAGTTGTGGTTATGTCATCCGAGAATGTACCATCAAGAATCAACATGTAAGTAATTTCTCTCTTTTTTTTTAATCTTATTCCCATAAATTTAATTATTTTCTTCGAACAAATTTAAATCAAGAATATCAATATTGGGAAGCCAAACAATAATAATAAAAAAAAAATAATATACTCTCAAATAAAATTAAAAAGGGACTTTTATTTAAAAAAAAAAAGAAGATAAAGGATAATTGTTCCCCGACTAGTCCAAATGAAAGTCGAACCTGTGATTTAAAAATGCAAATACTTACACTAAGCCATTTGCTTCTCTTTTTTTAAAAAAAAAGGACAATTAGATGAGATATAACTACCCAAAAAAAAATATTTTTTTAATTATTATGAGTGGATTTGACTATTTTTCTATAGAAATATTTGTCAATATCATCGCACAAATTAAATAAATGTGTGACTAATCACAAAACTATCATTATCTTTACAATAATTTTGATTTGTTCAGTTAAATTAAATCTTAATTGCTAGATTGATGTTAATTGAAATGTGATTATTCTTTTTTCTAAAAATAATTTTAGGTTATTTACATCTGACTACCCTATATTTAGGCCTAATAATAATACAATCCATTTAAATTAGAAAATTACATTTTAGTTTCTACAAATCTTATTAGTTTTGAGGTCCTAACGGGATTTGTAAAAGTACACTTATATCCCTAATGGTTATATGAGTGTTACATTGAATATATGACTAAAATTATAAAATCATTCGTAAAGTATACAAATATAAACAAAACGATTCCTACAAATTATGAATTTAATAAACAATCGGGGCCAGGTAATTTTGAAATGACATAACGGAACCCTAACGGACTTCAGGGACCACAAACGGTTCTCAAAAGTTAGGGGCCGAAATATAATTTTTCAATTTAAATAGACTACGTTATAATTAGGCCTAAATGCAGGATAATCGGATGTAATTATTTTATAGGGAAAATATCATTTTTCGTCCTCTACAGATGTCCTTGTTTGATTTTGGTCCTGATCTTTTAACTTTTCTTACGTTTCAAAAAATCTCAATTTCAGTCCTTTAGCCAACATATGTTAAAAAAATTGACGGAAAACATTTATTCAGGGCGCGTGAGTGACACGCGTCTTTTTCCGTTAAAAAATTAACGCCTGTTAGGTAAAGGACTGAAATTGAGATTTTTTGAAACATAAAGGATGCAATGTGAGAAAAGTGAAAAGTTCGGATTCAAAACCAAAAAAGGGCATCTGTAGAGAACGAAAAATGATATTTTCCCTATTTTATAATTTTATTTTATTTAATTAGTTATATGTAAAAACAGGTGCTTGGAAGGAGGAGCCGAAGAATTCTTACTGAAGCCTGTGAAATTATCAGACTTAAGAAAACTTCACAGTCGTCATCTCCAGAAACCTTGTCCTGAGACTGAAAGCAATCCCATCACCTGCAACAACGACATTATTGAAATCGCTAACATTAACACAAACGAGAGTGAAACTGATAAGAACTGCAGCAATACTAACAAGAGGAAAGCAACCTTAGCAACTGAGATTAATGGTAGTGATAATGTGATTATTGGGTTTTAATGTGATGTAATTGATCTTATGGTTGATCAGTTGGTTAATTAATCAATGCAACTGAGATTAATAGTAGCGATAATGTGATTATCGGGTTTTTTTTTTTTTTGATCGGTGAGAATGTTTATTACGGGTTCGGGTTAAATGGAAAGTAAAAGCCTTTCCATCCATAGTAATATTTTTCTCTATTTGAATCAGGTGAACTCACTTCATTGTAAAAGTTTTCTTACCTTTAATGACGAGGCGCCTTCGATTAAATTAACATAATTTTGAATTGTTAAACTATATAGTGAGATAACATGAAACTTATGTTACAAACAATCATTCATTTATATATATACATAAAAAGTGATTTATATCTGATTATTATGTATTTAGGCCTAATTATAATGTAATTATTTAAATCGAGAAATTACATTTTAATCTCTGTAAATTTTGTTTGGTATAAGAGTTCTAATGAAATTTGTAAAAGTATACTTATACCCCTGATGGTTGTATAAATTAATGTTACATTAAATATATGATCTTACAAAATTATCCATGTAGTTTACAAATATAAACAAATCAATCCTTACAAAATTACAAATCAAGTGTATTTTTAGGATGATATAACGGAACCTCAAACGGACTTCAGGGACCACATTTCTCAAAATTAGGAACTAAAATGTAATTTTAAATTTAAATGAATTGAATTGGAATTAGGTTTAAATATAGGGTAGTCATATATATATATATATATATATATATATATATCAATCAATTGTTACATTCTATTTTTCCAATTATATGCCTTTCTAAGTGTTTTTATTTATTTATTTTGATAATATTGATATATTCATGCACAATAAATAACAAAAAAAAAATTACCTAGAATGGTCATCGTACGATGCCCAAACCTAAATATAGTTCAAATTAACTTTATAGCATGTGAAGTAATCAATTCCAAACTTTTGAATTTGTCGGAAACCGACGTAGTTAATCAAATGACTTATATAAATATATTATTTTGGAATTATTAAGAACTATATATATATATATATATGTTGGAAATTGGGATTGAAGACCTAGCACTTTCTGGTTTTTATCCTATCGTTTTGCGGGAATTTGCCCAAGCCCAAGACAATTTGGACTATTGTATCATATAATTCTGCCCAGAAATAAAGTGAGAGCTGACAATATGAAAAATATTTTAAAGACTTAGGAAAAGGCACGGATTATTTGAGTTTTAATTTAATTAATAGTGGGTTGTCTTAATCAACTAATTATTAGGAAATAGTACATGATATCAGATGGTTTTGAATCTTCACTTTTACCTTTGTTTTTTATTTCCTATTTCGCCCACAATACACGTGTTTTTTATATATATAAATGTGCAGTTCGGATTAAAAGAAAAACGCGACGCTTGTATGTAAACAAAACAAAAGATAAAACACAAACTCAAAAAGGAGATTCAGAGCCGATATCACATTCGATAGTTAGGTGTACGATATGTTTGTTATTCCACGTTGGTTCCTATGTATCTAGGCATTGTTAACATCAGTCTACATTCCTTGCCATATATATAATCACATTACTTTTTTCGATACTCACCATATTCGACGTAGGCCTGAAACAGACACGCTATCTCCTCAAACTCCACCTATAAATGACCATTTCCCTTCTTCTCCAAAACACAGACACACACTACAACATGACATCAACATTCCAAGATTTCTGCAAAGAGTGGAAAGATGAGGAAAGCCACCATCTCCACCAGCTCAGAAGTGCAGCCAACACTTTAAAACAGCCTCAAACAGAATCATCTCTGTCTAGTTTGGTCCATCTTGTCATCTCCAAATACCAAGAACATTATAGGACCAAATCAAAATGGGCCAAGAAACACATCTTCCTCATGTTCTCACCCCCATTGAAGACCCCCCTAGAGCTAGCCTTCCTCTGGGCCGGGGGGGTGGCGGCCCACCACCGCGTTCCACGTCCTCTACTCGAAATGTGGCCTGCAAATCGAGGCCACATTTTTTAACCAGGCCGAAACCGGTGGTTTTAGCCATTTGTCGTCCGACCAGCTTGTTAGGATAGACCAGCTGCAGAGGGTCACCATCCAGCAAGAGAGGGAGATTGACGGAGAGGTGGCAGAGCAGCACAAGAGGGCGGCCGATATGGAGATGGTCGAGCTGAGTCATGACACGAGCAACGTGATTCCAGTTCCGTTGGGGCGGATCAACGCGGCTTTGAAGAAGAAGGAGGAAGGATTCAAGAGAATCCTGCAGAGTGCTGATGATCTAAGGCTGAGAACGCTCGCCGGGGTTGTCGACATTCTGTCTCCGATCCAGGGCGTCCATTTCTTGATCGCCGCTGCTGAGTTGAAACTGAAACTGCACCAGTGGGGGAAGGAGAAAGAAATGGTTGAGCAAGATTGATCAACTCGAGGATATTTAATATATTTCTGCATCTTATATTTCTGCAACTCTGTTCTTAGTTTCTTTCACCTCAGGGGACGTGGATGTTTGTGTAATTTAGGCAAAACTTCAGGGTATGCCAGTGTAATAATCCCTTACGTATAAAATATATCCCGGTTCATGAGGATGCTTTATTAGTCAAACGTGTTCATGTGCTTTCACAGAACCATGGTGAACTAATCTCATAGCATCCTGATGTTTTATTCTCTTTCCATCCGATCTCGAATCCAAAAGGGATTTTCTACAGGCCCGTTCGATCCATTTTCTCACAATCCTTCAAAATATATCCCGGTTTTACCCTCTGACGCCCCTCCTCATCCTGATTCTCCCATCGCTGATGCAAGCTTTTCACAAGGGCATTCATGGAAGTTAACACCTTTCCGTCTGAGATGCCCTCCATGGCTCGTAGTCGTAGCCAATGATTGCAAATTACGAAAACAGGAGGTGCCCCAAGTTTGGCGGGCGAATACGGTACAGGTTTTCCACCTTCTTGATCATATTGTAGATTTTGGAGAAACCAACTGTTTAAGGATTCAACGTATGATTTTTGGAAAGTGATCCAGTTGCTGAAATGTCGACACCATAAACGATGCTCCTTTTCGAGTTCGATGGTGGCCCAGAGAGGTGGGCTCTGTTTGGAGGGAGGTTTTAGATTTCAGCTTTTGCATTTTACTTTCCATGATTGCTTGAAACTGCCTTTGATGGCATTTGAGCATTGCCTTCCACATTCTGATCTGCCTATATACATCAAATTTTGTAACAAATAAATCACTTTTGCATCTATCGTACCCCTTGAAGTAACTATAAACTATTTCTCAAGACTTTTATAAATTACACAAACCACCCTTGTTAGAACATTACTGTTAGTGTTACGTTTTTCAAACTCCCAGGAGAGTCTTATGTAATATTTAAAGATTTCGGGGAGTGGATTGTAGTTTCCCAAATTTGCAGGTATCAATTGTCCTGTCATAATCTTCAAAGAGGTGGTGTAGAGCTGCTTTGGGTTTTGAGAATTACATCTACCTCCCATACCGTTAATGGCCGAATTACGAATAGGTTCATCGATTAGCATTTCAAAGAAATTTGCTGATGACAGCAAGTCATTTCACAGAAGCCCGGTTTCGCCCTCTGCTGGACTAATGCAGGTTTAAAAACCTTTTTTAGGGGACTACTCGTAATTATCCCAAACTTCAAAGTATGTCGTAATTGTAAATCCACTTAAGTTAATAAACGAGTCGAATATGTAGGTAATAAATAGATATTAATCCATACCCATGAATCAATGCATCAAAATTTAGTTGCAATTCACCATCCCTCAACTTGTTTATCGGGTTTGAAACAAAATCAATTGCCTTTATACTAACATCAAGCTTTGTTAGTAATTTTCTGATAGAAGCTTGAGTAGCAGAAATCTTTCCAGAATCGGCTCCTCTATCATTCAACATTTTCAGCCTCCTGCATTGTTTCTCATATAGGATTCGAAGTCTTTCTTCATCCTCATCAGTGTAACCAACTACCAAAGAATGAGTAAAGTTTAATTGCAGAAATAGAACATATATTGATTCTTGACGCAGATTAATGAGCAAATAATGAAGTTAAGCATTTTAAAATTGTTCCCCCAAGTGCTTAAAACGTTCACGAATCTCTTATCATATTTCAATCAAAAAGTGTATACTTGAATCAAACACAAGATTATTAAAAATAAGGTTAATTACACTCACACACCCTGAGGTTTGACATAATAAATTACATGAACTGCTGCTTAAAACAAAAAAAAAAAGAGAAGAACTCTATACAGCTAACAACTTTATCATCACATCCACCAGAAATTTACACTGATATTCAATTTCTAATTCCAAAAATTCTAAAAAACAATTTGGAATTCTCAGGTGTAATTCACCGTTCATCTACTCTGTTTGTTGTGGATTCCAAAACAGAAAAGGAAAAATTCAACAACTACCGATAGTAGTAACTGCACTGCGGCACTGGTGCGTGTTGCATACGACTGGGACTCGGACTCGGACTCCATCCTTGGCAACAACGGCATTTCCCCGTGGGATACCCAACTGATGCCGGAGGAAAACAATGGTTGGCCGCCGCACACGGTTGCGCTGCGTAACGAGACGGCGGAGATGGAGATGGAGCGGGGGATCGAACAGGAACGCGCGGGGGTTTCTTCGGCGAGGGGAAGTCGAAGCATGACATCGGAGATGACGGAGGACTAGGGGAAACGCCCTTCCTCGATTTGATCGGGAATAGCACCGCTCTGATTTTCGCCTCTGGAGACGCCTCCTCGTACTCTTCGACCACATTTCCAAGATCTTCATCTGAGTTGATCGTCACCAGCAAATCTAGGTCTTCAGTCGGCAACTTACACTTCAAATCCATGGAAGATCCACACGATTCTGCGAATTTCATCATCAGTTCTGCGAAATTGATGGAACGGTCGACGGAGAGAACTCGCGTGTAACCGCCAAGGTAGCGGAGAACGCCGTCGGTGGGGCGGGGGATGATTTTGCCGCCGTAGCTGTAGAGGAACTTCATTGTCTTCGTAGATTCCACACTCGAATAGGAATTTTCAGGAAATAGAGGGAAACCATAACGCCTATTTATAGTGAATAGGATTTATAATGGGAAAAGGATTTTAATAAAAATAGTATTATACATGAAAAGGGATATAGTGAATAGGATTTATAATGGGAAAAGGATTTAATAAAAATAGTATTATATATACATGAAAAGGGATATAGTGAATAGGATTTATAATGCGAAAAAGATTTAATAAAAATAGTATTATACATGATCTATGTACGCATATTGAATGCAGAAGAATGAATTTTAAAATATCTGATCAGAAAAGAATAGGAGCAGAAGAGAATAATTCTCATTAATCAATTTTAGAGATATTTAAATACAAATAAAAGTTTCATTTAGATAGACTTTTCTGCAACAAACTAAATAATAGATACCTATCTATGCAACAAATCAAATAAAATTTCTTTAAAAATAATACTAATCCAAATATTAACAAACTAAATTAATTAAGCCTACAGTAACCCATTATATATTTAAAACAATTTCAACAAAAAAATATAATTTCGAACTTTTTCTTTTATATAGTCTATATATATGGATTAAGTTTGATCAAACTACTTAAAGTGCAAATTTTTTATATAATTGTATATTCAAAAACTCAAACACAATACTTTAAATTAAGTTGAGTTTTACATTTTTAATGGTTCAACTCAACCCAATCCATGTAGATAAATTATTTTTAAAGCAAAGTGTTTTCTCTCATTTTCTTTTTCCCACTATGTAAGTGGTTTTAAAATCACTACGATCACAAGCAGTCGAGTACCACTAACATCCGTAGGTGATCTTACATATGCAACGAAGTTAAATTTGAATCTAGACCCTAACTTATACGTGACTCTATCAAAGCTCAATGCTTATCAAACTTTGTCGGTTAGCCTTCCGCTGGGCCGGGGGTGGCGACCCACCACCGCGTTCCATGTCGTCCACTCGGAATGCGGCCTGCAAACCACCGCATCATCGAGCCAGGCTGAAACGGGCAGTGTGGGGGGTTTGTCGTCGGATCAGATCTTTAGGTTAGACGAGCTGCAGCAGATCGCGATCCAGCGAGAGAGGGATATTGATGGAAAGATGGCTAAGCAGCACGAGAAGGTGGCCGATATAGGGATTCTGAGTCATGACGCGAGTAGCATGATTCGGGTCCTGAAGGATTCTGAAGAGTGCTGACGAACTAAGGATGAGAACTCTCACCGGGGTTGTTGACATTTTGTCTCCGATCCAGGCCGTCCATTTCTTGATCGCCGCTGCTGAGTTGAAACTGAACCTGCATGAGTTGAGAGGAGAGTGAAATGGTTGAGCAAGATTGATCGATTCGAGGAAATTTTATACATTTCTGCATCTTATATTTCTTTTGCTCAGTTCTTAATGTATTTTTGCATCTTATATTTCTGCAACTCAGTTTCTTAATGTATTTCTGCATCTTATATTTCTGTAACTCAGATTCGTAAAAGAAATAAAGGAAGTAATAATTAGTTAGCCGATCTGCGAGTTAAGAAGCCTGCATAAAAATCTCAGAAATTTAAGTTTTCTTGGCAAATAACAGGTTTTAATATATCAAGAACATATTTGTCATTCTCGGGAGGGCTTAATATACCATTTTTCAATTAATTTATATGTAGGGATAGTTACACTGCCAAACCTTACACAAACTTACCCTGAGTTTTGGGAAATTACTGAAACATCCCTCCTACGTTTTGCCTTACACATGTAATATTGACAATTCTTTTCCGGGGGTAGTATTTGTAATTTCTCAAACCTAGGGGGAAGTGGATGTTTGTGTAAGTTTAGGCAAAACTTCAGGGTATTCCAGTGTAATTATCCCTTACATATGAGAGTTTGTATTCAAAGAAATTTCAACAATGCTAACCTTCCTATGAGCTTTCATGATTATGCTTGACTAGCCGAACGTGTTCGTGTGCTTTCACAGCTTCACAACTGAAATTCTCCAAAGCCTTAAAAATTGGAACCAATCCTCCTTTCAGATTTCTTGAAGCCGCAAGATGGCAAACTAATTTCATAGCATCCTGATGTTTTATTCTCTCTCTATCCGATTTCGAATTCAAGCTCATATCATCATCAGAAGTGATTACAGACAAACTCTTTCGATCCATTTTCTCATAATCCTTCAAAATGTACTCTGCTTTTACCCTCTGACGTCCCTCCTCATCCCGATTCTCCCATAGTTGCTGCAAGCTTTTCACAAGGGCATTCATGGAACTTAACACCTTTCCTCCTGAGACACCCTCCATGGCTCGTAGCCAATCATTGCAAATTACGAAAATGGGCGGAGCTCCAATTTTGGTGGGCGAATAGGGTACGGGTTTTCCATCTTCTTGATCATATTGTAGACTTTGGAGAAGCCAACTGTTTAAGGATTCAATGTATGATTTTTGGAAGGTGATCCAGTTTCTGAAATGTTGACACCATAAACGAAGCTCCTTTTCGAGTTCGGTGGTGGCCCGAGAGGTGGGCTCTGTTTGGAGAGAGGTTTTAGATTTCAGCTTTTGCATTTTGCTTTCCATGATTGCTTGAAACTGCTTTTGATGGCATTTGAGCATTGCCTTCCACATTCTGATCAGCCTATACATCAATTTTTGTAATAAATAAATCACTTTTGCATCTAGATGCCCTTTGAAGAAACTATAAAATAGTTCTTTAAAATTTTTAAAATTACACAAACCACCCTTGTGAAAAGGTTACTGTTGAAGTGTGATATTTTTCGAACTCCCAGGAGTGGTTTACGTAACTACCATTAGGTAAATACAGGAACAGCATGCAAAGATAATAATAGATATTAATTCTTACCCATGAATCAATGCGTCAAGATTCGGTTGCAATTCGTCATCCCTCAACTTGTTGATCCGGTTTGAAACAACATCAATTGCCTTAATACTAACATCAAGCTTTGTTAGTAATTTTCTGATAGAAGCTTGAGTAGCAGAAATCTTGTCAGAATCGGCTCCTTTATCATTTAACATTTTCAGCCTCCTGCATTGCTTCTCATATAGGACGCGAAGTCTTTCTTCATCCTGATCAGTGTAAACAACTAACGAATAATGAGCAACACTCAATTGCAGAAATAGAACAGATAATGACTCTTGACGCAGATTAATGAGCAAATAATGAAGTTAAGCTTTTTAAAAATGTTCTGTCAACTTATTACAATGTTTACGAAACTCTCACGATACTCAATCAAAAAATGCATATCTGAATCAACTGCAAGACTGTATCAAAAATAAGGATAATTACACTCACACACCCAGAGGTTTGACAAATTACACAAACTTCCCCCGAGGGTAGAGAAGCAAAAACTTCCCTGGTTAAAGAACTTACTCCATCTAGATCCATTTTGATGGTATTTTTCCCAAACTTTAAAGGCAGTTTGTGTATCTAGGCTAAAACTCAGGGTATGTTGCAGTAATTATCCCATAATAATAACTTGCCTTCACTTCCTTGTATAGCTTTTTCTCCCACGCATACAACTTGTCCAATGTGGAAGAAAGGTTACACACTTTGGCATTAACATCTTTTCCAACATCTTCAAAGTAAGATTCTGCTAACTTCATTGATCTAGAAGCTAGCTTCACAGATGAAGAATCCCTTAAACACGGCGAAGGTGCTATAATGTACAATATCCGTGACAGAACCTCTGTAAACCGACAAATTAAACCATTTCTTCATAAAGTTCAACGAAAATCATCAAGAAACAACATCAATGTTTCAGCACAAACTGAATAAAGAAAGAACAAGAACATAGCAAAAATCAGACCTTTGAGAAAGCCCGGTTGATAAGGCAATTTCCCAACCTCCAACATCATGGCCACTTCTTTACCATAACTCGAAGCATCCTCAAAATCATCCCGAATTTCAGCCACAACCTCCCGTAGATCGCGGGTCCCACGAGAGTCGACCTCTTCTTTCTTCTTCACAGAATTTTGATCATCAACATTGTTCGAGACTAAAGTTTCAAGACTGATCGAACCTTCTACATCCTCCTCCACGGTTTGATCCACCTGCGGTGGCGCCCGTGATGGATGCTCCATACTTTCATCACTAATCCTAGAATGCACCGATTTTCTCAAACTACTGTCAATACTTCTACACACTTCATTATCAGTTTCTTCCTCCAAATCAGGAATCCCCTCTCTCTCCCTCACATCACCCAAATACGGGCTGTTAGGTCCCGACATGTACCCGTATCCGTATCCGTAACCTTCATACCCTCCATCAAACACATCAAACGGGTTGAAATAATCCCAAGCCGGCACCATTGGCGGCGATGGAGGCGGCAAAGATTCTTTTCTTGAACTTTCCTTGACAGGAGCATTACCCATTCCAAAATACCCATAATCATCACCATAGCTAGCTGGAGAAGCCCAGTATGAACCCAAATACCCATATGCAGGTCGAGATTGCGGGTCCTGAAACACTGTTTTCATCTCCGGAGCTGATTTCTTCATGTGGTACTGAGAATGATTAGGCAGCGAGTAAAACTGGTTGTTAATCGAACCATTGGTATACCCGTAAAGATTACCTGGGTAATGGGATGAAGATCGATCCCCATTATGAGAACTCTTTGCTCCGAAATCGAAACCCTGGCGCCCATTATCCGAATCGCAATGTTCATAATGCTTATGATTGCAATCATCTTCTAAATCATCATCATCAGAAGAAGAAGAATCGTGTATATTCAAATGCGAATTGTTACCCTCATGTAAATGATGCAGAGATCCATCGCCATTTTGGGGTTTTACCTTCGAAGGTGGCGGTAAGCTCGGAGACGGCGACGAGGAAGAAGAGTTTGACGATGTCGCTAACTCCTCATCCACGAATCTTCGTAACGCATCGCCGACGTTCTTCAATGAGGTGAGGTAGGCGACGTGGGCCGCCGCCAAGGCGTAGCGGTGGTTCGCGGCGGCGCGTATGAACTCCCGCCGCTCGCGGCAGCGGACCACCAACGGCGAATCGTCCACCTTGGACTCACTGCAACCCATTTCTAGAAAAACGCCATGGAAATTACGTATGAGTGTAGCGAAGAGCTTTAGCTGCAGTAATGTTAGCTGCGATTCTCTGCAATCACATTACGGGAAGAGAATGGACTTCGAATGAGATTTGATTCTTGGATTAAGGGAGTTTGATCGTGAGGAAAGCATGTGAAATCGGAGCTTGGAAGATTAATGGCGGTCGGAAAATTCAGATAGTAGTGTAGAAGTGATAGTGCAGAAGGTGCAGAGAATGGTTGTCGTGGTCGATGATGGAAGATGGTTCCCAGGTTGAGTGGGAAACTTGAAACGAGGCAAAATAATAGGATGAGTACGTCGTCGTCAGTGACGGAGTGTCGTATAAATTAGAAATATCCGTCATTCATAATTTGAAGTTTTTTTTTCTACATATGTAATTGTTAGAATATATAATTAATATTTAGTTTTATATTATGTAATATTTAATTTTGTCTTTTTTTTAAAAGTACCTAAAAGTTGAAAAAATTTGATTTAACTCCCAATTTTTAAAAAAATTCCTCTTTGCTCCCTAGATGACAAGTCAAATTTGCTTTAACTCCCCTTTTTTTTTTAAGGTTGTATTAAAACTCAAGAATCTCGTACCCGAACCCCGAAATCACGTACTTAAATGCCCAAATGATGTATTTGCCCCCAAATACATCATTTGGGCATTCAAGTACGTGATTTCGGGGTTCGGGTACGAGATTCTTGAGTTTTAATACAACCATGGGGAGTTAAAGCAAATTTGGCCTGTCATCTAGGGAGCAAAGAGGAACTTTTTTAAAAATGGGGAGTTAAAGTGTAGCACCCTAAACCCCAAGGCGCCACATCCCCCGCACTATAGCCTCGATCCACGTATGAAATGGACAGTTCATACATAAACCAAGACCACAGCGAACGGGTGACAATAAAAACGACGAACTAGGCGGGACACTCTCCCCAACAACACCAACGCAAACATGATAATGAAAGCGGAAGCAATAAATTCAATCATACGTATAGGTACCATATTTAACTATCAATACATTATCATCTCTCAATAATATACATAAATAAGTATTCAAAATGCACTAATCGTGAGCATGACATGATATCTGACAAAAGTATATACATGAAAGGTACAAGCTAGGCCCGTGATGATGCAAGACTCGACCAACTCCCGCCTAGTACAACCACGCTCAAAAGGTACCTGAAAAGTGAAGTATCAGTCTACCGAAGACTGAGTGAGGGGCAATAATATATATATCACACGTCACATGCAAGTTGTAGCCTCGGGTGAAGACTTTAGAATAAAATAGATATATAATTCAAGAACTTAATCTTTGCCCGAGATTACAACCAATCATTTTAACACGTTTGTTTAATCATGCTTGTCAATGTCATGAACATGTGGCCCCGGCGAGCAAGGGCAATCTCCAACCGAACTCCCAATCGTGAACAATACGTGATCATGCTTGCTTGCTTGACAAATACGTGATCATGCAATTTATTTAGTGCTCACATAACAATTTCATGCTTGAAATCATGCAATAACCCGAGGATAACCCGACATGCCGGATTAATCCCCAGTCTCCTTCTTCCTCCGGGTGATAGCGAGTTTGCAAGGCTCGACTATCCACGACATGGTGTGTGTAGAGGACATGACCCTCTAGACACGGAACTCCTTCCACCACTAATCTCCTAGTGGCTTCGGGGGTGATCCCAACAATGTGAGGATAATTCAGGAGTTACCCGTCAGCCCTTGCTTTCCCGGTTGGCTCAAGAATTACCCTCGGGTCCACGTGCAATCATGTACTCGCCAAACATGCTTGAAATCATGAATTGCTTGCTTGAAATGTTCATGGTTTTGAAATCATTTATAAGTATAATACGTTTTGGCCGAAAACTAGCACATAAGGGTTATAGGGTTCATTTTACCAAAACAAAACCTCACCTTTCTTGCAAAATATAATAAAGAAATGTTCTAAGGTGCTTGCTCCCCGTCCACGCCCTCGTGACCTGTGCAAATACGACGTATAAACATGAGACATGAACTAAAATGACCAAAATGTGACGAACGGCGGAAATGTGTCGAGACGACCATGAAAATGCAATGTGGTATGGTAACATGTCGTTTCACATCATATTAGCACATATTATAGCAATTCGGGGTCAAAGAAGTCGTTGGATCGAGGGGCTAATTTCGTAATTTTATGCAGTGAATTTTACACTGCAATTCAGGTGGGAACGGCCGTTCCGTTCCCCTTTGTAAAATGGGAACGGCCGTTCCCAAGAGTTCCCCAACACGGGCCAGCGCTTTTCCCCTTTTAAAACG
This sequence comes from Lantana camara, assembly GCA_037501455.1. Taxonomy (NCBI): domain Eukaryota; kingdom Viridiplantae; phylum Streptophyta; class Magnoliopsida; order Lamiales; family Verbenaceae; genus Lantana; species Lantana camara. The sequence continues at coordinate 3,438,247 of CM074865.1, forward strand.
CGCCTTTGAGCTGGGAACGGCCCTTCCGGCGCAAGGCCAAAATGGGAACGGCCGTTCCCACGCTCGGCCGCCCTTTTATTTGAAAAGAGATGGGAACGCCCGTTCCCACAAAGCCTTGAGGCTGGGAACGGCCGTTCCCAGTTTCTGCAACTGAAAAACAGAGCAGAAACAGGGGAAGCTCTCGGCAATGGCTCAACAAAGCAATAAAAATTCATTTTTGATCCCCAAATGCTATAATTTCTGGAAATATGATGCAAACACTCTTATGGCATAACAATTCCACACTTAAACACATAAAATATGTAATATCATCAAAGTTCCAAGGTATCATGTTCATGGCCAACTTGATCAATCAAGTTCAATTTTCCAATAAATCCATGAAAGAATCATGCCATAATTCATGCTATCATCATATAATCATGCTTTGCACAACCAAGAGTTCATTTACCATGAAATTCCTAAACCCTAACATGTCAAACACAATCAAGACTCATCACTTCCATGCAAACCAACCTTGAAAGCTAAGAAAATGAAGAAGATAGATGAAGATGATGATCCACTCTCAAAAGCTTGGCTAACTTCTTGAAATCTTGATGATTGATTGAGAAATTCACTCTTCCTTTTCTCTTCTTTGAAACCGAGAGAGAGATGAATATGTTTTGGCAAATTTTGGATAGAAATGATCAAGGAATGTGCAAGAAGGGATGATACGTAATTCATCATCCTTGATTTTTGTGACTTATGCTAATTGCCATTTAATCCTCTAACTCATGAGAGTATGCAATTGAGTAAACAAGTTTTGAAATATAATCAATTAGGTCCTTAGAAGATCATGCAATTAAGTCCCTAGCATTTAAGGAAATATTCAACTAAGGACAATTTGGTAATATAACCCACTCTCGGTATTTAATTCATGCAATAAATATTTTTCGTGTCATGAAATAATATTTTCAATGATATGAAATCAAATAATTGATGTAAATAATGTTTCATGAATTTTATAAAATATGAAATGCCACGTATTGTATCATGAAATTAAAAGAATTATAAATAAAACCTACGCTCAACTCACACGTGGCGTGCTTACCTGTCAACCGGAAACCGGGGCGTTACATAAAGCAAATTTGAGTTCTCATTTGGGGATTTTTCGGGAATTTCCCGTTAATTTTATCTAATTTATAACCGTGTTTTATTCTTATCTAGAATAACTTCCATTATAAATTGTTATATATATGTACGTAGTTTGTATTTTAGAATTATTGAGAATAGAGATTACTTATTTACAGAATACTTTATTCTCTTTTACTCCTTTTCTTCTGCATATCCATGAATTTCCAACATGCATATCCATGAATTTCGAACATGGTATCAGAGCGAAGGTTTTATTTATATATATTCTCCACTTTTGGAGAGTATTATGGGATTTCTCCGTTTTGGAGAAGATTATAAGATATCCCCCCCCCCCCCCCCCCCCCCCCCCCCCCATTATAAGATATCGCCCCCATTGGGGAGGATGATGGATTTATCTCTGTATTGGAGATCATTATGGGATTTAAACTTTCTCTGCTTTTGGAGAGAACTATGGGATGTTCCCCAATATTTTGGGGAGGAGTTTCTTTGAAGAGATTATGGTATTGGCTTCGAAGACTGTACCAATATTTGTACCAATATTTGTGTTTGATGTAAACACAAGTTTTAAAAGATGTAACCGAAAGATGTAACGGAGCAATGGAGTACGCAGGATCTAAAAGCAGACAAATAAAATTTTAAAAGTAGACAAATAAAATTTTAAAAGCAGACAAATAAAATTTCAAAGATCTTGGGATTTTGGATTTTGCAGGAGAAAAGCGATTTTTGCAGAAGGCTCCTTTCCACGCTAACTTGTTCAAGTTGGACTTCCTCATTCTTTAGAAGTTCCAACTTGAGGGGCGACTGTTAGAATATATAATTAATATTTAGTTTTATATTATGTAGTATTTAGTTTTATCTAGTTTATAACCGTGTTTTATTCTTATCTAGAATAACTTCCATTATAAATTGTTATATATATGTACGTAGTTTGTATTTTAGAATTATTGAGAATAGAGATTACTTATTTACAGAATACTTTATTCTCTTTCACTCCTTTTCTTCTGCATATCCATGAATTTCCAACAGTAATATTCTTGACTGAAATCGATTTGAAGTTTTTTTACCTACGTGAATATTGAAATATTTAAACGATCATCTCTTTAAGTAGAGTCACGTATAAATTAAAAATATCTGTGATTCTGGATTTAAGAATTTTTTTTCTAAGTATACAATATTCATGATTGAAATCAAGCAACGTCTAATCGACTCCTGTGTCTGAGCGGAATTACATATAAATTAGAAATGCTAATGATTCTCTCTATACGCATAAATCAAAATGTATTTGATTCTTGATTTTTACAAAAAAAAAAAAAAAATCTACTTATACAATATTCATGACTAAAATCAAGCAACCTCTAATTACTTGCGGCTCTCTCTCTAAGCTAAGTTACATATAAATTAGAAATATTAGTAATTTTTTATCTGATCTTGACGTATATATAGTCACGCATAAATCAGAAATAAGGTAATTCTTGATTTTAGAAAAAAATTTCATGTATACAATATTCATGATTGAAATTAAATAACCTCTAATTGTAACTCTCTGACTTTAAAATTAATCATGTAATTTTTCAAGATTTTTATATCAAATAATTAATATGCATGAACCTCCTTCCTATTAATTTCTAAATGGTGGCAAGAAGATGTCATTATTGCTATTAATGTATCATTACCACCCCTTTATTTTTCTCTTCTAGATTTAAATATTTTATTAAATTATTTTCACTTTGATAATGATGCTTCAATTGTTTGCAATTTGGGAGAAAAATAATGGGGATTGTTTGAATTCTCTTCATCGCTATGAAACTAAAAATAATATTTTTATTTATTTATTTTTAAACATGAATAGAGTCAAATAGAACACTTTAGAATTTACTATTTAGATTAGATTTATGTAGGGTTAGCCAACTAAAAAGATGTTCAAATTTATTAATTAAAGTTAAGTCATGGTGGAAGGCTGTTTTCTGACCAGCAATTGTTTGTGGGCCACTCAAAATCAATTTCCTATGGCCCACTTCTCTTATGGCCCAAATCAAACTTTTCAGGCCTTTTACTGCGACCTTTTACTGTTTCACATGGCTACTTTAACCTTTTATTATTAAATCAAAAGGAAGAAAGTGCATGCTCTTTTGACCCTTACTCTATATTTCTATAGATTCTCTTTGATATGATTTTTGACCTAATTAGATCAATGAGTGGGTGATTGAGAGTAGAATGAGGAATGAAATTAACCGCATGGGCAACTCAGCTGGTATTTAGGGAGATAATTGAGTGCAAGGTTTCAAGTTCGAGTCTTGACAGCGGTAATGTGGGAGTTTTATATAATGTGATGACTCCTTGTGTGCACCAGGTACGGGGAGTCTAAATATATCGACGGCACCCTCTTCCAAGTTGAATACGTGGTCTCACCTTGATAAAAATGGACATTAAATGTGATTTAAGACCGACTACATCTACACCTAACTTCGATTTCTTTCTTCTTCCTAAATAAATATTCTCATTTTTTGGACCAAGTGATAGGTGTACTAGAAAATTTTTCATTAAAGTACCAAGTGAGGTTATATGGTGGTTGAGCTTTCAATTTATCTCCACATCCCAAAGTTTGGAAGGAAAGATTTCTTGCTATTTTTGGACACCAATCCAGGAGCTGTTAACCTAATCCCAGCAGAAATGAGTTGTAAATAGTTCATACTTTAATCAAGATAAGCATCATCAATGGTGATTAAAGGCCCCATTGCTCCATTATCTTTCAATTTGAAAGCAAAAATGTGTAATTTCAGTCAACATAGTTGCCAAACAAGGATCATAGCCAAACATGCCAAAACATGGACAAACAAGAAAGTAATGTCTAAGATTTATTGTCACACAAACGTGTCGTAACAGCTACAAAATCCTGTCGTTTTGATCATACTAAAAATGGAGAAAAATTAGATTTTAATCTGAAAAAGTGGGTCGAAATGTAATATGGGATACAAGGCCCATGATATAAGCTATGAAGTTGTGACCATTTCTCTCCGTGTACTTCGCTGCCGAAAGGGTTCATGGTTGGCTCTCTTAGGGGGAGATTCAATCAAGTGAGAAGCCCTGCAAAAGGAAGTTCTTGAAACATTATTTCGAAGCAAATATTTAGGCTATTCCGAAGCAATCAGCTTATAATGATAAGAATCTTTGTGAAAGCATTATGTTTGTTGCGAAACTTGGATTTGGGTCTATAGGGTTTGATGCCGTGTAAAATAAAGCTCTTTTCGAGTTTCATTGGGCTCCAAAACAGATAATAATGCCACAACTTGAAAAAGAATACGAAAGAAAGGGATAAGTACCTCAGCAGGTTCGAATTTAGCTCCGAGGTTGCTAAGCTTGGCGTGTGCTTCGGCATAGTCTCTGAAAAATGCATCTTGGTCTTCAGCATATTTCTCAGCATATGCCTGCACAAATGTAATGTAATTTTCAGAACAAATAACTGAAAAAGAAAAGATCCTGTTTTATGGTGTTTCGTGAATTTACTTTGAATGCAGGGTCTTCAAAAAGAACAGCATCAGTAGGTAAAACTAAGAGATCTTCATCAATTTTTTCTTTTATATCCTACAATCAGTTGGTAAGAGCACTGGTGAGTAGCTTTTCTTGGGAAAGAAACTCAAATACGACCATTTGATAACGAGCTCACACCTTAAAGTAAGAATTGTCGAATTTCAGCCACTGCACAGTCCATGACTGTCCTCCAGGAGCCCCTGGTCCATCTTTCTGCAATACAAAAAAACATAGAACCTTAGTATGCAAACTGCAGCTAACAATAACGGTTCCAGTTTGGGAAGGTTTCCTTACAGTATATTTGGTCTCTGGCTTTCCCCATCCACTACGATCAGGCCTGGATCGTCCGAGGGTGTGGGCACCAGAAAGGGCAACTATTTCCTTATCATTTAATCCCATTCGGTAGAAGACATCACGTAAATGAGAAGCAGGGGAAGGTGGACCAGCATCTAATTAATGGATAAGGTCAGTAGCTAATGGTGATAGGAAATAGAAACTTGCATTAGGAACATATCATGAAGAAAACTAGAAATATCTAGTATCGTCGAGACATAGAAATGGACGATAGAGAAACAAGTCTCATGTACGTGTAAACTGCCTATGTCACAATCATACATACTAAAGCAACTAAGTAGTCTCAAAATAAAGATACAATTTATTTCACTTCTATACCAATACAATCCAGGTACACTTGCAAACTCCACAAAAAATCTTGTTTGCCGTTTTTTGCTATCTTCAGCATTTCGGGAGAGTGGGAAAAATCAACTTTCAGCTTATTTTAAGCAAAATATAAAGTAGAAGCATGCTTTTATGTAATTTTTGTAAATAAAATGAAGTTTGTTTAGAAAACTAAAAGTGTTTCTCAAACTATTTTTTTCCAAACACTTAACTACCTTCTTTTTCCATACTTCCACTTTTTTTTCCAAACATTATCACTTTTACCATTGCAGCTTTAGCTTTTTACTTCAGCTTCTCCCAAAGAAGAAGTTTTTGCAAGCACCAACTTGTAAATGGAAATCCCCCCATTCACAATATGCAGATCTTATAACAGTCTTACACATTTCCTAATATTTAGATGCTAAATGATCTTCAGTCTACCCATATCTTTACGACATGCATAGAAAACCAAAAAGAAACATGAAAAAAGGTTGCAATTGTTAGATTTTAGTTTACCAGGGAGCCTCCCTTCTTCTGGGCACTGTTCAGGTGAAGTGACATCTACTCTTCCATATTTCATAGGAATTTTGGGGCCCCCAGCTTCCTGCAATTTCCATAATTCGTTTTAGTGAATCGAATCATTTTCAACAATTTGGTTTTTTCCTTTCACGTTTGAACAAAAAGACAGGCGAACCTCAATAGCAGTTGCACTGGCCAACTGAAATAAGTCTGCATACGACACACTAGAATACTTTTCCTTGATGGGCTCAAGAAGTTTAAGAGCATTAACAAGCCCTGCACAGCCCCCAACCAAATTGTAAGTAAAAAAAGAATAAGAACATATTGACGAAGAAATACAATTCAACAAGTGAAAACCTTACCAGCATTTGCTCCATGTTTCAGCTCAATTTCAAATCTTAAACTTCCATTAGCTCCACCCCTTTGTGGCCACTCTTCAATGTTCTTGTTATAAGTACCAGCATCATGCCAACCCAGTCGAACCTATTTAAGAGAAGGCCACAATTATCCACATAACATAACATCAGTTATACACATTATCATAATACAAAAGAATAATATGCATTCTGTTTTATGTTGATTGATGAAAATCAAGTGATAAGAGCAGACAAACGATCTAGATATGGGTATAATTTTGATGGGAGAATTCTTTCAATCTCAACTAATCTCACCTTTCCTTTCACATATATAAAACTTAAACTCACATTTATCCAGTACTTCATAAGCCAATTTCAACCAGTTAGTGCAAATATATTATGTGCCTTCTCCGCCTATCAATATATAAATTGTTCATCCAATGTAAACTAAACCTCTCCCCATCCCCACCCCTAGGGCTCTAAGATATAAATAGGCATATACAGATATATTCAACTAAAGTAAAAACCCTAAGAACAACACTCTTCAGCACTTAGCATGTACAAAAGGAGGATCAAACGCATTTCCACTAACACCAACTCGTCAAACAAATCCACCAGCACATTATTTTACAGCAAGAGCAAAACAAAATGCAAACAGTGACAAAAAAAAATTACCAGAATAGGATGACTGAACTTAGTCTTGAGAAGCTCTTTCACTTCCTCCCTTGCACCTTTCAGCTGCTCAGGCTCCGACGCGAAGCATCTCGGAGCCACCGTCGAATAAGCAGCTCTAGAGCTCGACAATCCCCGCACCGCGCTCTTCTAATCAACACACAAAAAATGCAAACGAACTAAGCATAATACCAGGATCAAAAGGCAGTAACCAATTCTAGAGCTCGACAATCCCCGCACCGCGCTCTTCAAATCAACACATAGAAATGCTAAACTAGGCATAATACCAGGAAAATCAACGCACAAAAATGCTAAACTAAGCATAATACGAGGATCAAAAAGCACCAACGAATACTATGCGTTGCAACTGCGTACCTGAGGAAGGAAGAGGTGCGAAATGGACGGTGTCGATCGGAGGGATTTGAGCGCGACGGATGAGCGGTGGGAGAGCTTGGTGGTGCCGGCGGCGGCGGTGGCGGAAGGTAGGATGCGAGGCGAAACAGTGGCGGCGGCGGAAAAGGAAGCCATGGCAGCTGTAGTCAGTGAGAGCATCGTTGTTGATTGCCTAATTTTATACTTATTCCTCAGGGGCGCGTGGCTTTGTGGTAGTTGGGTGGAATCTCTCCTTTTCACATTCCTCAAGTTCTCTGAAGTTAATCTACAGAGAGAATTAACCGAGGTGTTGGCTTTTTACTAGTTTAATCAGATTTTTAAATCACATAATCCTTCTATTATATTTAACGTACTAGCACTCAGTTCTCCGCATTGATGAATTTATACGCATTCCTCGCTTTAAGACGACTTAAAATTTTAATTCTCCGCATTGACGAATTTGTGCATAGTTCTCGCTTTAAGACGAGTTATAATTTCTCAATTCACGCATTTAAGAATATAAAGACACATTTTAATTTTTTGATTTAACATATAATTATCGTAAAATGATAGAATTAGATAATTTTTATCAATAATTAAAAAGAATCATGTTTTATCTTATATTAATTTTTAAATGTTATCACTAAACTATATATAAAATAAAGTTATATTATATATATAATTATTTAAAATAATTTTTTATTAAACGCTTTAAAGCGCACACGCACTCAATTTTTTTTAAATTTTTGCGCACTGCGCATTCGCATCCGCACTCGCTCCCGCATTCGCATTATGTGACCTTCCGATCTAATTCGATCCGTAAAATAAATTATGAAACTTAAAAAAAAGCTACTAAAAAATAATTAGAAATTAAATATTATTGCTATGAAGGCTTTTAATTATTTTACCAATCAAAGATTTGATTAAAGATCATACAAATTATAAATATTGTTCTTCTTTTTTTTTTTTTTTAATTAAAATATTTATCGTCGATTATAGTCTCATCGTTACAATCATGAATCTTGAAGTATTTTTTAATTTATTTAATATAATTAGAAGTAACACGAAAGGGCCGAATTTTAGTGGAAGGTAAAATATGAAAGTTGTAGAGTTGGATATTTAAAATAAATTGAGTGGGAAAAGACAAAAATGTCCTAATTTTTTATTGAAAAAGAGATTTTTTTATATGCTATTATTGTAATTATTATTTGCAGACTAGTCTTTGCTCACGCAGTATGGTCAAAAATGGCTATCGCTCTCCCTTCGCAGCACCTTCTCCTCCGTCCCTTTACGTAGACGGCCGCAAGTTATTCCAAAAAATAAAATATAATGAAAAAGCATATAAATATAAGAGCAAATTACATTTTTGCCCCATAGGATTGGGCTATGATGCACGGACACTTCTAAAAATATCATTTTATCGTGTCGTGTTGTGTCGTGTCGTGTCGTGTCGTGTCGAATACTCGTGTCCGACACTCCTCACGTGGAAAATTCAAGAAAAAATACGTGTCGCCATATCCGTGTCGTGTCGTGTCGTGTCGTGTCCGTGCCGCCGTGTCCGTATCCGTACATCATGGGGATTAGGTTATTTGCAATTTTAGTCTCATACCTTTGAGATTAGATACATTTAGTCTCATTATTTTCGAAAAGTTGCAATTTTGGTCCATTCCATCAAATAATTAACGGAAAATGCATTATTATCATTAAATGCAATTTGGGAGAAAAAGTTGTTGTTCATTATGTTGTTTTTTGCGAGGGTTTGTTTATTAATACCCAATTTTAGCATCATAAATCAACTTTGCAACATTAATCTGAATTACTCTCATTAAGGTAACGTAGTGCTGAATGGTAAAAAAATATATTTTTCATCGATTATATAACGGATGGAACCAGAATTGTAACCTTTTCAAATAATGGAACTAAATATTTCTAATTTAAAAGATATGAGACTAAAATTGTAAAAGACATAATTCTATGGGGCCAAAAATATAATTTGTTCTCTCTCTATATATATATCATGGGTGGGGTGGGGAAGGATGGGGGATTCGACTTGTAAAACACGGATATTAATCACGTGACGAGTATCTAATACTTGACACAAACCCGAGCATATTTTAGAAAAATTAACGAATCAAATAGAGGGATTTTGTTTTAGCTTGATTGAATTAGGTTCGAACTATAACATTTTCGACGAAAATAGACATTTATACAAGACGATAAAAACAATAAACCCCCAACTATCAACATCCAATTCAACAACAGCCCCAAATGCCAGTTACACTATGAACAAATCAATGAAATAGACCAAACAATACTTCTCGATACAACCATTCCAACTGAAATGCCACGAAACATCCAAAATTGAGCCATTTTCCCCTTAAAATAGCCAATTAAGGCTAATATTGCCGAGCCAGATGAGGAGGGGGAACTGCGCCAAGGCAATGAAAAGCAGCAGGTAATGATGCCGGCTCGAATCATAACTCCTAACCTCAGCGAAAAGGACCCGTTTCATCGTCTTCACCAGGAAGATTCCCATGCACAAACATGTCCATGGTAAGAGAAAGTAGTACGCGTAGCCCCAAAAGACTTTTCCCAAGACGGCTATGGACAAACCCGTAAATGTGTATCCGGCATAAGCCACAATGTCGAGTAATGGAGCCTCGCCGCTACCCAGGGAGAAAAGTGTCATTTTAAGAAGGGCTACTTGGAAACTCCAGCCTACTAGACCCTTGACAAACAGCCAGTTGAGAGCTTCTGGGCTAAATCTGGGAAGCAATGTGAAAATTACACAAATTGAGATTCAGACTAATCTGACGTTGTCTAGAAGGTCAAAGAAGGTGTGGAAAACAAATACTAGCAGAAATGAGTATATAAAATTATGGAAAAATGATTAGTCAGCCTTAAAATCAACTATTTGAAGATTCTTTTAACAAGAAATTAGTGTAAATGCAAAAAAGATATTTGCTTTGGACACATAGAAAGGAAGGATATGCAGGAAAAGTAAACGGGAAGCCGGCGATCAAAAACAAGAAACACATGACAAGTAAAATTACTCCCTCAAGTAGAAAAGCATCAAGAAGAGTATAGGTAATTAACACACACACTCTAGAGAAGAAACAGGTAAGGCAGGAATTTTCCAAAAATATTCGAAGAATAAATGGCAAAGTAAATTAGGAATATATTCAGGCGCAAATAGATCAACTTAATAGAGAAATTAACACCAATACAGAAGTAGCTCATTTCAAACTTCAAAGCAATGCATTGTAGAGAAGAAAGAAAATACAAAAGAGCATAAACGAAAACGGGACAAATTAGCTGTTGCAACAAAGAACTTACTTTCCGTGAAGACCTAATGATAAGCCGGCAAGAACCAGATAGGTACCAAATGCCATAAATGGGATGTACAAATCTGGGGCATTTATATCATAAATGGGGGGCTTGTAGGAGAGTCTTCCACCTACAGGCTCGGTGATCCTGGTCCAATGGCCCTGAGAAGATTGACACAAGAAAACACATACTTCACTTAGAGGAATAGAACGGCACAAGCAAGCTACAATAAACCAAATAAGTGAACTGAAAACTAACAATTAGGATCGAAATATCACCCTGTGTAGAAATGGGAAAAGAACAACCTTCAGTTTGTTCTTCACATAATGATCGTTGACTTGGAAATAGTACTGAGGATCAGAGAAGTACCTGCTGATCTGTTTGTGAAATGAATTCGTAATTAACCAAAAAAAAAAAAAAATTGCAGATAGTTAAAACTCTAAATTCACACAGTATAACGATGAAGTTGACTCAATCTTATCAGCATGATATAGAGGTAGTGAAGTCTGAGGAATTAAAAAACTTATCTATAGCCCTCAAAAGCTACTTACATTGCTCTGAACATACTCCGAGCTAGACCCTAAAATTTTCTCCCCGTAGGCACCTAGTCCACCTTTAATGAATCCCGAACTTGCACCATAGAAAGCATTCCCAAAAGGATTGGGCTGTGCATTGGGCAGCCGAGGCCCCCCAGGCTGTGCTCCAAGATTATCATACATCTTGGGATAACCAAGCACAAACTGCAAGAACAACAAACCAGTTTATAAGGGAAAACAGATCCCTAAAACAAGTGTGCTGAAATTATAACAGGCAATTACAGATCACTCATTTCCCCATCGAACTAATCAAATTATACAAACGGCACCATTGTTAATTATTTGCCTTACGGTCTAAGTAAGTTTCCTCTAACTTCATGACTAACCATATCACGTAGCAGCAGAATTTTTCAGCAGAACTACAATGCTGGTTTAGATCTGGAGATAATGATAGCATACTCTAACACTAATTACTTAATTTGACTGAAATTGCATAGCCCATCCAGCTGCAGCTGGTCAAAAACCAAATGCTGCCAGCAGAATTCTAGAACTACGCTTTCTTATTCACGAAGCTACCTACAGCAAATCAGAAAATCCAACAGCAAAATCTGCCCGTCAAAATGCAAATGGAATTGACACCTAAGCCGACAAAAATCATTTCCCCTTCTCATCCGAGCAGCATCCTCAGATCAACTTCCACTTATACATGAATTCCCATAGCCACACACATTATAATACACAAAACTCACCGAAAATACACAGTCCTCCCACGGAATCAAGCAGGCTTAACCACTAATTCAATCAAACACGAACCAGAACCAATATCGATCCCGAGTTTCATAGCCTGTAATACAAATCTTCTCCAATGGAGGAAAAAAAAAAACAAAACAAAACAAAATCGGAAAGGATAACGTACGATTGCAAAGCTTACCGGTGAGAAAACGGAAGAAGTTCTCGCCGGCGGTGATGAGAAACGGAAATCGCAGTGCTTTCCGATGGAATTGCAACAATGGAGGAGTGGTTTGGGCTGCTGAGGAAGCTATTCCGAATCTTCATGAGTGCTGTCATGGGCCTACGGAAATGGAATTTGGGCCTTTGAGCTTTTAATGGGTTTGAGATCATACTTTGACAGCCCATATCAAAGTAAACTTTTTTTTTTTTTTTAATATACGCACACCCAAGCGGAATTCGAACTCGAGATCTTACCCTAAAAAATAATTCATCAACCACTTCAATTCGAACCCCGTATTTGTAACTTATTCTACCTTAAAAAATATTGAATTAGAGTGATTTTACGTATGGATGGATTCAAAAGAAATGTAAGAAACTATAATTTGCTCTAATAATTACATTATATTTCTTCATGAATCTAATAATTATATTACACATTCAAAATATATCTGGGATATTATTGAATTCATGAGGGGAGTGTAAATACAATTATTAAATTTATGAGGATGTGTAATGTAATTATTAAATTTATGAGAATGTGTAAAAGGTAGTTTTTTATATTTCTCTCGGGTCTATATATAATTATGGTTTATTAAACTATTAAATTAATATTAGAAGAAAAAACAAGTAAGTCTTTACACCATGATTTTTTTTATTTTTTTATTCAAATTTTAAAATGTTTTAAGTTGTCACTCGAATTTTAATAAAATTTTAATACGCGAGAGCTCTAACGATAAAGGGAATTTGTTTGCACTTACTTTTTTTTTTTAATCTCTCAGGGTTTTTTCCCACCCATTGAGGAAAAAACTAATCTCTTGAGATATTGAAAACGCTTTATACGGGGAGCTTCCCAATATAGGTTTTTACATCTATAAGATTCGAACCAAGTGAACTTAAGTCTTTATTCACTTGAGCCGACTGCCCATTAGTGTGGGCCTTTAATTACTAGTTTCGACTTTCGATAATGTGCCACTAAATGTTTATTTGATTTCTCAATATATATATATATATATATAATTAATAAGCAATTAATATATACATTTATTATAGACTATTACAGAAGTAAGTAGCGTGCACGAGATGAGTTGCTTGTGATGAACAAAAGAACTAATTATGGTAAAGCAATAATATTGGCCCGTATTAATGATAGTTTATGATAAGATTTCGAATTAATCACATGTTCGGATAGAAGTTTATAATCAAGACCAAACATTAGAAAGGTTAGGCTGTGGGAGTGGGCCTAATATATTTGTAAAATAATTAAGTTGTTAGCGAACTAGATTAATTGAAAATCATATTTGATGTGTATGTTTGAACTATTTTTGACAACTAGTGAATTTTAAATACATATATCTAAAATTTAGAAATATATTTTAGAGGCCGTATTTATATTATAAATTAAATAGGAGAACTCATCCAAAAAAAATTAATCTCATGGGAAAGATAACCCGTCCTCGTTGGTCATGACTAACTTTTATACGACACTACTTCGATCGAGACGAATTTGATATTAATTGTTATAAACCAAATAGGAGAACTCATCCGAAAAAATTAGTTTGATAGAAGAGATAGCTTAGGAATTGTCTATACAAACAATATGAGACAAGTCACATGCCTTGTAATGGATCCCGAACCATGACAATTTATTAGGATGATTATCAATTTTTCCATGTTGCAATAACAATAATTATAATTATAAGTTTATTATGATGATGATGATGATGATGATTCTTTTCATAAAAATGTTGTGTCTGCATATAATAATTTGGGACGAATATTTTTATCATCCTTATTTATAAATTTTTTTTAAGTATACAACCTAAACTAAAAACGTTCAAAGTTATAATCTTAATTTTTATTTTTTTTAATAAAATGTAACCTTATTCTACTTATCATGTGATATGTACACGAAATTCATTTCACTTGTTATACGATGAATGAAATCATATAGCATTTGTTAAAAAATAATAATTGAGATTTTAATATTAAGGGCTTTTTAATTTAAATTGCAAAGTAAAAGCAAAATTCCATAGTTGAAAATCCTAATAATTTTGAACCTCTGACGCAATGCATCTGTGCATAGTAGTTCAATAACGCACTTGTAAATTATTATAAAAAAATAAAAAATAAAAAAAAAAACTTGTAAATAATTATGTTATTTTTTTGGTAAGGATAAATAATTATGTTTTTCAATTATTGAAACAATGTAAATTTTTAACTATTTATGAAAAGTTGGAATAAAAATTACATTTTTTTTTTGAAAAAGTAAAATAGAATTGTTAAAAAAAGCGCAAATTAAATATAAATTATTTATGTCTCAGTAGGTAATAAATACTATATAAAAACAAATAAAATATAATATAAACATGGTTCTGTTATTTAAATTGAAATAAAATATAATAAAAAGGTAGAACAAAAAATATATTATTCTTATTTACATAAATATTATATTTTAGTTAAATGAATTGCATATAAATTAACCGTATATTGATAAAATTAAATAGTTAACTACTAAATAACATCTGTAATTACATACCAGTGATGTCGTTCCTTTTAAATTTTAATATTTGAGTGCACAACCACCATCACTAGAAAGAATTTCATCCTATAATATATGAACACGCGGAAGATAACACCAAAAGAATTTTATTATATAATGTATGAATACGGATACGATAACACATGATTAGAAATTTTTTTATCATATAATATACGAATATGGGTATACATAATTAGAAAGAATCGGATACCATGGCATAAAAAGAATTTTATGATATGATGTACGAATATGGATACGATAACACATGATTAGAAAGAATTCACACGTGAACTTGATAATCTTTTTATCGACAGCTAACTTTTGAAGATGGGTAAAATTATATATATTATTCATCAAACACGACTTTTAACCGACCCGACCCGATCCGATCCATACAAATAGATATCAAAGTAAAAACTAAAATAGCAATTAATTATCAATGATATCAGCTAAAATTCCACCTTGTCATTCTCATTCCGTGTCTCTTTCGTCAACGCCACAGTTCCATTCCATCCCTTTCAGAGCTCATCTCGATCAATCTTGGATTCCAAGAAGGTCAGCACAATCACGACACGCACATACACGTATGTATGTGTGTTTATATGCAGTATATGTATGGATACATACTGTGATACTGGTGATACTATTCATTAATCAAACTGGGCTTTGAAAAATTCACTGAAAACATGGCGTTGGATGCGGCAACAGTGGCGGCGGAGCTGAGATCCGCCTACGCCGGCGGCAAGACCAAGACTTTTGAGTGGCGGGATTCCCAGTTGAAAGCCATTCTCAAGATAGCTACCCACCATGAAAGAGAAATAGCTGAAGCTCTGCGTTCCGATCTCAATAAACCAGAACTCGAAGCTTTTGTTCACGAGGTTTGTTTGTTTGTTGAATTTCTGCTGTTGAAGGTTGTCTGATTTGTTGGGAATGAGATATGAATGCCCTAGGTCTTGTCTTGTCTCTATCTTGGTGGTGTTCTTTCATTGACTGCGTAATCTGAGTTCATTTACTGCGTTTACTGTGTGTTTCTTGGATAATAAATGCTTTGGTTGGATCTTTGTTTTGTCTTTTTTTTCTGCATTTAATGCTCTGTGAGTCATTAATGGAGGAAAGAAAAGTCTGGGCTTCTTTTAATTTTGTTTGTTTTGGTCAAAAAATGAGATCTTGATGCAAATATATTCAGAAATGAGATCTTGGTGTAGTTCTTCGATCTTCTTTTTCTTTGAAGTTTGGTAGGCAAACAGTTTATGAGGTTTCTAGTACATTATGCTCCAAAGATTGTACATTTACACATTATTCTTGCTTCATGTAGATTTCTGCAGTATCTTTGGCATGCAAGAAAGCATTGAAGGAACTTAAACAATGGATGAAGCCACAAAAGGTAAGTTTATAGTTCAAAATCTTGTTTCGTTTTCCTTTTTTGGTAGGAATATTTATGCTGAGATTTGATGTAAGTACACAAACTTCCATTGAAGTTTCAGAAATTACAAAAAGAATCCCCCAAAAAACTCTTATATTTAGCCTAATACATGCTATTATACTCAAGAACTTAGACTCAAACATTGATCAGTGATTTTCAATTGCGAAATAGGTTATTCATTGAAAGTTAGAGATCAACTAAGGCGTTATGTAAATTATTTGACAGGGGATGTTTTTGTAATTTCTCAAAACTCGGGGAAGTTTGTTTGATTAGACGAAACCTTAGGGCTTGTGCGTGATTATCCCTTCTTCTTAATTGTCGACGAATTATGATTTAGGGCGTGTGCGTGATTATCCCTTCTTCTTAATTGTCGACGAATTATGACGTTCTTTGTATCCTTTCAGGTAAAAACCTCAATGCTCACTTTCCCCTCGTCTGGTGAAGTAGTCCCAGAACCTTTGGGAGTTGTATTAGTAATATCAACTTGGAACTATCCCTTTTGTAAGTTTATCCTAATTATGGAAAATATTATATTTTTTCTCTCTCTCTCTCTCGCCCTAAAAGCTTAATCTTTCTGAGGAAACTAGTAAACATACTAACTTTTGCCTCTTGTCTCTCACTTTCTTCACCGGAAGTGTTGTCGCTCGACCCAGTCATTGGCGCTATTGCAGCTGGTAATGCTGTGGTTTTGAAGCCGTCCGAGGTTGCCCCCGCCACTTCTTCGCTGCTCTCCAAACTTCTCGGAGAGTATCTTGACACCTCGGCAGTTAAAGTAGTTGAGTGCTCTGTTCCTGAAACTACTGCACTGCTGGAGCAAAAATGGGATAAAATATTATATACAGGTAGATTATCATTGAACTATATTAAATTATGGGATTTAATTGCTGAACATTTCTCTAAACTTCTGTAAAATTGTTGAACATTTCTCCAAACTTCTTTTCACAGGTAATGCAAAGGTGGCACGTATTGTATTAGCTGCTGCAGCGAAGCATCTCACGCCTGTGGTGTTGGAGCTTGGCGGGAAATGTCCTGTTGTGGTTGATTCGAACATCGACTTAAAAGTAAGATCTTTGTGTACTGGATCATCCGAATACACCCTTTTCGCTGTTCTCGTTATCGATTAAGTTTATGATTGTGGTCGTGACGTAAAGTCATTCTGCATTTGAAAGGTGGCAGCTCGACGAATAATTTCAGGGAAATGGGGTTGCAACAGCGGACAAACATGTGTTTCCTCCGACTATCTTGTAACTACCAAAGAATATGCTCCGAAAGTGGTGAGCATTCAATCGCACTGCGTCTCGTGGTTTCAATGTTAGTTTGTAACGCATCACCACTAAAGTATAAAGTTGTCCTTATCAGTGACAGTAAATATGTGTGTGTGTGATAGAGAGAGTTTTATACTTTCGTGGTCTGCCTGGCCCCAACGCAGAACAAATGCGGGTTTATAACCAAAAATAAAGAAACACATGCACAAATGTTCGTTCGTATGTGTACATTAAACTGCATCCTGTACAATTTCTCAGGTGGACACTCTTGCAGCAGAACTTGAGAGATTTTACGGTAAGGATGCCATGGAATCGAAGGACTCTTCCAGCATTATAAACGGCCAACATTTTGACCGTCTGGTCCGGTTTTTGGACGATGACAAGGTCTCTGGTAAGATCGTTCATGGAGGTCAACGGGATAAAGCCAACCTGTGAGTTTCCAAAATCAGTTTTCACTCTATTCTTCAGCAGCAGGGACCTTATAATTGCAAGAGTAACATTCTGTTTCTCCTGTTTTTCGTTTTTTAACTGTCCAGCAAGATCGCACCGACTATCTTATTGGACGTGCCGGAGGATTCTCTTGTCATGAACGAGGAGATTTTCGGCCCGATACTTCCCATCATAACGGTATAACTTAACGCGATTAACATGCAATGTTGCTGAATAAATAACATTCCTTGTACATTTAGTATCTGTTGATCTCTCTCTCTCTCTCTCGGATATAGGTGAACAAAATCGAGGACTGTTTCGGGGTGATCAACGCTAAACCGAAGCCGCTTGCTGCATATCTCTTCACAAATGACAAGAAGCTCAAGGATGAGTTCATAAGAAATGTCTCAGCGGGGGGTATGACGATCAACGACACTTCTCTACACGTAAGTCGGCTTTTCGTCTGAAATTTGAGCTCAAATATGGACTCATTCCTCATGGAACATAGAGTGAATTAGCATCTAGTATACATGTTACTATGTTAGGAAGGGGAATCAAACCAATTCAACCATGTTAATATATCATGTCACAACATAGTCAAAACACCCTTTTGGCCCGTGCCCACGATCTTGTCCGACACGAGGAAAGTCTGCGTATCGATATCTAATGAATGAGTCTTCAGCCAAATTGCACAAGATGTTTCACTTTCTTGGTTTCCTATCCGTGTGGGAGTAGATACTGCCCTTTCTGGACATACATTGACAGTTTTGCTCTTGCAGTTTGTAGAGTCTGCCCTACCGTTTGGGGGCGTAGGGGAAAGCGGCATGGGCGCGTACCATGGGAAGTTCACGTTCGATGCTTTTAGCCATAAGAAGGCCATTTTACAACGCAGCTTTGGTGGGGAGGTATCGGCGAGATATCCGCCATACACCGCCGGGAAGTTGAGATTTCTCAAGGCACTTTTGGCAGGCGATATAATTGGTCTTCTTCGCGCTTTGCTGGGTTGGTAGGCATGATTTTTTTCGAAAATTTGTGTTAAGGTTGTGTGTATATGGGTAATAAAAACTCAGAATTGTTTTGAGTTGAATAGCTTTTAAATACAATTCTATAGAAAAGAATACTTTATAGTAATTATACAAGTCCTTCATGAGAACATGGAAACAAGTTATTTCCAACATTAACATTAGATTGTCAATTACAGCAACAAATAACAGTATCAACTACATGAAATGGAAATCTTTTCCAGAAATACTTATGTTGGAGCTTCTTCCTGATGGCGAAACGGTAACAATACACTGTACAAAAATGTTGCAAGAGTTGAAGCTTCCTTACAGATATCGAGCAGATTATCCGCAGGCGCTGCTGGTAAGTTAGGGCCATCGACAAGAGGAAGATCTTCCTCCTCGTTATGGTTGATGCTTAAGTTACAAGCTGGTTACTATGTCCGTGCATAAATCAGCTGGTGTGAAAGGAGTCGTTTCTGGGTACTTCGAACCCTTGAAAGAAATACTATAAATGATGATTTGAGCCCTGCAAGTTAAGTTCCAAGAATAAGTTCATAAGATCTTTTACGTGTGAAGATGAAATTACTATTGTTCAACACTCGGGTGCAAGATGGATCGAGCTGGCTCATGAGCTTCATCTATATAGCCAATAACAAGGACAAAGGACTCACCTTTGATCTCAAAGTTATCCTTTCAGATTGATAGCAAGCTTTCAACTCCTCAACCGATCGAACTTCTTCAACACTTCCACAATCATCATTATCGTAAAATCCATTTGAAGTCTCCTCAGAACCACCACTAGATTTACGCATCTTTGCAACCAAAACCCACATATTTGCAAGCTCGTTTTCCAGTTTCTCTTCGTGCCTCTTTGAATCCTCGAGTCTCTTCCTCAAATCAGCTTCTATTTTATCTCTTTCAGATAATGCAGAAACCAAAGAGGCTTCTCTTTGGTATCTTGCATTCAGCTCCAGCTCAAACTCCTCCACAGATAACCCGTCCTCCGGCTTTCTCATGCGGGTCCCACCACCGACCTTGTTTTGCCTCATGTGGATTTGAGCATCTTTTGCAGCTGCCAGGTCAGCAGCAAGTTTGGCATTCTGGTAGGAAAGTTTTGTTACCTCATCTGCCAAATTGCGAAGCTCGACTGCCGCTGCAGAGGCGAGCTCTTTTGCATAGGAAGCTTCCTCAATTTGCTGTCTGAATTGAATTTCTAGTCCATCTTTCTCTTCGATTAGTCTTAACTTGTCTTGCTTCAGTGAGTCGATTTCTGCAGCCTGTGAGAGATGAGAAACGCAAAAATGTGATTCAGTAGAGTTTGCAAAGTTTAAAAAAATGTGTTTTCATGCTTGCGCTCTGTCAGGAAACGAATCAGTAGAAGAAACATCATCTGTTTTTTGACTTACTGATTTCCTTGGTGCATCGTATCTAAATAGTCACACTATTAGACTTGAAAAATTAAATCTCTAAAACCAAAAAAGGACACACGAGCTTAAATAACCTACCTGCACGAGATGCTGAGACTTTGAAAAGACATCATTGCACTGTTTAGCATCCTCACGGTCGAATATTCTATTAAAGCTCCCAAGACTAGTTGCTGTATTTTCATCCACATATGTTTCTTCATGCGAATTAACTTCATTCATGATTTCTGAGGATTCTTCCGAGCTGTTCATCGTAATCGTGCATTCTGCACTTCTTGAATTCTTATTTGACATCAAGGAATCAAGCTGCTGTCTTAAGAGATTGATAGTTTCTTGCATCTCATTATTCTCCAGTGTCTAATAACAGAGAATCGATCATCGCATGGTAAGATTAAATTTTAATAGATTCAGTGTATAACAATTAGCAATGATACTTACCTTCCCTCGTAGTTGCTCCTGAAGGACCCTGTTATCCGCCGATTTGATCTTTTACAGAACAACATGAATTTGCTCGTGTTACTTTATATTTCTCAAATCGAAAGTATCACAAGACATATAAAACATTAGGGAATGATACGGTAGGTTCAGCATACCTCAAGTTCAAAAGTCTTTTCATTCAGTTGAGTAGCTAGCCTGGACAAAGCCTGCAAGAGGACCACAAACAAAAAGTTATTTCCTAACAATTTTTTATTTTGCACGGTTTAAACAGAGCTAAAAAGATACAAAACTTGGAGAAAAATGTGCAAACGCTTGACAAGCTCACCTGAGACAACTCAACAACGCTTGACCCATATGGCGATATTTCCGCTGATCCAATCATGCGCTGTTCTAGAACTCGCATTTGAAGCTTCTTTTCCCTTATTTCATCTTTCAATTTTTGTAGGGTTTCCTAAAACCAAGTTTACCATGAGAACAGAAACATGCTTTTCTTTAAAAAAAGATAAATCTGTCCATCCAACTAACCTGAAGTTTTGAGTCTCCAGGATCTTTAGCTGCTTGTTCTGATAATCTTTTAAGAGAACTGGTGGATAAAGCCACCTCACCAGCTAACATCTTTATTTGCTCACGAAAAAGATCCATTTGATCTGTTATTGTGCTCGCAGTCTACAAGACATTAAGTTTTCAAGCTTCAGAAATAATTCAAGTCTATGAGTTTGAAAATTAGTAATATAACAGGAAAAATCAATTAATTTAAATAAATATAAAGCACAAAAAATATATTAAATCAATTTATTTCTAACCGGTGGGAGACGTCGACCACCAACAGCTGCTGCACTGAATAAATCACCGGCTTGCGTTCTTCCAGGAAATGAATCAGTCGAAGAAGCATCATCTGTTTTTTGACTCAATGATTTCCTCTGTGCGTCTTTCATATCACTGAACATGACTCGTCTTTGGGATAATTTTGATGAGGAAGCAGGCGAACCACTTCCAGAACTCTCATTATCAGCACTTGGTGATGAGAGAACTATATTATCGGGCTTCTGCACACACAATGTATATAAAATTGTTCTTAATCTAGAGACAAATTATTTAAAAAATAAATAAATTAACCATTGTTTTGTTTATCTATACGAAAAAGGCAACACAAGAATGTACTTTTAGTTTGAACCAGCCAAGCATCCCTCTCCTTCTGTTCTTTTTGTAATCTCTGAACAAATCATCAAGATTTGGGGCGTCATTCCTTCCATCAGCAAAAATTTCAGAATCCAAACTTCCAGCATCATCATCAATTAAGCTTTCTCGTTTTCTATCTGGCAAGTAAGCTAGCTGCATAAGCAAGAAAGACAAATGCAAATGATAAAGATGTACAGAACCTTCAAATGGGAGTATATGAAGTAAGTCCTTTCTTGTATAATTTATATGTTATCCAAATATTTAATTATTATCCGGATTTTGTTAAACTTGACACATGCAAAATTGATTTAGATAAACCGACAATAACCTGGCTGGCTGGCTCCTAATAAAATCATTAAATTTCTCTAATTACCTCGTCTTCTCCAAACGAATGTCTCCTCCTGTGGTTGGGCTTTTCAAGCATATTAGGCTGGATTGAGGTTTTGGTTGAAACCAAAATTAATTTGGTTAATCTCTGAATCCTTCCCAATAAAGCAGCTTTGGCTTGTTCTTCTTCTTCTAATCTTGATTGCAACTTAATTTGCCCTGCTTCCCACTGCAACATACATAAATGAGAAGATTATCATGGCTGATGGCACTATTTAACAACAGATCTCAAAACAAACACGTGTGGACAAATGCTACTATATGTCCCTCGAACCTGGAGTTTCAAATTAACTAAGTCCTCTTGGCTCGGTGCCACTAAATTTTCTTTCTCCATCATGCCACGCTTTAATTGTTGAAGTTCTTGCTTTAAATTGGATATTTCTTTCTGATATTTTTTGATGAGAGACTTCTCGTCCAAAATCTGTCCAGGAAAATTGAAGAAACATTAACAAGAGCTTTGAAAGAGTTGCAAAGTTCCCTCCTTAAGAAGTTCACTATTCACCTTATTTTGGGAGGCCTTGATTTCGACATGTTTGCTCCGTTGAGCAAACTTTAAAGTGTTGTGCGTTTCTTCAGTATTGCTAGAGGCGGGTGTGACTGTGCAAATAAGCTGCAGAATGTGTTTAAGTAGGAATCAAAGTTCTCTTCAAGCACAAATATTGAAAGTCTCCCAGATAATATTGCATGGAATAAGAAGTTCTAGAACTAGATTTATGAATAATGAAATTTATGAGCTAAAACTTACAGAAACACGGCCGTGGCCACTAAGAGATGACTGCAACAGGCGTGTTAGTTTTGAATCTCGATATGGTACATGAGTGGATTTTCCATCTGTTAATTTGGATATTACCTGGATTAAAGAGAGAACGTCGTAAAAACAACCCAAGTTTAGACATGGGAATACCATCACCATTTTTCTTTTGATATACAGAGCTAGAGAATGTATATATTTCCTGTTTAAGATTTGGAGCAGAATTTAATTGAGCTTTTAATTGTTGTAGTGAAAGTGCAGTTTGGATAGTCCATCAAAGATTGAGAACTAACAATCATTATATGCAACTTCTTTGATTAACAAGGAAAACGGTACTGAGACTGGAGAATGAAATGATTGGCAAATGAAGGTAATCTCAAAACCAACAACAATGATGAAAAAGAAAGGCATGTGCATGTGTCTTACAGTGCCAAGAGTAAGCAAGCTTTTATTTATGTATGAACCCTCTTTTCTCCTCAGCCCAGTTGTCTCTGTTTTGGAACTTTCAGATCCTGCCAAGTCAATTAAATGCTATGAAAGAGTTTAGTATTATTGTACCGAAACATTAAAACAAATTATGGAAGAATATTCAATATGATTCAGCCCTAACAAAAGGTAAATTTGGATCACGGGATGAAAGAAAAAAGCCGGAAAGAGTAAGTGGAAAATATTGAATGTCAAATCTACTCGAAAGGTATGAAAATTTAATAAAAATCTAAAGAGAGCACTAGGCCCCAAGAAATGAAATAACAGAAATGGCAAAATATAGACATACCAATTGCGATAATGCCACTTCTTCTCCACCGGTTTCCCCACTTATACTGCTTTCAATAGTCTGTCAGATGAATAATTATTGAAGAGCATGGGATAAATGGATCGAGTAGAACGAAAACCAAACATATTATTGACCATTAACAATTCATAAATGAAATATTATTGTTAAAGAGCTTTAATACCAAAGTGAATATTGTGTGGCTCCGGCTGCTGAGTAAATTGAAGTTATTAGAACCCACATGCCTATGCTCTGCATCAATATCAAAAAAATAAAAAGTCATCGAAAAAATTCCTGAAAAAATGTCACTTTCTCAACATCAGAACTTATCGTGTGGAATAAAATTGTCGGGAGACTTTACATATAGAGAGGAAATTTATTCTAGGTAGAAGATAAATAAGAAACACAGTCTTCGTTAAAAAGTGACGAAGAGTGACTCCATGAAGGATCACATAATTGGATGTAAGAATTTACAAATCATTTTACCTTCACCGGACGCTATCAGTGAAAGGGCATGAGCAGGGGACAGAACAACCTCTTCTTTTATTCCCTCCACATATGTGCCCTGTTAAGTAATGTATCACTCCTCAGATTAATTTAGTATCCTGATTTAAACTTGTAAAGAATGAAGGTATACGCATACGTAGAGCTATGAAATTGAAACCACTTTGTATGTATAAGTACCTGAGAGTCCTCACGTATTCTAAGATTCTGTCCTGTGGGATTAAGCAAGTCGTTGATCACCTGAATTCCAAGTAGCAAATGATACATATGATTCAGAAAGAATTGTATCTGGAGAATTCATTTTACTTTATTATGATTGTACATGAAGAGCAACGGCTATAGTAAGTTTATAACTTCCAGGAAGATGTTTCAACTACTTCAGACAGGCAAATAATATAAATTTCACAGCTTTTTGGATAATCTATCAAGCATAAGCGGACACTGTTGTATGTTTGCAGCTTAACTAATCGTTTGTAGCAAACAATGGCATCAAAATAAATAAGTATCCCCACAACACCAAATGACAAAACTAACCTCATTGTAGATTTCCAGATATGAAACTCGGAGAAGAAACTCTCGTCCAGGTGTCTGATACAGCATATAGAAGGTCATTCCACAGTAAAAAAGAAACATTTCTGTATTATCAAGGAAAAATCGCTAATAACTCTTGTAGGCCCACCTAAAGCTGATGGGTATTACCTCTTGAATAATTCCAAAGACATCCTTGATAGCCAGAGGTATGATTCCTGGTGATTTTTGCTCCCCCTGGGACAGAGAAGGACAAAATTTATAACTTAGTGTTGAAAGGAAAAGAATTAGACTGGATTTGCCTTGCCACGTATATTTGTTGGTAAGCATTTTGCATAAGAAAGAAACTCTGAGAGCTCATAGTACTGAAGTTATATTCATTTCCTGATAATGCACAATATCGCACTATGAGGAGGATAAAATCTTAGAAATGAAGAAGAGTAAGCAATTACATGCATTGTATGTGTCTTCCCACTGCTAGTTACACCATAAGCAAACACTGTGCCTGCAAAGAATAAGAAAACAGAGTCAACAGGGAAATCTAAGCTTGATGAGATTAGCATGATTAGTTTCGCTTGTTTTCCAATTTGAGCTAATTTTACAGCATGTCTCCACAAACTGATTATTGCCAAAGCAACATTTCTTCCAAAAACTAGTGCATATATAAGCAGAACTATGGAAAGAATTCTAACTAGCATACTGCAATTAACTGCAGAAATGCATCCATACATAACAAAGCATAATTACCATTTACTCCCTCCATGGCACCACTCACTACATGCTGGGCTGCAACGTCGTAAACCTGACGGGTAGTTGTTGCAGGACCAAATACTCTGTCTGGTAGCAAAAATGATTTTGATAATTAGGAAGTAAGAGATAAAAACCAGCTCAGAAACCAGATTAAATATACTCAATAACTGTGAACTTAGTTTCTCTTATCACAAGCAAAATCCAGGAAAGAAAGCATTGTTTCAACTCCTTTTCCTTTTCAAGAAGAATCAATTCATAACCCACATACGTCGCGAAAACTGAAAATTGCAGCTCCTTACATATATCAAAGCTCATTTAATTCCACAATACCACATTACCTTAAATCCAACATAGCTGAACTAATGATTAAAACTTGCTAATTAAGCACCCAAACAAATTCATAACGACATAATCACACAACAAAAGTGTCCAAGCGTTCGAACCGAAGGCCGAAACCCCATACTAACCAAAGCCATATGAAATGTCAGAATTGAACTCATTCCGGACGGTACAGTCTCCATCAGCATACCAAGCTGCTTCATCACCTTTACTAATTTCCCTCGCACTACAAACCAAAAAACACAAAAATCAATTCCCCCCACAGCCAGCTATAAACTCCAATCACAACATTCAGCTCAAGAATCCACCAAAAATGAGAAACCCCCTTCACCTGAGAGGACGAAATCGCACGGTGACGGTTACATTCTCTTTAGCTTTTCCGGGAGGCGTGGTCGGAGTCCTCGGAGCTGAATGTCTGCGAAGCTGCGCCGCCGACGACGACGACGACGACGGAGTTGCCGGGCGGCCGGAAACATTCTGCGGCGGCGCTGGGGTTTTCCGGGAGCGGAAGGGAGAGATGGAGGAGCGGTGGCGGGCGGCGGAGGACATCGGCAAACTTCTTTTGCCGCTCGGAGGAATCCAAGATCGAAGTAACAGTGGTAAAGATTGAAACTTTTTTTGAAATGGTCTTCAGTTCTTGAATTTGAATTGGGAGTGGGTCCAAGAATCAGGTTATCTACCGTGGCAGACACGAGGAAGGTGGTGGGGTTGGTTTTGTAAATAAGGCAAAAATATTTGATGTTGCAAAAATTAGATTTTTGGTCCATAGTATTGGGTTATTTATAATTTCAGTCCTGTTTTTACGAATTCGGGTACGGACGAATTTCGAATTTTCGAATATCTATTACGGTCTTACTTTAAAGTATAAACTCAGAGCAATTAGCATTTGTCAGTTAAATTTCTGAATATAAATTGCGGGCGTAGGAGTGCTACGATAACTCTTTTATTTTGAGCGAAAATGGTTAACATACTTGTTCATGTGACGATAGACAATAGTACTTAGTTTCTTGTATTTCTACGATAAAACTTCCGAAGCCTATGACTATTTCAAATTGGCACAAGAATGGCCAGTCTCATATTGTAAAATAGAGACTTGTGCGCAATCTATATCGATGTTAAATTTCACCATTCATAGTTTATGGCTCAATATATATAAGAGAAAAAAGTTGTTACGATACTCAAATCATGGCTTCAACATCAGCAATTTGGTAGTTGAGCACAATTGCTTTCAATCTTTTTAACTTACTTAGTGCATGTAATGACAATTTATGTTCAAAATATATCCTTTAGTTAATTAGTCAAAAGTTTATATCTTAAGCCTCAAATTCTTTATTGAAATGTTCATTTTTTTCTAACGATTTCAGAATGCAAGTATCATTCATAGTCTGGAGAATAGTTGGCCGAATCTATAGACGTTGGGAAGCCCAAATTTCTGGAAAAAATGAATGGAATAAGCATGAAAAATGTTGAAAACCCCCCTTCAACCAACCGAATACTTTTTGAAAGCGTTGCAGTTAAAAGATCGATACTATGTATTACGAATTCTCCAACAGAAAAGAATTAATCATGGTCCTGCGAAAAATTAGTCTGTGCCGAGTTAATAAGACAATTGCTAAATTTACACGTCCTCTTCCTGTAATTAAATGCGACAAGGGTATTTTCAAAGAAATTATTATATGTTTTCATCGAAGTGGAAGTAACGCCGAAAATCATCATGTAATTAAAGCGTAAGAGAGCGTTTGATATATGGGATTAAGCTCATTTGATCCACTTAATTTTAGTTAATTTTTTGTTTGATATTACATATTAAATCTCGTCGATCCGGAAGAGTTAATCTTTGACCCGGTGTAATCTGCCTACTTTAGAAAGATTAAGTTCTCAAATGAATCCTAGGGGAGGGGGTGTGTTTATCGCAGATTAACTCTTATCTATTATAGATAAGTTTAAAAAGTTAGTTTGATTTTCTGGCTAAACATGAAAATTACTATTTATTTCACAAAAAAAAATAAAAATTACTATTTTAAATGATATTTCAGTTTATGAGATACATCAAACACGATAATAAGTGAAATTAGATGCAACTAAATTTATCAATTGAATGTATCAAACACAAAATTAATTTCTTATACGAGTACTTAATTTCACTTAATTCTCCACAAATAGATTAAGTGAAATAGGATAATCTACATTATCAAACGCTCTCTAACTTTATTAAGTAAACTCTAATACAAAAATAAATAACGAACATCAAAATCTATTAATCATAACAAATCAAACTTCAACAAAAAATTACAATATGAATTATAGTTACTTGTTTAATTTATTTAATTGGAATTATATATTTGTACAAATTAAAATATGTATTGGAATTATCTCCAATACATGCCTTGACATTGTCAATTTGTCACCATTTGTATTGTATCTGCACAATGTCACTGCAAACACATCTCTTTGTCTTTTTAGGTCTAAATTTATTATTATTTTTCCCTTCTAAAAAAATAATTTTTTTTTTTTAATGGATTTACATTGTTTATTTCCATATTTCAATACATTTAAAATGGAAGAAGCCCAGTAGAAATATTTACGGTAAGAAAAGGAATGAGATGGATTGTCATATTGTAATATGATGAAACTAGGCGAAGTTTCCATTACAGTAGCTGGGATTGGGGGAAGGGTTACGGCTAGTTTGGGAACGTCGATAACAAAAATCGGGGGTAGAAATTCTCGACAGAAGTAGTGAGTCTCATCAACAAAGAGGAAGTGGAAAACCACCTTTTGAAAATCTCATTATAGATCGTCCTGTTTTGTTGAAAATACTGTGGGACGCTATTTTCAACCATATCTTCAGAACGCGCAACATGAGCACTGATAAGTTTGCTCGTTATGGGTACTCGCTTCAGGAAAGTTTGGCTATTTGGGAGGAGTCTCGAGTCGAGGATAGTGATGAGTTTGGCTAGTGATCCGTGACCCCTACGCGGGTCTTGCTTCGTTTCGGACCCAAAAGAAAAAAATAAAATGATCGGGCTATGTTATGCCTTACCATAAAGTCCCACATTGATTAATTATCAGACAGTTAATACCTTATAATGTTTAAACGAATCGATCCTTGGTTTACTTTTTGTAAGAAGCAAGTTTCAAACCACTACATTATCAGACAATTAATACCTTATAATGTTTAAACGAATCCATCCTTGGTTTACTTTTTGTAAGAAGCAGGTTTCAAACCACTTAAAGAATCAAATAAAATTCGCTCTTTATGACGTAATCGGTCACTATTAAACCAAGCTTGTTCATGTCACGAAATGGGCCGTCTTGTAAATTGTTGGGCTAGCATAGGTAATGGCCCACAGGGCTATAAAAAAGTAATAAGCACTAGGGCCGCTAAGGAAATTTCTTTCGGATGATGGCCTATTAGTAAAGTATGGGCTAAGAAGGAAGTAAAGGAATCTGTAGGGCTGTCAACGGGTCGGATTCGGGCCGGATCAGGGCATTCTGGATCCGGATCCGAATCCTATAGGATTCGAATTCATTTATTTTGAATCCATGTATAATCGGATCGGATTATATCCGATTAAATATCCGACCCGATTAACAATAAAATTTAACTTTTTAATTTAACAAATTTAATATAAAGAATAAATATAATTACATAATATTATTAAATAATAATTATTTAATGGATAATTTGTTGATTTTATTTATATTTGTTTAAAATAAGTTAACTTAAACTTATTAATAAAGGAAAATATATACTTTTAGAGTAAATAATTCAAATTTTATTGTTGTTTAAAGTGATAATTATGTGAAAATTATAATTTAGTCATTTTACTTAATATTATGTACTAGTAAATAATTTATTTTAATTAAATATTATATATATAATCGGATTCGGATTCTAAACGGATCGGATTCGTTAATTCCATATTCGCTCCATTTATTTCGGATAACGAATATTTATAATCGGATATGATCCATCGGACATTTTTATCGGACGAATATACTAAAACTCGGATCGGATTCGGACCGGATTCGGATTAAAATCCGATCCATTGACAGCCCTTACACACAACAAAAATGGTCTATTTCCAAAATTTTATTTTTATTTTAATAACCCAGAAAATGAAATAGAAGTGGATCAATAAGGACGCTTTTAATCATTATGGTGTCAATAATTCAAAAAATCTATATTTACACGAGATAGAACTAATAATATGATAAATTATTTAAATTATTCTTTTATTTTTATCGCCTCAAACGAGTTTGTAACTAGCCTTAATCTTTTACATCTGTCATATTTACAATACAAGCCAATATCAGCATGTGACTATACACTATACATAAACCGTCCTAAGTTATTATATACAATCACATAAAAAACGATACGATAAGATAATTTTTATTATTATTTCCTTAAATTATCACGTGACAACTATCTAATACTAAAAAGACGAACAAATGATTTAAGTGGTAAACGCTGCACCTATGAACTGGTAGGTTACGGTTTCAAGTCTTATTGGGCATAGTTAGGAACTAGTATTGATTCTCATCTTAAAGAGAAAAAAAAACTATCTAACACTAAAATCTTAGATGATCTATAATACACGGACATTTATAAAAAACAATCATTTTAACAGATATCGTATCGGACACCTCCCGTGAAAATTTTCGGAAAAAAATTTGTATCATTATATTCATATCGTGTTTGTTTCTGTATCCTTATCTATATCCATATCCGTGCATTATAGCAAATGATAAGGAGCAAGGAGGAAGAAGAAAGGGACTCAAACGACAAAACCCGAATCAACAACCGCTAAATTCGAAATAAAGAGAAATCCAGGGGCCGAACTGCAATTTTCCAACAAATCACATTCAATTCCCACCAGCTGTAGCAATAAATCAATTCCAAAAACAAAACCGAAAGAAATTCCCCCAAAATAGAAGCTCTTCCACTCCACCCTCCAAAGCCACACTACTGTTTCTAGAGAGAGAAACAAAGGCCAAAAAATCCTCTCCATTCTCTCTCACACACTCCTCACACACACACACCCCACAATCTCAGCTCTCCACCTCACCCATCACACAGACCCCACAAATCTCTCCCTGCCTTAAACCTCTAACCCCTCCAAAAATCCCCCTCTCAATTTTTGCCTCCCAGCAATGCCAGCTTCCTCCTCAGGTAACTCTCTCTAAACCCTTAATTTCCTCCAATTTTGTTAATTATCCATGCATTTCCGTTGATTTGGTGTGTGGAAGTCGGGATTGGTGGGGTTTTGTGTTCTTGCGCGGTGATTGATGGAGGGTTTTGTGGAATTTGGATTTTAGCTGAGCCCTTGTGAGGTTTTGATGCGGGGGAGGTGGTGGTGGTAATTTGGGAATTGGGTTTGAGCTGTTTAGGTTTGGTTAGTAGCTAGTTTGTGGGTGTTGCCGCGTTTGTGGAATTAAAGGTTAAGTTTTTTTGTGTAGGTTTCGTGTTGTTTGTGGGTGTGTTTGGGGGGTATTTGCTGAATTTGGCATCAAAATTAGGTTTTTGTGTGTGTAGCGGATGTGATATGGGAACCCGTTATACACATAGGCTGCGTCTGGATTTATGGTTTGAAATGTGAATTGTGAAATGAAATCCCATTAAGTTGCGGAGACAAATTTTGGAAAGTGATACTTTTGTTGAAAGGATTTTGCCGGTCATACTGATATTATGGAAGTTCATTTCGAAAAACCTGAAGTCTGTTTCGTTTTCTTGATAATAATTGAATTTTGGTGTTTTTTTCCCCTATCTATCTGCTTTTTATTTTCTCTGTTTACCTTGCTATTAGAAGCAAAAGCAAGGTGGAGGAAGCGGAAAAGGGATCATCCTGCTGCACGTAAATCTAAATTGAAAGAACAGGAGAATGATGAGTTTGAGGACAATGAGGATGATGATGACCCTGATCTGGACCCGCCACAAAACGACCTGGATGCTGAAGATGATCCCCAGAATCATAGCATGGGACGGACGAACCATATAGGGGGAGAGAAAGAGAGCGAAAAAGTGATTAG
Organism: Lantana camara; assembly: GCA_037501455.1. Lineage (NCBI taxonomy): Eukaryota > Viridiplantae > Streptophyta > Magnoliopsida > Lamiales > Verbenaceae > Lantana > Lantana camara. The sequence goes on from CM074865.1 coordinate 3,470,061, forward strand.
TGGTGGATCGAGAATCAGTGAGTTTCCAATTGCAATTAAGAGGGAAGTGAGTAGGCCGCACTCATCAGTCTTTCGAATTGTGGAAGCTGAGAGGGCGGCACGAAATGGTGATAGTAGAGTCCTAGGACAAGGTGGAGTGACAGCATTGGAAAACATTTCTTATGGGCAGCTTCAGGCCCTTTCTGCTGTGCCCCGTGATAGTCCAGCTTTCTTGGGGGCTTATTTGGAGGACACAGCAACCGGCAGTGGGAGTGGGTCGTATGTGATTGAGCCACCTAGGATAACTGCAGGCGGTGGTGTTACTAAAAGGCTTGGGAGTGCTGGCCGTGTTCATGTTGTGCCGGTACATTCAGGTTTGGTCAATTTCCTTGTGTTAATTTGTGCTGATTTTGTTGAAAGTTATTGGAACTAGGTGGATATATTTGCACCTTTATGTTTTTGGTGATTGAAGCTTTGAAATAGTACAAATTATAAGTTAAACACATGTCTGAATAAAATTCGAGATCTCCTTTAGATAATATCTCTACTATGACTCTTTGCAGGACAAAGGTCATTTAATCTTTGGGTGATGTATTTTTGCAATATTAAGTTGTAAAAATATGTGATGGGGAATACCTGTAATCTTGGATAGTATCTTTTCTGTTATGAAATATAATAAGTATGTGATATAAGTACTAAAATTATCTTTTTAGTAAAACTTCATACCGTCAAATGGATACCATGATATGAAAAGGTGTTTGCTTATGTCTCTCGAGTACGTACCAAGTGAAGTTTATTTTGATCGTGGAAAGTCACTTTACTATTAATTAATAATTTTGTTAAAAATTCAATTGCATTCTTCACAAAAGGGCTGATTTGGACTTGTAACACCTAACATAAAATTGAAATATATGTATAGTTTATGCTTTATTTGGATGTCTGGCTAAGTTTCGTCTCAACACTGTTCTGAAAAGGAACTTTGCACCTAATTAACTTCTTGTTTTTTTGTTTTTCTCTTCTATAAACAGACTGGTTTTCGCCAAATTCAGTCCATAGATTGGAGAGACAAGTGGTACCACACTTCTTTGCTGGGAAGTCAGCAGAACATACTCCTGAAAAGTACATGGAGTGTCGGAATTTCATTGTTGCTAAGTATATGGAGAACCCAGAAAAGCACCTGTCAGTTGCTGACTGCCAGGGGCTAGTAGCTGGTATAGAATATGATGATTTAACCCGAATTGTGAGGTTTCTGGATCATTGGGGAATTATCAACTACTGTGCGACTCCTCTCAAGCATGAGGTGCAGAAGGAGGGGACGTACTTGTGCGAGGATTCAAATAATGAACTTCGTGTGCCTTCAGCTGCTTTGAAGTCTATAGATAGCTTAATCAAGTTTGACAAGCCAAAATGTAGACTGAAGGCTGACAGTGTTTACCCAGAACTTGCACGCCCACGCGATGAGGATTCTGACTTTGACAGTGCTATTAGAGAACAATTATCTGAGCATCAATGCAATTGTTGTTCCCGATCCATTCCTACCGTGTACTATCAGTCACAGAAGGAGGTAAATCACATATTATAGAGTTTTAACTCTTATAACAAACTTCTGTGTTTGCATCATATTTGTTGTTGGCATGATAATTCTTTATGCATATGAAGTTCTTTTGAAAGGATATACCCTTCTTTATCATTTTTGTATTTTGCCTGTTCCTGTCATTACATTGGTAGAATTTTAACTTTTTTTTCTAAAATTTATCGCTCTGCTTGTTTTTAGCTTACTTCCATAAATTGTATGTTCGTTAGCCGAAAACTTAAGTTTCAATATATATATGTTGGTATATTACTCCCATTATGAGTTCCGATTATTCTGGAAAAGGAATGTATCATCCATTCTGTCTATAATAGTAACTTAATATGTATTCATGAAACAGTGTTCTTGACATCATTGCTTGTAAACTCGTATGGTGCTTTCCTTGTTGGCATCAACAGAGTTTGCCACAGGCTAGAGCTGTTACACACTTGCACTTTTAACCATGTGCCTCCAAAGTCCAAAATTGTTTCTTATTGATGAGTTGCACATGGCATGAATCTAGGTGTACTTTTATAACTGATACAGCAGCCACATAACAGTTGCCGTTTGGATCAATTTGGCATGCCTAGCAAGTGCTTGAATTCTCTATTTGAGCAGGTTGTCGAAATTCAACAGTAATTGAACTTAATTGTCTTTATTTTCCCGGGTTGGAGACAAGGATAATATTTTCTACCAAGCATTGAAGCCAAAGGTCTTAATATTGACTTACTGTTCATTCCTATGGCCTATGAGGTGGTGAATGAGTGATGACTCATTCGAATGAGACACACCTAACATTGCATAGTTATTGTACAATGTAAGGCTGATGGTTTATATTCAATGATATATGTGGCTAACTCTTACCTTTAACAGGTTGATGTGCGGTTGTGTTCTGAATGCTTTCATGAGGGAGGATTTGTTGCTGGTCATTCTAGCCTGGATTTTCTTAAGGACAATTCTATGAAAGATTATGCAGATGTGGATGGAGATAGTTGGACTGACCAAGAAACCTTACTTTTGCTTGAAGGAATGCAGTTGTACAACGAAAACTGGAACAGAATTGCTGAGCATGTTGGCACAAAGTCAAAAGCACAATGCATTGTTCATTTCGTGCGCATTCCTCTAGATAATGTTCCATTGGATAATATTGATGTTCCTAGCACTTCTGGTTCGTCAAATGTATGGAGTCATGATAATCATGATAGCTCAGAGCCAAATTCGAATGGTTGATTTTATTATCTATATTTTTTCATTTTTGCACTTTGGGGAAGCTCCATCAATTTATCTTTTGTATTCCGTTTATGATGCAGGATTCTGCACGCAAGGGGATGAAACAGAAAACAAAGTTCCTTTCGCAGACTCTGGGAATCCGGTGATGCATCTGGTAATGTTTCTCCAAGAAACTATGCTTTGTAATTCTTGGTGAACTATTTCTATGTCTATACATTATTTCTCCTCCTCTCTCTTTCCTGCTGCATAGGTGGTTTTCTTCCTCTTCTCGTGCAAGGCACTTCTAATCTATCTTGTAAATCTTCTGACATTACTTTATGCTTAGAGATTATGGAACATGCCCTACGCTGGTTTTTTTTTTTTTTTTTTTGGGGGGGGGTTGAACTTTTACCTGTTATGTTTGGGTTTGGGTTTCGGATTGTACTTAGTTGCATTTAACTCTGGATAAGAACCTAATATAGGTATATCGACAGAGAATGTAAAGAGATTTATGTGAACTTTTTGCTTCTTATCTATACCTCATCTTTTCTAAACTTGAAATATGAGTGTGTCTCATTTTAAAGCCTCATAGGTCTCTTACACGCTACTTTATATGCTATTTGTCTAACCATATGCTGTTTACAGGTAGCCTTTCTTGCTTCTGCACTGGGGCCAAGGGTAGCTGCTGCATGTGCCCATGCTTGCTTGGTTTCACTTTCGAAGGATAAAAGCAATGAACAGAGTCCCAATGGAGAGATGACAAATTCTAGTATGAAAGGTATGCAAGACTTGGTGTTGTCCTCCTCTTGACTTCTCGATGTTAACATCTCTCTGCCATTCTCAGAAGGTTCTGGGATCCAACATGAAGCTGAAGGTGTTCCTTTATCTGCTGACAATGTAAGAGCTGCTGCAAAAGAAGGTCTTGCTGCTGCAGCCTTGAAGGCAAAGCTTTTTGCTGATCATGAAGAGCGTGAAATCCAACGGCTATCTGCTAATATAATAAATCATCAGGTAGTAAATATCCTTGTTTCGACTAGGTTGTATATTTTCTTCTGGCTAATCTTTCTAGAAATACCTATAAATTGAATGCAAATTGTTTCGTATTGTGTACATGCTGCAAGAATGTTGTTTAAATGGGTCCTGGTTTGATACTTTCTTTTCACTAAAAAAAGTAAAAAGAAATTATTCTATCGTAATAATCTATTTATGTCAAAATCATGTTGTTTCGCTGTATGCGTCATCTGAATTTGCTTTACATCATGATTTCTTACTCTCCACTAATATTCTCTACTCACTTGCACATTTATGATACAATTATATCCTTCTGATTCTACACTATTCTTTCAGTTGAAGAGATTAGAGCTGAAGCTGAAGCAGTTTGCAGAAGTCGAAACCTTATTAATGAGAGAATGCGAACAGATGGAAAGGGCAAGACAGAGGTTTGGAGCAGAACGTGCGCTCATGATGTCATCTCAGTTTGGATCTCCCAGTGGGTCCCGCTCAACGAGCATTCCAGGTCTCAATAATGCTAATGCGAATAATAATAATAGTCCCTCAGGAAGTATTAGACCGCAAGTTCCAACCTCTCAACAGCCTTTCGTTTCTGGGTACAATAATAGCAACCAACCAAACATGCATCCTCACATGCCGATGATGCAACAGCAGAATATGTATGGGCTCGGTCCAAGATTACCCCTCTCAGCCATACAACCTTCCTCGTCATCCTCTAATCCTATGTTTAACCCTCCATCAAATCCCCAGCCTAATCTTAGTCACCCGATGCTTCGGCCCATGTCTGGGACTAAATCCGGTTTAGGTTAATCTGAAAGCTTCAAGGCGTGATGTTGTTGTGTTCGGTTTTATTTTGGCATGCCTACGCTTGCACGGAGTTGGGACGTAACTGGGATCGGATGCAGATTTGATGTGCAGAGAATGGATCGATTGCTTCTTTGTTTAAGGTCAATGTTAGAAGGATTTGAGTTTTCTTTAACTAATTTTATCGTGACAGTTACTAATCGGACGAGAAAGATTGAAGTCGGGTTTTAGGTATGTACTATTGAGCTGTACAGATAATTAAAATGCAGGATTAATGAAATCGCATTTGGTGGGTTTTAAATATGTTCTTGATTGATGATTGTTGTGGTATCATGATATGTTGAGCAAATATTTTGATTCTGAATTTTCCTTGGTTTGCGTAATATGCTCCAAAATTAAAATCAAATTATTTGTCAACTTTCGCCAATATTTCAAGTATAAAAAACTACTGAAATCGAACAATTCATTTTCCGTAGCGATGTTTCAGGTTTGAATCCTACTTGGGTGTGCTGTGTTAAAAATAAAAATAAAAAATTGAAATCTCGAACCAAATATCCAGAGAACAAACCGGTTGGTAACACTATTTCATTAATCTTTCTCAAAATTCAACATTGTTTTAAGCAAATCCAAATAACAGTAGAGCTCATACATGAGGGCAGATACAGTACCGAATCCACCTTGAAATCTCAGCCAAAAATGGTGTCAATACACGGGTATTTCAGCTTTCGCTTTTCTTTTTTTTCTTCGACTTTCTTTCTTGAGAATGCTCGGCCGACCCAGTGGAGGTGATGTCGCTCTTTCGTTTCCCAGAATCCTGAGCAGAATGATCAGCAGATCTATTCGGTTCATCCCCACGTTTCCTTTTTGCAGACTTAGAACCAGAAACTGTACTTTTGGTTCTCCCACTTGGTGTAGAGTAGCCACTCAGAGCTTGAGAGCTTCTAGGCTTACTACTACGAGTCGGAGTAGCCAAACGACGACCTGACATTGTTGAAGTGGCCATTGAAGACCTCTGAGAATGACTCAAGTTGAGGTTATTGCGTTTTTGGAGGTCACTTGGCTCGGGGTAATGAATTAGAGAAACCCGTCTCGAGATTTTACCAGCTGTTATCAACAAAGAGTAGTTTAAGACAAATTACACTTCATCAGTGCAGGGTTAGTGGGTGTCAACTATACCAACATGAATGAAAAACCAAATTCAGCTACCGATGAGGGAACCCTTACAAGAAACTACCCTAGGGCAATAGAGGAAGTGATAATTACACTAACACAGGAACTTCTCCGGCAGTTTGGGAAGTTGCGAAAACTTATCTAATCACAGAATTTGCATTACACTTGGGTAGATAAGTTTTGATGATATCATCTCAAGGGTATTCTAGGGTAAGTTTATATAGGATTTCCGGAGCCAAGAGTAAAGAATAACATGTTCTTTATTATATAACATAGAATGACTCCTTCAGAGGAAGGAAACAGATTATATTTGTCGAGAAGTGCAAAATTGCTGGTATATATCATCGTTCAGCATTGATTGGATCATTTTTGTTGATTCCTACAGGATTCACCCATAGAAAAAGACCAGAAAATTTACTTTTTAGGGAGCGATGTTGAATTCTATATCTAACAAAATATAATAAGGATATTTGTTGTTTAGGGGTCATGATTTTAAATTCATGAAAAATAGCTCTACACCGACTTGAGGGAGACAACATTGATCTTGGTAGAATTAGCAGCAACCGGAGCAAGGAAATAAAATAATTTAAACCAGCGTAATTTCAGAAATACCTACCAACTTTCGCCTCTGATGCAGAAGACAAGAAAACAGTAGCTTCCGGACCTCGTGATTTGACACTAATGACTTCATATGATTTTCCTGCAACATTAAGTCAATACAAAGACAATGAAAAAGGGCAAATATTACCACTAATTGAATATAGCCAACCATATAATAGCACAAAGTAAAATTACCAGAAGACTCCTCAAAGGTGCTGATACGTCCTTCACTGTTGAGGTTCAGGGACACCTCTTGCCCATCAAAATCAGGAGCCTGTTTTAGGTAAAAACTAATGAGATCAAACGAACTACAATTGAGAAAGTGAACAATAATCAAGCCTCAGAACTCGGTTTCTACGAACACAAGAACATTCTTTTCTTGCTTGATCACCAAATACGGGAGTCAATGTGCTTTAAAATAAATTGGAAAAACTTTGTAGGTTCAATAAAATTATTTCTCCACTAAACAAATCTCATCTGTGCTGCTAAAGACCTGTGGTGGTTATTTTCTTTAGAATATAAGACGTATAGACAATACAAAAGCAGACAACATCATACTTGATTAATGGGCCACTGAATAAGCCATAGCTCAGTTGAGTCATTTAACTCGAGATCAATGAGTGGATCCTTCTTATCCTCCACAAACCCTGGCGGTGGCTTGTAAGATGACTCAACAGAAACATCCATATCTGTGAAAAACACCAAGAAATAGCTAAGAGATGCAATCTTGCTATTAGATACACAATATTATATATGAAACGGACAGATGCAATCCTGCTATAAGATGCACAATATTATACGTGAAATTGAAAAGGCAAACACAAGTCCAAAATCTCAACCAAGATAACCATGGAATCGAGCATCAAAGAATATACACAAGCATTCATGACAGAGTAGTATAATTTTGTTGTCCACATATAAGGACGGAACCAGGATTTTCGGAGAGGGGGCGAGATCAGAAAGGGAATAACATTTGTCTGCTTAGGAGGAGGACATTATAACTTTCTTAAAATCTTGTACACAAAAACAATGTATTAAAAAACAATAGTTCCTTCTCTGTCCACATATACAGATTACAGACAACGGTTAAGGGAAAAAAGGAAACAAACACAATTCCCAAACATCAGCAAATAACAACCCTTCATCCCTAAATCAAAAAAGGGAAAAAAGGGGTTCGATTTTTCCGAAAATTTCAGCAATAATCGATAATTTTAAGCAGAAATAAAAGCTTCCCAGCTCAATAGGCAGCGAATATATGCATATAAACAAGAAAAAAAACGCATCTTTACACCATACCCATATTAATTTCTTGCGTAAACATAGAAATTAAAGTACAAAATCTCAATACCTGAGAGTTGGTGTGAACAAGCAGCTGCTGCCGGTTGAGGTAGGAGGCGGCAAAGCGTGAACTGAGGCTAAAGAGAGTTCTCCCTCCCTCTCTCTCTCTCTCTCTCTTCTTTTCTACCCACACGTCGTCGTTTAACAACTGTATCATGTCGAAATAGCCCATTAAATTATCAGGCCTATTTGTTTCAATTTGATTCAATTGTGGGTTCATATAAGCCCAACAAGAAATGAATAAATCAATAAACTAAAACCGGCTAAGAGAGATTACTATCGAGAGTCGAGACCTCTTCCTCATATATATAACCAATCAACATCCAGTAAAAAATACAACAATTCATAATCCAGAAATCGAAAATACTATTCATGTTCGGATTCCCACAGAAATACCAAACCAAATACAACCTATTGGCTAATATCTCAAAATTGGAACAATTGCTTGAGAGTTCGACGACCAACCTAGTAAAGAAGTTCTTGGTCGAATCGCAACCCCTCATACTAAGTGAATCCATTGGATTTTCATTGGCCTATAAAAGAGGTGTCAAGACTCTCCGGGATAAATACAAGGGTTAATATTTTTTTTACTCCAAACATTTCAAATGATTTGTATTTTAGTACCCAATTTTTAAAATTTTACATTTTTTTGTTTTTGAAACTCAAACCCTCACAGGGGAATATTATTGAACATCAAGAGAAACAATAACAAAAATACAAGGAATAACAGGAAAATTAACGCAGGCCGAAGCCGCAATTCCAACAGATTTGTGAGCTATCCTATTATATTAGCATCACGTTTAATAAAAGAAACAGGCTCCTTGAAGTTGAAGATCCGATCTGGGTGAAGTTCCACAGCCACCTTTTCTCCGGATTGAATTTTAGTACTTATCATTTGAATTTTGCACACTTAGTTTCCCGACTACTAAGAAAATGACACGTATCAATTTCTTAGTGGCTAGAATTGAAATCGGACACTTAAGTGCAACAAAGTTCAAAGGTTAGGTACTAAAGTATAAAATTTCAAAAATTGAATATTAAAATACAATACACACCAAAGGTTGGGGTAAAAAAAAAAAAACAAATACGATTAGATTAGAATTATTAAAATTAAAAAATTGAAATAATAGGAAAAGAGTTTAGTTCCTACCCTATTTGGGCTTTTACATATTGGGCTATTTCTGAATTTGGTTACGTTAGGCCCATATAAAATCCACGTGTGGGCCCGCCGTCGTTGACAGTTTGTGACCACTGAACATGGACGAAATCACGAAAATGTTATTTATTTATAAAAGTTAGGGCAATTGCTATTTGCTAGTGTAAGAAGTCAAGAATATTCAAGAAATGGACTTGTCAGTCGCGACATTGACATCAATTCATTTTTGTATATGTTTTTCAACAAAGTTAATTGATTGCTCTTGGTCCCTCTAATACTAGAAGAGAGTCCAAGTCCATTGTCAAAAGCGAAGGGAGGACAACTATTGCATCAAGAATTTATATCTATCGTATGTTCGAGGGACGGAATTAGGATTTTGTTACGAAGATGATATTATAAGTTATAAAATTTTAAGAGGGGCGGAGAAGGGGGCTCCATCTATTAAGTCCAGTGTTTTTATTTGGAGATCGTAGAGCATAACTTAATTGGTATCAGATAAATAAATATGTTAAGACGATATTAAAAACTATAATTTTTTAAGAGGGGTGAAAGATAGGGAGGGGAAAGGGGGATCCATCCATTACGTTCAAGTATTTTCATTTGTAGCCTGCAGGACATACTTAATTGGTATCGAAGAGGCAGATTTGCTGTGAGGGAGCATAATTCTTGAGTGTAATATGAGTTTTGAGAGTAGACTCCTTGTAAGTTTATGGAAGGCATACCTCCCTTTTAACGGGACTGCTGAGTACCTGATTTATATCCGCCAACTGTTTCGTCGGGTCGGAATATAAGAAGTCCTTAGGATAGGAGATTCAACTTTTTGCTATAAGTGTTTTCATTTGTAAATGAGTTGAGGGGTCTCACGAGTCTATCGAACCGAGTTCAATTGATTTGGATCAAACTCGAATCGAATCGAATCAAGCTGAATGAATTAATTTAAGGATTAATTTCATAGATGAACACGTATTCATAATTACCTATGCATGGAAGAAAGTCGGCAAAAATCTTTATGTGACATTTAAGGATATGAATTAATGGGAACATCTACTTGTTAACATTTACATTTATTGGGTAGAAGGTCAATCCTTTCTTTATGGATAACAAGATAAACTTAATAAATCTCATAAAAAGAAAATGGGAGTGAAAATATATTTTTCTATAAATTAGTTATCATATTTATGCCATTTTTATATTTTCAAAATGTACACTAATTACATTTTTTTCTTTATTTCAAATAAATAATATAAGTTTTAATTTATAGTTTTTATTTTCTTTTGGTCAGAAAGAGCCCCAAGGGGCGACACCAGAACAGAAACAGCAACAGAAGGACATCAGACTACTCCAAAAGGCGGAGAGTCCCAAACAGCATTATCTTCATCCATTTTCTGGCCCAACTTCGCGAGTTTATCCGCGACATCATTCTTCTCTCGGTAGATATGACGAATTCTAGTCTCCCAAGGCATGTGGATAAGTCGTCTACAGTCCATGATGATGTTCTTGAACGGATGGTCATCAACATCATCCCGAGTCACCCAATTCAAAACTACTTCGGAATCCACTTCAATCTCGATCTTGGGATACCTCCTCTCCCACGCTAATTTTATAATTTTTATGAGAATTGTTGCATGTTGGTGATATATATTTTAATTGCTATTTAATTTTAGTGGCATGGTCACTAACAGCGGTACGTATTGAGTTGACTATCTTAATGGGGGTTATAGTAATTATTTTTTCCCCCAGAATTTAGGCCCTAAGAAAGTTAGCAATATTTAATTTCTACTTATCATAATATAAACAATTTTGACCAAACAATAAATAATATAAAAAGAAATTAAATCATTTGAGGTTAATAATAAAATGGCCTATATAGCTAGTGATCAATGTTTATTGGCTCCTCAACATAGGGTAATTATTAGTGTAAAATTAAATTAAGTTATAACTAGGAGACCATGTTATACCACTAACATATTGCACGATTAATGTAATTATAAGTTGGCACCTTGGAGGGTAGCCTAAAATCAAATTAACTGTTAATTATTCTTGGGACCGCCAAGTGGGGTAAGTCACTTATTTAACGGTATGCTAAATTAACCAAATGTCACGTATTTAAACATTTAAAAATGTAGTTGACATCAATAGGGAGAGTTTTACACCTAAAAGATCTGATTCGGCTCGATTCAAATAAATAGAATACACAACAAAAAATTAATTATTATTAGGAAGAGTGGGCATATAAAATCAAGAACTCAAAAGTTTAATTATTCTATTTAGATACATAATGCTATTTTAAGAAGAAATTGATGTCTTATTTAATATTTTAAGGATTGTTGATGATACTTGTATCTTGAGTAAATTACATTAAGAATCCTCAATTTAGATAGATTTGCATATGTATTCCTTTTCATTAATAATAATTACATTTTTATCTTTTATGATTTGTCGATTTTTTTTTTTCTAAATCAGGACATTCATTGTCGATCACAGTGACTAGTCCCCTCGCTGAATTGTAGGCACCTCATAGAATGAAATAACTGGTTAGAAGATTTAAAACTGCTCTATACCCAAAGTCGAATTACCAAAACTGCACTCCATCAGACGTTGTGAGGGTTTTAAATGTTTTTTCACTAAAAATTTGATATGCATTAGTTAAAGTTATCAAATTAATCAATATATATAAAGCTATATATCAACAATATAGAAACTTCTTAAAACCGATGGTTTTGAAATCATGAATGCACCAAAACTTCTTAAAAAGATCTCGTATTAAAAAATAGATTGGGAACATTAAATTTTACGAGAAAATAGTATAGAGTCGATATTAGCATCGAAATGTATGAGACTCAGGATCTTAGCAGTGTGATGACTTATCATGTACATATCCTATACGTCTTTTCTTGGCCTAATCGTCTAACAAATTGAATATGTGTAATTCATTATTAACAAATCATAAGGAATAATTAAAAATATAATTTTTAAAATTAATAAGAATTCTATATATAAATTTGAAAAATGTCCAATTAAGTGAGAACAACAATATGCTAGACAACTTTAGAAACGAACACACTTTTGATGGAAAAAGGAATTGTTGTCTTTATGTAATAACCTCTCTTTTGCTCACATTCTTTAGCTTATGGGAACCAAACATGAGAGAATATGATTCTAAATAATGTCCATCCATCTATGGCTAATTTAATTATTTTCTACTAAAATAACCCTCAATGATGTGTATATAATACCATTTTTGGACTTTATTCTAATTCCATGAAAAAGAGATCTTTGACTGATAAAATTGATTGGCACTAAAAACTCATGCACTAAATTAAAATAGCAATCCCCAACTCATACTACAAGAAAAAGAATGGTTTTGGTGTAAAGCTTAGGTGATAATGTAAAAATATTGTTTCCTTGATTCTTAATCATCAAATATTGGAAAATATTCTTATATCGCTAAATTCTATTATACACGGATACAAACATAATGGTACGGATATGACACGGATACGACAATACAATTTATTATTATTATTTTTTTCAATATGAGGAGTGTCGGATATGCATTAATATCCGACACAACACGACATAACAAAATAATAATTTTTTAAAAGTGTCCGTGCAGCAAAGCTTAAAGACTAACTCTTATACATAATGTATTATGGCAATAAATTAAGGACAAAGAATTACCAGCATTATAAATATGTACGTGCATATTATTCTCTCTTTGATTTCTCTTTTTCTTTTGTCCATCATATATTTTTCTTCGGGACATTCACCGTCGTTGACTATAGTAACTAGTTAATCTCTTTGTAGATAACTCAAAGACGAGACAGCTGACCGAAAAATCTAAAATTACTACATAGCAGAAGAGATTTCATGTTTCTACCATGCATGCATGCATTAAAAGGTTGGAAAATGCATGGCTTAGATCAACTGGAACAAAGACAAAAGTACACCACCAATTCTATACCTTCCTCACCAACCACAGTTATTGTGTTCTTCTCAATCTCTCTCCCTCTCTTTCCCTTCTCTCTTTCTCTGTCACACACACATTTTAAAACGGAGCAGTTTGAAATAACTTCTCATCAGTTTGAAATATTTTTACTTCACTCCCCATAAAACTATACAATATAATAGGATATAAATACTGCATTAGAACGTTTTAGTACTACATTCTGTGAAAAATATACAACATATTTTGAGAGGTATTTTAAGTACCACATTATGTGAAAATTATACGACATTTTGCCAAAACGGGGAGTTAACTAAAAATATGATGTTCAATTGGGGATTTATCCTACATTACCCGTTTTAAAACAAGGACTTGAATAGGGTGGGGGTAATACTTTGCTTATCAAATTAAGTCAATACATTTTGTAATCCATGCTTTTAGGGCTCTGTTTGTGGTGGGGACTTGACACAACTACAATGGACTAGTCCACCCACCCCTCACCTCTTCTTGTATATATATACACCTCCTAAGTAGCACATTTCTCACACTCAACTAAGAAATCTAACTCTCATCTTCTTGATTGTTCAACCATTTATCAAAGTTGAGAGAGTTAGACCTTAGTACATAAAAGTGTGTGTATTCCATCTGAGGAAAAACAAGAAAAGAAACATATCAATATGAGTGAGGTGATGGGCTCCAAGCAACACAACAACCAAGTTTTTGATATCTCCATCAATGTGCCCCCTCAGGGTGGCTCCAAGTGTTTCGACGATGATGGCCGGCTGAAACGAACCGGTATCTTTATCTGTTTTGGTTTTAAAGTTTTTTCTTGAATTTTTCACGTTTGGGCTGTTGATGATAGTGTGGTTGTTCTCTTATTAGGGACTGTTTGGACTGCGAGTGCACATATCATTACGGCTGTGATCGGCTCCGGCGTCCTGTCGTTGGCCTGGGCCACGGCCCAGTTGGGCTGGATCGCGGGCCCGAGCGTGATGCTCTTGTTCTCATTCGTGACGTATTACACTTCCACCCTTCTGGCTTCGTGTTACCGCTCCGGCGACCCCGATACGGGGAAGAGGAACTACACTTACATGGATGCTGTTAGAGCCAACTTAGGTGAGTTCTTCTTGTTATATTTGCAAAGTCTAAGATATGGGCTTCATGCAAGTTTCAAGGTAAGTAGCTGCAAAATGACCATTTTGCCCTTATGTCTAAAATTTTCAGGTGGCTTCCAAGTTAAGGTTTGTGGGGCAATTCAGTACTTGAATCTTTTTGGAGTTGCTATAGGCTACACCATTGCTTCCTCTATCAGCATGATGTGAGTGTAGCTTTCTTGAAACTGTGATGAGTTTAAGGGCGTGTTTGGTTGGCTGATATATCTCATTTCTGATTGTCCAGGGCAATCCAGAGGTCTGATTGTTTCCACACGAAAGGACACGAAAGCGACTGCAGAGTTTCGAGCAATCCTTACATGATTGCATTTGGTGTTATGGAGATAATCTTCTCACAGATTCCAGATTTTGATCAGATATGGTGGCTTTCAATTGTGGCTGCTGTTATGTCTTTCACTTATTCAACTATTGGTTTAGGCCTTGGGATTGCAAAAGTTGCAGGTTAGATAAAGTGGGGTTTACCAAACATGGCCTTAAGTTTCTTGATTTGGAATCTTTTTTGAATGAGAGTTTTAATCTTGACAGAAAATGGAGTGATCAAGGGAAGTCTCACTGGAATAAGCATTGGAACTGTCACTGAGACACAAAAGATTTGGAGAAGTTTCCAAGCTCTTGGAGCCATAGCTTTTGCCTACTCTTACTCCCTCATTCTCATTGAAATCCAGGTAAAGCTAGATATTGTCTTTTTGCACATATGGCGAGGTTTGGCTTAATTACACAAAACTTCCCTTTATATTTTAAAAAATTACACAAATCTCCCCTGTCAAAGAATTTACGTTCCATCTACATACATCCATTTTGATGATTCATGTCTAATAGTTTATGAGTATAGTACATGTGTTAAACCAAATCTTAGAGCATCTCAGGGGAAGTTTTTGTAATTTTTCAAACAACAGGGGTTGTTTGTGTAATCTTTCTAAATCTCTGGGTATGTCAGTGTAATTATTTAACGAAAATTGAAAATAGCTAGTGGGATACAATCAAATTAAACTTTCTGGCTTCATACGTGATTTTAATTCAATTTCATGTCATTTTTAAACAACAGGATACAATCAAATCCCCTCCATCTGAACACAAAACAATGAAGAAGGCCACACTCACAAGTGTAGCAACAACAACAATTTTCTACATGTTCTGTGGCTGCTTTGGCTATGCAGCTTTTGGAGACATGTCACCCGGCAATCTCCTAACGGGCTTCGGCTTCTACAACCCTTACTGGCTTCTCGACATAGCAAATGCTGCCATAGTAATCCACCTCGTAGGTGCATATCAAGTTTATTGCCAACCCCTTTTCGCCTTCGTTGAAAAAACTGCCTCAGAGTACTTCCCCGAGAGCAGATTCATCACGAAGGAAGTTTCCATCCCGGGATTGAAGAATGTCAAGCTCAATCTCTTTAGGCTTGTCTGGCGAACGATTTTTGTGATGATCACCACCGTTATTTCAATGCTGATGCCTTTCTTCAACGATATTGTCGGGATTTTGGGAGCTTTCGGCTTTTGGCCCCTAACGGTTTATTTTCCTGTCGAGATGTATATCGCGCAGAAGAGGATCGTGAAGTGGAGCCCGCGATGGATTAGCTTGCAGATTCTGAGCTTTGCTTGTTTGATCATATCTATTGCTGCTGCTGCTGGTTCATTTGCTGGTGTTGTTTCTGATCTCAAGGTTTATAAGCCTTTCAAGACTAGCTATTGATCATTACTTTAGGTTTCTAATGAAGGTTTAATGAATGTGTTTCAAGAAAAGCTGTGAAAAAAAAAAGGGAAAATTAGAATTTTTATGTTAGTTTCATGTTGATAAAATGCCTTGAAGGAGTGTTTGATTTCATTGTATGAAAGAAGGTGAAAATGGGTAAATTGTATGTAATTATGTGGAAATCAATAAGTATTTCATATTTTCCTATGTGAATTTCATCTCTATATTTCCCTATTGCTTCTTAATTTCTTTTGGACATTGTTTCCCATTTGGCTGAAAAATTAAATACTAGTGTCTAGTCTAGTGTTCTTTGCAAAATATAAGAAAACAAGAATGAAGAAAAAACAACTAGGAAACTATTCTTGAGGGTGAAAGTGGGAATTTACGACATAAAAGATGACTTGAGGACGCAAAATGTTGTGCTATAATAAATATCGTGGGAATTTACGACATAAAAGATGACTTGAGGACGCAAAATGTTGTGCTATAATAAATATCTCGAGGGGGAAAAACTTTAGTAACTTCGTTTTCAGAACAATTGTTTTCAATCGAGAATGTTACATACGATCTTATATTGATTTATTGAAGACAGTTGTCCCCGCCAGCCCCAATTGTCCTCGTCTTGCCTCTTATTTGCCAATTAGGCTAAATATGACCTTATATCGATTTGTTGATGACGACTATCTCAACCATCCCCGATCATCGGATCCCCGTCTAGCCTCTTTTTTGCCAGTTAGGTTTCCACCAGAATGCAGGACAGGACATGTACTCTTTCCACACTTAAAATGATTAGGAGATTTTAGGCTGCAAGTGATGACTACTATTGATGGATTTGACATAGCACTCTCACATGAATTGTACCTTCACAAGCAACCATCAAATGTGTAGTTTTCCCTAACACACTATAGATGTGGAAAGAACACAAGGGCTAGAAAAGCTTTTATGTCCAATCTTTGCAAGTTGTATCACAATTTGCATTGTAAATCACCCAAAACATGGTATAGAAATAGTCAATTCTTGGGAGAAAACTTAGTTTAGTAATGAGATTTTTAATAAAGAGAACTTGAATTTGGATACTATGGTATTAAGTTTCAATTTGATTCATAAGTTTTTAGTTTCTTGGTAACTTTGTTGCTTCTAAATTTGTAATACTTTTTGGAAGGATGCTAAGAAGTGAAGCACTTTTTTGAGAAAAAACAATGTAAGAATTTAGGGGAATTTGGCATTTATTGACCATACATCTTGTCCAATTTGAGAGTGGGGCGATGCTCCCACCATGGATGGAGGAAGAGTACAAATTGGAAAGATTGAGAATTTTGAAAAGAAATGAACAACCCTAGAAGGTGCCCAATTTCATCATCATTAAAAGGAATTGAGCTTTTTCAGCATAAAATATCTTATCTTGATAACATGCTTTATGGGACGTATTATTCTTGATGTAATTTTAAGTTAGGAACCTAACTCGACCAAATCAATATATTGAGAATGCATGTATTTTACAATTTTCATGTAATTAGTGAAAATTTTACCAAAAATAACTGATTGAATAGTAAATATATTACAACTACCCTTCACTCGAACTGGGTTTGAGCCTATCAACAGATAGTAATAGTGGTGGTGGCCACCGTAAAGATGATGATACGGATTGATTGAAGTTTGTTCGAATCGGGTCTGGAATTTATCAATTTATGGTTATAGTGGGAGCCATAAAAACGATAATACTGATTGATTGAAGTTCGTTCGAATCGGATTGAGAGTTCATCGATTTATTGTAATAGTGGCGGTGGCCACCACGAACATGTCGGCTTCCTCCGCAGCCTCGGTGGTTGTGGTGGTGGTAGGTGATAGTAATATTTAAGTTCATGAATCAAGATGTTTCTCAAATCTCAAGTCTTTCCGACTAATTTTAGGTAATCCAATGAAAAGAAGGGATTTGATTGTAATTATTATAATTTATAAACCTAATGGAGCATCTAAGAGTGGACCTCCAAGATTCTAGGGAATAAAATAGTATCTTTTGTCTAGATGCATCCACATATATATTTATTGCTACTAATGACTCATTAGGTGGCAATCACACATAATTGTAGTATAATACATGGCTTTTTCTTTCTTATTTTTCATTTTTGTGTTAGTGGAGGTATAAATGTGTGCACACATTTTCAATATGGACATAATTAAGTTAGTGTTTGGTCAATTTATTTAATTATTATTTACTTTTTGCATTAAGGTGTGTTGAAAAAAGTTGGAAGTATAATCGATCTCTACGAGCAATTTCCAAGAAAGAAAAGAAAAGAGTATATATATATATATATACGCCTAATGTAAAATTGAATAAATATGACTCATATCCTTTTAAATGAAAATATTACATAATTTATTCCTAAGTTCGAAAAATTATAAATAAATTCATTCTAGTTAGATTTTTTACAAAATTATTCTTGAATTGACTATATATCATCACTATTTCGTTCTTCGCCGCTAATTGAAAGGGGAAAAAATAAAATCATCATGAATATCAATTTACAAATGAATCATGTATTGACCTCCGAAAAAGATTTCATAAATTATTTATTTACCACTTGAGAATAATGTATAGATTGTTGTAAGAAACTAATTAATAGTGAAATATAGTCAATTCAAGAAAAATTTCACAAAAAATCCTTTCAAAATGAGTTTATTTGTAATTTTTCAAATTTAGAAAAATAAATTATATTTAAAGAATACGAATTATAATTACCCAATCTCACAAGGGATGTAGATACAAAATTACTCTATATTATTTAAACCTAGTGAAACTTGGATCAAAGCCTGATTAAGAATCCAATTCTGGTCCAAATGTTTTGGGCCAAACAGAACCCAATAACTCAAAACTCATCAAACACGACTCCAAAGTCCAACCCAATTGAAAGAAGTCAAGAACCACATAATTTAGTTCAAAATGAATGCCTAAATAAAGATAATTACATTTTAGCCAGTTTATATGGCTCTCAACAGAGTAGTATTTACCAAGGCTCATAATAAGAAAGAAACATATAAGAAAACTATTTAACCAATCTCAATCTATACCTTTTAAGCTTGAAAATTTAAGAATTATCGTGGAATAAGTTTGGGATTATGCAAAACGAGTACCCTCTGCACAGGATGAAAGAATGAAGTAGATTACATAACAATCATACATATCATTACATTATAGGCACAAAAAGAAAACTTCCCTACTGCATCTCTGTTTCTTGACATTGCGAAGAACTAGCTTACTCGTCTTTTGGCCTGATAGTAGCTGTTTTGAACACCGAAGGATGTTGAAGATGTTCATGCTTGGAATTTATCGCAGTTCCTCTGTACTAAATTTGTTCCAAGCCTCCTGTTGAAACATGAAATTAGATGAGAAGCTGAGAACTATAAATTTTTCCTCGTAGTTCTAAAAATACAAAAATCCCATTTTGATAGTCAAAGTTTAATCAAAGTTGAAAAGAAGATCATGCATAAACTTAGACATCATCATCGATAAATTTAAGAGAACAATTTGAAAAGTTCATTAAACTTGGATTATAACGTCATTTTAACTGTGTGTGATAATCAACACTCAACAGAAGGTAGTAACTGTATCTGGGAAATAAGCCACAGTGGCTATATGTCTCATATTGAAATCAAGATGTGTTCTTTGTAAAATGTATGTGGTTACAGGGGAAGGTGCTATGTCACTGATTAAGTTGACTTCAGCCAAGTAGTTCAAATAAGTAGCGGCAATGAATCGATATTAACAGATTTAAGGTTTCATAAAGGACGAATCTTCAAAGTGGTGCACTAAAATCATGTAATTTGTGTTATACAAACAAGAATAGGACTAATACCTTCAGAAGATCAAAAACCTTTTCAGCAATGTATTTTTGCTGGAGAGTTGCTCCTTTTTGTTGGACTTTGTCCGGATGGACACATAAGGTTGCCTTCTTGTAAACCTTTTTCACTGAATCAGAAGTAATCATATCTGTTAAGGAAACAGGGCGCCAGCCACATTCAGCCCACAAAACCTGCACGCCATTCCACAGATATAGATATATCTAGCAATCAGTAACATTCGAGAGGGAAAATTATATACATACATATAGATATGCCACGAAACCCACCTGCTGCAATGAGGACAACAAAGCACGTAAGTTTCCTTCTTTTCCTGTAGCCCAACGCTTGATATCATAATCCAAGGTCTCCGCCAGCCTCTGTATCAAGAATATCAGATTGATTTAGGGCAAAAATTTTGTCGTACAAATTGGAAGGAGCAAATGTTTTACTTATGGCTAAACACAAACATGGGAATGTAACTTGTACAGTTTACTGACCAAGAGAGAACAAGAACTTGTACTTGTGTCATAAACAAAAATAATGACAACCAATCTTCATAGGTTACAACTTGGACTTGTCAAAAGACACAAAACTAGGGAGAAATATGGACTTTTGTCAAATTTTATGACCTCCTCAAATTGAAACTGCAACCTCTTCCTCGTACCAAATCAAACATAAGTACACAATTAAATTCCTTCACTAGTTGGACAGTCTTACACATTTCTCTTCATGCTCATGCTGACTCTGAAGATCACGCTGGTTCTTTTCAGAAAGTGCTTTAGCCTGGAAACAGAAATATATCTGATTGTAAAATTCACAGCATCAAACTATAAACAGCATCTTTGCCAAAAAGGGCAACATGATCTAAGGCATATTTAGTTCATGTAGCACCCAATTGCCTTTACTAGGCCAAGGTAGCCAAGTGCCTCAGAGCAATGAAGTATAGTAAACCTAAAAGCCAATGCAAAACCTGAGTTTAGCCTGGAAACATAAAATCCCAAGCTGAAATTTCATGAATTTTATCTCAAACAAACATGGATGACACTACTTGAAAAATATAGGTGAACAAGCACGAAAAAGATGCAAAACCTACTAAAAGTTTACATACCATGCGTGCATTTGTCCTTATATGACGATCTAGCCTAGCTCTTCGTCTTTCTTCAGGCTCCCCATCAACTTCCTGGAACTCTCCGGAAGAAGTGGTGACATCTGCAACATGCATATAACAGGTCACTAATAGAAGTACAGGTCAAAAAAACAAAAGGATACCCTCACATATCATGATACAAAGGATCAACACGTCATGGAACTAACTGTGGCAGGAAACACCAAAGTCTAATGCCAACAAATTGTATTCGTAATTTAGTTTCAAAACCTGTACTAATTAATTGATAAAAACAAGGTTGGCAAATATCATTTGAGCATCAATCAAGGAGTTCCATTGTAAAGATTGCATTAGTCAGTAAGAGTACCTCCAAAAAGTGAAGTAAAATCATTGGCTACATTTGCAACAGAGGCCGCTTTCATTGTGCTTGAAGATGACCATGAAGAAGTCTGCTTCACTTCAGGCTCCTTCGCATCATCGACGAACTCACCAAAGAGGGAATTCTGGATTAAAGATAACCAAATCAATCAGAAATGTTAAAAGTATCATCCAGATATAGCAGAACATTTGTTAGATCTTCTATTCCACCTGATTCATAGAACTTGGTCTTTTTGCATTGCTCTGCTGACCACCAAAAAAATCATCCACATAATTGGCACTCTCGAACACATTCGAACTTCTTCCTGAATTTGGTTTTTTAGCAGTGTATCCTTGTGCATCAACTTTCGAACCACTCCTGGCCCCACCCATGACGAAATCATCCAGGTCATCGATCACATTCGAACTTCTTCCTGAACTTGGTTTTTTAGCAGTGTTTCTTTGTGCATCGACCTTTGAACCACTCCTGGCCCCACCCATGACGAAATCATCCAGGCCATCGATCACATTCGAACTTCTTGCTGAACTTGATTTTTTAGCAGTGTTTATTTGTGCATCGATTTTTGAACCACTCTTGGCCCCACCCATGAGGAAATCATCCAGATCATCAATCGAAGAAGGAAACGAACCTTTTCTTGTATTTTGGTCAGAGGGCCCATCAAATGTCCAGGAGGCATTTGACTGATATGCAGATGATTCAAAGACTAAGAAAGGATCATCAATAACAGGTGAGCTAGATCTAGATGGACGTCCACTTGACTCGCGAGAGATGTTCGTATCAGAGTATACTCTGTCAAAGATAACTAAAATAAGACAGTCTTTACACAAATTTAAAGCCCGAGAAACAAAACAATGAATAGAAATGACACCAACACTGGGACAAATAACATTGAATCTTCTTAAACCCAACAACACAATGTTCAGAAGCAATATAAGAGCTAAGGATGACTCAAACGAAAGTTATATGAATTCATCACAAGCTCCTAATATCCAAACACAATCCTCAGTAACTATTATTGTAACATAAAACTCAGAGATAATAGCTTAGTATTTCTAAATCTTCTATCAAACAAAATTAGCATTTCTAAATCCTCTATCAAACAAAATTGAAAGAAACATGCAGATTGCTATATAAATAATATGCCAAAAATCAAATATCATTTCATACAATTCAAGTATTTTGAATACATACTCAGCCTTTGAAGGGCTAGCTCCTCCGAAGCCTGGAATCAAATCATCGACTCCAGGCACCTTCTTTTCCTGCTTCCCTCTGGAATTCTGCCCAAAACCCCCAAGCAAATCATCAACAGGACTTGCCTGCTTCGAGTTTGACCCCAGCAAATCATCATACGCATCAGAACCTCCAGAATTCCTCGAATTCAAATTATTACCATTGCTCGAGCTACTAAACACGGAATCCAAATCAACACCCCCATATTGGCTCGAGCAGGGAACGGGCCCGCCGAAAATATCATCATCAACGACGGTATTCTGGGGCTGTCGAGTTTTACTGATGTTAACATTGGATCGGAAAATCCCATCTAGCTCGTCCAGCGGCAACGAATACGAATCCTGAAACGACGCCGTATTACGCGTCGTGAACTGGGATTTAGGTTTCGGCTTCAATTTCGCCATGGGAGCTGATTTCCCCTGCGCCCTGAACCCAATACTCTCAACCAAAACTCCAAATTCATCCATTCCTCCCAAATTCAGCTACAGATATCGCAGGGCGGACACCAAATTCCGATACACACAAGCGAAAACAAAATCAGAACGGAGGAAAAAGCGATGCAGCAGAAAGCAAGAGAGATCGTATAAATACGAACGATTTTACAGGATCGAAGATCGCGTATAGAGGATGGATTGCGGAAGGGATGAAATCAAATCAAATCAAATTCCCAAAATATTTGCAGAGGCTAAATTCTCTCCAGAAAGTGTCGGTCGAGGGAAGGCAATAATATTGTGCCAATATTCCAGCAGAGAAAGATTCTCGGAGAGAGATGAGAGAGATGGGAGAGAGATGGGAGGTTGGTGAGGTGGGGGAAGGGTCAGCTCCCAGCGAGGTGGGTGATGTACATGACTTGTACATTTGGACTCAGTTAAAGACACACAAAAAGAAATATATATTATATTATATTATCCATATAGAGTGAAAGTCGTGCTGTCAAAACGCGTTTAAACCAGAAACGCGTATTGTAACTCCTCTTTTTTTGGGGCGGGATAAATATTTTGAAGATCGTATACTATCGCGATTTTTGGAGTCTCCATCCTGGATGTTTGCATTCTCAAGTATTGTTTTTTAATAAATTATAACCTGATTCCACCTATCATGTGGCACGTGGAAGAAATTTTGTGTACATACCGTACATCTATCGCCATAGTAGAGAATATTCGAAATATTTATCCCTTTTTGGTTCTAATTTGTTTACTTGTAATAACTATAATAATTTGCTTTAAATGATTCGATGTAATTTCTTTCTTTTAGGAAGGTGATGAGTAATTGAATACAGCAAATTCATGGGAGAAAAATGGATGGATCTTTAATAATATTATTCATAACAATAAAATACGGCGTTTAGAAATTTTGTATTGTCCAAGTTCGAATAAGGGACCTCTAATCAATTTTGGATACCACTAAATATCATGTATATTTCTATTGGATTTAATGTTGTATTAAAATTTCTGGGTTGTATGATATTTCTATTTGATTTAATGTTGTATTAAATTGTCAGGGTTGAATAATTTCCGTGCATCGCACGGGTCGTATGCTAGTTCACTGTTAATTACACGTCTATTGTCGCCCACGATAACCAATTCCCGATAACCAATCCCCTTACATTCGCCTTTGATTAGAGAACATTTATCGCACCCACAAACATCGTCAACTACACGCCTTTTACCAATTTCCGTGCATCGCACGGGGTCGTATGCTAGTTCACTGTTAATTACACATCTACTGGCGCCCACGATAACCAATTCCCGATAACCAATCCCCTTACATTCGCCATTGATTAGAGAACATTTATCGCACCCACAAACATCGTCAACTACACGACTTTTACCAATTTCCGTGCATCGCACGGGATCGTATGCTAGTTCACTGTTAATTACACATCTACTGTCGCCCACAATAACCAATCCCCTTACATTCGCCATTGATTAGAGAACATTCATCGCACCCACAAACATCGTCAACTACACAACTTTCACTGTTAAGCCGTTGATAGAAGAACATCTATTGTCGCCCACAAAACATAGCCGTTGATTAATGAACAGCTATCGTCGCCCAGGATAACCAATCCGCTCGTTAAATTATAGGCAAATCAAGGGTGGGACCATTGCTAAGGTAATGTTACATTTAAACACATTGCACCGCATGCAATCAGCATTTTGCATCATGGGCTTGTTCGTAAACCAGCTCGAGTTCATGCAAGAACTTTCACTTGTTAACCAGCTTCAAGTTGGGATCAACTTTAACAGTTCAATAAGTCAGCTTGAAAGAGTTCGTTCTAATGAAACAAAATATGGTAATTTAACAAGATAAATGGGAAAATGTCTAGATGTAGGTTCCTGCTATCTCTAGCAACCAAAAAGAAGTGACCATGAATAGCTCTAGTAAGGTATACATTTAAAATACATATAAAGCTTGCACATCGACACGCTTTTAACCATGTAAAACTCTTAGATAAGAAGTACCCACTTGATGATATGAGGAAAAGGATGATTTTTTCTAAAGCAAATTCCCTTCTAAAGAACCATGATTTCCACTCAAAACCTTTTGACTTTAGATTCAGTCATTCCTGAGAGTTTGTTGACCTCGTATAGCAGGCCGGCAGAAAACAGAAAGCTGCGTATTCATGCACTTTGTCAATAAGATAAAAGTTTTCGAAACTATTATGACGAATAAGGTTGAGATGATGATAGCATACCAGGTTGTGATGCAGACACGATGAACGGTGCCAGCAGCTATAAGAGCCACTAGTTCTGCAATTATAACTACAACGAGAAGGTGAAGAATAATTTAGTACAATAATGAATCACCACTTCAATCTCATTACAGTATCAGTAAAAATTGCATTTGTTTTGCAGTTTTAGCGGCATTAAATCAGATGAAACATCAATGTTGGCTTTTCTTAAATGTTTTCTGATAATATCTGAGCTAAGAGTAGCATATGGAAGCATTCTGATGTCTACACACAAACAGAGTAAGAGTATTGATATCATTATCTTGAACAGCTATGAGAGCTTACGACAGAAAATAACAGAACGGACCTTTTCAGAACAGATTGGAGGATCAAACTATTGTTACAGCATTGTCCCGTTACAGCTTATTAGTAACTAGTAACTAAGTATTCGAGTTATTAATTGTTATAAACAGATGAAACCCTTTTTGCCAAACAAATTAAACGTGGTGCTCCATCCGGAAAAGAAAGGTAAAAGTAACTGAACAATGTTTGATTTCTTCTTAAACTCTGAAACAAGTAAATTAATCAATGGAAATATCTCAAGAGAACGTCGGCACTTACCAGCACCCCATCCTGTCCTGACACCGCATGTTTCCTGATAATTGCCGATAAACTGGACATAGAAAATGCAAGTCACAGGCATCCACAACAATCATATCACAAATGCTTCAGCTAGTCAAATGAAACATGCATACAAGATCGAACTGTATCGCAAGTTCCACCTTACGACTAATTGGTATAGTTAACAAGGTAAAAATAAGATTCTGAGTGTAAAGAAAAACTGTGATTGTTCAATTAGAATACTTCACGGGCCACAACAAAACATATAGGTCTAAAGCACTTGAAAGTTATCACTATATTATGAACGGTTGATGAAAAGACAAGTTCTCTTACAGTCAGTAGCGTCAGGAATATGAGAGCGCTAGTGAATCCTCCAAGAATGGTAAATAACTCCGAGGATGCTAATTTTGCTCTGTATATTTCTTGTAGTGAAAGAGTTCCAATAAATAAAAGAAAAGAGTATAGCATAGAACTCCCAGCTGCAGCCATCTGATTGATATGACACTGCAAACCATAGCAATCAAAAAACACAAAACTCATCAAACCACAAAGGAGGAAGGCCTGAGAATTAATGGGCAGCAGCAACTTATATGCTCGATTTCTCAATAACAATGAGCATGCAACCTAGCTAGTCAAGTCGAAATAAACGTTCCCAAATTGGCCCAAAAGTATTCGTATCGGAAGCTTCACCCCCCTACCCCAATCATTTGCTTTCACATGTTTCAATCAAGTGTTCAAAATGCCCATCAACCAATTATCATCTTCAATTTTACTCCACCAAATTTCTTCCACAAAACTCAACATATATAATGCAGTATACACAAAGCTAGGCATCGCTATAACAACACACACAGACCCACACACACGCCCCAAAGGCCAAAAACAAGAAAAAACAACAGCAACTAGATACAAACCCTAGAAAACCGTCGCCAAACAGAAATGGGCAGCATAGAGGTGCATGAAATTGTAGCATAAGCAAATGGATTTACACAGAAAACAGAATCAAATCCGCAATCCACCAAAAATTTCGAAGAAATTC
Source organism: Lantana camara (assembly GCA_037501455.1). NCBI lineage: Eukaryota > Viridiplantae > Streptophyta > Magnoliopsida > Lamiales > Verbenaceae > Lantana > Lantana camara. Next base: position 3,496,597 of record CM074865.1, read on the forward strand.
GAAAACTAAAACCAAAAAGAATCATTAATTCTAATACCCATGTTTTCGATCTAGCTAAACCCACACCAAACCCATCAAGTACAGCATTACATCAATTGCGCAACCGCAGAAGATTTTACAGCAGCAACGTAATGCAATTTGAACGGAAAATGGTGCGAAACTCACCGGGAGAATTCTAAATCGGTATCCGTCGAGCTTTGGGATCAAATTGCGGTGAAGGAGCTGCGCTTATGACTGTTCATCAGTGTATGGCTATATGCATATAACAAGATTCGTAGAACAACGACTTTAGTAGAAACGCGTTTATCGAGTAGCGATTTTAAGACATTCTTAAATCTTAATACCTATGTGAAATATTAGGCATAAAGTTTAATTAGGCAATTAGGCAATTAGGTAATTAGGTTTTATGTATTCTATATGTAGACTTTAATTGTTTTTCAAAATTATTTAGTCAAAAATAAATAAAAATATCAAATTTGTCAAAATTTCTATTTTTTTAAAATTCTAAAAAAGTTTAAAAATTGGATAAAATAATAATGAACAAATATAAAATTGAGTGCTTGGATTTAGAGCAAATTTTAATTTATTTGTAAAAATAACCAACAAATAGTTATAGGTGATGAGGCCTGAAAATCACTCTCGAATCAGAGCCGTCCACGTGGCCACACACCGCTAACTAATGCCCTGACGCTCGTCTTGGTGGGCTCATGGGCCTTCACGCCGCTCAATTGTCAGCTAACGTCATCCGTCAGTCAGCGGATGACCATTCGGACCAAGGGCCCAAACCAACGGGCTGGGCGCTCGGATAGAGGCCCTCAAGGTTATCCTTCACAGGGAAGCACCCACATGAGGGCCCCACTAGTACGCTCGGTATTTCGACGCTCAAGGGTCATATATCGCGAGGAGGCCATCTATGCGTTCTTCGAGCGTCACCAACGGTCGGGCATGTCCATGCCCCGTTTCGTTGGATCCGAACCTCGGCAGAAAGAATCTTAGGCCCATCCCCCGCGTAACCCTCGCTAACAACCTCTGACACAAAAGTACTGTGCACCGTGCACCTGACACGCCGTCACCCTTTTCAGGGATGTCATTCTCACTCCACCAAAGTCTGACGCGTGTTAGGGCAACACAGGTTTGGGACCACATGGTCAATTTACCCATCTACCCCCATCCCTAACATATAAATAGGAGAGAAGCCATGCATTCTCTCCCAAGTGATGATCTGCATAAAAACCATACACTCTGTTCTGGGCATTTTCCATTGAACTTCTCAAGCTTTTCACTCACCACAGTAACTCTACCTTAGTAGCTTGCACTCTTGGTGTTATCCTAGCTGGAAGAACCCACGCTCAAAAGGAAACCCAGATCCTGAGGCTCCCTTGCCTGTGATGGTCTTTCCCTTTTTATACAAATTCTAAAGTGTTGTTGCATTAAGAAACCCAGATTTATTGCACCATCATTTTTGGCGCCGTCTGTGGGAAACCATCACCACCATCTTTGGTATAGCCAGTTTCTTCCGCTGAAAGCTAGTTGAAAAGTAACACCCAAGTCTTGAATCATGGTTACTGCCACAAGATCTGGAACTTTAGGGAACAGGGGAGGTCTTCCTCCCACCAACGGAGAAAACGCTGAGAACCCTGTTCTAGCCGGAGGGGCACCGCCCCTTGCGGCCGGAAACGTTGATACCACTGTACCCCTCCCAACTGGGAATGAAGCAGGAGGATCAGGTTCCGATCCTCCCCCCCCAACTTTCGCCTCAAGTGTCCCTGCTTCTCATCTTGGCGTATATCCTATGGCCATGCCGCCGCCAGGATACGCGCTCACGCAGCCCGGAGTAATGCCTGGAACAACGCCGGGAATGATACCTTTGGTCCCTCCATATCAAGTGGGGACACTGAACCTCCCTCTAGCAGTGCCAAGGGAAATACAGGGGGTGGAGATGCCCCAACTCACTACGCAACAACTTCAGGCGTTGTACGCGCAGTGCGAGAGCCAAGCTGTACAGAATGCCTGGGAGCACTTCACCATGGCTTATTTCCCTTCATACGCGGGCGCTCGGATAGCCCCACCCTTGGGCGGGCTCCCTGCACATCCTTTGACAATGGCCCAAAATGTTCTACGGGCCCAACAACCTCCCCCACCTGCTCCGAATCAAGAAAATGAAGCCCCACCGAGGGTCCAGCAAGAACGACCCGTTGACGGAGATGACAGGGCTCCTCGAGATGAGGCGGCCAGAAACGATGAAGAGGTCCAGTCAAGGGCCACAAGGAGGGCAAACCGCAGAAATGTCGGTGACCCTTAGCTAGCAGCTGTACAAGACCAAATTCGAGGGCTCCAAAACGTGGTAGAGCAGCTCTCTCGAGCGCGGTCTCACGCCCCCCGTGAGGGGGACGAGAGGTCCAAGGCCAGAGACGCTCGGCGACCACGCAGCCCCATTTCCCACCGAAGAAGAGAGGCTAGCTATGAAGACCCCGACGAGCGGGATTACAGGATCATGGTGGGCGATTCCCCCCTCGTCGAGGAAGTTCTAATGACCCGCGCAGGGAAGGGTAAAATTCCCTCTTCAATTAACAGATACGACGGAACCACGGATCCAGCCGAACATCTGGACCATTTCGTGCATCTAATGCACCTGTACGACCATCCAGACAACTACTGGGCCAAGGTATTTGTCACTTCCCTCACTGGAATGGCCCAAGAGTGGTACAAAAAGCTCCCTCCGCGCTCAATCCGAGGGTATTATGACTTGACGGATGCATTTGTTAGCCACTTCAATTCGCTGAAAGCACCAGCCCCGGCCGCGACCGCTCTTTATAGCCTGGTCCAAGGGCCGAACGAGACCCTCCGGTCCTTCATGGGGAGGTTCAACAAAGAGATTCTGCTAGTAGAAAAGCCCTCGATGGACTTTTTGAGGCACGTGCTGTTCGGTGCCATCAACATGAAGCATTACGTCAGCAAAGAATTTGTGGAGGAAGTGGCCAAGAAGAAGCCACGTTCGTTGATGGAAATTCGGGAGATTGCAGACTCCTTCTTTACCCTCGAGGACATGTACATAGCGAGGGAACAGAAGATGGCAAATGCCCCTCGCCCCACCAGAAACCACGAGGACAAAGTGGAGCCCCACCGAAGTCACCGTCGCAGCCCAGTACCCGCTCGTCGTCATTCCTCTCCCCCGCGGAGGCTCGAGCGTGTCCCCCTCAATCGCCCAATTGCCGAAGTATATTCTCTGGCGGACCAGAAGCTGTTTAAAAGGCCGCCCAAGCTGAGGGAGACCGAGGCACAGAAGCGCTCGGGAAAATACTGCGCTTTCCACAAGCAGAAGGGGCATGACACTAATGAATGCCGCCACCTGGAGAAGGAAATCCAGCGGCTGATTGCTGGGGGGCACCTCAAAGAGTTTGTGAAGGTGCTAGAAGGGTACGATGAACATTGCGCGGGACGGGCGCTCGAAAGAAGGAGAAGCCGTTCACGCTCCCGAAGCCCTCGTCGCCAGCGCCCTGAGACCAGCGAGCGCAATAAAGGGAAGGGGGTGGATATGGACAACCAGCCCTTTGCAGTCATTCACATGATCGCAGGTGGACCCTCGGGAGGCGACTCCAATGCCTCCCGCCGCTGCCATGTACGGAGCTATAACCAAAGGCCGACACTCCCTCGCTCAGTGCTCTCCGTGGACGGCTCATCGCGCTCAAAGGAGGATGATGTTATAGGGTTTACCGAAAAAGATCTTGAACACATTGTAACACCCCATGGGATAGGAAAAACCTCTGACTGTCCCATGGTGGTTAGTTTAGACGTTCATAACCACACTGTAAAGAGGGTTTTATTTGATAGTGGAAGCTCTGTGAATGTTCTCCCGTACTCAACGTTTCAACAAATGAATATAACAAACATCCCCCTCGAACCTCTCAGAACTGCCCTCGTAGGGTTTGGAGGTTCCGAGATCGTCCCTCGTGGACAGATTCGCTTGGCCACCTCTTTTGGTCGCGCCCCACAGCGAAAAACTTTGAGCGTCCTCTACACCGTCGTTGAGGTGGATCTCCCTTACAATATCATCATTGGGCGCCCAGCCCTCGTGGATTTCAAGGCCGTAATTTCTACCTATCATCAAAAAGTCAAGTTTCCAACCCCCGAGGGTACCGGAGAAATTCTGTGTAACGTCAAAGAAGCTTGGGAATGTTACATACTTTCACTTCGCAGCCACAAACCCAAGCAGTCCATCCAACCTGGATCTACTAAGAAGTCCGTGGACTTCCCCGAATTGAACGAAGATGGCCACGAGCGTAAAAGAGCCAAGCTGTACAGGAAGAAGAATAGTAAGAGAACCCCTGGAGACGTTCAGTGCTCGGAGAAATGGCCACCTGGGGCCGTCGAGGGTACTTCCTCAGAAAACGAGGGAGATGAGCCCAGGAATACGCTCACTGGGAAGAAACGAGCGTTAGAAGCACCGAGGCCGGAGGTTCGGATTGAGCCCACCGAGGAGTTTTTGACCGTCGAATTGGAGCCTGGGAATCCGGATAAAACAACCCAGATTGGCTCGAGCCTGGATGGGCCCTCGCAAGTTTTGATGATCGACTTCCTAAGGGAGAATATAGACGTTTTTGCATGGAAAGCTTCTGATCTCACAGGGATAGATCCGAGCGTCATTGTTCACAGACTGAACGTGGATCCAACCTTCAAGCCCATCAAACAGAAGAAGAGAGACGTTCATGGCTTTAGGAAACGGGTTATCGAAGAAGAGGTTGGTAAGTTGCTTGATGCTCAGTACATCGAGGAGATTTTGTACCCAGAGTGGCTTTGCAATGTGGTGCTCGTTCCAAAGAGCGCTAATAAGTGGCGTATGTGCAACGACTTCACTGACCTCAACAAAGCGTGCCCCAAAGACCATTACCCCCTACCGAGGATCGATCAGTTGGTAGATTCTACGGCCGGGTGTGAACTCATGAGCATGATGGACGCCTTTCAGGGATATTATCAAATCTTTATGGCGCCCGAGGATCGCCCCAAAACTGCGTTTATTGTGCACTTGGGTGTCTACTGTTTCAAAGTCATGCCATTCGGGCTCAAAAATGCGGGAGCAACCTATCAACGCCTTGTCAATAAAATGTTCGAGCACGAAATTGGAAAATCTATGGAGGTATACGTGGATGACATGATAGTCAAAAGTGAGCGCCAACACTCCCATCTGGAGGATCTCAAGCAGACTTTCGATATTCTTCGTCGCTACGGCATGAAGTTGAACCCTTCAAAGTGCACTTTTGGCGTCCGAGGTGGTAAATTCCTGGGATACATGGTCAGCCAACGTGGCATCGAGGCTAACCCTGAGAAGATTAAAGCGATCCTGGACATACCCTCCCCTCGCAATCTGAGAGAGGTCCAGGTGCTCGTGGGAAAGGTCATTTCACTAAATCGGTTCATCTCCCGCTCAGCGGACCGGAATTTGCCCTTCTTTAAAATTCTGCGCAACGCTCGGAATTTCACGTGGAACGAGGATTGCGAAAAGGCCTTGCAGGACATGAAACAGTACCTGTCGAGCGCGCCTTTGTTGACCAAGCCAATCCCAGGGGAAAACCTGTTTATCTATCTATCAGTTTCTTTAGAAGCCACGAGCGCTGTCCTCGTAGCAATCCGCGAGCGTAAGCATATGCCGGTGTATTACCTTAGCAAGACTCTACAGGGAGCCGAGAAAAGATACATGGAAATTGAGAAATTTGCCTTTGCGCTCGTTAATGCATCCCGAAGGCTGAGGCCATACTTTCAGGCTCACTCCATCACAGTGCTCACAGATCAACCGCTCAGGCAAGTCCTATCCAAACCGGATGTTTCGGGAAGGTTAATTAAATGGGCAATCGAACTCAGTCAGTTTGATATCTCCTTCGAGCCTCGCACAGCCATACAGGCTCAGGCAGTGGCCGATCTGTTGGTAGAACGTTTCAATTTGGAAACTGAGCCGCAGGCGGACGAGGGTCTATGGCTTTTACACACGGATGGCTCCTCGACCTCACAAGGGGGGGGTGCCGGGGTGACCCTCAGGGATCCCCTAGGAGCAGAAGTTGACTACGCAATCAAGCTGGCGTTTCAAGTCACCAACAACGAAGCAGAATATGAGGCCCTCATCCAAGGGCTCAGGATTGCGCTCCAAAACGGGGCCACTCGTGTCACAGCATACGTTGATTCGCAGTTGATCGCGAGTCAAATTGACGGTAGTTATGAGGCTCGAGAAGCCACCATGGCACAGTACTTGTCGAGCGCCAAGAAAGAGATAGCCAAGCTCAAGGAATTCCATCTTTTGCAAATTCCGAGGGCGGAAAACGAACGTGCTGACGCTCTATCGAAGTTTGCGTCTGCCTTGGATGGCGGTAGTGAACGCGCTGTTACATTTCTGAGAACGGAGGAGCCACTGATAAGCAGAGGCGAACCTTCGAAAGAAGTGCACGTGATTGACCCATCCGAGCCTTGTTGGCTTGATGAAATTGTCAGATTCCTCCAGGACGGAACCTGTCCGAGCGACAAAATTGAGGCTCGGAAGATCAAATGTAAAGCCCCTCGCTTCTCATTGGATGCCGAGGGTCGGTTATTCAAGCGATCCTTCCTAGGACCACCGTTGAGATGTTTGAGACCCTCGCAGGCTAAAGAAGTGTTAGAGCATGTACATAATGGGAGTTGCGGGAACCACTCAGGCGGACGAATCTTGGCAAAGAAAATCTTAAGGAGTGGGTTCTATTGGCCCTCGATATTGCAAGATGCCATTCAATATTCCAAGAAGTGTCCTAAGTGTCAGTTCCACTCCAACACTCCCCAGTTGCCGGCAGCTCAAATGATTCCTATTGATGTTTCCTGGCCGTTTGATCAGTGGGGCATTGATATCGTGGGACCACTCCCAATGGCGGTCGGTCAAAAGAAGTTCGTAATACTTGCTGTGGATTATTTCACCAAGTGGGCTGAGGCAGAAGCGGTCGCTAAGATAACGTTCAAAGTTGTGAGGGATTTCATTTGGAAAAACATCATCTGCAGATATGGCATCCCGAGGGTTCTCATCTCGGATAACGGTTCCCAGTTTATCGCTGCGGACACACGAGATTGGTGCTATGAACTAGGGATCGAGCAGCGATTCACTTCCGTGGGCCACCCTCAAGCTAATGGTCAAGCTGAAGTGACCAACCGAACCATACTCCAACATCTGAAAAGGATGCTCGAGAGTAAGAAGGGAGAATGGGCTGAAGAACTCCAGGAAGCCTTGTGGGCGTACCGTACTACTCCCCGAGCGGCAACGGGGGAAACCCCTTATTCCCTTGTGTACGGCTCCGAGGCCATGATACCTGCGGAAATTGCTCAAGAATCCGCACGCGTTGCCTATTTCGAGCCTGCGGTTAACGAGGCCAATCGGGCGCTCGAGTTAGATTTGTTGGAGGAGAAGAGGAATGCTGCTTGGGCACGTATCCACAAATACAAAGCAACCGTTGTTCGCCATTACAATAAACGTGTCAAGGAAAGGACATTCCAGCTAGGGGATTTGGTCCTCAAAAAAGTTGAAGTCTCCAAACACGTAGGTAAGTTGGACCCTAATTGGGAAGGCCCCTTCAAAGTCATCCAGGTACGAGCGAACAACACCTACCTATTGGAAACTTTGCAAGGCGAGCGACTCCCTAGGCCATGGAATGCATGCAACCTCAGAAGGTTTTACGTGTAGACTTCAATTTCTTTGTAATGGCCCGTTTGTGGCGTGAAAGCGCATTGTAATCATTTCCAAAAAATGCATTTATGTAACAGTAAGTATTTAACTCTTTGTTTTTATTATTTGCTTGCTTTGATTATTTTTATTTTATAATTCGAGCGACAAGGGGCCTACTCCGTGTCGAGCATCCTCCACGTCGAAAGGCCTAAGCAAAACTCCCATCATTCCGAAACTACGCTGTCCAGGTGTTGAGGATCATCCACCTATAACAGTTTGAACAGTCCGACAACGGGGAGCCCAACGCACAACTTACGCCAGCTGAGTGTTCACCGCTCTAGCTCGTGCACGTAAGGATCCCCTGTGACCCTCATCCAATTGGGTAAGAGCACGCTCGTAAATAGTGGATGCCACTAACACTACGACTACGCTCGTTTTTACCCAATTGAGCACGCTCGTAAATAGTGGATGCCACTAACACTACGACTACGCTCGTTTTTACCCAATTGAGCACGCTCGTAAATAGTGGATGCCACTAACACTACGACTACGCTCGTTTTTACCCCTACTAAACCAATCCTACAGGGATTTCCTAAGTTCCAATTCAAGCCTCAAGGAGAATACAGCCAGGGAATATTCACGAAGATCACCCTCGTGCCTGTATTCCCTCAAAGGTTTTCTAAGTCCAAATACACAGTTCATTTCTACTGTGGCCAGGGAGCCCTCCTGAGGGTCACCCTCGCGCCTGTATTCCCTCAAAGGTTTTCTAAGTCCAAATACACAGTTCATTTCTACTGTGGCCAGGGAGCCCTCCTGAGGGTCACCCTCGCGCCTGTATTTCTTCGAAGGTTTTTAAGTCCAAGTTCAAGGTTCGTCTCTACTATGGCCAGGGAACCCTCCTAAGGGTCACCCTCGCGCCTATATTTGCAAAAGGCCAAATTACCTAACGTCGCGAGCATCTAAACTTAATATGCATGGTGATGAGTGTTAAAGGACCGTCGTAAAAGACGCCCTAGCATACTTACACACTAATCGCAAACGCTCAAACCGCAGATATCAATATGAAAGCGGAGAGCACGATGGAATAACGTCATTCATCATTTAATAAAAGCAAGTAAGATAACATTCAGACATTCGAGCATTGAAGAAGAGATGCAAATATATCAGAAAGCGACATAAAGGATCCAATGTATTCTGGGACTAAAAGAAGGATTAAATACAAGAATAAAAATTGTTCATAAAAGGAAGAAAGTGTTCAAATGGACAAAGGCCAGAGATTGGCAGCTACGAGGGCTTCACTGGGCCGGAGCGTTGGGCTCGGGGGGTGCAGTCGAAAGGGGAACTGGAGCCAACACGTTAGCATCGGAAGTTTGGGCCTCACCGGGTTCCTCAGCATCCAGGACATCCATGACAGTACCCTCATCTTCTATCAGGAGAGGCTCGGGATCTACCCTGTTGGCAGCGATGAACTCCCTTTGGAGTGTTTCTACCAATTCCTGATATTCAGGCTCCGCCAGGCTGTCCGCGGGATCCTCCTCCTGGACCATGGGCTCGCAGTTCTCGTCAAGGTCCATGCGCAGACGAGCGTCGGATCGAGCGCTTTCTGGGGCCAGTCCCAACCTCACCATCTGCCCAATCGCCTTGTGGAAGAAGCGTCGAGCATTGTCGAAGCATTGGATATTAGCCGCGAACACAAAGGCCTTAGAGCGCACGAACTTCTTCACCGCTTCCCAAGATACCCTCGCCTCCAAGCCCTGTATTTTGCCCTGCAAATCAGAAAGGGCCTTGTTGGCGGCTTCGTTCTGGCGAGTGCTCTCCGCTAACTGCTCACCCAGTTCCCCATTTTGAGCCCTCAGCTGGTCTCGTTCCTCCTTCATTTTCTTGTGACGCTCATCAAGGGTAAGATAGGCCTCGTCCGTCTTTCGAAGGTTCTCCCTCGCCTGGTCCAAATCACGTTGGGCTGCAGCTAGTTGAGCGTGGAGGTTGTTGTTTTCCTCTTGCAATTGAACCGGGTCAGAGACGCGCAGCAGTTTCTTGTATTTGGCCTTATGACTGGAGTATGCTTGCGCTCGACCCTGCAAGTTCTTTAGTCTTGGGATTACCTCCTGAGAAACATTAAGCGAGGGTCATAATTCGAGCGTGGAAAAAGAAAGGAAAATGTGGTAATAGGGAATACGCACGTACCGTCATAAGAACGTGGCATGCATCATCAGCAACGCGAGCGGCATCATGATTGTTCAACTTGTCATGGTCGCCGGAAAATTGGAGTTTCCCAACGATGTCGGAGACAAGGTTGACGGAGTAAGCGTTCTTTTTTAAGAGCACGGGGCCCTCAGTCCGCTGCCGCTTGTAACGGGAGTCACCCTTGCAGCCTATCTTCCAGAATTCTTCATCCTCGGAAGACGAAGTGTCACTGCCCTCGCCTCGGTGGCCCACGACCACCTCTTTCCCCTTGCCGGAAATAGGAAGGGAATCCGGCATCCTTTTCCTCTTGCCAGGACGGTCAGCCCGGAGGGTTTCGTGGATACGAACAGGCTCCCCCGAGCGATTCCGGGATCCGCTCGAACTCAGAGAGATTGGGCCCACGGGGGCCACCGGCGGAGGAGTGGCCTCGTTGGCACCCTCCAGTGTTAGATCCTCAATGGGGCCCGTGGGAGGAGCCATATTCCCCGCTCCCCCTCGAGCATTTCCTTGTCCTCGGCCCGCTGCTCGGCGGTTTACCCTCGCCCTCGGAGGGCGGTTCTGCTGCGGTTGCTGTTGTTGAGGATCGACCGCCGGGCCTTGGGCACCCAACATACGAGAAAGGGCTTCAGCATTCATGCCTCTAGAGAGAATTTGGATGCCTGCAAGTAAAAGGAGACGAGCGTCAGGAGACTGATTATCTGGATTATATAAACAAGGAAACAACGATAACGTTAAGTCAGAAAACTATTCTAAAGGTTAGAGATGTTAGTTCCTAGAATCTGACCGTCGAGGGCCATGATGTCAGTTGGGGGATTGAGTATCATATCCGGGGGGCAGGATAATCCGTAGCGGAACAATATCTTTTCATTCTTCACCAATGTCTCCGCTTTAATCCACTTCTTTTCAGCCCTCATCTCGAGGGCTAATCCCATCGCCCACTCTTCAAAATCCTTGTTCCTCATCCTCTCCCTAATCAATGGACCCTCGCCATGAATCATCCATTGACGGTGAACCCCAAAAATTCCCCCGGGAGCCCCCACGAAAAAGTATTTTTCCTTCCAATGCTCGCCATACGAGGTAGATGGGGAATCTATCATCTTGAAACCTGATTTGGCCTGGGCGTAGTAAAATCCATCTGTGGGCGACGAGCGTGGCGAGCGGGCTACTTGGATTAAGCTGTCAAAATTGATTATCGAGGGTGCTTTGCCCAGGGCCCTCATCATTATTATGAACGCGTTGATTAGGGCTATGCCGTTGGGAAGAATTTGTGAAGGGCAAAGCCCTAGATGATGGTAAATGATGACGGCATCGTGAGCGATCGGAAACCTCAGACCGCCAGCAAGAACTGCGTCCCAGTAGACCGCCATCATCCCAGGCGGTGGTCGATTGGCCCTTTCCCCCTCCTCAGGAAGTCTCATGGGGAACACAACTTCATCCCAATACGCTTTCGCCCTCAGCTCCTCCAAATCACCGAGGGTCAGGATACTCTCAATCTCATCCGGAGGCCTGTCAGTTTGATGGCGGTTGTCTTGCCTTACTCGAGTGACAGGCTCCTTGCCCCTCCTCTGACGCCTTCTGGAGGGTTCAGCCTCGAATGGACGCCCGGATGGACCCGCTTCACCCTCGGGAGCCGCCATGGCCACTGTGATCCTATGATCTTGAGGTCTCACGGCGCTATTCAGGACAGGGAATACTCTTTCCCCTTGCCTCTGCATCTCCATTACATTGTCCATCTCCTCAAAGAGGTCATCCGTCTCACCGGGAACACGCTCGTTCATCCCTTGAACAGCAGCGTTCACCTCTTCCTCCCCGGCGTCAACTGGGGCTTGGGCCACCGATATCGCCATGGGAATAACTTCACCTGGGTGCGCCCTAATTAAAGGAACAGCTACGGGAACGTCGCCGTGAGGGGAGGAACTCCCCACTGACATCTCTTCAATCTCCCGTACATAGTCATCGGCTTGATTTCCGGCCATGGTCAGTTTTCAATTTTTTTTTTGGAAACGGGATTTCTAACAGAGAGCTTAAAGGGGGATAAACTTGCAGAAACAAATTCAGTGGTGGATAGTGGGTCTTCCCTCAAGGGTTTATCTCACACAACCTAAAACTAATGTTAGTACGGGGAAAATAAGAAGAAGAATCAGGAATTTTTTACCTAAGATGTGGAGAAGAAGAAATCCGCCGGAGCAAAGGACTTTTGCTATGGATATGCTTGAAGGAAGTCTGAATGCGTGAAAAAGCTTCCAAAGCCCTGCAAACCCTTATTTATAGGGGAGATGGAGCATGGATTAGGGTTGAAAATTCAAAAATGCAATCATTTCCCGCCTGGGAAACCCCCCACTTTTGGTAACCGCCTCACGTCTCCCGGAGTCCACGCGCCCACGTCCCCACTCAGCATTAAATGTGGACTTGACAGCATTTAATGCGATGTCAGTCTGTGTCCGTTACAGAAGGCCAGCAGTCTCCTCGAGGGTAATGCCCCGTCCCTCGGGTATTTGAAATTCAGGATTCCTCCTTTATAAATTCTACAGTACGCTCGATGCGATACTACAGAATTTGGGGGGCAAAATGATGAGGCCTGAAAATCACTCTCGAATCAGAGCCGTCCACGTGGCCACACACCGCTAACTAATGCCCTGACGCTCGTCTTGGTGGGCTCATGGGCCTTCACGCCGCTCAATTGTCAGCTAACGTCATCCGTCAGTCAGCGGATGACCATTCGGACCAAGGGCCCAAACCAACGGGCTGGGCGCTCGGATAGAGGCCCTCAAGGTTATCCTTCACAGGGAAGCACCCACATGAGGGCCCCACTAGTACGCTCGGTATTTCGACGCTCAAGGGTCATATATCGCGAGGAGGCCATCTATGCGTTCTTCGAGCGTCACCAACGGTCGGGCATGTCCATGCCCCGTTTCGTTGGATCCGAACCTCGGCAGAAAGAATCTTAGGCCCATCCCCCGCGTAACCCTCGCTAACAACCTCTGACACAAAAGTACTGTGCACCGTGCACCTGACACGCCGTCACCCTTTTCAGGGATGTCATTCTCACTCCACCAAAGTCTGACGCGTGTTAGGGCAACACAGGTTTGGGACCACATGGTCAATTTACCCATCTACCCCCATCCCTAACATATAAATAGGAGAGAAGCCATGCATTCTCTCCCAAGTGATGATCTGCATAAAAACCATACACTCTGTTCTGGGCATTTTCCATTGAACTTCTCAAGCTTTTCACTCACCACAGTAACTCTACCTTAGTAGCTTGCACTCTTGGTGTTATCCTAGCTGGAAGAACCCACGCTCAAAAGGAAACCCAGATCCTGAGGCTCCCTTGCCTGTGATGGTCTTTCCCTTTTTATACAAATTCTAAAGTGTTGTTGCATTAAGAAACCCAGATTTATTGCACCATCAATAGGATTCAACTAGAAGTTTTTTTTTTTTTTTTTTTGGCAACGGGGGTTGGTTGAAGTGGTTCATAGATTCATTCTCTAAAACAATGTTTTGAGTTCGAATCTCGTTTGAGTGTGCATGTATCTAAAAAATATAAAATAGAAGCTTATTTTTAAATGCTTTTATTTTCAAATGTTTTAATTGAGTTTAATTCATCGTTTTAAAAAAAATAAATTAAAAGATTAAACGTTACATAGGCAACCTAATTTTAGGATCAAATTCAAACTCATTTATAAATTTCAATAATAGACCAAATCATTTACAATCGACCTAAAATTTAATTACGAACTTATATATAACTATTATAAATTCATCTTTAGATATAATATTTGAATATTATTTATATGGTGTACAAATATAGACACAAACGATAAGAATAAGATTTAAAAAAAAAATTAATACAAAGAGTGTCGAATATGATATTTGATACAAAAATTTAACACAAAACGATACGACAAAATGATATTTTTAAAAGTATTCGTGCATCATAAGCTCAAATTATAGGCAGAAAACATTTCTACAATATTTAAACACAAATAAAAAGCCATAAAATCACCATGAAAAGATTAACTTGAAAAAAAAATTATTGTTATTAAATATATTATTTAAATATTACGGAGAAATATTTGTTTACTCCCAATTTTCAAATTTTTTTTCGTTTGCTCCCCAAATGAGAGTTAAAATGTTTGTTTACTCCCCATTTTTTATAAAGTTAGTATAAAAACTCAACGATTTAGTTACAAAATATTACGAAAAATATACGATATTTGGGGATTTAGTTACGTGATCCTTGAGTTTTTATACCATGTTTGTGAAAAATAGGGAGTAAACGAAAAGTTTGCCTCTCATCTGGGAAGCAAAAGCAATTTTTTTTCAAAATGAAGAGTAAAAGCAAATTTGAGTCCCAATTTGGAGATTTTTTCGTACATTTCCCGTATTTATAAAATAGTACTTGTTTAATAATTTTTCTCAAAATTGATGCTTATCTCAGTCTTCTAGTATTCCTCGAATCCTCGTACCCATGCCCATTTAACAACCCCAAAAACAGAACGAAAATAAATAAAAATAATAAATAAAAGTAGAAAAATTCGTTACCCGCCCCCATTCCCCCCAACTCCACTGTGATCACTCCACTCTAGGGTTTTTTCCCCCAAAATTTCCTCACTATTTCGTGCTACCCATCGTCCCAATTCGATCAATTCACTGATACAACGCTGAATTAATGGTGGAAGGCAGTAAAGGTGGCGGTCCCGAATCGAGTTCTTGTTCGGGTGCGAAGCCCGGGCACTCATTTGAATCAGCCGGCGGACGCCTCCGCTTCACGGTGGAGCTCCGCCCCGGGGAGACGACAATCGTGTCGTGGAAGAAGCTTATGAGGGAGGCGAATTCGGGGAAATTGAACCGTTCAGGGAAGTCAGCTGCGGGGCCATCTAATGGAGGGGAAGACCCGGCGGCGGGTTCTTCGAAGCTGCCGATGGAGGGGGAGCCCGACGATACGCAATTGCAGGCGGGGTCGAACCGGTTGAGCACGGTTATTGAGAGGATCGAGAGAATGTATGCGGTGAGTTCGGTGGGATTGGAGGGTTGAATGTCGCTGGTAGATTCTGTTTGAGTTTTTGATTTGTTAATGTGGGCGTTTTGGTTTCATGCTTGTCTTTGGAATGATTCTTGCGGCATGCATTGTTCACGTAATTGGATGATCTTTTGTTGGTGCAATCAAGATGATGGTTTTGACTTTTGAATGTCATTTTCCTTGTTAAGCCAGTTGATTGGTTTTTCTAGTTCTTGGTGTAAATTTAGCGCGTTGAGTTAAGTTCTTGCCTGCCTTTGTAGTTTGTTTTTTCAGGTATGCCAGAAATTTATCACATAGAATGATGTGTTAACACGGTTTCTTAATAGTTTGATGATAATGTTGGCTTATGAATCTAAATAACTTATTCTTTGTTAACTGGTTGGATTTTGGTTTATACTTTGTGTTTGTTCTTGAAGGGTAATGGGAGTGACGATGAGGAAGATGTTGTTCTAGATAACATGCCTGATGATGATGATTATGATACAGAGGATTCCTTCATTGATGATGCTGAGTTGGTCAGTGCTGCTCTTTGGTCAAATAGCTATATTTTATCATGCAATTTGCTTTTCTTGTTCTAAACTGATAACACCAGCTGATAAATTGTTTGTTGAGGCGAGCTTAACTTATGTGCAGGATGACTATTTCAAGGTCGATAACTCAGCAATAAAACATGATGGATTTTTTGTTAACCGTGGGAAGTTGGAACGCGTGTGAGTATTTAGTTGTCTTCGATTCTCTTGGTAGATTATTGCTCTTAGTCAGTTCAGCTAACTCAATTACAACAATCTTGGCTAAGATCAGGGCAGTATGGTCCCTAAGAACCTACGTGTGCCTCTTAGTATACCACATACTGGGACCATCCCAATATTTTTGCAGGCCTTATAGACATCAGAAGTGGAAACACTTCAAATTGTGTTTCTTTTGTAGTTCTATCAAAATAAGAAGTAAATATTGCTTGAAAATATTTGTTCATTGCAGTTGGCTTATCTATACATCAGTTTCCGTTGCAAATTTAACTGGGGAAATAGATGAATATTAGAAGGCATATGGGGTTGGTGATAGCGATTATCTGAATTATTTGTGATACAAAATTGATACATCTTTTAGTAGATTGTAACAATTTGACTACTGCATACCCTTTTCCTTATATGTTTATTCTTAATTTTAACCTTCTTAAGGTATTCTGTCAGGGTTGTGCATTGAACATTAGTCCAACTTGCTCGGTTTCAACTTATGCTGACCAATATCTTTTTGTTTCAACGCTGTTATCTGTTCTTGTTTGTTGGATGATGTTGAAGTCTTACGTTCCTTTCTATGCTACCTTGACTTTTTTTTGCAGTGAGCCTACCATATCAACGAACCAGCAGCCAAAAAAGAGGAGACGTAAAGACCTCCCAAAAGGTCATGGTGGTAGTGACGATGGACATATTCCAAATAAAATTGTGAAAACTGGAAATAAAAGTATAAAAGCATCAGCATTAATTCAAACAAACTCAACTAGTCAGTCGAAGAGAGTAGCTCTTCCCAATGTACATGTTGAGAATATGCAAATTCAGGCATCTCCTCCAGATGCACCTGAAGTTTCATTGAAGAATAAAACTACAGACACCAAAACTGAATCGAGTCCATCAGGAGTGTTAAACGGTGATGCCATCAGGCAGGATTTGAATACTGACCAACAAAGACCTGGTGTTCTCTCATCTAGCAAGTCCAAAGAGAGTGAACTTCAAGATATTAAAACTCAGAGATCAAATGATAAAAGCGCACATTTAAGCAAGTCTCATTCTGGAAAGCAATTAAATAATGAGCGGTTGATTCAACAAAACGAAAAAGGTGGACTCATAGAACGATTTGACCTTAATGTTCCTGCAAGCAAGGACTCCTTGCCAACCACGGTGAGTAATTGCTTTTGTACATCCTTTTGGAAAACTTAGTCATTCTTGAAGTGATTTTGGATTATTGTGGACTCATACAGGAATACAGGCACAACCCTTGAAAATATATTAGGGCCCTGGTCAACCTCTAGCAATCTTGATGATCATGATAAATAGTAGGAACTACTGAAGATTAGTCACTTAAGTTCCTAATATCACATATAGCTTGGTGACAAACTTCATGGCTGAGTTTCAATTTCTTATAGTTTGTTAGGGAAAAAACTGGGCCAAAAAGCTTTTTTTGACAAATTTATGGTTTTTTGTCCAAATTTGATCAAATTGATGGATGATTTTACTTGTTACTTATACATTACAGAAAGTGGAAATGTGGTAAAGTGTCCATTGTATAACATTATATTGAAACGGAACAGAGAGAGATATTTTGGGAAATTTTCATACATTTTCTTCAACTGAATTACAGAGTTGCTTTCAGCTAATAAATACAGCTTGCTTTTAAGAGACGCACGTGTCAATCATCAACTAACTAAGCTGACTTATGAAGGTAGCAAAGTGTAACACGTTTCTCATTAACAAAAGCGTGAAAACTAAGCTAAAGCGTAAATAAGAAAATATCTAAGAGATATCCTAACTGCAATACATTATTTGTGGTTTGAAGAGTTTTTGGGGAATTTTTATTGTGTATTAGGATTTGGTAGATTCTAAATCTAGGGGCCAGCCCAATTTCCAAAATCCAATAATATGTAGAATTGAAATGGTTGATGATGAATTCCTTGTATTGTCTATCGATCCTTCTCTGTCATGATTTTACTCGTCATTAGCTAGTTCTTTAATTAAGTCCTAAAGATGTTGTACTCTTTTACATGCATGGTTTGGAACCTATTCTATTCTATATCTGCTGGCTTAAACATGTATCTGATTCGACCACATTTGTAACTGTTTACAGCATGTGAGCAAAACGAGAACCACTGCAATTTGTTTTGCTTTACGTTGGTGATGCTTTGTATGTATCCTATCAATTCAATTATCTTGTTCATAATAAGGTGGTTTACCATTTCATACAGACAGCTGCCAGCACTCAGAGAAAGGAAGGATCTAGTGTTAGACCAAAAATTACAATGCTTGAGAAGGCCATTAGAGACTTACAGAAGATAGTTTCCCAATGTATTTTACAACCTCTCTTCTGTTGGTTATGCTCTTTCTTATTACTGCAGTTCTCCTCGGTTATTTATTTGTGCTTGTGCATATTGGAAAAATAAAACAGCTAGACCACCTTCGACAGAAGTTCAAGATCCTGATAGCACATCGCAGGCAGTCAAAAAGAGATTGCCACCTGAAATAAAGCAGAAACTGGCAAAAGTTGCTAGATTAGCGGTACTTGATAGCTATTAAAAGTCTTATTAGGTCATCGTTGTAGTGGCAGTTAATTAAGTTCTATGTCTGAAGAAGTTACTTACATTTTTGGGTGCCTGCAGCAAGCCAGCTATGGGAAAATACCAAAGGATATCATCGATCGTCTGAAGAGCATAGTTGGGAACTTGATGCAAATTAGGACACTGAAGGTATTGTAGCAAAAGTCCCTCCCTTTCTCCCTTCCCGTTTGGTTGGGGCAACTTGGATATTCACGAATTAACCTCTACCATTGTTTGTAATCCCTTAAAGAAGTCTTATTTTCTCAGCTTTCAATTTCATAGTCTCTTAACACGTGATTATCCCCACGATTAACATTTAATGAAGTGCCCTTTTGTTTCAGAGAAATCTTAAAATCATGGCTAATTTGGGATTATCAGCTAAACAAGAGAAGGATGATCAAATACAGAAGATGAAACAAGAGCTTGCAGATATGGTCAAGCTGCGGATTCCATATATTAAATCAAAAGTACGCACCGTATTTTGGATCGATTCTGATTCAAGGAGCTGGGATTGGATTGTTGTTATCCTGTCTCAAAGAACTTGTCGCTTACCATCAAATTAAAACAAAATAAAAATTTATTTTTCTCTCTTAAGTCCGGTCTGGATGTATGGAAATGTCTCAAGCCCTTGACTGCCCCTCCTCCACCCCCTGCCCACCTCACCCCCGGCCCCTCCTCACTCGACTAAGAAAAGGAAAGAAATAATCCAACCCCTCTTGTGTCGACTGCTGAGGACTTACAGTGTATGTTTTTCAATTAATACCTTGACTTTTGACCTGCTTTGAAGGTTGCAAATTCAGCTGATTTTCAGGAAGCTAGTCCAGAAGAGAAAGAAGTCTTAAAACGTAAATACAGTATGGATGATGCATTGGAAAATAGGATTTGTGACTTGTATGACCTTTATGTTGAGGTATACATCAGATTTTCTAGTTCCCTTGAAGACCTCACCTCACCCACCCCTAAAACACACTTGAATAAAGAAGTTTTTTCTTGACCCATTTTCTTGGTTTTTATTCCAGAGACTAGAAGAAGATTCAGGACCACCAGTCAGAAGGCTTTATGAAGAGGTACTTGGAATGTGATTAATCTAAGAATATTTTATTAAAATAATCTGTCGTATCAAGTCAAGTAATCTACTTTTAGATTTTATACAGAATAAGATCATCTAAGTTTGTTAATCAAACCTTCATTGCTGGGTCTACACACATTGATTCACACTGGAATTAAAATGCAGCTCATGCCCATCGTTTATCATTCTGTTTCCATAAACGGAAGCTTTAGTGAATTGATATGTCCTTTTCCTGATTCAGCTTGCAGTATTCTGGCCTAATGGACTCATGGATACTGATGGAATTAAACGTGCTATATATAGAGCAAAAGGCCGGAGAGGCAGCCTGCGCAAGGTTTTTCAATATTTTCTTGTTTCAGCAGATGTAATTTGAAAGCTTTGTTGAATGCCATGCCTTTTCAAGCCATAACATTGTGCACCCATGCATGCATTGTGTTTAATATTTTGCATATGAAATATGAAGGCTTTAGTTTCCATGTTGTCAAATAATGATTAATCAGCTACACAATTCAAAATTATTTTCTAATGGCGCCTTCCTTTTCCACAACCATGTTTCAATATGGAAAATCATTTTTAGTTTTTCCTGTCCCGAATATTGTTCTTGATATCTCTATAAATGAGAATCTACTCGACCTTCCCGTTGTTTATTTGTCTGCTTGGTTGACTTCGATATTTATTGTCTTTTACATAGCTCCGTAGAGGTGGAAGATGTAATCATCTGTTGTCTCATTCCTCAAAACTTATAGCATTTCCTCACGCTTCAATTCTTTGCTCGTTAGGATCGAGACAAAATCAAGAAGAAAAAAGCATGGCCTCCAAAATCAGACAGCCCCAAATTGCCCTCAGATTCTCGCATACAACATCCTAACTTGACCAGCAAACCAGTCCCCAGCGCGGGTCCTCATGTGCCTGTTGCCTTGAAAAACGGACCCAACACGGACAAGGCGAAGAAGGAAAAAGTGAAAGGGCGCTCCAGCAGCAATCCCTCTGATGTTGTGATTGCATTGAATGTGTTGCCGAATAAAAAGGTAAAAAAGCAGCCGAATACAGAGGCTCCACCGGCCGAGGATCGGCCCAAACACCTTAAGAATGTGTCTGTTCCTCCTTCTAAATCAACCCTTGAGGCCGCTGCGCCTGAGCCTGAGCCACTGAGCTGACATTATAACTCTTTAGTTAGTTTTGATTCTTTTTTCCAATAGTATAAAGCTTTCTTTTCTTCTTTGAGTTAGATTTCTTTCTGTGATATAAGTTGCATTGTTTTAGGTTAGTTGGAGTTTTGAAGAGCTCCTGGCCTTCATCCACAATGGGGGGTGGGGCCTCTTCATTTTCATTTTTTATTTAAAAAAAAATAAATTCAATTTTGGTCCTGAAATTATTAAAGTTTATAATTTTGGGAAAAGAATTTTGACTAGTACTCTTCAAGAGAAGTCTAATGAGATCATGTTTTTTTTTTTTTTTTTGAAACAATTAGATCTTGGTTTGATGATGATAGTTGATTATTTTATTTTATTTTATTTTATTTTTGGTGGTTCGATAGTTTATTGTTATGAGTTGAGTTGGGTCAGACCATTTAGATGTAAAACTCTTCCTACTGATGGTTACTGCGTTCCCAGGGATTTATGTTCAAGACATCTGCTTTGATTTTTTTTTTTTTGTTTTGTTGATTCTATAGCTTATTTTCATGGGTCGAGCGGGGATGGACCATTTAGGTTGTAAAGCTCTCTCTACCCATGATAGCTGCATTTTTATGGATTTGAACTCGAGATCTTTGATTTAATGATGATAGTTGAGACTTGATATTGACAATACTAATAAATATGAATTGTTATGACATGATTGGTATGTAGAAATAGATTTTATGCAGTAATTAACTGAATTTTGGTACATAGGAATTAGGAACGAATTTGAAGTAGTAATCGACTGAATTAAAGATTCGAGTGTACATTGAAAAGAGTAACATTATTTTAGCGTTTATTATGATCGGTATGTACAAGAAATTTGAAAAGAAATGAATTAAAATTATCTTGATTTTATCATTTTTAAAAATGAAAATAAAAATAAAAATATGTTGAGTAAAAGCAAATCATGTAAAAATATAACTCACTTCAATAAAAATAACAATATCTTTTGCAATTAATTATTAGTTTTTGAAATAAACACTTGTATATATCATAAAAATTATGAATAAAATTTACAAAATTTCATCAATATTTAGTACTTTATATCATTTAATAATAAGTATTTATAAAAATATTATAACCTAAGATATATTTAATAAGTTTTGTATTTAAAATTCAATAATGAGGATTTGATATGTGGGCTTTATCATGGACATATGCCATTTAATGGGCCCGAAACAGGCCCATTACAAGTAGAAGAACATCCCAAGAATCTCTTGTACCTTGTGCTTCAACCGTTGTACATTAACAAGACATTTTTATATCCGAGAATTTCAAAAATATTCACCCTGATTCCCATTTCCCAGTTGCCAGCTTCAAAATTCCTCTTCGTCTCAGGTATGATGATTTTAGGGTTTGAAGTTCTAATTTATATGCAAAAGCATCCGTAATTTGTGTTTGTGTGTTGACAGGAATTTACAAATTTCAGCTGAACGGTTTCTATTTGCATTTTTCAGCTAATTAGTGTTCGAGTTTGTTCCAGAATTATTTAGTTGTTTAATTTGATGGATATTTTATTGATATTGGAGGCGATTTAGCTCGTTTTCTTTTTCCCTTTCTTCCTGAGAATTGGGAGTTGGATTTCTTGGAGTTGGTTCTAATTTTGGCGCAGGTAAACACCCTGTTATTTTTTATTTATGTGTCCGTTGCGGTTAATTGCTTTGTCGAATTTCTGGAAGTGAATGTGATGGTATCTTGATTTTAATCGTGTTTTGGTGACTGTAATGGTTCGAGTTAATGTTCTGCCTTTTGTAATTACTATGGAATTTTGTTTCCTGATGATTTTGTGGAGTAAATATAATGCCTTGGATGTAGCTACTTGGGTGCTGACAGCTATGTGAATGTGTATTACGACAATGCTTTGGTGTGTTTTAGTTTGAATGCCATTTATGGTAGAAGATTGGAAGGTATTACTCAACGGAGTTTTTGAGTAACTTATGTCTGAAAATTTTGAATATAGGTCTTTTAAATTCTTAGTTGGTACTGTTTGTTCATGTATGTTGAAGTTTAGATCAATAAGTCTGAGGTTGAGGAATGAATTCAAGCTTGGAATGATTTCAGATCCTCAAATTATGAAACCATAAGCTGGGAATGTTTAGTTGGTCCTCATTGGAGAAACAAAGGTAAAGTGCCCGATGAAATATGTGTTTTCTCACAAATAGATTACGTCTCAGAATTAATATTTCTAACTAATAATCTCAAATATCCTATAAAATCCAATAATCTTATTACATTAAGCTCAAATTCTCAAATCTTCAACAAAATCCATTTACTTAATACAACAAGAAGTAACTAGGCAAGAAGGTTATTTTGGGTTCACCCAGTGTTAGCTTGTACTACACTCTGTCCGTTTAATGTTAGGAATGAATCATGACGCATGATTGTTCTGTATAAATAAAATCAAGACAAAAGTACGTGTAGGCCTCACGCTATTGTTTGTGTTTCATGTGATTTGTGGGTTTTTGTTCAGTGCGTTCCTATGCTGATACTGGAATTTTATTCGTTTTTTAAGCTTATGGCTGACCATTCTGATGAGCCTCCTCCTCCGGGAACCCATTCTTTGCGGAGTTCGCAACCAGTCTCATCTACTCACGAGACATTCTCCATGCCAGTTGCTGATTATAGAAGCACCCTTTTCCCTCTTCCCCATTCAAATGCAACCGCTTCTTCTTCCTTGGAAATTTCTACTCGTGAGAGCTCCAATGGTTCCCATGTGCAGTTTCAAACAAATAATGATATTGAAGCTGCGGCGCAAAATGCTGTTCTGCACGAGCAAGTATTGCAGTTTGAATTATGCTTCGATATTTAGAGTTTATGCCTCACTGGTTATCCATCATATGACTTGTCTAATACCATTTCAGGAAATTGCCACACAAATGGTTATACAAAGTCGGAGGTTTGTCCTGAAAATTTCCAAAAAATAAAAACCCATTCTAATACTAGTATTTTATGTGGATTTTAACCTGTGTCTTCATACTGATGATCAGAGAATCAAACACTGTAACTGGAAATTCTGAAGATAGTAGAGACATTTTGTCTGGCCGCCACGATCCAAATGCACTAAAGGTGTTTCAGTCTCACCATCTTTTAAACTCTTTTTGTATTCTTTCTTGTGTGTTATGTTTCAATTTCAAAAACATTTACTAGACCATATTATGTTGCTTAATGTTTTCCAATTCAACAGGAGCATCTTCTGAAAATGACCACACAACATCGAACCGAAGTGGCTTTAAAACGTGGCAAGCCCACCTCTGTGGAGGAAGGTTGGACGACTATACTAAACCATTTACCATCTTTTGATCTGTCATCTTTTTTCAGTCTAGAAGTTTAAAGACCCTGTATCAGATTTGGGGACCTTTTTATCCTATTAAAACTATTGACATGGCCTAGTTTGCGTCTGCATTGGCATTTGATATCCCAGTTAATTTTCTAAATAAACTCATAAGGACATATACTCCTTTGTAGTATATTGGGTTTTACAACAGTTGCCTTTTTGGGATGTGAAGTAGGACAGATCTGTGTGGTTTATTGATAATTTTATATTTTCCTAGTGACTGGAGATAATCAAGACGATACATTCTGCACTTATGATGAATAAATACTCGTAATACATTTTTGATGGTACTACTGCATTCTTAGATGGGTTCTGTCGGATAACTCTTGAGTGATTAATCTGCTAAAAAGGCATGCGAATTCTTTCACAACTTATTAAGGTTTTAGGTATTTCCCGCATATATTGACACTAAGTCTTCTCTGAGTTCCAAAGTAGCCACTGAGTTTGGCAGAGAACAAATAGAAGGTCCAAACCTGATTTAGTTCTGGTGCCCTGCATAGTTATATAACCAGTTGTATGAGTAACCACTCATATGATGATGTTCAATATTTAACCATCTTTTATCCCCCATTTTCTCTGCTAGGCAATTTGGAAATTGGAAATGGATATGGTGTGCCTGGCGGTGGTGCTTATTCTTCACTTCACCATAAACAAACCATTGGTAAGAAACTAAAAATATTTTCCTTCTTTGGATTATTCAAATAGTATTGTTTGACACAACTTTTCCGAATCTTCAGAGGGGAAGGACCTTGATAGCCAGAAAAGAAGCCAAAATAACGATGAGGTTAATGGTGAGTCCGGACAGCAAACAATGGGTAAAGACTTACCCGAATATCTCAAGCAAAAGTTGAAAGCAAGAGGTATTCTGAAAGAGGGTCAAAGTGAAGAGAGGTCTTCGGTGCCAGAAAATGTGAGCTGGTTGTTTTGTCGTTGTTTTTGTTTAATCTTTCTCACAATAAGCTTTTGTATATGAATCTTGATTTGCAAATTAAATCCCGGTTGTTAGCCTCTTTCTTATATTGTGATGATCAGTGCTAGTTTCTGTTTAAGCTAATCTGTAACTAACTCAAGTTTCTCATGTAATTTGGTCCAACATGATATATTCTTTTAACTGTACTTTCTGCTGGATCTATACCTTTTTTTTTTCCCTGAATGATATATTGTCAATGATATCTAACTTGTATTGGGATTTTGGATTTTAGAGACCGGAGGCTCAGTCACCTCAGCTCATGGCATGCGGGGATCTTCCCCCAGGATGGGTGAGTACCTGTGGTATTCTTGTGAAACATATATCAAGGAGTTTAATGAATGTAATTTACCTTGTATATCATCCTGTAATTTCATCACTCATCCCTTTTGCCCCCACCAAATGATCTGCAGATTGAAACAAGGGACCCTGAATATGGTGCTGTATTTTATTATAATGCGAGTTTAGGGATAAGCCAGTGGGAGAAACCTACAGATATGGGCCATATGGCTCCGCATCCCGTTTCTGCTACAGCACCCTTTTCAGAAGATTGGGTAGAGGCATTTGATGAAACTTCAGGTATAGTTTCATTTTCTACTAATCAAATGTCTATATATTTGCAAAGATTATAAGAGTTTTAGATGCTGTTGTGATACTTAAATTTTGATTAAAAATATTATATTATTGGAAGTTACCTGAATTGGATATGTTTTTTGATATTATCATTCCCCTTCGCGTCAAATATCAACACTTGCCACTTGCAACTTCTGTTTCAGAATTGGCTAGTGCTTGTTTTTGTTTCTTAGCCATTAGTTTCTGTAAAAGTTGGTTTTCTTCTGTCAACGTAACTTAACAGTCCCTTTCTCCTTCATTCAGTAGTTTTTTATTCAAACTGCAGGTATAAATGTGTGAATGCTTGTTCACCTCTTCCAATATTAATTCATTCTCTTTCAACATATTTCCACTTTATCGTTGTGTGTCCTCCAATATAATATGTGGGCAGGAGAGAATGTAACCTCCTGACTATAGACTCATTGGGAGAAAACAAATTCTTCTATTATGCATATATATATTTAATATTTCTCAACAATGTCCATTTCAGGTCAAAAATATTATTACAACAGGAAGACCAATCTATCACAGTGGGGGCATCCAAGTGCACAAGAAGTCAACCCACAGCATTATGACAGAACGGTTGCGCCCCATGCAACGGGTGGGAATTTGGAATATCAAGTGTCCATTTTTCCTAAATGCATGGGATGTGGCGGCTGGGGATTGGGTCTTGTACAGTCTGGGGGCTATTGCAATCACTGCACTCGGTATGTTTCTCTCTTTTCTATACATTTGCAGTATTTTCTATTGAAACTTTATTTGGTATAAGATGTCTAATGTTATTCAATGCAGACTTCACAATCTTCCACAAAGCCAGTACTTATCAGCCTCTGCTGAAAGCTATAACCGTGCCACTGATGCTGCTGGAAATCATGGAGACTCAGAGAAAATATCTTCCAAACCCAGGTGATGTATGGAATAAGGCAATAAAATAAATTGTAGCTACTTAACTCTAAAAGCGTCGTCAAGGGGAACAAGTGATGATGAAAACTGAGTTTTTCTTTTCTTTTTGTATATCTCAATATAAAATCGGTCCCAACTATTCTGATAAAGAGGTTCATAATTTGGTTTACCATGGTGCACAGGTCTAATGTGAAACCCCCTCTTGGGAAAGGCTATAAAAAGGACAGTAAGAAGCGTGCATATGGTGAAGATGATGAACTGGACCCCATGGATCCAAGTTCCTACTCTGATGCTCCTCGTGGTGGTTGGTATGTCTCATACTCTTGCTAGTTGATAGAAAATTCAAGCTTGAAAAGGTTTCAATAAGATTAGTAGATCTGCAAGTGCCTAGATCCTGACAAGTTAATGAATCACTGCTTATTTACAGGGTTGTGGGCCTTAAAGGAGTACAACCAAGAGCTGCTGATACCACTGCCACGGTATGATATCACCGTTATTTTGCCCGAAGAATTTCCTTTAGAGGAATTCAAGGCCAGATATAAATATTAAAAATAAATGGGGAAGAAGTTAAAAAAGGATGAAGGGAACGTTTGAAATCTTAAAAAACGTGATCTGCTTTCAGATTAAGAAAATAAAAAAATGAGGCAATTCGTTCTGCTACTACTTCTAATAAACTAGAAACTAGAAGCTAGAAGAATTCGTTTCATTTTGCTGTTACTACATCATAAAATATACTGAAACAAGCTAGAAGCTAGATGAGTCCCACGCCGTGCTTTTTTCTGTTTCTAGCTTCCTTTTTCTATTATTTAAAAGTACTTTTTTCTCCAAGATCTCCTATCTTTCATTGCTCCAATTTTTTCCAACTTCAACTTCTTCAAGGACAATGTATTTTTTGACAAGCTGTTTCGGCATATCCTTTAGATCAGTTTCATCCCATCATTCATTTTGCAGCATTCTTTTTGTTTTAACACAGTTTAATGCTTGGAAACTTCAAAATTGCAGGGCCCTCTTTTCCAGCAGCGGCCTTATCCATCACCAGGTGCAGTTCTACGGAAAAATGCTGAAGTTGCTTCACAAAGGAAAAAGCCGGGTTCGAACTACGCACCCATATCCAAGAGAGGAGATGGAAGTGATGGTCTCGGGGATGCTGATTGAGTGATGCAACACATCAGTATATCAACTTAATTGCAGAAAATCTTCAATTGATTATATGGAGTAAATCTTGAACGGGAAACAGAGTGATGTGAATGATGCAGGCCATCGTCATGAACCGCCGGTGTTTGTTCAAGTTGAAGAAGTAACTCATTTGGGGTGGGTGGGGGTGTATGCAGAAATAATGCCTTGTGATGGAATGTGAATGCTTCAATTTTGAGGATATACTGTACCATTCTCTGTGTGTGTTTTCACTTATAAGCATAATACTGTGTTTTTTTGAAACTTTTCACTTATATGTTGGTCGAGAAATGCTTATTGAACTATTTACATTAGTTGCAACAGTTGATACATTGTGAGAAACATTAATGTGTATATTTAATTTAGTTTAATCTTTTAACTCCCTTTACATATGCACTGTGTTTCTTTTCTTAAATTATTTCATTTTATCTTATGGTGTGAATGTTTATATATATATATATATCATTTTAGCTTGCAATTAATAAATATGTAGATAAGTAATTTTCACCCAAAAAAGAAAAATGTAGATATCAATTGAACTATAGGGTTTATTTGTATTATTTCATTCAAATATCACATCACATAGTATTAACAGTAAAGATATTACATATGACACCCAACACATTACCAAGGGCAAACCACAACAATGAAAATCGACAAACCACAACAATGAAAATCAACTTCAAAACAAAAGGGAAAAATAGGTATATCAAATCTATTTTTAAATTACGTCTTAGAATTAATGGACAACATTCGTTAAAAGCAATTTTAAAATATAACAGCATATATGTATTTCCGTTCAGGACTTTCTTTTCTGCAAACTTGTCACTTTGTAAGAAACAAAGTTCTAATCTTTTCCAGTTTTGCCATAGCTTCACTTATGCTGATCCTCTCCGAAGGCGAAAAGGCTAAACACTCGATTGCGACATGCAGAATAGATGACAAACATAGCTCTTTAGCTGAGAACCTGTCTTCCTCTCTTACCAACAAATTGCTGTCCACAACTCGAGTTACATTGTTTTCTTGCAATGAAAGGCTAACATAGCTCATGAGGCTCATGTCCTCCCCAAACATGTCGTCGGTCGGCTTCTTTCGGGTGAAAGTCTCGAGCAGCATCACACCGAAACTGTATACGTCGGAACTGGTTGACACAATGCCTTCAGCTCCATATTCTGTTACCACAAATTAAACAAAGACTTAAGCACATCATGAGCTGCAAAAGCCAGAAACTAAGGGGGAGTTTGAAAGGGCTTCAAAATCTATTTAGATGCAACATTTGAGAGATCATTTCTGAACAACATTTAGTTCTTTGAAGTTGAAAATGCTTGCAACTAAAACTTGAAAAATACTGCTAACAGTTCATAAGGGAAAACTGGAAGTTTTGAAACTGAATAGACAAATGATTTCTATCTGTGATTGAAATCAGTGAAATCGAAATGCTGTTTTGAGATGTAACGGATTACATCATTACCCGGTGCCATGTAACCGATTGTTGCCAAGGTTCGTGTTTGCACCGTCAAGTCACCTTCGCCGAACAGTTTAGCCATACCAAAATCGCCAACATGTGCGGTCATATCTTCATCCAGCAGCACGTTACTAGGCTTCAAGTCGCAATGAACAATAGGAAACGTGTATTCCGTATGAAGATATTCCAAGGCCAACGCGATGTCTATCATAACATTTAATCTCTGCAACAAATCCAAGAAAAGATTATGCGAATATAGCCACTTCTCCAAGCTCCCATTAGGCATGTACTCCAAAACCAAAGCCTTGAAAGCTAGATTACTACAACATCCAAGTATCTTGATCAAGTTCCTATGCCTTATTGCTCCTAGTACTCGTGTTTCTCTCTCAAAGCTGTGGTTTACATTTTCTGATTGTAGATTGAAAACTTTTACTGCAACCGTTAGCCCATCGGACAATGTTCCAACGAATACTGAACCGAAGCTCCCACTTCCAACAATGTTGCTCTCGCTGAATCCATTTGTCGCTCGTTGAAGTTCAAAGTAAGAACTTTCTCTCCAAGGATGTGATGACATTTGGCTTGTGGGTCCCTCTGCGTTGCTCGTTTTTCTTCTTCTCACTAGAAGAATCAGGAAAACAGCAAACAAGGCTGCTACAACAACACAAATAGGTGGTATAATGCACCCCTCAACAGTTTTGAAAATACTTGTTTTGGTATGGTTTTTAACACAAGGTAGAACTTGGAGACGGGCCGGACCACATAGACGGGAGTTGTTTGAAAATGACTGAGCTGTAAAATTTGAAAAATTACCTCCCGTAGGAATCGGACCTTCAAGTTGGTTGTAAGAAACATTAAAGTACTTAAGATCAGAGAGTCCCTCCAAAGACTTTGGGATAATTCCTGAAAAATTATTAAAGGAAAGATCCAACAATTCTAAACCTCTTAAATTCCCGAGGGACGTTGGAATTGACCCTTGAAATTTATTGTGTGCCAAATATAGCGAAACCAATGAATTTGCCTTGTCGATAGAACTCGGGACATTCCCTGTGAACTGATTCCAAGATAAGTCCATTTGTCCTATAGCCCTAAAGTTTCCAATCTCAAATGAGAGAGAGCCGTTTAACCTGTTTGAGGACAAGTTTAAGAACAGGAGATCACTAAGGCTGTACAAACTGGAGGGTACATTAGATTCCAACTTGTTGTGATCTAAGTACAGTTCTCTCAAGGATTTGAGTTCACCAATGCATTCAGGAATCACGCCAGACAACTCGTTGCTCCCCGCATAGATGAACCCCAAATCGTTTAACTGGCAAATTTCAATAGGAATGCCTCCTTCGAGCTTGTTGTTAGTAAGATATACACGGCCGAGTTTTCTTAAATTTCCCAGTGTTGGTGGAATTACACCTGTTAACTCATTGTTGTCCAGGGCTAAATCTCGCAAGTTGGTCATGTTGCCAATCTCAGAAGGGATAGGACCTTTAATTCCACAAGAAGACGCCCGATCAATGCGAGAAATCTAAATTACAACATGTAAACTGGAAAATCTATGCTGAGAAGATGTAAATGCGAGAGATTGCAAAATTCAGATGGAATTCCACCTAAAACACGAAAGTAGTTTTTTTTTTTTTTTTTTTTTTTTTTTTTGTGTTGTGCCTCAAGATAAACGTTTAATGTAAGTGTTTTTGCCATTTTTTATTTTTATTTTTATTTTTATTTTTTGGTTTTCTTAATTCGATGGCTATTGAAGAATTTTGTAATTAGTTATAGTTGTTAGTACAGCTGTATAAGCATGTAGCTGAAAACAAGTTGTTAGGAGTTAGTTGGACACGTGTACTTAGGTTGCACGTGGAAATAAGTCTCTGGAATTTTATATTTATCAGCTTTGGGGAAAAACAAAAACTTGCACAGATTTCATAATTTTCCAAGTGAACACAATTTTCTCTCCAAAATCCTTTCGTTTTTGTTTTTTTTTTTTGGTTTGGAAATCCTTTCGTTTTTGGCTTATAACAAAGAATGTCTGCAATGTCTATGCAATTTGGTATTAATTTTCAGTCTAATTTTATATTTTTAAGATAAAAATAACTCTTCTGTATTAATTACATTTTAAATGAGCATAGATTTTTTGGTATTGACAACATATTTGTTTTATTTAAAAGATTATCTTTCATTTCTTTTTTTATTTAGTGCAATTATTCAATTTTTATTATTAAAATTTTCTATTTCAAGTAAGATTGAGAAGGAAAAAAAAACCACATTTATTTTATTATTATTGTTAAAACTATATATTTGAAATTAAATTGAGAGAAAAAAAATATAATTTTATTATTGATATCAGAGAAGATGGTATCGTCGGTCACTACTAACTAAAAATAATAGAAAAAGAAAAAATAAAGTAAAAGTAAGAGGAAAAAAAGAAAAAAAATAAAGAAATAAATATTTGTACTAATTGATAAAAGGGAAAAAAAATGAAATTGAAAATGAAAAAAATTGCAAAAAAAAATTTTGACCTAAAAAAAGAAAAAATTATTTATATTAAAATAATAAGATATTTAAATACTTTTATACCTAAATATGAATTACATTTTTAATTTTGAAAAGTGAAGTTCACATGTCATTAGTAAGAAAAACTTAATTAAAATTAAAATGAGAAGGAATTTAATTAAAATGAAATTAATACTAGTTGGTATGTAAATATTTTATAAATCACAAAGGGATAAATTAAATTTTACTCAAGAAAAAAAATGTCTTCAACATTAGCTTATGAATTTAATAATTTTAGCAAGTTTTATTTGGAAAAAATGCATTTTACCTCCCGTAATAATAGAAATTAGCAAAGGGTCCTTTATAGGAAAAGGAAAAAAAAAAAAAAAAAAAAAGAAGAAGCGGAAAAGCGCAATTTTGATATCACATGGTATTTTAGTTTTTTGGACGAAATTTTCACATGCACCATTTATACGTCACATTAATTTTCTTTTAAGCATTTTTTCACAACTATAATCATATGTGGCGGTTTTTTACTGTTAGGAGAGATAAGAACAATTGATTTTTTCACCACATACGATTATAACTATTAAAAAACTGCTTAAATGACAATTAGTTGGATCCACTAATGGTGCATGTGAGGGACACGTGAGAATTCCATCCAAAAATAACATCGGGATCAATATTGCACAATTTTCAAAAATTTTATTGCTAAAATTGGATAAGTGAAAATAATGGTAAATGCACACACTTTACATCTTAAGATACCAGAATTGCATTTCCCTTAAAAAAAAAAATTGATACTTTCCACCTCCCAGTTCAAAAAAAGACATCTTCATTGACACAAGGGAGTATATAATGAAACATGTAAGCAAAATTAGAAGAAGAGATTAAAAAAAAAATAAAAAAATTATCATCCGAATTATAATTGTTTTTTCAAATCGCAACTTGCAAACTGTTATCTGACGTCTGCATTGTAACATATCTACATCTAAACTCATTTTAATAGTTTTGGCTAAAAAACAACACATTTGTACATACTAACAACCATATCAAACAATATTACAGGGTCGACGTGGTACTTATATTAATTCATGTTCGCATTGTTCAAGCAAATTGCACGAGTCAACTTATGCAGTTTAACGTCATTTCCATAAATATAGCTCGTCTCCCGTTTTATTGATTAAAGAAGATGAAATGTTTCATTTTCTTCTTAGATAATGACTCCATTAATTAAAAACAGAGAGGAAATAAATATTTTTGACATTACTGTTGGCACTATGAGATTAAGCAGTAGGCCAGCAGCCTTTGTAATTTTCACTATCCAATAGGCCTCAAGGAAGCTTCTACGTCCACTTTCAAATTTCTGCTCAAGTTATAAGAATTAGTGTACATACCATGGAGGTTGTTCTCCCCTAAATACAAGCTTTGAAGCTTTGTCAACGAGCCAATGGAAGTTGGGATGCTCCCATTGAAATGATTAACCGCCAACGTCAGCAGCTCCAACTTGCTGCATTTGTAAATATTGAATGGAATTTGGCCACTAAGTTGATTACCAGAGAGATAAAGCCTGCGAAGCTGTGCATTATTATTGCACATATCATCTGGCAGCACACCTAACGGAGAACTATTCGTGAGATCAATGCATTTCATGTAAGAGCCTGTAATAAAACTATACTTCCTAGTCCAATATTTCTATTGTTGAAGGGAGAGATGACCTGAGAACTGATTGTTTGAAAGGTCCAAGATTTCCATTGTTGATATGTTGAAGATGGAGAGTGGTAATTCACCTGCCAAATCCGTTGTGTATGCAATGATACAAGAAAACATGGAGGGGCATGGTAAAATTTGTCATTCAAAGATAATTTAATTGCTTGAGGCTGTGGACATACCTGTGAAACTATTGTTGTAGAAATATATAGCTCGAAGAGAAGACATGTTGAAGATAAACGTTGGAATTTTCCCAGTTAGAGAGGTGCCTAGTACACTGAGAATCTGTAGACGTGAAAGATTGCCAAGTTCCAATGGAATTCCGCCTAAATATGCAATCGAAAACATGAAAATTTTTCATTTTGTGTCGCGCCTCAAGATAAAAGTATTACTCATCAAAGTTAAAGTACCGATTTTTAAAAATGAAGTATAAAGAGGAAAATGAAATAAGTAAGAGTATGGGGAGTGAAGTTAAATTATAAAGTTGAATTGCGGAGTTAGTATAAATGGGGAGTTGCATGAAATTTTTTTTTTCATAGGATGGAGAGTTATGAATTATTGCCTCTAAGAGAGTTATGAGTTGCATGGATTTTGAATTAATCTCTTGAACTCTAAAATTATTACTTTTTATTTTTTTAATCAATCCCTCAACGTGTTATTGTATATTTGCTTTTTAACTTTTTCTTTTTTTCTCACCATATTTCATTTTTTTATTATATATTTTTATACTTTTTCCATATATTCTGATTTTTATTTTGTATTACCCTTTACATGTTTAATTATACTAAAAATAACTATCTAATAAATATTAACATAAAAATTTTAATTTAATACACATTTAAATAATAATATTTCATTATTTGTGCCCTCATAGACTAGACCGTGCGTGGATTACTAGTATATGTATCAACTAATAAAATAAAATAAAACCTAAATCTAAATATAAAATAAAATCAAATTCAAAAAATAAAATAAAATCAAAATCCCCACCGTCGGTTCCCCCACCATAGCAACCATTCACCTCCCACACACACACTCACAATTGCCGCCGGCGGCGGCGGTTGAACCCAATCTCCAGCCATCTGTTACTTTTGGATATTGCTGAGAACAGACTACAGAGGAAAAGGGAAGCCGGTGGAAATGTTATGTTTTTTAGTAAGCAGAGTTGAGTAAACGGCGTCGTTTGGGAAAGCGCGGATCTATTAATAAAAGCGTGAATGGAATATTTTTGTCTTCTTAGCAATTTTGATTAATATTGCAATTAGCCAGTAAACTTCCTTTCTATTGGTTATTATGGGCAGAGACACATATATATTTGTATGGCTGTACGTTGGGTTGTTTTTCACCTTAATCTTCTCTCTCTCTCTCTCTCTCTCATATCTGTTATTCCTTTAATTTCTGCTTCTGTCAGCTTTATTGCATACATACTCTCACGCACTCACTGTGTTGTGATTTGGTTGGTGATGAGTCTTTTTGTTGCACCATCTTCTTCGCTTCCACCCCCAATCCCAAAAGCAAAAGAATTGAGAAGGAGTCTGTGAAGGTGGGGAGAAAAGAAATCAAAAAACCAAAAAAATACAGGAGGAGAAAAGAAGAAGAAAATGTAGGGGATGGTGGGGAGTCTGTGATTTGGTGGTGGCGCCGGATCTGCGGATTTTTAATATATTTGTTGATCTGCGGATCAGCGGTGGCAGCGGATCCCCAAAAAAAAAAAAAAGAACCCAAATTTGGCCCTAAAACGCCATGGGGGCAGGGGGTTGGGGTGGCGGCGGCGGCTGCTTTGTACGGTGGTGGTGCTGGCTATTTTGTGTGGTTGGTGGCGGCTCCGATTTTGTGCAGTGGTGGTGCCGGTGATTTTGTGTGGTGGGGTTGGGGTGGTAGCGGCGACAATCTTGTTGTGCGTGAGTTTTTTCTTGTTCTGCGTTTTTTCCTTTTATTTTTTTCATTTTCTTATGTATTTTATTGAATATATATCATTTTTTAATTTGATATATGTATGTATTTTTCTTTTTAAATTTTTTCAATTGATAAGTCAACCATCTATGCTTACGTTTAAAAAAAAAAAAAAAACCATCTATGCTTACGCCATGTAAGTTTTATAAATAAGTCAGCAAAATACAATTTCAAAATCAGCTCGTATTGAAATTTGAAGCCACGAGGCAAATTAGGACTTTTGTTAATTTTGGGCTAAAATTGAATAATAATTAGAAAAAATTTTAAATTAGAGAACGATAATTAAAAAAAAAATAATATTTAATTAAAGGATAAGATTAAAAACATAATATAAAAAAGAATAAATTTCGGAAATGTGTATGATCTTTACAATTTTACCTATATAAGTGCAGCATAGAAAACTCTCGGTGCGTATTCGAGAGTGACGTGAACAAATTTGAGAATTTATGTATTTTTTTTTGTTAAAATGGAACGAAAATTGAGTAAAATAAAAAAAAAAAACAAAACAAAACAAAAACGGCATCTTAATTTAAACATTTTAGATATCCGTGTTGAATTTAAACATTTTCTCTCAAGAGAGGAAAGAAATATTTTTCTGACCAAAAAAAAAAAAAGGAAAGAAATATTTTGGAAATTTCAAATTAATTGTTGGCACCATAAGATTAAGCAGCAGCGCTTGTAAGTTTCACTATCCAATAGACCTCAAGTGCTCAACTAAGCTCCTTCGTCGACTTTCAAATTTGTGCTCAAGTTATAAGTAGCAGTATACATACCATGGAGGTTGTTGTCCCCTAAATACAAGCTTTGAAGCTTTGTCAACGAGCCAATGGAAGTTGGGATGCTCCCATTGAAATGATTAATCGACAACGACAACGCCTCCAACTTGCTGCATTTGTAAATATTGAATGGAATTTGGCCACTAAGTTGATTACCAGAGAGATAAAGCTCGCGAAGCTGCGCAATATGGTTGCACATATCATCTGGCAGCACACCTAATAGAGAACTATTCGTGAGATCAATGCATTTCATGTAAGAACCTGTAGTAAAACTATACTTCCAAGTCCAATATTTTTATTGTTGAAGGAAGAGATGACCTGAGAACTGATTGTTTGAAAGGTCCAAGATTTCCATTGTTGATATGTTGAAGATGGAGAGTGGTAATTCACCTGCCAAATCCGTTGTGTATGCAATGATACAAGAAAACATGGAGGGGCAAGGTAAAATTTGTCATTCAAAGATAATTTAATCGCCTAGAGGCTGTGGACATACCTGTGAAACTATTGTTGTAGAAATATATAGCTCGAAGAGAAGACATGTTGAAGATAAAAGTTGGAATTTTACCTGTTAGAGAGGTGTCTTGTACACTGAGAATCTGTAGACGTGAAAGATTGCCAAATTCCAATGGAATTCCGCCTAAATATGCAGTCGAAAACATAAAAATTTTTCATTTTGTGTCGTGCCTCAAAATAAAAGTATTACTCGTCAAAGTTAAAGTATCGATTTTTAAAAATAAAGTATAAAAAGGAAAACGAAATAAGTAAGAGTATGGGGAGTGAAGTCAAATTATAAAGTTGAATTGGGGAGTTAGTATAAACGGGGAGTTGCATGGAATTTTTTTTTCATAGGATGGAGAGTTATGAATTATTGCCCCTAGAGTAACATTTTTGATCTCTTAAACTCTAAAATTATTACTTTTTATTTTTTTAATCACTCCCTCAACATGTTATTGTATATTTGTCTTTTAACTTTTTCTTTTTTTTCTCACCATATTTCATTTTTTTATTATATATTTTTATACTTTTTTCCATATATTCTGATTTTTATTTTGTATTACCCTTTACATATTTAATTATATTAAAAATAACGATACAATAAATATTAACATAAAAATTTTAATTTAATACACATTTAAATAATAATATTTCATTATTTGTACCCTCATAGACTAGACCGTGCGTGGATTACTAGTATATTTTATCAACTAATAAAACAAAATAAAACCTAAATCTAAATATAAAATAAAATCAAATTCAAAAAATAAAATAAAATCAAAATCCCCACCGTCGGTTCCCCCCACCATAGCAACCGTTCACCTCCCTGCACACACACTCACAATTGCCGCCGGCGGCGGCGATTGAACCCAATCTCTTGCCATTTGTTACTTTTGGATATTGCTGAGAACAGAGGAAAAGGGAAGCCGGCGGAAATGTTATGTTTTTTCGGAAGCAGAATTGAGTAAACGGCGTCGTTTGGGAAAGCGCGGATCTGTTAATAAAAGCGTGAATGGAACATTTTTGTCTCCTTAGCAATTTTGATTAATATTGCAATTAGCCAGTAAACTTCCTTTCTATTGGTTATTATGGGCAGAGACACATATATATTTGTATGGCTGTTTTTCACCTTAATCTTCTCTCTCTCTCTCTCTCTCTCTCATATCTGTTTTTCCTTTAATTTCTGCTTCTGTCAGCTTTATTGCACTCATTGTGTTGTGATTTGGTTGGTGAGTGAGTCTTTTTGTTACACCATCTTCTTCACTTCCACCCCACCACCCCACCCCACCCCCTAATCCCAAAGGCCAAAAGCAAAGGAATTCAGATGGAGTCTGTGAAGGTGGGGAGAAAAGAAATCAAAAAACCAAAAAAATACCGAAGAAAAAGTAGGGAATGGTGGCGAGTCTATGATTTGGTGGTGGCGCCGGATCTGCGGATTTTGTGTATATTTGTTGATCTGCGGATCGGCGGTGGCAGTAGATCCGGGGAAAAAAAAGGATCCCAAATTTGGCCCTAAAACGCCATGGGGGCGGCGGCGGTTGGGGTGGTGGCGGCGGTTTTGTACGGTGATGGTGCCGGCTATTTTGTATGGTTGGTGGCGACGGCGATTTTGTGTGGTGGGGTTGGGGTGGTAGCGGCGGCAATCTCATTGTGCGCGAGTTGTTTCTTGTTCTGATCTTGTTCGGTGTTTTTTTCCTTTTATTTTTTTTAATTTTTTATGTATTTTATTGAATATATATATCATTTTTTAATTTGACATATATAATGTATTTTTCTTTTTATTTTTTTTAATTGAAATGTCAGCCATCTACGTGTACGCCATGTAAGTTTTATAAATAAGTCAGCAAAAAAAAAATTTCAAATTCGGCCGGAATTGAAGCCACAAGGAAAATATTAGGACTTTAGTTAATTTCGAGCTAAATCGATCAATAATTATAAAAAAATTTAAATTGAAGGATAAGATTAAAAACATAATATAAAAAAGAATAAAGTTTGGAAATCTGTATGATTTTTACAATTTTACCTATATAAATGCAGCATGGAAAACCATCTGTACCTATTCGAGAGTGACATGAACAAATTTGAAAATTTACTTATTTTTTGATAAAATGGAACGAAAATTGATTAAAATTGAAAAAAAAACAAAACAAAACAAAAATGGCATCTTAATTTAAACATTTTCGACATTTGTGTTGAATTTAAACATTTTCTCTCTATAGAGGAAAGATTAATTTGCTTAATCTTATGGTGCCACCAACTAATTTCCAAAATGTTTTGTGAATATTTTGGAAAGATTAATTTGCTTGAAAGTAATATATATTATGAATATGTTTTATGTGAACATATTTTTTAAGAATTTTAAATTAATTAAAAAAAATTTTAATTCTTAATTTAGACTAACTACCAAATTAATTAAATTTCTAATTTTGTTAAATTTAAAATAAAAATAAAACTCTCCAACTAATTCACCACCGCTGCCGCTGCCGCCGCCACCACCGCGACTGTTCCTACCGCCACCCCCAACCTTGCTTCCTCCGAAATTTGGCCATCACCATCATAGCCTCCACCAAAGTTCCAGATCCCCCACCCGTTCGCGTCACTGTTCCTACTGCCGCCACCACCACCATCACCAAAATTTCGCCACCAACACAATGCAGATCTGCCGTCCAACGCACCCACTCGTTTACCACAACCGATTCGCTACTTCTACCGCCACCAGCGTCCCCCACAATCTCGCCTCCAACATCACGCTCAACATCCTTCCTCTACCTGCAAAATTCTTGGCTGATGTGTGCATGATTACTGTGCGGGATTTCAAATCGGATATGTGGTGGTCTGATTTTGGCAGTGGTGATGCGATTTGAGCTGAGCTGGTGGTGGAGGTGGCGGGTCTGCAAAAGATCTGGTGATGGTAGAGTGGTGGTAGCAAATATTGTGGTGATAGCGGTAGTGGCAGAACAATCGGTGGTGGCGGTGGCTGAGCAAATCTGTGGTGGTAGGGTTAGATAAATGAGAAGGACGGCAGAGGTGGCTTTGGCAGCAAGGGCGGCGGCAGGTTGGGGGTGGCCGACTGGCCGTAAGGAATTGTTAGGGGTGGGGGAAGGGTGTTTATGTTTTTAAGTTTTATTTTTGTTTTTTAAGTTTTATTTTTATTTTTTATTTGTACTAGAAATTTAAATAATTTGCTTTTTTTGCTAAATTAGAAATTTTATTATTTTGTTAGTTAGTCTAAATTAGTTTTTGTTAATTAATTTAAAAATCTTGAAGTAATATGTGGATATAAAACATATACTAATATATGTTACACACAATTTTATTATAGAGTATTTTTAATTTTCCATGTGTGTATATATATATATTTTATTTTTCTAATTTCCACAAGGCATCCACATAATCTTTAATTGGCCCAGTAAAAAAATCCCCAATTTAGACCCAAAATCATGCCACGTCGGACTAAAATTGCAAAAAGTTTTAAATTAAAAGATAAAATTGAAAACGCGATACAAAAAAAGAGTGAAATTCGAAAATGTGTAAATTAAAATATATATGATTTTACTTGTTTTTTATATCATCTCTGAACTATATAGAGATCTCCATTTATTAAAATATTTTTTAAAAATTTTATATGTTACCATTCTTTTTAATATAATTAAAAAAATATAAAAGAGAATAAAATTGCAAAATTCATCCTCTAACTTAAATTTTTTCTGACTTCACACCTCATTGATTTTAATTTTTTAATTTTAACCTTCAATTTTAATTTTACACAATTGTCGTCGTTTTTTTTTTTTTTTTTTTAATTTTTGATTTTGTATTTCTCTTAAGTTAATTAATGTGACAATTTTTAATTATCTATACTATCTATTAAGCGAGAGACCCAAGTTTGGTCTCTTGGACTCTAAAATAATTTCTTTTCTGTTTATTTATTTATTGATTTTATCCGGCTTTATCTCTTCCACGTTTTAATTTCTCTTTTCTGTTTCATCACTTCTCTTCTTAATTTCTCTTTTATTTCTTATCACTTGCATTTTTTTTCTTTTTTCTTTTTTTAATTATAATTTTTATCACTTTTCACTTATATTTTAAATTTTTATAATTATTAATATGATATTATCTTATCTTATCTTACTTATTTATTTATTTATCATAAATTAATGATTATATTAAAAAAAACTATAGAATATATATTTAATAAAAAAATTAATTTTAATATATTTATATAATAATTATTTTTATTTGCACATGCATAGAACGTGCAAAGTTACTAGTTTTGTATTATTTTTGGACACCAATTGATAAGTTTAATCAGCTGCCAATCATCTACAAAGCAGCTTGGACCGGATTCGAGTAGCGTGTGTGGATTAATTTGGGAAATTTATGTATTTCAGTAAAAATCAAACAGAAATTATGTAAAATTAAAAATTGAAGAACAAAACTGAGAAACAAATTGATGAGGATTGAAGTAAGTAAAAATTGAAGTTAGAGGACGAATTCTTGCAGATTTGCCTAAAAAACTAGTGATAAAATACCATAACAATAATTCCTTGTATATGAGGGGGACAAGTAATTTATGCCTTGAGGCTCAAGATACACGTCACCAATTGATATTACTTTAGGGGATACATATGGTATAATGATTTTTATTTTTTATTTTTTAATTAATGAAGTGCATGCTCAAGATACATGTCAGCTCTAAATTACAAAAACTACATACCTTGGAAGTTGTTTATTCCAAGATACAATATTTCCAGATTGCTCAATAGACCTATTGATCTTGGAAAGTTACCATCGAAATGATTAATCGACAATTCCAACTGCTCCAAGTTTCTGCACCTGTAAATATCAAACGGAATTTGCCCGCTAAGTAGATTAGCCGATAGATCAAGCAAAGTAAGTTGTGAGGTATTACTGCACATATCATATGGCAGCACACCCGACAGACTATTATTCCTGAGAAGAATTTGTTTGATGCTAGACAAGTTGAAGATCCCATGAGGAATAGATCCTCTAATAAGGTTATATGGCAAGTGCAATATTTCTAATGAAGAAAGATTGCCAATTTCCCGAGGGATTTCTCCACTAAGAGAGCTGTTGACCAATCTGAGTATCCTCAACCGTCGCAGATTAGAGAGCTCGTGGGGTATGAAGCTCACGAGGTTGTTTTGGCTGAGGTCTAACGAATCGAGGAATGTTAAGTTGCCGAGATTCGGAGTGATATGAGTGGCATGAAAACCGAAGTTGGAGAAGTTAAGGGCCGTGACTCGTCGGGGGATGGTAGTGGTGGTGGTTGTGCAGGATACACCAATCCAGGTGCAGATTGATGCATTGGTGGACCAGTTTTTGGACAAGATTTGGAAAGGGTCTGAGGTTATTGTGGATTTGAAAGTAAGAATTGCTTCTTCATCTTCTTTTGAAACTATTTCAGCTAAGGAAATTGTTGTCATACTGAGCAAGATCATTAAGACAGCAATGATGACAGAAAGTTTCTCCATTGGACAACTTGTTTAGTTTAGAGCTCTAGCTATCAACAATGAACTATATCTATTATCTTCAACGAAATTTAGACCACAAAGGAGAGATATTTACGTGTAGTTTGGGGTGCATGAGGTAAGTCCAAGAAACAAATAAACCAAATAACTGGGATTGACTCTTTAAGACTTTGCTACAGTTTAAGAAGTCTGCTTCCAATATTTACGTGTGGGGCACACGGTGAAAGTTCAACAAACCAACAAACTAAACAACTGACATAGACTCTTTTAAGTCTTTGCAACCATTTGGGAACTCTGCTCCCAATAATTTGATTCAGATGTAAGATAAGATATAAAGGGTGGCCTTTTACAAATATATATTTTTTTAAAACATCATGAAATACATATTTATTTCTTTAAACCATTTCACTCTATGCCAAATTATTACTAACATCATTTCTCTATAAACAAAGCTCTAATCCTTTCTAGTTTGGCAACGACTTTGCTAATGCTGATTTTGTTTGATGGTGAAAAAGTTAGACATTTGATTGCCACGCACACAACAAAGGACAGACATTGCTCTTTAGCTGAGATGTTGTTTTCCTCAATTACAAGCAAATTGCTGTTCAAAACTTGTGTGTTATTATTTTCTTGTAAGGAGAAGCTCACATAGCTCTTGAGGCTCATGTCCTTCCGAAGCATTTCATCTGTCGAATTTACAATAGGTTAATAGGTTTCAAGTTGCAATGGACAATAGGAAACATGTATTTCGTATGAAGATATTCCAAAGCCAACCCATCGTCTATCATAACGTTTAATCTTTGTAACACATCCAGGAAAAGATTACATGAATAGAGGCACCTTTCTAATCTCCCATCCCATTAGGCATGTACTCCAAAACCAAAGCCTTGAAATCTGGATTACCAAAACATCCAAGTACCTTGATCAAATTCCTATGTCTTATTGCTTCTAGTACTCATGTTTCTTACAGCCGTCACACAATGTCCCAATGAATTCTGAACCGAAACTCCCATTTCCAAGAATGTTGCTTTTGTTGAATCCATTTGTCGCCTGTTGGAGTTCAAAGTAACTAGAAAAATGGCAAGTGCTGCACAAATAGGTCGTATATAATGTACTTCACAACATTCTTTGAAGGCCTTGTTTTACTAATGTTTTCTCCACAAGGTGGAACCTTAAGAGTCGGTCCACATAAACCGTACTTATTTAAAAACAACTGAGCAATAAATTCCAAAAAATACTCTTGGTAGGAACCGGCCGCTCTTCAACTTTCTTGTACAAAATATTGAATATTCGAGGTTAATGAGTTGCTCAAAAGAAACATGAATAGATCCGAAAAAATTATTATCCGAAAGATCTAACGAAACTAAATCTTTCAAATTCCCTAAAGACCTAAGAATTCGACCTTATTAATAGAACTAGAGACATCCCCCTCTAAACCGATTCCAAGATAAACCTAACTGTCTTACAAGTTTAAGATTTCCAATCTCAAGCCGAAGAGAGCAATCTCTCATATCATTAAGGCGTAAAAAGTAATTTGAAATTTATGAATAACCAATTCTTTTTAGGGTTAATTATTGAATTACGATCAACTCTTTTTTATCCATTTCTATTTCTTTTCCTGGTAATGTCCGATAAATCTCCAATTGGACATCATATTTTTTACTTAACTCCCTAATTGGACATCAAATTTTTATTTTACTCCCCACATGTAGTATGAATATGATATAATGCAGTATTTATATCTTATTATGTTGTATAAATTTCCACCACTCTCAAAACATATTGTATAATTTTCATATAATGTAGTACTAAAATGTTCTAATATTGTATTTATATCGTATTATATAGTATAAATTTTTGGGGAGTGTTATATAGTCACATAATATTCCAAACTGATGAGGAGTTATTTGAAAATTGAAATTGCCCATTTCTTTTCTCTTCTTCTTCATGGGTTAATTATTGAATTACGATCAACTTTTTTTTTTTTTCCCATTTCTATTTCTTTTCTCTCCTTCTTCATTATGAAGTCCCCAGTACGATTATAATTTATAACAATTACATTTATGAATAGTATCAGGTCAATTCAAGAATTTGATTTTGTTATTATACTTTTTGTTAACTAAATTAAAATATCTTATTGAATTTCGTAATTATGAGAAACAACATTTTTATCCTAAATCATTAATGAGAGACCGAGAGAGAAAGACTGTACAATAGCCTTTTGGACTTAAACCTCAGCTCGTACAACTCCGATGACCACCGCCACCTCCTCCTCCTCCGTCTTCCTCCTACCGCCACTGCAATTCCGTAAATGTACGACGCTTCTATGCAACAAAGCGACCTCCTTCCCACTCATACTCTCTTCTCCCTCTTCACAGCGTGGCTCGCTCTCCCATCTCTTCGACTCTAACAGTAAGAATTTCAAAAAATTGTCACTTCTCCTCTTCATATTTTTCCAAAGTTTTGAACTTTTCTTTGTGGGAATGGTGGGAGTGGAGGAATTTTATCATACCCTGCCCATTTCGTAATTTTCTTATTCGAAGAGCTCGTGGGGTATGAAGCCCCTGAAGTTGTTGCGGCTGAGGTCTAATGAATCGAGGAATGTTAAGTTTCCAAGATTTGGAGTGAGATGGGTGGCCTGCCTGAAACCCGAAGCCGAAGAAATTAAGGGCCGTGACTCGTTGGGGGATGATGGTGGTGGTGCAGGATACACCAATCCAAGTGCAGATGGATGCATTGATGGACCAGTTTTTAAACAATATTTGAAAAGGGTCCGAGGTTATTGTGGATTTGAAAGCAAAAATGGCTTCTTCATCTTCTTTTGAAACTATTTCAGCTAAAGAAATTGTTGTGATACTGAACAGCAATATTAGGACAGCAACTATGATGCACGGACACTTCTAAAAATATCATTTTACCGTGTTGTGTCGTATCGGACACCGTGTCCGACACTCCTCACGTGAAAAATTCAAGAAAAAATCCGTATCGCCGTATCCATGTCGTGTCGAGTCCGTGTCGCCGTATCCGTATCCGTGCATCATAGGACAACAATGATGACAGAAAGTTTCTCCATTGGACTACTTCTTGTGTAGTTTGGAGCTCTAGCTATCAACAATGAACTATATCTATCATCTTCAACGAAATTTAGACCACAAAGGAGAGATATTTACGTGTAGT
Organism: Lantana camara; assembly: GCA_037501455.1. Lineage (NCBI taxonomy): Eukaryota > Viridiplantae > Streptophyta > Magnoliopsida > Lamiales > Verbenaceae > Lantana > Lantana camara. Next base: position 3,541,559 of record CM074865.1, read on the forward strand.
TTGGGGTGCATGAGGATAGTCCAAGAAAGCGAAACCAAAATAACTGGGATTGACCGATTGACTCTTTAAGTCTTTGCTACAGTTTAAGAAGTCTGCTTCCAATATTTACGTGTGGGGTACATGAGGAAAGTCCAATAAACCATTTGCAACCAAATAAACTGAGATTGACACTTTAAGTCTTTGCAACCATTTGGGAACTCTGCTCCCAGTAACTTGATTCAGATAAGATAAGATATAAAGGGATGCCTTTAACAAATATATATTTTTTTAAACCATCATGAAATACATATTTATTTCTTTAAACCATTTCACTCTATGCCAACTTATACTACTATCAATTTGCTATAAACAAAGCTCGAATCTTTTCTAGTTCAGAAACAACTTGGCTTATGCTGATTCTGTTTGTTTGATGGTGAAAAAGCTAGACATTCGATCGCCACGCACACAACAGACGACAAACATTGCTCTTTAACTGCCAAGGCCAATAAAAAAGTTGATAAAAAGAATTTCAAACCACAATTAAGTTTTTGTGAGATACTTTCAAAGAGAAACATCTTGGATAATGTATGCTCATGGCCTCAATTGTTTAAAGAAAACTTACTAACCTTAAACGACCAGGCTTTTTCCTATCAGAATCTTCTGTAAGCAATTGAATGTTTGAATTGCAGCATCAATATCATCTTGACCAGTAAGAAATACAAGAATGTCTCCCATTGGCTCCTACAATAATGCAAGATTGAGATATCATTAAAATAAATTGCCTTATGAGTCAACTAAATCACCACCATGATCATGTAAGGACAAATGCGTAAGATGAGAATTTCAGATTTGGATTACCTCTTCATGAGTAGAAAAGTATAGTCGGAATTGCAACACCGATATTGTCGGAACAGGATCCTAAACATAAAAAATTACACATTGAGTCCTCCTTTGCCCGACATGTCACAAGATTACAATTACGATTTATGAGATATCCATGATTAGTTAATAAAAACTTTAACTAGATTATACATACCCCAACAGACAAAGCAGCAGGCTCTTTGCTTGGCCCATGTTCTCATCATCTCAGCATTGACGTTTTCGGCTTAATTTGGTCAAATATGAAAAGCATAATTTCAATAACCCCAACCCATAACAGTGAATAGTACCAAGACAGTGAGATTCAAGAAACCTGGTACATAAAGAAAGAAGCTATAGATTTGGCTTCAATTGTAGCTAATGTGATGACAAGACGAACCTCAGGGCCGCCTTTGAATTTGTTTACAAATCATTAGTTGTCTCAAATTAAAAAAATAAACAAAAATAATACATTGATTTTAAGGGAAACAATAGTATCACAGTGACCACAAACTCAAAAACCGACTAGTACTTGCTTAACAAAGGATCATACATCATTTCTCTCAGCAAAACTCCATCAGTGAGAAATTTTATCGGTATAAATTTCTGTAGAAATAAAAGGTTTCATAATAGAAAATTCCGATTTTGATTGTTATTGTTTCAAATATTAAAAGATAATAACCTGATTAGCACGAGGCAGGCCAGAATACAATCAATCCTGCAGGAGAACAAAAAGGGGGAATGGGAAAGTTAGGTAAGACAAATTTACTAAGTTAGTTTACCTTAAAAAAAAAAAAATGGAGAAAAAAATAAGAGAAAAACTTCAAACTATGATGGTTTGTAAAGGAACAAATGCCATAACACATTACGATTTTCAGAAATATTTTCAAAGAAACTTTCTGGATGATTCTTAAAAGAAATTTGCACATTAAGATCATGACCTCAATTGTTTAAAAAAAAAAAAAAAACAAAAAACAAAAAACACTTGTTAGATTTAGCTTCAATTGTAGCTGATGCGATGACAATACGAATCATTAGTTGTCTCAAATAGATAAAATAAACGAAAATATATTGATTTTCACAGAAGGGAAACAATAGTACCAGAGTGACCACAACCTCAAAAACCAACCAGTACTTGCTTAACAGAGGATCATCCGTCATTTCTCTCAGCAAATTAACTGCATCAGTGAGAAACTTTATCCATTTAAATTTCTGTTGAAAAAAAAGGTTTCATAATAGAAAATTCAGATTTTGTTTTTATTTTTTCCAATATTAAAAGATAATAACGCAGGCCAGAATACAAAGGCAATACAATCAATCCTGCACCAGAACAAAAAAGGGGAATGGGAAAGTTCGATAAGGCAAATGTAACAAGTTAGTTTACCCAGAAAGAAAGAGAAAAATAAGAAAGGAACTTCAAAATCATGATGGTTTCAAGAGGAACAAATGGCATAACACATTAAGAATTGCACAAATATTTTCAAGGAAACCGGCCTCAATTGTATAAAGAAACCTTGTTAGACTCTTATTACCAAGAGGCTTTGTTAACTACCAAGAATGTCTCCGTTGGCTCCTACAACGTAGCAAGATTGAGGCATCATTAAAATAACATGCATTACGACTCAAGTAAATCGCTCTATCCCGGTCACGTTCCTAATACAAGCAATATTCAGAATCCATATAAAATTAAACAAAGTCCAATCAACATGATTTATCATTTAACCAATAACAATCTTCATGGCTCTTCAATAAAGACGCTCATTGTGCCCAAAGTGCAAGGACACAGTCCAGTAGGCATATATATATATACTTCTATCTAGGCCCGTAAATGGGTAGGGATTTCCCAGGCCCAGAACCAGGTCCAATATTTACCCATTAATTAAGGCTGGGGCCAGACCCATTAAATCCCCATTTGAGGCTGAAAAATGGGTAAAACATAGGCCCATTTCTATTGGCCCAGCCCTCTTGTTTTTAAATTATTGGGCCTAGGGCCTGGGTCCGGCATCAAATTTTTATTAAAACAAGATTTCCCATAAATATAAGTTAGCTTAAATTTAACGCATGACAACTAATTATTAGTTAATAAGAGTAAATTTACCAAGAAAAAAAATGATAATATTCAAAATTTACTTTTTCAATTATTTATTTGATAATAATGAAAAAGCCCAAACATCTCCTGAACCAAAATTTTATGTAGCTTCTTAATTTAGAAAAATTTGTCATTTCAATATGAGTCCATTATTAAGCCCAACCCACTAAATAATGCTGTCCGGCCTCTCATTAATTTGAGTCCCGGGTTGTCAATCCGAATTTTATTATACCCGTCCGATAAAAAAATTTCGATAAATCATATCCGATTATAAATATTTATTATTCGAAATAAATGATTTTGTTTATAATTATTTGAGACAAGTTAACTTAGATATATTAATAAAGGTAATATATTTTTCTTGAGTAAAGGATCCAAATTTTATTATTGTTTAAAATGATAAATATATAAAATTTTAATTTTACTTAATACTATTTATTAGTAAATAATTTATTTAATTAAATATTATATATAAAATTTTTATTTAGATTTTTAATATATTTCAATAATAATACTTTTTTATTTACACGTGTAATTGTCTAGATTGATATTGAAACATATATACATTAATTATTCTACGTCCTGATGATTTAAAATAAAAATCCTCTGAGGTTTTAAATGTATATTCATCTCCTACTAAGGTATCAAAAGCAAACGGAAAAACATGTGAAAGATTACCAATTATATGGCAAGAGTGAGTTTCTCAAAGGAATAATCCGGGTAATTAAGGAACGCAGATATTGAATTTGATTTTAATTATTTTATGACCATTAACAAATTTGGGTTGTTAATTAAGGAAAGTGGGTTGTTAATTATTTTTGCTTATGGGCCACTAAATTGACATTCAAACCTTAGCACTTGCATTATTCTCGATATTTTGTGGTTTTGTGGCTACGTTGTAGTGCTTATTTTTTATATAAATTGGTGTCGGGATGTATTTTCGTATTTTCAGTGCAACAGGGTCATTTTCTAATTTAATGGAGTATTTGGGGCTGAAATTGAAGATTGTTGATTGATCCTGTGACCACGAGTAGTTATGGGCCGTGAGTGATGCTGCTAGGAACCCATGATGAAGAGGTTGATTTTATTGTGAAGGTAGAAGGCCTTAATTGCTTGGGCTGAGAATTGGAAGCTGAATTAAATTGGAGAAGCCCACCTTGAGGGGAATTTAGGTAGCAAGTTTTGGCATTTGCATGAAGAGTCCGTGGATGATTAGGAGTCAAGATTAGGGCTGTCAACGGGTCGGATTCGGACCGGATCAGGAAATTCCGGATCCGAATCCGACAAGAAGATCCGATAACCGGATCCGAATCCGAATCCGAATCCTATAGGATTCGGATTCATTAATACCAAGTCCTAATGTTAACGGGTCGGATCAGATCCGATAAAAGATCCGACCCGATTAACAATAAAATTTAAATTTTTTAATAAAGAAATAAATAAATAAAATATAAATATAAATATATAATATTTAACAAATAATTATTACTTGATGAATTCTTTAATGATTTTGTGTATATGCATTTAAAATAGGTTAATTTAAGATTTTTAATAAAGAAAAACATATTGTTTAGAATAAATAATTTAAATTTTATTATTATTTATAGTGAAAATATGTGAAAATTTTAATTTTAATTATTCTATTTAATATTCTTTACTAATAAAATAATTAATTTAATAAAATATTATAAAAAAATCGGATTCGGATCTTTAACGGATCGGATTCCTTAATTTCATATCCGATCCATTTATTTTGGATAACGAATATTTATAATCGGATATGATCCATCGAACTTTTTTATCGGACGAATATGATAAAATTCGGATCGGATTCGGATCGAATACGGATTAAAATCCGCCCCATTAACAGCCCTAGTCAAGATAGAGCTTTGGATTTACTTTGTTAAGACCCATCGAATTATTTAATGAGGTCCAATTAAGCACGACTTGGGGAGGAAGAAATTGAATTCCATTGAAGCACGACTTGGACAGTAGCTTGGAGGATAAAGGACGCCACTTTGGGAGCAGCAACGCGGGGTCGTTTGGGAGCAGTGGCAACGAATTCTTCTTCCTTTATTTTCTACTCTTTGATGCTTTTGAATTATTTTATGTTTTTGGACATGATTTTCACGAGTAGCTAATTTCGTAGTACTTAACTAGGAATTTATGATTTAGTTTTGATATCGTGAGACCTAATTTGTTTTTATAATTCGATTTAATTTCAAGTATTTGTTAACTCTCTGTGTGTCGTGTTATTGCGATTTATTTTCTTAGTTGATTAGATCCTAATTTTCTAACTAAGTTTATTGCATGTCACCATTCTTGATTGCATGAATTATACGTAGTGCTTGATAGAGAACCAGTGGTGCATTAACGATAGGAGATCGTAAAGTCGAATCGGATTCGTTAAAGGAGTTAATAATCGGATTTAAATCTAACGCGGATGTGATTAGGTTAATTCGGATTAGTGTTTTCTTGATTCTTAATGTTGTCGATTCATTAAATCCTGCCGAGTGTCTCTAGGGGTTGTGAATTGATTAGGGACTAATTATCGAGTGTCTCTAGATTATTCTATTATTTAAGAGAAAACGAGACGGAGTCGAGTGTCTTTATCTGCTATAACTAATCTACTTGATTAACTCGAATTTATTCTTGCGTCCACGAGATGTCTTAATTGAATTGCGATTCCTAGCTAGGTATTGTTTTCCCATTGATTTATCAAAACCAACTCTCAAGTGATCTATTGTTTTCTTTTACTTTATTTTAATTGTTTAGTTAGTTTAATTAAAATCTTAAAACCCCCGACTCTACTTGATTAATTCTCTTAAATTTTCTTGTGATTAAGCTGAATTATTTTCACCTAATCTCTGTGGATTCGACCCTGTTTACACTATACTCTGTTTAGTTGTAGATCAGACTTATATTTTATTTTTAACGGAGTCGGGTAACAAAAAAGTCCCAAACGAGATGCGTTCTAAGAAGACGGGGGCTTTTACCTTACATGCTAATGCTAGATCACCGCCTTCCTCCATTGATTGGAGGAAGAATGGAGTTGTTACACCTGTGCGCAATCAATGATATATTTTGCCCTAGAGAATGGCGATAGCATTGAGACTCCAAGAGATTTGTCTCCTCCTCTTCAGCTCAGGTCGTTATTACCTAGTATATTATTATAGGCCTGCCCCACTGCCCTTGCCTTTTCCTTTTCCTTGGCGCGTTTGGGTAAGCAAAAAAGTCCCAAACAAGGTGCGTTGTAAGAAGACGAGGGCTGTAACGCCCCGCTCATCCGATAAATAAGGTACGTCACCTTTCAACCTTTTTGTATGTTTAATTATGTGATTGTTGCGTTGTGTGGGCCACTTTTGAACTCTTTTAGAGTTAGGGCCCTTTTTGTAATTTTCTTCTTTTAGGGGGGGTTTTCCGGTCACTTCTCGTTTGGTAGAGATTTTGACTTCTTTGACCCCTCCTTTGCGTCCGGGGCATCGAGACGAGTCCGTAGACTCTAAGTTTGCCCCATTCTGACTTCGTTAGCCCGTCCTTCCGATTGCTTTTGCGTACGAAGACCCGAGATATATACTCGGATCTCCTCGTTTTGCGTGCCAAAATCAGATCTGCTCCAGCCATCGTCTTCCTCCAGCGACAGGCACTATTCACACACAGTGGAGGTGTGTTTACACACACATGCTCGTTCTCCCTCGTTTCTCGACGGAATTCGACGATCCAAGAGTCCACGTTCATCAGCTCGACGAGCCCGTCACAACCGTACCAGTTTCGTGGCCTGAAAGTGACCAGCGGCGGAGCAGCGGTGGTCCGACGGTGGCGGGTTACGCCACCTCCACGCCGGCGGCGTTCCGGCGACCCTCGCCGGCCAACAACCACCCAACCCCACGTTTTTGGACCTTCCCGTTCCATTTCCGGCCTTCGTTTTACCCGAATCGCGGCGTAGGTGGTGGTTCCGGCGGTGACGCAGCGGCGCAGCTTGGGGGCGGCGGTTCGGCCATTTTCCGGCCGATTTCGGTGGTGCTCCCTTCACAAAAGTTGCTCATGTTGACGAGTCCGAGCTATTCGTGGTGGTGGCGGTCAGAGAACCGGCCGGCGACGGCGGACCGGTGGCGGACCGGGCCTGGACCGGCGGGTCTGAACCGGTTACTGTTCCGGCGATTTTTCCGACGATTTGACTTGGGGCTTTCGTAGGGCTTGTTACAAGCTTTCCAACGGTATGCTCGGATTTCATTTTGGTTTTACGGTTTACGTTTAATTTCAGTTTTCGTACTAGGATTTAAGTTCGGTTTTTCGTCAACGAAGTCCGGCGTGTTTGGCATTTTCTGAAATTGATTGAGGGTTTTTGTTGAGCAGGCCGAGACGTACGTTCCTGTCCTTCCGGGGTTTTTTCCGACCACCGGAGACGGTATTCCGGTGGCGGCCGGTGACTGTTCCGGCGGCTCCGGTAGCGGCATTTCGGTGACTTCCGGACATTGTGTTCCTTTCGTCGTGGTGAGTCTATCACCGCTTTCCGTTCGTCAATCGGATGCCCGGTTGATTTATTGTGATTTATTTTGTGTATTTCTATTTAATTGAAATTAATTGTTTTAATTGCAATAAATTGTCAATTGCTTGATTTGTCGATCAATATGAATTCCAATGTGTACGAAAGCATGTATTAAATGATCTATGATATATGAAAACTCGAATTCTTAACTCATTGATTTTATGGGCCTCGTTTCATGTTGATTACTTGTCTTAATTGATTTAATTGAGAATTGTTTGAATATATATGAGTGGGCATAATTATTCCAAATGCTTAATTAATTTGAAATACGAACTTAACGTTCATGAATCATACATGTAGCTTTAATTATATGTTTAATTGTTATTTGGAAACTTGAATGTACACCCGAACATTACATGACTTTTGTAATTTATTATATATTGGATTATTGCATAACTTATTGATACCATTTCATGAACATTGCCGTGCGTCTTATTTGGTTCATATTGAGTCTCCTCTCACTGGTACGCATTATTCCCTTTATTGTACAGTTCTTCTCCAGGGTGGAGACTTCTGGATCGAATAGGCAACCGTAGTGCTCTTGTCGTTGTTCTTGTCTCGTGGTATTCCAGGTGAGGTTTAATTTCTAGATACATAGAACCATTACAACCCTTACGTGAACTTTCGGCCAAAAGGTATCTATATATCTATAGTTTTCTAAACTCTATTGATTTTCCACTGATCTATTGAATTGTACTGTATTGATTGATTGATTGATTGGGCGAGTATTGTACTGCACTGTGGGCCCGAGGGTAGTGACTCGAGCCAACCGGGAAAGCATGGGCTGACGGGTAACTCGGGAGCTATCCTCACCAAATTGGGATGACCCCTGAACCCCCTAGGAGATTAGGGCGGGGAAGGAGTTCTGGGCTTAGGGAATCATGCACCCTCTGCCCAGATTGATTGGATGGCGGGGCCTTGCAATCCCCCATCACCCGGAGGAAGAAGGTTGGATTGAAACTGCTAATTGTGCACTGTAAATAGATTGTTTGATCACCTAATCACTTAATAATTGAATTATTGTACACTGTCGGAGTAAGGTTGGAGATTGCCCTCACTCGCCGGGCCATTGGTTGATTGATTAAAATTGATTGAAGTGTCTAATCTGATAGTTGTAATCTCGGGCGAGTTCTAAGTATTATTGAACCTGTTTTGTTCTGTTATAAAACCTTACCCGAGGTTATGACTTGCATGTTATCTGCGCTTATATATTATTATGCCCCTCGCTCAGTCTTGTGGAGACTGGCACCTCACTTTTCAGTTTTGCAGGTGGTGTGCTAGGCGGGAGTCAGAGTTGTGTCTTGTCCTTCCTTTCGAGTCTTGTTCCAGTCTCATCACTTACACTCACTGTATATTGTATTTTAATTACTGTATTGAACTTGCTATTGGATTAGTATGCTACTTACTGAATTAAATTGAACTCGGGACAGGTTCTAGGGCTTTAGTTGAACCCGTTTTATGTTATTGTATTGAATTGATTCGGGACAGGTTAGGACAGGTTCATTGAATTAGTAGAACCCGTATTTACTTTCCTTGAACTTGCATTCATTTTATTGATATTGAATAGATAATTGCTTTACTTCCGCATCGTGGTCACTGTTGATCGTTTCAGGGTTAGATTCCGCCTAGCTAGGACTGTCTTTTTCATTGTCTTCCGTTCGCTGTGAGTTTAGTTCATGTATGGATCATTCCATTTCATATGTGGACTGAACTCATAGTGCGGGGGATGTGGTGCTCTCGTCGCGGGTGCTACAAGGGCTTGCCCTTACATGCTCATGCTGGATCATCGCCTTCCTCCATTGATTGGAGGAAGAATGGTGTTGTTACACCTGTGTACAATCAATGATATATTTTGCCCTAGAGAATGGCGATGGCGCTGAAAATCCAAGAGATCCGCCTCCTCCCCTTCAACTCAGGTTGGTATTCGAGTATTTAAAGCTTAATAAGAATACTTGGTAGAAAAAATTTTCTTATTTCTTGATCATCACTGTACTTGCTGTTATTTAATAGAGAATCGATGGGTAAGCTACTTAATAGTTACTAAAACTTTAGCATGCGTTTTTACTGCGGTTATCTTGTGACTTTGTTTCATTTCCCTCACACATATGCATACATTGTAGCACATGTGGAGGCATATCCATCTTTGAACGACTTGTGAATCATTCTGACTATTCAGAACATGATATGTCATATCCAGAAACGTGTACCAAAATTTCAGTTGGTGTCCTCATGTTATCTTACTAAAGACAACAGGAGGAGGTCCCCTGTACATGCATGTATATCAAGACAATTTCAATAATATGACTTTGTATCCTGCATACAAATTGCATTTGACTCAGTGGAAAACTATAATGTGATAGGATGGAAAACTACAATTTTGGAAATACTTGTTCCGAACAGACTTTTATTCTCCAAGATACTCCTCATGCAGGGTCTACCAGTCCTGAAAGGTTGAGAAGTTCTTGAACATGATACCTAATAATTTAATTCAGATAAGATAAATAAGATATAAAGTGTGGTTTTTTATAAATATATTTTTATTTGAGGGAAAAACAAATTATCATGCATTATGAACCTTTTTTTAATTTTTTTATCTGAATTTCCAAATATTTCAAATTGTGATCTATACTTTATAAAAAAATTTAGATTGTCATTTGTACTTTCTAAAAAATTTCAAATAGTCATTTTATTCATTTAGGTGTTAATGCATGACTCATTTTTTGTAGAAAATTATTAATTTTTCGTCGGAAATGAGAGACGTGTTAACACCTAAATGGCCGAGATAACAATTTGAAAAATTTTACTAAATATAGATGACCACCTTAAATATTTGAAAGTTCGGATAAAAAGTTTTAAAAAAAAATATTATAGTGCGGGAGTAGTTGTTTTTTCCTCTATTTCTTTAAACCATCATGAAATACAAATATATTTTCTTCAAAACCATTTCACTCTCTGCGATCTTAATTATTACTGATATCAATCCATTATAAATAAAGTTCTAATCAGTTCTAGTTTGGCAACAACTTCGCTTATGTTAATTCTGTTTGATGGCGAAAAAGCTAGACATTCAATTGTCGCGCGCACACAGACGACAAACGTTGCTCTTTAGTTGAGATATTGTTTTCCTCTCTTAAAAAGTAATAACAAGCTCACATAGTTGTTGAGGCTCATGTCCTCTCCAAACATTTCATCCGCCGGATATACAATAGGTTACTATAGCTAGATTTCAAGTCGCAATGGGCAATAGGAAACTTGTAGTTCGTATGAAAATATTCCAAGGTCTACGCGACATCTATCATAACGTCTGATCTTTGTAACAAATCCTGGAAAAATTATGTGAATATAACCACTTTTCTAGGCTCCCATCCCATTAGGCATGCACTGCAAAATCAAAGCCTTGAAATCTGGATTACAAGTATCTTGATCAAATTCAAATGCCTTATTGCTCCTAGTAATCGTGTTTCTCTCTCAAGTTTTGGCTCACGTTTTTTGGCTGTAGATTGAAATCTTCTATTGCTAACATTAGCCTGTCAGACATTGTCCTAGCTCTCACCTCCAAGAATGTTGCTCTCGTTGAATACGTTTGTCGCTTGTTGGAGTTCAATGTAACAACCAAAATGGCTACCGCTACACAAATAGGTGGTATATAATGTACTTCACAATATTCTTTGAAGGTGTTGTCTTACTAATGTTTTCTCCATAAGGCGGAACCTTAAGACGGGTAGATCCACAAAAGCTGTAGTGGTTTAGAAATTATTAAACAATAAATTTTAAAAAATACCCTAGGTAGGAACCGGCCGCTCTTCAATTTTGTTGTAAAAAATATTGAATATTCGAGGTTAGTAGAACTGGAGACATACCTGTGAACCGATTCCAAGATAAGTCTAATTGTCTTAAAAAGATTTCCAATTTTTCGATCCTCGATTGGAACCCGGGCGAAATCTACTTACAAAAAGACATCGAAAGCTTGGACAGAACAAGAAGTGAGCGAGATGATAAGCTTGGAGATGATACGCTTTTGTGGGTGATGTAAAAAGTGGGTATTTTGTGCCTTCCTCCATTGATTGGAGGAAGAATGGTGTTGTTACACCTCTGCGCAATCAAAGATATACTTTGCCCTAGAGAATGGCGATGGCGCTGAGACTCTAAGAGATCCGCCTCCTCCCCTTTAGCTCTGGGCGTTATTACCCAGCTTATTATTATAGGCCTGCCCACTGACCTTGCTCTTTTCTTTTCCTTGGCGCATTGGGGTAAGTAAAAATGTCCCAAACAAGGTGCGTTGTAAGAAGACGAGGGATTTGCCCTTACATGATAATGTTGGATCACCGCCTTCCTCCATTGATTGGTAGAAGAATGATGTTGTTACACCTGTGCACAATCAATTATACACTGTGCGCTAGAGAATGGCGATGGCGCTGAGACTTTAAGAGATTCATGTCCTCCCCTTCAACTCAGGTCGTTATTACCCAGTTTATTATTATAGGCCTGCCCCACTGCCCTTGCTTTTTTTCTTTCCTTGGCGCGTTCGGGTAAGCAAAAAAGTCCCAAATGTGGTGCATTGTGGGAAAATGGGGGGCTTTGCCCTCATATGCTAATGTTGGATCACCGCCTTCCTCCATTGATTAGAGGAAGAATGGTGTTGTTACACCTATACGCAATCAACAAATTGATGATAAGTGTGTGGCCTTGCAAATACTTTCATTTATTTATTTGCTTTAGGTCCTTAATCAATTGATTCTCAAACTTGAAGTTCATCCTTGTTACGTTATTATCAAATCCCACATTTGTAATTTATTAGTTTTGTGGTTAAATCATGAGTATGCGATAGGTGAAGTTTGTTAGCATAAGTTAAAGAAATTGTAGGGAAATTCATCGAGATTTTCCTTTTTAAGCATTTAAACTTCTAATTTTGTTTATGATATCTACCTTGTTAAGGTGCGTGCTGGTCGTTTGCCACTGTGGGGTCAGTTGAATCAGTTAATAAAATAGTAAATGGCTTTCTAGTTGAATTATCAAAGCAAAAAATAATCGATTGCGACTATCGTAACTTCGGTCATCCTGGAAGTCTCGCTGAAAAAGCATTTTGGTACATAATTGAGTATGAGGGGCTATGCTTAGACCGTGACTACCCATATCGAGGGAAACTCGGAACGTGCCAAAAGGACAAAGTAAAATTTCCTTTTTATTTTTGTTAATTTGCCTATTTTCTAGGGGCCTTTTTCTTAAAACTCCCCATGAGTTGAAAAAATTTTAGTTTGCTCCCCATGTTCAAAATTATTTTTGTTCACTCCCCGGATGAGAATCATAATTTTAGTTTGCTCCCCATTTTTTGCAGCACATACGACATATTGTGAAAAATATACAATATATTACGATTTAGGTACGCGATACTTGAGTTTTTTTTACTTGAACATGGGGAACAAACTAAAAATAGACTCCACAATTGGGGATTTTTCCATAATTTCCCGTATTTTGCTATTTAAATAATTAATTTTTTTTCTTTATTGCAGTTTAATAAACAGGTGGGAAGAATTGAATCATATGGCCTCGCACCACCGGGAGATGAAGAACAACTCAAAAGAGTTGTTGCTTCGCAGCCCATGGTCGGTCGGGTTATACTTTCGCAGCCATTCATCGAATACGAAGGGGTTTGTTTTATCGATATTTTAAAATTCAGTTAAAGTTTAAAATTTTGCAACCCATTCATTGTTATGCAAGGTATATTCAAGTACCGACGCCTCCAGTGCATCCCCATCAAAGTCCATTTCCATGATATGTTGATAGTTGGATATGGATCCGAAAAGAGGAAGGATTTTTTGGGTTATTAAGAACTCGTGGGGGAAAGGCTGGGGAGAAGAGGGGTACATGAGATTGTAGAGGAATATCGGTATTCCTGATGGGCTGCGTGGTATAAATCAGCCATGTTGGTATCCTATCATGGCCAATCCCAAAAAAGAAGAGCAAGAATATCATGGCCAAACCAAAAAGGAAAAGCAAGAATTGGAAGAGGAAGAATTGAGAGAGAAGTGTTTTTTGTCCTTTTTTATGTAGTATTTGTGCTTCTGTTGTGTTTGATGTTGTATTTGTTTTGAAGCAACAGGTAGCTGAAAATGTCTTTTGTGGCATGGTATGTTAGTGATCAACTCTGCCTAGCGATCCCAACTGAATACATTGTTGTCCTTTTATTATATTTCTACTAGATCTTCAATTTCATGAAGAAATTAATTATAATTCGATTGTAAACTTGTTGTTTTTTTAGCATAAGTTGCCTGGTGATTGAGGACATTAAGTTATAGTTCGTGTTGTTATGGTGTTCATTATATTTTATAGTTCAAGAGTTTTTAGTTATTGAGCTTCCTATCTATGTATGGATGGCTGTAGGATGACAATGTCATTTTTAAATGCATTTTTATAGGTGGGCCATTACTGTTAATGGAGCTTGCCTTTTTGCTAAGAGTTGTTAGTACACGGGTTGTCTGGATCGCTAATCAGAAGCTGACTGAAACTGATGAAGTGGTATACAGTTTGGAACAAAGGATGAAAGATAGGGGAGTGGACGTATGATGAAGTTCATTCTTGAAATCTAGTTAATTTGAGAAAACATTTTTTAAGTTCATTTGCTGCTATTGTATCAGAGTTGTAATAGTTGATCATTATTCGATGCAAATTTTGTCCTAGAGAATGGCGATGGCACTGAGACTCTAAGAGATCCACCTCCTCCCCTTTAGCTCTGGCCGTTATTACCCAGCTTATTATTATAGGCTTGCCCCCACTGACCTTGCTCTTTTCTTTTCCTTGGCGCATTCGGGTAAGTAAAAAAGTCCCAAACGAGGTCCGTTGTAAAAAGACGAGGGCTTTGCCCTTGCATGATAATGTTGGATCACCGCCTTCCTACATTGATTGGTGGAAGAATGTTGTTGTTACACCTGTGCACAATCAATGATGCACTTTGCGCTAGAGAATGACGATGGCGCTGAGACTCTAAGAGATTCGCGTCCTCCCCTTCAGCTCAGGTCATTATTACCCAGCTTATTATTATAGACCTGCCCTACTGCCCTTGCTTTTTTCCTTTCCTTAGCGCGTTCGGGTAAGCAAAAAAGTCCCAAATGCTGGATCACCGCCTTCCTCCATTGATTGGAGGAAGAATGGTGTTCTTACACCTATGCGCAATCAACGCATTGATGATAAGTGTGTGGCCTTGCAAATACTTTCATTTATTTATTTGATTTAGGTCCTTAATCAATTGATTCTCAGACTTGAAGTTTATGCCTTGTTACGTTGTTCTCAAATCCCATATTTGCAATTTATTATTTTTATGGTTAAATCATGAGTATGCGGTAGGTGAAATTTGTTGGCATAAGTTAAAGAAATTGTAGTGAAATTCGTTGAGATTTTCCTTTTTAAGCATTTAAACTTCTAACTTTGCTTATAATATCTACCTTGTTAAGGTACGTGCTGGTCGTTTGCCGCTGTGAGGTCAATTGAATCAGTTAATAAAATAGTAAATGACTTTCTAGTTGAATTATCAAAGCAAAAAATGATCGATAGCAACTGTCGTAATTGCGGTCATCATGGAAGTCTCGCCGAAAAAGCATTTTGGTACATAATTGAGCATGAGGAGCTATGCTTAGACCGTGACTACCCATACCGAGGGAAAGTAGGAATGTGCCAAAAGAACAAAGTAAAATTTCCTTTTTATTTTTGTTAATTTGCCTATTTTCTAGGGGCCTTTTTTTAAAACTCCCCATGAGTTGAAAAAATTTTAGTTTGCTCCCTATTTAAAAAATTATTTTTGTTCACTCCCGGATGAGAATCATAATTTTAGTTTGCTCCCCATTTTTTGCCGCACATACGACATATTATGAAAAATATACAACATATTACGATTTAGGTACGCGATTCTTGAGTTTTTTTACTTGAACATGGGGAACAAACTAAAAATAGACTCCACAATTGGGGATTTTTCCATAATTTCCCGTATTTTGCTATTTAAATAATTAATTTTTTTTTTCTTTTTTGCAGTTTAATAAACGGGTGGGAAGAATTGAATCATATGGCCTCGCACCACCGGGAGATGAAGAACAACTCAAAAGAGTTGTTGCTTCGCAGCCCATGGTCGGTCGGGTTATACTTTCGCAGCCTTTCATCGAATACGAAGGGGTTTGTTTTATCGATATTTTAAAATTCATTTAAAGTTTAAAATTTTGTAACCCATTCATTGTTATGCAGGGTATATCTAAGTACCGACGCCTCCAGTGCTTCCCCATCAAAGTCCATTTCCATGATATGTTGATAGTTGGATATGGATCCGAAAAGAGGAAGGATTTTTTGGGTTATTAAGAACTCGTGGAGGAAAGGCTGGGGAGAAGAGGGGTACATGAGATTGTAGAGGAATATCGGTATTCCTGATGGGCTGCGTGGTATAAATCAGCCATGTTGGTATCCTATCATCGCCAATCCCAAAAAAGAAGAGCAAGAATATCATGGCCAAACCAAAAAGGAAAATCAAGAATTGGAAGAGGAAGAATTGAGAGAGAAGTGTTTTTTGTACTTTTTTATGTAGTATTTGTGCTTCTGTTGTGTTTGATGTTGTATTTGTTTTGAAGCAACAGGTAGTTGAAAATGTCTTTTGTGGCATGGTATGTTAGTAA
The DNA here is from genome assembly GCA_037501455.1 of Lantana camara. Classification (NCBI taxonomy): domain Eukaryota; kingdom Viridiplantae; phylum Streptophyta; class Magnoliopsida; order Lamiales; family Verbenaceae; genus Lantana; species Lantana camara. Next base: position 3,557,685 of record CM074865.1, read on the forward strand.
TCAACTCTGCCTAGCGATCCCAACTGAATACATTGTTGTCCTTTTATTATATTTCTACTAGATCTTCAATTTCATGAAGAAATTAATTATAATTCGATTGTAAACTTGTTGTTTTTTTAGCATAAGTTGCCTGGTGATTGAGGACATTAAGTTATAGTTCGTATTGTTATGGTGTTCATTATATTTTATAGTTCAAGAGTTTTTAGTTATTGAGCTTCCTATCTATGTATCGATGGCTGTAGGATGACAATGTCATTTTTAAATGCATTTTTATAGGTGGGCCATTACTGTTAATGGAGCTTGCCTTTTTGCTAAGAGTTGTTAGTACACGGGTTGTCTGGATCTCTAATCAGAAGCTGACTGAAACTGATGAAGTGGTATACAGTTTGGAACAAAGGATGAAAGATAGGGGAGTGGACGTATGATGAAGTTCATTCTTGAAATCTAGTTAATTTGAGAAAACATTTTTTAAGTTTATTTGCTGCTATTGTATCAGAGTTGTAATAGTTGATCATTATTCGATGCAAATTTTGTCCTAGAGAATGGCGATGGCGCTGAGACTCTAAGAGATCCACCTCCTCCCCTTTAGCTCTGGCCGTTATTACCCAACTTATTATTATAGGCTTGCCCCCACTGACCTTGCTCTTTTCTTTTCCTTGGCGCATTCGGGTAAGTAAAAAAGTCCCAAACGAGGTCCGTTGTAAAAAGACGAGGGCTTTGCCCTTGCATGATAATGTTGGATCACCGCCTTCCTACATTGATTGGTGGAAGAATGGTGTTGTTACACCTGTGCACAATCAATGATGCACTTTGCGCTAGAGAATGACGATGGCGCTGAGACTCTAAGAGATTCGCGTCCTCCCCTTCAGCTCAGGTCATTATTACCCAGCTTATTATTATAGGCCTGCCCTACTGCCCTTGCTTTTTTCCTTTCCTTAGCGCGTTCGGGTAAGCAAAAAAGTCCCAAATGCTGGATCACCGCCTTCCTCCATTGATTGGAGGAAGAATGGTGTTCTTACACCTATGCGCAATCAACGCATTGATGATAAGTGTGTGGCCTTGCAAATACTTTCATTTATTTATTTGATTTAGGTCCTTAATCAATTGATTCTCAGACTTGAAGTTTATGCCTTGTTACGTTGTTCTCAAATCCCATATTTGCAATTTATTATTTTTATGGTTAAATCATGAGTATGCGGTAGGTGAAATTTGTTGGCATAAGTTAAGGAAATTGTAGTGAAATTCGTTGAGATTTTCCTTTTTAAGCATTTAAACTTCTAACTTTGCTTATAATATCTACCTTGTTAAGGTACGTGCTGGTCGTTTGCCGCTGTGGGGTCAATTGACTCAGTTAATAAAATAGTAAATGGCTTTCTAGATGAATTATCAAAGCAAAAAATGATCGATGGCAACTGTCGTAACTGCGGTCATCATGGAAGTCTCGCCGGAAAAGCATTTTGGTACATAATTGAGTATGAGGGGCTATGCTTAGACCGTGACTACCCATATCGAGGGAAACTCGGAACGTGCCAAAAGGACAAAGTAAATTTTCCTTTTTATTTTTGTTAATTTGCCTATTTTCTAGGGGCCTTTTTCTTAAAACTCCCCATGCGTTGAAAAAATTTTAGTTTGCTCCCCATGTTCAAAATTATTTTTGTTCACTCCCCAGATGAGAATCATAATTTTAGTTTGCTCCCCATTTTTTGCAGCACATATGACATATTGTGAAAAATATACAATATATTACGATTTAGGTACGCGATTCTTGAGTTTTTTTACTTGAACATGGAGAGCAAACTAAAAATAGACTCCATAATTGGGGATTTTTCCATAATTTCCCGTATTTTGCTATTTCAATAATTAATTTTTTTTTTCTTTTTTGCAGTTTAATAAACGGGTGGGAAGAATTGAAACATATGGCCTCGCACCACCGGGAGATGAAGAACAACTCAAAAGAGTTGTTGCTTCGCAGCCCTTGGTCGGTCGGGTCATACTTTCGCAGACTTTCATCGAATACGAAGGGGTTTGTTTTATCGATATTTTAAAATTCAATTAAAGCTTAAAATTTTGTAACCCATCAATTGTTATGCAGGGTATATTTAAGTACCGACGCCTCCAGTGCATCCCCATCAAAGTCCATTTCCATGATATGTTGATAGTTGGATATGGATCCGAAAAGAGGAAGGATTTTTTGGGTTATTAAGAACTCGTGGGGGAAAGGCTGGGGAGAAGAGGGGTACATGAGATTGTAGAGGAATATCGGTATTCCTGATGGGCTGTGTGGTATAAATCAACCATGTTGGTATCCTATCATGGCCAATCCCAAAAAAGAAGAGCAAGAATATCATGGCCAAACCAAAAAGGAAAAGCAAGAATTGGAAGAGGAAGACTTGAGAGAGAAGTGTTTTTTGTCCATTTTTATGTTGTATTTGTACTTCTGTTGTGTTTGATGTTGTATTTGTTTTGAAGCAACAAGCAGTTGGGTCAGTTGAAAAAGCATTTTGGTCGTTTGCACTGTGGGGAGAGTTGAATCAGTTAATAAAATAGTAAATGGCTTTCTAGTTGAATTATCAAAGCAAAAAATGGTCGATTGCGACTGTCGTAACTGCAGTCATCATGGAGGTCTCGCTGAAAAAGCATTTTGGTACATAATTGAGCATGACGGGCTATGCTTAGACCGTGACTACCCATACCGAGAGAAAGTCGTAATGTGCCAAAAGGACAAAGTAAAATTTCCTTTTTATTTTTGTTAATTTGCTTATTTTCTAGGGGCCTTTTTTTAAAACTCCACATGAGTTGAAAAAATTTTAGTTTGCTCCCCATTTTAAAAATTATTTTTGTTCACTCCCCGGATGAGAATCATAATTTTAGTTTGCTCCCCATTTTTTGTCGCACATACGACATATTACGAAAAATATACAACATATTACGATTTAGGTACGCGATTCTTGAGTTTGTTTACTTGAACATGGGGAACAAACTAAAAATAGACTCCACAATTGGGGATTTTTCCACAATTTCCCGTATTTTGCTATTTAAATAATTAATTTTTTTTCTTTTTTGCAGTTTAATAAACGGGTGGGAAGAATTGAATCATATGGCCTCGCACCACCCGGAGATGAAGAACAACTCAAAAGAGTTGTTGCTTCGCAGCCCTTGGTCGGTCGGGTTATACTTCCACAGACTTTCATCGAATACGAAGGGGTTTGTTTTATCGATATTTTAAAATTCAGTTAAAGTTTAAAGTTTTGTAACCCATTCATTGTTATGCAGGGTATATTTAAGTACCGACGCCTCCAGTGCATCCCCATCAAAGTCCATTTCCATGATATGTTGATAGTTGGATATGGATCCGAAAAGAGGAAGGATTTTTTAGGTTATTAAGAACTCGTGGGGGAAAGGCTGGGGAGAAGAGGGGTACATGAGATTGTAGAGGAATATAGGTATTCCTGATGGGCTGTGTGGTATAAATCAGCCATGTTGGTATCCTATCATGGCCAATCCCAAAAAAGAAGAGCAAGAATATCATGGCCAAACCAAAAAGGAAAAGTAAGAATTGGAAGAGGAAGAATTGAGAGAGAAGTGTTTTTTGTCCTTTTTTATGTAGTATTTGTGCTTCTGTTGTGTTTGATGTTGTATTTGTTTTGAAGCAACAGGTAGTTGAAAATGTCTTTTGTGGCATGGTATGTTAGTGATCAACTCTGCCTAGCGATCCCAACTGAATACATTGTTATCCTTTTATTATATTTCTACTAGATCTTCAATTTCATGAAGAAATTAATTATAATTCGATTGTAAACTTGTTGTTTTTTTAGCATAAGTTGCCTGGTGATTGAGGACATTAAGTTATAGTTCGTATTGTTATGGTGTTCATTATATTTTATAGTTCAAGAGTTTTTAGTTATTGAGCTTCCTATCTATGTATGGATGGTTGTAGGATGACAATGTCATTTTTAAATGCATTTTTATAGGTGGGCCTTTACTGTTAATGGAGCTTGCCTTTTTGTTAAGAATTGTTAGTACACGGGTTGTCTGGATCACTAATCAGAAGCTGACTGAAACTGATGAAGTGATATACAGTTTGGAATAAAGGATGAAAGATAGTAGAGTGGAGGTATGATGCAGTTCATTCTTGAAATCTAGTTAATTTCAAAAAACATTTTTTAAGTTCATTTGCTGCTATTGTATCAGAGTTGTAATAGTTGATCATTATTCGATGCAAATTTTATCCACAAGAGATCAAGAAGTTGTTAATACAGCTCTTAAATCTGACCTAGTCATTTTAAATACTATTGTGGCTGGAAAGTAGTTGGATGATGTGCCCAAAGAAAATGTGCCTCGAGTTCTCCCCAAGGTTTTGTGGTGGATTTATGAAATGAGAGGGCATTACTTTGAACTGGAGTATGTTAAGCACCTCCCTTTTATTGCAGGTTCCATGATTGATTCACACACTACTGCTGAATACTGGAAAAACCAAACGCATGAGTATTTAGGGTATTCCACTTTACATCTTCTATATGATACTCGTACTTCGATTTGTTTCTAGAACGTTTTGAGCATAATTCTAGCAAGAGCAAATAAAATTGTGCATATTTGTATAGTACGGTTGGTATTCGAGTATTCAAAACTTAATAAGAATATTTGGTAGAAACAATTTCTTATTTCTTGATCTTTACTGTACTTGTTGCTATTTAATAGAGAATCGATGGACAAGCTACTTAATAGTTACTACAGGCATAAAACTTCAGCATGCGTTTTTACCGCTGTTATCCTGTGACTTTGTTTCATTTCCCTCACACATATGCATACATTTTAGCACATGTTGAGGCATATCCGTCTTTGAACGATTTGTGAACCATTCTGACTATTCAGAACATGATATGTCATATCCAGAAACGTGCACTAAAATTTCAGTTGGTGTCCTCAACAACAGGAGGAGGTCCCCTGTACATGCATGTATATCAAGACAATGTTCAATAATGTGACTCTGTATCCTGCATACAAATTGCACTTGACTCAGTGGAAAACTATAATGTGATAGGATGGAAAACTATAATTTTGGAAATACTTGTTCCGAATAGACTTTTATTCTCCAAGATACTCCTCATGCAGGGTCTAGAGTCCTGAAAATTAGAGAAGTTCTTGAACATGATACCTAATAATTTGATTCAGATAAGATAAATAAGATATAAAGGGTGGTCTTTTACAAATATATATTTCTTTGAGGAAAAAACAATTTACCATGCATTATGAACCTTTTTTTAATTTTTTATTTGAATTTTCATATATTTAAAATTATGATCTATACTTTATAAAAAAATTTAGATTGTCATTTGTACTTTCTAAAAAATTTCAAATTATCGTTTCATTCATTTAGGTGTTAATGCGTGGCTCATTTTTTGTCGAAAATTATTAATTTTTCGTTGGAAATGAGAGATGTGTTAACACCTAAATGGCCGAGATGATAATTTGAAAATTTTTACTAAATATAGATGACAACCTCAAATATTTGAAAGTTCGGATAAAAAGTTAAAAAAAAAAGTGTTATAGTATAGGAGTAGTTGTTTTTTCCTCTATTTCTTTAAACCATCATAAAATACAAGAGCAAATTACATTTTTGGTCCCATAGGATTGGGCGATTTGCAATTTTGGTCCCATTGTTTTAAAAAGTGACAATTTTGGTCCCGTAGGTTTCAATTTGTGACAATTTTGGTCCCAACCGTCAATTTTTGGATGGAAACCGTTAAACGCATGCGCAAGGGAAAAGTCAAATACAATATTTGACAAAAATAAACCATAAAGGTAGCTGTAGCCCAACGGTCGCGAGCCAGCTCCTTCTAGGCGAGGTCCAGCGTTCAAAACCCAACCACCACATTTTTTGTTCAAATAATTATTTTGTTAAAATATTAATAAATTTTAATACTAATATAATATAAATATATTACTATGTTTAAATATATTATATAAATATATTATTATGCTTAAATATATTATAAATATATTATATAAATATAAATTTATTTTAATAATAATATATTATATAAATACATAATATATATTTTATACATTTATATATTATATATATATATATTTATATATATATATATTAATGTATATAGTACATATAATATAAAAATATATATTATAACTTAAAAAATATTTTTAAACATAGTAATATATTTATATTATATTAGTATTAAAATTTATTTATATTTTAACATAACAATATATTATATTTTTATTTTAACATAATAATATATTTCTATTATATTTTAACATAATAATATATTTGTATTATATTACTATTAAATATATTATTATGTTTAAATATTTTTTTAAGCTATAATATTATTTAATATATATATATATATATACACGTGTTATACATTTTATACGTATATATATTATAAATTATTAATATTATATATACCATAGCTTAAAATTATATTAATATTAATGTATATTTATATTTTAACATAATAATATATTATATTTATACTTTAACATAATAATATATTTATATTGTATTATTATTTAAATTTATTTATATTTTAACATAATAATTATAGCTTAAAAAAATATTTGAACATAATAATATATTATATTTATATTTTAACATAATAATACGTATATACGTATGTACATAGCTAAAATTATATTAATATTAATGTATATTTATATTTTAACATAATAATATATTTATATTATATTATTATTTAAATTTATTTATATTTTAACATAATAATTATAGCTTAAAAAAATATTTGAACATAATAATATATTATATTTATATTTTAACATAATAATACGTATATACGTATAAAATGTATATACGTATAAAGTGTATATTATGTATTTATATAATATATTATTATGTTAAAATATAAATATACATTAATATTAATATAATTTTAAGCTATGATATATATAAATATTATTAATATAAATATAATTTTAAGCTATGATATATATAATATTAATATATATATAATATATACGTATAAAATGTATATTATGTATTTATAAAAAATAATATTTATATACTATATATATATATATATATTAAATATTATGTATTTTTATATTATATAAAAATATATTATTATGTTAAAACATATATATTTATTAAATAATATTTAACTTAAAAAATATTTTAACATAATAATATATTTATATTATATTATTATTAAATTTTATTTATATTTTAACATAATAATTATTGAAGAAAAAAATTTGTATTGCCTGGGTTTTGAACCCTGGACCTCGCATAGGAGAAGCTGGCTCGCAACCGTTGGGCTACAGCTACCTTTATGGTTTTTTTTGGTCAAATATTTCTTTTAACTGTTCGCCTGCACATGCTTTTAACGGTTTCCGTCCACAAATTGACGGTTGGGACCAAAATTGTCACAAATTGAAACCTACGGGACCAAAATTGACACTTTTTAAAACAATGGGACCAAAATTGCAAATCGCCCAATCCTATGGGACCAAAAATGTAATTTGCTCAAAATACAAATATGTTTTCTTCAAAACCATTTCACTCTCTGCGAACTTAATTATTACTAATATCAATCCATTATAAATAAAGTTCTAATCGGTTATAGTTTGACAACAACTTCACTTATGTTGATTCTGTTTGATGGTGAAAAAGCTAGACATTCGATTGCCACACGTACACAGACGACAGACGTTGCTCTTTAGTTGAGATGTTGTTTTCCTCTCTTAAAAGGTAATGACAAGCTCACATAGTTGTTGAGGCTCATGTCCTCTCCAAACATTTCATCTGCCGGATATTCAACAGGTTATTAGCTAGATTTCAAGTCGCAATGGGCAATAGGAAACTTGTAGTTCGTATAATGATATTCCAAGGTCAACACGACATCTATCATAGCGTCTGATCTTTGTAACAAATCGTGGAAAAGATTATGTGAATATAGCCACTTTTCCAGGCTCCCATCCCATTAGGCATGCACTCCAAAATCAAAGCCTTGAAATCTGGATTACTAGTATCTTGATCAATCCAATGCCTTATTGCTCCTAGTAATCGTGTTTCTCTCTCAAAGTTTTGGCTCACATTTTTTGATTGTAGATCGAAATCTTTTATTGCTAACATTAGCTTGTCAGACATTTTCCTAACGAATACTAAAATGAAGCTCTCACCTCCAAGAATGTTGCTCTCGTTGAATACATCTGTCGCTTGTTGGAGTTCAAAGTAAAAACAAAAATTGGCTACTGCTACACAAATAGGTGGTATATAATGTACTTCACAATATTCTTTGAAGGTGTTGTTTTACTAATGTTTTCTCCATAAGGTGGAACCTTAAGACGGGTCGATCCACAAAAACTGTAGTGGTTTAGAAACGATTGAACAATAAATTTCAAAAAATACCCTTGGTAGGAACCGGCCGCCCTTCGATTTTGTTGTACAAAATATTGAATATTCAAGGTTAGTATAACTAGAGACATTCCTGTGAACTGATTCCAAGATAAGTCTAATTGTCTTAAAAAGATTTTTAATTTTTCGATCCTCAATTGGAACCCGAGTGAAATCTACTTACAAAAGGACATCGAAAGCTTGGACAGAACAAGAAGTGAGCGAGATGATAAGCTTTTGTGGCGCATGTAAAAAGTGGGTCTTTTGTGCTTTTCGGCACCGTTTTCGACAAGGACATACGCTTTTGAAAGGGAAGACCGTCCTGCACTTTCCTGGTAAGCGATAGGGATTGCTCAGGTTCAGGATCTCGTGATCAAGAGGTAGAGGTACTCTTGGACCTCAGATAACCTTCGCTATCTTTCTTTCTTCCCGGCCGGAGATGTCAAGTCATTGGTCAGTAGGCGGAAGAGAGTCATCTCTCATATCATTAAGCTTGTACAAAGTAACTTTCAGAACCAACTTCTTTTAGGGCTAATTATTAAATTGTCATTTAACTTTTTTTGTCCCCTTATTTCTTTTCTCTTTCTTCATTATGAATTCCTCATTAGCATTATAAGAATTACATTTATGAATAGTATCAAGTCAATTCAAAATTTTGATTTTGTTATTATACTTTGGGGTAATTTTAAAAAACTTCCCATTAGTTTGAAGATTTTTTACTTAACTCATCGAAAAATTATACAACATAATAGCATATAAATACTATATTAGAACATTTTAGTACTATATTTTGTGAAATTTATATAATATAATATATTTTGTGAGTCTCGAAAAATTATACAACATAATAGGATATAAATACGATATTATATCATATTTGTACTATACGTGGGGAGTTAAGTAAAAATTTGATGGTCAATTTGGGAGTTAAAGTAAAATTTTGATGCATAATAGGTATTTATCCGATATTACCCCTTTTTTTTTTTTTTTTTTTTGAACTAAATTAAAATATCTTATTGAATTGAATAATTATGAGAATTTTAAAGAAACCTTTTGGACTTAAACCTCAGCTCGTAAAACCCGGCTCCAGTACAACTCCGATGACCACCGCCACCTCCTCCGTCTTCCTCCCACCGCCACTGCAGTTCCGCCGCAGCCAACCGTAAATGTACGACACTCATATGCAACAAGGCGACCTCCTTCCCGCTCATACTCTCCTCTACCTCTTCGCAGCGCCGCCGCCGTTTGGCTGGCTCTCCCATCTCTTCGTCTCTAACGGTACGAATTTCGAAAATTTGTCACTTCTTCTCTTCTTGTACCAAAGTTTTAATCTTTTCGTACGAATTTGGAAAATTTGTCACTTCTTCTCTTCGTATTGTACCAAAGTTTTAATCTTTTCGGCCTTTCCATATTTTTCCAAAGTTTTGACCTTTTCGTTGTGGGAATTGTGGGATTGGAGGAATTTTATCACACCCTGCCCATTTCGGATAGTTTTCTTATTCGAAGTGCTGATATTTGCAGGAACAAATTGGAGGTGTTAAGAAAAAATGGAGCGACTTCAGCAGCTTGAATTACTGGGTGGTTAAAGATTATTACAGGCTTGTGAATTCCGTCAATGCCTTCGAACCTCATATTCAAAAGCTCTCTGATGAGCAGGTTATTTCTCCAGTTACATATTATTTTCCTGATAAGTATTATTTGGGATTTATCTTTGAACAATTTCGTCCTTTTGTTCTGGTAGTTGAGAGCAAAAACTGTAGAATTTCGGGAGCGGTTGAATGGGGGTGCGACTCTAGCTGACATTCAAGCTGGTACATAATCAACTTTTGCTTTCTGTTTAGGTTTGGTAAAGATTTCAATGCAATTTGTGGGTTCATATTCCTTTTCTTCTTTTCCTCTTGTTTTGGTCTTTTCTTTTCAAGAGGCGTTTGCTGTAGTTCGTGAAGCTGCAAAAAGGAAGCTCGGAATGCGTCATTTTGATGTTCAGGTATTGTACACAAATGCCCCATGTGTCATAGTTTTTTGTAATCTAAGAGGAATAGGTAAATGTGGAGAGATAATTTCTGTTGTACACAAAATAATTCTTGTTGCAGATTATTGGTGGAGCTGTGCTTCATGATGGGTCGATTGCAGAGATGAAAACTGGAGAAGGGAAAACCTTAGTCTCTACTTTGGCAGCTTATCTCAATGCTCTAAGTGGGGAGGGTGTTCATGGTATGCTGCTCTTATTGATATAATTAGTGCTAAGTCTTATACGAGGCTGATGTTGTGTGGGAAAATGATGGTTTTGGATAATCCCAATGTGATTAGTTTAATGTAGAGCGTCTTACTCTTTGGGTGTGTTTGCAAAAGCTTTGGAGAGGTTAAATTTTTTAAAAATTGGAGCAGACAAGTTGAATGGCTGGAGAAGAAATTATGAAAATACTTATAAATGAAAGGGACAAAAAAAACTTGGAAGCTGAAACAAGCACTCCGTGAGGTTATTTTAGTTTTAAGCTTATTTAGAAGTGAATGCTCTCAATGTGCATGCAGAGTGGGATGAGCTCTAAGCAGCAAAGATCGAACTATAGATGTGACATTACATACACCAAGAATTCGGTAAATTTAAATGTCTTAATAAATTTATAGATGGCATAGTATTGCTTTGTTTGATGTTTCAGTTGATATCTTAGTTTAGTTCCTCTTCAATGCTTTCACAACCTCCAATTAAGTGTTATTTGCTTCTTTGTGGGACCCAGGAACTCGGTTTTGATTATTTAAGAGAGAATCTTGCTGCAAGCAGCCGACAACTTGTGATGAGATGGTAAACCCCTTCTCTCTTTTTACCTGGTCTAATAAAATCCTGTAGTTAAATATTGAAAAATTATTATTTTCATTATGAAAAAAGCCAAAGTCCTTCCATTTTGCTATAGTTGATGAAGTCGATTCTGTCCTAATTGACGAAGGCCGAAACCCTTTGTTGATCAGTGGTGAGGTCATATTTAGAAAGTCCCTGAACTTTTTTTTTTTTTCCCTGAAAGAAAAAAAGAAGCAAAAGATAATTCATTCTTTCAGAAGTGTATGCATGCTTCTTCTAAAGACCCCGTTTTTATCTTTTTCTGTTTATTTATTCCAGGCAAACAAAGATGCTGCTTGATATCCAGTTGCTGCTAGAGTAGCTGAACTGCTGATTCGAGGGCTGGTGGGTCCCAGTTTTCACCTTTCTCTTTCATTCACCTAAGAGATTCTCAATTTTTGAATAAAGTTCTACATTCGAATAATTTTCATTTTCTATGGCAGCATTACAATGAGGAGCTTAAGGATCGGTGGAACTTACCGAGGAAGGGATAGTACTGGCTGAGATGGCTTTAGAAACAGATGACTTATGGGACGAGAATGATCCTTGGGTTAGGTTGAACATTGGTCAAATTTCTCACTTGCAAGCTTAAATTTTGGTATTTTAGATTCTTTATACGGTTTCATCCAATGCTGCAGGTTTGTTTTAAATGCATTAAAAGAGAAAGAATTCTACAAGCGTGATGTCCAATATATGGTCCGAAATGGAAAGGCTCTTATAATCAACGAGGTACTTTCTGTTCTTTTCTCTTATATATATATATGTAGACTTAATTACATCTGCACCCCTAATTTTCAAAAAGCGACAATGTACTCAGACCGAAGTGACAATGTACTCCTTAAAAATGTTTCGAATAATGAACTCCATCCTATAATTGGGTTGTGGTGACTGAATTTTTCCAAAATCCAATCTACCAGGGGTGGTTTGTGTAATTTTTTAGAAATTTAGGGAGTGGTTTGTGGTTTTTTTAATCTTGCTGGTACCAAATGTAATATTGCAATATCCGAGGGGGTATAAATTTAATCGACCATGTATATTTATGATTCAAAAGATAATAAGTTTATTTTTTTCAGTTAACTGGTACGGTCCAAGAAAAAACTCGATGGTCTGAGGGTATCCATCAGGCAGTCGAGGCCAAAGAAGGGCTGAAGATTGAGGTATATCATATTTAACTAAAGCTGTTTTAGACTTTCTTCTTAAATTTTAACTTTCTGAAATCTGTTAGGCTGCTTCGGTTGTTGTGGCCCAAATTACTTACCAATCACTATTTAAACTGTATCCCAAGCTCTCGGGGATGACTGGGACAGCAAAAACCGAGGTATGAGCATCTTAATATATTTACCTTTAATTTTCAATAATGCTTGAAAAATGTTTAAAGTGTTAAATCTGTTGATATGGTAAAGATCTCTCTTTGTTATTGTAGGAGAAGGAATTCTTGAAAATGTTTCAAAATGCCAGTCATTGAATTGCCCACAAATATGCCAAATATTCGTAATGATTTACCCATTCAGGCATTTGCGGTAAGACAATAAAATCTGGCAATCTTTTTTCTCATTTTTTCAGAGAATTATTTTACTTGTTCATGTTTTGAATGTGTATAGGCTCTGTAGACTGCTCGAGGGTAATGGAGATATGTATGTGCAGAAATTGAGTATATGTTCAAGCTCGGACGCCCTGTTTTGGTTGGGACAACTAGGTCTCTCTCTCCCTCTCTCTCTCTCTCTCCAAAAAGATGGTTTATAGTTTGTGTTGAAGATTTGATTTTTACGCAATATGCTGTCAAGTATTTCTTCTAAGCTTTATCCTATGTTGCAGCGTAGAAAATTCTGAACATTTATAGTTTGTGTTGAAGTTTTGATTTTTATGCAATATGCTTGTTGATATTTCTTCTAAGCTTTATCCTAAGCGATAGAAAATTCTGAACATTTATCTGATTTGCTGAGGAAAAGGAAAGTACCCCACAACGTCCTTAATGCACGGCCCAAGGTTTATATGCTCATACATATTCATTTATATTATATACATATTTGTTGTATGGAATTGCAACAATTTATCATTTCCAGTATGCTGCGAGAGAAGCTGAGGTTGTAGCCCAGGCAGGTCGAAAACATACAATTACTTTGTCAACGAGTATGGCCGGCAGGGGCACTGACATAATTCTGGGAGGAACCCCAAAGGTATATCTTACTTTTACGTGTTGTTATAAATTGTTAAAAATAAAAAATTATGATGGTTTTCAAAGAACAGTCAAAACCGCATTGTATTTCTTCAGATGCTCGCTAAAGGAATCCTGGAAGCCGCACTGCTTTCATCTCTCAAACCAGATGTTCCTGATGTTGAAATTGATTCTGCAATGTCTTCAGATAAGGTAATCATTCTGTTTATATTACGAGAACAAATCGAATAATAATTAAATCTCATCCCTTAATCGAGAACAAAGATGGGACCTTCGTCGTTAGGCTTGTTAGCTAAAACAGCTGTTATGTGTTAGTATCTTCTTTCTGCCATAAATTTCCAAGTTTTCCTTTCTCTTTTATTCAATCAATATCTTTAACGAAGAAATTCCTTTATTGATAATACGGCTAAATACGTGTCCAAAAGTGAGAGCAAGAAGTGGACTTATGATGAAGCAAGAAATTTAATTTCAGAGTCTATTGAAATGAGTCAGTCAATGGACTTGGCAGATTTGCAGAAGCTCGTTGATGAGGAGACATAAACGTACCCTCTTGGCCCGTCTATTGCTCTTGCTTATCTATCGGTTCTGAAGGATTGTGAATCCCACTGTTATCAAGAAGGATTAGAGGTGAAAAGGCTTGGAGGTCTTCATGTGATTGGAACTTCTTTGCATGAATCGAGGAGGATCGATAATCAGGTGAGTTTTCCTAATTTTGTAGAGTTTGATTGTAATGCTTTTTCCTAAAAAGTCTTCAAAAAGAGGCATAATTACACCGCCATACCTTAGTTTTGGCCTAATTACACAAACTTTCCTGAGCTTTCAGAAATTACAAAAACTTCCCCCTGGCATAACCTGATGTTTGGCCTAATGCATGCTACTATCGTCATAAATCTAAATTCAAATATTGATCAGTAAGTGTCGAGGGCAAAATATTTTGACTGGGGAAGGTTTTGTAATTTCATAAACCTCAGGAAAAATCCATATTTGTTTTGTCAATATTTTTAATTGTTTTGCAATAATTTTTTTGTGAATTTCCTAATATAATTTTCTTGTATAGCTCTGTGGCAGAGCAGGGAGACAAGGGGATCCTGGATCAACACGATTTATAGTGAGGAGATAATAAAATTAGAAAGGTCCTAATGGCGTTAATCTTAACAGCTTGGAAGATGAGATGTTTCAGAAGTTCAATTTCGACACTCAGTGGGCAGTACAACTTATATCCAGAATCTCACATGATGAGGATTTTCCAATGGAGGGTCGTGCGATTGTGAAACAGCTTCTCTCCCTGCAAATTAATGCTGAAAAATGCTTCTTTGGCATACGAAAGAATCTTGTTGAGTTCGATGAAGTTTTAGAGGTATTTTCTTTTGCTTAATTTTTTGCATTTATGTAGGTTTATGGAATAAATTTCTTTAAATTGGTTCTCAAATACAACAGTGTGATGTTGTTTTTCGATAGAGTATCTTTTCAAAGAAAAAAAATATCTAAATATTCAACATTAATGCTATAGTGTTTGGGTAAAAACCTCCTTCAAACTATGTTTTTTGAACTAAAAAAACCGTAAATTTTTGAATCGATCTTTCTTTCAAGAAAACAAAATCATTGAATTTACTTTTTTGTTGTGCAAATTTACCCTTGATTTTCTTACATTAATATTTTTTATATTTAATAAATTAATTCATTTATTCACCTATGCAGGTGCAAAGAAAGCATGTTTATGACCTTCGGCAATTAATATTGACAGGCGATTTCGACAGTTGCTCCCTGCAAATTTTCCAGTGAGCTCCTTTTTCACATTTACTTCTTATTTCATGGAATCACGACTTGCAAAAATACCTTTTTTCCCCCTTAAATTCTCTGAACATATTAATTAATTGAGTCTAGGTACATGCAAGCAGTAGCAGATGAAATTATTCTCAATAATGTCGATCCAACAAAGGTATTCAACTAACTTAAAATTATACTCCCGTGTCATGAATAAACAGCTTTTACTTCTTTTGAATCATTTTCAAACAATTTTGTGAACTTTTTATAGCATCCAAGCAGCTGGAGTTTGGGAAATCTTTTGAAGGAATTTTATGGGGTTTCTGCAGATGTTTTGAACGGTATGTCTTAATTTTTATGTTTGATTTGCAATATATAGACCGCCGCGCCTATAACCTCTTACAATTAAACAAATATTCTTTTCTTAGTTGCAAAAATTACAAAGACCTCTCTTATAACTTGTTTCCACCTTACATCTTCCCTTTCTATGTATGATTTTGCAAATTGTTCTAAATTGCATCAGAATATCTCTAGATTCTTTTGCAGGAATTACTGAGGAAGATTTGCTGCAATCACTCATGATATTGCTTCCTGCTTACATGATTTCTGTTAGAACGGGGAAATTCAGATCAACTGTTAATCTTCTTTGCAAGTACTCTGGAGATATTTTGATTGGTTCCTATCTTGATGTTATTCAAGAATCAGGCTACGACAGCAAAAGTTCAACGGGGTTTTCCTTGACAGATACTTGTAAACACCGTACCGTTCCAGCACCTCCGTAATTGTGTAGTAAGATCTGCGAAGATCTCAAAGCTTGTAATTATGAATATAGAACAAATAAATTATAATTAAAAGAAAAAAAAAGCGAAACAACAAAGGCAAATAACATAAATAAAACTAATTTTTTTACGAGAAGAATATTAATATATGTGATAACCAATGCGAGGCACGTGCTAAAGATATAAGAGCCCTTGAAAATATCAACAATTACATTTATGAATTGATTTTGTTTAATTTACCTTTGTTACATAAATTAAAATATCTTATTGAATTGGATAATTATGAGAAAATGTAGAAAGAACATTTTTTTTTATCTAAATAAATCACTAAATGAGAGAGAGACGCTTCTTGTTTATAAAGACGCCTTTTGAACTTAAACCTCAGCTCCTCCGCCAAAATACAACTCCGATGACCACCGCTGCCTCTTACTCCTCCTTTTTCCTACCGCCGCTGCAATTCCGCAGCAACCACCGTAAATGTACGACGCTCCTATGCAACAAAGGGACCTCCTTCCCGCTCCTAATCTCTCCTCTCTCTTCTCAGTGCTGCCGCCGTTTGGCTAGCTTTCCCATCTCTTCGTCTCTAACGGTACGAATTTCGAAAAATTGTTACTTCTCCTCTTCGTATTTAGCCAAAGTTTTAATCTTTCCGCTTTGGGAATGGTGGGACTGGAAAAATACTATCACACCCTGCCCATTTCGGTAGTTTTCTTATTCGAAGTGATGATATTTGTAGGAACAAATTGGAGGTATTAAGAAAAAATTGAGCGACTTTGCAGCTTGAACTACTGAGTGGTTAAAGATTATTAGTTTATTACAGGCTTGTGATTTCCGTCAATGCCTTCGAGCCTCACATTCAAAAGCTTTGTGATGAGCTGGTTATTTCTCCAGTTTCCTATCATTTTTTAGTTATTGTTTGGGATTTGTTTTTAAACAATTTCGTCCATTTGTTCTTGTAGTTGAGAGCAAAAACTGTAGAATTTCGAGAGCCATTGAGTTGGGGTGCGACTCTGGCTAAAATTCAAGCGGGTACATAATCAACTTCTGCTTTTCTGATTAGTTTTGGTAAAAGATTTCAATTTAATTTGTTGCCTCATATTCTTTTCCTTGATGAATTTTCTTTTTCTTCCTTTCCTCTTGTTTTTCGTCTTTTCTTGGTAAGAGGCATTTACTGTAGTTCTTGAAGCTGCAAAGAGAAGACTCAGAACGAGAGGGTTTTTAATGTAATTTGGACCTTATAAAGATATGAATCAAGTCCAAGACAAATTATCATATGCCTTGGTAATTATCATATGCACACTAACATTTAATTACATGATTTTATTCTAATTTTTTTAAAAATTATGAATAATAAATCTATCAAGTATTCAATATCGAATTTCAATAATGTAATTTAATTACATGATTTTCTATTTTGCACATTGAGTCCTTGATTGCTAGTTTCAATTATTGGACTGGGTAAAACGTAAAGAGTTCATTTTAACTAGCTTTAACCAACCTACAACATATATTGACACCGACTCTTCTCTGAGTTCCAAAGCATATATTTAGATCGATAAGTTTGAGATTGAGTAATGAATTTGAGTTCGGAATGATTTCAGCTCCTCAAATTATGAAACCATAAGTTTATACTCGTTTTGGAAAAACAAAGGTAAAGTGCCCGATGAAATATGTGTTTCTTTACAAATTATATTACGTCTCAGAATTAATATTTCTAACTAATTATCTCAAATATTCTATAAAATTCAATAACTTATTACATTAAACTCAAATTCTCAAATCTTCAATAAAATTCATTTACTTAGTACAACAAGGAGTAACAAGGCAAGAAGTTTTTTTTTTGGGTTCACCCAGTTTTAGCTGGTACTACTCTCTGTGCATTTAAATGTTAGGAATGAATCATGACGCATGAGAGAAACTCTGTGATACGTTGTATATTCCTTTAATTATGGAACTTAGAATTTCTATATTTTATCTATTTTCTAATTTAATTTTGGATAGTTGATTGAAATTCTATGTTTTCTATAGGGAATCTAAATTGGAAGTGTTTGAAGAAGTATCAACAAACGTGAAGCACTCACACGATTTTGGAGAAAGGGCCGCAAACCTCAATTGTGATTTAAAGCCTCTTGGATCAAATAAAAAAAAAACCTGGCCCATGCGTGCAGCTGGAGGAAAGATAGCTTCCAAGTTTTAATTCATGGAAGTCCAAAAGAGTCTAGGCCCAGCCTCAACCTTGAAACCACGTAGAGCCCATAACCCCCAATTTTGTCCTTGGGCATTAATTCACAAAGGAAGTGGCACATGATCTTGCTGTTACTTTGAGGACATTACTTTGGGAAATTATCACCCAATTATTTGACGTGAGAACGTGGGAGGAAAAGAGTGTTACATTGGGGATTAAATCTCCAAATCATGGTAGATTTTATGGCAGCCAACGTGGGAAGAGCAACAACATACCCCACTTTGCACTATTTAGTGGGAATTCATGCAGATGAGAGGCAGGACACAATTTCACTCGGAGACACCGAATTCACGCAGCAATTCCAGTTCGTGGGGAAGGAGACTTGCAACATCAATAGTTTTATTCTCTTTTCCTTCCTTTTATTTTTATTCGAGTACTATGTTATTTCTAGAAGTTTGTTTGTTTAATTTCGTTATGAGTAGCTAATTCATATTTTAGTTGGGATTTTCCAAAGCATGTATTAGATTATGTGAGACAATTTGTTTTGGGTTGATTAATTAAGTTATCCGTTTTATTTCCGAATTCACGATAATGTGTTTGTCTTGATTCTTTGACTTAAGAGCTCAAGTCTTAGGATTAGCAATTCACATAAAGCTAGTTAATTTATTTGGTGGAGTCTAACCGGATAATTAACGAAGTAGCAATCAACACTAGGTTGTTAAGTTCGGCTGATTTTGTGTTGTGGAATATTACGGTCTAATTAGGCGAAGTAGGAGTTTCTACCTAGTCGGTTAGGGTTAGTGTTTCTTTAGTTCGTAAAGCAATTGGTTAATTGAATCTTTGAAGGAGTTTCTGAAAAGGTTATTAGCTAATTAGGGAGTAGTCTTTAGGAGTTTCTTCAGGTTACTCTAAAAATACGAAGAAACGAGGGAGCCTAAGGTAATTGGTAACTATAGCTAACCTAACAAAGAATCAATCACCCTGTCCGTGATCATAGTCAGATGCATGCGTAGGAAAATCCCAGCTATTCATCATTCATTGAGTTAGCCTAAGTGTCAGCTGAGTTAATTGTTAATCTTTCGTATATTTAGTCAGATTTACTCTTGTTTATTTAGTTTCTTTATTAGTTCGGTTAAAAAATCTCAAAACTCTCCCCCCTATTTTGATCGTTTTTTTGGCATATTAAAAGGTTACAAACTCGTCCAATCCCCGTGGATCGATACCCGTTGCTACTATTCTACGTTTTAATTGTGTGCAATATTCGGGATTTATTATTGGTGGTTACGACATCCATCAATTTTTGGCGCCGTTGCCGGGGAGTTGGTTTTTAATTGACTTTGTTTCTTTTTCTTATGCCTAGGAACCTTCGTTCGGGACAACTCGTTGCATACGATCCCGAGATCGAAAAGACCGCTAAGAAGATTAGGAAGTGGACAAGACAAAGGAAAGAACAAACAGCAGTTGGTGAAAGTTCGAGTCTATTTGAATTGGGTTCGGACATTGAAGTTGAACAGCAGCTAGAATTTGAAGAACAGACTGTCAGTGAACCTGGCAGTGATCACGGTCAGGATATGGCTCATGACGGAACGCTTCGTGAGCTTGCCCGACCAACTGAAGCTCAACAGCCACTGTGCATAACCTTTCCAGCACTGCAAGAGGGCTTCGAACTGAAGTCAGGTCTCATCCATTTGTTGCCCACTTTCCGTGGTTTGGAAAATGAAGATCCGAATAAGCATTTGAAAGAGTTCCACCTTGTGTGCACATCCATGAAGCCACACAACGTCACGGAGGATCAAATTAAGCTTAGGGCCTTCCCATTCTCATTGCAAGATGCAGCTAAGGATTGGTTGTATTACTTACCTTCGGGTACGGTCACTACTTGGGCTGAAATGTCGAGGCAATTTCTAGAAAGGTACTTTCCAGCCTCCCGTGCCACCAATATTAGGCGGGAGATTTGTGGAGTTAAACAAAAAGATTCCGAGAGCCTCTACGAGTATTGGGAACGATACAAGAGGTTGCTAGCGAGCTGCCCACAACATGGAATTTCGGACCAATTGGTTATCCAATATTTCTATGAAGGTTTGACTCCGATGGAACGCCGAATGATGGATGCCGCTAGTGGTGGAGCTATCGTTAGCAAGACTCCCGCCGAAGCTAGAGAGCTTATTTCTACTATGGCTGCAAATTCTCAACAATTTGGAGCTCGAGAGGACATCCCTCGAAGGGTGAACGAGGTAACTCTTAGTCCTCTTAATAAAATTGAGTCTTTGCTAACAACCTTGGTGCAGAAAATGAATGTAGGTACTAACCCACCCTCGAGAGTATGTGGCATTTGCACTAGTCCCGAGCACCCAACCGATGCGTGCCCTACACTCCATGAGGAGACGACCGCGGATGTAAATGCCATGGATTTTCAGCAGAGAAAGTTCGATCCTTATTCGAACACTTACAACCCCGGATGGAAGTACCACCCGCATTTAAGCTATGCCAATAATCAACCAAATAATCAGAATTTCCGTCCATCACCTCCACCGCAGCCGAGACCACAACACCCTCAGGGTTCAGGTACGCCTCTTAGTGAAATTGTTCGTTTGTTGGCCACTAATTCCGAGAAATATCAACAGGATACGACGAACAGGATTCAAAAGATAGAGGACACTATCAAGACCATGGAGACTCATATGGGACAAATTGCCTCTTCGGTGAGTAAATTGGAGACCCAAGGAAAACTCCCGTCGCAAACCCACGACCCTAGACACAATGTGAGTGCGGTTGTGTTGCGAAGCGGGAAAGAATTGCAGCCTCCAGTGGACAGGATTTCGAAAAGTGATCAGATGCAAGTTTCTGGTACAGAAACTGAAAAAGAAATTGAGAAGAAGCCTGCCAGTGATCACGGACAGACTTCCAGCCAGGCTGAAATCACTCAGAAGCCTAAACCCCTGATAGTACCACCACCATTCCCTCAGCGATTGGCTCAGAACAAGAAAGATAAAGAGGATACGAGCATCTTGGCTCTTTTCGAAAAAGTTGAAGTAAACATTCCACTTCTCGAGGCCATCAAACAGGTTCCACGCTACGCCAAATTCCTTAAGGAATTATGCACCAATAAGCGTAAGTTGACAGGTAATGAGAAGGTGAGTGTTGGTGAAAATGTTTCAGCCGTCTTACAAAGGAAATTACCACCTAAGTGTCGCGATAGAGGTATGTTTTCTATCCCTTGCAAAATTGGTAATATTGGTATTGGTAAGGCTATGTGTGATTTGGGAGCTTCTATTAATGTGATGCCTTTGTCTATCTACACTTCTTTGGGTCTTGGTCCATTAGCTCATACCGGGGTTATTATCCAATTAGCCGATCGATCGCTTGTTTATCCCGAGGGTGTCTTAGAAGATGTTTTGGTACAAGTGAATGAATTAATTTTCCCCGCCGATTTCTTTGTTCTTGATATGGAAAAGGATAGTTCTACTAAGTCTTCGGACATTCTATTGGGTAGACCTTTCCTTAGCACGGCTAAGGCGAAAATCGATGTTCATAGTGGTTCTCTGACTTTGGAGTTTGATGGTGAAATGGTCAAGTTTAATATGTATGATGCTATGAAACATGTTGATGATGTGTCTTGTGTCTACAATGTTGATATCATAGATAACTTGACTAATAAAATGTTTGCCTTGAACCATGATGATGAATTGGACTATGTCTTGTGCCATAGCTTGTCCGTTGATAAAATAAAGAAATTTGATGATAAATTCAGACTTTCTGCAGATATGCTTGAGATAATTTATGCTATGGAAGTTCTCCAAGTTACAAGTTCTAAATTTGTACCTTTTGAGCTTAATCGGTCTGAATCTAAACTTTTACCTTCTGTTATGCAGGCCCCTAAGCTGGAACTCAAGACACTGCCGCAACACTTGAAGTATGCATATCTGGGAGACAAAGAGACACTGCCAGTGATCATAGCCAGTACGCTCAACAGTCTAGAAGAGGAGAAATTGATCAGAGTTCTTCGGGAGTACAAACAGGCCATTGGATGGACCATTGCTGACATCAAAGGACTCAGTCCTTCCACGTGCATGCATAAAATCATTTTGGAAGAAGGTGCCAAACCTCGCCGTGAAGCACAACGAAGACTCAACCCACCAATGATGGAGGTAGTGAAAAAGGAGATCATCAAACTCCTTGATGCAGGTATGATCTATCCGATATCCGATAGCGAGTGGGTAAGTCCCGTTCAAGTTGTGCCCAAGAAAACGGGAATTACGGTTGTTAAAAACAAGGATGGTGAGTTAGTACCTACTAGAGTTCAAAATGGTTGGAGGGTGTGTATGGATTATAGAAGTCTTAATTCTCTTACTAAGAAAGATCATTTTCCCCTCCCCTTTATTGATCAAATGCTCGAACGATTAGCTGGGAAAACTCACTATTGTTGTCTTGATGGTTATTCAGGGTTCTATCAGATTCCGGTGGCACCCGAAGACCAAGGAAAGACGACTTTCACATGCGCATTTGGGACCTTTGCGTTTAGGCGAATGCCTTTTGGACTTTGCAACGCGCCGGCCACCTTTCAAAGGTGCATGGTAAGTATATTTTCTGAATATGTTGAGCAAATTATTGAGGTATTCATGGACGATTTTACGGTTTATGGAAACTCTTTTGATGAATGCCTCAATAATCTTGCTACAATATTGAAACGTTGCATAGAAACGAATTTGGTCTTGAATTATGAAAAGTGTCACTTCATGGTTGATAAAGGTTTAATTTTGGGGCATATTGTTTCTGCACATGGTATTGAAGTTGATAAATCTAAAGTAGATGTCATTAAGTCCTTGCCTTACCCCGCGAGTGTGCGGGAAGTACGTTCCTTTCTTGGACATGCAGGTTTTTATAGGCGATTTATTAAGGACTTCTCAAAGATCACCAAACCATTGTGCAAGTTGCTCCAAAAAGATGTGAAGTTCGAGATTGATGATGAATGTAAAGCTTCTTTTGACTTGTTGAAAGAAAAATTGATTTCGGCCCCGATCATTCAACCACCGAATTGGGAGTACCCGTTCGAAATCATGTGTGATGCCAGCAATTATGCCGTAGGGGCTGTACTTGGACAAAAGATCAACAAAAACTCTCACGTGATCTTCTACGCCTCGAAGTTGCTAGACAATGCCCAAAGCAACTACACTACTACCGAAAAGGAGCTATTGTCAATTGTTTATGCTTTAGATAAATTCCGTCCTTATTTGCTTGGTACTAAAGTTGTTGTGTATTCTGATCATGCAGCTTTACGGTATCTTCTCACCAAAAAGGATGCGAAACCAAGGCTCATTCGATGGATTCTACTCTTACAAGAGTTCGACTTGGAGATAAGAGACAAGAAGGGATGCGAGAATCTGGTAGCTGATCATCTCAGCCGAATTCCAGTCCTTAAGCCAGATTCTCTGCCTATCAATGATGAATTTCCAGATGAACAACTTTTTGCTACTCAGGAATCCTACCCGAGGTCACCGACAGGTTTCCTGACTCCTTGGTATGCTGATATTGTTAATTTTTTAGCTACTGGTGCTTTTCCTGATCATTTGTCTAGGTCTGAGAAAGATAAAATCAAGTCTGATTCTAAATATTATATTTGGGATGACCCTTACTTGTGGAAAATAGGCACCGATCAGATTATTAGGCGTTGTGTAGCTGAGAATGAAATCAAATCTATACTAGAGTTTTGTCATACTTATGACGGTCACTTCGGTCCTAAACGAACAGCTCATAAAGTGTTAGAAAGTGGATTTTTCTGGCCTACACTTTTTAAGGATGCATATTTGTGTTGCAAAAGTTGTGCTAATTGTCAAAAGACAGGAAATATAGGCCCTAGAAACCAAATGCCTCTTAATCCTATACTTATTTGCGAAATTTTTGATGTGTGGGGTATGGATTTTATGGGTCCTTTTCCTTCGTCTTATGGTAATTTATACATCATTCTTGCCGTTGATTATGTGTCGAAGTGGGTGGAAGCAAAAGCCACCCGAACTAATGATTCTAAAGTTGTTGTGGATTTTGTTAGGTCTCACATTTTTGTCAGGTTTGGAATTCCTCGAGCCATAATCAGCGATAGGGGTACTCATTTTTGCAATCGTACGGTCGAGGCGCTTTTCAAGAAGTATCATGTGACCCATCGTACGTCCACGGCCTATCATCCACAAACAAATGGCCTCGCCGAAGTCTCGAATAGGGAGATCAAGTCTATTTTGGAGAAAACGGTTAGTCCTAACCGTAAAGATTGGAGTTTGAGACTCGATGATGCACTTTGGGCCTATAGGACGGCGTACAAGACTCCGATCGGAATGTCACCTTATAGAATGGTTTATGGGAAAGTTTGCCACCTTCCGGTAGAGCTCGAGCATCGAGCTTATTGGGCGATCAAGAAGTGTAACTTTGGTTTAGAAGAGGCCGGGACGCACCGAAAGCTTCAATTGCAAGAATTAGAGGAGATTCGACATGATGCCTATGAAAATTCCAAAATATACAAGTCCAAAACTAAGGCATTTCATGATGGGATGTTGGCAAGAAAGAGTTTCGAAGTCGGACAAAAGGTGTTGCTCTATCAATCCAAATTGAGACTTTTTCCGGGCAAATTGCGATCAAGATGGTCTGGTCCGTATGTTGTGATTACAGTCTTTCCACATGGAGCTGTGGAAATTGGGGAAATTAATACGGATAAAACTTTCAAAGTGAACGGGCATAGACTAAAGCCATTTTACGAGGGATTCGAGCCACACACGGTTGAAAAGATGAATCTAGAGGATCCTCCTCTAGGAACTTGAGTGTGAAATCATGAACTCGTCGAGTCCGCGACGTTAACCAAGGGCGCTGTATGGGAGGCAACCCATATTTCTTTTCCCTTGCTTTCGTTTCCTTTGTTTTTCGTTTTCTTTCTTTGCTCGTTTTCCTTGCCCATTGTAATGTCTTCTTTTTGCGTGTTTTCAGGTGAATGGGAAGCTGGATTATTTGGATAAGTGTGGGGGATGTTCCAGGTTGATTAAATTTCGGGTTTGGTGATGCAACAGACAGGTGAAATTGGTTTAAAGCTACTGTGAGGACACCTGTCTGAGGTCACGGACAGGGTACTGGACCCAGTATTAACAAAACGGAGCCCCAAGCCATAAAATTAACCGCGCCCCGCTTCTCTCACCGAACCGACCCGCTACCCGCGACCCGCCCCATTTCATTAACTCCATCACTAAACCACTCTCAGTCACAAACACCCCCACTCCCAAATCCCTAACAAGCTCCACCTCCAACTTTCCCCCAAATTGCCAAACCCTAGCTTCCAATCGGCCATGGGGAATGGCATGATCCACCGCCCCGGAAAACCACCACTCAAGCTCGACGGCGGCATCGCGCCTCTACCTCAACCGCCAGTCCCTTCGCGCCGCAGATCCGCTCGTCTCCGCCCTCACAGCTCGCCGCCCGCCGCCACTTCTCCTCCACCTGCCACGGCGGCGGAGGTCACTTCTCCGCCACCCACGTCTGTTCCAAGCGCCGGCGATCTGGGCCAGGGCACCATCACCACGTCGCCGCCCTCCTCCCCTGACCGAATCACGAGTTCGCCGTCCCTCTCCAGTGAAGAGCACCAGCTCCTCCCCGATTCCGCCGCCATCACCTCCGTTCTTTCTCCCCCCACCGTCGTCGCTGGTCCCTCACGGAAGAGGCGCGCCGCCCGCGCACCCTCTGCACAGAAGCGCCGCCGTGCTTCCACCACCGTCTCCGACGCCGCACCACCAGCTCCGCCGCGTCGCGCCTCCGCACGCCTCCGCCGCATGCCCACATCACAACAGCCCGCAGCCTCAACCCCTGTTCCTGCCTCGGAATCCCATTCCGACAATGTCTCTCTCACGACCTCGCACGGGGTTTCTTCTCCAAATTCTGCTCCTAGCTCCGCAGCCCCGGCTGCAGGCGATCCGTTCATCTCCGACCATGACTCAATCCACGGTGACGCTGAACCCCCACGGCAGCCTTTCGATCCTGCCTCGGATCCGACCCTACACATTCGTCACCGGGGCAGTGATGTTCACATTGTTCCAGCGCTGCCATTTCTGCAGGAAATTGGTCACCTCAATTTTGAGAGTGAAACTCATCAAGCTCGTCTTCGCCGCCTCCCGAAAAGAAAGGTAATTCGAGGTAAAATGCTCCATACTCCAACCTTGGAAACCTTGCATATTCATGGTAGAGTTATGGAATTGATTGATGGCATTGGTTGGCGTTCTTTCTTTCTGCTAGATTGCCCGATTATCTATGAGTTGGTATATGAATTTTTCTGCACTTTCCAGTTTGATAAGCACGCCAATTTGGATGTTAATTCCCCTGTGATTTCTTATCGTATGCTTGGGCGAACTTTTGAGGCTTCTATCACTGATATTAATGCCGCTTTAGGTGTTGATAGGACTGATCCCACTTCTGTGCTACGTGTTTGTGGATACCCTCCTGATTTTAATGTGAAAACAGCCTGGACTTTGTTAACAGGACGCCCTGGGCATGATTATTCTGATTCTAGTTGTGATAGGCACCTTCTTGACCCGGCTTTGCGTTACTTGCATAGATTTATTGCTTACTCTTTTTCTGGTCGAACAAAAGGTGCACCCACAGTTACACAAACTGAATTATTTTTCTTATGGGCTATGGTGACTAACACTAAAGTGAACTTGGGATATTGGGTTGTTACTGCTTTCAATTATGCACTTGCATCCTCTCGTTCACTTATTATGGGGCATGTTATTACTCGTCTTGCTGCTTTTCACAATTTAATTGACACCACAGCCTTAGGGAATCATGTGGCCCGCCCTTTGGACTATCTTGACTTGTTATCGCTTGATTTGATGATGTTGTTAGTCCGTGTAGATGGTGTTGTCTCTATGACCCCTGCAGGTGTTAAAGCTCCGGTTCGTGTATTTCACACGGATTCTCGTCGGCGCCGTGCGCCTGCTGTTGTCTCACCTCCGACCACCGAGGAGCGCATTGCGCGTTTGGAAGAACGCATTCCTGCTATTGAGGAGCAGCTTGGTACTCTCCTTACCCTCGTTCGCGAGCTCCATCAACGCCGCTGAGCGGCGTATCACACCCCCCGGGTTCAGGGAAGTCCTCGGATTTTCTTTTCTGCTTTACTTTCTGTTGAGGACAACATGATTTAAGTGTGGGGGGGGGTACTACGGCTGGACGACAGTCAGTTTTTGGGGCTGCTGTTTTGGAGCATTTAGGACTGATATGTAACATGTTTTTTATGATTTTTGGCTGTGAATTTTGCTGCTACTGTTGTCTTTGCCTTTTGGGTAATTTTTGGGGCAATTTAGATGCATGAATAGGGCTGTCAGTTTAGAGTTTATATGCTGTTGATGCTGCTGCAAATCTGTCATTTTCATGCTCTGTCCTTGTTTGAAATAGCATAGAATTGTTTACTATGGCATTATATCCTCTCTAATGAACTTCTTACAGCTTCTTAGTTGTGGTGGATTTGATTTTTGAGAAGGAAACTGAGTTTGAACCTTTGATTATTTATGATTCGCATGACATAGAGTTGAGTTTGTTTGACACTTGACATAGTGGGAATCGTATGAGCTTGAGCATAAAGAAATGAATTAAATGTTGTGTGCTCTAATTTAGAACCATGCTATGATTGAACCTTGTCTAAAGTGAGTAGTTGATTTAATATCTTTTAAATTTTGCAAGTATGTGGAGAAACGGTAGATTGGTGTTGAGCTAAGTTATGTTTGACTTGATAAGTATTTAGTGTGAGGGGGAGCCTGCGAGGGGCCAACTAGAGAAAGGTTGGTCAGTAGAACTCGCGCGACTACTCCTCTGGCCTTGGAAGAATTCCAAATCATTAAAGTGCCATGAGTAGGGCCGAATGCCGGCCGCTCTCGAAATTGTTTTCCTAACACTTAAAGGGATAAACAACTGGAGTTCGCCTTGCTTTGCGAAAACTCGGAAAAAAAAAAAAAAAAAAAAAAAAAAAAAAAAAAAAAAAGAAGAGAAAAGCAGTACCGAAAAGAAAGAAAAAATTTTTGCTGAGCAGAAAAAGAGAAGAAGAGATATATTGAAAAAATACTTGTGAAAAGCTCTCTAGGAATTTTAGGTTGCTTATCTAGGAAGGTGTAACTCGGCTCATCACCATATCTTTGGTATTCTTTAACATGTGCGTAAAATTGATTGATATTCGATTAAACTAACTGCTTTATACTTGTTTCCTTTGTTTGCATTGGATTAATGAACTTGAACTAATCATGCATGATTATAATTGAAAGTCGAGCTCATACGTTCTTGCTTTGGAAAGTTGATTTCAAATTTGGCTTTGTGATTATGTTCGTTATAGATGGTTTTTGGTGACAGCGCATGTTCCCTAGTTTACACAACGGATTGCTGAAGTTGGGATTTAGAGTGTGATTTTAGCCTTGGTTCTGTGTTATGCTTAGGGACAAGCATCGCCTAAGTGTGGGGGGATTTGATACGTTGTATATTCCTTTAATTATGGAACTTAGAATTTCTATATTTTATCTATTTTCTAATTTAATTTTGGATAGTTGATTGAAATTCTATGTTTTCTATAGGGAATCTAAATTGGAAGTGTTTGAAGAAGTATCAACAAACGTGAAGCACTCACACGATTTTGGAGAAAGGGCCGCAAACCTCAATTGTGATTTAAAGCCTCTTGGATCAAATAAAAAAAAAACCTGGCCCATGCGTGCAGCTGGAGGAAAGATAGCTTCCAAGTTTTAATTCATGGAAGTCCAAAAGAGTCTAGGCCCAGCCTCAACCTTGAAACCACGTAGAGCCCATAACCCCCAATTTTGTCCTTGGGCATTAATTCACAAAGGAAGTGGCACATGATCTTGCTGTTACTTTGAGGACATTACTTTGGGAAATTATCACCCAATTATTTGACGTGAGAACGTGGGAGGAAAAGAGTGTTACATTGGGGATTAAATCTCCAAATCATGGTAGATTTTATGGCAGCCAACGTGGGAAGAGCAACAACATACCCCACTTTGCACTATTTAGTGGGAATTCATGCAGATGAGAGGCAGGACACAATTTCACTCGGAGACACCGAATTCACGCAGCAATTCCAGTTCGTGGGGAAGGAGACTTGCAACATCAATAGTTTTATTCTCTTTTCCTTCCTTTTATTTTTATTCGAGTACTATGTTATTTCTAGAAGTTTGTTTGTTTAATTTCGTTATGAGTAGCTAATTCATATTTTAGTTGGGATTTTCCAAAGCATGTATTAGATTATGTGAGACAATTTGTTTTGGGTTGATTAATTAAGTTATCCGTTTTATTTCCGAATTCACGATAATGTGTTTGTCTTGATTCTTTGACTTAAGAGCTCAAGTCTTAGGATTAGCAATTCACATAAAGCTAGTTAATTTATTTGGTGGAGTCTAACCGGATAATTAACGAAGTAGCAATCAACACTAGGTTGTTAAGTTCGGCTGATTTTGTGTTGTGGAATATTACGGTCTAATTAGGCGAAGTAGGAGTTTCTACCTAGTCGGTTAGGGTTAGTGTTTCTTTAGTTCGTAAAGCAATTGGTTAATTGAATCTTTGAAGGAGTTTCTGAAAAGGTTATTAGCTAATTAGGGAGTAGTCTTTAGGAGTTTCTTCAGGTTACTCTAAAAATACGAAGAAACGAGGGAGCCTAAGGTAATTGGTAACTATAGCTAACCTAACAAAGAATCAATCACCCTGTCCGTGATCATAGTCAGATGCATGCGTAGGAAAATCCCAGCTATTCATCATTCATTGAGTTAGCCTAAGTGTCAGCTGAGTTAATTGTTAATCTTTCGTATATTTAGTCAGATTTACTCTTGTTTATTTAGTTTCTTTATTAGTTCGGTTAAAAAATCTCAAAACTCTCCCCCCTATTTTGATCGTTTTTTTGGCATATTAAAAGGTTACAAACTCGTCCAATCCCCGTGGATCGATACCCGTTGCTACTATTCTACGTTTTAATTGTGTGCAATATTCGGGATTTATTATTGGTGGTTACGACATCCATCACTCTGAATAAATAAAATCATGACAAAAGTACGTGGTTAGGCCTAAGCTCTTATTGTTTGTGTTTCATATGATTTGTGGGGTTTTCATTTCAGTGTGTTACTATGCTGATACTGGACTTTTTTTCATTTTTTAAGCTTATGGCTGACCATTCTGATGAACCAAGTATTGCAGTTTGAATTATGCTTCGATATTTAGAGTTTATGCCTCACTGGTTATCCGTCATATGACTTGTCTAACACCATTTCATGAAATTGCCACACAAATGGTTATACAAAGTCAGAGGTTTGTCCTGAAAATTTCCAAAAAATAAAAACCGGTTGTAATACTAGTATGTAATGTTGGATTTTAACCTGTGTCTTCATACTCTTATGATCAGAGAATCAAGCACTGTAACTGCACATTCTGAAGATAGTAGAGATATTTTGTCTGGCCGCCACGATCCAAATGCACTTAAGGTGTTTCAGTCTCACCATCTTTTAAACACTTTTTGTATTCTTTCTTGTGTGTAATCTTTCAATTTAAAAGACAGTTAATGGACCATGTTATGTTTCTTTGGTGTTTTTCAATTCAACAGGAGCATCTTCTGAAAATGACCTCACAACATCGAACTGAAGTGGCTTTAAAATGTGGCATTCCCACCTCTATGGAGGAAGATTGGATATCTATACTAAACTATTTAGCATCTTTTGGTCTGTCATCTTTTTTCACTCTAGAAGTTAGATTGTAAGTTTAAAGACCCTGTATTGGATTTGGGGAGCTTCTTATCCAATTAAAACTATTGAAATGGTCTAGTTTGCGCCAATGTTTTCAAAACCGGACCGGAGGATGAACCGGTGGCCTTACTGGTCACCGGTCGGATCGGTTCGACCGGTTCAACCGTCGGTCGAACCGGTATGACGTCATAAATAAAATATTATTTTTTATTAAATATTGTATATTTATTTAGTATTATAAAACTATAAAACATATTTAAAATTGAAATATTTAAATGAAATTAAGGTTTTACCATACATTATCTAACAACACTCTATAAATTAAAAATACCATTATAACTTGTTTACACAATATCCAACAAACTACTAACATTTTTACAAATAAAAGAACATAATATATATATATATATATATATATTAAAAGAAAAAAAAAAAGATAATATGAAAAAGTATTCAAACAACCAACAAAAAGAACTGAAAATAAAAAAATAAAAAAAAACGTTGGAGTTAACGAGGAAAAAGAATGAGAAACATCTGAAAATAAAGGAAAAAACCAAATCCCAAGAATATCTCCACTAACTCTTCAGATTTTCACAACTTTCAATACTTCTCTCTCCATCTTCTTCGGTTTCTTTTACTCCTTACCTGACTCCATTGCTGTTCGTATTCTTCTTCTCCTCCATATCAGAACCCATCGTACTCAACAATCATGCGAAAAATTCTCATCTTCCATTACCGTCACCTTTTTCCACGGTTCGTTTCGCCTTTTAGACTGAGATGAAGGGTCGTCCGACACGGAGGAAATTTTCAGACGTCGGTGAAAGAAAACCAAAAAAGGCCAAAACAGACGGGACCTTCACCTTTCCAGTAACCGGCGATCCGGTCCGGTTTCCAAGACCAAAACCGCCGGTTAACCGGGCGGTTTTTCCGGTCTTGGACTGGTCCGAATGCCATCGGTTTTAAAGGGTCGACCGGACCGGACCTAGCTCCGGTCACCGGTTGAACCGGTTCGACCGGCCGGTCCGGTCCGGTTTTCAAAACACTGGTTTGCGCCTGCATTGGTATTTGATATCCCAGTTAATTTTCTAAATAAACTCATAAGGACATATACTCGTTTGTGGTATATTGGGTTCTACAACAGTTGCCTTTTGGGGATGTGAAGTAGGAAAAATCTGTGTGGCTATCGATAATTATATATTTTCCTAGTGATTGGAGATAATCAAGACGATACATTATGCACTTATGATGAATAAGTACTTGTAATACATTTTTTATATTGGTAATACTGCATTTTTGGATGAGTGCTGTTGGATAACTCTTGAGTGATTAATCTGCTAAAAAAGCAGGTGAATTCTTTCACAACTTAAAGTAATAGGTATTTACAGCATATATTGACACTGAGTCTTCTCTGAGTTCCAAAGTAGCCCCTGACATTGGAAGAGAACAAATAGAAAGTCCAAAACCTGATTTAGTTCTGGTGGGCTGCATAGTTAAATAACCAGCAGTATGACTAACCACTCATATGATGATGTTCAATATTTAACCATCTTTTATCCCCCATTTTCTCTGCTAGGCAATTTGGAAATTGGAAATTTATATGGCGTGCCTGGCGGTGCTACTTAATTCTTCAGTTCACAATAAACAAACCATTGGTAAGAATATTTCCCTTCTTTGGATTATTGAAATAGTATTGTTTGACGTGATTTTTTCGAATCTTCAGAGGGGAAGGACCTTGATAGCCAGAAAAGAAGCCAAAATAACGATGAGGTTAATGGTGAGTCCGGACAGCAAACAATGGGTAAAGACTAACCCCGAATATCTTAAGCAAAAGTTGAAAGCAAGAGGCATCCTGAAAGTGGGTCAAAGTGAAGAGAAGTCTTCGGTGCCAGAAAATGTGAGCTGGTTGTTTCTTCGTTGTTTTGTTTAATCCTTCTCACAATTAGTTGTTTCGTACATGAATCTTAATTTGCAAATTAAATCCTGGTTATTAGCCTCTTTCATATATTGTGATGATTAGTGCTAGTTAGGAGTGTCAAACAATACTTCCCCTCTGAAGATTCGGAAACAATTTCAGAGTGTCAAACAATGGACGGAGGGATGAGACCGGAAAACCCATTGATGGCGAAACCGACATAAACAAGATTAAGGCTGCCAAGCTCACTCGGCAATTCACCTACCAATTTGATTTAATTTTTACATGTTAAAGAAAAACCACATATTAATCTTTGTGGATTTTTAAGTGGAATGGAAGTTTATTAATTTATAATGCAAGAACACATGGAAAATTTATATGGGAATTTTTCGTTATTCGTTAGGACAAAATTATAAAAATTGTCCTATAATTTATACCATTTCGGATTTCAGTCATTTTTAATATTGTGTTTTCAATTTTGCTCTTAAATTAAAAAACTTTTGTAATTTTCACCCGATTTTGGCTCGAAATTGAATAATCCCCAATTTTATTGACGTGGCATGATTTCGGGGCCTAATATAAATTAATTTATTAAGATTTTTGATAAATATGATAATATAATTTATATATTTATATACATTATTAATTTTTTTCATTTTTGCGATACATATTTTATTTGAAGTTTTATATATATTATGGCATCTTGTTTATTTCAAAATACAAAAGCAACATTATAAGTTCACAAGGTATCCACATACTTTTTATTTAGCCCAGTCAGTCAAAAAATTTCCAAGCATATATGCATATAAAAGAAAAAAAAAAAAAAAAGAAAAAGAAAATGGGTAATCTTCTACCCGTTGCCTGCTTTACACCACCACTGCCGCCGGCCCCATGCTTGGCACTACCACTACCACCACCCCCGGAAAGTCTTTTTTTTTTTTTTTTTTTTTTTTTTTTTTTTTTTTTTTTTTTTTTTTTTCCGATTTGATATGAATATATTTTTTATCTTTTTATTTATTTTTTACTCTCATTTAAAAATTTTTGCATTTTCGTCCGTTTTCGACTCGAAATTAAAAATTTCCAAGTTTTGCTGACGTAACATGATTTCGACCCAAATTGACAAATTTTTTTTGTTGACTCATTTGTAAAGTTTATATGGTCGTTCACCTGGAAGGTTGAGGTGTCAATTGAAATATTGAAAACGCAATATCAAGAATGACTAAAGTTCGAAAAGAATTAAGTTATAGAATGATTGCAATTTTGTCTTTCCATTAGAGTATACAACAACAAGAATCTTATCGTAAAGTTGTAATCTAATTACTTAAAACAAATTGTCAACATACCTGTGAAATTGTTGTAGTCTAACCGTAGGTGGTTCAACATGGTGAGGTTTCCAATTTGTTTAGGTAAGTTACCTGTGAATTTGTTACCAAAATAAACAATGCTTTTTAAATAGAAAAATAAAATTATCTTGAATTTTTCAGTTTTAGCAGGTTTTATCTGAAAGATATGCATTTTACCTCCCTATAATATTAGAAATCAGCAAACAATCTGATGGTGTCAAAATCTGGGCTGTGCGCTGGACTGCAGACTAAGACTCCCAATCACCCAAGATATTTATAGTGTGAGGAGAACTCCGATGCTTTCCTAAACTGAAAGGATGAAACAAACGTAAGCTCAAAGGCCAAAACCGGGGAGAGTGGGGGTTGGACCCATTTTGGCACTCCGACGCTCAAGTTAGCTAAAGCTCTGGGTCGAAAATATGCAGGAGTTAAGAGTCTTGTGCGTGAAGGAAAAGCTTACCTTTGATGGTCATGGGGTGAGGCTTTTACAGGGTGGAGATGAACTTCGTGGGTGCAAGTACACCTCCCAGAAAGTGTGGATCTGGTTTGGAGAGGAAAGCGACGACTTATGGCTGGAACAGTGCTTTTCCAGCTAAAGCACTGCTTGCCTGCTCCTGCTAGGATGCCCGACACTGTACTGGGTGCAGCTGCCATTAATGCGGCCGGCGGTATGTGGTGCTTATATTGAATGCGGTTGTCCGGTAGCGACTGGGTCGGAGCTCCGTTGGGTCGCACCTTTCTCTGGGTCGAAAGGAGACCCTAGGTCGTGGCAGACTGCCGCCAGGCTATGGCTTGAGGTCTGGCCAAGTGTTGGGTCGGTGGCTACCTATGTGGCTCGGTTGCGGAGCGTTGACGTGGCGCAGGTTGCCACGTGATAGCGATATCTGGCGCTCGGTCATACTCCCCGATTTTCCCCTTATCATCTCCCCTCCCCCAGGTCTGGGGCCACTAAGAGAGTGGCGCCTGATCTTGAGGAAGGCTTTGCGACTGATGAAGAGAGGGGAGGCCTGGATCGTGATTCTCTCGGGATAATCTGGGTCGCCAGGAGAGCCGCTCGAGCCCAGCCACGACGAGCCAAAGCTGCGAGCCAACTTCCTTCGACCTAAAATCGATTTCGACCCAGAGTATGAGGCGTGGCCTTACGCACGCGGGCTAGCTGTGTTCCAATTGGGCGGGAAACCATGGAAACTTCCCGTGTCAGAGTAATGATTATACTTTTTTGAAATTTGGGGGGTTAGCGCGGGTCTTAAGGAGCGGTTATAAGTAGCCGTCTTGGGGTAACGGGCCACGTTCTTCTCCAAGCAAGCTGATCTGCTGCCACGTGGAAGTTGGATAATCATGCTTAGTGGAAAACCGCTGCTATAAATTGGGGAATTAGGCCGTTTTTCCCCCTTTCACGCCTTCCACAAGAGCAAACCCTAATTTCGGAGAGATTCTTGCCTTCCACCATACTTTGCAAAAACCGCACTCCAGGAGAACCTCTCAAGCACATCCTCAAGGTACTCCTTTCCAACCCAGATCTCTCCTTTCTTCTTTTCCCACCCACTCACTAGAAATGGATCCCAAGAGGAACGTATCTGTGCTCCCCGAAAGCCAACCCGAGGGTAAACAGCCTAGGAATTATGGACCTCGAGACATTCCGTCAGATCCGGAGGTGTCCGTTGAATGCATAGGGGTTAAACGCCCTGGCAAGGATAGGTGGGAAGACCCTGAGGCCGAGAGCTACGTCCTTACCGTAGATGGGGAGGTTGTAGGTCCTTCCTTGGACGACGCGGCCAGGAGGAGGCCCAGCGCGTCTCCGAGCAAGGAGGGGGAACCAGGAGTTGATAGTGCGGTGGTGGATGATACGACCTCCGAAATAGAAGAGATGTCTCTGGAGGATGAACCCTGCGGTACAGGAGAGGGTGCCGCGGCTTCGGATGTTGAGCCAGAGCCCCGAAAGGGGAAAAAGAAGAAGGGGCAGCAAAAATGCCTGAAGTACTACTACGAATTTAGGGCTAAGGTATATGGGTCGGAGAGGACCACCGCCCTGAAGAGATTAACCGGGTGGAGGGACTTGGACGACAAATGCGAGGTTTACACCCCTAATTCTGACGAACACATGGGAGCACCACCGAATGGGTGTATCGCCATGTCCCTGCAGCCTATTGAGTATGGATTTCGGCTTCCTCTCTCTCCCTTCCAAGTGGCTCTGTTCAATCATCTCCAGATCAGCCCCATTCAACTGCTCCCGAACGGTCATGCTATGATAACGGCGTTCAGGTCCTTGATGAAGATCCTGGGTCAGGTAGAGTGCGTGGAGCATTTCGCGGAATTATTCGTAGCTTCCATTGACTCAGCCGCTTCCCCCAACAGGAGGGGGTTCGTGAAGCTGCAATCTCGGTCGGGAAATAAGATCTTCGATACAGAAAAGACTTCCCATGGTGTGGATTGGAAGAAGAAGTTTGTCTTCTTGAAGTACGAAGACGGGTGGAATGGCCTAGAACACACTTCTTGAAACGACGTCGCCCAAGTTAGGTTGGAGAGGGGCCCGGTACGTTGGCCCAACACCCTGCTAGCCGCTCTGAGGGAGGTGCACCCACTGGATACAGGGATTTTTACGAACACCCATCTGCTGATAAACCTAGGGTTGGCTCCGGGTACACGGAGGCATATAGATTTCAGAATGGGTAACTACACCCTCAATACTTAGGCCAAACACGTTCCCTTCCCTAACTTCATCTTTTCTCTTTTGCATTAAACTCTAATTCTGCCCGCTGAACTTATTTTTTCTCCCTGTGTAGGGTCGATAATGGTGGCCGGACGACAAAGGCTTTGGACCGACTCCTGAAGAAGAAGCAGGCCGAGAAGGCTAAGAAGATTGCTGAGGAGGAAGCTCCTGGACCAACTCCTTCCGTCCAAGAAATAGCTCAAGAGGAGGGCCTCACGGAGGCTGACTCCCTTGCGAAGATTGCGGCTGTGCAGACGGTAGCCGGGCAAAGATGGTCTGACGCCCACGTTCCCACCGAGGGGGAGGAGACGGATGCACAGGGGGCCGCTTGGGTTCCCCCGGAAGCCGACGCCCCGGTTCGCACCACGGGAGATCAAAACGCTCGCCCTCCAAAGTGCAAAGGCAAAGTGGTCATGTCTGCTGGACGGCCAGATACGAACTTAGAGGCTAACCCTGGGTCGTTTCCTTCGGAAGTGCCCAAGGGCAGGCGTTCACAGAAAAGGAAGGAAAAGGACGACCCAGAGGATGGGGCCACCAAGAAAGCTGCCAAACGGGGGGATACTACGTTCCAGCCATCGGGCGGCTGGGTTCCCCCCACCGTTCGACCGGGATCCTCCCTCGGATTCACTATGTTAAGGGGGGATTACGAGCGGATAGTCAACGTCCCCACGTTCGAAGGGCCCAAATATCCCTTTGGGGTCTCGGAGTTTAAGGCGGACGGATCAAAAAGGAGGGTCGCGACCGGAGAGGTCGATCAGGATGTGTTGGGGGCCATCTACTATTCCCTCCAAACCGCTAGCGACCACCAGGAATTAGCCAAGGAGAGTAATGCGACCCTCTCCTACAACAAGATTGCTCTTCTGAATGCGGTAAGGACCTTCGCACTATCTCTTCTCCTGGATCGCACTTCTCATTGCTCCCCTCTGACTCCCTTCTTATCTTCCCATTCTCAGTTGATCGTGAGAGAGCACCAGTCCGCCATGCGACTGGAGTTGGCCGATGAATCCCGCCGTAAGTTGCTGGCGGAGAGGGCTGACGTGCTGCAGGAGAAAAGTTGGAAAGACGAAGCAACGAGGTTGTCCAAGGCGCTGGAAGATGCCCAGAAGGCATATAACACGACGCTTGATAAAATGGACAAGCTGGTGAAGGATTCCCTCAATGAGAGGTCTGCCCTAGAGAAAGAGTTGGGGGATCTTAGGCAGAGAACGAAGAGCTGCAAACTGGAGTGGCTACGTGGCAAAGTCTGTTGGATGCAGCGGAGAAAAAGACTGAGGCTGCCTACGCCAAAGGCAAGCAAGATGGATGGGAGGCCGGCTTCGTCGAGGGGCAGAAGGATGGGACTAAAACGACTTTCTGGACGGTCGAGAAACTAGTGCCGCAGATAAAGGAAATTGTGGTGGTGGAATTTCTTCAGTCCCAGGTGTTTGACACCATTTCTGGCACGCTGGGGGCCTCAGATATAGAGACTGGCTTCATGAGAGCCCTATCGCAGATCCATCTTCACCACCCAATCTCCCATGAAATCCTCAACGACCCACGTAAACTCAATGCAGCAAACGGGTTTGTTCCCAAGACCTTGCCCGAGGAATTTATGGCTCGTGTTTCTTTTATCGACGAGGCGAGTCAGGAGGAGGCAGATGGCGGCGAGGACGACGAGGAGCTGGATTGGAGCAAAGTGCCCTAGGGCTGGGCTGTAGAGTGGGCCGAATCTCAGCTGGAGAAGCAATCTGAGGCGGTCGTAGAGTTACCGGGCCCCGTTGACATAGAGCGAGCTAAAGAGACTTTGTTGGCCGCTTATGTTCCATCAAGTAGCGGGTCGAAAGAGGATGGCCTTTCGAGCGAGAACCCAGCTGGTCCTGCCTTGGCGATACATCCCAGAATCTTGGAAATGCTGCTCCATTTCCATGGAAAAGGTACAACTTCCAAACAAAAGTATTGTACCTTTGTTGAACATTGATGACTTTTTGGATCCGGAGCTTGCCGACCCCGACGACCCAACTGCGAAGATGTGCTCTAAGCAAATGACCTCCACCATAGCACGGAAGAAGTGCAAGCTTGATGATGGAAAGATAGAAGCTGCGGGTGCCCTCGTCCCCGTCCAACTGATACCGGATGATCCAGAGAAAACCACCCACATTGGGGCTAACCTCAAGGGTAAACAACAATGTATGTGTTGGAAAACAGGAATCAGAAAAGCAGCAGAAATTTAAAATTTTTTCCAACAAAAGGATCTAAGACTCGCAATCGTGAATCCAAATTCGTAGAGATCAAGAAACTCACTTGGGTAGTAGCTTTCTTGACACGTTTTGAGCCGCCCTCAAACGCGCTTCATGCGGTCATGGCAACCCGTCCCTTGAAAGTCTCTTTCAACTTCAGAATCCATTGTAGGGATAACAATCCACACCAACCTAGATTCAAATCATATTAGGGAAGTTCTTAACAATATAACATAAAGAAAGAAACATGAAACGAGAAAAGCATGATTGAAACTCCCTTCGAAAACCAGTTTTGCGAAAGTAGAAATCTGCCAGCCATAAAACCCTCGTGAAAAAATTCATCCTTCAGGATATCGACGAAAGGTTTTCGCCATCTTCTTTGGTTCGATTTTTTCACTCGTTTTCTGTTGGGTTCAGAATCGTTTCATCATCCCTTCTGATCGTTTTGCTTGATCCCCACTTTTTGGTAAAGCTCGAATCTTCAAAACTTCTAACTTGAAGCTCTCTAGAGATAGTCCACCAACTTGGCTACAATCTAACTAGTAAGGATGCTAGTTCTCTAGTTAGTGTTTAGGCTTAACTTAGGGTTTTGTTTATCTTGGAGAAAGGATGGTGTTCAACACATAAACCAAAAGAATTGCCAATTACCCTCTAAGGGAAGCATGAGCTCCCCTATATATAGGAAAGGGAGGGGTGGCCAAAAATCCTAGTCCTTATGGACTAAGGATTTTGGTCCCTCTCTCCTATTACTTGATCATCAAGTAATTTTGACTTTGACTTTGAATTCAAATTCAAATCAACTTTCAAGAGAGCTAAAATATCCAAACTATTTTTGGATAATTTTATACTTTATTTATTTAAAATAAATAACTTATTTTATCTAATTAATTAATTCGTAATTAATTAACTAGATTATTTTTCTCCAAAATAAGACTTTCTTTTTAATTCAAAATTAAACCAAAGTCTATTAAATAATTAACACTTTTAATTATTTAATATATATATATATATATATATATATATATATATATATATATATATATTCATGTGTCACTCACGTGACCCACACGTGTGGTTTCACACGTGTGGAACCCTCTTGGCCCGATTAACTCGTTTAATCATTTTAAAGCCTCAACTCATGTAACCAAGTTGTTGTGTGTGACCCTCTGGGTTCTCAATTCAATTAGCAGTGACCCTAATTAATTAATTCACTAATTAATTAATCAGTCTACAGATTAAACGACCATAGTCTAGCAACAGGTGTTTAACCCCTAGCTGAATTGGAATGTTCGGATTCGACAGAACCTTTAAGTCATTGATTCATGTAAGATACAATTCTCCTACTTACTATCTCTCAACCAAGACCTAGGGTAAGGGAATAATTAGAACCCTAATAATCTGGTCTTAAAGCTAAGTGCATTTCATATCCATTTGATCTCAATCCAAGAAACCCTTTTCTTGATATCTTGATCTACTGCCTTGGCCACAGACTCCATATGGCATATGAATGACTTACACAATAAGAGATCACCTTGCAAATGCAAGTGTAGGTCCTTTCTTGATTTTCATTCACTTTCATGAGTCACTTGTGCAGCCCCAACATAAGCCTTGAATCAGTTGTCTAAGGTGACACCCTTTAAAGCTTATACCTAAGACTACAGAGTTAACTCATAAAGTGACATGGAACCTCAAGTCTGAGGATCAATTAATCACATCAATGACTCGTGAGATATTTCCTAATCTGGAAGTTTCCATTTCCTGAAATAGAAACTTCCTTTCCCATTTAGGAATCTTCTCACACGGGGCACCTCAGTGAACTTACTTATTAAAGTAAGCACCCTCATGTATCACGCACGTATCAACTATACACTTTGCACCTACATGAAACAAGGTGGTCCTTCTTAAGGGCGTGATCCCACAAGCAAGCCTTAAAGGAGTCAGGTTGACACTCCCACTGTCTGTAGGACTCATCAGCTTGGAGTATTTTACTAATCATGACTTATGTGATATAGGGCTCGTTTCATGAACCATTTCACCTAAATGGAAGAGTCCTAAAGTCATCAGGAT
Organism: Lantana camara; assembly: GCA_037501455.1. Taxonomy (NCBI): domain Eukaryota; kingdom Viridiplantae; phylum Streptophyta; class Magnoliopsida; order Lamiales; family Verbenaceae; genus Lantana; species Lantana camara. Next base: position 3,598,796 of record CM074865.1, read on the forward strand.
TAGGGGAGTTCTCATACATGCGCAGCTAAAGTAAACGCATACCAAACAAGAGCATATAAAGAAATATTTGCCTATGATATTAATCAATCGTATATTATTCAAAGATTGTCTGTGATACTAGGAAAGTCCCAAAACGGATTATGACTAATCGGCTTTCTAGGGCACTATTCCTAACAATCTCCCACTTGCCCGTAAAAGCCATTTAGGTACTCTAAGTCCCATCTTCTCAAGATGCACTTTGAGAGCCTATTGACTTTGGGCGTTTCCAAAGTGGATCTGCCATATTCTCTGCTGATGTGACCCTCTTGTTTACACATCTCTTAGGAAACACCTTTTCCTTATAAAGTGATCCGTAATCACGTGTTCAGTCTCTTGGTGAGGTCTTGGTTCTCTTACTTGAGCAACCATCCATTTTATCATACAATATGATAAAGGAGTTGTTTCATGCTAGGAACTTCATCTAACAAGTTAGATGGAGTTTCTTACCCAAACACTTAACTTAGTGTTATATAATACGACTAAGTTCTCAACTACGATAGTCGAGTTTTACAATGTCCGTCCTTGGAACCCCTTTCCAACATATTGCATTACCATTCTGGTAGAAGTTGTATCCTTTCAATGATTTCATAATCATCTATGTTTGATGAACGGTTACATCAAATATCCTTCGAACAACAAGATCTTTTGGGCTCTGTAAACTAATACATATCCTCATTTCTTCTCAAGTACTCTGAGGACATCCTTTACAGGATTCCAATGACCTTCTCTGAGGTCATATTGGATTCGGCCCACTACGCTTAGTGCTGCGCCATATCAAGTCTAGTACATGACATTTCATACATTATGCACCCTTTCACTTAAAGAGATTTTGGATATTCTAACTTTCTTAAAGTTATCTTAGGACACATACTCTTCAAAAGAGATGTTCCATTGTCCATACTAAACTCCTTTTAGTATTATGGTTATGTACTCGTTTTGTGATAATCCTTTTATTCTCTTAGATCTATCTTCTATAGATCTGAATGTCGAGAATTTAGGATAATCACTAAGATCTTTTATGCTAAATTGTTTCTTAAACAAGAATTGGTAACTTTCACGTCATCCTTGACATTCCTAATGAGAAGGATGAATCAATCTTATATTATTCAAAGATTGTCTATGATACTAGGAAAGTCCCAAAACGGATTATGACTAATCGGCTTTCTAGGGCACTATTCCTAACAGTATGCTCATTCAATTCCTGCGAGATAATGCAGACGTGTTTGCCTGGAAGTCCTCAGATCTGGAAATTGAGAAATTTGCCCTGGCCCTCGTGCACGCTTCTAGGAAGTTGAGGCCCTATTTCCAATCTCACTCCATCGTAGTCCTCACAGACCAGGGCTTACGCCAAGTCTTGGAAAAACCAGAAGCATCGGGAAGAATTATGAAATGGGCCATTGAGCTGAGTCAGTTCGATATCAGCTACCAACCCCGAGCTGCATATCAAGCCCAAATCCTTGCAGACTTCATCATTGAGAAGAATGATCCGTGTAAGAAGACCCCGCGCTCGGTGCTATGGACCATGTCGGTCGATGGCTCCTCAACCTCTCGGGGGGGGGGGGGGGAGGGGGGCGTGGGGATATCCTTGATGAGCACCGAGAGCCAGGCGCTTGATTTTACCATCTCCCTTGACTTCCCGACCACCAACAATGAAGCGAAATATGAGGCACTCATAGCTGGCCTCAGAATTGTAAAGGAGCACGAGATTGAAAGGATTTCCGTAACAATAGACTCCCAATTAGTAGCGAGCCAGTTTCAAGGCTCCTATGAAGTACGTGAGGAAACAATGATCAAGTATCTTGCCAAGGTCAAATCCCTGGCATCCCAGTTCAAAGAATTCACGTTGCAACAAGTCCCCAGGGAAGAGAACACACGAGCAGACGCATTGTCCAAGTTCGCGAATGGAATGAGAGGCTCCAAGGATCAGAGCATCACCTACTTGTCAAGCAAGGGTAGGGTGATCAATGGCGAGACGGAGATGATATGCTCCATCGACCCAGCCGAACCGTGCTGGGTCGACGAATTCATACTTTACCTCAGGGATGGAGTATTGCCTGCTGACCGAAACGCCGCGAGGCGCCTCAAATACAAAGCTGTGGGTTACTCTTTAGATTCAGAAGGGAGATTATACCAGAGGACATTCATGGGGCCAACCAAGCGGTGCCTACGCCCCTCACAAGCTTTGGACGTCTTAGAAGAGATACACAGTGGACAGTGTGAAAATCATGTGGGCGGTCGATCCTTGGCCAATAAAGTTTCCAGAAGTGGGTTCTACTGGTCCACTCTAAATGAGGATGCTAAGGAATACGCCCGTAGATGTGTCAATTTCCAGAAACACGCCAACATCCCGCACCAACACCCCGCAGAAATGGTCCCTATAGACATTTGCTGGCCCTTTGATCAATGGGGCATTGATATCGTCGGGCCTCTACCGCTCGCGACGGGTCAACGACAATATCTCTTGGTCACAGTGGAGTACTTCTCTAAATGGGTCGAAGCCCAGCCCGCCGCGAAAATCACAGATAAGGTCGTCCAGAATTTCTTATGGCTCAATATCATTTGTAGATTCGGGATCCCCAGGGTCCTAATCTACGACAACGGAACTCAATTCCAGAGCGCTAGCACCAGATCCTATTGTACAGACATGGGAATTAGCCAACGCTTCGCATCGGTCGGCCACCCGCAAGCGAACGGCCAGGTGGAGGTGATTAATCGAATCATCATCCAGAACCTCCAAACCAGGCTGGAGGCCAAGAAAGGTGCCTGGGTCGACGAACTTGATAGGGTTCTATGGGCTTACCACACGACTCGTAGAACCGCGACACGACTAACCCCCTTCTCGATGGTTTATGAGTCGGAAGCCATGATCCCCGCAGAACTTTTACACCAGACAGCGAGAGTGTCCAACTACCAGCTCGCCAGAAACACGGAGGACCGAGCGCATGAGCTCGATACCATTGAAGAAATTTGACAGAAGGGATTCCAACGTATGCAACAATACCGAGCCACAGTGGCTCGGAGCTATAACAAAGGGGTCAAGCCTCGCGTTTTTCAAATCGGCGACCTAGTTCTCAAAAAGGTCGAAGTAACAAAACACGTGGGCAAGTTACAACAAAGCTTATCGCCTAGAAGACATGGAAGGGAATGCCATCCCCAGATCTTGGAATACGCACAACCTCAAGAAATTTTATGTTTAAAAACCTTTCTGGGTTGTAAGTGCCACTTTTGTACTTCTTCCAACTTTTTCCAGCAATGAAAAGTATATTTGGTCAATCTGAATGTCTTTTACCTTCAGTCAATCTGAATGATTTTAACATACCAGTCAATCTGGGATTATATTTAGAATTTGAAACATCCTCAGGCATAAGCAAAGCGCATTCAATATACTATCAATGCATGGGGCCAAAAGAGATCACGCCTCTTCGACCCATGACGGAAGCACTCCGCGAGCCAACGTTGGCTCATAAGTGGTGACTAATTCTGACCCATAGCATAAGCACATTTCGAGCCAACACTTGAGAAATTTCCAAAGTCAAGTTTCGTTTGAAAATTGCGAAATGTTATACATATCAGCAAAACCAATATTTGGGAAAATAGTGCTAAAATGATACAGAGTCAGAAGCAAATATGCGATTCTCATTCATTAAAGGGGGTCAGGCCCCGGAGATTTACAAAGGAATTACAGAATGAAAATTACAAGTTCCTCGCACCCTCAAGAGCTGGGAGCGGGTAGATCAGCAACTTCAGGGGCAGATTCCTGGGCTGGAGCTGGAGGGTTAGACTGTGTCATTTTCGGTAGTTTGATAGTTTGGTGTTATGTGGAGATCACGACTCTGAAGCTTATCAGGGCTGGGCGCCCCACGATGATGTTATAAGCGGAGGGGCCCTCTACCACCAAGTATTCCAACAATTGTGTAGCTCGTTTTGGTAGCTTCCCCATGGAGGTAACGAGCTTGACTCTTCCCTTGGAATAGACCTCAGAACCTCCGAAACCTGTCAATGGTGTTTTAATTGGTTCATATTCGAGAGAGTTATGGATGTTCATCTTTTGCAAGGTGGAGTAAAAGATAATGTTGGCTGAGCTTCCACTATCAACAAGGGTCTTGTGTACAACACAGTTTGCTATATCTAGGGTGACGACCATCGGACAACTCGGCATTTCGCCGTCCCGTGGCATCACCGGTACAAAGTCCCTATCACTAAACGAGATCTCTTGCTTGCGCCATTCTTGCCCTTCCTCCACGTGCATCACTTCTCTGGGTCCGTAAAGTTCCCGACCCACTTGACGTCTCGAGCGTTTGCGGGCGGTCTTGGAATCTCCCCCAGCAGGGCCACCGACGATCATGAAGATTTCATTTGTGGGTAGGTTGTGGGGGTTGGCCTCCTCAGGTTTTTCCAATGGTGGCTTGCGTCCTCTTCTGGGTGGAGGCGACTCTCTCGGGTCGAAAGCCTGACGAGCCCGCTCATCCAGCTTCTTTACGAATTCCAAGAGGTAGCCACCTTGGATTACTCCCTCTCTCAGAGCGATGCACTTTGAGGTCCAATGGCCAGGCTGCATGTGATAAGCGCAGCGCTTTCCCGATTCTTTGGCCTTCTTGGTCTCCTTCAGCTGCTTGGGCTTTTTTAGTAATCCCCGATCCATGACTTCGTAAATTTCCTCGATAGGCCAGACCAATGGAGTGTACCCCTTTTTGGCCCCGCTCGCGGAGGGCATTTCTCGCTTGAGCCCTGCTCCATCCTACCGGAAAGCCTTGGAGGCTCCGATCGAGGTGGGTCGGATCTGGGGAATCGGTCAGGAGTTGGGTCGCTCACCCTCCGGTCATTTCTGCGCCCTAGAGCGCGAGCGGTGGACTTGACTTCCTCCAATCGCATAAAGCGGAGCGCGATGGCTATTACTTCCTCCATATTCTGGGGAGATTCGAGGATGATTTCGTCGGCACATTCCGTGTGATGGATGGCTTTGTGGAGGGTTTGGGTCAGGATGTCAATGTCCAAATGCTCCACCTTGACGAAAGCCTCATTGAAGCGAGAGAAGAAGCTCCTCAAGGTCTCGCCTTCCTCCTGCACGATACTATACAAATAAGTAGATAGGAGCTTGACCCCCGTCATCGAGGAAAAGTGGGCCTTGAATTTCCTGGCCAGATGGTCATAATCGCGGATGCTGTGAGGAGCCAACCGCTCAAACCAGTCTTGGGCAGGACCCTCGAGCGTGGTTTTGAAGATCTTGGCCCATATGAGCTTGGAGTGGCCATAGAGGCTGACTTGTGCCTCAAACTTTGAGCAGTGCTTCACGGGGTCGGTGCTCCCTTGGTAAATTGGCAAGTTGGTGGGGACTCTATCCACCACCTTGGCGTCAATGATTTCGTCGCAGAAAGGGGACCTTGCCTCCCTTTCGCTGCGGTATCCCCTTCCCTGATGCTGTGGGGGATGACTGTGCAGGTGGGCAGGAGCCCTTACTTCGGGGGCTTGCCCTTGGGGGAAGTGTGATGACACTTCCTCCTGTGGATCAAAATACTCCGACCCTTGTGCTGGGTCGGGTAAGTAATGCTGCTGTTGTTTTTGTCGTTGCAGCTATTGCTGTCTCCGGGGGAGATTATTTCGGAGATCGCCCTGGCCAACCCAATGTCCCCGGTTGGCTCTGTAGTAGGCGTCGGGATGGACCCTAGCCCCTAGGCGATCGAAAACAGGTACATTTCTAGGAACGGGAGCGTCCCTATTCATCTCGCTTGCTATCCCTGCAACATGACGCGCGCCCCCATCATTTTCCCCCACATTGCGCAAAAGTTGCGAGGGGCGTTCCTCTTCTGGATCATTTCTTCTTCTGGTTGGCTCCCGCCGTCGGGGTGGGTTTTCGTTGTCATCAAAACCCTCCTCGAGGTGTGCACCCAGATGGACTGGGTGTTGGACTCCCGGGGCCGGAGCAATGTAGATGGTCTGAGGTTGTGCGTAGGGGTTTTGGCCGTAGGGGAGCTGCGGATACCCCTAGAAACTTGGCTGATGGGCATGCTGTTGGACAGCGTACCCTATTGGGGCAGAGGGCCCTTGGACCGTGGGGTATGCGACGTTCTGAGGGGTTAGAGTGATACGTTGCACATTCATTTAATTTTAGAGCTTAGAATTCCTATATTTTACCCCACTATTTGATTTAATTTTGGATAATTGCCTAATATTCTATATTTTGTGTAGGGTATGTAATTAAGAAGGATTGGAATTAATTTGTAGCAGAAAGAAGCTGTCACGCAGGCCTACCTCTTGGACCGAATTGAAGAACAATGTTTTGTGGCCCATGTACTTAAGGAATACTTTAAAAGGAAGCCAATTGATTGCTTGTTGGGATGATCTTGAAAGAGGCCCAATTTCTTGATAAAAGATCGTGTAAACAGGCCCAGCTATTAGCCTGTTTTGGACAAGAGGATTAATTCTGGCTGAAGTGGGAGCAGCACGTTTTGATGGTCATTACTTTGAATTAAAAGCCCCACTTGATGATAAGAATGTGGCAGCCAAAACGTGGGAGAAAGTGGGGAGATACTTGGAGGAGTTATGATCCCAATTGATGAAGAAAACGTGGGAGAAGTGGGAAGAGCAACAACAAACCCCACTTTGCACTATTTAGTGGGGAGAAACCATGCAGATGGGAGGACACACGACACAACTTCACTCGGAGACACCAAATTCAGGCAGCAACTCCAGTTCGTGGGGAAGGAGACTTGCAAACATCAATAGTTTTATTCTCTTTTCCTTCCTTTTATTTTGTTTGGATACTATGTTATTTTCAAAAACTTCGTTTGTCTGAATTCGTTATGAGTAGCTAATTTATATTTTAGTTGGGATTTTCCAAAGCATGTATCAGACTATATGAGACAATTTGTTTTGGGTTGATTAATTCAAGATTATCCGTTTTATTTCCGAATTCACGATATTGTGTTTTGTCTTGATTCTTTGATTTAAGAGCTCAAGTCTTAGGATTAGCAATTCACATAAAGCTAGTTAATTTATTTGGTGGAGCCTAACCGGGTAATTAACGAAGTAGCAATCAACACTAGGTTGTTAAGTTCGGCTGATTTTGTGTTGTGGAATATTACGGTCTAATTAGGCGAAGTAGGAGTTTCTACCTAGTCGGTTAGGGTTAGTGTTTCTTTAGTTCGTAAAACAATTGGTTAATTGAATCTTTGAAGGAGTTTCTGAAAAGGTTATTAGCTAATTAGGGAGTAGTCTTTAGGAGTTTCTTCAGGTTACTCTAAAAAATACGAAGAAACGAGGGAGCCTAAGGTAATTGGTAACTATAGCTAACCTAACAAGGAATTAATCACCCTGTCCGTGATCATAGTCAGATGCATGCGTAGGAAAATCCCAGCTATTCATCATTCACTGAGTTAGTCTAAGTGTCAGCTGAGTTAATTGTTAATCTTTCGTCTATTTAGTCAGTTTTACTCTTGTTTATTTAGTTTCTTTATTAGTTTGGTTAAAAATCTCAAAACTCCCCCCCTATTTTAATTAATCGTTTTATTTTCTTGGCATATTAAAAGGTTACAAACTCGTCCAATCCCCGTGGATCGATACCCGTTGCTACTATTCTACGTTTTAATTGTGTGCAATATTCGGGATTTATTATTGGTGGCTTCGACATCCATCAATTTTTGGCGCCGTTGCCGGGGACTTGGTTTTTAATTGATTTTGTTTCTTTTCTTATGCCTAGGAACCTTCGTTCGGGACAACTCGTTGCATACGATCCCGAGATCGAAAAGACCGCTAAGAAGATTAGGAAGTGGACAAGACAAAGGAAAGAACAAGCAGCAGTTGGTGAAAGTTCGAGTCTATTTGAATTGGGTTCGGACATTGAAGTTGAACAACAGTTAGAATTTGAAGAACAGACTGTCAGTGAACCTGACAGTGATCACGGTCAGGATATGGCTCATAACGGAACGTTTCGTGAGCTTGCCCGACCAACTGAAGCTCAACAGCCACTGTGCATAACCTTTCCAGCATTGCAAGAGGGCTTCGAACTGAAGTCAGGTCTCATCCATTTGTTGCCCACTTTCCGTGGTTTGGAAAATGAAGATCCGAATAAGCATTTGAAAGAGTTCCATCTTGTGTGCACATCCATGAAGCCACACAATGTCACGGAGGATCAAATTAAGCTTAGGGCCTTCCCATTCTCTTTGCAAGATGCAGCTAAGGATTGGTTTTATTACTTACCTTCAGGAACGGTCACTACTTGGGCTGAAATGTCGAGGCAATTTCTAGAGAGGTACTTTCCAGCTTCTCGTGCAACTAACATCAGGCGAGAAATTTGTGGAGTTAAACAAAAAGATTCCGAGAGCCTCTACGAGTATTGGGAACGATACAAGAGGTTGCTAGCAAGTTGCCCTCAACATGGAATTTCGGATCAATTAGTCATCCAATACTTTTATGAGGGCTTAACTCCGATGGAACGCCGAATGATGGATGCCGCAAGTGGTGGAGCTATCGTTAGCAAGACTCCCGCCGAAGCTAGAGAGCTTATTTCTACTATGGCTGCAAATTCTCAACAATTTGGAGCTCGAGAAGACATCCCTCGAAGGGTGAACGAGGTAACTCTTAGTCCTCTTAATAAAATTGAGTCTTTGCTAACAACCTTGGTGCAGAAAATGAATGTAGGTACTAATCCACCCTCGAGAGTATGTGGCGTTTGCACTAGTCCCGAGCACCCTACCGATGCGTGCCCTACACTCCATGAGGAGACACCCGCGGATGTAAATGCAATGGATTTTCAGCAGAGAAAGTTCGACCCTTATTCGAACACTTACAACCCTGGATGGAAGTACCTCCCGCATTTAAGCTATGCCAATAATCAACCAAATAATCAGAATTTTCGTCCACCGCCTCCACTGCAGCCAAGACCACAACACCCTCAGGGTTCAGGTACGCCTCTTAGTGAAATTGTTTGTTTGTTGGCCACTAATTCCGAGAAATATCAACAGGATATGACGAACAGGATTCAAAAGATAGAGGACACTATCAAAACCATGGAGACTCATATGAGACAAATTACCTCTTCGGTGAGTAAATTGGAGACCCAAGGAAAACTCCCGTCGCAAACCCACGACCCTAGACACAATGTGAGTGCGGTTGTGCTGCGAAGCGGGAAGGAATTGCAGCCTCCAGTGGACAGGATTTCGAAAAGTGATCAGATGCAAGCTTCTGATATAGAAACTGAAAAAGAAATTGAGAAGAAGCCTGCCAGTGATCACGGACAGACTTCCAGCCAGGCTGAAATCACTCAGAAGCCTAAACTGATAGTTCCACCACCATTCCCTCAGCGATTGGCTCAGAACAAGAAAGATAAAGAGGATAAGAGCATCTTGGCTCTTTTCGAAAAAGTTGAAGTAAACATTCCACTTCTCGAGGCCATCAAACAGGTTCCACGCTACGCCAAATTCCTTAAGGAATTATGCACCAATAAGCGTAAGTTGACAGGTAATGAGAAGGTGAGTGTTGGTGAAAATGTTTCAGCCGTCTTACAAAGGAAATTACCACCTAAGTGTCGCGATAGAGGTATGTTTTCTATCCCTTGAAAAATTGGTAATATTGGTATTGGTAAGGCTATGTGTGATTTGGGAGCTTCTATTAATGTGATGCCTATGTCCATTTACACTTCTTTGGGTCTTGGTCCATTAGCTCATACCGGGGTTATTATCCAATTAGCCGATCGTTCGCTTGTTTATCCCGAGGGTGTCTTAGAAGATGTTTTGGTACAAGTGAATGAATTAATTTTCCCCACCGATTTCTTTGTTCTTGATATGGAAAAGGATAGTTCTACTAAGTCTTCGGACATTCTATTGGGTAGACCTTTCCTTAGCACGGCTAAAGCGAAAATAGACGTTCATAGTGGTTCTTTGACTTTGGAGTTTGATGGTAAAATGGTCAAGTTTAATATGTATGATGCTATGAAACATGTTGATGATGTGTCTTGTGTCTACAATGTTGATATCATAGATAACTTGACTAATAAAGTGTTTGCCTTGAACCATGATGATGAATTGGACTATGTCTTGTGCCATAGCTTGTCCGTTGATAAAATAAAGAAATTTGATGATAAATTCAGACTTTCTGAAGATATGCTTGAGATAATTTATGCTATGGAAGTTCTCCAAGTTACAAGTTCAAAATTTGTACCTTTTGAGCTTAATCGGTCTGAATCTAAACTTTTACCTTCTGTTTTGCAGGCCCCTAAGCTGGAACTTAAGACACTGCCGCAACACTTGAAATATGCCTATCTGGGAGACAAAGAGACACTGCCAGTGATCATAGCCAGTACGCTCAACAGACTGGAAGAGGAGAAATTGATCAGAGTTCTTCGGGAATATAAACAGGCTATTGGATGGACCATTTCTGACATCAAAGGACTCAGTCCTTCCACGTGCATGCATAAAATCATTTTGGAAGAAGGTACCAAACCACGCCGCGAAGCACAACGAAGACTCAACCCACCAATGATGGAGGTAGTGAAAAAGGAGATCATCAAACTCCTTGATGCAGGTATGATCTATCCGATATCCGATAGCGAGTGGGTAAGTCCCGTTCAAGTTGTGCCCAAGAAAACGGGAATTACGGTTGTTGAAAACAAGGATGGTGAGTTAGTTCCTACTAGAGTTCAAAATGGTTGGAGGGTGTGTATGGATTATAGAAGTCTTAATTCTCTTACTAAGAAAGACCATTTTCCCCTCCCCTTTATTCATCAAATGCTCGAACGATTAGCTGGGAAAACTCACTATTGTTGTCTTGATGGTTATTCAGGGTTTTATCAGATTCCGGTGGCACCCGAAGACCAAGGAAAGACAACTTTCACATGCGCATTTGGGACCTTTGCATTTAGGCGAATGCCCTTTGGACTTTGCAACACGCCGGCCACCTTTCAAAGGTGCATGGTAAGTATATTTTCTGAATATGTTGAGCAAATTATTGAGGTATTCATGGACGATTTTACGGTTTATGGAAACTCTTTTGATGAATGCCTCAATAATCTTGCTACAGTATTAAAACGTTGCATTGAAACGAATTTGGTCTTGAATTATGAAAAGTGTCACTTCATGGTTGATAAAGGTTTAATTTTGGGACATATTGTTTCTGCACATGGTATTGAAGTTGACAAATCTAAAGTTGATGTCATTAAGTCCTTGCCTTACCCCGCGAGTGTGCGGGAAGTATGTTCCTTTCTTGGACATGCAGGTTTTTATAGGCGATTTATTAAGGACTTCTCAAAGATCACCAAACCATTGTGCAAGTTGCTCCAAAAAGATGTGAAGTTTGAGATTGATGATGAATGTAAAGCTTCTTTTGACTTGTTGAAAGAAAAATTGATATCGGCCCCGATCATTCAACCACCGAATTGGGAGTACCCGTTCGAAATCATGTGTGATGCAAGCGATTATGCCGTAGGGGCTGTACTTGGACAAAAGATCAACAAGAACTCTCACGTGATCTTCTACGCCTCGAAGTTGCTAGACAATGCCCAAAGCAACTACACTACTACTGAAAAGGAGCTATTATCAATTGTTTATGCTTTAGATAAATTCCGCCCCTATTTGCTTGGTACTAAAGTTGTTGTGTATTCTGATCATGCAGCTCTACGGTATCTTCTCACCAAAAAGGACGCGAAACCAAGGCTCATTCGATGGATTCTACTCTTACAAGAGTTCGACTTGGAGATAAGAGACAAGAAGGGATGCGAGAATCTGGTAGCTGATCATCTCAGCCGAATTCCAGTCCTTAAGCCAGATTCTCTGCCCATCAATGATGAATTTCCAGATGAACAACTTTTTGCTGCTCAAGAATCCTACCCGAGGTCACAGACAGGTTTCCTGACTCCCTGGTATGCTGATATTGTTAATTTTTTAGCTACTGGTGCTTTTCCTGATCATTTGTCTAGGTCTGAGAAAGATAAAATCAAGTCTGATTCTAAATACTATATTTGGGATGACCCTTACTTGTGGAAAATAGGCACCGATCAGATTATTAGGCGTTGTGTAGCTGAGAATGAAATCAAATCCATACTAGAGTTTTGTCATGCTTATGATGGTCACTTCGGTCCTAAACGAACAGCTCATAAAGTGTTAGAAAGTGGATTTTTCTGGCCTAAACTTTTTAAGGATGCATACTTGTATTGTAAAAGTTGTGTTACTTGTCAAAAGACAGGAAATATAGGTCCTAGAAACCAAATGCCTCTTAATCCTATACTTATTTGTGAAATTTTTGATGTATGGGGTATGGATTTTATGGGTCCTTTTCCTTCGTCTTATGGTAATTTATACATCATTCTTGCCGTTGATTATGTGTCGAAGTGGGTGGAAGCGAAAGCCACCCGAACTAATGATTCTAAAGTTGTTGTGGATTTTGTTAGGTCTCACATTTTTGTCAGGTTTGGAATTTCTCGAGCCATAATCAGCGATAGGGGTACCCATTTTTGCAACCGTACGGTCGAGGCGCTTTTCAAGAAGTATCATGTGACCCATCGTACGTCCACGGCCTATCATCCACAAACAAATGGCCTCGCCGAAGTCTCGAATAGGGAGATCAAGTCTATTTTGGAGAAAACGGTTAGTCCTAACCGTAAAGATTGGAGTTTGAGACTCGATGATGCACTTTGGGCCTATAGGATGGCGTACAAGACTCCGATCGGTATGTCACCTTATAGAATGGTCTTTGGGAAAGCTTGCCACCTCCCGGTTGAGCTAGAGCATCGAGCTTATTGGGCGATCAAGAAGTGTAACTTTGGCTTAGAGGAGGCCGGGACGCACCGAAAGCTTCAACTGCAAGAGTTAGAGGAGATTAGAAATGATGCCTATGAAAATTCCAAAATCTACAACTCCAAGACTAAGGCATTTCATGATGGGATGTTGTCTAGGAAGAATTTCGAGGTCGGACAAAAGGTGTTGCCCTATCAATCCAAATTGAGACTTTTTTCCGGGTAAATTGCGATCCAGATGGTCTGGTCCGTATGTTGTGCTTAAAGTCTTTCCACATGGAGCTGTGGAAATTGGGGAAATTGATACGGATAAGACTTTCAAAGTGAACGGGCATAGACTTAAGCCGTTTTACGAAGGATTCGAGCCACACACGGTTGAAAAGATGAATCTAGAGGATCCTCCTCTTGGGGTTTGAGTGTGAATCACGAACTCGTCGAGTCCACGACGTTAAACAAGGGCGCTGTATGGGAGGCAACCCATATTTCTTTTTCCTTGCTTTCCTTTCCTTTGTTTTTCGTTTTCTTTCTTTGCTCGTTTCCCTTGCCCGTTGTAATTTCATCTATTTGCGTGTTTTCAGGTGAATGGGAAGCTGGATTATTTGGATAAGTGTGTGGGAGTGTTCCAGGTTGATAAATTTTCGGATTTGGTGATGCAAAAGACCGATAAATTTGGTTTAAAGCTACTGTGAGGATACCTGTCTGAGGTCACGGGCAGGGTTCTGGACCCAATTTTACAACAAAAGGAACCCCAACCCATAAACTAACCCTGACCCGCGACCCGCTCCGCTCACCAAACCGACCCGCCCCATCTCCTCACCCTAACACCCACTTTAGCAGCTTTCTTCCCCAAATTCCCCTAATTCACTCACTACAAGCTCCATATCCAAATTCCCCCAAATTGCAAAACCCTAGACTCCGTCCGGCCATGGGGAACGGGATGATCCACCGTCCCGGAAAACCACCGCTCCAACTCGGCGGCGGCACAACCCCACTGCCTCCACCACCAGTCCCTTCACGCCGTAGATCCGCACGGCTCCGCCCTCACAGCTCTCCGCCCTCACAGCTCTCCGCCCGCCGCCGCTTCCCCTCCACCTGTCACGGCGGCGGATGTCACTTCTCCGCCACCCACCTCCGTTCCGAGCGCCGGCGATCTGAGCCAAGGCATCACGTCGCCGCCCTCCTCCACTGACCGAATAACCAGCTCTCCTTCCCTCTCCAGCGAACAGCGGCAGCCCCTCTCCGGTTCCGCCGCCATCACCTCCATTCCTCCACCCCCGACGGTTGCTGCTGGTCTTTCGCGGAAGAGACGCGCCGCCCGCGCACCCCCTGCACAGAAGCGCCGCCGTGCTTCCACCACCGTCTCTGATGCCGCACCACCAGCGTCGCCGCGTCGCGCCTCCGCACGCCTCCGCCGCATGCCCACATCACCACAGGCCACATCCTCAACCCCTGTTCTAGCCCCGGCATCCCATTCTGACAATGTTTCTCGCACGACTTCGCATGGGGGTTCTTCTCCGAGCTCTAATCCTAGTTCCGCAGCCCCTGTTGATGGCGATGAGTCTCTCTCAGGCCGTGATTCCATCAACGGTGAGCCCCCACGGCAGCCTTTCGATCCCGCCTTGGATCCGACCCTACACATTCGTCACAGGGGCAGTGATGTTCACATTGTTCCAGCGCTGACCTTTCTGAAGGAAATTGGTCACCTCAATTTTGAGAGTGAAGCTCATCAAGCTCGTCTTCGCCGCCTCCCAAAACGAAAGGTAATTCGAGGTAAACTGCTCCATACTCCAACCTTGGAAACCTTGAATATTCATGACAGAGTTATGGAATTGATTGATGGAATTGGTTGGCGTTCTTTCTTTATGCTAGATTGTCCGATTATCTATGCGTTGGTCTATGAGTTTTTCTGCACTTTCCAGTTTGATAAGCATGCCAATTTGGATGTTAATTCTCCTGTGCTTTCTTATCGTTTGCTTGGGCAAAATTTTGAGGCTTCAATCACTGATATTAATACAGCTTTAGGTGTTGATAGGACTGATCCCACTTCAGTGCTAAGTGTTTGTGGATACCCTCCTGATTTTAATGTGAAAACAGCCTGGACTTTGTTAACAGGACGCCCTGGGCATGATTATTCTGATTCTAGTTGTGATAGGCACCTTATTGACCCGGCTTTGCGTTATTTGCATAGATTTATTGCTTACTCATTTTCCGGTAGAACAAAAGGTGCGCCCACAGTTACACAAACTGAATTATTTTTCTTGTGGGCTATGGTGACTAACACTAAAGTGAACTTGGGATATTGGGTTGTTACTGCTTTCAATTATGCACTTGCATCCTCTCGTTCGCTTATTATGGGGCATGTTATTACTCGTCTTGCTGCTTTTCACAATTTGATTGACACCACAGCCTTAGGGAATCACGTTGCCCGACCTTTGGACTATCTTGACTTGTTATCGCTTGATTTGATGATGTTGTTAGTCCGTGTAGATGGTGTTGTCTCTATGACCCCTGCAGGTGTTAAAGCTCCGGTTCGTGTATTTCACACGGATGCTCGTCGGCGCCGTGCGCCTGCTGTTGTCTCACCTCCGACCACCGAAGAGCGCATTGCGCGTTTGGAAGAACGCATTCCTGTTATTGAGGAGCAGCTTAGTACTCTCCTTACTCTCGTTCGAGAGCTCCATCAACGCCGCTGAGCGGCGTATCACACCCCCCGGGTTCAGGGAAGTCCTCGGTTTTTCATTTCTGCTTTCCTTCATGTTGAGGACAACATGCTTTCAGTGTGGGGGGGTATTAAGGCTGGATGGCAGTCAGTTTTTGGGTATTTTGCACACGGCTAGGGGCTGATAATTTTGAACTTTGATATGCTATCTGTTTTGGTGATATTTGGTTGGGACTTTTTGCTGCTATTGTTGTCCTTGTCTTTTTGGGTAATTTTTGGGGAAAGTTAGGTGCATGAATAGGGCTGTCAGTTTAGAGTTTATATGCTGTTGATGCTACCGCAAATTTTGAGCATTCTCATGATAACATAGAATTGTTTACTTGTTAGGAATAGTGCCCTAGAAAGCCGATTGTATATCCGCTTTGTGCTTTTCCTTATTGTAATCACAGACAATCTTTGAATAAAATAACGAATTGAGGCAACACTTCTTTATATGCTCTTGTTTGGTATGCGTTTACTTTAGCTGTGCATGTATGAGAACTCCCCTAATCCTGATGACTTTAGGACTCTACCATTTAGGTGAAATGGTTCATGAAACGAGCCCTACATCACATAAGTCATGATTAGTAAAATACTCCAAGCCGATGAGTCCTACAGACAGTGGGAGTGTCAAACTGACTCCTCTAAGGCTTGCTTATGGGATCACGCCCTTAAGAAGGACCACCTTGTTTCATGGAGGTGTAAAGTGTATAGTTGATACGTGCGTGATACATGAGGGTGCTTACTTTAATAAGTAAGTTCACTGAGGTGCCCCGTGTGAGAACATTCCTAAATGGGAAAGGAAGTTTCTATTTCAGGAAATGGAAACTTCCAGATTAGGAAATATCTCACGAGTCATTGATGTGATTAATTGATCCTTAGACTTGAGGTTCCATGTTACTTTATGAGTTAACTCTGTAGTCTTAGGTATAAGCTTTAAAGGGTGTCGCCTTAGACAACTGATTCAAGGCTTATGCTGGGGCTGCACAAGTGATTCATGAAAGTGAATGAGAATCAAGAAAGGACCTACACTTGCATTTGCAAGGTGATCTCTTATTGTGTAAGTCATTCATATGCCATATGGAGTCCTTGGCCAAGGCAGTAGATCAAGACATCAAGAAAAGGGTTTCTTGGATTGAGATCAAATGGATATGAAATGCACTTAGCTTTAAGACCGGATTATTAGGGTTCTGATTATTCCCTTGCCCTAGATCTTGGTTGAGAGATAGTAAGTAGGAGGATTGTATCTCACATGAATCAATGACTTAAAGGTTCTGTCGAATCCGAACATTCCAATTCAGCTAGGGGTTAAACACCTGTTGCTAGACTATGGTCGTTTAATCTGTGGACTGATTAATTAATTAGTGAATTAATTAATTAGGGTCACTGCTAATTGAATTGAGAACCTAGAGGGTCACACACAACAACTTGGTTACATGAGTTGAGGCTTGAAAATGATTAAACGAGTTAATCGGACCAAGAGGGTTCCACACGTGTGAATTCACACGTGTGGCTCGCGTGAGTGACACGTGTCACTGTGACACGTGTCACACACGTGTGATAATATATATATGTGTTAAATAATTAATTAGTTAATTATTTAATAGACTTTGGTTTAATTTTGAATTAAAAGGAAAGTCTAATTTTGGAGAAAATGATCTAGTTAATTAATTACGAATTAATTAATTAGATAAAAATAAGTTATTTATTTTATAATAAATAAAGTATAAAATTATCCAAAAATAGTTTGGATATTTTTGAGCTCTCTTAAAAGTTGACTAGAAATAGAATTCAAAGTCAAAGTTGGAAAATACTTGATGATCAAGTAATAGGAGAGAGAGGAACCAAATCCTAGTCCAATATGGACTAGTTTCGGCCGTCCCTCCCCTTTCCTATATATAGGGGAGCTCATGCTCCCCTTTAGAGCTAATTGACAATTCTTGGTTCATGTGTTGAACACCTTCCTTTCTCCAAGATTATATTAAACCCTAGGTTAAGCCTAAACACTAACTAGAGAACTAGCATCCTTACTAGTTAGATTGTGATCAAGTTGGTGGACTTTCTCTAGAGACTTCAAGTTAGAAGTTTGAAGATTCGAGCTTTACCAAGGAGAGGGGATCAAGCCGCGAGAAGAGCGTTCTTGGGTGGCTTGAAACGCTTCAAGAAAGAACAAAAGAAAAGTAAGTTTTCTATCCCTACGAATTTGGTTACACGATTGCGAGTTCAAGGTCCTTTTGTTGGAAAATTTTTTTAAATTCCGCTGCTTTCTGATTCGTGTTTTCCAACAAGTGGTATCAGAGCCACCTCGTTAATCGTGTTTCTAATTCGTCTCAATTATACTGAATTTGGTAGAAATTCTTAGGCTTGATGCGATTGAGTATTTGTAATTGTTTTAGAAAGCCTGAATTACGAAACTGTATTTTTTTTTCTTGAAAGTTTCTGAAAATTGGTTTTTATAAAATTTGATTTTGAAAAACAATTTTAGATTTGAAACTGTATAAACTGTTTTTTTGGATTTCTTGGATTGGTTTTGCTTTTGAACGAAAACACGAAACGAAAGCCCGGATCGCGATGAACACGCGAAACCCCGCGCGCGAAGGTGTCGCGCGCGCGGGCTCCGCGCGCACCGCCCGCCTGTCCTAGGCGCGCGCAGGCATCACCGCCCAGGCCTGGCCGGGACAGACCGGCCAGCCACCCAGCTCCTCCCGCACGCCTGTGCGGGAGCGTTCCGGGCGCGCCTAGGCGCGCCGGCCCAGGGCGGCCGAGACTGGCCGCCCACCCCGCCCGCAAGCTTGCGGGAGAGCCGCGCCCAGCAGCGCGCAGCTTGCGCGCGCAGCGCGCGCACTCGCGCGGCCTTGGCCGCGCGCTGTGCGGGCCTGTCGCGCGCACGCGCGCGCGCGCCGCGTGCGTGCGGTCTTCTCCGCGTACGGGTCCCGTTTTCGCGATCCGGCCTTTTCGTGTTTCGTGCAATCCAGTCCCAATTTTATTTTAATTTTAAAATTCTATTTTTTGAATATTTATTTTAATTTTGAATAAAACTTAAAATTGGGATTTTTTGAGAAATTGAAACGGTTTATATTTTGGGAAAGTACATCTTGATAAAATTATTAATTTTCAGAAATTAATTGGAATTTTATTTGTTTTGGTAATTTGGGATTTGTTGAAAACTTTTATAAATAAGACTCGCATCAAGTCGTGTTTTAAGCTATTAGAGCTTAAAGCGAGAATTTTAATTTATTGGTTAAATTTAAATTCTTGCAAAAGCATGTTAGGTGATCATGGGTTTAGATCTTTGTATGGTTTTAATTTATGCACATGAATGGTTTAAATTGGGGTTGGAGCCCTATAGTTGCGTTTTTTCAATTGAGGTTGGAGCCTCACTTATGTGCGTACTGTTATGTGATTTATTATGTGGCTTTCCATATTACTGTTTTTGAGGCCGGGGTATGCCCCGTGTAATTGTCTAAGGCCAATATGAAGATTGAGCCTTATTACTTTATGTCTTTTTCCTTTTATTGTAATTTGAGAGTAGAGATAGGTGGTGAGGTTTTATTTTCATTTTGGAGACAATGCACCCATGGAGTAAGATGAACCACATTCAAGTAACAAGGAGGCCATAAGTGAAGACCCCTCAAAATGTTAGGGAGGGGAATCTCAATTGTTAAATGTAATAGAGATAGGGCTCGTATTTTGTTACTGCTTTCCCTTATGTGATTTGAACTGATTATGTGGCATGTATGTTAGAACTTGTGATTGTGGAGTGGCTCCCACATATCACGCATAAGATAGGTAGAACCCATGATCATTACATGTTAGTATCATGCTAGGACATGTTATCTGTTTATGTGCTTGTTTGAAATGCATTTAAGTGTACTTGCATTAATCAAGACTAATAAAATTGGATAACATATATGTTGGTGAGGTCGAACCGGACAACTCTCCGGTTGATTCGAAAATTCCCATTAAATATTAAGCTAATTTCGAACAAATAGGTGTTTAATTCGAGATGCAAGTTTTGAATTAAATTCCTAGCATTCCATCAATAGGTTTTAAGTTTAGTAGGTAAAGCTAGTTATTGTCCGCGAGTCGTGGGATAGCTAGTGGAGCTTATTAGTTCTTAGTTACCTAATTAATCATTTTAAATGATCAATATTTCGTGGTCAATTTTAGCAAGGGCGATGTCCGCGAGTCGTGGGTCGTTCGAACTAAGTTTTGGTCATGATCTTATGATTGATGGGTCTAGCTTAACGCCTAAGTAAATATGGATGTCGCACGAGTCGTGGGTCCACATTGAAAGATAGGTGATGCAAAAACAATTACTAAGAGTTCTAAAGGTGTTAGAATTGGTAAGTTGTACCTACCTAGGGTTCTTACTAAGAATGTCCGCGAGTCGTGGGTTCGAGGTAAAATGCCTAGGATCTTAGTACCCATTGGGAAGCGTGTTCCTCTTAGATCTTTGGGAATTATAGATCTTTGAAAAACAGTGGGAGCTACATTAGATTAAAGACCTTATCTTTTGTATATCGTTATAATTCAGCATGCTCACTAGTTCTCTGTTTTACCATTTAGGTCGTAGATTCTGTGATTCTCTACGTGTTTTGAAATGGCAACCAAAAACCCTCTTGTATCGATCCTCGAGTCAAACAAGTTGACTGGTCCCAACTATTCTGATTGGCTGAGGAATCTAAAAATCATTTTAGATTCTGAGAAGAGAACTAATGTTCTCTTCGAAGGGGAGCCTACTCCTGAAGGGGAGGCTCCCACTCGGGCCGAGCGGGATGCGATTCAGAAGTGGAAGGATGATAATCTCCAAGCCCGTTGCCTTATGTTGGCTAACATGTCTCCGGACTTGCAAAGACAACATGAGGCCATGGAATTTGCTTGGGAGATTTACGACCACTTAGAGCAACTTTACCGCCCTCATGAACGTGTTACAAGGTATAACACTTCAAAGGAATTATTCCACTTGAGAATGAGGGAAGGTACAAGTGTCCATGAATATGGACTCAAGTTTCTTGCCCTTACTGAGAAACTTGCTTCCATGGACATGCCACTGAAAGATGAGCTTTCAGTGGATTTGTTGCTAGCTTCGCTCCCACCATCATTCAACCCATTTGTCCTTAACTTCAACATGAATCATGCTGGTGCTACTGTAGCTGAGCTGATTAGTCAGCTTGTGACTGCTGAATGCACGATCAAGAAGGACAATAAGGTTTTGATGGTGAATGCTCCATCTTCCTCTTCTGGGCCTTCTAAAGGTAAGGGCAAGAAAGCCCAAAAGAAGAAGAAGAAACCCCTTAGGCCCACTGGTGGCATTTCGAAGGGGAAGGTCCAAAAGAAGAAGCGTGATCAGAAAGAGGATGTTTGCTTCCATTGTGGCAAAGCGGGACATTGGAGGAGAAACTGCCCAGAGTACAAGGCTACTCTAAAGAAAGGTATCTTTCTCGTTGAAGTAAATCTTTCTATTAATTCTAGTTCTTGGGTACTTGATACCGGTTGTGGAACTCATATCTGTAATGATGTACAGATGCTAAGTGAAGTCCAACAACTCAAAGAAGGAGAATGTGTCTTGAAGATCGGCGATGGCTCAAACGTTGAAGCTCGAGCTTTAGGCACAATTAGATTAGATTTTGGTAGTTTTGAGTTAGTATTAAACAAAGTCCTTTATGTACCGAACATTATTCGTAATATAATTTCAATTCCAATATTAGATTGTGAAGGTTATGAAACTTATATTAAGAATGGTAAATACTTTATCAAACGGAACAACTCTTCCGTTCATATCGGTACTCTAAGTAATGGACTTTACCTAACTCAAAATATCAATATTATGAATACACAACGAGAAACAAAGCGTAAGAGAGATGACAAAGTTTCAGCTCCCTTATGGCACGCTAGATTAGGACACATTTCCAAGAACAGAATTAGCAAGATAAACACTTTAGGATCATTCTCTGAAAATGATCTCAAAGAGTTAACTTCTTGCGAATCCTGTCTCAAAGGAAAAATGTCCAAAGTTCCTTTTAAAGGAACCGTGGAACGTGCCACTAAGGTTCTGGATTTGATCCATACTGATGTTTGTGGACCGCTTAGTGTAAGCACAAGAAACAATCATCAGTATTTCATAACCTTCACTGACGACTTTAGTCGGTATGGTTATGTATGCTTAATGAAGTATAAATCTGAAGCTTTTGAGAAATTCTTAGAATTTCAAAAGGAGGTTGAGAACCAAACTGGTCACAAGATCAAAGCACTTCGATCTGATCGAGGAGGCGAGTATCTTAGTGAAGAATTCCTTAATCATCTCAAAGATAATGGGATTATCTCTCAGTGGACTCCTCCGGGAACTCCTCAGCTTAATGGAGTTTCTGAGAGAAGGAATAGAACCCTACTTGATATGGTTCGTTCCATGATGAGTTTCACTGACTTACCACCTTCTTTCTGGGGTTATGCCCTAGAAAGTGCAGCAAAGATTTTGAATCTAGTTCCCTCTAAGTCAGTCCCTAAAACGCCCTATGAAATGTGGCATGGTAAAATCCCTAGTTATTCTTACTTAAGAATTTGGGGTTGTCCTGCTTACGTGAAGAGGACAGTGGGAGATAAGTTAGAATCTCGTTCTAACTTGTGCTACTTTGTAGGTTATCCTAAGGAATCCATAGGATACTACTTCTATGATCAGTCTGAACAAAAGGTGTTTGTTTCTAGAAATGCCACTTTTCTTAAGGAACCGTTCCTTAAAGAAAAGAAGGGCAAGATCATAGAATTAGAAGAAGTACAAAGTGACCCCACACCACCCACTGAAGAAACGTTCCACTCTGATCAACTACAACCAATCACGAATTTCGATACACACGAAAATCCTCCTCTAAGGCGTTCTGAACGTACTCCTAGACAGCCGGAGAGATGGTATGGATTCATCCATGAAATCTCTCAAAAGGATAATGATCCTTTAACATATGAGGAGGCACTTTCAGATTCTGACTCTGAACAGTGGATAGAAGCCATGAAATCCGAAATGGATTCCATGAACTCCAACCAAGTTTGGACCTTGGTAGATTTGCCTGATGGGGTCAAACCCATAGGTTGCAAATGGATCTTTAAGAGAAAGCTTGGAGTTGATGGAAGCATTGCAGCCTACAAAGCAAGATTGGTTGCAAAAGGATTCACTCAAAGACCCGGCGTGGACTTTGACGAAACCTTTTCACCAGTTGCAATGCAAAAGTCCATTCGGATCATGCTTGCCATTGCTGCATATTATGACTATGAGATATGGCAAATGGATGTGAAAACTGCCTTTCTCAATGGTAACATTGACAAAGACATTTATATGGAGCAACCCATAGGTTTCACATTCAGTGGGAGTGAGCAAAAGGTTTGCAAACTCCAAAGATCAATCTATGGATTGAAACAGGCTTCTAGGAATTGGAACATTCGATTTGATGAATCGGTCAAAGCTTTTGGCTTCATCCAAATTTCGAATGAATCATGTGTGTATAGAAAGGAATTGGAGACCTCAGTGCAATTCTTAGTGCTTTATGTTGATGACATCCTTCTTATTGGGAATTCGAAAGATGACATGAAAGTGACTAAGTTATGGTTATCGAACCAATTCGAGATGAAAGATCTTGGTGATGCGTCCTATATCCTTGGAATTAAAATCTATAGAGATAGATCTAGAAGGTTAATAGGACTATCACAGTCGATGTACATTGACAAAGTATTGAAGGGATTCAATATGGAGTCAGCAAAGGTTAAGAACCTTCCTATGAGTGTAGGAACATGTCTTTCAAAGAAGATGTGTCCTAAGACTAACCTTGAGAAGGAAAGAATGACTCATACACCTTATGCATCAGCAATAGGTAGCATAATGTATGCAATGTTATGTACTCGACCGGATGTGGCTTATGCACTTACTGTAACAAGTCGTTTCCAATCTGACCCTGGAGATGGTCACTGGGCTGCCGTGAAGAATATTCTTAAGTACTTGAAAAGTACTAAAGATTTATTCTTAGTTTACGGAGGTCAGAAAGATCTTACTGTCGAAGGATACTGCGATGCAAGCTTTGCATCTGACTTAGATGATTTTAAGTCAATGTCAGGATACATTTTCTGCCTGAACGGCGGAGCAGTGAGTTGGAAGAGTTCCAAGCAAACAACCACTGCAGATTCGACCACTGAGGCCGAATACTTAGCTGCAAATGATGCAGCTAAGGAAGGTGTTTGGATTAGAAACTTCATTCAAGAGTTGAATGTTGTTCCTAGCATGAAAGACCCCATTACTATGTTTTGTGACAACACTGGGGCGGTTGCTCAAGCAAGAGAACCAAGATCTCACCAACGGACCAAGCACATAATGAGGAAGTATCACCTAATCCGTGATATTATCAAGAGAGGAGATGTGCAAATTGAGAGGGTCACATCAGCAGAGAACGTGGCAGATCCACTTACTAAACCCCTTAGTCGAGAAGCTTTCCAAGGTCATCTTCAGAAGATGGGACTTAGAATAGCTTTAGAATGGCTTTGACGGGCAAGTGGGAGATTGTTAGGAATAGTGCCCTAGAAAGCCGATTGTATATCCGCTTTGTGCTTTTCCTTATTGTAATCACAGACAATCTTTGAATAAAATAACGAATTGAGGCAACACTTCTTTATATGCTCTTGTTTGGTATGCGTTTACTTTAGCTGTGCATGTATGAGAACTCCCCTAATCCTGATGACTTTAGGACTCTACCATTTAGGTGAAATGGTTCATGAAACGAGCCCTACATCACATAAGTCATGATTAGTAAAATACTCCAAGCCGATGAGTCCTACAGACAGTGGGAGTGTCAAACTGACTCCTCTAAGGCTTGCTTATGGGATCACGCCCTTAAGAAGGACCACCTTGTTTCATGGAGGTGTAAAGTGTATAGTTGATACGTGCGTGATACATGAGGGTGCTTACTTTAATAAGTAAGTTCAGTGAGGTGCCCCGTGTGAGAACATTCCTAAATGGGAAAGGAAGTTTCTATTTCAGGAAATGGAAACTTCCAGATTAGGAAATATCTCACGAGTCATTGATGTGATTAATTGATCCTTAGACTTGAGGTTCCATGTTACTTTATGAGTTAACTCTGTAGTCTTAGGTATAAGCTTTAAAGGGTGTCGCCTTAGACAACTGATTCAAGGCTTATGCTGGGGCTGCACAAGTGATTCATGAAAGTGAATGAGAATCAAGAAAGGACCTACACTTGCATTTGCAAGGTGATCTCTTATTGTGTAAGTCATTCATATGCCATATGGAGTCCTTGGCCAAGGCAGTAGATCAAGACATCAAGAAAAGGGTTTCTTGGATTGAGATCAAATGGATATGAAATGCACTTAGCTTTAAGACCGGATTATTAGGGTTCTGATTATTCCCTTGCCCTAGATCTTGGTTGAGAGATAGTAAGTAGGAGGATTGTATCTCACATGAATCAATGACTTAAAGGTTCTGTCGAATCCGAACATTCCAATTCAGCTAGGGGTTAAACACCTGTTGCTAGACTATGGTCGTTTAATCTGTGGACTGATTAATTAATTAGTGAATTAATTAATTAGGGTCACTGCTAATTGACTTGAGAACCTAGAGGGTCACACACAACAACTTGGTTACATGAGTTGAGGCTTGAAAATGATTAAACGAGTTAATCGGACCAAGAGGGTTCCACACGTGTGAATTCACACGTGTGGCTCGCGTGAGTGACACGTGTCACTGTGACACGTGTCACACACGTGTGATAATATATATATGTGTTAAATAATTAATTAGTTAATTATTTAATAGACTTTGGTTTAATTTTGAATTAAAAGGAAAGTCTAATTTTGGAGAAAATGATCTAGTTAATTAATTACGAATTAATTAATTAGATAAAAATAAGTTATTTATTTTATAATAAATAAAGTATAAAATTATCCAAAAATAGTTTGGATATTTTTGAGCTCTCTTAAAAGTTGACTAGAAATAGAATTCAAAGTCAAAGTTGGAAAATATTTGATGATCAAGTAATAGGAGAGAGAGGAACCAAATCCTAGTCCAATATGGACTAGTTTCGGCCGTCCCTCCCCTTTCCTATATATAGGGGAGCTCATGCTCCCCTTTAGAGCTAATTGACAATTCTTGGTTCATGTGTTGAACACCTTCCTTTCTCCAAGATTATATTAAACCCTAGGTTAAGCCTAAACACTAACTAGAGAACTAGCATCCTTACTAGTTAGATTGTGATCAAGTTGGTGGACTTTCTCTAGAGACTTCAAGTTAGAAGTTTGAAGATTCGAGCTTTACCAAGGAGAGGGGATCAAGCCGCGAGAAGAGCGTTCTTGGGTGGCTTGAAACGCTTCAAGAAAGAACAAAAGAAAAGTAAGTTTTCTATCCCTACGAATTTGGTTACACGATTGCGAGTTCAAGGTCCTTTTGTTGGAAAATTTTTTTAAATTCCGCTGCTTTCTGATTCGTGTTTTCCAACATTACTATGGCGTTATATCCTCTCTAATGAACTTCTTACAGCATCCTGTTTGTGGTGGAATTGATCTTTGAAAAGGAAACTGAGTTTGAACCTTTGTTTATTTATGATTCGCATGACATGAAGTTGCGTTAGTTTGACACTTGACATAGTAGGAATTATATGAGCTTGAGATTAATTAATTAAACTAAATGTTGAGTGTTCTGAATTTGAGCCATGCTATGATTGAACCGTGTCTAAAGTGGTTAGTTGATTTAATATCTTTTAAATTTTTGCAAGTATGTTGAGAAACGGTAGTTTGGTGTTGAGCTAAGTTAAGTTTGACTTGATAAGCATTTAGTGTGAGGGAGAGCTTGCGAGGGGCCAACTAGAGAAAGGTTGGTCAGTAGAACTCGCGCGACTACTCCTCTGGCCTTGGAAAAATTCCAAATCATTAAAGTGCTATGAGTAGGGCCGAATGCCGGTCGCTCTCGAAATTGTTTTCCCAAAACCTAAAGGGACAAACAACTGGAGTTCGCCTTGCTTTGCGAAAAACTCAAACAAGAAACGAGAAAACATGAAAAAAAAAAAAAAAAAAAGGAAAAATTGCTGAACAGAAAAAAAAGAGAAGAAGAGATATATTGAAAAAATACTTGTGAAAAGCTCTCTAGGAATTTTAGGTTGCTTATCTAGGAAGGTGTAACTCGGCTCATCACCATATCTTTGGTATTCTTTAACATGTGCGCAAAATTGATTGATATTCGATTAAACTAACTGCTTTATACTTGTTTCCTTTGTTTGCATTGGATTAATGAACTTGAACTAATCATGCATGATTATAATTGAAAGTCGAGCTCATACGTTCTTGCTTTGGAAAGTTGATTTCAAATTCGGCTTTGTGATTATGTTCGTTGTAGATGGTTTTTGGTGACAGCGAATGTTTCCTAGTTTACACAACGGACTGCTGAAGTTGGGATTTGGAGTGTGGTTCTAGCCTTGATTCTATGTTATGCTTGGTGACAAGCATCACCTAAGTGTGGGGGGGTTTGATACGTTGCACATTCATTTAATTTTAGAGCTTAGAATTCCTATATTTTACCCCACTATTTGATTTAATTTTGGATAATTGCCTAATATTCTATATTTTGTGTAGGGTATGTAATTAAGAAGAATTGGAATTAATTTGTAGCAGAAAGAAGCTGTCAGGCAGGCCTACCTCTTGGACCGAATTGAAGAACAATGTTTTGTGGCCCATGTACTTAAGGAATAATTTAAAAGGAAGCCAATTGATTGCTTGTTGGGATGATCTTGAAAGAGGCCCAATTTCTTGATAAAAGATCGTGTAAACAGGCCCAGCTATTAGCCTGTTTTGGACAAGAGGATTAATTCTGGCTGAAGTGGGAGCAGCACGTTTTGATTGTCATTACTTTGAATTAAAAGCCCCACTTGATGATAAGAATGTGGCAGCCAAAAAGTGGGAGAAAGTGGGGAGATACTTGGAGGAGTTATGATCCCAATTGATGAAGAAAACGTGGGAGAAGTGGGAAGAGCAACAACAAACCCCACTTTGCACTATTTAGTGGGGAGAAACCATGCAGATAGGAGGACACACGACACAACTTCACTCGGAGACACCAAATTCAGGCAGCAACTCCAGTTCGTGGGGAAGGAGACTTGCAAACATCAATAGTTTTATTCTCTTTTCCTTCCTTTTATTTTGTTTGGATACTATGTTATTTTCAAAAACTTCGTTTGTCTGAATTCGTTATGAGTAGCTAATTTATATTTTAGTTGGGATTTTCCAAAGCATGTATCAGACTATATGAGACAATTTGTTTTGGGTTGATTAATTCAAGATTATCCGTTTTATTTCCGAATTCACGATATTGTGTTTTGTCTTGATTCTTTGATTTAAGAGCTCAAGTCTTAGGATTAGCAATTCACATAAAGCTAGTTAATTTATTTGGTGGAGTCTAACCGGGTAATTAACGAAGTAGCAATCAACACTAGGTTGTTAAGTTCGGCTGATTTTGTGTTGTGGAATATTACGGTCTAATTAGGCGAAGTAGGAGTTTCTACCTAGTCGGTTAGGGTTAGTGTTTCTTTAGTTCGTAAAGCAATTGGTTAATTGGATCTTTGAAGGAGTTTCTGAAAAGGTTATTAGCTAATTAGGGAGTAGTCTTTAGGAGTTTCTTCAGGTTACTCTAAAAATACGAAGAAACGAGGGAGCCTAAGGTAATTGGTAACTATAGCTAACCTAACAAGGAATTAATCACCCTGTCCGTGATCATAGTCAGATGCATGCGTAGGAAAATCCCAGCTATTCATCATTCACTGAGTTAGTCTAAGTGTCAGCTGAGTTAATTGTTAATCTTTCGTCTATTTAGTCAGTTTTACTCTTGTTTATTTAGTTTCTTTATTAGTTTGGTTAAAAATCTCAAAACTCCCCCCCCCCCCCCCCCCCCTTATTTTAATTAATCGTTTTATTTTCTTGGCATATTAAAAGGTTACAAACTCGTCCAATCCCCGTGGATCGATACCCGTTGCTACTATTCTACGTTTTAATTGTGTGCAATATTCGGGATTTATTATTGGTGGCTTCGACATCCATCAATTTTTGCAAATCACACATAGCCTTACCAATACCAATATTACCAATTTTTCAAGGGATAGAAAACATACCTCTATCGCGACACTTAGGTGGTAATTTCCTTTGTAAGACGGCTGAAACATTTTCACCAACACTCACCTTCTCATTACCTGTCAACTTACGCTTATTGGTGCATAATTCCTTAAGGAATTTGGCGTAGCGTGGAACCTGTTTGATGGCCTCGAGAAGTGGAATGTTTACTTCAACTTTTTCGAAAAGAGCCAAGATGCTCTTATCCTCTTTATCTTTCTTGTTCTGAGCCAATCGCTGAGGGAATGGTGGTGGAACTATCAGTTTAGGCTTCTGAGTGATTTCAGCCTGGCTGGAAGTCTGTCCGTGATCACTGGCAGGCTTCTTCTCAATTTCTTTTTCAGTTTCTGTATCAGAAGCTTGCATCTGATCACTTTTCAAAATCCTGTCCACTGGAGGCTGCAATTCCTTCCCGCTTCGCAGCACAACCGCACTCACATTGTGTCTAGGGTCGTGGGTTTGCGACGGGAGTTTTCCTTGGGTCTCCAATTTACTCACCGAAGAGGTAATTTGTCCCATATGAGTCTCCATGGTTTTGATAGTGTCCTCTATCTTTTGAATCCTGTTCGTCGTATCCTGTTGATATTTCTCGGAATTAGTGGCCAACAAACAAACAATTTCACTAAGAGGCGTACCTGAACCCTGAGGGTGTTGTGGTCTTGGCTGCAGTGGAGGCGGTGGACGGAAATTCTGATTATTTGGTTGATTATTGGCATAGCTTAAATGCGGGAGGTACTTCCATCTAGGGTTGTAAGTGTTCGAATAAGGGTCGAACTTTCTCTGCTGAAAATCCATTGCATTTACATCCGCGGGTGTCTCCTCATGGAGTGTAGGGCACGCATCGGTAGGGTGCTCGGGACTAGTGCAAACGCCACATACTCTCGAGGGTGGATTAGTACCTACATTCATTTTCTGCACCAAGGTTGTTAGCAAAGACTCAATTTTATTAAGAGGACTAAGAGTTACCTCGTTCACCCTTCGAGGGATGTCTTCTCGAGCTCCAAATTGTTGAGAATTTGCAGCCATAGTAGAAATAAGCTCTCTAGCTTCGGCGGGAGTCTTGCTAACGATAGCTCCACCACTTGCGGCATCCATCATTCGGCGTTCCATCGGAGTTAAGCCCTCATAAAAGTATTGGATGACTAATTGATCCGAAATTCCATGTTGAGGGCAACTTGCTAGCAACCTCTTGTATCGTTCCCAATACTCGTAGAGGCTCTCGGAATCTTTTTGTTTAACTCCACAAATTTCTCGCCTGATGTTAGTTGCACGAGAAGCTGGAAAGTACCTCTCTAGAAATTGCCTCGACATTTCAGCCCAAGTAGTGACCGTTCCTGAAGGTAAGTAATAAAACCAATCCTTAGCTGCATCTTGCAAAGAGAATGGGAAGGCCCTAAGCTTAATTTGATCCTCCGTGACATTGTGTGGCTTCATGGATGTGCACACAAGATGGAACTCTTTCAAATGCTTATTCGGATCTTCATTTTCCAAACCACGGAAAGTGGGCAACAAATGGATGAGACCTGACTTCAGTTCGAAGCCCTCTTGCAATGCTGGAAAGGTTATGCACAGTGGCTGTTGAGCTTCAGTTGGTCGGGCAAGCTCACGAAACGTTCCGTTATGAGCCATATCCTGACCGTGATCACTGTCAGGTTCACTGACAGTCTGTTCTTCAAATTCTAACTGTTGTTCAACTTCAATGTCCGAACCCAATTCAAATAGACTCGAACTTTCACCAACTGCTGCTTGTTCTTTCCTTTGTCTTGTCCACTTCCTAATCTTCTTAGCGGTCTTTTCGATCTCGGGATCGTATGCAACGAGTTGTCCCGAACGAAGGTTCCTAGGCATAAGAAAAGAAACAAAATCAATTAAAAACCAAGTCCCCGGCAACGGCGCCAAAAATTGATGGATGTCGAAGCCACCAATAATAAATCCCGAATATTGCACACAATTAAAACGTAGAATAGTAGCAACGGGTATCGATCCACGGGGATTGGACGAGTTTGTAACCTTTTAATATGCCAAGAAAATAAAACGATTAATTAAAATAGGGGGGAGTTTTGAGATTTTTAACCAAACTAATAAAGAAACTAAATAAACAAGAGTAAAACTGACTAAATAGACGAAAGATTAACAATTAACTCAGCTGACACTTAGACTAACTCAGTGAATGATGAATAGCTGGGATTTTCCTACGCATGCATCTGACTATGATCACGGACAGGGTGATTAATTCCTTGTTAGGTTAGCTATAGTTACCAATTACCTTAGGCTCCCTCGTTTCTTCGTATTTTTAGAGTAACCTGAAGAAACTCCTAAAGACTACTCCCTAATTAGCTAATAACCTTTTCAGAAACTCCTTCAAAGATTCAATTAACCAATTGCTTTACGAACTAAAGAAACACTAACCCTAACCGACTAGGTAGAAACTCCTACTTCGCCTAATTAGACCGTAATATTCCACAACACAAAATCAGCCGAACTTAACAACCTAGTGTTGATTGCTACTTCGTTAATTACCCGGTTAGGCTCCACCAAATAAATTAACTAGCTTTATGTGAATTGCTAATCCTAAGACTTGAGCTCTTAAATCAAAGAATCAAGACAAAACACAATATCGTGAATTCGGAAATAAAACGGATAATCTTGAATTAATCAACCCAAAACAAATTGTCTCATATAGTCTGATACATGCTTTGGAAAATCCCAACTAAAATATAAATTAGCTACTCATAACGAATTCAGACAAACGAAGTTTTTGAAAATAACATAGTATCCAAACAAAATAAAAGGAAGGAAAAGAGAATAAAACTATTGATGTTTGCAAGTCTCCTTCCCCACGAACTGGAGTTGCTGCCTGAATTTGGTGTCTCCGAGTGAAGTTGTGTCGTGTGTCCTCCTATCTGCATGGTTTCTCCCCACTAAATAGTGCAAAGTGGGGTTTGTTGTTGCTCTTCCCACTTCTCCCACGTTTTCTTCATCAATTGGGATCATAACTCCTCCAAGTATCTCCCCACTTTCTCCCACGTTTTGGCTGCCACATTCTTATCATCAAGTGGGGCTTTTAATTCAAAGTAATGACAATCAAAACGTGCTGCTCCCACTTCAGCCAGAATTAATCCTCTTGTCCAAAACAGGCTAATAGCTGGGCCTGTTTACACGATCTTTTATCAAGAAATTGGGCCTCTTTCAAGATCATCCCAACAAGCAATCAATTGGCTTCCTTTTAAATTATTCCTTAAGTACATGGGCCACAAAACATTGTTCTTCAATTCGGTCCAAGAGGTAGGCCTGCGTGACAGCTTCTTTCTGCTACAAATTAATTCCAATTCTTCTTAATTACATACCCTACACAAAATATAGAATATTAGGCAATTATCCAAAATTAAAACAAATAGTGGGGTAAAATATAGGAATTCTAAGCTTTAAAATTAAATGAATGTGCAACGTATCATAGAGCCAAAGGACTTCCTCTTGGGGAAGCAGGCATAACCGGTTCCCTGTTTTCTCTCGCAGCGGCCATTGCTTCTGCCCTGCACTGTTCCGCATAAGCAGGGTCAATATCAAACAGCTGGGAGCACTAGGACCGGCCTCCACAGCGGCGACTCCTACTACGGGGGGTTGAAAGTTTCCCCTTGTGGTGTTGAGATCCGGGAAGATTTCTTCACCATTCTCGCCGTAAACGCGTCATCCGTGACTTGTTTGGACCATCTTGAATGGAAAGTTATAGGGTAGCGGTACGAAAGCAAGGCTTTTGTTTAGAGTTTCCCATAGACGGCGTCAAGATGATGGTGTCAAAATCTGGGCTGTGCGCTGGACTGCAGACTAAGACTCCTAATCACCCAAGATATTTATAGTGTGAAGAGAACTCCGATGCTTTCCTAAACTGAAAGGATGAAACAAACGTAAGCTCAAAGGCCAAAACCGGGGAAAGTTGGGGTTGGACCCGTTTTGGCACTCCGACGCTCAAGTCAGCTAAAGCTCTGGGTCGAAAATATGCAGGAGTTAAGAGTCTTGTGCGTGAAGGAAAAGCTTACATTTGATGGTCATGGGGTGAGGCTTTTATAGGGTGGAGATGGACTTCGTGGGTGCAAGTACACCTCCCAGAAAGTGTGGATCTGGTTTGGAGAGGAAAGCGACGGCTTATGGCCGGAACAGTGCTTTTCCAGCTAAAGCACTGCTTGCCTGCTCCTGCCAGGATGCCTGACACTGTACTAGGTGCAGCTGCCATTAATGCGGCCGGCGGTATATGGTGCTTATATTGAATGCGGTTATCCGGTAGCGACTGGGTCGGAGCTCCGTTGGGTTGCACCTTTCTCTGGGTCGAAAGGAGACCCTAGGTCGCGGGAGACTGCCGCCAGGCTATGGCTTGAGGTCTGGCCAAGTGTTGGGTCGGTGGCTGCCTATGTGGCTCGGTTGCGGAGCGTTGACGTGGCGCAGGCTGCCACGTGGTAGTGACATCTGGCGCTCGATCATACTCCCCGATTTTCCTCTTATCACAATCCTTTATAAAAGAAGAATTGACACTCTCCACCTCCTAGTTAAAAAAAAAAAAGACTTCTTAACCCCCAAAAGGAGGGAGGTGTTGCACAAACGCACACATTATATCTGATTGTTTTTACAAATTAACCACCAATTTTGAGAAAAAAAATTGATGTTTTTTTTAAGAAGCCTCAAACATCCAGCTCAAATTTGACAAAACTAAATTCGGGTTAAAATTATCATAGGAACAAGCTATTAGACCATTAATTCAAAGGTCAAACATAACAACCGCAACAAACAATATTATAGGGGTCAACGTAGTGCTTATATTAATTACACGAGTCAAGCTTTTGCAATTTAACATCATTTCCATAAATATAGCCCGTTTCTCCTTTTATTGATTA
This sequence comes from Lantana camara, assembly GCA_037501455.1. NCBI lineage: Eukaryota > Viridiplantae > Streptophyta > Magnoliopsida > Lamiales > Verbenaceae > Lantana > Lantana camara. The sequence goes on from CM074865.1 coordinate 3,632,283, forward strand.
AAGAAGATGACATGTTTTCTTCTCAGATAATTACACAAATAAAAACAGAGAGGGAAAGAAATATTATTATTGAAATTAGTTGTTGGCACTATCAGAACCTGTAGTAAAACTATAGTTTCATGTCCAATATTTCTATTGTTGAAGAGAGATGACCTGAGAAGTGATTGTATGAAAGATCCAACATTTCCATTGTTGATATGTTGAAGATGGAAACAGGAATGGGACCAGATAAGCAGAGACGGAGCCCCCCCTAAATTTTGAAAAACTGCATTTACCACCTATATATTTTCGAAAATTTTTATTTTTGTCCCACTAAATTTGGATTTTCGGCCCCCAAAATTTTAAAATTTTTTGTTTATTACTTATATATTTTAGAAAAAGTTTGGATCTTCGCCCCCCCTAAGTATAGATTTTACCCCCTTTATTTTAAAATAAATTACGATCTACCACTCTTGAAAATAATATTTTTTATAATATGAATTTTAGCCCCCCCCACCACCTCCCATCCCGGTTCCGTCCCTACAGATAAGCCATTGTTGCGGACATTTAGCCATACAAGATTAAGGTTGCCCAGCTCATTTGGTAATTCACCTACCAAATCCGTTGTGTATGCCATGATCCATGCAAGAGAACTATACTACCAAGTCCAATAGTTTTATTGCTGAAGGAAGATAACCTGAGAACTGATTGTTTGAAAGGTCCAAGATTTTTATTGTCGATATGTTAAGATGGAGAGTGGTAATTCACCTGTCAAAATCCGTTGTGTATGCCATGATAGAAGAAAACTTTGAGAGGCATGGTAAATTTTGTCATTTCAAAGATAATTTAATCGCCCGGAGGTTGTCGACATACCTATGAAATTATTGTTGCTTAGATACAGTTACTTCCAGGTTGGGAAGATTATGACACATGGAATTTGGAACACTTCCCGACAGACTATTGTTGTAGAAATTTAAAGCTCGCAAAGAAAACATGTCGAAGATAAAAGTTGGAATTTTTCCAGTTAGAAAGGCACCGTCTAGGCTGAGAAACTGTAAACGTGAGAGATTACGAAATTCTGATGGAATTCTTCCACCTGAATAGATAGTCCAAAACATAAAGATTGTTGTTTGTGGCGAAACAGCCGTTGAACATGCAATCGAGATTCATTTTTAATTCATAAATATATGATAAAATTGCAAAAATCGTCTCAACTTATACTTTCTCAAACTCCAATCATTTTCGATATCGCATTTTAAATTTTATCCTTTAACTTATACTTTCTCGAACTCCATGAAAGTTTCAGGTCCCACCCTTTCGAGTCGCTGTTCCGACCGCCGCCACCACCAACATCACCAAAATTTCGCCGCCACCACTACCATCCAGATCTGCCGTCCAACCACACGTTTACCACAACCGATTCGCCACCAGCCTCCCCCACAATCTCGCCTCCAACATCACGCTCAACATCCTTCCTCTACCTGCAAAATTCTTGGGTGATTTTTGTGCGTGATTTCAAATCGATATGTGGTGGCTGATTTTGGTAGTGGCAGATCTATCGGTGGTTGGCCGACATCGTGGTGGCGGTGGCTGAGCAAATCTGGTACCCGTAACGAGTGGTGGTGGTAGAGCAGATAACTTGTTTTTTTTTTACCACAATTTTATTGTATAATATATGTTACACACTTACACACACAATTTTATTATAGAATTAATTTTTTTATTTGCCATGTGTGTATATATATATTTTTTATTTTTTTTTTAGATTTCCACAAGACATCCACATTGATGGTGCTGAAACTTGTGAAGGATTTGAACACCAAACACTTTAGAATTTGTTGATAGGAAGGAAGACCATCACAGGCACAGGAGCCTCAGGAACTGGGTATCCAATTTCCAGCTAGGATAACACCAAGAAATCGGGCAGTGAGAATGCAGAGAAGGGTGAGATTCAGGAAGCCTTTGAAGAAGTTGCAGAGGAAAATGGTGCCCAGTTCAATGCGTGGTATTTTCAGTGAGGAAGATGACTTGGGAGATATTGCATGTGTTCCCTCTTATTTATATGTTAGGGACAGGGGTAAATGGGTAAAATGACCATGTGGTCCCAAACCTGTGTTGCCCTAACACGCGTCCGCCTTTGATGGGATGAGAATGACATTCCCGAAAAGGAGACGGCGTGTCAGTGCACTGTGCACTGTACCTTTGTGTCAGAGGTTGTTGACGAGGGTCGTGTGGGATGAGGGAATAATATCTCCTTCTGAAGGTGAGAACCCATCGCATGAGGGACAGGCTCATTCGCGAGCGTTGATGACGCTCGGGAAGTCCACAGATGGGCTCCTCACGATAGATGACCTTCGAGCGGCAAGATCCCGAACGTCAATCATGGGACCCTCATGTGGGTGCTTCCCTGTGATGGGTAACCCTGAGGGCCCAGATGCGAGCGCCAGACTCGTCGGATCTGGACTTTTACCGGAGTGGTCATTCGATACTTGACGGTCCATCCCTGCTTACAAACGAGTGGATTGGAAAGGCCCACGAGCCCTTTAAGGCGAGCGTCTGAGACTCAGTCAGCGACATGCTGACACGTGGACGGCTCTGATTCGAGAGTGTTTTTAGGCCTCATCATTTTGCCCCCCAAATTCTGTAGTATCGCTTCGAGCGTACTGTAGAATTTATAAAGAATGAACTATGAATTTCAAACATCCGAGGGCCAAACCAATACCAGCGAGGAGACTGCTGGCCTTCCGTAACGTACACAAACTGACACCGCATTAAATGCTGTCAAGTCCGCATTTAATGCTGAGTGGGAACGTGGGCGCGTGTACTCCGGGAGGCGTGAGGCGGTTACCAAAAGTGGGGGGTTTCCCAGGCGGGAAATGATTGCGTTTTTGAATTTCAACCCTAATCCACGTACTATCTTCCCTATAAATAGGGGTTTGCAGGGTTTTGGTACCTCTTTCACGCATTCAAACTCTTTCAAGCATATTCAAAGCAAGAAACCTTTGTAAGTTCTACAAGCTCCGGCGAATTTCTTCTCTTCACATCTTAGGTAAAAATTCCTTACCCTTCTTCTTATTTTCCCCTTGCTAACATTAGTTTTAGGTTGTGTGAGTGAAAACCTTGAGGGAAGAGCCACTGTCTACTGTTGAATCTGTCTTAGAAATCTCATCCTTCCTAGAGTTTTCTGTTAGAAATCCCGTTCCCCAGAATTGAGAACTGACCATGGCCGGAAATCAAGCTGATGATTATGTACGGGAGATTGAGGAGATGTCGGTGGGGAGTTCTTCCCCTCATGGTGATGTCCCCATAGCCGTTCCTCTAATTAGGGCGCACCCAGGTGGAGAAATTCCCATGGCAATATCGGTAGCCCAGGCTCCGGTTGACGCCGGGGAGGAAGAAGTGAACGCTGCCGTTCAAGGGATGAACGAGCGTGCCCCCGTTGGGACGGACGATCTCTTTGAGGAGATGCACAATGTAATGGAGATGCAGAGACAAGGGGAGAGAGTATTCCCAGTCTTAAACAGCGCAGTGAGACCCCAAGACCACAGGATCACAGTGGCTATGGCGGGTCCCGAGGGTGAAGCGGGGCTATCCGGGCGTCCATTCGAGGCTGAACCTTCCCGAAGGCGTCAGAGAAGAGGCAAGGAGCCTGCCACTCGGGTAAGGCAAGACAACCGCCATCAGACTGACAGATCTCCCGACGAAATTGAAAGTATCCTGACCCTCGGTGATTTGGAGGAGCTGAGGGCGAAAGCGTATTGGGATGAAGTTGTGTTTCCCATGAGGCTTCCTGAGGAAGGGGAGAGGGCCAATCGTCCACCGCCTGGGATGATGACGGTCTATTGGGACGCAGTTCTTGCAGGGGGTTTGAGGTTTCCAATCGCCCACGACGCTGTCATCATTTACCATCATCTAGGGCTTTGCCCTTCACAAATTCTACCCAACGGCATAGCCCTAATCAACACGTTCATCATAACAATGAGGGCTTTGGGTAAAACACCCTCGATAATCAACTTCGACAGCTTGATACAAGTAGCCCGCTCGCCACGCTCGTCGCCGACAGATGGATTTTACTACGCTCAGGCCAAATCAGGCTTTAAGATGATAGATTCTCCATCTTCCTCTTATGGCGAGCACTGGAAGGAAAAATACTTTTTCGTGGGGGCTCCCGGGGGGATTTTCGGAGTTCACCGGCAATGGATGATTCATGGCGAGGGCCCGTTGATTAGGGAGAGGATGAGGAACAAGGATTTTGAGCAGTGGGCAATGGGGTTAGCCCTCGAGATGAGGGCTGAAAAGAAATGGATTAAGGCGGATACATTGGTGAAGAACGAAAGGATATTGTTCCGCTACGGACTATCTTGCCCCCCTGACATGATACTCAACCCTCCAACTGACATCATGGCCCTCGACGGTTAGATTCTAGGAACTAACACCTCTAACCTTTAGAATAGCTCTTTGACTTACAGTTATCAATGCTTTCTTGCCTATATGATCCAAATAATCAATCTTCTAACGCTCGTTCCCCTTTACTTGCAGGCATCCAAATACTCTCTCAAGGGATGAATGCTGAAGCCCTTTCACGTATGTTGGGTGCCCAAGGGCCAGCGGTCGATCCTCCACAACAGCAACAGCAGCAGAACCGCCCTCCCAATGCTCCGAGGGGTAGGGTTAGCCGCCGAGGATCGGGCCGAGGACAAGGAAATGCTCGAGGGGGCGCGGGGAATGTGGCTCCTCCCACGGGCCCCATTGAGGATCTAACACTGGAAGGTGCCCACGAGGCCACTCCTCCGCCGGCGGCCCCCGTGGGCCCAATTTCACTCAGTTCAAGCGGGTCACGGAACCGCTCGGGGGAGCCCGTCCGTATTCATGAGATTCTCCGGGCCGACCGCCAGGGAAAAAGGAAAAGGATGCCGGACTCCCTCCCCATTTCAGGTAAGGGAAAGGAGGTGGTCGTGGGCCACCGTGGCGAGGGCAGCGACACTTCATCTTCCGAGGATGAAGAATTCTGGAAGATAGGCTGCAAGGGTGACTCCCGTTATAAACGGCAGCGGACTGAGGGCCCTGTGCTCCTAAAGAAGAACGCTTACTCCGTCAACCTTGTCTCTGACATCATTGGGAAACTACAATTTTCCGGCGATCACGACAAGTTGAACAATCATGACGCCGCTCGCGTTGCGGATGATGCCTGCCACGTCCTTTTGACGGTAATTTTGTACTCCTCTCTATCAAATTTTCTTTCCTTCCTTCCGCATTCGGATTATGACCCTCGTTTGCGGCTTCCCAGGAGGTAATCCCGAGGCTGAAGAACTTGCAAGGGCGAGCGCAAGCATATTCTGAGCACAAAGCCAAGTACAAAAAGTTGCTGCGCATCTCAGACCCTGTCCAACTGCAGGAGGATTACAATAATATCAGCGCTCAGCTGAACTCCGCCCACATCGAAAACGCTAAGCTGAATGAAAATCTGAAGAAATCTGACGACGCCATTCTGGCCTTAACCGAGCGTCACAAGAAATTGAAGGATGAGCGGGATCAGTTGAGGGCACAAAATGTGCAGTTGGGAGAGCAACTGGCGGAGAGCGCTCGCCTGAACGAGACAGCCAACAAAGCCTTTGCTGATTTGCAAAGCAAAGTATAAGGCTTGGAGGCGAGGGTTTCCTGGGAAGCGGTGAAGAAGTTCGTGCGCTCCAAGGCATTTGTGTTCGCGGCCAACATTCAGTGCTTTGACAATGCTCGGCGCTTCTTCCATAAGGCGATTGGGCAAATGGTGAGATTGGGACTGGCCCCAGAAAGCGCTCGATCCGACGCTCGTCTACGCATGGACCTCGATGAGAATTGTGAGCCAATGGTCCAGGAGGAGGATCCCACGGACAATCTGGCAGAGCCTGAGTATCAGGAGTTGGTGGAAACACTCCAAAGGGAGTTCATAGCTGCCAACAGGGTAGATCCCGAGCCTCTCCTGATAGAAGATGAGGGCACTGTTATGGACGTCGCGGATGCTGAGGAGCCTGGTGAAGCCCAAACCTCCGACGCCAATGTGCTGGCCCCTGTTCCCCTCGCAACTGCTCCTCCCGAGCCCAACGCTCCAGCTCAATGAAACTCTCTATATGCTGATCCTTTTTCCTTGTTGATTTAAATCCCTTGCCATTACTGTGAACAATTTATGCTTGTACCTAATTTTCTCGTTATTCACTTAACATTTTGAGTTTCTTTTCATACTTTAGCACTCCTTTTTTACTGCTTTGATGTCTGAATGCTCTTTCTTGACTCTTGGATGGTGAATGATGTCAATTTGTTGAGCTTTGCCACTTTTACTTTGTCTTTCTCACTTGGACGTTTGCGATGAGCGCGTTTTTGGCACGAGGGCGCCTCTTGCGAGGGCGCTCTGGCATTCATCACAATGCGCCATTAGTTCGAGAATAGGCAGTGTCTGTCGATATGAGGGGTGGAAATACGAGCGCGAGGGTGTTCCCCATGGATGTCCCCAAACCGTATTCGCAATTAGGCTCGAATTTGAACTTAGGAAATCTTTAGGGATTTGCCTAAGTATTTGGCCCAATAATGCGCACCCTCGTTAAGGATGCCCCAATGAGTCATACGCAATTTAGAAATCAACAAGAGGATTTGCCAAGTGCCAGAAAGAATAGAGCGTAACCATAGGGTTAGCGTTATTTCGAGGAGCCTTTGAAGGGACTGATTTGAACTCCGTTATTTTACGAGCGTATTTTTACTCAATAGGGTGAGGGTCATTCGGGTTCGTGCGAGCGCTAGCTGGAGTGGTTAGCACTCAGCTGGCTACAAATGAGCATTACGCTCCCCGTTGTCTGACACGCTCAAAATTAGGACTTCATATCACAAACTGTTCAAACTGTTATAGGTGGATGATCATCAACACCTGGACAGCGTAGTTTCGGAATGATTGAAGTTTTGCTTAGGCTTTTCGACGTGGAGGATGCTCGACACGGAGTAGGCCCCTTGTCGCTCGAATTATTAAACCAAAATAATCAAAGCAAGCAAATAATAAAAACAAAGAGTTAAATACTTACTGTTACATAAATGCATTTTTGGAAATGATTACAATGCGCTTTCACGCCACAAACGGGCCATTACAAAGAAACTGAAGTCTACACGTAAAACCTTCTGAGGTTGCATGCATTCCATGGCCTAGGGAGTCGCTCGCCTTGCAAAGTTTCCAATAGGTAGGTGTTGTTCGCTCGTACCTGGATGACTTTGAAGGGGCCTTCCCAATTAGGGTCCAACTTACCTACGTGTTTGGAGACTTCAACTTTTTTGAGGACCAAGTCCCCTAGCTGGAAAGTCCTTTCTTTAACACGTTTATTGTACTGGCGAGCAACGGTTGCTTTGTATTTGTGAATACGCGCCCAAGCAGCATTCCTCTTCTCATCCAACAAATCTAATTCGAGCGCCCGATTAGTCTCGTTGGCGGCAAGCTCGAAATAGGCAACGCGTGCGGATTCTTGAGCAATTTCCGCAGGTATCATGGCCTCGGAGCCGTACACGAGGGAATAAGGGGTTTCCCCCGTTGCCGCTCGCGGAGTAGTGCGGTACGCCCATAGGGCTCCCTGAAGTTCCTCAGCCCATTCTCCCTTCTTACTCTCGAGCATCGTTTTCAGATGCTGGAGTATGGTTCGGTTGGTCACTTCTGCTTGACCATTGGCTTGAGGATGACCCACGGAAGTGAATCGTTGTTCGATCCCTAATTCATAGCACCAATCCCGCGTGTCCGCAGCGATAAACTGGGAACCGTTATCCGAGATGAGCACCCTCGGGATGCCGTATCTGCAGATGATATTTTTCCAAATGAAATCCCTCACAACTTTGAACGTTATCTTAGCGACCGCTTCTGCCTCAGCCCACTTGGTGAAATAATCCACAGCAAGTATTACGAACTTCTTTTGCCCGACCGCCATTGGGAGAGGTCCCACAATATCAATGCCCCATTGATCAAAAGGCCAGGAAACATCAATAGGAGTCATTTGAGCTGCCGGCAGCTGGGGAGTGTTGGAGTGGAACTGGCACTTGGGACATTTCTTGGAATATTTAATGGCATCTTGCAATACTGAGGGCCAATAGAACCCACTCCTTAAGATTTTCTTTGCCAAGATTCGTCCGCCTGAGTGGTTCCCACAACTTCCATTATGTACATGCCCTAAAACTTCTTTAGCCTGCGAGGGTCTCAAACATCTCAACGGTGGTCCTAGGAAGGATCGCTTGAATAACCGGCCCTCGGCATCCAATGAGAAGCGAGGGGCTTTACATTTGATCTTCCGAGCCTCAACTTTGTCGCTCGGGCAGGTTCCGTCCTGGAGGAATCTGACAATTTCATCAAGCCAACAAGGCTCGGATGGGTCAATCATGTGCACTTCTTTTGAAGGTTCGCCTTTACTTATCAGTGGCTCCTCCGTTCTCAGAAATGTAACAGCGCGTTCACTACTGCCATCCAAGGCAGACGCAAACTTCGATAGAGCGTCAGCATGTTCGTTTTCCGCCCTCGGAACTTGCAAAAGATGGAATTCCTTGAACTTGGCTATCTCTTTCTTGGCGCTCGACAAATACTGTGCCATGGTGGCTTCTCGAGCCTCATAACTACCATCAATTTGACTCGCGATCAACTGCGAATCAACGTATGCTGTGACACGAGTGGCCCCATTTTGGAGTGCAATCCTGAGCCCTTGGATGAGGGCCTCATACTCAGCTTCGTTGTTGGTGACTGGAAACGCCAGCTTGATCGCGTAGTCAACTTCTGCCCCGAGGGGATCCCTAAGGGTCACCCCGGCTCCTCCCCCCTGTGAGGTCGAGGAGCCATCCGTGTGCAAAAGCCATAAACCCTCATCCGCCAATGGCACAGTCTCTAGATTGAAGCGTTCAACCAACAAATCGGCCACTGCCTGAGCCTGTATGGCTGTACGGGGCTCGAAGGAGATATCAAACTGACTAAGCTCAATTGCCCATTTAATTAACCTTCCCGAAACATCCGGCTTAGATAGCACTTGCTTGAGTGGTTGGTCTGTGAGCACAGTGATGGAGTGAGCCTGAAAATATGGCCTCAGCCTTCGGGATGCGTTAACGAGCGCAAAGGCGAATTTCTCAATTTCCATGTACCTTTTCTCAGCTCCCTGTAGAGTCTTGCTCAGGTAATAAACTGGCATGTGCTTACGCTCGCGGATGGCTACGAGGACCGCGCTCGTTGCTTCTAAAGAGACTGATAGATAGATAAACAAGCTCTCTCCCGGGATTGGCTTGGTTAATAAAGGCGCGCTTAACAGGTACTGTTTCATGTTCTGCAGGGCCTTTTCGCAATCCTCGTTCCAGGTAAAGTTGCGAGCGTTGCGTAAAATTTTAAAGAAGGGTAAATTCCGGTCCGCTGAGCGGGAGATGAACCTATTTAGTGAAATGATCTTATCCACGAGCACCTGGACCTCTCTCAGATTGCGAGGGGAGGGTATGTCTAGGATTGCTCTAATTTTCTCGGGGTTTGCCTCTATGCCACGCTGACTGACCATGTATCCCAAGAATTTACCACCTCGAACGCCAAAGGTGCATTTTGATGGGTTCAGCTTCATTCCATAGCGACGGAGGATGTCGAAAGTTCGCTTGAGATCCTCCAGATGGGAGCGCTGGCGCTCACTCTTGACTATCATGTCGTCCACATATACCTCCATAGATTTTCCAATTTCATGCTCGAACATTCTGTTGACGAGCCGCTGATAGGTTGCTCCCGCGTTTTTTAGCCCAGATGGCATAACTTTGAAACAATAAACACCCAAATGCACAACAAACGCAGTTTTAGGACGATCTTCGGGCGCCATAAAGATTTGATAATATCCCTGAAAAGCGTCTATCATACTCATGAGTTCACACCCAGCTGTAGAATCTACTAACTGATCGATCCTCGGTAGTGGGTAATGGTCTTTGGGGCACGCTTTGTTGAGATCCGTGAAGTCATTGCACATACGCCACTTATTGGCGCTCTTTGGGACGAGCACCACATTGCAAAGCCATTCTGGGTACAAGATTTCCTCAATATACTGAGCATCAAGCAACTTACCAACCTCTTCTTCGATGACCCGTTTCCTAAAACCATGAACGTCCCTCTTCTTCTGTTTGATGGGCTTGAAGGCCGGATCCACATTCAGTCTGTGGACAATGATGCTCGGATCTATTCCGGTGAGATCAGAAGCTTTCCACGCAAAAACGTCTAGGTTCTCCCGCAGGAATTCGATCATCAAAACTTGCGAGGGCCCATCCAGGCCTGAGCCAATCTGGGTGGTTTTATCCGGGTTCCCGGGCTCCAATTCAACGGTCAAAAACTCCTCACTGGGCTCAATTCGAGCCTCCGGCCTTGGGGCCTCTAGCGCTCGTTTTTTCCCGGTGAGCATACCCTTGGGCTCCGCACGCTCGTTTTCTGAAGATGAGCCCTCGACGGCCCCCGGTGGCATGTTCTCTGAACACTGAACATCTCCAGGGGTCCTCTTTTTATTCTTCTTCCGGTACAGCTTGGCTCTTTTGCGCTCGGGGCCATCTTCGTTTAATTCGGGGAAGTCCACGGACTTCTTAATAGATCCAGCTTGAATGGACTGCTTGGGCTTGTGGCTGCGAAGCGAAAGTATGTAACACTCCCAAGCTTCTCTGACGTTACACAGAATTTCCCCAGTACCCTCGGGGGTTGGAAACTTAACTTTTTGATGATAGGTGGAAATTACGGCCTTGAAATCCACGAGGGCTGGACGCCCAATGATGACATTGTAAGGGAGATCCACCTCAACGACGGTGTATAGGACGCTCAATGTTTTTCGCTGTGGGGCGCGACCAAAAGAGGTGGCCAAGCGAATCTGTCCGCGAGGGACGATCTCGGAACCTCCGAAACCTACAAGGGCAGTTCTGAGAGGTTCGAGGGGGATGTTTGTTATGTTCATTTGTTGAAACGTTGAGTACGGGAGAACATTCACAGAGCTTCCACTATCAAATAAAACCCTCTTTACAGTGTGGTTATGAACGTCTAAACTAACCACCATGGGACAGTCAGAGGTTTTTCCCGTCCCATGGGGGGTTACAATATGATCAAGATCTTTCTCTGTGAATCCTACGACATCCCCCTCCTTCGAGCGCGACGAGCTGTCTACGGAGAGCACTGGGCGAAGGAGTGACGGGCTCTGGTTATAGCTCCGTACATGGCGGCGGCGAGAGGCATTGGAATCGCCTCCCGAGGGCCCTCCAGCGATCATGTGAATGACCGCAAAGGGCTGGTTCTCCATATCCACCTCTTTTCCTTTGTTGCGTTCGCTGGTCTCAGGGCGCTGGCGGCGAGGACTTCGGGAGTGTGAACGGCTTCTTCTCCTTCCGAGCGCTTGGCAATGCTCATCGTACCCCTCTAGTACTTTCACAAACTCTTTGAGATGCCCCCCGGCGATCAGCCGCTGAATTTCTTTCTCCAGGTGGCGGCATTCATTAGTATCATGCCCCTTCTGCTTATGGAAAGCGCAGTATTTCCCCGAGCGCTTCTGAGCCTCGGTTTCTCTCAGCTTGGGCGGTCTCTTGAACAACTTCTGGTTCGCTAGAGAATATACTTCGGCAATTGGGCGGTTGAGGGGGACGCGCTCGAGCCTCCGCGGAGGGGATGAACGACGGCGAGCAGGTATTGGGCTGCGACGGTGACTCCGGTTGGGCTCCACTTTTTCTTCGTGGGCTCTGTGGGGACGAGGGGCATTTGCCATCTTCTGTTCCCTCGCTATGTACATATCCTCGAGGGTAAAGAAGGAGTCTGCAATCTCCCGAATTTCCATCAACGAGCGCGGCTTCTTCTTAGCTACCTCCTCCACAAACTCTTTACTGACGTAATGTTTCATGTTGATGGCACCGAATAGAACGTGCCTCAAAAAGTCCATCGAGGGTTTTTCCACCAGCAGAATTTCCTTATTGAATCTCCCCATGAAGGACCTGAGAGTCTCGTTCGGCCCTTGGACCAAGCTATAGAGAGCGGTCGCGGCCGGGGCCGGTGCTTTCAGCTAATTGAAGTGGCTGACAAAGGCGTCCGTCAGGTCATAGTACCCCCGGATTGAGCGCGGGGGGAGCTTTTTGTACCACTCTTGGGCCATTCCAGTGAGGGAAGTGACAAACACCTTGGCCCAGTAGTTGTCCGGATGGTCATAGAGGTGCATTAGGTGCACGAAATGGTCCAGATGCTCGGCTGGATCCGTAGTTCCATCATACCTGTTGATTGACGAGGGAATTTTACCCTTCCCTGCACGGGTCATCAGAACTTCCTCAACGAGGGGGGAATCGCCCGCCATGATCCTGTAATCTCGCTCGTCGGGATCTTCGTAGCTAGCCTCTCTTCTTCGGTGGGAAATGGGGCTGCGTGGTCGCCGAGCGTCTCTGGCCTTGGACCTCTCGTCCCCCTCACGGGGGGCGTGAGACCGTGCTCGAGAGAGCTACTCTACCACGTTTTGGAGCCCTCGAATTTGGTCTTGTACAGCTGCTAGCTGAGGGTCACCGACATTTCTGCGGTTTGCCCTCCTTGTGGCCCTTGATTGGACCTCTTCATTATCTACGGCCGCCTCATTTCGAGGGGCCCTCTCATCTCCCACAAGTGGCCGTTCTTGCTGGACCCTCGGTGGGGCTTCATTCTCTTGATTGGGTGGTTGGGGAAGCTGCTGTGCCCTTAGCGCATTTTGGGCCATCGTTAAAGGATGCGCCGGGAGCCCACCAAGTGGTGGGGCCAGGCGAGCGCCAGCCTGCGAGGGGAAGTACGCGGCCATGAAATGCTCCCAGGCATTCTGAACGGCCTGGCTCTCGCACTGTGCATACAGCGCCTGGAGTTGCTGGGCTGTAACTTGGGGCATCTCCACCCCTTGTATCTCCCTAGGTAACGACGTGGGGAGATTCAGAGTCCCCACCTGGTAAGGCGGGATCGCCGGCATCACCCCGGGCATCAATCCTGGCTGCATGAACGGGTATCCTGGAGGTGGCATGGCCACGGGATACATCCCGGAGTATGGATAGGAAGCATGGGCGGTGTGAGCTGCAGGCGGGACGACGGTGCTAGGTCCTCCCGTGGCATTCCCGCCTAGCGGGAGAGTTGTCCTCGCCGGCCCTGTGTTCTCTTCCCCGTTCCCGGCCGCTGGGAGGTTTGCTTCTCCGGCGGGAATGTTATTTTCTGCGTTCTCCTCGTTAGCGGGGGGAAGAGCGCCTTTCTCTCCAACTCTTCCAGATCTCGTCGCAGTTACCATGATTCAAGATTTGGGTGTTACTTTTCAACTAGCTTTCAGAGGAAGAAACTGGCAATACCAAAGATGGTGGTGATGGTTTCCCACAGATGGCGCCAAAAATGATGGTGCTGAAACTTGTGAAGGATTTGAACACCAAACACTTTAGAATTTGTTGATAGGAAGGAAGACCATCACAGGCACAGGAGCCTCAGGAACTGGGTATCCAATGAGCGTGGGTTCTTCCAGCTAGGATAACACCAAGAAATCGGGCAGTGAGAATGCAGAGAAGGGTGAGATTCAGGAAGCCTTTGAAGAAGTTGCAGAGGAAAATGGTGCCCAGTTCAATGCGTGGTATTTTCAGTGAGGAAGATGACTTGGGAGATATTGCATGTGTTCCCTCTTATTTATATGTTAGGGACAGGGGTAAATGGGTAAAATGACCATGTGGTCCCAAACCTGTGTTGCCCTAACACGCGTCCGCCTTTGATGGGATGAGAATGACATTCCCGAAAAGGAGACGGCGTGTCAGTGCACTGTGCACTGTACCTTTGTGTCAGAGGTTGTTGACGAGGGTCGTGTGGGATGAGGGAATAATATCTCCTTCTGAAGGTGAGAACCCATCGCATGAGGGACAGGCTCATTCGCGAGCGTTGATGACGCTCGGGAAGTCCACAGATGGGCTCCTCACGATAGATGACCTTCGAGCGGCAAGATCCCGAACGTCAATCATGGGACCCTCATGTGGGTGCTTCCCTGTGATGGGTAACCCTGAGGGCCCAGATGCGAGCGCCAGACTCGTCGGATCTGGACTTTTACCGGAGTGGTCATTCGATGCTTGACGGTCTATCCCTGCTTACAAACGAGTGGATTGGAAAGGCCCACGAGCCCTTTAAGGCGAGCGTCTGAGACTCAGTCAGCGACATGCTGACACGTGGACGGCTCTGATTCGAGAGTGTTTTTAGGCCTCATCACACATAATCTTTAATTGGCCCAATCAGCTACAAAATCCCCGATTTTGGCCCGAAATCGTGTCGTGTCAGCAAAATTTGAGAATTTTTTCTTTTCGGGCCGAAATAGGGTTAAAATTACAAAAAAATTTAAATTAAAAGACAAAATTGAAAACGCGATATTGAAAAGTATTGAAATTGGAAAATGCAAGTTAAAATATATATGATTTTACTTGTTTTTTATACCATCTCTGAACTATAATGAGATCTCCATCTATTAATTTTTTTTAAAAAAAAATTTATATGTTCCCATTCATTTTAATGTAATTAACAATTTTTCTAGAAAATTATATAAAAAAGAGGGCAAAATTGCAAGACTTCTCCTCTAGCTCAAACTTTTCAGACTTGGCACCTCTTTTATTTTAATTTTTTCAATTTTGTCCTTCAATTTTTAATTTTACACATTTTTTTTTTAATTCTTTTATTTTGTATTTATATTAAGTTAACTAATGTGGCAATTTTTTAATTATTTTGTTTGGACACCATTGATGAGTTTAGTCAGCTGGCAATCATCTACACAGCAACTTGGCCTAAATTCGAGTAGCGTGCGTGGATTAATTTGGAAAATTTATGTATTTCAGGTAAAAATCGAAAATTATGTAAAATTAAAAATTGAAGAACAAAATTGATAATGATTGAAGAAAGAAAAAATTGAAGTTAGAGGACGAATTCTTGCAGATTTTCCTAAAAAACTAATGATAAAAGACAATAGCAATAATTCGACAAGTAATTTATGGCCTAGTTTCTGTTTAAGCTAATCTGTAACTAAAGTTTCTCATGTAATTTGGTTTAACCTGGTATATTCTTTTAGCTGTACTTGGAGCTTCATCTATACCCTTTTTTTCCTGAATGATATCTTATTGACTATATCTAACTTGTATTGGGAGTTTGGATTTTAGAGACTGAAGGCTCAGTCACCTCAGCTCGTGGCACAAGGGAATCTTCCCCAAGTACCAGTGGTATTCTTGTGAACTAGATCACATAATGAGAGCACGGGTGTAGGTGCGAGTGCGTAAATGCGTAAAAATTTAGAAATTTTGAGTGTGAGAGCGCCTTAAAGCGTTTAATTAAAAATAATATTTAATTATTTTATTTATAATATACTTATTTATTTCTATTCAATAAACAGAATTTTGAATAGAAAATACTTAAAAATAAATTAATAAAAGAATAAATCTCAGTTATATCACACAGTTTACAATTAACATTATAACTCAATCTATTTTCTAGATGATCAGAGATAATTTTAGTTGACTTTAGATTTTAAGTGTCTTGTTTAATTATATTAATTTAATTAAATCATAAAAATAAGATAATAATAATATTTTAATAAGAACTGCATGCGTTTTAAAGGCTAAGATAATAATGTTGAGATTCTAATTTATTGGTTTACCGGCACATCAAATTTAGTGTGAATTAAGATTCCCACAAAAAATAAAAAATTCAACAAAATGAATTAACATTGTATAAGCACTGACGCATTAAGGTTCGCATATTAAGGTGAACGAATTATGTGACTTAACTTGTGAAGCATATATCATCCTGCTATTTCATCAATAATTCTTTTTTGCCCCGACTAAATTATTATGTAGATTGAAACAAGGGACCCTGAAAATCTTCAGTGGTATTCTATTATAATGCGAGTTTAGGGATAAGTCGGTGGGAAAAACCTACAGATATGGCTCCTCATCCCGCCTCTGCTACGGCTCCCTTTTCTGAAGATTGGGTAGAGGCATTTGATGAAACTTCGGGTATACTTTTTATGTTTCATTTTCAACTAATCAAATCTCCATAGATAGGAAGAGCTTTAGATGCTGTTGTGATACTTAAATTTTGATTAAAAATAGAGATGATTATGAACGACCACCTGAGGTTTGGTGATATTACAAATTACCCCCTGAGGTTTTAGAAATTACGAACTCCCCCCTAAACGCATGGGATGTGGCGGCTGGGGATTGGGTCTTGTACAGTCTTGGGGCTATTGCAATGACTGCACCGGTATGTTTCTCTCTTTCCTATATATTGCAGTATCTTCTGTGGAAACTTAATTTGGTATAAGATGTCTACTGTTGTTTTATGCAGACTTCACAATCTTCCACAATGCCAATACTTATCAGCCTATGCTGAAAGCTATAACCATGCCAGTGATGCCGCTGGAAATCATGGAGACTCAGAGAAAATGTCTTCCAAACCCAGGTGATGTATGGAACAAGGCAATAAAATAAATTGTAGCATCTTAACTCTAAAAGAGTCATCAGGGGGAACAAGCGATGATGAAAACCGAGTTTTTCTTTTCTTTTTGTATATCTCAATATAAAATCGGTCCCAACTATTCTGATAAAGAGGTTCATAATTTGGTTTACCATGGTGTACAGGTCTAATGTGAAACCCCCTCTTGGGAAAAATTCACGCTTGAAAAGGTTTCAGTAAGATTAGTAGATCTGCAAATGCCTAGATCCTGACAAGTTAATGAATCACTGGTTATTTTACAGGGTTGTAGGCCTTAAAGGAGTACAACCAAGAGCTGCCGATACCACTACCACGGTATGGTATCACTGTTACTTTTCCTGAAGAATTTCCTTTAGAGGAATTCAAGGCCAGATGTAAATATTAAAAATAAATGGGGAAGAAGTTAAAAAGGATGAAGGGAACATTTGAAATCTTAAAAAACGTGATCTGCTTTCAGATTAAGAAAATAAAAAAATGAAGCAATTTGTTCTGCTACTACTTCTACTAAACTAGAAACTAGAAGCTAGAAGAATTCGTTTCATTTTGCTGCTACTACATCATAAAATATACTGAAACAAGCTAGAAGCCAGATGAGTCCCACGAGTGCTTTTTTCTGTTTCTAGCTTCCTTTTTCTATTATTTAAAAGTACTTTTTTCCCCACACCCTCCTATCTTCCATTGCTGCAATTTTTTCCAACTTCAACTTCTTCAAGGACAATGTATTTTTTGGATGGCTGTTTCGGCATATCATTTAGATCAGTTTCATCCCATCATTCGTTTAGCAGCATTCTTTTTGTTTTAACATAGTTTAATGCTTGGAAATTTCAAAATTGCAGGGCCCTCTTTTCCAGCAGCGGCCTTATCCATCACCAGGTGCAGTTCTACGAAAAAATGCTGAAGTTGCTTCACAAAGGAAAAAGCCGGGTTCGAACTACGCACCCATATCCAAGAGAGGAGATGGAAGTGATGGTCTCGGGGATGCTGATTGAGTGATGCAACACATCAGTATATCAACTTCATTGCAGCAAATCTTCAATTGATTATATGGTGACCGGAGTAAATCTTGAACGGGAAACAGAGTGATGTGAATGATGCAGGCCATCGTCATGAACCGCCGGTGTTTGTTCAAGTTGAAGAAGTAACTCATTTGGGGTGAGTGGGGGTGTATGCAGAAATAATGCCTTGTGATGGAATGTGAATGCTTCAATTTTGAGGATATAATGTACCATTCTCTGTGTGTGTTTTCACTTATAAGCATAATACTGTGTTTTTTTTAATCTTTTCACTTATATGGTGGTCGAGAAATGCTTATTGAACTATTTACATTAGTTGCAACAGTAGATACATTGTGAGAAACATTAATGTGTATATTTAATTTAGTTTAATCTTTTAACTCCCTTTACATATGCACTGTGTTTCTTTTCTTAAATTATTTCATTTTATCTTATGATGTGAATGTTTTATATATATATAACTTTATCTTGCAATTAATAAATATGTAGAGAAGTAATTTTCATCCAAAAAAGAAAAATCGAACTATAAGATTTATTTGTATTATTTCATTCAAATATGACATCACATGGTATTACCAGTAAAGATATTATATATGACACCCAACACATTACCAAGGGCAAACCACAACAATGAAAATCGACTCAAAAACAAAAGGGTAAAATAGGTATATCAAGTCTATTTTTAAATTACGTCTTAGAATGAATAGACAACATTTGTTAAAAGCAATTTTAAAATATAACAGCATACATGTATTTCTGTTCAGGACTTTCTTTTCTGCAAACTTGTCACTTTGCAAGAAACAAAGTTCTAATCTTTTCCAGTTTTGCCATAGCTTCACTTATGCTGATCCTCTCCGAAGGCGAAAAGGCTAAACACTCGATTGCGACATGCAGAATAGATGACAAACATAGCTCATTAGCTGAGAACCTGTCTTCCTCTCTTATCAGCAAATTGCTGTCCACAACTCGAGTTACATTGTTTTCTTGCAATGAAAGGCTAACATAGCTCATGAGGTTCATGTCCTCCCCAAACATGTCGTCGGTCGGTTTCTTTCGGGTGAAAGTCTCGAGCAGCATCACACCGAAACTGTATACGTCGGAACTGGTTGACACAATGCCTTCAGCTCCATATTCTGTTTCCACAAATTAAACAAAGACTTAAGCACATCATGAGCTGCAAAAGCCAGAAACTAAGAGGGAGTTTGAAAGGGCTTCAAAATCTATTTAGATGCAACATTTGAGAGATCATTTCTAAACAACATTTAGTTCTTTGAAGTTGAAAATGCTTGCAACTAAAACTTGAAAAATACTGCTAACAGTTCATAAGGGAAAACTGGAAGTTTTGAAAACTGAATAGACAAATGATTTCTATCTGTGATTGAAATCAGTGAAATCGAAATGCTGTTTTGAGATGTAACGGATTACATCATTACCCGGTGCCATGTAACCGATTGTTGCCAAGGTTCGTGTTTGCACCATCAAGTCACCTTCGCCAAACAGTTTAGCCATACCAAAATCGCCAACATGCGCGGTCATATCTTCATCCAGCAGCACGTTACCAGGCTTCAAGTCGCAATGAACAATAGGAAACGTGTATTCCGTATGAAGATATTCCAAGGCCAACGCCGTGTCTATCATAACATTTAATCTCTGCAACAAATCCAAGAAAAGATTATGCGAATATAGCCACTTCTGCAAGCTCCCATTAGGCATGTACTCCAAAACCAAAGCCTTGAAATCTAGATTACTACAACATCCAAGTATCTTGATCAAGTTCCTATGCCTTATTGCTCCTAGTACTCGTGTTTCTCTCTCAAAGCTGTGGCTTACATTTTCTGATTGTAAATTGAAAACTTTTACTGCAACCGTTAGCCCATCGGACAATGCTCCAACGAATACTGAACCGAAGCTCCCACTTCCAAGAATGTTGCTCTCGTTGAATCCATTTGTCGCTCGTTGGAGTTCAAAGTAAGAACTTTCTCTCCAAGGATGTGATGACATTTGGCTTGAGGTTCCTTTTATGTTGCTCATTTTTCTTCTTCTCACTAGAAGAATCAGGAAAACAGCAAACAAGGCTGCTACAACAACACAAATAGGTGGTATAATGTATTTCTCAACAGACTTGAAAGTACTTGTTTTGGTTTGTTTTTCACCACAAGGTGGAACTTGGAGACGGGCCGGACCACATAGACCGGAGTTGTTTGAAAACGATTGGGCTATAAAATTTGAAAAATTACCTCCCGTAGGAATCGGCCCTTCAAGTCTATTGTAAGAAACATTAAGGTATTCAAGAGCAGAGAGTCCCTCCAAAGACTTTGGGATAATTCCTGAAAAATTATTAGAGGAAATATCCAACGATACCAAACCTCTTAAACTCCCCATGGACGTTGGAATAGACCCTTGAAATTTATTGTGAGCCAAAGATAGCAAAACCAATGAATTTGCCTTGTCGATAGAACTCGGGACATTCCCTATGAACTGATTCCAAGATAAGTCCATTTGTCCTATAGCCCTAAAGTTTCCAATCTCAGATGAGAGAGAGCCGTTTAACCTGTTTGAGGACAAGTTTATGAACAGGAGATCACTAAGGCTGTACAAACTGGAGGGTACATTAGATTCCAACTTGTTGTGATCTAAGTACAGTTCTCTCAAGAATTTGAGTTCACCAATGTATTCAGGAATCACGCCAGACAACTCGTTGCTCCCCGCATAGATGAACCCCAAATCACTTTAACTGACAAATTTCAATAGGATTGCCACCTTCGAGCTTGTTGTAATCAAGACCAACACGAACGAGTTTACTTAAATTTCCCAGTGTTGGGTGGAATTACACCTGTCAACTCATTGTTATCCAGGGCTAAATCTCGCAAGTTGGTCATGTTGCCAATCTCAGAAGGGATAGGACCTTTAATTCCACATGAAGACGCCCGATAAACTCGAGAAATCTAAATTATAACATGTAAACTGGAAAATCTATGTTGAGAAACTGTAAATGCGAGAGATTGCAAAATTTTGATGGAATTCCACCTAAAACACGAAAGATTTTTTTTTTTTTGTGTTGTGCCTCAAGATAAACGTTTAATGTAAGTGTTTTTGCCTTTTTTTATTTTTATTTTTATTTTTTTTTCGGATTTCTTAATTCGATGGGTATTCAAGAATTTTGTAATTAGTTCTAGTTGTTAGTGCAGCTGTATAAGCATGTAGCTGAAAACAAGTTGTTAGGAGTTCGTTGGACACGTGTACTTAGGTTGCACGTGGAAATAAGTCAGCTTTGGGGAAAAACAAAAACTTGTACAGATTTCATAATTTTCCAAGTGAACACAATTTTCTCTCCAAAATCCTTTCGTTTTTGGCTTATAACAAAGAATGTCTGCAATGTATATGCACTTTGGTATTAATTTTCAGTCTAATATTATATTTTTAAGATAAAAATAACTCTTCTGTATTAATTACATTTTAAATGAGCATCGATATTTTGGTATTGACAACATATTTGTTTTATTTAAAAGATTATCTTTCATTTATTTTTTTATTTAGTGCAATTATTCAATTTTTATTATTAAAATTTTCTATTTCAAGTAAGATTGAGAAGAAAAAAAAACCCACATTTATTTTATTATTATTGTTAAAACTATATATTTGAAATTAAATTGAGAGAAAAAAAAATAGTTTTGTTATTGATATCGGAGAAGATGATATCGTCGGTCACTACTAACTAAAAATAATAGAAAAAGAAAGGGCTAATTTCAATCACCCCCAACCTTGGGGGGTTTTGCACTTTGCCCCCTCACCTTTCAATCGGTGCATTATCCCCCTTCACCTTTGCAAAATGTTCACTTAACCCCTTTCCGCCGGAATAGTTGAAAATTTTTTGGCGTGATTTCGTATTGCAAATCCATACAAATTAGATGTCAAATGTGCTGACATTATACATCAAATCGAAGATCTTGATATGAGGAACACAATGATTGCTTCAAAATCAAAATTCGACAACCAACAAAGGAGGAATCGCCGGTCAAAGATGGCGCATGATTGGCGAAGCTTTGCAGGTGAATTCTGACGCTTCCGATGGCCAATAGAGCTGAACGTGGTGTGGGTTTTGTTCGTCATGGAGAGAGAAACACGATGGTAGTGGTCTTGACTCTTGGGTCGCCGTGACGGAGGAGAAATCGACTGTCAAAGTTAATTTTGAACGGAATATTCCCAAAATATTCCGCCGGAATAGTGTCAGAGGGACAAAGTGTTAAGTTTTGCAGAGGTGAAGGGGGAAAACTCACCGATTGAAAGGTGAGGGGGCAAAGTGCACAACCCCCAAAGGTTGAGGGGGTGATTGGAATTAGCCCAAAAAGAAAAAATAAAGTAAAAGTAAGAGGAAAAAAAGAAAAAAAATAAAGAAATAAATATTTATACTAATTGATAAAAGGGAAAAAAAATGAAATTGAAGATGAAAAAAAATTGCGAAAAAAAATTTTGGCCTAAAAAAAGAAAAAATTATTTTATATTAAAATAATAAGGTATTTAAATACTTTTATACCTAAATATGAATTGCACTTTTAATTTTGAAAAGTGAAATTCACATGTCATTGGTAAGAAAAACTTAATTAAAATTAAAATGATAAGGAATTTAATTAAAATAAAATTAATAATAGTAGGTATGTAAATATTTTATAAATCACAAAGGGATAAATTAAATTTTACTCAAGAAAAACAATATCTTCAACATTAGCTTATGAATTTAATAATTTTAGCAAGTTTTATTTGGAAAAAGTGCATTTTAACTCCCGTAGTAATAGAAATTAGCAAAGGGTCCTTTATAGGAAAAGAAAAAAAAAAAAAAAAAAGAAGCAGAAAAGCACAATTTTGATATCACATGGTATTTTAGTTTTTTGGACGAAATTTTCACATGCACCATTTATACGTCACATTAATTTTCTTTTAAGCATTTTTTTCACAACTATAATCATATATATGTGGTGGTTTTTTACTGTTAGGAGAGATAAAGAACAATTGATTTTTCCATCACATACGATTATAACTATTAAAAAACTGCTTAAATGACAATTAGTTGGATCTACTAATGGTGCATGTGAGGGACATCCAAATATAACATTGTGATCAATATTGCACAATTTTCAAAAATTTTATTACTAAAATTGGATAAGTGAAAATAATGGTAAATGCACACACTTTACATCTTAAGATACCAGAATTGCATTTCCCTTAAAAAAAAATTGATACTTGCCACCTCCCAGTTCAAAAAAAGACATCTTCATTGCCACAAGGGAGTATATAATGAAACATGTAAGCAAAATTAGAAGAAGAGTTAAAAAAAAATAAAAAATAAAAAATCATCCGAATTATAATTGTTTTTTCAAATCGCAACTTGCAAACTGTTATCTAACGTCTGCATTGTAACATACCTACATTTAAACTCAATTTTAATAGTTTTGGCTAAAAAACAACACATTTGTACATACTAACAACCATATCAAACAATATTACAGGGTCGACGTGGGTGATGTTCGCATTGTTCAAGCAAATTGCACGAGTCAACTTATGCAGTTTAACGTCATTTCCATAAATATAGCTCGTCTCCCGTTTTATTGATTAAAGAAGATGAAATGTTTCATTTTCTTCTTAGATAATGACTCCATTAATTAAAAACAGAGGAAATAAATATTTTTGAAATTACTGTTGGCACTATGAGATTAAGCAGTAGGCCAGCAACCTTTGTAATTTTCACTATCCAATAGGTCTGAAGGAAGCTTCTACGTCCACTTTCAAATTTCTGCTCAAGTTATAAGAATTAGTATACATACCATGGAAGTTGTTGTCCCCTAAATACAAGATTCGGAGCTTTGTCAACGAGCCAATGGAAGTTGGGATGCTCCCATTGAAATGATTAATCGACAACGACAACACCTCCAACTTGCTGCATTTGTAAATATTGAATGGAATTTGGCCACTAAGTTGATTACCAGAGAGATGAAGCTCACGAAGCTGTGCAATATGGTTGCACATATTATCTGGCAGCACACCTAACGGAGAACTATTCGTGAGATCAATGCATTTTATGTAAGAACCTGTAATAAAACTATCCTTCCTATTTCTATTGTTGATGGGAGATGACCTGAGAACTGATTGTTTGAAAGGTCCAGGATTTCCATTGTCGATATGTTGAAGATGGAGAGAGGTAATTCACCTGCCAAATCCATTGTGTAAGCCATGATTGATATAAGAAAACTTGGAGAAGCATGGTAAATTTTGTCACTTCAAAGATAATTTAATCACTTGGAGGCTGTCAATATACCTATGAAATTGTTGTAGTTTAATTCTTCCAGGTTGGGAAGATTATGACACATGGAATCTGGAATACTTCCCGATAGACTATTATTGTAGAAACTTAAAGTTCGCAGAGAAGACATGTTGAAAATAAAAACTGGAATTTTCCCGGTTAGAGAGGTTCCTTTTACACTAAGAAGTTGTAAATGTGAAAGATTGCCAAGTTCCGGTGGAATTCCCCCTGAATAGATAGTGCAAACATGAAAGATTTTATTTTTGTGCATCATCATAATTAAGGGGTGTCTATACAAATTTCATCTCTATCGTATGCCAATACACTTGGCGTTTGTGGGTGGATGAATAAAGAAAATGAAACATGACTTAATTGAGATAGAAAAATCCGACGCTGTTCATAGAATCTTTCAAGAAATTTAAACTTGTTAGTTTTTAAACAAACATTTTGCAGGAGAGCTCTAGTGTCGTATCTAAAATATTCAAAATCCTGATGTTATCATATGTTTGGCAAAATTACAAAAATCATCCAGTAACTTTTACCTTTTCGAATTTTAGTCCTAAACTTTCAATTTTGTCCTCCGATTCAAATTTTTTTATAATTTTCATCCGAACTTGAATTAAGCAAAATTCTCAAATTGGTCCACATATCGTTTATTCGGGCCAATTTTTGCTAATTTGTAATCTGACATATCAAAAAATTAGGGTTTTTCAAATTTATGGCTGAAATTGCTTATATGGCATCAATATTATACACCCATGCATCAATTAACAAAAATATATATTTATTTATATATATACATGACAAATTTTAAAAAAAAATTAAGAAGAAACCCTAACGTGTTAACATATATATATAGACGAATAAAAATAAAATCTAAAATAAATTCAAAATTCAGAAAATAAAAATGGAACGAAAATTGAAACCGTAACGTGTTAACATATACGTATTTTTTTTTGTTAAAATGGAACAAAAATTGAGTAAAATTAAAAAAAACAAAAACAAAAACAAAAAGGGCATCTTAATTTAAACATTTTAGATATTCGTGTTGAATTTAAACATTTTCTCTCAAGAGAGGAAATAAATATTTTGGAAATTTCAAATTAATTGTTGGCACCATAAGATTAAGTAGCAGCGCTGGTAAGTTTCACTATCCAGTAGGCCACAAGTGCTCAACTAAGCTTCTTCGTCGACTTCCAAATTTCTGCTCAAGTTATAATTAAGTAGTGATGACCATGGAAGTTGTTGTCCCCTAGATACAACCTTTGAAGCTTTCTCAACGAGCCAATGGAAGCTGGGATGCTCCCATTGAAATGATTAATTGACAACGACAGCACCTCCAACTTGCTGCACTTGTAAATATTGAATGGAATTTGGCCACTAAGTTGATTACCAGAGAGATAAAGCTCGCGAAGCAGTGCAATATTGTTGCACATATCATCTGGCAGCACACCTAACAGAGAACTATTCGTGAGATCAATGCATTTTATGTAAGAGCCTGTAATAAAACTATACTTCCTAGTCCAATATTTCTATTGTTGAAGGGAGAGATGACCTGAGAAATGATTGTTTGAAAGATCCAAGATTTCCATTGTTGATATGTTGAAGATGGAGAGTGGTAATTCACCTGCCAAATCCGTTGTGTATGCAATGATACAAGAAAACATGGAGTGGCATGGTAAAATTTGTCATTCAAAGATAATTTAATCGCCTGGAGGCTGTGGACATACCTGTGAAACTATTGTTGTAGAAATATATAGCTTGAAGAGAAGACATGTTGAAGATAAAAGTTGGAATTTTCCCTGTTAGAGAGGTGCCTAGTACACTGAGAATCTGTAGACGTGAAAGATTGCCAAGTTCCAATGGAATTCCGCCTAAATATACAGTTGAAGACATGAAAATTTTTCATTTTGTGTTGCGCCTCAAGATAAAAGTATTACTCGTCAAAGTTAAAGTACCGATTTTTAAAAATGAAGTATAAAAAGGAAAACGAAATAAGTAAGAGTATTGTAATCAATTTAGATAAGTGGAGAGTGAAATCAAATTATAAAGTTGAATTAGGGAGTTAGTATAAATGAGGAGTTACATGAAATTTTTTTCAAAGGATGGAGAGTTATGAATTATTGCCCCCAGAGTAACATTTTTGGTCTCTTGGACTTTAAATTTTTTTTTTTTTTTTTTAATCACTCCCTCAACGTGTTATTGTATATTTATCTTTTAACTTCTTTTTTTTTTTTTCTCACCATATTTTATTTTTTTATTATATATTTTATACTTTTTTCATGTATTCTGATTTTTATTTTGTATTACCTTTTATACGTTTAATTATATTAATAATAACTATATAATAAATATTAACATAAAAATTTTAATTTAATACACATTTAAATAATAATAATTTGATTTGTACCCTCATAGTCTAGGCCGTGCGTGGATTACTAGTATATGTATCAACTAATAAAATAAAATAAAATCTAAATCTAAATATAAAATAAATTAAAATTCAAAAAATAAAGTAAAATCACAATCCCCACCGTCGGTTCCCCCACCATAGCAACCGTTCAGCTCCCGCACACACAATCCCAATTGCCGCCGGCCGCGGCGGTTGAAACCAATCTCCAGCCATTTTCTTCTCTCCCACCCCACCCCCAATCCCAAAAGCAAAACAATTCAGAAGGAGTCTGTGAAGGTGGGGAGAAAAGAAATCAAAAAACCAAAAAAAATACAAAAGGAGAAAATAAGAAGAAAAAGTAGGGGATGGTGGGGAGTCTATGATTTGGTGGTGGCGCCGGATCTGCGGATTTTGCATATATTTGTTGATCTGCGAATCAGCGGTGGCAGCGGATCCGGGGAAAAAAAAGGAACCCAAGTTGGCCCTCAAACGCCATGGAGGCAGGGGGTTGGGGTGGCGGCGGCGGGTTTCTACGGTGGTGGTGCCGGCTATTTTGTGTGGTTGGTGGCGGCGGTGATTTGTGCGGCGGCGGCAATCTCGTTGTGCGCGAGTTGTTTCTTGTTCTGATCTTGTTCGGCGTTTTTTCCTTTTAATTTTTGTCATCTTTTTATGTATTTTATTGAATATACATATCATTTTTTTAATTTGATATATATAAGTATTTTTCTTTTTATTTTTTTTAATTGATATGTCAACCATCTACGTGTACGCCATGTAAGTTTTATAAATAAGTCAGCAAAAAAAAATTTCAAATTCGCCCGAATTGAAGCCACAAGGAAAAAATTAGGACTTTAGTTAATTTTGAGCTAAATCGAACAATAATTATAAAAAAAAATATAAAAAAGAATAAAGTTTGGAAATCTATATGATTTTTACAATTTTACCTATATAAATGCAGCATGGAAAACCATTTGTGCCTATTCGAGAGTGACATAAACAAATTTGGCATCTTAATTTAAACATTTTCGACATTCGTATTGAATTTAAACATTTTCTCTCTAGAAAGGAAAGAAATATTTTGGAAATTAGTTGTTGGCACCATAAGATTAAGCAGCAACACTTGCAAGTTTCACTATCCAATAGGCCTCAAGTGCTCAACTAAGCTTCTTCGTAAACTTCCAAAAATTTCTGCTCAAGTTATAATTAAGTAGTGATAAACATACCATGGAAGTTGTTGTCCCCTAGATACAACCTTTGAAGCTTTCTCAACGAGCCAATGGAAGCTGGGATGCTCCCATTGAAATGATTAATCGACAACGACAGCACCTCCAACTTGCTGCATTTGTAAATATTAAATGGAATTTGGCCACTAAGTTGATTACCAGAGAGATGAAGATCACGAAGCTGTGCAATATGGTTGCACATATCATCTGGCAGCACACCTAACGGAGAACTATTCGTGAGATCAATGCATTTCATGTAAGAACCTGTAATAAAACTATACTTCCTATTTCTATTGTTGATGGGAGATGACCTGAGAAGTGATTGTATGAAAGATCCAACATTTCCATTGTTGATATGTTGAAGGTGGAAACAGGAATGGGACCAGATAAGCCATTGTTGCGGAGATTTAGCCTCGCAAGAGTAAGGTTGCCCAGCTCATTTGGTAATTCACCTGCCACGATCGATGCAAGAAAACTTGTTGAGGCATGAAATTTTTTGTCATTTCGAACATAGTCTAATTGCTTGGACGAGGCTGTCAACATACCTGTGATATTGTTGTTCTTTAGAACAATCTGATTGATCCTAGACAGGTTGAAGATCTCATGAGGAATAGATCCTGTAATAAGATTATATTTCAAGTCAAATATTTCTAGTGAAGAAAGATTGCCAATTTCTCGTGGGATTTCTCCGCCAAGAGAGTTGTTGGCCAATCTGAGTATCCTCAACCGTCACAGATTAGAGAGTTCACGGGGTATGAATCCCCTAAAGTTGTTGCGGCTGAGATCTAATGAATCGAGGAATGTTAAGTTGTCGAGATTCGGAGTGAGATGAGTGGCCTGAAAGGCAAAGCCGGAGAAATTAAGGCCCACGACTCGTCGTGGGGTGGTGGTGGTGGCGCCGGTGGTGCAGGATACACCAATCCAGGTGCAGATGGATGCATTGGTTGACCAGTCTGAGGTTATTGTGGATTTGAAAGCAAGAATTGCTTCTTCATCTTGTTGTGAAACAATTTCAGCTAAGGAACTTGTTCTGATACTGACCAACAACATTCTTAAGACATCAATCATGACGGAAAGTTTCTCCATTGTTGTGTGGGTCTCTATTTCTTACAAACTTTAGGCCATATAAAGAGAAGATATTCAGGGAAAATTGCACGTTTCCTCCTCACAAATCAAATATTTAGATTTTCGGTACCTATTTTTCAAAATTGCAAATGTCATCCCGCACCTATTATATTTTTAGTAATTTCAAATGAAATTTGGCCGAAAAGTTTTCTGGAAAAAATGCGTGTTCCTCGTGTGTCCCTTTTTCCCCGAATAACTTAAAAACATGGAGCACACATGATTTCCATATATTTTCTCAAAATTTTGTCAAAATCCACATAATTTTTAAATTATTGATTGTGCTCCATGGTTCAGTAACTCATTCAATTAAGGTTGAATCACATGATGAGCATTTGCTCCGTTGGCCCAACTATTATCTCAAACAATTCACACTGATCCGGCTCGAAAATGGTTTAGCTGAGTTGGAGGTCTAAGTGGCAATCTCGGGTCGATCAGTCAAGAATTTGTAGATGTGGGCTCTTTAATCGATCTGAAAACACTCGAAACACACGTGAGCTCAAAGGCCAAATTGGGGACTTGGGGTTGGACCCAAGTTTGGCACTCCGACGCTCAAGTCAGTGGAAGGTTTTTAGAGAGAGAATTAAGTGCTGAGAAGCGAAATAAATGCTCTTAAATTGCTTACCAAACACTGTTCAAGACTTGGGTATTTATAGTCAGGAACATTTAACACAGTAGTGCGTGTACCGCGGCTATGCATTAAATGCTCTGCAGTCGATCGGGTCGTTTGTCGGACGCCTGAGCGGGCGCTTTGGGGTCGAGTGTACTTTGTTTCCCTTTTGGGCGTAGACATGTACAAGGTGCATTAAATGCACTGTAGCGCGTCTAGCCTTGGCGAACCGGGGAGTTACACGTGTCCGACAAAGATGCTTTATGGCATCTTGTCGCCAGGTGACGTAGGATCTCGATCCGAGAGGACGAGGTCAGGCGGGTCGTGACGAAGCATGTCCGTAGTGAGGAAACCGCTAGTGGGGTCGAGTTCGACCCCAAGACTCGTGCGGGATGAGGACGTTTCACGCGTGGTCCCCGTGGGGGGGGGACAAGGACGGACCGTTCGTTGCGGGTTATTGGATCGGGATCGATCCCTTACGGTGTAGGGATCGGATCGATCCCAGAGGTGCATGGGATCGGATCGATCCCCTGAGCCTAGGGATCGGATCGATCCCTGAGCACGGGATCGGATCGATCCCTTGACCCTCGGGATCGGATCGATCCTAGAGTTGTACGGGATCAGATCGATCCGCTTTTGGGAGAGGGATCGGATCGATCCCTTGAGGCTCATGGGATCGGATCGATCCCTGATGCGTACGGGATCGGATCGATCCATTGAGGCTCATGGGATCGGATCGATCCATTGAGGCTCGTGGGATCGGATCGGTTTTTGAGGCGTATGGGATCGGATCGATCCCTTCAGGCTTATGCGATCGGATCGATCCTTGAAGCCTAGGGATCGGATCGGATCGCTCCTTGGGGGATCGATCCCATTTGGGGGTAGGGATCGAACTTGATCCGTTAGGGCTTAGCGGATCAGGTTCGATCCGTTGATCCATTGGCGAGGGGACCTTGGTCCGCTTGAGGTGGCGAGATGTCCAAGTGGCTTCCTCTAAGGCGTGCCACGTGGCTCGGCCATTTTATGCCATATCAGAGGCCCCCCAAATTACCGGCGTGAATTTTCGCGTGGGTAATTTTCATCGCTTCGGTGATAGCCTTCACGCCCCGATACGTCAAGTTCGGTCTTTGAGGTAATAATGACAGCATCGTTTCGCGCCTCGAGGGAGAGTCGCGCGGTCTTCCGTGTGTGATAATAGCATCGTTTCACGCTTCGAGGAAGACCAACGTGGTCCTCTAAGCGTAAAAGTGGCTCCGTTTCGCGCATCGAGGGTAGAGGTGGCTCGGTCTTCTAGGCGCATTAATGGCCAAGGTGCGTACTTCGAGGAGCCACTCTTCTTCCCCTATAAATAAGTGGGTACCCCTTTTCTCATTTCACACCTTCTTGCCCAACAAATTAGATCCGTCCCCCTCCCTTATCCACTCCGACTAGAGCAACAAACGTTCGTTCCTAAGGCGAAGAGAGAGAGGTAATTTCGTCGATTCTTCGATCCCTTTTATTTCTTCTAAGTGAGAGAAAAATATCGAGAGGGCCGTATATGTGTGTGGTCTCTGATGAGAGCGAGGTGGAGGAGCCGTTCACCCCATCCGCGGGTTGCTCCGGCTCCGCGGGCGGCGTCCCCCCGTTGCCCAACATGGATTTCGGGTCATTCTTTGATTCTTCCGACGAGGTACGGGTTCAGGAATTCCGGGCAAGCCGTGGCCGGGGTTCGACCTCGAGACCCCGACGCCGGATCGAGGAAGTAGAGGACGACGAGGAAGAGGAAGAGGGGCCGGAGGAGGGTACTTCCGGCCGACCCCGGGGGCGATCCGGGCATGTCTACCGAACTCTGTCCGACGTTGCCCAGAGAACATCGACCTTGCCGGACAAAGAGTTTCGGGAAGTTCGCAATTGGTGCAGCGGGATGCCCGAGGGGGTTATGGCGCGGTTACCTTTCGACGGGGAGACAGTAGGGGCTCCGCAATCCAAACATGCTTTCGGCCTGTACCATGCGACAATGAAGTACGGTTTCCGATTTCCGACCCACCCGTTGGTGTCAACTTTTCTCGACCGGGTGAATCTGTGTCCGGCTCAGCTTGTACCGAACTCCTACGCTTTGATGTATAGTGCGATCATCATTATTAAGTGTTTGGGGTTCGAGCCCCAATTCGAGGATTTTGGAGAGTTTTTCCTGCTTGTCAACTCCCCCAAGTCTGGGGTCGGTTACTATTACCTCCAAGCCAGGTCGGGTCGGAAACTTGTGGATATCCCGGTTACCTCTCATGGGCTTGGTTGGAAGGAAAGATTTTTCTTCATCGATTGCTCAATGCCTCTCCCCTTCCGTTCGACCTGGACCACCACGGAACCCAAAAAGCTCCCGACAAGGAAAAGCGCTTGGCTTCACAAGAAGCGAGCTTTCGAGCTCCTAACCAGCCTGGGCCCACTCGATCCTGAGTACTTGAAGAGGACAGGGCACTTGGTCGAGGCGGGTTTGGTCCCGGGGACGAGGTTGCGAAATTTCTACTTCGGTGAGCCTTCGCCTTAGGCCGGACCCGCCCGATCGGGTTACCCGCCGAACGATCGTCATTGGCATCGAACTCGATCCGACGCCGGTATCGGATCGATATCGACCCGTTTGGGGTCGGATCGAGTTGATCCGTTTGTTGCGGATCGTGTTTGAATTCTAGCCTCTATACATACATATATTCAGCGCCCTTCTTTTTCAAGGTACTAATCGATCCGTCTCTGCAGGTCTGCACATCTTAGCCATGAGTCGCGCGGAAAGGGTGAGGAGGACAATGAAGCTGAAAAAGGGCGAGTCGATCCCGCAGGATGAACGGGAAAGGGTTGACCACGCTATAGCTGCGATCCACGGAGCTCTGCCGGAAGCTCAAGCCGCGGCCCAACGACCCCATCGAAGGGTCCCCCCGAACTCTCAACCCATGGAAGATGTCCAAGAGCCGGGGCAGGTATCGGATGCGGTCGAGCCCGATCCTGAGGACCCCGATCAAGTAATAAATTTGGACCACTTAGATCTTTATTTCGACTTCGACGAAAATCTTTATGACCTGACTCTTCCCCAGGAGGAACAGCTGGCGTCTAACAGGCGCCTGAGAAAAAGGAAGAAGAAGGTGACTGTGGAAGAGGTGCCGATCGAAATCGAGGGGGATTCCAGCGGGTCGGATATTGAGAGTAAGTTGCTGAACTTCAAACAGACTCCACCACCTCAATGGCCTAGTGAACTTGAGAGAGTCCGGGAGGATGGGTCGTTTCGGAACCTTGGCGTCGGGCCCCCCGATATCAGCTTGTTGTCCTCACTTTTCAACACCGGTTGTGTGGTCGACGAACAACGTGTGATTCATAAGGAGCCCGTCGATCACCAGAGGTATAGGATCAGCAAGGCTATCTTCGGCGTAAGTGCTTCCCCCTTATATCTGTTTCTTTCCCCCTCCTTGTGTTCGTCTCGATCCCGTGTATTCGGCTCGTAATCGACCGATTGAGGTCGGTCGTGAACGATCCGTTGTATCGGGTCGTTTCTTCTTGCGTATTCTTGTTTTGCTGAGCCATGACAATTCTCGCCTCTATGAACAGGATATCCTCCCAGCTGCCATCAGCTTGTCCCAGAAGGCGGAGGTTTATCAAGAAGAGGTGGTCAAGTACAAGGAGAAGTACAGGGCTGCCAAGGCCATGCTGAGGTCGGCCAAGGCAAAGAAGGTAGCTGAGCTACAGGAACGGCTGGACGAGCTGATGAGCTGATGGGTGTCGAGACCACCAATAATAAATCCCAAGTACCGAATACAAAATAAATTGCAAATAGTGGCAATGGGTATCGATCCACGAGGACTGGATGAGTTTGTAATCTTTTTATATGCAAAAGAAACGAAACGAACAATTAAAATTGGGGGGGGGGGGGGGGGGGTTATGTTTTGAGATTTTGATTAGACTAAAAATAAACGAAATAAACAAACGAAAAATTAACTGAACTAAATTGAGATGAAGATTAAACTAATACAAATTCAGTGGATATCAAATAGCTGGGATTTTCCTACGCATGCATCAGATTATGATCACGGACAGGGTGATTAATTCCTCGTTAGGCTAGCTATAGTTACCAGTTACCTTAGGCTCCCTCGTTTCTTCTTACTGTTTATAACGACTAAAAGAAACTCCTAATAATCGTTGTCTAATTAACCAATAACCTTAGCAGAAACTCCTTTTAAGATTCAATTGGGCAATTGCATTACACCCTAAAGAAACACTAACCCTAACCGACTAGGTAGGAACTCCTACTTCGCCTAATTAGACCGTAATATTCCTCAACACAAAATCAGCCGAACTTAACAACCTAGTGTTGATTGCCACTTCGTTAATTGCCCGGCTAGACTCCACCAAACAAATTAACTAGCTGTATGTGTATTGATAATTCTAAGATTCGTGCACTAACCAAAGAATAAACCAACACTCAATGACATGAAATCGGAAATAAAACGGATAACTTTGATTAATCAACCCAAAGAAATTGTCTCACGACATCTAAAGCATGCTTGGAAAATCCCAACTATAAACGAACTAGAAATTCATAACGAAATTCAAAGCATGAAAATAAAATAGCAGCATAGTTTTAACAAAACAAAGGAAAGAAGAATAAACTAGTGTGATCCTCTCCCCAATCTCGGTTCTTCTCTTTTTATGTAGTGCTAAGACTTGAATTCTTCCCCCACTCTTCCTCCACGATCTGCCATCATAAAAGCTATGTTCTCCACACGTTTTGTCCAAGTTACTGCCCGAAAAACGGGTCAGGGTTCCTGACCGTGACCTCAGGCAAGCTTCTTCACTATCTCTCCACATTAAACGCCCACTAACTCTTCATCAAACACCGTCATTACTCCAAGAACGTGCATCCCCCTCCTTTAACGTACGTAACTCTTTGTTTGAGCTTTTGAATTCCAAATTTATGGCCTTCAATTGCATTTGTTCTCCAATTAATCCCAAAAGAAGGTGGATGACCTCTAATTTCATGCAAGTCGCAATTTCCTACAAAGAAACATTAAACCAATTAATAGACCACTATTAAACCAAATCATGGAATAAAATATCACAATTGTAGGCTCAGTAATTGGTAAAGAAATGACTTATCAAATCCCCCCACACTTAGGCAATGCTTGCCCTCAAGCATAAACTAAGATCAAAGATAATGGAGAAATTCGACTCCATTCAATGAAAACACGAAATGGGCAATGTAAACTAGGAGTGAAAGTATAATTTTCGCCCTACACTACCAAACATTGAACCAAATGCAATGAGAGTCTCACATAAGAAAACACAACGCCCGGTCACCATCTTAAGCACATGCATGATTTACCCAAGTTGAATTATAAACCATTTAATCCTAGAAATCATATTCAACTTATTAGATGAAGGGTATGCACAGGGAAGTTTCAAATGGAAACAGTAGTTGTGGGGAATTAGGATTATTCGTAATTAAATCATTAAGGAACTTTTGCTAGGATTTACTTGGATTGTCATTGGCCTTTTGACGCGAACGCAAACATTTGGGATGAATGCCATCCGGTTACTCAACCGATCACAACCTCAAGTGGCTTTGCCTTACTCATAATTACCCATTTTATCGTGATAAATCACTTATTTAGTTGGGTAATTAGTGGAGTATTCATAAATTGCCTCACTCGTCGAGATTATTTGGGACCGTTTGACGCGAGCACAAACATTTGTGATGAATGTCACCCGGTTACTAAGCCCCATTTAATCATTTCAACAGATTTTTGGCGCTGCACATAATAGATCATACCACGCAATTTCCAAGCTTAAATTAAATCCCTAGCTCCACCACAATTTCCCAATAAATAAGTGAAAATTCAAGTGCATATCAAATTCAACTTCTAAGCTTCATAAGTTTCTATTCAAGAATGGTGTCATTTTAATCACACAATTTAATGTTCTATCCTTTAAAAACCAGGCACGCTATTTCCAAAAATGTGAGAATATCACCAACACTTAGCCAATATTTAGCATACAAGACTCAACCATGCTTCATATCCTTTTAAAATTAATCCATCATTGCCTAAATCGTAATAATTCATCAAATAAGAATCAAATTACGCCACATCGTATCTCCTAATCATACATAAAGAGGGCACAACCCTGAATTCACTACTCACAGCTATATACATGCAACTATAGAAGCAATTTCGCATATTTTCAGCCCATTATCAACTCAAAAACGCCCCTAAATCATGCAAAAATGCAAAAATTTTCTCATACAGCCCTAATACCCAATATTTCCCCCACACTTAAAAACATGTTGTCCTCAACATAAAGTAAGTCATAAATGAAAAACAAGGACTTCCCTGAACCCGGTGGAGGCGTGATGGTTGGGAGCCAGATGTGAGGAATCCTGTCTATGATCATGGTTAGCCGTCCTGTCAGTATCAGTCTGCAAATTTCTTCAATTTGTGTTATCTGTGCATTAGCCCTGATTGTTTTGTGATGTTGCAGGCCGGCGGAGTCACGGCCTGGGTTTTGGTGTTGTGGCAGAAGTCGTGGAATCAAATAAGATGAGGGTCTCTTCGTCGAAAGTGGTGGTTAGTGAATCATGCCATTAACCATGGTGGAATTAGGTCTTGGAGTTCTAGAAATAGGGGATTTTGGTGAATTGGAGAGATTGATTTGTGAGTTGGGGTTCTTTGGAAGTAGGCGGCTGATTGGAGTGATGTTAGGGTGGTTTACGTGGTGGGTCGGGTCATTACGTGCGGATCATGATGCGGGTAGGGAGACGGGTGGTTTAGGTATGTGGTTAAGCTCTGATTACCAAAAATGGACCCAGAACCCTTGTCCGTGACCTCAGACAAGTTTCCTCACAGTAGCTCAATAGTAAGTTCACTAGTTAATGCAATTGATCAACAACGGTTCCGCTTTTGTGCCTCCCCCACACTTATCTAATTCTGGTGCCTGCACATTTTCCTGCAAAACACGAGAAGAGAAGAGATTACGTCGGGGCGAGGAAAACGAGCAAAGAAAGAAAACGAAAAACTAAAAAAAAACAAAAGCAAGGGAAAGAAATATGGGTTGCCTCCCATACAACGCCCTTGTTTAACGTCATGGACTAGACGAGTTTTTGTTTCACACTCAAGCCCCTAGAGGAGGATCCTCTAGTTTCATCTTTTCAACCGTGTGTGGCTCGAATCCTTCATAAAATGGCTTAAGTCTACGCCCGTTCACCTCACTGTCCAAATTTTCAGTTCTTCGATCAGGAGGCTTAAGGATCTTCTTTTTCACCGTCTCCATTATAGGTGGGTCTAGCCTACGTCGGGCTGCTCTACAGGACTTGGCTCCTCGTTTTAAAACAATACCATACATGCTCGCCAAAGGCGTCAGTACTTTGACATTAGTGACGATCCATTCAACTACCTCTTTGCATTCCTGAAGTGCTTTGATCAGTTTTCCCTCTTGCAGACTGTCAAGTATGTTAGCTATGATCACAGGTAGGGTCTCACAGTCGCCCAGATATGCGTGTTTTAAAAACTCAGGTAGCTTTTCGATTTCTAGCTTTAGATCCTGCAAAAATGAAGGTAAAAGCTTAGATTCTGATCTAGTTAACTCAATAGGCATAGACTTTGAACTTGTAATATCATTAAGCCCTTGTAATGCATGGAACTTATCAAGAACATCATCAAAAGACTTAAACCGATTAGAAAATCTCTTCAGCCAATCAACAGATATGTCATGACAAATAACATAATTCAACTCAACATCATTATTTGAACCAAAATCCTCATGAGTCAAATTCTCTATGACACCAACACTACAAACGCAAGACACATCATCAACATGCTTAGTGGAATCATAAACATTGAATTTCACTACTTCACCATCAAACTCTAAAGTCAGTGAACCATCATGCACATCAATTTTAGCTTTAGCTGTACTAAGGAAAGGTCTACCAAACAAGATACCAGAGGACTCAGATGAATAATTGTTTTCCATATCAATCACAAAAAAATCAGCAGGAAAAATCAATTCATTAACTTGAACTAACACATCCTCTAAAACACCTTCAGGATAGACAATTGATCGATCCACTAATTGAATAATAACTCCGGTACTAGCTAATGGACCAAGACCCAAAAAATTATAGACAGATAAAGGCATCACATTGATAGAAGATCCTAAATCACACATAGCCTTACCAATACCAATTTGTCCAATCTTGCATGGGATAGAAAACATACCTTTGTCGTGACACTTAGGTGGTAATTTCCTTTGTAAGACGGCCGAAACATTTTCACTAACACTCACCTTCTCAGTACCTGTCAACTTACGCTTGTTGGTGCATAATTCCTTAAGGAATTTGGCGTAGCGTGGAACCTGTTTGATGGCCTCAAGGAGTGGAACGTTCACTTCAACTTTTTCAAAGAGCTCCATAATACTCTTGTCCTCTCCGTCCTTCTTGCTCTGAACTAACCTTTTAGGGAATGGTGGTGGAACTACCAGTGGTTTGGGCTTCTGATAGACTTCAGCTAGACTGGAATTCTGTCCGTGATCACTGGCAGGATTCTTCTCAATCTCTTTTTTAGTTTCTGCATCAGATACCTGTACCTGATCACGTTTGTAACTCCTGTTGACTGGAGGCTGCAATTCGTTTCCGTTTTGCAACACAATCGCACTCACATTGTGTGTTTGCGATGGTAGTTTGCCTCGACTCTCCAATTTGCTCACCGATGATGCAATTTATCCCATATGGGTCTCCATGCTTTTTATAGTGTCCTCTATCTTTTGAATCCTGTTCGTCGTGTCCTGTTGATATTTCTCGGTATTAGTAGCCAACATACGAACAATTTCACTAAGAGGCATACCTGAACCCGGAGGGTGTTGTGGTTGTGGCTGCGGTGGAGGTGGGTGGGAGCTCTGATTATTCGGTTGGTTGTTGGCATAACTGAAATACGGGTGGTACGTCCATCCGGGGTTGTATGTGTTCGAATAAGGGCATGCATCAGTTTGGTGCTCGGGACTAGTGCAAATGCCACAAACTCTTGCCGGTGGAGTAGGACCTACATTCATTTTCTGCACCAAGGTTGTTAGCAAAGACTCAATTTTATCAAGTGAATTAGTATTTACCTCATTCACCCTTCGGGGGGTGTCCTGTCGAGCTTCAAATTGTTGAGAATTTGCAGCCATGGTCGATATGAGCTCTCTAGCTTCGGCTGGTGTCTTGCTAACAATTGCTCCGCCACTCGCGGCATCCATCATTCGGCGTTCCATCGGAGTTAGTCCTTCATAGAAGTATTGAATGACCAATTGATCCGAGATACCATGTTGGGGGCAGCTTGCTAGAAATCTCTTGAACCTCTCCCAATACTCATAAAGGCTTTCGGAATCTCTTTGCTTCACGCCACAAATTTCTCGCCTAATGTTGGTAGCACGAGAAGCCGGAAAGTACCTCTCAAGGAATTGTCTTGACATTTCCACCCAAGTAGTGACCGTACCCGAAGGTAAGTAATATAGCCACTCTTTAGCCGCATCTTGCAATGAGAAGGGAAAAGCCCTTAGCTTGATTTGATCCTCTGTCACATTGTATGCCTTCATGGATGTGCACACAAGGTGAAATTCCTTCAAATGCTTATTCGGATCTTCATTCTCCAACCCGCGAAAGGTTGGCAACAAATGGATAAGGCCTGATTTCAATTCGAAGCCTTCCTGCAGTTCTGGAAAGGTAATACAGAGTGGCTGTTGTGCTTCAGTAGGTCTGGCAAGGTCCCGAAGCGTTCTGTTCTGAGCCATATCCTGACTGTGATCACTGTCAGGCTTCCTGTCAGTAAGCTGTGCAACTGTAAACTCCTGCTCAGAATTAGTATCAGTTTTCAGCTTCAAACAATTCTGAACTTTTGCCAACTGCTGCTTGCTCACGAAGGTTCCTAAGCAAAAGAAAAAGAAACAAAATTAGTTACCAATCCCCGGCAACGGCGCCAAAAATTGATGGGTGTCGAGACCACCAATAATAAATCCCAAGTACCGAATACAAAATAAATTGCAAATAGTGGCAATGGGTATCGATCCACGAGGACTGGATGAGTTTGTAATCTTTTTATATGCAAAAGAAACGAAACGAACAATTAAAATTGGGGGGGGTTATGTTTTGAGATTTTGATTAGACTAAAAATAAACGAAATAAACAAACGAAAAATTAACTGAACTAAATTGAGATGAAGATTAAACTAATACAAATTCAGTGGATATCAAATAGCTGGGATTTTCCTACGCATGCATCAGATTATGATCACGGACAGGGTGATTAATTCCTCGTTAGGCTAGCTATAGTTACCAGTTACCTTATGCTCCCTCGTTTCTTCTTACTGTTTATAACGACTAAAAGAAACTCCTAATAATCGTTGTCTAATTAACCAATAACCTTAGCAGAAACTCCTTTTAAGATTCAATTGGGCAATTGCATTACACCCTAAAGAAACACTAACCCTAACCGACTAGGTAGGAACTCCTACTTCGCCTAATTAGACCGTAATATTCCTCAACACAAAATCAGCCGAACTTAACAACCTAGTGTTGATTGCCACTTCGTTAATTGTCCGGCTAGACTCCACCAAACAAATTAACTAGCTGTATGTGTCTTGATAATTCTAAGATTCGTGCACTAACCAAAGAATAAACCAACACTCAATGACATGAAATCGGAAATAAAACGGATAACTTTGATTAATCAACCCAAAGAAATTGTCTCACGACATCTAAAGCATGCTTGGAAAATCCCAACTATAAACGAACTAGAAATTCATAACGAAATTCAAAGCATGAAAATAAAATAGCAGCATAGGTTTAACAAAACAAAGGAAAGAAGAATAAACTAGTGTGATCCTCTCCCCAATCTCGGTTCTTCTCCTTTTATGTAGTGCTAAGACTTGAATTCTTCCCCCACTCTTCCTCCACGATCTGCCATCATAAAAGCCATGTTCTCCACACGTTTTGTCCAAGTTACTGCCCGAAAAACGGATCAGGGTTCCTGACCGTGACCTCAGGCAAGCTTCTTCACTATCTCTCCACATTAAACGCCCACTAACTCTTCATCAAACACCGTCATTACTCCAAGAACGTGCATCCCCCTCCTTTAACGTACGTAACTCTTTGTTTGAGCTTTTGAATTCCAAATTTATGGCCTTCAATTGCATTTATTCTCCAATTAATCCCAAAAGAAGGTGGATGACCTCTAATTTCATGCAAGTCGCAATTTCCTACAAAGAAACATTAAACCAATTAATAGACCACTATTAAACCAAATCATGGAATAAAATATCACAATTGTAGGCTCAGTAATTGGTAAAGAAATGACTTATCATGAGCCTTAGGGAGGAAGAGGCCCAAACGCGTGCCGCGGAGTTGCAGAGCGCCCTCGATCGGATGGAGGATATGGAGAAAGTCCTACAGGCTCGTGAAACCGAACTCAATGAGATCCGGGCCGAAACCAAGGAGAAGGTCCAACAGCCGAAGGCCGAGGGGGAAGCGGCGTCCCGAGCGACTGCGTTGGCGGAAGGACAGGCCAGGATCGACGCCATGATTGAGTCTTTTCGGAAGGCTAAGGGCCCGATCGAGCAGTACGCGGTCCGTGAGTTTATGGAGGGTCCGGCCTTCGAAGAGGCGAACACGGTCATGACCGCGACCGACATGGAGGCTGGCTTCAAGATTGCGCGCAATCAGCTCAAGGCCCAGGGCCTGATTCCGGTGTCCTTCGACGAGGGTTCCATCGGAGGAAGACGCCGAACCTCCTGTGGACATCGATTGGCGTCACCACAAGTACGGGTTTGCTATTGACATGGCCTACGCCAAGAGGGATAAGAGGGATCCCGTCTACGAGCTTCCTCCTCTGGTCGATATTGAGAGCTTCCTACCGTCGACCCGACGCAGTCGAAAAAAGTCCTCGGGTCGTACGGGTGCCTCGGGTTCATCTCCTTCTTAGCCTTGATAGTTCCATGTATTTCTTTTTTTTTAGGCCATTTTCACTTGACCCAGCGGCCGGGGATGTCGCGGCGTGAACATTTTGTTGCTTTGTTCTCACGCTTTATTTTCCATTACAATATTCTTCGGATTTCATGTATGGGGCGGTGGGTCGTGACCGACCCCTTTGTGTAATGGGATCAAGTTTGATCCCAAGTTACGTGTCGGATCGAGTTCGACCTCGTTTGTTATAACGGATCGAGATCGATCCGTTCTTGTGGGGGTCTGAGTTCGATCCCCATATGCTTGATGGATCGATTCTGATCCTTTTGATGGATCGATTTCGATCCGATCGGGAATGAACTTGTACGGGTTTCGAATTCGGGGTTCCCCCGTCTCAAGGATTTTTCCTCGTTAGCCCCATTCTCGTCGGGTCATTGGACGACCACGTTGGCCTTGGGGATTTGTAAGTGCGAGAAAATAATCAAAAACATTTAGAGTGAATGTGGTTAGTCCTTCCAGACGGCATAGTCGTGGATAGGATGCATAACTAATACAAGAGGTGTAAAAATTGATTATCGCATTCCATAGTCCGGATCGAAATCGATCCGTAGACACGTTCGTGACCGGGCTTTGAACAGGCTCCGGTCCGGTTTACTATACAAAATGAGCTTTTTAAACAAAAAACTTCTTCAGATTGTGCGCGTTCCAGGGTCTTGGTAGCGGAACTCCGGCCATATCCTCGAGCTTGTACGCCATGTTTTTGCCTATTTTAGTAACTCGGTAGGGACCTTCCCAATTGGGTTCAAGTTTTCCCACATGTTGGAGGACCTCAACCTTCTTCAACACTAGATCCCCGATCTGGAATGCACGGGGCCTGACGTGTTTGTTGTATGATCGGGTTGCGGTTGCCTTGTATTGCTTAATCTTCTGGTACGCGCGTTCCCGTTTTTCCTCAATCAGATCCAAGTCATCGGATCGGTTTTCGTTATTTCTATCGAGCTGGTACTGACAGACGCGGGCCGTTTCGTGTAATAACTCCGATGGGATCACAGCCTCCGACCCGTATATCAGGGAGTAGGGGGTTTGGCCCGTTGCCGTTCTGGGGGTCGTTCGGTAAGCCCAAAGGACCCCGTCGAGTTCGTCCGCCCACGCCCCGTCGTGATGATCCGGTTGGTGACTTCGGCTTGGCCATTCGTCTGAGGGTGGCCAACGGTCGTGAACCTGAGGTCGATCCCGATATCTCGACAGTAGCTCTTGGTGTTCTCACTCCGGAACTGAGGTCCATTATCACAGATAAGAACCCTCGGGACCCCAAAGCGGCAGATTATACTCTTTCAAAGGAAATTTCTTATCACCGCATCAGTTATCTTTGGGACAGCTTCGGCTTCGACCCACTTTGAGAAGTACTCGACGGCCACTATGGCGAACCGTTTTTGTCGAGGGGCCAGGGGGAAAGGTCAAATAATGTCGATCCCCCATTGATCGAAGGGCCATGAGACATCGATCGCGATCATGGTTGCGGGGTGTGTGTGTATGAGGTTGCCGTGTTTTTGGCACTTGGGATATTTCATCGAGTGCAACTTCGCGTCTCGTACAAGGGTCGGCCAGAAATACCCGCTTCTTAAGACTTTGCGGGCTAGGGCTCGACCCCCTGAGTGGTTCCCGCAGTTCCCTTCATGAATTTCTTCCAACACATCTCTGGCCTGGCCCGGACGGAGACATCTCAGCGGCGGACCTGTGAATGATTTCTTGAACAATCTCCCTTCGTGATCCAGTAGGTATAGCAGCGAGCGGTATTTCATTCGCCTCGCCTCTAACCGGTTTTGAGGTAGCGTCCCATCCCTTAGGTAGGAGACTAGGCTATCCATCCAACACGGCTCCTCCGGGTCGATCGCGGAGACATCGATCCGACCAAGGTCGATGATCCGATCGGATGAGACGTGAAATGAGATGGTCCCGTCTCGGGTACCTTGAAGGCCGTTCGCGAGTTTGGACAACGCGTCCGCTCGCGTGTTTTCTTCACGGGGGACTTGCTCGATCCGAAATTCTTTGAATTTTGAGGCCAACTCTCTAACCACCTTGAGATAATCCGCCATCGATTCTTCCCTTGCTTCATACGTGCCGTTGACCTGACCCGCGACAAGCTGGGAGTCGGTCACGACGGCCAATCGGTCGACCCGATGTTCTGAAGCGAACTTTAGTCCTGCGATGAGTGCCTCATATTCTGCTTCGTTATTAGTGGCCTTGAAGTCTAAGCGGATGGCAAAATCGAACTGTGTACCATCCGAACTGATTAGTGATATCCCCACCCCTCCCCCCTTGGAGGTCGATGAACCGTCAACGTACATTGTCCAACTCAGGGGATCGGGGGCGTTCTTTGGGGGCTTCGTGTTCTTTTCGACTAAAAAGTCAGCCAGAACCTGAGCTTGTTGGGCGAGGCGAGGTTGGAAAGTGATGTCATGCTCGCTTAGCTCCACCGCCCATTTCATCATTCGACCCGAGACATCGGGTTTGGACAAGACTTGTCTAAGGGGTTGGTCGGTTAGCACCACGATCGGGTGCGCCTGGAAATAGGGTCGTAATTTTCGAGTCGCATGTGTCAACGCGAAGACAAACTTTTCGATCTCAAGGTAGTTTCGCTCTGCCCCATGTAGGATTTTGCTCAGATAATAGATGGGCATGTGTTTTCGATCCCTAATTGCGACGAGGACCGAACTAAAAGTTTCATTGGAAAGGGAGAGATAGAGGTACAAGGTCTCCCCTTCATTGGGCTTGGCCAACAACGGTGGAGATGCCAGGTACTCTTTAAGTTGCTCAAAGGCTCTATCACACTCCTCATTCCATTCGAACTTTTTTAGGTTTCGTAATATTTTGAAGAAGGGCAGGTTCCGTTCGGATGATCGGGATATAAACCGATTTAGGGAAATGATCCGGCCGACCAAAGATTGGACTTGGCTTATGCAGTCGGGTCGAGGTATGACCTGGATTGCCTTGATTTTTGCCGGGTTCGCTTCGATCCCCCGCTGGCTAACCATATAGCCGAGGAATTTTCCCCCTTCGACCCCAAAGGTGCATTTGTCCGGGTTAAGCTTCATACCGTACCCCCTGAGGATTTCAAACACTCGACCCAGGTGGCCGAGATGATCACACGCCCGTTTGCTCTTTACGATCATATCATCCACGTAGACTTCCATCGTCTTCCCGATCTCTTCCTTAAACATCTTGTTCACCAATCTCTGGTAGGTCGCTCCGGCGTTTTTGAGACCGAACGACATTACTTTAAAACAATAAATGCCCTTGATTGTTATAAAAGCGGTGTGGGGTCGATCTTCGGGCGCCATGGAGATCTGATAGTATCCCTGAAAGGCGTCCATCATGCTCAGCATTTCACAACCGGCTGTCGAATCGACGAGCTGATCGATCCGAGGGAGCGGGTAAGGGTCCTTTGGGCACGCTTTATTTAGATCCGTGAAATCGTTACACATTCTCCATTTACCCCCCGTCTTCTGTACCAAGACTACATTACACAGCCAATCGACATATTGGGCCGGGGTCACATAACCCGCATCGAGCAATTTATTGACCTCGGCCTCGATGATCTCGTTTCGTTCTTTGCTTTGAGTTCTTAGCTTCTGTTTTATGGGTCTGTGAGTGGGATCGAGACCGAGGCGATGGCAGATCACCTTCGGGTCGATCCCCACAAGATCCTTCGCCGTCCACGCAAACACGTCTGCGTTTTCTTGGAGGAACTCAATCATCATCATCTCGTGCTGGGGGTTCATGTTGGCCCCGATCTTCGTGGATTTGTTGCTGTCGTTCGGGTCGAGGGGTATGTGTTTCAAAGAATCAGAAGGCTCGATCCGACC
This sequence comes from Lantana camara, assembly GCA_037501455.1. NCBI lineage: Eukaryota > Viridiplantae > Streptophyta > Magnoliopsida > Lamiales > Verbenaceae > Lantana > Lantana camara. The sequence continues at coordinate 3,677,191 of CM074865.1, forward strand.
TACTGCTTTCCTCTTTTGGGCTACGCGTGATCCTTCGGCGTCTACCTTGGGCGCAGCGAGATCGAGATCCGAGCTCGTGTAAGTCTGGAGATCAAGGCATTCGCCCGCGTCTTTCTCCTTGTCTTTCTGTTCCTTAAGGGTGATCGCATAACATGCCCAGCTGTCTGGGACGTCACACCCCACTTCCCCGACCCCGTTAGGGGTTGGCATTTTCAACTTCTGGTGGTAGGTAGAGATTATGGCTCTGAATTGAATGAGGCCAGGTCGGCCAAAAATCATGTTGTAAGCGAGGGGCATGTTTACCACAACGTACTCGACCTCTTGGGTAACTCGCTGAGGCGATGTTCCCATCGAAGTGAGCAGTTTGATGCGCCCAAGCGGGACAACCTGGGATCCTCCGAAGCCGGACAGAGGCATTCGGATCGGATCTAATTTCAAGTTATGCAGTTTCATTTTTACAAGTGTAGAGTAAAGGATAATGTTCGTGCTACTTCCATTATCAACAAGGCATTTGGTTACATTGTAATTAGCCACTCCCAAGGTCACTACCATCGGACAACTAGGCATTTCACCCTCCCGATGTGGGCCAGAGTGGCTGTCATTTTCGCTAAAGCTAACCTCTTGTCTCTCCCACTCTTTGCTTTGCTCGATCTAGAGGACCTCCTCGCGCGGGCCGTTGTATTCTCGAGCCGCCTTCCGGATGTTCTTCTTCCTGGCAGCGTTGGAATCACCGCCCTCGTGCCCCCCGGCGACCATGTAGATAGTGCCGTTAGTCGGGGGGTTGTCCTCGGTCCTCTCCAGGGGTTGCTTGTCGGTTTTCCTTGACGGGGATCGGGATCGATCTCGATCCCGAGACTGATCTTGGCTCCGACCGGCCTTCTCAGAATAGTGATCGATCTTGCGAATGAAGTCCTTCAGGTGCCCTCCTCAGATGAGTCTTTCGATCTCGTCGCGGAGGGCGTTGCATTCCTCGGTGGTGTGACCCCATTGCTGATGGTATCGGCAATACTTCCCCGATTTCTGGGCCTTGGGACCTTCCCGGATGGTCTTGGGCTTGTTCAAGAGTTTTTTGTCCATGACCGTGAAGATCTGTTGGATGGTCGTATTGAGGGGGATGTAGTTCCTCCGATCGATTTGGGTCGGCGGATCGATTTTTCCCTTCGATTTTTTCTGCTCGAACCCCTTCCGGGTCGGGGTCGAGTTCGACCCCATGTGATGGCTCTCCGGGGTGGGCGAAGGAGCAGGCCCATGAGCTAATGCCGTCTCCTCGACCCGCATAAACCCATGGGCGAGATCCTGAATTTCAGTCAGGTTTTTGGGGCCAGCCCTGATGATCTCATCCGCCCACAGGCGATTGCGTAGCGCCCGATGGACGACCGGGAGCAGAGTGTCCATCGTCGGGTCCTCGACCCGTACCACTTCCCTTGAGAATCGGGTGAAGAAGTCTCGAAGGGATTCTCCTTTTTTCTTGGCGGAGGTTGTTGAGGTAAGAAGGGGGCAGCTTCTCCCCTGACATGGAGGAGAAGTGCGCCGAAAACCGGTCTACAAAGTGATTGTAGGTCCGGATGCATCGAGGCGGCAGGCGGATGAACCAGTCCTGCGCGGGACCCGTCAGTGTGGTCACGAAAATTTTGGCCCAAATCTGCTACGGATGGGGGTGCAGCAACATTCTGTTTTCAAAAGCAGTAACGTGTTTCTCGGGATCAGTCGTCCCGTTGTAAAGAGGCAATCAGGGGATTCGATCTCCGTCGCAGGTTGTGCGGAGAATATCCTCAGAAAATGGGGAGGCTTCCTCCCGATCAGATCTGTAGCGCAGGGGTTGGCGGTTCAACCCAGCGCGTAGATCGACCTGCCTCTGGGAGATCATGGAACCTCGATCCCCCAGGCGGTCCTGCACCCGCCTTCTTGGCGGATCGATATATCGATCCGGGCTGTGGTCCTGGCAGGCTGCGGCGATCCTTGCCGCCTCGTTGCGGGCCGATCGGGTGGGTAACCGGTTCCGCAAGTCATCGTACTCTTCATGGTCGTCATCGACCGCTCGCTTGCCGCGGTTCGCGCGGCTGGGATGATCCGAATCCCCATGGCCCTCCAACGGGACTTGTTTGCTCCCTCCCGTGGGTGGCGGAGGAGGTACAAACCCGGGGACCTGTGCTTGGCCCGCGCCCGCTTGGGGAGGAAGGCCCCATATGACCTGGGCGGGTCCACCGTTGAGCGGCTGGAGGTAGTAGGGTATTGCAGACCCGTAAGTCTGAGCCGCGGGCTCGTAAGCGCTGGCTATTACAGGGCTGGGGATAGTAGCGGGACTAGCCCTCGGCAATTCCGGGCGTCTTGGCTCCCGGCCTTCTACTTGGGCCTGTTCGATCTCGACCCGCCACTGGTCAAGAAAGACGTCAAGGTCAGCCTGTGTAATGGCGACCCTCGGAGCAGCCTCTGGTTAAGGCACAATCGCACTGGCACTGGGGCCCGCAATCCCGACGACGGGGGGAGCATGGGGAGATGACCAAGCGGCGCGTTGGTGTCGTGCCTGCCTTTGGTGACCTCCTCCAAGTCCTCATCCTGTCGGGTCTTCCTAGTGTTCACCATGATCGCAAGAAGAGAGGAAGTGTTTTACTCAAGATCGAGGTAGAGAGAAGTGTAGCTTCCCACAGACGGTGCCAAACTGATCCAGCTCGAAAATGGTTTAGCTGAGTTGGAGGTCTAAGTGGCAATCTCGGGTCGATCAGTCAAGAATTTGTAGATGTGGGCTCTTTAATCGATCTGAAAACACTCGAAACACACGTGAGCTCAAAGGCCAAATTGGGGACTTGGGGTTGGACCCAAGTTTGGCACTCCGACGCTCAAGTCAGTGGAAGGTTTTTAGAGAGAGAATTAAGTGCTGAGAAGCGAAATAAATGCTCTTAAATTGCTTACCAAACACTGTTCAAGACTTGGGTATTTATAGTCAGGAGCATTTAACACAGTAGTGCGTGCACCGCGGCTATGCATTAAATGCTCTGCAGTCGATCGGGTCGTTTGTCGGACGCCTGAGCGGGCGCTTTGGGGTCGAGTGTACTTTGTTTCCCTTTTGGGCGTAGACATGTACAAGGTGCATTAAATGCACTGTAGCGCGTCTAGCCTTGGCGAACCGGGGAGTTACACGTGTCCGACAAAGATGCTTTATGGCATCTTGTCGCCAGGTGACGTAGGATCTCGATCCGGGAGGCCGAGGTCAGGCGGGTCGTGACGAAGCATGTCCGTAGTGAGGAAACCGCTAGTGGGGTCGAGTTCGACCCCAAGACTCGTGCGGGATGAGGACGTTTCACGCGTGGTCCCCGTGGGGGGGACAAGGACGGACCGTTCGTTGCTGGTTATTGGATCGGGATCGATCCCTTGCGGTGTAGGGATCGGATCGATCCCAGAGGTGCATGGGATCGGATCGATCCCCTGAGCCTAGGGATCGGATCGATCCCTTGACCCTCGGGATCGGATCGATCCCAGAGTTGTACGGGATCAGATCGATCCGCTTTTGGGAGAGGGATCGGATCGATCCCTTGAGGCTCATAGGATCGGATCGATCCCTGAGGCGTACGGGATCGGATCGATCCATTGAGGCTCATGGGATCGGATCGATCCATTGAGGCTCGTGGGATCGGATCAGTCTTTGAGGCGTATGGGATCAGATCGATCCACTACAAAAAAACAGTCATTTTCCGACGAACATTTCCGACGAACTTTTTGGGTCTGAAAATTTCAGACGAAATTCAGACGAAATTCAGACGAAATTAATAATATGTTAATTTTCATCAATGATTAAAAATTTACGGCGAATTTCAGACGAATTTCAGGCGAAATAAAATTTTAATTAATAATTTTTTTTTTTTTTAGAATTCAGACGAACATGTGCGACGAACTTTCGCCTGAAATTTTTAATTATTTTCGTTATTACTTTTCGGACGAAAAAAGGTCTGAAAATGGTCGGAATTTACAGACGAAATTGAGACGAGCCGTTTCGTCTGAAATTATTTCAAAATTGCGTCCAAACACCGACGAAATATTTCGTCTGAAAATAATTGGTGTTGTTTAAAAAAAATTCAGAAGTCTTCATTTCTTGCGCTTGTGAAAAGTCCGACGATATTGCGATGAATTCCTACGCCGGAGAATGAGCAGCTAAACTTTGGCGACGCCTCTCCGACGAGCTGGTTCGTCGGAACATGCAAGCCCTAATTTGTTGGCTAACTTCATCCCGCCTCTCCAAACCTCAATTTCAGACCTTTCCCCCCCATGCGCGCCGATCCAAATTGAGGTCCTAATTCAACCCTGGTTCGTCCTCTCAATTGCCATATCTGAAAAGCTTTTCCTCTTCTAACATCTCAGCCACCTCTTCTAAAATCGACCCCGGCCCACGCTTTTGGCCACCCCAAAGCCACAATCGCCATCGTCGCCGCCACCATTTGCGCTAATCGAAGTCGACGGCGCGCAAGCTGAGATCTTTGCACCGAGGAGCTGTCTAAACCGAGAAGAGGTAATGTTTTTTGGTTTTATGTAGTATAAATTTGTTAGTTTTCTCTTGTGGCAAAATGGTTATTGTGTACTGAAAGATCTCGATGCATACAATGAATGATAGGGGAAAATTTCTTTTTAGTGTTGAAGATGGGGTTTTTAACTGTCGGTGTTCAAGACAGGCGAAATGAAGATCCTATGTTAGTCAGTGTTTGATTTTTACAGAAATTGAATTAATGTTAGGTCTCAGCACATATTAAAAGAAAATTTTGTAGTTAATCAGACTTGAAGGGAAATCTCGGTGAACTTATCTTTGCTTGATAAAAATTGCAAATTTCTTTGTTCTGAGTTTCTTAAACTGATGAGGCCTATCAATCATTATACAGTCAAGCTGGAGAACATGGGAGCTAGGAAATCTGGTCTGGAAATACTTCTTTAAGAGCCTAGGTCATATTCAAGATAATCTGTGCAAAAGCTTCAGGTAAACTTGTAGAAATGTATACTTGTCTTCTGGTGATGTCTGCCTTTGTGTTTGTTATAATTCTGGGATTTATGAGTTTGATGATGCTTATGAAAAATGCATTCGTATTAGCCTCATTTTTGGTTTCCTAATCTGATAATACTTGCATTATTAACTGCTTTAATCTTTAATTGGGTAGTTCTCATGATGGTTCATTTTTTTTACTTCAGCCTACAAAGTGGTGTTTTAAATTCTGCACATAATCTTGAAGAGCAGTGACCTGTTTTGAAGGTAAGATCTTTCATGTTATTGTTTTTTAATTGAGTTATTCAGCTGTGTTTTGATGGATTTCATTGTTATTGTTGTTGTACATGTTTGCTAAGATAATGTTTCTGATAGTATGTACTTGAATGGATGTATGTGGTTCATATTTTCTGCGTATGTGACATTGGATAGGGTGTTTCATGATGGTTTGAGTATCTGATTGAAGTGGGCAAGTGTTTCATTAGTTGAAAATACGAAAAAGATAGCCTTTGGAAAAGAAAGCACTTTGATATAAGATTTGATTCCCACTGGGATTATCTCTGCATAGTGTGGCCTTTGGTTTTGAATAGTTATAGTGTGGCAACCAAATACATCCTCTTGTCACAATGAATAAACACTGGAAAGATATGTATGTAATAAGGTTATGTAACCGCTGTACCTTGGAAATGAACTAATCAAGAATCTTTATGAGTTGAGTGGTGGTAAATTTGTTTTTATTCTATAAATTAGATTTGGTATCACCTATGATTGAAAGAATTAATACAACAATGAAGAATATTTTTCGTCATTTGTTAGATTTTATGCTTTGTTAACAATGATAGTCAATTCCTGCCTAGTGTGTGGTAAACTTGCATTTTGTTGTAAAATTATGTTGAACTGATCTAAATATGTTGAACTTATCTGCTGGTCTGATTAACAGACTAAGCTATGTCTGTAATTAGGTTTAATTAATATTTTATATACAAGCTGCATCAATTACGTGATTAATCGACTTTGATGACAGTTTAAGCTATGTAGTTACCACTATATTACAACCCCGGTTGAGCTAATTTGAGTGGTTTCTGACTAAATAGGTAGCAATATCTTGAAGAATCTGGGGGACAAGGCTTGCTGCGACTGGTGGACTGACAGGTGAGGATGATACGTGATACTATGAGAACTTTTTATTGGGAAAGAATCTATATGTTGTATCTAAAAAGTTGTCATGACATGGGTGTTGTAATTGAACGTTGTTTGAAAGATAAATTGATGGGTGGACCTATGCTGTAATTTATATCGCAAGAAGTGTTGTGATTGTATCTCATTTATGATCTACTTGCCATTTTTGCTGCTTGAACTGGCATATGTGTACTGATATGCACTCATATTAATAATTGAACTGTTTGTATCTTTTTATTGTTATTTTCCTGACATGTACTGAGGTATAACAATGTACCAATTATCAATTATACTTGGATTTTACTGGATGTTTGATTATGTACTGAATCAATTTTCTGTGTTTTTGCTATTGACTGTAATGATTGAGCAGGTTATGGTGTCTGTGCTGATTTTACACAAGCATCATTTACACCATCATGAACTGCTAGAGTGAATTCTTTCATTTGATGGCTTTATCTGTTTATTTGTTAATCTGTTAGGTTGTTTACTAGAAACATATATTTCTAAATTGCATTAAATTGCATTACATGTGCTAGCTAGATTCTTGGATGGATCAAGATTTATCAAACATGAAAGAACAGACTTTCAGATAACCTTGTATGTAGTGACTTGAAATGTATTTTAAAATCTGACACCTTGTATGTAGTGATTTGAAATGTGAATTCCGAACTCATACAAACTCGTTTCTTGAAACTGTTTTAGAGGCATATACCCATCATACTAAGGTTCATCTATGTTAAATTTAGCGTTCATTCGAGTACGTTTGATACCCGAAAAAAAATTCCGAACGAAACTGTTGTCCCCTGTTTTACCCTTTTTTGCTGGTCTGAATTTACGGACAGAGCAGATGGGGTAAACCTTTGAATTTTACAAAACGATTTTACCAATAAGTACATATATGTGTTGGGAGTATACCTATGAAATTTCATAATTTTCTGGATTCGTTTGATATGGTAAACAATCTTGTCTTTGGAAGGTGTCGCTGCAGCGGAGTTGCTGTCTTGTCCCGACTTTACTCTAAAATATGTATTCGTGCAGAAATCTCTAGGAAATGAGGCTAATTCCATTTTAAATATATGGTTGTCTACTTTACTAGGAATTTCACAGCTCGTTAAAATGCATTCCGAGCAATAAGTTATGCCGAAGTTTCTACAATGTGTGCATGTGTAGAGTTTCTGCGTGAATTTGTTTGTCTGAATTCTAGCTGACTAAGAGTAGTCCTTTTCTTCTTGTACTGTTTTGCAGGAAGCTTATGTTGGACTGATCTTTGTTATTGGTTGGATTTGGAGCTGCATCATACTAACGTGAGTACACGTATGCTGAACTTTAATGAAATATGCGCAGATTTGCATACGTTCCTGTTGCGTTTATTATAATTGATGTTGCACATGTATTGAAGAAATATAGTTCCCCTTTGCATCAACATTAAAGCTATAAGCAATTAAAACCCTTTCATCCAATGATCAGAAACCTGCTCTAGGGGGTGTTAGTGTAATAAACAAGATGTAAGGGAGGTTTCTGTAACATGCCTCTTAAACTGCTTTCATCCTCAAAAACATAACGGCCCAGTATTTGTCTGTAACATGCTTGTAAACCTTGCTACCCAAACGAATACAGTTGTCCTAAAGCATCAGTAGTTGTCTGATAAAGCCCAATCAAATGTAGTTGTAAATTTTACGCAGAAAAGTGCATACTAATTGTGTGAAATAGCTATGCCAATAAGGACAACTGCTGACTATTTGCTCCATAAGTATTTGTCGGTTTGCTTGTTTTGGCAGAGATCGGTTGTTTGTGTTCCTTTCTGAAAGCTATTGTTGCGCTTTTTGTAGTTTTATGTGATCTTCTTTCTGTTTGAATGTTGTTGTTGGTGTTTGGGAGTTGAATGTTTACATTACGGCGTTTTTGTTATGTGGTTGTAAGATCACATGTAGGATTTAATGAGGGAAAACATGCAGAAGATCTATTTGGCTAGATCCATGAGTTGATAGGAGTGAAGAAAATTTGCTGTTGAACAGGGAAGTGAAGAAAGGTTAATATATGTATCACTTATGTGCTTTCTATTTCATTTTGCAAAGTCTTTTGAGTACAGCTAGTTGGAGTTTAACAACCGTTCAGTTTATTACAAAAAGGAAAAAAGAAACAAAAAACAAAGAAGAACCGTGGAATTTGGGCTATATTTGAGTTGATTTAGGAGCCTAATTGTTGTCTCTTCTGTTGGAAGGGTTATAAAAACTAAAAATCATGGTTATATTAGCTTGATGGTTTTGTCTCGATGTTTAGCTCTTTTGTTCTAACATGCCTCAATCCAGGCTCAATCCAGCCTGTTTTTTTGTCAATCTAGGCTTTTTTCCTAAACAATAAGTAGGAAATACAGAACAATGCCCCCAAACAAAACATCCTTCATTCCTTATCAATCTTTGTCCTAAAATACAAAGCTTAACTTTTGCAGGATCTAACTGTCGACCTTCCTGTTGGATTGAAGTTTGTTGTTTGTTGGATTTGAAGCTGCATCATACGAAGGTGAGTTTAGAATAAATATATTAAATGCAGTAATTTATTTACAAACTAGACTCTTATGCTGCCACTTTTGTTGGAAAAATTCACAAAATGTGAAGTTGTATTTATTTGAGTAAAAACTGAAAGATGTATGCTGTTTGTTTGTGAATTGAATCTGCTGAAATACATGGAGTTTGTGTACAGCAGTACATGAAGTTTGTTATAGCTGAAATACATGAAGTTTGTTTGTATTTATTGTACGAAACTGAATCTTTTGCCAAACACAATAGGCAACTAATATTAGAAGTTTGTTATAGCTAACCATTTAAAAACTGAATCTTTGTAATATGAAGTTTGTTATAGCTGTCAGTTTTATTGAGACTCTTGCATAATTGCCTGTTGTGTTCAGTGAAAGTGTTGTTGCACAAATATTGAGTTTTTCTAATATTAGTTGATAACAATTGACAATCATGTAACTTGGTCAGTTTTTAAATTGATTAATCATACAAACAAAGCAACACTTGGAAAACTGACAATTTATATTTCAGCTTGTTCATATCTTGGTTATTAGAATTGACAAGCATGTTAGAATTTTGTTCTGTAATAAGAAAAATGCAGTTAGTCATGTCTTGAAACTAGAAAGCTTTTGATTCTTTTGTTGTTTCTTGATGTTAGGTTCTGTGTTTGAATAGAGAAGCTTACTACTTCAATCCATTTTAGAAGTTGATTATAAATTGAAAAGCTAACTTCTTCAGATTCTGTTGCAGAATATTATGAAGCATTAATTTACGCGGGCATCTATCGTCGGACATCAACGAGTTATCCAAACTGCAGAATCTGTAAGTCACAGATTTTTTGATAAGAAAAGCTCCTGAAATTTAATTATTTGTGTACGTTTGACATCAATAGGGGTTACTGTTGTAATTTTGCATAACTTACAAGGGAGGTTCCTGAAATTATAACTTGCATTTGAAAGAACCAAGTCACCTTCTATGATAATTGCATTTGGCTCTTTTGTTCTAACATGCCTCAATCCAGCCTCAGTTTTTTTGTCAATCCAGGCTTTTTTCATAAACAATAAGTAGGAAATACAGAACAATGCCCCCAAACAAAACATCCCTCATTCCTTATCAATTTTTGTCCTAAAATACAAAGCTTAACTTTTGCAGGATCTAACTGTCGACCTTTTTGTTGGATTGACGTTTGTTGTCTGTTGGATTTGAAGCTGCATCATAGGAAGGTGAGTTTTGAATGAATAGATTAAATGCAATAATTTATTTACAAACTAGACTCTTATGCTGCCACTTTTTTTGGAAAAACTCACAAAATATGAAGTTGTAGTTATTTAAGTAAAAACTGAAAGATGTATGTTGTTTGTTTGTGAATTGAATATGCTGAAGTACATGAAGTTTGTGTACAGCAGTACATGAAGTTGGTTGTAGCTAAAATACATGAAGTTTGTTTGTATTTATTGTACGAAACTGAATCTTTTACGAAACACAACAGGCAACTAATATTAGAAGTTTGTTATAGCTAACCATTTAAAAACTGAATCTTTCTAATATGAAGTTTGTTATAGCTGTCAATTTTATTGAGACTCTTGCATAATTGTCCGTTGTGTTTAGTGGCTGAAACTTTGTTGAGACTGTTTCAGTGGCTGAAACTTTGTTGAGACTCTTACATACTTGCCTGTTGTGTATATTATAAGTCTTGTAGTACAAATATTGAGCTTATTGCAAGTTCTATCAGAGTTGTGAACTGTTTGAGTGGCTGAAGCTTTGTTGAGACTCTTACATACTTGCATGTTGTCTTTATTATAAGTCTAGTTGCACAAGTATTGAGCTTATTGCATGTTCTGTTGATTAATCATACCAAAAAAGCAACACTTGAATGGTTGACAATTGATGTTTCAGCTTATTGCATGTTCTGTTTGAATTTTGGACTGTAATATGAAATATGCACTTGGATATCATAAGTGTTGTTGAACATGAATTGAGTTTTTCAAGAAATATAGTTTCCCTTTGCAGGATCTAATTTCCAAGCTTAAAGTTGGATTGAACTTTGTTAGCTGTTTGATTTGGAGCTGCATCAGACTAAGGTCAGTACAAGTATGCTGCCATTTAACGAAATACGCTGATATTTGCATACTTGCGTATTATGTTTATTAACTAAAAGTGAAGTTGGATTTATTTGGATACATGTCTGTTGGATTGTATAAAAGCCAATCTAAATTTATAGTTTTATAAATCTGACATTTTTATTCTGCAAATTAGCCACTTAAGCCACTTAAGCCAATTAGCTTTATAGATTCATAGAATAAGAGCTAATTCATAGAAATCTGACGGTTTTATTCCAAAAATCAGATTAAATCTGACAGCTTTATGGATTCATACAATAAAGTTTTGGGTGATTTTGACATTGGTGTGAGTTATGATGGCACTTTAGAACTGAAAAATGAGACTGGTTGTCCAAAATTGTTACTTTATAGAAATCTGACAGTTTTATTCGAGAAATCACATTTAATCTGACAGCTTTATAGATTCATACAACACGGTTTTGGGTGATTTTGAAATTGGTGTGAGTTATGATGGCACTTTAGAACTGAAAATTGAGACTGGTTGTCCAAAATTGTTGATTACAGAAGTATCCTGTTGATATCTTGTGAATATGAAACTGGAAATTTTAATTTCTGATGATGCTTGTAGATATTATGCTACTTGGTAGAGATGAAAAGTAGCTGAAAATTGTAGATTTAATGTTGGTGTTAGTAGCTGATATTTGTGTGCAGTGTGGGTGATCTAATTGCTTGGAACTTAGACATGAATGTAATGAATAGTTTTGTTTGCATGATTTAATGACCAGTTTCTCTAGGTTGTGATGATGTATTAAATGTGAAATCCGGTGAAGTTTAAAAAACCTGAATTGTTTTTCTATTTATGATGTTTTGAATTGTTGTAAAAAACCTGAATTGTTGATCTGAACTTGTTTTGAATTGAAGTTTAGAAAACCTGAATTGTTTTGAATTGAAGTTTAAAAAACTTGAATTGTTGATCTGTACTTCTTGTTTATTTCATAAAAAATGGGGATGTTTCTTTAAGGGGAGGTTGCTGTAATTTGTAAAATTACCAAGGGGAGGTTGCTGTAATTTGGCAACATCTTAAGGGAAGCTTGTTGTTAACAAATTCAAAGCCACGTAATGCAACAACAATGAAGGCATGAGTGTTTTGTATTGACAGCACAAATTCAAATCTTGTTGTGTTTATTTTAACTGGCAGAATTATTAAGTATGGTCAACTTTCGGTGGCTGAAATTTATTCAGCTCATTTTAAACCCACGAGCTCAACATTATGCCTGTAACATTTTATAGATATTGTTTCAGTGGCTGAAATTGTATTGAGATTGTTACATACCGGCTTGTTGTGTTTATTATAAGTGTTGTTGCACAAATATTGTGTTTTTCAAATATTAGTTGACAGCAATTGCCAATCATGTCACTTGGTCAGTTTTTAAATTGATTAATCATACAAGAAGGCAACACTTAGAAAACTGATAATTCATGTTTCAGCTTAATGCCTGTTATGTTAGAATTTTAGATAGTAATCTAGTATAAATCGTCTGGTTTTGAAAATAACAATATGAAATCTTGAAGCAAAAAAAGTAATCACCCATGATGTATAATATTAGAACATAACTTCTGATCTTTGATATGTAGATGGAGAACATACCTTTACATAGGAGATGGATGTATAATAGGACTTACCCAACACGTGGTGGCCTGAGACTAGAATTTGTAGACGGGGTTGAATCTTTTATAGAATATGCCAAGGGGTTGGAACCGTTTAGAACAGAAGGTGTTATTCGATGTCCATGTATTAAATGCTTAAAGAAATGGGACTTCTTAGCACCTGCTACGGTTACACGACATTTGTATTCAAATGGGTTCAAGCCAAATTATTGGTATTGGACCGACCATGGGGAGGTAGCTCCCAGAGAGGAGACTGTGCCAGATTTTAGTCATGCAGCCGCGAGTACGAGTCATGACGAACATGTAGATCCTTTAAATAGGTATGTTGACATGTGCATTGATGCGGCTAGAGAAAACGTGCCAACTGATGTAAATCAGGATGCAAGTAGGGGTTCCGATGTTGGGGGGGAGCAACAAAATTATAATGAGTTGCCTAATGCAGAAACTCAAAGGTTTTTTGATCTTTTGAGGGATTTCAACAAACCCGTGTGGTCTGGATGTGATATTCACTCACCATTATCTGTTTCCTCCAGATTAATGAGTATCCAAAATGATTACAATGTCCCACATGATGCTATGGATGAGATCATACAATTGATTTCAGAATTACTACCACCCGACAATACTGTTCCTAATAACTTTTATGAAACACAAAAGTTGGTGAAGAAGCTTGGGTTGGTTAGTATACGAATTGATTGTTGTGTCAAGGGTTGCATGTTGTATTACAAAGACGATGAAAACCTTACAGAGTGTAAGTTCTGTGGTGCCCCTAGATACGAAACATGTGAAGACATAGGGAGTAAAGGTAGAAGAAAACAAGTTCCTGTCAAATCAATGCACTACTTGCCTCTTATACCTAGATTAAAGAGGTTGTATGCGTCAATGAGCTCAGCCCCACACATGAGATGGCATGCTGAGAATCGTCGGCCCGACGAGGTCATGTGTCATCCTTCAGATGGAAAGGCTTGGAAGCACTTTGATCAATGTTACCCCGAGTTTGCCACAGAGGCTAGGAATGTTAGGCTTGCTTTGTGTTCGGATGGGTTTACTCCTTATTCTCAATCAGCAACTTCATACTCTTGTTGGCCAGTAATTGTAACTCCTTACAATTTACCTCCGGAGATGTGTATGACGATGCCGTATATGTTTCTCACATGTATCATTCCTGGGCCTAAAAATCCAAAGCAAAAGATTGATGTATATCTACAACCATTGATTGATGAATTGAAAGAGTTATGGGAAGTTGGCGTGACGACATACGATGCATCAACGAATCAAAATTTTGTGATGAAGGCTGCATTGATGTGGACTATTAATGATTTTCCAGCTTATGGTATGTTATCAGGCTGGGGCACCGCTGGTAGACTAGCATGTCCATATTGCATGGGTGATAGTCAGGCATTTTATTTGAAAAATGGTCGAAAACATAGTTGGTTTGATTGTCATCGCCAGTTTTTGGATATAAATCATTCTTACCGCAGGAATAAAACCAATTTTAAGAAAAATCGTACTGAGCACCAACATCCACCTCCTAAATTGAATGGACATGAGATTTGGGAACAGGTTCGTGACTTTCCAAAAGTTACAGAACATCCCAACGAGTTAGGAATTTCAGGTAGTGGTGTGCAACATAATTGGAAGAAACAAAGTATATTTTGGGAATTGCCTTATTGGAAGGACAATTTAATTCGTCATAATTTAGATGTGATGCATATAGAGAAGAATATATTTGATAACATCTTTAACATGGTGATGGACATCTCTGGAAAAACCAAAGATAATGTGAATGCACGCATGGATATGAAGGATTTGTGTCGGCGACCTGAATTAGAGCTAGTGCCTAAGGGTAATGGACGTTGGGGAAAACCAAAGGCTAAGTATGCGTTAACATTGGAGCAAAAAAGAATAATATGTGAGTGGATAAAACAACTCCGCATGCCTGATGGTTATTCATCAAATTTATCACGGTGTGTTGATACACAACATGCTAAGATACATGGGATGAAGAGTCACGATTGTCACATTTTTATGGAGCAGTTATTACCTATTGCCTTCAGAGAATTGCCTGATGAGATATGGAAACCACTGGCCGAATTAAGTAAATTTTTCAGGGATTTATGTTCGAGTACGCTGAGGCATGCAGATCTTGATCAAATGGAGAAAAACATACCCATTATTTTGTGCAAACTTGAGAGAGTTTTCCCCCCAGCATTCTTTGATGTAATGGAGCATTTGCCGATTCATTTGATCGAAGAAGCTCGTAATGGAGGCCCTGTACAATTTAGATGGATGTATCCCTTCGAAAGGTAAAAAGAATTATTCATTATCTTATATAATGAATATCAACTTATATAATAAAATCATCTTCCAATCGATACAGATTCCTTGGAAAGATAAAGAAAACGGTTAAAAATAAAGCTAGAGTGGAGGGTTCTATTTGCGAGGCGTACTTACGACGTGAAACTGCCCATTTTTGCTCCTTCTACTTTCAATCTCATGTTCGTTCCATGAGAACAAGGGTGGTAAGGAATGATGATGGCGGTATTGATGACTCAAATCCAGATTTGTTGAGTATTTTCCATCATTCCGGGCGTGCTTCTGGTGCAAGTAGTACTCGATTTTTGGATGATAAGGAGTACAAATCTGCCACAAATCATGTCTTACTGAATTGCGACGAGGTCCAAACTTTCTTGAAGTAAGTAAGAGAATTTAACTAATTTATTTTAAGAAACTGAATCAAGTGATAGTAAGAACAAACTTTCATATTTGTGAGCTGTGTAGATTCTTTTGCGAGGAGTTTAGGATTGGCGAAATAGATGGCAGCGGCCGAGTTGATGAAGAATTTGCAGGATGGTTTAGAAATTATGTAAGTAAATATGTAATGAAGAATCTATTTTTAATTAGTTACCCTTGTAAGTTAATATATGTAAACCAACTCTATGCAGGTGAGTAATCCAAAAAATGGAATTAACAACCCATACATTCGTCATTTATCTTGCGGTCCTCTTCTGAAAGTTAAAACCTGGCACAAGTATTTTGTTAATGGTTTTAAATTCCACACACAATCTTGGAGTAGTGGAAAGAAGACAATGAATTGTGGGGTCTGGGTCAAAGGTAGTTATGATGAATCTGTTGAAGACGATTATTATGGAATGTTGGATGAAATTATTGAAATAGAATATCCTGGAGAACCAATCAAGAGGGTGGTTCTATTTAAATGTATGTGGTTTGATCCAACGCCTATTCAAGGCACTCGGATTGGAGATGCCGAGTGCAGGACGATAGAAGTTCGGCGAAGTGGTAAATATAGGAAATATGATCCTTTCATAGTTGCCCACCAAGCCCGCCAAGTTTACTTTGTTCAATATCCGGGTCGAATTCGAGACAAGCAACAATGGTTTGTTGTAGTTAAAGCTAAAGCGAGAGGGAGGATAGAAATAGAGGAGTCTTTGCCAATAGCTTATCAGAGTGATGAAGGCGTAATGGTAAATACTGTAGTCTCGGATGATATTGTAGGGCAGTTGGTTCATAATAATAATACCTTTGAGGAAGTCGAAGCTGAACAACGTAATGATACTAATAATATTGAAAATGAGGATGGTGAGGAAGAGTTTTGCTCTGATCAAAGTGATGACGAGGAAGAGCTTAACTCTGATCAATCCGATGATGATTCGGATTATGTCATGTGAGGTAAGAAATGTAATTTTCTAATTTGAGCTGTTAACAAAAAGATTTCTACACTGTCATCAACAAATCGGTATTTTCTAATTTACGTATGGTCATCACCTACATACACCTTTCTTTGATTGTATAGTTTTCTAATTTACCTAGGGTCATCATCAAGAGTAATATAATGTTTTCTAATTTAACAATTGAACTACTATCATATTATGACACATGTTTATGTTATGAAAACCCTTTATGTTTTGACTATTTGATTGTGATTATTTGTAGATGAATCGGTCTCGTGGAAACCTCACTAGGGGCAAGAGTATTTGGAGAGGTAATATGATCATTAACAATGCATCAACATCTGTTGCTACCACAACTTTAGTCCCGCCCACTGTATCAGGCGATCAGGCACTAGTATCATCACCATTGGCTTCTCCATCTTCAGCATTAGCTCCACAACCACCATTTTCTCCTTCACAAGCACCACAGTCTCCTTCGCAACCATTGTCATCTCAGTCTCCACCGGTTAGTGGTTCGAATTCTACAGAACAGACTAGGATATCGCAAGTGATTGGGCCATCTACCGTGTCTGCTCCATCATCCACCACGAAAGCTAAATTGGAACCCGCTGGAAATACGTAAATATATAACAACTACTTTCTTTATTATGTCTTGTAATATTTCTGGAGTTTATGCATCTTCATAATATATATTTATGCAGGTATATGGATAGCTGGGCTGGGACAAACAACATCACTAATGTCTTAAAATCCAAGTTGACTGAGCCGTATAGGACATGGAAAGACATTCCCCCTCATGTTGTTGATGAATGGTTCGAGGAGTGGAAGGTACTAATCATTACATATGTTTATTTAATTCTTTAGAACAGAAATTAAATATTAAAACTGTTAAATGTTTTCTGTTATTTGATTTATAATTTACAGAAATATGTATATTGGGATCCACAACATGAGCTGCATATGAGAAATGCATTTGAGTTTGTTGGAGCGAAGCGTTTGGCTGATCATTACAATAGGATTAGATACAAAGGTCAGAAGCCAGGATGGATGTTACAGAGGGTTTATGACAACTTGTCTGAATGGTGGAAGTCCGCAGAGTTCACGTCTAAATCATTGAAAAACAAGAAAAATAGGGCATCCACTAAAGGAGGCGTACTTCATACAGGCGGAAGCATTTCAGCTGCTACTATTCGAAAAAGAGTGGTAAGTCATTACCTTCACAATATTTAACAATTAGCTTAGTTTGTGTTCGAAGATCCTATTAAGTTAACATTATTTGCAGAGCGAGAGGGAAGACAGAGAAGTTGGCCATGAAGAGATATTCAAGATGACTCGAATCAGAAAGGTTGATAAAAAACAAACATCAAATGAGACTGTTGGAAATATTGCTGAAGGTGTTGAAGCAAATGAACAAAATAATGATGCTGGTCGAGCTATGTGGGTCGATGAGCGTTCGCGCTCAACATGGGTTAGTTTTATTGTATTTATGAGCAATTATTCATTTATTAAAAACTTCGTGCGAGATCATAAGGACCACTTCAACACATCTATATATACATATTATTGTAGGAGCTTTACAATAAGTTGAAAGAGGAGCGAGACCATCAAGCAGCTCTACTTGGTGAGGATGAGAGGGTTAAATTGCCTGCCGATTTTGAATTACTTATTCAAGCTGGTGGGGGGCCAAACAAGAAGGGCGAGGTGTATGGGATGCCCTACTTGAAAAGTAGAGGCTCACGTACTAAAACACCCACAAGCTCCCAAGGTTGCTCTACTAGCTCAGCCCCATTGTCGGAGTTAGATGAATTAAGAAGACAACAACAGCAACTCCTTGAAGAACAAGCTGCGTTACGGCAACAAATGCAGGATCAGGAGGCTGGGCTACGCCAACAACAGGATCAGATTTTATCCGCCATAACACAGATGGCTGCTATGTTTCAGCAACAACGCAATCCGAATCCCGATGTCCAACGCGACTCAAATGACTAGGCAAGTACTACTTTGTGCTTAAGTTATGTTGCGTTGAATGTGTCACTTTAATTTTTGCTATTTTTGATCATCATTACAGTGAAAGAGAGCCGATCGAGTGATATAGAGTGGTTGAACCATCAAATGAATCGAGTTTGCTTTGCCCCTTGTTTTCACTAACTTGTTTCTTCTTAACAACAATCAACATATATATGTATTGTTCACTTCATCAAATACCACACAATTATCATTAATTTACTGGTAGCAAATTAATTAACTCGTAACGAGGAAGTTAAACTTTGGGATAATGGGTTAATTAGGATACAAGATTTCGAAATTAAAAGTTGAGGTATATTTATGCATTGATTAGAGAAATACCTATAAGGTATAGGTCGTTTTGAGATTTTTCATTAAAGTTGAGGTATTTTATCATTAAAGTTTTTCTTCCTATACGGTATAGGTCGTTTTGAGATTTTTCATGCATTGTCTTACATATTCATGCATTTACGTGTCTTCAAAGCTTAAATCCTTATTCATCAACTAACCTTTGCAGGTTTAATGTTTTTTTTTACAGATCAAGCGCCTCAAATAGCATAAGTGGCAATGTAGCAACACTATTTAAATTTTCAAATGGTGGAGAGAAATTTTCGCTTTATATCTAGTGTGGGCGTATTTTACGTAGGATTCGCAACATATGGATTTATGTAATATTACTTGAATATATTGTAATTCGGCATATTTTACCAAATTTCGTGCAGTTGGATTTGGTTTTACATTATTGTTGGATTTATGGACAATGGTTGAATTTTGAATTTATTGGTGGCGTATTGCACATTATTCTCGAATTTAAGGCTTTTTATCATTTTATTTCGGGGTGTATAATTACTGAAAATACAGGATGAAATTTTGAAATACAAAAAAAAAAAAAAAAAAAAATTTAAATTATAATAAGAAATTTCCGACGAAATTTCAGACGAAGTTCGTCTGAAATTTTATTCGATTTTCCTGGAAATTTTCATATATTTTCGTCTGAAAATGGTCTGAAGTTCGTCTGAAATATATCAATTTTCGTCTGAAATTTCGTCTGAAATTCGTCTGAAAAAACACATAAAAAATAATAAAATAATACTTTTCGTCGGAAATTTCGTCGGAAATTTCGTCGGTCAATAATTCAGACCCCATATTGTGGTCGCAAAGTCGTCGGAAAAATATTCGATGAAAATTAGACCAACATGTTTTGGTCGGAAATTTCGTCGCACTTTTCGTCTGAAATTTTGATGACGAAAAAATGGTCAGGATAATTTCGTCGGAAATTTCGTCGCAAACTCGCCGCAAATCTGGTTCGTCGGAAATTTTGGGATTTCGGGCGAGAAATATTTTCGTCTGAAATTAGTCTGAGTTTCGTCGGAAAAATATTTCGTCGGAAATTTCCTCGGAAAGTTCGTCTGAAATTATCTGCGACGAGGGTGTTTCGGTCGAACTTGAGTTCGCCGGAAATTCGTCTGAAAGTGGTCGGAAACCAATTATTTCAGACGAAAACGTCCAAAATTTCGTCGGAAATTTTCGTCGGAAATCGGCTGTTTTTTTGTAGTGATCCCTTCAGGCGTATGCGATCGGATCGATCCTTGAAGCCTAGGGATCGGATCGGATCGCTCCTTGGGGGATCGATCCCATTTGGGGGTAGGGATCGAACTTGATCCGTTAGGGCTTAGCGGATCGGGTTCGATCTGTTGATCCGTTGGCGAGGGGACCTTGGTCCGCTTGAGGTGGCGAGATGTCCAAGTGGCTTCCTCTAAGGCGTGCCACGTGGCTCGGCCATTTTATGCCATATCACACACTCTATATTAATTTATATTCGCAAAAAATACCTTAAACCTCCAACAAACCCACCTAGCCCCCAACTGTACGTCCTTGATGAAGCAACACTTTTATTCTCGTATTCCACCATATATTTAACGCTCTTCCTTGTATCGTCGTGTAGAGCGAACTTCACGCCTTCATTGCATCGATCGAACTCCACTATTCATGGGCTCTCAATGCCCTTTTCACCACATTCTTCTGCAAATAGTCGGTCACCACATTTCTTCCCATTACAATAACTCCTCTAGAAGCTTGAAATCCTTATCTTTCTCATCGATCTATTATCACACTCAAGAACGATTTTAGGGCAATAATGTTTTTAGGCAGGGGCGGATCCAAGATCACTCGGCAGCCGGGGCTGAAAATCTGTAATTCCGGATCACTAATTATATTTTTGGGATTAAATTTTACACTATCAACATTGATTTTTTTTTTTGATTGACAATCGAACTTGATGATTCAATAGAACTCTTTGATCATTTGCTAAAATACCGATACATGATTACAAACTATGATGCCGATTCAAAAAAATAATTCATCAGTTAACACTCTTTATAATAAGCATATAAAGGTTGAACATTTTATAAATATACAAAGCTTAAACATTTAATAATAATTCACAGAAACAATTCATTTCCCAAAAATTAAGAACTAAGAAGTAACCAATTTCACAAAATTCCTCAAATTTTGCACTAATTAAAACCGAAAAAAATTAAAAGGAAGCTTACCCATAAAAACTAAAAAATAATTCACTTTACAATATCTTTCTATTAGAAACTATGGGAAAATAAATTTTTTTTTTATATTTTTGACGGGGTTATAATACACGACTTTGATTATAATATATTTTTTTTTAATTTATTTTTTAAGGGGGTGGGTGGGGGATGATGGGGGCGGAGCCCCCCCTTCGCCTACATTGGCTCCGCCCCTGTTTTTAGGACAACATTTTAGGGTAACAACTATTCAAATTTGCGGAGGAATTTATTTTTTTATTTGTTTACTGTAATTAAAAAAAAGATGATCCACGTATATTTAAGATTAATAAGTTGGCATTGTAATAATATGTAGACATTGATGTGTTTTAAAATATGCCTTCTAGAGTCTACGTAGTTCAATTTTCGAAAAATTTAGTCTGATGAGTATGTGTTTTTTTTTTTTTTTTAAATTGAAGAAAAATTTCCGACATAAAGTATCCTAAAATTGTCAAAAAATTGATAGCCGTGGAATATTGTATTTTATGAAAAATAATGTCTTAAAAATCCAAATTTATAATTTATGCTGGATCAATGGTGTAATTTTACAATATATTTACGTAAGGGGCCCACGAGGAAAGTCCAAGAAATCAATAAAGCAAATAACTGAGATTGACTCTATAGGTTCATATGGCAAAACTTTACGACTAATATGGCAAAATGGACCTATAGTCGTAAAGTTTTGCCCATTGGTACTAAAAAAATCATTTTTAATTTTTTTTTTTTCACGGCGTAAATGCGATTAAATCCTTCATTCTTCACCGCAGTGCGCGCGCGCTCTCTCTCTCTCTGCCCCTCGTTGTTGCCTTCTTCGCCGCTATCTTTTCCCTACTTTCATCTGCTCCGAAGAATATTTATATTTAATTAATTTCGAATATTCAGGGTGTTCCGAATTTTCTCTAATTTAATTATATTAATCAATTGTCCAGGATTAGAATTAAAATTTTACATTAGTATTTTTGAAGGGGTTACTCAAAAAATCTTAACTAATGTTTTATTATTATTTTTAATCTATTTGAAACTATAATTAATTATTTACGCTTAATTTAAATTATTCAATTCCCATAATTTTTGAAGTTAATATTATTTGAATAACTATATAATTATCATGCAACGCGTAATGTAACGCTTTCCTTTACTGGCATGTGTAAAACGCCTTCCTTTTATCTTATCCTATCTGAAAGGAAATATTTGGGAGCAAATTTTCTAAATGGTAGCAAAGACTTGAAGAGTCAAACCGAGTGATTTGATCTTTTGAGCAAAATTTCCAAATGGGCCACAGTAAAATATTGGAAGCAGAATTCCTAAAGTGTAGCAAAGACGGTAGAAAACAGAATTCTGGAAAATGGCATTCCAATAATGAAGTCAAATGCCGCGTTTCAGGTACAGAAAGAAAATGCTAAGTGTATGCAACACCGTGGCTCTTATCATGCGCGCATACTTACTGTTCTAGCAACAAAAAATCTAATTAACCAACTAACTAAACATAATTTACATATATCAGAACATTTACAGCATCTAACTATGCTAACAAAGACTTAAAGAGTCAATCATGCACAGTTAGTCAGTCGTTCCCCAAACTACAGGTAAATATCTCTTCTGTGTGATCTAAGTTTCGTAAAATATAATAGATATAGTTCATTGTTCATAGCTAGAGCTCCAACTACACAACAAGTGGTCCAATGGAAAAAACTTCCTGCCATGATTGCTGTCTTAATGTTCTTGCTCACTATCAGAACAATTTCCTTAGCTGAAATAGTTTCAAAAGAAGATGAAGAAGCCATTCTTGCTTTCAAATCCACAATAACCTCAGACCCTTTTAAAATCTTGTCCAAAAACTGCTCTACCAATGCATCCATCTGCATCTGGATTGGGGTATCCTGCACCACCAAGACCCCTCGACGAGTCACGGCCATTAATTTCTTCGGTTTCGGTTTTCTGGCCACTTTCATCTCACTCCAAATCTGGGAAACTTAGCATTCCTCGATTCATTAGACCTCAGCCGCAACACCTTCATCGGCTTCATACCCCGCGAGCTCTCTAATCTGCTACGTTTGAGGCTAGGATACTCGATGAACCTTTAATTAACATTTTAAATAAATTTTGTATTCCACCATAATTCAAACTTCTAATACAATATTCATTTAATAAATATACGGAAACATAATAAATATGGCTAAAATACAATCATAATCTATGAAAGAGGGCACTTGACTCCATTAAAGGAATATCTTCTTCCATAACGGGTGAATTGATGGCCTCCACACAAATGCAATAGGTGAGGTTGCCACGAAAATCAACCAGCCCGTTGCAAGTAGCACTCCGGCACCAAATGATGACGATGTCAAGAAGGCAAGACTTTATGGCGCATTAGCCATTGTGCCCGGCGTATCCCTAGACGATGGAAGATGTAATCATTTGTTGTCTCATCCCTCAAAACTTATAGCATTCCCTCACTCTTCAATTCTTTGCTCGTTAGGATCGAGACAAAATCAAGAAGAAAAAAGCATGGCCTCCAAAATCAGACAGCCCCAAATTGCCCGCAGATTCTCGCATACAACATTCTAACTTGACCAGCAAACCAGTCCCCAGCGCGGCTCCTCATGTGCCTGTTGCCTTGAAAAACGGGCCCAACACGGACAAGGCGAAGAAGGAAAAAGTGAAGGGGAGCTCTAGCAGCAATCCTTCTGATGTCGTGATTGCATTGAATGTGCTGCCGAAAAAGAAAGTAAAAAAGCAGCCGAACACAGAGGCTCCACCGGCCGAGGATTGGCCCAAACACCAAAAGAATGTGTCTGTTCCTCCTGCTAAATCAACCCTTGAGGCAGCTGTGCCTGAGCCTGAGTCACTGAGCTGACATTATAACTCTTTAGTTAGTTTTGATTCTTTTTTCCAATAGTATAAATCTTTCTTTTCATTTCTTTGAGTTAGATTTCTTTTAGATCACAGCTTGTTAATTATATAAGTTGCATTGTTTTAGGTTAGTTGAAGTCTTGAAGAGCTCCTGCCCTTCATCCATATTCCATAATGGGAGGAGGGGCCTCTTCATTTTCCTTTTTCCTTTTTTTTTTTTTTTTTTAAATTCAATTTTGGTCCTGAAATTATTTAAGTTAAAAAATTTGGGGAAAGAATTTTGACTAGTACTCTTCAAGAGAAGTCTAATTAGATCTTGCTTTGATGATGATAGTTGAAATTCTTTCTTTTTTTTTTCTCTTTTTTTTTTTTTTTATGTTGGTTCGCTAGCTCATTTTTATGGATCGAGTCGGATTAGACCATTTAGGTTTAAAACTTTTCTTACCAATTGTGTTATCAGGGATTTGAATTCAAGAGTCAAGACCTCTGATTTGATGATGATAGTTGAGACTTGATAAGGACAATACTAATAAATATGAATTGTCATGACATGATTGGTACGTAGAAATAGATTTTATGCAGAAATTAACATAATTTTGGTACATATGATGGAATTTTTAGTAATACGGACACGATAAGGATATGGAGATATAAATTTTTTCTTGAATTTTTCACGTGAGGAATGTCGAACATGAGTGTCTGACATATGTTCGACACGGTACGATATAATAAAATAATATTTTTAGAAGTGTTCATCCATTATAGGATTCGAGTGTACATTAAAAAGAGTAACATTATTTTGGCTTTTTATTATGATCGGTATGTTCAAGAAACTCAACAAGAAATGAATTAAAATCATCTTGATTTTATCATTTTTAAAAATGAAAATAAAAATAAAAATATGTTGAGTAAAAGCAAATCATGCAAAAATATAACTATTTCAATAAAAATAACAATATCTTTTGCAATTAATTATTAGTTTTTGAAATAAACACTTGTATATATCATAAAAATTATGAATAAAATTTACAAAATTTCATCAATATTTAGTACTTTATATCATTTAATAATAAGTATTTATAAAAATATTATAACCTAAGATATATTTAATAAAGTTTTGTAATTAAAATTCAACAATGAGGATTTGATATGTGGGCCTTATCATGGACAGAGGCGATTTAATGGGCCTGAAACAGGCCCAAAACAAGCAGAAGAACATCCCAACAATCTCTTGTACCTTGCGCTTCAACTGTTGTACATTAACAAGGCATATTTTATATCCGAGAATTTCAAAAATATTCCACTCTTGATTCCCATTTCCCAGTTGCCAGCTTCAAAATTCCTCTTCGTCTCAGGTATGATGATTTTAGGGTTTGAAGTTCTAATTGATATGCAAAAGCATGTGTAATATGTGTTTGTGTGTTGACAGAAATTTACAAATTTCAGCAAAACGGTTTCTATTTGCAATTTTCAGCTAATTAGTGTTCGCGTTTGTTCCACAATTATTGGCTTGTTTAATTCGATGGATGTTTTTTTGATATTGGAGGCAATTTAGCTTTGTCTTTTTTTTTTTTTTTCTTTTTCCTGAGAACTGGGAATTGAATTTCTTGGAGTTGGTCTAATTTTGGCGCAGGTGAACACCCTGTTATTTTTTATTTATGTGTCCGTTGCTGTTAATTGCTTTGTCGAATTTCTGGAAGTGAATGTGATGGTATCTTGATTTTAGTCGTGTTTTGGTGACTGTAATGGGGCGAGTTTATGTTCTGATTTTTGTCATTACTATGGAATCTTGTTTCCTGTTGATTTTGTGGAGTAAATAAAATGCGTTGGATGTAGGCATGTAGCTACTTGGGTGCTCACAGCTATGTGCATGTGTATTGCGACAATGCTTGGGTGTTTTTTAGTTTGAATGCCATTTATGGTAGAAGATTGGAAGGTATTACTCTACGGAGCTTTTGAGCTTCTGTTCGTGTCTTGAGTAACTTATGTCTTAAAATTTTGAATATAAGTTTATTAAATACTCCGTTGGTAGTTGTTCATGTATGTTGAAGTTTAGATCAATAAGTTTGAGATTGAGGAATGAATTCAAGCTCGGAATGATTTCATATCCTCAAATTGAAACCATAAGTTTTAAACTCGTTGGAGAAACAAAGGTAAAGTGCCCGATGAAATATGTGTTTTCGCACAAGTATATTACGTCTCAGAATTAATATTACTAACTAATAATCTCAAATATCCTGTAAAATCCAATAACTTATTATATTAAACCCAAATTCTCAAATATTCAATAAAATCCATTTTCTTAATACAACAAGAAGGAACAAGGCCAGAAAGTTATTTTGGGTTCACTCAGTGTTAGCTTGTACTACGCTCTGTTTAATGTTAGGAATGAATCATGACACATGAGAGAAACTCTGAATAAATAAAATCAAGACAAAAGTACGTATGATTTGCGGGGTTTTCATTTCAGTGTGTTCCTATGCTGATACTGGAATTTTGTTTGTTTTTTAAGCTTATGGCTGACCATTCTGATGAGCCTCCTCCGGGAACCCATTCTTTGCGGAGTTTGCAACCAGTCTCATCTACTCACGAGGCATTCTCCACGCCAGCTACTGATTCTAGAAGCAGCCTTTTCCCTCTTCCCCATTCAAATGCACCCGCTGCTTCTTCCTTGGAAATTTCTACTCGTGAGAGCTCCAATGGTTCCCATGTGCAGTTTCAAACAAATAATGATATTGAAGCTGCCGCGCAAAATGCTGTTCTGCACGAGCAAGTATTGCAATTTGAAATATGCTTCGATATTTAGAGTTTATGCCTCACTGGTTATCCATCATATGACTTGTCTAATACCATTTCAGGGAATTGCCACACAAATGGTTATACAAAGTCGGAGGTTTGTCCTGAAAATTTCCAAAAAATGAAAACCTGTTCTAATACTAGTATGTCATGTGGATTTTAACCTGTGTCTTCATACTTATGATCAGAGAATCAAGCACTGTAACTGGACATTCTGAAGATAGTAGAGATATTTTGTCTGGCCGCCACGATCCAAATGCACTTAAGGTGTCTCAGTCTCACCATCCTTTTAAACTCTTTTTATATTCTTTCTTGTGTGTTATGTTTCAATTTCAAAGACATTTACTTGACCATATTATGTTGCTTTAATGTTTTTCAATTCAACAGGAGCATCTTCTGAAAATGACCACACAACATCGAACCGAAGTGGCTTTAAAACTTGGCAAGCCCACCTCTGTGGAGGAAGGTTGGACGACTATACTAAAATATTTACCATCTTTTGGTCTGTCATCTTTTTTCAGTCTAGAAGTTAGATAGCAAGCTTAAAGACCCTGTATTGGATTTGCAAACCTTTTTATCCTATCAAAATTATTGACATGGTCTAGTTTGCGTCTGCATGGGCATTTGATGTCCCAATTAATTTTCTAAATAAACTCATAAGGACATATACTCCTTTGTAGTATATTGGGTTCTACAACAGTTGCCTTTTTGGGATGTGAAGTAGGAAAGATCTGTGTGGTTTATTGATAAATTTTTTATTTTCCTACTTCCTAGTGACTGGAGATAGCCAAGATGATACATTCTGCACTTATGATGAATAAATACTCATAATACATTTTTGATGTTGGTACTACTGCATTTTTAGATGAGTGCTGTTGGATAACTCTTGAGTGATTAATCTGCTAAAAAAGCATGTGAATTCTTTCACAACTTATTAAGGTTTTAGGTATTTACCGCATATATTGACACCGAGTCTTATCTGAGTTCCAAAGTAGCCACTGATTTTGGAAGAGAACAAAGATTTAGTTCTGATGGGCTGCATAGTTATATAACCAGTAGTGTGAGTAACCACTCATATGATGATGTTCAATATTTAACCATCTTTTATCCCTATTTTCTCTGCTAGGCAATTTGGAAATTGGAAATGGATATGGTGTGCCTGGCGGTGGTGCTTATTCTTCACTTCACCATAAACAAACCATTGGTAAGAAACTAAGAATATTTCCCTTCTTTGGATTATTCAAATAGTATTGTTTGACACGATATCTTCAGACGGGAAGGACCTTGATACCCAGAAAAGAAGCCAAAATAACGATGAGGTTAATGGTGAGTCGGGACAGCAAACAATGGGTAAAGACTTACCCGAATATCTCAAGCAACAGTTGAAAGCAAGAGGTATCCTGAAAGAGGGTCAAAGTGAAGAGAAGTCTTCGGTGCCAGAAAATGTGAGCTGGTTGTTTCATCATTGTTTTTGTTTAATCCTTCTCACAATAAGCTTTTGTATATGAATCTTGATTTGCAAATTAAATCCTGGTTATTAGCCTCTTTCTTATATTGTGATGATTAGTGCTAGTTTCTGTTTAAGCTAATCTGTAACTAACTCAAGTTTCTCATGTAATTTGGTTCAACATGATATATTTTTTTAACAGTACTTTCTGTTTGATTTATACTTTTTTTTCCTGAATGATGTCTTGTCGACTATATCTAACTTGTATTGGGATTTGGATTTTAGAGACTGGAGGCTCAGTCACCTCAGCTCATGGCACGCGTGAATCTTCCCCTGGGATGGGTGAGTACCAGTGGTATTCTTGTGAAACATATATCAAGTAGTTTAATTAATGTAATTACCATTTATATCATCGTTTTATGTCATCACTCATCCATTTTGCCCGAACCAAATTGTTCTGTAGATTGAAACAAGGGACCCTGAAAATGGTGCTGTATTTTATTATAATGCGAGTTTAGGGATAAGTCAGTGGGAAAAACCTACAGATATGGCTTCTCGTCCTGTCTCTGCTATGGCACCCTTTTCAGAAGATTGGGTAGAGGCATTTGATGAAACTTCAGGTATAGTTTCATTTTCTACTAATCAAATGTCTATATATTTGCAAAGATAGGAAGAGCTTTAGATGCTGTTGTGATATTTAAATTTGATTAAAAATATTATATTATTGGAAGTTACCTGAATTGGATATATTTTTTGATATAATCATTCCCCTTCGAGTCAAATATCAACACTTACCACTTGCAACTTCTGTTTCGGAATTGGCTAATGATTATGATTCTGTGAGTGCTTGGTTTTGTTCTTAGCCATTAGCTTCTGTAAAAGTTGGTTTTCTTCTGTTAAACGTATCTTAACAGTCCCTTTCTCCTTCATTCAGTAGTCTTTTATTCAAACTGCTGGCATAAAGGTGTTAATGCTTGTTCACCTCTTCCAAATTCCAATATTAATTCATTCTATTTCGACATATTTCAACTTTATGGTTGTGTGTTGTCCAATATAATATGTGGCAGGAGAGAATGTAGCCGCCTAACTATAGACACATTGGGGGAAAACAAATTCTTCTACTATATATATATATATTTAATATTTCTCAACAATGTCCATTTCAGGTCAAAAATATTATTACAACATGAAGACCAATCTATCACAGTGGGAGCATCCAAGTGCACAAGAAGTCAACCCACAGCATTATGACAGAACGGTCGCGCCCCATGCAAGGGTGGGAATTTGGAATATCAAGTGTCCACTTTTCCTAAATGCATGGGATGTGGCGGCTGGGGATTGGGTCTTGTACAGTCTTGGGGCTATTGCAAGCACTGCACCTGGTATGTTTCTCTCTTTTCTATATATTTGCAGTATTTTCTATTGAAACTTAATTTGGTATAAGATGTCTAATGTTGTTCTATGCAGACTTCACAATCTTCCACAAAGCCAATACTTATCAGCCTCTGCTGAAAGCTATAACCATGCCACTGATGCTGCTGGAAATCATGGAGACTCGGAGAAAATATCTTCCAAACCCAGGTGATGTATGGAATAAGGCAATAAAATAAATTGTAGCATCTTAACTCTAAAAGCATCATCAAGGGGAACAAGCGATGATGAAAATCGAGTTTTTCTTTTCTTTTTGTGTATCTCAATATCTATTCTGATAAAGAGGTTCATAATTTGGTTTACCATGGTATACAGGTCTAATGTGAAACCCCCTCTTGGGAAAGGCTATAAAAAGGACATTAAGAAGCGTGCATATAGTGAAGATGATGAACTGGATCCCATGGATCCAAGTTCCTACTCTGATGCTCCTCGTGGTGGTTGGTATGAGACATACTCTTGCTAGTTGATAGAAAATTCATGCTTGAAAAGGTTTCAGTAAGATTAGCAGATCTGCAAGTGCCTAAATCTTGACAAGTTAATGAATCACTGGTTATTTTACAGGGTTGTAGGCCTTAAAGGAGTACAATCAAGAGCTGCCGATACCACTGCCACGGTATGATATCACCGATATTTTGCCTGAAGAACTTCCTTTAGTGGAATTCAAGGACAGATGGAAATATTAAAAATAAATGGGGAAGAAGTTAAGAAGGATGAAGGGAACATTTGAAATCTTAAAAAACGTGATCTGCTTTCGGATTAAGAAAATAAAAAAATGAAGCAATTCGTCTGCTACTACTACTACTAAACTAGAAACTAGAAGCTAGAAGAATTCGTTTCATTTTGCTGCTACTACATCATAAGATATACTGAAACAAGCTAGAAGCTAGATGAGTCCCACGCGGTGCTTTTTTCAGTTTCTAGCTTCCTTTTTCCATTATTTAAAAGTACTTTTTTCTCCACACCCTCCTATCTTCCATTGCTCCAATTTTTTTCCAACTTCAACTTCTTCGAGGACAATGTATTTTTTGGCAGGCTGTTTCGGCATATCCTTTAGATCAGTTTCATCCCATCATTCGTTTAGCAGCATTCTTTTTGTTTTAACATAGTTTAATGCTTGGAAATTTCAAAATTGCAGGGCCCTCTTTTCCAGCAGCGGCCTTATCCATCACCAGGTGCAATTCTACGAAAAAATGCTGAAGTTGCTTCACAAAGGAAAAAGCCAGGTTCGAACTACGCACCCATATCCAAGAGAGGAGATGGAAGTGATGGTCTCGGGGATGCTGATTGAGTGATGCAACCCATCGGTATATCAACTTCATTGCAGGAAATCTTCAATTGATTATATGGTGACCGGAGTAAATCTTGAACGGGAAACAGAGTGATGTGAATGATGCAGGCCACCGTCATGAACCGCCCGTGTTTGTTCAAGTTGAAGAAGTAACTCATTTGGGGTGGGTGGGGGTGTATGCAGAAATAATGCCTTGTGATGGAATGTGGATGCTTCAATTTTGAGGATATAATGTACCATTCTCTGTGTGTGTTTTCACTTACAAGCATAATACTGTGTTTTTTTGAATCTTTTCACTTATATGGTGGTCGAGAAATGCTTATTGAACTATTAACATTAGTTGCAACAGTCGATACATTGTGAGAAACATTAATGTGTATATTTAATTTAGCTTAATCTTTCAACACCCTTTACATTTGCACTGTGTTTCTTTTCTTAAATTATTTCATGGGATAATTACCGACGCCCCCCTGAGGTTTGGCGTTATTACAGAATACCCCCTGAGGTTTCGGAAATTACGAACTCCCCCCTGAATAGTACACCCTCGCTTACAAATAGCACCGGCCGTTAATTACACCGTTAAATTCAAATTTAAATTCCAAAAATACCCTTAGGGGGTATATTGTAATTTTACTTAGAGTTTAATGATATAATTGTAATATTAGTTAATTTTGGATTTTTTGTATTTAAAAAGTTGTTATTTAATTTAATATTTAATATTTTATCTATAAATATAAATTGAATTAGATATTTCATGCATATTTATTTCTATAAAATATGATAAGTTATAAATTTCCTTTCATTTTTTTTTCTTAGTTTTAAATATATTTTGTACAAGTCCATTTGAAGTTAATTTAAAATAATTTATCTGCAATTATAACAAATTTTCCCTCAAAATAAAAATTCATATAAAAAAAACCCACAAAGATCAACTAGTGCATTATCAAATTTTTTTCTCAAAATTGAAAATCATAACAAATACACTAATATCAACAAATGCATTAGTAAATTCACAAAAATATCCGCCAGCCGTTTAAACAATTATTTTAAATATTGAACATTTATGGTCAATATCTCTACAGAAAATATTAAGCATCCATAAACTGTAGGTATGAAATTAGTCTATCATAAAAATATTAAAATAACATTAAGTAGCATTTTATTAAAAAAAAAATGCTAGGTAGACACAAAACTCAAGTACTTACATCAAACCCCCTTAATAATTTCAGTCATTGCATTAGCCCCCTTACCTTTGGCTCTTTATTACATATACCCCCCTGAGTTTCAACATAGTAGGGGTAAAATAGTAAATTTCACACAATCCGTTAAATCTAACGGAGGAGATAACGGCCCAGGGGGGAGTTCGTAATTTTCGAAACCTCAGGGGGTATTCTGTAATAACGCCAAACCTCAGGGGGGCGTTGGTAATTATCCCTTATTTCATTTTATCTTATGGTGTGAATGTTTATAAATATATATATATATATCATTTTAGCTTGCAATTAATAAATATGTAGAGAAGTAATTTTCACCCAAAAAAGAAAAATGTAGATATCAAATGAACTATAGGGTTTATTTGTATTATTTCATTCAAATATGACATCACATGGTATTACCAGTAAAGATATTACATATGACACCCAACACATTACCAAGGGCAAACCACAACAATGAATTACGTCTTAGAATTAATAGACAGCATTCATTAAAAGCAATTTTAAAATATAACAGCATACATGTATTTATGTTCAGGACTTTCTTTTCTGCAAACTTATCACTTTGCAAGAAACAAAGTTCTAATCTTTTCCAGTTTTGCCATAGCTTCACTTATGCTGATTCTCTCCGAAGGCGAAAAGGCTAAACACTCGATCGCGACATGCAGAATAGATGACAAACATAGCTCTTTAGCTGAGAACCTGTCTTCCTCTCTTACCAGCAAATTGCTGTCCACAACTCGAGTTACATTGTTTTCATGCAATGAAAGGCTAACATAGCTCATGAGACTCATGTCCTCCCCAAACATGTCGTCGGTCGGCTTCTTTCGGGTGAAAGTCTCGAGCAGCATCACACCGAAACTGTATACGTCGGAACTGGTTGACACAATGCCTTCAGCTCCATATTCTGTTTCCACAAATTAAACAAAGACTTAAGCACATCATGAGCTGCAAAAGCCAGAAACTAAGGGAGAGTCTGAAAGGGCTTCAAAATCTATTTAGATGCAACATTTGAGAGATCATTTCTGAACAACATTTAGTTCTTTGAAGTTGAAAATGCTTGCAAATAAAATTTGATAAATATTGCTAACAGTACATTAGGGAAAGCTGCAAGTTTTGAAAACTGAATTGACAAAAGATTTCTATATATGACTGAAATCAGTGAAATCAAAATGCGGTTTTGAGATGTAACGGATTAGATCATTACCCGGTGCCATGTAACCGATCGTTGCCAAGGTTTGTGTTTGCACTGTCAACTCCCCTTCGCCGAATAGTTTAGCCATACCAAAATCACCAACACGAGCGGTCATATCTTCATCCAGCAACACGTTACTAGGCTTCAAGTCGCAATGAACAATAGGAAACGTGTATTCCATATGAAGATATTCCAATGCCAAAGCCACATCTATCATAACATTTAATCTCTGCAACAAATCCAAGAAAAGATTATGCGAATATAGCCACTTCTCCAAGCTCCCATTAGACATGTACTCCAAAACCAAAGCCTTGATATCTAGATTACTACAACATCCAAGTATCTTGATCAAGTTCCTATGCCTTATTGCTCCTAGTACTCGTGTTTCTCTCTCAAAGCTTTGGCTCACATTTTCTGATTGCAGATTGAAAACTTTTACTGCAACCGTTAGCCCGTCAGACAATGTTCCAATGAATACCGAACCGAAGCTCCCACTTCCAAGAATGTTGCTCTCACTAAATCCATTTGTCGCTCGTTGGAGTTCAAAGTAAGAACTTTCTCTCCAAGGATGTGATGACATTTGGCTTGAGGTTCCTTTTATGTTGCTCATTTTTCTTCTTCTCACTAGAAGAATCAGGAAAACAGCAAACAAGGCTGCTACAACAACACAAATAGGTGGTATAATGTATTTCTCAACAGACTTGAAAGTACTTGTTTTGGTTTGTTTTTCACCACAAGGTGGAACTTGGAGACGGGCCGGACCACATAGACCGGAGTTGTTTGAAAATGATTGAGCTGTAAAATTTGAAAAATTACCTCCCGTAGGAATCGGCCCTTCAAGTCTATTGTAAGAAACATTAAGGTATTCAAGAACAGAGAGTCCCTCTAAAGACTTTGGGATGATTCCTGAAAAATCATTGAAGGAAAGATCCAACGATTCTAAACCTCGTAAATTCCCCAATGACGTTGGAATAGACCCCTGAAATTTATTGTGTGCTAAAGACAGCCTAACCAATGAATTTGCCTTGTCGATAGAACTCGGGACATTCCCTGTGAACTGATTCCAAGATAAGTCCATTCGTACCATAGCCTTAAAGTTTCCAATCTCAGATGAGAGAGAGCCATTTAACTTGTTTGAGGACAAGTTTAAGAACAGGAGATCACTAAGGCTGTACAGACTGGAGGGTACATTAGATTCCAACTTGTTGTGATCTAAGTACAATTCTCTCAAGAATTTGAGTTTACCAATGCATGCAGGAATCATGCCAGACAACGCGTTGTTTCTCGCGTTGATGAGCCCCAAATTGTTTAACCGACAAATTTCAATAGGAATGTCTCCTTCGAGCTTGTTGTAATCAAGATACACGCGAAAGAGTTTTCTTAAATTTCCCAGTGTTGGTGGGATAACACCTGTCAACTCATTGCTATCAAGCCATAATTCTAGCAAGTTGGTCATGTTGCCAATCTCAGAAGGGATAGGACCTTTAATTCCACAAGAAAACGCCCAAAAAGTATGAAGAGTATCAGATAAGTTCCCTATCGAGTTAGGCAGTTTACCATCCAACAAATTTGTAGAAATTTCTATTCTCTCCAAATTTCGACAATTTGTCAATGAAGTGAGGAAACCTGGGTCCTTGTTTTGAGATTTTAATGTTAATCTGTTCCCTGCAATCCGAACGCTTCGCAAGAATCTTAGGTTGTCCAAGTTGGGTGCTGGACCAGAAAAATAGTTAAAACCCATATCTAACTCTATAAGACTAGTGGCATTGTTGATGTTGTTTGGAATATGTCCACTGAGTTTGTTGCCATACAAATAAAAACCTTGTAGGTTGGGAAGTGAAAGGCCAAATGTTGAAGGAAGATGACCTGAGAACTGATTGTCTGTAAGGTCCAAGATTTCCATTGTTGATATATTGAAGATGGAAGGAGGGATGAGACCAGATAACCCATTGATGCCGACATTGAATTCCAAAAGATTAAGGCTGCCAAGCTCACTCGGCAATTCACCTGTCAATTTGATTTAATTTTTACATATTAAAGAAAAAACACAAGATTAATCTTTGTGGATTTTTAAGTGGAATGGAAGTTTATTAATTTATAATGCTAAGAACAAATGGAAAATTTACATGGAAATTTTTCGTTATTCGCTAGGACAAAATTATAAAAATCGTCCTATAATTTACACCTTTTCGGATCTCAATCATTTTTGATATCGTATTTTCAATTTTGTTTTTAAATTAAAAAACTTTTGCAATTTTTATCCGATTTTGACTCGAAATTGAAAAATCCCCAATTTTATTGACGTGGCCTGATTTGAGGCTTGATTTGGAAATCAATTTTTTGGCTGACTGGGCTAAATAAGAAGTATGTGGATACCTTGTGAACTTATAATGTTGCTTTTGTATTTTGAAATAAACAAGATGCCATAATATATATAAAACTTTAAATAAAATATGTATCGCAAAAATAAAAATAAATAAATAATGTATATAAATATATAAATTATATTATCATATTTATCAAAAATTTTAATAAATTAATAAATATACATATAAATATATAATATTACAAGGAAAATTAGATATGTAATAATTATATATATATATAAAACATATATGCATATAAAAGAAATAAAAAAAAAAAAAAAAGGAAAATGGGTCATCTTCTCCAGGCAGCTACCCACTGCCTGCTTTACACCACCGCCGCCGCCAGCCCCATGCTTT
The DNA here is from genome assembly GCA_037501455.1 of Lantana camara. Taxonomy (NCBI): domain Eukaryota; kingdom Viridiplantae; phylum Streptophyta; class Magnoliopsida; order Lamiales; family Verbenaceae; genus Lantana; species Lantana camara. The sequence goes on from CM074865.1 coordinate 3,712,793, forward strand.
GCACCACCACCGGAAAGTCTTTGCACCGTCAGCGACGGCGACGGCTCTCCGCCGGCCAAAATAACTTCGAGAGCGGCGGCCCAGCGGCGGATGCTGAGTGTCCGAGCAGGCTTGGAGCTGTGCGATTTGGGGATCTTGGAGAAAACGTTTGAAGACTCAGAAAGAATTAGATAAATCGGGACCTGAACGAGAACGAAACAAACCCATTTGACATAACATTTCTCCTAATCTGCTCATATCCACAACCTCCATATCTTAATTAATCAATCGAGATTGCCTGGGTGTCTTTTTGTCGAGGGTTGAGAGGGCAGCGGCGGAGCTAGGGGGGGGGGATGAATTTGGTGGTTGGTGGGCGGCGACCTCTTTGCTAGAGATGATGAACGTTTTTTTTATATGCATATATTGCTTTTAATTTGATATGTATATGTTTTTCTATGTTTATTTATTTCGATTGACACCTTAACCCTCCACATGAACAGTCATATAAGCTTTACAAATGAGTCGGCAAAAGGAAATTCTCAATTTGGGAATGAAATCATGGCAGTAAAAATTGGAAATTTTGTAATTTAGAATCGAAATCGGATGAAATTGCAAAATTTTTTAAATCAGAATACAAAATTGAAAATGCAATATCAAGAATGATTGGAATTCAAAAAGATGTAAGTTATAGGATGATTTTTGCAATTTTGTCTTTCCATCAAAGTACATAACAACATGAATGTTATTGTAAAGTTGTAATCTAATCACTTACAAGCAATTGTTAACATACCTGTGAAATTGTTGTCGTGTAACCGTAGAGTGTTCAACATGGTGAGATTTCCAATTTGCTTAGGTATGTTGCCTGTGAATTTGTTAGGGAAACAAACAATGCTCATTAAATTAAAAAAAAAAAAAAAATCTTGAATTTTTCAATTTTAACAAGTTTTATTTGAAAGATGTGCATATATTTGTTATGTTAAAATAAATTGCTTTTTGGGTTGGGAGTGAAGAAGATGGCTGTCATGTTTGAGCTTAAAATCCCTGAAAATAGCAAGTGGATTGATAGCCGTTGGATTAGCTTTTATCACAACTGCAGGATTAAATTTAAACGCCAAGGAAACGACGTCGCATTCACTAATCCTGAATCCGTTAATCTATAAAAGCATCTGAAGGCTGGGACTTATTCCATGAAAGGGGGAGATTTAACAAATCTTTCCATATGAGACTATGAGCCAAGCTACAATACCAACTCCGAAAAGGCGGGTTGATTCTCTCAATATCTTTATTCCTTTTTGAATTGTTGCTTAACGGAATTGGCAGAGGCATTGTAATCTTTTTATTCTTGTAGCTTTGGTTGTTTGGAAGACAAGTTATAAGATATCAGTTTTTTTCTTTTCTTGTTCTCTGTTTCTCACCTCAAATCTCTTTTTTATTTTTAAAGTTACTGACATATTAATGGATATCATTACAGAGTCTGTGAAGGTGGGGAGAAAAGAAATCAAAAAACCAAAAAAATACGGAAGGAGAAAATAAGAAGAAAAAGTAGGGAGGGTCTGTGATCTGCGGATTTTGCATATATTTGTTGATCTGCGGATCGGCGGTGGCAGCAGATCCGGAAAAAAAAAAAAGAACCCAAAATTGGCCCTAAAACGCCATGGGGGCAGGGGTTGGGTTCTTTTCGTCGAGGGTTGAGATGGCATCGGCGGGGGATGAGAGAGACGAGAACAGAGATCGGAAAGTGGGGGATGAATTTGGTGGTTGGTGCTGCTGCTGAGCGGCGGCCTCTTTGCTAGAGAAGATGAACGTTTTCTAATTAATTTTTTTTTATATGCATATATTGTTTTTAATTTGATATGTATATGTGTTTCTATGTTTATTTATTTCGATTGACACCTTACCCCTCCACGTGAACAGTCATATAAGCTTTACAAATGAGTCAGCAAAAAAAAATTCTCAATTTGGGCACCAATTCCTGTCATGCCAGCAAAAATTGAGATATTTTTTAATTGCGAGTCGAAATCAGATGAAAATTGTAAAATTTTTTAAACAAGAGTACAAAATTGAAAATGCAATATCAAGGAGGACTGAAATTCGAAAAGATGTAAGTTATAGGATGACTTTTGCAATTTTATCTTTCGATTAGAATATATAACAACAAGAATTTTATTGTAAAGTTGTAATCTAATCAATTACAACCGATTCTCAACATAGCTGTGAAATTATTATAGTCTAACCATAGGTGGTTCAACATGGTGAGGTTTCCAATTTGCTTAGGTATGTTGCCTGTGAATTTGTTAGGGAAATAAACAATGCTTGTTAAATTGAAAAAACAAAATATCTTGAATTTTTCAATTTTAACAAGTTTTATTTGAAAGATATGCATTTTACCTCCCTATAATATTAGAAATCAACAAAGAATCCTTTATAAAAGAAGAATTGACATTCTCCTCCTAAAAAAAAAAAAAAAAAAAAAAAGACGTTTTAACCCCCAAAAGGAGGGAGGTGTTGCACACACGGACACATTGTCTTAATTTTATTTTTACACTCCAACCACCAATTTTGAGAAAAGAATTTATTTATTTATTTTGAAAAAGCCTAAATCATCCAAAAGGACGTTTATTGCATTTAAAAAACCAAGTCACATCCAATAAAAATAGAAAATTTTAGGTTAAATGTAATTCGATCGAATCTAACCGATTATAATTAGATCAAATTTGACAGGGTTAAGTTCGGTTAGAATTACCATGGGAACAAGCTATTAGACCATCAATTCAAAGGCCATAAATAACAACCGCAGCAAACAATATTGCAGGGTCAATGTGGTGCTTATATTAATTACACTAGTCAAGCTTTTATTGATTAAAGAAGATAGACATGTTTTCTTCTCAGATAATGACTCAATTAAAAACAGAGAGGGGAAGAAATATTTTTGAAATTATTTGTTGGCACTTGGCAGTATAAGATTAAGCAGCAGCCTTTGTAAGTTTCACTATCCGTTTTGCCTCAAGTAAACTTCTACGTCCACTTTCGAATTTGTGCTCAACTAATTATAAGAATTAGTATACATACCATGGAGGTTGTTGTTCCCTAGATCCAGCTCGTTAAGCTGTGCCATATTGTTGCACATATCATCTGGCAGCACACCTAATGGAGAACTATTCGTGAGATCAATGCATTTCATGTAAGAGCCTGTAATAAAATTATACTTCCTAGTCCAACATTTCTATTGTTGAAGGGAGAGATGACATGAGAACTGATTGTTTGAAAGGTTCAAGATTTCCATTGTTGATATGTTGAAGATGGAGAGTGGTAATTCACCTGCCAAACCCGTTGTGTATGCAATGATACAAGAAAACATGGAGGGGCATGGTAAAATTTGTCATTCAAAGATAATTTAATTGCTTGGAGGCTGTGGACATACCTGTGAAACTATTGTTGTAGAAACTAATAACTCGAAGAGAAGACATGTTGAAGATAAAAGTTGGAATTTTCCCTGTTAGAGAGGTGCCTTGTACACTGAGAATCTGTAGACGTGAAAGATTGCCGAGTTCCAACGGAATTCCGCCTAAATATGCAGTCGAAAACATGAAATTTTTTCATTTTGTGTCCCGCCTCAAGATAAAAGTATTACTCGTCAAAGTTAAAGTACCGATTTTTAAAAATGAAGTATAAAAAGGAAAACGAAATAAGTAAGAGTATGGGGAGTGAAGTTAAATTATAAAGTTGAATTGGGGAGTTAGTATAAACGGGGAGTTGCATGGAATTTTTTTTTCATAGGATGGAGAGTTATGAATTATTGCCCCTAGAGTAACATTTTTAATCTCTTGAACTCTAAAATTATTACTTTTTATTTTTTTAATCACTCCCTCAAGGTGTTATTGTATATTTGTCTTTTAACTTTTTCTTTTTTTCTCACCATATTTCATTTTTTTATTATATATTTTTATACTTTTTTCCATATATTCTGATTTTTATTTTGTATTACCCTTTACATATTTAATTATATTAAAAATAACTATACAATAAATATTAACATAAAAATTTTAATTTAATACACATTTAAATAATAATAATTTCATTATTTGTACCCTCATAGATTAGACCGTGCGTGGATTACTAGTATATGTATCAACTAATAAAATAAAATAATAAAATCTAAATCTAAATATAAAATAAAATCAATGCAGAAGTTGCTGTGGATATTGCTGAGAACAGAGGAAAAGGGAAGCCGGTGGAAATGTTATGTTTTTTTGGAAGCAGAGTTGAGTAAACGGCGTCGTTTGGGAAAGCGCGGATCTATTAATAAAAGAGTGAAAATGGAATATTTTTGTCTCCTTAGCAATTTTGATTAATATTGCAATTAGCCAATAAACTTCCTTTCTATTGGTTATTATGGCCAGAGACACATATATATTTGTATGGCTGTAGGTTGGGTTGTTTTTCAGCTTGGAATGAGAATTTGCCTTTCTTCTCTCTCTCTCATATGTGTTATTCCTTTTCTGCTTCTGTCAGCTTTATTGCACACATACTCTCACGCACTCACTGTGTTGTGATTTGGTTGGTGAGTGAGTCTTTTTGTTACACCATCTTCTTCACTTCCACCCCCAATCCCAAAAGCAAAAGAATTCAGAAGGAGTCTGTGAAGGTGTGGAGAAAAGAAAAAGAAAATGTAGGGGATGGTGGGGAGTCTGTGATTTGGTAGTGGCGCCGGATCTGCGGATTTTGCATACGCCATGGGGACAGGGGGTTGGGGTTGGGGTGGCGGCGGCGATTTTGTAAGGTGGTGGTGCTGGCTATTTTGTGTGGTTGGTGGCGGTGGCGATTTTGTGCAGTGGTGGTGCCGGTGATTTTGTGTGGTGGGGTTGGGGTGGTAGCGGCGCCAATCTTGTTGTGCTTGAGTTGTTTCTTGTTCTGATCTTGTTCGGCGGTTTTTCGTTTTAATTTTTCATTTTTTATGTATTCCCATTGAACGGGAAATTCCCGAAAAATCCCCATATGAGAACTCAAATTCCTCTTTACTCCCCACTTTCAAAAAAGTTCATCTGAACTCCTTAGATGACAAGCCAAATTCCCTTTAACTCCCCATGGTTGTATAAAAATTCAAGAATCGCGTACCCGAAATCACGTACTTAAATGCCCAAATGATGTATTTGCCAAATACATCATTTGGGCATTTAAGTACGTGATTTCGGGTACGCGATTCTTGAATTTTTATACAACCATGGGGAGTTAAAGGGAATTTGGCTTGTCATCTAGGGAGCAAATGAGAACTTTTTTAAAAATGGGGAGTTAAAGGGAATTTTTTCAACTTTTAGGTACTATTCATAGAAAACCCCTTTATTGAATATATATATATCATTTTTTTAATTTGATATATATATATAAATAATTTTTCTTTTTCTTTTTTTTAATTGATATGTCAACCATCTACATGTACGTCATGTAAGTTTTATAAATAAGTCAGCAAAAAAAAAAAAAAAAAACAAATTCGCCCGAATTGAAGCCACAAGGAAAAAATTAGGACTTTAGTTAATTTTGATCTAAATCAAACAATAATTATAAAAAAAATATAAATTGAAGGATAAGATTAAAAACATAATATAAAAAAGAATTAAGTTTGGAAATGTGTATGATTTTTACAATTTTACCTATATAAATACAGCATGGAAAACCATCTGTGCGTATTCGAGAGTTACATGAACAAATTTGAAAATTTACTTATTTTTTGATAAAATGGAACGAAAATTGATTTAAATTAAAAAAAACAAAACAAAACAAAAATGGCATCTTAATTTAAACATTTTCGACATTTGTGTTGAATTTAAACATTTCCTCTCTAGAGAGGAAAGATTAATTTGCTTAATCTTATGGTGCCAACAACTAATTTCCAAAATATTTTATGAATATTTTGGAAAGATTAATTTGCTTGAAAGTAATATATATTATGAATGTGTTTTATGTGAACATATTTTTTAAGAATTTTAAATTAATTAACAAAAATTTAAATTCTTAATTTAGAATAACTACCAAATTAATTAAATTTCTAATTTTGTTAAATTTAAAATAAAAATAAAACTCTCCAACTAATTCACCGCCGCCGCCGCCGCCGCCGCCGCCACCACCGCGACTGTTACTACCCCCACCCCCAACCTTGCTTCCTCCGAAATTTGGCCATCACCATCATAGCCTCCACCAAAGTTCCAGATCCACCATCCAAATCCCCCACCCGTTCCCGTCGCTGTTCCTACCGCCGCCACCAACACAATGCAGATCTGCCGTCCAACTCACCCACTCGTTTACCACAACCGATTCGCTACTTCTACCGCCACCAGCGTCCCCCACAATCTCGCCTCCAACATCACGCTCAACATCCTTCCTCTACCTGCAAAATTCTTGGCTGATTTTGTGCTTTGTTTTCGTGTGCATGATTATTGTGCGGGATTTCAAATCGGATATGTGGTGGTCTGATTTTGGCAGTGGTGATGCGATTTGAGCTGAGCTGGTGGTGGAGGTGGCGGGTCTGCAAGAGATCTGGTGGTGTTGGTGGTGGTAGCAGATATTGTGGTGATAGCGGTCGTGGAAGATCAATCGGTGGTGGCGGTGGCAGTGGCAGTGGCAGAGCAAATCTGTTGTGGTACAGTTAGATGAGAAGGAAGGCAGAGGTGGCTTTGGCAGGTTGGGGGTGGCCGACTGGTAAGGAATTGTTAGGGGTGGGGGAAGGGTGTTTATGTTTTTTAAGTTTTATTTTTTAATTTGTACTAGAAATTTAAATAATTTGCTTTTTTTGCTAAATTAGAAATTTTATTATTTTGTTAGTTAGTCTAAATTAGTTTTTGTTAATTAATTTAAAATTCTTGAAGTAATATGTGGATATAAAACATATACTAATCTATGTTACACACAGTTTTATTATAGGATATCTTTTAATTTTCCATGTGTGTATATATATATTTTTTATTTTTTTTTAATTTCCATAAGACATCCACATAATCTTTAATTGGCCCAGTCAGTAAAAAAAAATCCCCAATTTAGGCCCAAAATCATGCCACATCGGACTAAAATTGCAAAACGTTTTAAATTAAAGGATAAAATTGAAAACACGATATAAAAAAAGAGTGAAATTCGAAAATGTGTAAATTAAAATATATATGATTTTACTTGTTTTTTATAACATCTCTGAACTATAATGAGATCTCCATTTATTAAAATATTTTTTTAAAATTTTATATATTACCATTCTTTTTAATATAATTAAAAAAATATAAAAGAGGATAAAATTGCAAGATTCATCCTCTAACTTAAACTTTTTCAGACTTCGCACCTCTTTGATTTTATTTTTTCAATTTTACCCTTCAATATTTAATTTTACATAATTGTTCTATTTTTTTAATTTTTTAATTTTGCATTTTTATTAAGTTAATTAATGTGGCAACTTTTTAATTATTTTTGGACACCATTGATGAGTTTAGTCCAATCACCTACACAGCAACTTGGCTTGGATGTGCGTGGATTAATTTGGAAAATATTATGTATTTCAATAAAAATCAAATAGAAATTATGAAAAATTAAAAATTGAAGAACAAAAATCAAAGTTCGAGGACGAATTCTTGCAGATTTGCCTAAAAGACTAGTGATAAAACACAATAACAATGATTCCTTGTATATGAAGGGGACAAGTAATATTCCTTGTACTTTAGGGGATACATATGGTACGATATATATATATATATATATATATATATATATATATATTCTTTTTTTTAAATTTATAAAGTGCATGCTCAAGATACATGTCAACTCTAAATTAGAAAACCTACATACCTTGGAAGTTGTTATCTCCGAGATACAATGTTTCCAGATTGCTCAACAGACCTATTGATCTTGGAATGCTGCCATTGAAATGGTTAACCGACAATGCCAACTTCTCCAGGTTTTTGCACTTGTAAATATCAAATGGAATTTGCCCATTAAGTAGATTAGCAGAGAGATGAAGCACAGTAAGTTGTGAGGTATTATTGCACATGTCATTTGGCAACACACCCGACAGACTATTGTACATGAGAGCAATTTGTTTGATCCTCGACATGCTGAAGATCTCATGAGGAATGGATCCTGTAATAAGGTTATAGTTCAAGTTCAATATTTCCAGTGAAGAAAGATTGCCAATTTCTCGTGGGATTTCTCCACCAAGAGAGTTGTTGGCCAATTTGAGTATCCTCAACCGTCGCAGATTAGAGAGCTCGTGGGGTATGAAGCCCCTGAAGTTGTTGAGGCTGAGGTCTAATGAATCGAGGAATGTTAAGTTTCCAAGATTTGGAGTGAGATGAGTGGCTTGAAAACCGAAGCCGGAGAAATTAAGGGCCGTGACTCGTCGGGTGGTGCTGGTGGTGCAGGATACACCAATCCAGGTGCAAATGGATGCATTGGTGGACCATTTTTTGGACAATATTTGAGAAGGGTCTGAGGTTATTGTGGATTTGAAAGCAAGAATTGCTTTTTCATCTTCTGGTGAAACAATTTCAGCTAAAGAAATTGTTGTGATACTGAGCAAGAACATTAAGACAGCAATGATGACAGAAAGTTTCTCCATTGGACGATTTAATTGTGTAGTTTGGAGCTCTAGGTATCAACAATGAACTATATCTATTATCTTCTACGAAATTTATACCACAAAAGGAGAGATCTTTTACGTGTAGTTTGGGGTACACAAGAAAAGTCCAAGAAACCGAAACCGAAACCAAAATAACTGGGATTGACTCTTTAAGTCTTTGCTACAGTTTAAGAATTCTGCTTCCATATATCTACGTGTAGTTTGGGGTACATGAGGAAAGTCCAAGAAACCAATAAACCAAATAACTGGGATTGACTCTTTTAAGTCTTTGCTACAGTTTAGGAAGTCTGCTTCCAATATTTACGTGTGGGGTACAATACATGAGGAAAGTCCAATAAACCATTTGCAACCAAATAACTGAGATTGACGCTTTAAGTCTTTGCAACCATTTGGGAACTCTGCTCCCAGTAAGTTGGTTCAGATAAGATAAGATATAAAGGGATGCCTTTAACAAATATTTTTTTTTATAAACCATCATGAAATACATATTTAATTCTTTAAACCATTTCACTCTATGCCAACTTATACTAATATCAATTTGCCATAAACAAAGCTCGAATCTTTTCTAGTTCAGAAACAACTTGGCTTATGCTGATTCTGCCTGTTTGATGGCGAAAAAACTAGGCATTCGATTGCCACACACACAACAGACGACAGACATCGCTCTTTAACTGCCAAGGCCAATAAAAAAGTTGGATAAAAAGACTTTCAAACCACAATTAAGTTTTTGTGAGATACTTTCAAAGAGAAACACCTTGGATAATGTATGCTCATGGCCTCAATTGTTCAAAGAAAACTTACTAACCTTAAACGACCAGGCTTTTTCCTATCAGAATCTTCTGTAAGCAATTGAATGTTTGAATTGCAGAATCAATATCATCTTGACCAGTAAGAAATACAAGAATGTCTCCCATTGGCTCCTACAATAATGCAAGATTGAGATATCATTAAAATAAAATGCATTATGAGTCAAGTAAATCACCATGATCATGTAAGGACAAATGCGTAAGATGAGAATTTCAGACTTGGATTACCTCTTCATGAGTAGAAAATTATAGTCGGAATTGCAACACCGATATTGTCGGAACAGGATCCTAAACATAAAAAATTAGCACATTGAGTCCTCCTTGCCGGACATGTGAAGATTACAATTATGAGATATCCATGATTAGTTAATAAAAACTTTAACTAGATTATACATTTGTACCTAAAAAATAAAAAACTAGATTATACATACCCCAACAGACAAAACAGCAGGCTCTTTGCTTGGCCCATGTTCTCATCATCTCGACATTGACGTTTTCGGCTTAATTTGGTCAAATATGAAAAGAATAATTTCAATAACCCCAACCCATAGCAGTGAATATTACCAAGACAGTGAGATTCAAGAAACCTGGTACATAAAGAAAGAAGCTATAGATTTGGCTTCAATTGTAGCTAATGCGATGACAAGACGAACCTCAGGGCCGCCTTTGAATTTGTTTACAAATCATTAGTTGTCTCAAATTAATAAAATAAACAAAAATAATACATTGATTTTAAGGGAAACAATAGTATCACAGTGACCACAAACTCAAAAACCGACTAGTTCTTGCTTAACAAAGGATCATACATCATTTCTCTCAGCAAAACTCCATCAGTGAGAAATTTTATCGGTATAAATTTCTGTAGAAATAAAAGGTTTCATAATAGAAAATTCCGATTTTGATTGTTATTGTTTCAAATATTAAAAGATAATAACCTGATTAGCACGAGGCAGGCCAGAATACAATCAATCCTGCAGGAGAACAAAAAGGGGGAATGGGAAAGTTAGGTAAGACAAATTTAAAAAATTTACTAAGTTAGTTTACCTTAAAAAAAAAAAAATGGAGAGAAAAATAAGAGAAAAACTTCAAACTATGATGGTTTGTAAAGGAACAAATGCCATAACACATTACGATTTTCAGAAATATTTTCAAAGAAACTTTCTGGATGATTCTTAAAAGAAATTTGCACATTAAGATCATGACCTCAATTGTTTAAAAAAAAAAAAAAAACAAAAAACAAAAAACACTTGTTAGATTTAGCTTCAATTGTAGCTGATGCGATGACAATACGAATCATTATTTGTCTCAAATAGATAAAATAAACGAAAATATATTGATTTTCACAGAAGGGAAACAATAGTACCAGAGTGACCACAACCTCAAAAACCAACCAGTACTTGCTTAACAGAGGATCATCCGTCATTTCTCTCAGCAAATTAACTGCATCAGTGAGAAACTTTATCCATTTAAATTTCTGTTGAAAAAAAAGGTTTCATAATAGAAAATTCAGATTTTGTTTTTATTTTTTCCAATATTAAAAGATAATAACGCAGGCCAGAATACAAAGGCAATACAATCAATCCTGCACCAGAACAAAAAAGGGGAATGGGAAAGTTCGATAAGGCAAATGTAACAAGTTAGTTTACCCAGAAAGAAAGAGAAAAATAAGAAAGGAACTTCAAAATCATGATGGTTTCAAGAGGAACAAATGGCATAACACATTAAGAATTGCACAAATATTTTCAAGGAAACCGGCCTCAATTGTATAAAGAAACCTTGTTAGACTCTTATTACCAAGAGGCTTTGTTAACTACCAAGAATGTCTCCGTTGGCTCCTACAACGTAGCAAGATTGAGGCATCATTAAAATAACATGCATTACGACTCAAGTAAATCGCTCTATCCCGGTCACGTTCCTAATACAAGCAATATTCAGAATCCATATAAAATTAAACAAAGTCCAATCAACATGATTTATCATTTAACCAATAACAATCTTCATGGCTCTTCAATAAAGACGCTCATTGTGCCCAAAGTGCAAGGACACAGTCCAGTAGGCATATATATATATACTTCTATCTAGGCCCGTAAATGGGTAGGGATTTCCCAGGCCCAGAACCAGGTCCAATATTTACCCATTAATTAAGGCTGGGGCCAGACCCATTAAATCCCCATTTGAGGCTGAAAAATGGGTAAAACATAGGCCCATTTCTATTGGCCCAGCCCTCTTGTTTTTAAATTATTGGGCCTAGGGCCTGGGTCCGGCATCAAATTTTTATTAAAACAAGATTTCCCATAAATATAAGTTAGCTTAAATTTAACGCATGACAACTAATTATTAGTTAATAAGAGTAAATTTACCAAGAAAAAAAATGATAATATTCAAAATTTACTTTTTCAATTATTTATTTGATAATAATGAAAAAGCCCAAACATCTCCTGAACCAAAATTTTATGTAGCTTCTTAATTTAGAAAAATTTGTCATTTCAATATGAGTCCATTATTAAGCCCAACCCACTAAATAATGCTGTCCGGCCTCTCATTAATTTGAGTCCCGGGTTGTCAATCCGAATTTTATTATACCCGTCCGATAAAAAAATTTCGATAAATCATATCCGATTATAAATATTTATTATTCGAAATAAATGATTTTGTTTATAATTATTTGAGACAAGTTAACTTAGATATATTAATAAAGGTAATATATTTTTCTTGAGTAAAGGATCCAAATTTTATTATTGTTTAAAATGATAAATATATAAAATTTTAATTTTACTTAATACTATTTATTAGTAAATAATTTATTTAATTAAATATTATATATAAAATTTTTATTTAGATTTTTAATATATTTCAATAATAATACTTTTTTATTTACACGTGTAATTGTCTAGATTGATATTGAAACATATATACATTAATTATTCTACGTCCTGATGATTTAAAATAAAAATCCTCTGAGGTTTTAAATGTATATTCATCTCCTACTAAGGTATCAAAAGCAAACGGAAAAACATGTGAAAGATTACCAATTATATGGCAAGAGTGAGTTTCTCAAAGGAATAATCCGGGTAATTAAGGAACGCAGATATTGAATTTGATTTTAATTATTTTATGACCATTAACAAATTTGGGTTGTTAATTAAGGAAAGTGGGTTGTTAATTATTTTTGCTTATGGGCCACTAAATTGACATTCAAACCTTAGCACTTGCATTATTCTCGATATTTTGTGGTTTTGTGGCTACGTTGTAGTGCTTATTTTTTATATAAATTGGTGTCGGGATGTATTTTCGTATTTTCAGTGCAACAGGGTCATTTTCTAATTTAATGGAGTATTTGGGGCTGAAATTGAAGATTGTTGATTGATCCTGTGACCACGAGTAGTTATGGGCCGTGAGTGATGCTGCTAGGAACCCATGATGAAGAGGGTTGATTTTATTGTGAAGGTAGAAGGCCTTAATTGCTTGGGCTGAGAATTGGAAGCTGAATTAAATTGGAGAAGCCCACCTTGAGGGGAATTTAGGTAGCAAGTTTTGGCATTTGCATGAAGAGTCCGTGGATGATTAGGAGTCAAGATTAGGGCTGTCAACGGGTCGGATTCGGACCGGATCAGGAAATTCCGGATCCGAATCCGACAAGAAGATCCGATAACCGGATCCGAATCCGAATCCGAATCCTATAGGATTCGGATTCATTAATACCAAGTCCTAATGTTAACGGGTCGGATCAGATCCGATAAAAGATCCGACCCGATTAACAATAAAATTTAAATTTTTTAATAAAGAAATAAATAAATAAAATATAAATATAAATATATAATATTTAACAAATAATTATTACTTGATGAATTCTTTAATGATTTTGTGTATATGCATTTAAAATAGGTTAATTTAAGATTTTTAATAAAGAAAAACATATTGTTTAGAATAAATAATTTAAATTTTATTATTATTTATAGTGAAAATATGTGAAAATTTTAATTTTAATTATTCTATTTAATATTCTTTACTAATAAAATAATTAATTTAATAAAATATTATAAAAAAATCGGATTCGGATCTTTAACGGATCGGATTCCTTAATTTCATATCCGATCCATTTATTTTGGATAACGAATATTTATAATCGGATATGATCCATCGAACTTTTTTATCGGACGAATATGATAAAATTCGGATCGGATTCGGATCGAATACGGATTAAAATCCGCCCCATTAACAGCCCTAGTCAAGATAGAGCTTTGGATTTACTTTGTTAAGACCCATCGAATTATTTAATGAGGTCCAATTAAGCACGACTTGGGGAGGAAGAAATTGAATTCCATTGAAGCACGACTTGGACAGTAGCTTGGAGGATAAAGGACGCCACTTTGGGAGCAGCAACGCGGGGTCGTTTGGGAGCAGTGGCAACGAATTCTTCTTCCTTTATTTTCTACTCTTTGATGCTTTTGAATTATTTTATGTTTTTGGACATGATTTTCACGAGTAGCTAATTTCGTAGTACTTAACTAGGAATTTATGATTTAGTTTTGATATCGTGAGACCTAATTTGTTTTTATAATTCGATTTAATTTCAAGTATTTGTTAACTCTCTGTGTGTCGTGTTATTGCGATTTATTTTCTTAGTTGATTAGATCCTAATTTTCTAACTAAGTTTATTGCATGTCACCATTCTTGATTGCATGAATTATACGTAGTGCTTGATAGAGAACCAGTGGTGCATTAACGATAGGAGATCGTAAAGTCGAATCGGATTCGTTAAAGGAGTTAATAATCGGATTTAAATCTAACGCGGATGTGATTAGGTTAATTCGGATTAGTGTTTTCTTGATTCTTAATGTTGTCGATTCATTAAATCCTGCCGAGTGTCTCTAGGGGTTGTGAATTGATTAGGGACTAATTATCGAGTGTCTCTAGATTATTCTATTATTTAAGAGAAAACGAGCGGAGTCGAGTGTCTTTATCTGCTATAACTAATCTACTTGATTAACTCGAATTTATTCTTGCGTCCACGAGATGTCTTAATTGAATTGCGATTCCTAGCTAGGTATTGTTTTCCCATTGATTTATCAAAACCAACTCTCAAGTGATCTATTGTTTTCTTTTACTTTATTTTAATTGTTTAGTTAGTTTAATTAAAATCTTAAAACCCCCGACTCTACTTGATTAATTCTCTTAAATTTTCTTGTGATTAAGCTGAATTATTTTCACCTAATCTCTGTGGATTCGACCCTGTTTACACTATACTCTGTTTAGTTGTAGATCAGACTTATATTTTATTTTTAACGGAGTCGGGTAACAAAAAAGTCCCAAACGAGATGCGTTCTAAGAAGACGGGGGCTTTTACCTTACATGCTAATGCTAGATCACCGCCTTCCTCCATTGATTGGAGGAAGAATGGAGTTGTTACACCTGTGCGCAATCAATGATATATTTTGCCCTAGAGAATGGCGATAGCATTGAGACTCCAAGAGATTTGTCTCCTCCTCTTCAGCTCAGGTCGTTATTACCTAGTATATTATTATAGGCCTGCCCCACTGCCCTTGCCTTTTCCTTTTCCTTGGCGCGTTTGGGTAAGCAAAAAAGTCCCAAACAAGGTGCGTTGTAAGAAGACGAGGGCTGTAACGCCCCGCTCATCCGATAAATAAGGTACGTCACCTTTCAACCTTTTTATATGTTTAATTATGTGATTGTTGCGTTGTGTGGGCCACTTTTGAACTCTTTTAGAGTTAGGGCCCTTTTTGTAATTTTCTTCTTTTAGGGGGGGTTTTCCGGTCACTTCTCGTTTGGTAGAGATTTTGACTTCTTTGACCCCTCCTTTGCGTCCGGGGCATCGAGACGAGTCCGTAGACTCTAAGTTTGCCCCATTCTGACTTCGTTAGCCCGTCCTTCCGATTGCTTTTGCGTACGAAGACCCGAGATATATACTCGGATCTCCTCGTTTTGCGTGCCAAAATCAGATCTGCTCCAGCCATCGTCTTCCTCCAGCGACAGGCACTATTCACACACAGTGGAGGTGTGTTTACACACACATGCTCGTTCTCCCTCGTTTCTCGACGGAATTCGACGATCCAAGAGTCCACGTTCATCAGCTCGACGAGCCCGTCACAACCGTACCAGTTTCGTGGCCTGAAAGTGACCAGCGGCGGAGCAGCGGTGGTCCGACGGTGGCGGGTTACGCCACCTCCACGGCGGCGGCGTTCCGGCGACCCTCGCCGGCCAACAACCACCCAACCCCACGTTTTTGGACCTTCCCGTTCCATTTCCGGCCTTCGTTTTACCCGAATCGCGGCGTAGGTGGTGGTTCCGGCGGTGACGCAGCGGCACAGCTTGGGGGCGGCGGTTCGGCCATTTTCCGGCCGATTTCGGTGGTGCTCCCTTCACAAAAGTTGCTCATGTTGACGAGTCCGAGCTATTCGTGGTGGTGGCGGTCAGAGAACCGGCCGGCGACGGCGGACCGGTGGCGGACCGGGCCTGGACCGGCGGGTCTGAACCGGTTACTGTTCCGGCGATTTTTCCGACGATTTGACTTGGGGCTTTCGTAGGGCTTGTTACAAGCTTTCCAACGGTATGCTCGGATTTCATTTTGGTTTTACGGTTTACGTTTAATTTCAGTTTTCGTACTAGGATTTAAGTTCGGTTTTTCGTCAACGAAGTCCGGCGTGTTTGGCATTTTCTGAAATTGATTGAGGGTTTTTGTTGAGCAGGCCGAGACGTACGTTCCTGTCCTTCCGGGGTTTTTTCCGACCACCGGAGACGGTATTCCGGTGGCGGCCGGTGACTGTTCCGGCGGCTCCGGTAGCGGCATTTCGGTGACTTCCGGACATTGTGTTCCTTTCGTCGTGGTGAGTCTATCACCGCTTTCCGTTCGTCAATCGGATGCCCGGTTGATTTATTGTGATTTATTTTGTGTATTTCTATTTAATTGAAATTAATTGTTTTAATTGCAATAAATTGTCAATTGCTTGATTTGTCGATCAATATGAATTCCAATGTGTACGAAAGCATGTATTAAATGATCTATGATATATGAAAACTCGAATTCTTAACTCATTGATTTTATGGGCCTCGTTTCATGTTGATTACTTGTCTTAATTGATTTAATTGAGAATTGTTTGAATATATATGAGTGGGCATAATTATTCCAAATGCTTAATTAATTTGAAATACGAACTTAACGTTCATGAATCATACATGTAGCTTTAATTATATGTTTAATTGTTATTTGGAAACTTGAATGTACACCCGAACATTACATGACTTTTGTAATTTATTATATATTGGATTATTGCATAACTTATTGATACCATTTCATGAACATTGCCGTGCGTCTTATTTGGTTCATATTGAGTCTCCTCTCACTGGTACGCATTATTCCCTTTATTGTACAGTTCTTCTCCAGGGTGGAGACTTCTGGATCGAATAGGCAACCGTAGTGCTCTTGTCGTTGTTCTTGTCTCGTGGTATTCCAGGTGAGGTTTAATTTCTAGATACATAGAACCATTACAACCCTTACGTGAACTTTCGGCCAAAAGGTATCTATATATCTATAGTTTTCTAAACTCTATTGATTTTCCACTGATCTATTGAATTGTACTGTATTGATTGATTGATTGATTGGGCGAGTATTGTACTGCACTGTGGGCCCGAGGGTAGTGACTCGAGCCAACCGGGAAAGCATGGGCTGACGGGTAACTCGGGAGCTATCCTCACCAAATTGGGATGACCCCTGAACCCCCTAGGAGATTAGGGCGGGGAAGGAGTTCTGGGCTTAGGGAATCATGCACCCTCTGCCCAGATTGATTGGATGGCGGGGCCTTGCAATCCCCCATCACCCGGAGGAAGAAGGTTGGATTGAAACTGCTAATTGTGCACTGTAAATAGATTGTTTGATCACCTAATCACTTAATAATTGAATTATTGTACACTGTCGGAGTAAGGTTGGAGATTGCCCTCACTCGCCGGGCCATTGGTTGATTGATTAAAATTGATTGAAGTGTCTAATCTGATAGTTGTAATCTCGGGCGAGTTCTAAGTATTATTGAACCTGTTTTGTTCTGTTATAAAACCTTACCCGAGGTTATGACTTGCATGTTATCTGCGCTTATATATTATTATGCCCCTCGCTCAGTCTTGTGGAGACTGGCACCTCACTTTTCAGTTTTGCAGGTGGTGTGCTAGGCGGGAGTCAGAGTTGTGTCTTGTCCTTCCTTTCGAGTCTTGTTCCAGTCTCATCACTTACACTCACTGTATATTGTATTTTAATTACTGTATTGAACTTGCTATTGGATTAGTATGCTACTTACTGAATTAAATTGAACTCGGGACAGGTTCTAGGGCTTTAGTTGAACCCGTTTTATGTTATTGTATTGAATTGATTCGGGACAGGTTAGGACAGGTTCATTGAATTAGTAGAACCCGTATTTACTTTCCTTGAACTTGCATTCATTTTATTGATATTGAATAGATAATTGCTTTACTTCCGCATTGTGGTCACTGTTGATCGTTTCAGGGTTAGATTCCGCCTAGCTAGGACTGTCTTTTTCATTGTCTTCCGTTCGCTGTGAGTTTAGTTCATGTATGGATCATTCCATTTCATATGTGGACTGAACTCATAGTGCGGGGGATGTGGTGCTCTCGTCGCGGGTGCTACAAGGGCTTGCCCTTACATGCTCATGCTGGATCATCGCCTTCCTCCATTGATTGGAGGAAGAATGGTGTTGTTACACCTGTGTACAATCAATGATATATTTTGCCCTAGAGAATGGCGATGGCGCTGAAAATCCAAGAGATCCGCCTCCTCCCCTTCAACTCAGGTTGGTATTCGAGTATTTAAAGCTTAATAAGAATACTTGGTAGAAAAAATTTTCTTATTTCTTGATCATCACTGTACTTGCTGTTATTTAATAGAGAATCGATGGGTAAGCTACTTAATAGTTACTAAAACTTTAGCATGCGTTTTTACTGCGGTTATCTTGTGACTTTGTTTCATTTCCCTCACACATATGCATACATTGTAGCACATGTGGAGGCATATCCATCTTTGAACGACTTGTGAATCATTCTGACTATTCAGAACATGATATGTCATATCCAGAAACGTGTACCAAAATTTCAGTTGGTGTCCTCATGTTATCTTACTAAAGACAACAGGAGGAGGTCCCCTGTACATGCATGTATATCAAGACAATTTCAATAATATGACTTTGTATCCTGCATACAAATTGCATTTGACTCAGTGGAAAACTATAATGTGATAGGATGGAAAACTACAATTTTGGAAATACTTGTTCCGAACAGACTTTTATTCTCCAAGATACTCCTCATGCAGGGTCTACCAGTCCTGAAAGGTTGAGAAGTTCTTGAACATGATACCTAATAATTTAATTCAGATAAGATAAATAAGATATAAAGTGTGGTTTTTTATAAATATATTTTTATTTGAGGGAAAAACAAATTATCATGCATTATGAACCTTTTTTTAATTTTTTTATCTGAATTTCCAAATATTTCAAATTGTGATCTATACTTTATAAAAAAATTTAGATTGTCATTTGTACTTTCTAAAAAATTTCAAATAGTCATTTTATTCATTTAGGTGTTAATGCATGACTCATTTTTTGTAGAAAATTATTAATTTTTCGTCGGAAATGAGAGACGTGTTAACACCTAAATGGCCGAGATAACAATTTGAAAAATTTTACTAAATATAGATGACCACCTTAAATATTTGAAAGTTCGGATAAAAAGTTTTAAAAAAAAATATTATAGTACGGGAGTAGTTGTTTTTTCCTCTATTTCTTTAAACCATCATGAAATACAAATATATTTTCTTCAAAACCATTTCACTCTCTGCGATCTTAATTATTACTGATATCAATCCATTATAAATAAAGTTCTAATCAGTTCTAGTTTGGCAACAACTTCGCTTATGTTAATTCTGTTTGATGGCGAAAAAGCTAGACATTCAATTGTCGCGCGCACACAGACGACAAACGTTGCTCTTTAGTTGAGATATTGTTTTCCTCTCTTAAAAAGTAATAACAAGCTCACATAGTTGTTGAGGCTCATGTCCTCTCCAAACATTTCATCCGCCGGATATACAATAGGTTACTATAGCTAGATTTCAAGTCGCAATGGGCAATAGGAAACTTGTAGTTCGTATGAAAATATTCCAAGGTCTACGCGACATCTATCATAACGTCTGATCTTTGTAACAAATCCTGGAAAAATTATGTGAATATAACCACTTTTCTAGGCTCCCATCCCATTAGGCATGCACTGCAAAATCAAAGCCTTGAAATCTGGATTACAAGTATCTTGATCAAATTCAAATGCCTTATTGCTCCTAGTAATCGTGTTTCTCTCTCAAGTTTTGGCTCACGTTTTTTGGCTGTAGATTGAAATCTTCTATTGCTAACATTAGCCTGTCAGACATTGTCCTAGCTCTCACCTCCAAGAATGTTGCTCTCGTTGAATACGTTTGTCGCTTGTTGGAGTTCAATGTAACAACCAAAATGGCTACCGCTACACAAATAGGTGGTATATAATGTACTTCACAATATTCTTTGAAGGTGTTGTCTTACTAATGTTTTCTCCATAAGGCGGAACCTTAAGACGGGTAGATCCACAAAAGCTGTAGTGGTTTAGAAATTATTAAACAATAAATTTTAAAAAATACCCTAGGTAGGAACCGGCCGCTCTTCAATTTTGTTGTAAAAAATATTGAATATTCGAGGTTAGTAGAACTGGAGACATCCCTGTGAACCGATTCCAAGATAAGTCTAATTGTCTTAAAAAGATTTCCAATTTTTCGATCCTCGATTGGAACCCGGGCGAAATCTACTTACAAAAAGACATCGAAAGCTTGGACAGAACAAGAAGTGAGCGAGATGATAAGCTTGGAGATGATACGCTTTTGTGGGTGATGTAAAAAGTGGGTATTTTGTGCCTTCCTCCATTGATTGGAGGAAGAATGGTGTTGTTACACCTCTGCGCAATCAAAGATATACTTTGCCCTAGAGAATGGCGATGGCGCTGAGACTCTAAGAGATCCGCCTCCTCCCCTTTAGCTCTGGGCGTTATTACCCAGCTTATTATTATAGGCCTGCCCACTGACCTTGCTCTTTTCTTTTCCTTGGCGCATTGGGGTAAGTAAAAATGTCCCAAACAAGGTGCGTTGTAAGAAGACGAGGGATTTGCCCTTACATGATAATGTTGGATCACCGCCTTCCTCCATTGATTGGTAGAAGAATGATGTTGTTACACCTGTGCACAATCAATTATACACTGTGCGCTAGAGAATGGCGATGGCGCTGAGACTTTAAGAGATTCATGTCCTCCCCTTCAACTCAGGTCGTTATTACCCAGTTTATTATTATAGGCCTGCCCCACTGCCTTGCTTTTTTTCTTTCCTTGGCGCGTTCGGGTAAGCAAAAAAGTCCCAAATGTGGTGCATTGTGGGAAAATGGGGGGCTTTGCCCTCATATGCTAATGTTGGATCACCGCCTTCCTCCATTGATTAGAGGAAGAATGGTGTTGTTACACCTATACGCAATCAACAAATTGATGATAAGTGTGTGGCCTTGCAAATACTTTCATTTATTTATTTGCTTTAGGTCCTTAATCAATTGATTCTCAAACTTGAAGTTCATCCTTGTTACGTTATTATCAAATCCCACATTTGTAATTTATTAGTTTTGTGGTTAAATCATGAGTATGCGATAGGTGAAGTTTGTTAGCATAAGTTAAAGAAATTGTAGGGAAATTCATCGAGATTTTCCTTTTTAAGCATTTAAACTTCTAATTTTGTTTATGATATCTACCTTGTTAAGGTGCGTGCTGGTCGTTTGCCACTGTGGGGTCAGTTGAATCAGTTAATAAAATAGTAAATGGCTTTCTAGTTGAATTATCAAAGCAAAAAATAATCGATTGCGACTATCGTAACTTCGGTCATCCTGGAAGTCTCGCTGAAAAAGCATTTTGGTACATAATTGAGTATGAGGGGCTATGCTTAGACCGTGACTACCCATATCGAGGGAAACTCGGAACGTGCCAAAAGGACAAAGTAAAATTTCCTTTTTATTTTTGTTAATTTGCCTATTTTCTAGGGGCCTTTTTCTTAAAACTCCCCATGAGTTGAAAAAATTTTAGTTTGCTCCCCATGTTCAAAATTATTTTTGTTCACTCCCCGGATGAGAATCATAATTTTAGTTTGCTCCCCATTTTTTGCAGCACATACGACATATTGTGAAAAATATACAATATATTACGATTTAGGTACGCGATACTTGAGTTTTTTTTACTTGAACATGGGGAACAAACTAAAAATAGACTCCACAATTGGGGATTTTTCCATAATATCCCGTATTTTGCTATTTAAATAATTAATTTTTTTTCTTTATTGCAGTTTAATAAACAGGTGGGAAGAATTGAATCATATGGCCTCGCACCACCGGGAGATGAAGAACAACTCAAAAGAGTTGTTGCTTCGCAGCCCATGGTCGGTCGGGTTATACTTTCGCAGCCATTCATCGAATACGAAGGGGTTTGTTTTATCGATATTTTAAAATTCAGTTAAAGTTTAAAATTTTGCAACCCATTCATTGTTATGCAAGGTATATTCAAGTACCGACGCCTCCAGTGCATCCCCATCAAAGTCCATTTCCATGATATGTTGATAGTTGGATATGGATCCGAAAAGAGGAAGGATTTTTTGGGTTATTAAGAACTCGTGGGGGAAAGGCTGGGGAGAAGAGGGGTACATGAGATTGTAGAGGAATATCGGTATTCCTGATGGGCTGCGTGGTATAAATCAGCCATGTTGGTATCCTATCATGGCCAATCCCAAAAAAGAAGAGCAAGAATATCATGGCCAAACCAAAAAGGAAAAGCAAGAATTGGAAGAGGAAGAATTGAGAGAGAAGTGTTTTTTGTCCTTTTTTATGTAGTATTTGTGCTTCTGTTGTGTTTGATGTTGTATTTGTTTTGAAGCAACAGGTAGCTGAAAATGTCTTTTGTGGCATGGTATGTTAGTGATCAACTCTGCCTAGCGATCCCAACTGAATACATTGTTGTCCTTTTATTATATTTCTACTAGATCTTCAATTTCATGAAGAAATTAATTATAATTCGATTGTAAACTTGTTGTTTTTTTAGCATAAGTTGCCTGGTGATTGAGGACATTAAGTTATAGTTCGTATTGTTATGGTGTTCATTATATTTTATAGTTCAAGAGTTTTTAGTTATTGAGCTTCCTATCTATGTATGGATGGCTGTAGGATGACAATGTCATTTTTAAATGCATTTTTATAGGTGGGCCATTACTGTTAATGGAGCTTGCCTTTTTGCTAAGAGTTGTTAGTACACGGGTTGTCTGGATCGCTAATCAGAAGCTGACTGAAACTGATGAAGTGGTATACAGTTTGGAACAAAGGATGAAAGATAGGGGAGTGGACGTATGATGAAGTTCATTCTTGAAATCTAGTTAATTTGAGAAAACATTTTTTAAGTTCATTTGCTGCTATTGTATCAGAGTTGTAATAGTTGATCATTATTCGATGCAAATTTTGTCCTAGAGAATGGCGATGGCACTGAGACTCTAAGAGATCCACCTCCTCCCCTTTAGCTCTGGCCGTTATTACCCAGCTTATTATTATAGGCTTGCCCCCACTGACCTTGCTCTTTTCTTTTCCTTGGCGCATTCGGGTAAGTAAAAAAGTCCCAAACGAGGTCCGTTGTAAAAAGACGAGGGCTTTGCCCTTGCATGATAATGTTGGATCACCGCCTTCCTACATTGATTGGTGGAAGAATGGTGTTGTTACACCTGTGCACAATCAATGATGCACTTTGCGCTAGAGAATGACGATGGCGCTGAGACTCTAAGAGATTCGCGTCCTCCCCTTCAGCTCAGGTCATTATTACCCAGCTTATTATTATAGACCTGCCCTACTGCCCTTGCTTTTTTCCTTTCCTTAGCGCGTTCGGGTAAGCAAAAAAGTCCCAAATGCTGGATCACCGCCTTCCTCCATTGATTGGAGGAAGAATGGTGTTCTTACACCTATGCGCAATCAACGCATTGATGATAAGTGTGTGGCCTTGCAAATACTTTCATTTATTTATTTGATTTAGGTCCTTAATCAATTGATTCTCAGACTTGAAGTTTATGCCTTGTTACGTTGTTCTCAAATCCCATATTTGCAATTTATTATTTTTATGGTTAAATCATGAGTATGCGGTAGGTGAAATTTGTTGGCATAAGTTAAAGAAATTGTAGTGAAATTCGTTGAGATTTTCCTTTTTAAGCATTTAAACTTCTAACTTTGCTTATAATATCTACCTTGTTAAGGTACGTGCTGGTCGTTTGCCACTGTGAGGTCAATTGAATCAGTTAATAAAATAGTAAATGACTTTCTAGTTGAATTATCAAAGCAAAAAATGATCGATAGCAACTGTCGTAATTGCGGTCATCATGGAAGTCTCGCCGAAAAAGCATTTTGGTACATAATTGAGCATGAGGAGCTATGCTTAGACCGTGACTACCCATACCGAGGGAAAGTAGGAATGTGCCAAAAGAACAAAGTAAAATTTCCTTTTTATTTTTGTTAATTTGCCTATTTTCTAGGGGCCTTTTTTTAAAACTCCCCATGAGTTGAAAAAATTTTAGTTTGCTCCCTATTTAAAAAATTATTTTTGTTCACTCCCGGATGAGAATCATAATTTTAGTTTGCTCCCCATTTTTTGCCGCACATACGACATATTATGAAAAATATACAACATATTACGATTTAGGTACGCGATTCTTGAGTTTTTTTACTTGAACATGGGGAACAAACTAAAAATAAACTCCACAATTGGGGATTTTTCCATAATTTCCCGTATTTTGCTATTTAAATAATTAATTTTTTTTTCTTTTTTGCAGTTTAATAAACGGGTGGGAAGAATTGAATCATATGGCCTCGCACCACCGGGAGATGAAGAACAACTCAAAAGAGTTGTTGCTTCGCAGCCCATGGTCGGTCGGGTTATACTTTCGCAGCCTTTCATCGAATACGAAGGGGTTTGTTTTATCGATATTTTAAAATTCATTTAAAGTTTAAAATTTTGTAACCCATTCATTGTTATGCAGGGTATATCTAAGTACCGACGCCTCCAGTGCATCCCCATCAAAGTCCATTTCCATGATATGTTGATAGTTGGATATGGATCCGAAAAGAGGAAGGATTTTTTGGGTTATTAAGAACTCGTGGAGGAAAGGCTGGGGAGAAGAGGGGTACATGAGATTGTAGAGGAATATCGGTATTCCTGATGGGCTGCGTGGTATAAATCAGCCATGTTGGTATCCTATCATCGCCAATCCCAAAAAAGAAGAGCAAGAATATCATGGCCAAACCAAAAAGGAAAATCAAGAATTGGAAGAGGAAGAATTGAGAGAGAAGTGTTTTTTGTACTTTTTTATGTAGTATTTGTGCTTCTGTTGTGTTTGATGTTGTATTTGTTTTGAAGCAACAGGTAGTTGAAAATGTCTTTTGTGGCATGGTATGTTAGTAATCAACTCTGCCTAGCGATCCCAACTGAATACATTGTTGTCCTTTTATTATATTTCTACTAGATCTTCAATTTCATGAAGAAATTAATTATAATTCGATTGTAAACTTGTTGTTTTTTTAGCATAAGTTGCCTGGTGATTGAGGACATTAAGTTATAGTTCGTATTGTTATGGTGTTCATTATATTTTATAGTTCAAGAGTTTTTAGTTATTGAGCTTCCTATCTATGTATCGATGGCTGTAGGATGACAATGTCATTTTTAAATGCATTTTTATAGGTGGGCCATTACTGTTAATGGAGCTTGCCTTTTTGCTAAGAGTTGTTAGTACACGGGTTGTCTGGATCTCTAATCAGAAGCTGACTGAAACTGATGAAGTGGTATACAGTTTGGAACAAAGGATGAAAGATAGGGGAGTGGACGTATGATGAAGTTCATTCTTGAAATCTAGTTAATTTGAGAAAACATTTTTTAAGTTTATTTGCTGCTATTGTATCAGAGTTGTAATAGTTGATCATTATTCGATGCAAATTTTGTCCTAGAGAATGGCGATGGCGCTGAGACTCTAAGAGATCCACCTCCTCCCCTTTAGCTCTGGCCGTTATTACCCAACTTATTATTATAGGCTTGCCCCCACTGACCTTGCTCTTTTCTTTTCCTTGGCGCATTCGGGTAAGTAAAAAAGTCCCAAACGAGGTCCGTTGTAAAAAGACGAGGGCTTTGCCCTTGCATGATAATGTTGGATCACCGCCTTCCTACATTGATTGGTGGAAGAATGGTGTTGTTACACCTGTGCACAATCAATGTTGCACTTTGCGCTAGAGAATGACGATGGCGCTGAGACTCTAAGAGATTCGCGTCCTCCCCTTCAGCTCAGGTCATTATTACCCAGCTTATTATTATAGGCCTGCCCTACTGCCCTTGCTTTTTTCCTTTCCTTAGCGCGTTCGGGTAAGCAAAAAAGTCCCAAATGCTGGATCACCGCCTTCCTCCATTGATTGGAGGAAGAATGGTGTTCTTACACCTATGCGCAATCAACGCATTGATGATAAGTGTGTGGCCTTGCAAATACTTTCATTTATTTATTTGATTTAGGTCCTTAATCAATTGATTCTCAGACTTGAAGTTTATGCCTTGTTACGTTGTTCTCAAATCCCATATTTGCAATTTATTATTTTTATGGTTAAATCATGAGTATGCGGTAGGTGAAATTTGTTGGCATAAGTTAAGGAAATTGTAGTGAAATTCGTTGAGATTTTCCTTTTTAAGCATTTAAACTTCTAACTTTGCTTATAATATCTACCTTGTTAAGGTACGTGCTGGTCGTTTGCCGCTGTGGGGTCAATTGACTCAGTTAATAAAATAGTAAATGGCTTTCTAGATGAATTATCAAAGCAAAAAATGATCGATGGCAACTGTCGTAACTGCGGTCATCATGGAAGTCTCGCCGGAAAAGCATTTTGGTACATAATTGAGTATGAGGGGCTATGCTTAGACCGTGACTACCCATATCGAGGGAAACTCGGAACGTGCCAAAAGGACAAAGTAAATTTTCCTTTTTATTTTTGTTAATTTGCCTATTTTCTAGGGGCCTTTTTCTTAAAACTCCCCATGCGTTGAAAAAATTTTAGTTTGCTCCCCATGTTCAAAATTATTTTTGTTCACTCCCGAGATGAGAATCATAATTTTAGTTTGCTCCCCATTTTTTGCAGCACATATGACATATTGTGAAAAATATACAATATATTACGATTTAGGTACGCGATTCTTGAGTTTTTTTACTTGAACATGGAGAGCAAACTAAAAATAGACTCCATAATTGGGGATTTTTCCATAATTTCCCGTATTTTGCTATTTCAATAATTAATTTTTTTTTTCTTTTTTGCAGTTTAATAAACGGGTGGGAAGAATTGAAACATATGGCCTCGCACCACCGGGAGATGAAGAACAACTCAAAAGAGTTGTTGCTTCGCAGCCCTTGGTCGGTCGGGTCATACTTTCGCAGACTTTCATCGAATACGAAGGGGTTTGTTTTATCGATATTTTAAAATTCAATTAAAGCTTAAAATTTTGTAACCCATCAATTGTTATGCAGGGTATATTTAAGTACCGACGCCTCCAGTGCATCCCCATCAAAGTCCATTTCCATGATATGTTGATAGTTGGATATGGATCCGAAAAGAGGAAGGATTTTTTGGGTTATTAAGAACTCGTGGGGGAAAGGCTGGGGAGAAGAGGGGTACATGAGATTGTAGAGGAATATCGGTATTCCTGATGGGCTGTGTGGTATAAATCAACCATGTTGGTATCCTATCATGGCCAATCCCAAAAAAGAAGAGCAAGAATATCATGGCCAAACCAAAAAGGAAAAGCAAGAATTGGAAGAGGAAGACTTGAGAGAGAAGTGTTTTTTGTCCATTTTTATGTTGTATTTGTACTTCTGTTGTGTTTGATGTTGTATTTGTTTTGAAGCAACAAGCAGTTGGGTCAGTTGAAAAAGCATTTTGGTCGTTTGCACTGTGGGGAGAGTTGAATCAGTTAATAAAATAGTAAATGGCTTTCTAGTTGAATTATCAAAGCAAAAAATGGTCGATTGCGACTGTCGTAACTGCAGTCATCATGGAGGTCTCGCTGAAAAAGCATTTTGGTACATAATTGAGCATGACGGGCTATGCTTAGACCGTGACTACCCATACCGAGAGAAAGTCGTAATGTGCCAAAAGGACAAAGTAAAATTTCCTTTTTATTTTTGTTAATTTGCTTATTTTCTAGGGGCCTTTTTTTAAAACTCCACATGAGTTGAAAAAATTTTAGTTTGCTCCCCATTTTAAAAATTATTTTTGTTCACTCCCCGGATGAGAATCATAATTTTAGTTTGCTCCCCATTTTTTGTCGCACATACGACATATTACGAAAAATATACAACATATTACGATTTAGGTACGCGATTCTTGAGTTTGTTTACTTGAACATGGGGAACAAACTAAAAATAGACTCCACAATTGGGGATTTTTCCACAATTTCCCGTATTTTGCTATTTAAATAATTAATTTTTTTTCTTTTTTGCAGTTTAATAAACGGGTGGGAAGAATTGAATCATATGGCCTCGCACCACCCGGAGATGAAGAACAACTCAAAAGAGTTGTTGCTTCGCAGCCCTTGGTCGGTCGGGTTATACTTCCACAGACTTTCATCGAATACGAAGGGGTTTGTTTTATCGATATTTTAAAATTCAGTTAAAGTTTAAAGTTTTGTAACCCATTCATTGTTATGCAGGGTATATTTAAGTACCGACGCCTCCAGTGCATCCCCATCAAAGTCCATTTCCATGATATGTTGATAGTTGGATATGGATCCGAAAAGAGGAAGGATTTTTTAGGTTATTAAGAACTCGTGGGGGAAAGGCTGGGGAGAAGAGGGGTACATGAGATTGTAGAGGAATATAGGTATTCCTGATGGGCTGTGTGGTATAAATCAGCCATGTTGGTATCCTATCATGGCCAATCCCAAAAAAGAAGAGCAAGAATATCATGGCCAAACCAAAAAGGAAAAGTAAGAATTGGAAGAGGAAGAATTGAGAGAGAAGTGTTTTTTGTCCTTTTTTATGTAGTATTTGTGCTTCTGTTGTGTTTGATGTTGTATTTGTTTTGAAGCAACAGGTAGTTGAAAATGTCTTTTGTGGCATGGTATGTTAGTGATCAACTCTGCCTAGCGATCCCAACTGAATACATTGTTATCCTTTTATTATATTTCTACTAGATCTTCAATTTCATGAAGAAATTAATTATAATTCGATTGTAAACTTGTTGTTTTTTTAGCATAAGTTGCCTGGTGATTGAGGACATTAAGTTATAGTTCGTATTGTTATGGTGTTCATTATATTTTATAGTTCAAGAGTTTTTAGTTATTGAGCTTCCTATCTATGTATGGATGGTTGTAGGATGACAATGTCATTTTTAAATGCATTTTTATAGGTGGGCCTTTACTGTTAATGGAGCTTGCCTTTTTGTTAAGAATTGTTAGTACACGGGTTGTCTGGATCACTAATCAGAAGCTGACTGAAACTGATGAAGTGATATACAGTTTGGAATAAAGGATGAAAGATAGTAGAGTGGAGGTATGATGCAGTTCATTCTTGAAATCTAGTTAATTTCAAAAAACATTTTTTAAGTTCATTTGCTGCTATTGTATCAGAGTTGTAATAGTTGATCATTATTCGATGCAAATTTTATCCACAAGAGATCAAGAAGTTGTTAATACAGCTCTTAAATCTGACCTAGTCATTTTAAATACTATTGTGGCTGGAAAGTAGTTGGATGATGTGCCCAAAGAAAATGTGCCTCGAGTTCTCCCCAAGGTTTTGTGGTGGATTTATGAAATGAGAGGGCATTACTTTGAACTGGAGTATGTTAAGCACCTCCCTTTTATTGCAGGTTCCATGATTGATTCACACACTACTGCTGAATACTGGAAAAACCAAACGCATGAGTATTTAGGGTATTCCACTTTACATCTTCTATATGATACTCGTACTTCGATTTGTTTCTAGAACGTTTTGAGCATAATTCTAGCAAGAGCAAATAAAATTGTGCATATTTGTATAGTACGGTTGGTATTCGAGTATTCAAAACTTAATAAGAATATTTGGTAGAAACAATTTCTTATTTCTTGATCTTTACTGTACTTGTTGCTATTTAATAGAGAATCGATGGACAAGCTACTTAATAGTTACTACAGGCATAAAACTTCAGCATGCGTTTTTACCGCTGTTATCCTGTGACTTTGTTTCATTTCCCTCACACATATGCATACATTTTAGCACATGTTGAGGCATATCCGTCTTTGAACGATTTGTGAACCATTCTGACTATTCAGAACATGATATGTCATATCCAGAAACGTGCACTAAAATTTCAGTTGGTGTCCTCAACAACAGGAGGAGGTCCCCTGTACATGCATGTATATCAAGACAATGTTCAATAATGTGACTCTGTATCCTGCATACAAATTGCACTTGACTCAGTGGAAAACTATAATGTGATAGGATGGAAAACTATAATTTTGGAAATACTTGTTCCGAATAGACTTTTATTCTCCAAGATACTCCTCATGCAGGGTCTAGAGTCCTGAAAATTAGAGAAGTTCTTGAACATGATACCTAATAATTTGATTCAGATAAGATAAATAAGATATAAAGGGTGGTCTTTTACAAATATATATTTCTTTGAGGAAAAAACAATTTACCATGCATTATGAACCTTTTTTTAATTTTTTATTTGAATTTTCATATATTTAAAATTATGATCTATACTTTATAAAAAAATTTAGATTGTCATTTGTACTTTCTAAAAAATTTCAAATTATCGTTTCATTCATTTAGGTGTTAATGCGTGGCTCATTTTTTGTCGAAAATTATTAATTTTTCGTTGGAAATGAGAGATGTGTTAACACCTAAATGGCCGAGATGATAATTTGAAAATTTTTACTAAATATAGATGACAACCTCAAATATTTGAAAGTTCGGATAAAAAGTTAAAAAAAAAAGTGTTATAGTATAGGAGTAGTTGTTTTTTCCTCTATTTCTTTAAACCATCATAAAATACAAGAGCAAATTACATTTTTGGTCCCATAGGATTGGGCGATTTGCAATTTTGGTCCCATTGTTTTAAAAAGTGACAATTTTGGTCCCGTAGGTTTCAATTTGTGACAATTTTGGTCCCAACCGTCAATTTTTGGATGGAAACCGTTAAACGCATGCGCAAGGGAAAAGTCAAATACAATATTTGACAAAAATAAACCATAAAGGTAGCTGTAGCCCAACGGTCGCGAGCCAGCTCCTTCTAGGCGAGGTCCCGCGTTCAAAACCCAACCACCACATTTTTTGTTCAAATAATTATTTTGTTAAAATATTAATAAATTTTAATACTAATATAATATAAATATATTACTATGTTTAAATATATTATATAAATATATTATTATGCTTAAATATATTATAAATATATTATATAAATATAAATTTATTTTAATAATAATATATTATATAAATACATAATATATATTTTATACATTTATATATTATATATATATATATTTATATATATATATATTAATGTATATAGTACATATAATATAAAAATATATATTATAACTTAAAAAATATTTTTAAACATAGTAATATATTTATATTATATTAGTATTAAAATTTATTTATATTTTAACATAACAATATATTATATTTTTATTTTAACATAATAATATATTTCTATTATATTTTAACATAATAATATATTTGTATTATATTACTATTAAATATATTATTATGTTTAAATATTTTTTTAAGCTATAATATTATTTAATATATATATATATATATACACGTGTTATACATTTTATACGTATATATATTATAAATTATTAATATTATATATACCATAGCTTAAAATTATATTAATATTAATGTATATTTATATTTTAACATAATAATATATTATATTTATACTTTAACATAATAATATATTTATATTGTATTATTATTTAAATTTATTTATATTTTAACATAATAATTATAGCTTAAAAAAATATTTGAACATAATAATATATTATATTTATATTTTAACATAATAATACGTATATACGTATGTACATAGCTAAAATTATATTAATATTAATGTATATTTATATTTTAACATAATAATATATTTATATTATATTATTATTTAAATTTATTTATATTTTAACATAATAATTATAGCTTAAAAAAATATTTGAACATAATAATATATTATATTTATATTTTAACATAATAATACGTATATACGTATAAAATGTATATACGTATAAAGTGTATATTATGTATTTATATAATATATTATTATGTTAAAATATAAATATACATTAATATTAATATAATTTTAAGCTATGATATATATAAATATTATTAATATAAATATAATTTTAAGCTATGATATATATAATATTAATATATATATAATATATACGTATAAAATGTATATTATGTATTTATAAAAAATAATATTTATATACTATATATATATATATATATATTAAATATTATGTATTTTTATATTATATAAAAATATATTATTATGTTAAAACATATATATTTATTAAATAATATTTAACTTAAAAAATATTTTAACATAATAATATATTTATATTATATTATTATTAAATTTTATTTATATTTTAACATAATAATTATTGAAGAAAAAAATTTGTATTGCCTGGGTTTTGAACCCTGGACCTCGCATAGGAGAAGCTGGCTCGCAACCGTTGGGCTACAGCTACCTTTATGGTTTTTTTTGGTCAAATATTTCTTTTAACTGTTCGCCTGCACATGCTTTTAACGGTTTCCGTCCACAAATTGACGGTTGGGACCAAAATTGTCACAAATTGAAACCTACGGGACCAAAATTGACACTTTTTAAAACAATGGGACCAAAATTGCAAATCGCCCAATCCTATGGGACCAAAAATGTAATTTGCTCAAAATACAAATATGTTTTCTTCAAAACCATTTCACTCTCTGCGAACTTAATTATTACTAATATCAATCCATTATAAATAAAGTTCTAATCGGTTATAGTTTGACAACAACTTCACTTATGTTGATTCTGTTTGATGGTGAAAAAGCTAGACATTCGATTGCCACACGTACACAGACGACAGACGTTGCTCTTTAGTTGAGATGTTGTTTTCCTCTCTTAAAAGGTAATGACAAGCTCACATAGTTGTTGAGGCTCATGTCCTCTCCAAACATTTCATCTGCCGGATATTCAACAGGTTATTAGCTAGATTTCAAGTCGCAATGGGCAATAGGAAACTTGTAGTTCGTATAATGATATTCCAAGGTCAACACGACATCTATCATAACGTCTGATCTTTGTAACAAATCGTGGAAAAGATTATGTGAATATAGCCACTTTTCCAGGCTCCCATCCCATTAGGCATGCACTCCAAAATCAAAGCCTTGAAATCTGGATTACTAGTATCTTGATCAATCCAATGCCTTATTGCTCCTAGTAATCGTGTTTCTCTCTCAAAGTTTTGGCTCACATTTTTTGATTGTAGATCGAAATCTTTTATTGCTAACATTAGCTTGTCAGACATTTTCCTAACGAATACTAAAATGAAGCTCTCACCTCCAAGAATGTTGCTCTCGTTGAATACATCTGTCGCTTGTTGGAGTTCAAAGTAAAAACAAAAATTGGCTACTGCTACACAAATAGGTGGTATATAATGTACTTCACAATATTCTTTGAAGGTGTTGTTTTACTAATGTTTTCTCCATAAGGTGGAACCTTAAGACGGGTCGATCCACAAAAACTGTAGTGGTTTAGAAACGATTGAACAATAAATTTCAAAAAATACCCTTGGTAGGAACCGGCCGCCCTTCGATTTTGTTGTACAAAATATTGAATATTCAAGGTTAGTATAACTAGAGACATTCCTGTGAACTGATTCCAAGATAAGTCTAATTGTCTTAAAAAGATTTTTAATTTTTCGATCCTCAATTGGAACCCGAGTGAAATCTACTTACAAAAGGACATCGAAAGCTTGGACAGAACAAGAAGTGAGCGAGATGATAAGCTTTTGTGGCGCATGTAAAAAGTGGGTCTTTTGTGCTTTTCGGCACCGTTTTCGACAAGGACATACGCTTTTGAAAGGGAAGACCGTCCTGCACTTTCCTGGTAAGCGATAGGGATTGCTCAGGTTCAGGATCTCGTGATCGAGAGGTAGAGGTACTCTTGGACCTCAGATAACCTTCGCTATCTTTCTTTCTTCCCGGCCGGAGATGTCAAGTCATTGGTCAGTAGGCGGAAGAGAGTCATCTCTCATATCATTAAGCTTGTACAAAGTAACTTTCAGAACCAACTTCTTTTAGGGCTAATTATTAAATTGTCATTTAACTTTTTTTGTCCCCTTATTTCTTTTCTCTTTCTTCATTATGAATTCCTCATTAGCATTATAAGAATTACATTTATGAATAGTATCAAGTCAATTCAAAATTTTGATTTTGTTATTATACTTTGGGGTAATTTTAAAAAACTTCCCATTAGTTTGAAGATTTTTTACTTAACTCATCGAAAAATTATACAACATAATAGCATATAAATACTATATTAGAACATTTTAGTACTATATTTTGTGAAATTTATATAATATAATATATTTTGTGAGTCTCGAAAAATTATACAACATAATAGGATATAAATACGATATTATATCATATTTGTACTATACGTGGGGAGTTAAGT
Source organism: Lantana camara (assembly GCA_037501455.1). Lineage (NCBI taxonomy): Eukaryota > Viridiplantae > Streptophyta > Magnoliopsida > Lamiales > Verbenaceae > Lantana > Lantana camara. The sequence continues at coordinate 3,747,016 of CM074865.1, forward strand.
AAAAATTTGATGGTCAATTTGGGAGTTAAAGTAAAATTTTGATGCATAATAGGTATTTATCCGATATTACCCCTTTTTTTTTTTTTTTTTTTTGAACTAAATTAAAATATCTTATTGAATTGAATAATTATGAGAATTTTAAAGAAACCTTTTGGACTTAAACCTCAGCTCGTAAAACCCGGCTCCAGTACAACTCCGATGACCACCGCCACCTCCTCCGTCTTCCTCCCACCGCCACTGCAGTTCCGCCGCAGCCAACCGTAAATGTACGACACTCATATGCAACAAGGCGACCTCCTTCCCGCTCATACTCTCCTCTACCTCTTCGCAGCGCCGCCGCCGTTTGGCTGGCTCTCCCATCTCTTCGTCTCTAACGGTACGAATTTCGAAAATTTGTCACTTCTTCTCTTCTTGTACCAAAGTTTTAATCTTTTCGTACGAATTTGGAAAATTTGTCACTTCTTCTCTTCGTATTGTACCAAAGTTTTAATCTTTTCGGCCTTTCCATATTTTTCCAAAGTTTTGACCTTTTCGTTGTGGGAATTGTGGGATTGGAGGAATTTTATCACACCCTGCCCATTTCGGATAGTTTTCTTATTCGAAGTGCTGATATTTGCAGGAACAAATTGGAGGTGTTAAGAAAAAATGGAGCGACTTCAGCAGCTTGAATTACTGGGTGGTTAAAGATTATTACAGGCTTGTGAATTCCGTCAATGCCTTCGAACCTCATATTCAAAAGCTCTCTGATGAGCAGGTTATTTCTCCAGTTACATATTATTTTCCTGATAAGTATTATTTGGGATTTATCTTTGAACAATTTCGTCCTTTTGTTCTGGTAGTTGAGAGCAAAAACTGTAGAATTTCGGGAGCGGTTGAATGGGGGTGCGACTCTAGCTGACATTCAAGCTGGTACATAATCAACTTTTGCTTTCTGTTTAGGTTTGGTAAAGATTTCAATGCAATTTGTGGGTTCATATTCCTTTTCTTCTTTTCCTCTTGTTTTGGTCTTTTCTTTTCAAGAGGCGTTTGCTGTAGTTCGTGAAGCTGCAAAAAGGAAGCTCGGAATGCGTCATTTTGATGTTCAGGTATTGTACACAAATGCCCCATGTGTCATAGTTTTTTGTAATCTAAGAGGAATAGGTAAATGTGGAGAGATAATTTCTGTTGTACACAAAATAATTCTTGTTGCAGATTATTGGTGGAGCTGTGCTTCATGATGGGTCGATTGCAGAGATGAAAACTGGAGAAGGGAAAACCTTAGTCTCTACTTTGGCAGCTTATCTCAATGCTCTAAGTGGGGAGGGTGTTCATGGTATGCTGCTCTTATTGATATAATTAGTGCTAAGTCTTATACGAGGCTGATGTTGTGTGGGAAAATGATGGTTTTGGATAATCCCAATGTGATTAGTTTAATGTAGAGCGTCTTACTCTTTGGGTGTGTTTGCAAAAGCTTTGGAGAGGTTAAATTTTTTAAAAATTGGAGCAGACAAGTTGAATGGCTGGAGAAGAAATTATGAAAATACTTATAAATGAAAGGGACAAAAAAGACTTGGAAGCTGAAACAAGCACTCCGTGAGGTTATTTTAGTTTTAAGCTTATTTAGAAGTGAATGCTCTCAATGTGCATGCAGAGTGGGATGAGCTCTAAGCAGCAAAGATCGAACTATAGATGTGACATTACATACACCAAGAATTCGGTAAATTTAAATGTCTTAATAAATTTATAGATGGCATAGTATTGCTTTGTTTGATGTTTCAGTTGATATCTTAGTTTAGTTCCTCTTCAATGCTTTCACAACCTCCAATTAAGTGTTATTTGCTTCTTTGTGGGACCCAGGAACTCGGTTTTGATTATTTAAGAGAGAATCTTGCTGCAAGCAGCCGACAACTTGTGATGAGATGGTAAACCCCTTCTCTCTTTTTACCTGGTCTAATAAAATCCTGTAGTTAAATATTGAAAAATTATTATTTTCATTATGAAAAAAGCCAAAGTCCTTCCATTTTGCTATAGTTGATGAAGTCGATTCTGTCCTAATTGACGAAGGCCGAAACCCTTTGTTGATCAGTGATGAGGTCATATTTAGAAAGTCCCTGAACTTTTTTTTTTTTTCCCTGAAAGAAAAAAAGAAGCAAAAGATAATTCATTCTTTCAGAAGTGTATGCATGCTTCTTCTAAAGACCCCGTTTTTATCTTTTTCTGTTTATTTATTCCAGGCAAACAAAGATGCTGCTTGATATCCAGTTGCTGCTAGAGTAGCTGAACTGCTGATTCGAGGGCTGGTGGGTCCCAGTTTTCACCTTTCTCTTTCATTCACCTAAGAGATTCTCAATTTTTGAATAAAGTTCTACATTCGAATAATTTTCATTTTCTATGGCAGCATTACAATGAGGAGCTTAAGGATCGGTGGAACTTACCGAGGAAGGGATAGTACTGGCTGAGATGGCTTTAGAAACAGATGACTTATGGGACGAGAATGATCCTTGGGTTAGGTTGAACATTGGTCAAATTTCTCACTTGCAAGCTTAAATTTTGGTATTTTAGATTCTTTATACGGTTTCATCCAATGCTGCAGGTTTGTTTTAAATGCATTAAAAGAGAAAGAATTCTACAAGCGTGATGTCCAATATATGGTCCGAAATGGAAAGGCTCTTATAATCAACGAGGTACTTTCTGTTCTTTTCTCTTATATATATATATGTAGACTTAATTACATCTGCACCCCTAATTTTCAAAAAGCGACAATGTACTCAGACCGAAGTGACAATGTACTCCTTAAAAATGTTTCGAATAATGAACTCCATCCTATAATTGGGTTGTGGTGACTGAATTTTTCCAAAATCCAATCTACCAGGGGTGGTTTGTGTAATTTTTTAGAAATTTAGGGAGTGGTTTGTGGTTTTTTTAATCTTGCTGGTACCAAATGTAATATTGCAATATCCGAGGGGGTATAAATTTAATCGACCATGTATATTTATGATTCAAAAGATAATAAGTTTATTTTTTTCAGTTAACTGGTACGGTCCAAGAAAAAACTCGATGGTCTGAGGGTATCCATCAGGCAGTCGAGGCCAAAGAAGGGCTGAAGATTGAGGTATATCATATTTAACTAAAGCTGTTTTAGACTTTCTTCTTAAATTTTAACTTTCTGAAATCTGTTAGGCTGCTTCGGTTGTTGTGGCCCAAATTACTTACCAATCACTATTTAAACTGTATCCCAAGCTCTCGGGGATGACTGGGACAGCAAAAACCGAGGTATGAGCATCTTAATATATTTACCTTTAATTTTCAATAATGCTTGAAAAATGTTTAAAGTGTTAAATCTGTTGATATGGTAAAGATCTCTCTTTGTTATTGTAGGAGAAGGAATTCTTGAAAATGTTTCAAAATGCCAGTCATTGAATTGCCCACAAATATGCCAAATATTCGTAATGATTTACCCATTCAGGCATTTGCGGTAAGACAATAAAATCTGGCAATCTTTTTTCTCATTTTTTCAGAGAATTATTTTACTTGTTCATGTTTTGAATGTGTATAGGCTCTGTAGACTGCTCGAGGGTAATGGAGATATGTATGTGCAGAAATTGAGTATATGTTCAAGCTCGGACGCCCTGTTTTGGTTGGGACAACTAGGTCTCTCTCTCCCTCTCTCTCTCTCTCTCCAAAAAGATGGTTTATAGTTTGTGTTGAAGATTTGATTTTTACGCAATATGCTGTCAAGTATTTCTTCTAAGCTTTATCCTATGTTGCAGCGTAGAAAATTCTGAACATTTATAGTTTGTGTTGAAGTTTTGATTTTTATGCAATATGCTTGTTGATATTTCTTCTAAGCTTTATCCTAAGCGATAGAAAATTCTGAACATTTATCTGATTTGCTGAGGAAAAGGAAAGTACCCCACAACGTCCTTAATGCACGGCCCAAGGTTTATATGCTCATACATATTCATTTATATTATATACATATTTGTTGTATGGAATTGCAACAATTTATCATTTCCAGTATGCTGCGAGAGAAGCTGAGGTTGTAGCCCAGGCAGGTCGAAAACATACAATTACTTTGTCAACGAGTATGGCCGGCAGGGGCACTGACATAATTCTGGGAGGAACCCCAAAGGTATATCTTACTTTTACGTGTTGTTATAAATTGTTAAAAATAAAAAATTATGATGGTTTTCAAAGAACAGTCAAAACCGCATTGTATTTCTTCAGATGCTCGCTAAAGGAATCCTGGAAGCCGCACTGCTTTCATCTCTCAAACCAGATGTTCCTGATGTTGAAATTGATTCTGCAATGTCTTCAGATAAGGTAATCATTCTGTTTATATTACGAGAACAAATCGAATAATAATTAAATCTCATCCCTTAATCGAGAACAAAGATGGGACCTTCGTCGTTAGGCTTGTTAGCTAAAACAGCTGTTATGTGTTAGTATCTTCTTTCTGCCATAAATTTCCAAGTTTTCCTTTCTCTTTTATTCAATCAATATCTTTAACGAAGAAATTCCTTTATTGATAATACGGCTAAATACGTGTCCAAAAGTGAGAGCAAGAAGTGGACTTATGATGAAGCAAGAAATTTAATTTCAGAGTCTATTGAAATGAGTCAGTCAATGGACTTGGCAGATTTGCAGAAGCTCGTTGATGAGGAGACATAAACGTACCCTCTTGGCCCGTCTATTGCTCTTGCTTATCTATCGGTTCTGAAGGATTGTGAATCCCACTGTTATCAAGAAGGATTAGAGGTGAAAAGGCTTGGAGGTCTTCATGTGATTGGAACTTCTTTGCATGAATCGAGGAGGATCGATAATCAGGTGAGTTTTCCTAATTTTGTAGAGTTTGATTGTAATGCTTTTTCCTAAAAAGTCTTCAAAAAGAGGCATAATTACACCGCCATACCTTAGTTTTGGCCTAATTACACAAACTTTCCTGAGCTTTCAGAAATTACAAAAACTTCCCCCTGGCATAACCTGATGTTTGGCCTAATGCATGCTACTATCGTCATAAATCTAAATTCAAATATTGATCAGTAAGTGTCGAGGGCAAAATATTTTGACTGGGGAAGGTTTTGTAATTTCATAAACCTCAGGAAAAATCCATATTTGTTTTGTCAATATTTTTAATTGTTTTGCAATAATTTTTTTGTGAATTTCCTAATATAATTTTCTTGTATAGCTCTGTGGCAGAGCAGGGAGACAAGGGGATCCTGGATCAACACGATTTATAGTGAGGAGATAATAAAATTAGAAAGGTCCTAATGGCGTTAATCTTAACAGCTTGGAAGATGAGATGTTTCAGAAGTTCAATTTCGACACTCAGTGGGCAGTACAACTTATATCCAGAATCTCACATGATGAGGATTTTCCAATGGAGGGTCGTGCGATTGTGAAACAGCTTCTCTCCCTGCAAATTAATGCTGAAAAATGCTTCTTTGGCATACGAAAGAATCTTGTTGAGTTCGATGAAGTTTTAGAGGTATTTTCTTTTGCTTAATTTTTTGCATTTATGTAGGTTTATGGAATAAATTTCTTTAAATTGGTTCTCAAATACAACAGTGTGATGTTGTTTTTCGATAGAGTATCTTTTCAAAGAAAAAAAATATCTAAATATTCAACATTAATGCTATAGTGTTTGGGTAAAAACCTCCTTCAAACTATGTTTTTTGAACTAAAAAAACCGTAAATTTTTGAATCGATCTTTCTTTCAAGAAAACAAAATCATTGAATTTACTTTTTTGTTGTGCAAATTTACCCTTGATTTTCTTACATTAATATTTTTTATATTTAATAAATTAATTCATTTATTCACCTATGCAGGTGCAAAGAAAGCATGTTTATGACCTTCGGCAATTAATATTGACAGGCGATTTCGACAGTTGCTCCCTGCAAATTTTCCAGTGAGCTCCTTTTTCACATTTACTTCTTATTTCATGGAATCACGACTTGCAAAAATACCTTTTTTCCCCCTTAAATTCTCTGAACATATTAATTAATTGAGTCTAGGTACATGCAAGCAGTAGCAGATGAAATTATTCTCAATAATGTCGATCCAACAAAGGTATTCAACTAACTTAAAATTATACTCCCGTGTCATGAATAAACAGCTTTTACTTCTTTTGAATCATTTTCAAACAATTTTGTGAACTTTTTATAGCATCCAAGCAGCTGGAGTTTGGGAAATCTTTTGAAGGAATTTTATGGGGTTTCTGCAGATGTTTTGAACGGTATGTCTTAATTTTTATGTTTGATTTGCAATATATAGACCGCCGCGCCTATAACCTCTTACAATTAAACAAATATTCTTTTCTTAGTTGCAAAAATTACAAAGACCTCTCTTATAACTTGTTTCCACCTTACATTTTCCCTTTCTATGTATGATTTTGCAAATTGTTCTAAATTGCATCAGAATATCTCTAGATTCTTTTGCAGGAATTACTGAGGAAGATTTGCTGCAATCACTCATGATATTGCTTCCTGCTTACATGATTTCTGTTAGAACGGGGAAATTCAGATCAACTGTTAATCTTCTTTGCAAGTACTCTGGAGATATTTTGATTGGTTCCTATCTTGATGTTATTCAAGAATCAGGCTACGACAGCAAAAGTTCAACGGGGTTTTCCTTGACAGATACTTGTAAACACCGTACCGTTCCAGCACCTCCGTAATTGTGTAGTAAGATCTGCGAAGATCTCAAAGCTTGTAATTATGAATATAGAACAAATAAATTATAATTAAAAGAAAAAAAAAGCGAAACAACAAAGGCAAATAACATAAATAAAACTAATTTTTTTACGAGAAGAATATTAATATATGTGATAACCAATGCGAGGCACGTGCTAAAGATATAAGAGCCCTTGAAAATATCAACAATTACATTTATGAATTGATTTTGTTTAATTTACCTTTGTTACATAAATTAAAATATCTTATTGAATTGGATAATTATGAGAAAATGTAGAAAGAACATTTTTTTTTATCTAAATAAATCACTAAATGAGAGAGAGACGCTTCTTGTTTATAAAGACGCCTTTTGAACTTAAACCTCAGCTCCTCCGCCAAAATACAACTCCGATGACCACCGCTGCCTCTTACTCCTCCTTTTTCCTACCGCCGCTGCAATTCCGCAGCAACCACCGTAAATGTACGACGCTCCTATGCAACAAAGGGACCTCCTTCCCGCTCCTAATCTCTCCTCTCTCTTCTCAGTGCTGCCGCCGTTTGGCTAGCTTTCCCATCTCTTCGTCTCTAACGGTACGAATTTCGAAAAATTGTTACTTCTCCTCTTCGTATTTAGCCAAAGTTTTAATCTTTCCGCTTTGGGAATGGTGGGACTGGAAAAATACTATCACACCCTGCCCATTTCGGTAGTTTTCTTATTCGAAGTGATGATATTTGTAGGAACAAATTGGAGGTATTAAGAAAAAATTGAGCGACTTTGCAGCTTGAACTACTGAGTGGTTAAAGATTATTACAGGCTTGTGATTTCCGTCAATGCCTTCGAGCCTCACATTCAAAAGCTTTGTGATGAGCTGGTTATTTCTCCAGTTTCCTATCATTTTTTAGTTATTGTTTGGGATTTGTTTTTAAACAATTTCGTCCATTTGTTCTTGTAGTTGAGAGCAAAAACTGTAGAATTTCGAGAGCCATTGAGTTGGGGTGCGACTCTGGCTAAAATTCAAGCGGGTACATAATCAACTTCTGCTTTCTGATTAGTTTTGGTAAAAGATTTCAATTTAATTTGTTGCCTCATATTCTTTTCCTTGATGAATTTTCTTTTTCTTCCTTTCCTCTTGTTTTTCGTCTTTTCTTGGTAAGAGGCATTTACTGTAGTTCTTGAAGCTGCAAAGAGAAGACTCAGAACGAGAGGGTTTTTAATGTAATTTGGACCTTATAAAGATATGAATCAAGTCCAAGACAAATTATCATATGCCTTGGTAATTATCATATGCACACTAACATTTAATTACATGATTTTATTTAATTTTTTTAAAAATTATGAATAATAAATCTATCAAGTATTCAATATCGAATTTCAATAATGTAATTTAATTACATGATTTTCTATTTTGCACATTGAGTCCTTGATTGCTAGTTTCAATTATTGGACTGGGTAAAACGTAAAGAGTTCATTTTAACTAGCTTTAACCAACCTACAACATATATTGACACCGACTCTTCTCTGAGTTCCAAAGCATATATTTAGATCGATAAGTTTGAGATTGAGTAATGAATTTGAGTTCGGAATGATTTCAGCTCCTCAAATTATGAAACCATAAGTTTATACTCGTTTTGGAAAAACAAAGGTAAAGTGCCCGATGAAATATGTGTTTCTTTACAAATTATATTACGTCTCAGAATTAATATTTCTAACTAATTATCTCAAATATTCTATAAAATTCAATAACTTATTACATTAAACTCAAATTCTCAAATCTTCAATAAAATTCATTTACTTAGTACAACAAGGAGTAACAAGGCAAGAAGTTTTTTTTTTGGGTTCACCCAGTTTTAGCTGGTACTACTCTCTGTGCATTTAAATGTTAGGAATGAATCATGACGCATGAGAGAAACTCTGAATAAATAAAATCATGACAAAAGTACGTGGTTAGGCCTCAGCTCTTATTGTTTGTGTTTCATATGATTTGTGGGGTTTTCATTTCAGTGTGTTACTATGCTGATACTGGACTTTTTTTCATTTTTTAAGCTTATGGCTGACCATTCTGATGAACCAAGTATTGCAGTTTGAATTATGCTTCGATATTTAGAGTTTATGCCTCACTGGTTATCCGTCATATGACTTGTCTAACACCATTTCATGAAATTGCCACACAAATGGTTATACAAAGTCAGAGGTTTGTCCTGAAAATTTCCAAAAAATAAAAACCGGTTGTAATACTAGTATGTAATGTTAGATTTTAACCTGTTTCTTCATACTCTTATGATCAGAGAATCAAGCACTGTAACTGCACATTCTGAAGATAGCAGAGATATTTTGTCTGGCCGCCACAATCCAAATGCACTTAAGGTGTTTCAGTCTCACCATCTTTTAAATACTTTTTGTATTCTTTCTTGTGTGTAATCTTTCAATTTAAAAGACAGTTAATAGGCCATGTTATGTTTCTTTGGTGTTTTTCAATTCAACAGGAGCATCTTCTGAAAATGACCTCACAACATCGAACTGAAGTGGCTTTAAAATGTGGCATTCCCAGCTCTATGGAGGAAGATTGGATATCTATAAACTATTTAGCATCTTTTGGTCTGTCACCTTTTTTCACTCTAGAAGTTAGATAGTAAGTTTAAAGACCCTGTATTGGATTTGGGGAGCTTCTTATCCAATTAAAACTATTGACATGGTCTAGTTTGCGCCTGCATTCGTATTTGATATCCCAGTTAATTTTCTAAATAAACTCATAAGGACATATTCTCGTTTGTGGTATATGGGGTACTACAACAGTTGCCTTTTGGGGATGTGAAGTAGGAAAAATCTGTGTGGCTATTGAAAATTATATATTTTCCTAGTGATTGCAGATAATCAAGACGATACATTATGCACTTATGATGAATAAGTACTTGTAATACATTTTTTTATATTGGTAATACTGCATTTTTGGATGAGTGCTGTTGGATAACTCTTGAGTGATTAATCTGCTAAAAAAGCAGGTGAATTCTTTCACAACTTAAAGTAATAGGTATTTACAGCATATATTGACACTGAGTCTTCTCTGAGTTCCAAAGTAGCCACTAACGTTGGAAGAGAACAAATAGAAAGTCCAAAACCTGATTTAATTCTGGTGGGCTGCATAGTTAAATAACCAGTAGTATGACTAACCACTCATATGATGATGTTCAATATTTAACCATCTTTTATCCCCCATTTTCTCTGCTAGGCAATTTGGAAATTGGAAATTTATACGGTGTGCCTGGCGGTGGTACTTAATTCTTCAGTTCACAATAAACAAACCATAAGTAAGAATATTTCCCTTCTTTGGATTATTCAATAGTATTGTTTGATGTGATTTTTTCAAATCTTCAGAGGGGAAGGACCTTGATAGCCAGAAAAGAAGCCAAAATAACAATGAGGTTAATGGTGAGTCTGGACAGCAAACAATGGGTAAAGACTTAACCGAATATCTCAAGCAAAAGTTGAAAGCAAGAGGTATCCTGGAAGGGAGTCAAAGGGAAGAGAAGTCTTCGGTGCCAGAAAATGTGAGCTGGTTGTTTCGTTGTTTTTGTTTAATCCTTCTCGCAATCAGTTGTTTTGTATATGAATCTTGATTTGCAAATTAAATCCTGGTTATTGAAACAAGGGACCCTGAAAATGGTGTTGTATTTTATTATAATGCAAGTTTAGGGATAAATCAGTGGGAAAAACCTACAGATCAAATTTCTATATATTTGCAAAGATCGGAGAGCCTTAGATGCTTATAATTGGAAGTGGTTATGATTTTGTTAATGCCTGTTTTAATTTCTCAGCCGCTGAAAGTTGTTTTCGTGTCAACATATCTCAACAGTCTCTTTTTCCTTCATTCAGTAGTCTCTTTCTCTGTACTGGAGTGAAAATTCAAGCTTGAACATATTTCAGTAGGATTAGTAGATCTATAAGTGCACTAGATCCTGACTATTTAATAAATCACTGCTTATTTTACAGGGTTGTATGCCATAAAGGAGTACAACCAAGAGCAGCCGATACCACTTCCACTGTACGATATTACCATTATTTTGCCTGAAAATTTTCTTTTAGAGGAATTCTAGGACAGTAGTAAATATTATAAATATATGGAGAAGAAGTTGAAAAGGATGAAGGAATGTTTGAAATCTAAAAACACGTGATCTGCTTTCATATTAAGAAAATAAAACATGAAACAATTCGTTTTACTACTACATCTTAAAATAAACTGAAATAAGCTAGAAACTAGAAGAACCCTGGGAGGTGCTTTTGCAGCCTCTAGATTATTTTTTCTATTATTTAAATCTAAAAGAAGTTATTTTCATCTTTAGATTAAGAAAAGTAAATAGGGAATGTTTTATTTTGCTACCGCATGAGGGGTATTTTTCAGCTTCTATCTTCTTTTTTTATTACCTAAATGTACTTTCGTACTTCCGTACTTTTTTAATTGCTCCAAGTTGTTACAACTTCAACTCCTTCAAAGACATGAAGTTTTTGCAGACCCCTCATAATACGAATGTATTTTTTGGGAAGCAGTTTCGGCATATCCTTAAAACCAGTTTCATCCCATCATTCATTTAGCAGCATTCTTGATGTTCTAACAGTGTTTAATGCTTGGAAACTTCAAAATGGCAGGGCCCTCTTTCCAGCAGCGGCCTTATCCATCACCAGGTGCAGTTCTATGTAAAAATGCTGAAGTTGCTTCACAACGGAAAAAGGCGGGTTCGAACTATGCACCCATATCCAAGAGAGGAGATGGAATGGGGATGCTGATTGAGTGATGCAACACATCGGTATATCTACTTCATTTCAGAAAATCTTCAATGGATTATATGATGATCGTAGTAAATCTTGAATCAGAAACATAGCGATGTGAATGATGCGGGCTTATGAAGCGCGGGTATTAGTTCAAGTTGAAGAAGTAGAGTAACTACTGGGGGTGGGGGTGGAATAGGTTTATGCAGAAATAATGTCTTGTGATGGAATGTGAATGCTTCAATTTTGAGGAAATGTGGCTTCCGAGCATAATACTGTTATTGGAGATTGGAGAGAAATGCTTATTGAACTATTTACATTAGTTGTTCAACAGTCGATACATTGTAAGAAATATTAATGTGTATATTTAATTTAGTTCAATCTTTTAACTCCCTTTACATATGCATTATGTTTTTTCCCTTAATTATTCGTTTAGAAAAGTAATACCTATTAAAATAAGCTAAATGTAATCCATATTTTAATTAAATTATAAGATTTATTTGTATTATTTTCTTTCAAATATATTTAATTATATATTAGTATATTACATAAGACGCCCAACATGTTACCAAGGGCAAACCACAACAATGGAAAACGACTCAAAAACAAAAAGGTTAAGTATGACTTAATAGACAACATCAGGCAAAAGCAGTTTTAAAATACACAACACAATAGACAACATCAGGCAAAAGTAGTTTTAAAATACACAACACAAGGAAGCCTTTTAGTCTTTACTAAGCATAAAAAGCCATAACAACATACATATATTTCTGTTCAAGTTTTCCTTTTCTGCAGACTTATTACTTTGCAAGAAACAAAGTTCTAATCTTTTCCAGTTTTGCCACAGCCTCACTTATGCCCATTCTCTTCGAAGGCGAAAAGGCTAAACATTCAATCGCGACATGCAGAACGGACGACAAACATAGCTCTTTAACTGAGAAACTGACTTCCTCTCTTGCCAGCAAATTGCTATCCACAACTCGAGTTACATTGTTTTCTTGCAATGAAAGGCTAACATAGCTCATGAGGCTCATGTCCTCCCCAAACATCTCGTCTGTCGGCTTCTTTCGGGTGAAAGTCTCGAGCAGCATCACACCAAAACTGTATACGTCGCAGCTGGTTGATACAATGCCTTCAGCTCCATACTCTGTGTCCACAAATTAAACAAAGACTAAGCACTGAAAAAACGAAAAACTATGGGGGAGTTTGAAAATGTAACAAATTAGATCATTACCTGGTGCCATGTAACCGATCGTTGCCAAGGTTTGTGTTTGCACTGTCAACTCCCGTTCGCCGAATAGTTTAGCCATACCAAAATCACCAACGTGAGCGGTCATATCTTTATCCAGCAAAATGTTACTAGGTTTCAAGTCACAATGAACTATAGGAAACGCGTATTCTGTATGAAGATATTCCAAGGCCAACGCGACATCTATCATTGCGTTTAATCGCTGCAACAAATCTAAGAAAAGATTATGCGAATATAGCCACTTCTCCAAGCTCCCATTAGGCATGTACTGCAAAACCAAAGCCTTGAAATCTAGATTACTACAACATCCAATTATCTTGATCAAGTTCCTATGCCTCATTGCTCCTAGTACTCGTGTTTCTCTCTCAAAGCTTTGGCTCACATTTTCTGATTGTAGATTGAAAACTTTTACTGCAACCGTTCGCCCGTCAGACAATGTTCCAACGAATACTGAACCGAAGCTCCCACTTCCAAGAATATTGTGTTGATAAATATGTAAAAGATTAGGATCCCTAAATTACAGGAGTTAGTTTTGCTAATCTAGTCCATCTGTATAGGGTTTCTTCTATATATATTAATCTCCTCTGTAACGCAGATATACAATTCAATCAATAATCAAAATCATGAATTCTTCTACTTATTTCATATACTCAATCTATCATGGTATCAAAGCCACACGATCTTGAGGATCGCTGTTAGGCATCATCATCTACCGTAGAAACTAACCGGACATCATGAGCGACGAGGAAGTCTCGTCACCGGCACTGTCCGAGGCCGCAACTGTTCTATCCCAACAGATTGCAAAAATCCTGCAACAAAAAACACAAACCCAATCAAATTCTGATAGCCAATTGACTATCGATCTAAAGTTGAACAACAACAACTATGTTCTATGGGCAAGAATGCTCGAAATAGCTATCGGGGCACGAGGGCGTCTCAGTCATCTAACCGGACATCCCGCACCACCGGCCGAAGCAGATGAATCATATCAATCTTGGAAACAACGGGATTTACAGGTCTTCGCGTGGATCACGCAAGCAATAGAGCCATCCTTAGTTACCCAATTCATTCATTATCCCACCACTAAGGATCTCTGGAAGGGCTTGTCCGTCACCTATCAATCCGGCGAGGACAGCCTGCAAATCTTTGATCTAATGACCCGGGCAGACCGAATCAGACAAGAAACACATACCTTGGAGGATTACTGCAGCATTAGCAAGAGCATATGGGCCGAAATTGATCGACGGAGACCGAATCCAATGCAATCTCCGGATGACATCCTCAAATATACCCAGATTCAAGAGGAACATCGCCTCTTCAAATTCTTATCGGGATTGAATCCCGAGTACGATTCAATTATTCGAGAAATCCTCAGAGAATCTTCCGCACCCTCAGTCGATGGCGCGTATGCTAAGGTCCGTCGAGAAACCGCCCGGAAGGCCATTTTAGGACCGACGGCAGCCTCTAACGAGGCGAACCCATCTCCATCGTCATCATCATCAGGTTTAGGGGCTGGATTTGCTGTGAATGGACAAGGATCGAGAACGCAGACCTCACATCGAAAACCACCGCGAAGGTCAGATCTGGCCAAGGGCCCGTCGGAATCATCATACCGGCGGAAGTCTGAAGCTGTGTGTGACCAGTGCGGCAAGCCGGGTCATTTCACCAAGGATTGTTTCGAAATAGTGGGATATCCAGATTGGTGGGAAATCAAGGATCGAAAAGATCCAGAAAGGAGGAAGACGAAAGCTGTTGCCACCATCGTTGACACCAATCCTACCGGAGGGGATGACCGGCGCACCGCGACAGTGGCGGTGGGCCTGGCAACGCATGGCGGCGAACGAAATAGATGGGAGCAGAAAGGGGTTGACCTTGCACTCTCTCAAAATGGCGGCTGGAACCCAGGTATAGGGCAAGAGAGAGTCAAATTACTCTCTTGCCCCTTAAATGATACCTCTAATGAATCCGTTATTTCTAGTAGTGGGATTTCTAATTGTGCACAGCCTATTAAAAATTGCTCTATTAATCTCATGGAAGGGAATTCTAAAATGAAAAATTGCCAATGGATATTTGATTGCGGTGCTACAGATACGGTTACTTATGATTCCCATGACATTATTTCTGAACAAATTCCAACGAGAGATAAAGTGCAAACTGCTAATGGTCATATAGTTCCTGTAACGGGTGGGGGAGTTATTGCTATCACCCCCACATTGAGATTGTCCAATTGTCTTCTTGTTCCTGAGTTATCAAATAAATTGTTGTCTATTAGCCATGTAACCAAGGAACTCAATTGTACAGTTGTGATGTATCCCTCCTTTTGTGTATTGCAGGATATCCGTTCGAGGGAGATAATTGGGCGTGGTACTGAAAAAGATGGCTTGTATTATGTTGATGAGGTGATCTCTGAGGGACGGACTCTTATGACACATGGGACAGTTGATAGACAAAGTTGGTTGTGGCATCGTCGTCTGGGGCATCCTTCAGAGGGTTATCTCAAAAAGCTTTTCCCTCAGTTTTCTAGTAATAATCTATCTTGCGATACTTGTGTTTTAGCTAAGAGCCATAGACAATCTTTTGTTTTGAACAATACTCGTGTTACCATTCCTTTTTCATTGATACATTCTGATGTTTGGGGCCCAGCCCCGGTTATTGGGGGTGGAGGTTTTCAGTATTTTGTGCTCTTTATTGATGACTGCACTCGTATGAGTTGGATTTATTTTTTAAAACACAAGTCTGAAGTATTTGACAAATTTCTTCACTTCTATCGCATGATTAAACTTCATTTTGAGGCCCAAGTTAAGGTACTTCGTTCAGATAATGGGGGTGAGTTTGTTTCCCAAAAATGGAAGGACTTCTTTTCTCAAAATGGCCTGATCCACCAAACCACGTGTCCTAATACACCTCAACAAAACGGGGTGGCCGAAAGAAAAAACCGTTCTCTCTTAGAGATCACTAGGGCACTGATGTTAGAATCCCATGTCCCAACCTCTTTTTGGCCTGAAGCTATTGCCACTGCCACATATCTTGCAAACCGACTGCCTACTAAAATCCTTGGCTTCCGCACTCCTATCCAAACTCTGAGTGATTTTACTCAAGTACCACCTGCCCTAGCTCTTACACCCCGTATCTTTGGGTGCTCAGTTTTTGTGCACATTCCTAAGGTGAATCGCACGAAACTCGAACCTTGTGCTGAAAAATGTGTCTTTGTGGGATATGGGGTCCACCAGAAAGGGTACCGCTGCTATAATCCCAAAACCAGGAGAATGTTTGTCACGATGGATTGTGACTTTGTTGAGACAGAATATTATTACTGTGCCCCTACCCATTCTACTGCTCAGGGGGAGAAAGAAACACCAACAGATCCACTAGAATGGCTATGTGCTCTTCCACTGACTGAATCAAGTGATCCGTCCCCTCCATCACCAACAAGCCATCCGGACGTGCATCACGACCCTCTATCTTCCTCAACAGATATCCCTGAGGTCAGTACCAACGATTTATCTGTTGTAAATCCTATTGCTAGTCCCAGTGTTTTCTCTTCTAATAATGAAAGTACAGCTGCAACTCAGAATACAGGGACTGAAAGTACAGGAGAAACAGAAGAAGAAAGGTACATACTTCCACCTCGGAGTACTCGTGGAGTTCCTCTAAAGAGATATAGCCCGGAACGTGAGGGCAGAACACCGAAGTACCCAGTGGCTAATCTAGCCAGGGGGAGTCTCACTAGCTCTGCTAAGGCCTTCACAGCTGCTATCTATACAGATAACTTACCACGGAATGTGGAAGAAGCAATGGAGGTATCAGAATGGAAAGAGGCGATGAACGAAGAAATGAGGGCACTAAAGAAAAATGGGACTTGGGAGAAATGTCTGCTTCTACCTGATAAGAAACCCGTTGGATGTAGGTGGGTTTATACAGTCAAAAGAAAAACTGATGGGTCGATTGAGCGATACAAGGCTCGGTTAGTGGCAAAAGGGTACACTCAAACCTATGGAGTGGATTATGAAGAAACGTTTTCACCGGTTGCGAAGATTAACACAATACGTGTCTTGTTCTCAGTTGCAGCAAATCTAGATTGGCCTCTTCATCAGTTTGATGTTAAGAATGCCTTTCTCCATGGTGACCTGACAGAAGAGGTATATATGGAATGTCCACCGGGATTCTCTCATGAGTTTGAAAACCACGAGGTGTGCAGGTTAAAGAAAGCATTGTACGGACTAAAACAATCTCCGAGAGCGTGGTTCGGGAGATTCACGGTTGCGATGAAGCAATACGGGTATGTACAGAGTAATTCTGACCACACTTTGTTCTTAAAACGGAAGGATGGAAAAATCATGTGTCTCCTTATCTATGTGGATGACATGATTATCACTGGAGATGATGTTGAGGAAATGAGAAGTCTTCGAAAAAACTTATTCGAAGAATTTGAAATGAAGGATCTGGGACACTTGAAGTACTTTCTTGGAATTGAGGTCATGAGGTCGAATCAAGGGATTTACATCTCACAAAGAAAGTACATTCTGGATCTTCTGACAGAGGCTGGTATGATAGATTGCAAACCGGCTGATACACCCATGGTAGTCAATCACGGGTTGAAAATCGTTGAGGGAGCTGAAGTTGCTGATCAGAAGAGATACCAACACTTGGTGGGAAAACTCATCTATTTGTCACATAGTCGGCCTGATATTGGGTATGCCGTAGGAGTGGTCAGTCAATTTATGCATAAGCCACAGAAGGAACACATGGAGGCTGCTCTAAGAATTTTGAGGTACTTGAAGGGTTCACCTGATATAGGAATCCTATACAAAAAAAATGGACATCTGAGAATTGAGGCCTATACGGATGCAGATTGGGCAGGGAATCCTGTAGATCGAAGGTCTACCTCTGGATACTTTACATTTGTTGGAGGTAATCTGGTTACTTGGAAGAGCAAGAAACAGAAGGTGGTTGCTCTCTCGAGTGCTGAAGCAGAGTTCAGAGGAATTGCAAAAGGGCTGTCAGAAGTCTTATGGCTAAGGAAGCTGATGACCGAACTTGGTTTTTTATCTATGGAAACGTGTCCTCTAAGATGTGATAACAAAGCAGCAATCCAGATATCCGAGAATCCTGTACAACATGACAGGACTAAGCATGTGGAGGTTGATCACCATTTTGTCAAAGAAAAGTTGGATGCTGGGACCATCTCCTTACCGTTTGTGCGTTCAGAGGATCAACTTGCTGACATACTTATGAAAGCAACTAGCAGCAAGGTGCTCCACGGTGTTTTGAGCAAGTTAGGTGTCGGGTATCCCTCGACCTAACTTGAGGGGGAGTGTTGATAAATATGTAAAAGATTAGGATCCCTAAATTACAGGAGTTAGTTTTGCTAATCTAGTCCATCTGTATAGGGTTTCTTCTATATATATTAATCTCCTCTGTAACGCAGATATACAATTCAATCAATAATCAAAATCATGAATTCTTCTACTTATTTCATATACTCAATCTATCATATTGCTCTCGCTGAATCCATTTGTCGCTTGTTGGAGTTCAAAGTAAGAACTTTCTCTCAAAGGATTTGATGACATTTGGCTTGAGGTTCCTTCTATGTTGCTCATTTTTCTTCTTCTTACTAGAAGAATCAGGAAAACAGCAAACAAGGCTGCTACAACAACACAAATAGGTGGTATAATATATTTCTCAACAGACTTGAAAGTACTTGTTTTGGTATGTTTTTCACCACAAGGTGGAACTTGGAGACTGGTCGGACCACATAGACCGGAGTTATTTGAAAACGATTGAGCTGTAAAATTTGAAAAATTACCTCCCGTAAGAATCGACCCTTCAAGTCTATTGTTAGAAACATTAAGGTATTCAAGAGCAGAGAGTCCCTCCAAAGACATTGGGATAATTCCTGAAAAATCATTAAAGGAAAGATCCAACGATTCTAAACCTCGTAAATTCCCCAAGGACATTGGAATAGACCCTTGAAATTTATTGTGTGCCAAAGATAATCGAACCAATGAATCTGCCTTGTCAATAGAACTCGAGAAGTTCCCTGTGAACTGATTCCAAGATAAGTCAATTTGTTCTATAACCTTAAAGTTTCCAATCTCGGATGAGAGTGAGCCATTTAACCTGTTTGAGGACAAGTTTAAGAATAGGAGATCACTAAGGCTGTACAGACTGGAGGGTAGATTAGATTCCAACTTGTTGTCATCTAAGTACAATTCTCTCAAGGATTTGAGTTCACCAATGCATGCAGGAATCACGCCAGACAATGCATTGCTGCTTGCGTAGAAGAAGCCCAAATTGCTTAACCAACAAATTTCAATAGGAATGTCTCTTTTGAGCTTGTTGTAACCAAGATACACACGAACAAGTTTTCTTAAATTTCCCATTATTGGTGGGATAACACCTGTCAACTCATTGTTGCCAAGGTCTAATTCTCGCAAGTTAATCATGTTGCCAATCTCAGAAGGGATAGGACCTTTAATTCCGCAAGACGACGCTAAAAAAGTATGAAGAGAATCAGATAAGTTCCCCATTGAGTTAGGCAGCTTACCATCCAACAGATTTGCAGATATTTCTATATCCTCCAAATATCGACAATTTGTCAATGAAGCGAGGAAGCCTGGTTCCTTGTTTTGAGATTGTAATGTTAATCTATTGCCTGCGATCGAAACGAATTGCAAGAATATTAGGTTGTCCAAGTTGGGTGTTGGGCCAGAAAAATAGTTACTACCCATAGATAACTCTGTAAGACTAGTGGCATTGTTGATGCAGCTTGGAATAAGTCCACTGAGTTTGTTGTCATACAAATAAACACCTTTTAGGTTGGGAAGTGAAAGGCCAAATGTTGAAGGAAGATGACCTGAGAACTGATTGACTATAAGGTCTAAGATTTCCAGTGTTGATATGTTGAAGATGGAAGGAGGGATGAGACCAGATAACCCATTGACGCCGACACTGAATTCCACAAGATTAAGGCTGCCAAGCTCACTCGGTAATTCCCCTACCAATTTGATTTAATTTTTACATGTTAAAGAAAACCCACAAGATTAATCTTTGTGGGTTTTTAAGTAGAATGGAAGTTTATTAATTTATAATACAAGAACACATGGAAAATTTATATGGGAATTTTTCTTAGGACAAAATTATAAAAATGGTCCTATAATTTACACTTTTTCGGATTCCAATCATTTTTGATATCGTGTTTTCAATTTTGTTCTTAAATTAAATTTTTTTTTGCAATTTTCATCCGATTTTGGCTCAAAATTAAAAAGTTTCCAATTTTATTGACGTGGCATGATTTCGGGCCTAATTTGAAAATTTTTTGGCTGACTAGGCTAAATAAAAAGTTTGTGGATACCTTGTGAACTTATAATGTTGCTGTTGTATTTTGAAATAAACAAGATGCCATAATATATATAAAACTTCAAATAAAATATGTATCCCAAAAATGAAAAAAATAAAGGGGGAATTATTAAACAGGACTAATAATATTAAAAAGTTATCCTAGACCCCCTAATTTGAAAATTCTTCATTTGTGATCACCAATAGAACACATATTTTTTTGTAAACCCCCCAAACACATAAAAAGACTACTTTGCCCTCAAGTTTTACTCTAATACACACACGATCGACTCATCCCCTTGCAACTAAACTCCCTCTTCTTCTTCCCGCGATTTGGAGTCCACCGCCACCCCCATCGCCGCCGTCGCAGCCATAAGGCTATTATCATAGCACCCCCAATTGTTGCTATTGGTATTTTGATTCGATAACCGAAGCGGACACCATTTGTTTGCTATGAAATCAAGAAAACCCACTCTGTGAAGATGGATTCCGGCATCTTAGTGACTGGTTCGATATGGTGTAGTGTATTTTTTGAAGGCGAAGGTCATGTCTTTCAACTTCGGGGAGAGCGATACGCTTGCAAAAGTGTTTTCGAAGATTGAGACCCATTGGCCTGAGTTCGATTGCGATGCATATGTGATGCAGTACAAGCCTGCCCATATGGAAGATGAATCATGGATTAGTTTGAAAAAAGATAAAGATGTTGAGAGTATGGTGGCAGTGCATGGTCTAGCAAAACAACACATTGCGAAATTGAGAGCAATTCAGCCCCCTTCAAGTTCATCCCAGAGAAGGTAATCCCTATATTTTAATTTGCTCTGTTATATGGCTGATTTGTGATTGTGATACTTATGTGATGCGTTATTCATATGTTTTGTGTTTAATTTGAAAAGGGATGACCAGGGAATGACATCGACAAGTCAAGCCCTAGTCGTTCATTCTTCCAACAACAATGAATCCTGGAGTCGTTGCATCCGTCGTATTGGACAAGCCTTTAAGGATGCTAATGACTATAGGGTTCATTTAAAAAATTATCACATTGCAGTGAATCGAAAGTTTAAATATATGAAGAATGATACTGACAAGATTATAGCTACTTGCCTGGATGAGAACTGCAACTGGAGGTTTTATGCCTCTTACTGTAGGAGAGACGGTGAGTTTCCTATAAGAAAGTTAAATCTTGACCATGTTTGTGGTTTGGAAACTGTTACGAATAAAAGGTCACACCCCAATGCCGATTCAAATTGGGTTGCGGGTGTAATGAAGGCATATATCATGATAAATCATAAATACAAACCGAAAGATATAGTTTCTTATATCCTGAACGAGCACAATGTGGAAATTCCCTACCATACTGCGTGGCTGGGCAAGGAGATAGCATTACATGAAATCCATGGTTCTGATGTTGGATCTTATAACCGACTCCATTGGTATGTGGATGCTGTGAGACGATCGAATCCCGACAGCATTTGTGATTTGGAGATAAAACAACCGGATAACAAGTTTAACCGCTTGTTTATGGCTTTGAATGCTTGTTTGGTAAGGTTTCTTAGAGGTTGTAGGAAAATAGTTTTCCCTGACGGCACTCATATCAAGAGCAAATTCAAAGGTCATTTGCTTTGTGCGATAGCGAAGGATGGGAACAATCAGTTGTTTACAATAGCATACGCTGTAGTTGACTCAGAGAATGATGAGAATTGGGAATGATTTTGCCAAAAGTTGAGACATGCTCTTGAAAGTCAACCTGTGCTTTGTGATTTTAGACAGTACACATTCTTCTCCGATAGGCACCTGGGACTTGTTACGCATGTGCCAAGGGTATTTCCAGGCTCCCAACATGTATTCTGCCTCAGACATTTGGTGGATAACTTCAAAACTCAGGTATTTGTTTATTGATTAGTGTGATGAGTTGATATGTATGCTCCTTTTCTTGATAATAAAGTGGATGTTGGTTGTCATTATCGCAGGTCCTTAGGAAGCATTATCCCAAACTGAACAAAAAACATTGGACCAATGTATTCAATGCAACAACATATGCTCCTACCAGGGCTGAGTACTCCCTGCACATCAACAAACTCCTTAAAGCAATGCCGTTGGCCGCAGATTTCTTAAATAACTCCACTCCTGAAAACTGGGCCAGTTCATTATTTACCGGTAATCGATTTGGTATTATCAACAACAACATTGCAGAGTGTTGGAACAGTTGGGTGAAGGATATGAGATCCCTCCCAATTGTTGCTTTGATTGACCGGATTAGGCAGCAGATAATAACCATGAGTGCAATAGAAGGGAGCAAAGTCATGAATGGCAAACACACCTTTGTATGGATATAGAGGTAATGGTCAAGGCTGAATTGGAAGTAGGGAGGAGCTTGGATGTTGTGCGAGCCAACTCATTGACATTTGAGGTGAATGAAGGGGAATTCCGACACACAGTAGACCTTGGCAAGCGGGAATGTTCTTGTAATTACTGGCAGATCTTAAAGCTCCCCTGTAAACATGCTTGTGCATGCATTGACAAGAAGGGGTGGTCGGTATACGATTTTTGTGATGATGCTTATTTAGTTGAAACATATAAAAAAACGCATGAGAACATTATTTTCCCTGTACCAAATGCTGATATGGTCTCAAATGTCGAGGTTCAGATCAGGCCTCCCGATGTGAGGCCTCAGCCTGGTTGACCGAAGAGGAATAGGTTCCCATCGCAGGTCGTCAAAGCTGTTACAATATGCTCATCATGTAAAGGCCTGGGCATAACAAGAGGAACATGCATGGGCCCTGTGTCAAATTGACTGTTTGTATGTTGTTGGGTATGTTGTTCAATTCGGGATCCTAATCACGCTTATTTGATTTGTTTTCACACAGAAACTGAAGATTGGCCGAGATTTCAGTGGATGCTTGCCATTTTGCCTTGATGATGGACCTGGCAGGATGATCTGTCTTTGGAAGAGGTCTATTTTGTCTTTGTATTTTTGTTGTATGGTGAATGACTTTTTTTAACTTTTTAAATTGGATGGGGATTTTGTCCTTCAAAACTGTAATAATGTGTAATTGTAAGGGGACTTTGTCCAGTGAAACTGTAATAATACGTAATTGGATGGGTGAAGTGTCCAGTGAAACTATAATAATGCATAATTGGATGGGGAAGTTTCCAGTGAAACTGTAATAATGCGTAATGAAGGTTGGGTTTGTCCAATGAAACTGTAATAATGCGTGATTGAAGGTTGGGTTTGTCCAGTGAAAGGGAAATAATGCGTGATTAAAGGTTAGGTTTGTCCAGTGAAAGGGAAATAATGCGTAATTGGATGGGTGAAGTGTCCAGTGAAGCTGTAATAATACGTAATTGAAGGTTGAGTTTGTCCAGTGAAACTGTAATAATGCGTAATTAAAGGTTGGGTTTGTCCAGTGAAACTGTAATAATGCGTAATTGGATGGGTGAAGTGCCCAGTGAAACTGTAATAATGCGTAATTGAAGGTTGGGTTTGTCCAGTGAAACTGTAATAATGCGTAATTGGATGGGTGAAGTGTCCATTGAAACTGTAATAATGCGTGATTGAAGGTTGAGTTTGTCCAGTGAAATGTATTTGTGCTGCAATTGTAGTAATCGAGCAACAACCCAACTCTGTTAATGCTCCCCTTGTGAATAGATGCTCCCAGAAAAAAAATCAAACAACGATTTCTTAATTGCATCGAGTTGACCATGAGACATTTGGTCACGAATTTTAGAGATAACCTCACCGAATCTCTCCAACACGCACTGATGCAAAATCGAATACACCCGCTTCTTCGAAAGCGGACCCTCATCAGTCTCATGGATGTCTACCTCTGATCTTTTTCTCTTTCCCCTGCTTGTTTCGGTCGGGGACGGAAGAATCATCAATGGCGTCATCGACATTGAGCGAACCATCTATCGTATAAAAATCGATTCAATATTCCTTATTTAACAAACTCCTGAAACCCTTACTTGTTGAGTTAAAATCATCATTTACCAAATAAAAACTGGAATAGGATGGGAAAAGATTGAATTTCTGACTCATTTATGGAAGAAAACTAACTTCGACAGGTTGGGTGCGACGTACCTTCCTCTCAGACCTTACCATTTCAAGCGACGAGCTAAACCAGAGTGTGCGTCGTGGGGGAGTGGTTGGTAGCTTGTAGGGGTTTCTCCTCTAACGTGGGTGTGTGGGCCGTTCAGTCTCCAATAACTTATTCTACACTTATCGGCGGTGGTGTGCGGCGGTCTGTAGCGGCGGGCGGTGGTGGGAGATGGTGAAGAATGTGAAACTCCCGCCAATGGAGGAGGGATTTGGATGTTGGTATGAATTGTGATTATTCAATTTTAGCAGGGATACTTTGGTAATTTTAGGCGATTTAGGGGGTTTTGAAAAAATATGTTGTGTATTGGGGATGTAAAATAGTTAGATTTCAAATTGGGAGGTTTAGGATAACATTGTTGTCTTATTAGGGATTGTTCAATAATTTGCCGAAAAATAAATAATGTATATAAATATATAAAATATATTATCATATTTATCAAAAATCTTAATAAATTAATAAATATATATAAAACCTTAATAAATTAATAAATATATATATAATATTACAATGAAAATTATATATATATATATATATATATATTAATTACATATATGCATATAAAAGAAATAAAAAAAAGAAAAAGAAAAAGGGTAATCTTCTCCGGGTAGCTACCCGCTGTGACACCCCATTCGTCCGACGTATAAGGTACGCCACGTTCCAACTTTATTATGTGTCTAATTATATTATTTTGTGTTTTGCTTGACCCTATTTTGAACTCTTTTAGAGTTTAGAGGCCTGTTTGTAATTTTCTCTTTTTAAGGGTTATTCGGTCATTTCTCGTTCGGTCGAGAGTTCGACCTCTTTGACCCCTCTTTTGCGTTCGGGGCATCGAAACGAGTCCGTAGACTCTAAGTTTGCCCTATTCTGACTTCGTTAGCCCGTTCTTCCGACCGTTTTCGTGTATGAGGACCCGAGATATATACCCCGAATCCTCGTAATCCGTGCCATTTCAATCCAGCTTCTTCCTCCAGCGTTCATCGTTCCCCTGACACTATTCATGCAGTCAAGGTGTAATTACACGCACAAGCCCGTTCTCGCTCGTTTCTCGACGGAATTCGAAGTGTGAGTAGTGGAAATTTATCAGCTCGACGAGCCCGTCACGATGGTACAAGAATCGAGGCCCGAAACCCAGCGGTGGTGGCGCTACTGCAAGGTACAGGCAGCGGGATTTACCCCCGCCACTTCGCCGGCGGATTCCGACGGCCTCCGGTATCGGAATCGATCGAATCTTGGGCGGTTTTGGAGCGCGAGGTCTCAACGATTAGAGTGTTGAAGACGGCGCGGCCATTGGTGGCCGGACGCCGGCGCACGCACCACCTGAATTCACGCCGCGGCGGTGCGTGCACTGTAGCGCGCAGCTCCGCCGTGTTCCGGCGATTTTTTCCGGTGAGAGGGGCCGGTTCCATACCTTTTCCGGCCCCCTGATTCCATTTCCGGCATCAGATTGGAGCAAATCGCGGCGGAGGTGGCTGAACAGCCGATGGTGCAGCGGCAGTTTTTCGGCGGCGGATTTGGTCCTTTTTCGGTGGGTTTTTGGTGGTTGCTCCTTCACGAAAGTTGCTTGGAATGTTGAGACGTAGCTGATAGTGTTGGCCACGACTCGAGAACCGGCCGGCGGCGGCGGACCGGCCCTGGACCGACGGCTCCCTTTTCCGACGATATTTTCGGCAAATTGTCTAGGGGCTTTCGAAGGCTTCGTTACAAGCTTTCCAACGGTATGCTCGGATTTTATTTTCGTTTTACGGTTAGCGTTTAATTTCAGTTTTTGTAGTTGGAACTTAGTTCGATTTTTCGTCAACGAAGTCCGGCATGTTTGGTATTTTCTGAAATTGGTTGAGGGCTTTTGTCAAGCAGGCTGACGCGCACGTTTCTGTCCTTCCGGGGATTTTTCCGACCACCGGAGGCGGTGTTCCGGTGGCGGCCGGTGGCTGTTTGGCCGGCTACGGTGGCGACATTCCAGTGACTTTCGGACAGTAGGTCCGTTTCGTTGTGGTGAGTCCAACGCCACTTTCCATTCGTCAATCGGATGCCCGGTTGATTTGTTATGAATTTTTGAAGCTATTGTATTTATTTTCGTTAATTTTTTTAATTGTATAATGTGATCATGTATGAGCGATAAATGGAAATTATGAATTGTATGATATATGAGAATATGTTATATTATATGAAAGCATGATTTGTAATTTATTGAATTTAATTATCTCGTTTTATGCCTACTTTGCTTAAGAATATTTTATTTATGGGGTGTTAGTGTAATATTTGAAAACTAAATTGATAATGGGATTATATGAAACTTGAGAAATAAATTATGAAATGATATGGTATATTTAATTTTGAATGAATCGATCAAGTATGCTATTTGTTAGAATATTAAACATTATGCATTATGTATTTATTTATCAAATTTGTTATATGATCAATGTTTTAACTTCACGAGATTTGGACCATGATGGGATTAAATTATTATGCTTCGAATTATATTCCCTATGGGATGATATGAATTCTATAAGTTATGCATCCTCTAAGGTGTGAAATGATTGTGATTCGATATGAATGACTTAAATTGGATAAATGTGAACTAACTGTGCATCATTGTATTCTTGAGCATGGCCGTGCGTCTTTGTGGTTGTGTTTGGAGTCTGAGTCTTGTGTTCTGTGTGTGTTCAGTTGTTCAGGGGTTTTCCAGGGAGTGTCTGTCAGCTGTTTGGGTTCCAGTGGGACTTCTTGGCTCAGGTTTTCTGTTTCCGTCGGTGTAAGGTGAGGTTTAGGTTCTTTTCTTTTTAGTTAAGCGACCTAAAACCCTTAAATGCTC
The DNA here is from genome assembly GCA_037501455.1 of Lantana camara. Taxonomy (NCBI): domain Eukaryota; kingdom Viridiplantae; phylum Streptophyta; class Magnoliopsida; order Lamiales; family Verbenaceae; genus Lantana; species Lantana camara. Next base: position 3,773,925 of record CM074865.1, read on the forward strand.
GTTTTCAAGCCCGTATGCGATTATACTATTATATTTATATAATAGATATGTGCTTATACGATATGTTTATGACTTTGTCATATGATTAAAGGTTTTCGAACTATATATACGAGCGTATGTAAGCTTGAAATGTTTTGCAACGAGGCTATGCTCCAAACCGTGTGTCTTCAAGCTAGCTACGGATTAGGATGACACGGAGAGGTACGTTTATAGCATATGCTAAGTTGCAAGGTATGGTATGTCTAATCAGGTACGTAAGTCTGTTATGATTTGATAAGTATGATATGTAGCGAGTTATGATCTGTTATGTTATGTTCTGATATGTTGGGCCCTGGAGACTGTGGGTAAGGAACCCTGGGACGGTAACGGGCCGTCGGGTTAAGCCTGTGCACAGTCTCCATTTGAGGTATCTCGTGCGACTCAGGGAGATAGGGGAGGCGATATATTCTTGAGCCGGTGGCGTAAAACCTGCCGAGGACTCGTAGGGGATCATTACCCCTCGAGGTATGTATATGATATGGATGGTTAGGGGCGTATACACCCCTTCCGTCACACGGAGTTGAGGATGTTATGTTATGTTGTGTTTTCTGTTTTGATATTATGATATGGAGGTAAGGTTGGAAACCCGTACTCGCCGGGTATATGAATATGATCTGTTATGTTGATTATGAAACGGGATAGGAGCTTTCTCTTTTGATATGTTATGATTAAGCTCAGTATGTTTTGGTTTGAATAAGATAAGATATGTATAAGTTTGATTCGAAAATGGTTTTGGTATGCAAAACCCTACTCCCGGTTCATAATCTTTCTTTTGATACGTGCTCTGCTCCTTATTATGTATAGTGTGTGAGTTCAGCCCCCCTCACTCAGTCAGTGGACTGACCCTCGCCCCACCTATGTTTTCAGTTTGCAGGTTCAGGTTCTTGGAGTTCGAGCTAGGCGGCTTTGTGTCTTGTCTGTTGAGTCCATGTCTTTTGATCCTGTGTCTATTTGATTAAGTTGTGAATCTCGGATCTGCATCCGTTTGTAATTATGCATATAGCATGTTCTGTACAGGATTATGTTTATGCTTTGATTATATGAATTTTCGGGACAGGTTAGGACAGGGCTTGGATTAGTTGAACCTGTTTATTTATGTTGTTGATTAAAGTTTTTGTTAGTTCATATTTTGATTCGCTTCCGCATACAGGTTTTTGCATATTTTACTTGTACGGGGTTTAGGTACCGCCTAGCTTAGGTTGGATTTTTCGTTTGTCACCCGTTCGCTGTGACTTGGTGCGTGTGCGGACTTTCCATTTCGTACACGTGTCGGGTCATAGTGCGGGGGTGTGGTGCCCCACCGCTTGGGGTGCTACAACCCGCTACCTGCTTTACACCACCACCGCCGCCGGCCCCATGCTTTGCACTACCACCACCACCACCGGAAAGTCTTTGCACCGCCACAATCACTTACAGAATGACCGGGTGGGCGACGGAGATGACTCTACCCCGGCCGAAACAACTTCGAGAGCGGTGGTCCAACGGCGGATGCTGAGTGTCCGAGCAGGCTTGAAGCTGTGGGATTTAGGGGTCTTGGAGAAAACGTTTGAAGACTGAGAAAGAATTAGATAAATCAGGACCTGAACGAGAACAAACAAAGCCATTTTCCATAATATTTCTCCTAATCTGCTCATATCCACAACCTCCATATCTTAAATAATCAATCAAGATTGCCTGGGCTCTTTTGGTCGAGGGTTGAGAGGGGAGAGTCGGAGCTAGAGAGGCCGGGGATGAGAAAGACACCATCACTTAATTAATTTAATTTGGTGTTTGGTGGTGTTGGTGGGCGGCCACCTCTTTGCTGGAGAAGATGAACGTTTTTTTATTAATTTTTTTATATGCATATTTTGTCTTTTTTCTTAATTTGATATGTGTATGTTTTTTTTTGTTTTTTTTATTTATTTCAATTGACACCTCAACCCTTCATGTGATCGGCCATATAAACTTTACAAATGAGTCGGCAAAAAAAGTTTCTCAATTTGGGTTGATAATGACACGTCAGTAAAAATTGGGAATTTTTTAATTTCGAGTCGAAATCAAACGAAAATTGCAAAAAATTTTAAATGAGAGTACAAAATGGAAAACGCAATATCAAGAAGGACTAAAATTCGAAAAAATGTAAGTTATAGGATGATTTTTGCAATTTTGACTTTCCATTAGAGTATATAACAATAAGAATTTTATCCTAAAGTTGTAATCTAATTACTTACAACAAATTGTCAACATACCTGTGAAATTGTTATAATCTAACGATAGGTGGTTCAACATGGTGAGGTTTCCAATTTGCTTAGGTAAGTTACCTGTGAATTTGTTACCCAAATAAACAATGCTTTGTAAATAGAAAATATATATATATCTTGAATTTTTCAATTTTAGCAAGTTTTATCTGAAAGATATGCATTTTACCTCTCTATAATATTAGAAATCCGCAAAGAATCCTTTAAAAGAAGAATTGACACTCTTCACATCCTAGTTCAAAAAAAAGACATCTTAACCCCCAAAAGGAGGGAGGTGTTGCACGAACGCACACATTATATCTAATTTAAGCGTTTTTACAAAATAACCACCAATTTTGAGAAAATAATTGATGTTTTTTTTTTTTTTTTTTAAGAAGCCTCAAACATCCAAAACGACTTTTGTTGCATTTACTAGACCAAGTCACCTCCAGTAAAGATGGAAAATTCTAGCTCAATTGCAACTTGATCGAACCTATATAATCAATTATCATAAAATAAAATTTGGCATAATTAAGTTCGGGTTATAATTACCATGGGAACTGCTATTACACCATCAATTCAAAGGCCAAACATAACAACAGCAGCAAACAATATTACAGGGTCAAGGTGGTGCTTATATTAATTAAAAGAGTCAAGCTTTTGCAATTTAACATCATTTCCATAAATATAGCCCGTTTCTCCTTTTATTGATTAAAGAAGATGACATGTTTTCTTCTCAGATAATTACACCAATAAAAACAGAGAGGGGAAGAAATATTATTATTGAAATTAGTTGTTGGCACCATCAAATTAAGCAGCAGCCCTAGTAAGTTTCACTATCCATTATGCCTCAAGTAAGCTTCTACGTCCACTTTCGAATTTCAGGTCAAGTTATAAGAATTAGTATACATACCATGGAAGTTGTTGTCCCCTAGATCCAGGCTTTGAAGCTTTATCAACGACCCAATGGAAGTTGGGATGCTCCCATTGAAATGATTATTTGACAGCGACAGCTCCTCCAACTTGCTGCACTTGTAAATATTGAATGGAATTTGGCCACTAAACTGATTACCATTGAGATAAAGCTCGCGAAGCAGTGCAATATTATTGCACATATCATCTGGCAGCACACCTTACCGAGAACTATTCGTGAGATCAATGCATTTCATGTAAGAACCTGTAATAAAACTATACTTCCTATTTCTATTGTTGATGGGAGATGACCTGAGAACTGATTGTTTGAAAGGTCCAAGATTTCCATTGCTGATATGTTGAAGATGGAGAGTGGTAATTCACCTGCCAAAAATCCATTATGTATGCCATGATACAAGAAAACTTTGAGAGGCATGGTAAATTTTGTCATTTCAAAGATAATTTAATCACCTGCTGTCGACATACCTATGAAATTATTGTTGTTTAGATACAGTTGTTCCAAGTTGGGAAGATTATGAAACATGGAATCTAGAACACTTCCCGACAGACTATTGTTGTAGAAATTTAAAGCTCGCAGAGAAAACATGTTGAAGATAAAAGTTGGAATTTTCCCTGTTAGAAAGACACCATTTAGGCCGAGAAGTTGTAAACGTGAGAGATTTCGAAATTCTGATGGAATTCTTCCACCTGAATAGATAGTCCAAAACATGAAGATTGTTGTTAATAGTGAAACAGCCCGTTGAACATGCAATCGAGATTCATTTTTAGTTCATAAATATATGATAAAATTACAAAAATCATCCTTCAACTTATACTTTTTCGAACTCCAATTATTTTCGATATCGCATTTTAAATTTTGTCCTTTAACTTAATTTTTTTTTATAATTTTAGTCCGATTTCGATCCGTAATAAAAAAACACCAAAATTTGCTGACATGGCATAATTTTGGATCAAAATTGAAAACTTTTTGCTGATTGAGCCCATTGAAGATTACCTGGATGTTTGTGGATTTGTGACGTGTCTTATGTCATTATATATATATATATATATATATATATATAAATTTCTGTATATAACTATTAAACTTTATTAATTTTATAAGTAATATATATTATGAATATGTTTTATGTGAACATATTTTTTAAGAATTTTAAATTTAATTAAAATTTAAATTCTTAATTTAGATTAACTACCAAATTAATTAAATTTCTAAGTTTCATAAACTTAAAATAAAAATAAAACTCTCAAACTAATTCACCACCGCCGCCACCGTCCACTGTTCCTACCACCACCAACCTTGCTTCCTCCGAAATTTCGCCATCACCATCATTGCCTCCACCAAAGTTCCAGATCCACCATCCAAATCCCCCACCCGTTCGCGTCGCTGTTCCTACCACCGCCACCACCAACATCACCAAGATTTCCATCCAGATCTGCCGTCCAACCACTCGTTCACCACAACCGATTCGCCACCAGCCTCCCCCACAATCTCGCCTCCAACATCACGCTCAACATCCTTCCTCTACCTGCAAAATTCTTGGGTGATTTTTGTGCGTGATTTCAAATCGGATATGTGGTGGTCTGATTTTGGTAGTGGCAGATCTATCGGTGGTGGGCCGACATGGTGGTGGCGGTAACTACTGGTGGTGGTAGAGTTTGTGTTCCTTATGAGAAGGACGGCAGAGGTGGCTTTGGTGGCGGCGTCGGCAGGTTGGTGGTGGTGGTAGATTTTGTGTTTCAATTATGAGATAGGAACGTAAGGAATTGCAGAGGTATTCTGGGTGAGCGAGGGTGTTTATGTTTTTTAAGTTTTATTTTTATTTTAAATTTGATTTTTTAATTTGTATTAGAAATTTAAATAATTTTTTTATTAAATTAGAGTTTTTATTATTTTGTTAGTTAATTTAAAAATCTTAAAATAATATCTGAATATAAAATACATACATAATATATGTTACACACAATATCTTTTTTTATTTGCCATGTGTGTATATATATATTTTTTAATTTTTTTTTTTAAATTTCCACAAAACATCCACATAATCTTTAATTGGCCCAATCAGCTAAAAAATCCCCGATTATGCCCGAAATCGTGCCTCGTCAGTAAAATTTGGAAATTTTTTGTTTTCGAGCCGAAATTGGGTTAAAATTACAAAAATTTTAAATTAAAAGACAAAATTAAAAACGTGATATTGAAAAGTATTGAAGTTGGAAAATACAAGTTAAAATATATATGATTTTACTTGTTTTTTATGTCATCTTTGAACTATAATGAGATCTCCATCTATTAATTTTATTTTTTTTTAAATTTTATATGTTACCATTCATTTTAATATAATTAACATTTTTTCTAGAAAATTATATAAAAAAGAGGGCAAGACTTCTCCTCTAACTCAAACTTTTTCAGACTTCACACCTATTTGATTTTAATGTTTTCTATATTGTCCTTCAATTTCTAATTTTACACACTTTTTTTTAAATTCTTTTATTTTGTATTTTTATTAAGTTAATTAATGTGGCAATTTTTTAATTGTTTTGTATCATTTTTGGACACCATTGATGAGTTTAGTCAGCTGCCAATCATCTACACAGCAACTTGGCCTAGATTCGAGTAGCGTGCGTGGATTAATTTGGAAAATTTATGTCTTTAAGGTAAAAATCCAACAGAAATTATGTTAAATTAAAAATTGAATAACAAAATTGATGACGATTGAAGTAACAAAAAAATTGAAGTTAGAGGACGAATTCTTGCAGATTTGCCTACAAAACTAATGATAAAACACAATAACAATAATTCATTGTACATGAAGGGGACAAGTAATTTATGCTATATGCACATAGGGGGATACATATGGTACCATAATATTTAGTTTTTCTTTAATTTATGAAGTGCACGCTCAAGATACATGTCAACTCTAAATTACAAAAACTACATACCTTGGAAGTTGTTATCTCCGAGATACAATGTTTCCAGATTGCTCAACAGACCTATTGATCTTGGAATGCTGCCATTGAAATGGTTAATCGACAATCTCAGATCCTCCAGCTTTCTGCACTTGTAAATATCCAATGGAATTTGCCCGCTAAGTAGATTAGCAGAGAGATAAAGCACAGTAAGTCGTGAGGTATTATTGCACATATCATTTGGCAGCACACCTGTCAGACTATTATCCCTGAGATCAATTTGTTTGATCCTAGACAAGTTGAAGATCCCATGAGGAATAGATCCTTTAATATGGTTATATTGCAAATCCAATATTTCTAGTGAAGAAAGATTCCCAATTTCTCGTGGGATTTCTCCACCAAGAGAGTTATTGGCCAATTTGAGTATCCTCAACCGTCGCAGATTAAAGAGCTCGCGGGGTATGAAGCCCGTGAAGCTGTTTTGGCTGAGGTCTAAAGAATCGAGGAATGTTAAGTTTCCAAGATTCGGAGTGAGATGAGTGGCCTGAAAACCGAAGCCATAGAAATTAAGGGCAGCGACTCTTTGGGTGGTGGTGGTGGCGCAGGATACACCAATCCAAGTGCAGATGGATGCATTGGTGGACCAGTTTTTGGACAATATTTGAAAAGGGTCTGAGGTTATTGTGGATTTGAAAGCAAGAATTGCTTCTTCATCTTCTTTAGATACTATTTCAGCTAACGAAATTGGTGTGATACTGAGCAAGAACATTAAGACAGCAGCAATCATGACAGAAAGTTTGTCCATTGGACGACTGGTTGTGTAGTTTGGAGCTCTAGATATGAACAATGAACTATATATGCATATCTATTATATTTTACGAAGCTTAGATCACAAAGAAGAGATATTCACGTGTAGTTAGTTGGTTAATAAGATTTTTTGTTGCTAGAACAGTAAGTGTGCGCATTATGAGAGTCATGATATTGGATACACTTGATTTTTTTCCCTTCTCTGTACATGCCCCACTATAAAAGAGGGCGATTGACTCCATTAATGGAATATCATCTTCCGTAATGGGTGAAATGATGGCCTCCACCACAAATGCAATAGGTGAGGTTTCCACGAAAATCAACCAGCCCCCTGCACGTAGCACTCCGGCACCAAATGTTGACTATGTCACGAAGACAGGACTTTACGAGGCATTAGCCATTGTGCCCGGCCTATCCCTAGACGACGTGATGTGGGCAATACATCACTTAGCGAACAACAGTGGAGATCTTCTTGCCTTTTATGACATGCCAGTTGAAGTTCGTGCTGCTTTCGTGTTGACTCTTGTACGAGCAGCAAAATGAATCGACCTCATATGTTAGTGACTTTTTGGTTTATATTGGGTAAGTGCGCGCCGGCCCTAGTATGGTGGGCGCTTTGTTATGTTAGGTATTTTTGCTCCCAAATATATATTTCCATTAAGATAAGACAAAAGAGCCAACAGAGGTCGGTACAAGTGGTTAAATGGTTCTTTTTCCAAGATAATGACCCTATTTCGAATCCCTCTAATCACTTGGGTGTGTGTTTAACCGAAAAATAAATAAATAATAAGACAAAAAGAAGGCTTTTTGACATACGAGTAAAATCGACTACATTGCACGAAAATAATATTATTATTCAAATAATATTAACTGTTAAAATTATAGTAATTGAATAACTAAAATTAAGTATCGTTAGTTAATTATCGTTTCAAAAATAATGATGAAATATTAGTTAAGCTTGTGTTTTGAGTAAATCCTTAAGAAAAATACTAATCTAAAATCTATAATTCAAATCAATATTAGAGAAAACTCCAAATTTTGTGATGAGATGAGACTCATTAGGAAGTTTAACAAAAAATTGTGGAAATATCATGCAGTTGCTTGAACAATAGATTTGATCTGTTGCAACGGTATCAAGGATCCAAGAATGCACAAAGGATACAGATTATAATGCCATGGATATACCTGAAAACTGAGAGGAAGTGCCTCTTAATGAGGTTGCTTGTGGCTGTGAAGGAACAATGGACACCTGATTAACACCATGAGTCTGATTAGATTGACTCTGTTTAGATTGAATGATTGACGTGATCATCTGATATTGCTCAATCAACAGTAAAAGGCCTTACTCAACTGAGGCAATGGGTCGATGAGCATGATCTGCGAACCGACACCTGAGTACTTGTCATTCAACCCATTCAAAAATCTAATGACGCAATTGTTTTGTTCATACATGCGGTATGTATCAATTGCCCCACAACTGCACTTTGGATTACAAGATCATTATTTCCTGTTACAGAGCCCTATAAATTGATGTGCATGCGTGAAGGGGTGTCTGTGTAATTTACCACAACAATTCTAACTGACATAAATATCTGCTTAACAATATTACTGCTGCTAAGTAATTTAATTTATTGCTGGAGCTTAATTTATCAAGATCCCATATATTCAAAAGATTAAGCCAAGTTACGCAAAACCCATCAATCAGGAAAAACTGACAAAGAAGCTCGAAATTTTTACAAGGCACGAAAAAAGGTAGCAAATTTAAACCAAAATTCAACAGCCCAGGCAAAGAAAGAGGCACAAAAGGCAGATTTCACAACCCACATTGACAAAAAGAAATTCATCTAAATCAACAGAAACACAACAATCATGATAAATACCACAGCAATCCACTCAAACACTTAACATACAATATGCATCCGTAGAAACAACAAAAAACTCACCTAACAGACAAGGAGAAGGTAAATAGAACAGTTCATTAAAAACAGAGAGAATAGTTCGTCGGCAAAAGACTCCATTTTTTCGGTAAAAGAATACAGCATTAAAAACACACATATCAGCGACTTTAGATGTCGCACTTCGCGTTTCTCTTAACAATAAAAACTTTTATGGTTAATTAGGTTTATAATTGACGAGTTTGAAAATTATATATACTAACTAATAAGTAAAGGTTTCGTTATCGTGACATCTGAGAATCTAAAATATTTATTAATTTATTAAGAAAATTTAAAATTCGTAAATCTTAATATTAAAATTTACAAAGAATATTGAAAATGTACATTTACAATTATTGAACCGAATTGCATTTTATAATTAAAAAGATATGTTTTCAGGTTTAAATTAATTGAACATTTTCTACCAAAAAGTAATACCTATTAAAATAAATTAAATGAACCATAACTAAATTAAAACATAAGATTTATGTGATTTTTTATTTCTTTCAAATTCCACATCACATAGCATTACTAATAAGGATATTGCATACGAGACCCAACATGTTTATCAATGGCAAATTGGCAGCTCAGAACAATGACAAAGGCAAAAAAAACAATAGGATAAAACCATAACAACTTTCAAATATAACAAGTCCATCTTCATCGATTATACATTCAAATTCAACAGAAGGAAGCCCTTTAGTCTTTGTAATATTAACGCAGAAAAAGCCATAACAACATACATATATCTCTGTTCAAGATTCCCTTCTCCGCAAACTTATTACATTGCAGGAAACACAATTCTAATCTTTTCCAGTTTTACCACAGCTTCACTTATGCGGATTCTCTCCGAAGGCGAAAAGGCTAGACTCTCGATCGCGACAGGCGGAACCAAAGACAAACATAGCTCTTTAGCTGAGAAGCTGTCTTCCTCTCTTACCAGCAAATTGCTGTCCACAACTCGAGTCACATTGTTTTCTTGTAATAAAATGCTAACATAGCTCGTGAGGCTCATGTCCTCCCCAAACATTTCCTCTGTCGGCTTCTTTCAGGTAAAAGTCTCAAGCAGCATCACTCCAAAACTGTATCCGTCGCAACTGGATGGCACAATGCCTTCAGCTCCATATTCTGTGTCCACAAATTAAACGAAGACTAAGCACATCATTCTTTCAAAACGAATGCTTCAATTCGAATGCAATCCAAGAATTCAATATGATCGAAGATTTTACCACTCCAATGAGGGATTTTGATCATTGATCCGATTGTAAAATTGAGTAAATCTTCTTCTACCAGCTGGCTTTCGCTTCACAGGTTTCTTCCGAAGGCCAAAAATCTCCTGGACGAGAGGTACATGAACAAGCACCAGCTTCCACGCCAAGAACCATCCTACACAGATCACACACAGAAGAACAAAAGACAATTCTTTAGGCAAAATTTCACTAACCCCAGATGAAAAAAGTTCCGAAAAGTCCTAATTGCAGCATTCAAGATCCCATATATCCAGAAGATTAAGCCAAGTTACAGAAAACCCATCAATCAGGAAAAAGCTCAGCAACCCAGATAAAGAAACTCGAATTTTTTACAGAACACCAAAAAAGGTAGCAAATTTAAACTAAATTTCAATAGCCTAGACGAATAACGAGGCACAAAAGGCACGGCGAAGGCAGATTTCAACAACCCACACCAACAAACTCAAAGAAATCCATCTAAATCAACGGAAACACAGCAAACATGATAAATAGTACAACAATCTACTCGCATATATACTCAAAAACTTCACATACAATATTGCATCCATAGAAACAAGAAAAAGCTGACCTACAAAGAGCAAGGAGAAAGTAAATAGAGCAGTGCGAAAGGGACGGAGGAAAAGAAATGTGAAGTAATCCCAATAGGAGACAGAGATTAGTTCGTCGGAAAAAGACTCCATTTTTCTTTTTTGGGTGGAATCGAAGAAAGGCGTTGGCTTTAGGCTTTAACTGACCTGAAGCATTAAAAATTCAGTCATACACGTATACACGACTTTAGATGTCGCACTTTACATTTCTCTAATGAATAAAAGAGTAATGTAGGTATATATCAAATCTATCTTTGAATTAATCAAATCTATCTTTGAATTATGGGTCTAGAATCTGTAAAAGCAGTTTTAAAACTTAGCCAAAAAAAGGCAATTTTAAAACTTAACAAGTCCTTCTTTATTTTACATTCAAATTCATTAACTATTACACAATACATGGAATATTAATGCATAAAGAAACTTAACAACGTACATATATTTCTGTTCAAGACTTCCTGTTCTGCAAACTCATGACTTTGCAAGAAACAAAGTTCTAATCTTTCCCAGTTTTGCCGCAGCTTCACTTACCGATTCTCTCCGAAGGCGAAAAGGCTAAACACTCCATTGCGACACTTAGAACAGACGACAAACATAGCTCTTTAGCAAAGAAACTGTCTTCCTCTCTTGCCAGCAAATTGTTGTCCACAACTTGAGTCACATTGTTTTCCTGTAGTGGAAAGCTAGCATAGCTCATGAGGCTCATGTCCTCCCCAAACACCTTGTATGTCGGCTTCTTTCGGGTGAAAGTCTCAAGCAGCATCATGCCAAAATTGTTTACGTCGCAACTGGTTGAGACAATGCCTTCAGCTCCATATTCTGTTTCCAAAAATTAAAAAAAGACTTAAACACTTCATGAGCTGCAAAAGCCAAAAACTACGAGGGGGAGTTTGAAAGGGCTTCAAAATCTATTTAGATGCAACATTTGAGAGATCATTTCTGAACAACATTTAGTTCTTTGAAGTTGAAAATGCTTGCAAATAAAACTTGATAAATACCCCTAATGTGACTAAAATCAGTGAAATAAAAATGTGGTTTTGAGATGTAACGGATTAGATCATTACCCGGTGCCATGTAACCGATCGTTGCCAAGGTTTGTGTTTGCACCGCCAATTACCCTTGCCGAATAGTTTAGCCATGCCAAAATCGCCGACATAAGCGGTCATATCTTCATCCAGCAACACGTTACTAGGCTTCAAGTCGCAATGAACAATAGGAATACTACTAGAAATCTGTTATATAACAACGGAAATTTAGCAACGGGAATTATTCGTTGCTATTTAGCAACGGAAAAAAAATTCGTGGCAAAATGCTTTAGCAACGGAATTTTCGTTGCTAAATCCGTTGCTATATATGGAAAAAAAATAGCAACGGATTTTTCGTTGCTAAAATTAAATAATACAAAAAATAAATAAATTGGTAGATATAGCGACGGAAATTCCGTTGCTATTAAAATAAAAAACCTAATAAAAAATAATATAATATTTATAAATATTTGCAACGGATTTTTCGTTGCTGATTTAGCAACGGATTTTTCGTTGCTATATGGAAGAAAAAAAAGAAATAAAAATAAACAAATATTTAAAATATTAGCAACGGATTTTTCGTTGCTATAAGGAAGAAAAAAAAAAGAAATAAATATAAAAAAGATTAGAAACGGAAAATCCGTTGCTATAAACATATGATTAAAAAAATTAATAAAATATTTATAATTTAGTAATTTTTTTTTTCGTTACTATATGAAATAAAAATAAATGAATAATAAAAAATAGAGCAAATTAAATTTTTGGTCCCATAGGATTGCGCCGTTTTCAATTTTGGTCCCATTCTTTTAGAATTAGACAAAAATAGTCCCGTTGGTTTCATTTTGTTACATTTTTTGTCCCAACCGTTAAATTTTGGACGGAACCGTTAAGTGTATTTAAAAGTCAAATAAAATTTCGTTCAAACAAATCATCAATGGATTGTATCCAAGTTGGTTGGATGCTTATTTTCTTTTCATGAGGTCCTAGGTTCAATCTCAGGCTTTCCCTTTTTTATATGTGTATATATATATTTATTATATTTTATACATATTATATATTATATATTAGTATTATTATAATATTATATAATATTTAATATATTGATATTATATATATTGTATATATATTATATAATATTATATAATCTATAATACATATAATATTATATACATATGTATATTATATATAAATATATAATATTTCTAATACATATAATATTATATACATACGTATATTATGTATAAATATAAAATATTTTTAATATATATATATGTATTAAATATTATATATCTTTATATATAATATAAAGACATATATATCTTATATCTTAAATATTAAATAATAATTAATATTATATGTTTATATATAATATATGTACATATATATAATATGTGTTTATAATATACATTATAAATCATTAAAAGATGTGCATAACACAATAATTCCTTAAAATTCACATATATAACGCTCGAAATTCACATATAAATACTTCAATATTAAGAGAAAAGTTTTTCATTTAACATGTAACGGTGGCATAATACAATAATTTCTTAATATTTAGATTTTATTCTACAAATTTTAATATAAATTCCTTATATTAAAAGAAAACTTCTTAATTTAACATCTAACGGTTGCGAAACACAATAATTCCTCAATGTATAGATATAATTCTATAAATTCAAATATAAATGTTTCATATTAAGAAAATAATTCTTTATATTAAGTTATTCAACTATGATTGCTAAATAATACAATAGTTCCTCAAAATGCAGATATTGTTCTACAGATGTATAAGTGAATACTTCATATTGACATAAAATTAGTTCTTTATTCAACTACCAACTAAATCTAATTATTTAATTATGTAAACTTTCATCTTTTTTTTATATGTCATAAAAACTTATACTTAAGTTGATATACATTACTATTATATATATACATATATATACATGCTTGGGGTTTATATAGAATTTAACACAATAATTCTTCAATATTTAGATATAATTCTACAAATTCAAATATAAATGTTTCATATTAATAAAATAATTCTTCATTAAGTTATTCAACTACGATTGCTAAATAATACAATAGTTTCTCAAAATGCAGATATTATTCTACTGATGTATAAGTGAATACTTCATATTGACATAAAATTAGTTCTTTATTCAACTACCAACTAAATCTAATTATTTAATTATGTAAACTTTCATTTTTTTTATATGTCATAAAAACTTATACTTAAGTTGATATACAATATTATTATTATTATTATTATTATTATTATTATTATTATTATTATTATTATTATTATTATTATTATATATACATGCTTGGGGTTTATATAGAATTTAACATAATAATTCTTCAATATTTAGATATAATTTTACCAATTTAAATATAAATGTTTCATATTAACAAAATAATTCTTCATTAAGTTATTCAACTATGATTGCTAAATAATACAAATGTATAAGTGAATACTTCATATAATATAAAAGTTCTTTATTCAACAACCAATTAAATCTAATTATTTAGTTATGTAAAACTTTCATCCTTTTTTTTGTATGTCATAAAAAGTTATACTTAAGTTGATATACATTATATTTTTATCTCATAACTAAAACTTGAGATATGTAGTTAATTAATAAATATTTAAATTTTTAACGGATATGTATTATAATATAAATAATTATATATTTAAAAATATTTTTATTTAAAATATATGATAACAAGTATTTAATTATTTAAATTAGTATATGAATATTTGATAGTGGTTAAATATAAAAAATTACATAACAATAACAACAATGGAGTTAGCCCAACTGGTTTGGGGTTCAACATTCTTCACATGAGGTCCAGGGTTCAATTCCTACTCAACGCGAATATGTGGAATTAATGTGTTGGCTCGCGTGGGGCTCGGTGGGGGCTCGTCTTTCACTCGCTCGGTTGGGGCTCGGCTCGGTTAGGTGGGGTGATCCGGGCCCCGTAAATGAATTTTTAATTTTGAATATGTGGAATTAATGTGTTGGCTAGCGTGGGGCTCGGTTGGGGGCTCGCCTTTCACACGCTCGGTTGGGGCTCGGCTCGGCGGGCTCGGTTAGGTGGGGTGATCCGGGGCCCGTAAATGAATTTTTAATTTATTAATTTGAATTATTAATTTTTGCGACGGATTTTGCAACGAAAATTCCGTTGCAAAAAGGCAAAAAATTAATTAATTATTGGTTGGTTTGCAACGGAAAATCCGTTGCTAAATCTGTTGCTAAAAAATCGTTGCTAAAACTGTTGCTAAAAAAATCGTTGCTAAAACTGTTGCTAATTTCCGTGGGTAATAATTCGTTGCTAATTCCGTTGCTAATATCCGTTGCTAGTAATTCGTTGCTACAGATTAGCCACAAGGGTTATAGCAACGGAAAATTTTCGTTGCTAAATCCGTTGCTAAGCCGAAATTCGTTGCTAATAGGGCCAAAATCCGTTGCTATAGGGCGTTTTTCTGGTAGTGGGAAATTTATTCCATATGAAGATATTCCAAGGCCAACGCCACATCTATCATAATATTTAATCTCTGCAATAGATGCAAGAAAAGATTATGCGAATATAGTCACTTGTCCAAGCTCCCATTAGGCATGTACTCCAAAACCAACGCCTTGAAATCTAGATTACTACAATGTCAAAGTATCTTGATCAAGTTCCTATGCCTTATTGCTCCTAGTACTCGTGTTTCTCTCTCAAAGCTTTGACTCACATTTTCTGATTGTAGATTGAAAACTTTTACTGCAACCGTTAGCCCGTCAGACAATGTTCCAATGAATACTAAACCGAAGCTCCCACTTCCAAGAATATTGCTCTCGCTGAATCCATTTATCGCTCGTTCGAGTTCAAAGTAAGAACTTCCTCTCCAAGGATATTATGACATTTGGCTTGCGGGTTACTTTACGTTGCTCATTTTTCTTCTTCTCACTAGAAGAATCAGGAAAACAGCAAACAAAGCTGCTACAACAACACAAATTGGTGGTATGGTGTATTTCTCAACAGACTTGCAAGTACTTCTTTTGGTATGGTTTTCAACACAAGGTGGAACTTGGAGACGGGCCGGGCCACATAGACCGAAGTTGTTTGAAAATGGCTGAGCTGTAAAATTTGAAAAATTACCGCCGATAGGAATCTGCCCTTCAAGACTGTTGTAAGAAACATTAAAGTATTCCAGATCAGAGAGTCCTTCCAAAGATTTTGGAATAGATCCTAAAAAATTATTAAAGGAAAGATCCATTAATTCTAAACCTCTTAAATTCCCTAAGGATGTTGGAATTGACCCTTGAAATTTATTGTGCGTCAAAGGTAGCCAAACCAATGAATTTGCCTTGTCGATAGAATTAGGGACATTCCCCGTGAACTGATTCCAAGATAAGTCCATTTGGTACGACCTTAAACTTCGCAATCTCAGATGAGAGAGAGCCGTTTAACCTGTTTGAGGACAATTTTAAGACTAGGAGATCACTAAGTACAATTCTCTCAACGTTTTGAGTTCACTGATGTATCTCGGAATCATGCTAGACAACGCGTTGCTTCCCGCGTTGATGAACCCCAAATTGCTTAACCTACAAATTTCAATAGGAATGTCTCCTTCAAACTTGTTGTAACCAAGATTTACCCGACCGAGTTTTCTTAAATTTCCAATTGTTGGTGGAATAACACCTGTCAACTCATTGATGCCAAGGTCTAAATCTCGTAAGTTGGTGATGTTGCCAATCTCAGGAGGGATAGGTGCAAAACCAGGTATTTTTTATTTTTCTTTTCTATTTATTGATTTCTAATATTTAATTATCGTTTTTATTATTTATTTTATTATATTATTATTTTTTATGATAATTATAATCTTAATACATAATGATACAAATAACTGTATTGGTAGTCTCATTAGGTTGTGAAAACTGACTTACGTGCATAATTAGTAGAATTCTGCAAACATAAAATAGATCGAGACAGAGACGAAGAAAGACGGAGAACAGAGAAAACAAAACGAGAAGAAAGACACACAGAGAGAAAAGACAAAGAACGCAGAGAGGAAATCAACGATATTAGAGTTTGAGAAAGTCGACCATCAAGAAGAATTGATAGACTCCCTATCTAAGTCCAGTTTCCCGTCTTCTTCGGCAAATTGAATATTCTAAGGTGCATCTAGATACTTGCTTTAAGTTCTTGGAACAAATCATCCTCTTTACTTATTAAATAGGGTTATGGAAGTTCCATGATTTTAGACCTGCTTAGGGAATTTATTTTTAGTCAGGCACACTTCTTGATATTTGGGAATTCCGTTTTAAACTCTTGTGCAACCCATAATTGAATCCGTCAATTATTTTTATATTCGGATAAATTGGCATATGATTCTATATTTATTCCAACGGGTTAACTAGAGTATGATTTTAGGGACGAAATCGGAGTATTGTAGTTATGGATATGCAAAAGATTGGTCATGATTAAATTAGTTGTAGTAGTTTCGTTACTTGATTTCTTTGAAAAGGAAGAACACTCAGTGAACTTAGTATTAGCATAGGTAATATGTTCTAGTGTTGGCGAATAAGTGCACCTGCATGTCGTTTTTAATAATGAAACTCATACACATAGATTACGTGACGGGTTGGGTTTGTAATGATAATAAATATATGGGAGAATTATATACAGGTCCCTAAGGTTTGACCTAATTACAAAACGGTCCACGTAACTTTGAAATTTACATACAGGTCCATGATGCTTAACCTAATTACAAGCCGGTCCATTTTCTTTTAAATAATACATTCTAGTCCCTATATTTCTTGTTTTGTGTGAGGTCCATTAATGAATTTTGTAAAAGTAAACTTATGTCCGTGAAGGTTTTGTGAGTGTTACATATAATGTATGACCAAAAATGCAAAATCGTCCCTAAAAGTATACAAAAATTAACAAATTAACAAGGCTTAGGGACTACAATGTAATATTTAAAAGAAAATGGACTGGCTTGTAATTAGGTTAAGTATCAGGGACCTGTATGTAAATTTCAAAGTTACGTGGACCGCTCAGTAATTAGGCCAAACCTAAGGGACCTGTATGTAATTCTCCCTAAATATATATATACTAGTCTACGACTTGTGCGATGCACGGAATAATATAATCTACAGTCTAACGATATGATTGATATGATAGAATGACGTATGAATGTAATGAGCACTCTCATATTCATTTTCAAATCCTTGATTGATACAAAATACAATTAAGAATGCTCATTACTCATTCCCGAGATAATGCCCATTCTGTTATTCATGGTATTATCTATTACCGCAAACCCTCGTGGTATTAACAATTCCCAATCTATTGAGAATCAACTTATATTTTACATTTTTAGAATTATCATCATTAAATCTAATTAAATCAAATCTTATTCGTTTATGCTCTTCGTCTTTTCTTTTGCTATTTTTCGACTTTCGTCTTCCCCAAAAAGTTTAATAAAATTTAAATCAAATCTCATTATATTATTCAAGTGTCTTTTGGGGGTTTTAAGAAAAAAATAAAAAATGAAATAAGAATGTAAAAAAAAAAAAAAAAGAGTTAATTAAGAAGATTAAGAAACTAATAACGAAAGAAGAAAAATCATAACACTATGCATAAATAAGGATAAGAGTTCTTGAGCAAAGGGCCAACATTAAAAAATAAGATAAAGGTGAACTATTAGATATAAATTTAATGACGAAAAATTGCTATAAATAATTTGACGAATAAAAAACTGGAAAAAGAAAACTTCGTAAGTAGTGTTTTAAAATTAAAATATAAGAGGATTGAATTATTTTAAAAAATAACTTAAAGAAGGAGGATTGAAATTTTTTTTAAATAACGTAAAGATACGCATTATAATATAAATTCACATATAATTTTAATAAAATATAAATAATAAATTTTTAATAAATGAATGAAATATTATATAGTAATAAAACTAAAAAAAAAAAAAGAATAGATCTATCAAAATATTATAGAAACAAAATACTAAAACTACATAAATTAAGTAAATCCATAAATAGTAAGACAAAAAGTAAAGAAAAACACTGAAATTTAAAGAAACAGTAAGGATTGATGGTGCAAAAACTTGGATGGTTGTTTAAACACCTAACACTTTAAGATTTGTTTGTGAAAGGGAGGACCATTACAGGCGTTAGAGCCTCAGGAATTGGGTTTCCCTTGTAGCGTGGGTTCTTCCAGCTAGGATAACACCAAGAAATCGTGCAGCGAGGGAGTTGAAAATGGTGAGTTGAATGAGCTTGGAGATGAAAGAAGAATGGAGGAGAAAGTCCCAGTTCAGGTGCAGGTGATTTTTTGAAGAAGATGACTTAGGGAAGTGTGTACATGAATCCCTAATTTATATGTTAGGGGTAAGGGCGATTTGGTAAAAATGACCGTGTGGTCCCAAATCCATGTAGCCCTAGACACGTGGCAGCGTGTGATGGTATGAAAGTGACCTTCCTGATTCATTCCCTTGTACGAGGTCGGCGGGTGTCAGGAATGGGTGTGCGCACTACCTGCAGGTGTCAGTGGCAGTTACACAGCAGCAGTATGAGTGCTAGGAGGCTCGAAGACTGCTATGTGGGTGTAAGAAGGCTTGGGAGTGTGCCCCAGGGATGACCCTACTCGAGCGTTAGGGATGCTGGACGGGGATGTTTCCCCGGATTGGCGTGGCCGGGTACCGTGACGCTCAGGCTGAGCTTCGACCGCTAGGTTGTAGGTACCCTCGAGGGACCTTTCGTGGATGATCGCGTGAGCACTGCGAGGGACTCGCGCATCAGGACACAATCGAGTGTGGAGCAAGTAAGGGAACATCCCGGGCCGGTGATATGAGTTGGGTTGGCTTGACCCTGCAAGGCAAGATTATGAGCATTGGATGGGCCCTCGAAGGGTACGCTTTGTGCTTGTAAGTGGGCAAGCCGATGGGCCGCATCCGCTGTCTCGAGCCCACCATCTCGGGTGTCTAAGCCAAAGTGTTCGCAGTTGATCTGAATGAGCCATCGTGATCCCAACATGTGTATGGGGATGATCCGAGCATGATTTAGCCCTATCATTTTGCCCCCCAAATTCTGTAGTTACGCTTGAGCGTACTATAGAATTTTGAACCTGAATCCTGACTTTGAATATACGAGGGTGAAGCTCTTGAAGGGAAGTGACTGTCCATCTTCTGTAACGAACATCTTTTGACAAGGTAATAAATGAAGTCATGTCCGTATTTAATGCTGAGTGGCGACGCGGTCACGTGTATCAAGGAAGTGGCACGTGTTTGTTGGGAGACGTGTGACGGTTACCAAAAGTGGTGGAGTTTTCAAGGCGGGAATGATTGCGTTTGAATTCCTATTGCCTGAATAATGCAAACCCTAACCCTATAAATAGGGATTTGGTCATTTCCTTTCACTCTTTATGCATCCCACAATTCTCTCAAGCAAAGACAACCATTTTTCTCTGCAAGTTCTTGCAATTTTCGGCGACTCTTCACAGCAGATTATCCTTCCCTCTTAGGTAAATCTCTGTAATTTTTGTACTAACCCTAGATTTAGGTTGTGTTGAGCGTTGTTCTTGTGCGGGACAGCCTTTTTAGTCTTTAAATCCATACTATAATTCTTCTTCTCCACTGAATTTCTGTTGAAAGCTCCATCTTCAAGAATAAAGACCAGTAATGGCGGGGAATATCTTAGATAAAATGGTGAGGGAGATAGATGAGATGTCTGTAGAAAGCTCTTCTCCTCATGATAACATTCCGCTCGTTATTCCGTTGGGGGTAGTCTCAGAAGGCCCTAGGGATGAGGAACTTGACGCTGCAGTTCAAGGGATGAACGAGCGCAACCCCGGAGGAGTAGAATAGCTTTTTGAGGAGATGGACCTTTTCCTTAGAATGCAGCAGCAAGGTGAAAGGGTTTTCCCTGTGTTAAATAGCACTGTTAGGCCCCAAGATCACCAAGTTACAGTGGCCATTGTTGGGCCTCAATGGGGAGAAGGGCCTTCTGGGCGTAGGGCAGACGAGGAGACTCCTTGTAAATGCCATCGACAGGGTAAGGAACCTGTGACCCAAGTAAGGAAAGACAATCCCCAGGTAACAGATAAAACTCCGGACGAGATCGAGAGTACCTTATTGCTCGCAGAGCTGGCTACATTAAAGACCCAAGTTTATTGGGATGGAGTTTACGTAACTCACCTTCCCACAGAGCGTGAGCGAGCCAATAGTCCGCCCCGGGATGATGACCGTTTATAAGGATGCTATTCTTGCAGGGGCTTTGAGGTTCCCGATCCCGGCTCCGATCATTGACATTCTGAATTTCCTGGGATTGAGCCCTTCCCAAATCTTGCCCAACGGGATAGCCTTGCTGAACACATTCGTAATACTGATGAGGGCCACGGGCCATGAGCCCTCGATTGACTACTTCAACAGTTTGATCCAAGTAGCCCGTTCTCCACGCTCGTCTTTGAGGGACGAATTTTATTACATGCAAGCCAAATCGGGTTTGAAGATGTTCGATTCACCCTGGACGTCATGTGGAGATAACTGGAAGGAGAAGTTTTTCTTCACGGGGGCACCCAGTGGAGTTTTTAGGGTTCCCCGTGAGTGCGTGGTACACGGAGAAGGGCTCCTCCTGAGGTATAGACATGGGGATAAACTTTTCGAGCAATGGACAAAGAGTCTGGCCCTCGTGATAAAGAATGAGAAATGGCTGATTATGGCTAAGCCTCTGATGCGGAATGAGGAAGTGTTGTTTCGCTATGGGCTCGTGAGTCCTCCAGAGATGATCGTCAACCCTCCCTGTTAACACGATGAATAGAGATGGTTAGATTCTAGGAACTAACCTTGTTAACACTCGAATAGGAATGCTAACTCCTTTAATTATGCTATTTTGTGGAAGTGGACTGGATATGACCATCTGACGCTGGCTTATTTTCTCATTTGCGGATATAAATATCTTGATGGCTGGAACAAGCACTGAAAGCATTGCAGCCATGATGCGAGCTCGCAGAGCGGGCGGAAACCAGCAACAGCAGCAACAACGGCCGCAACAACGGCCCCCAACTATCCCACGAGGGGGCCGGGGTATCAAGCGAGGGTCAGGCGGCTGAGGAAAACGCTGCGGAGATGGTAGTGGTGGTCGCGGGGCAGACCACATTGAAGAATTGACCATTGGGGACGCTCGCGGAGCCACCCCTCCCAGCCAGGAGCAAGTACAAGTGCTTAATGCCCCCCACAACCGCTCGGGGATAGTAATGAGGGCCCTAGATGAGGAGAGGGCCCATCAATCACGGAAGAGGAAGAGGATGACAGATTCAATCCCCATCTCTGGCAAGGGGAAAGAAGTAGTGGTGGGCGCTCGAGGGGAGGAAGGCGACACTTCATCCTCTGAAGATGAGAGCTTCTAGAAGTTTGAGCGGAGCGGAGACATTCGCTACCATCTCTCAATGGAGGAGGGCCCTGTGCTCTTAAAGAAAAGTTTATCCACCCGGAATCTGATTATGGGGATCATCCACAAGCTCCAATTCTCCGGTGACCACCAGAAGTTGAATGAGCAGGAGGCCGCTCAAGTCGCAGACGGAGCCTGCCATGTCCTCCTGAGGGTAAGTGTGTCAAGTTTCTTCCCACAGCTTTAGTCTTTCTTAAGTTAGCTTTGTACTTAACGAAGTTTCTGTTGTTGTAGGAGGTGGTTCCCAGGTTGAAGAACCTGCAGAGACGCTCGAAAACTACTCTAAACGCAAGGCCAAGTATAAGAAGTTGTTACGTATCTCTGACCTCGGCCAACTGCAGCAGGACTACGACATGGTTTCTGCTGATCTCATAGCCCTGAAGATCGACCATGATAAAGTGAAAAAAATGCTCAGGGATCAAGAGGATGTATGCCTGAGGTTAGACGAGCGGCACAAGGACTTGAAGGAGAAACAGAACCGGCTGAAGGAGGATAATGAGCACCTCACCCAAGCGCTAAACGAGCGTGATCAATAATTGGGGTCGGTGAGGAAAGAACTTGCTAACCTCCAAAGCAAGGCTACAGACTTGGAATCGAGGGTAGCTTGGGATGTTATCCTCAAGTTCGTACATTCAAAGGCCTTCGCCTTCGCTACCAACCTTCATTGCTTTGCCAACACTAAGCGGTTTTTCTGGAATTCAGTGGGCCAACTGATCAAGTTAGGAGTGGTGCCCCCCAGCACTCGTAATGACGCTGGTCTACGCATGGATCTTAATGAAAACCTAAAGTCAGTCATGCAAGATAGGGATCCGCCTGAGGACTTAACAGAGCCGGAGTATAATGACTTAGTTATTATGCTCCAAGATAAATTTATGGTGGCTAACCCCCCGGACCACCGGATCCAGAGCCCATTACAATCGACGAGGATGCTGATGAGGATGCCCCAAATGAAGAGGGCCAGGGTGACGCTCATCCTGTAGACTCCGAGGTCTTGGCCCCTGTTCCATTGGCGACGGTGCCTCCTGAGCCCCAGAATTCTCAAGCGCTCAACTCAGATGCCGAAGATAACTCTCAAGAGGCCTAGTGACGGCAACCCCCAAGATGATCCTGCCTGCCTTTGTTGTCTACCATGCACTTCTGCTCTCATTTTCTTTCGTTTCTGTTATGAACATCATGTTGAACTTATTTTGAACTCTTGTAATTAATTCCTGTATTTTCGCACCGTACTCTTTCCTGCTTTCAGTACTTGTTTACTTATCCTTCTTTTGGCAATAGAAATTATTTTTCCTTCAACTGTGCTATGCTTTGAGTGTTGTCTGTTGATTTCTTTTTGATGCTTGGATATTTGTGATGTGTGAATATATGGGCGCGAGGGCAAGCTATATGAGGGGTACCCTGGCCATTTTCGACATAAGGCTCAACTTTGAACTTAGAAATCCATTAGGGGACTTGCTAAGTGTTGGCTTTTGATGAGAATTTATCTAAGTGTTGGATAATGATGAGCGTACCCATAGTATGAACTTTGTACTTAGAAATCCATGGGAGAATTTT
Organism: Lantana camara; assembly: GCA_037501455.1. Lineage (NCBI taxonomy): Eukaryota > Viridiplantae > Streptophyta > Magnoliopsida > Lamiales > Verbenaceae > Lantana > Lantana camara. The sequence continues at coordinate 3,797,619 of CM074865.1, forward strand.
CCAAGTGTTAATTATCTACGAGAGTACGCATTAGTAATGAGATGAGAATCTCTGAGGGGTTTACGAGCGCGAACTAGAGTGATCAACGTCTAGTTGGTGTAATTAAGCACATAGTAACCCCAATTCCGACTCGCTCATTTTATGGGTTTACGCGCTCATGAGCGTCAAGCTGTTCAATGTAGAGGGTCCTCGACATACCGATAGCGTTGGTCTGGAGAGGGGCTCGCTCATTTAAGAGTGGCCCGGGCGGATATCAAGCCGTTCAACGTGGAGTACCCTCGACACGGAGTGGGCCTTAATGCAATTGATGATGCAAGACATTAATTGAATCAAATAAATGACAAACAATTTGGAAAATACCTACTGATGTATTTGTATTTCTGTCAAAAGAAGATATAAAGTGCCTCGAGCGGGCGTTTACAAGGGTTGCAATTACACATAGAACCTCCTGAGGTTACATGCATTCCACGGTCGAGGGAGACACTTGCCTTGCAAAGTCTCTAGCAGGTAGGTATTATTCGCACGTACCTGAATGACTTTGAAGGGGCCTTCCCAATTGGGGTCTAACTTACCCACGTGCTTGGACACTTCAACTTTTTTAAGGACCAGGTCCACTAGCTAGAAGGTCCTTTCCTTGACACGCTTGTTGTACTGATGGGCTACGGTCGCTTTGTACTTATGGATCCGGGCCCAAGCAGCATCTCTCTTCTCGTCTAATAAGTCTAACTCGAGCGTCCGGTTACTCTCGTTTGCTGCAGGCTCAAAATAGGCAACGCATACGGACTCTTGAATGATTTTCGCAGGTATCATAGCCTCAGAGCCGTAAACGAGGGAGTAAGGGGTCTTACCAGTTGCCGCTCGTAGGGTTGTACGGTATGCCCAGAGGGCTCCTTGAAGCTCTTCTACCCATTCACCCTTTTTACTCTCGAGCATCGTTTTTAGATGCTGGAGTATGGTTCTGTTCGTTACTTCAGCTTGACCGTTGGCCTGTGGATGGCCCACTGAAGTGAAGCGTTGCTCAATGCCAAGCTCTGAGCGCCATTCTCGAGTGTCAGCAACAATGAACTGAGAGCTATTGTCTGAAATAAGCACTCTCAGGATGCCATAACTGCAGATAATGTTCTTCCAAATAAAGTTTCTCATAACCTTAAACGTGATTTTCGTGATCTCTTCAGCCTCGGCCCACTTGGTAAAGTAGTCCACAACAAGGATCACGAATTTCTTTTGTCCGACCGCCATTGGAAGGGGTCCTACTATGTCAATGCCCCAATGGTCAAAGGGCAATGAGACATCGATGGGGATCATTTGGGTTGCTGGCAGTTGAGGGGTGTTGGAGTAAAACTGACACTTGGGGCATCTTCTACTTTGTCGCTCGGGCAGGTCCCGTCCCTTAGGAATGTGATGATGTTATCAAGCCAACAAGGCTCGGAGGGTCGATCATGTTCACTTCACCCGAGGGTTTCCCATCGCTTATCAGCGGTTCCTCCGTTCTAAGGAATGTGACTGAACGCTCACAGGAGCCTTCCAAAGCAGATGCAAATTTAGAGAGGGAATCAGCACGCTCGTTTTTTGCTCGTGGAACCTGCAATAGATGGAATTCCTTGAACTTGGAAATTACTTCCTTGGCTTTTGCCAGGTACTGTATGTTGAAAACTAAAAGTCATTCTAGCTATTAATCTAGATTCATTCTCTAGATAAGTTTTTATTTATTTAAGTACATGTATTTTATATTATTCATTGTTTTTAGTTAGTTCATGAATTGATATATTCATGCATAGGATATCAAGAGTCTTATTAATACATGAACTAAGCCTAAGTTCATGTCTAGCAAATCCTATATATACCCTATGTACTTATCATTTTTATAAAGTCAATCAAGTCATTTTTATTAAGTGAAATAGAGTCACTTTATATCTCCACTTTTATTTTTGTGACTTTGAGTGAGATTTGCTCTTCAATTTCTAACAAAGTTGTATCTAGAGCCAATTTTGTTTGGGGACAACGAAAAAAATGACGAGTGCTCCTCTTTTCCAAGTTCCATTACTCGTAAAAGAACATTACGGGAATTGGTGTATTCGTATGAAGGCTTTACTTGGAGCTCATGACGCTTGGGAACCTATCGAGAACGGTGTTGAAGCCACCAATGCCGCTGCAGTAAAGAAAGATCAAAAGGCGCTCACTCTTATCCATCAAAGTTTGGATGAGAAAATGTTCGAGAAAGTTGCTAGTGCAACCACCTTCAAGCAAGCTTGGGATTTTCTCCAAGCCTCATTCAAAGGGGTTGATAAAGTAAAGAAAGTTCGTCTCCAAACCTTAAGAGGAGAATTTGAATCTCTACGCATGAAGGAGTCCGAAACCATTTCGGATTATATTTCACGCATAATGGTGGTGGTTAACCAAATGAGAAGATATGGAGAAGACTTGAAGGATGATCGTGTCGTTGGAAAGATTTTACGATCCTTGGATTCAAAATTTAACTATATTGTTGTGGCAATTGAAGAGTCCAAAGATTTGGACACTATGACCGTTCAAGAATTAGCCGGATCTTTGCAAGCCCATGAAGAGAGACTAAAGAAACCAAATCAAGAACCGGTGGAGTAAGTTTTGCAAGCAAAACTTTCTTTCAAAGAAAAGCAAGAAAAACATAACACGTTCCAAAGGGGTCGAGGACGTGGAAAAGTTGCTCGTGGAAGAGGAAGAGGCAACTATGTAAACAAAGAGGAGAAGAATCAAAATTTCTTTCAAGGAAGAGGTCGCGGACGCGGTCGAGGAAGAAGTAATTGGAGACCGAATTCGAGAAGGTATGATAAATCAAATGCCCAATGTTATAATTGCAATAATTTTGGACATTTTCATTGGGAATGCACAAACGAAGTGGAAGAAAAATCAAACTTCGTGGAGAGCAATAATGAAGAAGGAGGTCCCACTTTGCTTCTCGCATGCAAAGGCGAAGATAATCAAGAACAAAACTTGTGGTACCTTGATTCCGGTGCAAGCAGCCATATTTGTGGAAAGAAAAATCTTTTCATGGAGCTTGATGAAACATATGGAGGCAACATCACTTTTGGAGATTTCTCTCGGATACAAGTAAAAGGAAAAGGTACCATTTTAATCAAATTAAAAGATGGAAGTCATCAATTTATCTCCAATGTTTTCTATGTGCCCGAAATGAAAAGTAACATATTAAGTTTGAGACAATTGTTGGAGAAAAATTATGACATTCATTTGAAAAATAAAAGTTTGATTATGAAAGATGAAAATGGGCGTTTGTTAGCAAAAGTTCCCATGACAAGAAACCGAATGTTTATGCTTAACATTCAAAGTGATGTACCAAGGTGTTTACAAGCATGTTTCAAAAGTGATTCTTGGCTTTGGCATATGAGATTTGGTCATTTGAATTTTGATGGCCTACAGGAGATGAGCAAGAAAAAGATGGTGAGAGAATTGCCAAACATTGAGCAACCTAATCAAATTTGTGAAGGTTGTCTCTTTGGCAAGCAAGCTAGGAAAAGCTTCCCGAAAGAATCACTTTCAAGAGCTCAACGCCCGTTGGAGTTGATTCACTCAGATGTGTGTGGCCCTATCAATCCTTGTTCGTTTGAAAAGAATAAATATTTTCTTACTTTCATTGATGATTATTCTCGGAAAACTTGGGTGTACTTTTTGAAGGAAAAATCCGAGATGTTTCAAACTTTCAAGAAGTTCAAAACTATGGTGGAAAAGCAAAGCGGCTACCAAATCAAAGCCCTTCGATCCGATAGAGAAGGAGAATTCACATCAAATGAATTCAAGAAGTTTTGTGAAGAAAATGGCATTTTAAGGCCGTTGACAGTTCCAAGAACACCGCAACAAAATGGAGTTACCGAAAGAAGGAATCGGACCATTCTCAACATGACAAGAAGTATGCTAAAGAGTAAAAATGTGCCTAAAGAATTTTGGGCAGAAGCAGTTGCATGTGCGGTTTATTTGATGAATCGGTGTCACACTAAAAGTGTTAATGACAAAACACCTCAAGAAGCTTGGAGCAAAATAAAGCCGAATATTTCTCATTTGCGGGTCTTTGGAAGCATTGCCTATGCACATGTTTCGGAAGAAAAGAGAACAAAGCTTGATGATAAAAGTGAAATGTATGTTTTCATTGGTTATGATTCAAATTCCAAAGGATACAAGTTGTATAACCCGCAAAATGGAAAGATTGTTATTAGTAGAGATGTTGAGTTCGATGAGAAAAGTTGTTGGGAATGGAACATGTCCAAAGAAGAATACAATTTGTATCCTCTTCTTGAGGATGATGAAGAATTAGTGCAACCAAATACTCCACCACAACCACTTTCACCCGTTGGCGAAGAAAGTTCAAGTGAAAGGCCTAGGAAGACAAGAAATGTTCGTGAGTTATATGATGTTACAAATGAGGTAACTTTGGATTTAAGTGAAACACATTTTTGTTTGTTTGCTAATTCCGAGCCTTTGAGTTTTGAAGAAGCGGTTGGTGATAAAAAATGGAGAAGTGCTATGGATGATGAAATCAAAGCCATAAAAAAGAATGATACTTGGGAGTTGGTGGCACTACCCAAAGGAAAGAACACTATTGGAGTTAAATGGGTGTATAAAATCAAGAAAAATTCAAAAGGCGAAGTTGAAAGGTACAAAGCAAGATTGGTAGCGAAAGGCTACAAACAAAAGACGGGAATTGACTACGATGAGGTTTTTGCTCCGGTTGCGAGATTAGAAACTATTCGGTTGATCATTTCCTTGGCAGCTCAAAACAAATGGAAAATCCATCAAATGGATGTCAAATCCGCCTTTTTAAATGGCTACTTGGAGGAAGAAGTTTACATTGAACAACCTTTGGGGTATGTTGCAAAAGGGCATGAAAAAAAGGTCTTGAAGTTGAAGAAGGCTCTCTACGGCTTGAAACAAGCCTTTCGTGCTTGGAATAGTAGAATTGATAAATATTTTCAAGAAAATGGTTTCTCAAAATGTCCACATGAACATGCACTCTATGTAAAAACAAACAATAGTGGTGATATTTTACTTGTTTGTTTGTATGTAGATGATTTGATTTTTACAGGAAATGCTCCAAAGATGTTTGATGAATTCAAACAAGCAATGGCGAGTGAGTTTGAAATGACGGACATTGGATTGATGTCCTACTATCTTGGGATTGAAGTGAAGCAAAATGATGAAGGAATATTTATTTCTCAAGAAGGCTATGCAAAGGAAGTTCTCAAGAAGTTTGAAATGGCGAATTGCAAGCCGGTGAGCACCCCCGTTGAATGTGGAGCTAAATTGTCCAAACACGGAGATGGAGAATTGATCAATCCCACTCTCTTTAAAAGTCTTGTTGGAAGCTTGAGGTACCTAACTTGTACAAGACCGGATATTCTTTTTGGTGTTGGACTTGTTAGTCGTTACATGGAGAATCCTACTACTTCTCACTTAAAGGTGGCTAAAAGAATACTCCTTTATATCAAAGGTACACTTGATTATGGAATTTCATATTCATTTTCTCAAGATTTCAAGCTTGTTGGATATTGTGATAGTGATTGGGCTGGTGATGTTGATGATCGAAAGAGTACTACCGGGTTTGTTTTCTTCATGGGAAATTCGGCTTTCACTTGGAATTCTAAAAAGCAACCAATTGTCACTTTATCGACTTGTGAAGCAGAGTTTGTGGCAGCAACTTCTTGTGTTTGCCATGCAATTTGGCTTAGGAATTTATTGAAGGAGCTTTATCAACAACAAGAAGAGCCAACGAAGATTTTAGTTGATAACAAATCCGCCCTTCAATTGGCGAAAAATCCGGTGTTCCATGAAAGAAGCAAGCATATTGATACTAAGTATCATTTCATTCGAGAAAGTGTGTCCAAGAAAGAGGTTGAGTTGGAATTTGTGAAATCACAAGATCAAATTGCCGACATTTTCACCAAGCCATTGAAGTTTGAAGTTTTTCGAAGATTACGAGAGTCTCTTGGAGTCATGAATCAAGATTAAGGGGGGATGTTGAAAACTAAAAGTCATTCTAGCTATTAATCTAGATTCATTCTCTAGATAAGTTTTTATTTATTTAAGTACATGTATTTTATATTATTCATTGTTTTTAGTTAGTTCATGAATTGATATATTCATGCATAGGATATCAAGAGTCTTATTAATACATGAACTAAGCCTAAGTTCATGTCTAGCAAATCCTATATATACCCTATGTACTTATCATTTTTATAAAGTCAATCAAGTCATTTTTATTAAGTGAAATAGAGTCACTTTATATCTCCATTTTTATTTTTGTGAGTTTGAGTGAGATTTGCTCTTCAATTTCTAACACTGTACCATAGTGGTTTCTCGAGCCTCATAAGTGTCGTCAATCTAACTTGCAATTAGCTGAGAGTCCACGTAGGTAGTGACACGGGACGCTCCACGCTGAAGGGTAATCCTGAGCCCTTGGATGAGAGCCTCATATTCAGCCTCGTTGTTGGTTATCTGGAAGTCTAGTTTGATTGTGTATTCAATTTCGATTCCTTGGGGATCTCTGAGGGTCACCCCCGCTCCTCGCCCTTGTGAGGTCGAGGAACCATCTGTATGCAGAAGCCATAACCCCTCTTCCACCAAGGGCACTAGCTCTAGGCTGAAACGCTCGACAAGCAGATCTGCTATTGCTTGAGCCTGTATAGTTGTACGAGGCTCGAAGCTGATGTCAAATTAACTGAGTTCAATTGACCATTTTATTAGCCTCCTAGAGATATCTGGCTTCGAAAGGACCTGTTTAAGAGGTTGGTCCGCGAGCACCGTGATGGAATGAGCCTGGAAATATGGCCTCAGCCTTCTGGAGGCATTAACGAGGGCAAAAGTGAACTCTTCTATTTCCATGTATCGCTTCTCGGTGCCCTGTAGAGTCTTGCTTAGGTAATATACTGGCAGGTGCTTACGCTCACGTACTGCTATGAGGACTGCGCTTGTGGCTTCTAAAGAGACAGAGAGGTAGACGAACAAGTTCTCTCCTTGGTTTGGCTTTGTCAGTAAGGGAGCGCATGAGAGGTATTGCTTCATGCCCTACAATGCTTTTTCACATTCTCCGTTCCAGGCAAAATTTTGAGCGTTACGCAGAATTTTGAAAAAAGGCAAGTTCCTGTCCGCTGAGCGGGAAATAAACCTACTCAGGGAGATGATTTTGCCCACCAGCACTTGGACCTCTCTAATATTTCAAGGGGAGGGAATGGCCAGGATCGCTTTGATCTTCTCTGGATTGGCCTCGATGCCTCTCTAACTGACTATATATCCCAAGAATTTTCCCCCTCGAATGCCAAATATACACTTAGAAGTGTTCAATTTCATTCCATAGTGACGCAGGATGTTGAAGGCTCGCCTGAGGTCCTCCAAATGGGAATGTTGATGCTCGCTTTTAACGATCATGTCATCCACGTAGACCTCCATAGACTTCCCAATTTTGTGCTCGAATATTCTGTTGAAGAGGTGCTGATATGTTGCTCCAGCATTTTTTAGCCCAAACGGCATAACTTTGAAGCAGTAAACGCCACATGGACCACGAAGGAAGTTTTTGGGCGATCCTCGGGTGCCATGAAGATCTGATAATACCCCTGGAATGCATCCATCATGCTCATGAGCTCACAACCAGCTGTCGAATCTACTAACTGGTCAATCCTTTGCAGGGGGTACGGATCTTTGGGGTACGCCTTGTTTAGATCTGTAAAGTCGACGGATTCATTGGCAGGGGGTATGGATTCATTGCCCTCATTTTCTGAAGATGATCCCTCAACGGCTCCTAGAGGGCCATCCTCACTATCCTTGACCTCGCTCGAGACTTTCTTCTTGTTTTTCTTTCTGTCCAGTTTGACCCTCTTGCGCTCGGGGCCATCCTCATCCAACTTGGGAAAATCAACCGACTTTTTGGTGGAGCCTGCTTGGGTGGTTTTCTTGGGTTTGTGGCTGTGAAGAGAATGGATGTAACACTCCCAAGCTTCTTTGACGTTACAGAGCACCTCGCCTGTTCCCTCGGGAGTGGGGAACTTGACTTTCTGTTGGTACGTTGGAATCACAGCCTTGAAGTCTGCGAGGGCTGGGCAACCAATAATGATGTTATATGGGAGATCCACTTCGACCACTACATAAAGGACGCTCAAAGTCTTTCGCTGTAGGGCACGACCAAAAGAGGTGGCTAAGCGAATTTGTCCGTGGGGGACGATCTCGGAACCCCCAAAGCCAATGACGGCTGTTCTGAGGGGTTCGAGGGGAATGTTTGTCATATTCATCTTTTGAAACGTTGAGTACGGGAGAACGTTCACTGAGCTTCCACTATCAATCAAGACCCTCTTTACAACATGGTTATAAACGTCTAAACTAACCACCATGGGGCATTCAGAGGTTTCACAGACCCCATGGGGTGTTACAATGTGCTTTAGATCTTTTTCATTGAACCCTATAATCTCGTTCTCCTTCGAGCGTGAAGATCCTTCTAGTGAGTACACCTGTTTGGGCCTTGAGGATCTCTGATCATAATTATGGATGTGATGACGACGAGAGGCGTTGGAGTCACCCCCTGAGGGTTCACCAGCGATCATATTGATGACAACGAAGGGCTGGTTTTCCATTTTGGCGGCTTTCTGCTTGCAGCCCTCACTTGTCTCTGGACGGTGGTGGAGCACGAACGGCTTCTCCCTCTAGCTCTCGCATGCTCGAAGCAAAGCTCGTCATACCTTTTCAGCACCTTCACAAACTCTTTGAGGTGTCCCTGTAGCACCCGAAATGCTAGGTAGCCAAATCCCTCGCACTATAGTTCAACCCACATATGGAAAGATTACCCATACATGAATCAAGCCTATAGCGAACGGGAGACAATAAAAGTAAACAACACTAGCTAGGCGGGCTAACCCTAAATTATCACCACAATGCATGAAGAGAAGAGACAGCTCAAACATTTACATACACTCCAAAAGAAATATTATTCATTGTTTCCATAACATGTATTTCAAGTTCTTATCATGAAACCATAATATACACAAGCTTTCACATATTACAAAATTATGTAAATACCAAAATATGACTAAGATGCTAGACTTGACCAAAAGACTCAAACCCGCCTAGCACTTCACACCTGCAAAACCTGAAAATGTGAGTTGTCAGTCTACCACAGACTGAGTGAGGGGCTTAAACAAATATAAGCAGACAGACCACGCAAGCTATAACCTCGGGTAAGATTTTATAGGAGACACAATATAAGTTTAAGAATAGAAGGAATTCTCGCCCGAGATTACAACTGAACCAATTTAACAATTCATTTAATTATCAATTCAATACGTGGCCCGATGAGTGAGGGCGTTCTCCAACCTTACTCCAAGAGTGTACAATCATGAACAATTCCATTTATTAAGTGAGCATGCAAGTTATTCATGTGCAATCAAGTAGCAGTTTCATGAACCCTTCTTCCTCCGGGTGATGGTGGGCTTGCAAGACCCAACCATCCAATCATGGTGTACGTCGGGAACATGACTCCCACGCACGGGGATTTTTTCCTCCACCAAACCTCATGGTTGATTCAGAGGTGATCCCAAAATGGTGAGGATAGTGCAAGAGTTACCTGTCAGCCCGTGCTTTCCCGGTTGGCTCAATACACTACCCTCAGGCCTAAAGTGAACATGCTTTACCCGCCCAATCAATCAATCCATTCAATCCTTTTATGAAATCATTTGAAATCCATAAAGTTTGAAAACTATAGATATATAAATACTTTTGGTTGAAAACGTCACATAGCGTTATACGGGATCTATATATCTAGAAATAAACCTCACCTTTACCAACCAACCAAAAAGTGGAAAGAAAGCTCTAAGGAGCGTGCCCCTCGTCTCTTAGACCGTGATCTGTGTAACAAGAACAAGTGTACATGAGACTCGACTCGTATGAACCAGCTAAGACGAACGACAATGTCATGCGATGTCAATCATGCGTTTACAATCAATAAATATTATGAATGTGACCAAATTCCCAAATAAAATATCAAGAAGTGTCAAATAGGAGAATAATTATCAATTAAGTAAGCATAAAAGTCATTTAAGTCACATACAGGATCTAAGAAAGTGAAAGGAATGCAATAACAAGGGTTTTGGTGAAGTTTAGCAAAAATCGACAATTTTTGAAAACGCATATGCTGTGGGAAAATGGAAATATCTCAAGTTATAGAAATTTGAATTGGGTTTTGTTTCTTGGAAATGAAACTAGACAAGTATACCTTTGAAATGACATATGGCTCGTTTTCTAGTTCAAAGCGAGGTAAAAATGGCATAAGCTTGAAGTTAGGTGAATGGAATTTTCCGGTGAAGTGGTGATACCAAAAATAATTGATTATATCTCACAAATGACAATCGATAATGAGGTGATTCCAATTGGAGGTTGTTCTAGACTTCAAGAGGTTTCCAACGGTTTAAAAATCAGGTCAAATGGAGTTTTTATGAGGGAGAAACGCCCACTTGAAAATTAGTCTGAAAGCAGAAATGGGCATATGAAAGCCTACTGTAATAGTGCCAAATGGGCGTTTGGAAAAACAACTAGGAGACTAAACGTGCGTTTGGGAAGCCTCGGCTCAAAATTTTGGGTAGTGAAACAGGCGTTTAGGATTTGAACTAAGGGGCCAAACGGGCGTTTGGGAGGCCCTGGGCGAAAAATAACAGGGGAAAACAGGGGATTTCGGCCAAACACCCCAAACCAACCAAAAAACCCAAATCCAATCCACAACAAATGATCAAACACAACATATACACATTATACTTCACTTATCCAACAATAAAACCAAGAAATATACATCAAAGCATCAAGAATTCATCAAGAAAACCCCATATAAATATACGTGCTTCCAACTTCCATAAACTTCAAGATATTCATGCAAGTTCCACTCTAATCATCCTAATCATACTCCTAACTCAAATATTGCAAGAATCCATCATCTAAACCATGAACCCTACTTCTACACCAATCAAGAGATTCATACAAGTTCATGTTATACCTTGAGATGAGCTAGAAATGGTATGAAATGGCAAGATGATGAAGATGATAATGCTAGCTCCTCAATTCCTTCAAAATATGACTTAGATTATGGTGAAATCTTCCTTCCTTCTTGAGGTGTAAATACCGATTTGTAGTGTGTGAAAGTGTGTGGAAATTTTGATGAAATGTAATGAACAAAGTGTGAGAGAAGAGATGCATACATACAATGTAATATATCTTCCACTAACTATGATGAATCACCACATTTTGCAACCAAGTCCCTCTATAATTTAAATTTATGCAAATGAGTTCTATCTCTACACAATTTTCATATAACCTCCCAAGTCATGAAATGCAATTAAGTCCATGAATTTACACAAAAGAGCAATTAAGGCCATTTAATACAATTAGATCATATATATTTTTCATATAATTCACATAAATGGCAATTCATATAATTGCATAGAGATGTAATGTAAATAATATGATAAAGGTTGTAAATAATTGAATGAAATGATTAAATTAAATTTCCCCAACTCCCGAAGACCCGCTCGTGGCGTAGTTACCTGAACTTCCAAAAATTGGGGCGTTACAACTCTCCCCCCCTTAGAAGAATTTGGTCCCCAGATTCACTGATCGGAATTAAATAACTCTGGATGGAACCTTTTCATTTTTTGTTCCGGCTCCCAAGTCATTTCTTCAGTTTTATCACTCCGCCATAATACCTTGACCATAGGAATCCGCCGATTTCTCAATTCTTGGTACTTCTTGTCTAAAATCCTAACCGACTGCTGAACAAATGATAAATTCGGTTCCAACTCAACTTCTTCAACGGGGAGAATTTCTGTTTCATCCGGATAATATTTTCGTAGTTGAGAAACATGAAAAACATTATGAATCCTGGTAAGATTAGGAAGTAGGTCCAATCTGTAAGCTACTTCTCTAATTCTCTCAAGAATCTCAAACGGACCCAAATAGCGAGGGTTAAGCTTTCCTCCCTTTCCAATACGAGAAAACCCCTTTCTTGGAGATACTTTCAAGAAAACCCGATCTCCAACTTCAAACTTAATATCTCTTCGGCGAATGTCGGCATAACTTTTCTGCCTATCTTGTGCAGCCTTCAACCGTTGTTGTATAAGCTGAACTTTCTCAATCATGGCTCCCACGACCTTAGAAGATTTCTCATGTTTTTCTCCTTTCTTTACCCCTTCTTATTTCGTCCATTTCCACTCCTCTAGATCAAAGAATAATGGGGATCGACACTTCCGACCATAGAGTAACTCATAAGGAGCCATGCCGATAGAGGATTGATAACTATTGTTATATGCAAACTCAATTAACGGAAGTTGATCACACCGCGAGTTTTGAAAATCCAAAGCACAAGACCGGAGCAAATCTTCCAAATATCGTATCACCCTTTCAGATTGGCCATCGGTTTGAGGATGAAAAGTCGTGCTAAACTGAAGCTTCGTTCCCAGAATACCCTGTAATTCTTGTTATAATTTAGAAGTAAAGCGAGGATCCCTATCAAAAATAATACTCACCGGAATCCCATGAAGGCGAACAATCTCTCTATTATAAATTTCAACCAACTTTCGAATCTTAAAAGACATTCGAACCGGTAAGAAATGAGCAGACTTCGTTAATCGATCCACAATCACCCAAATACCGTCATACCCGCCTTTCACCTTTGGTAACCCGGATATAAAATCCATTGTCACCTGTTCCCACTTCAACTCGGGGATAGGCAGCGGCTGTAAAAGATCTCCGGGCTTTTGATGTTCAGCTTTAACTTTCTGACATATTAAACAACATTTTACAAACTCAGCCACATCCTTCTTTAATCCACGCCACCAATAAAATTGCTTCAAGTCCTTATACATTTTGTTTCCTCCCGGATGTACCGAATATGCCGACTTATGAGCTTCCTCAAGTAATACCCTTTTCAAATCATCGGGTACCACTAATCGGTTCTTGAAGCGAAGAAAACCGACTTCATCAAACCCAAATGGACTTTCCAGATCCTCCCTTGCCCTAGCAACCAACTTTTGAACTTCCGGATCATTACCTTGAGCCTCAAACAATCTATGTTTCAGTTCTGGCTGAATAGAAATGTTGGATACCCGGGCTTTTATCACAATAGGCTAGATTTTACTACTTTCTCCAATCTCTAAATTCGAAACATCAACTTTTTGGCTCAACGCATTGGCAACCACATTAGCTTTCCCGGGATGGTACTTGATGATACAATCATAATCTTCTAATCATTCCATCCATCTCCGTTGTCTCAAATTAAGATCTTTCTGTATGAATAAATATTGAAGACTCTTATGATCTGTGAAAATCTCAAATGTTACTCCATACAAGTAATATCTCCATTTTCCAAGTGCAAATATCACCGCGGCAAGCTCTAAATCATGCGTCAGATAGTTCTTTTCGTAATCCTTTAATTTTCGGGAAGCATAAGCAATAACTTTGCCATTCTGAGTTAAAACACACCCTAATCCTTCTTTAGATGCATTCGTATAAACCGCAAATCCTTCTAAGCCCTCCGAAAGAGTTAAAACCGGAGCCGAAACCAATTTCTCTTTTAAAACATTGAAACTCCTTTCACAACTTTCATTCCACTCGTACTTAACATCTTTCTTTGTTAACCGAGTCAAAGGGGCCGCAATCTTAGAAAAATCTTGCACAAACCTCCTATAATAACCCGCCAATCCAAAGAAGCTTTTAATCTCAGAGGCATTCTTTGGTCTCTCCCACTTCAAAACAGCTCAATTTTAGAAGGATCAACTTCTAACCCATTCCCCGAAATAATATGGCCTAAGAAAGAAACTCGGTCGATCCAAAACTCGCATTTACTAAATTTCGCAAACAGTTGGTGTTCCTTCAATGTTTTCAACACAAGCTCGAGATGCCTTGCATTTTCCTCAACCGACTTGGAGAAAATCAGAATATCGTCAATAAAGATCACAACAAACTTATCAAGAAAGGGTCGGAAAATTCTATGGATCATATCCATAAAAGCGGCGGGAGCATTTGTCAAACCAAATGGCATAACCACAAATTCATAATGCCCATATCTTGTATTGAAGCCCGTCTTTGGAATATCCTTGGCTCGGATCCGCAATTGATAATACCCGTGTCTTAAGTCAAGCTTCGAATAAACTTTGGATCCTTGAAGTATATCAAATAATTCTTCAATGTTTGGAAGAGGGTATTTATTCTTGATTGCCATCCGATTTAGCTCCCGATAATCAATACACATCCTCAAAGTACCATCTTTCTTCTTTACAAATAATACCAGCGCTCCACATGGCGACGAACTCGGTCTAATATACCCGACTTCCAAAAGACCCTCAAGTTGCACCTTTAATTCTTTTAACTCAGCCGGGGCCATCCGATATGGAGTTTTAGAATACGGTTCGGCATTCGGATACAAGTCAATCAAAAATTCTATCTCCCTTTCCGGTGGCAATGAATCTAAATTTTCCTGAAACACTTCGGGAAACCCCTTAACCACTTCTGTCTCTTTTAATTTCATCTGATCCTTGGGTTGATTAAGAATATAAGCTATGAATCCCGTAGCCCCATCACAAACCAATTTTTGAGCTTCCGAAAAAGATAATAAAGGCACTATTTTAGAGCTTCGACCCGTTATAATTTCTGAGCCCAACTGAACTCTCTTAGTCCGACAATCAACAGTCACATAGTGCTTGTAAAGCCAATCCATTCCCAAGATAGATCCATACCGAGACATAGATAATTCAATTAAATCCGTAGAGAAAACCCAACCCTCAATACTCACCGGCACCTCTCTAAAAACCCGGTTAGTTTTTATACTACCGCCAAAAGGAGTACTCATAACATAATATACAGAAGAAAGAGTAACACATAAAGGCAATTTCATAGAAATATCGCAAGAAATAAAAGAGTGGGTAGCCCCCGGATCAAACAAGGTATGTATGCTCATATCATGAATGCAAATGGTACCTTCAACAATGGCGGCGGGATCTACATCTTCATCCATTTTCTCGCCTTCCAAGATATTTGCACGAGCTCTAATAAGTGGCCTCTGACCCCTAGGCGGTGGATCTCGTCTATCTGGACACGTATCCACTTTATGATCGGTATTCCCACAAATCAGACAAAGATTCAGACGACGCCGACAACTCTCATAGGTACGGGTAGGCAACCCACAATAAGAATATCCCGGCTTCCCAGTAGAGGATGGTGCGGCAGGAGTAACCCGGGGAGCTTTCTGAACCGGCACTTGTGGCATTTGTGGCTTAAATTTCTTCATCGGGCCCTTAGACTGTGGGGGAGTGGTATCATAATTGATTGGCCTCTTTCCGGGATTATTATTCGGCCTCGATCCTGAATCGAAACCCTGAACCTATCTGTATGTGGATCTCCTTGCATTAACCAAATCTTCAACTTTGAGAGCTTTGATAGTGGCCTTCTTCCATGTACTAGTGTTGACCACTTCAATCGCCGCTTGAATGTCCGGCCTTAAACCTTGTACAAATTGCATAGCCTTGTGAAAGTCATCGCTTGTAATGTTAGGAGCATACTTAGACAACCTTTCGAACTCCGCTATATACTTGGAAACAGATCTTCCTCTCTGTTTAAGCTCCGTGAATTCCTTGAGTCTCTTAGTGCGAGATGATGGAGGAATGAATTTGTTCTTGAATTCCCTTATGAAAACCTACAATGTAACTTTTTCTTCAACGGCATCTAAAACAATCTTGGTGCTTTCCCACCAAGAATAAGCTTTTCCTTGAATCAGAGTGAGGGTACACCGAGCCTTTTCTCGGGTCTTACAAGGAATAAGCTCCCAAATTCGCTCAACCTCCTTGAGCCACTGTTCGGCTTGCATATCGTTCCCTTTGAAGAATCTGGGTGGATGTTGATTTTGAAATTCCCTCAAAATAGCTGAAATTGGGGCCGGTGGTGCTGGTGGAGGAGTTGGTGGTGCAGGAGGCACATAATCTCGCAATCTTTGGTCTAATAACTGAACTATAGAATTTAAGAAGTCCTGAGGTTGTGCTTGAGGGGGTGGAGATGGAGTTCGGTCACGATGGTGATGCCGATGACCAGGAGAATGCTCTCTGTGAGGCCTTCCACGAGGCATCCTGAAATATAAACACTGTACATGCATGTTTGATTAACAAGTATGAATAAATATAATTAAGTTCATAGAACACATAATTCCCATAATTCATATAAGGTTAAATAGTTTCAAATAAGATGCAAGACTCTCAAATAATCAAATAATCCTATGCCGTACGACCTAGACTCACAAGACACGACACTAGAACCGCGATTTTGCAACCGGGCTCTGATACCACCTTAGGATGTAGCACCTGAAATGCTAGGCAGCCACATCCCCCGCACTATAGTTCAATCCACATATGGAAAGATTACCCATACATGAATCAAGCCTATAGTGAACGGGAGACAATAAAAGTAAACAACACTAGCTAGGTGGGCTAACCCTCAATTATCACCACAATGCATGAAGAGAAGAGACAACTCAAACATTTACATACACTCCAAAAGCAATATTATTCATTGTTTCCATAACATGCATTTCAAGTTCTTATCATGAAACCATAATGTACAC
The DNA here is from genome assembly GCA_037501455.1 of Lantana camara. Classification (NCBI taxonomy): domain Eukaryota; kingdom Viridiplantae; phylum Streptophyta; class Magnoliopsida; order Lamiales; family Verbenaceae; genus Lantana; species Lantana camara. The sequence continues at coordinate 3,814,237 of CM074865.1, forward strand.
AAGCTTTAACATATTACAAAATTATGTAAATACCAAAATATGACTAAGATGCTAGACTTGACCAAAAGACTCAAACCCACCTAGCACTTCACCTGCAAAACCTAAAAATGTGAGGTGTCAGTCTACCACAGACTGAGTGAGGGGTTTAAATAAATATAAGCACACATACCACGCAAGCTATAACCTCTGGTAAGATTTTATAGGAAACACAATATAAGTTCAAGAATAGAAGAAATTCTCGCCCGAGATTACAACTGAACCAATTTAACAATTCATTTAATTATCAATTCAATACGTGGCCCGGTGAGTGAGGGCGTTCTCCAACCTTACTCCAAGAGTTTACAATCATGAACAATTCCATTTATCAAGTGAGCATGTAAGTTATTCATGTGCAATCAAGTAGCAGTTTCATGAACCCTTCTTCCTCCGGGTGATGGTGGGCTTACAAGACCCAACCATCCAATCATGGTGTACGTCGGGAACATGACTCCCACGTACGGGATTTCTTCCTTTACCAAACCTCATGGTGGATTCAGAGGTGATCCCAAAATGGTGAGGATAGTGCAAGAGTTACCTGTCAGCCCGTGCTTTCCCGGTTGGCTCAATACACTACCCTCAGGCCTAAAGTGAACATGCTTTACCCGCCCAATCAATCAATCCATTCAATCCTTTTATGAAATCATTTGAAATCCATAAAGTTTGAAAACTATAGATATATAAATACTTTTGGTTGAAAACGTCACATAGCGTTATACGGGATCTATATATCTAGAAATAAACCTCACCTTTACCAACCAACCAAAAAGTGGAAAGAAAGCTCTAAGGAGCGTGCCCCTCGTCTCTTAGACCGTGATCTGTGTAACAAGAACAAGTGTACATGAGACTCGACTCGTATGAACCAGCTAAGACGAACGACAATGTCATGCGATGTCAATCATGCGTTTACAATCAATAAATATTATGAATGTGACCAAATTCCCAAATAAAATATCAAGAAGTGTCAAATAGGAGAATAATTATCAATTAAGTAAGCATAAAAGTCATTTAAGTCACATACAGGATCCAAGAAAGTGAAAGGAATGCAATAACAAGGGTTTTGGTGAAGTTTAGCAAAAATCGACAATTTTTGAAAACGCATATGCTGTGGGAAAATGGAAATATCTCAAGTTATAGAAATTTGAATTGGGTTTTGTTTCTTGGAAATGAAACTAGACAATTATACCTTTGAAATGACATATGGCTCGTTTTCTAGTTCAAAGCGGGGTAAAAATGGCATAAGCTTGAAGTTAGGTGAATGGAATTTTCCGGTGAAGTGGTGATACCAAAAATAATTGATTATATCTCACAAATGACAATCGATAATGAGGTGATTCCAATTGGAGGTTGTTCTAGACTTCAAGAGGTTTCCAACGGTTTAAAAATCAGGTCAAATGGAGTTTTTATGAGGGAGAAACGCCCACTTGAAAATTAGTCTGAAAGCAGAAACGGTCGTATGAAAGCCTACTGTAATAGTGCCAAACGGGCGTTTGGAAAAACAACTAGGAGACTAAACGTGCGTTTGGGAAGCCTCGGCTCAAAATTTTGGGTAGTGAAACAGGCGTTTAGGATTTGAACTAAGGGGCCAAACGGGCGTTTGGGAAGCCGCTGGGCGAAAAATAACAGGGGAAAACAGGGGATTTCGGCCAAACACCCCAAACCAACCAAAAAACCCAAATCCAATCCACAACAAATGATCAAACACAACATATACACATTATACTTCACTTATCCAACAATAAAACCAAGAAATATACATCAAAGCATCAAGAATTCATCAAGAAAACCCCATATAAATATACGTGCTTCCAACTTCCATAAACTTCAAGATATTCATGCAAGTTCCACTCTAATCATCCTAATCATACTCCTAACTCAAATATTGCAAGAATCCATCATCTAAACCATGAACCCTACTTCTACACCAATCAAGAGATTCATACAAGTTCATGTTATACCTTGAGATGAGCTAGAAATGGTATGAAATGGCAAGATGATGAAGATGATAATGCTAGCTCCTCAATTCCTTCAAAATATGACTTAGATTATGGTGAAATCTTCCTTCCTTCTTGAGGTGTAAATACCGATTTGTAGTGTGTGAAAGTGTGTGGAAATTTTGATGTAATGTAATGAACAAAGTGTGAGAGAAGAGATGCATACATACAATGTAATATATCTTCCACTAACTATGATGAATCACCACATTTTGCAACCAAGTCCCTCTATAATTTAAATTTATGCAAACGAGTTCTATCTCTACACAATTTTCATATAACCTCCCAAGTCATGAAATGCAATTAAGTCCATGAATTTACACAAAAGAGCAATTAAGGCCATTTAATACAATTAGATCATATATATAGTTCATATAATTCACATAAATGGCAATTCATATAATTGCATAGAGATGTAATGTAAACAATATGATAAAGGTTATAAATAATTGAATGAAATGATTAAATTAAATTTCCCCAACTCCCGAAGACCCGCTCGTGGCGTACTTACCTGAACTTCCAAAAATTGGGGCATTATAGTCCCCCCAGCAATGAGCCTCTGGATCTCGCTTTCGAGTTGGCGGCACTCATTTGTGTCGTGCCCTTCTGCTTGTGGAAGGCACAGTACTTTCCTGAGCATTTTTTAGCCTCGGTTTCCCTCACCTTCGGCGGTCTCTTGAACAATTTCTTATCCGTCATGGAATAGACCTCAGCAATAGGCCTGTTGAGAGGGATGCACTCGAATCTGCGAGGGGGAGGGGAGTTTCTCCGCAGGGCTGCGACGACGATTCCTGTTGGGTTCTCTGTCTTTGGGGCTCTTGTCCGCTCGTGGAGCGTTGGCCAATTTTTGCGCTCGCGTAATGTACATGTCTTCGAGCGTGAAAAACGAGTTAGCAATCTTCCTTATCTCCATTAGGGAGTGTGGCTTCTTCTTGGCCACTTCTTCCACAAACTCTTTGCTGATGTAGTTTTTCATGTTGATAGCCCCAAAGAGTACGTGCCTCAGAAAGTCTATTGAGGGCTTTTCCACCAACAGGATCTCCTTGTTGAACCTACCCAAAAAGGATCTGAGGGTCTCGTTGGGTCCTTGCACCAGGCTATAGAGGGTCATGGCTGCAGGTGCTGGTGCCTTCAAAGAGTTGAAGTGGTTTAAGAAGACTTCGGTCAGATCGTTGTACCCTCGGATGGAGCGAGGGGGTAGCTTCTTATACCACTCTTGTGCCATTCCCACGAGGGAAGTGACAAAAACTTTCATCCAGTAATGACTGAAATGCTCGTACATGTGCATCAGATGTACAAAATGATCCAGGTGTTCGGCTGGATCGGTGGTTCCATCATAACGGTTAACAGATACGGGGATTTTGCCCATCCCAGCACGGGCCATCAAAACCTCATCAATGAGGGGTGAACCGCCTATCAAAGGCCTATGGTTCCCGCTCTCGTGGTCATGTTCTTCATAATCTTCCTCTATCCAGCGGCGAGGGATCTGGTCGCGTGGGTTGCGAGCATCTCTGGCCTTGGACCTCTCATCCCGAGCATGGGGGACTTGAGATCGTGCTTGAGAGAGCTATTCCACCATGTGTTGCAGACCGTCAAGTTGGTTCTGGACTGTAGCCAGTCGAGGGTCGTTTTTCTCTCTCCTACCTGTTCTTCCCGTGGCCCTGGATTGGACCTCCTCTTCAACATCTCTCCTCGCGGGCGGAGGGGGGGAGGGGAGGGGGGCTATCTCGTTTTCCACTGGACGTAGCTCTTGATCAACCCTCGGGGGTGCCTCTCTTCCTTGTGCTGGAGATGGTGGCGGTGGCGGTGGCTGGGCCGCCAGTATGTTCAGGACAGCCGCCAAGGGGTGAGTCTGCCATCCTCCCATTGGTGGAGCCACCTGAGCGCCCGCCCTCGAGGGGAAATAGACGGCGGTGAAGTGATTCCAAGCGTTTTGTGCGGCCTGGACTTCGCACTGAGAGTATAACTCCTAAAGCTGTTGCGATGTCACTTGGGGCATTTCCACCCCTTGAATTTCTTTGAGCAGGGAGATTAGAAGCTGTAAGATGACCACCTGGTAAGGCTGTACCATGGGCACCATACCTGGCATCACTCCAGGCATCACCCCAGGTTGCATATAAGCCTACCTAGGCAGCGGCATCGTCATGGGGTAAGCAGTGGCGTAGGCTGCGACGGTGGCAGGCATGAGAGTCACTAGTGGAATGGCTGAGCTAGTGCCTTCGGCCTCGGTTCTCCCTGTTGGAAGAGCCCCCACCAAAGCCCCTTTGCTTCCATCAGCAAGGGGTGGGATTTCGCCTCCAGCAGGAATGCTAGGCGTGTTTCCTTCCAGATTTTCCTCATTGACAGGTGGAAGAGCACCACTGTTATCCAGAATTCCAGATCTTATTGCAGTAACCATGATTGAAGCTAATGCTGTTATGTCTTAACTAGCTCAAGAAGGAAGAAATAGATGAAGATCTAAAGAAGCTGATGATGGGTTTTCCACAGACGGCGCAAAAAATGATGGTGCAGAAACTTGGATGGTTGTTTAAACACCAAACACTTTAAGATTTGTTTGTGAAAGGGAGGACCATCACAGGCGTTAGAGCCTCAGAAATTAGGTTTCCTTTGTAGCGTGTGTTCTTCCAGCTAGGATAACACCAAGAAATCGTGCAGCGAGGGAGTTGAGAATGGTGAGTTGCGTGAGCTTGGAGAAGAAAGAAGAATGGAGAAGAGAGTCCCAGTTCAGGTGCAGGCGATTTTTTGAAGAAAATGACTTATGGAAGTGTGTACGTGAATCCCTTATTTATATGTTAGGGGTAGGGTCGATTTGGTAAAAATAACCGTGTGGTCCCAAATCCGTGTAGCCCTAAACACGTAGCAGCGTGTGATGGTATGAAAGTGACCTTCCTGATTCATTCCCTTGTACGGGGTCGACGGGTGTCAAGGAATGGGCATGCACACTACCTGCAGGTGTCAGTGGCAGATGCGCAACAGCAGTATGAGCACTAGGAGACTCGAAGACTGCCATGTGGGCGCAAGGAGGCTTGGGAGTGTGCCCCAGGGATGACCCTACTCGAGCGTTGGGGATGCTCGACGGGGATGGTTCCCCGGATTGGCGTGGCTGGGCACTATGACGCTCGGGCTGAGCTCCGACCGCTAGGTTGTAGGTGCCCTGGAGGGGCCTTTTGACCCGCTGGGGCGGATCCAGGTGGATGACCGCGTGAGCGCTGCGAGGGACTCGAGCGTCAGGACACAATCGAGTGTGGAGTAAGTAAGGGAACATCCCAGGCCGGTGATATGAGCTGGGTTGGCTTGACCCTACGAGGCGAGATTATGAGCGTCGGACGGGCCCTCGAAGGGTGCGCTTTGTGCTTGTAAGTGGGCAAGCCGATGGGCCGGATCCGCTGTCTTGAGCCCAACATCTCGGGCGTCTAAGCCCAAGTGTTCCCAATTAATCTGAATGAGCCGTCGTGATCCCGACACATGTAAAGATGATTAAAAAAAAATATATTATAGAAAAGATTAAGAATATGTGTACATAAAAATATATTAATCATATTAATGAATAACGATGAATTCACAAACACAGCTAAATATAAAAATGAATAACACTAAATTTGAGATATTTAGCTAATTCAAAATTATAGAGGAAGCAAGATTTGACTATTAGAAAGGTACACAACCCTGAATTCAATATAACAAATATAAATTAATATACAAAAGAAAAAATACATCAAATCAATAAATAAGGAATTTGAAAATTAAAGATACATAATAATATGAAGAAACTAAAAAAATTATTATTCATATCACTCAAATTAGTAAAAATAGAGGTATCTTCAGAAATATATAACAGAAATATAAAATACTAATTAATAAACAATAATAATAAAAATTTAATATATAAATCTACAACATATAGTATAAATTCACATTCCTCCTAACAAAAAAATTAAATGTAATCATTGAACAAAGTACAATGAAAAATAAAAAAGTTCGATTAAAAAGAAATTCAAGAAACTCTCTTATTTTTAACTTCATCTTTACATATTATACCATTCATGAAAATACAAAGGAAAAACATTCATGAATCGTAGATATCATCAAAGGAAGAAACAAAGATTATGAACACTATACATTAACTAAACCTTCAATTAACATCATGAAATTGCTTTCAAATATCTACAATTAGAAATGAAAAAAAAAAAAAAAAAGAATGATAGAAAGAAATCTGAGTGAATGCATTTTAAAATATGATAGATTGATATGGTATATTGAAAGAAATAAAGAAATAGTAAATAATATCCATTAAATACATTAGTAATTGCATACAAATAGATAATTGATTGTTGAGATCTTTGTAAATTAGTTAAAAAATACGAAATTGAAAGCATTCTAATTATATTTTTGATTAAAAATAATTCGGGAATTATTAAAATCACCATAAATAAATTTCACATGTCATAAATTCTGAGGGGGTGGTGGCTATATTAGGTAATCCAAATCAGTTTGCTCATTTTTAAGAGATTTAATTATTAATAACATATATTTAGTGTTTATTTATGGAACAATTAATGGATTGCTTATAATAAAGAATTGTATTTAATAATAATTGAAATATATTAATTCAACAACCAATGAGAAATTATCTTTGTAATAAAGTATTTTAAAAAAATAACAAAATAGTATTGAGTCAAAATAGCATAATTACGGTGAAAAATAGTTGTGCTATGTATAATAATATAAATATAGATATAGATATAGATATAAATTTATTAAGAATTAATTTTAAAATTAAAAAAATTAATTGATTGGATGGAACTACCAATAATAATCTTTTTAGATATTAAAAATAATTCAAATTCTAAGAATTACACATTAAAAAAAAAATACAAATAAAAAGTATATTATAAATTTTGTCAAAGATAATTATTTTTCTTAATTATTATTTATTTTCATAATAAAATAATATACAAAATAAAGATAAGTCAATTATATTTTTTTCTATTTAATTGAAAATCTTAAAAAAATACAAAATATCATTCAGTCAAACTTGACAAAAATAATTATTTTTCTTAGTTATTACTTATTTTTATAATAAAATAATATATAAAATAAAAATCAACCAATCACATTTTTTTATTTAATTAAAAATCTCAAAAGATCTACAAAATTCCACATCATCAAAATGCACAAAAAGTCAAATAGTCAAATGTGGTTTTCAAATATACAATAGTATAGATTGCATCTCTGTATATATATACTACTATTATTTGGTGGCATTTATGCAAACACACGACTAACATATATATATATATATATATATATATATATATATATATATATATATAGTTATATGGAGGTGATTAAGTATTAGGATCATTATATTCATATTATACTAATGATGGTTAATTGGGAAACTAAGTTATCTGAGTCATTTGAGTAAATAAGTTATGATATAGTATAATTTATAACTACTTTGTGACCTAATTAGATTTGATCAATCAGGATTAAGACTTTTAGGCACAAGGCCCTTAGGATATCTAACAGAATCAAGTCGAGGAAAGTGGTTTGTTCCTTCTATGTTTTCCTAAATTGGTTTTATGAAAATTATATGTCTTATTTCAAAAAGTAGTTTCATTATATAAAATTGTGATTTGAGCATGGTATGTGTGAAAATTTAAGTGAACCAAATATTAAGTCGTTTGTAATCTTATGGTATGAATGCATGATTTCTGTTACGTTTTTATGCTAAGTAATTTTTATGCTCTGAACTATTGGAAACCGAATGGTAGGAACTAGTTCCAAATTATATTCGACCCGGCTACGGGAGTGATAGTAGCATTATATGAACCCGGTTACGGGAGTGACAGTAGCATTATTCTAACCCGACCACGGGTGTGACAGTGGTAAAATTCTGACCGGCTACGGGAGTGACAGTAGCATTATTCTGACCAGGCCACGGGTGTTACAGTGGCAATATTCTGACCCGGCTACGGGAGTGACAGTAGCATTATATTGACCCGGCTACAGGAATGACAGTAGCAATTCTGAACCCACCTAACGGGGTTGTAGTTAGGACTTGATCAAGTTAACCAGTTAGGAACCGGAAAGTTCATGAGCATAAATTCAAGTGTTTTAATATGTTAAGTATGTTATGCTATCTATATGGTATGATTCTTGAAAAGTTATGCTGGAAAATATGTAATGGCTTGAGATTACTTGTGATGTTATATATATTGTAACTTGCTCAAATTCGATAGAGGGTTAAGAGATCACTTACTGAGCAAGTGTCGCTCACACCACCCTAACAACCTTTTGTAGAGAATAAGTTAGAGAACGCTGACGAGGAATAGTTTTGGGGCTGGTGAACGCCAACTCTTCAAGTAGATTAGGGATTTCAGTTTATTTTCTTAAATCTTTTCATGAATAGTTAGGATTGAGTAATGTTCGAGACAATGATTTAAGAAGTGTAATAGTTAAGATTCCTTTGTTGCACTGTTTTAAGTGTTGATTTAAGTATTTTATTTTAGATTTTAGTCGCTCTATTTATCGAGGCTTAGTGTCTTTGAGTCTTTTAGGGCTCGGAGACACTGTCTTGTTGCTATCCGAAAATGGGGCGTGACAATAGGACCTTTAATTCCGCAAGAAAATGCGTACAAAGTATGAAGAGAATGAGATAAGTTCCCTATTATTGAGTTAGGCAGTTTACCATCCAACAAATTTTCATATATTTCGATCTCCTCCAAATATCGACACTTTGTCAATGAAGTGAGGAAGCCTGGTTCCTTATTTTGAGATTGTAATGTTAAACTGTTGCTTGCAATAGAAACGAATTGCAAGAATCTTAGGTTTTCCAAGTTGGGTGCTGGACCAGAAAAATAGTTATCAGTCATATCTAACTCTGTAAGACTAGTGGCATTGTTGATGCAGCTTGGAATAAGTCCACCAAGTTTGTTGCCACCCAAATAAAAACATTTTATGTTGGGAAGTGAAAGGCCAAATGTTGAAGGAAGATGACCTGAGAATTGATTGTCTGTAAGGCTCAAGAATTCCATTGTCGATATGTTGAAGTGGAAGGAGGGATGAGACCAGATAACCCATTGATGTTGACACTGAACTCAACAAGATTAAGGCTGTCAAGCTCACTCGGCAATTCACCTGTCAATTTGATTTAATTTTTACATGTTAAAAGAATTGAAAAATAACAAGACTGATTTTCGGGTCGAATGGAAGTTTATTCATTTATAATGCAAGAGCACTTGGAAAATTTACATGGAAACTTTTCCTTATTCCACCAGAATATAAATATAACAACACATATCTTGTTGTAATCTAATCACTTATGACTGATTGTCAACATACCTGTAAACTTGTTGTAGTCTAACCACTATTTGTTCAACATTGTGAGGTTTCCAATTTGCTTAGGTATGTTGCCTGTGAATTTGTTACCGTATAGATATAGAAACTGAAGGCGTTTACCGTCCAACACTTTGTCCAAAATATTTCCGGTTAGCTCTTCCAGATTGGGGAGATTATGATAAACATTGGAAACTGGAATTTCTCCTAACATACTATTATTGCCTAGAGTGATAATCTGTACAGAAGACATGTTGAAGATAAAAAAAAAAAAAAAAAATGAATTTCTCCTGTTAGAGTGGCGTCTTGTATGCTGAGAAGCTATAGACATGAAAGATTGCCAAGTTCCGATGGAATTCTCCCCAAATACATGAAAGATTTCACTTTGTCTTGTGTCTCAAGATAAAAGTTTAATATAAGTGCTTTTAGATTTTCTTTTTTTTTTTTTTTTTTTTTTTTTTTTTTGCCTCTTTTTGGGTTTTCTTCAATGGCTATTCAAGAATGTCTGCAATGTATATGTACTTTCGATTTTTTAAAACAAAATAAAGTTAAAACCAATGCAAATGACTATTAAAAGAATCCTTAAAAAAAGAATTGGCACATGGGTGTATATAATGAGACATGTAAGCAAAATTAGAAAATTTCCCAATTTTATGACATATATGATATACACATCAACAAAATTGGCCTAAATAAGAAACGCGTGGACCAATTTGAGGATTTGCCGATTTCGAACCCAGATAGGATTGAAATTGTAAAAAAAAAAATTAATTGAAGGATAAAATTGAAAAAACAAAATCGTAAAGGATTAAAGTTTGAAAAGGTAAAAGTTACATGGAAAAGGTAAAAGTTACATGGTCTCCCTTTTATTCGTCGACTTTCAAATTTCTGCTCAAGTCATAAGAATTAGTATACATACCATGGAAGTTGTTGGTCCCTAAATACAACCTTTGAAGCTTTGTCAACGAGCCAATGGAAGCTGGGATGCTCCCATTGAAATGATTAATCGACAACGACAGCACCTCCAACCATGGTTCGCAGTCGCAGTCGCGGGAAACTGAAAGGGGCACCGTTCCAGTTCTAGCGGCATGTCGCGGAACGGTCACGGTATTTCGTGGAACGGAAGACATTTTTACGATAAATATAATTGATTAATGTACCAATACAAATAAAAGTTCTTCTACTATCATATAACACCACAAATATTACAATAGATAAATAAAAATACATTATTTACTAATAATAAGTGGAATGACGAGGTGGAAGAAACTCAGAATCGTCTGAATCTTCTGAGGAGTTGTGCACCAATACAAATAAAAGTTCTTCTACTATCTTATAACACCACAAATATTACAATAGATAAATAAAAATACATTATTCACTAATAATAAGTGGAATGATGAGGCGGAAGAAACTCATACTTGTCTGCATCTTGTGAGGAGTAGTGCAATTGACGACGCCTATCATCTCTTATGTGAGGGTAAGGTAGTTGATCTGCATATAATGGTTGTGCTTGTGAATCCGAAAACTGATCACCACCATGATGATAATATCCAAATCCTCTATACCCTATGCTGCTAGTACTACTATTTGAAGATCCGTACGGCATCCCAGAAGATCCATATGATGCTCCACCATATCGAGCACTGACAGATGAGGGATCTAAATAATTATAATGTGTACCATAGTTCAAATAATTGTAATGCCTTCCACTTGAGCTATCATGAATTGTATCATCGTGCCGAACAGAATTGGAATGAGATGACAAATTACTATCATAACTGCTCGTGTAGTTAGCGTTCCCTTCAAGACAATATTGTGGGTACCCTCGTAAAGATCGAAAGAAATAACTCTCGTGGTCCAGAATCCAAAAAATAAGAATTTGGAACATTAAATATCTTGTATCCATAGAACATCTAGCGTAACATAGATAATAAATAAATAGGAGTTAATATCATTCCAATTGCCATTACAAAAGCAATTAGGAGTTTTGTCATTAAAAGATATTTTTGACTAGTAATTAGTCCAAAAAAGAATCCCAATGTTTGCATTTGTTCCTCAACACGTTGGTATCCTAGTGCAGCTGATCCATCGGGATAAGAGTAATCATTGCCACCTGATAAATCAGCCAGAAAGCGTCGCTTCTCGCCTCGTCCTGGACAATAACCATGGTCTGTATCTTGAGTTGCATAATAATTTTCATTTTCTTGTGCTCAAGACATGCCAGTGTTATCTTGACTATTAACAGTATTTCTCCCTCTACTAGAACCGATACCCGCGCCTGCTCCTTGATCGCCACTATCATCATCATTTCCATCATCAGTGTCCTCTTTACTCTCATCACTGTCACTACCTTGGTGGGTTGGTTGATTCTGGGTGCTCTTTCCTTTGTCTTGTCTTCGTAAAGCCTCACTTCTTTACTTTTTCTTGCGTTTCCAATCGTTGACGGTATGATTCTCATCATCCTTTGCTGACTCGATATTCTGAATTGCTTAATCTAACCACTCTATATCATTGTCAAGTAATGGTTCTTCATTCTCTTGAGTCCACTCTGTATCTAAATTTTCTTCTTTTATTCCATATTCCCCATATTGATCATCCTTCCTAGCAAAGAGAAGACAACACCAAAATTCCCTAATTTTAGACCTCAATAAAAATTTGCATTTTAAGAATGAGGAGAACATAGAAATATTTCAGCACTTGAGAGAGCTTACAAGTTTCGGCATTAAAGAATGAGGGAGGCTATTTTACATAATTTAAGTCAATAATTGACAAATAATAATAACAGTTTTGACCCGAAAAAAGGATAAATTTTCAGGTTTTCCTTCATGTGAAAGAATACAAACAAAGATATCATTCAGAGTTTGAAAAAGAAAGGAAAGAAAGGAATCCGTCAGGCTAATATTCATTCATAGTACTATCCCAATTTTCCTTAAAAAAGTATGCCCATTTAATTTATGCTGATATTTTCTTCTAAGGAAAAGCATAAAATATTAAGCACATAATTATTGTATTCATGTACTCTTTTCATTTGTTGGCCCAAACTTTTAAATTGTTTAATAATCAAAGAGTAACCCAAATACCCAATGTAGAATTATGGCCCATTAATTACATTAATATTTTAGCCCATTAATTCTTTTAATTAATTAAGAAAACCTATTTCTACCTCTCTCTTTTACTTCGATCCTCGACACCGAGCAGCCGTCTTCTGTTTTCCACCGACATCGACTCTCGTCCGCCGTTCCATCCCCGATTTGTGACGTTAAAGCGCCGCTTCAGTTCGTGTTTCACAGCGAAAACGGGGTGGTACGCCATTCCGGCCGATTTCGCGGCGTTCCACCCCCGCTCCGGGTTGCCGTCGTTCCACCCCTGTTAAGGTGGAACGGCCATTGCCGTTCCGGCCGTTATTGCGGCGTTCCGGCGAACCATGCCTCCAACTTGCTGCACTTGTAAATATTGAATGGAATTTGGCCACTAGTTGATTACCAGAGAGATGAAGCTCGTGAAGATGTGCAATATGGTTGCACATATCATCTGGCAGCACACCTAACGCAGAATTATTTGTGAGATCAATGCATTTTATGTAAGAACCTGTAAGAAAACTATACTTCCAAGTCCAATATTTTTATTGTTGATGGTTGATGACCTGAGAAGTGATTGTATGAAAGATCCAACATTTCCATTGTTGATATGTTGAAGATGGAAACAGGAATGGGACCAGATAAGCCATTGTTGCGGACATTTAGCATCACAAGATTAAGTTTGCCGAGCTCATTTGGTAAATCACCTGCCATGATCGATGCAAGAAAAAAAAAAAAAAGAAAAAGAAAAAGACACAAAGTTAATAATATAAAATGAAAAGTCTTTCTTTATAAAAGAAAGAATACAAATGAAAATGAAAAGTACTTTCTTCTTTCTTTATGTCATTTTAAAGAAAGAAAATGACATAAAAGAAAGAGCTTTCTTTATATTCATTTTCTTTCTTTATATAAAGAAAAACTTTCCACTTTATATTATTACCTTTGTTATGTGTAATGATAATTGGGCGGTATAAATTGTATAATTGTTTAAAATTTTCAAAGATGTTATTTAATAAATTAAAAGACAATTAATATGTTAATATATATTAACGTAAAGGTTAAATAATTCTTTTAATATATAAAATACTATGCTTACCACTTGTAATTCATATTTTTTATTCTTATTTACCAACAGGGATTGGTCCGAGTGGTTAATATGTTTATTCTCGAAGGCAAGGTTTCGGGTTTGAATCCCACTTGAGTGTGGGTGTGTTAAAATATATATATATGTATATATATATATTTATTATTCTTATTTGATTTTATGTAATATTTTTTATTCTTATTTGATTTTATAAGAAAACAAGCGAATTTCGAAGGAAATCATTCCCTTGGAAAAAGCCTCCTCCGAATTGATTCCAAGGTAATCCCTCAAAAATATATCTTGTATTTCCTCGGAATATTTTTCAAGAAAATTATTCTGAGGGATATTTTCTTCTAAATATTGCTTGGATTGTGGAACAATATTATTTACGAGGGAATTCCCTCAAAAATTTTATTTCTCATAAAATATTTTTTGAGAAAATTCCGAGAGCTCTTTTCATCCGAACTAATTTTCTGAGAGAATTTCGAGGGATATTCCCTAAGAATAGTTTATTAATTATTTTTGAATTGATTTTATTAAGAACATTCTCTTTTTTTTTTTTTCACTAAAATTTAAAGTGTCTTTTCGTTGTTGATTATACAAAACGCAAACATTAAACTTCCCCTTTTGCCTATTTCCTTCATCGATTAATAATATTTTAAAAGGTAAATATATTGTTTTCCCAATAAATTAAAGTACATATAAAAGTTATATTATGAGAACTTACTTTAACTTACACGTCAACGTTAATAAGAATATTTTCAAAATATATTATAAAAAGGTAACTTATCCATGCTCTTCAAGTGTAGGGAAGATAGAGTACATGATCTTATTTCATATATAACCAGGCTACATTCTTTTGTAAGTATAACAATGATTGGTGTAGCAAGAGTTTATGTTGCAGTTCAACGGATGTAACGTAATTTTAACATAATTTTGCATACCTAGTTTTGTAAGCAACAGAAAATTCAGACTACATTTTGACATGCATTTACAAGTTTTAAAAATTCAAGTAAAATAATTATTAAATTATCATATTAGTAAATTAGCTATAATGCATACTAAATTACACTCATACTTACAAATAGTTATTGGATCTATACACCACATAGGTCTTTACAATTACATGAAAATAAAATTTATATGTGAACGGTACTGTCATCCATCGAATATAATTCAAGTATCAAAACAAATTCAGAATTCTACAACGCTTTTGCATAATCTCTTCATATAAATAGACCATGAATATTTCTACCCAAAGAAAAAAAAAAGGACTATGAATATCATGTTTTTTTTTTTTTTAACCCAAAGAAGCCACCTCGATCATTTAAAAGACCGAACCAAAATGCACAAAGGTGGCCCAAAAGAGCCACATGCGTACGACGTAGCCACACCCACTGAGAAGCTTGTTGGACCAAGTAAATTGACGCCCAAAAGCAACTAGCCTAAACCTAAACTTAAACCCTGAAGCAAAATGTTAGCTGGGCAAAATAATAATAAAATTGGCCCAAAGACAAACTTCCTCCACGCAGTAGATCGGCAACAATCTCAGCAAATCCATGGACAAACCATCAGCACAAGTGCACAACCACTATCCCTTCACACAGTCTTCCAGCCAAAACCGCCCAAGCTTACAAGTAATGCAAAAGTCACAAGCAGCGACACCAGAAAATGCATCCAACAGAGTCAACAATCCCAAATACGCAAACCCACACCATTCTCAACACAACAACAAGCATCAAAACTGCAGCACACACTCAGAATATCATCACCAACACACTCACTGTATTCAAAAACCACAGCAAGAGTAAACAACTGCAGCAACCCCACAAAACTGCAGCCAATATACCATAAACATAAAAAATAGGCACACTACACACCTTATGTGCCATATATCAGCTGTCTAAAAAAGGATTAATGCTTGGCTTTGCTCCACGTGATAATACGTGGAGCAATGCTCACGTCACCCATAATCCACTTTAACCGATTAGGTAACTTTATATCTGAAATCGAATTACCTCCTTTCCCTTTGGAGTTGAAATTAAGAACCTCCTTCCCAAAAATGTAATCGAATTTGGCTCATAGGCCCTGTTAAAACATGATATTTGGAAAACTAGGTTAAAGGAATTCATTATTGGTAATTGTTTTCTGTGTAAAGATACAACCGAGACCCAAAAATAAATAGAGAACCTATAGGAAACAAACTTCCTACAAATCAGCCTAATTCTATTAGTTAGGGATTTGGTCAAACATCCCATATAGGACACGTTAACACTCCCCCTCAAGTTAAGTGATGGGATTGCCGATCCTTAACTTGCTCAGAACTTCTCGAAACGTCTGGCTTGTGACTGCTTTGGTCAGTATATCGGCTAATTGATCTTCGGACCTGACAAAGGGAATAGAGATAATCCCACTCTCGAGCTTTTCCTTTATAAAGTGACGATCTACCTCCACATGTTTGGTTCTATCATGCTGTACGGGGTTTTCTGATATGCTGATTGCGGCTTTGTTATCGCATTTCAAAGTACTTGGTCCTGAAGGGTTTATCCCAATCTCCGATAGTAGCTTTCTTATCCAGAGAATCTCGGTTACTCCCTTGGCTATGCCCCTGAACTCAGCCTCTGCGCTAGAAAGTGCTACTACCTTCTGTTTCTTACTTCTCCATGTTACTACATTGCCACCAACTAGTGTAAAGAACCCAGATGTCGACCTCCTGTCATTTGGGTTTCCTGCCCAGTCTGCGTCTGTGTAGGCTTCTATCTCTAGATGACCGTGTTTCCCGAACATTATTCCTGTCCCAACAGTGCCTTTCAAGTATCGAATAATCCTGATAACAGCCTCCATATGTTCTCTTTGTGGCTGATGCATAAACTGGCTCACCACTCCTACAGCATAAGCAATATCTGGCCTAGTGTGTGACAAATATATCAGTTTACCAACTAGGCGTTGGTACCGTTCCTTCTCAGCCGGTTCTCCTTTTTCCTCTATCCTCAGTTTATGATTGACCTGTATTGGTGTTTCAACTGGCTTACAGTCCACCATTCCAGTCTCAGCAAGAAGATCAAGTACATATTTCTTTTGCGAAAGAAAGATTCCCCTTTTCTATCTCAATACTTCGATGCCCAAAAAGTACTTTAGTCCTCCAAGGTCTTTCATCTCGAATTCCTTAAAGAGATTCTCCCTAAGTTGGCTTATTTCCTCCATGTCGCTTCCTGTTATGATCATGTCATCCACATATATGATCAGACATGTGATCAACTCTCCCCTCCGCTTCAAAAAGAGTGTATGATCAGCATTGCTTTGAACGTACCCATGTCGCTGCATAGCTACGGTAAACCTTCCAAACCATGCCCGCGGCGACTGTTTTAGTCCATATAGGGCTTTACGGAGTTTGCATACTTCTCTTTTACCGAAGTCACCAGTGAATCCAGGAGGTGGCTCCATATAGACTTCTTTTGATAGGTCCCCGTGTAAAAAGGCATTCTTTACGTCGAACTGGTGTAGTGGCCAGCCTTGATTCGCAGCCACTGAGAGTAGAACACGTACCGTATCCAACTTAGCCACTGGAGAGAATGTCTCGGAATAATCAATCCCGTACGTTTGAGTGTATCCTTTTGCCACAAGGCGGGCCTTATACCTCTCCACTGACCCATCTGTATTGTACTTTATGGTAAACACCCATCTGCATCCAACCGGCCTCTTTCCCTCTGGTAATCTGCACTTTTCCCAAGTTTCGTTTTTTATCAGAGCATCCATCTCTATTCTCATAGCCTGTGTCCATTCTTTGTACTGTTGGGCTTCCTGTACTGTTCTCGGGATCGTTTCTTTACAAAGATTCCCAAAAAATGCCTTGGCAACATTAGACATGCTCCCCCTGACTATATTCCCTATAGGGTACTTGGTAGAGCGGGACTGGTGGTCAGGAGAGTACCTATGTGGTGGAACCCCTCGGTTACTCCGTTTCGGCAACGAATACCTATTGCTATCTGTAGCATCCTCCTCAGACACAATGTGAGTAGTTGTGATATCATTATGTATAGAAACGGAATCAGAATGCTCAGAGTGATCAGAGTGATTTACCTCGTTTTGGACATTATCCGAAGGAGGATCATTGGGTGCTGGTGCAGTGTTGGTGGTACTGAGATCTTATACAACTGGATCGCCTGTTCTTGGGCTTATATCATCTAGGTGTTTCAACCAGTACAGAGAATCACCCTGTTTCTCCCCCTGATCGCTGGACTGGATGAGGTAAAAGTACTCGGTTTCGACGAAATCACAATCCAGTGAGACATGTATGCGCCGGGTAACTGGGTTATAGCACCGGTATCCCTTTTGATGTGGAGCATAGCCAACAAAAACACAGCGGATGGCACATGGGCTAAGCTTAGTCCGTTCGGTTTTGGGGACGTGAACGAACACAGTGGAACCAAATATACGAGGTGGTAGGGTGAGGTGGGGCGGTATGTTGGTTTGAGTTTCAAGGATAGACAAGGGGGTTTTATAGTTGAGGATTTTGGTCGGGAGACGGTTAATGAGGTAAGCGACAGTGGCAACTGCCTCGGGCCAGAAGTGGTCTGGAACCCGAGATTCGGTGAGCATTGCTCGGGTCATCTCAAGCAGGGTACGGTTCTTTCTTTCGGAGACCCCATTTTGTTGTGGAGTGTGGGGGCAGGTTGTTTGATGAATGAGGCCATTTTGTTTGAAGAATTGGTACATCTCCTGGTTCACAAATTCTCGGCCATTATCGGACCGAAGTATTTTAATCCTGTGATTAAACTGAGTTTCCACCATTTTATAAAAAGCCACAAAAGTTTCAAAGACCTCAGACTTGTTTCTCAAAAAATACACCCATGTCATACGTGAGAAATCATCCACAAACTACAGAAAATACCGAAACTGATTACTATTAGAAACGGGGGCCGGTCCCCAAACATCAGAGTGAACCAATAAAAACGCCGTTGGAACACGAGTATTATTCTGTTTAAAGGAAGTCCGGTGGCTCTTGGCCAAAAAACAAGTCTGACAATCTAAATTTACTGTCTGATTATCCTTAAACAAAGCTGGAAAAAGTAATCTCAAATACCCAATAGACGGGTGACCCAGACGTCTGTGTCATAACCATATCTGAGTATTCGCCACTCCAACAGACAGAAGAGCTGTAGACTGATTTTCCACTTCATCCACATAGTATAAGCCTTCTTTCTCAGTACCACGCCCAATGATCTCCTTCGAACGAATGTCCTGTATCAAGCAAAAACGAGGATAAATCAGGACAGTGCAATTTAGCTCTTTTGTTATCTGACTCAAGGACAATAATTTGCAAGATAATGAAGGCACATAGAGGCAATTGCTCAGTTTTAATTTCGGAGTAATAAGCACAGGTCCTTCTTTTTCAACAACAGCTATTTCTCCATTTGCTGTTTGAATATGTGATTTTTTTGGAACAATGGGCCCAGTTAAATCAGATACATCAAACGTCATAGAATCGGTCGCCCCACAATCAAAAATTCATTTAGAAACTTTACTATGAGGTGTTTGGGTGTGAAGACCATACTTGTTAAGAGATTGGGGGTCATATTGCATTTTACCAAAAAAGAGGGGGCATTTCGCAAAATCAAGAGAAGCATATATTTGGGGCTTAGGGTTTGGGCAATTAATCCCAAACCCGATACCTGGTATGCTGCCTCCTTCTTCGCCGTTTGCTCCAGACTTCCCGACGGCGAGAAAAGCTCGCCCACCGTCTGCCGTTGCTGGTGATGCCGCCGCACTGGTGTCTCTCCGGATGACGCCGGCGGCGGCGTCCTCTGATTTCACCTCCGCCGGTCCTCCGCCCAGGGCGAGATTGGCCCGCCGAGCTCCTCCTCTCCCCGCCGAGTTTATTCCAGAATTCCTCTAGACTTTCGTCTCCCTGTTTTTGGGTGTTGGCCCTTCAATGTAAGTCGAAGAGTTGTAGCGGGTCTCCACCGCTCCCGTATGTCGTGGCGAGTCCATCCCACAGGGATTTAGCGGTTTGGTATTGGAGAACGTTTACAATGAGGCTGACTTCCAGATTTTGGATGATCCAAGTGAAAATTTGTTGATCGATTTGTTCCCACTTGTCGTAGGTTAGGTCTGATTCTGCTGGTGCCGGTGGGGTACCGGTTATGTGCGAGCGGCATCCTTTTCTTCCGATCGCCATCTTCATTAATCTAGCCCAAATTGGATAATTGTCGTTGTTTAGTTTGATTCCAATCGACATACTATCCGAGTTGGGCATGGTTGTTTGGGTAAGTTGTAAGGCAAGGGCTTGGTTGGTTGGTGTTGTCATCTTGGTCACGGCTGTATTGGTTGAGAAGGGTTATGGGCGATGATGAAGCTTAATTCTGAGTCCCTAGAATCTTAACCTGCTTTGATACCATGTTAAAACATGGTATTTGGAAAACTAGGTTAAAGGAATTCATTATTGGTAATTGTTTTCTGTGTAAAGATACAACCGAGACCCAAAAATAAATAGAGAACCTATAGGAAACAAACTTCCTACAAATCAGCCTAATTCTATTAGTTAGGGATTTGGTCAAGCATCCCATATAGGACACGTTAACAGGCCCCTCTAAATTCCTCATTTTTCAGGGTCAATTATTGAAATGTTGATGAACTTTCTTCTTTTTTTCTATTTCTTTTCTCTTTTTCTTCATTATGAAGCCCTCATTATGATTATGATTATAACAGTTACATTTATCAAAAGTGCCAAGTCAATTCAAGAATCTTATTTTGTTTAATTTAATTTTCGCTGACTAAATTAAAATATGTTATTGAATTGAATAATTCTGAGAAAATGTAGAAACAACACTTTTATCCTAAAATCACTAATGTGAGAGAAAGAATGTACTCCGCCACCTCCTACTCCATCTTTCTCCTACTACCACCGCAATTGAGCCGCAACCACCGTAAATGTACGACGGTCCTATGCAGCAAATCGCCGTAGCTGCCGCCACGGTTTAGCTCGCTCTCCCATCTCTTAGTCTCTAACGGCATCAATTTAGAAAAATTGTAACTTCTCCTCTTAGTACTTTACCAAAGTTCTAATCTTTTCATTATGGGAATGGTGGGACCGGAGAAATATTATCACTCTTTCGATATTTGGAGGAAGTAGGAACAAATTGGAGGTGTTAAGAAAAAATGGAGCAACTTGAACTACTGGGTGGTTAAAGATTATTACAGATTAGTGAATTCCGTTAATGCCTTCTTATAGTTCTCTGATGAGTATCATTTTTCAGTTGAGTATTGTTTGGGATTTGGTTTTGAACAATTTCGTCCTTTTGTTCTTGTAGTTGCATTGAGAGCAAAAACTGTAGAATTTCGGGGAGCTATTGAATCGGGATGAGACTCTAGCTGACATTCAAGCTGGTAAATAATCAAATTTTCCTTGTCTGTTTAGTTTTGGTAAAGATCTCAATTCAATTTGTAGGCTCATATTATTTTCCTGGTGAAGGAGAGGGATTTTAATGTAATTTGGTATTTATAAAGATATGAATCAAGTCTAAGACAATTTTGGGCTGATTTTTGGACCACACCGCCACACTGCCCAGGTAATTATCATATGCGCACAAACATTTTAATAATATTATATCATTTAATTACATGGATTTGTTCTAATTTTTTTAAAATTGTGAATAACAAATCCATCAAGTATTCAATATTGAATTTCAATATGTAATTAATTACACAATTTTCTATTTTGCACAATAAGTGAGTCTTTGATTGCTAGTTTCAATTATTGGACTGGCTAAAATGTAAAGAGTTCATCTTAAATAGCTTTAACCAACCTACAGGCTACAGCATGCATATATTCAAACTGTTCCAAGGACAGATGTAAATATTAAAAATAAATGGGGAAGACGTTAAAAAGGATGAAGGGAACGTTTGAAATCTTAAAAAAAGTAATCTGCTTTCAGATTAAGAAAATGAAAAAATGAAGCAATTCGTTCTGCTACTACTTCTAATAAACCGAAATAAACTAGAAGAATCCGGGAGGTGCTTTTCCAGCTTCCTGGCTATTTTTTCTATTTTAAATCTAAAAGAAGTGATTTTCGGCTTTAGATTAAGGAAAGCAAGAAGGAAGTGTTTCATTTTGCTGCTACTACATCATAAAATATACTGAAACAAGCTAGAAGCTAGATGAATCCCACGAGGTGCTTTTTTCAGTTTCTAGCTTCCTTTATCTGTTATTTAAAAGTACTTTTTTCTCCACACCCTCCTATCTTTCATTGCTCCAATTTTTTCCAACTTCAACTTCTTCAAGGACAATCAGTTTTTTTTGACAAGCTGTTTCGGCATATCCTTAAGATCAGTTTCATCCCATCATTCGTTTAGCAGCATTCTTTTTGTTCTAACATAGTTTAATGCTTGGAAACATCAAAATTGCAGGGCCCTCTTTTCCAGCAGCGGCCTTATCCATATCCGGTTGCTTCACAACGGAAGAAGCCGGGTTTGAACTACGCATCCATATCCAAGAGAGGAGATGGAAGTGATAGTCTCGGTGATGCTGATTGAATGAGACAACACATCGGTATTTAAAATTCATTGCAGAAAATCTTCAACAGATTATACGATGATTGGAAAAAACCTTGAATGGAAACATAGTGATGTGAGTGATTCAGGCTGTCGCTACGAACTGCCGGTATTTGTTCAAGATAAAATTGATCAAGTAGAGTAACTACTGGGGGCGCGGGGTGGGGCTCTACCCTGCAGAATAGTTGTATGCAGAAATATTAATGTCTTGTGATGGAATGTGAATGCTTCAATTTTGAGGAAATAATGCAGAAATAGGTGTATGCAGCATTCTCTCTGTGTGTGTTTACTTAAATCTTTTCACTTGTAAGCATAATACTGTGTTATTGTAGATTGGAGTCTGGAGAGAAATGCTTATTGAACTATTTACATTAATTTAGTTTAATCTTTTAACTCCCTTTACATATGCACTATGATTCTTTTCTTAATTAAATTATCCATTTTATGATGTGCATGTTTATATATATATATATATATATATATCATTTTAGCTTGCAATTAATAAACATGCAGAAAAGTAATACCTATTAAAATAAGTTAAATGGAATCCATATTTTAATTAAATTATAAGATTAATTTGTAGTTTTTTCTGTCAAATATATTACATATGACACCAAACATGTTACCAAGGCAAACAACAACAATGGAAAACTACTCAAAAAATAAAAGGTAAAATATGACTTAATAGACGACATCAGGCAAAAGCAGTTTTAAATATAAGTACACAACACAAGGAAGCCCTTCAGTCTTCACTATGCACAAAATGCCATAACAACATACATATATTTTGTTCAAGTCTTCCTTTTCTGCAGACTTATCACTTTTGCAAGAAACAAGGTTCTAATCTTTTCCAGTTTTGACACAGCTTGACTTATGCTGATTCTCTCCGAAGGCGAAGAGACTAAACATTCCATCGCGACACGCAGGACAGATAACAAACATTGCTCTTTAGCTGAGAAACTGTCTTCATCTCTTGCCAGCAAATTGCTGTCCACAACTCGAGCTACATTGTTTTCTTGTAATGAGGTGCTAACATAGCTCATGAGGCTCATGCCCTCCCCAAACATATCGTCTGTCGGTTTCTTTCGGGTGAAAGTCTCGAGAAGCATCACACCAAAACTGTATACATCGCAGCTGGTTGACACAATGCCTTCAGCTCCATACTCTATGTCCACAAATTAAACAAAGACTAAGCACGAAAAGAGCGGAAAACTATGGGAGAGTTTGAAAATGTAACAAATCAGATCATTACCCGGTGCCATGTAACCGATTGTTGCCAAGGTTTGTGTTTGCATCGTCAGCTCCCCTTCGCCAAATAGTTTAGCCATGCCAAAATCACTGACATGAGCGGTCATATCTTCATCCAGCAACACGTTGCTAGGCTTCACGTCACAATGAACAATAGGAAACGTGAGTTGCGTATGAAGATATTCCATGGCCAATGCAACGTCTATCATAACGTTTAATCTTTGCAACAAATCCAAGAAAAGATTATGGGAATACAACCACATCTCCAAGCTCCCATTAGGCATGTACTCCAAAACCAGAGCCTTGAAGTCCAGATTACTACAACATCCAAGTATCTTGATCAAGTTTCTATGCCTTATTGCTCCAAGCACTCGTGTTTCTCTCTCAAAGCTTTGGCTCACATTTTTTGATTGTAGATTGAATACTTTTACTGCAACCGTTAGCCCGTCAAACAATATTCCAACGAATACTGAACCGAAGCTTCCACTTCCAAGAATGTTGCTCTCGCTGAACCCATTTGTCGCTTGCTGGAGTTCAAAGTAAGAACTTTCTCTCCAAGGATGCGATGACATTTGGCTTCTAGGTCTCCCTACGTCGCTTGTTTTTCTTCCTCTCATTAGAAGAATCAGACAAACAACAAACAAGGCTGCTACAACACAAATAGGTGGTATAATATATTTGAGAACATTCTTGAAAGAACTTGTTTTGGTATGGTTTTCAACACAAGGTGGAACATGGAGATGGGTCGGACCACATAGATTGGAGTTGTTTAAAAACGACTGAGCTGTAAAATTTGAAAAATTACCGCCCATAGGAATCGGTCCTTCTAGTGTGTTGTAAGAAACATTAAGGTATTGAAGAAAAGAGAGTCCCTCCAAAGACTTTGGGATAATTCCTGAAAAATTATTGAAGGAAAGATCCAACAATTCTAAACCTCTTAAATTCCCCAAGGATGTTGGAATAGACCCTTGAAATTTATTGTGTGCCAAAGATAGCCAAACCAATGATTCTGCATTGTCAATAGAACTCGGGACATTCCCTGTGAACTGATTCCAAGATAAGTCCATTCGTCCCATAGCCTTAAAATTTCCAATCTCAGATGAGAGAGAACCGTTTAACCTGTTTGAGGACAAGTTTAGGACCAGGAGATCACTAAGGCTGTACAAACTGGAGGGCACATTAGATTCCAACTTGTTGTGATCTAAGTACAATTCTCTCAAGAATTTGAGTTCACCAATGCATTCAGGAATCATGCCGGATAATGCGTTGTTGCTCACGTTGATGAGCCCCAAATTGCTTAACCGACAAATTTCAATAGGAATGTCTCCTTCAAGCTTGTTGTAACCAAGATACACACGAACTAGTTTTCTTAAATTTCCCAGTGTTGGTAGGATAACCCCTGTCAACTCATTGTCATCAAGGATTAAATCTCGCAAGTTGATCATGTTGCCAATCTCGGAAGGGATAGGACCTTTAATTCCGCAAGAAGCCGCTTGAAAAATATGAAGAGAATCAGATAAGTTCCCAATTGAGTTAGGTAGTTTACCATCCATCAAATTTGTAGAAATCATTATTATCTCCAAATATCGACAATTTGTCAATGAAGTGAGGAAGTCTGGTTCCTTGTTTTGAGATTGCAATGTTAATCTATTGCCTTCAATGCTAACCACCTGCAAGAATCTTAGGTTGTCCAATTTCGGTGCTGGGCCAGAAAAATAGTTAGAACTCATATCTAATCTTATAAGACTAGTGGCATTGTTGATGCTGCTTGGGATAAGTCCACTGAATTTGTTGCCAGACAAATACAAACCTTTTAGGTTGGGAAGTGAAAGGCCAAATGTTGAAGGAAGATAACCTGAGAATTGATTGTCTGCAAGGTCCAAGTTTTCCGTTGTCGATATGTTGAAGATGGAAGGGGGGATGAGACCAGATAACCCATTGATGCCGACACTAAATCCCACTAGATTAAGGCTGCCAAGCTCACTCGGCAATTCACCTACCAATTTGATTTAATTTTTACATTTTAAAGGAAAACCACAAGATTAATCTTTGTGGATTTTTAAGTGGAATGGAAGTTTATTAATTCATAATGCAAGAACACATGAAAAATTTATATGGGAATTTTTCGTTATGTTTTAGGACAAAATTATAAAAATCGTCCTATAATTCACACCTTTTCGGATTTCAATTATTTTTGATATCGTGTTTTTGATTTTGTATTAAACTAAAAAACTTTTGTAATTTTCATCCGATTTTAGCTCGAAATTGAAAAATCCCCAATTTTACTGACGTGGCATGATTTCGGGCCTAATTTGGAAATTTTTTTGGCTGACTGGGCTAAATAAAAAGTATGTGAGGCCTTATGAACTTATAATGTTGCTTTTGTATTTTGAAATATACGATATCATAATATATATAAAACTTCAAATAAAATATGTATCGCAAAAATGAAAAAAATAAGTAATCTATATAAATATATAAAATATAGAGCAAAATGCATTTTTGGTCCCATACTAATGGGTCATTATCACTTTTGGTTCCATATTTTTCAAAAGTGGTTTTTTTGGTCCCATAGTAATTTTTTTTTGTCAATTCCGTCAAATAATTGACCAAAGTCACTGTTCATCCATTAAATTTTTTTGGATGAACAGTGACTTCTGTCAAACGGGTGAGCAGTGATTTTCGTCAATGGATGAACAATGACTTCCGTCAATTATTTGACGGAAGTCCTCAAATTGAAAAAAAAAAATTTCTATGGGACCAAAAAACCCACTTTTGAAAAACATGGGACCAAAAGTGATAATAGTCCATTAGTATGAAACCAAAAATGCATTTTGCTCTAAAATATATTATCATATTTATAAAAAATCTTAATAAATTAATAAATATATATATAATATTACAACGAAAATTATATATATACACGTATATATATTAATTACATATATGCATATAAAAGAAATTAAAAAAAAGAAAAAGAAAAAGAAAGCCACCCGCTGCCTGCTTTACACCACCACCGCCGCCAGGCCCATGCTTTGCACCGCCATGATCACTTATAGAATGGCCGTGTGGGCGATGCTGAGTGTCTGAGCAGGCTTGAAGTTGTGGGATTTGGGGGTTTTGGAGAAAACCTTTGAAGACTGAGAAAGAATTAGATAAACCAGGAGCTGAACGAGAACGAACAAACCCATTTTCCATAATATTTCTCCTAATCTTCTCATATCCACAACCTCCATAACTTAATTAATCAATCAAGATTGCCTGGGGTCTTTTCTACGAGGGTTGAGAGGGCAGCGGGGAGCTAGAGAGGCGGGGGACAGAGATCGGAAAGTGGAGGTGAATTTGGTGGTTGGTGGTGCTGGTGGGCGGCGGCCTCTTTGCTAGAGAAGATGAACGTTTTTTTATTAATTTTTTTTTATATGCATATTATTTTTTAATTTGATATGTATATGTTTTTCTATGTTTATTTATTTCGATTGAACAGTCATACAAGCTTTACAAATGAGTCAGCAAAAAGAAATTCCCAATTTGGGTCCGAAATCATGTCATGTCAACAAAAATTGGGAATTTTTTAATTTAGAATTGAAATCGGACGAAATTGTCAAAATTTTTAAATGAGAATACAAAATTGAAAATACAATATCAAGAATGACTGAAATTGTTATAGAATGATTTTTGCAATTTTGTCTTTCCATAAGAGTATATTAACAACAAGAATCTTATTGTAAAGTTGTAATCTAATCACTTACAACTGATTGTCTACATACCTGTGAGATTGTTCTCCACTAACCATAGGTGGTTCAACATGGTGAGGTTTCCAATTTGCTTAGGTAAGTTACCTGTTAATTTGTTGCCGAAATAAACAATGCTTTTTAAATAGAAAAAACAAAATATCTTGAAATTTTCAATTTTAGCAAGTTTTATCTGAAAGATATGCATTTTACCTCCCTATAATATTAGAAATCAGCAAAGAATCCTTTATAAAAGAAGAATTGACACTCTCCACCTCCTAGTTCAAAAAAAAAAAAAGGACATCTTAACCCCCAAAAGAAGGGAGGTGTTGCACAGACGCACACATTATATGTGATTTAAGCGTTTTTACAAATTAACCACCAATTTTGAGAAAAGAATTGATTTTTTTTTTTTTTTAAGAAGCCTCAAACATCCAAAACGACGTTTGTTGCATTTAGTAGACCAAGCCACCTCCAGTAAAGATGGAAAATTCTAGCTCAATTGCAACTTGATCGAACCTATATAATCAATTATCATTAAATAAAATTTCGTGTAATTACGTTTGGGTTATAATTACCATGGCAACTGGGAAAATTCTAATCCAGACTCGGCTCGGCCGAGCCCAACCAATTAAACGGGCAATTGTATTACACTTGCCATTTGATTGGTCACTCTCCCTAAATTTTTTATCATCCACATGGAGCCCCCTCGTTACACCGGTTTGGCCAAGCCAGGCTCGGGCTAGAATTAGACCATCAATTCAAAGGCCAAACATAACAACCGCAGCAAACAATATTACAGGGTCAAGGTGGTGTTTATATTAGTTACAAGAGTCAAGCTTTTGCAATTTAACATCATTTCCATAAATATAGCCCGTTTCTTATTTTATTGATTAAAGAAGATGACATGTTTTCTTCTCAGATAATTACACCAATAAAAACAGAGAGGGGAAGAAATATTAATATTGAAATTAGTTGTTGGCACTATCAGATTGAGCAGCAGCCCTTGTAAGTTTCAGTATCCATTATACCTCAAGTAAGCTTCTACATCCATTTTCGAATTTCAGCTCGAGTTATAAGAATTAGTATACTTACCATGGAGGTTGTTGCTCCCTAGATACAAGCTTTGAAGCTTTGTCAACGAGCCAATGGAAGTTGGGATGCTTCCATTTAAATGATTATTCAACAACCACAGCTCCTCCAACTTGCTGCACTTGCAAATATTGAATGGAATTTGGCCACTAAGTTGATTACCATCGAGATAAAGGACGCGAAGCTGTGCAATATTGTTGCACATATCATCTGGCAGCACACCTAATGGAGAACTATTCGTGAGATCAATGCATTTCATGTAAGAACCTGTAATAAAACTATACTTCCTATTTCTATTATTGAAGGGAGATGACCTGAGAACTGATTGTTTGAAAGGTCCAAGATTTCCATTGTCGATATGTTGAAGATGGAGAGTGGTAATTCACCTGCCAAATTCGTTGTTTATGCCATGATACAAGAAAATTTTGAGAGGCATGGTAAATTTTGTCATCTCAAAGATAATTTAATCGTTTGGAGGCTGTCGACATACCTATGAAATTATTGTTGCTTAGATATAGTCGTTCCAGGTTGGGAAGATTATGAAACATGAAATCTATAACACTTCCCGACAGACTATTGTTGTAGAAATTTAAAACTCGCAGAGAAAACATGTTGAAGATAAAAGCTGGAATTTTCCCGGTTAGAAAGGCACCGTCTAAGCTGAGAAGCTGTAAACGTGAGAGATTTCGAAATTCTGATGGAATTCTTCCACCTGAATAGATAGTCCAAAACATGAAGATTGTTGTTTGTGGTGAAACAGCCGTTGAACATGCAATCGAGATTCATTTTTAGTTCATAAATTTATGGTAAAATTACAAAAATCTTCCTTCAACTTATACTTTGTCGAACTCCAATAATTTTCGATATCCCATTTTAAATTTTGTCCTTTAACTTAAAATTTTTTATAATTTTAGTCCGATTTCGGTCCGTAATCAAAAAATCTCCAAATTTGGCATACGTGACATGATTCCAGACCAAAATTGGAAATTTTTTGCTGACTGAGTCAATTAAAGATTATGTGGATATCTTGTGGACTTGTGACGTGTCTTATGTCATTTAATATATATATATATATATATATATATGGAAAATTATGTATATAATTAATAAACTTTATTAATATCGTATGTAATATATATTTTGCATGTTTACTTTATAGGATGAAGGGGGATTAGATTAATAATCATACTTAAACTTATGTTTACTAGTTTTTTGCGAGCCCGGGATTGATGACAAGGCCCGAGATGATATAAGATAAAAGGTTGATTATCCATCCCATGTTCCCCCATGGGATGAACAATCCACCACCACATCCCACCACTCATCTCATTACTCATCTATCCCATCTCATCCCAACCAACCAAGTAAACATGCAAATTATGTATATGTTTTACGTCAACATATATCTTAGGAATTTTAAATTAATTAACAAAAATTTAAATTATATTTTTTTTTAGACTAACTAGCAAATTAATTAAATTCCTAGTTTTGTTAAATTTAAAATAAAAATAAAACTCTCCAACCAATTCACCACCGCCGCCGCCAACCATCATTGCTCATCAACATCGTCTCCACCAAAATTTCGCCGCCACCACCAACATCACCAAAATTTCGCCGCCACCACTACCATCCAGATCTGCCGTCCAACCACACGTTCACCAGCCTCCAACATCACGCTCAACATCCTTCCTCTACCTGCAAAATTCTTGGCTGATTTTTGTGCGTGATTTCAAATCGGATATGTGGTGGTCTGATTTTGGTAGTGGCAGATCTATCGGTGGTGGGCCGACATGGTGGTGGCGGTAACGAGTGGTGGTGGTAGAGTTTGTGTTTCAATTATGAGCAGGACGGCAGAGGTGGGCTTTGGTAGCAAGGGCAGATCAATCGGTGGTGGGCGGTGGCTGAGCAAATCTGGTGGCGGTAATGAGTGGTGGTGGTAGAGCAAATAATATGTTTTTTTTTTTTTTTTTTTTTTAACTAAATTAGAAATTTATTATTTTGTTAGTTAATTTAAAAATCTTAAAATAATATGTGAATATAAAATACATACATAATATGTGTTATACACAATTTTATTATATAATATATGTTACACACACAATTTTTTTATTTGCCATGTGTGTGTACACATATTTTTCTTTTTTTTTTAATTTCCACAAGACATCCACATAAGCTTGAATTGGCTCAATCAGCTAAAAAATCTCCGATTTTGGCCCAAATTCGTGCCGCATCAGCAAAATTTGGGAATTTTTCGTTTTCGGGCAGAAATCGGGCTAAAATTACTAAAAAAATTTAAATTAAAAGACAAAATTGAAAAAGAAATATCGAAAAGTATTGAAGTTGGAAAATATAAGTTAAAATATATATGATTTTACTTGTTTTTTAATGTCATCTCTGAACTATAATGAGATCTCCATCTATTATTTTTTTAAAAAAAATTTATATGTTACCATTTATTTTAATATAATTAACAATTTTTCTAGAAAATTATATAAAAAAGAGGGCAAGATTGCAAGACTTCTCCTCTAACTCCAACTTTTTCAAACTTCACACCTTTTTTATTTTAATTTTTTCAATTTTGTCCTTCGATTTTTAATTTTACAAACTTTTTTTTTAATTCTTTTATTTTGTATTTTTATTAAGTTAATTAATGTGGCAATTTTTTAATTATTTTGTATTATTTTTGGACACCATTGATGAGTTTAGTCAGCTGCCAATCATCTACACAGCAACTCGGCCTAGATTCGAGTAGCGTGCGTGGATTAATTTGGAAAATTTATGTATTTCAGGGAAAAATCGAAAATTATGTAAAATTAAAAATTGAAGAACAAAATTGATGATGATTGAAGTAAGAAAAAATTGAAGTTAGAGGACGAAATCTTGCTGATTTGCCTAAAAAGCTAATGATAAAACACAATAACAATAATTCCTTGTATATGAAGGGGGCAAGTAATTTATGCTATATGTACTTTAGGGGATACATATGGTACGATAATTTTTATTTTTTATTTTTAATTTATGAAGTGCATGCTCAAGATACATGTCACCTCTAAATTACAAAAACTACATACCTTGGAAATTGTTTACTCCAAGATACAATTTTTGCAGATTGCTCAACAAACCTATTGATCTTGGAATGCGGCCATTGAAATGGTTAATCGACAATCTCAGATCCTCCAGCTTTCTGCACTTGTAAATATCAAATGGAATTTGCCCGCTAAGAAGATTAGCAGAGAGATAAAGCACAGTAAGTTGTGAGGTATTATTGCACATATCATTTGGCAGGACACCCGTCAGACTATTATCCCTGAGATCAATTTGTTTGATCCTAAACAAGTTGAAGATCCCATGAGGAATAGATCCTTTAATATGGTTATATTGCAAATCCAATATTTCTAGTGAAGAAAGATTCCCAATTTCTCGTGGGATTTCTCCACCAAGAGAGTTATTGGCCAATTTGAGTATCCTCAACTGTCGCAGATTAAAGAGCTTGCGGGGTATGAAGCCCGTGAAGCTGTTTTGGCTGAGGTCTAATGAATCGAGGAATGTTAAGTTTCCAAGATTCGGTGTGAGATGAGTGGCCTGAAAACCGAATCCGGAGAAATTAAGGGCAGTGACTCGTTGGGTGGTGGTAGTGCCGTTGGTGCAGGATACACCAATCCAGGTGCAAATAGATGCATTGCTGGACCAGTTTTTGGACAATATTTGAAAAGGGTCTGAGGTTATTGTGGATTTGAAAGCAAGAATGGCTTCTTCATCTTCTTTTGAAACTATTTCAGCTAAGGAAATTGGTGGGATACTGAGGAACAACATTAGGACAGCAATCATGACAGGAAGTTTCTCCATTGGGCGACTTCTTGTGTAGTTTGGAGCTCTAGCTATAAACATGTGTACTATAGATATCTATTATCTTTTACGTGTAGTTAATTGGGGTACATGAGGAAAGTGCAAGAAACCAAATAACTGAGACTGGCCTCTATAAGTTTTTGCTACCTACCGTATTGGAATTCTGCTTCCAATTTTCACGTGTTTGAAAAACATAAAAAATGAAAAAGGGAAGAGTGATGATGATGATTTTTTTTTTTAATCCACATCTTAGACAATCCGAATTATTACTTGGAAAAAGGGATTCATTTCCTTCGGCCACATTATTATTACGCATAACAAAGGTAATAATATAAAATGAAAAGTCTTTCTTTATGAAAGGAAAGAATATTGTTTCAAAAAAAAAAAAAAAAAAAAAGGAAAGAATATAAAATGAAAAATCTTTCTTTATAAAAAGAAAGAATATAAAATGAAAAGTCTTTCGTCTTATTCATTCTTTATATAAAGAAAGGCTTTTCATTTTATATTTGGGCGGTGACAATTAAATAACAGTTTAAAATTTTCACAGATATTTAATAAATTAAAAGACAATTAATATGTTAATATATATTAACGTAAAGGTTAAATAATTCTTTTAATATATAAAATACTATGCTTACCAGTACTTTTGTAATTCATATCTTTTATTTTTATTTGACTTTATGTAATATACTTGATGATTTGTTCACGGTAAGGAAACAAGCGAATTTTGAGGGAAATCATTCCCTCGAAAAAAAGCCTCCTTCTAATTGATTCCAAGAAAATCCCCTCAAAAGTATATCTCATAATTGACACGACGATGTTATTCCTCGAAATATTTTTCAAGAAAATTATTTCGACGAGGGATATTCTCCTCAGTATTGGAGAGGATAAACATAAGAGAATGAAATCGACTTGAGGCATGAATACACTTTCCTTAAAGTGATAATTACCTCCAAGTATTAGTTTGCTATCGGGTTAACGACAACTCACTTCTAGGATACGACAAGTCACTGAAATCTGCGAATAGCAATAACAAAGACTTTCTTCGAGAATTGATATAGAATGTACTTATTAATTTATCAATCTGAATTTGATATATACAAGTCACTAAACGTTATTTCTAACCATCATAAAGTTCGTTCACTAAGCTCTGAAAGGTAAAAAGTGAGAGGGGAGGTGGCAATAGAGGATGAAAAATTAATTTCTCTAAATACGAAACGACACCATCATTGCCCTCCGCGGATCATTTTATCAAAAGACGCCTCATTAATGAGGCGGCGGATCGAATCCATCGGCCACGATAGTTCCCTTTCCCAATGTCACGCCCCGTTCTGGGTTGCAACACGGCAATGCACCTGTGCCCCGAAAGATTCAAGAACACTAAGCCTCGACAATCAGAGCAACTAAGTCCAAAGTAAAATGTTTAAATAATTCTCAGAGCAGTGCAGCAGAAAACATAACCTATCTATTACAAGTCTTGATGCAAGTCTCATTTATAATCATCCTACAATTCTTAAAAGCATAAAAGAAGAATAACTTGAAAATTCCTAATCTAACAGAAATACTAGTCATTCACCAACCCCAAAATGGCTCTTCCTCAATGTTCTCTACATTGTTCTCTGCAAGAGGTTGTGTAAAGTGGGATGAGCGACACTTGCCCAGTAAGCAATCCCCTAACCCTCTACCGGATTTGAGCATGTTACCATATATATACATTTTTATAAGAAGTTTCCAAGTAATTGCATAGCTAACTTTTGAAAGGTTTTCAACTAGTTAAACAAATAACATAACAATACACATAAGACATACAATCATGCTCATGAACTTTTGGTTCCCAACATATATACTTGATCAAGTCCTAACTACGACCCAATTAGGTAGGTTCAGAGTTGCTACTGTAACTGTTGGGGACATACCCTAGAGCCCAAGGTTCAACCCAACACAATCAAGCCCAAGACTCAACCCATAAGGCGAGATAGAGATAAAGGAGAATTCTGCAGGATCGTAAAAACTCTTGATCGGATAACTCCAATCATGATAATCTTCATGAAACGTGAATAACTAAATGATAAGTCTCAATATTCTATAAATAAAGCCCTTGAGATATGACGATCTAAGCTTTTTGGTCTGATCTCTTGATTAATCTCTCTGAAACCCTGACTTACTTCGGTAAGATCCTTAAGGAAAGAGGGATTAATCTTTAAGGTTTGGGCTAGAACGCATCACTGGCGCCGTCTGTGGGAATTCGACATTAAAAACTCACGTTGTTATTTGTGGCCGGATGAATAAAAGGGGACGGACGAGAGTTCGAAGCATAAGAAGGGAGTTCGCAGGAGTATAAGCCGGCAAGAGTTGGACTGAATTGCATGGTGCATTAATACACCACTTCAAGGCGGGGAGATAGGTTCCATCTTGAAACCAAAGCAATCTTCAAAGTTCCAGAATGTTGGATTCCTTGTACTAGAATGGAAAAACTTTCTGGAGTTTGATTATGGCCAGCGGCGCATCCATAGACAATGATCGCTTCAAGCGAGGTGCATCATCAATCTTCGGTCTCAGAAGGCAGCGCCGCCGCGGAGCTGAATGACTGTGCCCCTATTGTACGACCCGCAGGTGATGTTACTTGTCGCACTCGGGAGTCGGGATCGGAGTTATTCACTGCCAATTGCGAGTCTAGATTATATGGCTCCAAACTCGTCATCTGATCGTGAATAGAAAATCTGCATAGCAGATAGGTGACGTGCGCGATAAAACAGAGGTCGATGCAGGGAACGTGGAACGCGTGCTTGCAATAGGAAATAACATACCAAGCATTCTTCTATTTGATGGGTGTCATACCAAGCATTCTTCTATTTGATGGGTGTTGCGTTTCACGGCGGAGAAGGAGGAAAACTTATTAGGAAAACTTATTATCTCTCCTTACACGAGTGATGGATATTTCTGAAGAAGAAAAGGAGCTGTGGAGAATGCTAGAAGGTGCTCAAGTTCATGCCGACAATATTGAAAGGATTAGCGAATCCAGCCAATATGGAGATGTTCGGAGGAGGCGGGGTTGATTACACGATGGAGATAACAAAAAAACAAAAAATCATTCAGTTCTTCATATCATCGATTAATTCGAGCAAGATAAGTTTTCCATTCTAATTTGAATTTTCAATATGTCCTCTAAATTGTTGTTCGTTGTTCGAATTCGATGACTGCAAAACCGACTGATTGTGTTGATCGTTTATCATTGGAGCAACAATATAGTTGTTTGATCATTTTCTATGATGCACTATTATCACTTATTCTGCATATGAAGCCTTGACATGCATTAATTTAATTATAATTATGAAATATTATCAGTTAAAGTTAGACTTAAAGAGGGTGGTAGTCCGTGGAAGCAATGGGAAATTGAATAGCCCAAATTAGAATGGAGAGGTTTGTTGGAAAAACCATTATCTTTTGTATAATTTTTAGATTTTTGCTTTTTATTAAAAAGAACATAATAATGATGATAATAAAAGTTTTGTTAGTTGTTCGTGAATATAATTTGATTGTTGATTGTGAGAATCGGTGCTTTTTCATTGTTGATCGTGGGAATCGTTGTTCTCTGTGAGAATTGATGCTTTTGTTATGGTTATTCATAAGAGTCGTGGTTGATTTTGAGAATCCATGAATTCGAGTAGGAAGTGAGATTTAAAAGTGTGAGCCAAACAAGTTGGGATTATAAGTTTTCATGTTCATCTTGTTTGATTATATTGTACATTAGATTATCTTGTGTGAATTCTTATAGTTTCTATGTTTATTTGATGAAGAAAAGATGCAATAACAGACATTGACAAGAACTTTCGGACACCGCTGGTTTAAGGAAGATGATATGTTAACTAAGTACGATTCGATACTCCGATGCTCGACGGGAATGTCAACATATAAGATAAGTGTTCTTATTCATTTGTTTTAAATCACTATCTTTGAATTAGAAAATTAATTATGATAATATTTGAGTTTGTTATCGTTAGATTAGCTTTGTTTTAGTCACTTGAGATGAATTAGTTGAACATCTAGATATATTTCCTTTGTCTTTCACAAGATTTCATATCTCGATGATTTACCCCTGTCAGATGCAATTTGATATGTATTTTCAGTATTGGTTTGGTTGAAAATACGTTTTTGAACCTAGATTGACATTAATCGACGGAAACATATGATGATGATAAAGTTAAATACGTGTTAATACATTTTCTTGACAATATTATTCTAATTAAACGATATTTTAGGGAAGTATAATTGGATTGATGTCGTTTTTTCCGGAGAATACATTTAGATATAAATGTGGTTGTATTCAATCTCTTCTATTGGATAAAGTTACTTTGTACTTAGTAGCCCATGATGACTCGTGTGGCTATGATCCTTCAAAAAAAATTTTAATATATTTTGGGGAATGTCTAAAAGGAACTTTATATATTACAAAGTTGTTGGCCACATTCTTAACTGTGTTTTTGTTCGATAAGTTGTCAGCAAATAGAGTTGCTAGATGTCCCTATAATACCACCAGATGGGTATACACGAGAAAATGAGAATTGTCATTTGTATAAATTTCCCTCACGTTAGTCTTTAGTTATAATTGTGTATGACTTTAGTTCGATTAGAACTTCTAGAACTAAGTGGAATTTTTGGAACTGAATGAGGACGTGAATTTTATATATTTTAATTTATCGGATAGTATCGACCATCTCACTCGTTATTTTCGTTCTAGATTGATGTCACTACAATCTTCTCTGTTCTTAGGTATTTTCAAGATGACTCGACTAGTCCACCGCCTATGTAATGCTCAACTTCTTTGGTTGCTGCAATAACCTCAACATAGGGATCTAGGAGATGGTCGAACTATAGAGACTTTGTGTAATTAAAGATAAGTCATTTGATGATTAATGCCTCACGAATTAATATCATATCATACTTGATTTATGTGTTTTATATGCTCGGGTTCTTTGAATTATTTCCAATGAAAGCTATATTCTTTTAGCAAAATTAGACTTGACAAAAAAATAAACTCGTGTGTGTTCGGAGATTTATATGTTTAGCTTTGATGTTGGTTCGTTAATTCTAATTTAAATCTATGTTGCTTGGAACCCAATTGTTCGAGTAAAGATGACCCACTGATAATTGATTTGTTTGGATATTTAGCTATATTTTTTATGTTAGAATCGATTATGATTATGATGCTTGAACACATTTTGTTAATTGATGAGACTTTCTGCTCGAATTTATAAAGAGATAAAGATATTTGATGATAGATTTGATATGTTATGCCTCGGCTCCCAATCGATTTGGGCAAACATTTACTTCGGATCCCGACTAGATAGACAAGCAGAACTTTGGATCCCAATTGCTAGGGCAAGTATCTGCTTCAGATCCCAACGAATAAGGACAAGTATTTGTTTCGGATCCCAACTCGTTAGGGCAGGCATCAAGATTGATAACTCGATAATGATAACTTGATAATGCGTTCGTAAAAAAAAAAAAAAAAAAAAAAAAAAAGAGGAGAAAGAAAGATAAATTCGAGCAAAAATTTATTATGTTTTTCTCTATTTCAATAGAAAATTCTTGACATTATTCAACGAGATAATAAATAATTTCATTTTCTTACTTCGATATGTACTTGGACTATTATTTCTCACTCTGACTCTTGTTTAGCGAAGAAAAATACGAATGACAAATTGCTGTCTATCCAGATGACCGAATAAGAATTGTTTGGATAGCGAGAAGGAATCCATTCTTTAATCCACTCAGCTCGTCACGATCTCAGTGGATTAGGGAGGGGGAGTAGGGATGGTATCCCATCTCCCCTTTGAATTGGATGATTAAACTAAGTCGACGAGGCTGAAAGGAAGTTTGACAAATTGACTTGCGGGGTGAATGAAATAAGGAGGTTCTGAATGGAAACAAAGAAATCAAAGTCGCATGGGCTTCTCGGGGAATAATCAGAGAAAAGTTAAGATATTGAAACGAGAGAGACTTACAAGATCAAATAAAGAGAAGTGGCAAGATGGCGAAAAGGATGGAAAATTGTCCATCCTAGAAAAGGCTCGGGAAGTATCTACTCAAAAGGGAGCAAATTGCGGAACATAGAGATCTTTGAGGGGGGATTATAGCGAACAGACAAACAAAACGACGAAATGTTAGACGGGAGGAAGGAATATTGATGGAGGATGAGCTGAATTAAACACAAGAAGCGGTCCTCTTTGGATGGATGACAAGATTACCGAATTGGAACAAAACGGTTGGGCTGAACCTTCCATCTATCAATCCCCTTTGTTCTACGAACATAGTGGACTTAGGGGGGGGAGTAGTGTTGGGGACATACCCTAGAGCCCAAGGTTCAACCCAACACAATCAAGCCCAAGACTCAACCCATAAGGCGAGATAGAGATAAAGGAGAATTCTGCAGGATCGTAAAAACTCTTGATCGGATAACTCCAATCATGATAATCTTCATGAAACGTGAATAACTAAATGATAAGTCTCAATATTCTATAAATAAAGCCCTTGAGATATGACGATCTAAGCTTTTTGGTCTGATCTCTTGATTAATCTCTCTGAAACCCTGACTTACTTCGGTAAGATCCTTAAGGAAAGAGGGATTAATCTTTAAGGTTTGGGCTAGAACGCATCAGTAACACCCGTAACCGGGTCAGAATCATAATGCCACTGTAACACCCGTGGCCGGGTCAGAAACATAATGGAACCAGTTCAAAGCATACACATACATACATAGCATTCAATCATAATCTTAGAAATCATGCTTTTAATATTTA
Organism: Lantana camara; assembly: GCA_037501455.1. Taxonomy (NCBI): domain Eukaryota; kingdom Viridiplantae; phylum Streptophyta; class Magnoliopsida; order Lamiales; family Verbenaceae; genus Lantana; species Lantana camara. The sequence goes on from CM074865.1 coordinate 3,853,039, forward strand.
TTTGGTAACATAAGTCACATACATGCCACATAGAGTATAGCCACGTATAGCATGCTCAAATCCCGTTTTATAAGCAAATATACTTTTCAAAATATAACATATAATTTCGTAAAGCAGTTTCGAAAGCATAGAGGGTTAGGAAACTACTTACCTCGAATTCGTGAACTTCTTAGTCCTAGATGTCTCGTTTGGTAAAGCTCTAATCTCGGTTTTGCGGATCTAGTACCAAGTAACAATAGGTTTTAATAATATAAATATTCCAATTATACTAACTATAATAACCTAAATATCCCCACAAATTATGCATAATTCGTAACATAAATAATACTTAATAACTATTATCCTTATTTCCCTAAATAACACCTAAGGCCACTGTTTAGTGAAATCATTATATAAAAATAATAATAAAGAAAAAAGAAATCAAAGTCATATCCATATTTACAATAATACTTAGAGTTCACGTGGTTTCAATACCTTAGTGAAATAGTGTGAAAACATGTTTTACATATACTATAATATATATATATACACTAATGATGCCATGATGATTTAAATAATAAAAAGAAACATGTCAATTTCTGAGATTTGATCCATGAGAAGAGATTTTCCATGAGCAGAAATAATTAAATGGCTCACGACCAATTAAGTAACCAAAAGGTTTGGATAATTATATAAATAAAATTAATATTTGAAAAGAAACTAAAATGGAACCCATTTATCGAAGAATAAATGTTTAAAGATTTGCAGCCGCTTTTCTCAAAAGGTCGTGACAAGATATGAGAATAAATAATGTTGTATTTTTCGCCAAATTAAAATAAATATGTTATGGGATACTTAAATATATCTATAAAATTTAATATTTATATATTAGTTAGAAATAATAGGTGTTTATCTTCTAAACTAAATAACGTTGTAGATATAAGAAATCAATTTGTGGCCTCCTAAAATCAAATTCCTACATATTCTAAACAACCGAAATCTTACATGGAGAAATCGACAAACCTTGACACTCTCCTACTCCTGTTATTCCTTCTTAGCGTAATCTTGTGATCTTGTAGTTCAGTTGTCCTTCTCCCTTCTCTTATTTCCTTCTGCGTTTCTACTCTCCCTTCCTGACTCTTTTCTCTTAATAGAATTATTGCATTCAGAATCTCTCTCGATAATAGTATCTAAATCCAGAATATATAACCCTTAGGCATAGTGGTTAGTTTTCTGCGTAGTGGTCAGTTTTCTACGTAGTGGGATTCCCACTCCTCTAGCCACTCTCTAAGACGTTATTTCTATCCTGTCCAGTAATATTATTCTTATTAATTAAATAATCAAACTACACTTAAGTAAATAATATATTACTAAATATAATGATAATAACAATAATTCCTATTAGTACGTAATATAGAAATATGTATAAAAGAGAAAAGAAAAGAAACGTGGGACATTAAAACCAATACCAAGTCGATGAAAATTACCCCCACGAAAATTCACGCTGGTAATTTGGGGGGCCTCTGATATGACACAAAGCGATTGGGCCACGTGGCACGCCCTCAATGGAGCCACGTGGACACTACGCCACCTCAGTCAACTCGAGAACTGCCGCGTGGGCCACACGTGGCACGATCTCTAACTTGGATCGACACGTCGATCCCTGAGTATCAATTGATCCCCTGACATGAGCCGGCGGGCCTAAACGACCCGGTCTGATCTCGATCTTGGTGCACACAGACCGATCCAAGCCCTACATTCTGTGTAAAAGCCAACGCTTCAATTCGAAGATTGACGTCCTACGTCACTAGACACCAAGATGCCCTAAAGCATCTTTGTCGGGACATGTGCAACTCTCCTATTCCTGAGGGCTAGCGTATCACAGTACATTCAATGCCCTACTGTACCTGTCTATGCCGAATGAGAAAAGAAAGTAAGTTCGATCCCCGTATGTCCAGTTATCCGACCAATAGGTCGATCGTCTATGGCGTAATTAATGCATAGTCGCGGTACACACACTACTGTGTTAATTGCCCATGACTATAAATATGCCATCCCTCCACGCTGGTAATTTGGGGGGCCTCTGATATGACACAAAGCGATTGGGCCACGTGGCACGCCCTCAATGGAGCCACATGGCTATGCCACCTCAGTCAACTCGAGAACTGCCGCGTGGGCCACACGTGGCACGATCTCTAACTTGGATCGACACGTCGATCCCTGAGTATCATTTGATCCCCTGACATGAGCCGGCGGGCCTAAACGACCTAGTATGATCTCGATCTTGGTGCACACAGACCGATCCAAGCCCTACATTCTGTGTAAAAGCCAACGCTTCAATTCGAAGATCGACGTCCTACGTCACCAGACACCAAGATGTCCTAAAGCATCTTTGTCGGGACATGTGCAACTCTCCTATTCCTGAGGGCTAGTGTACCATAGTACATTCAATGCCCTACTGTACCTGTCTATGCCGAATGAGAAAAGAAAGTAAGTTCGACCCCCGCATGTCCAGTTCTGGCATCCGACCAATAGGTCGATCTTCTGCGACGTAATTAATGCATAGTTGTGGTACACACACTACTGTGTTAATTGCCCATGACTATAAATATGCCCTCCCTCCCCCCGACCGTGAACAATAGTGGGTAAGCCTTTAAGAGCATTTATTTCGCATTCCTTGCAGTTATTTCTCTCATTAAGATCCCAATACTGACTTGAGCATCGGAGAGCCAAACTTGGGTCAAACCCCAAGTTCCCCAAGTTGGCCTTCTAGCCTACGTATGCTAGTGTTTTTAGATCGATAAAGAGCCCGCTCATACAAATTCTTGATTGATCGACCCAAACCTGCCACCTAGTTCGACAACTCGGATCAACTAGATTTGAGCCGGATCACAATCAACATATGGAAATACATTATTTGTAATGTTACACAAATCACTAATCAACAACTTAAACCTTTAAACTAGTGGTTATGCTAGGAAAGGTGGGGTTCCTACTTAAGATGATTCTTTAATTGAAGGGTGTAAACCCATACTTCTCTGGTGCTAGCGACCATATCTTTAGCAAGTTTAATTTTTGGTTAATTAATTTGCTAAATTGTTATGTGATGTCACATAAATTATAGAGATAACCCCTTCTGAGATTAATTCTTGTACATCCGTATGTCTTAAATCAATATATTTCTACTTTTCATTGTACATTTTACTGAGAGCTCTAAACATTGTTGCTTCACTATCACAATGCAAATAATAGCCGACATCAGTTGTTGATACAACTTTATATCTAATAGTAAATTTCATAGTCGTTCTGCTTCTTTAATTTACCAGCTGCAGCCTATGCAACAAATTTGGATTCCATGGTGGACGGTGTTATACATGTTTGTTTCTTGGACTCCCAAGATACTACCCAAGAGTAAAAATCCATCCTATGGTAGATTTATTATTGTTTATGCTAACTAGCGTCAAAATAACCTTTAAGTACCGCAGGATATTTATTATAGAATAATCCTAGATTTTTAGTACTTTTTAAATAACCAAGCACTCATACAATGAAAGTATATCTTGAGAAATCATCTATAAACATTATAAAATATCTATTTTCTCCACTACTTAAAACACCATTTGACTCATATATATCGGAATGGATAAATTCAAATAATTCTGTATTTTTTTCTGCCTTATAAAAAGGTTTTTACACATTTTAGCATGAATAGAATTTCACACATGCACATTATATATATATATATATATATATATATATATATATATATATATATATATATATATATGAAATTAATCAACTTTTAGGCATAAAATTTAAGTAATAAAAATTTATATGACCTAACCTATGATGCCATAGTTCAAAAGAAATAATTCCACGTAGTTTTATCCATGTCAATTGAGTCAGTACATAGTTTGAACATTTCTTCACAATAATATCCCTTTCCAATGAAAATACTATTTTTTTTTTACAAGATTAATTGTTGGTTATGTTCTTTCTTATTACTGCAGTTCTCCTCGGTTATTTATTGGTGCTTGTAGTGCAGAAGCAGAGTTCAGGGGCATAGCAAAAGGGGTGGCTGAGGTAATTTGGCTAAGGAAATTAATGACAGAGATTGGGATGACCCCTTCAGGCACGAGTTCTTTAAAGTCTGATAACAGAGCTGCTATCAGCATCTCCGAGAACCCTGTCCAGCATGATAGGACTAAGCATGTAGAAGTGGATCGACATTTCATTAAGGAAAAACTAGAATGTGGTATCATCACGATTCCGTTCGTCAAGTCAGAAGATCAGTTGGCTGACATATTGACCAAGGCAGTTACTGGCCAGGTATTTCAGGCGGCACTGAGCAAGTTAAGGATTGACGACTCCATCACTTAACTTGAGGGGGAGTGTTGGAGATCACATAAATATGGAAGGGTTGACCGTGATCCCTTGATTACTGTAATTGGCCCGATTGTGTGGTGATTTGTTTCCTTGTTCTTGCTTTTATATACCTTGTTCCTTGTACTCTGTAACAATGATGAAAAACACAGAAGAGATGAATACAATTAAAGCTATTTCTTCCGAGTACCATTTTCTAACACAAACAATTCACCCACTATATTAATTTATATTCGCAAAAAATACCATAACCTCCAACAAACTGACCTAGCCCCCAACCACCACCTCCAAGGCGCCACCACCATGCAGCCAACAAGTTCGTCTTAGTTAGAACTAGAGATTTGTGAATAATTTTGTATTCATTGATTTTTGTGTATAAGTACAATACAATAGGTTTACACTAAATAGATGTACAGTGCTACAAATAAGGAAAGGATATGTATAAAAAGAATCCCACTAAATCAGGAATAAATATCCCAACAAATTAGCCGTGATCTTCAACACTCCCCCTCAAGTTGATTGTGGGATTACACACGTTTAACTTGCCCAAAGCATTTGAGAATGCCTTCTCATTTACGGCCTTAGTAAGAATGTCAGCCAATTGATCTTCTGACTGCACAAATGGAAACATCACAACCCCACTCTCAAGCTTTTCTTTGATAAAGTGCCGGTCCACCTATATATGCTTCGTTCGGTCATGCTGAACCGGATTTTTTGATATACTGATTGTTGCTTTATTATCACACCACAACCTGCACTTCTCTTTCACCGGAAACCCAATTTCCTCAAGCAATTTTCGCAGCCAAAGGACTTCAGCCAGTCCTTGTGTGATCCCCCTAAACTCTGCTTCTGCACTAGAAAGAGCAACTACCTTTTGTTTCTTGCTCTTCCAGGTGAAGAGGTTTCCTCCAACTATGGTGAAATACACCAAAGTGGAACGTCGATCATCTTGATTTCCAGCCCAATCTGCATCTGTATACGCCTTTATATCCAGATTTCCATGCTTCTGAAACAAGACTCCTCTTCCAGGGCACCCTTTGAGGTATCGGACAACTCTGAGTGCAGCCTCCATATGTTCACGCTGTGGGCGGTGTATGAACTGACTCAACACACATACTGCATATGCTATATCTGGCCGAGTATGTGACAAATAGATTAGTTTCCCAACAAGATGCTGATATCTACTCCGATCAGCCATTTCCGCCTCGACTGAGAGTTTTAGACCATGATTCACTACCATAGAAGTCCGTTGGGAGATAAAGATCCCGTGCTTCGACCTCAAAACTTCAATCCCCAAGAAATATTTTAACTCACCCAAGTCCTTCATTTCAAATTCTTGGAAAAGGTTCTCCATTCTCTGCTTGATCTCCTCGAGATCCCCAGTGATGATCATGTCATACACGTAGATGATAAGACACGTCACCAGCTTCCCTTTCCTTTTAAAAAATAGAGTGTGGTCTGAATTACTCTGTCTAAATCCATAATCTCTCATGGCGGTAGTAAACCTGCCAAACCACGCTCTAGGGGACTGTTTAAGCCCATAGTGAGCTCTCTTCAACCTGCAGACTTCCCCTGTGCGAAACTGTTCAGAAAAACCTGGTGGAGGCTCCATATACTTCCTCCTCCAACTTCCCATGAAGAAAAGCATTTTTTACGTCAAACTGATGCAATGACCACTCCTGATTGGCGGCTATAGAAAAAAGAACTCTGATAGTATCAATCTTGGCAACAGGAGAGAAAGTCTCTGAGTAATCCACCCCGTATGTCTGTGTGTACCCTTTAGCTACCAATCTCGCCTTGTACCGCTCAATAGACCCATTTGACCGGTGCTTTATGGTAAACACTCATCTGCACCCCATAGGTCTCTTCTCAGGTGGTAACACACACTTTTCCCAAGTTGAGTTCTTTTCTAGAGCCATCATCTCTGTTTCCATGGCTTTTCTCCACTCTTCCTTTTTTTGGGATTCCTCAACTGTCCTTGAGAGTATCTCAACATAGACAGCTGCTGAATAAGCTCTAGCAGCAATTGTCAACTTCCCTTGATCCAACTCTGCGATCGGATATCGAGACCTTCTAGGCTCATATCTCTTTAGAGGCCCTCCTCGAGTGCTCCGAGGCGGAAGAACATACCGATCATCCTCTACAGACTCCCCCTATTCATGTACTTCCTCAATCTGCAGATCATCAGTAGCACTGACAGTATTAGCATGATCAACAAAGGAATTGTCAACTGTTACCTCAGGGATACTCAGTGGTTCAGATCCTGGGGTTGGTTCCATGGTGGAAGACTGAACTATGGGAGATGTTGACATGGTGGTTCCGCCTACTGGCTCTTTTGGGTCCGGATAAGGCAAAGTGGAGTGAGACACCCAACTCAGTGGGTCCACAGACTGCTCCCCCTGACCACTGAGTTGGGAGGCATAAAAGAACTCAGACTCAAGGAAGTTACAATTCATGGTGGTGTACATACGCCTAGTAGGTGGATGGTAACAACGATACCCCTTCTGATGGACCCCATACCCGACAAAAATACACTTAATCGAACAAGGGTCTAATTTGGTGCACTCCTGTTTGGGAATATGAACGAATACAGAACACCCAAAAACACGCGGCTAGAGGGTCAAGGTAGCAGGGACTTGAACATGCTGGGAAAGTTTTGAAAGTGGTGTCCGAAGGTTAACCACTTTAGTGGGTAGTCTATTCAGGAGATACACAGAGGTGGCTATAGCTTCTGGCCAAAAAGACTTCGGGACACAAGAATCAAATATAAGTGCACGAGTGATCTCAAGAATAATCCGGTTTTTATGTTCAGCAACCCCATTCTGTTCAGGAGTATGGGCACAAGTAGTTTGATTAACTAGACCATTAGCTCTGGTGAACTGTTGGAAAGAATGATTAATATATTCCCTCCGATTATCCGGACGAAGTACCTGAATTTTAGTGTTAAACTAAGTTTGTACCATATTATAGAACTCTATGAACTTAGACACAACTTCTGATTTTTGTTTCAAAAAATATACCTAGGTCATGCGTGAGCAATCATCAATAAAAAGAACAAAGAAACGAAAACCAGAACGTGAACCCATATAAGAAGTAGGACCTAAACATCAGAATGGACTAAAGAAAAAACTTTGTTCATACGAGTTCCAGAATACGAATATGACTGTCTATGAGTTTTTGCTAAAATACAAGTTTCACAAGATAACTGATTACTAGAAGGAAAAATGGTAGGAAACAGTAAATGGAGATATCTAACTGATGGGTGAGCTAACCGACGATGCCAAAGCCACTGTTACTTCTCAACAGACCCGTGAACCAGCACTGCAGTCCCATTTTGAATCACATCATCCACATAGTAAAGTCCACCACGTTCAGTGCCACGCCCAATCACTTTCCCCGACTGAATATCCTGCAAGATACAGAAACCAGAGTAAATCATCACTGCACAATTTAACTCTCGGGTAACATGACTAACAGATAGCAGCTTGCAGGACAGATTAGGAACATAAAGATAATTTCTCAGAGTTAAAGATGGAGAGATATTGATGATTCTGGTGCCCTGGACCGGTAAAAGTTCCCCATTAGCAGTCTAAATGGCAGGTTTCTTTGATGTGGACACATCCGTCAAATCATTTAGATCATAAGTCATGGTATCCGTTGCCCCACAATCAAGTATCCATGTTACTGTTTTGGGTCATTGGGTTAAATATGCCATTCCACACTTTGAGGGGGTATTTTGAACTTTTTCCAAACTTTGACGACTCATCTACATATGGTTAGAAATTGGGGGGCTAATCTACAAATAGGGAATATTTTGGGGGTCCAATTGTAAAATCTCATCTAAATAGGGTTGGGGTGATGAATTCCCAACCCCATTACCTTTGTTTTCGGCCGCCTTTTTCTCCATTTCCCAATCTGGAGTCTTCTTCCCCATTTCAGCCGTCGTCGCCCAAAGGCCATGGCGGCGCTACTGCTTCACCACCCAGGCTGACGGCGCTGCTCTCGCCATTTGATGTGTTGGTCTCGCCCCTGCTACGAAAGCAAAACCCGGCTCGTCGCTGCTCTCTCCTCCTTCATCCGCGAAGGCGACGATGGCGGCGCTGCCTGTGTTGGCCCCGCCGTCGCATCGCGTCGCTGTCTCCGGTCCGTCTCTTTCCGTCGTTGGCTCTTCCAACCCGACGGGAAACCGATTACCTCATAGCACTGTTCTTTGGTATGATTCCTCCTTCCACACTGTGAGCATGTACTTTGGGGTTTATTGTCGTCGCGTGATGATGATTCTGGCACCAGCGGTTTCCGATCTGAATGTGATTTAGTGGTATTCCCACGGCCGGAGTTGCCGAAATTTTGACTGATAAGTCCGGTGCCAATGTCTGAGGCTTCGGTCGATGTTGGTCCCATAATACTCCGACGGTCCCTCTCCTTTCGAATTAAACCATATGCATTCTCTACTGTTGGGAGTGGTGTGGTTCGAAGAATATCCCTTCTATCAGAGTCGAATTCCTCCGATATGCCTTGGAGAAACTGATATAATTTATTCTCTTATCGGAGGAGATTGAAGGTTGAGATATCGTCCAGGTTCGTCATGGGATTGGGCTGACGAATCTCAATCTCCCTCCATAGCTTTTGCAAGTTGCTGTAAAAAACCTCCAAACTGTCGCTCCCCTGCTTCATACTATTAGCTCTAACAGTGAGATCGAAAAATTGGATTCCATCCACTTGTTGGTTGTAAGTGGATTGGAGTCCGTCCCATAAATCCTTTGCCGTAGGATACTCGGTGAAGTTGCTGACCATATCTGATTCCATATTCTCGAGCAACCATGAACAGACAGTCAGGTCTGTTTGTTTCCATCGTGGATATTTCGGGTCTGTTTTGGTGGGCGGTGTTGGGACTCCAGTGATGTGGTGGAGTTTCCCTCGTCCGCCAATAGTGATCCACATGAGTCGAGACCATAGGGCGTAGTTATGCTGGTTTAACTTTGCCGCTATTGAAAGTGATGTTGAGGACTGAAATTGGTTCTGTCTTTGTAGGATTAGGGCAATCTGATCTGCCAAGTTCCCGCTGTCGAAGGAGGTGTTGGATCCTTCAAGTTTTTCCTGTTTCTCAGTCATGGTGGTAGATGATGAGCGCGGTAAGAACGTCAAATCTGTAGACGATAAACCTGCTCTGATACCAAGTTAGAACTAGAGATTTGTGAATAATTCTGTATTCATTGATTTTTGTGTATAAGTACAATACAATAGGTTTACACTAAATAGATGTACAGTGCTACAAATAAGGAAAGAACATGTACAAAAAGAATCCCACTAAATCAGGAATAAATATCCCAACAAATTAGATGTGATTTTCAACAGTCTTCACCAAATCAATTCATCGTTCCACAGATCAAACTGTACGTCCTTGATGAAGCAACACTTTTATTCTCGTATTCCACCATATATTTAACGCTCTTCCTTGTATCTTCATGTAGAGCGAACTTCACGCTGCATCGATCGAATCGCACTATTCATCGGCTCTCAATGCCCTTTTCACCACATTCTTCTGCAAATAGTCGGTCACCATATTTCCTCCCATTACAATAAGTCCTCTAGAAGCTTGAAATCCTTCTCATCGATCTCTTAGCACACTCAAGAACGATTTTAGGGCAATAATGTTTTTAGGACAACATTTTAGGGTAACAACTATTCAAATTTGGGGAGGAATTTATTTTTTTATTTGTTTACTGTAATTAAAAAAAGATTATCCACGTATATTGAAGATTAATAAGTTGGCATTTTAATAATATGTAGACATTGATGTGTTTTAAAATATGCCTTCTAGACTCTACGTAGTTCAATTTTTGAAAAATTTAGTCACATGATGAATATGTGTTTTTTTTTTTTTTTTTTAATTGAAGAAAATTTCCCGGCATAAAGTATCCTAAAATTGTCAAAAAATTGATACCCCTGGGATATTGTATTTTATGGAAAATAATGTCTTAAAAATCCAAATTTATAATTTATGCCGGATCAAGAGTGTAATTTTCAATATATTTACGTAAGGGGCACATGAGGAAAGTCCAAGAAATCAGCAAATAACTGAGATTGACTCGATAGATAGGTTCATATGGCAAAACTTTACGACTAACTGTTGGATAAAAACATGAAAAAGGGAAGAGTGATGTTGATTTTTTTTTAATCCACGTCTTAGACAATCCAAATTATCACCCTAGGATTCATTTCCTTCGGCCACATTATTATTACACATAACAAAGGTAATAATATAAAACGAAAATTCTTTCTTTATAAAAAGAAAGAATATAAAATGAAAAGTCTTTTTTTTTATAAAGAAAGAAAAATGAAAAGTCTTTTGTCTTTCTTTATATAAAGAAAGAAAATGAAAGGTCTTTCTTTGTATTCGTTCTTTATATAAAGAAAGACTTTTCATTTTGTATTATTACCTTTGTTATGTGAAATGAATATGGGCGGTAAAAATTAAATAATAGTTTGAAATTTTCAGAGATGTTTAATAAATTAATAGACAATTAATATGTTACTATATATTAACTTAAAGGTTAAATAATTCTTTTAATATATGAAATACTATGCTTACCACTTGTAATTCATATTTTTTATTCTTATTTGATTTTATGTAACATACTTAATGATTTGTTCACTATAAGAATTTCGAGGGAATTTCAAGAAAAATCATTCCCTCGAAAAACGCCTCATTCGAATTGATTCTAAGGGAATCCCTCAAAAATATATCTCGGAATTCATATGACGATGTTATTTTTGATAGGTGCCAAATCCGTCATGTAATAGCCAAAGGTGTTTGTCCCACATCGGATTGGAGAGTGGTTTGAAGCTACTTTTTAAGTAGTGGATCCCTCTCCCCTGAGTGGAGGCCTTTTCGGTGCACTGAGTTATACCAGTGGCTCGAAACGTAAAACCGTGAGACGCTTGGGGTCTACCCTTGGCCAAAGCGGATAATATCGAACGGCGGGTCTTTGGGCTATTACAAATGGTCTTTGGGCAAAAATAATTCCAATTTAATCAAATAGATTAGTTATAGTTGATAGAGACACTCTACTCAATCTAGTTTTCACTTATTTTATCGAATAACTTAGAGACACTTGACAGTTATTTTCTTTAATCGATTCACAACCCTAAGAGACACTCGAAAGGATTTAATGAACCAATAGCCTTAAGAACAATGAAAACACTAATCCAAGTCAATCAAGTAATGACACATGCAAGATTTAAACCCGATTATCAATTCCCTGGACGAAATCAGATTCGACTCCAAACCCTATCGTTAACATGCCACAATTATCAATCAAGTTTTACATACACTTCAAATATCATGAATGACAATATGCGATTAAATCTAACCTAGATGGTCGTGCACTACCACTAAGTAAATCTATCACAATAAGCACAACGAACGGAGAATTGATAAATACTTGAATTAAATTGAAAATGAAAAGCAATTAAGTCTCACGATATTCAACCGAATCGACTAATTCCTAGCTAGGTATTAAACATTTAGCTACTCATGTTAAAACATGTCTAACAAAATCAAAAAGAAATTCTTTAACATTAATTCTAACTATGATCTAAAAAGCAAGAAGTAAACTAGAAAGGAGGAAGAACTCGGAAAATGTGTTGACTGCGTGCTCCAGTTCTCACCTTGCTGCCTTCCCAATTCCGTCCAAGCTACTTAAATATGTGATCATAATCGCCTCCCAACAGGACTCCCAATCCTAACCCAAATTGGAATTGTTTCTTACTCTCCAAATTGGAATCTCAATTAAATCAAAGGCAATATCCACGCAGCACATTAAGCAAGAAATACAAGCCCATGGGCCAATTTAATGGTCCAATTATAACGTGCGTGCATGCATAATTCCAATTATCACAAGTGCTTCCACATGACCAAACTTCATGCACCATGCTGTAAACAGCCTTCCCAGCCGCGGCAAAACTCAAGAATATGAGCAGATCTGCCTATTGCGTGGTTTTCTTCATAAAAATGATCGAATTTGCTTCAATTTCGTCTCTGGTCCCGATTCTGCAATTAAGACAACAAAACATTAATATTTTCCAAATTAATAGCATTTAAAGCACTAAACGGGACAAAAGTCAACCATAAGAACAACGAAATATCAAGCTATCAATTCCCTCGGAATATTTTCCAAGAAAATTATTTCGAGGGATATTTTCCTCAGCATATTGGCAGGATATATTTTGTTGAAAAATGTTTCTAAGGGAATTTCCTCAAAAATTTTATTCCTCATAAAATACTTTTCGAGAAAATTCCGAGAAATCTTTTCATTCGAATCAATTTTTCGAGGGAATTTTGAGGTATATTCCCTCATAATAGTTTATTAATTATTTTTGCATTGATTTATTAAGAACGTTCTTCATTTTTTTCACTAAAATTTAAAGTGTCTTTTCGTTGTTGCTTATACAAAATGCGAACATTAGATTTCCCCACATAGTTGTTGCTTATATAACCATGCAAAATATATATATATATATATATATATATATATATATATATATATATTTTAAGTATAACAATGATTGATGTAGCAAGAGTTTATGCTACAGTTCAACTGTAGTAACATAATTTTACCTATCTAGTTTTGTAAGCAACAGAAAATTCAGATTACATTTTGACATGCATTTACAATTAGTTTTAAAAATTCAAGTAAAATAAATTTTAAATTATCATATTAGTAAATTTGCTATAATGCACATTAGCATATTACATTGCACTCATGCTTACAAATAGCTATTGCATCTATGCACCACATAAGGTCTTTACATATTTTACATAATGAAAAATCACCAATGAACCTTTAATTAACATTTTAAATAAATTTTGTATTCCACCGATAATTCAAAATTCAAAAACAATATTCGTTTAATAAATATACGGAAACATAATAAATATGGCTAAAATACAATCATAATCTATAAAAGAGGACACTTGACTCCATCAATGGAATATCATCTTCCATAATGGGTGAATTGATGGCCTCCACCGCAAATGCAGTAGGTAAAGTTGCCACGAAAATCAACCAGCCCGCTGCAAGTAGCACTCCGGCACCAAATGATGACGATGTCAAGAAGGCAGGACTTTACGGCGCATTAGCCATTGTGCCCGGCGTATCCCTAGACGACGTGATGTGGGCAATACATCACTTAACGAACAACCGTGGAGATCTTCTTGCCTTCTATGACACGCGGGTGGAAGTTCGTGCTGCTTTCGTGTTGACTCCTGTACGAGCAGCAAAATGAATCAACCTGATATATATGTTAGTGAGTTTTTGTATTAATCAACCTGGGGAGGAATTTTTTTTTTTTTTGTTTACTGTAATTAAAAAAATAAATAAATGATCCACGTATATTTAAGATTAATAAGTTGGCATTGTAATAATATGTAGACATTGATGTGTTTTAAAATATGCCTTCTAGACTCTACGTAGTTCAATTTTTGAAAAATTTAGTCTGATGAATATGCGTTTTTTTTTTTTTAATTGATGAAAATTTTCCGGCATAAAGTATCCTAAGATTGTCAAAAAATTGATAGCCGTGGAATATTGTATTTTATGAAAAATAATGTCTTAAAAATCCAAATTCATAATTTATGCTGGATCAATGGTGTAATTTTACAATATATTTACATAAGGGGCCCACGAGGACAGTCCAAGAAATCAATAAAGCAAATAACTGAGATTGACTCTATAGGTTCATATGGCAAAACTTTACGACTAATATGGCAAAATGGACCTAGAGTCGTAAAGTTTTGCCGTTGGTACTAAATAAATCATTTTTAATTTTTTTCTAACCGGCGTAAACACGATAAAATCCTTCATTCTTCGCCACTGTGCACCGTCCCTATCTTTTCCCTACTTTGGTCTGCTCCGAAAAATATTTATATTTAATTAATTTCGAATATTCAGGGTGTTTCGAGTTTTCTCTAATTTAATTATATTAATCAGTTGTCCAGGATTAGAATTAAAATTTTACATTAGTATTTTTGAAGGGGTTACTCAAAAAATCTTAACTAATGTTTTATTATTATTTTTAATCTATTTGAAACTATAATTAATTATTTACGCTTAATTTAAATTATTCAATTCCCATAATTTTTGAAGTTAATATTGTTTGAATAACTATATAATTATCATGCAACGCGTAATGTAACGCTTTCCTTTACTGGCAGTGGCATGTGTAAAACGCCTTCCTTTTATCTTATCCTATCTGAAAGGAAATATTTGGGAGCAAATTTTCTAAATGGTAGCAAAGACTTGAAGAGTCAAACCGAGTGATTTGATCTTTTGAGCAAATTTTCCAAATGGGGCCACACGTAAAATATTGGAAGCAGAATTCCTAGTGCAGCAAAGACGGTAGAAAACAGAATTCTGGAAAATGGCATTCCAATAATGAAGTCAAATGCCGCGTTTCATGTACAGAAAGAAAATACTAAGTGTATGCAACACCGTGGCTCTTATCATGCGCGCATACTTACTGTTCTAGCCAAAAAAAAATCTAATTAACCAACTAACTAAACATAATTTACATATATCAGAACATTTACAGCATCCAACTATGCTAACAAAGACTTAAAGAGTAAATCATGCACAGTTAGTCAGTCATTCCCCAAACTACAGGTAAATATCTCTTCTGTGTGATCTATGTTTCGTAAAATATAATAGATATAGTTCATTGTTCATACCTAGAGCTCCAACTACACTACAAGTGGTCCAATGGAAAAAACTTCCTGCCATGATTGCTGTCTTAATATTCTTGCTCACTATCAGAACAATTTCCTTAGCTGAAATAGTTTCAAAAGAAGATGAAGAAGCCATTCTTGCTTTCAAATCCACAATAACCTCGGACCCTTTTCAAATCTTGTCCAAAAACTGCTCCACCAATGCATCCATCTGCATCTGGATTGGGGTATCCTGCACCACCAACACCCCTCGACGAGTCACAGCCATTAATTTCTCCGGTTTCGGTTTTCAGGCCACTTTCATCTCACTCCAAATCTGGGAAACTTAGCATTCCTCGATTCATTAGACCTCGGCCGCAACACCTTCATCGGCTTCATACCCCGCGAGCTCTCTAATCTGCTACGTTTGAGGCTAGGATACTCAATGAACCCTTGATTAACATTTTAAATAAATTTTGTATTCCACCATAATTCAAACTTCTAATACAATATTCGTTTAATAAATATACGGAAACATAATAAATATGGCTAAAATACAATCATAATCTATGAAAGAGGGCACTTGACTCCATTAAAGGAATATCTTCTTCCATAATGGGTGAATTGATGGCCTCCACACAAATGCAATAGGTGAGGTTGCCACGAAAATCAACCAGCCCGTTGCAAGTAGCACTCCGGCACCAAATGATGACGATGTCAAGAAGGCAGGACTTTATGACATGCTGGTTGAAGTTCGTGCTGCTTTCATGTTGACTCTTTACGAGCAGCAAAATGAATCGACCTGATACGTTAGTGACCTTTTGGCTTATGTTCCTGGAATTTTTTGTTCACAAAACTATATCGGCTTTGTTTCTCAAGTCCTCAAGTTATTTTTATGTGTGTTATTTAGTGTACTAGTTGATGCTTTGTATTAAGGAGGGAAGGATATAATGTCCTGCATTTTTTTATCTATTTATTTTATTTTCCTAATTATTTAACAATGGGTTTCTTTGGGGATAACTATTAACTGTTCTCCTAGTGTTATTATTAATTAAATACCCTATTATCGGTTAATTATTAGGTGTGATAATACCAACCTTAATAGATAAGGATGCTTCAACGTATTAGAGAGGGAGTGTATTTTCGTTATATCTAACTACTTCTCTTCTTATTTTCGTATTGATAATACTGACACGATTAGATTAGAACGTAATAACGTCTTAGAAATCCCATTATTTTATCGAACCATATATTCTATATATCTCTTTAATTGTGATAAATAAATTGACCAGATAAGTTTTACATTATTGTCGTTAGAGAGATAGTAGCAATCTCTTAAAGAATTAGTGGGAGAGTGGGAGTCCCACGTTACGAAACCTATTTTTATGGATGATACAGATTCGTTTAGACAGCAGAACTAAATAGAATAGAGTAAGAAAGGGAAGGGAACGACACTCAGAGTGACAGAAGTAAGAGAGTGGACTGTACGAAGAAGAAGAGAAGAAGGGAAGTTAGGAGATTGTGAACCCGAGAAGGAACGCTTGGAATTCGGTATACCTCTTCACAAGGTACCAGTCTTCTCCATTGATTACAATAGGGAGAGGGATATTTAGTGGTTAAGACAATCGGTGATATAGCTTTGTAATCGGTAATTTGTAACTTGCCTTAAGTACTTGTAGATATATTTTTGAGATCGAATTTATCGGCGCACATGGTAAATATAGTATAACTACGACCATATTTTGACAATCGCCTCAATACTGTTGACATCAAACTCTATTATTAGGAGTAGTGGTTAGTCTTAGTTTCTGTATTAATTAAATGTACAATGTTGTATTAATTGAACGTACAAGGTTGGCTCGGCATAGATACATGCACCCATGAAACTATGATTTTATAGGTTATATATATATATGTGTGTACAATTATAAAGATGTCTCGTGTATAGGAACTGAGTGGGTAACTTATTATGTTGGAAAGGCCCTAACTTTAATTGATGAACTTATTAGCACTAATATGAGATTAGGTAGCAGAATTTGGGAAGGGTTAGTCGTGATTATTAATTATTTAACTACCGTAAGTTATGAGTTTGTAATTGGAGTTATTTGGTGAATTAGATCCAGACAATCGGAATTAGGGGCCTCGGTTGTTAGAAGTTTAGAACAATTAGAAGTCGTCGAATTACGGTAAGTGGATTTCTTCTTTCTATGTTTTCTTTTAAAATAATTTTATAAAATTTTATGTTATATTTTCTCAAAAGTATTTGTTACAGAAAATGGGATTTGAGCATGAATATTATATGAGAACTATATGCGAACTAATGATCGAGCTAGTAAAGTATGTTCTATGAAGTGCTATGATAAGCCCGCTACGTATGTTAGGCTCTGAACTGGTTCCATATGATATTGACCCGGCCACGGGTGTTACAGTGGCACATTATTGACCCGGCTACGGGTGTTACAGTAGTATTTCTGGACCCACCTAACGGGGTTATAGTTAGGACTTGATCAAGTTAATATGTTAGGAACCAAAAGTTCATGAGCATATGTTTAAGTACCTTTATCAGCTCGTATTATGATGTTATGTGTATGGATTCACTTGAAAGGTGCTACTTGGAAGAATGTGTTACTATTTTGAAATGTTTGCATTTATGTTATTCATGTTGTAACATGCTCAAATCCGATAGAGGGAAGGATATCACTTACTGGGCTAGTCTTGCTCACTCCACACTAACAATTTTGCAGAAAACGACCTAGAGAATTCGGAGAAGGAACAGTTCTGGGGCTGGTGAAAGTCGTTTCCTTTGTGTGGATCATAGATATAGTCGTTTCAATTCATTGTTATTATTCCATTTATTTCGAATTACGAGTTTGAGATTATGAGTGAGAATTGAACATCCGAACTGTAATAGTTAGGTTATGCCTTCTGTTGCACTTTGAAAGGATATATTTAAGTATTTGGTTTTGAACTTAGTGCTCTATTATTGAGGCTTAGTGTCCTTGAGTCTCCCGGGGCTTAGGGGCACTGCCGTGTCATACCTCGGAAACGGGGCGTGACAATTTAGGCAGGCATGTCAAGCACTGATACACAAAACGGGATGTACTCTTCAATTTATGAACTACTTTACCCACTTACTCTGTTCCCTGATTATGCTTCTTTTATACTGAACTTGTTGGTGGTCTAACAATTCGAATCATTTAGGAGTAGATCACATAATGGGACACTCTTTAAGAATACTTAATGCCACTTAATACTGCAAACCAATTGCTTGAACAACAGATGTGATCTGTTGCAACTGTATCAGGATCCAAGAATGCACAAAGGATACAGATGATAATGCCATGGATATACCTGAAGACTGAGAGAAAGTGCCTTTTAATGAGGTTGCTTGTGGCTGTGAAGGAACAATGGACATCTGATTAACACTATTGAGTTTGATTAGAAATACTGTGTTGAGACTGAATGATTGACATGATCATCTGATATTGCTCAGCAGTAAAAGGTGTTGGATTTGAAGATCGATCAAAGGATGGAGAAGCAAGTTCTTGGCAATTATTCTCAGCTTCTTGATTGACTGGTGATGGAAACTGATTGTGCACATATACAGCTGCAGCAATTGGGTTCTTAAACTTCAAATTGAGAGGAATCCATGCTTCTTATAGCATTTGGATCATAGAAAAGGCCTTACTTGAGAAGTGAGGCAATGGATCGATGATATTTACCAATCACTCATCAATAACATCTAAGAAGTCCTCAAACAGGTTATAAGTTGTTTAAGGAGCTTATAAGTTTAGTCAAACACTCTCTAAGAAGTACTTAGGACCAAAAAACATCATTAGTCTCCATTCATAATACAAAATTTATAAATACCCACCTAAACAATAAAATTTGGAAAAGAACCTCGTGCATTTGATATAATAGTGCAACTATGCAAGATTCAGGGTCAATGTTTTAAGGGGTTACTTTGTTAATATGTATTTTTGCACTTAACAAATTGCGGTTATGGCCAACTCTGTCATCTTGACGTATTTAATTTTAAAAAATCTGCAAAACACCTGATTACATGTCATTCAACCCATACAAAAATCTGATCACGCAATCGTTTTGTTGGTATGCGCGGAATGCATCAATTGCTCCACAGCTGCACTTTGGATTACAAGATCAAGATGGCAGTGGCCTGAAGTAGATTTCGTCCCAAAGGATCTTGAGACGTGTGAAATAATCTGATACAGAGGAATACCGCTGTTTAACCGCACTTCGTGAAGTTCTGCAATTCGAAATTCATCGCCGTGGGGAAAAACGATCTCTCAAATCTGCCCACACATCAGAGACTTTATTCATCCATAAGACAAATTGCACAATTGATGGTGAAAGGCACTTCATAATCCACAATAAGACCATCAGTTGCAGCGGACCCATACTGGATGAATAGCGTTTGTAGACGGCGGTTGTTGAATCAGAATGATAGTTTGATCCATCGAGATGAGAGGAGGAGAAACAAAGATCAGGATTTTCATTGGCTTGTAGGAAAAAGGGGCTTGACATCGTCAATTTTGCCTCAGCATTGGCAACCGGTTCATTAGTCATATGAAATTAATTTGATTAATGTCAGAAGCGTGAAGATATTCTCAAGCTGATACCATGAAGAATGTATGAGCTCGTGGAGAGAGAGAAGAAACTCGTGAAGACAAGAAGAACAAAACTGAAATATTGTATTGAACCATCTTGGGTTAACAGTGTACAAAGCCATATAAATATGTGTGAAGGGGTGTCTGTAATTTACCATAACTATTATAACCGACATAAATATCTACTTAACAATATAAATGCTGGTTACTAATTTAGTTTATTGCTGGAGCTTAATATATCAAGATCCATATATTCAAAAGATTAATCCAAGTTACACAAAACCCATCAATCAGGAAAAAGCTCAGCAACCCAGATTAAGAAGCTCGAAATTTTTACAAAACAAGAAAAAAGGTAGCAAATTTCAACCAAAATTCAACAGCCTAGACAAAGAACGAGGCACAAAAGGCACGGCCAAGACAGATTTCACAACCCACATCAACAAACTCAAAGAAATTCATGTAACACAACAATCATGATAAATAACACAGCAATCCACTCACACATATACTCAAACACTCAACATACAATATGCATCCATAAAAACAGACAAAAACTTACCTAAAAAGAGAGAGAATAGTTCGTCGCCAAAATACTCCATTTATTTGGTAGAAGAACCGAGGAAAGGCGTTGGCTTTAGCTGACATGAAAGCATTTAAAATACACAAAAATAAGCGACTTTAGATGTCGCACTTTACGTCTCTCCACTCCCTCCCCACCCCACCCCACCTGACTAAGAAAAGGAAAGAAATAATCCAATCCCTCTTGTGTCGATTTACAGAGTATGTTTTTCAATTAATACCTTGACTTTCACCTGCTTTGAAGGTTGCAAATTCAGCCGATTTTCAGGAAGCTAGACCAGAAGAGAAAGAAGTCTTAAAACGCAAATACAGCATGGATGATGCAATGGAAAATAGGATTTGTGACTTGTATGACCTTTATGTTGAGGTATACGTCAGATTTTCTAGTTCACTTTGAGACCTCATCTCACCGACAGCTAAAACACACTTGTATAAAGAAGTTTTTTCTTGACTTGTTTTCTTGGTTTTTATTCCAGAGACTAGAAGAAGATTCAGGACCACCAGTTAGAAGGCTGTATGAAGAGGTAGTTAGAATGTGATTAATCTAAGAATATTTTAACAAAATAATCTGTCGTAGCAAGTCAAGTAATCTACTTTTAGATTTTATACAGAATAAGATCATCTAAGTTTGTTAATCACACCTTCATTGATTCATGCTGGAATTAAAGTGCAGCTCATGCCCATCAATTATCATTCTGTTTCCATAAAACGGAAGCTTTAGTGAATTGATGTGTCTTTTTCCTGATTCAGCTTGCAGTATTCTGGCCTAATGGACTCATGGATACTGATGGAATTAAACTTGCTATATATAGAGCAAAAGGCCGGGGAGGTAGCCTGCGCAAGGTTTTTTAATATTTTGTTGTTACAGCAGATGTAATTTGAAAGCTTTTGTTGGATGCCATGCATTTTGAAGCCATAACATGGTGCACTAATGCATGCATGCATTACTGTGTGTAATATTTTGCATATGAAATATGAAGACTTTAGTTTCTATGTTGTCAAATAATGATTAATCATCTATACGCTTCGAAACTATTTTCTTAGGGCACCTTCCTTTTTCTTGCAATCATGTTTCAATATGGAAAATCATTTTTAGTTTTCCTTGTGTCCCAAATAGTGTTCTGGATATCTCTATAGATGAGAATCTATTCGACCTTCCTGTTGTTTACTTATCTGCTTGGTTGACTTTGATATTTATTGTCTTTTACATAACTCCGTAGTGGTGGAAGATGTAATCATCTGTTGTCACATCCCTCAAAACTTATAGCATTTCCTCACTCTTCAATTCTTTGCTCGTTAGGATCGAGACAAAATCAAGAAGAAAAAAGCGTGGCCTCCAAAATCAGACAGCCCCAAATTGCCCTCCGACTCTCGCATACAACATCCTAACTTGACCAGCAAATAATTTTGGGAAAGAATTTTGACTAGTACTCTTCAAGAGAAGTCTAATGAGATCTTGGTTTGATGATGATAGTTTAGACTTGATATTTGACAATATTAATAAGGGTTAATCTTTTTTTTTTTCATCTCAAATAAGCATATTGCATTTTGAAATTAAGGATTTGATATTCGACTTTTGATTTTTATTCATTTTGGTGTCTAATTAACTTGATGAAAATTTTTGGTTAAAATATTGCACGCGAGATTTATAAGGACATCAATAAGAGAATGAGAGTACTTTATAAAATGTCTATTTTTTCATATGAATCTTATGTGTGTCATTTATGGTATTTTGGCTGCAAGATTTACGTGAAAATAAAATCAAGCACCAAAGTTCTCCTTAATTTTTAAAATTAAAGTTAAGTACTAAAGTATAATTCCCTCGAACTTTAACTCGAAACATTAGGTATAGAAAATGTATTAACCCCATAAATAAGTATGAATTGTTATGACATGGTTGATATGTTAGTTCCAAACGTTAGGTGTAGAAAATGTGTAACTCTATGAATAGTATGAATTGTATATGTTAGTTCCAAACGTTAGGTGTAGAAAATGTGTAACTCTATGAATATTATGAATTGTTATGACATGATAAGTATGTATGAATTATTATGACATGATTGTCGAGTAGGAATAAATTTAAGTACTAATTAACTCAATTTCTGTACATAGGAATGAATTTAATTAAGTAGTAATTGAATAAATTTAGGATTAGAATGTACATTGAAAAGAGTAACATTATTTTGGCTTTTATTATGATCGGTATGTTCAAGAAATTCAAAAAGAAATTAATTAATATCATCTTGATTTTGTCATTTTTAATAATGAAAATTAAAATAAAAATGATGTTGAGTTCAAAATCAAATTATGTAAAAATATAATTCACTGTTTCAATAAAAGTAATAATATCTTTCGTAATTAATTATTATGTTCTGAAATTAATAATTGTGTGTATCATAAAAACTATGAATAAAATCTATAAAATTCTATCAATATTTAGTAATTTTTATCATTTAATAATAAGGATTTATAAAAATATTATAACCCAAGATATATTTAATAAGTTTCGTAATTAAAATTCAATAATGAGGATTTGATATGTGGGCTCTATGATGGACAGAGGCGATTTAATGGGCCTGAAACAGGCCCAATACAAGTAGAAGAACATCCAAAAATCTCTTGTACCTTACGCCTTAACTGTAGTACATTAACAAGGCATTTTTATATCCGAGAATTTCAAAAAAGAATTCACTTAGATTCCCATTTCACTGTTGCCAGCTCCAAAATCTTCGTATCAGGTATGCTGATTATAGGGTTTGAAGTTCTAATTGATATGCAAAAGCATGTGTAATTTGTGTGTATGTGGACAGAGATTTAAAATTTTCAGTAAACCGTTTTTGTTTGCATTTTTCAGCTAATTACTGTTCGAGTTTGTTCCAGAATTATTTGAGTTGTCTAATTTGATGGATGTTTTTTGATATTGGAGGCGATTCAGATTTTTTTTTTCTTTTTCACCTAAGGTGTCCATTGCTGTTAATTGTTTTGTCGAATTTCTGGAAGTGAATGTGATGGTTTCTCAATTTTAATCGTGTTTTGGTGATTTTAATGGGGCTAGTTAATGTTCTGCTTTTTGTCATTACTATGGAATCTTGTTTGCTGTTGATTTTGTGGAGTAAATTAATGCGTTGGATGTAGCTACTTGGGTGCTCACAGGCCACAGCTATGTGCATGTATATTACGACAATGCTTTGGTGCCTTTTAGTTTGAATGACATTTATGGTAGGAGATTGGAAGGTATTACTCTACGGAGTTTTTGAGCTTCTGTTCATGTCTTGAGTAACTTATGCCTGAAAATTTTGAATATAGTTCTTTTAAACTCTTAGTTGGTACTGTTTGTTCATGTATGTTGAAGTTTAGATCAATAAGTTTGAGAATGAGGAATGAATTCGAGCTCGGAATGATTTCAGATCCTCAAATTATGAAACCATAAGTTTTAAACTCGTTATTGGAGAAACAAGGTAAAGTGCCTGATGAAATATGTGTTTTCTCACAAATATATTACGTCGTTAAACTCAAATTCTCAAATCTTCAATAAAATCTATTTACTTAATACAACAAGCAGTAACAAGGTGAGAAGGTTATTTTGGGTTCACCCAGTACTGTTAGCTTGTAGTTTGCTAGGAATGAATCATGACACGTGAGAGAAACTCTAAATAAATAAAATGAAGACAAAAGTATGTGGTTAGATCTCACGCCTTATTATTTGTGGAGTTTTCGTTTCAGTGCGTTCCTATGCTGATACTTGAATTTTTTTCGTTTTTTAAGCTTATGGCTGACCATTCTGATGACCCTCCTCCTCCGGGAACCCATTCTTTGCGGAGTTCACAACCACTCTCATCTACTCACGAGGCGTTCGCCAGGACAGCTGCTGATTCTAGAAGCAACCTTTTCCCTCTTCCCCATTCAAATGCACCCGCATCTTCTTCCTTGGAAATTTCTACTCAGTGCTCCAATGGGTCCCATGTGCAGTTTCAAAGAAATAATGATATTGAAGCTGCGGCACAAAATGCTGTTCTGCACGAGCAAGTATTGCAGTTTGAATTATGCTTCGATATTTAGAGTTTATGCCTCACTGGTTATCCGTCATATGACTTGTCTAATACCATTTCAGGAAATTGCCACACAAATGGTTATACAAAGTCGGAGGTTTGTCTTGAAAATTTCCAAAAAATAAAAACCTGTTCTAATACTAGTATGTAATGTTTAATTTTAACCTGTGTCTTCATACTTATGATCAGAGAGTCAAGCACTGTAACTGCACATTCTGAAGATGGTAGAGATATTTTGTCTGGCCGCCATGACCCAAATGCACGTAAGGTGTTCCAGTCTCACCATCTTTTAACTCTTTCTGTATTCTTTCTTGTGTGTTATCTTTCAATTTCAAAGACATTTACTAGACCATGTTATGTTGCTTTGATGTTTTTCAATTCAACAGGAGCATTTTCTGAAAATGACTGAAATTGAGATTTTTTAAAACAGAGGATGCAATTTGAGAAAAGTGAAAAGTTCAGGACCAAAATCGAAAAAGGACATTTGTAGAGGATGAAAAATGATATTTTCCCACATATATATGAACTGTCTTTCTTTTCTTAAATTATTCATTTTAACTTATGATGTGAATGTTTATATATACTAGTGAGGTGAACGTGCGTTGCACGTTTATCATTTAATTTTTTAAAATAAATTTAGTTATTATATTTATTGAACAAATTAAGATATTAAAAATATTTATTTTGATTAAATAAATATACACATACAAAAATATTTATATGAAATTTCTCTTTCAAATCTTCTACGGTAAGTAGAAATTTGAAGTAGAGAACATCCAAATAAATAAGTAATAAAAATATTTGAAATTTTGTTATTATATAAAAATATATATATTTAAGTGTATAGTAATTTGGCCAAATAATTCTAGCTTTTAATCATAAGTAATAGTTTATAACTTTCAAATATATTTAATAAAATGAAGAGACATGTAAAAATTATAGAACAAAACCTAAAAGATCACCCAATTTTGGCCGTGGAGCATCCTAAACGTAGTAATCATCTTGAAACTTATGACCTATTCTCATCAGTTTATCGGTCATCATGTTTCTTTTTCTAGAGATTTATTTAATTCAAGTTTCATATGGCCTTTGGAGTAAACTTTATCAATTAAATTACATTTCTCATTTGTTCCATTTCAATATCCTTCATTGTTATCCATTTCGTGACCATCTTCGAATCAATACCCACTTTAGTCATCGAAAAGTGTCTTTCCCAAGTTAGTGTTAATACTCCGCGTAAGCTCAATAACTCCACTATATTATTTAAACTTTACTAAGATCCATAGCGTATCCTAACACCCATATTCAGCTGTCATCTAGAATGACGCCCCTGTCATCTCAAATGATTCCCCTGGTTATAAAAGCTCACCTCAGAATTTAGTTTCACCAATCCTTTCTCGGGTTTATTCCACGATAACTCAGTGCATAGTTTTCTTTTATCTGTATTTTTTGTCCACACTGATTAGTGTTGAGGTTTCATTAACTCTTTTATGTGACGAAGAGTCGAACTTCTAAGTTTCATAACATTTTGATAGCTCCATTGGTTCCATATTTTTCAAAGATTTTACAGCGTCAAGATCAAGACAATCCACACATGATAATCAGATAACATATTACTCTGAATTTTGTTATAAAAGCTCTATTTGAGACCGTTCGACACTTGCATGCCATGGAAATTTCGTTCAGTTTGTGCATCAATAATCTTGTCTGACACCCGTAGTGCGAATGGACAACTTCTGAGCATGTGGTTCACATATTCATGTGCTATATAGCAGCTTGTACATACATCACTTTTTCTAAATTTTCTGTCATATTTCAGTACATTCATGAGCAAGCTATCATGTTAGCAAGCCACAAGAAAATCTTAAACTTTTGGGTACAAAGTAATTTTCAAATTCATTTTCAATTTTTCTCCCATGTCTCATCCGACACCATAAGTAGACTATAACCGATTTATAGGACAATTTGTCGTTAGTTGACCTAATCAAAACTCTCTTATCTCCGTTATCATGCAATGCAATTAGGACATTAAGTATCTCATCCACCACCTCCTTAGGCAATAACGTTTTCAACTTATGTAAGTTTCAGTTTTTATTTGTGCAATGGATTACATACCATCAGATCTTTATCCTTCTCATGAATCTTATCTCCAAAGATGTCCGCTAGTTTGCTTGTGATAACCATCTATCATTCCATAGAGACGTCCATTCAACTGGTTCTAACTAACCCCTTGCATGCTCGGGAAGCCATAAGTGGAAGCTTATGTTCAAGAATGAGGACATCCTAGCAGCAATAACCATCTTGAACCTTATGACCTATCCTCGCCAATTTATCCATAATCATGTTTCTTTCTCTCGAGATTTATTTAATCAAAGTTTCTCAAAATTTTTGGAGTAACCTTCGCCAATCAAATATTACATTTCTCATTAGTTGTTTTTTGAGTATCCTTCATTGTTATTCATTTAACGACTGTCTCCAAATCAATCTCCACATTAATTTTTGAAAAGTATCTCTCCAAAGTTAGTTTTAATCCTTTAGGTAAGTTCGATAACTTTGCTACATTATTGAAACTATACCAAGATTCATAACATATATATCCTAGCATTCATCTCCAATTGCCATCTCGAATGACGCCCCTGTTGGTGTAGTTATAAAAGCTTCAATCCGATTTTAGTTTTACCTATCACTTCTCGAATTTATTTCACGACAACTAAGTGCAGATTTTCTTTTGCCTATGTTTTGTCTCCTTATTGATTATTACTAAGGTCGTAGATAACTCTTTTATGTGGCGAATAACAACATTTCTAAACTTCATAACATTTTGATAGCTCTATCGGTTCCATGTTTTCCAAAAATTTTAGAGCGTCAAGATCAACACAACCCACCCAGGATATTTTAGGAACATATTACTCAGTATTTTGAGTTAATAGCATTTTACCCCCCTGTGTTAATGAAAATTGGCAAATTACCCCCCTGAAAGATAAAAATTCCCACAAAAGCACCTTCTGTTTTTTTAAAAAAGGCTCACTGCCTCCCTCGTCAATTTTTAAATGATTTTAGCATGAAAAAGACAAATATACCCTTTCATATATTGCCCTTTACTTAACGGGTGAACAAGCTAAAACATTGATTAAAATTTTTAGAATTTTCCCTCTCAAACACAAACCCTTGTTGTTCAATGGATTCCCGTTAGATTTTGAAACATTGGCAAAGCTCTTGGATTCCAACAATAACAACAACACAAGAAGCTCACAAGAAACTCGTCTTCACGGTATGTATGATTTTCATGGGTTTGTGGTATTTTCCCCTAAGTGTTAGCATTTTGTTGAAATTTGAGTTGATAAAGTGAAATTTTGCAAATTTGTGGCTTAATTTTGTTGAAATTTGAGCTGATAAAGTGAAAATTTGGACTTATTTAGCGGATAAAGTGAAATTTCCTATAAATCTTGTTCAATGGTGGGTTCCATGGAAGTTGTTTGGTCCCTACAGACATGTTAATAGGGCTTGATGTTCTTAATGTTTCTTGTCTCTTTACTGTGAGACATGGGGTGTCGTTTTCTTATTGTTTATCAGCTTATATACTTGTGGTCCAAGTTCGAAATTTGAAGGTGGTCCATGTGTCTCATGTTGCAGAAATTTGAGGGTGTTCAAAATTTGTTCCAGGGAGAACCACAACCACAACCTGTTGTTGAAACTGGTGACCAAAGGAGCTCCACAACACATGCAAGAAGACACTCTTCAAGGAAATCTGCAAGACCACCAAATGCAGGAAGGCAATCTTCAACTAGATATGTGTAGATATGTTTGGTGAAAGTGAAACTCAAGCTTGTGTATCTTTGATGAAATGTATATTTTTTGGTGAAAGTGAACTTCAAGCTTGTGTAGTTTTTGGTGAAATGTGTAGTTTTGCAGGATTATTATCATTGCCAACTGTTGTGTACTTTGGATGATATGAATACATATCAATTTATGGTTTTTGCCTCTTCTAATGTCGATGTGGATATTTTTGCTCTGTAAGTTTATTTATCCAATGTATAATGCATCATTATTATACGTATGAGATGGGATGAGAATTTTGCATCACTCACTGCATTTGGTACATAAAATACAAAATCATTCATTAATTCAAGAGGATAATCGTTACAAACAAGATTACACAAACTACCAAATATTACACTAACAACCCTGGATCATAACATCACCATCACCATCATTGTGAAGAAATATTACAGTAGCAACAACAACACTGGACACTAACAATTTACAAATATTACAATTTCACCCAAAACATCACCATCATTGTGAAGAAAAAAGCAGTAAATACCCAAGAGCTTTCAGCTTCATTTTCCTTTCAACACCACCTCAAAATTCCAAGAATTCCACTAGGTATGCTTACAAAAGAAAGTTTAATCAATCAAGCTAATGAAACCCTGTTGCTGCTTGAAATTAACTTGTTATTGATTTTCTTGAAATTAACTTGTTATGATTATCCAATGGTTGATTTCAATGATTTTCAGATTGATATAGATAATCTGGATTGGAGCCACCAGAAGCATGAAGTTGATGAAACCCTGTTGCTGCTTGCAAAAGAAAGTTTAATCAATCAAGCTAATCAGCAGGTGATTCAGAGGACAACAGGAAATTCATCTTCCAATGTTTTTCCAATAGTTACACGGACACCGCCTCCATCGAAGACGACGGGGTTTCGTGGTGGAATTTCTCCACATCACTTTCCCATAACCATCACACAATACCTGATCAGAAAAAATCCACTCAGGCATTTCCACAAACACTTTCCGATCCTAACCACCACGACCACAACCCCAGAAACGGAGATCAACAGAGCCCAAATTCGCCCCCAAATCTAACAACATCGATTTCTAGCAAAAACCCAAGAAACCCATATCAGAAAACCGCACAATCTCATCATCCAACATCAATTTCCATCACCCCACCTCCTGCGAGCTTCTAGCTGAACAAAAATGGCTTCTCAACTGATAAGAAGAAAGGAAGAAAGAAGGCCAATTATATCAGAATACTATAAGGGTAATTTGGACAATTCATATGCTTTAAATTCAAAAAACACGTATACCAATCTCACAATTCTGTGCGTTAATATCACGCGCTGTATTAAGGGACCGCCGTGCCCTTTAAAAAATTTCACAAGGCGTGGCTTAGACAATTTCCATTTTACAGGGGGGTTTTTTGAAAATTTTCATAATCACAAGGTGGCCCTGGGGTATTTTCCCCAGTATTTTGCTACTAAAGCTCTCTTTGAACCCATCCGACACTCGCAAGTTTTCCCTAAATTTTCTATCATACTCCAATACATTTGTAAGCAAGCTATCATATTGGCAAAACCACAGGTAAATCTTAAATTTTTGGGGTAAGGTAATTTTCAAATACATTTAAAGTTTTTTCTTGCATGTCTCATCCGACGCCATAAGTAGAGTATAGTCATTTTATAGGAGAATTTATCTTTAGTTGACACAATTCATTCTCTCTTATCTCCATTATTATGCAGCGCGTTGGGACACTAAGTAACTCATTCACCACCTCTTTGGACGGTGATGTTTTCAACTTATTTAGGTTTCAATTTTTATCTTTTCCAATGAGATTACATTCCATAAGATCTTTATCCTCCTCATGAATACTATCTCCAAAGATGTCCGTCAGTTTGCCTTGTGATAACCATCTATCATTCCATAAAGATGTCCCTTCACCGTTCCCAATCCTCCATTTTCAAAATGGTTCCACCATCCAAGTGTTTTTAACTATCCCCTTCCATGCTCGGGAAACCCATAAGTCGAGGCTTATATTCGATCAAGAATGTTATCCCTTTTTAAATATTTTTTTGATGTATAACGCCATCTCCTTGTTAAGCATTCTTCATCCTGTGTTAGCTAGCATCACTATATTTTCTTTTGGGTTTCTCTAAAACCAAATCCACATTCTTACTTCTTTGCAGTCACCTTCTTTCACTCTACAAGATGGGTCCGTTCCTTGTTATATTAATCGCCTAAAGAAAGTTGTGTTTGAGTGCATCAAGTTTATCGTACATCTGATTAGGGAGCCAATTTGTGTGCATGTGGTTGATGGAGATCGAGATCGTGATGGACTTAATAAGTGTCATTCGTCAATAAATATTTGTCATTTTGGCTTTCTATCCCAAGAGATGCTTTTCGACTCTATTAATCACAATCGGGAAATGCTCATTATAATTACAACTAAAGTTCATTTGCACCCCCCAAATAGTTCCTTAAGTTGTCTGTATTTTCCATGCCCAGAATTCTACTAACCTACTGCTTTTAATCATTTGTCGCATAAGGTGCAAACAACACATGTGATTTGCATAAGTTTAATTTGAGGTCCAACTCCTTGCAAAACGTCTCAACCACACTTTTAATGCACTTTGCTCCATCCACGATAGGTTTGACTCCCAATATTAAGTCGTCCGCAAAAGGCAAGTGTGAGATCATGTAAGAGGTTCTCTAATATACCATAATTGGCTTCTAGGTCCGGCCGAAATGGTCTCTTCAGTTATATATGTAAGTTGTTCCATACATATTACAAACAAATAAAACGAACGTGATTACCTTATCTAATGCCACACATCCGTACAACCTCCGTTGGTTCACCATTCTATAGAATCTCCGATTGTATCCTCTACATTCTGCTCATAATAGACTTTTAGAAATTCCACTGGGTTTTTTCGTACGCTGTTTTAATATTCAATTTCAGCACAATGCCCCTTTTTTATCGTTGGAGTGATGTAGCATTCGTAACACTTATTCAGGCATCAAAATATTGTAATAGGTGCCTTGGTCGGGAATGAAGCTATTCTAGTTCGATCCCGCAATTTTTTTAATATACGGTTTAAACAAAGTATAATCATCTTGGTGATTATTTTGAGCAATATGCTGCACAATGTAATTGGCTAAAACTCGTTTATTTTTGTTGAGCATTAATTTTTGAAATTAGACAAATAAACACCCGATAATCTTTGTTGGTTGCTCATTCATTGTCTATTTTCAGAGCATTCATCTGATTCCTTCTTCTTCTCATTATGGCTGACAGATGAAAGAAACTTGTTTGTTTATCCCTAAATTTGAGTCAATTAATTCTCAACTCTTAAACCAAATAATCTCTTTTGTTGCAATAGTTTATTATATTCTGCCCTCAATTCTTCCTCCAAATCATTTGAATATTTACCTTGTGTGTATCATGCATAATGCTTTAGAAATTCTTTGTATTTTTGTTTTGTTTTTCTTTTCGAACACATTGAAAACTATTCAAGAACCATTGTTTCTAGGCAATGATCCCAAGTCAAAATGTCGTTCAAATTTTGATTCGGTCAATAAGTTGTAAATTGCTACTTTGGAGAATGTAAAAATAAATTGATAACTATTGGATCAATCTCATTTAGATTAAATTAAAAAAATTTCCATATCGTTTCTTGAACTCACACCAAATCTAACATCTTGAAATTTTTAGTCTAATCTTTAAAATTTTGTTACCATTACGCTTTATTAATTCTCACATATATTTCTAAAGATATTTCACAGTCGTTCTTAATTTTGGTATGCATGTGCATATACATTAAAATCAAGTAATTCTTTTTTTTAACCAACTATTCTTTATCTCTTTTTTATTTAATTTATCTCTTTTTTATATTCTCTTTGTCATTTGATCTTGCATTCTATTTTTTTATTTGTATTCTTCTAGTGAGTATTAATTTGAGCAATATGTTGCACAACGTAATGGGCTAAAACTCGTTTTTTTTTTGTAGAGTGTTAATTTTTGAAATTAGACAAATACACACCTGATAATCTTTATTGGTTGCTTATTCATTGTCTATTTTCAGAGCATTCATCTGATTCCTTCTTCTTCTCATTATGGCTGACAGATAAAAGAAACTTATTTGTTTATCCCTAAATTTGAGTCAATTAATTCTCAACTCTTAAAGCCAAATAATCTCTTTTTGTTGCCATAGTTTGTTATATTCTACCCTCAATTCTTCTTCCAAATCATTTGAATATTTACCTTGTTTGTCTCATGCATAATGCTTTAGAAATTCTTTGTATTTTTGTTTTATTTTTTTGCTTTTCGAGCACATTGGAAACTGTTCAAGAACCATTGTTTCTGAGTAATGATCCCAATTCAAAATATCCTTCAAGTTTAGATTCGGCCAATAAGTTGTATATTGCTACTTTTGAGAATGTAAAAATAAATTGGTAACTATTGGATCAATCTCATTTAGTTTAAATTAAAAAAAAATTCCATATCTTTCTTGAAAGACAACCAATCTAACATCTTGAAATTTTTAATCTAATCTTCGAAATTTTGTTACCATTACGCTATATTAATTCTCGCATATATTTGTGAAGATATTTCAAGTCGTTCTTAATTTTGGTATGCATGTGCGTATACATTAAAATCAAGTAATTCTTTTTTTTAAACCAACTATTTTTTATTTCTTTTTTATTTAATTTATCTCTTTTTTATTTTCTCTTTGTCATTTGATCTTGCATTCTATTTTTTTATTTGTAATCTTCTAGTGAGTATTATTTCAGATTTATGTTTATTTTTTTATAATTGATTTTATATATATAATAGAAATAATTAAAAGAGTATATTTATATAATTGTTTAATCGAATATTGTCAAAATTATGTATAAAATTAGTTTATATCTTATTTTTATATGCACACATATTGGGTTTTTTTAGTATTCTTAATTTAAAGTAACTTTGGTCTGAGAACCTACAATTCTAAATTGTAGAATTAAGAAACCAAAAACGTTATTCGTGTTTTGAAGTATTTAGTTTATATTTTATCATATAAACTAAAGGAAGATTATATGGTTAGTTGGATTTAGATAATTAAAATTATATTAGTATTAGTTACAAAAATTATTACATTAGGATTAACTAATTTATTGAAAAATATTTTATGTAAATCATAAATTATATTATTTTGTTAATTAGATAAGTTTATAGAATTATAATATGATTATAATTTAAGATATGGATTTAGATAATTAGAACTATGGACTTATATAATTAGACTTACATTATGATTGATTTATTGAAAGTTATTCTATGTAACTTATTTAAATAATATTTTATTTTACATAATTACAAAATTTTATAAAGTGAATCAATTTGTTGTTTTTCAATTCATTAGATATATCTTATTATAATATTTTAAATTATTGACCTCAAAATTAAAAAACAGGCAACTTATATTATAAAATTTGAATACAATTAATTAAAATTATAGAATTAAGAAACCAAAAACGCTATTCGTGCTTTGAAGTATTTAGTTTATATTTTATCATATAAACTAAAGGAAGATTATATGGTTAATTAGATTTAAATAATTAAAATTATATTAGTATTATGATGGGGTCAAAATACGATCGTCCCACGTTAGGACACGTGGCATCACCAAGATGATGACGTCTGTCTCCCCAAGGTTGCACACATCAATACACGAGCGCTAAGCCCAACAAGCGCAATCCTTCTTCAGAAGTTAAGCCCAACGAGCGCTGTCACTCTCACGAGCGTCCTACATACTAAATGATTGGCACGCCCACGTGCCAAGGGAGCCCTCTTCGAGCGTCACACTCCCTCAGAGTGGCCTCCCCTTTGGCTCGTCACTTGAACTGGAGCCTTCATTCCCCCCAGTGGATATTTTGGCTTCCAATACTCCAGGTTGTCACGAGCGCGCTCTTAAGCCCTCGTTACCAACCACCCAAATGGCTCTCTGACACAACGTACATGCCCGCGCACCTGCCACTGTTGCCAGCACCAACTTTTGGCCGCTTTTGCAGAAGATTCCTCCTAGGTTTCTCTCTCATGGCGCCACGTGTTAGGGCAACATTCGGCCAGGACCACTTGAGGCAAATGACCAAAGGGCCCTTGACCCTCAACTATAAATAGCTAAAGTCATCTTCTACACTGGTAAGCATTCTTCATCACTGCAACTGTAACTGAACTTACATTTCTTCATACCTTGAACTGACTTGAGCGTCGGAGAGCCAAACTGGGTATCACCCCCAGTTCCCCCAGCTTGGCCTTCTGACTTTTATTGTGCTTGTCCCAACAGGTAGAACCCCCTTACTCATTTCCGGCGAAGCTCTGGTGGTTTCCTCCACAAAATACAAATCGTAAAGTGTTCGGATTCGGACCTTCACATTTCTGAACCCATCATTTTTGGCGCCATCTGTGGGAAACCGTTTCTCTATCCCTTCCTTTCTTTTTGTTGGTAGAAAAGTAAGCACACTTTTACTCTTAACAGTCATGGTCGCTACAAGGTCTGGAGCTGTGGGAGGAGGAGATAACGCCTCCCAGGATGCCAATATCATTATTCCCTCCACCGCTACTGGCGGAGCCCCGCCTCCTTCCGTCACCGTTGGTGGAGCCCCTCCCGCTGCTGGAGTGACTCCGCAAGCAGAGTCTTCAGTACCTCCACCTACACAGCCGGCACTGCCGATTCCGCCGCCGCTGGAGGAGTCTCTCTCTCTGTTCTTCCGCAGCCTGCTTAGAACCCGTGGGTCCATCCCCAGGTGATTCCCGAAATGCAGGGTTACATGATGCCCCCACCCGGATATACCCTCACCCCGTCCGTTATGATGCCGCCGGTCCAGTCGTATCATGCCGGTCAGATCCAGCTCCCGGTGGTGATCCCCAGGGAGATTGAAGGAGTGGAGTTGCCTCCACTAACCACCCAACAGTTGAGGGCTCTCTATGCCCAGTGTGAGGTTCAGGCGGCCCAGGGAGCATGGGAAAGGTTCCATTCCATGTACTTTCCCTCTGGGCAGGCCACTCAAGTTGCAGCCCCTTTGGGCGGACAACAAAATTTTCCCCTCAGAGAAGCCCAGGCTGTCCTGAGGGCACAACCACCACCACCACCAGCCAGAGAAGTGCCCCAGCAGGAGGGCAACGAGCGTCCCTCCATGGGCAGAAATAAAGAGCCCACAGAACGAGTGAACGAGAATGAAGGGGACTCTCATGCCTCCAGGAGGGGGTCACGAGCCCCCAGACAAGGGGACAGACAAGGAGACGTGAATCCTGACATCCTCGCGGATGTGCAAGACCAGCTGCAGGGTCTAAAGGATATCGTGGGACAGCTCTCACGAGGGCGTTCAACTCAGATCTCCCCTAGTCGGGATGAACGGGTTGACGCCAGAAGCACCCGTACCAATGACCCACCACCAAAGGTCCCCCGCCGCAAGGAGCCGGAGAACTTCGGCACGTATGAGTACCACCCATTGGCGAGGGGTTCACCCCTCGTGGAAGAAGTTCTGATGGCCCAAGCAGGCATGGCCAAAATCCCCACTTCCATCAACCGATACGATGGGACGACTGATCCGGCTGAACATCTGGATCACTTTTTACATCTAATGCACCTCTACGAGCATTCCAGCAATTACTGGGCCAAAGTGTTTGTCACTTCCTTAGTGGGAATGGCTCAGGAGTGGTACAAGCGACTGCCGCAGCGCTCGATTCACTCATATGAAGAGCTGGCTCATGCTTTACTCAACCACTTTAATTCTCTGAAAGCGCCAGTCACCGCACCTACTGCCATTTACAACGTGGTGCAAGACAAGAGCGAATCTCTGCGCTCGTTCTTCGCCCGCTTCAACAAGGAGATCCTTCAGGTGGAGAGGCCTTCTATGGATTTCTTGATCCCAGTGCTCTTTCAGGCTGTGGATCACAAGCAGTATGTGAGCAAGAAATTTGTCGACGCCATTGTGGAAAGGAGGCCAGGGACCCTCATGGCCTTGAGAGAGGTTGCCGAGCCGTTCTTCGCGCTCGAAGACATGTATGGGACGAATGGTCCCCGGCATCACAGTCCGGCCAGGAACGAGCGACCCCATCACGAGCGGGGACGGGACGTGGCCATCAAGAAGGAGCGCCCTCAAGAGCGCAGAAGGTCGCCGCCACCCCCTCGTCGATTCGAGCGGATCCCGCTCACCAGGTCGAATTCAGAAGTCTACAACCTCTCCGATAAGAAGCTCTTTAAGAGACCCATCAAGATGAGGGAAACGGACTCGCTCAGGCGCTCGAACAAATATTGCGCATTCCACAAGCAGAAGGGGCACGACACGGATGAGTGCCGGCAGTTGGAAGCTGAGATTCAGAGGCTCGTTGCAGGGGGCCACCTGAAAGAATTCGTCCGGGTGCTCGAGCGTTACGATGAACGCTGCAACGAGCGCGCTGGAGGAAGAAGGAGGGGTCCCTCCCGATCGAGGAGCCCAAGGGGTAGGGGACCCCCTGAAAGCAGCAGCCGCCGGGGCAATAAAGGAAAAGCCCCTAAGCAAGAAAACGAACCTTTCGCAGTCATAAATATGATTGCAGGAGGCTCGTCAGGAGGGGATTCCAACGCCTCCCGACGGAGGTATGTCCGGAGCTACAACCAACGCCCAGCAGTGCCTAAACCCATCTATGCCATCCAGAGTCCAAGCGCTCAACGGTCAAGAGAGAATGATGTAATAGGCTTCGATGATAGGGATTTAGAGCACATTGTAACACCCCGTGGGGAGGGTATAACCTCTGATTGCCCCATGGTGGTTAGTGTAGATGTTCATAATCATGTTGTAAAAAGGGTGTTGGTGGATAGTGGAAGCTCTGTTAATGTTTTGCCTTATTCTACGTTTTTAAAGATGAAGGCTGACCTCCCGCTCGAGCCTCTCAGAACAGCCCTCATTGGCTTTGGAGGCTCGGAAGTTGTCCCACGAGGGCAAATACGCTTAGCTACTTCACTCGGCCGAGCCCCTCAGCGCAAAACACTCTTGGTAACATACGCAGTGGTGGAGATAGACATTCCTTATAACATCATAATTGGGCGCCCTGCCCTCGTGGATTTCAAAGCCATCATCTCCACTTATCACCAGAAGATTAAATTCCCCACCCCCGAGGGTGTGGGAGAAGTACTGTGCAATGTGCAAGAGGCTTGGGAATGTTACATGTTGTCCCTCAGAAAGCCTAAAGCGGAGAAAACCTTCCAAATTGGGTCCACCAAGAAGTCAGTGGATTTCCCCAATCTAGACGAGGACAGCCCAGCACGGAAAATGGCAAAATTGAACAAGAAGAAGAACAAAAAGAAGAGGGGAGACAACGTGGAGAATCCCCTCGAAAGTGCACCACCAGGGACCATTGGTGGATCGTCCTCAGAAGGAGACGAGCCAGGAGAGGGTGAACCAACATCCGGTGACCGGTTGACAGGAAAGAAGAGGGCGCTCGAACTTCCTCGCCCTGAGATAAGGATCGAACCCTCGGAGAAGTTCCTTACCATTGAGCTGGAGCCCGGAAACAAGGATAAAACTACTCAGATAGGATCTAACCTCTCGGGGCCTTCTCAGATAATGATGATTGACTTCCTCAGGGAAAACAGTGATGTATTTGCGTGGAAAGCCTCCGACCTCACAGGGATTGACCCGAGCGTCATTGTCCATAGGCTTAATGTGGATCCCTCTTTCAAACCTATCAAGCAGAAAAAGCGGGATGTACATGGCTTTCGAAAGAAAGTCATTGAAGAGGAAGTTAATAAGCTCCTGGAGGCTCAATATATCGAGCCCATCTTGTACCCGGAATGGTTGTGTAATGTCGTTTTGGTACGCAAGAGCGCGAATAAATGGCGCATGTGCAACGATTTCACTGATCTCAACAAAGCCTGCCCTAAAGATCCTTACCCGCTGCCCCGGATTGATCAATTGGTGGATTCGACCGCTGGCTGCGAGCTCATGAGCATGATGGACGCTTTCCAGGGATATTATCAGATCTTTATGGCCCCAGAAGACCGCCCCAAAACCTCGTTTGTTGTCCATCTGGGGGTGTATTGCTTCTTAGTCATGCCTTTCGGACTCAAGAACGCCGGAGCTACGTATCAACGGCTCGTCAACAAGATGTTTGAAAGAGAAATTGGAAGGTCCATGGAGGTTTACGTGGATGATATGATTGTCAAGAGCGAGCGCCAGGACTCCCACTTGGAAGATCTCAGGCGCACTTTCTCAATCCTGCGTCAGTATGGTATGAAGTTGAACCCTTCGAAGTGCACCTTTGGAGTGCAAGGGGGAAAGTTCTTAGGGTATATGGTCAGTCAGAGGGGAATTGAGGCCAATCCGGAGAAGATCAAGGCCATATTGGAAATCCCCTCCCCTCGAAATTTGCGGGAAGTGCAAGTCCTAGTAGGAAAAATCATCTCGTTGAACAGGTTTATTTCGCGCTCGGCGGACAGGAACCTTCCCTTCTTCAAAATTTTGAGGAACGCACATAACTTTGCTTGGACAGAAGAATGCGAAAGGGCGCTGCAAGATATGAAGGCTTACTTATCGAGCGCACCACTGCTGACTAAGCCTGTCGAAGGCGAGAGATTATTTGTGTATCTTTCCGTTTCTTCCGAGGCCACAAGCGCGGTTCTGATCGCTGTACGGGAGCGGAAACATTTACCTGTCTATTATCTGAGCAAAACATTGCAGGGAGCAGAAAAGAAGTATTTGGAGATTGAGAAATTCGCGTTTGCTCTTATTAACGCCTCAAGAAGGCTGAGACCTTACTTTCAAGCTCACTCCATAACGGTTCTCACCGACCAGCCCTTGAAGCAAGTGCTGTCCAAACCAGATGTGTCTGGAAGATTAATCAAGTGGGCCATCGAATTGAGCCAGTTCGACTTATGTTTCGAGCCCAGGACCACGGTACAGGCACAGGTTGTAGCTGATTTATTGGTCGAACGCTTTGGTTTAGAGCCCACCGTTGCGGAGAATGAGGGGTTATGGGTACTGCACACAGATGGTTCCTCAACCTCTCAAGGGGGAGGAGTAGGAGTGGCCCTCAGAAACCCCGATGGGATTGAGTTGGACTTTGCAATCAAGCTGGACTTCCAAGTTACTGATAACGAGGCAGAGTATGAAGCCCTCGTGCAAGGATTGAATATTGCTTTTCAGAATGGAGCCTCCAGAATCACCGCTTATGTGGATTCACAGTTAATTGCGAGCCAGATTGAAGGAACTTATGAGGCTCGAGAAACCACCATGGTACAGTACTTAAGTAAAGCCAGAGAAATCATTGGGAAGTTCAAGGAATTTTATCTACTTCAAGTGCCGCGAGGAGAAAACGAGCGTGCGGACGCTCTGTCAAAGTTAGCATCAGCTTTAGAGGGCACTTCTGAACGTTCTGTTACGTTCCTTAGAACTGAGGAACCTTTGATCAAGGAAAGGGTCGCCACCAAGATAATCGCCATGATTGATCCAAACGAGCCCTGTTGGCTTGACGACATCGTCATTTTCCTTAAGGATGGAGTTCCTCCCACTGACAAGGTGGAAGCTAGGAAAGTCCGAAGTAAGGCCCCTCGTTTCGCTTTGGATCCCGAGGGGAGGTTATTCAAGAAATCATTCCAAGGGCCCCCAATGAGATGCCTGAGGCCCTCGCAGGCGAAGGAGACGCTTGAGCTCATCCACAATGGAAGCTGTGGGAATCATTCCGGAGGGCGTATCTTGGCAAAAAAGGTTCTGAGAAGTGGGTTTTATTGGCCTACAGTACTCTAAGATGCCATTGAATTCTCGAGGAAGTGCCCTAAGTGCCAATTTCATTCAAATCTCCCTCAATTGCCAGCCGCACAGATGATCCCAATAGACGTCTCTTGGCCTTTTGACCAGTGGGGAATAGACATCGTGGGCCCCTTGCCCATGGCTGCGGGACAAAAGAAGTTTGTCATTTTAGCCGTCGACTACTTCACCAAGTGGGCTGAGGCCGAAGTTGTTGCAAAAATCACTTTCAGGGTTGTGAGGGACTTCATTTGGAAAAATATCATTTGCAGGTACGGCATACCGAGGGTGCTCATTTCTGACAACGGATCCCAGTTCATAGCAGTTGACACACGAGAATGGTGTTCTGAGTTGGGGATCGAGCAGCGATTTACCTCTGTAGGACACCCTCAAGCCAGTGGGCAAGCAGAAGTTACCAACAGGATTATCTTGCAACATCTGAAAACCATGCTTGAGAGCAAGAAAAGTGAATGGGCTGAAGAGCTGCAAGGAGCGCTTTGGGCTTATCGCACTACCCCACGAGCGGCCACGGGGGAAACACCTTACGCGCTCGTTTATGGATCAGAAGCAATGATACCGGCGGAGATAGTAAACGAATCCGCTCGTGT
Source organism: Lantana camara (assembly GCA_037501455.1). Taxonomy (NCBI): domain Eukaryota; kingdom Viridiplantae; phylum Streptophyta; class Magnoliopsida; order Lamiales; family Verbenaceae; genus Lantana; species Lantana camara. The sequence goes on from CM074865.1 coordinate 3,893,518, forward strand.
CGGCTATTTCGAGCCTCAGCTCAACGATGGCAACAGGAGCTTGGAGTTGGACTTGCTGGATGAAAGGAGAGATAAAGCCTGGGCTAAGATCCACCATTATAAAGCCTCTGTGGCCCAACAGTACAACAAGCGTGTGAGGGAAAGAACTTTCCAGTTGGGAGACTTGGTTTTGAAGAAAGTGGAAGTATCCAAGCACGTGGGGAAGTTGGACCCCAATTGGGAAGGCCCATTCAAGGTCGTACAACTCAGAGCTAACAACACTTACACCCTGGAGACACTTCAAGGTGAGCGCTTGCCTCGCCCTTGGAACGCATGTAACCTCCGGCGATTTTATGTTTAAAAGCTCTTTACAAACCCTGATGTAACAACCCTCTTTGACGGGTTCTATGTACTTCCAATCACAAGTAAACGGTAACATAGTCTTTTTAATTTCTCTAATACTCCTGTTTCTTTGGTTGCTTGAATGGATAAGTCCCACGTCCCTCGTCTTTGCGAGCATGGTTGGCAACCCATTCCAATATGTATGCTGTTATCTCGTATGGGTTACGCTTGCCAGCACTCTACTCCACATGGGGGGACGCCCTCATAAGGATAGACTGGTTATGCTCACAACTAATTAGGCGAATTGGAAGAAGATTATGAAGAAAATCCTAGTAGGCCTTGGCTGTTTCTTAAAACGCCTTGCGCTCGAAAACGGGATCTCCTACAAGAACAAATTCTAGTAGGCCTTGGCCGTTTCTTATAACGCCTTGCGCTCGAAAACGGGATTTCCTGCAGAGCCAGAAATACGACAAGAGCCAGAGCGCTCGAACGATGGCCTCAGTATCAAGAAGGTATTGCACAAGTCTTGAACGAGGGCAACCACTCAGTAAGACCCTCGCACACACTCAAGACTTAGCAAAATCCTCCAAGGGCGGAAGGAATGTCACAAGTCATGAACGAGGGCAACCACTCAGTAAGACCCTTGCAAATACTCAAGACTTAGCAAAATTCCCCCTAAAAGTTGAGAAGAAATCGCACGAGCCTTGAACGAGGGCAGCCTCTCCATAAGACCCTCGTATATACTCAAGACTCAGCCAAATTTTTAAGAGCAAAAACAAAATCTATACAAGTCTTGAGTGGGGGGCAATCTCACAGTAAGACCCTCACGATCGCTCAAGGCTTAGACAAATTTTTAAGGCTTATGATAAAGGCAAAAATTTATACAAGTCTTGAGTGGGGGGGGCAATCTCACAGTAAGACCCTCACGATCGCTCAAGACTTAGACAAATTTTCAAAGCTTATAACAAAGGCAAAAATTTATACAAGTCTTGAGGGGGGGAGGGGGGCAATCTCACAATAAGACCCTCACGATCGCTTAAGACTTAGACAAATTTTCAAAGATTTACAGAAGTTAACAAAATTTCTCAAAGTTCTAAAGGCTTATCAGAGAAATAAAACATCCACAGAGTATGCTACACACAGTCTTATTATTACAAGATTTGTTCCAGCAAGATCTAAATATAAGCTCTGATTCATAAGTAAGCAAAGGAACAAAGTCATGAAAAATGGAATATATATTCATTGCACAAAAATATTACAAGGCAAAGGGCTCAAAGGCCCATGAAGTATTGTTTCAAAGGAAAGAAAAGAGGCATTAAAACAGGAAAATACAGAGAAAAAATTATAAGAGAAAAGCTTCAGGCGGCTGGGGCGATGTCTTCATCAACGATCACCAGTATGTTCTGGGCCACGGGGCCATGAACTGGGCCCTCAGGCTCTTGCGGTTGGACTTGGGGATCGTTGGGCTCGTTGGCAGCAGGAGCGGGGACGTTGGCACCTTCGGCAGCTGGGACAGGGGCCTCCTCCAAGATAGGCGCTTGGGGCTCATCTTCAGGGTCGTTGTTTTGAGCGGATTGAGCCGCACCCCCTTCCTGAGGAGCATCCATATACTCATCCTGAAGGAGTTTGACCAGGAATTCATACTCTGGCTCCGCAATGGAATCCGCAGGGTTATCCCCCTCGTCATCTTCCTCCTCGCAACGCTCGTTGAACATGAGCCCCGTGCCCTCGGCCTCTTTCATGGCAGGATCGGTTAGCCCCTTATGTATGCCCTGCTCGATGGCTAGATTGAAAGCCTTCTGAGCCTCATCCAAGCAATGCAGGGAAGCAGCAAAGTTGAAGGCCTTTGAATGGCAGAATTTGATAAGGGCCTCCTTATTCGCACGTTCCAGACTCCGAGGCCACTCGTTCACGGCGTCATTAAATTTCCTCTCGGCCTCCAGAGCCCTCGTCTTCCAACTTTCCCGCTCTGTCTCTGCCTTCTGGCAGCGCTCGTTAGCCTGGGCCAACTGGGCGCTCAAACCGCTTCGAGCGCTCTCTACCGCCTGAAAATCCTCTTTCAGTTTTCCCAGCTCCTCCTCCGTTTTATTGTACAAATCCTTGAGGGATTCATACTTTGCAATCTCAGCGTCCAGCTCCGCTTGAATCTGAGCCGGATCGTTGGAACGAGCCATCTTCTTATATTTGGCTTTGCAGTCAGCATAGATGGAGGCTCGCATTTGCACATTACGGAGCCGGGGAAGAACTTGCTGCATAAGTTGGAGGAAAAGGAAGTGTTAGCCAAAAAATGCTAACTTACAGAAATTAGCAAAGAAAGCAAGGAGTGAAGGCTTACGGAGATTAGAGCGTGAGCCGCATCATAGGTCACTTTCTCCACAGGCTCGCTGAAGAGATGCCGGTGGTCCGCCGAGAACTGGGCCTTGCTGTAGAGATTCTCAGTGACAGCTTGAGCGAGCGTGCCAGGCCTCAGCAGAACTGGCCCACCGTCGGGAGCACCTGTGAAGTCTCTGTCCCCTCGTCGGGAGAACTCCCATATGTGTTCCTCCTCTGAAGAGGAGGTTTTCCCCTCGCCCCTGGGGCCCTCGACTACTTGTTTGCCTTTGCCCTTGATTGCCACTGAATCGGGCATCCTCTTCCTCTTGCAGGAAGGCCTGCTGGCGCTCGGAGGGGCCTCGGTTATTGCTAGGGTTGTTATTGGCCTCGTGGGCTCTGCAGCCAGAGGGGGTTGAACGTCTCCCGCTCTCTCTGAAGTCAACCGCCCCCTGGTCTCTCTGTTGACCAGTCTACGCTCCCCTCGGCCACGAGGGGGTTGAACCTCTGGATTAGCGCTCGAACTAGCGCCCTGACTACCGCTACGAGCGTCCCCACGATTGTTACGATTGCGAGGGCGCTGTTGCTCGCGCTGTTGGTCCCCTTGTTGGGCTTGGTTTCTGTTGGCATGAGCGAAGCGTGCGGCCTGTCTGATTCCTCCAGCCATCTCTATTATAGCAACTCCTGCGAGAATGGAAATTTCGAGAGTTAGAAATCCTCAAACCATCTACTCAGATTGCAAGTTACAAGTACAGAAAAGCAGTTAGTATTCATTCCTATCTAAAGTTAGTGCCCTAAGAATCTAACCGTCTCTCTCTATATCACGAGCCGGAGGGTTGTCAAGGTAATGAGGGTCGTCGGAAAGACCACACAGGAACATGAGTTCCGCATCGTCTATCCAATCTTTCGCTTGAATAAGGTGGCCCTCGTCCCTCAGGGTTGCTGCCAGGCTCTTGGCCCAATCTTTGGGGAGTGCGGGTGGCAAGCGGCTCTTTGCAAACGAGCCCCATTGCGTGGGCACCCCAAAGCCCTCCTCTGTTGGAGCCTTGACGAAGATAAACTTCTCCTTCCAATCGGGGCCATAAGTGCTCGAGGGCGAGTTGATCAGTTTCATATGTGCCTTCGCCTGAACATAGTAGAAACCGGCCTCGGGAGATGAACGAGAGGAGCTGACCACTTGAAAGAGGGCGTTGAAGTTCCGCAAGAAGGGCTCGTAACCCATGCTCCTCATCAGAATCACAAAGCAGGTTAATAGAGCCAAGCCGTTGGGCACGATTTGTGATGGACAGAGGCCCAGATCATTCAACAAGTGAGCCATCGAGACCGAGATAGGGAACCTCAAGCCCCCTGAACTCACCGTGTCCACGTATACAGCCATTTCCCCAGGAGGCGGATTATTAGCACGCTCGTGGTTTTCTGGGATTCTCCACGTATACCGCTAGTCCCAGTAAATGGGGGCCATCATCGTTTTCACTTCTCCCACGGTAACTGTGCTGGGAGTCTCATCGGGCGTGCGCTCGGTAGCCTGGTAACCTGATCCTTTGCCCTCGTTATGCCCTTTGGACTTCTGGGATTTCTTGCTTTTTCCTTTATCACGGGCTCTTTCTGAAGGCCCGGTTATGGCTTCAGCCACTGGAAGCGGGTTCGCGACGGCCACCGTCACGGTATGGCGGTGGGGGTGAGTGGCACTCTGAGTTATGGGGAGAACAACCCCTTGCCTCTCTGCCTCCATTACCAGATTCATCTCCTCAAAGAGAGGATCCACTCCGCCAGGATTCCTATCCTCCATGGCCATCACTGCCGCCCCCAACTCCTCATCTCTAGGGGAATCGGGGGAAGAGGAACTTTCAGTGGCCATTTCATTGATTTCACGGGCAAATTTCTCAACATGTTGGTCAGCCATGGCAGAAGCTGAGATTTGGGGAGAAATTCAGTCTCGGTTAGACAATGGGGTTTTCTTGGAAAGAGATTAGGGTTTCCTCAAGGAGAAAAATCTAAGGGGTTATGAAATCCTAAAGTCTAAATCTAAAGTTAGCAGAGTTAGAAAATTACGCTGGAAGTTTACCTTGAAGGTTTCTGAGAAAATCTGGGAGAAAGGTTGAAGATGCTCTAAGAACCGGTGTGCGAGAGAATTCTTTTTGCAAAGGATGCTTGGAAGTTTAGAATGCGTAAAGAGCAGCAAGATTTCAGAATCCCACATTTATAGGGATGGGAGTTAGTACCTTTTTCGGCAATGAATTCAAAATGGTAATCATTTCCCGCCTGGGAAACCGCCCAATTTTTGTGGAACCGTCACATGCTTCCCAATGCTCACGCGCCCCACGCGCGCCCGCATTTAATGCTCTGACGTTTCGAATACTCAAGAATAGTACAACGCTCAGTGCAGAAGCGTTACGAGCGGTCAGTTGAAAAGACCGCATTAATGGCACAATCAGAGGAAAAATTGCTCAGCACGCCAAGACCTATACGAGCGTTACATACGAAGGATAGAGCGTGTCAAAATTCTACAGTCCTTATCACTAAGGACTACAGAATTGGGGGGCAAAATGATGGGGTCAAAATACGATCGTCCCACGTTAGGACACGTGGCATCACCGAGATGATGACGTCTGTCTCCCCAAGGTTGCACACATCAATGCACGAGCGCTAAGCCCAACAAGCGCAATCCTTCTTCAGAAGTTAAGCCCAACGAGCGCTGTCACTCTCACGAGCGTCCTACATACTAAATGATTGGCACGCCCACGTGCCAAGGGAGCCCTCTTCGAGCGTCACACTCCCTCAGAGTGGCCTCCCCTTTGGCTCGTCACTTGAACTGGAGCCTTCATTCCCCCCAGCGGATATTTTGGCTTCCAATACTCCAGGTTGTCACGAGCGCGCTCTTAAGCCCTCGTTACCAACCACCCAAATGGCTCTCTGACACAACGTACATGCCCGCGCACCTGCCACTGTTGCCAGCACCAACTTTTGGCCGCTTTTGCAGAAGATTCCTCCTAGGTTTCTCTCTCATGGCGCCACGTGTTAGGGCAACATTCGGCCAGGACCACTTGAGGCAAATGACCAAAGGGCCCTTGACCCTCAACTATAAATAGCTAAAGTCATCTTCTACACTGGTAAGCATTCTTCATCACTGCAACTGTAACTGAACTTACATTTCTTCATACCTTGAACTGACTTGAGCGTCGGAGAGCCAAACTGGGTATCACCCCCAGTTCCCCCAGCTTGGCCTTCTGACTTTTATTGTGCTTGTCCCAACAGGTAGAACCCCCTTACTCATTTCCGGCGAAGCTCTGGTGGTTTCCTCCACAAAATACAAATCGTAAAGTGTTCGGATTCGGACCTTCACATTTCTGAACCCATCATATTAGTTAATTAAAAATATTACATTAGGATTAATTAATTTATTGAAAAATATTTTATATAAATCATTAAATTATATTATTTTGTTAATTAGATAAATTTATAGAATTATAATATGATTATATTTTAAGAAAGTTTATTGATTTAGATAAATAGAACTATGGACTTATATAATTAGACTTACATTATGCTTGATTTATTGAAAATTATTTTATGTAACTTATCTAAATAATATTTTATTTTACATAATTACAAAAATTTATTAAAATAAAGTGAATCAATTTGTTGTTTTTCAATTCATTAGATATATCTTATTATAACATTTTAAATTATAGGCCTTAAAATTAAAAAAATAGACAACTTATAATATAAAATTTGAATACAATTAATTAATATAGTAATATTAAAACAATCCTTGTTGAATTATATATCTTTTCTAGGTAAGTTGGAGAAATTTTACTTCTACAAAGAGTCCTATTTTATGTTAATATGTGCTTTTTAAATATAATTAATTAATAATCTATAACATGTATTTACATCATTATCCTTGACTAATAATTATTGAAGTAATTATTGTGAGGATATTTTAGGCGATCCGTATTTTGTAAGAAACTATTCGTGCTTTTATAAGATATATAGATATATGCACATCATATATAAATGTGTATAGATAGATAGATATAGATATATATCATTTTAGCTGGCAATTAATAAATATTTAGAGAAGTAATTTTCACCCAAAAAAGAAAAATGTAGATTTTAATTGAACTATGAGATTTATTTGTATTATTTCATTCAAATATCACATCACATAGTATTTGATGGGGTCAAAATACGATCGTCCCACATGAAGACACGTAGCATCACCGAGCTGATGACATCTGTCTCCACAAGGCTGCACCCATCAGCGCACGAGCGCTAAGCCATGCGCTAAGCCAGCCGCCATCAAGGGTGCATCCATCTGCGCACGAGCGCCAAGCCCAACAAGCGCAATCCTTCTTCAAGGAGTTAAGCCCAACGAGCGCTATCACTCCCACGAGCGTCCAACAAACTGAACGATTGGTACGCCCACGTGCCAAGGGAGCACTCTTCGAGCGTCACACTCCCTCAGAGTGGCCTCCCCTTTGGCTCGTCACTTGAACTGGAGCCTTCATCCCCCTCAGCGGATATCTTGGCCTCCAATACTCCAGGTTGTCACGAGCGCGCTCTTAAGCCCTCGTCACCAACCACCCAAATGGCTCTCTGACACAACGTACATGCCCGCGCACCTGCCACTGTTGCCAGCACTAACTTTCGGCCACTTTTGCAGAAGATTCCTCCTAGGTTTCTCTCTCACAGCGCCACGTGTTAGGGCGACATTCGGCCAGGACCACTTGAGGCAAATGACCAAAGGGCCCTTGACCCTCAACTATAAAAAGCCAAAGTCATCTTCTACACGGGTAAGCCTTCTTCACTTCTGCAACTGTGACTGAACTTACATTTCTTCATACACAAAACTGACTTGAGCGTCGGAGAGCCAAACTGGGTATCACCCCCAGTTCCCCCAGCTTGGCCTTCTGACTCTTCTTGTGCTTGTCCCAACAGGTTGAACCCCTTTCTCTTTTTCCGGCGAAGCTCCGGTGGTTTCCTCCACAAAATACAAATCGTAAAGTGATCGGATTCAGGCCCATCCATTTCTGGACCCATCATTTTTGGCGCCGTCTGTGGGAAGCCAGTCCTACATCTTCATCCTTTCTTTTTGTTGGTTGAAAAACAAGCACATCCTTACCTCCAACAGTCATGGTTGCAACGAGATCTGGAGCAGTGGGAGGGGGAGATAACACCTCCCCAGACGCGAATATCGTTCTTCCCTCCACCGCTACTGGTGGAGCCCCGCCACCTCCTTCCGTCGCTGGTGGTGGAGCACCTCCCGCCGCAGGAGTGACTCCACAGGCGGAATCCTCTGTACCACCACCTGCCCCGCCGGCACCACAGGTTCCCACCACCGCGGGAGGAGTTTCTCTCTCAGTTCCACCGCCGCTTGCACAGAATTCCTGGGTCCATCCCCAGATGAACCTTGGAATGCAAGGTTACCTGATGCCTCCTCCTGGATACTCCCTTACTCCGGCGATGATGATGCCACCAGTCTAGCCATACCATGCCGGACAACTCCAGCTCCCAGTGGTGGTCCCCAGGGAGATTGAAGGAGTGGAGTTACCTCCACTGACCACCCAACAATTGAGGGCTCTATACGCCCAATGTGAGGTTCAGGCGGCTCAGGGGGCATGGGAAAGGTTCCATTCCATGTACTTTCCCTCTGGGCAGGCCACTCAGGTTGCGGCCCCTTTAGGCGGACAGCAAAACTTTCCCCTCAGAGAAGCCCAGGCTGTCCTGAGGGCACAACCACCACCACCACCAACGAGAGAAGTGCCCCAGCAGGAGGGCAACGAGCGCGTCTCCGTGGGCAGGAACAAAGAGCCCACGGAGCGAGTGAACGAAAATGAAGGAGACTCTCATGTCTCCAGGAGGGGCTCACGAGCCCACAAGGACAAGCAAGTGGAAGTAAATCCTGACGTCCTCGCGGCTGTGCAAGACCAGCTGCAGGGCCTCAAGGATATCGTGGGACAGCTCTCACGAGGGCGCTCAACTCAGATCTCCCATAATCGGGATGAACGGGTTGACGCCAGGAGCACCCGCACCAAGGACCCTCCACCAAGGGTCCCCGGTCGCAAGGAGCCGGAGGAAAATTTCGGCACGTACGAATATCACCCACTGGCGAGAGGCTCACCCCTCGTCGAAGAAGTTCTGATGGCCCAAGCCGGCATGGCCAAAGTCCCCACATCCATCAACAGATACGACGGGACAACCGATCCAGCGGAGCACTTGGATCATTTTGTGCATCTCATGCACCTTTACGAGCATTCCAGCCATTACTGGGCGAAGGTGTTTGTCACTTCCTTGGTAGGGATGGCTCAAGAGTGGTATAAGCGCCTGCCACCGCGCTCGATACACTCGTATGAAGAACTGGCCGACGCCTTCCTCAACCACTTCAACTCTTTGAAGGCACCAGTCACCGCACCCACAGCCCTTTACAACGTGGTGCAGGGCAAGAGCGAATCACTGCGCTCGTTCTTCGCCCGCTTCAATAAGGAGATCTTGCAGGTGGAAAGGCCCTCGATGGATTTCTTGATCCCAGTGCTCTTCCAGGCTGTGGATCACAAACAATATGTGAGCAAAAAATTTGCTGATGCCATCGTGGAGAGAAGGCCTGGGACTCTCATGGGCCTAAGAGAAATAGCCGAGCCGTTCTTCGCGCTCGAAGATATGTATGGGACGAACGGTCCCCGACATCATAGCCCGGCCAGGAACGAGCGACCTCATCACGAGCGGGGACGGGATGTGGCAGTCAAGAAAGAGCGCCCTCAAGAGCGCAGAAGGTCGCCACCACCCCCTCGTAGATTCGAGCGCATTCCGCTCACCAGGCCAAATTCTGAAGTCTACAATCTCTCCGATAAGAAGCTCTTCAAAAGACCCATCAAAATGAGAGAGACAGACTCACTCAGGCGCTCGAACAAATACTGCGCCTTCCACAAGCAGAGAGGGCACGACACGGATGAGTGTCGCCAATTGGAGGCTGAAATCCAAAGGCTCATCGCAGGGGGCCACTTGAAGGAATTTGTCCGAGTGCTCGAGCGCTACGATGAACAATGCAACGAGCGCTCAGGAAGGAGGAGGAGGAGCCCTTCCCGTTCAAAAAGCCCAAGGGGTAGGGGACCCCCTGAAAGCAGCAGCCGCCGGAGCAATAAGGGAAAGGCCCCCGAACAAGAGAACGAGCCCTTCGCAGTCATAAATATGATTGCAGGAGGCTCATCTGGAGGAGATTCAAACGCCTCTCGAAGGAGGTACGTTCGGAGCTACAACCAACGCCCATCAGTGCCCAAGCCTGTTTACGCCATCCAGAGATCAGATGCTCCAAGATCAAGAGAAAACGATGTAATAGGCTTTGATGATAGGGATTTAGAACACATTGTAACGCCCTATGGGGAGGGTATAACCTCAGATTGCCCCATGGTGGTTAGTTTAGATGTTCATAACCATGTTGTAAAAAGAGTATTGGTGGATAGTGGAAGCTCCGTTAATGTTTTGCCTTACTCTACATTCTTAAAAATGAAGGTTGATCTCCCGCTCGAGCCTCTCAAAACAGCCCTCATTGGCTTTGGAGGCTCAGAAGTCGTCCCACGAGGGCAAATACGCTTAGCTACTTCGTTCGGCCGAGCCCCTCAACGCAAAACACTCTTGGTGACGTACGCGGTAGTGGAGATTGACATTCCATATAACATCATCATTGGGCGCCCCGCCCTCGTGGATTTCAAAGCCATCATCTCCACCTACCACCAGAAGATTAAATTCCCTACTTCCGAGGGCGTGGGAGAAGTACTGTGCAACGTGCGAGAGGCTTGGGAGTGTTACATGCTGTCCCTCAGAAAGCCAAAAGCGGAGAAAACCTTCCAAATTGGCTCCACCAAGAAGTCAGTAGATTTCCCCAATCTAGACGAGGACAGCCCAGCACGAAAAAGGGCGAAATTAAACAAGAGGAAGAACAAAAAGAAGAGGGGAGATAACGGGGAGAATCCCCTCGAGAATGTTCCCCCAGGGACTGTTGGTGGATCATCCTCAGAAGGAGACGAGCCGGGAGAAAGTGAACCAGCATCCGGCGATCGTTTGACAGGAAAGAAGAGGGCGCTCGAACTTCCTCGCCCTGAGGTAAGGATCGAACCCTCGGAGAAATTCCTTACCATTGAGCTGGAACCCGGAAACAAGGATAAGACTACACAGATAGGCTCAAACCTCTCAGGGCCTTCTCAGATCATGATGATTGATTTTCTAAGGGAAAACAAGGATGTATTTGCATGGAAAGCCTCTGATCTCACAGGGATTGACCCGAGCGTCATTGTCCACAGGCTTAATGTGGATCCCTCTTTCAAACCCATCAAGCAGAAAAAGCGGGATGTACATGGCTTTCGGAAAAAAGTCATCGAAGAGGAAGTTAATAAACTCCTAGAGGCTCAATATATCGAGCCCATTTTGTATCCGGAATGGCTGTGCAACGTCGTCTTGGTGCCCAAGGGCGTGAACAAGTGGCGCATGTGCAACGATTTCACTGATCTCAACAAAGCCTGCCCCAAAGATCCTTACCCGCTGCCCCGGATTGATCAATTGGTGGATTCGACCGCTGGTTGCGAGCTAATGAGCATGATGGACGCTTTCCAGGGATACTATCAGATTTTTATGGCTCCAGAAGATCGCCCCAAAACCTCGTTCGTTGTCCATCTGGGGGTATATTGCTTCCTAGTCATGCCCTTTGGACTTAAGAACGCTGGAGCTACATATCAGCGGCTCGTTAACAAGATGTTTGAAAAGGAAATCGGTAGGTCCATGGAGGTTTACGTGGATGATATGATTGTCAAAAGCGAGCGCCAGGATTCCCACTTGGAAGATCTCAAGCGCACTTTTTCAATCTTGCGCCAGTATGGGATGAAATTGAACCCTTCGAAATGCACCTTTGGAGTACAAGGGGGAAAATTCCTAGGGTACATGGTCAGTCAGAGGGGAATTGAGGCCAATCCGGAAAAGATCAAGGCTATTTTGGAGATCCCTTCCCCTCGAAATTTGAGGGAAGTGCAGGTCCTGGTGGGAAAAATCATTTCGTTGAACAGGTTTATTTCGCGCTCGGCGGACAGGAACCTTCCCTTCTTCAAAATTTTGAGGAACGCTCGTAACTTTGCTTGGACAGAAGAATGCGAAAGGGCGTTGCAGGATATGAAGGCTTATTTGTCGAGCGCACCACTGCTGACTAAGCCCGTCGAAGGTGAGAGATTATTTATGTATCTTTCCATTTCTCCCGAAGCCACAAGCGCTGTTCTGGTAGCCGTACGAGAGCGGAAACATTTGCCTGTCTATTATCTGAGCAAAACATTGCAAGGAGCTGAAAAGAAGTATTTGGAGATAGAAAAATTCGCATTTGCACTTATCAACGCCTCAAGAAGGCTAAGGCCTTACTTTCAAGCGCACTCCATAACGGTCCTCACCGACCAACCCTTGAGGCAAGTGTTGTCCAAGCCGGACGTGTCTGGTAGATTAATCAAATGGGCCATCGAATTGAGCCAGTTTGACCTATGCTTCGAGCCTAGGACGGCGATACAGGCTCAAGTTGTAGCAGATCTGTTGGTCGAGCGCTTTGGTTTCGAGCCCACCGTTGCAGAGAATGAGGGGTTATGGGTACTGCACACAGATGGTTCCTCAACCTCACAGGGGGGAGGAGTAGGAGTGGCCCTCAGAAACCCCGATGGGATTGAGCTGGATTTTGCAATCAAGCTGGATTTCCAAGTCACTAATAACGAAGCAGAATATGAAGCCCTCGTTCAAGGATTGAATATTGCTTTTCAGAATGGAGCTTCCCGAATCACCGCTTACGTGGATTCACAGTTAATAGCGAGCCAGATTGAAGGAACTTATGAGGCTCGAGAAACCACCATGGTACAGTACTTACAGAAAGCTAGAGAAATCATTGGGAAGTTCAAGGAATTTAACCTACTTCAAGTGCCCCGAAGAGAAAACGAGCGCGCGGACGCTCTGTCAAAATTTGCTTCAGCTTTAGAAGGCACTTCCGAACGTTCTGTTACATTCCTTAGAACTGAGGAACCTTTGATCAAAGAAAGGGTCGACACCAGGATGATTGCCATGATTGATCCAAACGAGCCCTGTTGGCTTGACGACATCATCATTTTTCTTAAGGATGGAATCACTCCCGCTGACAAGGTGGAGGCCAGGAAAGTCAGAAATAAAGCCCCTCGTTTCGCTCTGGATCCCGAGGGGAGGCTGTTCAAGAAATCATTTCAAGGACCCCCGATGAGATGCCTAAGGCCCTCACAAGCGAAGGAGACGCTCGAGCTCATACACAATGGAAGTTGTGGGAATCATTCCGGAGGGCGTATTTTGGCAAAAAAGATTCTGAGAAGTGGGTTTTATTGGCCTACAGTTCTCCAAGATGCCATCGAATTTTCGAGGAAGTGCCCCAAATGCCAATTCCATTCGAATCTCCCTCAATTGCCAGCAGCACAGATGATCCCCATAGACGTCTCTTGGCCTTTTGACCAGTGGGGAATAGACATTGTGGGCCCCTTGCCCATGGCTGCGGGACAAAGGAAGTTTGTCATTTTAGCCGTCGACTACTTCACCAAGTGGGCCGAGGCGGAAGCTGTTGCGAAAATCACCTTCAAGGTTGTGAGGGACTTCATTTGGAAGAACATCATTTGCAGGTACGGCATACCGAGGGTGCTCATTTCTGACAATGGATCCCAGTTCATAGCGGCAGACACACGAGAGTGGTGTTCTGAGTTGGGGATAGAACAGCGATTTACCTCTGTAGGACATCCACAATCCAATGGGCAAGCAGAAGTTACCAATAGGATCATCTTGCAACATCTGAAAACCATGCTGGAAAGCAAGAAAGGTGAATGGGCTGAGGAGCTGCAAGGAGCACTTTGGGCTTATCGCACCACCCCACGAGCAGCCACTGGAGAAACTCCTTACGCGCTCGTTTACGGATCAGAAGCAATGATACCGGCGGAGATAGTAAACGAATCCGCTCGTGTCGGCTATTTCGAGCCTCAGCTCAACGATGGCAACAGGAGCTTGGAGTTGGACTTGCTGGATGAAAGGAGAGATAAAGCCTGGGCTAAGATCCACCATTATAAAGCCTCTGTGGCCCAACAGTACAACAAGCGTGTGAGGGAAAGAACTTTCCAGTTGGGAGACTTGGTTTTGAAGAAAGTGGAAGTATCCAAGCACGTGGGGAAGTTGGACCCCAATTGGGAAGGCCCATTCAAGGTCGTACAACTCAGAGCTAACAACACTTACACCCTGGAGACACTTCAAGGTGAGCGCTTGCCTCGCCCTTGGAACGCATGTAACCTCCGGCGGTTTTATGTTTAAAAGCTCTTTACAAACCCTGATGTAACAACCCTCTTTGACGGGTTCTATGTACTTCAAATCACAAGTAAAAGGTAACATAATCTTTTTAATTTCTTTAATATTCCTGTTTCTTTGGTTGCTTGAATGAATAAGTCCCACGTCCCTCGTCTTCGCGAGCGTGGTTGGCAACTCATTCCATTGTGTATGCTGTTATCTTGTATGGGTTACGCTGGCCAGCACTCTACTCCGCATGGGGGGACGCCCTCATAAGGATAGACTGGTTACGCTCACAACCAAGCAGGTGAATTGGAAGAAGGTTATGGAGAAAATCCTAGTAGGCCTTGGCTGTTTCTTACAACGCCTTGCGCTCGAAAACGGGATCTCCTACAAGAACGGATCCTAGTAGGCCTTGGCTGTTTCTTAAAACGCCTTGCGCTCGAAAATAGGATCTCTTACAAGAACGCATCCTAGTAGGCCTTGGTTGTTTATTAAAACGCCTTGCGCTCGAAAATGGGATCTCTTACAAGAACGCATCCTAGTAGGCCTTGGTTGTTTATTAAAACGCCTTGCGCTCGAAAATGGGATCTACCACAGAAAAAGTCCTAGTAGGCCTTGGTCGTTTCTTAAAACGCCTTGCGCTCGAAAATGGGATTTCCTGCAGAACCAAGAAAACGACAAGAGCCAGAGCGCTCGAACGATGGCCTCAGAATAAAAAAGGAATTGCACAAGTCTTGAACGAGGGCAACCACTCAGTAAGACCCTCGCACACACTCAAGGCTTAGCCAAATTCTCCCAAAGCAAAAATTTATACAAGTCTTGAGCAGGGGGGCAATCCCGCAATAAGACCCCCACGATCGCTCAAGACTTAGACAAATTTACAAAGGCAGAAATTTATACAAGTCTTGAGCGTAGGGGCAATCTCACAGTAAGACCCTCACGATCGCTCAAGACTTAGACAAATTTTCATTGCACCAAAGGAAGAAATTTATACAAGTCTTGAGCAGGGGGGCAATCTCACAATAAGACCCCCACGATCGCTCAAGACTTAGACAAATTTTCATTGCATCAAAGGAATAAAACATTCACAGGAGTATGCTACACAGTCTTATTATAAGTGAACAGAAGAACAAAGACATGAAGAAAGGGATATTTTATTCATCAAAGCAAGAATTATTACAAGGCAAAAGGGCTCAAAGGCCCATGAAATACTATTACAAAAGAAAGCAAAACAGGCAAATACAGAGAAAAGCTATAAAGGGAAAGCTTCAAGCAGCTGGAGCGATGTCCTCATCAACAATCACCAGGATTGGGCCCTGAACTGGGCCATGGACTGGGCCCTCAGGCTCTTGTTGATGGGCTTGCAGGTCGTTGGGCTCAGGATCATTTGGAGCGGGAGCGTTGGCATCTTCAGCGATTGGGATCGGGGCCTCCTCCAAGATAGGTGCTTGGGGCTCATCCACAGGATCGTCGTTTGGAACGGATGAGGCGGCATTACCCGCCGGATGAGCGTCCATATACTCATCCTGAAGGAGTTTGACCAGGAACTCATACTCTGGCTCTGCAATAGAATCAGCAGGGTTGTCGCCCTCGTCATCTTCCTCCTCGCAGCGCTCATTGAACATGAGCCCCGTGCCCTCGGCCTCCTTCATGGCAGGGTCCGTTAGCCCTTTGTGTATGCCCTGCTCGATGGCCAGATTGAAAGCCTTCTGAGCCTCCTCCAAGCAATGCAGGGAAGCAGCAAAATTGAAGGCTTTGGAGTGGCAGAATTTGATCAACGCCTCCTTGTTTGCACGCTCTAAGCTTCGAGGCCATTCGTTGACAGTATCGTTGAATTTGCGCTCGGCCTCAAGCGCCCTTGCTTTCCAGCTTTCCCTGTCCGCCTCGGCCTTTTTGCACCGCTCGTTGGCTTGGGCCAGCTCGTTGCCCAAACGAATACGAGCGCCGTCAACCGCTAAAAAGTCTTCCTTGAGCTTTCCCAGCTCTTCCTCAGTTGTTTCGAACAAGCCCTTGAGGGACTCGTACTTGGCGATTTCCGCATCAAGCTCCGCCTGGATTTGAGCCGGATCATTCGAGCGGGCCATCTTCTTGTATTTGGCCTTGCGCTCGGCGTAAGTTGAGGCTCGCATTTGCACGTTTTTGAGCCGGGGAAGAACTTGCTGCGCGAACGAGGGGAAAAGTGTTGAGCAAAAAAAAAAAAAAAATGGTGGCTTACAGAAGAGAAAGAGTGCAAGGAATGATTACTTACGGAAATCAGAGCGTGGGCCGCGTCGAGGGTCACTTGCTCCACAGACTCGCTGAAGAGGTGACGATGGTCGGCCGAGAATTGGGATCTGCTGAACAGATCCTCGGTGATAGTTTGTGCGACCGAGCCGGGCCTCAGCAAAACTGGCCCACCGTCTGGGGCGCCTGTAAAGCCCCTGTCCCCTCGTCGGGGGAACTCCCATGCATGTTCCTCCTCTGAGGAGGAGGTATCTCCTTGGCCCCTGGGGCCCTCAACCACTTGCTTCCCCTTGCCCTGGATTGCCACGGAATCGGGCATCCTCTTCCTCTTGCGGGAAGGCCCACTTGCGCTCGGGGTCGGAGAAGCTTCTCTTATCGCCAGGGTAGTCACTGGCCGCCTCGTCTGTTCTGCAGGGATGGGGGGTTGAGCGTCGCCCGCTCTTTCTGAAGAAGACCGCCCTCTGGCCTCCCTGCTGACCACTCTGCGTTCCCCTCGGCCACGAGGGGGTTGTACCTCATTTTGGGCGCTCGAACTCGCGCCGTCACGAGCGTCCCCGCGGTTGTTACGGTTACGGGGTCGCTGTTGTTCTCGCTGCTGGTTCCCCTGAGGGGTTTGGTTCCTATTCGCATGGGCGAAACGAGCCGCTTGTCTGATTCCGCCAGCCATTTCTAAGATAGCGACTCCTGCAAGAGTGAAATTTACAAGGGTTAGAAATCTTCAAACCATCTACTCAAGTTACAAGTCACAAGTACAGAAAGGAGTTAGTATTTATCCCTATCTAAAGTTAGTGCCCTAAGGATCTAACCATCTCTCTCTATGTCACGAGCCGGAGGGTGGTCAAGGAAATGAGGGTCGTTGGTAAGACCACATAAGAACATGAGTTCCGCATCGTCTATCCAGTCCTTCGCTTGTATAAGGTGACCCTCGTCCCTCAGGGTTGTTGCTAGGCTTTTGGCCCAATCTTTGGGGAGTGCATGTGGCAAACGGCTCTTTGAATACGAGCCCCATTCCGTGATCACCCCAAAGCCCTCTCCTGCTGGAGCCTTGACAAAAATGAACTTCTCCTTCCAGTCAGTGCCATAAGTGGTCGAGGGCGAGTTGATCAGCTTCATATGGGCCTTCGCTTGGACATAGTAAAAACCGGCCTCGGGGGATGAACGGGATGAGCTGACCACTTGGAAAAGGGCGTTGAAATTCCGCAAATAGGGCTCGTAACCCATACTCCTCATCAAGATAATGAAGCACGTCAAGAGGGCCAAGCCATTGGGCACTATTTGGGATGGACACAAGCCCAGGTCATTCAGCAAATGGGCCATTGAGACCGAGATAGGGAACCTCAGGCCTCCCGAGCGCACGGTGTCCACGTACACTGCCATCTCCCCAGGGGGCGGATTATTTGCACGCTCGTGGCTTTCTGGGATTCTCCACGTGTACCGCTCGTCCCAGTAAATGGGGGCCATCATCGTCTTTACATCTCCCACGGTGACAGTGCTGGGAGTTTCATCAGGCGTACGCTCGGTAGCCTGGTAGCCTGACCCTTCGCCCTCGTTGGGTCCCTTGGATTTTTGGGTTTTCTTACCTTTACCCTTATCACGGGCCCTTTCTGAAGGCCCAGTCACGGCTTCCGCCACTGGAAGCGGGTTTGCAACCGCCACAGTCACGGTATGGCGGTGGGGATGTGTGGCACTTTGAGTTATGGGGAGAACAGTCCCTTGCCGTTCTACCTCCATCACCAGATCCATCTCCTCAAAAAGAGGATCCACTCCGCCTGGGTTTCTATCTTCCATAGCCATTACAGCCGCCCCCAATTCTTCATCTCTGGGGGAACCAGGGGAAGAAGAGCTCTCGGTGGCCATCTCTTGGATTTCACGGGCAAATTCTTCGATATGTTGGTCGGCCATGGCAGAAATTGGGATTTGGGAGTTTTCTCTTGGGAAAAGATTATGGTTCAGAAAGGCGAAAATCTGAGGGATTACGAAATCCTAAAGTCCAAATCTATGGTTAGCCAAGTTAGAAAGTCACACTGGAAATTTACCTTGAAGGGGTTTGAGAAAACTGGAGAAGATGTTGAAGATGCTCTGAGAACTGGAATGCAAGAGAATTCTTTTTGCAAAGGGTGCTTGAAAGTTCTGAATGCGTAAAGAGGGTGGAGATCTCAGAATCCCGGATTTATAGGAATGGGAGTTGGTACCGTTTTCGGCAATAAATTCAAAATGGTAATCATTTCCCGCCTAGGAAACCGCCCACTTTATGGAACCGTCACATGCTTCCCCAAACTCACGCGCCCCACGCGCACCCGCATTTAATGCTCTGACGATTCAAGGGCTTCAGAATAGTACAAACATTTAATGCGGAACTGTTACGAGCGGTCGGTTGAAAAGACCGCATTAATGACACCATCAGAGGAAAATTGCTCAACACGCCAAGCTTTACACGAGCGCTATAAACGAGAGATAGAGCGTGATAAAATTCTACAGTCCTTATCACTAAGGACTACAGAATTGGGGGGCAAAATGATGGGGTCAAAATACGATCGTCCCACATGAAGACACGTAACATCACCGAGCTGATGACATCTGTCTCCACAAGGCTGCACCCATCAGCGCACGAGCGCTAAGCCATGCCGCCATCAAGGGTGCATCCATCTGCGCACGAGCGCCAAGCCCAACAAGCGCAATCCTTCTTCAAGGAGTTAAGCCCAACGAGCGCTATCACTCCCACGAGCGTCCAACAAACTGAACGATTGGTACGCCCACGTGCCAAGGGAGCACTCTTCGAGCGTCACACTCCCTCAGAGTGGCCTCCCCTTTGGCTCGTCACTTGAACTGGAGCCTTCATCCCCCTCAGCGGATATCTTGGCCTCCAATACTCCAGGTTGTCACGAGCGCGCTCTTAAGCCCTCGTCACCAACCACCCAAATGGCTCTCTGACACAACGTACATGCCCGCGCACCTGCCACTGTTGCCAGCACTAACTTTCGGCCACTTTTGCAGAAGATTCCTCCTAGGTTTCTCTCTCACAGCGCCACGTGTTAGGGCGACATTCGGCCAGGACCACTTGAGGCAAATGACCAAAGGGCCCTTGACCCTCAACTATAAAAAGCCAAAGTCATCTTCTACACGGGTAAGCCTTCTTCACTTCTGCAACTGTGACTGAACTTACATTTCTTCATACACAAAACTGACTTGAGCGTCGGAGAGCCAAACTGGGTATCACCCCCAGTTCCCCCAGCTTGGCCTTCTGACTCTTCTTGTGCTTGTCCCAACAGGTTGAACCCCTTTCTCTTTTTCCGGCGAAGCTCCGGTGGTTTCCTCCACAAAATACAAATCGTAAAGTGATCGGATTCAGGCCCATCCATTTCTGGACCCATCAGTATTACTGGTAAAGATATTACATATGACACCCAACACATTACCAAGGGGAAACCACAACAATGAAAATCGACTCAAAGACAAAAGGGTAAAATAGGTATATCAAGTCTATTTTTAAACTACGTCTTTAGAATTAATAGACACCATTTGTTAAAAGCAATTTTAAAATATAACAGCATACATGTATTTCTGTTCAAGATTTCCTTTTCTGAAAACTTATTACTTTGCAAGAAACAAAGCTCTAATCTTTTCCAGTTTTGCCACAACTTCACTTATGCTGATTCTCTCCAAAGGCGAAAAGGCTAAACATTCGATCGCGACATGCAGGACAGACGACAAACATAGTTCTTTAATTGAGAAACTGTCTTCCTCTCTTGCTAGCAAATTGTTGTCCACAACTCGAGTTACATTGTTTTCTTGCAATGAAAGGCTAACGTAGCTCATAAGGCTCATGTCCTCCCCAAACATCTCGTCTGTCGGCTTCTTTCTGGTGAAAGTCTCAAGCAGCATCACACCGAAACTGTATATGTCGCAACTGGTTGATACAATCCCTTCAACTCCATACTCTGTGTCCACAAATTAATGAAGACTAAGCACATCATGAGTTGCAAAAGCCAAAAACTTTTTAAGATGCAACATTTGAGGGATCATTACCTGGTGCCATATAACCGATCGTTGCCAAGGTTTGTGTTTGCACCATCAACTCCCCTTCGCCAAATAGTTTAGCCATACCAAAATCACCAACATGTGCGGTCATATCTTCATCCAGCAGCACGTTACTAGGCTTCAAGTCACAATGAACAATAGGAAACATGTATTCCTTATGAAGATATTCCAAGGCCAACGCGACGTCTATCATAACGTTTAATCTTTGTAAAAAATCCAAGAAAAGATTATGCGAATATAGCCACTTCTCCAAGCTCCCATTAGGCATGTACTCCAGAACCAAAGCCTTGAAATCTAGATTACTACAACATCCAAGTATCTTGATCAAGTTCCTATGCCTTATTGCTCCTAGTATACGTGTTTCTCTCTCAAAGCTTTCGCTCACATTTTCTAATTGTAGATTGAAAACTTTTACTGCAACCATTAGCCCTTCAGACAATGTTCCAACGAATACTGAACCGAAGCTCCCACTTCCAAGAATGTTGCCCTCACTGAATCCATTTGTTGCTCGTTGGAGTTCAAAGTAAGAACTTTCTCTCCAAGGATGTGATGACATTTGGCTTATGGCTCCCTGTGGGTCGCTTGTTTTTCTTCGTCTCATTAGAAGAATTAGGAAAACAACAAGCAAGGCTACTGCAACACAAATAGGTGGTATAATGTATTTCTCAACAGACTTGAAAGTACTTGTTTTGGTGTGGTTTTCAACACAAGGTGGAACTTGGAAACGGGCCGGGCCACATAGGCGGTAGTTGTTTGAAAATGACGAAGCTGTAAGGTTTGAAAAATTACCACCCATAGGAATCGGCCCTTCGAGTCTGTTGTAAGAAACATTAAAATATTCGAGAAAAAGAAGTCCCTCCAAAGACTTTGGGATAATTCCTGAAAAATTATTAAAGGAAAGATCCAACGATACCAAACCTCTTAAATTCCCCAAAGATGTTGGAATAGACCCTTGAAATTTATTGTGTGCCAAAGATAGTGAAACCAATGATTCTGCCTTGTCAATAGAACCCGGGACATTCCCTGTGAACTGATTCCAAGAAAGGTCCATTTGTTCTATAACCTTAAAGTTTTTAATCTTAGATGAGAGAGAGCCGTTTAACCTGTTTGAGGACAAGTTTAACGCCAGGAGATCACTAAGGTTATACAAAGTGGAGGGTACATTAGATTCCAACCTGTTGTGATCTAAGTATAATCCTCTCAAGTATTTGAGTTCACCAATGCACGCAGGAATCATTCTAGATAAAGCATTGCTGCTTGCGTAGAAGAACCCCAAATTACTTAACCGACAAATTTCAATAGGAATGTCTCCTTCGAGCTTGTTGTACTCAAAATGTACACGAACGAGTTTTCTTAAATTTCCCAGTGTTGGAGGGATAACACCTGTCAATTCATTGTTGTCAAGCCATAATTCTCGCAGGTTCATCATGTTGCCAATCTCAAAAGGGATAGGACCTTTAATTCCGCAAGACGACGCTAAAAAAGTATGAAGAGAATGAGATAAGTTCCCTATTGAGTTAGGCAGTTTACCATCCAACAGATTTTTAGATATTTCAACATCCTCCAAATATCGACAGTTTGTCAATGCAGTGAGGAAGCCTGGTTCCTTGTTTTGAGATTGTAATGTTAATCTGCTCTCTGCAATCGAAACGAATTGCAAGAATCTTAGGTTGCCCAAGTTGGGTGCTGGGCCAGAAAAATAGTTAAAAGTCATATCTAACAATGTAAGACCAGTGGCATTGTTGATGTAGCTTGGAATAAGTCCACTGAGTTTGTTGACAGCCAAATAAAATTCTTTTAGCTTGGGAAGTGAAAGGCCAAATGTTGAAGGAAGATGACCTGAGAACTGATTGAATTCAAGACCCAACGATTCCATTGTTGATATATTGAAAATGGAAGAAGGGATGAGACCAGATAACCCATTGACTCCGACACCGAAGTCCACAAGATTAAGGCTGCCAAGCTCACTCGGCAATTTACCTGTCAGTTTGATTTAATTTTTACATGGTAAAAAGATTTGAAAAACGACGAGATTATTATTCATTGATTTTCACATCTAATGGAAGTTTATTCATTTGATGCAAGAACATTTCAAAATTTTACATGGGAACATTTCGTTATTCCACCAGATTATATATATATATATATATATATATATATATATATATATAAAACAAGAATCTTGCTGTAATCTAATCACTTCCAACTGATTGTCAACATACCTGTGAAATTGTTGTCGTCTAACCTCAAGTAGTTCAACATGGTGAGGTTTCCAATTTGCTTAGGTATGCTGCCTGTGAATTTGTTGCCATACAGATATACAATCTGAAGGCGTTTACAGTCCAACACTTTGTCTAAAATATTTCCGGTTAGTTGATTGGATATAAGGGACAACACTTCTAGATTCGGGAGATTATGACAAACATTGGAAATTGGAATGTCTCCAGACAGATTATTGTTGCGGAAGTTGATAGTCTGTAGAGAAGACATGTTGAAGATAGAAGCTGGAATTTCCCCTGTTAGAAAGGCACCTCGTATGCTAAGAATCTGTAGACATGAAAGATTGCCAAATTCCGATGGAATTCCACCTAAAACATGAAAGATTTCATTTTGTGTTGTGCCTTAAGATAAAAGTATAATATAAGTGCTTTTGAGATTTTTTTTTGGGTTTTCTTCGATGACTATTCTTTGAATATCTGCAATGTATATATACTTTCGTTTTTTGAAAACAAAATAAAGTTAAAACCAATGCAAATGAAAGAGTGTTGGAAAAAAACAATGCTTTTTAAATAGAAAAAAGAAAAAAGTCTCTTTAAGATTAGCTTATGAACTTTTCAAATTTATCAAGATTTATTCAGAAGAATTGCATTTTACCTCGATGTAATTTTAGAAATTAGCAAAGAATCCTTTATGAAAAAAAATAATAATAAATTAGAAAAGCATCTTAGTCGACACATGGGTGTATATAGAGAGACATCTACGCAAAATTAGAAAAATCGTAAATTTTAGGACATATATGATATACACATCAGCAAAATTGGCATGAATAAGATACACCTGGACCAATTTGAGGATTTTGTTGAATTCGGTAACAAATAGAAATGAAATTGTAAAAAATTTTAAATTGGAGAATAAAATTAAAAAAAAAGAAATCGTAGAAGACTAAAATCCAAAAAACTGAAAGTTATATGAGCATTTTTGCAATTTTACCCGTCTTTTAACCCATATTTACAATTAATTTCATTTTTAACTCTCCAACCACCATTATTTTTTTTTTTAAAAAAGAAAAATTAAAGAAGCCTCAAAACATCCTAAAACGACATTTACTAAACCAAATATTGAATCCAACCAATTATCATTGAATCAGGTTTAACCAGGTTCGAGTAGAATTACCATTCAACAAGCTATTAGACCCACCAATTCAAAGGCCAAATATAACAACAACAGCAAATAATATTTCAGGGTCAACGTGGTGCTTATATTAATTGGTGTTCACATTGTCAAAGCAAATTACACGAGTCAGCTTTAGCGATTTAACATCATTCCATACCTATAACCCGTCTCTCCTTTTAGTGATTAAAGAAGATGAAATGTTTCATTAAAAACAGAGAGGAAAGAAATATTTTTGAAATTAGTTGTTGGTAGTATAATATTATAAGCAGAAGCCCTTGTAAGTTTCACTAAGCTTCTTCGTCGACTTTCAAATTTCTGCTGAAGTTATAAGTAGTAGTATACAACTATACATATTACATACCATGGAAGTTATTGTCCCCCAGCTTCAAGCTTTGAAGCTTTGTCAAGGAGCCAATGGACGTTGGGATGCTCCCACTGAAATGATTAATCGACAACGACAGCACCTCCAAATTGCTGCACTTGTAAATATTGAATGGAATTTGGCCACTAAGTTGATTACCAGAGAGAGAAAGCTCACGAAGCGGTGCAATATGGTTGCACATATCATCCGGCAGCACACCTAACAGAGAACTATTCATGAGATCAATTCATTTCATGCTCAGCAAGTTGAAGAAAGCAAATGGAAGAGAACAGGCCTTTAATAAAACTATAGTTACAAGTGAATATTTCTTTTGTTGAAGGGAGATGACCTGAGAACTGATTGGATGAAAGCTCTAGGATTTCTATTGTTGATATGTTGAAGATGGACAGAGGTATGGGACCCGAGAACCCATTGTCATTGACATACAATTCCACAAGATTAAGGTTGCCCAGCTCATTTGGTAATTCACCTGCCAAATCCGTAATGTATGTCGTGATCGATGCAAGAAAACTTGGAGATGTCGGAATTAATGTAACTTTCAAACTTCTTGTTACTTTATCTTTCAATATTCTTAGGTTGCTTGAATGTTTTAAAGTCATATGAATCTAATAATCCCTGTTCTATTTAAGAGGCACAAATATATCAATGAAATCAAGAGTTTTTGATAGCAAACTCAAGAATATATTTTCTGTTTTGAGCTCTGTTGAAGCAACTCACCTTCAAAGTGGTATCAAGAGCAGGTTTGATCAAAATAAAATGACTAGGGCTTCGAATCAAACTAAAAAAAAATCCCAGAAAATCATATCTAAATGGAGTTTGGGGAATACGGGTGATGTGTGGTGGCAGATTTAGGGTTGTTGAAGGCGGCAGTGGCTCCGGTGTTGGTTTGCGGCGGCAGTGGATTTGGTGTCGGAGGCGGCGACCAGAGCTACCGCTGATGAACTCTACATTTCCCGACACCCCCAACAGCTGAGCAAAGAGAAGAGGTTCAACACCTCTGGGAGCGATCAACTCTCCTTCGATTTAGATGAACCCATATTTCTTTGATGAACCCAGATATTAGAGCAGGTTTAAAGCACTTGAGTTGCCTGATTTCTTCTTTTCTTTTTCTATTTTTCCAGTTTCAAGAACCTGGTCCTTTAATCATTTTGTTATGTTAATCCTCTCAAATTCTGTTTAGAATTACAACCGGATTTGGGGAAGAAATTGTGAAATTTGAGAAAGGATTCAGGATACATTTGGAAGATCTGAGATTGTTGAAAGCGGCAATGGGTTCGGTGCTGGAGGCATGCGGTAGATCTTGTGCCTGCCATCAAGAAAGCAACAACTCATCTTCTCGAGAGTTTCCGCCGGCCACTAACATCTTTCTTACATTTCCTTCTTTTTTTTTTCCCCACCCATCACCGCTATCCGCCACCACCCTTATCACCAGCTACAACCATTGCTTTTGTTGAATACATAGTTCAAAATTTGTAGAAATATACAAAAGATAAATATGTAAAATTTCAAAATCACTCCTCCTCCTCCTTCCCTTGAAAGAGACATTAATTCTTCACCAATATTGTATTTAGGCGACCTTTTCTTTTGTGATTTATGTTGAAGTCTTGAAGACTAATTTGAAAACGGATTTCAAGAGAATCTGCAGAAGAGATGGGGATCATATTTCTTTTTCTTTTGTTTTGTTTTGTTTTTTATTTTTTTTTTTCAATTTTCTAATATGTGAAAATTAAAATGTCTAATTTTATCTTTAAAAAGTCATGTGTATGTCACGTGAGGTATCTTTATCGAAATATTCTACCGGATTTTAAAATTGGGCACAAAGTGAACAGAAATGAAAGGTTAGGCACGGAATCCTTAAAATTTAAAGATTGAATACTAAAGTGCAACTGACCCAAATGTTGGGGTGCAAAAAAAAGTTTAACCCTATATATATATATAAACTAATAAAAATAAAATATAAATAAAATCAAAATCTAAAATAAATCAAAATTCAAAAAATAAAAATAAAATCACAATCCCCATGGTCGGTTCCCCCACCCTAGCAACCGTTCACCTCCCGCACACACACTCACAATTGTCGGCCGCGGCAGCGGTTGAACCCAATCTCCAGCCATCTTCTTCACTCCGACCCACCCCCAATCCCAAAAGCAAAAGAATTCAGATATTGGGAGAAAAGAAATCAAAAAAACCAAAAAACGAAGAAGAAAAAGTAGGGGATGGTGGCGAGTCTGTGATTTCGTGGTGGCGCCGGGTCTGCGGAAAAAGAAAAAAAAAAAAAAAAAAAAAAGAACCCAAATTTGGCCCTAAAACGCCTTGGGGGCAGGGGGTTGGGGTGGTAGCGGCGGCAATCTTGTGTGCGTGAGGTTTTTTTTTTTTCCTTTTATTTTTTTCATTTTTTATGTATTTTATTGAATATATATATCATTTTTTTTTAATTTGATATATATAGGGACAGTTTGAAATAACTCCCCATCAGTTTCGACATTTTGCTAAAATAGGGAGATAAGTAAAACTATGATTTCCAATTGGGGATTTATTTCATGTTAGCCCAATATATTGTATTTTTCTTTTTTGTTTTTCCAATTGATATGTCATTCATTTATGAGTAGGCCATGTAAGTTTTATAAATAAGTCAGCAAAAAACAATTTCAAATTCGGCTCGTATTGAAGCCACGAGGCAAAAATTAGGACTTTAGTTCATTTTGGGCTAAAATCGAATAATAACTACAAAAAATTTTAAATAAAAGAACAAAATTAAAAATGTAATATAAAAATGAATTAAAGTTCAAAAACATGTAACTTACATAATGATTTTTACAATTTTACCTCTATAAATGCAGCATAGAAAACCATCTGTGCGTAATTGCGTATTCGAGAGTGATGTGAACAAATTTGGGAGTTTACGTATTTCTTGTTAAATGGGACGGAAATTGAATAAAATTAGAAAGGAAAAAAAAAAAAAAGGATGGCTATCCATTGGACCAGAAAATAAATAGTGATTTTGTAGTTTAATTACCCGATAACCCATGTTTACTTCATATGTTGAACTATTAGGAAAATAAACAATTTTTTTTTCTTGTTTACTTGGTTATATAATTTGCTAATTAATAATATGAATTTCTCATTTTTTACCCCTTAAAATGTCCTCTTTTTAATTTGTTCGAGACATGTGGGGGTAAAATTTTAATTTCACCTCATAAGAATTGTTGGTTTTTTAACAACTCCTCCGGGGAGTTGCTATATAGCCTATTTTCTTTCATTATTTTCTTGGGCTTAACTTTTATACAAGGCTTCTAAAATTGTGAGGTAAATACCAATTAAGAGATGTTAATTGTTATATTACTAACACCTCCTTTTAGTCCATGTAAACTGATTCTAAGAGGATGGAGATGTTGCACAATCTCAAATTCGTGTTTAATTTAAACATTTTCTCTCAAGAGAGGAAAGAAATATTTTCGAAATTAGTTTTTGGCACCATAGGATGAGAGGATTAAGCAGCAGCACTTTTAAGTTTCACCATCCAATAGGCCTCAAGTGCTCAACTAAGCTACTTCGCCGACTTTCAAATTTGTGCTCAAGTTTATAAGTAGTAGTATACATACCATGGAAGTTATTGTCCCCTAGATGCAAGCTTTGAAGCTTTATCAACGAGCCAATGGAAGTTGGGATGCTCCCATTGAAATGATTAATCGACAACGACAGCACCTCCAACTTGCTGCAATTGTAAATATTGAATGGAATTTGGCCACTAAGTTGATTACCAGAGAGATCAAGCAGGCGAAGCTGTGCAATATTGTTGCAAATATCATCTGGCAGCACACCTAACGCAGAACGTAACTATTCATTAGATCAGTGCATTTCATGTAAGAACCTGTAATAAAACTATACTTCCTAGTCCAATATTTGATGGGAGATGACCTGAGAACTGATTGTCTGTAAGGTCCAACATTTCCATTGTTGATATGTTGAAGATGGAAACAGGAATGGGACCAGATAAGCCATTGTTGCGGACATTTAGCATCGCAAGATTAAGGTTACCCAGCCCATTTGGTAATTCACCTGCCATGATCGATGCAAGAAAACTTGTTGTGGCATGGAATTTTTTGTCATTTCAAAGATAGTCTAATTGCTTGGCCGAGCAACATACCTGTGATATTGTTGTTCTTTAGAACAATCTGATTGATCCTAGACAGATTGAAGATCCCATGAGGAATAGATCCTGTAATAAGGTTAGATTCCAAGTCCAATATTTCTAGGGAAGAAAGATTGCCAACTTCTCGTGGGATTTCTCCACCAAGAGAGTTGTTGGCCAATCTGAATATCCTCAAACGTCGCAGATTAGAGAGTTCGCGGGGTATGGAGCCCATGAAGGTGTTGTAGCTGAGGTCTAATGAATCGAGGAATGTTAAGTTGCCGAGATTTGGAGTAAGATGAGTGGCCTGAAAACCGAAGCCGGAGAAATTAAGGTCCTTGACTCGTTGGGTGGTGGTGGTGGTGGTGGTGCAGGATACACCAATCCAGGTGCAGATGGATGCAGTGGTGGACCAGTTTTTGGACAATATTTGAAAAGGGTCCGAAGTTATTGTGGATTTGAAAACAAGAATTGCTTCTTCATCTTCTTTTGATACTATTTCAGCTAACGAAATTGGTGTGATACTGAGCAAGAACATTAAGATAGCAGCAATCATGACAGAAAGTTTCTCCATTGGACGACTGGTTGTGTAGTTTGAAGCTCTAAATATGAACAATGAACTATATATGTATAGCTTTTATCTTTTTGTTGCAAGAACAGTAAGTGTGCGCATTATGAGAGTCATGATGTTGGATACACTTGGTTCTTTTTCTTCTCTGTACATGCCCCACTATAAAAGAGGGCACTTGATTCCATTAATGGAATATCATCTTCCGTAATGGGTGAATTGATGGCCTCCACCACAAATGTTGACGATGTCACGAAGACAGGACTTTACGAGGCATTAGCCATTGTGCCCGGCCTATCCCTAGACGACGTGATGTGGGCAATATATCACTTAGCGAACAACCGTGGAGATCTTCTTGCCTTTTATGACATGCCAGTGGAAGTTCGTGCTGCTTTCGTGTTGACTCGTGTACGAGCAGCAAAATGAATCGACCTGATTTGTTAGTGACTTTTTGGCTTATGTTGGGTAAGTGCGCGCCCTGGAATTTTAGGAGTACATCACATAATGGGACAATCTTTAAGAAAACCGTATAGTTTGAGAAAATTGCATTTTTAGTCCCACTGTTTATAGGTCAAAAATTTTTTCGTCCTGTACATATTTTTCTTAGTCCCGGACATTTTATTTTTGACCAAATTAACCCCAAAAACCAAAAAAATGCACTTTTCATCCCAAAATCCTAAACGGAGTGAACAATTCCATTAAGTCACCCTTTATAATTTTTTTATTTTTTCTTTTTGATGGTTAATAAACATTAATAGTTTATATAAAACAAAATTAAAATCAAGAAAAGAAATAATTTATGGATGGATAATAATATAAAAAATAGTTTGTTAAATTTTTATTTTTTAAAACACACACTCAAGCTGGATTCGAACCCCGACCCTAGAGAATGAACTCATTAACCATTTGAACAAATCCAAATTGGCTTGTTAACTAGATTAATCTATACGAATTTTTAATATTTTTTTAATAAATATAATATTTATAATTGAAATATGATGATTTATTATTTATATTTTAATTCCAATGAAAAGAAAAAATATCAATAAAATATTTATAATTAAGAAACTAATTTTATATAAACAAAAATTTTAACTTATAAAAAGACAAAATATCGTAATAAGTGTTTAATTCCTTTTTTTTTTTTTTTTCTTTCTGAATTTGATAAAAAAAATTCATTTGATAATTCACATTAATTTTATTAATACATTAAATATATACAGAAAATATCATCATAACAACAATCTCTTTATTTTCTACTTGGACGCTCGATAATGATTTTTCTTTAGAGTTCGGCTACCCCAAATCTTCTAGGGGTACATAGACAACTGTGTGGATAAAATCTATATTATTTAATTTAAAGAAAAATTGAAAACAAAAACTCCAAGAAAAACTTCTACCCCGCAAATCCAGCACCCCTCTCCCCAAAACCTACTCCCCAACCCCACCAATCAATACAACCAACAAAGTTACCAAGCAAACTGATTTGTTCCTAATTTCTTGAAAAGAATCCTTTTATCTCAAGATTTGTTCCTCCCCAAAAAACGGATTTTTATCAGCAAGAATATCGGTATCTTGTTACTTGTTAGTGATGGTATCGGCAATCTGGTGTTGGTAGTGGTGGAGGCGGCGGCGGCTTGTGGCGGTGGTAGTGATGGCGGCGATTCGGTGGCGGTACCGATTTGGTGTGGCGGCAGCAATTTATTGTGATGGTGGGCAGCGGTGGAGGTGAGCGGCGGCGATACTTTTGCAGAAAACTGTGGATTTGTGGTCTTTGGGGATGGTGGTCGAGAAATTGGGTGGGGGGAGGCTAGGGGTGGTTCTTTTTCTTAATTTTAATTTTTGTTTTATATAAATTATTAATGTGTATGTTATTCAAAAAGAAAAAAAAAATAAAATTAAAAAGTGTGACTAATGGATTGTTCACTCGGTTTAGGAGTTTTGGGATGAAAAGTGCATTTTTTTCGTTTTTGGGATTAATTTGGTCAAAAATAAAATGTCTAGGACTGCAAAAAAAATGTACAGTGTACTAAAAATGCAATTTCTCTATAATTTTTAAATACAGTGTTATGGAAACGCCCATTACCTGGGCATGCCGATTTTATGCAATCTACTGGGAAGGTATAAGAGTAATGTGTCCGACCTAACTCAACTCAAAAACTAACTAATGAAAGGAGAATTGTCAACTAATACATGGTTTATTTCTTTTCCTACATGGGACATGTTAATAGAGGACATTTGGTTGCCACGACAACAATCATTTTCTGTATCCAAATCACCCAAAAGAGCAAACAATTATCAAGGGCAAAGTGGGGAATTAACATTTCAACAGCAAACAATTATCAAGGGCAAAGTGGGGAATTAACATTTCAACGAATTGCTAATCTCATTTACCAAACACTATATTAAAATTTCAAATAAAAGATTATGTCAATTCAAAAAAACTTAATGTCGCGTAAAAAGTCCCAGCAAAATTAAGTTATGCAAACGAATCTCATGTATCAAACGCCTTCAAATTATATTACGTTTAGTTTGGGGTACATGTGGAAAGTTGAGAAACCTAAAAACCAAATAACTGAAATTGACTCCTTAAGCCTTTGCTACCGTAGGAATTCTGCCACCAATATTTACGTGTGAGGTACGTACATGAGGAAAGTCGAAGAAACCCACAAATCAAATAAGTGAGATTGACTTCTAAGTCTTTGGCACCATTTGGAAATTTTGCTCCCAAATATTTCCATTAACATAAGATAAGATAAGACAAGGGTGACCTGCATTGCACGATAATTAGATTATAGGAATTGAATAATTTAAATTAAGTATCATTAGTTAATTATAGAGATAATTGCTTGAAAAACCTGTGAACAAAAAATGCAAGATAATCCCAATATTTCAAAAATTAACATAAAAAATTCCATGTTTTATAAAACTAAACATAAAAAATCTCACGCGTTGTCATTTTTTACAAAAATAAAAACAAAAATTAGATAAAAATATTTATAAATAAAAAATTGCAAAGAAATATAATAAAATATAAAAGAAAATATGGAAAGATTATATTAAAGAAATAAATGAACAATATAAATACTACAAAAATTCTTATTGAGAAGCAAAAGATGAAAATAAAGATAAATATCAAAAGTTGGTAAAAAAAACATTAAAGAGAAATTAATTGATAAAAAATTATATAGTAAAATAAATTATTTTAGGACCTATTTAAAAATTTCTATAAATATTGAGGTAAAAATTGAAATTATAAAAACTAAGAGACCATGCATATAAGTACAAAAATACATTTTTCTAAAGAAAATTCGTTCAACTCGAGCATATAATACGATGGATGGTAATAAGGTTTTCTATGCAAAATTTAGAAAACACAAGATTTTCTATGAGATTTTATATAATGTGGGGTTTTTACGCCCATTTCAAATATCACAAGGGAGTTGGGGGCATATAGCTCATTAATTACAGTTTCAAAATTAATGATGAATCATGAAACATTAGTTAAGATTGTAACTCCTTAAAAAATACTAATAAAAAATTTATAATGCAAATCATAGGCATAATTAATATGACTATATTACAGAAAACTCCAAATTATCCGTCTTTATCCTTTTCTTTATATCTCTTTAATATTAATTATCTTGTATTCTTTTTCTTATTTATATTTTTCTAATGAGTATTATTTAAGATTTAGACTAGTTTTTTTTACCATTGAATTTATGAAAAATTGCACAATTCATTTGGCCTATAAAAAATTGGTGTTTTTAGAACACCATTTTCCAGAAATGAAAATGTCTACTTATCTCACACCTGCAAAAATTTCAGGATAATTTATACCAGAAAGATTATTCCGCCAAATTAAAGCACGTGTTCCTCATGTAACTAATTTTTCAGGCCAATTGGTGGTAAAAAAAAAAAATTCGGTGCCGCAAAATGTACCAAAAATATGATCATGAGCTTATACTGTGTTTACAACACATTATAAGCTCAGCCAAATAACTTCTAAGATCCAGTATAAATCGAGTCTTAGAATGAAATATAAAGCAACAATTAGGTGATCTTGTTAAGCTGTGGAACAGATAAACAGGACATTTGTAAGACACAAATCACTTGAAATCCGTATTGTTCCAGCCAATTTTGTGATGAGACTATTACAATTAGGAAGTTTAACAAAAAGTTATGGAATATCATGCAGTTCTGTAAACCAATTGCTTGAACAACAGATGTGATCTGTTGCAATCTGTATCAAGGATACACGTGAAATCTGAGAGAAAGTGCCTTTTTATGGTTGTGCAGGAACAACGGACGCCTGATTAACACTATGAGTCTGACTAGCTTGCTCTGTCGAGACTGAATGATTCATATGATCATCTGATATTTCTCAGTAGTAAAAGGTGTGGGATTTGAAGATTGATCACAGGATTGATAGTTGATGGAAACTGATCGTGTGCATATACAGCCGCAGCAATTGGGGTCTTAAACTTGAAATTAGAAGGAATCCATGCTTCTTATAGCATGTGGATCATAGAGAAGGCCTTACTCAAGTGAGGCAATGGGTCGATGACGCAATCGTTTTGTTGTTACGTGAGGAATGTATCAATTGCCCCCAACTGCACTTTGGATTACAAGATCAAGATGGCAGCGGCCTGAAGTTGTAGAATTCGTTCCAAAGGATGTTGAGACGTGTGAAATAATCTGATACAGAGTAATCACCCTGTTTAACCGCACAGATCTCTTCCTGAAGTTCTGCAATTTGAAATACATCACCGTGAGGGGAAAAACGATCTCCCAAATCTGCCCACACATCAGAGTCTTTATCCATCCATAAGATAGATTGAGCGATTGATGGTGAAAGGCACCTCGTAATCGATGATAAGACCATCTTGTTGCAGCGGACGCATACCGGATGAAAAACGTCTTTAGATGGCAGTGGAGGAATCAAACCAACGATGAAATCGTACTTGTTACTGGCCATGAATGATAGTTTGATCCATTGAGAGGAGGAGAAACAAGGATCAATGACGGATTTCATTCGCGTGTGGGAAATAGGGTCTTGACTCTTGACATAGTCAATTTTGCCTCAGCAGCGGCTATTGTCTCCCGCATAGCCACGGCAGCACCATAGGCAACCCGTTCATTAGCCATATGAAATTAAATTGATTGATGTCAGAAGCGTGAAAATATTCTCAAGTTGAAACCATGAAGAATGTATGAGCTCGTGCAGAGAGAAGAAACTCGTGAAGACAAGAAGAACAAAACTGAAGTATTGTCTTGAAGCCATATAAATAGATGTGCATTTGTGAAGGGGTGTCTGTGTAATTTACCGTAACTATTCTAACTGACATAAATATCTGCTTAACAATATAACTGCTGCTAACTAACTTAATTTACTGCTGGAGCTTAATATATCAAGATCCCAATATTCAAAAGATTAAGCCAAGTTACACAAAACCCCATCAATCAGGAAAAACCTCAGCAACCCAGATTAAGAAGCTTGGATTTCTTACAGAACACCATAAAAAGTAGCAAATTTAAACTAAAAATCAACAGACCAGACAAAGAACGAGGCACAAAAGGCACGGCGAAGGCAGATTTGACAACCCACATCGACAAACTCAAAGAAATTCATCTAAATCAACAGAAACACAGCAATCCAGTCGCACATATACTCAAAACACTTCATAGAAACAGAAAAAAACTGACCTAAGGTAGAAGAATCCATTTTTTTGGTAGAAGAATCGAATAAAGGCGTTGGCTTTAACTGATGACCTGAAAGCATTAAAAAAACACACATATGCGACTTTAGATGTCGCCCTTTACGTTTCTCTTAACAATAAAAACTTTCATGGTTAATTATTTATTTAATATTTAATATATACTTTGAGAGAGTATTCAAAATTACAACTAGTGATCCTTTAGTTAAATAATTACGAATACGACGAGTGTGAATAATATATATCAGCTAATAAGTAAGGGGTTCCCTTATCATGTAAAGTGACATTCGAGAATCTAAAATATTTATTAATTTATTAAGAAAATTCAAATTTATAAATCTTAATATAAAAAATTACAAAGAAAACGTGCATTTACAATTTTTGAATCGATTTGCATTTATAACTAAAAAAATTTGTTTGCAGTTTTAGATTAATTGAACATTTTATACCAAAAAATAATACCCATTAAAATAAATTAAATGGAGTCCATAATTTCTCGAAAACTTAAGGTTTGTTTGTATTACTAATAAGGATAATGCATATGCACCCAACATGTTTATCAATGCCAATTACTCAGAACAATGAAAAAATAGAGACAAAAAAAAAAAAAAAAAAAAAAAGAAAAGGATAAAAGAGGTATATTATATCAAATCTATTTTTGAACAACTTTAAAGTATAACAATTAACAAGTCCATCTTTATCCATTTTGCATTCTTCAAATTCAACAAGTACTATTACACAACAGAAGGAAGCCCTTTAGTCTTGGTAATATTAATGCATAAAGAGCTATAACAACATACATATATCTCTGTTCAAGATTCCCTTCTCCGGCAAACTTATTACTTTGCAAGGAACAAAGTTCTAATCTTTTCCAGTTTTGCCACAGCTTCACCTATGCAGATTCTCTTCGAAGGCGAAAAGGCTAAACACTCGGTCGCGACATGCAGAACCGACGATAAACATATCTCTGTAGCTGAGAAGTTTTTCTCTCTTACCAGTAAATTGCTGTCCACAACTCGAGTCACATTGTTTTCTTGTAATGAGATGCTAACATAGCTCATGAGGCTCATGTCCTCCCCAAACATCTCGTCTGTTGGTTTCTTTCGGGTGAAAGTCTCAAGCAGCATCACACCAAAACTGTATACATCGCAACTGGTTGATACAATGCCTTCAGCTCCATATTCTGTTTCCACAAATTAAACAAAGACTTAAGCACATCATGAGTTGAAAAAGCCAGAAACTATGGGGAAGTTTGAAAGGGCTTCAAAATCTACTTAGATGCAACATTTGAGAGATCATTTATGAACAAAATTTAGTTCTTTGAAGTTGAAAATGCTTGCAAATAAAACTTGATAAATACCGCTAACAATTCAAAAGGGAAAATAGGGAGCTCTGAAAACAATAGACAAAAGATTTCTATGACTAAATCAATGAAATCAAAGTGTTTGAAAATGTAACAAATTAGACCATTACCTGGTGCCATGTAACCCATCGTTGCCAAGGTTTGTGTTTGCACCATCAACTCCCATTCGCTAAATAGTTTAGCCATACCAAAATCAACAATCTGAGCAGTCATATCTTCATCCAGCAGCATGTTACTGGGCTTCAAGTCACAATGAACAATTGGAAACGTGTATTCCGTATGAAGATATTCCAAGGCCAACGCGACGTCTATCATAATGCTTAATCTCTGCAACAAATCCAAGAAAAAATTATGCGAATACAACCACTTCTCCAAGCTCCCATTAGGCATGTACTCCAAAACCAAAGCCTTGAAATCAACATTACTACAACATCCAAGTATCTTGATCAAGTTCCTATGCCTTATTGCTCCTAGTACTTGTGTTTCTCTCTCAAAGCTTTGGCTCACATTTTCTGATTGTAGATTGAAAACTTTTACTGCAACCGTTAGCCCGTCAGACAATGTTTCAACGAATACTGAACCGAAGCTTCCACTTCCAAGAAAGTTGCTTTCACTGAATCCATTTGTCGCTCGTTGGAGTTCAAAGTAAGAACTTTCTCTCCAAGGATGTGACGATATTTGGCTTATGGGTCCCTTTACGTTGCTCGTTTTTCTTATTCTTCTTCTTCTCACTAGAAGAATAAGAAAAACAGCAAACAAGGCTAC
Organism: Lantana camara; assembly: GCA_037501455.1. Lineage (NCBI taxonomy): Eukaryota > Viridiplantae > Streptophyta > Magnoliopsida > Lamiales > Verbenaceae > Lantana > Lantana camara. The sequence continues at coordinate 3,930,037 of CM074865.1, forward strand.
TACAATAACACAAATAGGTGGTATAATGTATTTATCAATAGTCTTGAATGTACTTGTTTTGGTATGGTTTTCAACACAAGGTGGAACTTGGAGACGGACCGGACCACATAGACGGGAGTGGTTTGAAAACGACTGACCTATAAAATTGGAAAATTTACAGCCCGTAGGAATCGGCCCTTCAAGTCTGTTGTAAGAAACATTAAAGTTTTTAAGACCAGAAAGTCCCTCCAAGGACTTTGGGATAATTCCTGAAAATTTATTAAAGGAAAGATCCAACAATACTAAACCTTTTAAATTCCCCAAGGATGTTGGAATAGACCCTTCAAATTTATTATGAGCCAAAGATAGCGAAACCAATGATTCTGCCTCGTCCATAGAACTCGGGACATTTCCTGTGAACTGATTCCAAGATAAGTCCATTTGTCCTATAGCCTTAAAGTTTCCAATCTCAGATGAGAGAGAGCCGTTTAACTTGTTTGAGGACAAGTTTAAGGCCAGGAGATCACTAAGGCTATACAAACTGGAGGGTACATTAAATTCCAACTTGTTCTGATCTATGTACAACTCTCTCAATGATTTGAGTTCACCAATGCATGCAGGAATCACGCCAGACAACGCGTTACTGCTCGCATAGATGAACCCCAAATCGGTTGACTGACAAATTTCAATAGGAATGCCTCCTTCGAGCTTGTTGTAACTAAGAGATACACGAGTGAGTTTTCTTAAATTTCCCAGTGTTGGTGGGATTACACCTGTCAACTCATTTTTTGTCAGGATTAAATCTCGCAAGTTGGTCATGGTGCCAATCTCAGAAGGGATTGTACCTTTAATTCTACAAGAAAATGCCCGAAAAGTATGAAGAGAACCAGATAAGTTTCCTATTGATTTAGACAGTTTACCATCCAGCAAATTTTCAGATATTTGTATAAACTCCAAATACCGAGAATTTGTCAATGAGGTAAGGAAGTCTTGTTCCTTGTTTAGAGATTGTAATGTTAGCCTGTTTAGTGCAATTGAAACGTATTACAAGAACCGTAGGTTGTCCAAGTTGGGTGCTGGACCAGAAAAGTAGTTAACACCCATATCTAACGCTATAAGACTAGTGGCATTGTTGATGCAGCTGGGAATAAGGCCACTGAGTTTGTTGCCAGACAAATAAAAACGTTTTATGTTGGGAAGTGAAAGGCCAAATGTTGAAGGAAGATGACCTGAGAACTGATTGTCTGTGAGGTCCAAGATCTCCACAGTTGATATGTTGAAGATGGAAGGAGGGATGAGACCAGATAACCCATTGATGCCGACACTAAAGTCGACAAGATTAAGGCTACCAAGCTGACTCGGCAATTCACCTACCAATTTGATTAAATTTTTACATGTTAAAAGAATTGAAAAATGGCAAGATTGATTTTCACGTAGAATGGAAGTTTATTCATTTATAATGAAAGAACATTTGGAAAATTTACATGAAAACTTTTCCTTATTCCACCATATATTTATATATATATATATATATATATATATTATGTCATTTTTAGATTTTGGTTCCGATCTTTTGATTTTTATCACATTCAATCCTTTTTGTTTCAATTTTTTACAATTTTAGTTCTCTGTTGCCTACGTGGCACTAATTTGGTGAATTTTCTTAATTTTTCCTCCAAAATCTGAGTTGACATATTATTTGGATTATTAATGATTAAAAAAATACCACATAATTAACTCAACTTTCATTATTTAAAAGAAAGCTCCACAATTATAATTTTTTCTATTATTTCCCCGAACTTCATCTTTTTCCCAAATTTTTTTTGAAAAAAAAAAAACAACCAAAAATTGAGAGCTTGTATATATATGTGTATCACTGCACTGCTGCTGCTGCTGCAGCATTATCATGAACCAGAAATTGAGAAAATTTTGAAATAACTAATGACAAACATTCATATGAATGCCACCATATGTTAACTGCAACATGAGAAAACTGCTGCAACTCTTAATTCAAGCCAAAAAAAAAACCAAATGCCCCATGAAATCATCATTTTTTTTCCATAAAGAATTGTTGTTCAATATTGCCCAGATAAAAACAGAAAAATAATTTTGTATGGTAGTTTCTTGTTGTCAAGCCTAGCTGGCTTGTATAAATTTGAGGTCTTTTCTGTCTAGGAGTTTGAGAAAAAAACGAAAACTTGATAAATAATATTCTCATGGGATCTGCCATTGAATGCTGATGGAATGGGCATCAATTAATAGTGGTGGTCCTACTCATTAATTCTTTTTTTTTTTTTTTTTGGCTAAATTTGAGTATGAAATATTCAACATAGCAAAATTTAGAAAAGTAAAAGTGAATAAAATTTCGATCAGAATAATTTCAATAGATTTCGATCAGAATGAAAAAATTATAATAGTGGGTTTTTTTTAAAGTAATGAAAGTTTAGTTAATTATGTGACATTTTTTTAGTTTTTTTTTTAAGTCATTAATTATTCATATAATATGTCAACTCAGATTTTGGAGGAAAAAATTAAGAAAAATCCCCAAATTTGTGCCACGTAGGCAACAGTCAACAGAGGACTAAAATTGAGAAAAATCGAAACAAAAAGGATTAAATGTGATAAAAGTTAAAAGGTCGGGATCAAAATTGAAAAATGGTATAATTAGATGACGAAAAATAAGAATATATTTATATATATATATGTGTGTGTGTGTGTGTGTGTGTATATATATATAACAACAAAAATCTTGTTGTAATCTAATGACTTACAACTGATTGCCAACGTACCTGTGAAATTGTTGTAGTTTAACCTCAATTTGTTCAACATTGTGAGGTTTCGAATTTGCTTAGGTATGTTGCCTGTGAATTTGTTACCCTCCAGATTTAGACGCTGAAGGCGTTTGCAGTCCAACACTTTGTTCAAAACATTTCCTGTTAGTTGATTGGATTTAAGGTACAACTCTTCCAAATTGGGGAGATTATGACAAACATTGGAGGCCGGAATCTCTCCTGACAGACTATTGTTTATGAGACTGGTAATCTGTAGAGAAGACATGTTAAAGATAAAAGCTGGAATTTCCCCCGTTAGAGAAGCGTCTTGTATGCTGAGAATCTGTAGACATGAAAGATTGCCAATTTCCGATGGAATTCCACCTAAAAATAGAAAGATTTCATTGTGCGTTCTTGAGATTTTTCCCCCCCCTCGATAGCTATTCAAGAATATCTACAATGTATACTTTCGATTTTTCAAAACAAAATAAAGTTAGAACCAAGGCAAATGAAAACGTGTTGGGAAAAAACAATGCTTTTTAAACAGAAAAAAGAAAAAGATATATTCAAGATTAGCTTATGACCTTTTCAATTTTAGGTAGATTTATTTGGAAGAAATGCAGTTTTACCTCCCTGTAATATTAGAAATTGGCGAAGAATCCTTTACAAAAACGAATTGGCACTCTCCACCTTCTAGTTCTAAAAAAGGCATCTTAATTGACTCATAGGTGTATAATGAGACATATAAGTAAAATTACAAAATCCCCAATTTTATGACATATATGATATACACATCAGTAAAATTGATCCGAATAAGAGATATGGACCAATTTGAGGATTTGCTAATTTTGGGTCCAAATCGGACGAAAATTGCATTAAATTTTAAATTAGAGAATAAATTCGAAAAAATCAAATAGTAGTAAAAGTTACTGGAAGAATTTAACAATTTTATCCCATCCTTTCTACCCATATTTACAAGTTAATTTCATTTTTTATAATCCAGCCACCAATTTCCAAAAAAAATCGATTTTTTTAAAGAAGCCTCAAAACATCCAAAAACGATCTTTGCTGCATTTACTAGGCTATTAGAGCATCAATTCAAAGGCCAAATATAACCTCAACAATGTTTCATTTTCTTATGTGGAAGAAATATTTTTGCAATTAGTTGTTGGCAGTATAAGATTAAGCAGCAGACTCAAGTTCTCAACTAAGCTTCTTCATTAACTTCCACATTTCTACCCAAGTTATGGCAAGTGGTATACATACCATGGAAGTTGTTGTTCCCTAGATACAAGCTTTGAAGCTTTATCAACGAGCCAATGGAAGTTGGGATGCTCCCATTGAAATGATTAACCGACAACGACAACACCTCCAACTTGCTGCATCTGTAAATATTGATTGGAATTTGGCCACTAAGTTGATTACCAGAAAGATGAAGCTCGCGAAGCAGTGGAATATTGTTGCACATATCATCTGGCAGCACACCTAACGAGGAACTATTCGTGAGTTTAATGAATTTCATATAAGAACCTATAATAAAACTATACTTCCAAGTCCAATATTCCTATTGTTGAAGGGAGATGACCTGAGAACTGATTGTTTGAAAGGTACAAGATTTCCATTGTCGATATGTTGAAGATGGAGAGAGGTAATTCACCTGCCAAATCAGTTGTGTATGCCATGATCGATACAAGAAAACTTGGAGAAGCACTGTAAATTTTGTCACTTCAAAGATAATTTATTCACTTGGAGGCTGTCAGTATACCTATGAAATTGTTGTACCGTAGATACAATTGTTCCAGGTTGGGAAGATTATGACACATGGAATCTGGAACACTTCCAGACAGACTATTGTTGTAGAAATCTAAAGTTCGCAGAGAAGACATGTTGAAGATAAAAGCTGGAATTTTTCCTGTTAGAGAGGCACCTTGTAAGCCGAGAAACTGTAAATGTGAGAGATTCCAAAATTCTGATGGAATTCTTGCACCTAGATAGATAATCCAAAACATGAATGTTAAAAATGTGGCTTAAATTAACCTTTAGAAATGTTCAAGAAAGTTCCATGATAGCGTTGAGGTGGCGCTGAGTTAGCGCTGAGTTGTCAACAAGTTGTGGCTGAGTTGTCGCAAGGTTGTGAACAAGTTGTCGATGAGCTAGCACTAAGTTGGCGTACAAGTTGTAGTCAAGTTGTCAACGAGTTAGAATTGAGCTAGCGTCGAGTTGTCACTGAGTTGTCATACAGTTGTCGCTGAGTTGTCATTACTATTCATATGACGGCTGGAACTTTTCTATAAATAGAAGACTTCTTGTTCAGTTTTGAAAGAGCTGAAAAAAGAGAGAGAGCCTAGAGCTTCGTGAAAGCTTGTTGTGAGGCTTGTAAATTAGAGAGTTTGGGAAACACTTGAGAGCTAATTCTTGTGATAGAATTGTGAGGTTCTCTGTGGGTGTTGGGTTAATTAGAGGATAGGTTTTTTCTCTAATTGTTGTAAACTCTCTGTTATAGTAGAAACGCTCCCCTTGTTCGTGAACGTAGGCAAATTCTGCCGAACCACGTAAATTCTCGTGTCTTACCTTTTCATTCTCTATTCTATATCATTTATTGTGGTCAATTTAAGAAACAATATACTATCAGATCGGGGTGCTATCCTAACAATGAAGATTGTTGTTTGTGGCGAAACAAGCGTGGAACATGCAATCAAGATTCATTTTTAGTTCATAAATCTATAATCTATAACTATATAAAAGTGTGGATAGCATTGTTGTTTCGTATGTGAATTGGCCAAATTACCCTTGTATAATTTAATTCAACTATTTAATTTGTTATTTAATTATTTAATTTATAATTTATGTGGGCAAAAATTAATAATTTTAAGCATTTTTAAGTGCCAACTGTTGTCATTCTCTAACTCTTCATGTCCTCCTTTAATGTGGCCTCAACTTTAATGTAATTAATTACGCCAACCATCTCTAAAGCTGCATCGTTTTTTTAATTGAATTTGGATTATCAACTCTCTATTTGTCTCTTGTTGGTATTCTCAAGTGGTCCATGTAGATTTTGGATTTTCAACTCTCTCTGTCTCATGTTTGCATTCTCAAGTGGTTCATATACCAAATGTGCTTGGCCTTACTCACCCCCAAAAGCTAGCTTTTGAGGGGGGGGTTGCCAAGCCATTATATATTGAGCTCCACATCTTTGATTATTCGATGTGGGATACTTGACACACCCCCGTCACGCCCAGGGCCGCGGAATGCGGGACAAACTGGAGCGTGAACATTGCAGGAATCGGAACATCTGCAAGCCGGGAATCGGAACATCCGGCGGGGTGGAGAGACAGGCCTAGAATCGGACCTGCTCTGATACCATGATAAATCTAGAATTGATCAAGAAAGATCGAGAGAGGGCTTGAAGAAAGGGAAAACTGTAATTCTCATTATGAACAAATATTGTTCTACATATACATGTATATATACAGTGCCTACCAACCGGGTGGTGACACGTGTAATGGGAGGTGTTGACCTCAACCCAAAGCTTATATCTAATCTAACTGTACATCTAAACTAACTGTAGCTTATATTTGCAGCTATGAGAGACGTACGTGGCAATAAAAAAGGGTGATCGAATGATTTCGGAGGTGATAGTATTCAGGTTATGTATAATCTTTTAGGTTATTGCAAAATATTCAAGATGTTGAGTTCATAGTGCTTGGTCCGATCTAAGAAAGTGTAATTTTTATGCAGTGTCCCCTTAGTGCCTTCGTGATGGAGGAGAGGGAGCAATGGAAAAGAAATATGATCTTTATAAATTTTATTTTTTGAAAGGAAGACCAATTACTTTGAAAAGCAGCCGCCTTACTTTCAATAAGAAATATGTTATGTAAGAATTTGTCTTTTTATTTGGTCGATTATGTTAATTTTTTGTAAATTTGTTATTGCCGTTGTTTTTGAAGACTAAATTAATGGGTGAGTTGTGTGTTTCAGTGTTCATGTGTATTTTTTGGTTGGAGATTGGGGTCCACATTGCCATACTTGAGTATCAGGTTTTTTTACTGGTAGTCCGGCAACCACATCTTCTTCAATGCCATATTCATTGGTTCCTCTTCTGATTATGAAGTATCCATCCTTCCATCCATAATCAAATATTCAACAAATAGTCAAAAATTTGTTTAACATATTTCTTGGAACTTTTGTCCTTAAAGGACATTGATACTTATATTAAGTTTTTAACTGTCGTGTTTTATTATACATGCTATATATACGTGTTAGTTCTTCGTTCGTTTTCTATTTTTTTAATTTATTATTATTAAAAAGAAATTATATGGTATTTGTTTGTGATGATTATAGGTTATTGATGGAGTAGAAGCTCACTTGCAAGGATATTATGTTGATTTAGTCAAATCCATTCGGCAGTTTATCCCCATAAATCCCCAAGTGTTGTTTTCTAGAGTTATTCAAAATCTTCTCTTTCTTTTCTTTTTTTCCTGTTCAACCAAAATTTCTCTTTTTGGTGCAATAGATAAATCTGTTATGATCATACAATTGATAAATAAACAAATCACGTTAATTACAAAATAATTTCAATTTTTATTAAAAGATTATGGAAAAAATATCTAACACAGGAGTATTGCCATGTAATTGAATCTGTCAAGAAAGTGAAACAAATATTTCAATTTTAGAGAAACAGCAAAAACACAAGCTATAGAAAAGAAGTGTTAATTATAAATGATGGATAAGAAGATAACTAGACATTTACAAATTAGGATACAGTTATTATTAATTCAATTTTTTATTTTGTTGAAAGTTGGATACTAACTTTCTCAGTTATCGAAAATGTGAGGGTATATTAGATATGATTTGCAAATTTTATAAATAGTGAGAATTGAATTATTAAAGTATAATGTACTTTTTTGAGTTATAAATAGAATTTGAAAATAATAATAATAATTTAGAAGAATAGTGTAAGACTTTGTTATTAATTATTATTAATATATAGAGTAAGCTGTGCTTCTTTATATGCCATTAACAAGGTAACTATTTATTAATCTAATGTAATTCGATAAATTTCAATTTATTTGAATATCAATTCTAACAACTCTGCCCATCGTTCAAACTCTAATAACGTAATAATTTAGATTAATTTAATATAATTGAATAAACTTTAATTTATTAATTTCTTTATATATATATATATATATATATATATATATATAACGATCCTGAAACCCTCTTGATGATAAAATTTATTAATATTTAAGTTTTCACTCTCTTGCCATTCCAACCATTATTCTATCCTATTCAATGGTAATGATTGACATTTGTAAATGCACGGTAACAAAAAAGAAAAAAACTCCTCATATTTGCCATATAATAATAGTATTACACATTCAATGTTGATGATTCTATTTTTTCCATCAAGCTATATGTAAGGATCCAACATCATCAACAACAAGTTGAAATCGCACCTACAAAACTAGACACAAAAGTTAAACCAGAAATCTGATCATGGAGAATAATTATACTTCCGAATTAATTACTCTCAATTCACTAAAACCGAAACAAGCAAAAGTGGGTGATGGTGATTCGACAAGGCAATAGCGAGGCTGCGAAGCAGGATTTTATAAAACCATAAGAAAGCTCATATTTATAGATGATTTGGTACATTTTTCGTCTAAGGTCTATATTTGTTTGAAATGAGTATGAGCTTCATGGCAAGTCAAGGAACCTCAACCTTATGTCTTCTTATTCCTATAATATTTATATGTACAATAAACATAAGGGAGAATGCCAGTAGTGCAAATACATAAGCAGGAAGCTTCATTTCTTCGAACATCATTCACTAAGGAGTTTTTTTGCTCGGTCATCCCCTGTGATATATCTAATTAATACTCAGAATCCTGTGATTTGAAATGTCTCAAAGCGAATCCTATGATTGTATTAAATTAATACTCAAAACCCTACATACGTGGTTGTTGTCACAACCGTAGGGTTTTGAGTGTTAATTTAGTGCTAATTTAATATAATCACAGGATTTGCTTTGAGACATTTCAAATCACAGAGTTTGGAGTACTAATTCACAGGGTTTTTGGTGCAATAAGCTCTTCACTAAAAGGGTGATTGGCTGAGCTTATAACTTATAAACAACTTATAACTTGTCTAGGAGCTTATTAACACTCATGAAGTGTTTGACAAACTCTTTTTTTATATTAACACTCATGAAGTGTTTGACAAACTCTTTTTTTATGAGCTTATAAGCTCATTATATTAAATCGAAAAATACCAACTTATTTTAACATGTTAACACATCCCACTTCGTTTTGCATATATTGATAACGCAATTGACATTACCGACATCTTATAACCTCTTGGAATACTCTTATTTTTATCCAAACAATTTGAGAGCTCATTTTTCTCTTATAAGCTCAACCAAACACCCTCTAAATCCAAATAAAGAAAATCAAGATTGATTGATTTCCTAGAAAGCCAGAGTATAAAAAATAGAAAGTTTACAATTTTGAAAGGAACGACAAATCTACGATGCAATACAGAATAAAAGATTAGACAATTCACTAATTTATATTATTCCCTTTCCAGTCTAATTGAACAGATTCTTGATGGTTCAACACATGAGCAGTTATTTCGATAGCTAAGATCACATATATCAAATCTTTCAGGTAGACTAATTTAAAAAATTCATCTGAAGTTTAAATTAATCACTTCAAACTTCAAGATTTTAAGAAAAGAAAACGAAACGCATGAATTTAGGGACAAAAATCACTCAATCGAGCATGGTCAACATAACATTTCATTTTTAGTTAAACATTGTTGCTTATATTTTACTTCACTTCGCACGAAAATAAATAATTATTACAAAGGATAGTTGATATGGATCATGGTGATGGTGAAGCATGGAGAGAAGGGCAGACCGAGAGGGTGGTAAGGCGCAGCAGCAGAGCAAAGAAGAAACCAGGCTATTTGACAGAATATGAGCTACAATGATTATTTAGTTCTTCTTTAGGGGAGTAGCGTAGTTTATCATATTCCGTTATTTTATTTATTGTGTTATTTAGTTATTTTATTTAGTAGAAGTCTTGAGGTAGGGAATAACTTATTTATAGTCCACTTACGGGCATTATTTTCGTTAAGCAATAAGAAGATTTCTTTTAAACCTAAAACTCTTTATCTCTCTCTCTTTCCCCAAATTCTCCCGCCGGCGGGTCTTGCCGGATTATCCTACGAGCACGGGCCTGCTCTAACGCCTCTGGATAGATAATCCTTATCAATTGGTGCTTTCGTTGAGAGATGGCCGAGTCCGTAAGTACCGCTACCTTCAAGGAATTTCAACAGCAAAACGACACAACTCTTAAGGAATTTCAGAAGCAGATAGATCTAGTGATGGCCTCCATGCAAACCTTGAATCAAACAGTGCAGCATGATATGGGTTTGCTGTTAGCAAAGGAGGATAAGACCCACACCCAACCTGAATCGTCGGTTATAACGCGACACGGGGAGTACGGGCAACCCCACGCCGTAAATCCCGCCACCAAATTACGGCTGGACATGCCCAAGAGCGATGGAACGGATCCGTTAGGATGGTTGTTCCAAGCGCACGAGTATTTTACGTTCTATGGAATCCCAGAAGAGTCACGCCTAGCAACGGTGGGATTGATGCTTGAAGGTCCCGCGCTTGATTGGTTTAGGTGGAGACAGCGAAGCCACCTATTGGAATCGTGGCAGGATTTCGTGGCAAAATTTAAGCTCCGTTTTGATCCCCTTAACTACGTGGATTACTTCGGTATGCTCTCTAAGGTTCAGCAGACAGGGACGGTGCTAGAGTATCAAACAACATTCGAAAAAATTCTTGTGAACGTGACTGATGTGTCAGAGACCAACTTGCAGTCCTTATTTCACGCCGGTTTGAAGTCACATCTACGGCATGAAATAATCCTTCTCAAGCCGAATTCGTTGTCTGCATCGTTTGCCTTGGCAAGGGAGTTGGAGGCTAAACACCACGCCTGGACCACGACCATCGCTCCACGTTCGGTTGGCACACATCCCTTACCAATACGTTCTGTCGCACCCGCCCGTGGCGCGCCCTCCAGCGCAGCGACAGCGGTGCCGTTGCTACCAAGTCCGAACCTCAAACAACAGGGATCGGTTATTCCTTCCCCAAGCCCACCTATTCGACGCTTGACTAGAGAAGAGAGGCTTGCTCGTGACGCGAAGGGTCTTTGCTATAACTGTGATGAAAAATGGGTAAAATGGCATCCATGTGGGCGATATTTGCTGCTGATGGGAGATGAGGATGACGAGGAGTCTGAAACTGGGTTGGATAGTGAAGAAGCGGTAGTGACCGCGGATGTCTCTACATTACACAGCATGGCAGCAGGACAGACGCCACGTTCGTTGAGAATTTCGGGTATGATCGGAGCAATTGTGGTGGACGTGTTGATTGGCGGGGGGAGCACACATAACTTCATCCAACCGTCCGTTGTGGAAAAGCTGAATTTACCGGTGAAGACGGTTCCTCCTTTTCGTGTTTATATGGGTAACGGAGCATCCTTATTATGTAAACAACAATGTGTTGGGATACAGCTACTCATGCAAGGCACGGTTTTTCCAGTGGACGTATTTGTGCTGCCAATTCACGGGCCTCAAGTGGCATTGGGTGTGCAGTGGCTGCGATTATTAGGCCGCGTGACGCACGATTACGCCAACTTAACTATGGAGTTCAATTGGAATGATCAGCTGGTTACTCTAAAGGGCGGGCCGATGGCACCCAAGGAAATTACATTGCACCATTTTTACACCTTGCAGGCAGCGGAAGCCATTACAGCCTGTTACGAGCTTACGGTTGTCACCCCAGCCGATATCTCGGGGGAGGATGGCACGCCGAAGGAATTACCGCCCGAGATTGCAGCCGTCATTGAGAAGTTTAAAGTGATCACCGGATACGGTTGTTTCCCGGTACCACACCAGTAAATGTTCGCCCGTACAGATACCCACATTTCCAAAAGTCAGAGATTGAACGACTGGTGAGGGAGATGCTTGAACAAGGGCTCATTCGCCCAAGTCGGAGTCCGTTTTCGTCGCCGGTATTATTGGTAAAAAAAAAGGATAATACTTACCGGTTTTGTGTGGACTATCGGGCATTGAATGCGGTTACGGTGCCGGATCATTTCCCAATTCCAACTGCTGACGAATTATTTGATGAATTGGGGTCAGCGAGGTTCTTTACGAAGCTTGATCAGATCCGTATGAATGACCGGGACATATACAAGACAGCATTCCGGACACATGAGGGGCATTATGAGTTTCGGGTGATGCCCTTTGGGCTGACTAATGCTCCGTCCACCTTTCAGGCGTGCATGAACAAGTTATTCGCAGCTTACCTTCGTAAATTTGTAATTGTATTCTTTGATGACATACTCGTCTATAGCCCTTCTTTGAACGAGCATGTAACTCATTTGGAGGTAACCCTATCATTGTTAAAGGCTAATGATTTCTTTGTTAAGCTATCCAAATGTTATTTTGCCACTGCTTCAATTGAGTATTTAGGGCACATCATTACTGAAGGTTTCCTGAAAGTAGACGAGAACAAAGTGGCTGCAATGGTTAGTTGGCCGATGCCCAAGAATGTGAAGCAACTTAGGGGTTTTTTGGGTCTCACCGGCTACTATCGGCGGTTTATTAGCCAATATTCCCACTTGGTGGCGCCCCTGACTGAATTATTAAAGAAAGAGGGGTTTGTGTGGGCTGAAGCGGCAACCTTAGCCTTTGAAAGCTTAAAAAAGGCGATGAGTTCAGCGCCTATCTTGAGACTGCCAGATTTCGGTGCCACCTTTGTCATGGAGACGGATGCTTCAGCTACCGGAATTGGGGCGGTGTTAATGCAGTTTGGACAGCCCATTGCCTACTTCAGTAAGAAGTTGGGACCCCGTCGGTTGGCCGCCTCAACTTATCACAAAGAACTGTACGCGATTGTGGAAGCGGTCCAGAAATGGCGCCAGTATTTGTTAGGAAGGGAGTTTGTGATTCGAACAGATCAGAGAAGTTTAAGGGAGCTATTGCAGCAAGTCATTCAAACACCGGACCAACACGTCCGGAAGTTGCTAGGATTCCGATTCCGAATCGAATATAAGCCGGGGTCCACGAATGTGGTGGCGGATGCGCTATCACGTCGAGACGAGGAACCGACCTTGGGGAGCTGTTTCACGTTGATGTCAGGAACAACGTCGAATATTATGGAGCTCATAAGGAAAGAGAACAAAAGCCAACCGGACTTGCAGCAGTATCACTTTGCCCAGGCCAAGGGGACTTTACCGACCCCATTTGCAGTTCGCGATGGAATGGTGTTCTATGGGCACAGGCTTTGTATTGGCAAGGAATCTAACTTGCGAGAGAGGCTCATACGCGAGTACCATGATTCCGCGTCAGGAGGTCACGCGGGTGTACATCGGACGTTCCATCGGCTTTCTTCGGTATTCTTTTGGCCGGGAATGAGGTCTGATGTTCGGACATATATCGCAGCTTGTTTGGCTTGTCAAACTACGAAGTTTTCAACGTCTCCTCCGTCAGGTTTATTGCAGCCCTTACCGATTCCTATGCGGGTTTGGGAAGACGTGAGTATGGATTTTATAACTGGCCTACCGTTATCGAGGGGGTTTTCGGTGATTATGGTGGTGGTTGATCGCTTAAGCAAGTATGCACACTTCGGTGCGCTTCCGGGGGACTTTGATGCGCATCGCTGGGCGAATTTGTTTGTAGATATGGTGGTAAAACTTCATGATATCCCGCTGTCCATTATCTCTGATCGGGATCCCGTGTTTACTAGTAAGTTCTGGAGGGAGATTCATGCTTTGAGTGGCACCACTCTTAAGCATAGTTCGGCTTTTCATCCTCAAACGGGTGGGCATAATCCTTATCAATAGTGAAAAATATTTATTCAATATGTTCAATGTTATATTAATAGGGAATAGAAATACGTAACATTATATTCATTGATATTGGGAAGCACTACGAAAATGATTTTATTTTCAATAAAACTTACATAATAGAGAATCTAACGGTGAAGGAAATAAATAGAAATGACCTAAATGTCAAATCTGCAAATTGAATTGGTTCTCCGAGCAACAACATTTGTCCACGACGCCAACGAAAAGCTCATCTACAAACAGATCACATGCAAGTTTACAAAATTTAATGAAATTATAACCAGTTTTGATGAAAATTAATTGATTGTTAATTTTATATTAGTTTTAATTACTAAAAAATTTTAATTTTTTCTTAAAGATTATGAAAAAATATATCTAACACAGGGAAATTACAAATGTAATTGGATTTGAGAAAAAAGTGGAACAAACATTTCAATTTTGGAGAAATATCAAAAGCTCATGCTACGAAAGAGAAGTGATAATTATGAATGATGAGTAAGGAAATAACTAGACATTTACAATTTATGATACAATTATTATTAATTTAAATTTTTTATTTCGTTGAAGGTTAGATACTATCACAATTAATTTTTGGGATGACCTAGCAATGGAAGAATGCCGATGATTACAAGAAATGGAAAATAAGAGAGTAATTACGGGAATCTCAAGGTTAAAGAAGCAAATATACCGAGGTATGATATAAAAACACACACAAAGAAACAAGAAAAACATGTAACGAATGTATTTTATAAACGAAATGGATCAAGCAATAAAAACAAATGCTTTACAAGGTGAGCAAAAATTAAAGGCAACTTCTACAACGACAATACTCTTCAATCCAATTTGTGCGCAGGCAAACAAGCTCGATACATTTTGAGTTTAACTTCTTTTAATATAATAAAATAAATAGATTGTACAAAATGATTTTAATAATTTAATATTATTAAAATTACAAAAAAAAAAAAAGAAAGGATTTTACTAATTGTACCCATGATGTTAAGAAACAAATTAAAATGGAGGAATTATGGATGACCATGAAAATGAAGAGCACCATTGAAACAACCCTTACGGGAGCAATTCATAATCATCCAAAGTTACAATATGTAATCTAGACGAAAAATATAAACATAGCAGATGACAGTGAATGAGCAACAATCACACTATGAAGAAGTTGTTAAGACGTACATCGGATGTCCGGTAACTTAATATATGAAAACAATGAGTGAGATAAGAGAAACAATCAAATTGAAAATTAGAAAAGACAACAAAATGTTAATATGGTGTAAAAATTTGTGGAATCAATAATCATCACTTCATTACAAGGCTTTGACAACAACAACAAAGAGACAGTACAAATTTCTTTTCAAGTTGGGCAAATGCGAAAATACAAAATGAGATTTTATCCGTCGTAGAAGAAACTTTTGAAGATATGACAGGAAAAATGGCAAATACTACGAAAAAATTGGAAGAACACAAAAGAGAAAAAAAGAACAAATAACAAGAACAAGACAAAGGAAACAAAACAAGGGGAGATAAGAAAGCAAAGTCAGGCAATAATAGGCATATAGAAAACGAAACCAAAGACAACGAGAGGCAAAGAAAGAAAGGAAAAAGCAAACAAGATAACATATATTGTTAGAGAAGAAAAAGGCAATAAGCTCAACAAGGAGATACAAATACTAGATGAGGATGAAAAGATGGAAGGAAATTACAAAAGTCTGGCAACATTTCTCAAGGAAAAAAAACCCAAAGGAAAACAAGGAAAAGCATGGCAAAACGGGTGGTCACAGTTAACTCCCTAGAGGTTTCCCAAATTTTAGTTTGCTCCCTCCTTTGAAAATTCTCCTCACTTACTCCCCAATCCACTTTGCTAATTTTGGTCTACTCCCCAAGCACCTAAAATGACGTTCCTACCCTCAATTTATCATCTTCCATCTTCAACCAACAAATCCATCTTCCACAATTATTGTCTGAAAGCAAGAGGAAAAATTTTGTTACCCAACTCTGCTGGCGGTGCCCCAAATTGCCGACGACGGTCTTCTATTTCGGAAGGCTCCCATCTTTTTCTTTCTTTTTCTTCCAATTACATTGCGCCATTACCGCCGCAACCCATTTCGCGCACGAGATGGGAAAGACGATATTGAAGTAAATCGGATCCGGAAACTCTCGTCGACGTACTACAGGTCTGGGTCTTCAATCTCGTCGTCTGTAATTTCAGTAATTTCATTAATTTTTACTATTTCTTAGCTCAATTTCGTTGTTTAATTTTTTGAGCAAGGTTTCAGATTTAGCAATGTCTAGCTCACATGAAGAGGGTAATTGTAGCACACCTGTGCGTCTCCTGGGTGGTGTTCGCTATAATCATGAAATGCATGTTTTCTCAATTGGGGGTGAATTCGATTTGATGAAATTAAAGACCATTGTTGCTAGGTATTGGCCTGGGATAAATTTGAGCGAATTAAGATTATCATACGTTGCTCCTCATGCCAAGGATCATGAAGTTAGGTTATTGAATGATGAGGATGTTGATAATATGATTAAACTTCATAGAACGTTCAATTTGACATACGCGGACCTTATAGCGACTGATAGGGATGATATTGAGCACATGGGATCGAGTAGCTTCAGGTAATTCAATAATGAATTATTGTCCTTCGTATTCTGTTGCAGCTTTATTCTATTTGAACGTTTTCTTTGTCAGCCTTGTTAGGCACGGAACGGAGGATGCGGGATTGACACTAACTAATCATTCTGATGCTATGCAATCAAACTCCCTGAATTCATGGAGTATGTGCATAAATGGGGTAGGACAAGTGTTCAAAGATGCGGCTGACTTTCGAGTAAAAGTGAAAAATTACTCCGTTGCTATACATCGGTCATTCAAGTACATTAAAAATGATAGTTCGAAGATCATAGTGGTGTGTGTTGACAGTACTTGTAAGTGGCGTATCTATGCATCATATACTAAGAAAGACTTACAGTTTGCCACACGAAAATGCACCTTGCAGCACACGTGTCCAGAGGGTATTCTGCAGACGAAAGGACATCCTAGAGCTGATGCAAATTGGGTTGCAAACATTGTGAGAGAGAAGGTCAGAAGTTGTCATAAGTATTCTCCTAAAGAAATGAAAGGTGACCTCCAGAGGGAATTTTCGGTTGATGTTCCTTACAATCGGGTGTGGAAGGGTAAAGAAATAGCGTTGCATGATATCCATGGATATGATGGTGCATCGTATGATAGAGTGAGATGGTATTGTGAGGCTGTTAAAAATACAAATCCTGGGAGTTTTGCCGATTATGAGGTGGATACAGATACTCAGAAATTTGCGAGGATTTTTCTTTGCTTTCATTCATGTTTGGTTGGTTTTGTTAGAGGATGTAGGAAGCTGGTTTTTCTGGATGGGACACACATTAAGAACAACTTCAAAGGTTGTCTTTTGTCTGCTGTATCGAAGGATGGCAACGATGGTTTGTTCACCCTAGCATATGCGGTTGTAAGTGCTGAAAATGATGCAAATTGGGAATGGTTTTGTAGGAAACTGTATAAAGCATTAGCTAGTCAAACGCGAGGCCTAATCGATTTTAGGCCATATACGTTTTTTTTCGATAGACATTCAGGTTTACGGAAGGCTATCCCGACGGTGTTTCCTGGCAGCAACCATGCGTATTGCCTGAGGCATTTGGTGGACAATTTCCGGACTCAGGTATGCAACTTCATATTTAATTCAGTGAGTGATATGTAAAACCAAGTAGCTAATTGTACATATAAAGTACTTGTTGAACACTATTTAGGTACTCAGGTATGCGGCTTCATATTTTATTCTTTCTTATGTATTATTTATTTTATTTTTTTTCATGTAGATTCTGAGATTCTATCCTTACCGGAACAAAAAACATTGGGAAGCAATGTTTCAGAAAGCCGCATATACTACTTCGTTCATTGAATATCAGAGATACGTAGATGAGATTGTAAAAGTAATGCCTCGCGCACAAGAGTTCATTTTACAGTCAGAGCCACAGAATTGGGCAAACTCCCTCTTTTCGGGTGAACGTTTTGGTGTCATAAATAACAATGTTGCCGAGTCTTGGAACTCGTGGGTGAGTAATGCAAGGTTTCTTCCGATGTTAGGTATGGTTGACCAAATACGGATACAAATAATGACCATGATGAAGGAAAGGCGCGATCTTGGAGAAAAATACAACATCGATCTTTTATGTCCTCAACCGGAGGAGTTGCTGAAGCGGAATTATGGCGAGGGTCGCAAAATGACCCTAAATCGATCAAGCCCATTTCTGTTTGAAGTTACCGAGGGTAAGTCAACTTATGCCGTGAATTTGGAAACAAGAACGTGTACTTGTAAACAGTGGCAGGTATTTAGAATTGCATTTAAGCATGCGTGTGCTTGTATTGAGGACAAAGGACTGTCGTTGTATGACTTTTGTGACGAAGCTTATTCTGTTGCGATGTACAGAGAAGCGTACCGGTTGCCAATCTACCCCATACCAACAGGTGAAGAGATGGTTGTGGTGGAAAATGAGATGGACCAATTCGTTTTCCACCCGATGTGAGGGTTCAACCAGGACGTAGAAGGCAAAAGAGAATACCATCCCAAGTTGTCAAAAGAGATCTTACATGCTCACGGTGCAAGCAAAAGGGTCATAATCGGCGTAGCTGCAAACAACCCCTTGAATCGTAATTTTAAATGTCCTACAAAATATATCAGTTTGGGTGCTTTATGATTAATCTATGTAATTTGGTTGTTTCGTACCTGATACTTTGCAGGAATGTATACCACCTATGGGTAATTAGATACATCGTTTGGCCCTTTATATACCACATTTTGCGATTTTCATACATGGTACTTTTCATGAATGTATACCACATATTGGCAATTGGATACATCATTTGGCCCTTTATATACCACATATTGCGATTTTCATTACCACATATGTGCAATTAGATACATCATTTGACCCTTTATATACCACATATTGCTCTATTCATACCTGATACTTTGCATGAATGTATACCACATATGGGCAATTAGATACATCGTTTGGCCCTTTATATACCACATTTTGCGATTTTCATACATGGTACTTTTCATGAATGTATACCACATATTGGCAATTGGATACATCATTTGGCCCTTTATATACCACATATTGCGATTTTCATTACCACATATGTGCAATTAGATACATCATTTGGCCCTTTATATACCACATATTGCTCTATTCATACCTGATACTTTGCATGAATGTATACCACATATGGGCAATTAGATACATCGTTTGGCCCTTTATATACCACATTTTGCGATTTTCATACATGGTACTTTTCATGAATGTATACCACATATTGGCAATTGGATACATCATTTGGCCCTTTATATACCACATATTGCGATTTTCATACCTGATACTTTGCATGAATGTATACCACATATGGGCAATTAGATACATCGTTTGGCCCTTTATATACCACATATTGCGATTTTTATACGACCTGACGAAATTTTTGTCATTGCAACAAAGGATACGTATAAATAATGAATTGGTACAAATGATATGTTGTGTGATACAATAATAAACGCATATGTGATCAATATACAAAGTGAGATTGATTAATTAAAGCTCTTGGGACATTATACCACATCATATGGACCAAAAGAACATATATGTTGTGTGACAATGTACCAAGTGGTACACAAATGCTGGCATGTGATCTTGTACTACCCAAAATGGTATTATGTCTTCTTACTCTACCAATAATGATCAATAATAGGCTTGAATGTTGGCCCTTTATATACCACATATTCCGGTATTCATACATCGTTCTTTTCGTGAATGTATACCACATATGGGCAATTAGATACATCATTTACCCCTTTATATACCACATATTCCGATTTTCATACATGTTACTTTTCATGAATGTATACCACATATGGGCAATTAGATACATCGTTTGGCCCTTTATATACCACATTTTGCGATTTTCATACATGGTACTTTTCATGAATGTATACCACATATTGGCAATTAGATACATCGTTTGGCCCTTTATATACCACATATTGCGATTTTTATACGACCTGACGAAATTTTTGTCATTGCAACAAAGGATACGTATAAATAATGAATTGGTACAAATGATATGTTGTGTGATACAATAATAAACGCATATGTGATCAATATACAAAGTGAGATTGATTAATTAAAGCTCTTGGGACATTATACCACATCATATGGACCAAAAGAACATATATGTTGTGTGACAATGTACCAAGTGGTACACAAATGCTGGCATGTGATCTTGTACTACCCAAAATGGTATTATGTCTTCTTACTCTACCAATAATGATCAATAATAGGCTTGAATGTTGGCCCTTTATATACCACATATTCCGGTATTCATACATCGTTCTTTTCGTGAATGTATACCACATATGGGCAATTAGATACATCATTTACCCCTTTATATACCACATATTCCGATTTTCATACATGTTACTTTTCATGAATGTATACCACATATGGGCAATTAGATACATCGTTTGGCCCTTTATATACCACATATTGCGATTTTCATACATGGTACTTTTCATGAATGTATACCACATATTGGCAATTGGATACATCATTTGGCCCTTTATATACCACATATTGCGATTTTCATACCTGATACTTTGCATGAATGTATACCACATATGGGCAATTAGATACATCATTTACCCCTTTATATACCACATATTTCGATTTTCATACATGTTACTTTTCATGAATGTATACCACATATGGGCAATTAGATACATCATTTACCCCTTTATATACCACATATTTCGATTTTCATACATGTTACTTTTCATGAATGTATACCACATATGGGCAATTAGATACATCATTTACCCTTTTATATACCACATATTCCGGTATTCATACATCGTTCTTTTCGTGAATGTATACCACATATGGGCAATTAGATACATCATTTACCCTTTTATATACCACATATTCCGGTATTCATACATCGTTCTTTTCGTGAATGTATACCACATATGGGCAGTTAGATACATCATTTACCCCTTTATATACCACATATTCCGATTTTCATACATGTTACTTTTCATGAATGTATACCACATATGGGCAATTAGATACATCATTTACCCTTTTATATACCACATATTCCGGCAATTAGACAACATAATGTTTAAGGGCACAACCCAAAAAAATTACAGCCCATCACAACAACATACCAAAAAAAAGTACAAACTATCCAACAACATACCAAATGTTTCCTACACAAATCAACCAATCATTTTTCCTGCAGTCAATATCTTAGCAGCCAAATGAGCCCGGTAGTACGACATCTTCACATTCAATGATTCAGCCCAGAAGGCAGCATCATCCCTCGCAAAACATTCGGCAAAGAGGCAGAAAAAGGCACCGCAATCAAGGCTGTGATCACCTTGTGAGGGACACACCTGACCTTCAACATCGTCAGTCGGGATCTCATACTTGTGCGAATGAAACAGGTACATCCGGATGAACTTGGCCCAAGTTTTTGCATGTCCGATTGCCATGGCAGATAACATAGAGTTCAAGCGTTTGAATACCTTGTTTTTAGTGTCGAGGACAACCATATGCCAGTGGTTCTTCGTGTTCAATGGGAAGATGATGTAACGATAACCTCCCAAAACATCGAGATTCAGACGCTCAAGCAACGAACGCACACTCCTTGTGAGACCGGCATCGAGGAACTCACCAAGCTCTTGTAGATCCGCACTATGAAATCTCTTCTTTGAACCTTTGATGAACTTTTTGCCCTGCATGCCCTTCAATATCTCAGCTGTCACGTGGGCTGACATGCCCCAAATTTTTTTCGAGTTCATCGTGCGGTTCAAAATTTCAATAAAACTCTCAAATACACTTTGCCTCATCTCGAGGCCCCAAAGTAGTCTGTATATATCAGAATTGAAGACTTCTACTTCGTACCCACAGTAAACAACATCCATAGCCTCCTTACCATCACCCCGGATGAATCCATCGATGATTTCTCGCTCATCTGTACTCAGCTCACCTCTTCCTGGGTAGTCTAACCTCCCAACATAATCAATGCAGTCATCCATAAGGGTTTTCACCTTCACAACACAAGAATATAAAGTTAAAGATTATGACATTATCAAATAACATACAATAATTATATTTAATTGAAATCTAGCATCTTACTTTCTTCTTCATCTTTGGGACCGTGGATGAAGGAGGTGTAATGAAGTCGGGGGCTTTTCTTTTCTTTCTCCTGTCGTCCCTCTCTCTGACATCAGCAACAATGGAGCTAATAGTGTCCTCGACTTTCTTCATTCTGATTTCATCGCGCCCACTGTTCGATTCGGATCCACTGGCATAATCCTCAACAACCTGAAAACCTAAAGTACCTTCATCCTTCTCTTCTTTATCCTCATTCAAATTAAGCTCCCCAACTTCCTCCTTCAAATTCTGCTCCCCAACAGTCTCTACAATCTCCACAGCAGCTACATCCTTCTCTTCTTTATCCTCCACATCCTTCTCCACCACTTTCCCTTGCATATCAGTCAGTATAACAACAACATCTTCATCTCCCTTCTCCTCATTCTCCTCACTTTGCTCAACCTTGTCACTCTCCTTCTCATCTTCAACCTTTCGATCGTTCTCAACCTCCTGTTCAATTTCCACCCTCACCATCTCATTAGCCGCAACCTTTTCACGACTTTCATTCTCACTATCATTTTCCTCTTCAATGTTTTCAACATTCAACCCATCACTCTCACTCTCCCGTTCACTCTCCACCCCTACAGTCGCGTTATCCTTGCTGTCTTCAACATGCACTTCTTCTTCTTCTTCTTCTTTCTCCTCTGCAGTACTCTCTTCATCATCAGAATCCCCAACATCTACTCCCTTCTTTACCAATTTTCTCAACAACTTTAACTCTCTTCTCTGATTCTCAATAATTTCCCTCAACAAAGATATAGTCCCCTGTTCACCATTATTGTTTGAGGTGGGAGGTTCAAACAATTGCAACTCCCTCGATTGAGTTGCAACAATGTCCACAAGCTTCAAAGGAAATAAATGATGTTAGTAATATACGCAAACTATAAAATTAAGTGAAACTGTTAAATGTCTTACCTCAATCCTCTCAATGCCATCCAGAACATCATTGGCTCTTTCAAGGTTGCTAGGCAAATTGGTTTCTTGTGATTGCCATCTAAAAAATCGAGGAAATGCCCGCACCGAGGTAGGACAGCCATACATAGGAAAATGCTCGTAAAACCAAGCCTATTTCATTAAACATAATACATATTCAATACTTTAACACAACTATACACATAATAGACAACAACATATACTATAATTCTGAATACCATCAAACCAGCCACGAAACCGTTGATGTAGACTGAATTATTGGTCGCATGGTGACTGATGGCTCCTACCAAAAACCTATAAGCAGCCACACCCCAAGCAAACTCTCCAATGCAAGATAGGTCATCCACATAGCAAATAAGTCCTCTAGGCATAGTACATGAGCTCTGAGGGAATAGTAATGTCGAGAATATGAATAGTATATACATTCGGCAAAAATCTTCCACATCATCCTTATTTGTACTCTGGACCAACTCCCTCATAATGGCTGCAATGTTATCCTTCTTACAGCTCTTTGGATCGTTACCAAAAAATTCCTCAAGTGTCGACGATGGCAGCTTCGAGTGTAAATCAACGTTCAAACCATAATGTCGCAGGCCATTAACTATACAGAATTCCCCAGCGGTGAAGGGAACAATGATATCTTCGCCCACAGTCAGAGAACAGGTTTGCACATCAAATCTGGATAACAATAGCTTGATTCTAGAATTGGATGCATATGCAAGCGGCATGTTCAAGTAACAACCAAATGGACATCTAGAAATGGCTTCATGGTGTACGGGCTTCATTAAAACCCGAATATGTTCCATTTCTTTGCAGAATGCCACGGGGGAACAACGAGTTTTAAGGTGGTCCATACCTGCCAACGATAACAACACAAAGTTAATAACAAATTCGTGTACCAAAAAGACTAAATAGCGTATCTAAACACAACAATATAGTATTAAAGCAGAAGAGGGCAAACCAATAAAAATCTAGGGTTTTCAATTTCAAACATCCCACAAACAAATAAGGGCATTTCGGTTGAATGAACCTCAAAAGAAGTCAGGGCAATTTAATTCATTCAACTAAATGTGACTTTCGTGTACAAAAATGGTGTAATAAGGTATCTAAAAACAAAAAGATCGTATTCAAGCATAATATGAGGAAGAGGAAGAAAAGCTAGGGATTTTCTTCTCAAACAAAATACACACAAAGCTGAGCATTTCGGTACAATCAAAACCCAACCAAAGCAGGACATTCAGGTTCCATCAACACCCAACCATTATCGTGCCAAAAAAACACATAATAGCATATCTAATACGACATATTTCCTATTGGAGAAAAGCTGGGGCAAAAAACGGCTGAAAGCTCTGACCTCTGTAACTGAAACCCACTTTTCCGGCCACCACAAGTCGATTTTCGGCTCACAAATTGCCTCTTCCCGTCGTCGGATTGTTGCTCAGAATCCCCTGACCGTTTCGCGTTCTTTTTTTGGTTTTAACAATGATGAGAGTGATGGGTTTGGGAGGGAAACTGATAGGCGTCAAAGGGCATGTAGGTAAAATAACCCAAATTAGGGATTGAAGTAAAATTAGGTAAGTGAATTGGGGAGTTAATAAGAAGCGTTTTTCAAGGGGGGAGTAAAGTAAAATTGGACATCCCATGTGGGGAGTTATTCCATATTTTCCGGCAAAACAAAGTTGTTGAAAAGAATAAAGAAAGAAAAGAAATAAGGGATTCTCTTGGACAGTAGAAAAGAACAATAAGAAGGGTGTGCTTTAATTTACAATATTCAAATTAATGTATCGAACACTTGCTTTAAAAGAAAATAAGAAATGATACTATCTACAGTTCCAAGCAGATGAATTGAAAACTAAACTTCTCAATAAAATGAAAAAGGATACTAGCTACAGTTACACGCAAATGGAAAATGTACTATAATCTTCAAGATTCAAAGTAAACTAGAAATATTGATATTATTATAATTATACGAAAATACAGATAAAAGACACTACATATAATAAATTTAAAAAAAATAATAAAAGCTTATAACATAAAAAGAAAAAAAAACACCGTATTACACGTGCAACGCACGTGCACCCTGCTAGTATATGATAAATTTTGTGGACTTGTGACGTGTGTTATGTAATTTAATATATGGGAAAATTACAATTTTGGGACACTAACTACCCCTAATTCACAATTTTGGACTTTAACCGTGGCATTCACAAATTTAGGATAGTAATTAAAGAAAATTTTCAATTTAAGTACTCCGTTCAATTCAATTCAATTTTCCGGCAAAAAAAACATACGTGACATGCACGTATCGATGGAAAAATCGTATGTGGCTGATTAATGCTTGTGTGTCAGATGACTAATGTCCATATATGCAAAAATACATACACATAGGAAATTCCCTTTTCTAATTCAAAAAAATAAAAAAAATCCTTTATTCAAAAAAAGAAAGAGCTTTTTTTTTTTTTAATTTTTCTTTTATGTGATCACATGCTAATCACGTACCATCTTTGACCAATAAAAAAATCAAAGTAAACAAAAACTCTGATGAATCGTAAGTCCCCAATATCAAAATCCCTAAGCTAAAAAAGAACCCTAATTCCTTAAAGACCCAACTCGTGATAGTGGTGCCAATTGAAGATTGGCTTTTGATTTTGGCTGGAACTTATGAGAAGAAGATGGTTTTCGAAAGATCTCAAAAGAGTAACCACCGTCCTCCACCTAAATACCGTAAGTAGACACGATTGTTGTTTCAATGTTGATTTTTGATAATATTGTGTAATTTTAATATGTTTTTCTTGAATATTGATGTTATAATCTGTCATAACCGAATAAATATTTGGTGTTTTTGTTGTTTTTTACCACTCTTGACCCTACTTGTTCCCTGTGAAGAAACCATGGTCCCCATCGTCATTTTTCTCCTTTATTATAATCTATTGCACATGCCTTGGTCGTTTTATTGTGTGGGTGTGTATTCTCTAAGGTTTTACGTACATTGCTTCGTTGGGCTGACTTTTTTTTTTTTTTTTTTTTTTTTTAATGTTATCAGATCCTAAGAGTTCTAATGTTACTGTTGCTATATATTTCAATGGTGAAGTAAGGCATTACGAAAACCCTTCGAATTATCATGGAAGAGTGAAAAAAATAGATTGGGTAAATGTTGATATGCTATCACTTGATAAATTGACTGAGTTTACTGAAATATACCATATCTTAGGCGGGATAGATGCTATTACACCTCAGTT
The DNA here is from genome assembly GCA_037501455.1 of Lantana camara. Lineage (NCBI taxonomy): Eukaryota > Viridiplantae > Streptophyta > Magnoliopsida > Lamiales > Verbenaceae > Lantana > Lantana camara. The sequence goes on from CM074865.1 coordinate 3,956,140, forward strand.
GATGGTGCGTTTAAGCTGTTGGAGTTCGATGATGAAGTGATATTCCATGTTAAGGAATATGGGAGGTTAAAAATAGAGTTTCCAATTTTTGTGCAGCAAATTGTATATGTTGATGCTGCGAATGTGGAGGAGGGTGTTACCACTGATGTCCCAATTTTGGAGACAATTGAAGAAGAAAATGGAGAAGATTTCTACCAATCAGAAGTGTTTACTCAGTCAGTTGAGGATGTTATGATAGGTTTAGGGATCGATAATCAAGACAATCATAAGTCGGGGGTTGAAACAGAGGATTGTGGTGATGATTTTGGGGTCGACAACTCTATGGATGTAGGTGAAATGAATGAATAGGTTGCTAAAGACAACGACGATAAATTTGCTGCACACTTGAATGAGGATGTTGTAGGCAGTGATGAAGATTTGGATGTACACCGATTGTCTGGAGAAGATGAAGAGTTACCCTCAAACCATATGCCCAATCGAGTTGATATGTTGAATCCATCTTTTGAATTAGGTCAGCCTTTCAGCTCTAAGGACGAATTCAAAAAATGCATCAACACACATGCTATTTTGACAAGAAGGTCTCTATCATTCATGAAAAGTGATAGTAATCGTGTTTATGTAAGATGCGCAGCATCCAACTGTCATTGGAAGATTAACTGCATATTATTTTAGAAATCTTGGGTAGTGAAGGAGTACAATCCCAAACATAATTGTTATGAAACTTACAATGTGAAAAATGTAAAAACAAAGTGGCTTGGTGAGAGATACATACATCTCTTCAAATCTGATGCAAAAATGAGTGTGAAGGGATGGAGGCTTGATGTTACAAATGAACTCGACGTCGAGGTTTCTAAGTCTCAAGCTTACAGAGCGAAGAATTTAGCATTAGAAATGCTTGAGGGTGATCCAGACTTCCAGTATACAAAGTTATGGGACTATGCTGAAGAACTCAGAAGATCGAATCCCGGGTCAACTGTAATATTAGGTACTGAGGACGATAATGGTGAGCAAAGATTCAGCCGCTTCTATGTTTGCTTGAATGCATTGAAAGTAGGATTTAAATCAGCTTGTAGGCCATTAATTGGTGTCTATGGATGCCATTTGAAAGGACCTCATGGTGGTATTTTGCTTACAGCCATAGGTGTGGATGCAAATAATAATAACTACCCTATAGCATACGCGGTTGTTCATAAAGAAAATGGTGAGACTTGGGAGTGGTTTTTGAGGATCTTGAAGAATGATTTGGAAATTACGGCACAAAAATATTTCACATTTATGTCCGACAAGCAAAAAGGCTTACTTCATGCATTTCCAATTGTGTTCCCTGACCTCGATCACAGGCATTGTGTCAGACATTTATATGAAAATTTTTACAAGGCCGGTTTTAAGGGGATTGGCTATCAAATTGCAGTATGGCGGGCGGTGGGTGATTTTAGGACTAGAATGAGAGAACTCAGAGAGATGAATAAAGATGCTGCTGATTGGTTTAGTGACAAACCACCTACAGAATGGAGTAGGTCCCATTTTAGTGAAGGTCCAAGATGTGACACATTACTCAACAATGTATGCGAATCCTTCAATAGCGCTATTTTGGAAGCGAGGGACAAACCAATTATCTCAATGCTTGAGTGGATTCGAAGATATTTGATGGAGCTTTTGCAGAAATGTAGGGAGGAATCTGAAAAATGGGAAGGATATCTTTGTCCAAAAATCGAAGAAATTATTGAAAGACATGGAAGGAAAGTTGGAAGATGCAGGCCAATAAAGGCATCTCCGGTACATTATCAAGTCAGTTGTGTTGATGGCGGTCAGTTTGCAATAGACTTTACCACACAGAGTTGCTCTTGTAGAAAATGGCAACTCTCTGGAATTCCGTGCAAGCATGCTCTAAGTGCCATTTATAATGAAAAGCGAAGTGTTCATGACTTTGTTGATCCGTGTTTCACAGTTAATTCTTACAAGCAAGCCTACTCAAAAGTAATTATTCCTGTAAGTGGCCAAGAACTTTGGGATGAGACATTGATCATACCACCACTTCCACCAAAATTTGTACGCCAAGCTGGGAGACCGGCAAGGTTGAGGAGAAGGGGTCCATCTGAAATTGGTAAAGGGAGGAAAATAAAGAATATAAATCCCACGAAGTTAGGAAGATTGAGACCGACAATTATACATTGTCATATATGTGGAGAACCCGGACACAATCAGAGGTATTGTCCGGAGAAGATTGATTACGTTCCCTCGAAGAGAGCAAAGCAACGGGCATTATCAAAGGAACAAGCAGCAACAACACAAAGGAAAGAAACAGCAACATCGTGGAAGGAACCAACAACAGAAGAGGTATACCAGTTTATTTAGTCATGTTATTTATGTAGTACTTTTATTTACATATTCATGTTAATTATTGTGTAATGTTGGTTGTTTTGTCAGGCTGAACGAATTAACATTGCTCCACCACGCACTGATGATGCACCTTTTGAACAAAATGAGATTCCTTCTCAAGTGACTGAAATTGTAGCTACACAATTAGCTTTAGGCACGCCACATACTCCAACATTACATGGTCCATCAATGTACGACCAGCTAATCATTGGCAACAGTGACATGTCCCAAACAAGTGGAGTATCACATGTGCAAATTTCAGAAAGAGATCAAATGGTTCAAATTGCTAGAGAGCAGTTGGATAAAAGGATGCCATCACGGAAGAAAGTAACTGGAAAAAATACATTCAAGGCACCAAGAGTAAAAATTCGAGAACCACCACGCATGTCCAATGATGTAGTCGCTTCTCAAGGAAGTAGTGTAAGCAATCCAATTATGGAGAAGCATATTATCGTTGACAAGGGGAAAAAGTACTTGAGTTTGGGATGAAGTTTCATATTTAGTTTGTAACTATAATCTATGTTTAGTCTATGTTTTGAACTTATGGTTATGTTTAGGCTAAGACTATAATTAGTGCATGCAGTATGTTTTGAACCTTTTTGAATGGTTATTGCTGAAACTTGTTAATGTTTTGAATCTTTTGGGATGGTTATTGCTGAAACTTGTAAATACATTATCATTCCTTTTAATGATATAGCAGCTGCAGTTTGAGAATTGAAGTTTTGTTGCAAAATATTTTTTCTTGAAGGATACACAATAATACAACAGAATTCATGCCAAAATTTTCATTACACGCCCATAACAAACCAAGCAAGTATTACAAATAAACTCAAGCCGTGTTCTAACAAATTGAAGGCTACAATCGAAAATCCCCAAAGCTAATACCCGTTCCACATCATTGAAGTCTGTTGAACCTTCCTTCAATCTATTTCTGCCTACCTATCAAAACCGCCATCAACAACAACATCCAGAAGACAAAGACAACACCAAGATGAAATTTACGCTTTTTGTTCAACTTCACCAAGTCTTCATTGCCCTTCTCAAGCTTGTCGTTTTTTTTAAGAATTACAGGGATGATAATCTTGGGCCTCTCACACATGGGTGAGTCAATCCAACAAAAATACCTGCACATCTAAACATCAATAAAGTTCTTGACAATTTAATTATTTAATTATAAGAACTTTCAAGAACAATTATTACATATAATTAAACTTTTCTTCCTCTTGGGGTGTGGAAGAAAGATCTCTTGCAATGAAGAGTGGCGCCTTCAATCCCATCTTGCAGCTCCACCCGCGAGTCGCAACGCCGGTTGTTAGCCGTAATCTGCCCCGGCGGCGGCGACACCACCACCGCGACGGAGGTTGACTGGCTCTTACCCAAGTGCTTACTCTTTAGATTTCCCGGCAACACCGCTTCCGCCGCCTCCCAAGATAACTTCATCTTCTCAAGATAACGACTCGAGACACGAATATTGCATAAAGGCTTCAATTGGCACCACTATCACGAGTTGGGTTTTTTAAGGAATCATGGTTCTTCATTAAATTAGGGATTTTGATATTGGGGACTTGCGATTCATCATAGAATTTGCTTATTTGATTTTGTTTATTGGCCAAAGATGATCACATGATTAGTACGTGATCACATAGAAGAAAAATAAGAACTCTCTCTTTTTTTGAACAAAGGATTAAAAAAAGGAATTTCTTATGTGTATGTATTTTGCATATATGGATATTAGTCATTTGACACACAAGCATTAATTTGCCACATAGGATTTTTCCGTCGACACATGCATTTCACGTGGTTTTTTGGTCTGAAAATTGAATTGAATTGAGCAAAGTCCTTAAATTGAAATTCTTCTTTAATTACTATCCTAAATTTGAGAACGTCGCAATTAAAGTCTAAAATTGTGAATTAGGGGTAGTTAGTGTCCCAAAATTGTAATTTTCTCTTATATATATATATATAGGGAAAATTGCAAATTTGGGACTCTAACCAACCCCATTTTGACTTTTTGGACTTTAATTTGGCAGTTTGCAATTTGAGGACAATTATTACAGATATTTTGCAATTTTAACCCCAAAGTCACCGGAACCCTTATTTTTCCTCGGAATACCACATGTGCTGCCGGAATACCACCTGAAAAATGGGTATGTGGCACTAAAATCCTAGGTGGCATATCAGAATTATCCAACTCATTTAAATATACATGTTTATTTTCACATTTTTTTTTTGAAATTTTAAATTTAAAAGAAAATTAAATTCCTAATTTAAATTAAAAAGTAAAAAACCAAATTACTTAGTATCCTAATTCAGATTAGAGGCAATTGTAAATTAATTTAAAAAGAAAATTATTTCCACTATTTTCTTCTTGAGGCGACCACCACCGCTATTGCACTCTGACGCCAACACCACTGTCACCGACACCAAAAGCACCAACACCCACCACGGCGGGTTGAAATTTGAGAAAAAATTTACGGCCTGTTGATCAATTTGAATACAAAATATCCAATCTCATCAGGCACCATAGATCAAATTAATTTCCTCCAATCCCGTCAATCGATCGTTTACTGCCCCACAACCACCACGGCGGCGACGGCTGTGGACTAGTGGTGGAGGTGGGACGGTGGGGTAGGAAAAGGGGTAGGGTTTATTTTTTTCCATTTTGATATACATATATATTTAATTAATATAAATCTTTCATTAAATAAGATATCATATTTATTACCCTTATAAAAGTAAATTATATTTATATTATATATTATAAATACAGAGTAGGTTTAAAAAAAATACATATATATTAATTAAAATATCACATTACAGACTTAGAATTAAAAAAATAAATATATTTTATTATCGGAAATTTATAATTGTAACTATGCATATAAATATACATTTTTATTCATTAAAGTATCAAACGTATTTAGAATAAAATACTGTTAAATGTATTTTATTTTTAAAACATATTTTAAGGTGATGAGATGGTTTGTTGGATTTTTATTTTCTATCAAAACAATATAAATTTAATAAACTGTTCATGTGGCATGGTGGTTTTGCCACATACATAAAACACTGCCACATGGTTTTGCCACATAGATGAAACATTGCCACATGTTCAATTTCAGATGGGATTTAGGGTTCCGGTGACTTTGGGGTTAAAATTACAAAAATTTTGTAATAATTGTCCTCAAATTGCAAACTGCCAAATTAAAGTCCAAAAAGTCAAAATGGGGTCGGTTACCGTCCCAAATTTGTAATTTTCCCTATATATATATTTTATTGCTTTCGTATGTAATATATATTATGTATATGTTTTATGTCAACATATATAGCTAGAGCTCCAACTACACAACAAGTGGTCCAATGGAAAAAACTTCCTGCCATGATTGCTGTCTTAATGTTCTTGCTCACTATCAGAACAATTTCCTTAGCTGAAATAGTTTCAAAAGAAGATGAAGAAGCCATTCTTGCTTTCAAATCCACAATAACCTCAGACCCTTTTAAAATCTTGTCCAAAAACTGCTCCACCAATGCATCCATCTGCATCTGGATTGGGGTATCCTGCACCACCAAGACCCCTCGACGAGTCACGGCCATTAATTTCTTCGGTTTCGGTTTTCAGGCCACTCATCTCATTCCAAATCTTGGAAACTTAACATTCCTCGATTCATTAGACCTCAACCGCAACACCTTCATCGGCTTCATACCCCGCGAGCTCTCTAATCTGCTACGTTTGAGGATACTCAATGAACCTTTAATTAGCATTTTAAATAAATTTTGTATTCCACCATAATTCAAACTTCTAATACAATATTCGTTTAATAAATATACGGAAACATAATAAATATGGCTAAAATACAATCATAATCTATGAAAGAGGGCACTTGACTCCATTAAAGGAATATCTTCTTCCATAATGGGTGAATTGATGGCCTCCACACAAATGCAATAGGTGAGGTTGCCACGAAAATCAACCAGCCCGTTGCAAGTAGCACTCCGGCACCAAATGATGACGATGTCAAGAAGGCAGGACTTTATGACATGCTGGTAGAAGTTCGTGTTGCTTTCATGTTGACTCTTTACGAGCAGCAAAATGAATCGACCTGATATGCCAGTGACTTTTTGGCTTATGTTCCTGGAATTTTTTGTTCACAAAACTATATCGGCTTTGTTTCTCAAGTCCTCAAGTTATTTTTTTGTGTGTTATTTAGTGTACTAGTTGATGCTTTGTATTATTTAGGCAGGCATGTCATGCACTGATACACAAAACGGGATGTACTCTTCAATTTATGAACTACTTTACCCACTTACTCTGTTCCCTGTATTATGCTTCTTTTATACTGAACTTGTTGGTGGTCTAACAATTCGAATCATTTAGGAGTAGATCACATAATGGGACACTCCTTAAGAATACTTAATGCCACTTAATACTGAAAACCAATTGCTTGAACAGCAGATGATAATGCCATGGATATACCTGAAGAGTGAGAGAAAGTGCCTTTTAATGAGGTTGCTTGTGGCTGTGAAGGAACAATGGACATCTGATTAACACTATTGAGTTTCATTGGAATGACTCTGTTGAGACTGAAAGATTGACATGATCATCTGATATTGCTCAGCAGTAAAAGGTGTTGGGTTTGAAGATCGATCACAGGATGGAGAAGCAAGTTCTTGGCAATTATTCTCAGCTTCTTGATCGACTGGTGATGGAAACTGATCGTGCACATATACAGCTGCAGCAATTGGGTTTTTAAACTTCAAATTGAGAGGAATCCATGCTTCTATAGCATGTGGATCATAGAGAAGGCCTTACTTGAGAAGTGAGGCAATGGATCCATGATATTTACCAAACACTCGTCAATAACATCTAAGAAGTCCTCAGACAGGTTATAAGTTGTTTAAGGAGCTTATAAGTTTAGTCAAACACTCTCTAAGAAGTACTTAGGACCAAAAGGTGTCGGAAGTGTAAATGATGCAGTTCGGGGATCTAATCAGCCAATTATCACAAGTTATGGGACCTAAAATGTAATTTATAACGCAAGATAATCTCACTTAGGAGTACAGAGAGATCGCCTCAGGTTCGAGAAACATTCATCACAAACAATGGTGAGAGGAGCATAAGCAGTGATCCCTTCACCATTCTTAGTCTTGTAATTTACTCTAATAGTTCCATTTTCTTCGAGCAATGAAGTCACCGTTCCTTGTTCAAGTCTTACACTGTTCCAGAAAACATCATTAGTCTCCATTAAATACAAAATTTATAAATACCCACCTAAACAACAAAAGTTTGGAAAAGAACCTCGTGCATTTGATATAATAGTGCAAGATCCAGGGTCAATGTTTAAGGGGTTACTTTGTTATTATGTATTTTCTCACTTAACAAATCGCTGTTATGGCCAACTCTGTCATCTCGACATATTTAATTTAAAAAAATCTGCAAACAGACACCTTAGTACTTGTCATTCAACCCATACAAAAATCTGATCACGCAATCGTTTTGTTGGTATGCGCGGAATATATCAATTGCTCCACAGCTGCACTTTGGAATACAAGATCAAGATGGCAGTGGCCTGAAGTTGTAGATTTTGTCCTAAAGGATCTTGAGACGTGTGAAATAATCTGATACAGAGGAATACCGCTGGTTTACCACACTTCGTGAAGTTCTGCAATTCGAAATTCATCGCCGTGGGAAAAAGATCTCTCAAATCTGCCCACACATCAGAGACTTTATCCATCCATAAGACAAATTGCACAATTCATAATCCACAATAAGACCATCTGTTGCAGTGGGCCCATACTGGATGAAGAGCGTTTGTAGACAGCGGTTGTTGAATCAAACCAAAAACAAAATCATACTTGTTCTTCGACCTGCCCAGCCAGAATGATAGTTTGATCCATCGAGATGAGAGGAGGAGAAACAAGGATCAAGGGCGGATTTTCATTGGCTTGTAGGAAAAAGGGGCTTGACGTCGTCAATTTTGCCTCAGCATTGGCAACCGGTTCATTAGCCATATGAAATTAATTTGATTAATGTCAGAAGCGTGAAGATATTCTCAAGCTGATACCATGAAGAATGTATGAGCTCGTGGAGAGAGAAGAAACTCGTGAAGACAAGAAGAACAAAACTGAAATATTGTATTGAACCATCTTGGGTTAATTGTGTACAGAGCCAATATAAATAGGTGTGCATGTGTGAAGGGGTGTCTGTAATTTACCATAACTATTCTAACCGACATAAATATCTACTTAATGCTGCTTACTAATTTAGTTTATTGCTGGAGCTTAATATATCAAGATCCCATATATTCAAAAGATTAATCCAAGTTACACAAAAACCCATCAATCAGGAAAAAGCTCAGCAACCCAGATTAAGAAGCTCGAAATTTTTACAAAACAAGAAAAAAGGTAGCAAATTTCAACCAAAATTCAACAGCCCAGACAAAGAACGAGGCACAAAAGGCACGGCGAAGGCAGATTTCACATCCCACATCGACAAACTCAAAGAAATTCATCTATATCAACAGAAACACAGCAATCATGACAAATAACACAGCAATCCAGTCACACATATCCTCAAACACTCAACATACAATATGCATCCATAAAAAAAGACAAAAACTGACCTAAAAAGAGAGAGAATAGTTCGTCGCCAAAATACTCCATTTATTTGGTAGAAGAACCGAGGAAAGGTGTTGGCTTTAGCTGACATGAAAGCATTTAAAATACACACACATAAGCGATTAGATGTCGCACTTTACGTCTCTCCACTCCCTCCCCACCCCACCCCACCTGATTAAGAAAAGGAAAGAAATAATCCGACCCCTCTTGTGTCGATTGCTGAGGACTTACAGAGTATGTTTTTCAATTAATACCTTGACTTTCACCTGCGTTGAAGGTTGCAAATTCAGCCCATTTTCAGGAAGCTAGTCCAGAAGAGAGAAGTGTAGAAACGTAAATACAGTATGGATGATGCATTGGAAAATAGGATTTGTGACTTGTATCACCTTTATGTTGAGGTATACATCAGATTTTCTAGTTCACTTGAAGACCTCATCTCACCCACAGCTAAAACACACTTGAATAAAGAAGTTTTTTCTTGACCCATTTTCTTGGTTTTTATTCCAGAGACTAGAAGAAGATTCAGGACCACCAGTCAGAGAAGGCTGTATGAAGAGGTAGTTAGAATGTGATTAATCTAAGAATATTTCAATAAAATAATCTTTCGTAGCAAGTCAAGTAATCTACTTTTAGGTTTTATACAGAATAAGATCATCTAAGTTTGTTAATCACACCTTCATTGTTGGGTCTACACACGTTGATTCATGCTGGAATTAATTGCAGCTCATGCCTATTGTTATGACTCAGACTCCAATAGGAATCCCAAAGTAAACCAATGGAACAGTGAAGTCTAACTTTGCGGCTAAGGAAAGTAAAGGATGCAAACTCTAGAATTAGGGTTAAAGAAAAAGACAAGATAAGGAAAAGAAATTGATTTTCATTCTCTGAATTCATTGCCATGAACGTACAGCGTACAACCATATATATAGTCTGCTAATACATGGCTGAGCCAATCAAACTCATTCTTGGAATTTAAACAATACTTAAAGAAAACGTAATAACAAGTCTTAAAAGTGTTTCACGCTTCTCTTAGTTGCCAGACTCAAAACGGCACCGTTTCCCTTCTTTCTTGAATCTTCCTCCAGTCAAAAGTAACAAAACACGTGGTGAAGCATACACTTTCCTTCAGCTGAACCTTATCAAGATTGCTTGATCATAACAGTACTCCCCCCTTTTTCAGAGTCTTGTCCCCAAGACTCTAATTGTGGAAATTGCTTGATGATCACATGATAATCCTCCCAGGTCGCTTCGTTGGCTGGTAAATGTGCCCATTGGACCAAGATTTGTGGCACAGCAGAGTTTTTTCGTTTGATCATTCTCCTTCCTAGTATGGCGATGGGATGAAGGAGTACCTGTGTTTCAGCATCCAGTTCTGGAAAAACAGGTGTAACTCGATCCGTACGGCCGACTCTAGGCTTCAAAAGAGATACATGAAACACGGGATGTATCTTAGCTTCCACAGGCAGTTTGAGTTTATAAGCTACTGCTCCCACTTTCTCTAAGACTTCAAAGGGCCCTGCATATTTTGGGCTCAACTTCCAGATCTTGCTATTCCGGATTGTGAGCTGTCTGTAAGGCTTCAACTTGAGATACACAAAATCTCCTGTTTGAAACTTCCTGTCCTTCCTCTTCTTATCCGCTATTTGCTTCATCCGGTTCTGAGCCATAGCCAACTGTTCTCTGATCATCTGTTGCATCCTCTGCTTTTCTGCTAGAAAGTCAACTGATGCAGCTGTATTAGGTTGAGTGTAAGTCTCCAATGTAAGCATCTTAGGTTGGTATCCATACAAAGCCTCGAAGGGTGACATTTTCAGAGAGGTGTGGTAGTTAGTGTTATACCATAGTTCAGCTACTGCTAACCAAGCCACCCACTTCTTTGGAGTCTGATTGCACATACATCTGAGGAAACTCTCTAGGCATTGGTTAACCCTTTCTGTCTGACCATCAGTTTGCGGATGGTAAGCAGTACTTAACTGATGTGTAATCCCCAAGATCTTCATGAGTTCTCCCCAAAAATGGCCAGTGAATATCCTATCTCTGTCAGATATAATACTACTAGGCAACCCATGTAGTTTATAAATCTGTGCAATAAAAATCTGTGCCAACTGAGAGGCAGTGTAGGGGTGAGACAAAGGGATGAAATGAGCATACTTGGAAAATCTGTCAACAACCACCCAGATTGCATTCTTCCCCTCTGAGGTGGGTAACTGATCAATAAAGTCCATCGTAATATGCTGCCATACTTGTTCAGGGATGGGGAGAGGTTGCAATAACCCAGACTCCTTCTCATTGGAATGTTTGCACAGTTGACAAACATCACAGCCACTGATCACTTGCTTAACATCTCTTTGCATCTCTGGCCACAGGAAGGTGTGCTGCAACCGCTGGAATGTGGCCTGAATCCCAGAATGTCCTCCAATATGTGAGGAGTGAACATAGGTGATAATGGTTTCCCTCAGTCCTTTCCCCTTTCCCACATAAAGCCTTCCTTTGTATCTAAGTACTCCTGTTTTGCAGCTGTAGTAAGATACATTATAAGGGTAAAGGGCTGCTTCCATGATAGCTTCCTGAGCTGTGTCATCACCTTCATAACTGGAGTTCACTTCCTCAGCCCACTGTGGGTGAAGCACAGTAACCTCTGAACACTCTCCCTCCTCAAATCCCTTCCTGGATAAAGCATCAGCAGCTTGGTTCTCCTTTCCCTTCTTGTACTCAATAGTGTAATCATATCCCAGCAATTTAGTGAGGTACTTGTGCTGAAGAGGAGTGGAAATTTTTTGGTTTAACAAATATTTCAAACTACACTGATCCGTCTTAATAATGAAAGTATCATGCAACAGATAGTTCCTCCATTTCTCCACCGAGTGAATAATGGCCATCATCTCCTTTTCATACACAGATAGTCCCAAACTCCTTGGGCCCAGCGCTTTACTAAAGTAAGCTATGGGATGTTTGTCTTGCATCAAAACTGCCCCTAGACCATAGTAGCAGGCATCTGTTTCCAGAACAAACTTCTTGGTGAAGTCTGGGAGTGAGAGTACTGGAGCTTCACTCATGGCTTTCTTTAATTTCTCAAATGCTTCAGTGGATTCTTTACCCCATTTGAATTTTCCCTTTTTTGTGAGATCTGTCAGAGGCTTAGCAATTAGGCCATAGTGTCTAATAAACTTCCTGTAGTAGCCTGTCAACCCTAAGAATCCCCTCAACCCTCTGATTGTCTTGGGTTCAGGCCATTCTTTCATAGCAGAGATTTTATTGCTATCTGCCATGACTCCTTCTTTTGAAATGATGTGCCCCAAGTACTCTATGGACTCTTTTCCAAAGCTACATTTAGTGGCTTTAGCATATAGCTTCTGTTCCACTAGAATCTGCAACACCTTTTCCACATGCTGACAATGCTCCTCCCAAGTTTTGCTGTACACCAGTATGTCATCAAAGAAAACAAGTACAAACTCCCTTAGGTATGGTTGAAAAACTTGATTCATGAGAGACTGGAATGTGGCTGGAGCATTGGTTAGGCCAAAAGGCATCACCCTGAACTCATACAATCCGGAGTTGGTGACAAATGCTGTCTTCTTAATATCCTCCTCAGTCACTCTGATCTGGTGGTATCCAGCTCTTAAATCAATTTTAGAGAAATAAGTGGCTCCTCCCAGTTCATCCAGTAACTCGTCTACTAATGGAAGAGGGTAGCTATCTTTAACTGTGATGGAATTCAGCCTCCTATAATCCACACAGAACCTCCAGGTGCCATCTTTCTTCTTGACCAGTAAGACAGGGGATGAAAAAGGGCTTACACTGGGTCTAATGATTCCTTCCTTTAGCATCTCAGCAACCAACTTCTCCACTTCTCTTCTCTGGATGTAGGAATACCTATAAGGAGGTTGCTTAACTGCCTCTGATCCCTCTTTGAGCACAATCTTATGTTCATGTGCTCTCACTGGTGGAAGTCCCACTGGCTCATCAAATATTCTTTGATACTTGGTCAGCAAAAACTTCATCTCTGGTCTGCTTACTTCACTGTTTTCTTCAGTGGCATTAGTGAGCATATAGACACACATGGTCTCTTCTACCCCTCCTCTCTGCAAGAACCGTTGTAGTCCCTTCCCAGTGATCATTTTTAGTGATACTTCAGCTTTCTTGCCATGTAGTGTAATAATCCTTTTGGCCTTCATGAATTGCAGAGTCTGCTGATCAAAGTCAAAAGTAACTGGACCTAATCTCCTTAGGAAATCCACTCCTATCACCATATCACAGCCCCCTAGTTTCAAGATCCTCACCCCAGTTTTAAAATAGTATCCCTCCATCTCCCACTGGAATTCATCACACTTGGCACTGCTGTCCATCCTCCCCCCACCAGCAACTGTCACCATTAGTGAGTTGGTGCACTCAATGTCACAGTTCAACTTCTTAGCAGTGTCTGGATCCAGGAAAGTGTGAGTACTGCCCGTGTCTAACAGTATGGAGATGGTATGTCCATTGGCCTTGCCCTCCAGTTTGATGGTGTCTGGGTTGAGTTGTCCTACTACTGCATTCACAGAGACATGGTACTCCTCTGCCTCTGTATTTTCAATCTCAATGACAGGAGATTCCATCTCTTCTTCCTCCATTGCCTCTCCTATTAAGACAAACAACCTCCTGCACTTATGGCCGACATGGTAAGGCTCATCACAGTTGAAACACAACCCCTTCTTCCTCCTCTCTTCCATTTCATTATAAGTGAGCCTACGAATAGGGAGATTCCTTTCACTTGACCCACTGACATTCTTCTTAACCCCTGGATCAGAGGGATTACTCTTGAGATTCCAGGTTTTATAACCTTGTTTAGTTCCCTTCTTCATAGTCTCAACATAAATTTCTTGTCTCTTCGCCATCTGTATAGCATGGGCAAGAGTTAAGGGCACTAACATTTCAACCATTTGACCAATTTCTTCCTTTAATCCACTCACAAAGCTTTTTATGAAATAATCCTCAGTTAAGGATCTGTTTTGACTTATCATAAAAGCTTTGAGTTCCTCGAATTTAGCTGCATACTCTTCAACACTCTTGTCCTGCTTAAGTTTATTGAACTGTCCAATCAGGTTCTGCTCATCATTTTTCGCAAATCGCAGCAATACCAATTCACTGAAAGCATTCCAACCCAAACTCTCCTTCCCTTCAAAATAATCTAGGTACCAATTATCTGCTACCCCTTCCATATGCATCGCAGCCATCATAATTCTCTCATAATCAGAAACAGGGTTGAACATGAAATATTTATGGCACTTACGCAGCCAAGCACGGGGTTCCTCGCCATTAAACTTAGGAAAATCAACCTTACCTTTCAATGAGCTGGTGTTTTGTGGATCTGTGTTCCTGAAACCTGGTGGGGAAGTTAACCCAGCATCCATACGAGCTCTGAAGTTGCCTTGACCCCCAGGCGGTGTGATGGTCAACCCAGGAGCCTGTGTTCCTCCCATGTTACCAACATGACCTCCTGATCCCGCCGCCACCTCAGCATACGTGGATATCCCGCTATTTCCAGAAGGAGCAGTGTTGGCATTTCTTCCTCTGAGTAAGCCCAAAATCTCATCCATCCTAATGTTCATTGATCCTTCCATTTTCTTGGAAAATTCCTCAAATCTCTTCTTCATGTCTTCTTGGCCCCCTACCAACGTACTGTGACCTTCTTTGAGTTGAGTCACAGCATTTTCCAATTCCTCCAACCGCTGAACCTGTGTTTTCGTCATCCTTCTACCCACAGACTGATCAAAACCTGCTCTGAGTCCAATGTTATGACTCAGACTCCAATAGGAATCCCAAAGTAAACCAATGGAACAGTGAAGTCTAACTTTGCGGCTAAGGAAAGTAAAGGATGCAAACTCTAGAATTAGGGTTAAAGAAAAAGACAAGATAAGGAAAAGAAATTGATTTTCATTCTCTGAATTCATTGCCATGAACGTACAGCGTACAACCATATATATAGTCTGCTAATACATGGCTGAGCCAATCAAACTCATTCTTGGAATTTAAACAATACTTAAAGAAAACGTAATAACAAGTCTTAAAAGTGTTTCACGCTTCTCTTAGTTGCCAGACTCAAAACGGCACCGTTTCCCTTCTTTCTTGAATCTTCCTCCAGTCAAAAGTAACAAAACACGTGGTGAAGCATACACTTTCCTTCAGCTGAACCTTATCAAGATTGCTTGATCATAACACCTATCAATTATCATTCTGTTTCCATAAGCGGAAGCTTTGGTGAATTGATGTGTCTTTGATACGAATGGTGAAAAGAACGTATCGCAAAAGACTTTAGAGCAGTCTCGGGCTCGTAAGAATAAGGGGATGAGAGAGAGATAATCCGGTAAGACCGACCGGTCCGGAAAAATTTAGAGGAGAAGAGACTTAGAGAAATAGATTATGAATTGAAATTGTTATTATCGATGATATTTGACCCGTACCACTAAAGAGAATATATATAAGAAGATATCCATATGACTTATAAGGAAAAGATTACTTAAATAATAGAAGAGCTAATCTCTCTAAATAGGATTACTGATGCATATGTTAAATATTGAATTATATTAATTTTTTCCAATCCCCACTCTTCTCTCTATCTCTTGATATCGTGTATCTCCGTCCATATCAGTCTTTTCCTGATTCAGCTTGTAGTATTCTGGCCTAATGGACTCATGGATACTGATGGAATAAACGTGCTATATATAGAGCAAAAGGCCGGAGAGGCAGCCTGCGCAAGGTTTTTCAATATTTTCTTGTTTCAGCAGATGTAATTTGAAAGCTTTGTTGAATGCCATGCCTTTTCAAGCCATAACATTGTGCACCCATGCATGCATTGTGTTTAATATTTTGCATATGAAATATGAAGGCTTTAGTTTCCATGTTGTCAAATAATGATTAATCAGCTACACAATTCAAAATTATTTTCTAATGGCGCCTTCCTTTTCCACAACCATGTTTCAATATGGAAAATCATTTTTAGTTTTTCCTGTCCGGAATATTGTTCTTGATACCTCTATAAATGAGAATCTACTCGACCTTCCCGTTGTTTATTTGTCTGCTTGGTTGACTTCGATATTTATTGTCTTTTACATAGCTCCGTAGAGGTGGAAGATGTAATCATCTGTTGTCTCATCCCTCAAAACTTATAGCATTTCCTCACTCTTCAATTCTTTGCTCGTTAGGATCGAGACAAAATCAAGAAGAAAAAAGCATGGCCTCCAAAATCAGACAGCCCCAAATTGCCCTCAGATTCTCGCATACAACATCCTAACTTGACCAGCAAACCAGTCCCCAGCGCGGCTCCTCATGTGCCTGTTGCCTTGAAAAATGGGCCCAACACGGACAAGGCGAAGAAGGAAAAAGTGAAAGGGCGCTCCAGCAGCAATCCCTCTGATGTTGTGATTGCATTGAATGTGTTGCCGAATAAAAAGGTAAAAAAGCAGCCGAATACAGAGGCTCCACCGGCCAAGGATCGGCCCAAACACCTTAAGAATGTGTCTGTTCCTCCTTGAGGCCGCTGAGCCTGAGGCACTGAGCTGACATTATAACTCTTTAGTTAGTTTTGATTCTTTTTTCCAATAGTATAAAGCTTTCTTTTCATTTCTTTGAGTTAGATTTCTTTCTGTGATATAAGTTGCATTTGTTTTAGGTTAGTTGAAGTTTTGAAGAGCGCCTGGCCTTCATCCACAATGGGGGGTGGGGCCTCTTCATTTTCCTTTTTTTTTTTTTTTTTTAAAAAAAAAAAATCAATTTTGGTCCTGAAATTATTAAAGTTTATAATTTTGGGAAAAGAATTTTGACTAGTACTCTTCCAGAGAAGTCTAATTAGATTTTTTTTTTTTTTTTTAAACAATTAGATCTTGGTTTGATGATGATAGTTCATTTTTTTTTTTTTTTTTTTTGTGGTTCGATAGTTTATTGTTATGAGTCGAGTTGGGTCCGACCATTTAAATGTAAAACTCTTCCTACTAATGGTTACTGCGTTCCCAGGGATTTATGTTCAAGAACTCTACTTTGATTTTTTTTTTTTTTTTTTTTTTTTTTGATTCTATAGCTTATTTTCATGGGTCGAGCAGGGACGGACCATTTAGGTTGTAAAGCTCTCTCTACCAATGATAGCTGTATTTTTACGGACTTGAACTCGAGATCTTTGATTTAATGATGATATTGAGACTTGATATTGACAATACTAATAAATATGAATTGTTATGACATGATTGGTATGTAGAAATAGATTTTATGCAGTAATTAATTGAATTTTGGTACATAGGAACGAATTTTAAGTAGTAATCGACTGAATTTAAGATTCGAGTGTACATTGAAAAGAGTAAAATTATTTTAGCTTTTATTATGATCGGTATGTACAAGAAATTTGAAAAGAAATGAATTAAAATTATCTTGATTTTATCATTTTTAATAATGAAAATAAAAGTAAAATTATGGTGAGTTCAAAAGCAAATCATGTAAAAATATAACTCACTATTTCAATAAAAATAACAATATCTTTTGCAATTAATCATTAGTTTTTGAAATAAACACTTGTATATATCATAAAAATTATGAATAAAATTTACAAAATTTCATCAATATTTAGTACTTTATATCATTTAATAATAAGTATTTATAAAAATATTATAACCTAAGATATATTTAATAAGTTTTGTATTTAAAATTCAATAATGAGGATTTGATATGTGGGCTTTATCATGGACAGATGCCATTTAATGGGCCCGAAACAGGCCCAATACAAGTAGAAGAATCCCAATAATCTCTTGTACCTTGTGCTTCAACTGTTGTACATTAACATGGCATTTTTATATCCGAGAATTTCAAAAATATTCACTCTTGATTCCCATTTCCCAGTTGCCAGCTTCAAAATTCCTCTTCGTCTCAGGTATGATGATTTTAGGTTTTGAAGTTCTAATTTCTATGCAAAAGCATGTGTAATTTGTGTTTGTGTGTTGACAGAAATTTACAAATTTCAGCTGAACGGTTTCTATTTGCATTTTTCAGCTAATTAGTGTTCGAGTTTGTTCCAGAATTATTTAGTTGTTTAATTTGATGGATATTTTATTGATATTGGAGGCGATTTAGCTCGTTTTCTTTTTCCCTTTCTTCCTGAGAATTGGGAATTGGATTTCTTGGAGTTGGTCTAATTTTGGCGCAGGTAAACACCCTGTTATTTTTTATTTATGTGTCCGTTGCGGTTAATTGCTTTGTCGAATTTCTGGAAGTGAATGTGATGGTATCTTGATTTTAATCGTGTTTTGGTGACTGTAATGGTTCGAGTTAATGTTCTGCATTTTGTAATTACTATGGAATTTTGTTTCCTGATGATTTTGTGGAGTAAATATAATGCGTTGGATGTAGCTACTTGGGTGCTGACAGCTATGTGAATGTGTATTACGACAATGCTTTGGTGTGTTTTAGTTTGAATGCCATATATTTATGGTAGAAGATTGGAAGGTATTACTCAACGGAGTTTTTGAGTAACTTATGTCTGAAAATTTTGAATATAGGTCTTTTAAATTCTTAGTTGGTACTGTTTGTTCATGTATGTTGAAGTTTAGATTAATAAGTCTGAGATTGAGGAATGAATTCAAGCTTGGAATGATTTCAGATCCTCAAATTATGAAACCATAAGCTGGGAATGTTTAGTTGGTCCTCATTGGAGAAACAAAGGTAAAGTGCCCGATGAAATATGCGTTTTCTCACAAATTGATTACGTCTCAGAATTAATATTTCTAACTAATAATCTCAAATATCCTATAAAATCCAATAACTTATTACATTAAGCTCAAATTCTCAAATCTTCAACAAAATCCATTTACTTAATACAACAAAAAGTAACAAGGCGAGAAGGTTATTTTGGGTTCACCCAGTGTTAGCTTGTACTACACTCTGTCCGTTTAATGTTAGGAATGAATCATGACACATGATTGTTCTGTATAAATAAAATCAAGACAAAAGTACGTGGTTAGGCCACACTCTATTGTTTGTGTTTCATATGATTTGTGGGGTTTTTAAGCTTATGGCTGACCATTCTGATGACCATTTTTTGCAGTTTCAAACAAATAATGATATTGAAGCTGCGGCGCAAAATACTGTTCTGCACGAGCAAGTGTTGCTGTTTGAATTATGCTTCGATATTCAGAGTTTATGCCTCACTGGTTATCCATCATATGACTTGCTTGTCTAATACCATTTCAGGAAATTGCCACACAAATGGTTATGCAAAGTCGGAGGTTTGTCCTGAAAATTTCCAAAAAATAAAAACCCATTCTAATACTAGTATTTTATTTGGATTTTAACCTGTGTCTTCATACTTATGATCAGAGAATCAAGCACTGTAACTGGAAATTCTGAAGATAGTAGAGACATTTTGTCTGGCCGCCACGATCAAATGCACTAAAGGTGTTTCAGTCTCACCATCTTTTAAACTCTTTTTGTATTCTTTCTTGTGTGTTATGTTTCAATTTCAAAAACATTTACTAGACCATATTATGTTGCTTAATGTTTTCCAATTCAACAGGAGCATCTTCTGAAAATGACCACACAACATCGAACCGAAGTGGCTTTAAAACGTGGCAAGCCCACCTCTGTGGAGGAAGGTTGGACGACTATACTAAACCATTTAGCATCTTTTGGTCTGTCATCTTTTTTCAGTCTAGAAGTTTAAAGACCCTGTATCAGATTTGGTGACCTTTTTATCCTATTAAAACTATTGACATGGTCTAGTTTGCGTCTGCCTTGGCATTTGATATCCCAGTTGATTGTCTAAATAAACTCATAAGGACATATATTCCTTTGTAGTATATTGGGTTCTACAACAGTTGCCTTTTTGGGATGTGAAGTAGGAAAGATCTGTGTGGTTTATTGATAATTTTATATTTTCCTAGTGACTGGAGATAATCAAGACGATACATTCTGCAGTTATGATGAATAAATACTCGTAATACATTTTTGATGTTGGTACTACTGCATTCTTAGATGAGTTCTGTCGGATAACTCTTGAGTGATTAATCTGCTAAAAAAGCATGCGAATTCTTTCACAACTTATTAAGGTTTTAGGTATTTCCCGCATATATTGACACTAAGTCTTCTCTGAGTTCCAAAGTAGCCACTGAGTTTGGCAGAGAACAAATAGAAAGTCCAAGCCTGATTTAGTTCCGGTGCGCTGCACAGTTATATAACCAGTAGTATGAGTAACCATTCATATGATGATGTTCAATATTTAACCATCTTTTATCCCCCATTTTCTCTGCTAGGCAATTTGGAAATTGGAAATGGATATGGTGTGCCTGGCGGTGGTGCTTATTCAAATAGTATTGTTTGACACGACTTTTCCGAATCTTCAGAGGGGAAGGACCTTGATAGCCAGAAAAGAAGCCAAAATAACGATGAGGTTAATGGTGAGTCCGGACAGCAAACAATGGGTAAAGACTTACCCGAATATCCCAAGCAAAAGTTGAAAGCAAGAGGTATTCTGAAAGAGGGTCAAAGTGAAGAGAAGTCTTCGGTGCCAGAAAATGTGAGCTGGTTGTTTTGTCTTTGTTTTTGTTTAATCCTTCTCACAATAAGCTTTTGTATATGAATCTTGATTTGCAAATTAAATCCCGGTTGTTAGCCTCTTTCTTATATTGTGATGATCAGTGCTAGTTTCTGTTTAAGCTAATCTGTAACTAACTCAAGTTTCTCATGTAATTTGATCCAACATGATATATTCTTTTAACTGTACTTTCTGCTGGATCTATACTTTTTTTTTTTTTTTTTTCCTGAATGATATATTGTCAATGATATCTAACGTGTATTGGGATTTTGGATTTTAGAGACCGGAGGCTCAGTCACCTCAGCTCATGGCATGTGGGGATCTTCCCCCAGGATGGGTGAGTACCTGTGGTATTTTTGTGAAACATATATCAAGGAGTTTAATGAATGTAATTTACCTTGTATATCATCCTGTAATTTCATCACTCATCCCTTTTGCCCCCACCAAATGATCTGCAGATTGAAACAAGGGACCCTGAAAATGGTGCTGTATTTTATTATAATGCGAGTTTAGGGATAAGCCAGTGGGAGAAACCTACAGATATGGCTCCGCATCCCGCTTCTGCTACAGCACACTTTTCAGAAGATTGGGTAGAGGCATTTGATGAAACTTCAGGTATAGTTTCATTTTCTACTAATCAAATGTCTATATATTTGCAAAGATTAGAAGAGCTTTAGATGCTGTTGTGATAATTAAATTTTGATTAAAAATATTATATTATTGGAAGTTACCTGAATTGGATATGTTTTTTGATATTATCATTCCCCTTCGCGTCAAATATCAAAACTTGCCACTTGCAACTTCTGTTTCAGAATTGGCTAGTGCTTGTTTTATCTTAGCCATTAGTTTCTGTAAAAGTTGGTTTCTTCTGTCAACGTATCTTAACAGTCCCTTTCTCCTTCATTCAGTAGTTTTTTATTCAAACTGCAGGTATAAATGTGTGAATGCTTGTTCACCTCTTCCAATATTAATTCATTCTCGTTCAACATATTTCCACTTTATCGTTGTGTGTCCTCCAATATAATATGTGGGCAGGAGAGAATGTAACCTCCTGACTATAGACTCATTGGGGGGAAAACAAATTCTTCTATTATGTATATATATATTTAATATTTCTCAACAATGTCCATTTCAGGTCAAAAATATTATTGCAACAGGATGACCAATCTATCACAGTGGGAGCATCCAAGTGCACAAGAAGTCAACCCACAACATTATGACAGAACGATCGCGCCCCATGCAACGGGTGGGAATTTGGAATATCAAGTGTCCACTTTTCCTAAATGCATGGGATGTGGCGGCTGGGGATTGGGTCTTGTACAGTCTTGGGGCTATTGCAATCACTGCACTCGGTATGTTTCTCTCTTTTCTATACATTTGCAGTATTTTCTATTGAAACTTTATTTGGTATAAGATGTCTAATGTTATTCAATGCAGACTTCACAATCTTCCACAAAGCCAATACTTATCAGCCTCTGCTGAAAGCTATAACCGTGCCACTGATGCTGCTGGAAATCATGGAGACTCAGAGAAAATATCTTCCAAACCCAGGTGATGTATGGAATAAGGCAATAAAATAAATTGTAGCATCTTAACTCTAAAAGCATCTTCAAGGGGAACAAGTGATGATGAAAACCGAGTTTTTCTTTTCTTTTTGTATATCTCAATATAAAATCGGTCCCAACTATTCTGATAAAGAGGTTCATAATTTGGTTTACCATGGTGTACAGGTCTAATGTGAAACCCCCTCTTGGGAAAGGCTATAAAATGGACAGTAAGAAGCGTGCATATAATGAAGATGATGAACTGGACCCCATGGATCCAAGTTCCTACTCTGATACTCCTCGTGGTGGTTGGTATGTCTCATACTCTTGCTAGTTGATAGAAAATTCAAGCTTGAAAAGGTTTCAATAAGATTAGTAGATCTGCAAGTGCCTAGATCCTGACAAGTTAATGAATCACTGCTTATTTACAGGGTTGTGGGCTTTAAAGGAGTACAACCAAGAGCTGCTGATACCACTGCCACGGTATGATATCACCGTTATTTTGCCTGAAGAATTTCCTTTAGAGGAATTCAAGGCCAGATATAAATATTAAAAATAAATGGGGAAGAAGTTAAAAAAGGATGAAGGGAACGTTTGAAATCTTAAAAAACGTGATCTGCTTTCAGATTAAGAAAATAAAAAATGAAGCAATTTGTTCTGCTACTACTTATAATAAACTAGAAACTACAAGCTAGAAGAATTCGTTTCATTTTGCTGTTAATACATCATAAAATATACTGAAACAAGCTAGAAGCTAGATGACTCCCATGCAGTGCTTTTTTCTGTTTCTAGCTTCCTTTTTCTATTATTTAAAAGTACTTTTTTCTCCAAGATCTCCTATCTTTCATTGCTCCAATTTTTTCCAACTTCAACTTCTTCAAGGACAATGTATTTTTTGACAAGCTGTTTCGGCATATCCTTCATCCCATCATTCATTTAGGAGCATTCTTTTTGTTTTAACATAGTTTAATGCTTGGAAACTTCAAAATTGCAGGGCCCTCTTTTCCAGCAGCGGCCTTATCCATCACCAGGTGCAGTTCTACGAAAAAATGCTGAAGTTGCTTCACAAAGGAAAAAGCCGGGTTCGCACTACGCACCCATATCCAAGAGAGGAGATGGAAGTGATGGTCTCGGGGATGCTGATTGAGTGATGCAACACATCAGTATGTCAACTTCATTGCAGCAAATCTTCAATTGATTATATGGTGACCGGAGTAAATCTTGAACGGGAAACAGAGTGATGTGAATGATGCAGGCCATCGTCATGAACCGCCGGTGTTTGTTCAAGTTGAAGAAGTAACTCATTTGGGGTGCGTGGGGGTGTATGCAGAAATAATGCCTTGTGATGGAATGTGAATGCTTCAATTTTGAGGATATAATGTAACATTCTCTGTGTGTTTTCACTTATAAGCATAATACTGCGTTTTTTTTAATCTTTTCACTTATATGGTGGTCGAGAAATGCTTATTGAACTATTTACATTAGTTGCAACAGTCGATACATTGTAAGAAACATTAATGTGTATATTTAATTTGGCTTAATCTTTTAACTCCCTTTACATATGCACTGTGTTTCTTTTCTTAAATTATTCATTTTATCTTATGATGTGAATGTTTATATATATATATATATATATCATTTTAGCTTGCGATTAATAAATATGTAGAGAAGTAAAAAACCACAACAATGAAAATCGATAAACCACAACAATGAAAATCAACTCCAAAACAAAAGGGTAAAATAGGTATATCAATTCTATTTTTAAATTACATCTTAGAATTAATAGACAACATTCGTTAAAAGCAATTTTAAAATATAACAGCATACATGTATTTCTGTTCAGGACTTTCTTTTCTGCAAACTTATCACTTTGCAAGAAACAAAGTTCTAATCTTTTCCAGTTTTGCCATAGCTTCGCTTATGCTGATCCTCTCCAAAGGCGAAAAGGCTAAACACTCAATCGCGACATGCAGAATAGATGACAAACATAGCTCTTTAGCTGAGAACCTGTCTTCCTCTCTTACTAGTAAATTGCTGTCCACAACTCGAGTTACATTGTTTTCTTGCAATGAAATGCTAACATAGCTCATGAGGCTCATGTCCTCCCCAAACATGTCGTCGGTCGGCTTCTTTAGGGTGAAAGTCTCGAGCAGCATCACACCGAAACTGTATACGTCGGAACTGGTTGACACAATGCCTTCAGCTCCATATTCTGTTTCCACAAATTAAACAAAGACTTAAGCACATCATGAGCTGCAAAAGCCAGAAACCAAGGGGGAGTTTGAAAGGGCTTCAAAATCTATTTAGATGCAACATTTGAGAGATCATTTCTGAACAGCATTTAGTTCTTTGAAGTTGAAAATGCTTGCAACTAAAACTTGAAAAATACTGCTAACAGTTCAAAAGGGAAAACTGGAAGTTTTGAAAACTGAATAGACAAATGATTTCTATCTGTGATTGAAATCAGTGAAATCGAAATGCTGTTTTGAGATGTTACCCGGTGCCATGTAACCGATTGTTGCCAAGGTTCGTGTTTGCACTGTCAAGTCACCTTCACCGAACAGTTTAGCCATACCAAAATCGCCAACATGTGCGGTCATATCTTCATCCAGCAGCACGTTACTAGGCTTCAAGTCGCAATGAACAATAGGAAACGTGTATTCCGTATGAAGATATTCCAAGGCCAACGCGATGTCTATCATAACATTTAATCTCTGCAACAAATCCAAGAAAAGATTATGCGAATATAGCCACTTCTCCAGGCTCCCATTAGGCATGTACTCCAAAACCAAAGCCTTGAAATCTAGATTACTACAACATCCAAGTATCTTGATCAAGTTCCTATGCCTTATTGCTCCTAATACTCGTGTTTCTCTCTCAAAGCTGTGGCTTACATTTTCTGATTGTAGATTGAAAACTTTTACTGCAACCGTTAGCCCATCGGACAATGTTCCAACGAATACTGAACCGAAGCTCCCGCTTCCAAGAATGTTGCTCTCGCTGAATCCATTTGTCGCTCGTTGGAGTTCAAAGTAAGAACTTTCTCTCCAAGGATGTGATGACATTTGGCTTGAGGTTCCTTTTATGTTGCTCATTTTTCTTCTTCTCACTAGAAGAATCAGGAAAACAGCAAACAAGGCTGCTAGAACAACACAAATAGGTGGTATAATGTATTTCTCAACAGACTTTAAAGTACTTGTTTTGGTTTGTTTTTCACCACAAGGTGGAACTTGGAGACGGGCCGGACCACATAGACCGGAGTTGTTCGAAACGATTGAGCTGTAAAATTTGAAAAATTACCTCCCGTAGGAATCGGCCCTTCAAGTCTATTGTAAGAAACATTAAGGTATTTAAGAGCAGAGAGTCCCTCCAAAGACTTTGGGATGATTCCTGAAAAATCATTAAAAGAAAGATCCAACGATTCTAAACCTCTTAAACTCCCCATGGACGTTGGAATAGACCCTTGAAATTTATTGTGAGCCAAAGATAACCAAAACAATGAATCTGCCTTGTCAATAGAACTTGGGATATTCCCTGTGAGCTGATTCCAAGATAAGTCCATTCGTCCCATAGCCTTAAATTTTCCAATCTCGGATGAGAGAGAGCCGTTTAACCTGTTTGAGGACAAGTTTAAGAACAGGAGATCACTAAGGCTGTACAAACTGGAGGGTACATTAGATTCCAATTTGTTGTGATCTAAGTACAATTCTCTCAAGGATTTGAGTTCACCAAAGCATTCAGGAATCAAGCCAGACAACGCGTTGCTGCCAGCGTAGATGAACCCCAAATCGCTTAACTGGCAAATTTCAATAGGAATGCCTCCTTCGAGCTTGTTGTTAGTAAGATATACACGACCGAGTTTTCTTAAATTTCCCAGTGTTGGTGGAATTACACCTGTTAACTCATTGTTGTCTAGGGCTAAATCTCCCAAGTTGGTCATGTTGCCAATCTCAAAAGGGATAGGACCTTTAATTCCGCAAGAAGATGCCGAAAAAGTATGAAGATAATGAGATAAGTTCCCTATTGAGTTAGGTAGTTTACCGTCCATCAAATTTGTAGAAATTCTTATTATCTCCAAATATCGACAATTTGTCAATGAAGTAAGGAAGTCTGATTCCTTGTTTTGAGATTGTAATGTTAATTTATTGTCTGCAATCGAAACCAACTGCAAGAATCTTAGGTTGTCCAAGTTCGGTGTCGGGCCAGAAAAATAATTATTAACCATATCTAACCGTGTAAGACTAGTGGCATTATTGATGCAGCTTGGAATAAGTCCACTGAGTTTGTTGCCACCCAAATAAAAACCTTGTAGGTTGGGAAGTGAAAGGCCAAATGTTGAAGGAAGATGACCTGAGAACTGATTGCTTGTAAAGGCCAAGATTTTCGCTGTTGATATGTTGAGGATGGAAGGAGGGATGGGACCAGATAATCCATTGAAGCTGACACTGAATTCCACAAGAATAAGGCTGCCAAGCTCACTCGGCAATTCACCTGCCAATTTGATTTAATTTTTACATGTTAAAAAAAAACCACAAGATTAATCTTTGTGGATTTTTAAGTGGAATGGAAGTTTATTAATTTATAATGCTAAGAACACATGGAAAATTTACATGGGAATTTTTCGTTATTCGCTAAGACAAAATTATAAAAATCGTCCTATAATTTACACCTTTTCGGATCTCAATCATTTTTGATATCGTATTTTCAATTTTGTTTTTAAATTAAAAAACTTTTGCAATTTTTATCCGATTTTGGCTCGAAATTGAAAATTCCCCAATTTTATTGACGTTACATGATTTCAGGCCTGATTTGGAAATTTTTTGGCTGACTGGGCTAAATAAATAGTATGTGGATACCTTGTGAAACTTATAATGTTGCTTTTGTATTTTGAAATAAACAAGATGCCACAATATATATAAAACTTCAGATAAAATATGTATAGCGAAAATAAAATAAATAAATAATGTATATAGATCTATAAAATATATTATCATATTTATCAAAAATCTTAATAAATTAATAAATATATATATAATATTACGACGAAAATTATATATGGTGATGGCGACGGCTCTCCGCCGCGAAATAACTTCGAGAGCGGCGGCCCAGCGACGGATGCTGATTGTCCGAGCAGGTTTGAAGCGGTGGGATTTGGGGGTGTTGGAGAAAACGTTTGAAGACTGAGAAAGAATTAGATAAATTAGGACCTGAACGAGAACGAACAAACCCATTTTCCATAACATTTCTCCTAATCTGCTCATATCCACAACCTCCATATCTTAATTAATCAATCAAGATTGCCTGGGTGTCTTTTTGTCGAGGGTTGAGAGGGCAGCGGCGGAGCTAGGGGGGGGGGGGGGGGGAGGATGGGATGAGAGAGATGAATTTGGTGGTTGGTGGGCGGCGGCCTCTTTGCTAGAGAAGATGAACGTTTTCTTATTAATTTATTTTATATGCATTTTTTTTTAATTTTATATGTGTATGTTTTTCTATGTTTATTTATTTCGATTGACACCTTAACCCTCCACGTGAACAGTCATATAAGCTTTACAAACGAGTCAGCAAAAAGAAATTTTCAATTTGGGCCTGAAATCATGTCATGTCTGTAAAAATTGGGAAATTTTTTAATTTTGAGTCGAAATCAAATGAAAATTGTAAAATTTTTTAAACAATAGTACAAAATTGAAAACGCAATATTAAGAAAGACTAAAATTCGGAAAGATGTAAGTTATAGGATGATTTTTGCAATTTTGTCTTTCCATCAGAGTACATAACAACATGAATCTTATTGTAAAGTTGTAATCTAATCACTTACAAGCAATTGTTAACATACCTGTGAACTTGTTGTCGTCTAACCATAGAGTGTTC
The DNA here is from genome assembly GCA_037501455.1 of Lantana camara. NCBI lineage: Eukaryota > Viridiplantae > Streptophyta > Magnoliopsida > Lamiales > Verbenaceae > Lantana > Lantana camara. The sequence continues at coordinate 3,984,094 of CM074865.1, forward strand.
AACATGGTGAGATTTCCAATTTGCTTAGGTATGTTGCCTGTGAATTTGTTAGGGAAACAAATAATGCTCGTTAAATTTAAAAAAAAAAAAAATCTTGAAATTTTCAATTTTAACAAGTTTTATTTGAAAGATGTGCATATATTTGTTATGTTAAAATAAACTGCAGGATTAAATTTAAACGCCAAGGAAACGACGTCGCATTCACTAATCCTGAATCCGTTAATCTATAAAAGCATCTGAAGGCTGGGACTTATTCCATGAAAGGGGGAGATTTAACAAATCTTTCCATATGAGACTATGAGCCAAGCTACAATACCAACTCCGAAAAGGCGGGTTGATTCTCTCAATATCTTTATTCCTTTTTGAATTGTTGCTTAACGGAATTGGCAGAGGCATTGTAATCTTTTTATTCTTGTAGCTTTGGTTGTTTGGAAGACAAGTTATAAGATATCAGTTTTTTTCTTTTCTTGTTCTCTGTTTCTCACCTCAAATCTCTTTTTTATTTTTTTTATTTTTAAAGTTACTGAAATATTAAGGGATATCATTACAGAGTCTGTGAAGGTGGGGAGAAAAGAAATCAAAAAACCAAAAAAATACGGAAGGAGAAAATAAGAAGAAAAAGTAGGGGGAGTCTGTGATTTGGTGGTGGCGCCGGATCTGCGGATTTTGCATATATTTGTTGATCTGCGGATTGGGGTGGCGACGGCGGTTTTGCACGGTGGTGGTGCCGGTGATTTTGTGTGGTGGGGTTGGGTGGTAGCGGCGGCAATCTTGTTGTGCGTGATTTGTTTCTTGTTCTGATCTTGTTCAGCGTTTTTTTTCTTTTAATTTTTTATGTATTTTATTGAATATATATATCATTTTTTAATTTGATATATACTATGTTCGGGGAATATTTTTTTTTAATTATATGTCAACCCTCTAAGTGTAGGCCATGTAAGTTTTATAAATAAGTCAGCAAAAGAAATTTTCAAATTCGCCCGAATTGAAGCCACAAGGAAAAAATTAGGATTTTATATAATTTTGAGCTAAATCGAACAATAATTATAAAAAAATTTAAATTGAAGGATAAGATTAAAAACATAATATAAAAATGAATAAGTTTGAAAAACTGTATGATTTTTACAATTTTATCTATATAAATGCAGCATGGAAAACCATCTTAATTTAAACATTTTCGATATTCGTGTTGAATTTAAACATTTTCTCTCTAGAGAGGAATGAAATATTTTGGGAATTAGTTGTTGGCATCATAAGATTAAGCAACAGCACTTGTAAGTTTCACTATCCAATAGGCCTCAAGTGCTCAACTAAGCTTCTTCGTCGACTTTCAAATTTGTGCTCAAGTTATAAGTAGCAGTATACATACCATGGAGGTTGTTGTCCCATAAATACAAGCTTTGAAGCTTTGTCAACGCGCCAATGGAAGTTGGGATGCTCCCATTTAAATGGTTATTCGACAACCACAGCTCCTCCAACTTGCTGCACTTGTAAATATTGAATGGAATTTGGCCACTAAGTTGATTACCAGAGACATGAAGCTCACGAAGCTGTGCAATATGGTTGCACATATCATCTGGCAGCACACCTAACGGAGAACTATTCATGAGATCAATGCATTTCATGTAAGAGCCTGTAATAAAACTATACTTAATACTTCCAAGTCCAATATTTCTATTGTTGAAGGGAGATTACCTGAGAAGTGATTGTCCGTAAGGTCCAAGATTTCCATTATTGATATGTTAAAGATGGAAATAGGAATGGGACCAGATAAGCCATTGTTGCGGACATACAATTCCACAAGATTAAGGTTGTCCAGCTCATTTGGTAATTCACCTGCCAAATCAGTTTTGTATGCCATGATCGGTGCAAGAAAACTATAGTTCCAAGTCTAATATTTTTATTGTTGAAGGAAGATAACCTGACAACTGATTGTTTGAAAGGTCCAAGATTTCCATTGTCGATATGTTGAAGATGGAGAGAGGTAATTCACCTGCCAAATCCATTGTGTATGCCATGATCGATACAATAAAACTTGGAGAAGCATGGTCAATTTTGCCACTTCAAAGATAATTTTATCACTCGGAGGCTGTCAACATACTCGGAAGCATGGTAAATCCATTTCTCCTAATCTGCTCATATCCACAACCTCCATATCTTAATTAATCAATCGAGATTGCCTGGGTGTCTTTTTGTCGAGGGTTGAGAGGGCAGCGGCGGAGCTAGAGGGGGGGGGGGGGGGGGGGGGGGATGAATTTGGTGGTTGGTGGGCGGCGACCTCTTTGCTAGAGATGATGAACGTTTTTTTTATATGCATATATTGTTTTTAATTTGATATGTATATGTTTTTCTATGTTTATTTATTTCGATTGACACCTTAACCCTCCACATGAACAGTCATATAAGCTTTACAAATGAGTCAGCAAAAAGAAATTCTCAATTTGGGCACCAATTCCTGTCATGCCAGCAAAAATTGAGATATTTTTTAATTGCGAGTCGAAATCAGATGAAAATTGTAAAATTTTTTAAACAAGAGTACAAAATTGAAACTGCAATATCAAGGAGGACTGAAATTCGAAAAGATGTAAGTTATAGGATGACTTTTGCAATTTTATCTTTCGATTAGAATATATAACAACAAGAATTTTATTGTAAAGTTGTAATCTAATCAATTACAACCGATTCTCAACATAGCTGTGAAATTATTGTAGTCTAACCATAGGTGGTTCAACATGGTGAGGTTTCCAATTTGCTTAGGTATGTTGCCTGTGAATTTGTTAGGGAAATAAACAATGCTTGTTAAATTGAAAAAACAAAATATCTTGAATTTTTCAATTTTAACAAGTTTTATTTGAAAGATATGCATTTTACCTCCCTATAATATTAGAAATCAACAAAGAATCCTTTATAAAAGAAGAATTGACACTCTCCTCCCAAAAAAAAAAAAAAAAAGACGTTTTAACCCCCAAAAGGAGGGAGGTGTTGCACACACGGACACATTGTCTTAATTTTATTTTTACACTCCAACCACCAATTTTGAGAAAAGAATTTATTTATTTATTTTGAAAAAGCCTAAATCATCCAAAAGGACGTTTATTGCATTTAAAAAACCAAGTCACATCCAATAAAAATAGAAAATTTTAGGTTAAATGTAATTCGATCGAATCTAACCGATTATAATTAGATCAAATTTGACAGGGTTAAGTTCGGTTAGAATTACCATGGGAACAAGCTATTAGACCATCAATTCAAAGGCCATAAATAACAACCGCAGCAAACAATATTGCAGGGTCAATGTGGTGCTTATATTAATTACACTAGTCAAGCTTTTATTGATTAAAGAAGATAGACATGTTTTCTTCTCAGATAATGACTCCATTAAAAACAGAGAGGGGAAGAAATATTTTTGAAATTATTTGTTGGCACTTGGCAGTATAAGATTAAGCAGCAGCCTTTGTAAGTTTCACTATCCGTTTTGCCTCAAGTAAACTTCTACGTCCACTTTCGAATTTCTGCTCAACTTATAAGAATTAGTATACATACCATGGAGGTTGTTGTTCCCTAGATCCAGCTCGTTAAGCTGTGCCATATTGTTGCACAGATCATCTGGCAGCACACCTAATGGAGAACTATTCGTGAGATCAATGCATTTCATGTAAGAGCCTGTAATAAAACTATACATCCTAGTCCAATATTTCTATTCTTGAAGGGAGAGATGACATGAGAACTGATTGTTTGAAAGGTCTAAGATTTCCATTGTTGATATGTTGAAGATGGAGAGTGGTAATTCACCTGCCAAACCCGTTGTGTATGCAATGATACAAGAAAACATGGAGGGGTATGGTAAAATTTGTCATTCAAAGATAATTTAATTGCCTGGAGGCTGTGGACATACCTGTGAAACTATTGTTGTAGAAATATATAGCTCGAAGAGAAGACATGTTGAAGATAAAAGTTGGAATTTTCCCTGTTAGAGAGGTGCCTCGTACACTGAGAATCTGTAGACGTGAAAGATTGCCAAGTTCCAATGGAATCCCGCCTAAATATGCAATCGAAAACATGAAATTTTTTCATTTTGTGTCCCGCCTCAAGATAAAAGTATTACTCGTCAAAGTTAAAGTACCGATTTTTAAAAATGAAGTATAAAAAGGAAAACGAAATAAGTAAGAGTATGGGGAGTGAAGTTAAATTATAAAGTTGAATTTGGGAGTTAGTATAAACGGGGAGTTGCATGGAATTTTTTTTTCATAGGATGGAGAGTTATGAATTATTGCCCCTAGAGTAACATTTTTAATCTCTTGAACTCTAAAATTATTACTTTTTATTTTTTTAATCACTCCCTCAAGGTGTTATTGTATATTTGTCTTTTAACTTTTTCTTTTTTTCTCACCATATTTCATTTTTTTTATTATATATTTTTATACTTTTTCCATATATTCTGATTTTTATTTTGTATTACCCTTTACATATTTAATTATATTAAAAATAACTATACAATAAATATTAACGTAAAAATTTTAATTTAATACACATTTAAATAATAATAATTTCATTATTTGTACCCTCATAGATTAGACCGTGCGTGGATTATAGTATATGTATCAACTAATAAAATAAAATAATAAAATCTAAATCTAAATATAAAATAAAATCAATGCAGAAGTTGCTGTGGATATTGCTGAGAACAGAGGAAAAGGGAAGCCGGTGGAAATGTCAGGTTTTTTCTGAAGCAGAGTTGAGTAAACGGCGTCGTTTGGAAAAGCGCGGATCTATTAATAAAAGCATGAACGGAATATTTTTGTCTCCTTAGCAATTTTGATTAATATTGCAATTAGCCAGTAAACTTCCTTTCTATTGGTTATTATGGCCAGAGACTTATATATATTTGTATGGCTGTACGTTGGGTTGTTTTTCAGCTTGGAATGAGAATTTGTCTTTCTTCCTCCCCAATCTTCTCTCTCTCTCTCTCTCTCTCTCTCATATCTGTTATTCCTTTTCTGCTTCTGTAAGCTTTATTGCACACATACTCTCACGCACTCACTGTGTTGTGATTTGGTTGGTGAGTGAGTCTTTTTGTTACACCATCTTCTTCACTTCCACCCCACCCCACCCCCAATCCCAAAAGCAAAAGAATTCAGAAGGAATCTGTGAAGGTGGAGAGAAAATAAATAAAAAAACCAAAAAAATACAGGAGGAGAAAAGAAGAAGAAAATGTAGGGGATGGTGGGGAGTCTGTGATTTGGTGGTGGCGCCGGATCTCCGGATTTTTAATATATTTGTTGATCTGCGGTGGCAGCGGATCCGGGGGGGGGGGGGGGTCGAAGAACCCAAATTTGGCCCTAAAACGCCATGGGGGCAGGGGGTTGGGGTGGCGGCGGCGGTTTTGTACGGTGGTGGTGCTGGCTATTTTGTGTGGTTGGTGGTGTAAAAATATATGAATAACACAGCAGAAAGAAATAAAGAGAACCTGCTGGCCCAAGATCGAACAACCAAAGGGTGGATGAAAACAACCAAAAGAAGAATAACCTCAAAAATAAAAGGGAATGATTCAAGAGAAAAATATGTAGGAAAGAAGGCTTTTATTAGAGGACTTTAACTTCTCAAATTGGCTTCTTACAAATGACAAATACTCACCCCTATTTATACTACTCAAAGGAGAATTCTAGTTCCTAGATATTTTGATACATAATTCTAGATTTCCTAATAAACTAATTAGAAGATAATTCTAGATTCTAATACTAAAATATAAATCTAGATTTTTCACTACATAATTCTAGATTCCTAAGATAATTCTAGAGATGATTCTAGATCCTAATAATGCATGGAGCTATGTAGAAATATCTAGTATAGAGATATTTTGATGGACATATCTAGAATTAGATTATTCTAGATATATTATCCAAAAAAATCATCTTTATTTTTAACACTCCCCCTTAAAGTGATTTTTTGGATATTAAACCGAGCTTCTCACGAAGGAACTCAAAGGAGGCCTTGGAAAGCGACTTAGTGAAAATGTCGGCGACGTTATCCTTACTTCGCACTTCCAGAGCGTCGATGGTGCCACTAAGAACCTTTTCTCTAACAAAGTGATGCTCGATCTCAATATGCTTGGTTCTTGCGTGAAATATTGGATTATTTGTGAGCTTGATAGCACTCTGATTATCTCCAAAAAGTGCAGTTGGCTTAGTTATAGGATAATGTAGATCGTCCGCAAGTCTTTGAAGCCAAATGCATTCTTGAGCAGCAAGAGCAGCAGCTTTGTACTCTGCCTCCGTCGTTGATAAGGAAACTGAATTTTGTTTCTTGCTACACCAAGAAATACCTGTACCACCACTGAGAAAAACATATCCTGAAGTGGACCTTCGATCATCCAAGTCTCCGCCAAAATCAGCATCTGTGAACCCAACTAGAGAGGCGGTAGCTTTCTTCTTGTAAAGTAGGCCCATATCCAGAGTTGAGTTGACATATTTCAAAATCCTTTTTGCAGCTTCTAAGTGAGGCTTTCTTGGTGTCTGCATAAACCTGCTAACCAAACCAACTGAAAAAGCAATATCGGGTCTTGTGATAGTTAAATATAGAAGACTACCAACAAGAGCACGATAAGGCTGCGGATTGGCCAGAAGTGATCCTTCTTCACGCCTTAGCTTTATGTTGGCCTCTAGTGGAGTTGAACACCTTTTGCTTTGATTCACTCCAAACCGTTCAACTAACTTCTTGGCATAACTTCCTTGAGAAAGAAAGATACCACTTGCCAAGTTCGCCACCTCTAAGCCAAGAAAGTGATGCAGCTCCCCCAACTTCTTAATATCAAATCTGATAGCAAGCTCATCTTGAAGTTTTTCAACTTCAGTTGCATCATTGCCTGTGATTATCATATCATCCACATACAACAACACTACAAGATGCAAGCTTCCTTGTTTTTTAACAAACAAGCTAGAGTCTGAATCCGAAGCATGATAGCCACAAAATTGTAAATATTGAGAGATTTTACCATACCATGCTCGTGGAGCTTGTTTGAGTCCGTAGAGAGCCTTTTTAAGCTTGCACACATAATTAGGATGAGAGTTAGAAACATAACCTGGAGGTTGCTCCATGTAGATGTCTTTATCCAGCTCCCCGTATAAGAACGCATTCTTCACATCAAGCTGCCATAATTTCCAATTATGGAATGCTGCCAGCGCTAACACCATGCGAACTGAAATCATCTTGGCCACGGGGCTGAAAGTTTCTTCATAATCTTCTCCATATTTTTGAGAGAAACCTCGAGCCACCAACCGTGCTTTATATCTTTCGACACTCCCATCCGTTTTCCTTTTGATTTTGTATACCCATTTACAAGAAACGGGCTGCACATCTTTTGGCTTCGGAACAAGACTCCAAGTTTGATTTTTCTCGAGTGCCTCCATTTCAGCATCCATTGCAAGCTCCCATTCTTTGTTTCCTTTTGCTTCATCAAAGGAACGAGGTTCCTCATCATCAATGGGACCTGCAAAGAAGCAAGAATATGTGCTTATAAAATTTTCATCTCTGTACCGGGCAGGTTTGACAACATTTCTTCGAGGCCTCTCGGATCCAGTTGCATCGGTGGATTCTTCTGGACGTTGCCCCTCATATTGTTGAGTGCTTGAACTCCCCCTTTCACCGTGCTTCTTAGAAGGATTTTCTGTTACGGATAATTCTATAATTTCTGGGCTTGAGGTTTTAGCCCCACTTTGGTTAGTCACCTTCCCTTCGTAATACAGTGAAATTTCATCAAAGATAACATCTCTGGAGACAACAAAAAGATGAGTTTTTGGGTCCATACATTTCCAACCTTTCTTCCTTTCATCATACCCGACAAAAATGCATTTTCTTGCTTTTGCATCAAGTTTAGTTCTTTGGGAATCGGGTACGTGGACATAGCAAACTGACCCAAAAACTTTAAGATGTTTAACATTAGGTTTTTCTCCAAAGATAAGTTCATATGGTGACTTCATATTAATTGGAGAAAGAGGCATTCTATTAATCACGTAAGCTGCACATTTCATACCTTCCGCCCATAGTGCTCTGGGCAAATTCTTCGCATGCAACCAACTTTTACAAGTTTCCGTCAAATGCCTAATCTTTCTCTCTGCAACTCCATTTTGTTGCGGCGTCTCGGCACAAGTGAGCTCTCTCTTGATGCCATGTTTTCTGCAAAAAGTTAGGAACTCTTCAGAAGTAAATTCACCTCCGTTATCCGTCCGCAACCGCTTGATTTTGGAACCAAGCACTCCTTCAACCAGCTCCTTAAACTCCAAAAATTTGTTAAACACTTCTGATTTGTGCTTAACAAAGTACACCCATGTGAATCGGCTATAATCATCAATAAAAATCAACATATAAGAGTATCCAGAAAATGAGGGAGTTCTTGTTGGGCCCATCAAATCGCTATGAATAAGCTCTAATGGGGCCTTACATCGAGAAGTGGATTTGTCAAAAGGAAGCCGATGTGCTTTTCCAAATTGACAACCTTCACACACTTCTCCTCCACCAAAACTTGATAAATTAGGCAGGCCATTTACCAATTTTAATTTTACCATGGCCTTTAATTTATCCATGCTAAGATGCCCGAGTCTAGCATGCCATAAGTATGCATTGTCATTGTTACTCATTTTCTCAATATATGAACCGGAAGCCGACAAAACAAATAAGTCATTTACTCTCTTACCGGTGTGGACGACATCCGCCTTGAGCTCCTTAATGTTCCGTAGAAACTTCACATCACGTGGGCCAAACAACACAAAATTTCCAGCATCAACAGCATTTGCAACTGAGAAAAGATTTTTCTTCATACCTGGAACGTGGAAGACACTCTTAAGTGTAATGGAATCTTCTTGCTTTCCATTTATAACAACAGTGCCTTCATTCTCCACACGATGGACTGTATTGTCGGCCGTCACAATTGCATCATTTCCACTATACTCTTGGAGATTGGAAAACTTGGATTGATCTCCCGTTGGATGATGGCCGCAACCAGAATCCACGATCCAGTCATTTTCAAAGTTGATGGACGCCAAGGCATCTACGGCTTTTGTTTCTGCCACGAAGCATTTTCCCCAGTCTTCTTCCTCCACAACCTTGTCGGCCACGTTACTCTCTTGTAATTTAGCTCGGCAAAATCTTTTGATATGCCCAGTTCTGCCACACCGATAGCATTTGAAAGTTTTCTTATTAGAGGTGTTGTTAGAAGACTCACCACTAACTCCATATGAGCTCGAGCTGTTTTGCCCTTGTTGACGCAGGGTCGGGCTATTTTGATTTCCTTTGCTCTTAAAGAATTTCCTTCTAGCCATAAGAGCACTCCCTTCTTCCTCCTTAATAGAGACACCGGCCATTTGTTTTGCTAGTGACTCTTGTGAAGATAGTAAATTCTCGAACTCCTCCAAAGATGGTTGTTGAACCCATCCTTGTATCGACGTAACATAGGGAATGTACTCGGGCTTCAATCCTCGAATAATAGTTCTTCTTATTCGAGCTTCGGAAATTGCTTCTTCTGGATTTAACAAGGAAATTTCCGAACAAAGATTTTTAATTTTAAGGAAATACTCAGAAATGGAAAGATTACCCTGCGTGGTGTTGGCGAGCTCATTCTCCAAAATTTGAAGTCGTGCTTCATCCTTTTTGTTGAAGAGTCTGTCAAGAGTCCGCCAAATCTCGTGGGCTGAGTTACACCTCATGATGTGATCGAATAGGCCTTGAGAAATTGACCGCTTCAAAACGAACTCCGCCTTTGCATTCAATTGCTTCCATTTCTTGAGTGCATCGGCATTTTCTGGCTTATCCGTGGGAGATGTTGTATTATTGCCATTAACAACATCCCATAAATCTTCACCAACGAGATAAGACTCCATACAAGTCCTCCACACCCTGTAGTTGGATTGGTTTAACAATTCGATACCAAGTCCACTACGACCACTTGAATCCATTTTTGAGGCACCGGTTGATTTTTCCACCAAGGGATCTTGACACACAATACTAGAGCCCTATGGCTCTGATACCATGTAAAAATATATGAATAACACAGCAGAAAGAAATAAAGAGAACCTGCTGGCCCAAGATCGAACAACCAAAGGGTGGATGAAAACAACCAAAAGAAGAATAACCTCAAAAATAAAAGGGAATGATTCAAGAGAAAAATATGTAGGAAAGAAGGCTTTTATTAGAGGACTTTAACTTCTCAAATTGGCTTCTTACAAATGACAAATACTCACCCCTATTTATACTACTCAAAGGAGAATTCTAGTTCCTAGATATTTTGATACATAATTCTAGATTTCCTAATAAACTAATTAGAAGATAATTCTAGATTCTAATACTAAAATATAAATCTAGATTTTTCACTACATAATTCTAGATTCCTAAGATAATTCTAGAGATGATTCTAGATCCTAATAATGCATGGAGCTATGTAGAAATATCTAGTATAGAGATATTTTGATGGACATATCTAGAATTAGATTATTCTAGATATATTATCCAAAAAAATCATCTTTATTTTTAACAGGTGGCGGCTGCGATTTTGTGCAGTGGTGGTGCCGGTGATTTTGTGTGGTGGGGTTGGGGTGGTAGCGGCGGCAATCTTGTTGTGCGTGAATTTTTTCTTGTTCTGCGTTTTTTCCTTTTATTTTTTTCATTTTTTTTATGTATTTTATTGGATATATATATCATTAATTTGATATATATATCTGTATTTTTCTTTTTAAAAATTTTCAATTGATATGTCAACCATCTATGCGTACGCCATGTAAGTTTCATAAATAAGTCAGCAAAATACAATTTCAAAATCAGCTCGTATTGAAGCCACGAGGCAAAAATTAGGACTTTTGTTAATTTTGGGCTAAAATCGGATAATAATTACAAAAAATTTTAAATTAAAGAACAAAATTAAAAATGTAATATAAAAAAGAATTAAAGTTCAAAAACATGTAATTTACATAATGATTTTTACAATTTTACCTATATAAATGCAACATAGATAATGATTTTTACAATTTTACCAATATAAATGCAGCATAGAAAACCCTCTGTGCGTATTCGAGAGTGATGTAAACAAATTTGAGAGTTTACGTATTTCTTGTTAAAATGGGACGGAAATTGAATAAATAAATAAATAAAACGAATGGCTATCCAGTATTCATTGGACCAGAAAACGAATAGTGATTTTGGAGTTTAATTACCCGATAACCCATGTTTACTTCATATATTGAACTATTAGGAAAAATAAACAAAATTTTTTTCTTGTTTTGGTTATATAATTTGCTAATTAATAATATAAATTTCTCATTTTACCCTTAAACTGTCCTCTTTTTAATTTGGTTGAGGCATGTGGGAGCAAAATTTTAATTTCACCTCATAAGAAAATCGTTGGTTATTTAACTCCTCCTCCCAGGAGTTGCTATATAGCCTATCGCCTTCCATTATTTTTTTGGGCTCAACTGTTATATTACTAACACCTCCTTTTAACCCATGTAAACTGATTCTAAGAGGAGGGAGGTGTTGCACACTCTCAAATTCGTGTTTAATTTAAACATTTTCTCTCAAGAGAGGAAAAAAATATTTTGGAAATTAGTTGTTGGCACCATAAGATTAAGCAGCAGCACTTGTAAGTTTCACTATCCAATAGGCCTCAAGTGCTCAACTAAGCTTCTCCGCCGACTTTCAAATTTGTGCTCAAGTTATAAGTAGCAGTATACATACCATGGAGGTTGTTGTCCCCTAAATACAAGCTCTGAAGCTTTGTCAGCGAGCCAATGGAAGTTGGGATGCTCCCATTGAAATGATTAATCGACAACGACAGCACTTCCAATTTGCTGCACTTGTAAATATTGAATGGAATTTGGCCACTAAGTTGATTACCAGAGAGATGAAGCTCACGAAGCTGTGCAATATTGTTGCACATATCATCTGGCAGCACACCTAACGGGGAACTATTCGTGAGATCGATGCATTTCATGTAAGAACCTGTAATAAAACTGTACTTCCAAGTACAATATTTCTATTGGTGATGAGAGATGACCTGAGAAGTGATTGTATGAAAGATCCAACATTTCCATTGCTGATATGTTGAAGATGGAAACAGGAATGGGACCAGATAAGCCATTGTTGCGGACATTTAGCATCACAAGATTAAGGTTGCCCAGCTCATTTGGTAATTCACCTGCCATGATCGATGCAAGAAAACTTGTTGAGGCATGGAATATTTTGTCATTTCAAAGATAGTCTAATTGCTTGGACGAGGCTGTCAACATACCTGTGATATTGTTGTTCTTTAGAACAATCTGTTTGATCCTAGACAAGTTGAAGAGCTCATGAGGAATAGATCCTGTAATAAGATTATTTTTCAAGTCAAATATTTCTAGTGAAGAAAGATTGCCAAGTTCTCGTGGGATTTCTCCGCCAAGAGAGTTGTTGGCCAATCTGAGTATCCTCAACCGTCGCAGATTAGAGAGCTCGCGTGGTATGAAGCTCGCGAAGTTGTTTTGGCTGAGATCTAAAGAATCGAGGAATGTTAAGTTGCCGAGATTCGGAGTGAGATGAGTGGCCTGAAAACCGAAACCGGAGAAATTAAGGGCAGTGACTCGTTGGGTGGGGGTGGGGGTGGTGGTGGTGCCGGTGGTGCAGGATACACCAATCCAGGTGCAGATGGATGCATTGGTTGACCAGTTTTTGGACAATATTTGAAAAGGGTCTGAGGTTATTGTGGATTTGAAAGCAAGAATTGCTTCTTCATCTTGTTGTGAAACAATTTCAGCTAAGGAAATTGTTCTGATGCTGAGCAACAACATTATTAAGACAGCAATCATGACGGAAAGTTTCTCCATTATTGTGTGGGTCTCTATTTCTTACAAACTTTAGGCCATATAAAGAGGAGATATTTAGGGAAAATTGCACGTTTCCTCCTCACAAATCAAATATTTAGATTTTCGGCACCTATTTTTCAAAATTGCAAATGTCATCCCACACCTATTGTATTTTTAGTAATTTCAAATGAAATTTGGCCTAAAAGTTTTCTGGAAAAAATGCGTGTTCCTCTTGTGTCCCTTTTTCCCCGAATAATTTATAAACATGGAGCACACATGATTTCCATATATTTTCTCAAATTTTTGTCAAAATCCACATAATTTTTAAATTATCGATTGTGCTCCATGGTTCAGTAACTCATTCAATTAAGGTTGAATCACATGCAGCCACCACCATGCAGCCGGGCGCCAGCTGTACGTCCTTGATGAAGCAACACTTTTATATTTAACGCTCTTCCTTGTATTGTCGTGTAGAGCGAACTTCACGCCTTCATTGCATCGATCGAACCGCACTACTCATCGGCTCTCAATGCCCTTTTCACCACATTTTTTCCCATTACAATAAGTCCTCATCCTTATCCTTATCCTTCTCATCGATCTATTATCACACTCAAGAACGATTTTAGGGCAATAATGTTTTTAGGACAACATTTTAGGGTAACAATTATTCAAATTTGGGGAGGAATTTATTTTTTTATTTGCTCACTGTAATTAAAAAAAAGATGATCCACGTATATTTAAGATTAATAAGTTGGCCTTGTAATAATATGTAGACATTGATGTGTTTTAAAATATGCCTTCTAGACTCTACGTAGTTCAATTTTCGAAAAATTTAGTCTGATGAATATGCGTTTTTTTTTTTAAAAAAAAATTGAAGAAAATTTTCCGGCATAAAGTATCCTAAAATTGTCAAAAATTGATAGCCGTAGAATATTGTATTTTATGAAAAATAATGTCTTAAAAAACCAAATTTATAATTTATGCTGGATCAATGGTGTAATTTTACAATATATTTACATAAGGGGCCCACGAGGAAAGTCCAAGAAATCAATAAAGCAAATAACTGAGATTGAATCTATAGGTTCATATGGCAAAACTTTACGACTAATATGGCAAAATGGACCTATAGAAGCTGAGAATAATTGCAAAATTTTTTTTAATAACTGAAGCTAAATAAATCATTTTTAATTTTTTTTTTTCACACGGTGAAATCCTTCATTCTTCACCGCTGCTCTCTCTCTCTCTCTCTCTCTCTCTCTGCTGCCTACTCCGCCACTATCTTTTCCCCTACTTTCGTCTGCTCCGAAGAATATTTATATTTAATTAATTTCGAATATTCAGGGTGTTTCAAGTTTTTTCTAATTTAATTATATTAATCAGCTGTCCAGGATTAGAATTAAAACTTTACATTAGTATTTTTGAAGGGGTTACTCAAAAAATCTTAAATAATGTTTTGTTATTATTTTTAATCTATTTGAAACTATATTTAATTATTTACGCTTAATTTAAATTATTCAATTCCCATAATTTTTGAAGTTAATATTATTTGAATAACTAAATAATTATCATGCAACGCGTAATGTAACGCTTTCCTTTACTGGCATGTGTAAAACGCCTTCCTTTTGTCTTATCCTATCTGAAAGGAAATATTTGGGAGCAAATTTTCTAAATGGTAGCAAAGACTTGAAGAGTCAAACCGAGTGATTTGATCTTTTGAGCAAATTTTCCAAATGGGCCACACGTAAAATATTGGAAGCAGAATTCCTAAAGTGTAGCAAAGACGGTAGAAAACAGAATTCTGGAAAATGGCATTCCAATAATGAAGTCAAATGCCGCGTTTCATGTACAGAAAGAAAATACTAAGTGTATGCAACACCGTGGCTCTTATCATGCGCGCATACTTACTGTTCTAGCAACAAAAAATCTAATTAACCAACTAACTAAACATAATTTACATATATCAGAACATTTACAGCATCTAACTATGCTAACGAAGACTTAAAGAGTCAATCATGCACAGTTAGTCAGTCATTCCCCAAACTACAGGTAAATTCTCTTCTGTGTGATCTAAGTTTCGTAAAATATAATAGATAAAGTTCATTGTTCATAGCTAGAGCTCCACTACACAACAAGTGGTCCAATGGAAAAAACTTCCTGCCATGATTGCTGTCTTAATGTTCTTGCTCACTATCAGAACAATTTCCTTAGCTGAAATAGTTTCAAAAGATGAAGAAGCCATTCTTGCTTTCAAATCCACAATAACCTCAGACCCTTTTCAAATCTTGTCCAAAAACTGCTCCACCAATGCATCCATCTGCATCTGGATTGGGGTATCCTGCACCACCACCACCCCTCGACGAGTCACGGCCATTAATTTCTCCGGTTTCGGTTTTCAGGCCACTCATCTCATTCCAAATCTTGGAAACTTAACATTCCTCGATTTATTAGACCTCAGCCGCAACACCTTCATCGGCTTCATACCCCACGAGCTCTCTAATCTGCTACGTTTGAGGATACTCAATGAACCTTTAATTAACATTTTAAATAAATTTTGTATTCCACCATAATTCAAATTTCTAATACAATATCCGTTTAATAAATATACGGAAACATAATAAATATGGCTAAAATACAATCATAATCTATGAAAGAGGGCACTTGACTCCATTAAAGGAATATCTTCTTCCATAATTGGTGAATTGATGGCCTCCACACAAATGCAATAGGTGAGGATGCCACGAAAATCAACCAGCCCGTTGCAAGTAGCACTCCGGCACCAAATGATGACGATGTCAAGAAGGCAGGACTTTATGACATGCTGGTAGAAGTTCGTGCTGCTTTCATGTTGACTCTTTAAGAGCAGCAAAATGAATCGACCTGATATGTTAGTGACTTTTTGGCTTATGTTCCTGGAATTTTTTGTTCACAAAACTATATCGGCTTTGTTTCTCAAGTCCTCAAGTTATTTTTATGGTGTGTTATTTAGTGTACTAGTTGATGCTTTGTATTATTTAGACAGGCATGTCATGCACTGATACACAAAACGGGATGTACTCTTCAATTTATGAACTACTTTACCCACTTACTCTGTTGCCTGTATTCTGCTTCTTTTACACTGAACTTGGTGGTGGTCTAACAATTCGAATCATTTAGGAGTAGATCACATAATGGGACACTCCTTAAGAATACTTAATGCCACTTAATACAGAAAACCAATTGCTTGAACAACAGAAGTGATCTGTTGCAAATGTATCAAGGATCGTCCAAGAATGCACAAAGGATGCAGATGATAATGCCATGGATATACCTGAAGACTGAGAGAAAGTGCCTTTTAATGAGGCTGCTTGTGGCTGTGAAGGAACAATGGACATCTGATTAACACTATGGAGTTTGATTAGAAATACTGTGTTGAGACTGAATGATTGGCATGATCATCTGATATTGCTCAGCAGTAAAAGGTGTTGGGTTTGAAGATCGATCACAGGATGGAGAAGCAAGTTCTTGGCAATTATTCTCAGCTTCTTGATTGACTGGTGATGGAAACTGATCGTGCACATATACAGCTGCAGCAATTGGGTTCTTAAACTTCAAATTGAGAGGAATCCATGCTTCTTATAGCATGTGGATCATAGAAAAGGCCTTACTTGAGAAGTGAGGCAATGGATCGATGATATTTACCAAACACTCATCAATAACATCTAAGAAGTCCTCAAACAGGTTATAAGTTGTTTAAGGAGCTTATAAGTTTAGTCAAACACCCTCTAAGAAGTACTTAGGACCAAAAGGTGTCGGAAGCGTAAATGGAGCAGTTCGGGGATCTAATCAGCCAATTATCATAAGTTATGGGACCCAAAATGTAATTTATAATGCAAGATAATCTCACTTAGGAGTACAGAGAGATCGCCTCAGGTTCGAGAAACATCCATCACAAACAATGGTGACAGGAGCATAAGCAGTGATCTCTTCACCATTCTTAGTCTTGTAATTTACTCCTTTAATAGTTCCATTTTCTTCAAGCAATGAAGTCACCGTTCCTTGTTCCAAGTCTTACATTGTTCCAGAAAACATCATTAGTCTCCATTCATAATTCAAAATTTATAAATACCCACCTAAACAATAAAAATTTGGAAAAGAACCTCGTGCAGTTGATAGTGCAAGATTAAGGGTCAATGTTAAGGGGTTACTTTGTTAATATGTATTTTCGCACTTAACAAATCGCTGTTATGGCCAACTCTGTCATCTCGACATATTTAATTTAAAAAAAAATCTGCAAACAGACACCTAAGTACTTGTCATTCAACCCATACAAGAATCTGATCACGCAATTGTTTTGTTGGTATGCGCGGAATGCATCAATTGCTCCACAGTTGCACTTTGGAATTTGGATTACAAGATCAAGATGGCAGTGGCCTGAAGTTGTGGATTTCGTGCCAAAGGATCTGGAGACGTGTGAAATAATCTGATAAAGAGGAATACCGCTGTTTAGCCGCACTTCGTGAAGTTCTGCAATTCGAAGTTCATCGCGGTGGGAAAAACGATCTCTCAAGTCTGCTCACACATCATAGACTTTATCCATCCATAAGACAAATTGCACAATTGATGGTGAAAGGCACTTCATAATCCACAATAAGACCATCAGTTGCAGCGGACCCATACTGGATGAAGAGCGTTTGTAGGCGGCGGTTGTTGAATCAAACCAATAACAAAATCATACTTGTTCTTCAAGAGGAGGGCCATCTTCAACCCCGTTGCCCAGCCAGAATGATAGTTTTGATCCATCGAGATGAGAGGAGGAGAAACAAGTTTCAATATAAATAGAGAAATTAATACCTTGACTTCTACCTGCTTTGAAATAGAGAAATTAATACCTTGACTTCAACCTGCTTTGAAGGTTGCAAATTCAGCCGATTTTCAGGAAGCTAGTCCAGAAGAGAGAGAATTCTTAAAACGCAAATACAGCATGGATGATGCATTGGAAAATAGGATTTGTGACTTTTGTTGAGGTATACATCAGATTTTCTAGTTCACTTGAAGACGTCATCTCACCCACAGCTAAAACACACTTGTATAAAGAAGTTTTTTCTTGACCTGTTTTCTTGGTTTTTATTCCAGAGACTAGAAGAAGATTCAGGACCACCAGTCAGCAGGCTGTATGAAGAGGTACTTGGAATGTGATTAATCAAATAATATTTTATTAAAATAATCTGTCGTAGCAAGTCAAGTAATCTACTTTTAGATTTTATACAGAATAAGATCATCTAAGTTTGTTAATCACACCTTCATTGTTGGGTGTACACACGTTGATTTTTGCTGGAATTAATTGCAGCTCATGCCTATCTATTATCATTCTGTTTCCATAAACAGAAGCTTTAATGAATTGATGTCTTTTCCTGATTCAGCTTGCAGTATTCTGGCCCAATGGACTCATGGATACTGATGGAATTAAACGTGCTATATATAGAGCAAAAGGCCGTAGAGGCAGCCTGCGCAAGGTTTTTCAATATTTTCTTGTTTCAGCAGATGTAATTTGAAAGCTTTGTTGAATGCCATGCCTTTTCAAGCCATAACATTGTGCACCCATGCATGCATTGTGTTTAATATTTTGCATATGAAAATATGTAGGCTTTAGTTTCCATGTTGTCAAATAATGATTAATCAGCTACACACTTCGAAATTATTTTCTAATGGCGCCTTCCTTTTTCACAACCATGTTTCAATATGGAAAATCATTTTTAGTTTTTCCTGTCCCGAATATTGTTCTTGATATCTCTATAAATGAAAATCTCCTCGACCTTCCCGTTGTTTATTTATCTGCTTGGTTGACTTTGATATTTATTGTCTTTTACATAGCTCGGTTGAGGTGGAAGATGTAATCATCTGTTGTCTCATCCCTCAAAACTTATAGCATTTCCTCACGCTTCAATTCTTTGCTCGTTAGGATCGAGACAAAATCAAGAAGAAAAAAGCATGGCCTCCAAAATCAGACAGCCCCAAATTGCCCTCAGATTCTCGCATACAACATCCTAACTTGACCAGCAAACCAGTCCCCAGAGCTGCTCCTCATGTGCCTGTTGCCTTGAAAAACGGGCCCAACACGGACAAGGCGAAGAAGGAAAAAGTGAAGGGGAGCTCCAGCAGCAATCCTTCTGATGTTGTGATTGCGTTGAATGTGTTGCCGAAAAAGAAAGTGAAAAAGCAGCCGAACGCAGAGGTTCCACCGGCCGAGGATCGGCCCAAGCACCAAAAGAATGTGTCTGTTCCTCCTGCTAAATCAACCCTTGAGGCAGCTGTGCCTGAGCCTGAGTCACTGAGCTGACATTATAACTCTTTAGTTAGTTTTGATTCTTTTTCCAATAGTATAAAGCTTTCTTTTCATTTCTTTGAGTTAGATTTCTTTTAGATCACAGCTTGTTATATAAGTTGCATTGTTTTAGGTTAGTTGAAGTCTTGAAGAGCTCCTGCCCTTCATCCATATTCCATAATGGGCGGAGGGGCCTCTTCATTTTCTTTTTTCCTTTTTTTTTTTTTTTTTTAAATTCAATTTTGGTTCTGAAATTATTAAAGTTTATAATTTTGGGAAAAGAATTTTGACTAGTACTCTTCAAGAGAAGTCTAATTAGATCTTGCTTTGATGATGATAGTTGAGATTCTTTTTTTTTTTTTTTGTTGGTTCGCTAGCTCATTTTATGGATCGAGTCAGATTAGACCATTTAGGTTTAAAACTTTTCTTACCAATTGTGTTCTCAGGGATTTGAATTCAAGACCTCCGATTTGATGATGATAGTTGAGACTTGATAAGGACAATACTAATAAATATGAATTGTCATGACATGATTGGTACGTAGAAATAGATTTTATGCAGTAATTAACAGAATTTTGGTACATATGATGGAATTTTAAGTAGTAATACGGACACGGGAATATGGAGATATAAATTATTTTTTGAATTTTTCACGTGAGGAATGTCGAACATGAGTGTCCGACACATGTTCGACATGACACGACACAATAAAATAATATTTTTAGAAGTGTTCGTGCATTATAGTATTCGAGTGTACATTAAAAAGAGTAACATTATTTTGGCTTTTATTATGATCGGAATACTCAAGAAATTCAACAAGAAATGAATTAAAATCATCTTGATTTTATCATTTTTAAAAATGAAAATAAAAATAAAAATATGTTGAGTAAAAGCAAATCATGTAAAAATATAACTCACTATTTCAATAAAAATAACAATATCTTTTGCAATTAATTATTAGTTTTTGAAATAAACACTTGTATATATCATAAAAATTATGAATAAAATTTACAAAATTTCATCAATATTTAGTACTTTATATCATTTAATAATAAGTATTTATAAAAATATTATAACCTAAGATATATTTAATAAGTTTTGTATTTAAAATTCAATAATGATTGGATATGTGGGCTTTATCATGGACAGATGCCATTTAATGGGCCCGAAACAGGCCCAATACAGGTAGAAGAACATCCATAATCTCTTGTACCTTGTGCTTCAACTGTTGTACATTAGCAAGGCATTTTTATATCCGAGAATTTCAAAAATATTCACTCTTGATTCCCATTTCCCAGTTGCCAGCTTCAAAATTCCTCTTCGTCTCAGGTATGATGATTTTAGGGTTTGAAGTTCTAATTGATATGCAAAAGCATGTGTAATTTGTGTTTGTGTGTTGACAGAAATTTACAAATTTCAGCTGAACGGTTTCTATTTGCATTTTTCAGCTATTAGTGTTCGAGTTTGTTCCAGAATCGTTGAATTGTTTAATTTGATGGATATTTTATTGATATTGGAGGCGATTTAGCTCGTTTTCTTTTTCCCTTTCTTCCTGAGAATTGGGAATTGGATTTCTTGGAGTTGGTCTAATTTTGGCGCAGGTAAACACCCTGTTATTTTTTATTTATGTGTCCGTTGCGGTTAATTGCTTTGTCGAATTTCTGGAAGTGAATGTGATGGTATCTTGATTTTAATCGTGTTTTGGTGACTGTAATGGTTCGAGTTAATGTTCTGCTTTTTGTAATTACTATGGAATTTTGTTTCCTGATGATTTTGTGGGGTAAATATAATGCGTTGGATGTAGCTACTTGGGTGCTGACAGCTATGTGAATGCGTATTACGACAATGCTTTGGTGTGTTTTAGTTTGAATGCCATTTATGGTAGAAGATTGGAAGGTATCACTCAACGGATCTGAAAATTTTGAATATAGGTCTTTTAAATTCTTAGTTGGTACTGTTTGTTCATGTATGTTGAAGTTTAGATTAATAAGTCTGAGATTGGGGAATGAATTCAAGCTTGGAATGATTTCAGATCCTCAAATTATGAAACCATAAGCTGGGAATGTTTAGTTGGTCCTCATTGGAGAAACAAAGGTAAATTCTCACAAATTGATTACGGCTCAGAATTAATATTTCTAACTAATAATCTCAAATATCCTATAAAATCCAATAACTTATTACATTAAGCTCAAATTCTCAAATCTTCAACAAAATCCATTTACTTAATACAACAAGAAGTAACAAGGCGAGAAGTTTATTTTGGGTTCACCCAGTGTTAGCTTGTACTACACTCTGTCCGTTTAATGTTAGGAATGAATCATGACACATGATTGTTCTGTATAAATAAAATCAAGACAAAAGTACGTGGTTAGGCCTCATGCTATTGTTTGTGTTTCATATGATTTGTGGGGTTTTTGTTCAGTGCGTTCCTATGCTGATACTGGAATTTTATTCGTTTTTTAAGCTTATGGCTGACCATTCTGATGAGCCTCCTCCTCCGGGAACCCATTCTTTGCGGAGTTCGCAACCAGTCTCATCTACTCACGAGGCATTCTCCATGCCAGTTGCTGATTCTAGAAGCACCCTTTTCCCTCTTCCCCATTCAAATGCACCCGCTTCTTCTTCCTTGGAAATTTCTACTCGTGAGAGCTCCAATGGTTCCCATGTGCTGTTTCAAACAAATAATGATATTGAAGCTGCCGCGCAAAATGCTGTTCTGCACGAGCAAGTATTGCAGTTTGAATTACGCTTCGATATTTAGAGTTTATGCCTCACTGGTTATCCATCATATGACTTGTCTAATACCATTTCAGGAAATTGCCACACAAATGGTTATACAAAGTCAGAGGTTTGTCCTGAAAATTTCCAAAAAATAAAAACCCATTCTAATACTAGTATTTTATTTGGATTTTAACCTGTGTCTTCATACTTATGATCAGAGAATCAAGCACTGTAACTGGAAATTCTGAAGATAGTAGAGACATTTTGTCTGGCCGCCACGATCCAAATGCACTAAAGGTGTTTCAGTCTCACCATCTTTTAAACTCTTTTTGTATTCTTTCTTGTGTGTTATGTTTCAATTTCAAAAACATTTACTAGACGATATTATGTTGCTTAATGTTTTCCAATTCAACAGGAGCATCTTCTGAAAATGACCACACAACATCGAACCGAAGTGGCTTTAAAACGTGGCAAGCCCACCTCTGTGGAGGAAGGTTGGACGACTATACTAAACCATTTACCATCTTTTCGTCTGTCATCTTTTTTCAGTCTAGAAGTTTAAAGACCCTGTATCAGATTTGGGGACCTTTTTATCCTATTAAAACTATTGACATGGTCTAGTTTGCGTCTGCATTGGCATTTGATATCCCAGTTAATTTTCTAAATAAACTCATAAGGACATATACTCCTTTGTAGTATATTGGGTTCTACAACAGTTGCCTTTTTGGGATGTGAAGTAGGAAAGATCTGTGTGGTTTATTGATAATTTTATATTTTCCTAGTGACTGGAGATAATCAAGACTATACATTCTGCACTTATGATGAATAAATACTCGTAATACATTTTTGATGTTGGTACTACTGCATTCTTAGATGAGTTCTGTCGGATAACTCTTGAGTGATTAATCTGCTAAAAAAGCATGCGAATTCTTTAACAACTTATTAAGGTTTTAGGTATTTCCCGCATATATTGACACTAAGTCTTCTCTGAGTTTCAAAGTAGCCACTGAGTTTGGCAGAGAACAAATTGAAAGTCCAAAACTGATTTAGTTCTGGTGCGCTGCATAGTTATATAACCAGTAGTATGAGTAACCACTCATATGATGATATTCAATATTTAACCATCTTTTATCACCCATTTTCTCGGCTAGGCAATTTGGAAATTGGAAATGGATATGGTGTGCCTGGCGGTGGTGCTTATTCTTCACTTCACCATAAACAAACCATTGGTAAGAAACTAAAAATATTTTCCTTCTTTGGATTATTCAAATAGTATTGTTTGGCACGACTTTTCCGAATCTTCAGAGGGGAAGGACCTTGATAGCCAGAAAAGAAGCCAAAATAACGATGAGGTTAATGGTGAGCCCGGACAGCAAACAATGGGTAAAAACTTACCTGAATATCTCAAGCAAAAGTTGAAAGCAAGAGGTATTCTGAAAGAGGGTCAAAGTGAAGAGAAGTCTTCGGTGCCAGAAAATGTGAGCTGGTTGTTTTGTCGTTGTTTTTGTTTAATCCTTCTCACAATAAGCTTTTGTATATGAATCTTGATTTGCAAATTAAATCCCGGTTGTTAGCCTCTTTCTTATATTCTGATGATCAGTGCTAGTTTCTGTTTAAGCTAATCTGTAACTAACTCAAGTTTCTCATGTAATTTGGTCCAACATGACATATTCTTTTAACTGTACTTTCTGCTGGATCTATACTTTTTTTTCCCCCTGAATGATATATTGTCAATGATATCTAACGTGTATTGGGATTTTGGATTTTAGAGACCGGAGGCTCAGTCACCTCAGCTCATGGCATGCGGGGATCTTCCCCCAGGATGGGTGAGTACCTGTGGTATTCTTGTGAAACAAAAGGGCAAATGATCTGCAGATTGAAACAAGGAGTTTAATGAATGTAATTTACCTTGTTTATCATCCTGTAATTTCATCACTCATCCCTTTTGCCCCCACCAAATGATCTGCAGATTGAAACAAGGGACCCTGAAAATGGTGCTGTATTTTATTATAATGCGAGTTTAGGGATAAGCCAGTGGGAGAAACCTACAGATATGGCTCCGCATCCCGCTTCTGCTACAGCACCCTTTTCAGAAGATTGGGTAGAGGCATTTGATGAAACTTCAGGTATAGTTTCATTTTCTACTAATCAAATGTCTATATATTTGCAAAGATTAGAAGAGCTCTAGATGCTGTTGTGATACTTAAATTTTGATTAGAAATATTGTATTATTGGAAGTTACCTGAATTGGATATGTTTTTTGATATTATCATTCCCCTTCGCGTCAAATATCAAAACTTGCCACTTGCAACTTCTGTTTCAGAATTGGCTAGTGCTTGTTTTTGTTTCTTAGCCATTAGTTTCTGTAAAAGTTGGTTTTCTTCTGTCAACATATCTTAACAGTCCCTTTCTCCTTCATTCGGTAGTTTTTTATTCAAACTGCAGGTATAAATGTGTG
The DNA here is from genome assembly GCA_037501455.1 of Lantana camara. Classification (NCBI taxonomy): domain Eukaryota; kingdom Viridiplantae; phylum Streptophyta; class Magnoliopsida; order Lamiales; family Verbenaceae; genus Lantana; species Lantana camara. The sequence continues at coordinate 4,008,395 of CM074865.1, forward strand.
AATGCTTGTTCACCTCTTCCAATATTAATTCATTCTCTTTCAACATATTTCCACTTTATCGTTGTGTGTCCTCCAATATAATATGTGGGCAGGAGAGAATGTAACCTCCTGACTATTGACTCATTGGGGGAAAACAAATTCTTCTATTATGTATATATATATTTAATATTTCTCAACAATGTCCATTTCAGTTCAAAAATATTATTACAACAGGAAGACCAATCTATCACAGTGGGAGCATCCAAGTGCACAAGAAGTCAACCCACAGCATTATGACAGAACGGTCTCGCCCCATGCAACGGGTGGGAATTTGGAATATCAAGTGTCCACTTTTCCTAAATGCATGGGATGTGGCGGCTGGGGATTGGGTCTTGTACAGTCTTGGGGCTATTGCAATCACTGCACTCGGTATGTTTCTCTCTTTTCTATACATTTGCAGTATTTTCTATTGAAACTTTATTTGGTATAAGATGTCTAATGTTATTCAATGCAGACTTCACAATTTTCCACAAAGCCAATACTTATCAGCCTCTGCTGAAAGCTATAACCGTGCCACTGATGCTGCTGGAAATCATGGAGACTCAGAGAAAATATCTTCCAAACCCAGGTGATGTATGGAATAAGGCAATAAAATAAATTGTAGCATCTTAACTCTAAAAGCATCTTCAAGTGGAACAAGTGATGATGAAAACCGAGTTTTTCTTTTCTTTTTTTATATCTCAATATAAAATCTGTCCCAACTATTCTGATAAAGAGGTTCATAATTTGGTTTACCATGGTGTACAGGTCTAATGTGAAACTCCCTCTTGGGAAAGGCTATAAAATGGACAGTAAGAAGCGTGCATATAATTAAGATGATGAACTGGACCCCATGGATCCAAGTTCCTACTCTGATGCTCCTCGTGGTGGTTGGTATGTCTCATACTCTTGCTAGTTGATAGAAAATTCAAGCTTGAAAAGGTTTCAATAAGATTAGTAGATCTGCAAGTGCCTAGATCCTGACAAGTTAATGAATCACTGCTTATTTACAGGGTTGTGGGCCTTAAAGGAGTACAACCAAGAGCTGCTGATACCACTGCCACGGTATGATATCACCGTTATTTTGCCTGAAGAATTTCCTTTAGAGGAATTCAAGGCCAGATATAAATATTTAAAATAAATGGGGAAGAAGTTAAAAAAGGATGAAGGGAACGTTTGAAATCTTAAAAAACGTGATCTGCTTTCAGATTAAGAAAATAAAAAATGAAGCAATTCGTTCTGCTGCTACATCTAATAAACTAGAAACTAGAAGCTAGAAGAATTCGTTTCATTTTGCTGTTAGTACATCATAAAATATACTGAAACAAGCTAGAAGCTAGATGAGTCCCATGCAGTGCTTTTTTCTGTGTCTAGCTTCCTTTTTCTATTATTTAAAAGTACTTTTTTCTCCAAGATCTCCTTTCATTGCTCCAATTTTTTCCAACTTCAACTTCTTCAAGGACAATGTATTTTTTGACAAGCTGTTTCGGCATATCCTTTAGTTCAGTTTCATCCCATCATTCATTTTGCAAGATTCTTTTTGTTTTAACGTAGTTTAATGCTTGGAAACTTCAAAATTGCAGGGCCCTCTTTTCCAGCAGCGGCCTTATCCATCACCAGGTGCAGTTCTACGGAAAAATGCTGAAGTTGCTTCACAAAGGAAAAAGCCGGGTTCGAACTACGCACCCATATCCAAGAGAGGAGATGGAAGTGATGGTCTCGGGGATGCTGATTGAGTGATGCAACACATCGGTATATCAACTTCATTGCAGAAAATCTTCAATTGATTATATGGTGATCGGAGTAAATCTTGAACGGGAAACAGAGTGATGTGAATGATGCAGGCCATCGTCATGAACCTCCGGTGTTTGTTCAAGTTGAAGAAGTAACTCATTTGGGGTGGGTGGGGGTGTATGCTGAAATAATGCCTTGTGATGGAATGTGAATGCTTCAATTTTGAGGAAATTTGGCTTCAGTACCATTCTCCGTGTGTGTTTTCACTTATAAGTATAATATTGTGTTTTTTTTTAAATCTTTTCACTTATATGGTGGTCGAGAAATGCTTATTGAACTATTTACATTAGTTGCAACAGTCGATACACTGTGAGAAACATTAATGTGTATATTTAATTTAGCTTAATCTTTTAACTCCCTTTACATATGCACTGTGTTTCTTTTCTTAAATTATTCATTTTATCTTATGATGTGAATGTTTATATATATATACGGGGAATTCCCGAAAACTCCCCAAATGATAAGCCCAATTCCTTTTAGCTCCCCATTTTAAAAAATGATGTATTAAAACTCAAGAATCGCATATCTAAAACCTCAAATGATGTATTTGAAATACAAGGAAAAAATCATGTATCTAAATCCCAGAATCATGTATCTAAATCCCAGAATTGCGTATCTAAATTCTAGAATCGCGTATCTAAAACCCCAAATGATGTATTTGAAAATGGGGAGCTAAAAGGAAGTTTTCAAACCCGTGGGGAGTTTTAAGGAATTGCCCCTATATATATATATATATATCATTTTAGCTTGCAATTAATAAATATGTAAAGTAAAAAACCACAACAATGAAAATCGACCCAAAAACAAAAGGGTAAAATAGGTATATCAAGTCAATTTTTAAATTACGTCTTAGAATTAATAGACAACATTTGTTAAAAGCAATTTTAAAATATAACAGCATACATGTATTTCTGTTCAGGACTTTCTTTTCTGCAAACTTATCACTTTGTAAGAAACAAAGTTCTAATCTTTTCCAGTTTTGCCATAGCTTCACTTATGCTGATCCTCTCCGAAGGCGAAAAGGCTAAACACTCGATCGCAACATGCAGAATAGATGACAAACATAGCTCTTTAGCTGAGAACCTGTCTTCCTCTCTTACCAGCAAATTGCTGTCCACAACTCGAGTTACATTGTTTTCTTGCAATGAAAGGCTAACATAGCTCATGAGGCTCATGTCCTCCCCAAACATGTCATCGGTCGGCTTCTTTCGGGTGAAAGTCTCCAGCAGCATAACACCGAAACTGTATACGTCGCAACTGGTTGATACAATGCCTTCAGTTCCATATTCTGTGTCCAAAAATTAAACAAAGACTAAGCACATCATGAGTTGCAAAAGCCAGAAACAATTTAGATGCAACATTTGAGAGATCATTACCTGGTGCCATATAACCAATTGTTGCCAAGGTTTGTGTTTGCACCATCAACTCCCCTTCCCCAAATAGTTTAGCCATACCAAAATCACCAACATGAGCGGTAAAATATTCATCCAGCAGCACGTTACTGGGCTTCAAATCACAATGAACAATAGGAAATGTGTATTCCGTATGAAGATATTCCAAGGCCAACGCGACGTCTATCATAACATTTAGTCTCTGCAACAAATCTAAGAAAAGATTATGAGAATATAGCCACTTCTCCAAGCTACCATTAGGCATATACTCCAAAACCAAAGCCCTGAAATCTAGATTATGACAACATCCAAGTATCTTGATCAAGTTCCTATGCCTTATTGCTCCGAGAACACGTGTTTCCCTCTCAAAGCTTTGGACCACATTTTCCGATTGTAAATTGAAAACTTTTACTGCAACTGTTAGCCCGTCATACAATGTTCCAATGAATACCGAACCGAAGCCCCCACTTCCAAGAATGTTGCTCTCGCTGAATCCATTTGTCGCTTGTTGGAGTTCAAAGTAAGAACTTTCTCTCCAAGGATGTGATGACATTTGGCTTCTGGGTCCCTTTACATTGCTCATTTTGTTTCTTCTCACTAGAAGAATCAGGAAAACAGCAAACAAGGCTGCTACAACAACACAAATAGGTGGTATAATGTATTTCTCAACAGACTTGAAAGTACTTGTTTTGGTGTGGTTTTCACCACAAGGTGGAACTTGGAGATAAGCCGGACCACATAGATGGGAGTTGTTTGAAAATGATTGAGCTGTAAAATTTGAAAAATTACCGCCCATAGGAATCGGCCCTTCAAGTCTGTTGTAAGAAACATTAAGGTATTCAAGAAAAGAGAGTTTCTCCAAAGACTTTGGGATAATTCCTGAAAAATTATTGAAGGAAAGATCCAACGATTCTAAACCTCGTAAATTCCCCAATGACGTTGGAATAGACCCCTGAAATTTATTGTGTGCTAAAGATAGCCGAACCAATGAATTTGCCTTGTCGATAGAACTCGGGACATTCCCTGTGAACTGATTCCAAGATAAGTCCATTCGTACCATAGCCTTAAAGTTTCCAATCTCAGATGAGAGAGAGCCATTTAACTTGTTTGAGGACAAGTTTAAGAACAGGAGATCAGTAAGGCTGTACAGACTGGAGGGTACATTAGATTCCAACTTGTTGTGATCTAAGTACAATTCTCTCAAGAATTTGAGTTCACCAATGCATGCAGGAATCATGCCAGACAACGCGTTGTTTCTCACATTGATGAGCCCCAAATTGTTTAACCGACAAATTTCAATAGGAATGTCTCCTTCGAGCTTGTTGTAATCAAGATACACCCGAAAGAGTTTTCTTAAATTTCCCAGTGTTGGTGGGATAACACCTGTGAACTCATTGTTGTCAAGCCATAAATCTTGCAGGTTGGTCATGTTGGCAATCTCAGAAGGGATAGGACCTTTAATTCCGCAAGAAGACGCTTCAAAAATATGAAGAGAATCAGATAAGTTCCCTATTGAGTTAGGCAATTTACCATCCATCAAATTTGTAGAAATTCTTATTATCTCCAAATATCGACAATTTGTCAATGAAGTGAGGAAGCCTGATTCCTTGTTTTGAGATTGTAATTTTAATCTATTGCCTGCAATCGAAACCAACTGCAAGAGTCTTAGGTTGTCCAAGTTAGGTGCGGGACCAGAAAAATGGTTATGACCCAGCTCTAAATATGTAAGACTAGTGACATTATTGATGTAGCTTGGAATTAGTCCATTGAGCTTGTTGCCAGACAAATACAAACCTTTTAGGTTGGAAAGTGAAAGGCCAAATGTTGAAGGAAGATGACCTGAGCACTGATTGTGTGTAAGGTCTAAGATTTCCATTGCCGATATGTTGAAGATGGAAGGAGGGATGAGACCAGATAACCCATTGATGCCGACATTGAATTCCAAAAGATTAAGGCTGCCAAGCTCACTCGGCAATTCACCTGTCAATTTGATTTAATTTTTACATATTAAAGAAAAAACACAAGATTAATCTTTGTGGATTTTTAAGTGGAATGGAAGTTTATTAATTTATAATGCTAAGAACAAATGGAAAATTTACATGGGAATTTTTCGTTATTCGCTAGGACAAAATTATAAAAATCGTCCTATAATTTACACCTTTTCGGATCTCAATCATTTTTGATATCGTATTTTCAATTTTGTTTTTAAATTAAAAAACTTTTGTAATTTTTATCCGATTTTGACTCGAAATTGAAAAATCCCCAATTTTATTGACGTGGCCTGATTTGAGGCTTGATTTGGAAATCAATTTTTTGGCTGACTGGGCTAAATAAGAAGTATGTGGATACCTTGTGAACTTATAATGTTGCTTTTGTATTTTGAAATAAACAAGATGCCATAATATATATAAAACTTTAAATAAAATATGTATCGCAAAAATAAAAATAAATAAATAATGTATATAAATATATAAATTATATTATCATATTTATCAAAAATTTTAATAAATTAATAAATATACATATAAATATATAATATTACAAGGAAAATTAGATATGTAATAATTATATATATATATAAAACATATATGCATATAAAAGAAATAAAAAAAAAAAAGAAAAGGAAAATGGGTCATCTTCTCCAGGCAGCTACCCACTGCCTGCTTTACACCACCACCGCCGCCAGCCCCATGCTTTGCACCACCACCGGAAAGTCTTTGCACCGTCAGCGACGGCGACGGCTCTCCGCCGGCCAAAATAACTTCGAGAGCGGCGGATGCTGAGTGTCCGAGCAGGCTTGGAGCTGTGCGATTTGGGGATCTTGGAGAAAACGTTTGAAGACTCAGAAAGAATTAGATAAATCAGGACCTGAACGAGAACGAAACAAACCCATTTGACATAACATTTCTCCTAATCTGCTCATATCCACAACCTCCATAACTTAATTAATCAATCAAGATTGCCTGGGTGTCTTTTTGTCGAGGGTTGAGAGGGCAGCGGCGGAGCTAGAGAGGCGGCGGATGAGAAAGACGAGGACAAAGATCGGAAAGTGGGGATGAATTTGGTGGTTGGTGGTGCTGGTGGGCGGCGGCCTCTTTGCTAGAGAAGATGAACGTTTTTTTTATTAATTTTTTTTATATGCATATATTGTTTTTTAATTTGATATGTATATGTTTTTCTATGTTTATTTATTTCGATTGACACCTTAACCCTCCATGTGAACAGTCATATAAGCTTTACAAATGAGTCAGCAAAAGAAAATTCTCAATTTGGGAATGAAATCATGCCAGTAAAAATTGGAAATTTTGTAATTTAGAATCGAAATCGGATGAAATTGCAAAATTTTTTAAATCAGAATACAAAATTGAAAATACAATATCATGAATGATTGAAATTCAAAAAGATTTAAGTTATAGGATGATTTTTGCAATTTTCTCTTTCCATCAGAGTACATAACAACATGAATGTTATTGTAAAGTTGTAATCTAATCACTTACAAACAATTATTAACGTACCTGTGAAATTGTTGTCGTTTAACCATAGAATGTTCAACATGGTGAGATTTCCAATTTGCTTAGGTATGTTGCCTGTGAATTTGTTAGGGAAACAAACAATGCTCGTTAAATTGGAAAAAAAAAATATATATATCTTGAAATTTTCAATTTTAACAAGTTTTATTTGAAAGATATGCATATATTTGTCATGTTAAATTGCCTTTTGGGTTGGGAGTGAAGAAGATGGCTGTCATGTTTGAGCTTAAAATCCCTGAAAATGGCAAGTGGATTGATAGCCGTTGGATTAGCTTTTATCACGACTGCAGGATTAAATTTAAACGCCAAGGAAACGACATCGCACTCACTAATCCTGAATCCGTTAATCTAAAAAAGCATCTGAAGGCTGGGACTTATTCCATGAAAGGGGGAGATTTAACCAATCTTTCCATATGAGACTATGAGCCAAGCTACAATACCAACTCTGAAAAGGGGGGTTGATTCTCTCAATATCTTTATTCCTTTTTGAATTGTTGCTTAACGGATTTGGCAGAGGCATTGTAACCTTTTTATTCTTGTAGCTTTGGTTGTTTGGAAGACAAGTTATAAGATATCAGTTTTTTTCTTTTCTTGTTCTCTATTTCTCACGTCAAATCTCTTTTTTATTTTTAAAGTTACTGACATATTAAGGGATATCATTACAGAGTCTGTGAAGGTGGGGAGAAAAGAAATCAAAAAACCAAAAAAATACGGAAGGAGAAAATAAGAAGAAAAAGTAGGGGGAGTCTGTGATTTGGTGGTGGCGCCGGATCTGCGGATTTTGCATATATTTGTTGATCTGCGGATCGGCGGTGTTAGCGGATTGGGGTGGCGACGGCGGTTTTGCGTGATTTTGTGTGGTGGGGTTGGGTGGTAGCGGCGGCAATCTTGTTGTGCGTGATTTGTTTCTTGTTCTGATCTTGTTCAGCGTTTTTTTTCTTTTAATTTTTTATGTATTTTATTGAATATATATATCATTTTTTAATTTGATAAATACTATGTTCGGGGAATATTTTTTTTTAATTATATGTCAACCCTCTAAGTGTAGGCCATGTAAGTTTTATAAATAAGTCAGCAAAAGAAATTTTCAAATTCGCCCGAATTGAAGCCACAAGGAAAAAATTAGGATTTTATATAATTTTGAGCTAAATCGAACAATAATTATAAAAAAATTTAAATTGAAGGATAAGATTAAAAACATAATATAAAAATGAATAAGTTTGAAAAACTGTATGATTTTTACAATTTTATCTATATAAATGCAGCATGGAAAACCATCTTAATTTAAACATTTTCGATATTCGTGTTGAATTTAAACATTTTCTCTCTAGAGAGGAAAGAAATATTTTGGAAATTAGTTGTTGGCACCATAAGATTAAGCAGCAGCACTTGTAAGTTTCACTATCCAATAGGCCTCAAGTGCTCAACTAATTAAGCTTCTTCGTCGACTTTCAAATTTGTGCTCAAGTTATAAGTAGCAGTATACATACCATGGAGGTTGTTGTCCCATAAATACAAGCTTTGAAGCTTTGTCAACGCGCCAATGGAAGTTGGGATGCTCCCATTTAAATGGTTATTCGACAACCACAGCTCCTCCAACTTGCTGCACTTGTAAATATTGAATGGAATTTGGCCACTAAGTTGATTACCAGAGACATGAAGCTCACGAAGCTGTGCAATATGGTTGCACATATCATCTGGCAGCACACCTAACGGAGAACTATTCATGAGATCAATGCATTTCATGTAAGAGCCTGTAATAAAATTATACTTCCTAGTCCAATATTTCTATTGTTGAAGGGAGAGATGACATGAGAGCTGATTGTTTGAAAGGAGCAAGATTTCCATTGTTGATATATTGAAGACGGAGAGTGGTAATTCACCTGCCAAATCCGTTGTGTATGCAATGATACAAGAAAACATGGAGGGGCATGGTAAAATTTGTCATTCAAAGATAATTTAATTGCCTGGAGGCTGTGGACATACCTGTGAAACTATTGTTGTAGAAATTTATAACTCGAAGAGAAGACATGTTGAAGATAAAAGTTGGAATTTTCCCTGTTAGAGAGGTGCCTCGTACACTGAGAATCTGTAGACGTGAAAGATTGCCAAGTTCCAATGGAATTCCGCCTAAATATGCAGTCGAAAACATGAAAATTTTTCATTTTGTGTCGCGCCTCAAGATAAAAGTATTACTCGTCAAAGTTAAAGTACCGATTTTTAAAAATGAAGTATAACAAGGAAAACAAAATAAGTAAGAGTATGGGGAGTGAAGTCAAATTATAAAGTTGAATTGGGGAGTTATACTAAACGGGGAGTTGCATGGAATTTTTTTTTCATAGGATGGAGAGTTATGAATTATTGTCCTAGAGTAACATTTTTGATCTCTTGAACTCTAAAATTATTACTTTTTATTTTTTTAATCACTCCCTCAACGTGTTATTGTATATTCGTCTTTTAACTTTTTCTTTTTTTCTCACCAAATTTCATTTTTTTTATTATATATTTTTATACTTTTTTCCATATATTCTGATTTTTATTTTGTATTACCCTTTACATATTTAATTATATTAAAAATAACTATACAATAAATATTAACATAAAAATTTTAATTTAATACATATTTAAATAATAATAATTTCATTATTTGTACCCTCATATATTAGACCGTGCGTGGATTACTAGTATATGTATCAACTAATAAAATAAAATAATAAAATCTAAATCTAAAAATAAAATAAAATCAATGCAGAAGCCAGAAGTTGCTGTGGATATTGCTGAGAACATAGGAAAAGGGAAGCCGGTGGAAATGTTATGTTTTTTCGGAAGCAGAGTTGAGTAAACGGCGTCGTTTGGGAAAGCGAGGATCTATTAGTAAAAGCGTGAATGAAATATTTTTGTCTCCTTAGCAATTTTGATTAATATTGCAATTAGCCAGTAAACTTCCTTTCTATTGGTTATTATGGCCAGAGTAGAGACACATATATATTTGTATGGCTGTAGGTTGGGTTGTTTTTCAGCTTGGAATGAGAATTTGCCTTTCTTCTCTCTCTCTCATATGTGTTATTCCTTTTCTGCTTCTGTCAGCTTTATTGCACACATACTCTCACGCACTCACTGTGTTGTGATTTGGTTGGTGAGTGAGTCTTTTTGTTACACCATCTTCTTCACTTCCACCCCCAATCCCAAAAGCAAGAGAATTCAGAAGGAATCTGTGAAGGTGGAGAGAAAATAAATAAAAAAACCAAAAAAATACAGGAGGAGAAAAGAAGAAGAAAATGTAGGGGATGGTGGGGAGTCTGTGATTTGGTGGTGGCGCCGGATCTCCGGATTTTTAATATATTTGTTGATCTGCGGATCGGCGGTGGCAGCGGATCCGGAAAAAAAAAAAAAAAAGAACCCAAATTTGGCCCTAAAACGCCATGGGGGCAGGGGCTTGGGGTGGCGGCGGCGGTTTTGTCCGGTGGTGGTGCCGGTGATTTTGTGTGGTTGGTGGCGGCTGCGATTTTGTGCAGTGGTGGTGCCGGTTATTTTGTGTGGTGGGGTTGGGGTGGTACGGCGGCAATCTTGTTGTGCGTGAGTTTTTTCTTGTTCTGCGTTTTTTCCTTTTATTTTTTTAATTTTTTTATATATTTTATTGAATATATATATCATTTTTTAATTTGACATATATATGTATTTTTCTTTTTAAAAATTTTCAATTGATATGTCAACCATCCATGCGTACGCCATGTAAGTTTCATAAATAAGTCAGTATTACAAAAAATTTTAAATTAAAGAACAAAATTAAAAATGTAATATAAAAAAGAATTAAAGTTCAAAAACATGTAATTTACATAATGATTTTTATAATTTTTACCTATATAAATGCAGCATAGAAAACCCTCTGTGCGTATTAGAGAGTGATGTGAATAAATTTGGGAGTTTACGTATTTCTTGAATTCTTGTTAAAATGGGACGGAAATTGAATAAATAAATAAATAAAACGAATGGCTATCCAGTATTCATTGGACCAGAAAATGAATAGTGATTGAATACCAAAAAAAAAAAGAAAATGAACAGTGATTTTGGAGTTTAATTACCCGATAACCCATGTTTACTTCATATATTGAACTATTAGGAAAAATAAACAATTTTTTTTTTCTTGTTTTGGTTATATAAATTGCTAATTAATAATATAAATTTCTCATTTTACCCTTAAACTGTCCTCTTTTTAATTTGGTTGGGGCATGTGGGAGCAAAATTTTAATTTCACCTCATAAGAAAATCGTTGGTTATTTAACTCCTCCTCCCAGGAGTTGCTATATAGCCTATCGCCTTCCATTATTTTTTTGGGCTTAACTTTTATACAAGGTTTCTAAAATTGTGAGGTAAATACCAATTAAGGGGTGTTATATTACTAACACCTCCTTTTAGCCCATGTATTCATGTAAACTGATTCTAAGAGGAGGGAGGTGTTGCACACTCTCAAATTCATGTTTAATTTAAACATTTTGTCTTAAGAGAGGAAAGAAATATTTTCAAAATTAGTTTTTGGCACCATAAGATTAAGCCGCAGCACTTATAAGTTTCACCATCCAATAGGCCTCAAGTGCTCAACTAAGCTTCTTCGTCGACTTTCAAATTTGTGCTCAAGTTATAAGTAGCATATACATACCATGGAGGTTGTTGTCCCCTAAATACAATCTTTGAAGCTTTGTCAACGAGCCTATGGAAGTTGGAATGCTCCCATTGAAATGATTAATCGACAACGACAACGCCTCCAACTTGCTGCACTTGTAAATATTGAATGGAATGTGGCCACTAAGTTGATTACCAGAGAGATCAAGCACGCTAAGCTGTGCAATATTGTTGCACATATCATCTGGCAGCACACCTAACGGGGAACTATTCGTGAGATCGATGCATTTCATGTAAGAACCTGTAGTAAAACTATACTTAATACTTCCAAGTCCAATATTTCTATTGTTGAAGAGAGATTACCTGAGAAGTGATTGTCCGTAAGGTCCAAGATTTCCATTATTGATATGTTGAAGATGGAAATAGGAATGGGACCAGATAAGCCATTGTTGCGGACATACAATTCCACAAGATTGAGGTTGTCCAGCTCATTTGGTAATTCACCTGCCAAATCAGTTTTGTATGCCATGATCGGTGCAAGAAAACTATAGTTCCAAGTCTAATATTTTTATTGTTGAAGGAAGATAACCTGACAACTGATTGTTTGAAAGGTCCAAGATTTCCATTGTCGATATGTTGAAGATGGAGAGAGGTAATTCACCTGCCAAATCCATTGTGTATGCCATGATCGATACAATAAAACTTGGAGAAGCATGGTCAATTTTGCCACTTCAAAGATAATTTTATCACTCGGAGGCTGTCAACATACTCGGAAGCATGGTAAATCCATTTCTCCTAATCTGCTCATATCCACAACCTCCATATCTTAATTAATCAATCGAGATTGCCTGGGTGTCTTTTTGTCGAGGGTTGAGAGGGCAGCGGCGGAGCTAGAGAGGGGGGGGGGGGGGGGGGGGGGGATGAATTTGGTGGTTGGTGGGCGGCGACCTCTTTGCTAGAGATGATGAACGTTTTTTTTATATGCATATATTGTTTTTAATTTGATATGTATATGTTTTTCTATGTTTATTTATTTCGATTGACACCTTAACCCTCCACATGAACAGTCATATAAGCTTTACAAATGAGTCGGCAAAAGGAAATTCTCAATTTGGGAATGAAATCATGCCAGTAAAAATTGGAAATTTTGTAATTTAGAATCGAAATCGGATGAAATTGCAAAATTTTTTAAATCAGAATACAAAATTGAAAATGCAATATCAAGAATGATTGGAATTCAAAAAGATGTAAGTTATAGGATGATTTTTGCAATTTTGTCTTTCCATCAAAGTACATAACAACATGAATGTTATTGTAAAGTTGTAATCTAATCACTTACAAGCAATTGTTAACATACCTGTGAAATTGTTGTCGTGTAACCGTAGAGTGTTCAACATGGTGAGATTTCCAATTTGCTTAGGTATGTTGCCTGTGAATTTGTTAGGGAAGCAAACAATGCTCATTAAATTAAAAAAAAAAAAAAAATCTTGAATTTTTCAATTTTAACAAGTTTTATTTGAAAGATGTGCATATATTTGTTATGTTAAAATAAATTGCTTTTTGGGTTGGGAGTGAAAAAGATGGCTGTCATGTTTGAGCTTAAAATCCCTGAAAATGGCAAGTGGATTGATAGCAGTTGGATTAGCTATTATCACAACAGCAGGATTAAATTTAAACGCCAAGGAAACGACGTCGCATTCACTAATCCTGAATCCGTTAATCTAAAAAAGCATCTGAAGGCTGGGACTTATTCCATGAAAGTGGGAGATTTAACCAATCTTTCCATATGAGACTATGAGCCAAGCTACAATACCAACTCTGAAAAGGGGGGTTGATTCTCTCAATATCTTTATTCCTTTTTGAATTGTTGCTTAACGGAATTGGCAGAGGCATTGTAATCTTTTTATTCTTGTAGCTTTGGTTGTTTGGAAGACAAGTTATAAGATATCAGTTTTTTTCTTTTCTTGTTCTCTGTTTCTCACCTCAAATCTCTTTTTTATTTTTAAAGTTACTGACATATTAATGGATATCATTACAGAGTCTGTGAAGGTGGGGAGAAAAGAAATCAAAAAACCAAAAAAATACGGAAGGAGAAAATAAGAAGAAAAAGTAGGGAGGGTCTGTGATCTGCGGATTTTGCATATATTTGTTGATCTGCGGATCGGCGGTGGCAGCAGATCCGGAAAAAAAAAAAAAGAACCCAAAATTGGCCCTAAAACGCCATGGGGGCAGGGGTTGGGTTCTTTTCGTCGAGGGTTGAGATGGCATCGGCGGGGGATGAGAGAGACGAGAACAGAGATCGGAAAGTGGGGATGAATTTGGTGGTTGGTGGTGCTGCTGAGCGGCGGCCTCTTTGCTAGAGAAGATGAACGTTTTCTAATTAATTTTTTTTTATATGCATATATTGTTTTTAATTTGATATGTATATGTTTTTCTATGTTTATTTATTTCGATTGACACCTTAACCCTCCACGTGAACAGTCATATAAGCTTTACAAATGAGTCAGCAAAAAGAAATTCTCAATTTGGGCACCAATTCCTGTCATGCCAGCAAAAATTGAGATATTTTTTAATTGCCAGTCGAAATCAGAAGAAAATTGTAAAATTTTTTAAACAAGAGTACAAAATTGAAAATGCAATATCAAGGAGGACTGAAATTCGAAAAGATGTAAGTTATAGGATGATTTTTGCAATTTTATCTTTCGATTAGAATATATAACAACAAGAATTTTATTGTAAAGTTGTAATCTAATCAATTACAACCGATTCTCAACATAGCTGTGAAATTATTGTAGTCTAACCATAGGTGGTTCAACATGGTGAGGTTTCCAATTTGCTTAGGTATGTTGCCTGTGAATTTGTTAGGGAAATAAACAACGCTTGTTAAATTGAAAAAACAAAATATCTTGAATTTTTCAATTTTAACAAGTTTTATTTGAAAGATATGCATTTTACCTCCCTATAATATTAGAAATCAACAAAGAATCCTTTATAAAAGAAGAATTGACACTCTCCTCCTTAAAAAAAAAAAAAAAAAAAAAAAAAAAAGACGTTTTAACCCCCAAAAGGAGGGAGGTGTTGCACACACGGACACATTGTCTTAATTTTATTTTTACACTCCAACCACCAATTTTGAGAAAAGAATTTATTTATTTATTTTGAAAAAGCCTAAATCATCCAAAAGGACGTTTATTGCATTTAAAAAACCAAGTCACATCCAATAAAAATAGAAAATTTTAGGTTAAATGTAATTCGATCGAATCTAACCGATTATAATTAGATCAAATTTGACAGGGTTAAGTTCGGTTAGAATTACCATGGGAACAAGCTATTAGACCATCAATTCAAAGGCCATAAATAACAACCGCAGCAAACAATATTGCAGGGTCAATGTGGTGCTTATATTAATTACACTAGTCAAGCTTTTATTGATTAAAGAAGATAGACATGTTTTCTTCTCAGATAATGACTCCATTAAAAACAGAGAGGGGAAGAAATATTTTTGAAATTATTTGTTGGCACTTGGCAGTATAAGATTAAGCAGCAGCCTTTGTAAGTTTCACTATCCGTTTTGCCTCAAGTAAACTTCTACGTCCACTTTCGAATTTCTGCTCAACTTATAAGAATTAGTATACATCCTAGTCCAATATTTCTATTGTTGAAGGGAGAGATGACATGAGAACTGATTGTTTGAAAGGTCCAAGATTTCCATTGTTGATATGTTGAAGATGGAGAGTGGTAATTCACCTGCCAAATCCGTTGTGTATGCAATGATACAAGAAAACATGGAGGGGCATGGTAAAATTTGTCATTCAAAGATAATTTAATTGCCTGGAGGCTGTGGACATACCTGTGAAACTATTGTTGTAGAAATTTATAACTCGAAGAGAAGACATGTTGAAGATAAAAGTTGGAATTTTCCCTGTTAGAGAGGTGCCTCGTACACTGAGAATCTGTAGACGTGAAAGATTGCCAAGTTCCAATGGAATTCCGCCTAAATATGCAGTCGAAAACATGAAATTTTTTCATTTTGTGTCCCGCCTCAAGATAAAAGTATTACTCGTCAAAGTTAAAGTACCGATTTTTAAAAATGAAGTATAAAAAGGAAAACGAAATAAGTAAGAGTATGGGGAGTGAAGTTAAATTATAAAGTTGAATTGGGGAGTTAGTATAAACGGGGAGTTGCATGGAATTTTTTTTTTCATAGGATGGAGAGTTCTGAATTATTGCCCCTAGAGTAACATTTTTAATATCTTGAACTCTAAAATTATTACTTTTTATTTTTTTAATCACTCCCTCAAGGTGTTATTGTATATTTGTCTTTTAACTTTTTCTTTTTTTCTCACCATATTTCATTTTTTTTATTATATATTTTTATACTTTTTCCATATATTCTGATTTTTATTTTGTATTACCCTTTACATATTTAATTATATTAAAAATAACTATACAATAAATATTAACATAAAAATTTTAATTTAATACACATTTAGATAATAATTTCATTATTTGTACCCTCATAGATTAGACCGTGCGCGGATTATAGTATATGTATCAACTAATAAAAGCGCGGATCTTTTAGTAAAAGCGTGAATGGAATATTTTTTTCTCCTTAGCAATTTTGATTAATATTGCAATTAGCCAGTAAACTTCCTTTCTATTGGTTATTATGGCCAGAGTAGAGACACATATATATTTGTATGGCTGTACGTTGGGTAGTTTTTCAGCTTGGAATGAGAATTTGCTTTTCTTCCTCCCCAATCTTCTCTCTCTCTCATATCTGTTATTCCTTTTCTGCTTCTGTCAGCTTTATTGCACACATACTCTCACGCACTCACTGTGTTGTGATTTGGTTGGTGAGTGAGTCTTTTTGTTACACCATCTTCTTCACTTCCACCCCACCCCACCCCACCCCACCCCCAATCCCAAAAGCAAAAAAAATTCAGGAGTCTGTGAAGGTGGGGAGAAAAGAAATAAAAAAACCAAAAAAATACAGGAGGAGAAAAGAAGAAGAAAATGTAGGGGATGGTTAGGGAGTCTGTGATTTGGTGGTGGCGCCGGATCTGCGGATTTTGCATATATTTGTTGATCTGCAGATCAGCGGTGGCAGCGGATCCGGGTGAAAAAAAAAGGGACCCAAGTTGGCCCTAAAACGCCATGGGGTTGGTGCTGGCTATTTTGTGTGGTTGGTGGCGGCTGCGATTTTGTGCAGTGGGGTTGGAGTGGTAGCGGCGGGCGGCGGGCGGCGGCAATCTTGTTGTGGGTGAGTTTTTTCTTGTTCTGCGTTTTTTCCTTTTATTTTTTTCCTTTTTTTATGTATTTTATTGAATATATATATCATTTTTTAATTTGATATATATATGTATTTTTCTTTTTAAAATTTTTCAATTGATATGTCAACCATCTATGCGTACGCCATGTAAGTTTCATAAATAAGCAGCAAAATACAATTTCAAAATCAGCTCGTATTGAAGCCACGAGGCAAATATTAGGACTTTTGTTAATTTTGGGCTAAAATCGGATAATAATTACAAAAAATTTTAAATTAAAGAACAAAATTAAAAATGTAATATAGAAAAGAATTAAAGTTAAAAAACATGTAATTTAATGCAGCATAGATAATGATTTTTACAATTTTACCTATATAAATGCAGCATAGAAAACCCTCTGTGCGTATTCGAGAGTGATGTGAACAAATTTGGGAGTTTACGTATTTCTTGTTAAAATGGGACGGAAATTGAATAAATAAATAAATAAAACGGATGGCTATCCAGTATTCATTGGACCAGAAAATGAATAGTGATTTTGTAGTTTAATTACCCGATAACCCATGTTTATTACTTCATATATTGAACTATTAGGAAAATAAACAAATTTTTTTTCTTGTTTTGGTTATATAATTTGCTAATTAATAATATAAATTTCTCATTTTACCCTTAAACTGTCCTCTTTTTAATTTGGTTGAGGCATGTGGGAGCAAAATTTTAATTTCACCTCATAAGAAAATCGTTGGTTGTTTAACTCCTCCTCCCAGGAGTTGCTATATAGCCTATCGCCTTCCATTATTTTTTTGGGCTTAACTTTTATATAAGGTTTCTAAAATTGTGAGGTAAATACCAATTAAGGGGTGTTAACTGTTATATTACTAACACCTCCTTTTAGCCCATGTAAACTGATTCTAAGAGGAGGGAGGTGTTGCACACTCTCAAATTCGTGTTTAATTTAAACATTTTCTCTCAAGGGAGGAAAGAAATATTTTCAAAATTAGTTTTTGGCACCATAAGATTAAGCAGCAGCACTTGTAAGTTTCACTATCCATTAGACCTCAAGTGCTCAACTAAGCTTCTTCGCCGACTTTCAAATTTCTGCTCAAGTTATAAGAATTAGTATACATACCATGGAAGTTATTGTCCCCTAGATACAACCTTTGAAGCTTTGCCAACGAGCCAATGGAAGTTGGGATGCTCCCATTGAAATGATTAACTGACAACGACAGCACCTCCAACCTGCTGCACTTGTAAATATTGAATGGAATTTGGCCACTAAGTTGATTACCAGAGAGATCAAGCTTGCGAAGCTGTGCCATATTGTTGCACATATCATCTGGCAGCACACCTAACGGAGAACTATTCGTAAGATCAATGCATTCCATGTAAGAACCTGCAATAAAACTATACTTCCTAGTCCAATATTTCTATTGTTGATGGGAGATGACCTGAGAACTGATTGTATGTGAGGTCCAAGACTTCCATTGTTGATATGTTGAAGATGGAAACGGGAATGGGACCAGATAAGCCATTGTAGCGGACATTTAGCATCACAAGATTAAGTTTGCCCAGCTGATTCGGTAATTCACCTGCCATGATCGATGCAAGAAAACTTGTTGAGGCATGGAATTTTATGTCATTTCAAAGATAGTCTAATTGCTTGGACGAGGCTGTCAACATACCTGTGATATTGTTTTTCTCTAGAACAATCTGTTTGATCCTAGACATGTTGAAGATCCCCTGAGGAATAGATCCTGTAATAAGATTATATTTCAAGTCAAATATTTCTAGTGAAGAAAGATTGCCAATTTCTCGTGGGATTTCTCCGCCAAGAGAGTTGGTGGCCAATCTGAGTATCCTCAAACATCGCAGATTAGATAGTTCGCGGGGTATGAAGCCCATGAAGGTGTTGTTGCTGAGGTCTAATGAATCGAGGAACGTTAAGTTTCCGAAATTCGGAGTGAGATGAGTGGCCTGAAAACCGAATCCGGAGAAATTAAGGGCCGTGACTCGTTGGGTGGTGGTGGTGGTGCCGGTGGTGCAGGATACACCAATCCAGGTGCAGATTGATGCATTGGTGGACCAGTTTTTGGACAATATTTGAAAAGTGTCTGAGGTAATTGTGGATTTGAAAGCAAGAATAGCTTCTTCATCTTCTTTTGAAACTATTTCAGCTAAGGAAATTCTTGTCATACTGAGCAAGATCATTAAGACAGCAATGATGACAGAAAGTTTCTCCATTGGACAACTTGTTTAGTTTAGAGCTCTAGCTATCAACAATGAACTATATCTATTATCTTCTACGAAATTTAGACCACAAAGGAGAGATATTTACGTATAGTTTGGGGTGCATGAGGTAAGTCCAAGAAACAAATAAACCAAATAACTGGGATTGACAGTTTAAGTCTTTGCTACAGTTTAAGAAGTCTGCTTCCAATATTTACGTGTGGGGCACACGGGGAAAGTTCAACAAACCAACAAACTAAACAACTGCATGAGATAGACTCTTTTAAGTCTTTGCAACCATTTGGGAACTCTGCTCCCAATAATTTGATTCAGATATAAGACAAGATATAAAGGTGGCCTTTTACAAATATAAATTTTTTAAAACTTCATGAAATACATATTTATTTCTTTAAACCATTTCACTCTATGCCAAATTATTACTAATATCAATTCGCTATGAACAAAGCTCTAATCCTTTCTAGTTTGGCAACGACTTCGCTAATGCTGATTCTGTTTGATGGCGAAAAAGCTAGACATTTGACTGCCACGCGCACAACAAAGGACAGACATTGCTCTTTAGCTGAGATGTTGTTTTCCTCAATTACAAGCAAATTGTTGTTCACAAATTGTGTGTTATTATTTTCTTGTGAGGACAAGCTCACATAGCTCTTGAGGCTCATGTCCTTTCGAAGCATTTCATCTGTCGAATTTACAATAGGTTAATAGGTTTCAAGTTGCAATGGACAATAGGAAACATGTATTTCGTATGAAGATATTCCTAAGCCAACCCATCGTCTATCATAACGTTTAATCTTTGTAACACATCCAGGAAAAGATTACGTGATAGAGGCACCTTTCTAGTCTCCCATCCCATTAGGCATGCACTCCAACACCAAAGCCTTGAAATCTGGATTACTAAAACATCCAAGTACCTTGATCAAATTCCTATGCCTTATTGCTTCTAGTACTCATGTTTCTTTCAGCCGTCACACAATGTCCCAATGAATACTGAACCGAAACTCTCATTTCCAAGAATGTTGCTTTTGTTGAATCCATTTGTCGCCTGTTAGAGTTCAAAATAACTAGAAAAATGGCAAGTGCTGCACAAATAAGTCTTATATAATGTACTTCACAACATTCTTTGAAGGCCTTGTTTTACTAATGTTTTCTCCACAAGGTGGAACCTTAAGAGTCGGTCCACATAAACCGTACTTATTTTAAAACAACTGAGCAATAAATTCCAAAAAATACTCTTGGTAGGAACCGGCCGTTCTTCAACTTTCTTGTACAAAATATTGAATATTCGAGGTTAATGAGTTGTTCAAAAGAAACATGAATAGATACGAAAAAATTATTATCCGAAAGATCTAACGAAACTAAATCTTTCAGATTCCCTAAGAACCTAAGGATTCGACCTTATTAATAGAACTAGAGACATCCCTCTCTGAACCGATTCCAAGATAAACCTAACTGTCTCTTACAACTTTAAGATAGGTCTTACAACTTTAAGATTTCCAATCTCAAGCCGAAGAGAGCAATCTCTCATATCATTAAGGTCGTACAAAGTAATTTGAAACTTATGAATAACCAATTCTTTTTAGGGTTAATTATTGAATTATGATCTAACTTTTTCTTTTTTCATTTCTATTTCTTTTCCGGATAATGTCGGATAAATCACCACTTGGACATCTTATTTTTACTTAACTCCCTAATTGGACATCAAATTTTTATTTTACTCCCCACATGTAGTATGAATATGATATAATGCAGTATTTATATCTTATTATGTTGTATAAATTTCCACCACTCTCAAAACATATTGTATAATTTTCATATAATGTAGTACTAAAATGTTCTAATGTTGTATTTATGTCGTATTATATAGTATAAATTTTTGGGGAGTGTTATATAGTCACATAATGTTCCAAACTGATGAGGAGTTATTTGAAAATTGAAATTGCCCATTTCTTTCCTCTTCTTCTTCATGGGTTATTTATTGAATTACGATCAACTTTTTTTTTTTTTTCCATTTCTATTTCTTTTCTCTCCTTCTTCATTATGAAGTCCCCAGTACGATTATAACAATTACATTTATGAACAGTATCAGGTCAATTCAAGAATTTGATTTTGTTATTATACTTTTTGTTAACTAAATTAAAATATCTTATTGGGTGAAATTTTAAAAGTAGCGCACTGTTCACTTGCCTAGTGTAAAAATGGTGTACTTTTTCAGAATATTTTAATTCTGGTGCAAGACGTGTTTTGGGAAAACGTCTTCACTGTTCATATGATGAAGACGTTTTTTCGAAAAACGTCTTTACTAGGGTTTCTCGTTGACCAACTTGTTTGGTCTGACTACGGATAAGTATTGAAGACGTTTTTCAAAAAAACGTCTTTATTAATGAAGACTTTTTTTTTGAAAAACGTCTTCAATAAGGCGTCCAGATATATTACAGAGAGTTACGTTCTCTGCAACAGAGAACACTTATTTGAAACACGGCGCGAGAAAAAAAGGGCGAGAGAAGGACTGAAGAAATCCTGCCGTGCCGACGAGAGAGGAGGGTTTTGCCGAAGAGATTGGGTCATTTTCCGGCGGGAGAAGGAGATTTCCGGTTGAGAGGCTTGATTCTTCAGATTAGGTTAAGTTTTGGAACCCTTTTTTTTGTGTTTAATGTTTAACTTCCAATTTGATTCACTTCTTAGAATTGCTCTATTGTGATGGTAGTGTGATTAATGTAGCTAGCTCAATTGTTGGTTAACTTCAAAGTTGTTGCAAATTCGATTCTGTTGAGAAACCAATTTTGCCAAAAAAATTGAATTTGGAGTATCAAGTATGAAACCAAGTTACGAGTCTGAGAAAATGTAGTGGTGGTTAATGTTGAATTGCGAAAATTTTCAGAATATAAATTATGGCCTGAAAATGGTGTGTTGTGAATTCTTGCATTGACAAATTGGGTACGGTTATGGAAGGTGGCATCAATTAATTCCGTTGTAGGATTAGATTCCGTTGGGTATAGTTATGTGAATTGTAGCATTGGCAAATTGGGTACAGTAACGTTTATTCTATAAAGTGAGTGTTTAAATCAGGTTATGTTGGTCGAACCGAATTTTGTCTCTTCCCATCTATTATCAGTCGTAGAGGTGATTTATATTATGGTTAAACTCTTGATCTGGAAATTCCTTACAATATGGCTGTGCGACAAAGTTTTGTAAATCGTATACTTTAATTATGATATTGCTAATTGAATTGTTATGCATATGAAGTGATAATCTCATATTCTGTACAATATATGCGAACAAATTTATGCTTTGCGAAATATGGTTTGGAATTAGAATTAAAATCTACATGGGTAGGTGTATGTGTATTACTTGGTGCCTATGAATTGCTCGTTCTACGTACAGTGGCTATACGGTGAATACTTGGTTGCCAATTTATACTCATGCCACATACCTATTGTTTTGGTTATCACTAATTGCAATTGGTCATACCACATACCTATTGTGATGTTTACCACTTATTGTAATTGCTTATATCCAGAAACGGATGAGACTTTTAGGGAAGAATTAAACAAAAAGAATTATATCCAGGATAAGACTAAAGAATTACACATAAGGAAAGTTGTTTCGTAATTCGATTGAAACAATTTTGTATAAAATGATTGTTTGGAATTGTTATTTGGAAACTTTGAATAAGGTTATGAAAAAATGAGATAGAATAACTAATGAAATGTTCATCAGGATTAAAGTGGGAGTACTTTATATTTTGTTGATTTTGTTGTTGTTTTTCTGTAGGGTACATGGATCGTTTATATGGACCTGTCAATCCTAGCGTCTTATACGCCCAAGAATCTCATCGGAGCAACAATGTAATGGATATTAAATCTGGAGCGTTGGATTTCTGTTTGCAAGTCCGTAATGGGAAGCCTGGATTCTACGCGAAGGAAACTAGTAGTTTCTATTTGGAAATGCACGATCGTGTCCTGCATTGCCTTTACGAGATGGGATTCTACGGGTTGTACAGGGTTGGGGAGATGGAGGTGGATCACTCCTTGATCACTGCGTTAGTTGAGAGGTGGAGGCCGGAGACTCACACCTTTCATCTTACCGTCGGGGAAGCAACGGTGACGCTTGAGGACGTAGCCATTCTGTGGGGACTCCCAATAGATGGGAAGGCAGTTATTGGTGATGATGTGGAGGATATTGATTGGGTAGATGCTTGTGTAAGACACCTAGGGTTCGCGCCTAATTTACAAGGGGGGAAATTGAGACTGAAACAGCTCCGTGCTTATATGCAACAAAATCAAATAGTGGATGGTAGCTCAGAGGAAGAAGTACTTAGATGGGCCCATTGCACAATCCTATTGATGATGGGAACAATGATGTGGCCAGATGGGACCGGTAGCACTGTTTCGTTGGTGTACTTGTTTAATCTTGGGTACAAGCCGAGACCTTCGGACCCACAGGTGGCTTTTGTTGAGGATGTGAAAGAGGTGTTGGAAGAGGTCAGAAGTTATAGTTGGGGCAGTGCTGTACTGGCCTCATTATACCGGGCCCTTTGCAATGCAACGAGCAGGGATACGGTGAATATTGGAGGCGCATTGCAGTTGCTGCAGGTTAACTTTTTATTTTTAAAATCGATAATTGTTTTAATTTCAAATTTTTTATTTTTTAGGGGTGGTTTCTGCGGAATTTGTTGTGTAAAAACATTGTATTGCTCCAATATTGTCTTTGCTAGGTCTAGGCTCTTAGCAGGATAACAAATCTCGCTCCAACGTGGACGGAGGAGAAAGTTTATATTGGACCACGAACTGCACTTGGGCGTGAGTTGCATCTGGCACCGTATGCAGCACAGTACGTACACAGTTCTGTCTTTCATACTACCTTAGAAATAAGCACCCGTTAATTTAGCTTGTGTAATCCTTTTTGTATTGTAGTTGGATGCATTATAATAGCTGGGTGAATACCGTGTCGCACAATGTTAGGATGTTCAGGCAGACCCTTGATCAAATGAGGTTTGAGGAGGTAGTATGTTGTAAAGTTAATATACATTGCTTATTTATATGATTGGATGAAATTCTATTATAGCTTACAAAATATTTGTAATTGTAGTTTACCTGGATGCCATACGACGAACAGCAGGTGGAGTATATTGGGCTGCCCGATTATGTTGGTGCTGATTTTTGGAAGTGCAGAGTCCCTTTGATAAACTGGTCGTGCGTCGAGTGGCACTACCCTGATCGGGTTAGCAGACAGTTCGGCTACGTGCAATGTATTCCCTTGCCGGTGGAACAGCGGATGACCGATAATTTGCACTCCTTTTCTGGGAGGAGAGGGATGGTTGGTAGGCGTTGGCGGAAAATACATGCTCATTACATCGAACTCTGGGATAACAGATCAACTTATAGAGTCCAGTTTAACAACGGGATTGGCATTGGAGTGACTCGTGATTATTGGACTTGGTACGAGCAGATTACCAGGAGATTAATCACGCCGCCAATGTTTCTGAACGACTTCACCAATCCTGAGGATGTGCAACAGTTCGACGGATACCACCCTCCTGACGTGCATTTTGCGTATAGTGTGGTACGGGCTTTATGTATTATGTTTTGTATTATAGTGTGGTACGATGGATCAGGCAACGTACGCCAGAATAATGAAGCGAATACAAGTAAGTGACTTGAACGCCATCAAATGGTCCGACGGGTTGCAACCTGAAATGTGGGCTGCTTCATATGATGACGGCATGCGCTGCGGAATGATGACGACCAACTTATCTGAATGCTTCAACGGAGTTCTCAAAAATGTTCGCCGTTTGCCCATCGTCCCAATCATAGAAGCCACTTTAAAACGCACAGCACAGTACTTCGTCGACCGGCAGAAAAGTGGAATGCACACAAAGTCACTTACCCATGCGTGGACGGATTACGCTTGGACAACTTTTGAGATGAACCTCCAGAATTGTGGCCTACATAATGTCAGGCTATTTGACCATAGACAACTCAGGGCTGAGGTTGTAACACAGAATCTCGAATCCGGTGGAAGATCGAGAAAACATATCGTGCACTTGGTGAATAAAACATGTTCATGTGGTTTCTGGCAGCAACGCGGCATCCCTTGTTCACATGCCAGTAAGACCGCCATTTCATTTGGAATTACGCCGTCAAATTATGTTGCCTGGTACTACGAAATCAACCACTACCTTGCAACTTATGAGGGAGGTTTCGCCCCGATTTGGGATGAAGATTACTGGCCAGAAGCTTCTTTCAACCTGGTCAACACAACCGATGAAAGGCCACGACGACTTGGACGGCGGAGGGGGAATGCCGGCAGGCCCCGTACTACTCGGTTCCCTATGGAGATGGATCGTGCACAGACTCGTGCGAGGGCAAGTATTTCAAGACATGGTGGACGTTGAATATATTTTCGTTTTATGTATCCCTGCGTTTGTAGTATTGAATAATATAAACCTTGATCTTATTTGAGGCTGGCATTAAACAAATTTCACAACTCACACGTACTTATCCATAAACACAACATACTAAAATTAAACTCACACGAATTGACATGCAGTAAGACCAAAATATTAGAGTGGAAATCACACAATAGTTTGCGTAGAGCCAACACAGAATACATCATCCTCTAGAACAACAATAAAATTCAAAACACAAAATATAGTAAGATGTTCATCCACTGCTGCCGAGAACCCTGCGTCTCTGTAATAAAATTCGCCGTTTAATGAAGACGTTTTTCAGAAAAACGTCTTCACTAGTGAAGACGCTTTTTTGAAAAACGTCTTCAATAGAGATCCATGGTCAGACCAAATAAGTTGGTCAACTAAAAATTCTGATGAAGACGTTTTTCCAAAAAGCGTCTTCATCATATGAACAGTGAAGACGTTTTTCGAAAACGCGTCTTACACCAGAATTAAAATATTTTTCAAAAGTACACCATTTTTAAAATACGGCCGTGAACAGTACACTAAAGTTAAAAATTCACCATCTTATTGAATTTCGTAATTATGAGAAACAACATTTTTATCCTAAATCATTAATGAGAGACCGAGAGAGAAAGACTGTACAATAGCCTTTTGGACTTAAACCTCAGCTCGTACAACTCCGATGACCACCGCCACCTCCTCCTCCGTCTTCCTCCTACCGCCACTGCAGTTCCGCCGCAGCCACCGTAAATGTACGACGCTTCTATGCAACAAAGCGACCTCCTTCCCACTCATACTCTCTTCTCCCTCTTCACAGCGTGGCTCGCTTTCCCATCTCTTCATCTCTAACAGTAAGAATTTCAAAAAATTGTCACTTCTCCTCCTCATATTTTTCCAAAGTTTTGAACTTTTCTTTGTGGGAATGGTGGGAGTGGAGGAATTTTATCATACCCTGCCCATTTCGTAATTTTCTTATTCGAAGAGCTCGTGGGGTATGAAGCCCCTGAAGTTGTTGCGGCTGAGGTCTAATGAATCGAGGAATGTTAAGTTTCCAAGATTTGGAGTGAGATGGGTGGCCTGAAACCCGAAGCCGAAGAAATTAAGGGCCGTGACTCGTTGGGGGATGGTGGTGGTGGTGCAGGATACACCAATCCAAGCGCAGATGGATGCATTGATGGACCAGTTTTTAAACAATATTTGAAAAGGGTCCGAGGTTATTGTGGATTTGAAAGCAAAAATGGCTTCTTCATCTTCTTTTGAAACTATTTCAGCTAAAGAAATTGTTGTGATACTGAGCAGCAATATTAGGACAGCAACTATGATGCACGGACACTTCTAAAAATATCATTTTACCGTGTTGTGTCGTGTCGGACACCGTGTCCGACACTCCTCACATGGAAAATTCAAGAAAAAATCTCTGTCGCCGTATCCATGTCATGTTGTGCCCGTGTCGCTATATCCGTATCCGTGCATCATAGGACAACAATGATGACAGAAAGTTTCTCCATTGGACTACTTCTTGTGTAGTTTGGAGCTCTAGCTATCAACAAGAACTATATCTATCATCTTCAACGAAATTTAGACCACAAAGGAGAGATATTTACGTGTACTTTGGGGTGCATGAGGATAGTCCAAGAAACCGAAACCAAAATAACTGGGATTGACAGATTGACTCTTTAAGTCTTTGCTACAGTTTAAGAAGTCTGCTTCCAATATTTACGTGTGGGGTACATGAGGAAAGTCCAATAAACCATTTTCAACCAAATAACTGAGATTGACGCTTTAAGTCTTTGCAACCATTTGGGAACTCTGCTCCCAGTAATTTGATTCAGATAAGATAAGATATAAAGGGATGCCTTTAACAAATATATATTTTTTTAAACCATCATGAAATACATATTTATTTCTTTAAACCATTTCACTCTATGTCAACTTATACTAATATCAATTTGCTATAAACAAAGCTCGAATCTTTTCTAGTTCAGAAACAACTTGGCTTATGCTGATTCTGTCTGTTTGATGGTGAAAAAGCTAGACATTCGATCGCCACGCACACAACAGACGACAAACATTGCTCTTTAAATGCCAAGGCCAATAAAAAAGTTGATAAAAAGAATTTCAAACCACAATTAAGTTTTTGTGAGATACTTTCAAAGAGAAACATCTTGGATAATGTATGCTCATGGCCTCAATTGTTTAAAGAAAACTTACTAACCTTAAACGACCAGGCTTTTTCCTATCAGAATCTTCTGTAAGCAATTGAATGTTTGAATTGCAGCATCAATATCATCTTGACCAGTAAGAAATACAAGAATGTCTCCCATTGGCTCCTACAATAATGCAAGATTGAGATATCATTAAAATAAAATGCATTATGAGTCAAGTAAATCACCATGATCATGTAAGGACAAATGCGTAAGATGAGAATTTCAGATTTGGATTACCTCTTCATGAGTAGAAAAGTATAGTCGGAATTGCAACACCGATATTGTCGGAACAGGATCCTAAACATAAAAAATTAGCACATTGAGTCCTCCTTTGCCCGACATGTCAAGATTACAATTATGAGATATCCACGATTAGTTAATAAAAACTTGGGATAGTTACGAACGCCCCCCCTGAGGTTTGGCGTTATTACAGAACACCGATAATAAATAATATACCATAAATAGAACTAGTAAAGATGACCCTCAAGTCAGTTCACCATTTACTTACCTACATTGTGCATTTCTTCTCAGTTGTTGTCATTTCATCCATCTACCTTTTTGTGCATTGAAACCGAACAAAATAAAAAAATAAAAAAATAAAAAACACATTGAAAACGTGCATTATGAGTTAAATAAGTCACCATAAAACAGAATCCGATTAAATCTTATATGGAATTATGTCTAAGGTGATAATTGGATTTGGATTACCTCTTCTTGGATAGAAAGTATAGTTGAAACCGCAGCTCGGATATATTCGGGAACAGGCTCCTAAACATAAAAAATGTTGCACATTGAATCCTCTGCCCTACATGTCAACAAAAATACAAATTTGAGATATTCATGATTAGATAGTAATAACTATATTATATACTGAATGGCAGACTCTTCGCTTTTTCGTGTTTGTCACAGTCTTGCCCTTTACATCCTTGGCTTAATTTGGTCAAATACAAAAAGCATAATCTCAGAACCCAAGCTCATAGCAGTGAAATTACTAAGCTTCTTCATCGTCAACGTTCCGGTTTCCAAACGCCTTCTTCCCCATGAGAGAAACTGAAAGAGGGAAAATTGAACTTGTACACTGCTTAACAAACAGAGGAAGAGGGAATTACAGTGACTCTTTAGTGTTGTCGTATCATTGTGTAATTAAGATTAGATTTATCTTTTTCAAATTAAGAGAATAGATTACTCAACGGTGATAATTAGACTTGGATTACCTCTTCATGGATAGAAAGTATGGTTGAAACTGCAGCACCGATATAGCCGGGAACATGCTCCTCAACATAAAAAATTTTGCACATTGAATCCTCTACCCTACATGTTAAGAAAAATACAAATTTGAGAGATTCATGATTAGATAGTAACAAATATATTATATATCTCAACAGAAAAAACAACACTCTTTGCTCCGTCCATGTTCCTCATCTTCTCGCCCTTAACATCTTCAGCTTAATTTGGTCAAAAATAAAAAGCATAATTTCAGAAACCCAACTCACACAGTGAATATTGCTAAGACAATGATATTAAAGAAAGAAGCCATAGATTTAGCTTCAATTGTAGCTGATGCGATGACAATACGAACCTCGTGGCAACACCTTTGAATTTGTTTACAAATCATTAGTTGTCTCAAATAGATAAAATAAACGAAAATATATTGATTTTCACAGAAGGGAAACAATAGTACCAGAGTGACCACAACCTCAAAAACCAACCAGTACTTGCTTAACAGAGGATCATCCATCATTTCTCTCAGCAAAACTGCATCAGTGAGAAACTTTATCCATTTAAATTTCTGTTGAAAGAAAAGGTTTCATAATAGAAAATTCAGATTTTGTTTTTATTGTTTCGAATATTAAAAGATAATAACCTGATCAGCATGAGGCAGGCCAGAATACAAAGGCAATACAATCAATCCTGCACGAGAACAAAAAGGGGGAATGGGAAAGTTCGATAAGGCAAATGTACCAAGTTAGTTTACCCAAAAAGAAAGAATAAAATAAGAAAGGAACTTCAAAATCATGATGGTTTCAAGAGGAACAAATGGCATAACACATTAAGAATTGCACAAATATTTTCAAGGAAACTGGCCTCAATTGTATAAAGAAATATTTTCAGGGAAAATGGCTTTGTTAACTACCTCCGGTCAGAATCTTTTGTAAGCTAGTGAATCACAGCATCAATATCATCTTGACCAGTAAGAAATACAAGAATGTCTCCATTGGCTCCTACAACGTAGCAAGATTGAGGCATCATTAAAATAACATGCATTATAACTCAAGTAAATCACCATGATCTAACAAAGACAGAAGAGAGACAACTCTTCATGAATAGCAAGTATAGTTGAAACTGCAACTTCGATTCAAGAGAATTTTTCTTAAACAATGAGATTCAAAAAATAAAAAAGTCTTATATTCGGCTTCAATTTTAGCTGATGTGATGACAAGATGAAGCTCAGGGGCGAGGCCGTTGAATCTATTTTTAAATCATAAGTTGTCTCAAATGGATAAAATAAAGACAAATGAATAATTTAGTCCTAATATATTTATATAAATACAATCCAACTCTACAAATACCACCAATTAATGAAAGCCCACAAAGCGAATCATGTGCCCTAGAATTTGTCTAATCAGAATCACTTAATATATCATATCAACCATATGCCTGCAATTCAATAACACATTTAAATATCTCTCTATCCCGGTCACGTTCCTAATACAAGCAATATTCAGAATCCATATAACAATCTTCATGGCTCTTCAATAAAGACGCTCATTGTGCCCAGAGTGCAAGGACACAGTCGAGTAGGCATATATATATACTTCTATATAGGCCTGTAAATTGGTAGGGATTTTTCAGGCCCAGAACCAGGTCCAATATTTGCCCATTAATTAAGGATGGGGCCAGACACTACCCAGGCCCATTAAATTCCCATTTGGGGCCGAAAAATGAGTAAAAAATAGACCCATTTCTATTGGGTCCGGCCCAGCCCTCTTGTTTTTAAATTATTGGGCCTGGGGCCTGGGTCCGGTATCAAATTTTTATTAAAACAAGATTTCCCATAAATATAAGTTAGCTTAAATTTAACGCATGACAACTAATTATTAGTTAATAAGAGTAAATTTACCAAGAAAAAAAATGATAGTATTCAAAATTTACTTTTTAAATTATTTATTTGATAATAATCACAAAGCCCAAACATCTCCTGAACCAAAACTTTAAAAATTTGTCATTTCAATATGAGTCCATTATTAAGCCCAACCCACTAAATAATGCAGTCCGGCCTCTCATTAATTTGAGACGAGGGTTGTCAATCCGAATTTTATTATATCCGTCCGATAAAAAAAGTTCGATGAATCATATCCGATTATAAATATTTATTATTCAAAATAAATGATTTTGTTTATAATTATTTGAAACAAGTTAATTTAAATTTATTAATAAAGGTAAATATATTTTTCTTGAGTAAACGATCCAAATTTTATTATTGTTTAAAATGATAAATATATAAAATTTTAATTTTACTTAATACTATTTACTAGTAAATAATTTATTTAATTAAATATTATATATAAAATTTTTATTTAGATTTTTAATATATTTCAAATATAATACTTTTTTATTTACACGTGTAAGTGTCTAGATTGATATTGAAACATATATACATTAATTATTCTGCGTCCTGATGATTTAAAATAAAAATCCTCTGAGGTTTTAAATGTATATTCATCTCCTACTAAGGTGCATCAAAAGCAAACGGAAAAACATGTGAAAGATTACCAATTATATGGCAAGAGTGAGTTTCTGAAAGAAATAATCAGGGTAATTAAGTAACGCAGATATCGAATTGATTTTAATTATTTTTTGACCGTTAACAAATTTGGGTTGTTAATTAAGTAAAGTGGGTTGTTAATTATTTTTGCTTTTGGGCCACTAAATTGACATTCAAACCTGAGCAGGGGAAGTGTTAGCGTGCATTATTCTCGAATATTTCGTGAATTTGTGGCTGCGTTGTAGTGCTTATTTTTTATATAAATTGGTGTCGGGATGTATTTTCATGTTTTTAGTGCATCAGGGTCATTTTCTAATTTAATGGAGTATTTGGGGTTGAAATTGATGATTGTTGATTGATCTTGTGACCAAGAGTAGTTATGGGCCGTGAGTGATGCTGCTAGGAACCCATGATGGAGAGGTTGATTTTATTGTGAAGGTAGAAGGCCTTAATTGCTTTTGAATTATTTTATGTTTTTGGACATGATTTTCATGAGCAGCTAATTTCGTAGTAATTAACTAGGAATTAATTATTTATTTTTGACATCGTGAGACCTAATTTGTTTTTATAATTCGATTTAATTTCAAGTATTTGTTAACTCTCCGTGTGTCGTGTTATTGTGATTTATTTACTTAGTTGATTAGGTCCCAATTTTCTAAGTAAGTTTATTGCATATCGCCATTCTTGATTGCATGAAGTATACGTAGTGCTTGATAGAGAACTAGTGGTGCATCAACGATAGGAAATCGTAAAGTCGAATTTGATTCGTTAAGGGAGTTAATAATTGGATTTAAATCTAACGTGATTGTGATTAGGTTAATTCGAATTAGTTTTTTCTTGATTCTTAATGCTGTCGATTCATATTAATCCTGCCGAGTGTCTCTAGGGGTTGTGAATTGATTAGGGAATAATTGTCGAGTGTCTCTAGATTATTCTATTATTTAAGAGAAAACGAGGCGAGTCGAATGTCTCTATCTGCTATAGCTAATCTACTTGAATAACTCGAATTTATTCTTGCGTCCACGATAGATGTCTGAACTGAATTGCGATTCCTAGCTAGGTATTGTTTTCCTATTGATTTATCAAAACCAACTCTCAAGTGATCTATTGTTTTCTTCTACTTTATTTTAATTGTTTAGTTAGTTTAATTAAAATCTTAAAACCCTCGACTCTATTTGATTAATTCTCGTGAAATTTCCTGTGATTAAGTTGAATTATTTTCACCCAATCTCTGTGGATTCGACCCTGTTTACACTATACTTTGTTTAGTCATAGACCGGAATTATATTTTATTTTAACGGAGTCGGATAAGTAAAAAAGTCCCAAACGAGGTGCGTTCTAAGAAGACGAGGGCTTTTACCTTACATGCTAATGCTAGATCACCGCCTTCAGGAAGAATGGTGTTGTTACACCTGTGCGCAATCAATGATATATTTTGCCCTAGAGAATGGCGATAGCGTTGAGACTCCAAGAGATTTGCCTCCTCCCTTTCAGTGCACGTCGTTATTACCCAGTTTATTATTATAGGCCTACTCCACAACCCTTATTTTTTTCTTTTCCTTGGTGCGTTTAGATAAGCAAAAACGTTTCAAACGAGGTGCGTTCTAAGAAGACGGGGGCTTTGCCCTTACATGGTAATGCTGGATCACCGCCTTCCTCCATTAATTGGAGGATGTTGTTACACATGTGCGCAATCAATGATATACTTTGCCCTAGAGAATAGCGATGGCGCTGAGACTCCAATTGGTCCGCCTCCTTCCCTTCAGCTCATGTCATTATTACCCCGCTTATTATTATAGGCCTGCCCCACTGCCCTTGCTTTTTTCTTTTCCTTGGCACGTTTGGATAAGCAAAAACGTTTCAAACGAGGTGCGTTGTAAGAAGACGGGGGCTTTGCCCTTACATGGTAATGCTGGATCACTGCCTTCCTCCATTGACTGGAGGATTTTGTTACACATGTGCGCAATCAATGATATACTTTGCCCTAGAGAATAGCGATGGCGCTAAGACTCCAATTGGTCCGCCTCCTCCCCTTCAGCTCATGTCGTTATTACCCCGCTTATTATTATAGGCCTGCCCCACTGCCCTTACTTTTTTCTTTTCCTTGGCGCCTTCGGGTAAGCAAAAAAGTTCCAAACAAAGTGCGTTGTAAGAAGACTGGGGCTTTGCCCTTACATGCTAACGTTGGATCACAGCCTTCCTCCATTGATTGGAGGAAGATTAATGGTGGTGTTACACCTGTGCGCAATCAATGATATACTTTGCCCTAGAGAATGGCGATGGCGCTGAGACTCCAAGAGATTTGCCTCCTCCCTTTCAGCTCAGGTCATCTTTACTCAACTTATTATTATATAGGCTTGCCCCACTGCCCTTACTTTTTTTCTTTTCCTTGGCGCGTTCGGGTAAGCAAAAAAGTCCCAAATGAGGTGCGTTGTAAGAAGACGGGGGGCTTTAGCCTTACACGCTAATGCTGGATCACCGCCATCCTCCATTGATTGGAGGAAGAATGGTGCTGTTACACCTATGCACAATCAACGATATACTTTGCCCAGCCTAGAGAATAGTAATGGTCTTACCAAGAGATCCGCCTCCTCCCCTTCAGCTCAAGTTGGTGTTCAAGTATTTAAAGCTTAATAACAATATTTGGTAGAAATTTTTTTCTTATTTCTTGATCTTCACTGTACTTGCTGCTATTTAATAGAGAATCGATGGACAAGCTACTTAATAGTTACTACAGGCATAAAACTTCAACATGCGTTTTTACCACTGTTATCTTGTGACTTTGTTTCATTTCCCTCAGACATATGCATACATTGTAGCACATGTTGAGGCATATCCGTCTTTGAACGACTTGTGAATCATTCTGACTATTCAGAACATGATATGTCATATCCAGAAACGTATATCAAAATTTTAGTTGGTGTACTCAACAACAGGAGGAGGTCCCCTGTACATGCATGTATATTAAGACAATGTTCAAAAATGTGACTCTGTATCCTGCATACAAATTGCACTTGACTCAGTGGAAAACTATAATGTGATAGGATGGAAAACTATAATTTTGGAAATACTTGTTCCGTACAAACTTTTATTCTCTAAGATACTCCTCATGCAGGGTCTACCAGTCCTGAAAAGTAGAGAAGTTCTTGAACATGATACCTAATAATTTGATTCAGATAAGATAAATAAGATATAAATGGTGGTCTTTTACAAATATATATTTGTTTGAGGAAAAAACAATTTACCATGCATTATGAACCTTTTTTTAATTTTTTTATCTGAATTTCCAAATATTTCAAATTGTGATCTATACTTTATAAAAAAATTTAGATTGTCATTTGTACTTTCTAAAAAATTTCAAATTGTCATTTCATTCATTTAGGTGTTAATGCGTGGCTCGTTTTTTTGTCGAAAATTATTAATTTTTCGTCGGAAATGAGAGACGTGTTAACACCTAAATGGCCGAGATGACAATTTGAATTTTTTTACTAAATATAGATGACAACCTTAAATATTTGAAAGTTCGGATAAAAAGTTAAAAAAAAAAGTGTTATAGTACAGGAGTAGTTGTTTTTTCCTCTATTTCTTTAAACCATCATGAAATACAAATATATTTTCTTCAAAACCATTTCACTCTCTGCGAACTTAATTATTACTAGTATCATTCCATTATAAATAAAGTTCTAATTGGTTCTAGTTTGGCAACAACTTCGCTTATGTTGATTCTGTTTGATGGCGAAAAAGCTAGATATTCGATTGCCACGCGCACACAGGCGACAAACATTGCTCTTTAGTTGAGATGTTGTTTTCCTCTCTTAAAAGGTAATGACAAGCTCACATAGTTGGTGAGGCTCATCTCCTCTCCAAACATTTCATCTGCCGGATATACAACAGGTTACTAGCTAGATTTCAAGTCGCAATGGGCAATTGGAAACTTGTAGTTCGTATGAAGATATTCCAAGGTCAACTCGACATCTATCATAACGTCTGATCTTTGTCACAAATCCTGGAAAAGATTATGTGAATATAGCCACTTTTCCAGGCTCCCATCCTATTAGGTATGCACTCCAAAATCAAAGCCTTGAAATCTGGATTACTAGTATCTTGATCAAATTTCAATGCCTTATTGCTCCTAGTAATCGTGTTTCTCTCTCAAAGTTTTGGCTCACATTTTTTGACTGTAGATCGAAATCTTTTATTGCTAACATTAGCCTGTCAGACATTTTCCTAACGAATACTAAAATGAAGCTCTCACCTCCAAGAATGTTGCTCTCGTAGAATACATTTGTCGCTTGTTGGAGTTCAAAGTAACAACAAAAATTGGCTACTGCTACACAAATAGGTGGTATATAATGTACTTCACAATATTCTTTGAATACTAATGTTTTCTCCATAAGGTGGAACCTTAAGACGGGTCGATCCACAAAAACTGTAGTGGTTTAGAAACGAGTGAACAATAAATTTCAAAAAATACCCTTGGTAGGAACCGGCCGCCCTTCGATTTTATTGTACAAAATATTGAATATTCGAGGTTAGTAGAACTAGAGACATCCCTGTGAATCGATTCCAAGATAAGTCTAATTGTCTTAGAAAGATTTCCAATTTTTCAATCCTCAATTGGAACCCGGGTGAAATCTAGTTACAAAAAGACATCGAAAGCTTGGATAGAACAATAAGTGCGCAAGATGATAAGCTTTTGTGGGCGTATGTAAAAAGTGGGTCTTTTGTGCCTTCCTCCATTGATTGGAGAAAGAATGGTTTTGTTACACCTCTGCGCAATCAAAGATATACTTTGCCCTAGAGAATGACGATGGCGCTGAGACTCTAAGAGATCCGCCTCCTCCCCTTTAGCTCTGGTCGTTATTACCCAGCTTATTATTATAGGCTTGCCCCATTGACTTTGCTCTTTTCTTTTCCTTGGCGCATTCGGGTAAGCAAAAAAGTTTCAAACGAGATGCGTTGTAAGAAGACGAGGGTTTTGCCCTTACATGCTAATGATGGATCACCGCCTTCCTCCATTGATTGGTGGAAGAATGGTGTTGTTACACTTGTGCACAATCAATGATACACTTTGCTCTAGAGAATGGCGATGGTGCTGAGACTCTAAGAGATTCGCGTCCTCCCCTTCAGCTCAGGTCGTTATTACCCAGCTTATTATTATAGGCCTGTCCCACTGCCCCTGCTTTTTTCCTTTCCTTGCCGCGCTTGGGTAAGCAAAAAACTCCCAATGACGTACGTTGTAGGAAGACGGGGGTTTTGCCCTTATGTGCTAATGCTGGATCATCGCCTTCCTCCATTAATTGGAGGAAGAATGGTGCTGTTACACTATACGCAATCAACGCATTGATGTAAGTGTGTGGCCTTTCAAATACTTTCATTTATTTATTTGCTTTAGGTCATTAATCAATTGATTCTCAAACTTGAAGTTCATGCCTTGTTATGTTGTTGTCAAATCCCATATATTTGCAATTTATTGTTTTTGTGGTTAAATCATAAGTATGTGATAGGTGAAATTTGTTGGCATAAGTTAAAGAAATTATGGTGAAATTCGTCGAGATTTTCCTTTTTAAGCATTTAAACTTCTAATTTTGCTTATGATATCTACCTTGTTAAGGTACATGCTAGTCGTTTCCCGCTGCGGGGTCAGTTGAATCCATTAATAAAATAGTAAATGGCTTTCTAGTTGAAGTATCAAAGCAAAAAATGGTTGATTGCGACTGTCGTAACTACGGCCATCATGGAGGTCTGGCTAAAAAAGCATTTTGGCACATAATTGAGCATGAGGGGCTATGCTTAGACCGTAACTACCCACACCGAGGGAAAGTCGGAATGTGCCAAAAGGACAAAGTAAAATTTCCTTTTTATTTTTGTTAATTTGCCTAATTTCTATTTCAATAATTAATAATTTTTTATTCTTTTTTGCAGTTTAAAAAACGGGTAGGAAGAATTGAATTATATGGCCTCGCACCACCGGGAGATGAAGAACAACTCAAAAGAGTTGTTGATTCGCAGCCCGTGGTCGGTCGGGTTATACTTTCGCAGCCTTTCATCGAATACGAAGGGGTTTGTTTTATCGATATTTTAAAATTTAAAATTCAGTTAAAGTTTAAAATTTTGTAACCCATTCATTGTTATGCAGGGTATATTTAAGTACCGATGCCCCCAGTGCATTCCCATCAAAGTCCATTTTCATGATATGTTGATAGTTGGATATGGATCCGAAAAGAGGAAGGATTTTTTGGGTTATTAAGAACTCGTGGGGGAAAGACTGGGGAGAAGAGGGGTACATGAGATTGGAGAGGAATACCGGTATTCCTGATGGATTGTGTGGTATAAATCGGTCATGTTGGTATCCTATCATGGCCAACCCCAAAAGAGGGCTATGCTTAGACCGTAACTACCCACACCGAGGGAAAGTCGGAATGTGCCAAAAGGACAAAGTAAAATTTCCTTTTTATTTTTGTTAATTTGCCTAATTTCTATTTCAATAATTAATAATTTTTTATTCTTTTTTGCAGTTTAAAAAATGGGTAGGAAGAATTGAATTATATGGCCTCGCACCACCGGGAGATGAAGAACAACTCAAAAGAGTTGTTGATTCGCAGCCCGTGGTCGGTCGGGTTATACTTTCGCAGCCTTTCATCGAATACGAAGGGGTTTGTTTTATCGATATTTTAAAATTTAAAATTCAGTTAAAGTTTAAAATTTTGTAACCCATTCATTGTTATGCAGGGTATATTTAAGTACCGACGCCTCCAGTGCATCCCCATCAAAGTCCATTTTCATGATATGTTGATAGTTGGATATGGATCCGAAAAGAGGAAGGATTTTTTGGGTTATTAAGAACTCGTGGGGGAAAGACTGGGGAGAAGAGGGGTACATGAGATTGGAGAGGAATACCGGTATTCCTGATGGATTGTGTGGTATAAATCGGTCATGTTGGTATCCTATCATGGCCAACCCCAAAAAGGAAGAACAAGAATATCATGGCTAACCCAAAAAGGAAAAGCAAGAATTGGAAGAGGAAGAATTGAGAGAGAAGTGGTTTTTGTCCTTTTTTATGTAGTATTTGTGCTTCTGTTGTGTTTGATTTTGTATTTGTTTTGAAGCAACAGGT
Organism: Lantana camara; assembly: GCA_037501455.1. Classification (NCBI taxonomy): domain Eukaryota; kingdom Viridiplantae; phylum Streptophyta; class Magnoliopsida; order Lamiales; family Verbenaceae; genus Lantana; species Lantana camara. Next base: position 4,046,767 of record CM074865.1, read on the forward strand.
AATTGGAAATGTCTTTTGTAGCATAGTATGTTAGTGATCCCAACTGAATACATTGTTGTCCTTTTATTATAATTCTACTAGATCTTCAATTTCATGAAGAAACTAATTATAATTTGATTGTAAACTTATTGTTTTTTGAGAATATGTTGTCTGGTGATTGAGGACATTAAGTTATAGTTCGTATTGTTAAGGTGTTCATTATATTTTATAGTTCAAGAGTTTTTAGTTGTTGAGCTTCCTATCTATGTATGGATGGTTGTAGGATGACAATGTCATTTTTAAATGCATTTTTATAGGTGGGCCTTTACTGTTAATCGAGCTTGCCTTTTTGTCAAGAGCTGTTAGTACACGGGTTGTCTGGATCACTAATCAGAAGCTGACTGAAACTGATGAAGTGGTATCCAGTTTGGAACAAAGGATGAAAGATAGGGGAGTGGAGGTATGATGAAGTTCATTCTTGAAATATAGTTAGTTTGAGAAAACATTTTTAAAGTTCATTTACTGCTATTGTATCAGAGTTGTAATAGTTGATAATTATTCGATGCAAATTTTGTCCTAGAGAATGGCGATTGCGCTGAGACTCTAAGAGATCCGCCTCCTCCCCTTTAGCTCATGGTCGTTATTACCCAGCTTATTATTATAGGCCTGCCCCTACTGACCTTGCTCTTTTCTTTTCCTTGGCGCATTCGGGTAAGTAAAAAAGTCCCAAACGAGGTCCGTTGTAAGAAGACAACGGCCTTGCCCTTACATGATAATGTTGGATCACCGCCTTCCTCCATTGATTGGTGGACGAATGGTGTTGTTACACCTGTGCACAATCAATGATGCACTTTGCGCTAGAGAATGGTGATGGCGTTGAGACTCTAAGAGATTCGCGTCCTCCCCTTCAGCTTAGGTCATTATTACCCAGCTTATTATTATAGGTCTGCCCCATTGCCCTTGCTTTTTTCCTTTCCTTAGCGCGTTCGGGCAAGCAAAAAAGTCTCAAATGCTGGATCACCGCCTTCCTCCATTGATTGGAGGAAGAATGGTGTTCTTACACCTATGCGCAATCAACGCATTGATGATAAGTGTATGGCCTTTCAAATACTTTCATTTATTTATTTGCTTTAGGTCCTTAATCAATTGATTCTCAAACTTGAAGTTCATGCCTTGTTACGTTGTTGTCAAATCCCATATTTGCAATTTATTATTTTTGTGGTTAAATCATGAGTATGCGGTAGGTGAAATTTGTTGGCATAAGTTAAAGAAATTGTAGTGAAATTCGTCGAGATTTTCCTTTTTAAGCATTTAAACTTCTAATTTTGCTTATGATATCTACCTTGTTAAGGTACGTGTTGGTCGTTTGCCGTTGTGGGGTCAGTTGAATCAGTTAATAAAATAGTAAATGGCTTTCTAGTTGAATTATCAAAGCAAAAAATGATCGATTGCGACTGTCGTAACTGCGGTCATCATGGAAGTCTCGCTGAAAAAGCATTTTGGTACATAATTGAGTATGAGGGGCTATGCTTAGACCGTGACTACCCATAACGAGGGAAAGTCGGAATGTGCCAAAAGGACAAAGTAAAATTTCCTTTTTATTTTTGTTAATTTGCCTATTTTCTAGTGGCCTTTTTTTAAAACTCCCCATGAGTTGAAAAAATTTTTGTTTGCTCCCCATGTTCAAAATTATTTTTGTTCACTCCCCAGATGAGAATCATAATTTTAGTTTGCTCCCCATTTTTTGCAGCACATATGACATATTGCGAAAAATATATAATATATTACGATTTAGGTACGCGATTCTTGAGTTTTTCTACTTTAACATGGGGAACAAACTAAAAATAGACTCCACAATTGGGGATTTTTCCATAATTTTCCGTGTTTTGCTATTTCAATAATTAATATATTTTTTTCTTTTTTGCAGTTTAAAAAACAGGTGGGAAGAATTGAATCGTATGGCCTCGCACCACCGGAAGATGAAGAACAACTCAAAAGAGTTGTTGCTTCGTAGCCCGTGGTCGGTCGGGTTATACTTTCATAGTCTTTCATCGAATACGAAGGGGTTTCTTTGATTGACATTTTAAAATTTAAAATTCAGTTAAAGTTTAAAATGTTGTAACCCATTCATTGTTATGCAGGGTATATTTAAGTACCGACGCATCTAGTGCATCCCCATCAAAGTCCATTTCCATGATATGTTGATAGTTGGATATGAATCCGAAAAAGGAAGGATTTTTTGGGTTATTAAGAACTCGTGGGGGAAAGGCTGGGGAGAAGAGGGGTACATGAGATTGGAGAGGAATACCGGTATTCCTGATGGGCTGTGTGGTATAAATTAGTCATGTTGATATCCTATCATGGCCAACCCCAAAAAGGAAGAGCAAGAATATCATGGCCAACCAAAAAAGGAAAAGCAAGAATTGGAAGAGGAAGAATTGAGAGAGAAGTGGTTTTTGTCCTTTTTTATGTAGTATTTGTGCTTCTGTTGTGTTTGATGTTGTATTTGTTTTGAAGCAACAGGCAATTGGCTCAGTTGAAAAAGCATTTTGGTCGTTTGTCGCTGTGGGGTCAGTTGAATCAGTTAATAAAATAGTAAATGGCTTTCTAGTTGAATTATCAAAGCAAAAAATGGTCGATTGCGACTGTCGTAACTGCGGTAATCATGGAGGTCTCGCTGAAAAAGCATTTTGGTACATAATTGAGCATGAGGGGCTATGCTTATACCGTGACTACCCATACCGAGGGAAAGTCGGAATGTGCCAAAAGGACAAAGTAAAATTTCCTTTTTATTTTTGTTAATTTGCCTATTTTCTAGAGGCCTTTTTTTAAAACTCCCCATGAGTTGAAAAAATTTTAGTTTGCTCCCCATTTTCAAAATTATTTTTGTTCACTCCCCGGATGAGAATCATAATTTTAGTTTGCTCCCCATTTTTTGCAGCACATACGATATATTGAAAAAAATATACAACATATTACGATTTAGGTATGCGAATCTTGAGTTTTTTTTACTTGAACATGGGGAACAAACTACAAATAGACTCCACAATCGGGGATTTTTCCATAATTTCCCGTATTTTGCTATTTCAATAATTTTTTTTTTCTTTTTTGCAGTTTAATAAACGGGTGGGAATAATTGAATTATATGGCCTCGCACCACAGGGAGATGAAGAACAACTCAAAAGAGTTGTTGCTTCGCAGCCCGTGGTCGGTCGGGTTATACTTTCGTAGTCTTTCATCGAATACGAAGGGGTTTGTTTTATCGACATTTTAAAATTTAAAATTCAGTTAAAGTTTAAAATTTTGTAACCCATTCATTGTTATGCAGGGTATATTTAAGTACCGACGCCTCCAGTGCATCTCCATCAAAGTCCATTTCCATGATATGTTGACAGTTGGATATGGATCCGAAAAGATGAAGGTTTTTTTGGGTTATTAAGAACTCGAGGGGGAAAGGCTGGGGAGAAGAGGGGTACATGAGATTGGAGAGGAATATTGGTATTCCTGATGGGCTGTGTGGTATAAATCAGTCATGTTGGTATCCTATCATGGCCAACCCCAAAAAGGAAGAGCAAGAATGTCAAGGCCAACCCACAAGGGAAAAGCAAGAATTGGAAGAGGAAGAATTGAGAGAGAAGTGGTTTTTCTCCTTTTTTATGTAGTATTTGTGCTTCTATTGTGTTTGATGTTGTATTTGTTTTGAAACAACAGGTAGTTGGCTCAGTTGAAAAAGCATTTTGGTCGTTTGCCGCTGTGGGGTCAGTTGAATCAGTTAATAAAATAGTAAATGGCTTTCTAGTTGAATTATCAAAGCAAAAAATGGTCGATTGCGACTGTCGTAACTGCGGTAATCATGGAGGTCTCGCTGAAAAAGCATTTTGGTACATAATTGAGCATGAGGGGCTATGCTTATACCGTGACTACCCATACCGAGGGAAAGTCGGAATGTGCCAAAAGGACAAAGTAAAATTTCCTTTTTATTTTTGTTAATTTGCCTATTTTCTAGAGGCCTTTTTTTAAAACTCCCCATGAGTTGAAAAAATTTTAGTTTGCTCCCCATTTTCAAAATTATTTTTGTTCACTCCCCGGATGAGAATCATAATTTTAGTTTGCTCCCCATTTTTTGCAGCACATACGATATATTGAAAAAAATATACAACATATTACGATTTAGGTACGCGAATCTTGAGTTTTTTTTACTTGAACATGGGGAACAAACTACAAATAGACTCCACAATCGGGGATTTTTCCATAATTTCCCGTATTTTGCTATTTCAATAATTTTTTTTTTTCTTTTTTGCAGTTTAATAAACGGGTGGGAAGAATTGAATCATATGGCCTCGCACCACCGAGAGATGAATAACAACTCAAAAGAGTTGTTGCTTCGCAGCCCGTGGTCGGTCGGGTTATACTTTCGTAGTCTTTCATCGAATACGAAGGGGTTTGTTTTATAGATATTTTAAAATTTAAAATTCAGTTAAAGTTTAAAATTTTGTAACCCATTCATTGTTATGCAGGGTATATTTAAATACCCAAGCCTCCAGTGCATCCCCATCAAAGTCCATTTCCATGATATGTTGATAGTTGGATATGAATCCGAAAAGATGAAGGATTTTTTGGGTTATTAAGAACTCGTGAGGGAAAGGTTGGGGAGAAGAGGGGTACATGAGATTGGAGAGGAATATCGGTATTCCTGATGGGCTGTGTGGTATAAATCAGTCATGTTGGTATCCTATCATGGCCAATCCCAAAAAAGAAGAGCAAGAATATCATGGCCAACCCAAAAAGGAAAAGCAAGAAAAGGAAGAGGAAGAATTGAGAGAGAAGTGGGTTTTGTCCTTTTTTATGTAGTATTTGTGCTTCTGTTGTGTTTGATGTTATATTTGTTTTGAAACAACAGGCAGTTGGAAATGTCTTTTGTGGCAAGGTATGTTAGTGATCAACTCTGCCTAGTGATCCTAACTAAATACATTGTTGTTCTTTTATTATCTTTGTACTAGATCTTCAATTTCATTAAGAAACTAATTATAATTCGATTGTAAACTTGTTGTTTTTGGAGAATATGTTGTCTGGTGATTGAGGACATTAAGTTATAGTTCGTATTGTTAAGGTGTTCATTATATTTTATATTTCAAGAGTTTTTAGTTGTTGAGCTTCCTATCTATGTATGGATGGTTGTAGGATGACAATGTCATTTTTAAATGCATTTTTATAGGTGGGCCTTTACTGTTAATGGAGCTTTCCTTTTTGTTAAGAGTTGTTAGTACACGGGTTGTCTGGATCACTAATCAGAAGCTGACTGAAACTGATGAAGTGATATACAGTTTGGAATAAAGGATGAAAGATAGTAGAGTGGAGGTATGATGAAGTTCATTCTTGAAATCTAGTTAATTTGAGAAAACATTTTTTAAGTTCATTTGCTGCTATTGTATCAGAGTTGTAATAGTTGATCATTATTCGATGCAAATTTTATCCGCAACAGACCAAGAAGTTGTTAAACAGCTCTTAAATCTGACCTAGTCATTTTAAATACTATTGTGGCTGGCAAGTAGTTGGATGATGTGCCCAAAGAAAATGTGCCTCGAGTTCTCCCCAAGGTTTTGTGGTGGATTCATGAAATGAGAGGGCATTACTTTAAGCTGGAGTATGTTAAGCACCTCCCTTTTATTGCAGGTGCCATGATTGATTCACACACTACTGCTGAATACTGGAAAAACCAAATGCATGAGTATTTAGGGTATTCCACTTTACATCTTCTATATGATACTCGTACTTCTATTTGTTTCTAGAACGTTTTGAGCATAATTCTAGCAAGAGCAAATAAAATTGTGCATATTTGAATAGTGCGGTTGGTATTCGAGTGTAGCACCCCGCACGTGAGGCACCACATCCCCCGCACTATGGCCCAACACGAGTAACGAAACAGTAAATCCGCACCCGTATCAAACCATAGCGAACGGGAGACAAACATAAAAAAAAAACCTTCCTAAGCCAGGCGGAGCTAGACCCTGTAAAGAAACCAATCAACAAAATATATTGCATAGCAAACCAATTTCAATCATACAAACCATAAATAGAATTTGGGCTCTTCAGGCCTCTTTTTAAAACATAGCAAATCCCAATAAAATCAATTCAATAATAATTTCATAAATATTCAAGTTCGGGATACTAAGGAATCGAATCATACATAAATCTAATACATGAATGAGTGCAGAGACTCTTCTAACTAACTCGACCACATAAAGACTCCGAATACCTCCGCCTAGCTCGAATCTCCAAAGCCAAACCTGCACACTAAAGTGTTGGGGAGGGAGAGGGTCAGTCTCTAGAAGACTGAGTGAGCAGGAGCGATACATATATATATAAAACAGGCACATGCAAGTCATAAATCCCGAGCAAGGTTTTATTTGAAATTAGTTCCCAAAAAGGGCAAGAAAATAGATAAACAATGCTCGACTTTTACGACTAATTCATATTAAATTCATTACATTCATAAATCATACATAAATATAAGGCTCGGCGAGTGAGCGTGCACAATCTCCAACCAAACTCCGACCGTGTACGACAAATATCAGTAATAAGTTGATTAGGTGTTCATGCGATATATCATAATACAAACAATTCATATATCAAATCCTAAATCATATTCGTTTGGGTAATCCGTTTCCCGGCCTTCCCGCACGGTGCCTATCAATCATAACATATTCATAATCATAAGTATAAATCATATTATAACCAACCTTCTTCCTCCGGGTGGTGGACGGGCTTGCAAGACCCGACCACCTCAATAATAGGCCAATGGGGTTTCATGACTCCCCCAAGGGCACTCAGCTCCCATTCCCCGCTAAACCTCCTAGCGAGGGCCGGTATCACCGTATATAAGTTGGGACTAGAATATGGGATCCCCGTCAGCCCTTGCTTCCTCGGTTAGCCACATATACTAAGTCCCGGGGCCCGTTAAGTAATAAGTAATAAATGTGTCTCGCCAAAACATAACAATCATAAGTACATATCATAATTCGTAAATCATTTGAAAAGGGTTTACTCGATCAATACATACTATAAGAAATCATACCTTACCGTGTAATTCGGCATATGCTATATACGTACCTCTCCGTGTCATCCGAATCCGTAGCTAGCATGAAGACACACGGTTTGGAGCATAGCCTCATTACAAAATCATTTTTAAGCTTATATATGCTCGTACGTATAATTCAGAAGAATTTACTCGATAACTTCATTCGAAAACCGTATATATATAATCATAAGGTTTTGGCCAAAGCTTTTCACATAAGGGTTGTAGGGTTTGTTACATAGCTAAAACGAAAACCACCCTCACCTTAACCGTGAAGAAACAAGGATCGAGCACCAAGTGCCTGAACGATCAAAAGCTCTCCACCCTGGAGACAAACTGTACAAAAGACCACAAGACGTGTTCGTGAGACTCAAGACTCTTAATGAACCATATATGACGCACGGCAATGCACAAGCATGATATGAAGGCATAAAGATCATATTAAGTCATGAAAATCATATAACCAATTCATTCACTTGTTCAATCATAAATCATTCAATTCATATCTCCATTCAATTTATTCAAGAACTCAAATAGAAGCATAGAACATGTTCAAACTCTCCCAACATGCTACTACATACTTCATATTACATAACATAGCATATATCCAAGGTTTGACAACAAGAAGAAGTCATATGATATGGAAAATAAGTGATGCGATTCATAAACGACATATAAACACACATAAACGGCAATAAGCAAAAGCATACCTATAACTCATCCAATTGCCACGAATTTGAACCACAATACTCCTAACACATAGCAAAACAAGTTCATAGTTTAACACAAAAGGAGATAAAGTCATTAAGGAGGTGAAACAAATCAAAAACCGAAGAGGAAGCAACGAAGACTGCGCATGGGAAGTGACACGGGGGTGTCACCAACCCTAGCCCAACTGAGCCACGGGCGTGGCTCAGTACAGAACTAGCCAGCAGGTGTGACACGCCCGTGTCTCACTCTTAAGGGTAAATGAGACACGGGGGTGTCACGGTACAGAACCAAACCACCCGAACAATTTTACCGGCAAAACTGAACTCATACAAACTCAATCCAAAGGCATACCAAATGAACTTCAAAAGCTCTGAAACTTAATATGCAACATATTTGGCATGTTATGAACATTTTTCATTTAGAGTGCAAAGGCTAAATCGCACGTTAAGATCATCGAATCCATGCAACAAAACTGGATCGCCAAAATCACACATATGAACCGTAATGATTCTATCATGCCTTGATCAAGTACTTAGGGCTTGAATTTGGATCTGAAACTTTGGGGAATGCATGCTAACATACTAAACAACTAATATACATCATATATATGCAAAATGGCACAATTTAAAGCACATTAGGGTGACCAACAACCACACATAAGCAACAGCAACAAATCTGTCATGGAGCATGCGTACAAACAGGCCATGTATTTCGGTTTTGAGGCTTCACATGGATCCAAATACTTGAAACATGAATGCTAACATATAAAGTAATGAGTGTACATCCACTCCATGCAATTTCACACGTAATGGAGACCATTTGATCAAGCAACAACACCATATTTCATACAGCAGTTCAAAAACAGGGGAAATAGTTTAATCATCAAGTTTGAAGCTCCATATCTCATAATTTCATAAAAGGAGCAAGAGATGAAATCCTCCTAACATCATATACTATCAGTTAGGAAAGAAATAATCCCAGAAACAAGTTCATATGATCACATATAAGCAAGAAATTCAGCCACACAAACATATAGGTCACAAGAACAAAAATCCCTAAAAGTTCATACCAATCTCATAATTCAAACCCTAATCAAATCTGATCCAAATCATGTTTTAAATAGATGAAATCAAGCATAATTGAGTAGAGAAGACATAAATATTCATACCTTGAAGTTTTGGTGAAGGAAGATGGTGATTTGAGCTCCAAAATCACAAAAGGCCAAGGTTTTCTTCTTCCTTCTCCTCTCTCTTTCTCTCTCGATCAGTACCAGCTGCAAGAGGAGATGTATGGTTCGGTTTTTGCAGCTAAAAGGATAAGAGAAGGGTTTAACTCAAGGTAGGTAAGTCATGGTTAAGGTATGGTTAAGTTAAGGGGTGTTAGGGGGTCCCACCATGAAGACTAGTCAACGAAAGTAGTTCTTCTTGCACGAGTTGCTCGTTACGGTTGGATTTCGGAGGTCTTAATGATCTCAAAAAGGTATGAGGCTGGTTCCATTGTCTCCGGATCGTCGATACGAAGGCAACGGAGTTGACGGAATTCGAATCCGAATTCCCGAGCTCAAGATATCACGTACGGAACCAAGGGTGCGCTAATTGCTCGTTAGCCCCCGATTTGGTTCCACAATCGAAATTAAATTTATAAACACGTCAAATAAATCCGAAAACATAAACCGAGCATATAGGCATGTTCATAACACACATATTTACGACATATTAAATTTCCATACCAATCCGAAATCATTACATATATGAACGAAGCACAAATAGACACTCATATGCATGAACGAATTCATATTGTTATAAATAATTTACTAAAACTTAAATACCATATTAATTAAATTAAAACCAACTAATAACATGTGCAAATTAATTATCGAAATTACCGAAATAGTTAAGGTAACACAAAACCTTAATTTAAGAAATTAAACACTAAATATCAAAGTGAAATAAAATGAATTAAATTAAAATAGAAATAGTTTATAGTTTGAATCAAATATAAGCATTTATAAACAATTAATCATATAATTAAATAATTAAATTGCGCAATTTATAAACAATTACATCACATTATTATTACTGAAAAACTGGGGCGTTACAATCTCTCCCCCTTAAAAAGAATCCGTCCTCGGATTCAAAACACGTTTGAAATCAAACAATGAGAGATTCCCCGTCTCTCACAAACAACAAGGAGAGAGCCCCGTCTCTCGAACAGCAATGGGAGAACCCCGTCTCTCACAAGCAAAGAGAGTACCCCGTCTCTCAAACAAAAATAAGAGAATCCCCGTCTCTTAACCGAAAATAAAGCAAGGAAGTCTCCAATACTCCCAAGCAACTCACGCAAAATCAAATTTAAAATCACGTAAGGCACCCAAAGCGAGTAATAAATGTCGCCCACATTGATATCCAATCACTCCAAGTAATTTAACACAATACAAGCCGAAAGCACCTAACATAAAAATTATATAAGTTAAAATTGTATGGATGCATGTATCATGGATGCTATAAGTACCGTTCACCGTAGTTGCAAAATTCCGATTTGTGAGTTGTCGTTGTCCAAGGTATGATCTGTCCTGAAAGTAACTCAGTGCCCAACTTGTCTTAAACCTCCTCAAGGTTCCTCGGTGAAGCAATTGATGAATTCCTTTTTGATTATTCTTAGATCCCTTTTTGACTTGTACTGCTTCCAGTATTCACCATTTCCCTCAATCCTCATTCGCCCAACCAACCCTTTTTAATTAACCACGCTTGGCCTCCCGAATACCCTTAGATCATCTGTCTCGAAGTTAGACCCATAGGCTACTATCTTACTCATATTAAAGTTTAAAATACTCTCGAGAATAACTACCCCTGACCACCTTGACGATTCAATCTCTACCTTGAGGTATCTGTCAATAGGATCCACCTTAACACGAATCCTTTTTCGTCTTCTGTGCATAATATCCAGTCATTCCCTTTAACCCCTTAAGGTTACATTCGGCATCAGGCCTCACATTTCTTGTATTGAAGATAGAATGTTCTTGATGATTCTTGTCGGTTGATGTAAATCCTCCAATGATCACCTTTTCCGGTTTGGTTTATTCGTGGATTTCCTTCCGGATCACCTTTGATAGAACCGATAACTTAATAATGTTGTCTTGGATCCCTTAATGCTTCTACTGAATAAATCTTGGCCGACAACATCCCCTCATATAATAGATTGATCCCATTTTCCTTTAGTTAATTCCATCTTAGGAGGTCACAGAACTCCCATATAATTTCATCACTCCCAATTCGGATTTCCAGGCCCTGAAGTCGTTCAGTAACTTTCTTCTTTATCTCGAAAAATCTTCCCCCGAATTTGGCATTGTCACCTCTCTCTTAATCAACTTAACCATTACCGTCCTCTTATTCCTTTCCAATGGCCACCATTAGGATATCCAGATTCTCCTTAATTTGCATCCCCGTTGTTGCTATTGACATATTTATTCGAGCACTACTTCCATCCTCCATTTTATCTCTCGGTCGTACTCTCCTCCTTAAAAAATTTTGCTCTCTCATCGAACTCCCTCAATCTATCTTCCCTATTCTTATTCGATCCGAACACCCCAAAGATGAATCTAATCTGACTTTCCTTCGGAGGTCCTTTCCACTAACCTATCCCTTACCTAAAGTTCTTTATTTCCCAATTGTCCCTCTTGTCATGTGCCACGCCATTATTTCCTTTCCCTTAACTCAGATATGGTTCGAGCGAGGATATACTTGACAATTGAGGTGCCAGATTTTCCTATCAAGTAAACACTAAAATGCATGTCGGGTAAAGATGGCAATGCATGTGTCACGTTTACACCAAGCAATTATACCACACATTAGTGCAACAAAAGCAATTAGAAATGTACGAATAACATAAGATCAAGAGAATAAATAATTAATGCAAAATATGATGCACGTGCTATGAATGCTTTGGAACCTGTCACCAATGGGGTAAATAGCTAGCTCGATAGCTTTTCCTTGCTATTCCAAGTCCCGAGGTTACTTTGACTTGGTAATTATTCCTTGCCTTTCCCACGGTCTTCGAGATTCCCATGCATCTTTATAAATCAACTGGTATCTTTCACTTCCAAGGAGTTAGCATCCAATCTATTCTCTAAATTCGACCTTTACTTCCAATCTTTGTCTCAATCAAGAATCCCGCACTTACCCTTTCGAGAGTTCAATTCACTTCCCACTGCTTACATTTGAGCGCATGATTTCCTTGCAAGAAGTGGTTGCCTTTCTTTACCATTTCCATTTGTTGCTTCATATCTTCCATTTTACTTCACAACATGGCAATTCAGCTTGGTTTTGAAAAAAAACGAATTCATCTCCCACTCAACACCTTGCTTAAGATTACCGTGACTATTGTTTATAAGTTTACCATCACGATCGAAATCCAGAGCACCCAAGTCCAACTCTTCCCGGTCTTAACTTCGATAGACTTGATTTCCATTCACTAGGCTTAATCATAGATCCTTCTTGTCGACCCCAGATACACAGCCCTTACCGGACCCCTGTTATCTCTACTCCTCTTAGTTTCTAGTACCTCTTCCCTGATCCAAATCCGGGACCAATATATCTTCAAGGTTTTGTTCCCTTCATTCCTTAGGTTGAATGATCTCACTGAATCCAATTAAAACATTCCGAGTAGCAGATTCTCATAATTTAGTCTTTTAAATCCCAACAATCCCATGATTAACTCCTATTCCAATTTCACCAGATGTCTCCCTGCCATCGCATCTCTAGATTCAATCTTCCCATTCCAAATCCTCATCCTTGACTCTAACTCCATTTGGGAAGTCTCACATCTCTAATTCTCTACGTTCTTCCCAGAGCATCCTGCTCATCTTCCATGTCTCAGAAAAGTTTGCAATCGATCTTCTTTATCGTCGAACCTGGCCGTGGTTTGATATTATCTCCATAACCTATAAGTCACAGCTTACTTCAAGAATAGATGCATGCGATTAGTGCATGCTCATGACACATTTTCAACAATTAATGCAAGGATCCTTAGGTAATTGCAACAGATAGTCCCACAAAATTCAAAAAGAAGAGCCAAATTCATGTTCGAGATCGATGCAATGCACACATTCACAAGTTGTTCCTATGCCGTGCGACCTAACTGACTCAGACATGACTCAAGAACACCGGTTTTGCAACCGGGCTCTGATACCACTTAAGGATGTAGCACCCCGCACGTGAGGCACCACATCCCCCGCACTATGGCCCAACACGAGTAACGAAACAGTAAATCCGCACCCGTATCAAACCATAGCGAACGGGAGACAAACATAAAAAAAAACCTTCCTAAGCCAGGCGGAGCTAGACCCTGTAAAGAAACCAATCAACAAAATATATTGCATAGCAAACCAATTTCAATCATACAAACCATAAATAGAATTTGGGCTCTTCAGGCCTCTTTTTAAAACATAGCAAATCCCAATAAAATCAATTCAATAATAATTTCATAAATATTCAAGTTCGGGATACTAAGGAATCGAATCATACATAAATCTAATACATGAATGAGTGCAGAGACTCTTCTAACTAACTCGACCACATAAAGACTCCGAATACCTCCGCCTAGCTCGAATCTCCAAAGCCAAACCTGCACACTAAAGTGTTGGGGAGGGAGAGGGTCAGTCTCTAGAAGACTGAGTGAGCAGGAGCGATACATATATATATAAAACAGGCACATGCAAGTCATAAATCCCGAGCAAGGTTTTATTTGAAATTAGGTCCCAAAAAGGGCAAGAAAATAGATAAACAATGCTCGACTTTTACGACTAATTCATATTAAATTCATTACATTCATAAATCATACATAAATATAAGGCTCGGCGAGTGAGCGTGCACAATCTCCAACCAAACTCCGACCGTGTACGACAAATATCAGTAATAAGTTGATTAGGTGTTCATGCGATATATCATAATACACACAATTCATATATCAAATCCTAAATCATATTCGTTTGGGTAATCCGTTTCCCGGCCTTCCCGCACGGTACCTATCAATCATAACATATTCATAATCATAAGTATAAATCATATTATAACCAACCTTCTTCCTCCGGGTGGTGGACGGGCTTGCAAGACCCGACCACCTCAATAATAGGCCAATGGGGTTTCATGACTCCCCCAAGGGCACTCAGCTCCCATTCCCCGCTAAACCTCCTAGCGAGGGCCGGTATCACCGTATATAAGTTGGGACTAGAATATGGGATCCCCGTCAGCCCTTGCTTCCTCGGTTAGCCACATATACTAAGTCCCGGGGCCCGTTAAGTAATAAGTAATAAATGTGTCTCGCCAAAACATAACAATCATAAGTACATATCATAATTCGTAAATCATTTGAAAAGGGTTTACTCGATCAATACATACTATAAGAAATCATACCTTACCGTGTAATTCGGCATATGCTATATACGTACCTCTCCGTGTCATCCGAATCCGTAGCTAGCATGAAGACACACGGTTTGGAGCATAGCCTCATTACAAAATCATTTTTAAGCTTATATATGCTCGTACGTATAATTCAGAAGAATTTACTCGATAACTTCATTCGAAAACCGTATATATATAATCATAAGGTTTTGGCCAAAGCTTTTCACATAAGGGTTGTAGGGTTTGTTACATAGCTAAAACGAAAACCACCCTCACCTTAACCGTGAAGAAACAAGGATCGAGCACCAAGTGCCTGAACGATCAAAAGCTCTCCACCCTGGAGACAAACTGTACAAAAGACCACAAGACGTGTTCGTGAGACTCAAGACTCTTAATGAACCATATATGACGCACGGCAATGCACAAGCATGATATGAAGGCATAAAGATCATATTAAGTCATGAAAATCATATAACCAATTCATTCACTTGTTCAATCATAAATCATTCAATTCATATCTCCATTCAATTTATTCAAGAACTCAAATAGAAGCATAGAACATGTTCAAACTCTCCCAACATGCTACTACATACTTCATATTACATAACATAGCATATATCCAAGGTTTGACAACAAGAAGAAGTCATATGATATGGAAAATAAGTGATGCGATTCATAAACGACATATAAACACACATAAACGGCAATAAGCAAAAGCATACCTATAACTCATCCAATTGCCACGAATTTGAACCACAATACTCCTAACACATAGCAAAACAAGTTCATAGTTTAACACAAAAGGAGATAAAGTCATTAAGGAGGTGAAACAAATCAAAAACCGAAGAGGAAGCAACGAAGACTGCGCATGGGAAGTGACACGGGGGTGTCACCAACCCTAGCCCAACTGAGCCACGGGCGTGGCTCAGTACAGAACTAGCCAGCAGGTGTGACACGCCCGTGTCTCACTCTTAAGGGTAAATGAGACACGGGGGTGTCACGGTACAGAACCAAACCACCCGAACAATTTTACCGGCAAAACTGAACTCATACAAACTCAATCCAAAGGCATACCAAATGAACTTCAAAAGCTCTGAAACTTAATATGCAACATATTTGGCATGTTATGAACATTTTTCATTTAGAGTGCAAAGGCTAAATCGCACGTTAAGATCATCGAATCCATGCAACAAAACTGGATCGCCAAAATCGCACATATGAACCGTAATGATTCTATCATGCCTTGATCAAGTACTTAGGGCTTGAATTTGGATCTGAAACTTTGGGGAATGCATGCTAACATACTAAACAACTAATATACATCATATATATGCAAAATGGCACAATTTAAAGCACATTAGGGTGACCAACAACCACACATAAGCAACAGCAACAAATCTGTCATGGAGCATGCGTACAAACAGGCCATGTATTTCGGTTTTGAGGCTTCACATGGATCCAAATACTTGAAACATGAATGCTAACATATAAAGTAATGAGTGTACATCCACTCCATGCAATTTCACACGTAATGGAGACCATTTGATCAAGCAACAACACCATATTTCATACAGCAGTTCAAAAACAGGGGAAATAGTTTAATCATTAAGTTTGAAGCTCCATATCTCATAATTTCATAAAAGGAGCAAGAGATGAAATCCTCCTAACATCATATACTATCAGTTAGGAAAGAAATAATCCCAGAAACAAGTTCATATGATCACATATAAGCAAGAAATTCAGCCACACAAACATATAGGTCACAAGAACAAAAATCCCTAAAAGTTCATACCAATCTCATAATTCAAACCCTAATCAAATCTGATCCAAATCATGTTTTAAATAGATGAAATCAAGCATAATTGAGTAGAGAAGACATAAATATTCATACCTTGAAGTTTTGGTGAAGGAAGATGGTGATTTGAGCTCCAAAATCACAAAAGGCCAAGGTTTTCTTCTTCCTTCTCCTCTCTCTTTCTCTCTCGATCAGTACCAGCTGCAAGAGGAGATGTATGGTTCGGTTTTTGCAGCTAAAAGGATAAGAGAAGGGTTTAACTCAAGGTAGGTAAGTCATGGTTAAGGTATGGTTAAGTTAAGGGGTGTTAGGGGGTCCCACCATGAAGACTAGTCAACGAAAGTAGTTCTTCTTGCACGAGTTGCTCGTTACGGTTGGATTTCGGAGGTCTTAATGATCTCAAAAAGGTATGAGGCTGGTTCCATTGTCTCCGGATCGTCGATACGAAGGCAACGGAGTTGACGGAATTCGAATCCGAATTCCCGAGCTCAAGATATCACGTACGGAACCAAGGGTGCGCTAATTGCTCGTTAGCCCCCGATTTGGTTCCACAATCGAAATTAAATTTATAAACACGTCAAATAAATCCGAAAACATAAACCGAGCATATAGGCATGTTCATAACACACATATTTACGACATATTAAATTTCCATACCAATCCGAAATCATTACATATATGAACGAAGCACAAATAGACACTCATATGCATGAACGAATTCATATTGTTATAAATAATTTACTAAAACTTAAATACCATATTAATTAAATTAAAACCAACTAATAACATGTGCAAATTAATTATCGAAATTACCGAAATAGTTAAGGTAACACAAAACCTTAATTTAAGAAATTAAACACTAAATATCAAAGTGAAATAAAATGAATTAAATTAAAATAGAAATAGTTTATAGTTTGAATCAAATATAAGCATTTATAAACAATTAATCATATAATTAAATAATTAAATTGCGCAATTTATAAACAATTACATCACATTATTATTACTGAAAAACTGGGGCGTTACATCGAGTATTTAAAACTTAATAAGAATATTTGGTAGAAAATTTTTTCTTATTTCTTGATCTTTACTGTACTTGTTGCTATTTAATAGAGAATCGATGGACAAGCTACTTAATAGTTACTATAGCCATAAAACTTCGGCATACGTTTTTACCGCTGTTATCCTGTGACTTTGTTTCATTTCCCTCACACATATGCATACATTGTAGCACATGTTGAGGCATATCCGTCTTTGAACGACTTGTGAATCATTCTGACTATTCAGAACATGATATGTCATATCCAGAAACGTGTACCAAAATTTCAGTTGGTGTCCTCATGTTATCTTAGTAAAGACAACAGGAGGAGGTCCCCTGTACATGCATTTATATTAAGACAATGTTCAATAATGTGACTCTGTATCCTGCATACAAATTGTATTTGACTCAGTGGAAAACTATAATGTGATAGGATGGAAAACTATAATTTTGGAAATACTTGTTCCGAACAGACTTTTATTCTCCAAGATACTCTTCATGCAGGGTCTACCAGTCCTGAAAAGTACAGAAATTCTTGAACATGATACCTAATAATTTGATTCAGATAAGATAAATAAGATATAAAGGGTGGTATTTTACAAATATATATTTCTTTGAGGAAAATTTTTTTTACCATGCATTATGAACCTTTTTTTAATTTTTTATCTGAATTTCCAAATATTTCAAATTGTGATCTATACTTTATAAAAAAATTTAGATTGTCATTTGTACTTTCTAAAAAATTTCCAATTGTCATTTCATTCATTTAGGTGTTAATGCGTGGCTCATTTTTTATAAAAAATTATTAATTTTTCATCAGAAATGAGAGACGTGTTAACACCTAAATGGCCGAGATGACAATTTGAAATTTTTTACTAAACATAGATGACAACCTTAAATATTTGAAAGTTCGGATAAAAAGTTAAAAAAAAAAAAAGTGTTATAGTACAGGAGTAGTTGTTTTTTCCTCTATTTCTTTAAACCATTATGAAATACAAATATATTTTCTTCAAAACCATTTCACTCTCTGCGAACTTAATTATTACTAATATCAATCCATTATAAATAAAGTTCTAATCGGTTCTAGTTTGGCAACAACTTCGCTTATGTTGATTCTGTTTGATGGCGAAAAAGCTAGACATCCCTGTGAACCAATTCCAAGATAAGTCTAATTGTCTTAAAAAGATTTCCAATTTTTTATCCTCAATTGGAACCCGAGTGGAATCTACTTACAAAAAGACATCGAAAGCTTGGATAGAACAAGAAGTGAGCGAGATGATAAGCTTTTGTGGGCGTATGTAAAAAGTGGGTCTTTTGTGCCTTTCGGCACCCTTTTCGACAAGGACATACGCATTTGAAAGGGAAGACGGTCCTGCACTTTCCTGGTAAGCGGCAGGGATTGCTCAGGATCAGGATCTCGTGATCGAGATGTAGAGGTACTCTTGGACCTCAGATAACCTTCGCTATCTTTCTTTCTTCCTGGCCGGAGATGTCAAGTCATTGGTCAGTAGGCGGAAGAAAGTCATCTCTCATATCATTAAGCTTGCACAAAGTAACTTGAAACTTATGAAGAACCAACTTCTTTTAGGGCTAATTATTAAATTGCCAGTTAACTTTTTTTGTCCCCTTATTTCTTTTCTCTCTTTCTTCATTATGAATTCCTCATTACCATTATAAGAATTACATTTATGAATAGTATCAAGTCAATTCAAAATTTTGATTTTGTTATTATACTTTTTATTGGGATAATTTCAAAAAAATTCCCATTAGTTTGAAGATTTTTTACTTAACTCACCGAAAAATTATACAATATAATAGGATATAAATACTGTATTAAAATATTTTAGTATTACATTTTGTGAAATTTATATAATATAATATATTTTGTGAGTCTCGAAAAATTATATAACATAATAGAATGTAAAAACGACATTATATCATATTTGTACTATACGTGGGGAGTTTAAAATTTTGATGGTCAATTGGGGAGTTAAGTAAAATTTTGATGCCCTATAGAGATTTATCCGATGTTACCCTTTTTTTTTTTTTTTAATTGTTAACTAAATTAAAATATCTTATTGAATTGAATAATTATGAGAATTTTAAAGAAACCTTTTGGACTTAAACCTCAGCTCGTAAAACCCGGCTCCAGTACAACTCCGATGACCACCGCCACCTCCTCCACCTCCTCCGTCTTCCTCCTACCGCCACTGCAGTTCCGCCGCAGCCACCGTAAATGTACGACACTCCTATTCAACAAGGCGACCTCCTTCCCGCTCATACTCTCCTCTACCTCTTCGCAGCGCCGCCGCCGTTTGGCTGGCTCTCGCATCTCTTCGTCTCTAACGGTACGAATTGCGAAAATTTGTCACTTCTCCTCTTCGTATTGTACCAAGGTTTTAATCTTTTCGTCCTTTCCATATTTTTCCAAAGTTTTGACCTTTTCGTTGTGGGAATTGTGGGATTGGAGGAATTTTATCACACCCTGCCCATTTCGGATAGTTTTCTTATTCGAAGTGCTGATATTTGCAGGAACAAATTGGAGGTGTTAAGGAAAAATGGAGCGACTTGAGCAGCTTGAATTACTGGGTGGTTGAAGAATAAAGATTATTACAGGCTTGTGAATTCCGTCAATGCCTTCGAACCTCATATTCAAAAGCTCTCTGATGAGCAGGTTATTTCTCAAGTTACATATTATTTTCCTGTTAAGTATTATTTGGGATTTATCTTTGAACAATTTCGTCCTTTTGTTCTGGTAGTTGAGAGCAAAAACTGTAGAATTTCGGGAGCGGTTGAATGGGGGTGCGACTCTAGCTGACATTCAAGCTGGTACATAATCAACTTTTGCTTTCTGTTTAGGTTTGGTAAAGATTTCAATGCAATTTGTGGGTTCATATTCTTTTCCTTCTTTTCCTCTTGTTTTGGTCTTTTCTTTTCAAGAGGCGTTTGCTGTAGTTCGTGAAGCTGCAAAAAGGAAGCTCGGAATGCGTCATTTTGATGTTCAGGTATCGTAAATCGTACACAAACGCCCCATGTGCCATAGTTTTGTGTAATCTAAGAGGAATAGGTAAATGTGGAGAGATAATTTCTGTTGTCCACAAAATAATTCTTGTTGCAGATTATTGGTGGAGCTGTGCTTCATGATGGGTCGATTGCAGAGATGAAAACTGGAGAAGGGAAAACCTTAGTCTCTACTTTGGCAGCTTATCTCAATGCTCTAAGTCGGGAGGGTGTTCATGGTATGCTGCTCTTATTGATATAATTAGTGCTAAGTCTTATACGAGGCTGATGTTGTGTGGGAAAATGTTGGTTTTGGATAATCCCAATGTGATTAGTTTAATGTAGAGCGTCTTACTCTTTGGGTGTGTTTGCAAAAGCTTTGGAGAAGTTAAATTTTTTAAAAGTTGGAGCAGACAAGTTGAATGGCTGGAGAAGAAATTATGAAAATACTTATAAATAAAAGGGACAAAAAAAGACTTGGAAGCTGAAACAAGCACTCCGTGAGGTTATTTTAGTTTTAAGCTTATTTAGACGTACGTAAGCAGAAGAAGTGAAACAGAACATACAGAGTCTGCCTTTCTTAACCTAAAAGCAAAAAATTGCTCGTTTTTAGATTTTGCAAACATTACCTTTTTATCCATTATTCAACTACCTTGGAAGCTTATGGGATGTGTTCTGCAGCTTGTTGGGAAACTTTTGTATTTTGTATATTCCAGAATTCTTAACATGAACTCCCCATGGCAGTGGTGACGGTAAATGATTACCTTGCTCAAAGGGATGCTGAATGGATGGGTCGTGTGCATCGTTTCCTAGGTCTCTCAGTGGGCCTTATCCAAGTAATTATTTACAATTATATGTCATGGGATTTTAGTTTGTTTCTGAATCTATTTTTTGTATTACAAGAAGTTTAGAAATAACAATGTAGTTAGTTTATCAGACAAAAACCAGAAAATAATACTTCAAAAACTGGATATGTATGTAACTTTTTAGTGAGTAGATATTGAGACATACTATTGAGACATACCTTCTAAATTTTTTTATGTCAATTTTTGGATCAAAATTTTGTCAACTCTTAAAGGAATAAAATTAATGTTTATAATAATGGCTATCTTTTTGCTCTCAATGTGCATGCAGAGTGGGATGAGATCTAAGCAGCAAAGATCGAACTATAGATGTGGCATTACATACACCAAGAATTCGGTAAATTTAAATGTCTTAATAAATTTATAGATGGCATAGTATTGCTTTGTTTGCAGTTTCAGTTGATATCTTATTTTAGTTCCTCTTCAATGCTTTCACAACCTCCAATTAAGTGTTATTTGCTTCTTTGTGGGACCCAGGAACTCGGTTTGATTATTTAAGAGAGAATCTTGCTGCAAGCAGCCGAGAACTTGTGATGAGATGGTAAACCCCTTCTCTCTTTTTACCTGGTCTGATAAAATCCTGCAGTTAAATATTGAAAAATTATTATTTTCATTATGAAACAGGCCAAAGCCCTTCCATTTTGCCATAGTTGATGAAGTCGATTCTGTCCTAATTGACGAAGGCCGAAACCCTTTGTTGATCAGTGGTGAGGTAATTTGCATATTTAGAAAGTCCCTGAACTTTTTTTTTTTCCTGAAAGAAAAAAAGAAGCAAAAGATAATTCATTCTTTCAGAAGTGTATGCATGCTTCTTCTAAAGACCCCGTTTTTATCTTTTTCTGTTTATTTATTCCAGGCAAACAAAGATGCTGCTTGATATCCAGTTGCTGCTAGAGTAGCTGAACTGCTGATTCGAGGGCTAGTGGGTCCCAGTTTTCACCTTTCTCTTTCATTCACCTAAGTGATTCTCAATTTTTGAATAAAGTTGTACATTCGAATAATTTTCATTTTCTATGGCAGCATTACAATGTGGAGCTTAAGGATAATTCGGTGGAACTTACCGAGGAAGGGATAGTACTGGCTGAGATGGCTTTAGAAACAGATGACTTATGGGACGAGACTGATCCTTGGGTTAGGTTGAACATTGGTCAAATTTCTCATTTGCAAGCTTAACTTTTTGTATTTTAGATTCCTTATGCGGTTTCATCCAATGCTGCAGGTTTGTTTTAAATGCATTAAAAGCGAAAGAATTCTACAAGCATGATGTCCAATATATGGTCCAAAATGGAAAGGCTCTTATAAACAACAAGGTACTTTCTGTTCTTTTCTCTTATATATATATGTAGACTTAATTACATCTGCACCCCTAATTTTCAAAAAGCGACAATGTACTCAGACCGAAGTGACAATGTACTCCTTAAAAATGTTTCGAATAATGAACTCCATCCTATAATTGGGTTGTGGTGGCTGAATTTTTCCAAAATCCAATCTACGAGGGGTGGTTTGTGTAATTTTTTAGAAATTTAGGGAGTGGTTTGTGGTTTTTTCAATCTTGCTGGTACCAAATGTAATATTGCAATATCCGAGGGGGTATAAATGTAATCGACCATGTATATTTATGATTCAAAAGATAATAAGTTTATTTTTTTCAGTTAACTGGTAGGGTCCAAGAAAAAACTCGAGGGTCTGAGGGTATCCATCAGGCAGTCGAGGCCAAAGAAGGGCTGAAGATTGATGTATATCATATTTAACTAAAGCTGTTTTAGACTTTCTTCCTAAATTTTAACTTTCTGAAATCTGTTAGGCTGCTTCGGTTGTTGTGGCCCAAATTACTTACCAATCACTATTTAAACTGTATCCCAAGCTCTCGGGGATGACTGGGACAGCAAAAACCGAGGTAGGAGCATCTTAATATGTTTAAATTTAATTTTCAATAATGCTTGAAAAATGTTTAAAGTGTTAAATTTGTTGATATGGTAAAGATCTCTCTTTGTTACTGTAGGAGAAGGAATTCTTGAAAATGTTTCAAATGCCAGTCATTGAAGTGCCCACAAATATGCCAAATATTCGTAATGATTTACCCATTCAGGCATTTGCAGTAAGACAATGAAATCTGGGAACTTTTTTCTCATTTTGTTAGAGAACTATTTTAATTGTTCATGTTTTGAATGTGTATATGTTTTGTAGACTGCTCGGGGAAATGGAGATATGTATGTGCAGAAATTGAGTATATGTTCAAGCTTGGACGCCCTGTTTTGGTTGGGACAACTAGGTCTCTCCCTCTCTCCCCCCAAAAAAGATGTTTATAGGTTGTATTGAAGTTTTGATTTTTATGCAATATGCTGTCAATTATTTCTTCTAAGCTTTATCCTATGTTGCAGTGTAGAAAATTCTGAACATTTATCTCCTTTGCTGAGGAAAAGGAAAGTACCCCACCACGTCCTTAATGCACGGCCCAAGGTTTATATACTCATACATATTCATTTATATTATATACGTATGTGTTGTATGGAATTTCAACAATTTATCATTTCCCGTATGCTGCGAGAGAAGCTGAGGTTGAGGCCCAGGCAGGTCGAAAACATGCAATTACTTTATCAAGTATCAACGAATATGGCCGGCGGGGGTGCTGACCTAATTCTTGGAGGAAACCCAAAGGTATATCTTACTTTAATGTGTTGTTATAAATTGTTAAAACTCGAAGAACAGTCAAAATTCACATTGGATTTCTTCAGATGCTCGCTAAAGGAATCCTGGAAGACGCGCTGCTTTCATCTCTCACACCAGATGTTCCTGATGTTGAAATTGATTCTGCAATGTCTTCAGATAAGGTAATCATTCATTTTGTATTACAAGAACAAATCGAATAAGAATTAAATCTGATCCCCTAATCTTTTGTATTTATTATTATATTTTTTGCTCCATGCAGGTTCTATCTAAGGTAAAGGTCGGACCTTCGTCGTTAGGCTTGTTAGCTAAAACAGCTATTATGTGTTAGTATCTTCTTTCGACCATAAATTTCCAAGTTTTCCTTTCTCTTTTATTCAATCAATATCTTTAACTAAGAAGTTCTTTTATTGATAATACAGCTAATTAAATACGTATCCAAAAGTGAGAGCAAGAAGTGGACATATGATGAAGCAAGAAATTTAATTTCAGAGTCTATTGAAATGAGTCAGTCAATGTACTTGGCAGATTTGCAGAAGTTCGTTGATGAGGAGACAGAAACGTACCCTCTCGGCCCGTCTATTGCTCTTGCTTATCTATCAGTTCTAAAGGATTGTGAATGCCACTGTTATCAAGAAGGATTAGAGGTGAAAAGGCATGGAGGTCTTCATGTGATTGGTACTTCTTTGCATAAATCGAGGAGGATTGATAATCAGGTGAGTTTTCCCAATTTTGTAGAGTTTGATTGTAATGCTTTTTCCTAAAAAGTCTTCAAAAAGAGGCATAATTACACCGCCATACCCTTAGTTTTGGCCTAATTACACAAACTTCCCTGAGCTTTGAGAAATTACAAAAACTTCCCCCTGGTATATGGTGAGGTATAATCACCTCGTATTATTTTTTATTTTATTTATTTATTTTTTTGGTTAACTATTAACATGGATAATAAAATTAGAAAGTTCCAAATGGCTTTAATCTTAACAGCTTGGAAGATGAGATGTTTCAGAAGTTCAATTTTGACACTCAGTGGGCAGTACAACATATATCCAGAATCTCGCATGATGAGGATTCAAAAGAATACTTCTTTGGCATACAAAAGAATCTTGTTGAGTTCGATGAAGTTTTAGAGGTATTTCCTTTTGCTTAATTTTTTGCATTTATGTTGGTGATTTTATGGAATAAATTTCTGTAAATTAGTTCTCAAATACAACAGTGTGATGTTTGTTGTTTTTCAATAGAATATCTTTTCAAAGCAAAAAATATCTAACTATTCAACATTAATGCTATAGTGTTTGGGTAAAAACGTCATTCAAACTATGTTTTTTGGATTAAAGAAACGTAAATTTCTGTATAAATCTTTCTTCCAAGAAAACAAAATCATTGAATTTACTTTTTTGTTGTGCAAATTTACCCTTGATTTTCTTACATTAATATTTTTTATATTTAATAAATTAATTCATTTATTCACCTATGCAAGTGCAAAGAAAGCACGTATATGATCTTCGGCAATTAATATTGACAGGCGACTCCGACAGTTGGGTAGACCCAGATCGAGGTCCAAATAGAGTGGGTATATTTTTTACCCATATATTCAGACCCACTGGGTCTATAATGGGTCTGGGTAGGATCTGGACCCAATCATAAATAATGGGTAATTATTGGGTCTGGAGTTAGGTCTGGATAATGTCCACCCATTTACAGGTCTACGACAATTAATATTGACAGGCGACAGTTGCTCCCAGCAAATTTTCCAGTGAGCTCCTTTTTCACATTTCTTATTTCATGGAATCACAACTTAGCAAAAATACCTTTTTTTTCCCCTTAAATTCTCTGAACATATTAATTAATTGAGTCTAGGTACATGCAAGCAGTAGCAGATGAAATTATTCTCAATAATGTCGATCCAACAAAGGTATTAAACTAACTTAAAATTATACTCCCATGTCACTGAATAAACAGTTTTTACTTCTTTTGAATCTTTTTAAGACAATTTTGTGAACTTTTAATAGCATCCAAGCAGCTGGAGTTTGGGAAATCTTTCGAAGGAATTTTATGGAGTTTCTGGAAATGTTTTGAACGGTATGTCTTAATTTTTATGTTTGATTTGCAATATATAGAACGCCGCCCCTATAGCCTCTTACAATTAAACAAATATTCGTTTCTTAGTTGCAAAATTACAATGACCTCCCTTATAACTTCTTTCCACCTTACATTTTCCCTTTCTATGTATGATGCCTCTGCAAATTGTTCTAAAGCATCAGAATATCTCTAGATTCTTTTGCAGAAATTACCGAGGAAGATTTGCTGCGATCACTCATTCAAGTTCATGGCTTGAATTCAATAAAAATTGATGAATTTCATCTTCCAAATTTACCTGAACCTCCAAATTCCTTTCGAGGCATCCGAATGAATTTGTTCAGATGATACAATAAAGTGTGTATTTTTACCTATGCCATACATATCTCAATTAATTCAAGATTATATTTTTACTCCTAATGTTGAGTATTGCTTCCTGCTTGCTTACATGATTTCTATTAGAACGGGGAAAATCAGATCAACTGTTGATCTTCTTTGCAAGTACCTTGGAGATATTTTGATTGCTTCCTATCTTGATGTTATTCAAGAATCAGGCTACGACAGTAAAAGTTCAACGGGGTTCTCCATGACAGATACTTGTAAACACCGTGCCATTCCAGCACCTCCATTGTGTAGTAAGATCTGCGAAGATCTCAAAACTTATAATTATGAATATAGAACAAATAAATTATAATTAAAAGAAAAGGCGAAACAACAAAGGCAAATAACATAAATAAAAATTAATAAAACTAAATTTTTTACGAGAAGAATATTAATATATGTGATAACCAATGCGAGGCACGTGCCACTACTCATTACGCTCTAAAGATATAAGAGCCCTTGAAAATATCAACAATTACATTTATGAATTGATTTTGTTTAATTTACTTTTGTTACATAAATTAAAATATCTTATTGAATTGGATAATTATGAGAAAATGTAGAAATAACATTTTTTTTATCTAAATAAATCACTAAATGAGAGAGGGACGCCTTTTGAACTTAAACCTCAGCTCCTCCGCCAAAATACAACTCCGATGACCACCGCTGCCTCTTCCTCCTTCTTTTTCCTACCGCCGCTGCAATTCCGCCGCAACCACCGTAAATGTACGACGCTCCTATGCAACAAAGGGACCTCCTTCCCGCTCCTAATCTCTCCTCCCTCTTCTCAGCGCCGCCGCCGTTTGGCTAGTTTTCCCATCACTTCGTCTCTAACGGTACGAATTTCGAAAAATTGTTACTTCTCCTCTTCGTATTTAGCCAAAGTTTTAATCTTTCCGCTTTGGGAATGGTGGGACTGGAGAAATATTATCACACCCTGCCCATTTCGGTAGTTTTCTTATTCGAAGTGATGATATTTGTAGGAACAAATTGGAGGTATTAAGAAAAAATTGAGCGACTTTGCAGCTTGAACTACTGAGTGGTTAAAGATTATTACAGGCTTGTGAATTCCGTCAATGCCTTCGAACCTCACATTCAAAAGCTTTGTGATGAGCTGGTTATTTCTCCAGTTTCCTATCATTTTTTAGTTATTGTTTGGGATTTGTTTTTGAACAATTTCGTCCATTTGTTCTTGTAGATGAGAGCAAAAACGGTAGAATTTCGAGAGCCATTGAGTTGGGGTGCCACTCTAGCTAAAATTCAAGTGGGTACATAATCAACTTCTGCTTTTCTGATTAGTTTTGGTAAAAGATTTCAATTTAATTTGTTGCCTCATATTCTTTTCCTTGATGAATTTTCTTTTTCTTCCTTTCCTCTTGTTTTTCGTCTTTTCCTGGTAAGAGGCGTTTACTGTAGTTCTTGAAGCTGCAAAGAGAAGACTCAGAACGAGAGGTTTTTTAATGTAATTTGGACCTTATAAAGATATGAATCAAGTCCAAGACAAATTATCATATGCCTTGGTAATTATCATATGCACACTAACATTTAATTACATGATTTTATTCTAATTTTTTTAAAAAATTATGAATAATAAATCTATCAAGTATTCAATATTGAATTTCAATAATGTAATTTAATTACACGATTTTCTATTTTGCACATTGAGTCTTTGATTGCTAGTTTCAATTATTGGACTGGCTAAAACGTAAAGAGTTCATTTTAACTAGCTTTAACCAACCTACAACATATATTGACACTGACTCTTCTCTGAGTTCCAAAGCATATATGTAGATCAATAAGTTTGAGATTGAGTAATGAATTTGAGTTCGGAATGATTTCAGCTCCTCAAATTATGAAAGAATAAGTTTATACTCGTTTTGGAAAAACAAAGGTAAAGTGCCCGATGAAATATGTGTTTCTTTACAAACTATATTACGTCTCAGAATTAATATTTCTAACTAATTATCTCAAATATTCTATAAAATTCAATAACTTATTACATTAATCTCAAATTCTCAAATCTTCAATAAAATTCATATACTTAGTACAACAAGGAGTAACAAGGCAAGAAGGTTTTTTTGGGTTCACCCAGTGTTAGCTGGTACTACTCTCTGTGCATTTAATGTTAGGAATGAATCATGATGCATGAGAG
This sequence comes from Lantana camara, assembly GCA_037501455.1. Classification (NCBI taxonomy): domain Eukaryota; kingdom Viridiplantae; phylum Streptophyta; class Magnoliopsida; order Lamiales; family Verbenaceae; genus Lantana; species Lantana camara. Next base: position 4,074,903 of record CM074865.1, read on the forward strand.
AAACTCTGAATAAATAAAATCATGAAAAAAGTACGTGGTTAGGCCTCAGCTCTTATTGTTTGTGTTTCATATGATTTGTGGGGTTTTCATTTCAGTGTGTTACTATGCTGATACTGGACTTTTTTTCATTTTTTAAGCTTATGGCTGACCATTCTGATGAACCAAGTATTGCAGTTTGAATTATGCTTCGATATTTAGAGTTTATGCCTCACTGGTTATCCGTCATATGACTTGTCTAATACCATTTCTGGAAATTGCCACACAAATGGTTATACAAAGTCAGAGGTTTGTCCTGAAAATTTCCAAAAAATAAAAACCGGTTGTAATACTAGTGTGTAATGTTGGATTTTAACCTGTGTCTTCATACTCTTATGATCAGAGGATCAAGCACTGTAACTGCACATTCTGAAGATAGTAGAGATATTTTGTTTGGCCGCCACGATCCAAATGCACTTAAGGTGTTTCAGTCTCACCATCTTTTAAACACTTTTTGTATTCTTTCTTGTGTGTGATCTTTCAATTTAAAAGACAGTTAATAGACCATGTTATGTTTCTTTGGTGTTTTTCAATTCAACAGGAGCATCTTCTTAAAATGACCTCACAACATCGAACTGAAGTGGCTTTAAAATGTGGCATTCCCACCTCTATGGAGGAAGATTGGATATCTATACTAAACTATTTAGCATCTTTTGGTCTGTCATCTTTTTTCACTCTAGATGTTAGATACTAAGTTTAAAGACGCTGTATTGGATTTGGGGAGCTTCTTATCCAATTAAAACTATTGACATGGTCTAGTTTGCGCCTGCATTGGTATTTGATATCCCAGTTAATTTTCTAAATAAACTCATAAGGACATATACTCGTTTGTGGTATATTGGGTTCTACAACAGTTGCCTTTTGGGGATGTGAAGTAGGAAAAATCTGTGTGGCTATCGATAATTATATATTTTCCTAGTGATTGGAGATAATCAAGACGATACATTATGCACTTATGATGAATAAGTACTTGTAATACATTTTTTATATTGGTAATACTGCATTTTTGGATGAGTGTTGTTGGATAACTCTTGAGTGATTAATCTGCTAAAAAAGCAGGTGAATTCTTTCACAACTTAAAGTAATAGGTATTTACAGCATATATTGACACTGAGTCTTCTCTGAGTTCCAAAGCAGCCACTAACATTGGAAGAGAACAAATGGAAAGTCCAAAACCTGATTTAGTTCTGGTGGGCTGCATAGTTAAATAACCAGTAGTATGACTAACCACTCATATGATGATGTTCAATATTTAACCATCTTTTATCCCCCATTTTCTCTGCTAGGCAATTTGGAAATTGGAAATTTATATGGCGTGCCTGGTGGTGGTACTTATTCTTCGGTTCACAATAAACAAACCATTGGTAAGAATATTTTCCTTCTTTGGATTATTCAAATAGTATTGTTTGACGTGATTTTTTCGAATCTTCAGAGGGGAAGGACCTTGATAGCCAGAAAAGAAGCCAAAATAACAATGAGGTTAATGGTGAGTCTGGACAGCAAACAATGGGTAAAGACTGAGCCGAATATCTCAATCAAAAGTTGAAAGCAAGAGGTATCCTGGAAGGGAGTCAAAGGGAAGAGAAGTCTTCAGTGCCAGAAAATGTGAGCTGGTAGTTTCGTTGTTTTTGTGTAATCCTTCTCGCAATCAGTTGTTTTGTATATGAATCTTGATTTGCAAATTAAAACCTGGTTATTGAAACAAGGGACCCTGAAAATGGTGTTGTATTTTATTATAATGCAAGTTTAGGGATAAATCAGTGGGAAAAACCTACAGATCAAATTTCTATATATTTGCAAAGATCGGAGAGCCTTAGATGCTTATAATTGGAAGTGATTATGATTTTGTTAATGCCTGTTTTAATGTCTCAGCCGCTGAAAGTTGTTTTCGTGTCAACATATCTCAACAGTCTCTTTTTCCTTCATTCAGTAGTCTTTTGTTCAAACTTGTATAAAGGTGTTGATGCTTGTTCACCTCTCCTGATATTAATTAATTCTTTTTCATCATAGTTCCACTTTAAGGTTATGTGTGGGCAGGAGAGAATGGAACCTGCTAGCTATAGACACATTGGGGGAAAACAAATTCTTCTGTTATATACATATTAATATATTTTAATTGCACTTGATGTCGTTTTTAAAAGGAAATAGGTTGTATGGAAATTGTGTTTGGAATATGTAGCATCTTAACTAGAAAAGTGTTCTTCAGGGGACAAGTGATGATAAAAACAGAGTTTTCTTTTATTCCTTTTTGTATACCACAATATAAAATCGGTGGCAACTATTTTGATAAAGAGGTTTGTAATTTGGTGGATCATGGTATACAGGTCTATTGTGAAACCCCCTCTTGGTAAAGGCTATAAAAAGGACAGTAAGAAGCGTGCATATAGTGAAGATGATGAACTGGATCCCATGGATCCAAGCCCTACTCCGATGCTCCTACTCGTGATGGTTAGTATGTCTCACTCTCAGTACTGGAGTGAAAATTCAAGCTTGAACATATTTCAGTAGGATTAGTAGATCTATAAGTGCACTAGATCCTGACAATTTAATAAATCACTGCTTATTTTACAGGGTTGTAGGCCTTAAAGGGGTACAACCTAGAGCAGCCGATACCACTGCCACGGTACGATATTACCATTATTTTGCCTGAAAATTTTCTTTTAGAGGAATTCTAGGACAGTAGTAAATATTATAAATATATGGAGAAGAAGTTGAAAAGGATGAAGGAATGTTTGGAATCTAAAAACACGTGATCTGCTTTCAGATTAAGAAAATAAAAAATGAAACAATTCATTTTACTACTACATCTTAAAATAAACTGAAATAAGCTAGAAACTAGAAGAACCCTGGGAGGTGCTTTTGCAGCCTCTAGGTTACTTTTTCTATTATTTAAATCTAAAAGAAATGATTTTCCGCTTTATGTTTTATTTTGCTACTACATCATAATATATAATGAAATAAAGCTAGAAGCTGGATGACTCCCACGAGGTGTATTTTTCAGCTTCTAGCTTCTTTTTTAGATTATTTGAAAGTACCTTCTTTGAAGATGGAAGTTTTTGCAGACCCCCTCAAAATACCAATGTATTTTTCAGAAGCATTTTCGGCATATCTTTTATATCAGTTTCATCCCATCATTCATTTAGCAGCATTCTTGATGTTGTAAGATAGTTTAATTGCTTGGAAACTTCAAAATTGCAGGGCCCTCTTTTCCAGCAGCGGCCTTATCCATCACCAGGTGCAGTTCTACAAAGAAATGCTGAAGTTGCTTCACAAAGGAAAAGCCGGGTTCGAACTGCGCACCCATATCCAAGAGAGGAGATGGAAGTGATGGTCTCGCGGTTGCTGATTGAGTGATGCAACACATCGGTATATCAACTTCATTGCAGAAAATCTTCAATTGATTATATGGTGACCGGAGTAAATCTTGAACGGGAAACAGAGTGATGTGAATGATGCAGGACATCGTCATGAACCATTCTACCCTGCAGAATAGGCGTATGCAGAAATAATGCCTTGTGATGGAATGTGAATGCTTCAATTTTTAGGAAATGTGGCTTAGTACCATTCTCTGTGTGTGTGTTCCCTTATAAGCATAATACTGTGTTTTCTTGAATCTTTTCACTTATATGGTGGTCGGGAAATGCTTGTTGAACTATTTACATTAGTTGCAACAGTCGAAACATTGTAAGAAACATTAATGTGTATATTGAATTTAGTTTAATCTTTTAACTCCCTTTAAATATGCACTGTGTTTCTTTTCTTAAATTATTCATTTTATCTTGTGATGTGAATGTGTGTATATATATATATATCATTTTAGTTTGCAATTAATAAATATGTAGAGAAGTAATTTTCACCCAAAAAAGAAAAATGTAGATTTTAATTGAACTATAATATTTATTTGTATTATTTCATTCAAATATCACATCACATAGTATTACCAGTAAAGATATTACATATGACACCCAACACATTACCAAGGGCAAACCATAACGATGAAAATCCATTCAAAAACAAAAGGGTAAAATAGGTATATCAAGTCTATTTTTAAACTACGTCTTTAAAATTAATAGACAACACAACATTTGTTAAAAGCTATTTTAAAATATAACAGCAAACATGTATTTCTGTTCAAGACTTCTTTTTCTGCAAACTTATTACTTTGCAAGAAACAAAGTTCTAATCTTTTCCAATTTTGCCATAGCTCCACTTATGCTGATTCTCTCGGAAGGAGAAAAGGCTAAACACTCAATCGCGACATGCAGAATAGATGACAAACATAGCTCTTTAGCTGGGAAACTGTCTTCCTCTCTTACCAGCAAATTGCTGTCCACAACTCGAGTTACATTGTTTTCTTGCAATGAAAGGCTAACATAGCTCATGAGGCTCATGTCCTCCCCAAACATGTCGTCAGTCGGCTTCTTTCGAGTGAAAGTCTCGAGCAGCATCACACCGAAACTGTATACGTCGCAACTGGTTGATACAATGCCTTCAGTTCCATATTCTGTGTCCAAAAATTAAACAAAGACTTAAGCACATCATGAGCTGCAAACTCCAGAAACTAAGGGGGAGTTTGAAAGGGCTTCAAAATCTATTTAGATGCAACATTTGAGAGATCATTTCTGAACAACATTTAGTTCTTTGAAGTTGAAAATGCTTGCAAATAAAATTTGATAAATACTGCTAACAGTACATTTGGGAAAACTGCAAGTTTTGACTTTGGAAAACTGAATAGACAAAAGATTTCTATATATGACCGAATTCAGTGAAATCAAAATGCGGTTTTGAGATGAAACGGATTAATTAGATCATTACCCGGTGCCATGTAACCGATCGTTGCCAAGGTTTGTGTTTGCACTGTCAACTCCCCTTCGCTGAATAGTTTAGCCATACCAAAATCACCAACACGAGCGGTCATATCTTCATCGAGCAACACGTTACTAGGCTTCAAGTCGCAATGAACAATAGGAAACGTGTATTCCATATGAAGATATTCCAATGCCAACGCCACGTCTATCATAACATTTAATCTCTGCAACAAATCCAAGAAAAGATTATGCGAATACAACCACTTCTCCAAGCTACCATTAGGCATGTACTCCAAAACCAAAGCCTTGATATCTAGATTACTACAACATCCAAGTATCTTGATCAAGTTCCTATGCCTTATTGTTCCTAGTACTCGTGTTTCTCTCTCAAAGCTTTGGCTCACATTTTCTGATTGTAAATTGAAAATTTTTACTGCAACCATTAGCCCGTCAGACAATGTTCCAACGAATACTGAACCAAAGCTCCCACTTCCAAGAATGTTGCTCTCGCTAAATCCATTTGTCGCTCGTTGGAGTTCAAAGTAAGAACTTTCTCTCCAAGGATGTGATGACGTTTGGCTTGAGGTTCCTTTTATGTTGCTCATGTTTCTTCTTCTCACTAGAAGAATCAGGAAAACTGCAAACAAGGCTGCTACAACAACACAAATAGGTGGTATAATGTATTTTTCAACAGACTTGAAAGTACTTGTTTTGGTTTGTTTTTCACCACAAGGTGGAACTTGGAGGTGGGCCTGACCACATAAACCAGAGTTGTTTGAAAATGATTGAGCTGTAAAATTTGAAAAATTACCTCCCGTAGGAATCGGCCCTTCAAGTCTATTGTAAGAAAAGTTAAGGTATTCAAGAACAGAGAGTCCCTCCAAAGACTTTGGGATGATTCCTGAAAAATCATTAAAAGAAAGATCCAACGATTCTAAACCTCGTAAATTCCCCAAGGACGTTGGAATAGACCCTTGAAATTTATTGTGTGCCAAAGATAACCCAACCAATGAATCTGCCTTGTCAATAGAACTCGAGAAGTTCCCTGTGAACTGATTCCAAGATAAGTCAATTTGTTCTATAACCTTAAAGTTTCCAATCTCGGATGAGAGTGAGCCATTTAACCTGTTTGAGGACAAGTTTAAGAACAGGAGATCATTAAGGCTGTACAAACTGGAGGGTAGATTAGATTCCAACAAGTTGTGATCTAAGTACAATACTCTCAAGGATTTTAGTTCTCCAATGCATGCAGGAATCACTCCAGACAATGCATTGCCACTGGCGTAGAAGAACCCCAAATTGCTTAACCAACAAATTTCAATAGGAATGTCTCTTTCGAGCTTGTTGTAACCAAGATACACACGAACGAGTTTTCTTAAATTTCCCATCATTGGTGGGATAACACCTGTCAACTCATTGTTGTCAAGGTCTAATTCTCGCAAGTTAATCATGTTGCCAATCTCAGAAGGGATAGGACCTTTAATTCCGCAAGACGACGCTAAAAAAGTATGAAGAGAACTAGATAAGTTCCCTATTGAGTTAGATAGTTTACCATCCAACAGATTTTCAGATATTTCTATATTCTCCAAATATCGACAATTTGTCAATGAAGCAAGGAAGCCCGGTTCCTTGTTTTGAGATTGTAATGTTAATCTATTGCCTGCGATCGAAACAAATTGCAAGAATCTTAGGTTGTCCAAGTTGGGTGCTGGGCCAGAAAAATAGTTATGACCCATAGATAACTCTGTAAGACTAGTGGCATTGTTGATGCAGCTTGGAATAAGTCCATTGAGTTTGTTGTCATACAAATAAACACCTTTTAGGTTGGGAAGTGAAAGGCCAAATGTTGAAGGAAGATGACCTGAGAACTGATTGACTATAAGGTCTAAGATTTCCAGTGTTGATATGTTGAAGATGGAAGGAGGGATAAGACCAGATAACCCATTGACGCTGACAGTGAACTCGACAAGATTAAGGCCGCCAAGCTCACTCGGCAATTCACCTACCAATTTGATTTAATTTTTACATGTTAAAGAAAAACCGCAAGATTAATCTTTGGGCATTTTTAAGTGGAATGTAAGTTTATTAATTTATAATGCAAGAACACAGGAAAAATTTATATGGGAATTTTTCGTTATTCGTTAGGACAAAATTATAAAAATCGTCATATAATTTACATCTTTTCGGATTTCAGATATTTTTGATAACACGTTTTTAATTTTGTTCTTAAATTAAATTTTTTTTGCAATTTTCATCCGATTTTGGCTCGAAATTAAAAATTCCCAATTTTATTAACGTGACATGATTTCGGGCCTAATTTGAAAATTTTGGGAAAATAAGAAGTATGTGGATAACTTGTGAACTTATAATGTTGCTGTTGTATTTTGAAATAAACAGGATGTATCAAAAATCTTAATAAATTAATAAATATATATATAATATTACAACGAAAATTATATATGTAATTATATATATATATATATATATATATATATATATAAATAACAAAAAAATAAAATATATATATATTAATTACATATATGCATATAAAAGAAATTAAAAAAAACAAGAAAAAGAAAAAGGGTCATCTTCTCCAGGCAGCTACCCGTTGCCTACTTTACACCACCACCCCCGCCGGCCACGATCACTTACAGAATGACGGAGTGGGCGATGGCAACGGCTCTCCGCCGTGAAATAACTTCGAGAGCGGCGGATGCTGAGTGTCCGAGCAGGCTTGAAGCTGTGGGATTTGGGGGGCTTGGAGAAAACGTTTGAAGACTCAGGAAGAATTAGATAAATCAGGACCTGAACGAGAACGAAACAAACCCATTTTCCATAACATTTCTCCTAATCCGCTCATATCCACAACCTCCATAACTTAATTTTCGTCGAGGGTTGAGAGGGCAGCGGCGGAGCTAGAGAGGCGGGGGATGAGAAAGACGAGGACAGAGAGCGGAAAGTGGAGATGAATTTGGTAGTTGGTGGTGCTGGTGGGCGGCGGGCCTCTTTGCTAGAGAAGATGAACGTTTTTTTATTAATTTTTTTTATATGCATATATTGTTTTTAATTTGATATGTATATGTTTTTCTATATTTATTTATTTCGATTGACACCTTAACCCTCCACGTGAACAATCATATAAGCTTTACAAATGAGTCAGCAAAAGGAAATTCTCAATTTGGGAATAAAATCATGCCAGTAAAAATTGGAAATTTTGTAATTTAGAATCGAAATCGGATGAAATTGCAAAAATTTTTAAATCAGAATACAAAATTGAAAATGCAATATCAAGAATGATTGAAATTCAAAAAGATGTAAGTTATTGGATGATTTTTGCAATTTTGTCTTTCCATCAAAGTACATAACAACATGAATGTTATTGTAAAGTTGTAATCTAATCACTTACAAGCAATTGTTAACATACCTGTGAAATTGTTGTAGTCTAACCGTAGAGTGTTCAACATGGTGAGATTTCCAATTTGCTTAGGTATGTTGCCTGTGAATTTGTTAGGGAAACAAACAATGCTCGTTAAATTGAAAAAAAAAAAAAATCTTGAATTTTTCAATTTTAACAAGTTTTATTTGAAAGATATGCATATATTTGTCATGTTAAATTGCTTTTTGGGTTGGGAGTGAAAAAGATGGCTGTCATGTTTGAGCTTAAAATCCCTGAAAATGGCAAGTGGATTGATAGCAGTTGGATTAGCTTTTATCACAACTGCAGGATTAAATTTAAACGCCAAGGAAACGACGTCACATTCACTAATCCTGAATCCGTTAATCTAAAAAAGCATCTGAAGGCTGGGACTTATTCCATGAAAGGGGGAGATTTAACAAATCTTTCCATATGAGACTATGAGCCAAGCTACAATACCAACTCTGAAAAGGGGGGTTGATTCTCTCAATATCTTTATTCCTTTTTGAATTGTTGCTTAACGGATTTGGCAGAGGCATTGTAACCTTTCTATTCTTGTAGCTTTGGTTGTTTGGAAGACAAGTTATAAGATATCAGTTTTTTTCTTTTCTTGTTCTCTGTTTCTCACCTCAAATCTCTTTTTTATTTTTAAAGTTACTGACATATTAAGGGATATCATTACAGAGTCTGTGAAGGTGGGGAGAAAAGAAATCAAAAAACCAAAAAAATACGGAAGGAGAAAATAAGAAGAAAAAGTAGGGGGAGTCTGTGATTTGGTGGTGGCGCCGGATCTGCGGATTTTGCATATATTTGTTGATCTGCGGATCGGCGGTGTTAGCGGATTGGGGTGGCGACGGCGGTTTTGCGTGATTTTGTGTGGTGGGGTTGGGTGGTAGCGGCGGCAATCTTGTTGTGCGTGATTTGTTTCTTGTTCTGATCTTGTTCAGCGTTTTTTTTCTTTTAATTTTTTATGTATTTTATTGAATATATATATCATTTTTTAATTTGATATATACTATGTTCGGGGAATATTTTTTTTTAATTATATGTCAACCCTCTAAGTGTAGGCCATGTAAGTTTTATAAATAAGTCAGCAAAAGAAATTTTCAAATTCGCCCGAATTGAAGCCACAAGGAAAAAATTAGGATTTTATATAATTTTGAGCTAAATCGAACAATAATTATAAAAAAATTTAAATTGAAGGATAAGATTAAAAACATAATATAAAAATGAATAAGTTTGAAAAACTGTATGATTTTTACAATTTTATCTATATAAATGCAGCATGGAAAACCATCTTAATTTAAACATTTTCGATATTCGTGTTGAATTTAAACATTTTCTCTCTAGAGAGGAAAGAAATATTTTGGAAATTAGTTGTTGGCACCATAAGATTAAGCAGCAGCACTTGTAAGTTTCACTATCCAATAGGCCTCAAGTGCTCAACTAATTAAGCTTCTTCGTCGACTTTCAAATTTGTGCTCAAGTTATAAGTAGCAGTATACATACCATGGAGGTTGTTCTTCCCTAGATACAATCTTTGAAGCTTTGTCAACGAGCCAATGGAAGTTGGGATGCTCCCATTTAAATGGTTATTCGACAACCACAGCTCCTCCAACTTGCTGCACTTGTAAATATTGAATGGAATTTGGCCACTAAGTTGATTACCAGAGAGATGAAGCTCACGAAGCTGTGCAATATGGTTGCACATATCATCTGGCAGCACACCTAACGGAGAACTATTCATGAGATCAATGCATTTCATGTAAGAGCCTGTAATAAAATTATACTTCCTAGTCCAATATTTCTATTGTTGAAGGGAGAGATGACATGAGAGCTGATTGTTTGAAAGGAGCAAGATTTCCATTGTTGATATATTGAAGACGGAGAGTGGTAATTCACCTGCCAAATCCGTTGTGTATGCAATGATACAAGAAAACATGGAGGGGCATGGTAAAATTTGTCATTCAAAGATAATTTAATTGCCTGGAGGCTGTGGACATACCTGTGAAACTATTGTTGTAGAAATTTATAACTCGAAGAGAAGACATGTTGAAGATAAAAGTTGGAATTTTCCCTGTTAGAGAGGTGCCTCGTACACTGAGAATCTGTAGACGTGAAAGATTGCCAAGTTCCAATGGAATTCCGCCTAAATATGCAGTCGAAAACATGAAAATTTTTCATTTTGTGTCGCGCCTCAAGATAAAAGTATTACTCGTCAAAGTTAAAGTACCGATTTTTAAAAATGAAGTATAAAAAGGAAAACGAAATAAGTAAGAGTATGGGGAGTGAAGTCAAATTATAAAGTTGAATTGGGGAGTTAGTATAAACGGGGAGTTGCATGGAATTTTTTTTTTTTCATAGGATGGAGAGTTATGAATTATTGCCCCTAGAGTAACATTTTTAATCTCTTGAACTCTAAAATTATTACTTTTTATTTTTTTAATCACTCCCTCAACGTGTTATTGTATATTTGTCTTTTAACTTTTTCTTTTTTTCTCACCATATTTCATTTTTTAATTATATATTTTTATACTTTTTTCCATATATTCTGATTTTTATTTTGTATTACCCTTTACATATTTAATTATATTAAAAATAACTATACAATAAATATTAACATAAAAATTTTAATTTAATACACATTTAAATAATAATAATTTCATTATTTGTACCCTCATAGATTAGACCGTGCGTGGATTATAGTATATGTATCAACTAATAAAATAAAATAATAAAATCTAAATCTAAATATAAAATAAAATCAATGCAGAAGTTGCTGTGGATATTGCTGAGAACAGAGGAAAAGGGAAGCCGGTGGAAATGTCAGGTTTTTTCTGAAGCAGAGTTGAGTAAACGGCGTCGTTTGGGAAAGCGCGGATCTATTAATAAAAGCGTGAACGGAATATTTTTGTCTCCTTAGCAATTTTGATTAATATTGCAATTAGCCAGTAAACTTCCTTTCTATTGGTTATTATGGCCAGAGACTTATATATATTTGTATGGCTGTACGTTGGGTCGTTTTTCAGCTTGGAATGAGAATTTGCCTTTCTTCCTCCCCAATCTTCTCTCTCTCTCTCTCTCTCATATCTGTTATTCCTTTTCTGCTTCTGTAAGCTTTATTGCACACATACTCTCACGCACTCACGGTGTTGTCATTTGGTTGGTGAGTGAGTCTTTTTGTTACACCATCTTCTTCACTTCCACCCCACCCCACCCCCAATCCCAAAAGCAAAAGAATTCAGAAGGAGTCTGGGAAGGTGGGGAGAAAAGAAATCAAAAAACCAAAAAAATACAGGAGGAGAAAAGAAGAAGAAAATGTAGGGGATGGTGGGGAGTCTGTGATTTGGTGGTGGCGCCGGATCTCCGGATTTTTAATATATTTGTTGATCTGCGGTGGCAGCGGATCCGGGGGGGGGGGGGGGGGGGGGGGGGGCAGGGGGTTGGGGTGGCGGCGGCGGTTTTGTACGGTGGTGGTGCTGGCTATTTTGTGTGGTTGGTGGCGGCTGCGATTTTGTGCAGTGGTGGTGCCGGTGATTTTGTGTGGTGGGGTTGGGGTGGTAGCGGCGGCAATCTTGTTGTGCGTGAGTTTTTTCTTGATCTGCGTTTTTTCCTTTTATTTTTTTCATTTTTTTATGTATTTTATTGAATATATATATCATTTTTTAATTTGATATATATATCTGTATTTTTCTTTTTAAAAATTTTCAATTGATATGTCAACCATCTATGCGTACGCCATGTAAGTTTCATAAATAAGTCAGCAAAATACAATTTCAAAATCAGCTCGTATTGAAGCCACGAGGCAAAAATTAGGACTTTTGTTAATTTTGGGCTAAAATCGGATAATAATTACAAAAAATTTTAAATTAAAGAACAAAATTAAAAATGTAATATAAAAAAGAATTAAAGTTCAAAAACATGTAATTTACATAATGATTTTTACAATTTTACCTATATAAATGCAACATAGATAATGATTTTTACAATTTTACCAATATAATATTAGAATAATAATGTATTTTTCTATAAATAATTTGTTAGATATTTTGATGAAAAGTTCTAGATTAGTTTAGAGAAATACGGAAATGGTAGAATAATCTAGAGACAAGGCACATGATTAATTAGCTAGAAGATTCATAAACAAAATAATTAAATAAGAGTTAACCGACATGCGAAGGTCGGTGAAAGCTCTATAAATATGCATCCCTTATGTTGTATTGTTATGAATGGAAAACTACATTAAAATTACTTCCACTAAAAAGCTTTCTATCTAATTTTTTAACTTCCTACCGATATCTATTCCTCCTCCAATATCTATAATTTCCACATTAAATGAGATTGGCCCAATTTATTTCTAACATTCTCCATTCCAAAACTATTTACTAAATTCCAATTTCATCTACCATTGTCATCCCTTCCTCTAATTTCCAACATTTGGTATCAAGAGCCAACTTTCCTACCTCCAAATGGCCCAAAATCTTACAACGTTTAATTACACCTCCTCTATGGTACCGATATTTGAGGGGGAGGCCTATGAATTTTGGAGTATCCAAATGAAGACCCTATACATATCACAGGGTCTTTGGGATTTGATAGAAAATGGCTACGAGCAACCCCGAGATGCTGCCGAATTGGAGTCTTGGGACATCAATAGAAAGAAGGAGTACAATGAGAATCGGAGGAAGGATGCAAAGGCGTTGTCATACATGCAACAAGGGGTTACGAGACCCATATTTCCAAGGATCATGGTCGCAACGACGGCAAAAGAGGCTTGGGAGATCTTGAAGAACGCATATAAGGGCTCAGACAAGGTAATCTCTATTAAACTTCAATCCTTATGGAGAGATTTTGATACGTTATTGATGAAGGAAGATGAGTCGATTGAAATATTTTTTGATCGAGTCTCAAATATAATTAATCAAATAAGAAGTTATGGAGATACGATTGAGGACAAGAAAATTATTCAAAAAATATTACGGAGCCTTCCCATTAAGTATGATCATATAGTGGCTGCAATTGAAGAATCCAAAGATTTATCGGTATTAACTTTAACGGAATTAATGGGCTCACTACAAGCACATGAGGATAGAATGCGCCGATTTAATGAACAGCCACTAGATCGTGCATTTCAAAGCCAATTAAACTTTACTAAAAAGGAAGGTTTTCATAAAAGAGGAAATTCAAATTATCATGAAAATGGAGGAGATTTTCATAAAAAGAATATATACCCACCTTGTCGATATTGCAAGAGAACTAATCATGCCGAAGATGATTGCTATTTTAAAGAAAAATCTAAATGCAAAAAATGCAATAGATTCGGGCATGATGAAAGATATTGTCGATCTAAAGAAATCTATGAAGCTAATTGTTCGGAAGAAAATGCACACTATCTGTTCTCTGCGAGGGAACTAAATTCAGGAACATCAAAAGATGAGTCATTACTTTGGCATAAAAGATTTGGGCATTTCCATTCTCAAGGAGTAAGGTATCTATCTCAACATAATATGATGAGAGATTTGCCCAAAATTCAATTGAAAGAATATAATTGTGAAGCTTGTCTAAAAGGAAATCAACCTACAAATTTATTTCCCTCTAAAAAATCATGGAGAGCTAAAAAAGTTTTGGAACTAGTACATACGAAAATAAGTGGACCCTTGAGGACAACATCTAATGGAGGATGCAAGTATTTTATTCTATTTATTGATGATTACACGAAAATGACATGGGTCTACTTCATGCACGAAAAATCAGAAGTGACCGCTATTTTCAAAAAATTCAAAAATTTTGTTGAAAAACAAAGTGGTCAAAAAATCAAGATTCTAAGAAGTGAAAGAGGGAAAGAATATGATTCAACACAGTTTGGTAAATTCTGTAAAGATGAGATTCATCATCAACTCACTGTTGGGAATACTCCTGAACAAAATGGAGTATCCGAAAGGAAAAATAAAATGGTCATGGAAATGGCTAAAACCATGATGGAAGAAAAAGGAATGCCCAAGACATTCTGGGCAGAAGCTGTCTACACTTCAGTTTATCTACTCAATAGATGCCCGACGAAAGCAGTTCAAGGTAAAACTCCAGTTGAGGCATGGAGTGGAAGAAAACCATCTGCGAAACATCTACGAGTTTTTGGCAGCATTTGTTATGTGCACACTGTAAAAGACAAGACTGAGAAAGGAATATTTCTCGGCTACAGCTCTCCATCTAAAGGCTACAGGGTCTACATTTTGAAGTCTAAAAAGCTCATCATCACAAGAGAGGTGGAATTCGACGAAGATGCTACTTATAGTTGGAAAAATGAAGAAGTTCCGAAGAAGATAATTGCAAGAAGGCCACGACAACATGTGGAAGAAGTAAATGACTCGCAACCGAGCTCACCACCGACAACACCAACTCCTAACTCATCTAATGAAAATCAAGAAGGAGAGGAATTAACTCCAGAACCACCAAGAAAAACAAGACTGCTCTGCGACATATATGAATCATGCAACTTCACAGCATTGAAGTCTATGAACACCGGAGGAACATCCAAGCACAAGTTTCGGATAAAAGCTAACGGAGCTACTCACTCAAGTATTGCGAAATGGATGCCTAAGTCACGCATATAGCCAAAGAGAAAAGCATCCATGACAGAGTTGCAAGAAAAATACATTAAGGGGGAGTATTAGAATAATAATGTATTTTTCTATAAATAATTTGTTAGATATTTTGATGAAAAGTTCTAGATTAGTTTAGAGAAATACGGAAATGGTAGAATAATCTAGAGACAAGGCACATGATTAATTAGCTAGAAGATTCATAAACAAAATAATTAAATAAGAGTTAACCGACATGCGAAGGTCGGTGAAAGCTCTATAAATATGCATCCCTTATGTTGTATTGTTATGAATGGAAAACTACATTAAAATTACTTCCACTAAAAAGCTTTCTATCTAATTTTTTAACTTCCTACCGATATCTATTCCTCCTCCAATATCTATAATTTCCACATTAAATGAGATTGGCCCAATTTATTTCTAACATTCTCCATTCCAAAACTATTTACTAAATTCCAATTTCATCTACCATTGTCATCCCTTCCTCTAATTTCCAACATATAAATGCAGCATAGAAAACCCTCTGTGCGTATTCGAGAGTGATGTGAACAAATTTGAGAGTTTACGTATTTCTTGTTAAAATGGGACGGAAATTGAATAAATAAATAAATAAAACGAATGGCTATCCAGTATTCATTGGACCAGAAAATGAATAGTGATTTTGGAGTTTAATTACCCGATAACCCATGTTTACTTCAAATATTGAACTATTAGGAAAAATAAACAAAAATTTTTTCTTGTTTTGGTTATATAATTTGCTAATTAATAATATAAATTTCTCATTTTACCCTTAAACTGTCCTCTTTTTAATTTGGTTGAGGCATGTGGGAGCAAAATTTTAATTTCACCTCATAAGAAAATCGTTGGTTATTTAACTCCTCCTCCCAGGAGTTGCTATATAGCCTATCGCCTTCCATTATTTTTTTGGGCTTAAGTTTTATACAAGGTTTCTAAAATTGAGGTAAATACCAATTAAGGGGTGTCAACTGTTATATTACTAACACCTCCTTTTAACCCATGTAAACTGATTCTAAGAGGAGGGAGGTGTTGCACACTCTCAAATTCGTGTTTAATTTAAACATTTTCTCTGAAGAGAGGAAAAAAATATTTTGGAAATTAGTTGTTGGCACCATAAGATTAAGCAGCAGCACTTGGTAAGTTTCACTATCCAATAGGCCTCAAGTGCTCAACTAAGCTTCTCCGCCGACTTTCAAATTTGTGCTCAAGTTATAAGTAGCAGTATACATACCATGGAGGTTGTTGTCCCCTAAATACAAGCTCTGAAGCTTTGTCAACGAGCCAATGGAAGTTGGGATGCTCCCATTGAAATGATTATTCGACAACGTCAGCCACTCCAACTTGCTGCACTTGTAAATATTGAATGGAATTTGGCCACTAAGTTGATTACCATAGAGATAAAGCTCGCGAAGCTGTGCAATATTGTTGCACATATCATCTGGCAGCACACCTAACGGGGTACTATTCGTGAGATCGATGCATTTCATGTAAGAACCTGTAGTAAAACTATACTTAATACTTCCAAGTCCAATATTTCTATTGTTGAAGAGAGATTACCTGAGAAGTGATTGTCCGTAAGGTCCAAGATTTCCATTATTGATATGTTGAAGATGGAAATAGGAATGGGACCAGATAAGCCATTGTTGCGGACATACAATTCCACAAGATTAAGGTTGTCCAGCTCATTTGGTAATTCACCTGCCAAATCAGTTTTGTATGACATGATCGGTGCAAGAAAACTATAGTTCCAAGTCTAATATTTTTATTGTTGAAGGAAGATAACCTGACAACTGATTGTTTGAAAGGTCCAAGATTTCCATTGTCGATATGTTGAAGATGGAGAGAGGTAATTCACCTGCCAAATCCATTGTGTATGCCATGATCGATACAATAAAACTTGGAGAAGCATGGTCAATTTTGCCACTTCAAAGATAATTTTATCACTCGGAGGCTGTCAACATACTCGGAAGCATGGTAAATCCATTTCTCCTAATCTGCTCATATCCACAACCTCCATATCTTAATTAATCAATCGAGATTGCCTGGGTGTCTTTTTGTCGAGGGTTGAGAGGGCAGCGGCGGAGCTAGAGAGGCGGGGGGGGGGGGAGAGGAAATTGGTGGTTGGTGGGCGGCGACCTCTTTGCTAGAGATGATGAACGTTTTTTTTATATGCATATATTGTTTTTAATTTGATATGTATATGTTTTTCTATGTTTATTTATTTCGATTGACACCTTAACCCTCCACATGAACAGTCATATAAGCTTTACAAATGAGTCGGCAAAAGGAAATTCTCAATTTGGGAATGAAATCATGCCAGTAAAAATTGGAAATTTTGTAATTTAGAATCGAAATCGGATGAAATTGCAAAATTTTTTAAATCAGAATACAAAATTGAAAATGCAATATCAAGAATGATTGAAATTCAAAAAGATGTAAGTTATAGGATGATTTTTGCAATTTTGTCTTTCCATCAAAGTACATAACAACATGAATCTTATTGTAAAGTTGTAATCTAATCACTTACAAGCAATTGTCAACATACCTGTGAAATTGTTGTCGTTTAACCATAGAGTGTTCAACATGGTGAGATTTCCAATTTGCTTAGGTATGTTGCCTGTGAATTTGTTAGGGAAACAAACAATGCTCGTTAAATTGAAAAAAAAAAATATATCTTGAAATTTTCAATTTTAACAAGTTTTATTTGAAAGATATGCATATATTTGTCATGTTAAATTGCTTTTTGGGTTGGGAGTGAAGAAGATGGCTGTCATGTTTGAGCTTAAAATCCCTGAAAATGGCAAGTGGATTGATAGCCGTTGGATTAACTTTTATCACAACTGCAGGATTAAAGTTAAACGCCAAGGAAACGACGTCGCACTCACTAATCCTGTATCCGTTAATCTAAAAAAGCATCTGAAGGCTGGGACTTATTCCATGAAAGTGGGAGATTTAACCAATCTTTCCATATGAGACTATGAGCCAAGCTACAATACCAACTCTGGAAAGGGGGGTTGATTCTCTCAATATCTTTATTCCTTTTTGAATTGTTGCTTAACGGAATTGGCAGAGGCATTGTAATCTTTTTATTCTTGTAGCTTTGGTTGTTTGGAAGACAAGTTATAAGATATCAGTTTTTTTCTTTTCTTGTTCTCTGTTTCTCACCTCAAATCTCTTTTTTATTTTTAAAGTTACTGACATATTAATGGATATCATTACAGAGTCTGTGAAGGTGGGGAGAAAAGAAATCAAAAAACCAAAAAAATACGGAAGGAGAAAATAAGAAGAAAAAGTAGGGAGGGTCTGTGATCTGCGGATTTTGCATATATTTGTTGATCTGCGGATCGGCGGTGGCAGCAGATCCGGAAAAAAAAAAAAAAAGAACCCAAAATTGGCCCTAAAACGCCATGGGGGCAGGGGTTGGGTTCTTTTCGTCGAGGGTTGAGATCGCATCGGCGGGGGATGACAGAGACGAGAACAGAGATCGGAAAGTGGGGATGAATTTGGTGGTTGGTGGTGCTGCTGAGCGGCGGCCTCTTTGCTAGAGAAGATGAACGTTTTCTAATTAATTTTTTTTTTATATGCATATATTGTTTTTAATTTGATATGTATATGTTTTTCTATGTTTATTTATTTCGATTGACACCTTAACCCTCCACGTGAACAGTCATATAAGCTTTACAAATGAGTCAGCAAAAAGAAATTCTCAATTTGGGCACCAATTCCTGTCATGCCAGCAAAAATTGAGATATTTTTTAATTGCGAGTCGAAATCAGATGAAAATTGTAAAATTTTTTAAACAAGAGTATAAAATTGAAAATGCAATATCAAGGAGGACTGAAATTCTAAAAGATGTAAGTTATAGGATGATTTTTGCAATTTTATCTTTCGATTAGAATATATAACAACAAGAATTTTATTGTAAAGTTGTAATCTAATCAATTACAACCGATTCTCAACATAGCTGTGAAATTATTGTAGTCTAACCATAGGTGGTTCAACATGGTGAGGTTTCCAATTTGCTTAGGTATGTTGCCTGTGAATTTGTTAGGGAAATAAACAATGCTTGTTAAATTGAAAAAACAAAATATCTTGAATTTTTCAATTTTAACAAGTTTTATTTGAAAGATATGCATTTTACCTCCCTATAATATTAGAAATCAACAAAGAATCCTTTATAAAAGAAGAATTGACACTCTCCTCCCAAAAAAAAAAAAAAAAAGACGTTTTAACCCCCCAAAAGGAGGGAGGTGTTGCACACACGGACACATTGTCTTAATTTTATTTTTACACTCCAACCACCAATTTTGAGAAAAGAATTTATTTATTTATTTTGAAAAAGCCTAAATCATCCAAAAGGACGTTTATTTCATTTAAAAAACCAAGTCACATCCAATAAAAATAGAAAATTTTAGGTTAAATGTAATTCGATCGAATCTAACCGATTATAATTAGATCAAATTTGACAGGGTTAAGTTCGGTTAGAATTACCATGGGAACAAGCTATTAGACCATCAATTCAAAGGCCATAAATAACAACCGCAGCAAACAATATTGCAGGGTCAATGTGGTGCTTATATTAATTACACTAGTCAAGCTTTTATTGATTAAAGAAGATAGACATGTTTTCTTCTCAGATAATGACTCAATTAAAAACAGAGAGGGGAAGAAATATTTTTGAAATTATTTGTTGGCACTTGGCAGTATAAGATTAAGCAGCAGCCTTTGTAAGTTTCACTATCCGTTTTGCCTCAAGTAAACTTCTACGTCCACTTTCGAATTTGTGCTCAACTAATTATAAGAATTAGTATACATACCATGGAGGTTGTTGTTCCCTAGATCCAGCTCGTTAAGCTGTGCCATATTGTTGCACATATCATCTGGCAGCACACCTAATGGAGAACTATTCGTGAGATCAATGCATTTCATGTAAGAGCCTGTAATAAAACTATACATCCTAGTCCAATATTTCTATTCTTGAAGGGAGAGATGACATGAGAACTGATTGTTTGAAAGGTCCAAGATTTCCATTGTTGATATGTTGAAGATGGAGAGTGGTAATTCACCTGCCAAACCCGTTGTGTATGCAATGATACAAGAAAACATGGAGGGGCATGGTAAAATTTGTCATTCAAAGATAATTTAATTGCCTGGAGGCTGTGGACATACCTGTGAAACTATTGTTGTAGAAATATATAGCTCGAAGAGAAGACATGTTGAAGATAAAAGTTGGAATTTTCCCTGTTAGAGAGGTGCCTCGTACACTGAGAATCTGTAGACGTGAAAGATTGCCAAGTTCCAATGGAATCCCGCCTAAATATGCAATCGAAAACATGAAATTTTTTCATTTTGTGTCCCGCCTCAAGATAAAAGTATTACTCGTCAAAGTTAAAGTACCGATTTTTAAAAATGAAGTATAAAAAGGAAAACGAAATAAGTAAGAGTATGGAGAGTGAAGTCAAATTATAAAGTTGAATTGAGAAGTTAGTATAAACGGGGAGTTGCATGGAATTTTTTTTTCATAGGATGGAGAGTTATGAATTATTGGCCCTTGAGTAACATTTTTGATCTCTTGAACTCTAAAATTATTACTTTTTATTTTTTTAATCACTCCCTCAACGTGTTATTGTATATTTGTCTTTTAACTTTTTCTTTTTTTCTCACCATATTTCATTTTTTTATTATATATTTTTATACTTTTTTCCATATATTCTGATTTTTATTTTGTATTACCCTTTACATATTTAATTATATTAAAAATAACTATACAATAAATATTAACATAAAAATTTTAATTTAATACACATTTAAATAATAATAATTTCATTATTTGTACCCTCATAGATTAGACTGTGCGTGGATTATAGTATATGTATCAACTAATAAAATAAAATAATAAAATCTAAATCTAAATATAAAATAAAATCAATGCAGAAGTTGCTGTGGATATTGCTGAGAACAGAGGAAAAGGGAAGCCGGTGGAAATGTTATGTTTTTTTGGAAGCAGAGTTGAGTAAACGGCGCCGTTTGGGAAAGCGCGGATCTATTAATAAAAGCGTGAATGGAATATTTTTGTCTCCTTAGCAATTTTGATTAACATTGCAATTAGGCAGTAAACTTCCTTTCTATTGGTTATTATGGGCAGAGACACATATATATTTGTATGGCTGTACGTTGGGTTGTTTTTCAGCTTGGAATGAGAATTTGCCTTTCTTCCTCCCCAATCTTCTCTCTCTCTCTCTCTCTCTCTTATCTGTTATTCCTTTTCTGCTTCTGACAGCTTTATTGCACACATACTCGACTCACTGTGTTGTGATTTGGTTGGTGAGTGAGTCTTTTTGTTACACCATCTTCTTCACTTCCACCCCCAATCCCAAAAGCAAAAGAATTCAGAAGGAGTCTGTGAAGGTGTGGAGAAAAGAAAAAGAAAATGTAGGGGATGGTGGGGAGTCTGTGATTTGGTAGTGGCGCCGGATCTGCGGATTTTGCATACGCCATGGGGATAGGGGGTTGGGGTTGGGGTGGCGGCGGCGATTTTGTAAGGTGGTGGTGCTGGCTATTTTGTGTGGTTGGTGGCGGTGGCGATTTTGTGCAGTGGTGGTGCCGGTGATTTTGTGTGGTGGGGTTGGGGTGGTAGCGGCGCCAATCTTGTTGTGCTTGAGTTGTTTCTTGTTCTGATCTTGTTCGGCGGTTTTTCCTTTTAATTTTTCATTTTTTATGTATTCCCATTGAACGGGAAATTCCCGAAAAATCCCCATATGAGAACTCAAATTCCTCTTTACTCCCCACTTTCAAAAAAGTTCCTCTGAACTCCCTAGATGACAAGCCAAATTCCCTTTAACTCCCCATGGTTGTATAAAAATTCAAGAATCGCGTACCCGAAATCACGTACTTAAATGCCCAAATGATGTATTTGCCTCAAATACATCATTTGGGCATTTAAGTACGTGATTTCGGGTACGCGATTCTTGAATTTTTATACAACCATGGGGAGTTAAAGGGAATTTGGCTTGTCATCTAGGGAGCAAATGAGAACTTTTTTAAAAATGGAGAGTTAAAGGCAATTTTTTCAATTTTTAGGTACTATTCATAGAAAACCCCTTTATTGAATATATATATATCATTTTTTTAATTTGATATATATATATATAAAGAATTTTTCTTTTTCTTTTTTTTAATTGATATGTCAACCATCTACATGTACGTCATGTAAGTTTTATAAATAAGTCAGCAAAAAAAAAAAAAAAACAAATTCGCCCGAATTGAAGCCACAAGGAAAAAATTAGGACTTTAGTTAATTTTGATCTAAATCAAACAATAATTATAAAAAAATGTAAATTGAAGGATAAGATTAAAAACATAATATAAAAAAGAATTAAGTTTGGAAATGTGTATGATTTTTACAATTTTACCTATATAAATACAGCATGGAAAACCATCTGTGCGTATTCGAGAGTTACATGAACAAATTTGAAAATTTACTTATTTTTTGATAAAATGGAACGAAAATTGATTTAAATTAAAAAAAACAAAACAAAACAAAAATGGCATCTTAATTTAAACATTTTCGACATTTGTGTTGAATTTAAACATTTCCTCTCTAGAGAGGAAAGATTAATTTGCTTAATCTTATGGTGCCAACAACTAATTTCCAAAATATTTTATGAATATTTTGGAAAGATTAATTTGCTTGAAAGTAATATATATTATGAATGTGTTTTATGTGAACATATTTGATATGTTGCATATTTATTGCGATATTAAGTTCAAAGTTGTCATATTTAACCCACCATTTAATTTAATTATCGATGATTGATTAAAACTCTTATGTTTTGTGTAGGAAAGCATGTCTGGAAGAGTTTTTAAGGAAATTAGCCCAAGTTTAATTCTTTTAAGAATTGTTTGTTGGAGAAGCCCACCAAAAGCCTAATGGAATTATTAAAGAAGTTTGTGGCCGTGCAACACTATGGAAGAAGCAGCCCAAATTCTATTTGTTTGCAACAATTTGGAAGAAGTTCACAAAGCCCAAGTCCTGTTTCTAGCAAGAGTCCATAATCTCCTCCAACATTGACTTCAGACGTTAATTCATTCAAGAGAAAAGTTGCACGTTTGGGCAGTTAGAAGATGCACGCTATCTGGGTGATTATTATTCAGAATTTGAGGCACAACGTGGGGCACGAAGTGGAGGCAACAACTCAAAAGCTTGGCTGAATTACATATAGAGAAAGGAGGCAGCAGTTCGGGGAGGGCAGAAGATACACGGAAGTTTGGAAGGCAGAAGAAAGCAGCAGAGGGAAGAGAGTTCAAGCAGCATTAGTTTTCTTCCTCTTTTCTTTCCTTTATTCTTCGTTGAACATCATGTTGTTTTTACTGTTTCGTTCGTTTAAGTTTAGCATGAATTTCTAAGTTCTTCTTTGGTTGGGATAAGTATGTGTTAGACTTTGTGAGACTACTAATTTAGGTTAATTAATTCAAGGTTATCTGTTTTATTTCTGATTTCACGTTATTGGGTGGTGTTTTAGTTTTTTGATTTAGGGCCCGAAATCTTAAGATTATCACACACCTACAGCTAGTTAATTTATTTGGTGGTGTTAACCGGATGATTAACGTAGTAGCAATCAACACTAGGGCATAAGGCTTGTCTGAATTCGTGTTGTGGAATAATTCAGTCTAATTAGACGAAGTAGGAGTTCTTACTAAGTCAGTTAGGGTTAGTGTTTCTTTAGCTCGTAAAGCAACTAGTTAATTGAATCTTTGAAGGAGTTTCTGATAGGGTTATTAACTAGTTAGGGAATTTTCTTTAGGAGTTTCTTTAGATTATTCTAAAAGTACGAAGAAACGAGGGAGCCTAAGGTAATTGGTAACTATAGCTAGCCTAATCTGGAATTAATCACCCGGTCCGTGATCACAGTCTGACGCCTGCGTAGGGAAATCCCGACCATTTGTCGTTGTTGAATTAGTTCGAGTTTAATCCAGAGTTTTTATTTCAGTTTACCTGTAATTTGTTCGTTTAGTTGGTATCTTTATCTTTAGTTTAATTAGAATATCCCAAAAACCCCCCCATTTTAATTATTTGTTTTCGTTCCTTGGCATATTAAGAGTCGCGATATCGTCCAATTCCCGTGGATCGACCCCTCTTACCACTATTTGCAATTTAATTGTATTCGGTACTTGGGATTTATTATTGGTGGTCTCGGCACCCATCAATTTTTGGCGCCGTTGCCGGGGATTTGGTTTTAACTGATTTTGTTTCTTTTTCTTATGCCTAGGAGCCTTCGCTCGGGACAGCTTGTTACATACGATTTCGAGATCGAAAAGACTGCTAAGAAGATTCGAAAATGGACGAGAAAAAGGAAAGAACAAACAGCAGTTGGTGAATCATCGAGTTTGTTTGAACTGGATACAGATACTGAGTCTGAACAGGAGTTAACAGGTGCAGAGCAGACTGAAGAGAAGCCTGACAGTGATCACGGTCAGGATATGGCTCAGAACAGAACACTTCGAGACCTTGCCCGACCTACTGAAGCACAACAGCCACTGTGTATTACCTTCCCAGACCTGCAGGAAGGCTTCGAACTGAAGTCAGGGCTCATCCATTTGTTGCCAACCTTCCGTGGGTTAGAGAATGAGGATCCAAACAAGCATTTGAAGGAGTTCCATCTTGTGTGCACATCCATGAAACCACACAATGTCACGGAGGATCAGATTAAGTTGAGGGCCTTCCCTTTCTCTTTGCATGATGCAGCTAAGGATTGGTTATACTACTTACCTTCCGGGACAGTCAATACTTGGGCAGAGATGTCTAGACAATTCCTTGAGAGATACTTCCCAGCTTCCCGTGCCACAAACATTAGGCGAGAGATTTGCGGTATCAAGCAAAAGGATTCTGAGAGCCTTTATGACTACTGGGAGAGGTTCAAGAGGTTGCTAGCGAGTTGCCCACAACATGGGATTTCGGATCAATTGGTTATTCAGTACTTTTACGAGGGCCTAACTCCGATGGAACGTAGGATGATGGATGCCGCGAGTGGTGGAGCTATTGTTAGCAAGACTCCCGCCGAAGCTAGAGAGCTCATATCTACCATGGCTGCAAATTCTCAACAATTTGGAGCTCGGCAAGATATCCCTAGAAGGGTGAATGAGGTAAATACTAATTCTCTTGATGAAATTAAGTCTTTGCTAACAACTTTGGTGCAGAAGATGAATGTAGGTCCTACTCCACCGGCGAGAGTTTGTGGTATTTGCACTAGTATTGAGCACCCAACCGATGCATGCCCTACACTCCACGAGGAGACATCGGAGGATGTAAATGCCGTCGATTTTCAGCAAAGAAAGTTTGACCCTTATTCGAATACTTATAATCCCGGATGGAAATTCCACCCGCATCTTAGTTATGCAAATAACCAACCAAACGAACCGAATTTCCGTCCACCACCTCCACCGCAGCCAAGACCACAACACCCTCAGGGTTCAGGTACGCCCCTTAGTAAAATTGTTCGTATGTTGGCTACTAATACCGAGAAATATCAACAGGACACGACGAACAGGATTCAAAAGATGGAGGACACTATCAAGAACATGGAGACTCATATGGGACAAATTGCCTCATCGGTGAGTAAATTGGAGACCCAAGGCAAACTACCGTCGCAAACACATGACCCTAGACATAATGTGAGCGCAATGGTGTTGCGAAGCGGCAAGGAATTACAGCCTCCAGTGGACAGGATTTCAAAACGTGATCAGATGCAGGTTTCTGATGCAGAAACTGAGAAAGAGATTGAACAGAATCCTGACAGTGATCACGGACAGACTTCCAGACAGGCTGAAAACAGTCAGAAACCGAAACCTCTGGTAGTTCCACCGCCATTCCCTCAGAGGTTAGCTCAGAGCAAGAAGGACAGAGAGGATAAGAGCATTATGGAGCTCTTTGAAAAAGTTGAAGTGAACATTCCACTCCTTGAGGCCATCAAACAGGTTCCACGCTACGCCAAATTCCTTAAGGAATTGTGCACAAATAAGCGTAAGTTGACAGGTAATGAAAAAGTGAGTGTTGGTGAAAATGTTTCTGCTGTCTTACAAAGGAAATTACCACCTAAGTGTCGCGATAGAGGTATGTTTTCTATCCCTTGCAAGATTGGCAATATTGGTATTGGTAAGGCTATGTGTGATTTAGGAGCTTCTATCAATGTGATGCCTTTGTCAGTTTATACTTCTTTGGGTCTTGGTCCATTAGCTAGTACCGGGGTAATTATTCAGTTAGCTGATCGGTCGATTGTTTATCCCGAGGGTATCTTGGAAGATGTTTTGGTTCAAGTGAATGAATTGATTTTCCCCGCTGATTTCTTTATTCTTGATATGGAAAAGGATAGTTCTACTAAATCTTCGGATATCTTGTTAGGTAGGCCTTTCCTTAGTACGGCTAAAGCTAAAATTGATGTTCATAGTGGTTCTTTGACTTTAGAGTTTGATGGAGAGATAGTTAAGTTTAATATGTATGATGCTATGAAACATGTTAATGATGTGTCTTGTGTGTATAGTATTGATATCATTGATAACTTGACTAACAAAATGTTTGCTTTGAACCATGATGATGAATTGGATTATGTCTTGTGCCATAGCTTGTCCATTGATAAAATGAAGAAATTTGATGATAAATTTAGACTTTCTGAAGATATTCTTGAGATAACTTATGCTATGGAAGCTCTCCAAGTCACAAGTTCTAAATTTGTTCCTTTTGAGCTTAATCGGTCTGAATCTAAACTGTTGCCTTCTGTTTTACAGGCCCCAAATCTGGAACTTAAGACATTGCCAGAACACTTGAAATATGCCTATCTGGGAGACAAAGAGACACTGCCAGTGATCATAGCCAGCAAGCTCAACAGTCTGGAAGAGGAGAAATTGATCAGAGTACTTCGAGAGTACAAACAGGAAATAGGATGGACCATTGCTGATATCAAAGGACTCAGTCCTTCCACGTGCATGCACAAAATCATTTTGGAGGAAGGTGCCAAACCCCGCCATGAAGCACAACGAAGACTCAACCCACCAATGATGGAGGTAGTGAAAAAGGAGATCATCAAACTCCTTGATGCAGGTATGATCTATCCGATATCCGATAGCGAGTGGGTAAGTCCCGTTCAAGTTGTACCCAAGAAAACAGGTATTACGGTTGTTGAGAACAAGGATGGTGAGTTCGTTCCTACTAGAGTTCAAAATGGTTGGAGAGTGTGTATGGATTATAGAGGTCTTAATGCTCTAACTAGGAAAGATCATTTTCCCCTCCCCTTTATTGATCAAATGCTCGAACGATTAGCTGGGAAAACTCACTATTGTTGTCTTGATGGCTATTCAGGGTTCTATCAGATTCCCGTGGCACCCGAGGATCAAGGAAAGACGACCTTTACATGTGCGTTTGGGACCTTTGCGTTTAGGCGAATGCCATTTGGACTTTGCAACGCGCCGGCTACCTTTCAAAGGTGCATGGTAAGTATATTTTCTGAATATGTTGAGCAAATTATTGAGGTATTCATGGACGATTTTACGGTTTATGGAAACTCTTTTGATGAATGCCTCAATAATCTTGCTACAATATTGAAACGTTGCATTGAAACAAATTTGGTCTTGAACTATGAGAAGTGTCATTTTATGGTTGATAAGGGTCTAATTTTGGGTCATATTGTTTCTGCACATGGTATTGAAGTTGATAAGGCCAAAATTGATGTTATTAAGTCTTTACCTTACCCCGTGAGTGTGCGGGAAGTGCGTTCCTTTCTTGGACACGCAGGTTTTTATAGACGGTTTATCAAAGACTTTTCCAAGATCACCAAACCATTGTGCAAGTTGCTTCAAAAGGATGTGAAGTTCGAGATAGATGATGCATGCAAAGTTGCCTTTGACTTGTTGAAAGAGAAGCTAGTTTCGGCCCCAATCATTCAACCACCAAATTGGGAGTATCCATTCGAAATCATGTGCGATGCAAGTGATTACGCCGTGGGAGCTGTGCTTGGACAAAAGATCAACAAAAATTCCCACGTGATCTATTACGCCTCGAAATTGCTAGACAACGCTCAAAGCAACTACACTACCACCGAAAAGGAGCTTTTGTCAATTGTTTATGCATTAGATAAATTTCGTCCTTATTACTTGGTACTAAAGTTATTGTGTATTCTGATCATGCAGCTTTGAGGTATCTTCTCACCAAGAAGAATGCGAAACCGAGGCTCATTCGATGGATTCTACTCTTGCAAGAGTTCAACTTGGAGATAAGGGACAAGAAGGGCTGTGAGAATCTGGTAGCTGATCATCTCAGCAGAATTCCCATATTTAAACCAGATTCCCAGCCTATTAATGACGAATTTCCAAACGAACAGCTTTTTTCTGCTCAGGGAGCTTATCAGAGGTCACGGACAGGATTCCAGACGCCCTGGTATGCTGATATTGTTAACTTTTTAGCTACTGGTGTCCTGCCTGATTATTTGTCTAGGTCTGAAAAAGATAAGGTCAAGTCTGATTCGAAATATTATATTTGCGATGACCCTTATTTGTGGAAAATAGGCTCCGATCAGATTATAAGGCGATGTGTAGATGAAAATGAAATTGATTCTATACTTGAGTTTTGTCATGCTTATGGTGGTCACTTCGGTCCTAATAGAACGGCTCATAAAGTGTTAGAGAGTGGATTTTTCTGGCCTACACTTTTTAAAGATGCATACTTGTGTTGTAAAAGTTGTGTGAATTGTCAAAAGACGGGCAACATAGGTCGTAGGAATAAAATGCCTCTTAATCCTATACTTGTTTGTGAAATCTTTGATGTGTGGGGTATGGATTTTATGGGTCCTCTTCCTTCTTCTTATGGTAATTTATACATTATTCTTGCCGTTGATTATGTGTCGAAGTGGGTGGAAGCAAAAGCCACCCGGACTAATGATTCTAAAGTTGTTGTGGATTTTGTTAGGTCTCATATTTTTGTCAGGTTTGGCATTCCTAGAGCCATAATTAGCGATAGGGGAACTCACTTTTGCAACCGAACGGTCGAGGCACTTTTCAAGAAATATCACGTGACCCATCGCACCTCCACGGCCTATCATCCACAAACTAATGGCCTCGCAGAAGTTTCGAATAGGGAGATCAAGTCTATTTTGGAGAAAACGGTTAATCCGAACCGTAAAGATTGGAGTTCGAGACTCGAGGATGCACTTTGGGCTTATAGGACGGCCTACAAGACTCCGCTCGGTACGTCACCATATAGATTGGTGTTTGGGAAAGCATGCCACCTTCCGGTGGAACTAGAGCATCGAGCTTATTGGGCGATCAAGAATTGCAACTTTGGAATGGAAGAGGCCGGGATGCATCGGAAGCTTCAAATGCAAGAGCTAGAGGAGATTAGGAATGATGCATATGAAAACTCTAAAATCTATCAGTCCAAGGCTAAGGCCTTTCACGATGGGATGTTGTCTAGGAAGAATTTCAAAGTTGGCCAAAAAGTGTTGCTTTACCAATCCAAGTTGAGGCTATTTCCGGGTAAATTGAGATCAAGGTGGACAGGTCCGTACGTGGTGAGCAAGGTTTATCCACATGGAGCGGTGGACATTGGAGAAATTGGCACGGATAAGACTTTCAAGGTGAACGGGCATAGGCTTAAACCGTTTTATGAGGGATTCGAGCCGCACACGGTTGAAAAGATGAATCTAGAGGATCCTCCTCTAGGAGCTTGAGTGTGCAAACGAGAACTCGTCGAGTCCATGACGTTAAACACGGGCGCTCCATGGGAGGCAACCCATGTTTCTTTCCCTTGCTTTTGTTTCTTTGCTTTTCGTTTCCTTGTCTTGCTTGACTTTCGCGTCCCGTCATAATATTCCCTCTCCTTGTGTTTTTCAGGTGGATGTGAAGCTGACTTCTGTGGATAAGTGTGGGGGAGTGTTCCAAGTTGATTAATTTTCGGATTTGGTGTTGCAAAGATTGGCGAAATTGGTATTAAGCCACTGTGATGAAACCTGTCTGAGGTCACGGACAGGGTAGTGGACCCAATTTTACAAAACGGAGCCCCATCTCATAAACTAACCCTGATCCGCCACCCTAACCAAATCGTGACCCGCGGGTCACACATACAACCCGACCCGTCCCATTTCATTAACTCCACCCATAACTCTCTTTCAGATATCATTCAACCTCAATTCAAATTCCCCCAACTTGCAAACCCTAAGCCAGCCATGGGAAGACGGAAGGTCGCCACCCGCCCACCACCGCTCAAAACCACCAGCACCGCTGCGCCAACTCCGCCACCATCAGCTCCGTCGCGTAGGACCTCCGCGAGACTCCCCCCTCACAAATCCCCGCCCGCCGCCACTTCACCGCCTGTCACAACGGCGGCCTCCCCACCACCCTCCGATACTAGCGTCGGCCGTCAAGGCCGAATCCCAACCGCCACTTCACCGCCCTCCTCCCCCGACCGCATCACAAGCTCACTATCTCTCTCCAGCGAACAGCAGCCCATCACCGATTCCACCGCCATCATCTCCACCTCTCCACCCACAGAAGCCGCCGGCCCCTCACGCAAGCGTGCCGCCCCTGCCGCACGAAAACCTCCAGCACCAAAGCGCCGCCGCACTTCCACCACCCTTTCCGACTCAGAGCCACCAGCTCCGCCTCCGCGCGTCTCTGCGCGCCTTCGTAATCAGGCTGTATTACGACAAGCCAGTACGTCCGCCACTACAAGGGTGGTTTCCGATTCAGAGGAATTTCCAGATTCCGGACCTTCAAGCAACGCAGCCGCCTCAGAAACCTCTGTCCCAGGCTCCGCCCCTGTTTCTGATGCCGATTATGCCGATGATTCCTCACCTCACCTTCCGAACGTCGAAGTAGAGCCGCAGCAGCCCCCTTTTGATCCCGATACAGACCCGACACAGCATACGCGGCCCCGGGGTGGCAAAGACCATATCGTTCCATCCCTCAATTTCCTTCAGGGAATAGGCCATCTCAACTTTGAGAGTGAGGAACATCAGAATCAACTCCAACGTTTGCCTAAACGAAAGGTAAGACGAGGTAGAATGCTTCATACCCCCACCTTGGAAAAATTGAATCTTTATGATAGAGTTATGGAGCTTGTTGATGGCATTGGTTGGCGCCCCTTTTTTATGCTCGATTGCCCGATAATTTATGAGTTAGTGTACGAGTTCTTCTGCACTTTTAACTTTGATAAGCATGCTACTTTGGATATCGATTCTCGTGTCATTAGCTTTCGATTACTTGGGGAGAATCATAAGATGTCCATAACTGGTGTTAATGCAGCCTTGGGTATTGACAGTACGGACCCCGCTTATGTGATGCGTGTGTGTGAATATCCCCCTGAGTTTAATGTAAAAACTGCTTGGACTTTGTTAACTGGTCGCCCTGGTTCTACTTTTTCTGGTTCTAATCATGATAAGTATATTGTTGATCCTGCTTTACGATATTTGCATCGCATCATTGCTTATTCTTATTCTGGTAGGACTAAGAGTGCCCCAACGGTTAATCAAAACGAATTGTTTTTTCTTTGGGCCATGGTAACCAGAACTAAAGTTAATTTGGGGTATTGGGTAGCCACTGCTTTCCAGTATGCACTTCCACGCACTCGCTCACTCATTATGGGGCACGTGATCACTCGTTTGGCTGTTTATTTAGGTGCTATTGATTTAAATAATTTGGGACTGCATGTGGCCCGACCCTTAGAGTATCTTGATTTATTAAATCTAGATTTGATGATGCTCTTGGTCCGGGAAAATGGTGTTGTTTCCATGACCCCTGCAGGTGTACAGGCTCGAGTCCGCGTTTTTCACACTGACACTAGGCGCCGCCATGAACCTGCTGTTGCACCTACGCCACCGACCGAAGAGAGACTTGACCTTTTGGAGGACATAGTCATGACGTATGGAGATATTCCGGCTAGGCTTGCCCGCTTGGAGACACACGTTCCGGCTATGCAGGAGCAGCTTCAACAGCTCCTTGACCTTGTTACAGCGATCCACCAGCGCCGCTGAGCGGCGTATATCACCCCCCCGGGTTCAGGGAAGTCCTCGGTTTTTCATTCTGCTTTACTTTATGTTGAGGACAACATGTGATCTAAGTGTGGGGGGGTATTAGTATTAGTGCTGATTGAAAATAATTTTTGCATGATTTTGGGTGGATTTTGGGGTAGTTTTGAACATGTCAAGGGTTGATAATTTTGAGCTTTGTTTTTACTGCGTATATTATGCATTGGGACTGATTTGCTGTGCACTTTTTAGTGTGTGTCTTGGATGTGAAAATTTGATGTTAGAGCTGCCCGTTTGGACTGAACTTCTGGAAATTTGATATGTGTAACATGGAATTGTCCACTATGGCATGATATCCCTTCTATAAACTTCTTACAGCTTCTTGGTTGTTGGTGGATTAATTTGAAAAGGGAATTGAGTTGAAACTGATGATTATTTGTGACTTGCATGATATAGAGTAGAGTTTGATTGATGCTTGATAGTGCAAGAACATTATGAGCTCAAGATAATGGAAGAAACTTAAAGTTGTGTGTGCTTAATTGACGCCGTGCTATGAATGAATCTTGTCTAAGGTGGTTAATTGGTTTAATATCTATTGAATTTTGCAAGTATGTTGAGAAACGGTAGATTGGTGATCGAGCTAAGCTAAGTCTGATTTGATAAGCATTTAGATGAGAGGGGGAGCTTGCGAGGGGCCAGCTAGAGAAAGGCTGGTCAGTAGAACTCGCGCGACTACTCCTCTGGCCTTGGAAGAATTCCAAATCAATTAAGCGCCATGAGTAGGGCTGTATCTTGCTAATTCAGCCACTCTCGAAATTGTTTTCCCAACACTTAAAGGGACAAACAACTGGAGTTTGCCTTGCTTTGCGAAAAACTCAGAAAAGAAATGAGATTTGTAAAAAAAAAAAAAAAAAAAAAAAAGAGAGAAGAGTAAGGCCTGTCAAGAAAAAAATAACAACAGAAAAGTACTTTTTGAGAGAGGTGTTGTGTAAAAGCTCTCTAGGGATTGTAGGTTGCTTGTCGAAGAGAATGAAACTTAGCTCTTCACCGTATCTTTGGTATTTTTAACATATGCGCAAAATTTATTGATATTCGATTGATTAGTCGCCTTATACTTGCTTCTTTTGTATTGCATAGGCCTAACAAACTCGAACTAATTGTGCATGATAATTGGAACTTGAGCTCGTATGTTCTTACATTGGATAGTTGTTTTCGAACTTAGCTTTGTGTTGTGTTTGTCGTGGGTGATCTTTGGTGACAACGAATTTTTCCTAGTTTAAGCACCGGAATGCTGCTCTTAGGATATAGAATGTGATTGTAGCCTTGATTCCATGTTATGCTTGAGGGCAAGCATTGCCTAAGTGTGGGGGGATTTGATATGTTGCATATTTATTGCGATATTAAGTTCAAAGTTGTCATATTTAACCCACCATTTAATTTAATTATCGATGATTGATTAAAACTCTTATGTTTTGTGTAGGAAAGCATGTCTGGAAGAGTTTTTAAGGAAATTAGCCCAAGTTTAATTCTTTTAAGAATTGTTTGTTGGAGAAGCCCACCAAAAGCCTAATGGAATTATTAAAGAAGTTTGTGGCCCGTGCAACACTATGGAAGAAGCAGCCCAAATTCTATTTGTTTGCAACAATTTGGAAGAAGTTCACAAAGCCCAAGTCCTGTTTCTAGCAAGAGTCCATAATCTCCTCCAACATTGACTTCAGACGTTAATTCATTCAAGAGAAAAGTTGCACGTTTGGGCAGTTAGAAGATGCGCGCTATCTGGGTGATTATTATTCAGAATTTGAGGGCTGAACATGGCACAACGTGGGGCACGAAGTGGAGGCAACAACTCAAAAGCTTGGCTGAATTACATATAGAGAAAGGAGGCAGCAGTTCGGGGAGGGCAGAAGATACACGGAAGTTTGGAAGGCAGAAGAAAGCAGCAGAGGGAAGAGAGTTCAAGCAGCATTAGTTTTCTTCCTCTTTTCTTTCCTTTATTCTTCGTTGAACATCATGTTGTTTTTACTGTTTCGTTCGTTTAAGTTTAGTATGAATTTCTAAGTTCTTCTTTGGTTGGGATTTCCTAAGTATGTGTTAGACTTTGTGAGACTACTAATTTAGGTTGATTAATTCAAGGTTATCTGTTTTATTTCTGATTTCACGTTATTGGGTGGTGTTTTAGTTTTTTGATTTAGGGCCCGAAATCTTAAGATTATCACACACCTACAGCTAGTTAATTTATTTGGTGGTGTTAACCGGATGATTAACGTAGTAGCAATCAACACTAGGGCATAAGGCTTGTCTGAATTCGTGTTGTGGAATAATTCAGTCTAATTAGACGAAGTAGGAGTTCTTACTAAGTCAGTTAGGGTTAGTGTTTCTTTAGCTCGTAAAGCAACTAGTTAATTGAATCTTTGAAGGAGTTTCTGATAGGGTTATTAACTAGTTAGGGAATTTTCTTTCGGAGTTTCTTTAGATTATTCTAAAAGTACGAAGAAACGAGGGAGCCTAAGGTAATTGGTAACTATAGCTAGCCTAATCTGGAATTAATCACCCAGTCCGTGATCACAGTCTGACGCCTGCGTAGGGAAATCCCGACCATTTGTCGTTGTTGAATTAGTTCGAGTTTAATCCAGAGTTTTTATTTCAGTTTACCTGTAATTTGTTCGTTTAGTTGGTATCTTTATCTTTAGTTTAATTAGAATATCCCAAAAACCCCCCCATTTTAATTATTTGTTTTCGTTTCTTGGCATATTAAGAGTCGCGATATCGTCCAATTCCCGTGGATAGACCCCTCTTACCACTATTTGCAATTTAATTGTATTCGGTACTTGGGATTTATTATTGGTGGTCTCGGCACCCATCAATATTTTTTAAGAATTTTAAATTAATTAACAAAAATTTAAATTCTTAATTTAGAATAACTACCAAATTAATTAAATTTCTAATTTTGTTAAATTTAAAATAAAAATAAAACTCTCCAACTAATTCACCGCCGCCGCCGCCGCCGCCACCACCGCGACTGTTACTACCGCCACCCCCAACCTTGCTTCCTCCGAAATTTGGCCATCACCATCATAGCCTCCACCAAAGTTCCAGATCCACCATCCAAATCCCCCACCCGTTCCCGTCGCTGTTCCTACCGCCGCCACCAACACAATGCAGATCTGCCGTCCAACTCACCCACTCGTTTACCACAACCGATTCGCTACTTCTACCGCCACCAGCGTCCCCCACAATCTCGCCTCCAACATCACGCTCAACATCCTTCCTCTACCTGCAAAATTCTTGGCTGATTTTGTGCTTTGTTTTCGTGTGCATGATTATTGTGCGGGATTTCAAATCGGATATGTGGTGGTCTGATTTTGGCAGTGGTGATGCGATTTGAGCTGAGCTGGTGGTGGAGGTGGCGGGTCTGCAAGAGATCTGGTGGTGTTGGTGGTGGTAGCAGATATTGTGGTGATAGCGGTCGTGGAAGATCAATCGGTGGTGGCGGTGGCAGTGGCAGTGGCAGAGCAAATCTGTTGTGGTAGAGTTAGATGAGAAGGAAGGCAGAGGTGGCTTTGGCAGGTTGGGGGTGGCCGACTGGTAAGGAATTGTTAGGGGTGGGGGAAGGGTGTTTATGTTTTTTAAGTTTTATTTTTTAATTTGTACTAGAAATTTAAATAATTTGCTTTTTTTGCTAAATTAGAAAATTTATTATTTTGTTAGTTAGTCTAAATTAGTTTTTGTTAATTAATTTAAAATTCTTGAAGTAATATGTGGATATAAAACATATACTAATCTATGTTACACACAGTTTTATTATAGGATATCTTTTAATTTTCCATGTGTGTATATATATATTTTTTATTTTTTTTTAATTTCCATAAGACATCCACATAATCTTTAATTGGCCCAGTCAGTAAAAAAAATCCTCAATTTAGGCCCAAAATCATGCCACATCGGACTAAAATTGCAAAACGTTTTAAATTAAAGGATAAAATTGAAAACACGATATAAAAAAAGAGTGAAATTCGAAAATGTGTAAATTAAAATATATATGATTTTACTTGTTTTTTATAACATCTCTGAACTATAATGAGATCTCCATTTATTAAAATATTTTTTTAAAATTTTATATATTACCATTCTTTTTAATATAATTAAAAAATATAAAAGAGGATAAAATTGCAAGATTCATCCTCTAACTTAAACTTTTTCAGACTTCGCACCTCTTTGATTTTATTTTTTCAATTTTACCCTTCAATATTTAATTTTACATAATTGTTCTATTTTTTTAATTTTTTAATTTTGCATTTTTATTAAGTTAATTAATGTGGCAACTTTTTAATTATTTTTGGACACCATTGATGAGTTTAGTCCAATCACCTACACAGCAACTTGGCTTGGATGTGCGTGGATTAATTTGGAAAATATTATGTATTTCAATAAAAATCAAATAGAAATTATGAAAAATTAAAAATTGAAGAACAAAAATAAAAGTTCGAGGACGAATTCTTGCAGATTTGCCTAAAAGACTAGTGATAAAACACAATAACAATGATTCCTTGTATATGAAGGGGACAAGTAATATTCCTTGTACTTTAGGGGATACATATGGTACGATATATATATATATATTCTTTTTTTTAAATTTATGAAGTGCATGCTCAAGATACATGTCAACTCTAAATTAGAAAACCTACATACCTTGGAAGTTGTTATCTCCGAGATACAATGTTTCCAGATTGCTCAACAGACCTATTGATCTTGGAATGCTGCCATTGAAATGGTTAACCGACAATGCCAACTTCTCCAGGTTTTTGCACTTGTAAATATCAAATGGAATTTGCCCATTAAGTAGATTAGCAGAGAGATGAAGCACAGTAAGTTGTGAGGTATTATTGCACATGTCATTTGGCAACACACTCGACAGACTATTGTACATGAGAGCAATTTGTTTGATCCTCGACATGCTGAAGATCTCATGAGGAATAGATCCTGTAATAAGGTTATAGTTCAAGTCCAATATTTCCAGTGAAGAAAGATTGCCAATTTCTCGTGGGATTTCTCCACCAAGAGAGTTGTTGGCCAATTTGAGTATCCTCAACCGTCGCAGATTAGAGAGCTCGTGGGGTATGAAGCCCCTGAAATTGTTGCGGCTGAGGTCTAATGAATCGAGGAATGTTAAGTTTCCAAGGTTTGGAGTGAGATGAGTGGCTTGAAAACCGAAGCCGGAGAAATTAAGGGCCGTGACTTGTCGGGTGGTGCTGGTGGTGCAGGATACACCAATCCAGGTGCAAATGGATGCATTGGTGGACCATTTTTTGGACAATATTTGAGAAGGGTCTGAGGTTATTGTGGATTTGAAAGCAAGAATTGCTTTTTCATCTTCTGGTGAAACAATTTCAGCAAAAGAAATTGTTGTGATACTGAGCAAGAACATTAAGACAGCAATGATGACAGAAAGTTTCTCCATTGGACGATTTAATTGTGTAGTTTGGAGCTCTAGGTATCAACAATGAACTATATCTATTATCTTCTACGAAATTTATACCACAAAAGGAGAGATCTTTTACGTGTAGTTTGGGGTACACAAGAAAAGTCCAAGAAACCGAAACCGAAACCAAAATAACTGGGATTGACTCTTTAAGTCTTTGCTACAGTTTAAGAATTCTGCTTCCATATATCTACGTGTAGTTTGGGGTACATGAGGAAAGTCCAAGAAACCAATAAACCAAATAACTGGGATTGACTCTTTTAAGTCTTTGCTACAGTTTAGGAAGTCTGCTTCCAATATTTACGTGTGGGGTACAATACATGAGGAAAGTCCAATAAACCATTTGCAACCAAATAACTGAGATTGACGCTTTAAGTCTTTGCAACCATTTGGGAACTCTGCTCCCAGTAAGTTGATTCAGATAAGATAAGATATAAAGGGATGCCTTTAACAAATATTTTTTTTTATAAACCATCATGAAATACATATTTATTTCTTTAAACCATTTCACTCTATGCCAACTTATACTAATATCAATTTGCCATAAACAAAGCTCGAATCTTTTCTAGTTCAGAAACAACTTGGCTTATGCTGATTCTGCCTGTTTGATGGCAAAAAAGCTAGGCATTCGATTGCCACACACACAACGGATGACAGACATCGCTCTTTAACTGCCAAGGCCAATAAAAAAGTTGGATAAAAAGACTTTCAAACCACAATTAAGTTTTTGTGAGATACTTTCAAAGAGAAACACCTTGGATAATGTATGCTCATGGCCTCAATTGTTCAAAGAAAACTTACTAACCTTAAACGACCAGGCTTTTTCCTATCAGAATCTTCTGTAAGCAATTGAATGTTTGAATTGCAGAATCAATATCATCTTGACCAGTAAGAAATACAAGAATGTCTCCCATTGGCTCCTACAATAATGCAAGATTGAGATATCATTAAAATAAAATGCATTATGAGTCAAGTAAATCACCATGATCATGTAAGGACAAATGCGTAAGATGAGAATTTCAGACTTGGATTACCTCTTCATGAGTAGAAAATTATAGTCGGAATTGCAACACCGATATTGTCGGAACAGGATCCTAAACATAAAAAATTAGCACATTGAGTCCTCCTTGCCGGACATGTGAAGATTACAATTATGAGATATCCATGATTAGTTAATAAAAACTTTAACTAGATTATACATTTGTACCTAAAAAATAAAAAACTAGATTATACATACCCCAACAGACAAAACAGCAGGCTCTTTGCTTGGCCCATGTTCTCATCATCTCGACATTGACGTTTTCGGCTTAATTTGGTCAAATATGAAAAGAATAATTTCAATAACCCCAACCCATAGCAGTGAATATTACCAAGACAGTGAGATTCAAGAAACCTGGTACATAAAGAAAGAAGCTATAGATTTGGCTTCAATTGTAGCTAATGCGATGACAAGACGAACCTCAGGGCCGCCTTTGAATTTGTTTACAAATCATTAGTTGTCTCAAATTAATAAAATAAACAAAAATAATACATTGATTTTAAGGGAAACAATAGTATCACAGTGACCACAAACTCAAAAACCGACTAGTTCTTGCTTAACAAAGGATCATACATCATTTCTCTCAGCAAAACTCCATCACTTTAGAAAATTTATCTGTGTAAATTTCTGTAGAAATAAAAGGTTTCATAATAGAAAATTCCGATTTTGATTGTTATTGTTTCAAATATTAAAAGATAATAACCTGATTAGCAGGAGGCAGGCCAGAATACAATCAATCCTGCAGGAGAACAAAAGGGGGAATGGGAAAGTTAGGTAAGAGAAATTTACCAAGTTAGTTTACCTTAAAAAAAAAAAAAAAAAAAAAAAAAAAAGAAAAACTTCAAACTATGATGGTTTCTAAAGGAACAAATGCCATAACACATTAAGATTTTCAGAAATATTTTCAAAGAAACTTTCTGGATGATTCTTAAAAGAAATTTGAACATTAAGATCATGACCTCAATTGTTAAAAATAAATAAATAAATAAATAAAAAAAATTGTTAAACCTCTAATTACCATTGAGGCTTTTTAAACTACCTTGCTTTCTCCTATCAGAATCTTTTGTTAGCAAGAATCGCAACATCAATATCATCTTGACCATTAAGAAATACAAGAATGTTTCCCATTGGCTCCTACAACGATGCAAGATTGAGGCAGAATCAAAATAACATGCATTATGAGTCGAGTAAATCACCATGATCTTATAATGACAAATGTGTAAGCTGATAATTCAGATGCCGATTACCTCTTCGTGAATAGGAAGTAGATGACTGAATGCCTGTTAACCAGATAAACATATAGTGATTAAATTAATCAAGCACATAAACCAAGATATGTTCAATTATTACACCCATTTTATTCTCAATATTAATCACTCTTTGCATGTAGAAATACTACTTATTTACAGTTTGACAGGCATTAGAAAAATAAGGGGCAGTAACTGCCTCCTCACTGCCTGCATATATTAGAAGATATTAATAATAAATAATATACCATAAATAGAACTAGTAAAGATGACCCTCAAGTCAATTCACCATTTACTTACCTACATTGTGCATTTCTTCTCAGTTGTTGTCATTTCATCCATCTACCTTTTTGTGCATTGAAACCAGGGGCGGAACTAGGATTTTTCGACAACCGGGGCTGAAAATTCTTGGATCTCAATATATTAAAAAGTTGATTTTTTGGCTCTCATAAAATTCCTAGATTCTGTCATTATCTTTTTCCATTCTAGTTCAGAAAGTGGGTTATCTTTCAAGAATAACTCTACCAAATAGAGAGAACTAAAATACAATTACCCTTTAATTTTATGAGAGCCAAAATTTTCAGTTTAGAGTACAACAGTTATCGGGAGAAGAACTTACGGAGATTTAGGAGTTTTTTCATCAATTATACCAAACTAATCAACTATCTGTAGTTCCAACATTCTATTAAGCTCCTACACATTGGATTACATACTGATATATAGGCATCATGGTATAAATAAATAAGTGCATCCCACACATCTTTTAACAATTAATATTTGCAATTCTTTTCACCTATAATTAAAAACCTTCACCACAATAGTGTAGCGATTACTCAACAAATTGCTCGTATCATGTCATCAGCCATTATAGTTACACTATAATTACAATTGAACACTTGAAATTTAGAGGAGAGAAGCCATTAGCGAAATATTGTTAGTGGGGAATATGATTTTTTTTTTTATATATATGGGGGTGTGGTTAGTGTGTGGGGGCTTGGCCTACATTGGCTCCGCCCCTGATTGAAACCGAACAAAATAAAAAAATAAAAAACACATTGAAAACGTGCAT
Source organism: Lantana camara (assembly GCA_037501455.1). NCBI lineage: Eukaryota > Viridiplantae > Streptophyta > Magnoliopsida > Lamiales > Verbenaceae > Lantana > Lantana camara. The sequence continues at coordinate 4,115,622 of CM074865.1, forward strand.
TATGAGTTAAATAAGTCACCATAAAATAGAATCCGATTAAATCTTATATGGACGTATGTCTAAGGTGATAATTGGATTTGGATTACCTCTTCGTGGATAGAAAGTATAGTTGAAACCGCAGCTTGGATATATTCCGGAAAAGGCTCCTACACATAAAAAAATGTTGCACATTGAATCCTCTGCCCTACATGTGGGTAATTCTAGCCCGAGCTTGCCTCGGCCAAACCGGTGTAACGAGGGGACGAGTGTTTTACACTTGTCGTGTGCTTGGTGGAAAATTTAGGGAGAGTGACCAATCAAATAGTAAGTGTAATGCACTTGCCTTTTTCATTGGTTGGGTTCGGTCAAGTCGGGTCTGGGCTAGAATTTTCCCTATATTATATATCTCAATAGACTGAATGGCAGACTCTTCGCTTTTTCGTCCTAGGCTTAATTTGGTCAAATAGAAAAAAACATAATCTCAGAAACCCCAAACTTATAGCAGTGAAATTACTAAGCAACGGAAGTCACAAATTTTCTAACCATACCCGAGTAATCTGAGTAGTTTTTCCACAGCCCGTTTCCTAAGACAACATTGCTGGAGGTGCAGCTTCTTCATTGTCAAGAAGACAGGCTTCTCCGCTCCGGTTTCCAAACGCCTTCTTTCCCACGAGAGACACTGAAAGAGGGAAACTTGAACTTGTATACTGCTTCGCAAACAGAGAAAGAAGGAATTACAGTGACTCTTTAGTGCTGTCGTATCTTTGCGTAATTAAGAGTAGATTTATCTTTCGCAAGTTAAGAGAATAGATTACTCAACGGTGATAATTAGACTTGGATTACCTCTACATGGATAGAAAGTATGGTTGAAACTGCAGCACGGATATAGCCGGGAATATGCTCCTCAACATAAAAAATTTTGCACATTGAATCCTCTGCCCTACATGTTAAGAAAAATACAGATTTGAGATATTCATGATTAGATAGTAACAAATATATTATATATCTCAACAGAAAAAACAACACTCGTTGCTCCGTCCATGTTCCTCATCTTCTCGCCAGCTTAATTTGGACAAAAATAAAAAGCATAATTTCAGAAACCCCAACTCACACAGTGAATATTACTAAGACAATGACATTAAAGAAAGAAGCCATAGATTTAGCTTCAATTGTAGCTGATGCGATGACAATACGAACCTCATGGCAACACCTTTGAATTTGTTTACAAATCATTAGTTGTCTCAAATAGATAAAATAAACGAAAATATATTGATTTTCACAGAAGGGAAACAATAGTACCAGAGTGACCACAACCTCAAAAACCAACCAGTACTTGCTTAACAGAGGATCATCCGTCATTTCTCTCAGCAAATTAACTGCATCAGTGAGAAACTTTATCCATTTAAATTTCTGTTGAAAAAAAAGGTTTCATAATAGAAAATTCAGATTTTGTTTTTATTTTTTCCAATATTAAAAGTTAATAACGCAGGCCAGAATACAAAGGCAATACAATCAATCCTGCACCAGAACAAAAAAGGGGAATGGGAAAGTTCGATAAGGCAAATGTAACAAGTTAGTTTACCCAGAAAGAAAGAGAAAAATAAGAAAGGAACTTCAAAATCATGATGGTTTCAAGAGGAACAAATGGCATAACACATTAAGAATTGCACAAATATTTTCAAGGAAACCGGCCTCAATTGTATAAAGAAACCTTGTTAGACTCTTATTACCAAGAGGCTTTGTTAACTACCAAGAATGTCTCCGTTGGCTCCTACAACGTAGCAAGATTGAGGCATCATTAAAATAACATGCATTACGACTCAAGTAAATCGCTCTATCCCGGTCACGTTCCTAATACAAGCAATATTCAGAATCCATATAAAATTAAACAAAGTCCAATCAACATGATTTATCATTTAACCAATAACAATCTTCATGGCTCTTCAATAAAGACGCTCATTGTGCCCAAAGTGCAAGGACACAGTCCAGTAGGCATATATATATATACTTCTATCTAGGCCCGTAAATGGGTAGGGATTTCCCAGGCCCAGAACCAGGTCCAATATTTACCCATTAATTAAGGCTGGGGCCAGACCCATTAAATCCCCATTTGAGGCTGAAAAATGGGTAAAACATAGGCCCATTTCTATTGGCCCAGCCCTCTTGTTTTTAAATTATTGGGCCTAGGGCCTGGGTCCGGCATCAAATTTTTATTAAAACAAGATTTCCCATAAATATAAGTTAGCTTAAATTTAACGCATGACAACTAATTATTAGTTAATAAGAGTAAATTTACCAAGAAAAAAAATGATAATATTCAAAATTTACTTTTTCAATTATTTATTTGATAATAATGAAAAAGCCCAAACATCTCCTGAACCAAAATTTTATGTAGCTTCTTAATTTAGAAAAATTTGTCATTTCAATATGAGTCCATTATTAAGCCCAACCCACTAAATAATGCTGTCCGGCCTCTCATTAGTTTGAGTCCCGGGTTGTCAATCCGAATTTTATTATACCAGTCCGATAAAAAAATTTCGATAAATCATATCCGATTATAAATATTTATTATTCGAAATAAATGATTTTGTTTATAATTATTTGAGACAAGTTAACTTAGATATTGATGAGACTCAGAAACGCGTTCGTATCATAGCCGTCCACGTGTCACCCTTAATTCGCTTGAAGACTATACGCTCGGATTGAGGGGCTCGTGGGCTAACCCAGCCCATCCACTTGCCAATTAGTTTGGGCCATTGGGCCTCGGACAACTGTTCAGGTAAAGGGTGCCGACAAGCTTGGCGCTCACATTTCAGCCCTCGGGGACATCCTTCTCAAGGAAACACCCACACGAGGGCCCATTCGGCGCTCAAGGGTCATCTATCGTGGGGAGGCCATCCGTACACTCTTCGAGTGTCACCAACGCTCGTGCATGACCATGCCCAGCTGCGTTGGATCCGAACCTCGGCAGGGGGGATCTTGGGCCCTTCTCATGCGTTACCCTCGCCAACAACTTCTGACACAAAGGCAGTGCGCACCTTGCATCTGACACGCCGCCTCCTTTTCAGAAACGTCCTTCTCACACCCTCACGGGCCGCCACGTGTTAGGGCAACACTGGTTTGGGACCACATGGTCAATTTACCCTTCTACCCTCACCCCTAACATATAAATAGGGGAGAACTCATGCATTCTCCCCCAAGTCATCCTCTGCATACACAGTGCATACATATTTCTGGGCATCTTTCCTCCATTTCTCCGGATCTTCCCAAGCTCCCGATCACATCACGACCGTTGCATTAGCCTCACGCTTTGCACTCTTGGTGTTATCCTAGCTGGAAGAACCCATGCTTAAAAGGAAACCCAAATCCTGAGGCCTTCATGCCTGTGATGGTCTTCCCTTTCACAAACAAATCTTAAAGTGATTGTTGTATTTAGGAAACTCACATTCCTGCACTATCATTTTTGGCGCCGTCTGTGGGAAACCATCATCATCTTCTTCAGCATCGCCAGTTTCTTCCTATTAAAGCTAGTTGAAAAATAACACCGGCAGCTTTCATTATGGTGACAACAACGAGATCTGGAACCCAGAGGAACAAAGATGCTCTTCCTCCTGTAGATGAGGAGAATACCGGGAACCACACCCCCGTAGGAGGGAATCCACCTCCTGTTCCGGGAGCTGTTGGAACAGTTGATACAACTCCCCCTCCCGGAGGAAATGAAGCAGGAGGGTCAGGCTCCCATCCTCCTCCCACAACCATTGCCCAAGCGGCCCCAGCATCTCATCTTGGCGTGTATTCCATGGCTATGCCACCACCGGGGTATACCTTAATGCAACCTGGTGTTATGCCCGGAATGGTACCCGTGGTCCATCCCTATCAGGTGGGGACCCTAAACCTCCCCTTGTCGCTGCCTAGGGAGATTCAGGGTGTGGAGATGCCCCAAGTAACAACACAGCAGCTTCAGGCGCTTTACGCGCAATGCGAGGGCCAGGCGGTCCAGAATGCTTGGGAGAATTTTACTGCAGCATATTTCCCTGCACTGGCGGGCTCCCGAGCGGCACCGCCCCTTGGAGGACTTCCAGCCCACCCGCTGACGAGGGCGCAAAACGCACTAGGGGCCCAGCAACCTCCCCCGCCGCCAATCCGAGGAGATGAGGTTCCGCCGAGGGCCCCTCAAGGGCAACAATTGACCTGGAGTGATAGGCCCCCACGAGGCGAGAGGGCAGAAGATACTGAGGAGGTCCAGTCGAGGGCCACGAGGGGAGCAAGCCGCAGGAATGCGGGAGACCCTCAATTGGCCGCCGTACAAGACCAACTTAAAGGGCTCCAAGATGTGGTAGCGCAGCTCTCTCGAGCAAGGTCTCAAGCCACCCGTGGTGGGGGCGAGAGGTCCATGGCCAGAGATGCTCGCCGGACACGCAGCCCAGCCCCTCGCCCTAGGAGGGCCGCGGACGGTAGGGAGTACAACCCTGAGGAAAGGTCCAGGGCCAGAGACGCTCGGCGTCCACGTAGTCCAGATACCCGACGGCGGAGGGAGGCCAGCTATGAGGATCCCGACGATCGAGACTACAGGATTATGACGGGCGATTCCCCCCTCATCGAGGAGGTTCTAATGACCCGCGCGGGGAAGGGTAAAATTCCCTCGTCCGTCAACAGATATGATGGAACCACGGATCCGGCCGAGCATCTGGACCATTTTGTGCACCTAATGCACCTGTACGACCATCCGAACAACTACTGGGCCAAAGTGTTTGTCACTTCCCTCACAGGAATGGCCTAAGAATGGTACAAAAAGCTTCCCCCGCGCTCAATCCGAGGGTACTATGACCTGACGGATGCTTTCGTCAGCCACTTCAACTCTCTGAAGGCACCAGCTCCAACTGCAACCGCTCTTTACAGCCTGGTCCAAGGGCCGAACGAGACTCTCCGATCTTTCATGGGGAGGTTCAACAAAGAGATTTTGTTGGTAGAGAAGCCCTCGATGGACTTCTTGAGGCACATTCTGTTTGGGGCCATCAACATGAAGCATTACGTCAGCAAGGAATTTGTGGAAGAAGTGGCCAAGAAAAAGCCACGCTCGTTGATGGAAGTCAGGGAGATTGCAGATTCTTTCTTTACCCTCGAAGATATGTACATATCAAGGGACCAGAAGATGGCCAATGCCCCTCGACACAGCAGAACCCACGAGGACAAAGTGGAGCCCAACCGAAGTCGCCGCCGCAGCCCAATACCCGCTCGTCGTCATTCCTCACCACCGCGGAGGCTCGAGCGTGTCCCCCTCAATCGTCCAATCGCCGAAGTTTATTCCCTGGCGGACCAAAAACTATTCAAGAGACCGCCCAAGCTGAGGGAGACCGAGGCTCAGAAGCGCTCGGGGAAATACTGCGCCTTCCATAAGCAGAAGGGGCATGATACCAATGAGTGCCGCCACTTGGAGAAGGAAATTCAGCAGCTGATTGCTGGGGGGCACCTCAAAGAGTTTGTGAAAGTGCTGGAGAGGTACGATGAGCATTGCGCAGAACGAGCGTTCGGGATAGGAAGAAGCCGTTCACGCTACCGAAGTCCTCGTCGCCGCGCCCTGAGACCAGCGAGCGCGGCAAAGGGAAAGGGGTGGATATGGAGAATCAACCATTTACGGTCATCCACATGATCGCAGGAGGATCCACGGGAGGCGACTCTAACACGGCCAGACGCCGTCACATCCGGAGTTATGACCAAAGATCGTCCCGGCCTAAGTCTGTGTTTTCAGTTGACAACTTATCAAGCTCAAGAGAGGACGGCATTGAGGGCTTCACAGAGAAAGACTTGGAACACATTGTAACACCCCATGGGATTGGTGAAACCTCTGACTGTCCTATGGTGGTTAGTTTAGACGTTTATAATCACGTTGTAAAGAGGGTCTTAATTGATAGTGGAAGCTCTGTGAACGTTCTCCCGTATTCAACGTTTCAAAAAATGAACATAACGAACATTCCTCTCGAGCCCCTCAGAACAGCCCTCATTGGCTTTGGGGGCTCGGAGATTGTCCCTCGCGGACAGATTCGCTTGGCCACCTCTTTTGGTCGCGCCCCACAGCGAAAAACTTTGAGCGTCCTTTACACGGTCGTTGAGGTGGATCTTCCTTATAACATCATCATTGGGCACCCGGCCCTCGTGGACTTCAAGATAGTAATCTCCACTTATCATCAGAAGCTAAAATTTCCCACTCCCGAGGGTACAGGCGAAGTTCTGTGCAATGTCAAAGAGGCTTGGGAATGTTACGTCCTTTCCCTTCGAAACCATAAGCCCAAACAAACCGTCCAGGCAGGGTCCACCAAGAAGTCAGTCGACTTCCCCAAGCTAGATGAGGATAGACCCGAGCGTAAAAGAGCCAAGTTGTACAGGAAGAGGAATAAAAAGAAGACTCCCGGTGAAGCCCAGCATTCGGAGACTAGACCACTCGGAGCCGTGCAAGGCTCCTCTTCGGAGAACGAGGGTGATGAGCCAGAGGGTAGTCTCACTGGGAAGAAACGGGCGCTAGAGGCGTCGAGGCCGGAGGTTCGAATTGAGCCTACCGAGAAGTTTTTGACCGTCGAATTGGAGCCAGGGAATCCGGACAAACCCACCCAGATAGGCTCGGGCCTCGATGGACCCTCTAAAGTGTTGATGATTGACTTCCTCCGGGAGAACCTAGACGTTTTCGCATGGAAAGCCTCTGATCTCACCGGGATAGATCCGAGTGTTATTACCCACAGACTGAATGTGGACCCAACCTTCAAGCCCGTCAAGCAGAAGAAGAGGGACGTTCATGGCTTTAGAAAGCGGGTCATCGAAGAAGAGGTTAGTAAATTACTTGACGCTCAATACATCGAGGAAATCTTGTACCCCAGAATGGCTCTGCAATGTGGTGCTCGTTCCAAAGAGCGCCAATAAATGGCGTATGTGCAACGACTTCACAGATCTCAACAAAGCGTGCCCCAAAGACCACTACCCACTACCGAGGATTGATCAGTTGGTGGATTCTACACCCGGGTGTGAACTCATGAGTATGATGGACGCCTTTCAGGGATATTATCAAATCTTCATGGCGCCCGAGGATCGCCCCAAAACTTCGTTCATTGTGCATTTGGGTGTTTATTGCTTCAAAGTCATGCCATTTGGGCTCAAAAATGCAGGAGCAACCTATCAACGCCTCGTCAACAGGATGTTCGAGCGCGAAATTGGAAGATCTATGGAGGTATATGTAGACGACATAATAGTCAAAAGCGAGCGCCAGCGTTCCCACCTGGAAGATCTCAAGCAGGCTTTCGATATCCTTCGTCGCTACGGAATGAAGTTGAACCCTTCAAAGTGCACTTTTGGCGTTCGAGGTGGTAGATTTCTGGGATACATGGTCAGTCAACGTGGCATAGAGGCAAACCCAGAGAAGATTAAAGCGATCCTGGATATACCCTCCCCTCGCAATTTGAGAGAGGTCCAAGTGCTTGTGGGTAAAATCATCTCGTTAAACAGGTTCATCTCCCGCTCAACGGATAGGAATTTACCCTTTTTCAAAATCTTACGAAATGCTCGTAACTTTTCCTGGAACGAGGAATGTGAGAAAGCTTTGCAGGACATGAAACAGTACCTTGCGAGCGCTCCCCTATTGACTAAACCAAATCCTGGAGAAGGATTGATTGTTTATCTTTCGGTCTCCGCAGAAGCTACGAGCGCTGTCCTAATAGCGGTCCGCGAACGTAAGCACATGCCAGTCTACTACTTAAGCAAGACTTTGCAGGGAGCGGAGAAGAGGTACATGGAAATAGAGAAATTTGCCTTTGCGCTCGTTAATGCGGCTCGAAGGCTGAGGCCTTACTTTCAGGCTCATTCTATCACAGTGCTTACAGATCAACCCCTCAAACAAGTGCTATCTAAGCCGGATGTTTCGGGGAGATTAATCAAATGGTCGATTGAACTCAGTCAATTTGATATCACCTTCGAGCCTCGTACCGCCATACAGGCTCAAGCAGTGGCTGATTTGTTGGTGGAGCGTTTTAATTTGGATACTGTGCCCTCGGTAGAGGATGGTTTATGGCTTTTGCACACGGATGACTTTTCGACCTCACAGGGGGGAAAAGCCGGGGTAACCCTCAGGGATCCCCTCGGGGCAGAAGTTGACTACGCAATCAAGCTGGCATTCCCAGTCACCAACAACGAAGCTGAGTATGAGGCCCTCATCCAAGGGCTCAGGATTGCACTCCAGAATGGTGCCACTAGGGTCATTGCCTATGTTGATTCGCAGCTGATCGCGAGTCAAATTGATGGTTCTTATGAGGCTCGAGAAGCCACCATGGTACAGTATCTGGCGAATGCTAAGGAGGTGATAGCCAAGTTCAGGGAATTCCACCTTTTGTAGGTTCCGAGGGCAGAAAACGGACGTGCTGACGCTCTCTCAAAGTTCGCGTATGCCATGGATGGTTTTAGCGAGCGTACTGTTACATTTCTTAGAACAGAGGAGCCGCTGATAAGTAGAGGCGAACCTTCGAAGGAGGTGAGTGTGATTGACCCCTCCGAGCCTTGTTGGCTCGATGAAATTATCAGGTTCCTCCGGGATGGAACCAGCCCGAGCGATAAAGTTGAGGCTCGGAAAATCAGACATAAAGCCCCTCGTTTTTCGTTGGACGCCGAGGGTAGATTATTTAAGCGATCCTTCCAGGGCCCACCGTTGAGATGCTTGAGACCCTCGCAAGCCAAGGAAGTTTTAGAACATGTGCACAACGGGAGTTGTGGGAACCACTCGGGCGGTCGAATCTTGGCAAAGAAAATCTTAAGGATCGGTTTTTACTGGCCCTCGGTGTTGCAGGATGCCATTAGCTACACTAAGAAATGCCCTAAGTGCCAATTCCACTCTAACACCCCTCAACTACCGGCGGCGCAAATGATTCCTATTGATGTTTCATGGCCTTTTGATCAGTGGGGCATTGATATTGTGGGACCCCTCCCAATGGCGGTCAGACAAAAAAAATTCGTAATACTCGCCGTGGATTATTTCACTAAGTGGGCTGAAGCCGAAGCGGTCGCCAAGATAACGTTCAAGGTTGTGAGGGACTTCATCTGGAAAAACATCATCTGCAGATACGGCATCCCGAGGGTGCTTATCTCGGACAACGGCTCCCAGTTTATTGCTGCCGATACGCGGGAGTGGTGCTATGAGCTAGGGATTGAACAACGATTTACCTCCGTGGGCCATCCTCAAGCCAATGGTCAAGCGGAGGTGACCAATCGAACCATACTCCAGCATCTGAAGACGATGCTCGAGAGTAAGAAGGGAGAATGGGCTGAAGAACTTCAAGGAGCCCTGTGGGCATACCGTACCACTCCACGAGCGGCAACAGGGGAAACCCCTTACTCCCTCGTTTACGGCTCCGAGGCTATGATACCTGCGGAAATTGCTCAAGAATCCGCACGCGTTGCCTATTTCGAGCCTACTGCCAACGAGGCCACTCGGGCGCTCGAGTTAGACTTGTTGGACGAGAAGAGGAATGCTGCTTGGGCACGTATCCACAGATACAAAGCGACCGTAGCTCACCAATACAACAAACGCGTTAAAGAAAGGACTTTCCAGCTGGGGGACTTGGTCCTCAAAAAAGTTAAAGTCTCCAAACATGTGGGTAAGTTGGACCCCAATTGGGAAGGCCCCTTCAAAGTCATCTAGGTACGAGCGAACAATACCTACCTGTTGGAAACTTTGCAAGGCGAGCGACTCCCGAGGCCATGGAACGCGTGCAACCTTAGACGGTTCTACGTATAAATGTCCATCTTTGTATTCGCCCACTCGCGGCACTTTGTACTTTCTTTTAACAGAAGGCACGTTGTAATCATTCCACGCATTCCAAGCATAATGGTGAGTATTTTATATGTTGTTATGTCATTCAAACTGCCCTTTCATTTGATTAATGGTCTGGTTAATAAAAAAGCTTACTCCGTGTCGAGCGCGCTCCACGTCGAACGGCTTAATTAATACCCTGATTGATTTCAAATCGACGCTACATATGCGGTAAAAATGCCATACACTGAGTACTCTAACGCTCATAAGCGTGTAAACCCTAAGAATGAGCTCGTCGAATGGCGGGATGCTAAACGCTTAATTTACGCCAACTGGGTGCTCGTCACGCCAGTTCGCGCTCGTAAACCCCCAGTGACCCTCATCTTCTTCGGTAAGAGCACGCTCATAAATAGTGGATCCCAGATCTTTCCTTCCATGGGGGCCTCAGGATGCCGCTAACACTACGGCTACACTCGCTTTAATCCCTACTTAGCAAATCCTACAGGTGATTTCTAAGTACGATCAATTTTCTGGAACGAACAAGATAAAGATGCACGCCAAATGTCTAAGGCCAATACTTAGCTAAATCCTTAGGGATTTCCTAAGTTCAAATTCGAGCCTCATTGAGAATACGACCAGGGAACATTCATAAGGATCGCCCTCATGCCCGTATTTGCATCTCCTAGGATTCCAGACATAGGCCAATTCTTGGCTAAAGATTTTCTAAGTCTAAATTCGAAACTTCATTTCGAAAGTGGCCAGGGGACCCTCATTGGGGACACCCTCACGCCTATATTTCCTTAAAGGTTTTCTAAGTACAAATCCAAGGTCATATTTCTAATGTGGCCAGGGAACCCTCATAAGGGTCACCCTCGCGCCTATATCTACGTCCTTCCAATTGCCAAACGCCTTGGATTTCTAAGCTTAATATGCTTGGTGATGAGCGTCAGGGGAACGTCGAAGAAAACCCATATGCGTACACGCTCATCGTAAACGTTCAAACAAAAGATATCAATATGGAAACGGCGAGCGTAACAAAGCAGCATCATTCACCATTTAAAAGTAAGGAAGAAAGCATTCATACATTCAAGCAGTAGAAAAGGAGTTCAAATTTATGGAAAAGCAACATAGAGGAACCCAAAGTGTTCAAGAAATAACTGGAGGATTAAGTACAGACGCAAAGTTGTTCATAAATGGGGCAAGGAATTTAAACCGGCAGGGAAAGGGATCAGCATCCAAGGGAGCTTCACTGGGCTGGAGCATCGGGCTCGGGAGGAGCAGTCGTAATGGGGATAGGGGCCAGCACATTGGCGTTAGAAGTTTGAGCCTCACCTGGTTCTTCGACATCTGCTGTATCCATGACAGTGCCCTCGTCCTCAATTTGGATGGAACCGGGACCTATAGTGTTAGCAGCAATGAACTCCTGTTGGAGCGTTTCCACCAATTCCTGATATTCCGGCTCCGCCAAGCTCTCATTGGGATCCTCATCTTGGAGCATGGGCTCGCAGTTTTCATCCAGGTCCATACGCAGGCGAGTGTCAGTTCGAGCGCTTTTAGGGGCCAAGCCAAGCTGCACCATTTGCCCGATGGCTTTACGGAAGAAACGCCGGGCATTGTCGAAGCAATGGATGTTGGCCGCGAACACGAAGGCTTTGGAGCGTACGAACTTCTTCACTGCCTCCCAGGATACCCTTGCCTCTAAGCCCTGTACTTTGCCCTGCAGATCAGCGAGGGCCTTCTTCGTCTCCTCGTTTTGACGAGTGCTCTCCGCCAGCTGCTCGCCCAGCTCTCTGTTCTGCACCCTCAGCTGGTCCCGCTCATCCTTCAATTTCCTATGACGCTCGTTGAGAACCAGATAAGCTTCATCGGACTTCTTCAAATTCTCCGTCAGATTGTCTTTATCCTGGTTGGCGGCGGTCAGCTGGGCGTGGAGGTTGTTATAATCCTCTTGCATCTGGGCAGGGTCAGAAGTTCGCAGCAGTTTCTTATACTTGGCCTTATGCTCGGAGTAGGCCTGCGCTCGCCCCTGCAGGTTCTTTAACCTAGGGATTACCTCCTGGGGAGTCAGGAGCAAAGATTAGCATCAAAGAGGGGAACAATGGAAGTGGGAAATCTCAAGAAGGTGCTAAGGACTTACAGTTAAAAAGGCGTGGCATGCATCATCGGCTACACGAGCGGCGTCATGCTCGTTTAGTCTATCGTGATCGCCGAAAAACTGGAGTTTTCCGACGATGTCAAACACGAGGTTCGCGGAATAAGCACTCTTTTTCAGAAGTACTGGGCCCTCGGTCCGCCGGCGCTTATATCGAGCATCGCCTCTGCACCCGATCTTCCAAAAATCCTCATCTTCTGATGAGGAAGTGTCGCTGCCTTCACCTCTGTGGCCCACCACCACTTCTTTTCCCTTGCCAGAGATGGGAATGGAATCTGGCAACCTTTTTCTCTTCCCCTGGCGGTCGGCCCTGATGGTCTCGTAGATGCGGACCAATTCACCCGAGCGATTACAGGAGCCGCTCGAACTCAAGGAAATTGGGCCTTCGGGAGCCGCCGGTGGAGGAGTAGGCCCGCGGGCACCAACCAGCGTCAGGTCCTCAATGGGGCCCCTATGTTCCTCGTTCTCTGCTCCCCCACGAGCGCCCTGATTGCCGCGGCCGGCTCCTCGCCTGATTCCCCTCCCCCTCGGAGCGTTGGGAGGACGGTTTGGCTGTTGTTGATGGGTCTGAGGGTTGGCAGCGTTTCCTTGAGCGCCCAACATACGTGAAAGAGCCTCAGCATTCATGCGTTGAGATAATATTTGGATACCTGCAAGTAAGAAGAAACGAGAGTCAAAGGTCGATTGTTTTGATCACACGTACAAAAATACGGTAATTACACCAAGTTAGGAGACTATTCTAAAAGTTAGTGCAGTTAGTTCCTAGAATCTAACCGTCGAGGGCCATGATGTCAGCTGGAGGGTTGAGTATCATGTCTGGAGGGCAAGATAATCCATAGCGGAACAATACTCTCTCGTTCTTCACCAACGTCTCCGCCTTAATCCACTTCTTCTCACTCCTCATCTCAAAGGCTAATCCCATCGCCCAATCCTCAAAGTCCTTATTCCTCGTCCTTTCCCTAACCAGAGGACCCTCGCCATGAATCATCCATTGTCGGTGAACCCCAAAAATCCCCCCAGGGGCCCCCACGAAGAAATACCTCTCCTTCCAATGCTCGCCGTAATAGGTGGATGGGGAGTCTATCATCTTAAAGCCCGATTTGGCCTGGGCGTAGTAAAATCCGTCCGTGGGCGACGAGCGTGGCGAGCGGGCTACATGTATCAAACTGTCAAAGTTGACTATCGAGGATGATTTGCCCAAGGCTCTCATCGTTATTATGAAGGTGTTGATTAAGGCTATGCCGTTGGGTAGAATTTGTGAAGGGCAAAGCCCTAGATAGTGGTAAATGACAGCAGCGCAGTGAGTAATAGGAAACCTCAGGGCCCCGGCCAGAACCACGTCCCAGTAGACCGTCATCATCCCCGGCGGCGGTTGATTGGCCCTCTCCCCCTCCTCAGGAAGCCGCATGGGAAATACGGCTTCATCCCAATAAGCTTTCGCCCTCAACTCCTCCAAATCACCGAGCGTCAAAATACTCTCAATCTCATCCGGAGATCTGTCCGTTTGGTGACGGTTATCTTGCCTCACTCGAGTGGCAGGCTCCTTTCCTCTCCTGAAGCGCCTTCTGGAAGTTTCCGCCTCAAAGTGATGCCCGGAAGGCCCTGCTTCGCCCTCGGGAGCCATCAAGGCCACTGTGATCCTGTGATCCTGGGGTCTCACGGCACTATTTAGCACCGGGAACACTCTCTCTCCTTGCCTTTGCATTTCCATCACGTTATGCATCTCTTCAAAGAGGTCATTCACCCCTCCAGGAGCACGCTCGTTCATCCCTTGAACGGCAGCATCCACCTCTTCATCTCCGGCATCGGCCGGGGCCTGGGCAACCGGAATCGCCATGGGGATCCCCTCACCAGGGAACGCCCTAGCCATCGGAACAGCTGTTGGTACATTGCCGTGAGGGGACGAACTCCCCACCGACATCTCATCTATTTCCCGTGCGTACGCTTCAGCGTTGTGGTCTGCCATATCTGGATTTTGGATACTGAAGATAAAACTTTTTGCAAGAACTTCGGTGGTGATGGAAGATTATAGGGCGGTTTCAATGGCAGAAAAGGTTTCACACTTAGGAAATCTCTCGCTTACAACCTAAATCTAAAGTTAGTAGAAGAAATAAAAGCTTGCGGGATCTTTGCCTAGAAGATTGAAGAAGAAGTTCGCCGGGATTTGCAGAAAATGCAGGAAACTCTTGCCTTTCTTGAATCGCTATAGAGGAAGTTGAATGCGTGAAAAAGACTCCCAAATCCTGAAAATCCGTATTTATAGAGGAAGATTTACCTCAACTAAGGCTGGGTATTTCAAATGGCAATCATTTCCCGCCTAGGAAACCCCCCACTTTTGGTAACCGCCTCATGACTACCGGAGTCCACGCGCCCACGTTCCCACTCAGCATTAAATGCGGACATGACACCATTTAATGCGTTGTCAGACTATACCCGTTACGGAAGTCAAGCGGTCACATCCCTTGCTGAGGCTTGACCCTCGGATAATTCAAAATCCAAGGCCCTTCATTGCTAAATTCTACAGTACGCTCGAGCGATACTACAGAATTTGGGGGGCAAAATGATGAGACTCAGAAACGCGCTCGTATCATAGCCGTCCACGTGTCACCCTTAATTCGCTTGAAGACTATACGCTCGGATTGAGGGGCTCGTGGGCTAACCCAGCCCATCCACTTGCCAATTAGTTTGGGCCATTGGGCCTCGGACAACTGTTCAGGTAAAGGGTGCCGACAAGCTTGGCGCTCACATTTCAGCCCTCGGGGACATCCTTCTCAAGGAAACACCCACACGAGGGCCCATTCGGCGCTCAAGGGTCATCTATCGTGGGGAGGCCATCCGTACACTCTTCGAGTGTCACCAACGCTCGTGCATGACCCTGCCCAGCTGCGTTGGATCCGAACCTCGACAGGGGGGATCTTAGGCCATTCTCACGCGTTACCCTCGCCAACAACTTTTGACACAAAGGCAGTGCGCACCTTGCATCTGACACGCCGTCTCCTTTTCAGAAACGTCCTTCTCACACCCTCACGGGCCGCCACGTGTTAGGGCAACACAGGTTTGGGACCACACGGTCAATTTACCCTTCTACCCTCACCCCTAACATATAAATAGGGGAGAACTCATGCATTCTCCCCCAAGTCATCCTCTGCATACACAGTGCATACGTATTTCTGGGCATCTTTCCTCAATTTCTCCGGATCTTCCCAAGCTCCCGATCACATCACCACCGTTGCATTAGCCTCACGCTTTGCACTCTTGGTGTTATCCTAGCTGGAAGAACCCATGCTTAAAAGGAAACCCAGATCCTGAGGCCTTCATGCCTGTGATGGTCTTCCCTTTCACAAACAAATCTTAAAGTGATTGTTGTATTTAGGAAACTCACATTCCTACACTATCAGATATATTAATAAAGGTAATATATTTTTCTTGAGTAAAGGATCCAAATTTTATTATTGTTTAAAATGATAAATATATAAAATTTTAATTTTACTTAATACTATTTATTAGTAAATAATTTATTTAATTAAATATTATATATAAATTTTTTATTTAGATTTTTAATATATTTCAATAATAATACTTTTTTATTTACACGTGTAATTGTCTAGATTGATATTGAAACATATATACATTAATTATTCTACGTCCTGATGATTTAAAATAAAAATCCTCTGAGGTTTTAAATGTATATATACATCTCCTACTAAGGTATCAAAAGCAAACGGAAAAACATGTGAAAGATTACCAATTATATGGCAAGAGTGAGTTTCTCAAAGGAATAATCCGGGTAATTAAGGAACGCAGAATCGAATTTGATTTTAATTATTTTATGACCGTTAACAAATTTGGGTTGTTAATTAAGGAAAGTGGGTTGTTAATTATTTTTGCTTTTGGGCCACTAAATTGACATTCAAACCTTAGCACTTGCATTATTCTCGATATTTTGTGGTTTTGTGGCTACGTTGTAGTGCTTATTTTTTATATAAATTAGTGTCGGGATGTATTTTCGTATTTTCAGTGCAATAGGGTCATTTTCTAATTTAATGGAGTATTTGGGGCTGAAATTGAAGATTGTTGATTGATCCTGTGACCACGAGTATTTATGGGCCGTGAGTGATGCTGTTAGGAACCCATGATGAAGAGGTTGATTTTATTGTGAAGGTAGAAGGCCTTAATTGCTTGGGCTGAGAATTGGAAGCTGAATTAAATTGGAGAAGCCCACCTTGAGGGGAATTTAGGTAGCAAGTTTTGGCATTTGCATGAAGAGTCCGTGGATGATTAGGATTCAAGATAGAGCTTTGGATTTACTTTGTTAAGACCCATCGAATTATTGAATGAGGTCCAATTAAGCACGACTTGGGAGGAAGAAATTGAATTCCATTGAAGCACGACTTGGACAGCAGCTTGGAGGATAAAGGACGCCACTTTGGGAGCAGCAACGCGGGGTCGTTTGGGAGCAGTGGCAACGAATTCTTCTTCCTTTATTTTCTACTCTTTGATGCTTTTGAATTATTTTATGTTTTTGGACATGATTTTCACGAGTAGTTAATTTCGTAGTACTTAACTATGAATTTATGATTTAGTTTTGATATCGTGAGACCTAATTTGTTTTTATAATTCGATTTAATTTCAAGTATTTGTTAACTCTACATGTGTCGTGTTGTTGTGATTTATTTACTTAGTTGATTAGGCCCCAATTTTCTAAGTAAGTTTATTGCATATCGTCATTCTTGATTGCATGAAGTATACGTAGTGCTTGATAGAGAACTAGTGGTGCATTAACGATAGAAAATCGTAAAGTCGAATCTGATTCGTTAAGGGAGTTAATAATCGGATTTAAATCTAACACGAATGTCATTAGGTTAATTCGGATTAGTGTTTTCTTGATTCTTAGGGCTGTCGATTCATTAAATCCTGCCGAGTGTCTCTAGGGGTTGTGAATTGATTAGGAAATAATTGTCGAGTGTCTCTAGATTATTCTATTATTTAAGAGAAAACGAGACGGAGTCGAGTGTCTCTATCTGCTATAGCTAATCTACTTGAATAACTCGAATTTATTCTTGCGTCCACGATAGATGTCTTAACTGAATTGCGATTCCTAGCTAGGTATTGTTTTCCCATTGATTTATCAAAACCAACTCTCAAGTGATCTATTGTTTTCTTCTACTTTATTTTAATTGTTTAGTTAGTTTAATTAAAATCTTAAAACCCTCGACTCTACTTGATTAATTCTCGTGAATTTTCCTGTGATTAAGTTGAATTATTTTCACCCAATCTCTGTGGATTCGATCCTATTTACACTATAATCTGTTTAGTCGTAGACCGAAATTATATTTTATTTTAACGGAGTCGGGTAAGCAAAAAAGTCCCAAACGAGGTGCGTTCTAAGAAGACGGGGGCTTTTACCTTACATGCTAATGCTAGATCACCGCCTTCCTCTATCGATTGGAGGAAGAATGGTGTTGTTACACCTGTGCACAATCAATGATACGTTTTGCCCTAGAGAATGGCGATAGAGTTGAGACTCCAAGAGATTTGCCTCCTCCCATTCAACTCAGGTCGTTATTACCCAGCATATTATTATAGGCCTACCCCACTGCCCTTGCCTTTTCCTTTTCCTTGGCATGTTCGGGTAAGCAAAAAAATCCCAAACGAGGTGCGTTGTAAGAAGACGGGGGCTTGCCCTTACATGCTCATGCTGGATCACCGCCTTCCTCCATTGATTGGAGGAAGAATGGTGCTGTTACACCTGTGCACAATCAATTATATATTTTGCCCTAGAGAATGGCGCTTGCGCTGAAAATCTAAGAGATCCGCCTTCTCCCTTTCAGCGCAGGTTGTTATTACCCAGCTTATTATTATAGGCCTGCCCCACTGCCCTTGCTTTTTTTTTTTTCCCTGCTTGCGTTTGGGTAAGCAAAAAAGCCCCAAACGAGGTGCGTTGTATGAAGACGGAGATTTCGCCCTTATAAGCTAATGCTGGATCACCGCCTTCCTTCACTGATTGGAGGAAGATTAATGGTGTTGTTACACCTGTGCACAATCAATGATATAATTTGCCCTAGAGAATGGCGATGGCGCTGAGACTCCAAGAGATCCGCCTCCTCCCCTTCAGCTCAGGTCGTTATTACCCAGCTTATTATTATAGGCCTACCCCACAGCCCTTATTTTTTTCTTTTCCTTGGTGCGTTTGGATAAGCAAAAACGTTTCAAACGAGGTGAGTTGTAAGAAGACAGGGGCTTTTCCCTTACATGGTAATGCTGGATCACCGCCTTCCTCTATTGATTAGAGGATGTTGTTACATATGTGCGCAATCAATGATATACTTTGCCTTAGAGAATAGCGATGGCGTTGAGACTCCAATTGGTCCGTCTCCTCCCCTTCAGCTCATGTCGTTATTACCCCGCTTATTATTATAGGCCCCACTGCCCTTGCTTTTTTCTTTTCCTTCGGGTAAGCAAAAAAGTTCCAAACAAGGTGCGTTGTAAGAAGATTGGGGCTTTGCCCTTACATGCTAATGCTGGATCACCGTCTTCCTCCATTGATTGGAGGAAGATTAATGGTGGTGTTACACCTATGCGCAATCAATGATATACTTTGCCCTAGAGAATGGCGATGACACTGAGACTCCAAGAGATTCGCCTCCTCCCTTTCAGCTCAGGTCATCTTTACTCAACTTATTATTATATAGGCTTGCCCCACCGTCCTTACTTTTTTCTTTTCCTTGGCACGTTCGGGTAATTGAAAAAGTCCCAAATGAGGTGCGTTGTGTGACATCCCGACTTTCAGACCGTACAGGTATGATGTATGTGCGCGATTTATTTTTATTTTAAATATTACTTATGGATTTGAATGAATTTTATATGATTATGAATGCTATTTGGTAAGATTTAATTCGTTGATGCTTGAATTGAATTCGAAATTTTACGTTGTTTAATATGATTGGAGGATTACGTGTTATGAACTTGGATATATGCTTGTTATGTGTTTTCGAGTTTCTTTGTTGAGCTTTTGAATTATTTGTTTCGGTTGGAACCTAAAGGAGGTTAAAACGCTTTTAGCGCACCTTGGGTTCCAATGTATGTATTTTGAGCTCGGGAATTTGGATTCGAATTCTGTCACCACCGTTGAACTCGTTTCGACGATTCGGGTTCGATGGACTAAGCCTCATAACTTTTTAAGCTCATTTGGTAATCCGAAATCCGACCAGAAACTTACCTCGCTCGCAAATGATTATCTTTCACCTATTTGCATCCTGACCCCTTCCGATTAACACTTTAGTTGCAGGTTTCTCGAACTAGGCGGGGAAGTGCGTCGGTCGTGTCGTACTTTCAGGTTTAGGTCGAGTCGGCATATGTACTTGCTGCATTTTGATCACTTTTATGAATTGTATTTGAATTCTAATTATGTCTTATGGAGATTATAAACTTTTGATGTGTATATTTTAACCATTTTGGGCCGGCAGGTCGTTGTATATTTTGGTTTAGAGCTTCTTTGCGATCCTTATGTTGTTGCTTCCGCATTCTTCTCTGTTGGTTTTTGCGCGCTCTGTTCGAGTTTTAGCCCCGCTTAGCCTAGTGTGTGAGTGTAGGTTCCCGTTCGCTTAGACTTGGGCTCATGTATGGAAATCCATTTCATATGTGGGTTTGGGTTTAAGTGCGGGGGATGTGGTGGCCCACCGTTCCGGGCGCTACACGTTGTAAGAAGATGGAGGGCTTTACCCTTACGTGCTAATGCTGGATCATCGCCATCCTCCATTGATTGGAGGAAGAATGGTGTTGTTACACCTGTGCGCAATAAACGACATACTTTGCCCTAGAGAATAGCAATGGCGTTAAGACTCCAAGAGATCCGCCTCCTCCCCTTCAACTCAGGTATTCAAGTATTTAAAGCTTAATAAGAATATTTGGTAGAAAATTTTTTCTTATTTCTTGATCTTCACTGTACTTGCTGCTATTTAATAGAGAATCGATGGACAATCTACTTAATAGTTACTACAGGCATAAAACTTCAGCATGCGTTTTTACTGCTGTTATCTTGTGACTTTGTTTCATTTCCCTCACCCATATGCATACATTGTGAGGCATATCCGTCTTTGAACGACTTGTGAATCATTCTAACTATTCAGAACATGATATGTCATATCCAGAAACGTGTACCAAAATTTTAGTTGGTGTCCTCAACAACAGGAGGAGGTCCCCTATATATGCATGTATATCAAGACAATGTTCAATAATGTGACTTTGTATCCTGCATACAAATTGCACTTGACTCAGTGGAAAACTATAATGTGATATGATGGAATACTATAATTTTGGAAATACTTGTTCTGAGCAGACTTTTATTCTCCAAGATACTCCTCATGCAGGGTCTACCAGTCCTGAAAAGTAGAGAAGTTCTTGAACATGATACCTAATAATTTGATTCAGATAAGATAAATAAGATATAAATGGTGGTCTTTTACAAATATATATTTCTTTGAGGAAAAAACAATTTACCATGCATTATGAACCTTTTTTTAATTTTTTTATCTGAATTTCCAAATATTTCAAATTGTGATCTATACTTTATAAAAAGATTTAGATTGTCATTTGTACTTTATAAAAAATTTCAATGTCATTTCGTTCATTTAGGTGTTAATGCGTGGCTCATTTTTTGTCGAAAATTATTAATTTTTCGTCGAAAATGAAAGACGTGTTAACACTTAAATGGCCGAGATGACAATTTGAAATTTTTTACTAAATATAGATGACAACCTTAAATATTTGAAAGTTCAGATAAAAAGTTTAAAAAAAATGTTATAGTACAGGAGTAGTTGTTTTTTCCTCTATTTCTTTAAACCATCATGAAATACAAATATATTTTCTTCAAAACCATTTCACTCTTTGCGAACTTAATTATTACTAATATCAATCCATTATAAATAAAGTTCTAATCGGTATTAGTTTGGCAACAACTTCGTTTATGTAGTTCGTATGAAGATATTCCAAGGTCGACGCGACATCTATCATAACGTTTGATCTTTGTAACAAATCCTGGAAAAGATTATGTGAATATAGCCACTTTTCCAGGCTCCTCTCCCATTAGGCATGCACTACAAAATCAAAGCCTTGAAATCTGGATTACTAGTATCTTGATCAAATTCCAATGCCTTATTGCTCCTAGTAATCGTGTTTCTCTCTCAAAGTTTTGGCTCACATTTTTTTACTATAGATCGAAATCTTTTATTGTTAACATTAGCCTGTCAGACATTTTCCTAACGAATACTAAAATGAAGCTCTCACCTCCAAGAATATTGCTCTCGTGGAATACATTTGTCGCTTGTTGGAGTTCAAAGTAACAACAAAATTGGCTACTGCTACACAAATAGGTGGTATATAATGTACTTCACAATATCCTTTGAAGGTGTTGTTTTACAAATGTTTTCTCCATAAGGTGGAACCTTAAGACGGGTCGATCCACAAAAACTGTAGTGGTTTAGAAACGATTGAACAATAAATTTCAAAAAATTCCCTTGGTAGGAACCGACCGCCTTTCGATTTTGTTGTACAAAATATTGAATATTCGAGGTTAGTAGAACTAGAGACATCCATGTGAACCGATTCCAATATAAGTCTAATTGTCTTAGAAAGATTTCCAATTTTCCGATCCTCAATTGGAACCTGGGCTAAATCTAATTACAAAAAGACATCGAAAGCTTGGACAGAACAATAAGTGCGCAAGATGATAAGCTTTTTGGGGCGTATGTAAAAAGTGGGTCTTTTGTGCCTTCATCCATTGATTGGAGGAAGAATGGTTTTGTTACACCTCTGCGCAATCAAAGATATATTTTGCCCTAGAGAATGGCGATGGCGCTGAGACTCTAAGAGATCCGCCTCTTCCCTTTTAGCTCTGGTCGTTATTACCCAGCTTATTATTATAGGCTTGCCCCATTGACTTTGCTCTTTTCTTTTCCTTGGCGCATTTGGGTAAGCAAAAAAGCCTCGAACGAGGTGCGTTTTAAGAAGACAAGGGTTTGCCTTCCTCCATTGATTGGTGGAAGAATGGTGTTGTTACACTTGTGCACAAGCAATGACACACTTTGCGCTAGAGAATGGCGATGACGCTGAGACTTTAAGAGATTCGCGTCCTCCCCTTCAGGTCAGGTCGTTATTACCCAGCTTATTATTATAGGCCTACCCCACTGCCCCTGCTTTTTTCCTTTCCTTGGCGCATTTGGGTAAGCAAAAAACTCCCAAATGAGGTGCATTGTAGGAAGACGGAGGGCTTTGCCCTTATATATTAATGCTGGATCACCTCCTTCCTCCATTGATTGGAGGAAGAATGGTGTTATTACACCTATACGCAATCAACACATTGATGGTAAGTGTGTGGCCTTTTAAATACTTTCATTTATTTATTTGCTTTAGGTCCTTAATCAATTGATTCTCAAACTTGAAGTTCATGCCTTGTTATGTTGTTGTCAAATCCCATATTTGCAATTTATTATTTTTGTGGTTAAATCATGAGTATGTGAGAGGTGAAATTTGTTGGCATAAGTTAAAGAAATTGTGGTGAAATTCGTCAAGATTTTCCTTTTTAAGCATTTAAACTTCTAATTTTGCTTATGATATCTACCTTGTTAAGGTACGTGCTAGTCGTTTGTCGCTGCGGGGTCAGTTGAATCCATTAAGGCATTAATAAAATAGTTAATGGCTTTCTAGTTGACGTATCAAAGCAAAAAATGGTTGATTGCGACTGTCGTAACTACGGTCATCATGGAGGTCTCGCTGAAAAAGTATGTTGGTACATAATTGAGCATGAGGGGCTATGCTTAGACCGTGACTACCCACACCGAGGGAAAGTCGGAATGTGCCAAAAGGACAAAGTAAAATTTCCTTTTTATTTTTGTTAATTTGCCTATTTTCTATTTCAATAATTAATAATTTTTTATTCTTTTTTGCAGTTTAAGAAATGGGTGGGCAGAATTGAATTATATGGCCTCGCACCATCGGGAGATGAAGAACAACTCAAAAGAGTTATTGCTTCGCAGCCCGTGGTCGGTCGGGTTATACATTCGCAGCCTTTCATCGAATACGAAGGGGTTTGTTTTATCGATGTTTTGAAATTTAAAATTCAGTTAAAGTTTAAAATTTTGCAACCCATTCATTGTTATGCAGGGTATATTTAAGTACCAACGCCTCCAGTGCATCCCCATCAAAGTCCATTTCTATGATATGTTGATAGTTAGATATGGATCCGAAAAGAGAAAGGATTTTTTGGGGTTATTAAGAACTCGTGGGGGAAAGGCTGGGGAGAAGAGGGGTACATGAGATTGGAGAGGAATACCGGTATTCCCGATGGGCTCTGTGGTATAAATCAGTCATGTTGGTATCCTATCATGGCCAACCCCAAAAAGGAAGAGCAAGAATATCTTGGCCAACCCAAAAAGGGAAAGTAAGAATTGGAAGAGGAAGAATTGAGAGAGAAGTGGTTTTTGTCCTTTTTTATGTAGTATTTGTGCTTCTGTTGTGTTTGATGTTGTATTTGTTTTGAAGCAACAGGCAATTGGCTCAGTTGAAAAAGCATTTTGGTCGTTTGCCACTGTGAGGTCAGTTGAATCAACTAATAAAATAGTAAATGGCTTTCTAGTTAAATTATCAAAGCAAAAAATGGTCGATTGCGACTGTCGTAATTGCGGTCATCATGGAGGTCTCGCTGAAAAAGCATTTTGGTACATAATTGAGCATGAGGGGCTATGCTTAGACCGTGACTACCCATACCGAGGGAAAGTCGTAATGTGCCAAAAGGACAAAGTAAAATTTCCTTTTTATTTTTCTTAATTTGCCTATTTTCTCGGGGTCTTTTTTTCAAACTCCCCATGAGTTGAAAAATTTTTAGTTTGCTCCCCATGTTCAAAATTATATTTGTTCACTCCCCAGATGAGAATCATAATTTTAGTTTGCTCCGTATTTTTTGCAGCACATATGACTTATTGCGAAAAATATACAACATATTACGATTTAGGTACGCTATTCTTGAGTTTTTTTACTTGAACATGAGGAACAAACTAAAAATTGACTCCACAATTGGTGATTTTTCCATAATTTTCCATATTTTGCTATTTCAATAATTAATTTTTTTTCTTTTTTGCAGTTTAAAAAATGGGTGGGAATAATTGAATCATATGGCTTCGCACCACAGGGAGATGAAGAACAACTCAAAAGAGTTGTTGCTTCGCAGCCCGTGGTCGGCCGGGTTATACTTTCGCTGTCTTCCATCGAATACGAAGGGGTTTGTTTTATCGACATTTTAAAATTTAAAATTCAGTTAAAGTTTAAAATTTTGTAACCCATTCATTGTTATGCAGGGTATATTTAAGTACCGATGCCTCCAATGCATCCCCATCAAAGTCCATTTCCATGATATGTTGATAGTTGGATATGGATCTGAAAAATGGAAGGATTTTTTGGGTTATTAAGAACTCGTGGGGGAAAGGTTGGGGAGAAGAGGTGTACATGAGATTGGAGACGAATACCGGTATTCCCGATTGGCTGTGTGGTATAAATTAGTCATGTTGGTATCCTATCATGACCAACCCCAAAAAGGAAGAGCAAGAATATCATGACCAACCCAAAAAGGGAAAGTAAGAATTGGAAGAGGAAGAATTGAGAGAGAAGTGGTTTTTATCCTTTTTTATGTAGTATTTGTGCTTCTGTTGTGTTTGATGTTGTATTTGTTTTGAAGCAACAGGCAGTTGGCTCAGTTGAAAAAGCATTTTGGTCGTTTGCCGTTATGGGGTCAGTTGAATCAGTTAATAAAATAGTAAATGGCTTTCTAGTTGAATTATAAAAGCAAAAAATGGTCGATTGCGATTGTCGTAACTGCGGTAATCATGGAGGTCTCACTGAAAAAGCATTTTGGTACATAATTGAGCATGAGGGGCTATGCTTAGACCGTGACTACCCATACCGAGGGAAAGTCGGAATGTGCCAAAAGGACAAAGTAAAATTTCCTTTTTATTTTTGTTAATTTGCCTATTTTCTAGAGGCCTTTTTTTAAAACTCCCCATGAGTTGAAAAAATTTTAGTTTGCTCCCCATTTTCAAAATTATTTTTGTTCACTCCCCGGATGAGAATCATAATTCTAGTTTGCTCCCTATTTTTTGCAGCACATACGACATATTCCGAAAAATATACAACATATTACGATTTAAGTACGCGATTCTTGAGTTTTTTTACTTGAACATGGGGAACAAACTAAAAATAGACTCCAAAATTGGGGATTTTTCCATAATTTCCCGTATTTTGCTATTTCAATAATTAATTTTTTTTTTCTTTTTTGCAGTTTAATAAACGGGTGGGAAGAATTGAATCATATGGCCTCGCACCACCGGGAGATGAAGAACAACTCAAAAGAGTTGTTGCTTCGCAGCCCGTGGTCGGTCGGGTTATACTTTCGCTGCCTTTAATCGAATACGAAGGGGTTTGTTTTATCGACATTTTAAAATTTAAAATTCAGTTAAAGTTTAAAATTTTGTAACCCATTCATTGTTATGCAGGGTATATTTAAGTACCGACGGCTCTAGTGTATCCTCATCAAAGTTCATTTCTATGATATGTTGATAGTTGGATATGGATCCGAAAAGAGGAAGGATTTTTTGGGTTATTAAGAACTCGTGGGGGAAAGGCTGGGGAGAAGAGGGGTACATGAGATTGGAGAGGAATATCGGTATTCCTGATGGGCTGTGTGGTATAAATCAGTCATGTTGGTATCCTATCATGGCCAATCCCAAAAAAGAAGAGCAAGAATATCATGGCCAACCCAAAAAGGAAAAGCAAGAATTGGAAGAGGAAGAATTGAGAGAGAAGTGGTTTTTATCCCTTTTTTATGTAGTATTTGTGCTTCTGTTGTGTTTGATGTTGTATTTGTTTTGAAGCAACAGGCAGTTGGAAATGTCTTTTGTGGCAAGGTATGTTAGTGATCAACTCTGCCTAGTGAACCCAACTGAATACATTGTTGTTCTTTTATTATATTTCTACTAGATCTTCAATTTCATGAAGAAATTAATTATAATCCGATTGTAAACTTGTTGTTTTTTGAGAATATGTTGTCTGGTGATTGATGACATTAAGTTATAGTTCGTATTGTTAAGGTGTTCATTATATTTTATATTTCAAGAGTTTTTAGTTGTTGAGCTTCCTATCTATGTATGGATGGTTGTAGGGTGACAATGTCATTTTTAAATACATTTTTATAGGTTGGCCTTTACTGTTAATGGATCTTGCCTTTTTGTTAAGAGTTGTTAGTACACGGGTTGTCTGGATCACTAATCAGAAGCTGACTGAAACTGATGAAGTGATATACAGTTTGGAATAAAGGATGAAAGATAGTAGAGTGGAGGTATGATGAAGTTCATTCTTGAAATCTAGTTAA
The DNA here is from genome assembly GCA_037501455.1 of Lantana camara. NCBI lineage: Eukaryota > Viridiplantae > Streptophyta > Magnoliopsida > Lamiales > Verbenaceae > Lantana > Lantana camara. Next base: position 4,141,953 of record CM074865.1, read on the forward strand.
TTTGAGAAAACATTTTTTAAGTTTATTTGCTGCTATTGTACCAGAGTTGTAATAGTTGATCATTATTTGATGCAAATTTTATCCACAAGAGATCAAGAAGTTGTTAATACAGCTCTTAAATCTGGCCTAGTCATTTTAAATACTATTGTGGCTGGCAAGTAGTTGGATGATGTGCCCAAAGAAAATGTGCCTCGAGTTCTCCCCAAGGTTTTGTGGTGGATTCATGAAATGAGAGGGCATTACTTTAAACTGGAGTATGTTAAGCACCTCCCTTTTATTGCAGGTGCCATGATTGATTCACACACTACTGCTGAATACTAGAAAAACCAAACGCATGAGTACTTAGGGTATTCCACTTTACATCTTCTATATGATACTCGTACTTCGATTTGTTTCTAGAATGTTTTGAGCATAATTCTAGCAAGAGCAAATAAAATTGTGCATATTTGTATAGTGCGGTTGGTATTCGAGTATTTAAAACTTAATAAGAATATTTGGTAGAAAAAATTTTCTTATTTCTTGATCTTTACTGTACTTGTTGCTATTTAATAGAGAATCGATGGACAAGCTACTTAATAGTTACTACAGGCATAAAACTTCAGCATGCGTTTTTACCGTTGTTGTCCTGTGACTTTGTTTCATTTCCCTCACACATATGCATACATTGTAGCACATGTTGAGGGATATCCGTCTTTGAACGACTTGTGAATCATTCTGACTATTCAGATATGTCATATCTAGAAACGTGTACCAAAATTTCAGTTGGTGTCCTCATGTTATCTTAGTAAAGACAACAGGAGGAGGTCCCCTGTATATGCAGGGGCGGATCTAGAAATTGTCGGGAGCCGGGGCTGCATTTTCCCACTGTAGTTCGTGTTGCTGCAGATTGGGGAATGAGGGCTTGGGGCTGGGGAATTTTCTTCCAACTGTGGTTCGTGTTGCCGCCGATTGGGGAATAGGGGAAGAAGACAAGGGTTGGCAAATTTTAAAATTTGAATTATGGGGTGTTGGGCTTTGGGAGAGTGTAATTAAAGTGAATTTGGAGTGGGTGGGCCATGGGGGAGGGTGGGCTGGGAGGAGGATAATATAATCTTGGAATTTGGATTGGGGCTTGGGGTATTTGGGCCTTAGGGGAGGGTGGGCTGGGCGGGGCTGGGAAGAAATTTTTTTTTTGTTTTAATATAAGATATGGGCTGGGGTGGGGGTGGAGGGGGGGCTCAAGCCCCCCCTTGGCCTACACTGGCTCCGCCAGTGTGTATATGCATGTATATCAAGACAATGTTCAATAATGTGACTCTGTATCCGGCATACAAATTGCATTTCACTCAGTGAAAAACTATAATGTGATAGGATGGAAAACTATAATTTTGGAAATACTTGTTCCGAACAGACTTTTATTCTCCAAGATACTCCTCATGTAGGGTCTACCAGTCCTGAAAAGTAGAGAAGTTCTTGAACATGATACCTAATAATTTGATTCAGATAAGATAAATAAGATATAAAGGGTGGTCTTTCACAAATATATATTTCTTTGAGGAAAAAACAATTTACCATGCATTATGAACCTTTTTTTAAATTTTTATTTGAATATTCAAATATTTCAAATTGTGATCTATACTTTATAAAAAAATTTAGATTGTCATTTATACTTTTTAAAAAATTTCCAATTGTCATTTCATTCATTTAGGTGTTAATGCGTGGCTCATTTTTTGTCGAAAATTATTAATTTTTCGTCGGAAATGAGAGACGTGTTAACACCTAAATGGCCGAGATGACAATTTGAAATTTTTTACTAAATATAGATGACAACCTTAAATATTTGAAAGTTCGGATAAAAAGTTAAAAAAAAGTGTTAAGGTACAAGAGTAGTTGTTTTTTCCTCTATTTCTTTAAACCATCATGAAATACAAATATATTTTCTTCAAAACCATTTCATTTTCTGCGAACTTAATTATTACTAATATCGATCCATTATAAATAAAGTTCTAATCGGTTCTAGTTTGACAACAACTTCGCTTATGTTGATTCTGTTTGATGGCGAAAAAGCTAGACATTCGATTGCCACGCGCACACAGACGACAAACGTTGCTCTTTAGTTGAGATGTTGTTTTCCTCTCTTAAAAGGTACTGACAAGCTCACATAGTTGTTGAGGCTCATGTCATCTCCAAACATTTCATCTACCGGATATACAACAGGTTACTAGCTAGATTTCAAGTCGTAATGGGCAATAGGAAACTTGTAGTTAGTATGAAGATATTCCAAGGTCAACGCGACATCTATCATAACGTCTGATCTTTGTAACAAATCCTGGAAAAGATTATGTGAATATAGCCACTTTTCCAGGCTCCCATCCCATTAGGCATGCACTCCAAAATCAAAGCCTTAAAATCTGGATTACTAGTATCTTGATCAAATTCCAATGCCTTATTGCTTCTAATAATCGTGTTTCTCTCTCAAAGTTTTGGCTCACATTTTTTGACTACAAATCGAAATCTTTTATTGCTAACATTAGCCTGTCAGACATTTTCCTAACGAATACTAAAATGAAGCTCTCACCTCCAAGAATATTGCTCTCGTGGAATACATTTGTCGCTTGTTGGAGTTCAAAGTAACAACAAAAATTGGCTACTGCTACACAAATAGGTGGTATATAATGTACTTCACAATATTCTTTGAAGGTGTTGTTTTACTAATGTTTTCTCCATAAGGTGGAACCTTAAGACGGGTCGATCCACAAAAACTGTAGCGGTTTAGAAACGATTGAACAATAAATTTCAAAAAATTCCCTAACCGGCCGCCTTTCGATTTTGTTGTACAAAATATTGAATATTCGAGGTTAGTAGAACTAGAGACATCCCTGTGAACTGATTCCAAGATAAGTCTAATTGTCTTAAAAAGATTTTCAATTTTTCGATCCTCAATTGGAACCCGAGTGAAATCTACTTACAAAAAGACATAGAAAGCTTGGACAGAACAAGAAGTGAGCGAGATGATAAGCTTTTGTGGGCGCATGTAAAAAGTGGGTCTTTTGTGCTTTTCGGCACCCTTTTCGATAAGGACATATGCGTTTGAAAGGGAAGACCGTCCTGCAATTTCCTGATAAGCGGTAGGGATTGCTCAGGTTCAGGATCTCGTGATCGAGAGGTAGAGGTACTCTTGGACCTCAGATAACCTTTGCTATATTTCTTTCTTCCCGACCGGAGATGTCAAATCATTGGTCAGTAGGCAGAAGTAGGGGTGGGCGCGGGTCGGGTTTTTCGGGTTTCGGGTTTTTCGGGTCGGGTACCCGAAATGTCGGGTAGCATATTTTGCTACCCGAACCCGATCCGAAATAGTCGGGTACCCGACAATCGGGTACCCGATTTTTTCGGGTATCCGGTCGGGTCGGGTTCGGGTACCATATTAATTTCCACTTCTTTTTTTTTTTTTTTTTTTTTTTTTGCTTATTTTTTTTGGTTGTTTTAAAAGAATATTTACATATATTATATAATATATATATGCATATAATGATAATATTATACATATTGTAGTATATAATATATACATATATTATATTATATATATATATATATATTATTATTATACATTGTGTAATATAAATAATATATGTACACATATTATAATATATATATATATATATATATATATATAATATTTTACATATTGTAATGTGTAATATATACATATATTATATTATATATATATAATATTAGACATACCGTAAGATATATAATATATATGTACATATATTATATTATATTTATATAAATTACCCGATCGGGTAGTTCGGGTAGTAAAATACTACCCGAACCCGATCCGATATATTATATCGGGTATCGGGTACCCGACCCAATATCCGAACTTAGCAAGAAAATCCGATCCGATCGGATTTTACCCGATCGGATCGGATCGGGTACCCGATACCCGATCCGAAACGCCCACCCCTAGGCAGAAGAGAGTCATCTCTCATATCATTAAGCTTGTACAAAGTAACTTGAAACTTATGAAGAACCAACTTCTTTTAGGGCTAATTATTAAATTGCCATTTAACTTTTTTTGTCCCCTTATTTCTTTTCTCTCTTTCTTCATTATGAATTCCTCATTACCATTATAAGAATTACATTTATTAATAGTATCAAGTCAATTCAAAATTTTGATTTTGTTATTATACTTTTTATTGGGGTAACTTCAAAAAACTTTCCAATAGTTTGAAGATTTTTTACTTTAACTCACCGAAAAATTATACAACATAATAGGATATAAATACTGCATTAGAACATTTTAGTACTACATTTTGTGAAATTTATATAATATAATATATTTTGTGAGTCTCGAAAAATTATACAATATAATAGGATATAAATACGACATTATATCATATTTGTACTATACGTGGGGAGTTAAATAAAAATTTGTGGTAAATTGGGAAATTAAGTAAAATTTTGATGCACAATAGGGATCTATCGGATATTAACCCCCATTTTTTTTTTTAACTAAATTAAAATATCTTATTGAATTGAATAATTATGAGAATTTTAAAGAAACCTTTTGGACTTAAACCTCAGCTCGTAAAACCCGGCTCCAGTACAACTCCGATGACCACCGCCACCTCCTCCACCTCCTCCGTCTTCCTCCTACAGCCACTGCAGTTCCGCCGCAGCCACCGTAGATGTACGACACTTCTATGCAACAAGGCGACCTCCTTCCCGCTCATACTCTCCTCTACCTCTTCGCAGCGCCGCCGCCGTTTGGCTGGCTCTCCCGTCTCTTCGTCTCTAACGGTACGAATTTCGAAAATTTGTCACTTCTCCTCTTCGTATTGTACCAAAGTTTTAATATTTTCGTCCTTTCCATATTTTTCCAAAGTTTTGACCTTTTCGTTGTGGGAATTGTGGGATTGGAGGAATTTTATCACACCCTGCCCATTTCGGATAGTTTTCTTATTCGAAGTGCTGATATTTGCAGGAACAAATTGGAGGTGTTAAGAAAAAATGGAGCGACTTGAGCAGCTTGAATTACTGGGTGGTTAAAGATTATTACAGGCTTGTGAATTCCGTCAATGCCTTCGAACCTCATATTCAAAAGCTCTCTGATGAGCAGGTTATTTCTCCAGTTACATATTATTTTCCTGATAAGTATTATTTGGGATTTATCTTTGAACAATTTCATCCTTTTGTTCTGATAGTTGAGAGCAAAAACTGTAGAATTTCGGGAGCGGTTGAATGGGGGTGCGACTAGCTGACATTCAAGCTGGTACATAATCAACTTTTACTTTCTGTTTAGGTTTGGTAAAGATTTCAATGCAATTTGTGGGTTCATATTCTTTTTCTTCTTTTCCTCTTGTTTTGGTCTTTTCTTTTCAAGAGGCGTTTGCTGTAGTTCGTGAAGCTGCAAAAAGGAAGCTCGGAATGCGCCATTTTGATGTTCAGGTATCGTACACAAACGCCCCATGTGTCATAGTTTTGTGTAATCTAAGTGGAATAGGTAAATGTGGAGAGATAATCTCTGTTGTACACAAAATAATTCTTGTTGCAGATTATTGGTGGAGCTGTGCTTCATGATGGGTCGATTGCAGAGATGAAAACTGGAGAAGGGAAAACCTTCAGTCTCTACTTTGGCAGCTTATCTCAATGCTCTAAGTGGGGAGGGTGTTCATGGTATGCTGCTCTTATTGATTTTATTAGTGCTAAGTCTTATACGAGGCTGATGTTGTGTGGGAAAATGATGGTTTTGGATAATCCCAATGTGATTAGTTTAATGTAGAGCGTCTTACTCTTTGGGTGTGTTTGCAAAAGCTTTGGAGAAGTTAAATTTTTTAAAAGTTGGAGGAGACAAGTTGAATGGCTGGAGAAGAAATTATGAAAATACTTATAAATAAAAGGGACAAAAAAGACTTGGAAGCTGAAACAAGCACTCGGTGAGGTTATTTTAGTTTTAAGCTTATTTAGACGTACGTAAGCAGAAGAAGTGAAACAGAACATACAGAGTCTGCCTTTCTTAACCTAAAAGCAAAAAATTGCTCGTTTTTAGATTTTGCAAACATTACCTTTTTATCCATTATTGAACTACCTTGGAAGCTTAGTGGGATGTGTTCTGCAGCTTGTTGGGAAACTTTTGTATTTTGTATATTCCAGAATTCTTAACATGAACTCCCCATGGCAGTGGTGACGGTAAATGATTACCTTGCTCAAAGGGATGCTGAATGGATGGGTCGTGTGCATCGTTTCCTAGGTCTCTCAGTGGGCCTTATCCAAGTAATTATTTACAATTATATGTCATGGGATTTTAGTTTGTTTCTGAATCTATTTTTTGTATTACAAGAAGTTCAGAAATAACAATGTAGTTAGTTTATCAGACCAAAACCAGAAAATAATACTTCAAAAACTGGATATGTATGTAACTTTTTAGTGAGTAGATATCGAACATACCTTCTAAATTTTTTTATGTCAATTTTTGGATCAAAATTTTGTCAACTCTTAAGGAATAAAATTAATGTTTATAATAATAGCTATCTTTTTGCTCTCACTGTGCATGCAGAGTGGGATGAACTCTAAACAGCGAAGATCGTACTATAGATGCGAAATTACATACACCAGTAATTCGGTAAATTTAAATTTCGTAATAAATTTATAGATGGAATAGAATTGCTTTGTTTGCATTTTCAGTTGATATCTTATTTTAGTTCCTTTTCCATGCTTTCACAACCTCCAATTAAGTGTTATTTGCTTCTTTGTGGGACCCAGGAACTCGGTTTTGATTATTTGAGAGATAATCTTGCTGCAAGCAGCAGAGAACTTGTGATGAGATGGTAGAGCCTGTCCCTATTTTTACCTGGTCGGGTAAAATCCTGTAATTAATTACTGAAAATTTATTATTTTCATTATGAAACAGGCCAAAGCCCTTCCATGACGAAGGCCGAAACCCTTTGTTGATCAGTGGTGAGGTAATTTGCATATTTAGAAAGTCCCTGAACTTTTTTTTTTTAATTCCTGAAAGAAAAAAGAAGCAAAAGATAATTCATTCTTTCAGAAGTGTATGCATGCTTCTTCTAAAGACCCCGTTTTTATCTTTTTCTGTTTATTTATTCCAGGCAAACAAAGATGCTGCTTGATATCCAGTTGCTGCTAGAGTAGCTGAACTGCTGATTCGAGGGCTAGTGGGTCCCAGTTTTCACCTTTCTCTTTCATTCACCTAAGAGATTCTCAATTTTTGAATAAAGTTGTACATTCGAATAATTTTCATTTTCTATGGCAGCATTACAATGTGGAGCTTGAGGATCGGTGGAACTTACCGAGGAAGGGATAGTACTGGCTGAGATGGCTTTAGAAACAGATGACTTATGGGACGAGAATGATCCTTGGGTTAGGTTGAACATTGGTCAAATTTCTCATTTGCAAGCTTAAATTTTTGTATTTTAGATTCTTTATGCGGTTTCATCCAATGCTGCAGGTTTGTTTTAAATGCATTAAAAGCGAAAGAATTCTACAAGCGTGATGTCCAATATATGGTCCGAAATGGAAAGGCTCTTATAATCAACGAGGTACTTTCTGTTCTTTTCTCTTATATATATATATATGTAGACTTAATTACATCTGCACCCCTAATTTTCAAAAAGCGACAATGTACTCTGACCGAAGTGACAATGTACTCCTTAAAAATGTTTCGAATAATGAACTCCATCCTATAATTGGGTTGTGGTGACTGAATTTTTCCAAAATCCAATCTACCAGGGGTGGTTTGTGTAATTTTTTAGAAATATAGGGAGTGGTTTGTGGTTTTTTAAATCTTGCTGGTACCAAATGTAATATTGCAATATCCGAGGGGGTATAAATGTAATCGACCATGTATATTTATGATTCAAAAGATAATAAGTTTATTTTTTTCAGTTAACTGATAGGGTCCAAGAAAAAACTCGATGGTCTGAGGGTATCCATCAGGCAGTCGAGGCCAAAGAAGGGCTGAAAATTGAGGTATATCATATTTAACTAAAGCTGTTTTAGACTTTCTTCTTAAATTTTAACTTTCTGAAATCTGTTAGGCTGCTTCGGTTGTTGTGGCCCAAATTACTTACCAATCACTATTTAAACTGTATCCCAAGCTCTCGGGGATGACTGGGACAGCAAAAACCGAGGTATGAGCATCTTAATATATTTACCTTTAATTTTCAATAATGCTTGAAAAATGTTTAAAGTGTTAAATCTGTTGATATGGTAAAGATCCCTCTTTGTTATTGTAGGAGAAGGAATTCTTGAAAATGTTTCAAAATGCCAGTCATTGAAGTGCCCACAAATATGCCAAATATTCGTAATGATTTACCCATTCAGGCATTTGCGGTAAGACAATAAAATCTGGCAATCTTTTTTCTCATTTTTTCAGAGAATTATTTTACTTGTTCATGTTTTGAATGTGTATATGCTATGTAGACTGCTCGAGGGTAATGGAGATATGTATGTGCAGAAATTGAGTATATGTTCAAGCTCGGACGCCCTGTTTTGGTTGGGACAACTAGGTCTCTCTCTCTCTCTCTCTCTCTCTCTCTCTCCAAAAAGATGGTTTATAGTTTGTGTTGAAGATTTGATTTTTACGCAATATGCTGTCAATTATTTCGTCTAAGCTTTATCCTATGTTGCAGCGTAGAAAATTCTGAACATTTATCTGCTTTGCTGAGGAAAAGGAAAGTACCCCACAACGTCCTTAATGCACGGCCCAAGGTTTATATGCTCATACATATTCATTTATATTATATACATATATGTTGTATGGAATTGCAACAATTTATCATTTCCAGTATGCTGCGAGAGAAGCTGAGGTTGTAGCCCAGGCAGGTCGAAAACATGCAATTACTTTGTCAACGAGTATGGCCGGCAGGGGCACTGACATAATTCTGGGAGGACCCCCAAAGGTATATCTTACTTTTACGTGTTGTTATAAATTGTTAAAAATTAAAAATTATGATGGTTTTCAAAGAACAGTCAAAATTCGCATTGTATTTCTTCAGATGCTCGCTAAAGGAATCCTGGAAGCCGCACTGCTTTCATCTCTCAAACCAGATGTTCCTGATGTTGAAATTGATTCTGCAATGTCTTCAGATAAGGTAATCATTCTGTTTATATTATGAGAACAAATCGAATAATAATTAAATCTCATCCCTTAATCGAGAACAAAGGTGGGACCTTCGTCGTTAGGCTTGTTAGCTAAAACAGCTGTTATGTGTTAGTATCTTCTTTCTACCATAAATTTCCAAGTTTTCCTTTCTCTTTTATTCAATCAATATCTTTAACGAAGAAATTCTTTTACTGATAATACAGCTAAATACGTGTCCAAAAGTAAGAGCAAGAAGTGGACTTATGATGAAGCAAGAAATTTAATTTCAGAGTCTATTGAAATGAGTCAGTCAATGGACTTGGCAGATTTGCAGAAGCTCGTTGATGAGGTGACATAAAGGTACCCTCTTGGCCCGTCTATTGCTCTTGCTTATCTATGAGTTCTGAAGGATTGTGAATCCCACTGTTATCAAGAAGGATTAGAGGTGAAAAGGCTTGGAGGTCTTCATGTGATTGGAACTTCTTTGCATGAATCGAGGAGGATCGATAATCAGGTGAGTTTTCCTAATTTTGTAGAGTTTGATTGTAATGCTTTTTCCTAAAAAGTCTTCAAAAAGAGGCATAATTACACCGCCATACCTTAGTTTTGGCCTAATTACACAAACTTTCCTGAGCTTTGAGAAATTACTGGCATACCCTGATGTTTGGCCTAATGCATGCTACTATCATCATAAATCTAAATTCGAATATTGATCAGTAAGTGTCGAGGGCAAAATAGGTATTCATAAAAAGTATAATCAATCCAGATGTAATATAAGTATTTTGACTGGGGAAGGTTTTGTAATTTCATAAACCTCAGGAAAAATCCATATTTCTTTTGTCAATATTTTAATTGTTTTGCAATAATTTTTTTGTGAATTTCCTAATATAATTTTCTTGTATAGCTCCGTGGCAGAGCAGGGAGACAAGGGGATCCTGGATCAACACGGTTTATGGTGAGGAGATAATAAAATTAGAAAGTTCCTAATGGCGTTAATCTTAACAGCTTGGAAGATGAGATGTTTCAGAAGTTCAATTTCAACACTCAGTGGGCAGTACAACTTATATCCAGAATCTCACATGATGAGGATTTTCATGGAGGGTCCTGCGATTGTGAAACAGCTTCTCTCCCTGCAAATTAATCTGAAAAATACTTCTTTGGGCATACGAAAGAATCTTGTTGAGTTCGATGAAGTTTTAGAGGTATTTTCTTTTGCTTAATTTTTTGCATTTATGTAGGTTTATGGAATAAATTTCTGTAAATTGGTTCTCAAATACAACAGTGTGATGTTGTTTTTCGATAGAGTATCTTTTCAAAGCAAAAAAATATCTAACTATTCAACATTAATGCTATAGTGTTTGGGTAAAAACCTCCTTCAAACTATGTTTTTTGGACTAAAAAAACCGTAAATTTTTGAATCAATCTTTCTTTCAAGAAAACAAAATCATTGAATTTACTTTTTTGTTGTGCAAATTTACCCTTGATTTTCTTACATTAATATTTTTTATATTTAATAAATTAGTTCATTTATTCACCTATGCAGGTGCAAAGAAAGCATGTTTATGACCTTCGGCAATTAATATTGACAGGCGATTTCGACAGTTGCTCCCTGCAAATTTTCCAGTGAGCTCCTTTTTCACATTTACTTCTTATTTCATGCAATCACGACTTGCAAAAATACCTTTTTTCCCCCTTAAATTCTCTGAACATATTAATTAATTGAGTCTAGGTACATGCAAGCAGTAGCAGATGAAATTATTCTCAATAATGTCGATCCAACAAAGGTTTCAACTAACTAAAAATTATACTCCCGTGTCATGAATAAACAGCTTTTAGTTCTTTTGAATCATTTTCAAACAATTTTGTGAACTTTTTATAGCATCCAAGCAGCTGGAGTTTGGGAAATCTTTTGAAGGAATTTTATGGAGTTTCTGCAGATGTGTTGAACGGTATGTCTTAATTTTTATGTTTGATTTGCAATATATAGACCGCTGCACCTATAACCTCTTACAATTAAACAAATATTCTTTTCTTCTCCTCTTCGTTTTTTGCCAAAGTTTTAATCTTTCCGCTATGGGAATGGTGGGAGTGGAGAATCACACCCTGCCCATTTCGGTAGTTTTCTTATTCGAAAGTGATGATATTTGTAGGAGCAAATTGGAGGTGTTGAGGAAAAATGGAGCGACTGTGGGCAGCTTGAACTACTGGGTGGTTAAGAATTATTACAGATTAGTGAATTCCGTCAGTGCCTTCGAACCTCACATTCAAAAGCTCTCTGATGAGCAGCTTATTTCCTCAGTTTCATATTATTTTCCTGTTAAGTATTATTTGGGATTTGCTTTTGAACAATTTTGTCCTTTGTTCTTGTACTTGAGAGCAAAAACAATGGAATTTGGGGAGCGATTGGATTGGGGTGCGACTCTAGCTGACATTCAAGCCGGTACCTAATCAACTTCTGCTTTTCTGATTAGTTTTTGGTCTTTTCTTGTTAAGAGGTTTACTGTAGTTCGTGAAACTGCAAAGAGAGGACTCGGAAGGAGAGGGTTTTTAATGTTATTTGGATCTTATAAAGATATGGATCACACCGCCACACTGCACTAACATTTTAATAATATCATATTATTTAATTACATGATTTTATTCTAATTTTTTAAAAATTTTGTGTAATAAATTATCAAGAATTCAATATTGAATTTCAATATGTAATTTATTACATAATTTTCTATTTTGCACATTAAGTGAGTCTTTGATTGCTAGTTTCAATCATTTGACTGGCTAAAACGTAAAGAGTTCATTTTAAATAGCTTGAAGAAACCTACAGCATATATTGACACCGAATCTTCTCGGAGTTCAAAAGTTCCAAAGCATCTGTTTTGATCAATAAGTTTGAGATTGAGTAATGAATTTGAATTCAGAATGATTTCAGATCCTCAAATTATAAAACCATATGTTTTAAACTCGTTGTTCACAACCAGTCTAATCTTCTCATGAGGCATTCTCCATGCCTGCTACTGATTCAGCCTTTTCCCTCTTCCCCATTCAAATGCACCCGCTTCTTCTTCCTTGGAAATTTCTACTCGTGAGAGTTCCATTGGTTCCTATGTGCAGTTTCAAACAAATAATGATATTGAAGCTGTGGCGCAAAATGCTGTTCTGTATGACCAACAAGTATTGCAGTTTGAATTATGCTTCGATATTTAGAGTTCATGCCTCACTAATTATCCTTAATTTGACTTGTCTAATACCATTTCAGGAAATTGCCGCACAAATGGTAATGCCAAGTCGGAGGTTTGTCCTGAAATCCGAAAAATAAAGACCTGTTCTAATACTAGTTTGTAACGTTGGATTTTAACCTGTGTCTTCATACAATCGTACTTATGATCAGAGAATCAAGCACTGTAACTACACATTCTGAAGATAGTAGAGATATTGGTCTGGCCGCCACGACCCAAATGCACTTAAGGTGTTTCAGTCTCACCATCTTTTAAACTCTTTTGTTATTCTTTCTTGGGTATTATCTTTCAATTTCAAAGACATTTACTAGACCATGTTATGTTGCTTTGATGTTTTTCAATTCAACAGGAGCATCTTCTGAAAGTGACCACACAACATCGAACCAAAGTGGCTTTAAAACGTGGCAACCCCACTTCTGTGGAGGAAGGTTGGACGACTATACTAAACTATTTACCATATTTTGGTCTGTCATCTTTTTTATCTCTCAAAGTTAGTAAGTTTCAAGACCCTGTATTGGATTTGGGGACCTTTTTATCCTATTAAAACTATTGACATGGTCTAATTTGCGTCTGCATTGGCATTTGGTATCCCAGTTAATTTCTAAATAAACTCATAAGGACATATACTCCTTTGTAGTAGATGGGGTTCTACAACAGTTGCCTTTTGGGGATGTGAAGTAGGAAAGATCTGTGTGGTTTATCGATAATTATATATTTTCCAAGTGACTAGAGATGATCAAGATGATACATTCTGCACTTATGATGAATAAATACTCATAATACATTTTTGATGTGGGTACTACTGCATTTTTGGATGAGTGTTGTCGGATAACACTTGAGTGATTAACCTGCTAAAAAAGCAGGCGAATTCTTTCACAACTTAAGGTTTTAGGTATTTACAGCATGTATTGACACTGAGTCTTCTCGGATTTCCAAAGTATCCACTAACTTTGGAAGAGAACAAATAGAAAGTCCAAACCTAATTTAGTTCTGGTGGGCTGCATAGTTAAATTACCTGTAGTATAACCACTCATATGATGATCAATATTTAGCCATATTTTATCACATTTCTCTGCTAGGCAACTTGAAAATTGGAAATGGATATGGTGTGCCTGGTGGTGCTGCTTATTCTTCACTTCACCGTAAACAAACTATTGATAAGAAACTAAGAATATTTCCCTTCTTTGGCTTATTCAAATAGTATTGTTTGACATTACTTTTCCGTTCTTCAGAGGGGAAGGACCTTGATAGCCAGAAAAGAAACCAAAATAACAATGAGGCTAATGGTGAGTCTGGACAGCAAACAATGGGTAAAGACTTACCCGAATATCTCAAGCAAAAGCTGAAAGCAAGAGGTATCCTGAAAGGGAGTCAAAGTGAAGAGAATTCTCCGGTGCCAGAAAATGTGAGCTGGTTGTTTTGTCGTCTTTTTTGTTTAATCCTTCTCACAATTATTTGTTTGTATATGAATCTTGATTTGCAAATTAAATCGTGGTTCTTGGCCTCTTTCTTATATTGTGATGATTTGTGCTAGTTTCTGTTTAAGCGAAGCTGTTACTAACTCAACTTTCTCAAGTAATTTGGTTCAACATGATATGTTCTTTTAACTGTACTTTGAGCTTCTTCTATAATTTTTTTGTTTTTTTTTTCCTGAATGATATCTTGTCGACTATATCTAACTTGTATTGGGAGTTTGGATTTTAGAGACTGGAGGTTCAGACACCTCAGCTCATGGCACACGGGAATCTTCCCCCACGATGGGTGAGTATCAGTAGTATTCTTGTAAAACATATATCATCCTGTGATTTCGTCACTAATTAGTTTTTGCCCCGACCAAATGATTCTGTAGATTGAAACAAGGGACCCTGTAAAATCGTCAGTGGTATTCTATTATAATACGAGTTTAGGGATAAGTCAGTGGGAAAAACCTACAGATATGGCTCCTCATCCCGCCTCTGCTACAGCTCCCTTTTCTGAAGATGGGGTAGAGGCATTTGATGAAACTTCAGGTATACTTTTTATGTTTCATTTTCTACTAATCAAATCTCAATAGATAGGAAGAGCTTTACATGCTGTTGTGATACTTAAATTTTGATTAAAAATAGGGATAATTATGAACGACCCCCTGAGGTTTGGTGATATTACAAATTACCCCCTGAGCTTTCGGAAATTACGAACTACCCCCTAAATGCATGGGATGTGGCGGCTGGGGATTGGGTCTTGTACAGTCATGGGGCTATTGCAATCACTGCACCCGGTATGTTTCTCTCTTTTCTATGTTTCTCTCTTTTCTATATATTTGCAGTATTTCTATTGAAACTTAATTTGGTATAAGTCTATGACCATGCCACTGATGCTGCTGGAAATCATGGAGACTCAGAGAAAATGTCTTCCAAACCCAGGTGATGTATGGAATAAGGCAATAAAATAAATTGTAGCATCTTAACTCTAAAAGTGCCATCAAGGGGAACAAGCGATGATGAAAACAGAGTTTTTCTTTTATTTTTGTACATCTCAATATAAAATGGGTTCCAACTATTCTGATAAAGAGGTTCATAATTTGGTTTACCATGGTGTACAGGTCTAATGTGAAACCCCCTCTTGGGAAAGGCTATAAAAAGGACAGTAAGAAGCGTGCACATAGTGAAGATGATGAACTGGACCCCATGGATCCAAGTTCCTACTCTGATGCTCCTCGTGGTGGTTGGTATGTCTCATACACTTGCTAGTTGATTGAAAATTCAAGCTTGAAAAGGTTTCAATAGGATTATTAGTAGATCTGTAAGTGCCTAGATCCTGACAAGTTAATGAATCGCTGCTTATTTACAGGGTTGTGGGCCTTAAAGGAGTACAATCAAGAGCTGCTGATACCACTGCCACGGTATGATATCACCGTTATTTTGCCTGAAGAATTTCCTTTAGAGGAATTCAAGGACAGATGTAAATATTAAAAATAAATGGGGAAGAAGTTAAAAAGGATGAAGGGAACATTTGAAATCTTAAAAAACGTGGTCTGCTTTCAGATTAAGAAAATAAAACTGCTACTACTTCTACTAAACTAGAAACTAAAAGCTTGAAGAATTCGTTTCATTTTGCTGCTACTACATCCTAAAAATATACTGAAACAAGCTAGAAGCTAGATGAGTCCCACTCAGTGCTTTTTTCTGTTTCTAGCTTCCTTTTTCTATTATTTAAAAGTACTTTTTTCTCCAAGATCTCCTATCTTTCATTGCTCCAATTTTTCCAACTTCAACTTCTTCACGGACAATGTATTTTTTGACAAGCTGTTTCGGCATATCCTTTAGTTCAGTTTCTTCCCATCATTCATTTAGCAGGATTCTTTTTGTTTTAACATAGTTTAATGCTTGGAAACTTCAAAATTGCAGGGCCCTCTTTTCCAGCAGCGGCCTTATCCATCACCAGGTGCAGTTCTACGAAAAAATGCTGAAGTTGCTTCACAAAGGAAAAAGCCGGGTTCGAACTACGCACCCATATCCAAGAGAGGAGATGGAAGTGATGGTCTCGGGGATGCTGATTGAGTGATGCAACACATCGGTATATCAACTTCATTGCAGCAAATCTTCAATTGATTATATGGTGACTGGAGTAAATCTTGAACGGGAAACAGAGTGATGTGAATGATGCAGGCCATCGTCATGAACCGCCGGTGTTTGTTCAAGTTGAAGAAGTAACTCATTTGGGGTGAGTGGGGGTGTATGCAGAAATAATGCCTTGTGATGGAATGTGAATGCTTCAATTTTGAGGAAATAATGTACCAGTCTCTGTGTGTGTATTCACTAATAAGCATAATACTGTGTCTTTTTGAATCTTTTCACTCATATGGTGGTCGAGAAATGCCTATTGAACTGTTTACAGTAGTTGCAACAGTCGATACATTGTGAGAAACATTAATGTGTATATTTAATTTAGTTTAATCTTTTAACTCCCTTTACATATGCACTGTGTTTCTTTTCTTAAATTATTCATTTTATCTTATGATTTGAATGTTTATATATATATATATATATATATATGTATCATTTTAGCTTGCAATTAATAAATATATAGAGAAGTAATTTTCACCCAAAAAAGAAAAATGTAGATATCAATTGAACTATAGGGTTTATTTGTATTATTTCATTCAAATATCACATCACATGGTATTACCAGTAAAGATATTACATCTGACACCCAACACATTACCAAGGGTAAACCACAACAATGAAAATCGACTCAAAAACAAAAGGGTAAAATAAATATATCAACTCTATTTTTAAACTGTCTTTAGAATTAATAGACAACACTCGTTAAAAGCAATTTTAAAATATAACAGCATACATGTATTTCTGCTCAAGATTTCCTTTTCTGCAAACTAATTACTTTGCAAGAAACCAAGTTCTAATCTTTTCCAGTTTTGCCATCGCTTCACTTATGCTGATTCTCTCCGAAGGCGAAAAGGCTAAACACTCGATCGCGACATGCAGAATAGATGACAAACATAGCTCTTTAGCTGAGAACCTGTCTTCCTCTCTTACCAGTAAATTGTTGTCCACAACTCGAGTTACATTGTTTTCTTTCAATGAAAAGCTAACATAGCTCATGAGGCTCATGTCCTCCCCAAACATGTCGTCGGTCGGCTTCTTTCGGGTGAAAGTCTCGAGCAGCATCACACCGAAACTGTATACGTCGGAACTGGTTGACACAATGCCTTCAGCTCCATATTCTGTTTCCACAAATTAAACAAAGACTTAAGCACATCATGAGCTGCAAAAGCCAGAAACTAGGGGGGAATTTGAAAGGGCTTCAAAATCTATTTAGATGCAACATTTGAGAGATCATTTCTGAACAACATTTAGTTCTTTGAAGTTGAAAATGCTTGCAACTAAAACTTGAAAAATACTACTAACAGTTCATAAGGGAAAACTGGAAGTTTTGAAAACTGAATAGACAAATGATTTCTATCTGTGATTGAAATCAGTGAAATTGAAATGCTGTTTTGAGATGTAACGGATTACATCATTACCCGGTGCCATGTAACCGATTGTTGCCAAGGTTCGTGTTTGCACCGTCAAGTCACCTTCGCCGAAAAGTTTAGCCATACCAAAATCGCCAACATGTGCGGTCATATCTTCATCCAGCAGCACGTTACTAGGCTTCAAGTCGCAATGAACAATAGGAAATGTGTATTCCGTATGAAGATATTCCAAGGCCAATGCAATGTCTATCATAACATTTAATCTCTGCAACAAATCCAAGAAAAGATTATGCGAATATAGCCACTTCTCCAAGCTCCCATTAGGCATGTACTCCAAAACCAAAGCCTTGAAATCTAGATTACTACAACATCCAAGTATCTTGATCAAGTTCCTATGCCTTATTGCTCCTAGTGCTCGTGTTTCTCTCTCAAAGTTGTGGCTTAAATTTTCTGATTGTAGATTGAAAACTTTTACTGCAACCGTTAGCCCATTGGACAATGTTCCCACGAATACTGAACCGAAGCTCCCACTTCCAAGAATGTTGCTCTCGCTGAATCCATTTGTCGCTCGTTGGAGTTCAAAGTAAGAACTTTCTCTCCAAGGATGTGATGACATTTGGCTTGCGGGTCCCTTTAACTTGCTCATTTTTCTTCTTCTCACTAGAAGAATCAGGAAAACAGCAAGCAAGGCTGCCGCAACAACACAAATAGGTGGCATAATGTATTTCTCAACAGACTTGAAAGTACTTGTTTTGGATTGGTTTTCACCACAAGGTGGAACTTGGAGACGGGCCGAACCACATAGATGGGAGTTGTTTGAAAATGACTGAGCTGTAAAATTTGAAAAATTACCGCCCGTAGGAATCGGTCCTTCAAGTTTGTTGTAAGAAACATTAAAATATTCAAGAAAAGAGAGTCCCTCCAAAGACTTGGGAATAATTCCTGAAAAATTATTGAAGGAAAGATCCAACGATTCTAAACCTCTTAAACTCCCCATGGACGTTGGAATAGACCCTTGAAATTTATTGTGAGCTAAAGATAACCAAAACAATGAATCTGCCTTGTCAATAGAACTCGGGATATTCCCTGTGAACTGATTCCAAGATAAGTCCATTCGTCCCATAGCCTTAAAGTTTCCAATCTCAGATGAGAGAGAGCCGTTTAACCTGTTTGAGGACAAGTTTAAGAACAGAAGATCACTAAGACTGTACAAACTGGAGGGTACAATAGATTCCAACTTGTTGTCATCTAAGTACAATTCTCTCAAGAATTTGAGTTCAATAATGCATTCAGGAATCACGCTGGACAAAAGGTTTTTCCTCGCGTTGAAGAGCCCCAAATTGCTTAACCGACAAATTTCAATAGGAATGTTTCCTTCGAGCTTGTTGTAACCAAGATATACACGAAAAAGTTTTCTTAAATTTCCCAGTGTTGGTGGGATAACACCTGTCAACTCATTGTTGTCAAGCCATAAATCTTGCAGGTTGGTCATGTTGGCAATCTCAGAAGGAATAGGACCTTTAATTCCGCATGAAGACGCTTGAAAAATATGAAGAGAATCAGATAAGTTCCCTATTGAGTTAGGCAGTTTACCATCCATCAAATTTGTAGAAATTCTTATTTGCTCCAAATATCGACAATTTGTCAATGAAGTGAGGAAGCCTGATTCCTTGTTTTTAGATTGTAATGTTAATCTATTGCCTGCAATTGAAACCAACCGCAAGAGTCTTAGGTTGTCCAAGTTAGGTGCGGGACCAGAAAAATGGTTATATCCCAGCTCTAAGTATGTAAGACTAGTGGCGTTATTGATGTAGCTTGGAATTAGTCCATTGAGCTTGTTGCCAGACAAATACAAACCTTTTAGGTTGAAAAGTGAAAGGCCAAATTTTGAAGGAAGATGACCTGAGAACTGATTGTCTGTAAGGCCCAAAATTTCCATTGTTGATATGTTGAAGATGGAAGGAGGGATGGGACCAGATAATCCATTGAAGCTGACACTGAATTTCATAAGATTAAGGCTGCCAAGCTCACTCGGCAATTCACCTACCAATTTGATTTAGTTTTTACATGTTAAAGTAAAAACACAAGATTAATCTTTGTGGATTTTTAAGTGGAATGGAAGTTTATTAATTTATAATGCTAAGAACACATGGAAAATTTACATGGGAATTTTTCGTTATTCGCTAGGACAAAATTATAAAAATCGTCCTATAATTTACACCTTTTCGGATCTCAATCATTTTTGATATCGTATTTTCAATTAAAAAAATTTTGTAATTTTTATCCGATTTTGGCTCGAACTTGAAAAATCCCCAATTTTATTGATGTGGCATGATTTCAGGCTTGATTTGGAAATTTTTTGGCTGACCGGGCTAAATAAAAAGTATGTGGATACTTTGTGAACTTATAATGTTGCTTTTGTATTTTGAAATAAACAAGATGCCATAATATATATAAAACTTCAGATAAAATATGTATCGCAAAAATAAAATAAATAAATAATGTATATAGATCTATAAAATATATTATCATATTTATCAAAAATCTTAATAAATTAATAAATATATATATAATATTACGACGAAAATTATATATGGTGATGGCGACGGCTCTCCGCCGCGAAATAGCTTCGAGAGCGGCGGCCCAGCGGCGGATGCTGATTGTCCGAGCAGGCTTGAAGCGGTGGGATTTGGGGGTGTTGGAGAAAACGTTTGAAGACTGAGAAAGAATTAGATAAATTAGGACCTGAATGAGAACGAACAAACCCATTTTCCATAACATTTCTCCTAATCTGCTTCATATCCACAACCTCCATAACTTAATTAATCAATCAAGATTGCTGGGTGTCTTTTCGTCGAGGGTTGAGAGGGCAGCGGCAGAGCTAGAGAGGCGGGGGATGAGAGAGACGAGGACAGAGAAGATGCTGGTGGGCGGCGGCCTCTTTGCTAAGAGAAGATGAACGTTTTTTTTATTAAATTTTTTTATATGCATATATTGTTTTTTAATTTGATATGTATATGTTTTTCTATGTTTATTTATTTCGATTGACACCTTAACCCTCCACGTGAACAGTCATATAAGCTTTACAAATGAGTCAGCAAAAGGAAATTCTCAATTTGGGCCTGAAATCATGTTATGTCAGTAAAAATTGGGAAATTTTTTAATTTCGAGTCGAAATCAAATGAAAATTGTAAAAAATTTTAAACAAATGTACAAAATTGAAAACAAAATATTAAGGAGGACTGAAATTCGAAAAGATGTAAGTTATAGGATGATTTTTGCAATTTTGTCTTTCCATCAGAGTACATAACAACATGAATCTTATTGTAAAGTTGTAATCTAATCACTTACAAGCAATTGTCAACATACCTGTGAACTTGTTGTACCTTAACCATAGGTAGCTCAACATAGTGAGGTTTCCAATTTGCTTAGGTATGTTGCCTGTGAATTTGTTAGGGAAATAAACAATGCTTGTTAAATTGAAAAAAAAAATATTTTGAATTTTTCAATTTTAACAAGTTTTATTTGAAAGATATGCATATATTTGTCATGTTAAATTGCTTTTTGGGTTGGGTGTGAAGAAGATGGCTGTCATGTTTGAGCTTAAAATCACTGAAAATGGCAAGTGGATTGATAGCCGTTGGATTAGCTTTTATCACAACTGCAGGATTAAATTTAAACGCCAAGGAAACGACGTCGCACTCACTAATCCTGAATCCGTTAATCTAAAAAAGCATCTGAAGGCTGGGACTTAATCCATGAAAGGGGGAGATTTAACCAATCTTTCCATATGAGACTCTGAAAAGGGGGTTGATTCTCTCAATATCTTTATTCCTTTTTGAATTGTTGCTTAACGGATTTGGCAGAGGCATTGTAACCTTTTTATTCTTGTAGCTTTGGTTGTTTGGAAGACAAGTTATAAGATACCAGTTTTTTTCTTTTCTTGTTCTCTGTTTCTCACTTCAAATCTCTTTTTTATTATTTTTTTATTTTTAAAGTGATTGACATATTAAGGAATATCATTACAGAGTCTGTGAAGGTGGGGAGAAAAGAAATCAAAAAACCAAAAAAATACGGAAGGAGAAAATAAGAAGAAAAAGTAGGGTGAGTCTGTGATTTGGTGGTGGCGCCGGATCTATGGATTTTGCATATATTTATTGATCTGCGGATCGGCGGTGGCAACGGATCCGGGAAAAGAAAAAAAAAAAGGAAAAGACTTTTTATGTAAGAACTTGTAATAAAGCTCGCAAAGGTGTGCCATATTTGCACATATCATCTGGCAGCACACCTAACGGAGAACTATTCGTGAGATCAATGCATTTTATGTAAGAACCTGTAATAAAACTATACTTCCTAGTCCAACATTTCTATTGTTGATGGGAGATGACCTGAGAACTGATTGTCTGCAAGGTCCAAGATTTCCATTGTTGATATGTTGAAGATGGAGAGAGGTAGGGAACCTGAGAATCCATTGTCATTGACATACAATTTCACGAGATTAAGATTGCCCAGCTCATTTGGCAATTCACCTGCCATGATCGATGCAAGAAAACTTGGAGAGGCATGGAAATTTTTGTTATTTCAAAGATAATTTAATCACTTAGAGGTTGTCAACATACCTGTGAAACTATTGTTGTAGAAACTTAAAACTCGTAGAGAAGACATGTTGAAAATAAAAATTGGAATTTTCCCTGTTAGTGAGGCTCCTTGTACACTGAGGAGCTGTAAACGTGAAAGATTGCCAAGTTCCGATGGAATCCCCCCTGAATAGATGGTGCAGACATGAAAGATTTTATTTTTGTGCATCATCATAAAATTTAAGGGGTGTCTATAAAGATTTTATCTCTACCGTATGCCAATAGCCCAATACACTTGGCGTTTGAGAGTTGATGAATCAAATAAAAAATAAAAAAATAAATAAAAATCTGACACGGTCTATAAAATCTTAAACGAAGTATGTTTTAGACAGTCGTAGCGTGTGTGTTAAGTGCAATGCATACTTTGGTTTGCTTTCGGATGACAAATTAAGAGTAGCTCATACGAAATTTAAACAACTTCCTTGATAGTTGTTAAACAAACATTTTGCAGGAGAGCTCCGGTGCTGTATCTAAAATATTCAAATTTCTGATGTTATAATATATTTGGTAAAATTACAAAAATCATCCAGTAACTTTCACCTTTTAAACTTCAGTCTTCTTCGATTTCGAGCTTTCAATTTTGTTCTCCATTTTTTAATTTTTTGTAATTTCATCCGATTTCAACTCGAATTAAGCAAAATTCTCAAATTGGTCCACATGTCATTTATTGGGGCCAATTTTGCTAATTTGTAATTTGGCGTGTCAAAAATTTGGGAAATTTTCAAGTCTATGGCTGAAATTGCTTATATAGCATCAATATTATACACACACGCATCAATTAACAAAAATAAATATATTTATTTATATATATACATGATAAATTTAAAATAAAAAAAAAAAAAAAAACGATAACTAGTTTATATATAGGGGAAATGTGTGAAATCTCCCCACATGGTGACCCAAATTTTAGTTAGTTCCCCACCCCAAAAATTTATCATACTAACTCCCCAATTGACTTTTATAATTTTAGTTCACTTCTCATTTCGTGTAAAATTACTGAACTGTGAGACATAAAATAAAATGACATAACGCATCACTCTTCCCTCCCACAAACCATTTTGATAACATAATAACTCATATATACGATTTTATACTTTTATTTTGTATGTTAATATTTCAAAATATAATTTTCATACTTCATATGTAAAAATTATTATTTATTATTATTATTATTTTTTTTTTGTGTAGGTGGATAGTGGGATAAAAATTAATTGTTGATTTATATTTTGAAGTATTAATTCGAAAACATAAAGTATCCAGATTATAAAAATAGAGTATCCAGATTTAAAAATAGAATATTATTTGTAAACATTAAAGTACTTAGGTTTAAAATTGAAGTAAGGGGAGGAAAAATAAAAAAAAGAAAAAAGAGTATTGTTTGTAAAAGTTAAAGTACTTACATTTTAAAGTAGGAGAAAATATTTTTTGTCATCCAATCTTTGCCTCTTTTTACAATTTACCATCCCAACTAACTTTCATTATAAACCACCATTCAATCTTTGCATTTGTAACATACCATCATCTAATTTTTTTTTTTTTTTGGTGATTTTGGTGAAAATACAACTGACCTGTATATTTTATAAACATGTCACGTGTCATGTCTTTTAGTCAAAACCACTAAAAGAAAAAAGTTTAGATGATGGTATATTCAAAATGTAAAGATTGGATGGTGGTACACTGGTTTGCAACTAAAGTTGCGCAAAGTTTGTATGGCAAAAAATCTTTTTCTCTTCAAAGTATTCAAATTTAAAAATAGAGTATTACTCGTCAAACTTAAAGTACCCATTTTTAAAAATGAAGTATATATAAAAAAAAACCGAAATAAGTAAGAGTATTACAATCAATTTAGATAAGTGGAAAGTGAAGTCAAATTATAAAGTTGAATTGGGAAGTTAGTATAAATAGGGAGTTACATGAAATTTTTTTCAATAGGGGAGTAAATTAAAATTTATAAATTATTGCCCCTAGAATTATATTTTTGGTCTCCTGACTCTAAAATTATTCTTTTTATTTTTTAATAATTTTTATCTCTTGGACTCTAAAATTTTTTTTTTTAATCACTCCCTCAACGTGTTATTGTATATTTTTCTTTTAATTTCTTCTTTTTTTTTCTCACCATATTTTAATTTTTTTCTATATTTTTATACTTTTTCCATATATTCTGGTTTTTATTTTGTATTACCCTTTACATATTTAATTATATTAAAAATAACTATACAATAAATATTAACATAAAAATTTTAATTTAATACACATTTAAATAATAATAATTTCATTATTTGTACCCTCATAGATTAGACCGTGCGTGGATTACTAGTATATGTATCAACTAAAATAATAAAATAATAAAATCTAAATCTAAATATAAAATAAAATCAATGCAGAAGTTGCTGTGGATATTGCTGAGAACAGAGGAAAAGGGAAGCCGGTGGAAATGTTATGTTTTTTTGGAAGCAGAGTTAAGTAAACGGCGTCGTTTGGGAAAGCGTGGATCTATTTAATAAAAGCGTGAATGAGATATTTTTGCCTCCTTAGCAATTTTGATTAATATTGCAATTAGCCAGTAAACTTCCTTTCTATTGTTTATTATGGCCAGAGTAGAGACACATATATATTTGTATGGCTGTAGGTTGGGTTGTTTTTCAGCTTGGAATGAGAATTTGCCTTTCTTCCTCCCCAATCTTCTCTCTCTCTCTGTCTCATATCTGTTATTCCTTTTCTGCTTCTGTCAGCCTTATTGCACACCTACTCTCACGCACTCACTGTGTTGTGATTTGGTTGGTGAGTGAGTCTGTTTGTTACACCATCTTCTTCACTTCCAACCCATCCCACCCCCAATCCCAAAAGCAAAAGAATTCAGAAGGAGTCTGTGAAGGTGGGGAGAAAAGAAATAAAAAAACCAAAATATGAAAGATATGACGTGATTATTAGCCACGTCAGATAATAGAGAATAAAAAAAAGGAAAAAGAAATTGAGGGTTATATCCCTAAAACAAGTCTTGGGCGTCCCTTGGGTCCTAATTGTCTCCAAATCAAACCCTAGTTTCTTTTCTTCTTCGTCGTTTCTTCATCTCTCCTTCTCTTCTTCTCTCCTTCAACGATGAAAAACAGAGACGGTCTTCTCGCCTGCACCTCTCCTTCTCACATTCTCTCATCGCGATTCGTCTTCTCACCTTCTCTCGGCGCCGACGTCTTCTGCAGTCGCCTCCATAGATGTCTTCTCGTTGTGGATTCATCTTCTGCAATGGCCTCCGTCGAATTCGTGTTCTGCATCGCTGTATCTTCTTCTGCAACTATTTCTGACTGCATTCTGCAATTGAAGATCCAGAAATCTTATCGTCTTCTTCTTCTTCTACTCTTCTGCATTTTTTTTTTCCAGATTTCTTCAAGAAATCAAGTACGTGATTTCTATAATCGTGCGATTTCATGAATCAAGCGTGCGATTTCAGAAATCGCTTGCGCTCACGCAGAACTCAAGAAATCGCTCACGCAGAACTCAAGAAATCGCTCACTCGCGCAAGCGATTTCTGCAATCGAGTGCGCGATGGCAGAAATCGCGTACGCAATTTCTTGTGGAAAAATGAATAAACCAAATCTGGATCTTAAAAAAATAAAAGAAAATAAATAAAAAAGAAAAAGTGATAAATGAAAATAAAGAAAAAATTGAAAAATAGATTTAAAGAAATCATGATGAATAAAAATAATTAAAGAAAATAAAAGAAAAAAAGAAAAGAAAAAAAATCGAGTGTGCGATTTCTAAGATCGCTTACTCGATTTGCCACATGGAAAATAATTATATTTAATATTTATTTTATTAGACAAAATTTAGAAAAGGGTTATGTACCCAATTCTTTTGAAACTAGGGGTTAACTTACTAAAAAAACACTTGGGTGTCCCTTTTAACTGAATGCCCCCGGTTTCTAAAATTGTGAGGTAAATACCAAGCAAGGGGTGTTAATTGTTATATTACTAACGGCCTGGAATCCCCTGTTTTACTTCCCTGTTACATCCCCTGTTAAGCCATTAGCTATATGACACGTGGCGGTGAAAATATAACACAATTTCTGGAGAATGATTTTCTGGATTTCGGACTTTAACTGACGTTATCTCCAAACGTTAGTCGGAAAACAAAGTTCTTCCCTTTCCATCTCAGAATAATAATCGGAAATAGAAATCTTCTTCTCTAACCCCACAAAACTCACGAAGAGGCAGTAATGTTATTCCCTGAGATGGATGAGCTTGAATTGCGTCTCCGGTCCCACCCTTCACCTGCCCTAACGGAGGAGCAATTATACAATACACATCCATTTCGAAATTCAATACCCTTGCCGTCAAATACGTAATTCTAGTTCTGCTCCAAATCTTTTTTGTTTTTTATTCCATTCAAACTAGGCCCTTCTTCCCCAACTCCTTATTATCTGATTTTTATTACCTTCGAATCTTACTTTCGATTCCTGGAACTGAACCTTGGCAATGCATGAAGGGTATAGACGCATAGATTACGCCTTTCGGTTATTGAGCAAGGAAGTTCATACTTTGATTTCATTAACTTGTTCATATGCTCTAAATCTTTACTTATATCAGGAAAAAGATATAAAACATGAAGCATGAAATTAGCCATCAGTGGCCTATATTCTTTCAGTTACTGAGATTTTGTTCCTCACTTCTTTGCATATAAGATTGGAGCTCAGAATAAGGCAATTACAAAAAATTTTGTGGGGTGAATTTGAATTTTTGGCCGATTGGGTTATCCATCGTGTTAACTAATAGAGGCTAAATGGTCATTGCTTGTCTAGATAAGAGTGATCCTGAGACACAGAAATGTATCATCCGGTTTACCTCACATATCCACATCAATGATTTTGTATAAGTTGAAACTAATATCTTGGCTACCTAATACATTCTGATTGATTTTGTGTAAGTTGAAACTAATATCTTGGCTACCTAATACATTGTGATTGATTTTGTGTAAATGAAAATGGCACCCTCTTTAGTGAGATTATATAAGCGAACCAAAATATGTTATTGCTACGGGAGCCTGTACAATTACAGGAGGGATGTTCAGTACCGATTCTTATAGTGCTGTTCGGGGAGTCGATAAGCTAATTTTCATCCTCTATCGAGCTCAGTACCACCTCCAATCATCCTCCTGCGCATGATGTCCAAAACGAGGTAACTCATTCTGATTCCCCTCTTTCCATACAAGATAATGAAAGCAATGTTGCAGATACCGTTAATCCTATTTCAGATAATGCAGTAAGCCATAGGTACACATTACCTCAAAGAAGCAACAGGGGGGTGCCCCCAAATCGGTACTCTCCGGATCGGATTTCTCAAACTTCCAGATACCCAGTGGGAAATATAGCCAGGGGGAGTATGTCGGAAGTAGCCAAATCATTCCTGGGGAATCTATATAGGGAAAAAGTTCCCAGAACAGTTCAGGAGGCTATGCAGGGTAAAGAGTGGAGGGATGCCATGGAAGTGGAAATGAATGCACTCAAAAAGAATAGAACTTGGGAAAGATGTGATTTACCCCAAGGCAAGAAACCAGTAGGGTGCAAGTGGGTTTTCACTATCAAGCATAAGTCAGACGGTACGGTGGAGAGATACAAGGCTCGACTAGTGGCAAAAGGGTATACTCAAACTTATGGGGTCGACTACTCTGAGACCTTCTCTCCAGTGGGGAAACTAGATACAGTCAGGGTTCTACTGTCAATCGCTGCAAACCAGGATTGGCCACTCCACCAATTTGTTGTAAAAAATGCCTTCCTACACGGAGACCTAAATGAGGAAGTTTACATGGAAGCACCTCCTGGCTTTGCAGATGAGTTTGGAGGTAATGAGGTATGTAGACTTCGAAAGGCCCTGTACGGACTCAAGCAGTCTCCACGAGCTTGGTTTGGGAGGTTCACTGTTGCAATGCAGCGGTACGGGTACAAACAAAGCAATGCTGATCACACACTATTTCTGAAAAGGAGAGGCGAATTGATCACATGTCTGATCATCTATGTAGATAATATGATCATTACAGGAAGTGACAAAGAAGAGATGGATAAACTCCGTGATAATCTGTTTAAAGAATTTGAAATGAAGGATCTGGGAGGTTTAAAATACTTTCTGGGGATTGAAGTCCTGAGGTCCAAGCGAGGAATCTTTATTTCTCAAAAGAAATATATACTGGACCTGCTTGCAGAAACCGGAATGGTGGATTGCAAGCCAGCTGACACTCCAATTCAGATGAATCACAGGTTAAAGGTTAAGGAAAACGGGGAACCAGCCGACAAGGAACAATATCAACGTCTGGTGGGAAAGCTAATTTATCTCTCCCACACTAGGCCCGATATCGCCTATGCCGTGGGGGTGGTCAGCCAGTTTATGCATCGGCCTCAAAAGGAGCATATGGAAGCAGTCATGAGAGTTGTAAGATACCTGAAAGGCTCCGCAGGGAATGGGATCATGTTTGGCAAGCACGGTCACTTGGACATTGAAGCATACACAGATGCTGATTGGGCAGGAAATCCAAATGATGGGAGATCCACTTCAGGGTATTTTACCCTTATTGGAGGAAACGTAGTGACATGGAGAAGTAAGAAACAGAAAGTGGTTGCCCTTTCTAGTGCAGAAGCGGAATTCAGAGGTATTGCAAAGGCGCTGACAGAGGTTATCTGGGTGAGAAAATTAATGACTGAGTTAGGGGCGGCTCCGAAGGGTCCAGGGCGGCTAAAATGTGACAATAAGGCCGCTATGAGTATATCAGAGAACGTGTGCAGCACGATAGAACAAAGCATGTGGAGATTGATAGACACTTCATCAAGGAGAAGTTGGAAGAAGGTACCATTGAGCTTCAGTTCGTGAGGTCCGAAGAACAACTAGCGGACATCCTAACTAATTAAGGGAGTTACCAGACCGGTTTTCGAGAAGGTATTAGGCAAGTTAAGCATCGGAGATCCCGTCACTTAACTTGAGGGGGAGTGTTAGAAGATTATAGCTTAATTTGGAAGGGATTTACTTACCTTAGTTAAGGATGCTGTCAATCCTAAATTACGGTGTTTTCTTCTATTTAGTATAGGGTTCTCTGTAATCTCAGTAACAAGAACAATACAATGAATAATAAAATCCTTTTTCCTTTCCTCTATACCTTAACAGCCCGGTTGTCCCCCTAAACCGCAAGCAGTTATAGATGCCATAACTAAACTTCGTAAGAAAATATTTCGAGAAATCCATTGGCTACATAAATACATTTGATAATTATGTGATATATGTCTTCTAATCGGAGAGAGTTTCCGTTGTGAGTACTTTAAGAGAAGAATTCCTTGATTCTAAAGAGGAGAGAGTTTCCAGAAGACTCCACTTGATAGAAAGGGAAGAACTTTGTTTTTTTTTTTTTTTTTTTTTTTTTCTAACGTTTGGAGATAACGTCAGTTGAAGTCCCAAATCCAGAAAATCATTCTCTGGAAATTGTGTTATATTTTCACCGCCACATGTCATATATCTAATGGCTTAACAGGAGATGTAACAGGGAAGTAAAACAGGGGATCCCATGCCCTCAAGTGCTCAACTAAGCTTCTCCGCCGGCTTTCAAATTTGTGCTCAAGTTTATAAGTAGTAGTATACATACCATGGAAGTTGTTGTTCCCTAGATACAAGCTTTGAAGCTTTGTCAAGGAGCCAATGGAAGTTGGGATGCTCCCATTGAAATGATTAACTGACAACGACAGCACTTCCAACTTGCTGCACTTGTAAATATTGAATGGAATTTGGCCGCTAAGTTGATTGGCTGAGAGATGAAGCTCGTTAAGCTGTGCCATATTGTTGCACATATCATCTGGCAACACACCTGATGACGGAGAACTATTCGTGAGATCAATGCATTTCATGTAAGAACCTGTAATAAAACTATACTTCCAAGTACAATATTTCTATTGGTGATGAGAGATGACCTGAGAAGTGATTGTGTGAAAGATCCAACATTTCCATTGTTGATATGTTGAAGATGGAAACAGGAATGGCACCAGATAAGCCATTGTTGCGGAAATTTAGCATCACAAGATTAAGGTTGCCCAGCTCATTTGGTAATTCACCTGCCATGAGCGATGCAAGAAAACTTGTTGTGGCATGGAATATTTTGTCATTTCAAAGATAGTCTAATTGCTTGGACGAGGCTGTCAACATACCTGTGATATTGTTGTTCTTTAGAACAATCTGTTTGATCCTAGACAAGTTGAAGAGCCCATGAGGAATAGATCCTGTAATAAGATTATTTTTCAAGTCAAATATTTCTAGTGAAGAAAGATTGCCAAGTTCTCGTGGGATTTCTCCGCCAAGAGAGTTGTTGGCCAATCTGAGTATCCTCAACTGCGGCAGATTAGAGAGCTCGCGGGGTATGAAGCCCATGAAGGTGTTGTTGCTGAGGTCTAATGAATCGAGGAACGTTAAGTTTCCGAAATTCGGAGTGAGATGAGTGGCCTGAAAACCGAAACCGGAGAAATTAAGGGTCGTGACTCGTTGGGGGGTGGTGGTGGTGCCGCTGGTGCAGGATACACCAATCCAGGTGCAAATGGATGCATTGGTGGACCAGTTTTTGGACAATATTTGAAAAGGGTCTGAGGTAATTGTGGATTTGAAAGCAAGAATAGCTTCTTCATCTTCTTTTGAAACTATTTCAGCTAAGGAAATTGTTGTCATACTGAGCAAGATCATTAAGACAGCAATGATGACAGAAAGTTTCTCCATTGGACAACTTGTTTAGTTTAGAGCTCTAGCTATCAACAATGAACTATATCTATTATCTTCAACGAAATTTAGACCACAAAGGAGAGATATTTACATGTAGTTTGGGGTGCATGAGGTAAGTCCAAGAAACAAATAAACCAAATAACTGGGATTGACTCTTTAAGTCTTTGCTACAGTTTAAGAAGTCTGCTTCCAATACTTACGTGTGGGGCACACGGGGAAAGTCCAACAAACCAACAAACTAAACAACTGAGATAGACTATTTTAAGTCTTTGCAACCATTTGGGAACTCTGCTCCCAATAATTTGATTCAGATATAAGATAAGATATAAAGGGTGGCCTTTTACAAATATATATTTTTTAAAACATCATGAAATACATATTTATTTCTTTAAACCATTTCACTCTATGCCAAATTATTACTAATATCAATTCGCTATAAACAAAGCTCTAATCCTTTCTAGTTTGGCAACGACTTCGCTAATGCTGATTCTGTTTGATGTTGAAAAAGCGAGACATTCGATTGCCACGCGCACAACAAACGACAGACATTGCTCTTTAGCTAAGATGTTGTTTTCCTCAATTACAAGCAAATTGCTGTTCACAACTTGTGTAATATTATTTTCTTGCAAGGACAAGCTCACATAGCTCTTGAGGCTCATGTCCTTTCCAAGCATTTCATCTGTCGAATTTACAATAGGTTAATAGGTTTCAAGTTGCAATGGACAATAGGAAACGTGTATTTCGTATGAAGATATTCCAAGGCCAACCCAACGTCTATCATAACGTTTAATCTTTGTAACACATCCAGGAAAAGATTACATGAATATAGGCACCTTTCCAGTCTCCCATCCCATTAGGCATGTACTCCAAAACCAAAGCCTAGAAATCTGGGTTACTAAAACATCCAAGTACCTTGATCAAATTCCTATGCCTTATTGCTTCTAGTACTCATGTTTCTCTCTTAAAGCTTTGACTTACATTTTCTGACAGTGAATTGAAAATTTACTCCTACTGTTAGCCGTCACACAATGTCCCAATGAATACCGAACCAAAACTCCCATTTCCAAGAATGTTGCTTTTGTTGAATCCACTTGTCGCCTGTTGGAGTTCAAAGTAACAACAAAAATGGCAACTAATACACAAATAGGTGGTATATAATGTACTTCACAATATTCTTTTGCCTTGTTTTACTAATGTTTTCTCCACAAGGTAGAACCTTAAGACGGGTCGGTCCACATTAACCATAGTTGTTTAACAACGAATGAGCAGTAAATTCCAAAAAATACTCTTGCTAGGAACTGACCGCCCTTCGACTTTCTTGTACAAAACATTGAATATTCAAAGTTAACAAGTCCCTCAAAAAACATAGGAATAGATCCGAAAGATCAAACGAAACTAAGTGTCTCATATTCCCAAAAAGCCTAAGGACTCGGTCTTGTTAATAGAACTAGAGATATTCCTGTGAACTGATTCCAAAATAAGTCTAATTGTCTTACAACTTTAAGATTTTCAATCTCAGGCCGAAGAGAGCCATCTTTCATATCATTAAGGTCGTACAAAGTAAGTTGAAACTCATGAATAACCAATTTTTAGGGGTTAACCATTAAATTGTGATTAATTTTTTTTTTCTATTTCATTTCTCTTCTTCATTATGAAGTCCCCATTACATATATATAACAATTACATTTATGAATAGTATAAAGTCAATTCAAGAATTTGATTTTGTTATTATACTTTTTGTTAACTAAATTAAAATATCTTATGGAATTGAATAATTATGAGAAATGGTCGGAAGACTGTATATCGTACAATAGCGTTTCTCGGTTTTAAAGAAACCTTCGGACTTAAACCTTAGCTCGTAAAACCCGACTGCAGTATAACTCCGATGACCACCGCCTCCTCCTCCTCCGTCTTCCTCCTACCACCACCGCAGTTCCGCCGCAGCCACCATAAATGTACGACGCTCCTATGCAAGAAGACGACCTCCTTCCCACTCATACTCTCTTCTCCCTCTTCTCAGCGCCGCCGCCGCCTGGCTCGCTCTCCCATCTCTTCGTCTCTAACGGTACGAATTTCAAAAAATTGTCACTTCTCCTCTTCGTATTTTACCAAAGTTTTAACCTTTTCGTTGTGTGAATTGTGGGATTGGAGGAATTTTATCATCCCCTGCCCATTTCGTAGTTTTCTTATTTGAAGTGATGATTTTTGTGGGAACAAATTGGAAGTGTTAAGAAAAAATGGAGCAACTTGAGCAGCTTGAACTACTGGGTGGTTAAAGATTATTACAGATTAGTGAATTCCGTTAATGCCTTCGAACCTCACATTCAAAAGCTCTCTGATGAGCAGGTTATTTCTCCAGTTTCATATTATTTCCCTGTCAAGTATTATTTGGGATTTATCTTTGAACAATTTCGTCCTTTGGTTCTTGTAGTTGAGAGCAAAAACTGTAGAATTTCGGGAGCGGTTGAATGGGGTGGCAACTCTAGCTGACATTCAAGCTGGTACATGATCAACTTTTGCTTTTCTGTTTAGGTTTGGCAAAGATTTCAATGCAATTTGTGTGTTCATATTCCTTTTCCTGATGAATTTTCTTTTTCTTCTTTTCCTCTTGTTTCTGTCCTTTTTTTTTTTTTATTTTAACAGGCGGTTGCTGTAGTTCGTGAAGCTGCGAAAAGGAAGCTCGGAATGCGTCATCTTGATGTTCAGGTATTGTACACAAACGCCCCATGTGTCATAGTTTTGTGTAATCTAAGTGGAATAGGTAAATGTGGAGAGATGATTTCTGGTGTACGCAAAACAATTCTTGTAGCAGATTATTGGTGGAGCTGTGCTTCATGATGGGTCGATTGCAGAGATGAAAACTGGAGAAGGGAAAACCTTAGTCTCTACTTTGGCGGCTTATCTCAATGCTCTAAGGGGGGAGGGTGTTCATGGTATGCCGTTGCTGCGCTCCTATTGATATAATAAGTGCTAAGTCTTATACGAGGCTGATATTGTGTGGGCAAATGTTGATTTTGGATGATCCCAATGTCATTAGTTTAATGTAGAGCGTCTTACCCTTTGGGTGTGTTTGCAAAATCTTTTGGAGAAGCCAAATTTTTTAAAAGTTGAAGCAGACAAATTGAATAGCTGGAGAAGAAATTATGAAAATACTTATAAATAAAAAGGGGAAAAAAAAAAAAAAGAGACTTGGAAAAGCTGAAACAAGCACTCCATGAGGTTATTTTAGTTTTAAGCTTATTTAGATGTACATAAGCAGAAGTGAAACAGAACATAAAGTGTCTGCCTTTCTTAAGCTAAAAGCAAAAAATCGCTCGTTTTTAGATTTTACAAACATTACCTTTTTATCCATTTTTGAACTACCTTAGGGATTTATCACCAAAGACAAAATGAAGAGAGAACTAGCTTATGGGATGTGTTCTGCAGCTTGTTAGGAAACTTTTGTATTTTGTATATTCCGGAATTCTTAACATTAACCCCCATGGCAGTGGTGACAGTAAATAATTACCTTGCTCAAAGGGATGCTGAATGGATGGGTCGTGTGCATCGTTTCGTAGGTCTCTCGGTGGGCCTTATCCAAGTAATTATTTACAATTATATGTCATGGGATTTTAGTTTGTTTCTGAATCTATTTTTTGTATTACAAGAAGTTCAGAAATAACAATTTAGTTAGTTTATCTGACCAAAACCAGAAAATAATACTTCAAAAACTGGATATGTATGTAACTTTTAATTGAGTAGATATCGAGACATTCCTTCTAATTTTTTCTATGTCTATTTTTGGATCAAAATTTTGTCAATTCTTAAGGAATAAAATTAATGTTTATAATAATAGCTATCTTTTTGCTCTCAATGTGCATGCAGAGTGGGATGAGCTCTAAGCAGCGAAGATCAAACTATAGATGCGACATTACATACACCAATAATTCGGTAAATTTAAATTTCGTAATAAATTTATAGATGGCATAGAACTTGTGATGAGATGGTAGAGCCTGTCGCTTTTTTTACCTGATCGGGTAAAATCCTGTAGTTAAGTACTGAAAATTTATTGTTTTCATTATGAAACAGGCCAAAGCCCTTCCATTTTGCAATAGTTGATGAAGTAGATTCTGTCCTATTTGATGAAGGACGAAACCCTTTGTTGATCATTGGTGAGGTAATTTGCATATTAGAGAGTACCTAAACTGTTTTTTTTTTTTTTCCTGAAAAAAAAAAAAAAGAAGCAAAAGATAATTCATTCTTTCAGAAGTGTATGCATGCTTCTTCTGAAGACCCCTTTTTTATCCGTCTCTGTTTCTGCTCGATATCCAGTTGCTGCTAGAGTAGCTGAACTGCTGATTCGAGGGTTAGTGGGTCCCAATTTTCACCTTTCTCTTTCATTCACCTAAGAGATTCTCAATTTTTGAATAAAGTTGTAGATTCGAATAATTTTCATTTTCTATGGCAGCATTACAATGTGGAGCTTAAGGATAATTCCGTGGAACTTACAGAGGAAGGATAGTACTGGCTGAGATGGCTTTAGAAACAGATGACTTATGGGACGAGAATGATCCTTGGGCTAGGTTGAACATTGGTCAAATTTCTCATTGGCAAGCTTAAATTTTTGTATTTTAGATTCTTTATGCAGTTTCCATCCAATGCTGCAGGTTTGTTTTAAATGCATTAAAAGCGAAAGAATTCTACAAGCGTGATGTCCAATATATGGTCCGAAATGGAAAGGCTCTTATAATCAACGAGGTACTTTCTTTTCTTTTCTCTTATATATATGTAGACTTAATTACATCTGCACCCCTAATTTTCAAAAATTGAAAATGTACTCAGATCGAAGCGACAATGTACTCCCTAAGAATGTTTCGAATAACGAACTCCATCCTATAATTGGGTTGTGGAGACTGAATTTTTTCCAAAATCCGATCTACCTGGGGTGGTTCGTGCAACTCTTTAGAAATTTAGGTAGTGGTTTGTGGTTTTTTCAATCTTGCTGGTACCAGCTGCAATATTGCAATATCAGAGGGGTTATAGATGTAATCAACCATGTATAGTTATGATTCAAAAGATAATAAGTTTATTTTTTTCAAGTTAACCGGTAGGGTTCAAGAAAAAACTCGATGGTCTGAGGGTATCCATCAGGCAGTCGAGGCCAAAGAAGGGCTGAAGATTGAGGTATATCATATTTAACTAAAGCTGTTTTAGGCGTTCTTCTTAAATTCTAACTTTCTGAAATTTGTCAGGCTGCTTCGGTTGTTGTGGCCCAAATTACTTACCAATCTCTATTTAAACTATATCACAAGCTCTCGGGGATGACTGGAACTGCAAAAACCGAGGTATGAACATCTTAATTTGCCATTAATTTTCAATAATGCTTGAAGAATGCTAAAGTGTTAAATCTGTTGATATGGTAAAGCTATTGTTATTGTAGGAGAAGGAATTCTTGAAAATGTTTCAAATGCCAGTCATTGAAGTGCCCACAAATATGCCAAATATTCGTAATGATTTACCCATTCAGGCATTTGCAGTAAGACAATAAAAAGTGGCGAACTTTTTTCTCATTTTCTTAGAGAAATTTTTTAATTGTTCATGTTTTGAATGTGTATGTGTTCAGACTGCTCGAGGGAAATGGAGATATGTATGTGCAGAAATTGAGTATATTCAAGCTCGGACGCCCTGTGTTGGTTGGGACAACTAGGTCTCTCTCTCTCTCTCTCTCTCTCTCCAAGAAAAATGGTTTATCCTGTCTTTTTTTTTTTTTTTCTAAGTTTTATCTGTTGTTGCAGTGTAGAAAATTCTGAACATTTATCTGCTTTGCTGAGGAAAAGGAAAGTACCCACAACGTCCTTAATGCACGGCCCAAGGTTTATTTCCTCACACATATTCATTTATTTTATATACATATATATTGTATGGAATTGTAACAATTTATCGTTTGCAGTATGCTGCGAGAGAAGCTGAGGTTGTTGCCCAGGCAGGTCGAAAACATGCAATTACTTTATCAACGAATATGGCCGGCAGGGGCACTGACATAATTTTTGGAGGAAATCCAAAGGTACATCTCACTTTTATGTGTTTTTATAAATTGTTAAAAATAAAAAAATTATGATGTTTTCCAAAGAACAGTCAAAATTTGCATTGTATTTTGTCAGAACAGATGCTCTGTTTCATCTCTCACACCAGATGTTCCAGATGTTGAGATTGATTCTGCAATGCCTCCAGATAAGGTAATCACTCAGTTTATATTACAAGAACAAATTGAATAATAGTTAATATCTTATCTCCTAATTTTTTGTATTTATTATTTATTATTTATTATTTTATTTTTTGCTCCATGCAGGTTCTATCTAAGGTAAAGGTCGGACCTTCGTTGTTAGGCTTGTTAGTTAAAACAGCTGTTATGTTTTAGTATCTTCGTTCGATCATAAATTTCCAAGTTTTCCTTTCTCTTTTATTTAATCAATATCTTTAACTAACAAATTCTTTTATTGATAATACAGATAAATGTGTATCCAAAAGTGAGAGCAAAAAGTGGACTTATGATGAAGCAAGAAATTTAATTTCAGAGTCTATTGAAATGAGTCAGTCAATGGACTTGGCAGATTTGCAGAAGCTCGTTGATGAGGAGACAGAAACGTAACCTCTCGGCCCGTCTATTGCTCTTGCTTATCTATCAGTTCTAAAGGATTGTGAATCCCACTGTTATCAAGAAAGAGGTGAAAAGGCTTGGAGGTCTTCATGAGATTGGAACCTCTTTGCATGAATCTAGGAGGATCGGTAATCAGATGAGTTTTTCCCAATTTTTTCGAGTTTGATTGAAATGCTATTTTCTAAAAAGTGTTCAAAAATAGGGATAATTGCAGTGGCATACCCTTAGTTTTGGCCTAATTACACAAACTTCTCTGAGCTTTAAGAAATTACAAAAACTTCCCTCTGTCGTACCCTGAATGTTTGGCCTAATGCATGCTACTATTTCGTCATAAATCTAAATTCAAATATTGATCAGTAAGTGTCAAGGGCAAAATAGGTATTCATAAAAGTATGATCAATCCAGATGTCATATAAATTTTTGATAAGGGAAGGTTTTGTAATTTCTCAAACCGCCCTAAATATTCCCCTTTTCTTTCTCTCTTTTTTTTTTTTTTTTGGTCAATTCTTTTAGTTGGCTTTGCAATATTTTTGTGGATTTCCTAACATAATTTTCTTGAATAGCTCCGTGGCAGAGCAAGGAGACAAGGGGATCCTGGATCAACACGGTTTATGGTGAGGTATAATCATCTCTTTTTTTGTTTTTTTTTGTTTTTTTTTTTGGTTAACTATTAACGATGGGTGATAAAATTGGAAAGTTCCAAATGGCTTTAATCCTCACATGATGAGGATTTTCCAATGGGGGTTCGTGTGATTGTGAAACAGCTTCTCTCCCTGCAAATTAATGCTGAAAAATACTTCTTTGGCATACGAAAGAATCTTGTTGAGTTCAATGAAGTTTTAGAGGTATTTTCTTTTGCTTAATTTTTTGCATTTATGTAGGTTTATGGAATAAATTTCTGTAAATTGGTTCTCAAATACAACAGTGTGATGTTGATTTTCGATAGAGTATCTTTTCAAAGCAAAAAAATATCTAACCATTCAACATTAATGCCATAGTGTTTGGGTAAAAACCTCCTTCAAACTATGTTTTTTGGACTAGAAAAACCGTAAATTTTTGTATCAATCTTTCTTTCAAGAAAACAAAACCATTGAATTTACTTCTTTGTTGTGCAAATTTACCCTTGATTTTCTTACATTAATATTTTTTATATTTAATAAATTAATTCATTTATTCACCAATGCAGGTGCAAAGAAAGCATGTTTATGATCTTCGGCAATTAATATTGACAGGCGACTCCGACAGTTGCTCCCAGCAAATTTTCCGGTGAGCTCCTTTTTCACATTTCTTATTTCATGGAATCACAACTTAGCAAAAATACCTTTTTCCGCCCCTTAAATTCTCTGAACATATTAATTAATTGAGTCTTGGTACATGCAAGCAGTAGCAGATGAAATTACTCTCAATAATGTTGATCCAACAAAGGTATTAAACTAACTTAACTTAAAATTATACTCCCGTGTCATTGAATATACAGCTTTTACTTCTTTTGAATCTTTTTAAGACAATTTTGTGAACTTTTTATAGCATCCACGCAGCTGGAGTTTGGGCAATCTTTTGAAGGAATTTTATGGAGTTTCTGGAAATGTTTTGAACAGTACGTATAGAACGCTGTCCCTATAACCTCTTACAATTAAACAAATATTCTTTTCTTAGTTGCAAAATTACAAAGACCTCCCTTATAACTTGTTTCCAACTTACATTTCCCCTTTCTATGTATGATGCCTTTGCAAATTGTTCTAAAGCATCAGAATATCTCTAGATTCTTTTGCAGGGATTACTGAGGAAGATTTGCTGCAATCACTCATCCAAGTTCATGGCTTGGATTCAATAAAAATTGATGAGTTTCATCTTCCAATTTTACCTGAACCTCCAAATTCCTTTCGAGGCATCCGAATGAAGAACTCGTCATTGAAACGTTGGCAAACAATTTGTTCTGATGATACAATAAAGTGCGTATTTTTAGGTACATATCTCAATTAATTCAAGATTATATTTTTATTCCTAATATTGAGTATTGCTTCCTGCTTACATGATTTCTG
Source organism: Lantana camara (assembly GCA_037501455.1). NCBI lineage: Eukaryota > Viridiplantae > Streptophyta > Magnoliopsida > Lamiales > Verbenaceae > Lantana > Lantana camara. The sequence continues at coordinate 4,181,297 of CM074865.1, forward strand.
TTAGAAGGGGGAAACTCAGATCAACTGTTGATCTTCTTTGCAAGTAGCTTGGAGATATTTTGATTGCTTCCTATCTTGATGTTATTCAAGAATCAGGCTACGACAGTAAAAGTTCAACGGGGTTCTCCATGACAGATACTTGTAAACACCGTGCCATTCCAGCACCTCCATAATTGTGTAGTAAGATCTGCGAAGATCTCAAAACTTGTAATTATGAATATAGAACAAATAAATTATAATTAAAAGAAAAAAAAAAGCGAAACAACAAAGGCAAATAACATAAATAAAAATTAATAAAACTAAATTTTTTACGAGAAGAATATTAATATACGTGATAACCAATGCGAGGCACGTGCCACTACTCATTACGAGCTAAAGATATAAGAGCCCTTGAAAATATCAACAATTACATTTACGAATTGATTTTGTTTAATTTACTTTTGTTACAAAAATTAAAATATCTTATTGAATTGGATAATTATGAGAAAATGTAGAAAGAACATTTTTTTTATCTAATTAAATCACTAAATGAGAGGGAGACGCTTCTTGGTTTATAAAAACGCCTTTTGAACTTAAACCTCAGTTCCGCCGCCAAAATACAACTCCGATGACCACCGCTGCCTCTTCTCAGCGCCGCCGCCGTTTGGCTAGCTTTCCCATCACTTCGTCTGTAACGGTACGAATTTCGAAAAATTGTTACTTCTCCTCTTCGTATTTAGCCAAAGTTTTAATCTTTCCGCTTTGGGAATGGTGGGACTGGAAAAATACTATCACACCCTGCCCATTTCGGTAGTTTTCTTATTCGAAGTGATGATATTTGTAGGAACAAATTGGAGGTATTAAGAAAAAATTGAGCGACTTTGCAGCTTGAACTACTGAGTGGTTAAAGATTATTACAGGCTTGTGATTTCCGTCAATGCCTTCGAGCCTCACATTCAAAAGCTTTGTGATGAGCTGGTTATTTCTCCAGTTTCCTATCATTTTTTAGTTATTGTTTGGGATTTGTTTTTAAACAATTTCGTCCATTTGTTCTTGTAGTTGAGAGCAAAAACTGTAGAATTTCGAGAGCCATTGAGTTGGGGTGCGACTCTGGCTAAAATTCAAGCGGGTACATAATCAACTTCTGCTTTTCTGATTAGTTTTGGTAAAAGATTTCAATTTAATTTGTTGCCTCATATTCTTTTCCTTGATGAATTTTCTTTTTCTTCCTTTCCTCTTGTTTTTCGTCTTTTCTTGGTAAGAGGCATTTACTGTAGTTCTTGAAGCTGCAAAGAGAAGACTCAGAACGAGAGGGTTTTTAATGTAATTTGGACCTTATAAAGATATGAATCAAGTCCAAGACAAATTATCATATGCCTTGGTAATTATCATATGCACACTAACATTTAATTACATGATTTTATTCTAATTTTTTTAAAAATTATGAATAATAAATCTATCAAGTATTCAATATCGAATTTCAATAATGTAATTTAATTACATGATTTTCTATTTTGCACATTGAGTCCTTGATTGCTAGTTTCAATTATTGGACTGGGTAAAACGTAAAGAGTTCATTTTAACTAGCTTTAACCAACCTACAACATATATTGACACCGACTCTTCTCTGAGTTCCAAAGCATATATTTAGATCGATAAGTTTGAGATTGAGTAATGAATTTGAGTTCGGAATGATTTCAGCTCCTCAAATTATGAAACCATAAGTTTATACTCGTTTTGGAAAAACAAAGGTAAAGTGCCCGATGAAATATGTGTTTCTTTACAAATTATATTACGTCTCAGAATTAATATTTCTAACTAATTATCTCAAATATTCTATAAAATTCAATAACTTATTACATTAAACTCAAATTCTCAAATCTTCAATAAAATTCATTTACTTAGTACAACAAGGAGTAACAAGGCAAGAAGTTTTTTTTTTGGGTTCACCCAGTTTTAGCTGGTACTACTCTCTGTGCATTTAAATGTTAGGAATGAATCATGACGCATGAGAGAAACTCTGAATAAATAAAATCATGACAAAAGTACGTGGTTAGGCCTCAGCTCTTATTGTTTGTGTTTCATATGATTTGTGAGGTTTTCATTTCAGTGTGTTACTATGCTGATACTGGACTTTTTTTCATTTTTTAAGCTTATGGCTGACCATTCTGATGAACCAAGTATTGCAGTTTGAATTATGCTTCGATATTTAGAGTTTATGCCTCACTGGTTATCCGTCATATGACTTGTCTAACACCATTTCATGAAATTGCCACACAAATGGTTATACAAAGTCAGAGGTTTGTCCTGAAAATTTCCAAAAAATAAAAACCGGTTGTAATACTAGTATGTAATGTTAGATTTTAACCTGTTTCTTCATACTCTTATGATCAGAGAATCAAGCACTGTAACTGCACATTCTGAAGATAGCAGAGATATTTTGTCTGGCCGCCACAATCCAAATGCACTTAAGGTGTTTCAGTCTCACCATCTTTTAAATACTTTTTGTATTCTTTCTTGTGTGTAATCTTTCAATTTAAAAGACAGTTAATAGGCCATGTTATGTTTCTTTGGTGTTTTTCAATTCAACAGGAGCATCTTCTGAAAATGACCTCACAACATCGAACTGAAGTGGCTTTAAAATGTGGCATTCCCAGCTCTATGGAGGAAGATTGGATATCTATAAACTATTTAGCATCTTTTGGTCTGTCACCTTTTTTCACTCTAGAAGTTAGATAGTAAGTTTAAAGACCCTGTATTGGATTTGGGGAGCTTCTTATCCAATTAAAACTATTGACATGGTCTAGTTTGCGCCTGCATTCGTATTTGATATCCCAGTTAATTTTCTAAATAAACTCATAAGGACATATTCTCGTTTGTGGTATATGGGGTACTACAACAGTTGCCTTTTGGGGATGTGAAGTAGGAAAAATCTGTGTGGCTATTGAAAATTATATATTTTCCTAGTGATTGCAGATAATCAAGACGATACATTATGCACTTATGATGAATAAGTACTTGTAATACATTTTTTTATATTGGTAATACTGCATTTTTGGATGAGTGCTGTTGGATAACTCTTGAGTGATTAATCTGCTAAAAAAGCAGGTGAATTCTTTCACAACTTAAAGTAATAGGTATTTACAGCATATATTGACACTGAGTCTTCTCTGAGTTCCAAAGTAGCCACTAACGTTGGAAGAGAACAAATAGAAAGTCCAAAACCTGATTTAATTCTGGTGGGCTGCATAGTTAAATAACCAGTAGTATGACTAACCACTCATATGATGATGTTCAATATTTAACCATCTTTTATCCCCCATTTTCTCTGCTAGGCAATTTGGAAATTGGAAATTTATACGGTGTGCCTGGCGGTGGTACTTAATTCTTCAGTTCACAATAAACAAACCATAAGTAAGAATATTTCCCTTCTTTGGATTATTCAATAGTATTGTTTGATGTGATTTTTTCAAATCTTCAGAGGGGAAGGACCTTGATAGCCAGAAAAGAAGCCAAAATAACAATGAGGTTAATGGTGAGTCTGGACAGCAAACAATGGGTAAAGACTTAACCGAATATCTCAAGCAAAAGTTGAAAGCAAGAGGTATCCTGGAAGGGAGTCAAAGGGAAGAGAAGTCTTCGGTGCCAGAAAATGTGAGCTGGTTGTTTCGTTGTTTTTGTTTAATCCTTCTCGCAATCAGTTGTTTTGTATATGAATCTTGATTTGCAAATTAAATCCTGGTTATTGAAACAAGGGACCCTGAAAATGGTGTTGTATTTTATTATAATGCAAGTTTAGGGATAAATCAGTGGGAAAAACCTACAGATCAAATTTCTATATATTTGCAAAGATCGGAGAGCCTTAGATGCTTATAATTGGAAGTGGTTATGATTTTGTTAATGCCTGTTTTAATTTCTCAGCCGCTGAAAGTTGTTTTCGTGTCAACATATCTCAACAGTCTCTTTTTCCTTCATTCAGTAGTCTTTTGTTCAAACTGGTATAAAGGTGTTGATACTTGTTCACCTCTTCTGATATTAATTAATTCTTTTTCATCATAGTTCCACTTTAAGGTTATGTGTGGGCAGGAGAGAATGGAACCTGCTAGCTATAGACACATTGAGGGAAAACAAATTCTTCTGTTATATACATATTAATATATTTTAATAGCACTTGATGTCTTTTTTAAAAGGAAATAGGTTGTATGGAAAAAATTGTGTTTGGAATATGTAGCATCTTAACTCGAAAAGTGTTCTTAAGGGGACAAGTGATCATAAAAACAGAGTTTTCTTTTATTCCTTTTTATATATCACAATATAAAATCTGTGGCAACTATTTTGATAAAGAGGTTTGTAATTTAGTGGATCATGGTATACAGGTCCAATGTGAAACCCCCTCTTGGTAAAGGCTATAAAAAGGATAGTAAGAAGCGTGCATATGGTGAAGATGATGAACTGGATCCCATGGATCCAAGCCCTACTCCGATGCTCCTCGCGATGGTTGGTATGTCTCACTCTCAGTACTGGAGTGAAAATTCAAGCTTGAACATATTTCAGTAGGATTAGTAGATCTATAAGTGCACTAGATCCTGACAATTTAATAAATCACTGCTTATTTTACAGGGTTGTAGGCCTTAAAGGGGTACAACCTAGAGCAGCCGCTACCACTGCCACGGTACGATATTACCATTATTTTGCCTGAAAATTTTCTTTTAGAGGAATTCTAGGACAGTAGTAAATATTATAAATATATGGAGAAGAAGTTGAAAAGGATGAAGGAATGTTTGAAATCTAAAAACACGTGATCTGCTTTCATATTAAGAAAATAAAACATGAAACAATTCGTTTTACTACTACATCTTAAAATAAACTGAAATAAGCTAGAAACTAGAAGAACCCTGGGAGGTGCTTTTGCAGCCTCTAGATTATTTTTTCTATTATTTAAATCTAAAAGAAGTTATTTTCATCTTTAGATTAAGAAAAGTAAATAGGGAATGTTTTATTTTGCTACCGCATGAGGGGTATTTTTCAGCTTCTATCTTCTTTTTTTATTACCTAAATGTACTTTCGTACTTCCGTACTTTTTTAATTGCTCCAAGTTGTTACAACTTCAACTCCTTCAAAGACATGAAGTTTTTGCAGACCCCTCATAATACGAATGTATTTTTTGGGAAGCAGTTTCGGCATATCCTTAAAACCAGTTTCATCCCATCATTCATTTAGCAGCATTCTTGATGTTCTAACAGTGTTTAATGCTTGGAAACTTCAAAATGGCAGGGCCCTCTTTCCAGCAGCGGCCTTATCCATCACCAGGTGCAGTTCTATGTAAAAATGCTGAAGTTGCTTCACAACGGAAAAAGGCGGGTTCGAACTATGCACCCATATCCAAGAGAGGAGATGGAATGGGGATGCTGATTGAGTGATGCAACACATCGGTATATCTACTTCATTTCAGAAAATCTTCAATGGATTATATGATGATCGTAGTAAATCTTGAATCAGAAACATAGCGATGTGAATGATGCGGGCTTATGAAGCGCGGGTATTAGTTCAAGTTGAAGAAGTAGAGTAACTACTGGGGGTGGGGGTGGAATAGGTTTATGCAGAAATAATGTCTTGTGATGGAATGTGAATGCTTCAATTTTGAGGAAATGTGGCTTCCGAGCATAATACTGTTATTGGAGATTGGAGAGAAATGCTTATTGAACTATTTACATTAGTTGTTCAACAGTCGATACATTGTAAGAAATATTAATGTGTATATTTAATTTAGTTCAATCTTTTAACTCCCTTTACATATGCATTATGTTTTTTCCCTTAATTATTCGTTTAGAAAAGTAATACCTATTAAAATAAGCTAAATGTAATCCATATTTTAATTAAATTATAAGATTTATTTGTATTATTTTCTTTCAAATATATTTAATTATATATTAGTATATTACATAAGACGCCCAACATGTTACCAAGGGCAAACCACAACAATGGAAAACGACTCAAAAACAAAAAGGTTAAGTATGACTTAATAGACAACATCAGGCAAAAGCAGTTTTAAAATACACAACACAATAGACAACATCAGGCAAAAGTAGTTTTAAAATACACAACACAAGGAAGCCTTTTAGTCTTTACTAAGCATAAAAAGCCATAACAACATACATATATTTCTGTTCAAGTTTTCCTTTTCTGCAGACTTATTACTTTGCAAGAAACAAAGTTCTAATCTTTTCCAGTTTTGCCACAGCCTCACTTATGCCCATTCTCTTCGAAGGCGAAAAGGCTAAACATTCAATCGCGACATGCAGAACGGACGACAAACATAGCTCTTTAACTGAGAAACTGACTTCCTCTCTTGCCAGCAAATTGCTATCCACAACTCGAGTTACATTGTTTTCTTGCAATGAAAGGCTAACATAGCTCATGAGGCTCATGTCCTCCCCAAACATCTCGTCTGTCGGCTTCTTTCGGGTGAAAGTCTCGAGCAGCATCACACCAAAACTGTATACGTCGCAGCTGGTTGATACAATGCCTTCAGCTCCATACTCTGTGTCCACAAATTAAACAAAGACTAAGCACTGAAAAAACGAAAAACTATGGGGGAGTTTGAAAATGTAACAAATTAGATCATTACCTGGTGCCATGTAACCGATCGTTGCCAAGGTTTGTGTTTGCACTGTCAACTCCCGTTCGCCGAATAGTTTAGCCATACCAAAATCACCAACGTGAGCGGTCATATCTTTATCCAGCAAAATGTTACTAGGTTTCAAGTCACAATGAACTATAGGAAACGCGTATTCTGTATGAAGATATTCCAAGGCCAACGCGACATCTATCATTGCGTTTAATCGCTGCAACAAATCTAAGAAAAGATTATGCGAATATAGCCACTTCTCCAAGCTCCCATTAGGCATGTACTGCAAAACCAAAGCCTTGAAATCTAGATTACTACAACATCCAAGTATCTTGATCAAGTTCCTATGCCTCATTGCTCCTAGTACTCGTGTTTCTCTCTCAAAGCTTTGGCTCACATTTTCTGATTGTAGATTGAAAACTTTTACTGCAACCGTTCGCCCGTCAGACAATGTTCCAACGAATACTGAACCGAAGCTCCCACTTCCAAGAATATTGTGTTGATAAATATGTAAAAGATTAGGATCCCTAAATTACAGGAGTTAGTTTTGCTAATCTAGTCCATCTGTATAGGGTTTCTTCTATATATATTAATCTCCTCTGTAACGCAGATATACAATTCAATCAATAATCAAAATCATGAATTCTTCTACTTATTTCATATACTCAATCTATCATGGTATCAAAGCCACACGATCTTGAGGATCGCTGTTAGGCATCATCATCTACCGTAGAAACTAACCGGACATCATGAGCGACGAGGAAGTCTCGTCACCGGCACTGTCCGAGGCCGCAACTGTTCTATCCCAACAGATTGCAAAAATCCTGCAACAAAAAACACAAACCCAATCAAATTCTGATAGCCAATTGACTATCGATCTAAAGTTGAACAACAACAACTATGTTCTATGGGCAAGAATGCTCGAAATAGCTATCGGGGCACGAGGGCGTCTCAGTCATCTAACCGGACATCCCGCACCACCGGCCGAAGCAGATGAATCATATCAATCTTGGAAACAACGGGATTTACAGGTCTTCGCGTGGATCACGCAAGCAATAGAGCCATCCTTAGTTACCCAATTCATTCATTATCCCACCACTAAGGATCTCTGGAAGGGCTTGTCCGTCACCTATCAATCCGGCGAGGACAGCCTGCAAATCTTTGATCTAATGACCCGGGCAGACCGAATCAGACAAGAAACACATACCTTGGAGGATTACTGCAGCATTAGCAAGAGCATATGGGCCGAAATTGATCGACGGAGACCGAATCCAATGCAATCTCCGGATGACATCCTCAAATATACCCAGATTCAAGAGGAACATCGCCTCTTCAAATTCTTATCGGGATTGAATCCCGAGTACGATTCAATTATTCGAGAAATCCTCAGAGAATCTTCCGCACCCTCAGTCGATGGCGCGTATGCTAAGGTCCGTCGAGAAACCGCTCGGAAGGCCATTTTAGGACCGACGGCAGCCTCTAACGAGGCGAACCCATCTCCATCGTCATCATCATCAGGTTTAGGGGCTGGATTTGCTGTGAATGGACAAGGATCGAGAACGCAGACCTCACATCGAAAACCACCGCGAAGGTCAGATCTGGCCAAGGGCCCGTCGGAATCATCATACCGGCGGAAGTCTGAAGCTGTGTGTGACCAGTGCGGCAAGCCGGGTCATTTCACCAAGGATTGTTTCGAAATAGTGGGATATCCAGATTGGTGGGAAATCAAGGATCGAAAAGATCCAGAAAGGAGGAAGACGAAAGCTGTTGCCACCATCGTTGACACCAATCCTACCGGAGGGGATGACCGGCGCACCGCGACAGTGGCGGTGGGCCTGGCAACGCATGGCGGCGAACGAAATAGATGGGAGCAGAAAGGGGTTGACCTTGCACTCTCTCAAAATGGCGGCTGGAACCCAGGTATAGGGCAAGAGAGAGTCAAATTACTCTCTTGCCCCTTAAATGATACCTCTAATGAATCCGTTATTTCTAGTAGTGGGATTTCTAATTGTGCACAGCCTATTAAAAATTGCTCTATTAATCTCATGGAAGGGAATTCTAAAATGAAAAATTGCCAATGGATATTTGATTGCGGTGCTACAGATACGGTTATTTATGATTCCCATGACATTATTTCTGAACAAATTCCAACGAGAGATAAAGTGCAAACTGCTAATGGTCATATAGTTCCTGTAACGGGTGGGGGAGTTATTGCTATCACCCCCACATTGAGATTGTCCAATTGTCTTCTTGTTCCTGAGTTATCAAATAAATTGTTGTCTATTAGCCATGTAACCAAGGAACTCAATTGTACAGTTGTGATGTATCCCTCCTTTTGTGTATTGCAGGATATCCGTTCGAGGGAGATAATTGGGCGTGGTACTGAAAAAGATGGCTTGTATTATGTTGATGAGGTGATCTCTGAGGGACGGACTCTTATGACACATGGGACAGTTGATAGACAAAGTTGGTTGTGGCATCGTCGTCTGGGGCATCCTTCAGAGGGTTATCTCAAAAAGCTTTTCCCTCAGTTTTCTAGTAATAATCTATCTTGCGATACTTGTGTTTTAGCTAAGAGCCATAGACAATCTTTTGTTTTGAACAATACTCGTGTTACCATTCCTTTTTCATTGATACATTCTGATGTTTGGGGCCCAGCCCCGGTTATTGGGGGTGGAGGTTTTCAGTATTTTGTGCTCTTTATTGATGACTGCACTCGTATGAGTTGGATTTATTTTTTAAAACACAAGTCTGAAGTATTTGACAAATTTCTTCACTTCTATCGCATGATTAAACTTCATTTTGAGGCCCAAGTTAAGGTACTTCGTTCAGATAATGGGGGTGAGTTTGTTTCCCAAAAATGGAAGGACTTCTTTTCTCAAAATGGCCTGATCCACCAAACCACGTGTCCTAATACACCTCAACAAAACGGGGTGGCCGAAAGAAAAAACCGTTCTCTCTTAGAGATCACTAGGGCACTGATGTTAGAATCCCATGTCCCAACCTCTTTTTGGCCTGAAGCTATTGCCACTGCCACATATCTTGCAAACCGACTGCCTACTAAAATCCTTGGCTTCCGCACTCCTATCCAAACTCTGAGTGATTTTACTCAAGTACCACCTGCCCTAGCTCTTACACCCCGTATCTTTGGGTGCTCAGTTTTTGTGCACATTCCTAAGGTGAATCGCACGAAACTCGAACCTTGTGCTGAAAAATGTGTCTTTGTGGGATATGGGGTCCACCAGAAAGGGTACCGCTGCTATAATCCCAAAACCAGGAGAATGTTTGTCACGATGGATTGTGACTTTGTTGAGACAGAATATTATTACTGTGCCCCTACCCATTCTACTGCTCAGGGGGAGAAAGAAACACCAACAGATCCACTAGAATGGCTATGTGCTCTTCCACTGACTGAATCAAGTGATCCGTCCCCTCCATCACCAACAAGCCATCCGGACGTGCATCACGACCCTCTATCTTCCTCAACAGATATCCCTGAGGTCAGTACCAACGATTTATCTGTTGTAAATCCTATTGCTAGTCCCAGTGTTTTCTCTTCTAATAATGAAAGTACAGCTGCAACTCAGAATACAGGGACTGAAAGTACAGGAGAAACAGAAGAAGAAAGGTACATACTTCCACCTCGGAGTACTCGTGGAGTTCCTCTAAAGAGATATAGCCCGGAACGTGAGGGCAGAACACCGAAGTACCCAGTGGCTAATCTAGCCAGGGGGAGTCTCACTAGCTCTGCTAAGGCCTTCACAGCTGCTATCTATACAGATAACTTACCACGGAATGTGGAAGAAGCAATGGAGGTATCAGAATGGAAAGAGGCGATGAACGAAGAAATGAGGGCACTAAAGAAAAATGGGACTTGGGAGAAATGTCTGCTTCTACCTGATAAGAAACCCGTTGGATGTAGGTGGGTTTATACAGTCAAAAGAAAAACTGATGGGTCGATTGAGCGATACAAGGCTCGGTTAGTGGCAAAAGGGTACACTCAAACCTATGGAGTGGATTATGAAGAAACGTTTTCACCGGTTGCGAAGATTAACACAATACGTGTCTTGTTCTCAGTTGCAGCAAATCTAGATTGGCCTCTTCATCAGTTTGATGTTAAGAATGCCTTTCTCCATGGTGACCTGACAGAAGAGGTATATATGGAATGTCCACCGGGATTCTCTCATGAGTTTGAAAACCACGAGGTGTGCAGGTTAAAGAAAGCATTGTACGGACTAAAACAATCTCCGAGAGCGTGGTTCGGGAGATTCACGGTTGCGATGAAGCAATACGGGTATGTACAGAGTAATTCTGACCACACTTTGTTCTTAAAACGGAAGGATGGAAAAATCATGTGTCTCCTTATCTATGTGGATGACATGATTATCACTGGAGATGATGTTGAGGAAATGAGAAGTCTTCGAAAAAACTTATTCGAAGAATTTGAAATGAAGGATCTGGGACACTTGAAGTACTTTCTTGGAATTGAGGTCATGAGGTCGAATCAAGGGATTTACATCTCACAAAGAAAGTACATTCTGGATCTTCTGACAGAGGCTGGTATGATAGATTGCAAACCGGCTGATACACCCATGGTAGTCAATCACGGGTTGAAAATCGTTGAGGGAGCTGAAGTTGCTGATCAGAAGAGATACCAACACTTGGTGGGAAAACTCATCTATTTGTCACATAGTCGGCCTGATATTGGGTATGCCGTAGGAGTGGTCAGTCAATTTATGCATAAGCCACAGAAGGAACACATGGAGGCTGCTCTAAGAATTTTGAGGTACTTGAAGGGTTCACCTGATATAGGAATCCTATACAAAAAAAATGGACATCTGAGAATTGAGGCCTATACGGATGCAGATTGGGCAGGGAATCCTGTAGATCGAAGGTCTACCTCTGGATACTTTACATTTGTTGGAGGTAATCTGGTTACTTGGAAGAGCAAGAAACAGAAGGTGGTTGCTCTCTCGAGTGCTGAAGCAGAGTTCAGAGGAATTGCAAAAGGGCTGTCAGAAGTCTTATGGCTAAGGAAGCTGATGACCGAACTTGGTTTTTTATCTATGGAAACGTGTCCTCTAAGATGTGATAACAAAGCAGCAATCCAGATATCCGAGAATCCTGTACAACATGACAGGACTAAGCATGTGGAGGTTGATCACCATTTTGTCAAAGAAAAGTTGGATGCTGGGACCATCTCCTTACCGTTTGTGCGTTCAGAGGATCAACTTGCTGACATACTTATGAAAGCAACTAGCAGCAAGGTGCTCCACGGTGTTTTGAGCAAGTTAGGTGTCGGGTATCCCTCGACCTAACTTGAGGGGGAGTGTTGATAAATATGTAAAAGATTAGGATCCCTAAATTACAGGAGTTAGTTTTGCTAATCTAGTCCATCTGTATAGGGTTTCTTCTATATATATTAATCTCCTCTGTAACGCAGATATACAATTCAATCAATAATCAAAATCATGAATTCTTCTACTTATTTCATATACTCAATCTATCATATTGCTCTCGCTGAATCCATTTGTCGCTTGTTGGAGTTCAAAGTAAGAACTTTCTCTCAAAGGATTTGATGACATTTGGCTTGAGGTTCCTTCTATGTTGCTCATTTTTCTTCTTCTTACTAGAAGAATCAGGAAAACAGCAAACAAGGCTGCTACAACAACACAAATAGGTGGTATAATATATTTCTCAACAGACTTGAAAGTACTTGTTTTGGTATGTTTTTCACCACAAGGTGGAACTTGGAGACTGGTCGGACCACATAGACCGGAGTTATTTGAAAACGATTGAGCTGTAAAATTTGAAAAATTACCTCCCGTAAGAATCGGCCCTTCAAGTCTATTGTAAGAAACATTAAGGTATTCAAGAGCAGAGAGTCCCTCCAAAGACATTGGGATAATTCCTGAAAAATCATTAAAGGAAAGATCCAACGATTCTAAACCTCGTAAATTCCCCAAGGACATTGGAATAGACCCTTGAAATTTATTGTGTGCCAAAGATAATCGAACCAATGAATCTGCCTTGTCAATAGAACTCGAGAAGTTCCCTGTGAACTGATTCCAAGATAAGTCAATTTGTTCTATAACCTTAAAGTTTCCAATCTCGGATGAGAGTGAGCCATTTAACCTGTTTGAGGACAAGTTTAAGAATAGGAGATCACTAAGGCTGTACAGACTGGAGGGTAGATTAGATTCCAACTTGTTGTCATCTAAGTACAATTCTCTCAAGGATTTGAGTTCACCAATGCATGCAGGAATCACGCCAGACAATGCATTGCTGCTTGCGTAGAAGAAGCCCAAATTGCTTAACCAACAAATTTCAATAGGAATGTCTCTTTCGAGCTTGTTGTAACCAAGATACACACGAACAAGTTTTCTTAAATTTCCCATTATTGGTGGGATAACACCTGTCAACTCATTGTTGCCAAGGTCTAATTCTCGCAAGTTAATCATGTTGCCAATCTCAGAAGGGATAGGACCTTTAATTCCACAAGACGATGCTAAAAAAGTATGAAGAGAATCAGATAAGTTCCCCATTGAGTTAGGCAGCTTACCATCCAACAGATTTGCAGATATTTCTATATCCTCCAAATATCGACAATTTGTCAATGAAGCGAGGAAGCCTGGTTCCTTGTTTTGAGATTGTAATGTTAATCTATTGCCTGCGATCGAAACGAATTGCAAGAATATTAGGTTGTCCAAGTTGGGTGTTGGGCCAGAAAAATAGTTATTACCCATAGATAACTCTGTAAGACTAGTGGCATTGTTGATGCAGCTTGGAATAAGTCCACTGAGTTTGTTGTCATACAAATAAACACCTTTTAGGTTGGGAAGTGAAAGGCCAAATGTTGAAGGAAGATGACCTGAGAACTGATTGACTATAAGGTCTAAGATTTCCAGTGTTGATATGTTGAAGATGGAAGGAGGGATGAGACCAGATAACCCATTGACGCCGACACTGAATTCCACAAGATTAAGGCTGCCAAGCTCACTCGGTAATTCCCCTACCAATTTGATTTAATTTTTACATGTTAAAGAAAACCCACAAGATTAATCTTTGTGGGTTTTTAAGTAGAATGGAAGTTTATTAATTTATAATACAAGAACACATGGAAAATTTATATGGGAATTTTTCTTAGGACAAAATTATAAAAATGGTCCTATAATTTACACTTTTTCGGATTCCAATCATTTTTGATATCGTGTTTTCAATTTTGTTCGTAAATTAAATTTTTTTTTGCAATTTTCATCCGATTTTGGCTCAAAATTAAAAAGTTTCCAATTTTATTGACGTGGCATGATTTCGGGCCTAATTTGAAAATTTTTTGGCTGACTAGGCTAAATAAAAAGTTTGTGGATACCTTGTGAACTTATAATGTTGCTGTTGTATTTTGAAATAAACAAGATGCCATAATATATATAAAACTTCAAATAAAATATGTATCCCAAAAATGAAAAAAATAAAGGGGGAATTATTAAACAGGACTAATAATATTAAAAAGTTATCCTAGACCCCCTAATTTGAAAATTCTTCATTTGTGATCACCAATAGAACACATATTTTTTTGTAAACCCCCCAAACACATAAAAAGACTACTTTGCCCTCAAGTTTTACTCTAATACACACACGATCGACTCATCCCCTTGCAACTAAACTCCCTCTTCTTCTTCCCGCGATTTGGAGTCCACCGCCACCCCCATCGCCGCCGTCGCAGCCATAAGGCTATTATCATAGCACCCCCAATTGTTGCTATTGGTATTTTGATTCGATAACCGAAGCGGACACCATTTGTTTGCTATGAAATCAAGAAAACCCACTCTGTGAAGATGGATTCCGGCATCTTAGTGACTGGTTCGATATGGTGTAGTGTATTTTTTGAAGGCGAAGGTCATGTCTTTCAACTTCGGGGAGAGCGATACGCTTGCAAAAGTGTTTTCGAAGATTGAGACCCATTGGCCTGAGTTCGATTGCGATGCATATGTGATGCAGTACAAGCCTGCCCATATGGAAGATGAATCATGGATTAGTTTGAAAAAAGATAAAGATGTTGAGAGTATGGTGGCAGTGCATGGTCTAGCAAAACAACACATTGCGAAATTGAGAGCAATTCAGCCCCCTTCAAGTTCATCCCAGAGAAGGTAATCCCTATATTTTAATTTGCTCTGTTATATGGCTGATTTGTGATTGTGATACTTATGTGATGCGTTATTCATATGTTTTGTGTTTAATTTGAAAAGGGATGACCAGGGAATGACATCGACAAGTCAAGCCCTAGTCGTTCATTCTTCCAACAACAATGAATCCTGGAGTCGTTGCATCCGTCGTATTGGACAAGCCTTTAAGGATGCTAATGACTATAGGGTTCATTTAAAAAATTATCACATTGCAGTGAATCGAAAGTTTAAATATATGAAGAATGATACTGACAAGATTATAGCTACTTGCCTGGATGAGAACTGCAACTGGAGGTTTTATGCCTCTTACTGTAGGAGAGACGGTGAGTTTCCTATAAGAAAGTTAAATCTTGACCATGTTTGTGGTTTGGAAACTGTTACGAATAAAAGGTCACACCCCAATGCCGATTCAAATTGGGTTGCGGGTGTAATGAAGGCATATATCATGATAAATCATAAATACAAACCGAAAGATATAGTTTCTTATATCCTGAACGAGCACAATGTGGAAATTCCCTACCATACTGCGTGGCTGGGCAAGGAGATAGCATTACATGAAATCCATGGTTCTGATGTTGGATCTTATAACTGACTCCATTGGTATGTGGATGCTGTGAGACGATCGAATCCCGGCAGCATTTGTGATTTGGAGATAAAACAACCGGATAACAAGTTTAACCGCTTGTTTATGGCTTTGAATGCTTGTTTGGTAAGGTTTCTTAGAGGTTGTAGGAAAATAGTTTTCCCTGACGGCACTCATATCAAGAGCAAATTCAAAGGTCATTTGCTTTGTGCGATAGCGAAGGATGGGAACAATCAGTTGTTTACAATAGCATACGCTGTAGTTGACTCAGAGAATGATGAGAATTGGGAATGATTTTGCCAAAAGTTGAGACATGCTCTTGAAAGTCAACCTGTGCTTTGTGATTTTAGACAGTACACATTCTTCTCCGATAGGCACCTGGGACTTGTTACGCATGTGCCAAGGGTATTTCCAGGCTCCCAACATGTATTCTGCCTCAGACATTTGGTGGATAACTTCAAAACTCAGGTATTTGTTTATTGATTAGTGTGATGAGTTGATATGTATGCTCCTTTTCTTGATAATAAAGTGGATGTTGGTTGTCATTATCGCAGGTCCTTAGGAAGCATTATCCCAAACTGAACAAAAAACATTGGACCAATGTATTCAATGCAACAACATATGCTCCTACCAGGGCTGAGTACTCCCTGCACATCAACAAACTCCTTAAAGCAATGCCGTTGGCCGCAGATTTCTTAAATAACTCCACTCCTGAAAACTGGGCCAGTTCATTATTTACCGGTAATTGATTTGGTATTATCAACAACAACATTGCAGAGTGTTGGAACAGTTGGGTGAAGGATATGAGATCCCTCCCAATTGTTGCTTTGATTGACCGGATTAGGCAGCAGATAATAACCATGAGTGCAATAGAAGGGAGCAAAGTCATGAATGGCAAACACACCTTTGTATGGATATAGAGGTAATGGTCAAGGCTGAATTGGAAGTAGGGAGGAGCTTGGATGTTGTGCGAGCCAACTCATTGACATTTGAGGTGAATGAAGGGGAATTCCGACACACAGTAGACCTTGGCAAGCGGGAATGTTCTTGTAATTACTGGCAGATCTTAAAGCTCCCCTGTAAACATGCTTGTGCATGCATTGACAAGAAGGGGTGGTCGGTATACGATTTTTGTGATGATGCTTATTTAGTTGAAACATATAAAAAAACGCATGAGAACATTATTTTCCCTGTACCAAATGCTGATATGGTCTCAAATGTCGAGGTTCAGATCAGGCCTCCCGATGTGAGGCCTCAGCCTGGTTGACCGAAGAGGAATAGGTTCCCATCGCAGGTCGTCAAAGCTGTTACAATATGCTCATCATGTAAAGGCCTGGGCATAACAAGAGGAACATGCATGGGCCCTGTGTCAAATTGACTGTTTGTATGTTGTTGGGTATGTTGTTCAATTCGGGATCCTAATCACGCTTATTTGATTTGTTTTCACACAGAAACTGAAGATTGGCCGAGATTTCAGTGGATGCTTGCCATTTTGCCTTGATGATGGACCTGGCAGGATGATCTGTCTTTGGAAGAGGTCTATTTTGTCTTTGTATTTTTGTTGTATGGTGAATGACTTTTTTTAACTTTTTAAATTGGATGGGGATTTTGTCCTTCAAAACTGTAATAATGTGTAATTGTAAGGGGACTTTGTCCAGTGAAACTGTAATAATACGTAATTGGATGGGTGAAGTGTCCAGTGAAACTATAATAATGCATAATTGGATGGGGAAGTTTCCAGTGAAACTGTAATAATGCGTAATGAAGGTTGGGTTTGTCCAATGAAACTGTAATAATGCGTGATTGAAGGTTGGGTTTGTCCAGTGAAAGGGAAATAATGCGTGATTGAAGGTTAGGTTTGTCCAGTGAAAGGGAAATAATGCGTAATTGGATGGGTGAAGTGTCCAGTGAAGCTGTAATAATACGTAATTGAAGGTTGAGTTTGTCCAGTGAAACTGTAATAATGCGTAATTAAAGGTTGGGTTTGTCCAGTGAAACTGTAATAATGCGTAATTGGATGGGTGAAGTGCCCAGTGAAACTGTAATAATGCGTAATTGAAGGTTGGGTTTGTCCAGTGAAACTGTAATAATGCGTAATTGGATGGGTGAAGTGTCCATTGAAACTGTAATAATGCGTGATTGAAGGTTGAGTTTGTCCAGTGAAATGTATTTGTGCTGCAATTGTAGTAATCGAGCAACAACCCAACTCTGTTAATGCTCCCCTTGTGAATAGATGCTCCCAGAAAAAAAATCAAACAACGATTTCTTAATTGCATCGAGTTGACCATGAGACATTTGGTCACGAATTTTAGAGATAACCTCACCGAATCTCTCCAACACGCACTGATGCAAAATCGAATACACCCGCTTCTTCGAAAGCGGACCCTCATCAGTCTCATGGATGTCTACCTCTGATCTTTTTCTCTTTCCCCTGCTTGTTTCGGTCGGGGACGGAAGAATCATCAATGGCGTCATCGACATTGAGCGAACCATCTATTGTATAAAAATCGATTCAATATTCCTTATTTAACAAACTCCTGAAACCCTTACTTGTTGAGTTAAAATCATCATTTACCAAATAAAAACTGGAATAGGATGGGAAAAGATTGAATTTCTGACTCATTTATGGAAGAAAACTAACTTCAACAGGTTGGGTGCGACGTACCTTCCTCTCAGACCTTACCATTTCAAGCGACGAGCTAAACCAGAGTGTGCGTCGTGGGGGAGTGGTTGGTAGCTTGTAGGGGTTTCTCCTCTAACGTGGGTGTGTGGGCCGTTCAGTCTCCAATAACTTATTCTACACTTATTGGCGGTGGTGTGCGGCGGTCTGTAGCGGCGGGCGGTGGTGGGAGATGGTGAAGAATGTGAAACTCCCGCCAATGGAGGAGGGATTTGGATGTTGGTATGAATTGTGATTATTCAATTTTAGCAGGGATACTTTGGTAATTTTAGGCGATTTAGGGGGTTTTGAAAAAATATGTTGTGTATTGGGGATGTAAAATAGTTAGATTTCAAATTGGGAGGTTTAGGATAACATTGTTGTCTTATTAGGGATTGTTCAATAATTTGCCGAAAAATAAATAATGTATATAAATATATAAAATATATTATCATATTTATCAAAAATCTTAATAAATTAATAAATATATATAAAACCTTAATAAATTAATAAATATATATATAATATTACAATGAAAATTATATATATATATATATATATATTAATTACATATATGCATATAAAAGAAATAAAAAAAAGAAAAAGAAAAAGGGTAATCTTCTCCGGGTAGCTACCCGCTGTGACACCCCATTCGTCCGACGTATAAGGTACGCCACGTTCCAACTTTATTATGTGTCTAATTATATTATTTTGTGTTTTGCTTGACCCTATTTTGAACTCTTTTAGAGTTTAGAGGCCTGTTTGTAATTTTCTCTTTTTAAGGGTTATTCGGTCATTTCTCGTTCGGTCGAGAGTTCGACCTCTTTGACCCCTCTTTTGCGTTCGGGGCATCGAAACGAGTCCGTAGACTCTAAGTTTGCCCTATTCTGACTTCGTTAGCCCGTTCTTCCGACCGTTTTCGTGTATGAGGACCCGAGATATATACCCCGAATCCTCGTAATCCGTGCCATTTCAATCCAGCTTCTTCCTCCAGCGTTCATCGTTCCCCTGACACTATTCACGCAGTCAAGGTGTAATTACACGCACAAGCCCGTTCTCGCTCGTTTCTCGACGGAATTCGAAGTGTGAGTAGTGGAAATTTATCAGCTCGACGAGCCCGTCACGATGGTACAAGAATCGAGGCCCGAAACCCAGCGGTGGTGGCGCTACTGCAAGGTACAGGCAGCGGGATTTACCCCCGCCACTTCGCCGGCGGATTCCGACGGCCTCCGGCATCGGAATCGATCGAATCTTGGGCGGTTTTGGAGCGCGAGGTCTCAACGATTAGAGTGTTGAAGACGGCGCGGCCATTGGTGGCCGGACGTCGGCGCACGCACCACCTGAATTCACGCCGCGGCGGTGCGTGCACTGTAGCGCGCAGCTCCGCCGTGTTCCGGCGATTTTTTCCGGCGAGAGGGGCCGGTTCCATACCTTTTCCGGCCCCCTGATTCCATTTCCGGCATCAGATTGGAGCAAATCGCGGCGGAGGTGGCTGAACCGGCGATGGTGCAGCGGCAGTTTTTCGGCGGCGGATTTGGTCCTTTTTCGGTGGGTTTTTGGTGGTTGCTCCTTCACGAAAGTTGCTTGGAATGTTGAGACGTAGCTGATAGTGTTGGCCACGACTCGAGAACCGGCCGGCGGCGGCGGACCGGCCCTGGACCGACGGCTCCCTTTTCCGACGATATTTTCGGCAAATTGTCTAGGGGCTTTCGAAGGCTTCGTTACAAGCTTTCCAACGGTATGCTCGGATTTTATTTTCGTTTTACGGTTAGCGTTTAATTTCAGTTTTTGTAGTTGGAACTTAGTTCGATTTTTCGTCAACGAAGTCCGGCATGTTTGGTATTTTCTGAAATTGGTTGAGGGCTTTTGTCAAGCAGGCTGACGCGCACGTTTCTGTCCTTCCGGGGATTTTTCCGACCACCGGAGGCGGTGTTCCGGTGGCGGCCGGTGGCTGTTTGGCCGGCTACGGTGGCGGCATTCCGGTGACTTTCGGACAGTAGGTCCGTTTCGTTGTGGTGAGTCCAACGCCACTTTCCGTTCGTCAATCGGATGCCCGGTTGATTTGTTATGAATTTTTGAAGCTATTGTATTTATTTTCGTAATTTTTTTAATTGTATAATGTGATCATGTATGAGCGATAAATGGAAATTATGAATTGTATGATATATGAGAATATGTTATATTATATGAAAGCATGATTTGTAATTTATTGAATTTAATTATCTCGTTTTATGCCTACTTTGCTTAAGAATATTTTATTTATGGGGTGTTAGTGTAATATTTGAAAACTAAATTGATAATGGGATTATATGAAACTTGAGAAATAAATTATGAAATGATATGGTATATTTAATTTTGAATGAATCGATCAAGTATGCTATTTGTTAGAATATTAAACATTATGCATTATGTATTTATTTATCAAATTTGTTATATGATCAATGTTTTAACTTCACGAGATTTGGACCATGATGGGATTAAATTATTATGCTTCGAATTATATTCCCTATGGGATGATATGAATTCTATAAGTTATGCATCCTCTAAGGTGTGAAATGATTGTGATTCGATATGAATGACTTAAATTGGATAAATGTGAACTAACTGTGCATCATTGTATTCTTGAGCATGGCCGTGCGTCTTTGTGGTTGTGTTTGGAGTCTGAGTCTTGTGTTCTGTGTGTGTTCAGTTGTTCAGGGGTTTTCCAGGGAGTGTCTGTCAGCTGTTTGGGTTCCAGTGGGACTTCTTGGCTCAGGTTTTCTGTTTCCGTCGGTGTAAGGTGAGGTTTAGGTTCTTTTCTTTTTAGTTAAGCGACCTAAAACCCTTAAATGCTCGTTTTCAAGCCCGTATGCGATTATACTATTATATTTATATAATAGATATGTGCTTATACGATATGTTTATGACTTTGTCATATGATTAAAGGTTTTCGAACTATATATACGAGCGTATGTAAGCTTGAAATGTTTTGCAACGAGGCTATGCTCCAAACCGTGTGTCTTCAAGCTAGCTACGGATTAGGATGACACGGAGAGGTACGTTTATAGCATATGCTAAGTTGCAAGGTATGGTATGTCTAATCAGGTACGTAAGTCTGTTATGATTTGATAAGTATGATATGTAGCGAGTTATGATCTGTTATGTTATGTTCTGATATGTTGGGCCCTGGAGACTGTGGGTAAGGAACCCTGGGACGGTAACGGGCCGTCGGGTTAAGCCTGTGCACAGTCTCCATTTGAGGTATCTCGTGCGACTCAGGGAGATAGGGGAGGCGATATATTCTTGAGCCGGTGGCGTAAAACCTGCCGAGGACTCGTAGGGGATCATTACCCCTCGAGGTATGTATATGATATGGATGGTTAGGGGCGTATACACCCCTTCTGTCACACGGAGTTGAGGATGTTATGTTATGTTGTGTTTTCTGTTTTGATATTATGATATGGAGGTAAGGTTGGAAACCCGTACTCGCCGGGTATATGAATATGATCTGTTATGTTGATTATGAAACGGGATAGGAGCTTTCTCTTTTGACATGTTATGATTAAGCTCAGTATGTTTTGGTTTGAATAAGATAAGATATGTATAAGTTTGATTCGAAAATGGTTTTGGTATGCAAAACCCTACTCCCGATTCATAATCTTTCTTTTGATACGTGCTCTGCTCCTTATTATGTATAGTGTGTGAGTTCAGCCCCCCTCACTCAGTCAGTGGACTGACCCTCGCCCCACCTATGTTTTCAGTTTGCAGGTTCAGGTTCTTGGAGTTCGAGCTAGGCGGCTTTGTGTCTTGTCTGTTGAGTCCATGTCTTTTGATCCTGTGTCTATTTGATTAAGTTGTGAATCTCGGATCTGCATCCGTTTGTAATTATGCATATAGCATGTTCTGTACAGGATTATGTTTATGCTTTGATTATATGAATTTTCGGGATAGGTTAGGAAAGGGCTTGGATTAGTTGAACCTGTTTATTTATGTTGTTGATTAAAGTTTTTGTTAGTTCATATTTTGATTCGCTTCCGCATACAGGTTTTTGCATATTTTACTTGTACGGGGTTTAGGTACCGCCTAGCTTAGGTTGGATTTTTCGTTTGTCACCCGTTCGCTGTGACTTGGTGCGTGTGCGGACTTTCCATTTCGTACACGTGTCGGGTCATAGTGCGGGGGTGTGGTGCCCCACCGCTTGGGGTGCTACAACCCGCTACCTGCTTTACACCACCACCGCCGCCGGCCCCATGCTTTGCACTACCACCACCACCACCGGAAAGTCTTTGCACCGCCACAATCACTTACAGAATGACCGGGTGGGCGACGGAGATGACTCTACCCCGGCCGAAACAACTTCGAGAGCGGTGGTCCAACGGCGGATGCTGAGTGTCCGAGCAGGCTTGAAGCTGTGGGATTTAGGGGTCTTGGAGAAAACGTTTGAAGACTGAGAAAGAATTAGATAAATCAGGACCTGAACGAGAACAAACAAAGCCATTTTCCATAATATTTCTCCTAATCTGCTCATATCCACAACCTCCATATCTTAAATAATCAATCAAGATTGCCTGGGCTCTTTTGGTCGAGGGTTGAGAGGGGAGAGTCGGAGCTAGAGAGGCCGGGGATGAGAAAGACACCATCACTTAATTAATTTAATTTGGTGTTTGGTGGTGTTGGTGGGCGGCCGCCTCTTTGCTGGAGAAGATGAACGTTTTTTTATTAATTTTTTTATATGCATATTTTGTCTTTTTTCTTAATTTGATATGTGTATGTTTTTTTTTGTTTTTTTTATTTATTTCAATTGACACCTCAACCCTTCATGTGATCGGCCATATAAACTTTACAAATGAGTCGGCAAAAAAAGTTTCTCAATTTGGGTTGATAATGACACGTCAGTAAAAATTGGGAATTTTTTAATTTTGAGTCGAAATCAAACGAAAATTGCAAAAAATTTTAAATGAGAGTACAAAATGGAAAACGCAATATCAAGAAGGACTAAAATTCGAAAAAATGTAAGTTATAGGATGATTTTTGCAATTTTGACTTTCCATTAGAGTATATAACAATAAGAATTTTATCCTAAAGTTGTAATCTAATTACTTACAACAAATTGTCAACATACCTGTGAAATTGTTATAATCTAACGATAGGTGGTTCAACATGGTGAGGTTTCCAATTTGCTTAGGTAAGTTACCTGTGAATTTGTTACCCAAATAAACAATGCTTTGTAAATAGAAAATATATATATATCTTGAATTTTTCAATTTTAGCAAGTTTTATCTGAAAGATATGCATTTTACCTCTCTATAATATTAGAAATCCGCAAAGAATCCTTTAAAAGAAGAATTGACACTCTTCACATCCTAGTTCAAAAAAAAGACATCTTAACCCCCAAAAGGAGGGAGGTGTTGCACGAACGCACACATTATATCTAATTTAAGCGTTTTTACAAAATAACCACCAATTTTGAGAAAATAATTGATGTTTTTTTTTTTTTTTTTAAGAAGCCTCAAACATCCAAAACGACTTTTGTTGCATTTACTAGACCAAGTCACCTCCAGTAAAGATGGAAAATTCTAGCTCAATTGCAACTTGATCGAACCTATATAATCAATTATCATAAAATAAAATTTGGCATAATTAAGTTCGGGTTATAATTACCATGGGAACTGCTATTACACCATCAATTCAAAGGCCAAACATAACAACAGCAGCAAACAATATTACAGGGTCAAGGTGGTGCTTATATTAATTAAAAGAGTCAAGCTTTTGCAATTTAACATCATTTCCATAAATATAGCCCGTTTCTCCTTTTATTGATTAAAGAAGATGACATGTTTTCTTCTCAGATAATTACACCAATAAAAACAGAGAGGGGAAGAAATATTATTATTGAAATTAGTTGTTGGCACCATCAAATTAAGCAGCAGCCCTAGTAAGTTTCACTATCCATTATGCCTCAAGTAAGCTTCTACGTCCACTTTCGAATTTCAGGTCAAGTTATAAGAATTAGTATACATACCATGGAAGTTGTTGTCCCCTAGATCCAGGCTTTGAAGCTTTATCAACGACCCAATGGAAGTTGGGATGCTCCCATTGAAATGATTATTTGACAGCGACAGCTCCTCCAACTTGCTGCACTTGTAAATATTGAATGGAATTTGGCCACTAAACTGATTACCATTGAGATAAAGCTCGCGAAGCAGTGCAATATTATTGCACATATCATCTG
The DNA here is from genome assembly GCA_037501455.1 of Lantana camara. NCBI lineage: Eukaryota > Viridiplantae > Streptophyta > Magnoliopsida > Lamiales > Verbenaceae > Lantana > Lantana camara. The sequence goes on from CM074865.1 coordinate 4,205,540, forward strand.
GCAGCACACCTTACCGAGAACTATTCGTGAGATCAATGCATTTCATGTAAGAACCTGTAATAAAACTATACTTCCTATTTCTATTGTTGATGGGAGATGACCTGAGAACTGATTGTTTGAAAGGTCCAAGATTTCCATTGCTGATATGTTGAAGATGGAGAGTGGTAATTCACCTGCCAAAAATCCATTATGTATGCCATGATACAAGAAAACTTTGAGAGGCATGGTAAATTTTGTCATTTCAAAGATAATTTAATCACCTGCTGTCGACATACCTATGAAATTATTGTTGTTTAGATACAGTTGTTCCAAGTTGGGAAGATTATGAAACATGGAATCTAGAACACTTCCCGACAGACTATTGTTGTAGAAATTTAAAGCTCGCAGAGAAAACATGTTGAAGATAAAAGCTGGAATTTTCCCTGTTAGAAAGGCACCATTTAGGCCGAGAAGTTGTAAACGTGAGAGATTTCGAAATTCTGATGGAATTCTTCCACCTGAATAGATAGTCCAAAACATGAAGATTGTTGTTAATAGTGAAACAGCCCGTTGAACATGCAATCGAGATTCATTTTTAGTTCATAAATATATGATAAAATTACAAAAATCATCCTTCAACTTATACTTTTTCGAACTCCAATTATTTTCGATATCGCATTTTAAATTTTGTCCTTTAACTTAATTTTTTTTTATAATTTTAGTCCGATTTCGATCCGTAATAAAAAAACACCAAAATTTGCTGACATGGCATAATTTTGGATCAAAATTGAAAACTTTTTGCTGATTGAGCCCATTGAAGATTACCTGGATGTTTGTGGATTTGTGACGTGTCTTATGTCATTATATATATATATATAAAAATTTCTGTATATAACTATTAAACTTTATTAATTTTATAAGTAATATATATTATGAATATGTTTTATGTGAACATATTTTTTAAGAATTTTAAATTTAATTAAAATTTAAATTCTTAATTTAGATTAACTACCAAATTAATTAAATTTCTAAGTTTCATAAACTTAAAATAAAAATAAAACTCTCAAACTAATTCACCACCGCCGCCACCGTCCACTGTTCCTACCACCACCAACCTTGCTTCCTCCGAAATTTCGCCATCACCATCATTGCCTCCACCAAAGTTCCAGATCCACCATCCAAATCCCCCACCCGTTCGCGTCGCTGTTCCTACCACCGCCACCACCAACATCACCAAGATTTCCATCCAGATCTGCCGTCCAACCACTCGTTCACCACAACCGATTCGCCACCAGCCTCCCCCACAATCTCGCCTCCAACATCACGCTCAACATCCTTCCTCTGCCTGCAAAATTCTTGGGTGATTTTTGTGCGTGATTTCAAATCGGATATGTGGTGGTCTGATTTTGGTAGTGGCAGATCTATCGGTGGTGGGCCGACATGGTGGTGGCGGTAACTACTGGTGGTGGTAGAGTTTGTGTTCCTTATGAGAAGGACGGCAGAGGTGGCTTTGGTGGCGGCGTCGGCAGGTTGGTGGTGGTGGTAGATTTTGTGTTTCAATTATGAGATAGGAACGTAAGGAATTGCAGAGGTATTCTGGGTGAGCGAGGGTGTTTATGTTTTTTAAGTTTTATTTTTATTTTAAATTTGATTTTTTAATTTGTATTAGAAATTTAAATAATTTTTTTATTAAATTAGAGTTTTTATTATTTTGTTAGTTAATTTAAAAATCTTAAAATAATATCTGAATATAAAATACATACATAATATATGTTACACACAATATCTTTTTTTATTTGCCATGTGTGTATATATATATTTTTTAATTTTTTTTTTTAAATTTCCACAAAACATCCACATAATCTTTAATTGGCCCAATCAGCTAAAAAATCCCCGATTATGCCCGAAATCGTGCCTCGTCAGTAAAATTTGGAAATTTTTTGTTTTCGAGCCGAAATTGGGTTAAAATTACAAAAATTTTAAATTAAAAGACAAAATTAAAAACGTGATATTGAAAAGTATTGAAGTTGGAAAATACAAGTTAAAATATATATGATTTTACTTGTTTTTTATGTCATCTTTGAACTATAATGAGATCTCCATCTATTAATTTTATTTTTTTTTAAATTTTATATGTTACCATTCATTTTAATATAATTAACATTTTTTCTAGAAAATTATATAAAAAAGAGGGCAAGACTTCTCCTCTAACTCAAACTTTTTCAGACTTCACACCTATTTGATTTTAATGTTTTCTATATTGTCCTTCAATTTCTAATTTTACACACTTTTTTTTAAATTCTTTTATTTTGTATTTTTATTAAGTTAATTAATGTGGCAATTTTTTAATTGTTTTGTATCATTTTTGGACACCATTGATGAGTTTAGTCAGCTGCCAATCATCTACACAGCAACTTGGCCTAGATTCGAGTAGCGTGCGTGGATTAATTTGGAAAATTTATGTCTTTAAGGTAAAAATCCAACAGAAATTATGTTAAATTAAAAATTGAATAACAAAATTGATGACGATTGAAGTAACAAAAAAATTGAAGTTAGAGGACGAATTCTTGCAGATTTGCCTACAAAACTAATGATAAAACACAATAACAATAATTCATTGTACATGAAGGGGACAAGTAATTTATGCTATATGCACATAGGGGGATACATATGGTACCATAATATTTAGTTTTTCTTTAATTTATGAAGTGCACGCTCAAGATACATGTCAACTCTAAATTACAAAAACTACATACCTTGGAAGTTGTTATCTCCGAGATACAATGTTTCCAGATTGCTCAACAGACCTATTGATCTTGGAATGCTGCCATTGAAATGGTTAATCGACAATCTCAGATCCTCCAGCTTTCTGCACTTGTAAATATCCAATGGAATTTGCCCGCTAAGTAGATTAGCAGAGAGATAAAGCACAGTAAGTCGTGAGGTATTATTGCACATATCATTTGGCAGCACACCTGTCAGACTATTATCCCTGAGATCAATTTGTTTGATCCTAGACAAGTTGAAGATCCCATGAGGAATAGATCCTTTAATATGGTTATATTGCAAATCCAATATTTCTAGTGAAGAAAGATTCCCAATTTCTCGTGGGATTTCTCCACCAAGAGAGTTATTGGCCAATTTGAGTATCCTCAACCGTCGCAGATTAAAGAGCTCGCGGGGTATGAAGCCCGTGAAGCTGTTTTGGCTGAGGTCTAAAGAATCGAGGAATGTTAAGTTTCCAAGATTCGGAGTGAGATGAGTGGCCTGAAAACCGAAGCCATAGAAATTAAGGGCAGCGACTCTTTGGGTGGTGGTGGTGGCGCAGGATACCAATCCAAGTGCAGATGGATGCATTGGTGGACCAGTTTTTGGACAATATTTGAAAAGGGTCTGAGGTTATTGTGGATTTGAAAGCAAGAATTGCTTCTTCATCTTCTTTAGATACTATTTCAGCTAACGAAATTGGTGTGATACTGAGCAAGAACATTAAGACAGCAGCAATCATGACAGAAAGTTTGTCCATTGGACGACTGGTTGTGTAGTTTGGAGCTCTAGATATGAACAATGAACTATATATGCATATCTATTATATTTTACGAAGCTTAGATCACAAAGAAGAGATATTCACGTGTAGTTAGTTGGTTAATAAGATTTTTTGTTGCTAGAACAGTAAGTGTGCGCATTATGAGAGTCATGATATTGGATACACTTGATTTTTTTCCCTTCTCTGTACATGCCCCACTATAAAAGAGGGCGATTGACTCCATTAATGGAATATCATCTTCCGTAATGGGTGAAATGATGGCCTCCACCACAAATGCAATAGGTGAGGTTTCCACGAAAATCAACCAGCCCCCTGCACGTAGCACTCCGGCACCAAATGTTGACTATGTCACGAAGACAGGACTTTACGAGGCATTAGCCATTGTGCCCGGCCTATCCCTAGACGACGTGATGTGGGCAATACATCACTTAGCGAACAACAGTGGAGATCTTCTTGCCTTTTATGACATGCCAGTTGAAGTTCGTGCTGCTTTCGTGTTGACTCTTGTACGAGCAGCAAAATGAATCGACCTCATATGTTAGTGACTTTTTGGTTTATATTGGGTAAGTGCGCGCCGGCCCTAGTATGGTGGGCGCTTTGTTATGTTAGGTATTTTTGCTCCCAAATATATATTTCCATTAAGATAAGACAAAAGAGCCAACAGAGGTCGGTACAAGTGGTTAAATGGTTCTTTTTCCAAGATAATGACCCTATTTCGAATCCCTCTAATCACTTGGGTGTGTGTTTAACCGAAAAATAAATAAATAATAAGACAAAAAGAAGGCTTTTTGACATACGAGTAAAATCGACTACATTGCACGAAAATAATATTATTATTCAAATAATATTAACTGTTAAAATTATAGTAATTGAATAACTAAAATTAAGTATCGTTAGTTAATTATCGTTTCAAAAATAATGATGAAATATTAGTTAAGCTTGTGTTTTGAGTAAATCCTTAAGAAAAATACTAATCTAAAATCTATAATTCAAATCAATATTAGAGAAAACTCCAAATTTTGTGATGAGATGAGACTCATTAGGAAGTTTAACAAAAAATTGTGGAAATATCATGCAGTTGCTTGAACAATAGATTTGATCTGTTGCAACGGTATCAAGGATCCAAGAATGCACAAAGGATACAGATTATAATGCCATGGATATACCTGAAAACTGAGAGGAAGTGCCTCTTAATGAGGTTGCTTGTGGCTGTGAAGGAACAATGGACACCTGATTAACACCATGAGTCTGATTAGATTGACTCTGTTTAGATTGAATGATTGACGTGATCATCTGATATTGCTCAATCAACAGTAAAAGGCCTTACTCAACTGAGGCAATGGGTCGATGAGCATGATCTGCGAACCGACACCTGAGTACTTGTCATTCAACCCATTCAAAAATCTAATGACGCAATTGTTTTGTTCATACATGCGGTATGTATCAATTGCCCCACAACTGCACTTTGGATTACAAGATCATTATTTCCTGTTACAGAGCCCTATAAATTGATGTGCATGCGTGAAGGGGTGTCTGTGTAATTTACCACAACAATTCTAACTGACATAAATATCTGCTTAACAATATTACTGCTGCTAAGTAATTTAATTTATTGCTGGAGCTTAATTTATCAAGATCCCATATATTCAAAAGATTAAGCCAAGTTACGCAAAACCCATCAATCAGGAAAAACTGACAAAGAAGCTCGAAATTTTTACAAGGCACGAAAAAAGGTAGCAAATTTAAACCAAAATTCAACAGCCCAGGCAAAGAAAGAGGCACAAAAGGCAGATTTCACAACCCACATTGACAAAAAGAAATTCATCTAAATCAACAGAAACACAACAATCATGATAAATACCACAGCAATCCACTCAAACACTTAACATACAATATGCATCCGTAGAAACAACAAAAAACTCACCTAACAGACAAGGAGAAGGTAAATAGAACAGTTCATTAAAAACAGAGAGAATAGTTCGTCGGCAAAAGACTCCATTTTTTCGGTAAAAGAATACAGCATTAAAAACACACATATCAGCGACTTTAGATGTCGCACTTCGCGTTTCTCTTAACAATAAAAACTTTTATGGTTAATTAGGTTTATAATTGACGAGTTTGAAAATTATATATACTAACTAATAAGTAAAGGTTTCGTTATCGTGACATCTGAGAATCTAAAATATTTATTAATTTATTAAGAAAATTTAAAATTCGTAAATCTTAATATTAAAATTTACAAAGAATATTGAAAATGTACATTTACAATTATTGAACCGAATTGCATTTTATAATTAAAAAGATATGTTTTCAGGTTTAAATTAATTGAACATTTTCTACCAAAAAGTAATACCTATTAAAATAAATTAAATGAACCATAACTAAATTAAAACATAAGATTTATGTGATTTTTTATTTCTTTCAAATTCCACATCACATAGCATTACTAATAAGGATATTGCATACGAGACCCAACATGTTTATCAATGGCAAATTGGCAGCTCAGAACAATGACAAAGGCAAAAAAAACAATAGGATAAAACCATAACAACTTTCAAATATAACAAGTCCATCTTCATCGATTATACATTCAAATTCAACAGAAGGAAGCCCTTTAGTCTTTGTAATATTAACGCAGAAAAAGCCATAACAACATACATATATCTCTGTTCAAGATTCCCTTCTCCGCAAACTTATTACATTGCAGGAAACACAATTCTAATCTTTTCCAGTTTTACCACAGCTTCACTTATGCGGATTCTCTCCGAAGGCGAAAAGGCTAGACTCTCGATCGCGACAGGCGGAACCAAAGACAAACATAGCTCTTTAGCTGAGAAGCTGTCTTCCTCTCTTACCAGCAAATTGCTGTCCACAACTCGAGTCACATTGTTTTCTTGTAATAAAATGCTAACATAGCTCGTGAGGCTCATGTCCTCCCCAAACATTTCCTCTGTCGGCTTCTTTCAGGTAAAAGTCTCAAGCAGCATCACTCCAAAACTGTATCCGTCGCAACTGGATGGCACAATGCCTTCAGCTCCATATTCTGTGTCCACAAATTAAACGAAGACTAAGCACATCATTCTTTCAAAACGAATGCTTCAATTCGAATGCAATCCAAGAATTCAATATGATCGAAGATTTTACCACTCCAATGAGGGATTTTGATCATTGATCCGATTGTAAAATTGAGTAAATCTTCTTCTACCAGCTGGCTTTCGCTTCACAGGTTTCTTCCGAAGGCCAAAAATCTCCTGGACGAGAGGTACATGAACAAGCACCAGCTTCCACGCCAAGAACCATCCTACACAGATCACACACAGAAGAACAAAAGACAATTCTTTAGGCAAAATTTCACTAACCCCAGATGAAAAAAGTTCCGAAAAGTCCTAATTGCAGCATTCAAGATCCCATATATCCAGAAGATTAAGCCAAGTTACAGAAAACCCATCAATCAGGAAAAAGCTCAGCAACCCAGATAAAGAAACTCGAATTTTTTACAGAACACCAAAAAAGGTAGCAAATTTAAACTAAATTTCAATAGCCTAGACGAATAACGAGGCACAAAAGGCACGGCGAAGGCAGATTTCAACAACCCACACCAACAAACTCAAAGAAATCCATCTAAATCAACGGAAACACAGCAAACATGATAAATAGTACAACAATCTACTCGCATATATACTCAAAAACTTCACATACAATATTGCATCCATAGAAACAAGAAAAAGCTGACCTACAAAGAGCAAGGAGAAAGTAAATAGAGCAGTGCGAAAGGGACGGAGGAAAAGAAATGTGAAGTAATCCCAATAGGAGACAGAGATTAGTTCGTCGGAAAAAGACTCCATTTTTCTTTTTTGGGTGGAATCGAAGAAAGGCGTTGGCTTTAGGCTTTAACTGACCTGAAGCATTAAAAATTCAGTCATACACGTATACACGACTTTAGATGTCGCACTTTACATTTCTCTAATGAATAAAAGAGTAATGTAGGTATATATCAAATCTATCTTTGAATTAATCAAATCTATCTTTGAATTATGGGTCTAGAATCTGTAAAAGCAGTTTTAAAACTTAGCCAAAAAAAGGCAATTTTAAAACTTAACAAGTCCTTCTTTATTTTACATTCAAATTCATTAACTATTACACAATACATGGAATATTAATGCATAAAGAAACTTAACAACGTACATATATTTCTGTTCAAGACTTCCTGTTCTGCAAACTCATGACTTTGCAAGAAACAAAGTTCTAATCTTTCCCAGTTTTGCCGCAGCTTCACTTACCGATTCTCTCCGAAGGCGAAAAGGCTAAACACTCCATTGCGACACTTAGAACAGACGACAAACATAGCTCTTTAGCAAAGAAACTGTCTTCCTCTCTTGCCAGCAAATTGTTGTCCACAACTTGAGTCACATTGTTTTCCTGTAGTGGAAAGCTAGCATAGCTCATGAGGCTCATGTCCTCCCCAAACACCTTGTATGTCGGCTTCTTTCGGGTGAAAGTCTCAAGCAGCATCATGCCAAAATTGTATACGTCGCAACTGGTTGAGACAATGCCTTCAGCTCCATATTCTGTTTCCAAAAATTAAAAAAAGACTTAAACACTTCATGAGCTGCAAAAGCCAAAAACTACGAGGGGGAGTTTGAAAGGGCTTCAAAATCTATTTAGATGCAACATTTGAGAGATCATTTCTGAACAACATTTAGTTCTTTGAAGTTGAAAATGCTTGCAAATAAAACTTGATAAATACCCCTAATGTGACTAAAATCAGTGAAATAAAAATGTGGTTTTGAGATGTAACGGATTAGATCATTACCCGGTGCCATGTAACCGATCGTTGCCAAGGTTTGTGTTTGCACCGCCAATTACCCTTGCCGAATAGTTTAGCCATGCCAAAATCGCCGACATAAGCGGTCATATCTTCATCCAGCAACACGTTACTAGGCTTCAAGTCGCAATGAACAATAGGAATACTACTAGAAATCTGTTATATAACAACGGAAATTTAGCAACGGGAATTATTTGTTGCTATTTAGCAACGGAAAAAAAATTCGTGGCAAAATGCTTTAGCAACGGAATTTTCGTTGCTAAATCCGTTGCTATATATGGAAAAAAAATAGCAACGGATTTTTCGTTGCTAAAATTAAATAATACAAAAAATAAATAAATTGGTAGATATAGCGACGGAAATTCCGTTGCTATTAAAATAAAAAACCTAATAAAAAATAATATAATATTTATAAATATTTGCAACGGATTTTTCGTTGCTGATTTAGCAACGGATTTTTCGTTGCTATATGGAAGAAAAAAAAGAAATAAAAATAAACAAATATTTAAAATATTAGCAATGGATTTTTCGTTGCTATAAGGAAGAAAAAAAAAGAAATAAATATAAAAAAGATTAGAAACGGAAAATCCGTTGCTATAAACATATGATTAAAAAAATTAATAAAATATTTATAATTTAGTAATTTTTTTTTTCGTTACTATATGAAATAAAAATAAATGAATAATAAAAAATAGAGCAAATTAAATTTTTGGTCCCATAGGATTGCGCCGTTTTCAATTTTGGTCCCATTCTTTTAGAATTAGACAAAAATAGTCCCGTTGGTTTCATTTTGTTACATTTTTTGTCCCAACCGTTAAATTTTGGACGGAACCGTTAAGTGTATTTAAAAGTCAAATAAAATTTCGTTCAAACAAATCATCAATGGATTGTATCCAAGTTGGTTGGATGCTTATTTTCTTTTCATGAGGTCCTAGGTTCAATCTCAGGCTTTCCCTTTTTTATATGTGTATATATATATATTTATTATATTTTATACATATTATATATTATATATTAGTATTATTATAATATTATATAATATTTAATATATTGATATTATATATATTGTATATATATTATATAATATTATATAATCTATAATACATATAATATTATATACATATGTATATTATATATAAATATATAATATTTCTAATACATATAATATTATATACATACGTATATTATGTATAAATATAAAATATTTTTAATATATATATATGTATTAAATATTATATATCTTTATATATAATATAAAGACATATATATCTTATATCTTAAATATTAAATAATAATTAATATTATATGTTTATATATAATATATGTACATATATATAATATGTGTTTATAATATACATTATAAATCATTAAAAGATGTGCATAACACAATAATTCCTTAAAATTCACATATATAACGCTCGAAATTCACATATAAATACTTCAATATTAAGAGAAAAGTTTTTCATTTAACATGTAACGGTGGCATAATACAATAATTTCTTAATATTTAGATTTTATTCTACAAATTTTAATATAAATTCCTTATATTAAAAGAAAACTTCTGAATTTAACATCTAACGGTTGCGAAACACAATAATTCCTCAATGTATAGATATAATTCTATAAATTCAAATATAAATGTTTCATATTAAGAAAATAATTCTTTATATTAAGTTATTCAACTATGATTGCTAAATAATACAATAGTTCCTCAAAATGCAGATATTGTTCTACAGATGTATAAGTGAATACTTCATATTGACATAAAATTAGTTCTTTATTCAACTACCAACTAAATCTAATTATTTAATTATGTAAACTTTCATCTTTTTTTTATATGACATAAAAACTTATACTTAAGTTGATATACATTACTATTATATATATACATATATATACATGCTTGGGGTTTATATAGAATTTAACACAATAATTCTTCAATATTTAGATATAATTCTACAAATTCAAATATAAATGTTTCATATTAATAAAATAATTCTTCATTAAGTTATTCAACTACGATTGCTAAATAATACAATAGTTTCTCAAAATGCAGATATTATTCTACTGATGTATAAGTGAATACTTCATATTGACATAAAATTAGTTCTTTATTCAACTACCAACTAAATCTAATTATTTAATTATGTAAACTTTCATTTTTTTTTATATGTCATAAAAACTTATACTTAAGTTGATATACAATATTATTATTATTATTATTATTATTATTATTATTATTATTATTATTATTATTATTATATATACATGCTTGGGGTTTATATAGAATTTAACATAATAATTCTTCAATATTTAGATATAATTTTACCAATTTAAATATAAATGTTTCATATTAACAAAATAATTCTTCATTAAGTTATTCAACTACGATTGCTAAATAATACAAATGTATAAGTGAATACTTCATATAATATAAAAGTTCTTTATTCAACAACCAATTAAATCTAATTATTTAGTTATGTAAAACTTTCATCCTTTTTTTTGTATGTCATAAAAAGTTATACTTAAGTTGATATACATTATATTTTTATCTCATAACTAAAACTTGAGATATGTAGTTAATTAATAAATATTTAAATTTTTAACGGATATGTATTATAATATAAATAATTATATATTTAAAAATATTTTTATTTAAAATATATGATAACAAGTATTTAATTATTTAAATTACTATATGAATATTTGATAGTGGTTAAATATAAAAAATTACATAACAATAACAACAATGGAGTTAGCCCAACTGGTTTGGGGTTCAACATTCTTCACATGAGGTCCAGGGTTCAATTCCTACTCAACGCGAATATGTGGAATTAATGTGTTGGCTCGCGTGGGGCTCGGTGGGGGCTCGTCTTTCACTCGCTCGGTTGGGGCTCGGCTCGGTTAGGTGGGGTGATCCGGGCCCCGTAAATGAATTTTTAATTTTGAATATGTGGAATTAATGTGTTGGCTAGCGTGGGGCTCGGTTGGGGGCTCGCCTTTCACACGCTCGGTTGGGGCTCGGCTCGGCGGGCTCGGTTAGGTGGGGTGATCCGGGGCCCGTAAATGAATTTTTAATTTATTAATTTGAATTATTAATTTTTGCGACGGATTTTGCAACGAAAATTCCGTTGCAAAAAGGCAAAAAATTAATTAATTATTGGTTGGTTTGCAACGGAAAATCCGTTGCTAAATCTGTTGCTAAAAAATCGTTGCTAAAACTGTTGCTAAAAAAATCGTTGCTAAAACTGTTGCTAATTTCCGTGGGTAATAATTCGTTGCTAATTCCGTTGCTAATATCCGTTGCTAGTAATTCGTTGCTACAGATTAGCCACAAGGGTTATAGCAACGGAAAATTTTCGTTGCTAAATCCGTTGCTAAGCCGAAATTCGTTGCTAATAGGGCCAAAATCCGTTGCTATAGGGCGTTTTTCTGGTAGTGGGAAATTTATTCCATATGAAGATATTCCAAGGCCAACGCCACATCTATCATAATATTTAATCTCTGCAATAGATGCAAGAAAAGATTATGCGAATATAGTCACTTGTCCAAGCTCCCATTAGGCATGTACTCCAAAACCAACGCCTTGAAATCTAGATTACTACAATGTCAAAGTATCTTGATCAAGTTCCTATGCCTTATTGCTCCTAGTACTCGTGTTTCTCTCTCAAAGCTTTGACTCACATTTTCTGATTGTAGATTGAAAACTTTTACTGCAACCGTTAGCCCGTCAGACAATGTTCCAATGAATACTAAACCGAAGCTCCCACTTCCAAGAATATTGCTCTCGCTGAATCCATTTATCGCTCGTTCGAGTTCAAAGTAAGAACTTCCTCTCCAAGGATATTATGACATTTGGCTTGCGGGTTACTTTACGTTGCTCATTTTTCTTCTTCTCACTAGAAGAAACAGGAAAACAGCAAACAAAGCTGCTACAACAACACAAATTGGTGGTATGGTGTATTTCTCAACAGACTTGCAAGTACTTCTTTTGGTATGGTTTTCAACACAAGGTGGAACTTGGAGACGGGCCGGGCCACATAGACCGAAGTTGTTTGAAAATGGCTGAGCTGTAAAATTTGAAAAATTACCGCCGATAGGAATCTGCCCTTCAAGACTGTTGTAAGAAACATTAAAGTATTCCAGATCAGAGAGTCCTTCCAAAGATTTTGGAATAGATCCTAAAAAATTATTAAAGGAAAGATCCATTAATTCTAAACCTCTTAAATTCCCTAAGGATGTTGGAATTGACCCTTGAAATTTATTGTGCGTCAAAGGTAGCCAAACCAATGAATTTGCCTTGTCGATAGAATTAGGGACATTCCCCGTGAACTGATTCCAAGATAAGTCCATTTGGTACGACCTTAAACTTCGCAATCTCAGATGAGAGAGAGCCGTTTAACCTGTTTGAGGACAATTTTAAGACTAGGAGATCACTAAGTACAATTCTCTCAACGTTTTGAGTTCACTGATGTATCTCGGAATCATGCTAGACAACGCGTTGCTTCCCGCGTTGATGAACCCCAAATTGCTTAACCTACAAATTTCAATAGGAATGTCTCCTTCAAACTTGTTGTAACCAAGATTTACCCGACCGAGTTTTCTTAAATTTCCAATTGTTGGTGGAATAACACCTGTCAACTCATTGATGCCAAGGTCTAAATCTCGTAAGTTGGTGATGTTGCCAATCTCAGGAGGGATAGGTGCAAAACCAGGTATTTTTTATTTTTCTTTTCTATTTATTGATTTCTAATATTTAATTATCGTTTTTATTATTTATTTTATTATATTATTATTTTTTATGATAATTATAATCTTAATACATAATGATACAAATAACTGTATTGGTAGTCTCATTAGGTTGTGAAAACTGACTTACGTGCATAATTAGTAGAATTCTGCAAACATAAAATAGATCGAGACAGAGACGAAGAAAGACGGAGAACAGAGAAAACAAAACGAGAAGAAAGACACACAGAGAGAAAAGACAAAGAACGCAGAGAGGAAATCAACGATATTAGAGTTTGAGAAAGTCGACCATCAAGAAGAATTGATAGACTCCCTATCTAAGTCCAGTTTCCCGTCTTCTTCGGCAAATTGAATATTCTAAGGTGCATCTAGATACTTGCTTTAAGTTCTTGGAACAAATCATCCTCTTTACTTGTTAAATAGGGTTATGGAAGTTCCATGATTTTAGACCTGCTTAGGGAATTGATTTTTAGTCAGGCACACTTCTTGATATTTGGGAATTCCGTTTTAAACTCTTGTGCAACCCATAATTGAATCCGTCAATTATTTTTATATTCGGATAAATTGGCATATGATTCTATATTTATTCCAACGGGTTAACTAGAGTATGATTTTAGGGACGAAATCGGAGTATTGTAGTTATGGATATGCAAAAGATTGGTCATGATTAAATTAGTTGTAGTAGTTTCGTTACTTGATTTCTTTGAAAAGGAAGAACACTCAGTGAACTTAGTATTAGCATAGGTAATATGTTCTAGTGTTGGCGAATAAGTGCACCTGCATGTCGTTTTTAATAATGAAACTCATACACATAGATTACGTGACGGGTTGGGTTTGTAATGATAATAAATATATGGGAGAATTATATACAGGTCCCTAAGGTTTGACCTAATTACAAAACGGTCTACGTAACTTTGAAATTTACATACAGGTCCATGATGCTTAACCTAATTACAAGCCGGTCCATTTTCTTTTAAATAATACATTCTAGTCCCTATATTTCTTGTTTTGTGTGAGGTCCATTAACGAATTTTGTAAAAGTAAACTTATGTCCGTGAAGGTTTTGTGAGTGTTACATATAATGTATGACCAAAAATGCAAAATCGTCCCTAAAAGTATACAAAAATTAACAAATTAACAAGGCTTAGGGACTACAATGTAATATTTAAAAGAAAATGGACTGGCTTGTAATTAGGTTAAGTATCAGGGACCTGTATGTAAATTTCAAAGTTACGTGGACCGCTCAGTAATTAGGCCAAACCTAAGGGACCTGTATGTAATTCTCCCTAAATATATATATACTAGTCTACGACTTGTGCGATGCACGGAATAATATAATCTACAGTCTAACGATATGATTGATATGATAGAATGACGTATGAATGTAATGAGCACTCTCATATTCATTTTCAAATCCTTGATTGATACAAAATACAATTAAGAATGCTCATTACTCATTCCCGAGATAATGCCCATTCTGTTATTCATGGTATTATCTATTACCGCAAACCCTCGTGGTATTAACAATTCCCAATCTATTGAGAATCAACTTATATTTTACATTTTTAGAATTATCATCATTAAATCTAATTAAATCAAATCTTATTCGTTTATGCTCTTCGTCTTTTCTTTTGCTATTTTTCGACTTTCGTCTTCCCCAAAAAGTTTAATAAAATTTAAATCAAATCTCATTATATTATTCAAGTGTCTTTTGGGGGTTTTAAGAAAAAAATAAAAAATGAAATAAGAATGTAAAAAAAAAAAAAAAAAAGAGTTAATTAAGAAGATTAAGAAACTAATAACGAAAGAAGAAAAATCATAACACTATGCATAAATAAGGATAAGAGTTCTTGAGCAAAGGGCCAACATTAAAAAATAAGATAAAGGTGAACTATTAGATATAAATTTAATGAAGAAAAATTGCTATAAATAATTTGACGAATAAAAAACTGGAAAAAGAAAACTTCGTAAGTAGTGTTTTAAAATTAAAATATAAGAGGATTGAATTATTTTAAAAAATAACTTAAAGAAGGAGGATTGAAATTTTTTTTAAATAACGTAAAGATACGCATTATAATATAAATTCACATATAATTTTAATAAAATATAAATAATAAATTTTTAATAAATGAATGAAATATTATATAGTAATAAAACTAAAAAAAAAAAAAGAATAGATCTATCAAAATATTATAGAAACAAAATACTAAAACTACATAAATTAAGTAAATCCATAAATAGTAAGACAAAAAGTAAAGAAAAACACTGAAATTTAAAGAAACAGTAAGGATTGATGGTGCAAAAACTTGGATGGTTGTTTAAACACCTAACACTTTAAGATTTGTTTGTGAAAGGGAGGACCATTACAGGCGTTAGAGCCTCAGGAATTGGGTTTCCCTTGTAGCGTGGGTTCTTCCAGCTAGGATAACACCAAGAAATCGTGCAGCGAGGGAGTTGAAAATGGTGAGTTGAATGAGCTTGGAGATGAAAGAAGAATGGAGGAGAAAGTCCCAGTTCAGGTGCAGGTGATTTTTTGAAGAAGATGACTTAGGGAAGTGTGTACATGAATCCCTAATTTATATGTTAGGGGTAAGGGCGATTTGGTAAAAATGACCGTGTGGTCCCAAATCCATGTAGCCCTAGACACGTGGCAGCGTGTGATGGTATGAAAGTGACCTTCCTGATTCATTCCCTTGTACGAGGTCGGCGGGTGTCAGGAATGGGTGTGCGCACTACCTGCAGGTGTCAGTGGCAGTTACACAGCAGCAGTA
This sequence comes from Lantana camara, assembly GCA_037501455.1. NCBI lineage: Eukaryota > Viridiplantae > Streptophyta > Magnoliopsida > Lamiales > Verbenaceae > Lantana > Lantana camara. The sequence goes on from CM074865.1 coordinate 4,221,411, forward strand.
TGAGCGCTAGGAGGCTCGAAGACTGCTATGTGGGTGTAAGAAGGCTTGGGAGTGTGCCCCAGGGATGACCCTACTCGAGCGTTAGGGATGCTGGACGGGGATGTTTCCCCGGATTGGCGTGGCCGGGTACCGTGACGCTCAGGCTGAGCTTCGACCGCTAGGTTGTAGGTACCCTCGAGGGACCTTTCGTGGATGATCGCGTGAGCACTGCGAGGGACTCGCGCATCAGGACACAATCGAGTGTGGAGCAAGTAAGGGAACATCCCGGGCCGGTGATATGAGTTGGGTTGGCTTGACCCTGCAAGGCAAGATTATGAGCATTGGATGGGCCCTCGAAGGGTACGCTTTGTGCTTGTAAGTGGGCAAGCCGATGGGCCGGATCCGCTGTCTCGAGCCCACCATCTCGGGTGTCTAAGCCAAAGTGTTCGCAGTTGATCTGAATGAGCCATCGTGATCCCAACATGTGTATGGGGATGATCCGAGCATGATTTAGCCCTATCATTTTGCCCCCCAAATTCTGTAGTTACGCTTGAGCGTACTATAGAATTTTGAACCTGAATCCTGACTTTGAATATACGAGGGTGAAGCTCTTGAAGGGAAGTGACTGTCCATCTTCTGTAACGAACATCTTTTGACAAGGTAATAAATGAAGTCATGTCCGTATTTAATGCTGAGTGGCGACGCGGTCACGTGTATCAAGGAAGTGGCACGTGTTTGTTGGGAGACGTGTGACGGTTACCAAAAGTGGTGGAGTTTTCAAGGCGGGAATGATTGCGTTTGAATTCCTATTGCCTGAATAATGCAAACCCTAACCCTATAAATAGGGATTTGGTCATTTCCTTTCACTCTTTATGCATCCCACAATTCTCTCAAGCAAAGACAACCATTTTTCTCTGCAAGTTCTTGCAATTTTCGGCGACTCTTCACAGCAGATTATCCTTCCCTCTTAGGTAAATCTCTGTAATTTTTGTACTAACCCTAGATTTAGGTTGTGTTGAGCGTTGTTCTTGTGCGGGACAGCCTTTTTAGTCTTTAAATCCGTACCATAATTCTTCTTCTCCACTGAATTTCTGTTGAAAGCTCCATCTTCAAGAATAAAGACCAGTAATGGCGGGGAATATCTTAGATAAAATGGTGAGGGAGATAGATGAGATGTCTGTAGAAAGCTCTTCTCCTCATGATAACATTCCGCTCGTTATTCCGTTGGGGGTAGTCTCAGAAGGCCCTAGGGATGAGGAACATGACGCTGCAGTTCAAGGGATGAACGAGCGCAACCCCGGAGGAGTAGAATAGCTTTTTGAGGAGATGGACCTTTTCCTTAGAATGCAGTAGCAAGGTGAAAGGGTTTTCCCTGTGTTAAATAGCACTGTTAGGCCCCAAGATCACCAAGTTACAGTGGCCATTGTTGGGCCTCAATGGGGAGAAGGGCCTTCTGGGCGTAGGGCAGACGAGGAGACTCCTTGTAAATGCCATCGACAGGGTAAGGAACCTGTGACCCAAGTAAGGAAAGACAATCCCCAGGTAACAGATAAAACTCCGGACGAGATCGAGAGTACCTTATTGCTCGCAGAGCTGGCTACATTAAAGACCCAAGTTTATTGGGATGGAGTTTACGTAACTCACCTTCCCACAGAGCGTGAGCGAGCCAATAGTCCGCCCCGGGATGATGACCGTTTATAAGGATGCTATTCTTGCAGGGGCTTTGAGGTTCCCGATCCCGGCTCCGATCATTGACATTCTGAATTTCCTGGGATTGAGCCCTTCCCAAATCTTGCCCAACGGGATAGCCTTGCTGAACACATTCGTAATACTGATGAGGGCCACGGGCCATGAGCCCTCGATTGACTACTTCAACAGTTTGATCCAAGTAGCCCGTTCTCCACGCTCGTCTTTGAGGGACGAATTTTATTACATGCAAGCCAAATCGGGTTTGAAGATGTTCGATTCACCCTGGACGTCATGTGGAGATAACTGGAAGGAGAAGTTTTTCTTCACGGGGGCACCCAGTGGAGTTTTTAGGGTTCCCCGTGAGTGCGTGGTACACGGAGAAGGGCTCCTCCTGAGGTATAGACATGGGGATAAACTTTTCGAGCAATGGACAAAGAGTCTGGCCCTCGTGATAAAGAATGAGAAATGGCTGATTATGGCTAAGCCTCTGATGCGGAATGAGGAAGTGTTGTTTCGCTATGGGCTCGTGAGTCCTCCAGAGATGATCGTCAACCCTCCCTGTTAACACGATGAATAGAGATGGTTAGATTCTAGGAACTAACCTTGTTAACACTCGAATAGGAATGCTAACTCCTTTAATTATGCTATTTTGTGGAAGTGGACTGGATATGACCATCTGACGCTGGCTTATTTTCTCATTTGCGGATATAAATATCTTGATGGCTGGAACAAGCACTGAAAGCATTGCAGCCATGATGCGAGCTCGCAGAGCGGGCGGAAACCAGCAACAGCAGCAACAACGGCCGCAACAACGGCCCCCAACTATCCCACGAGGGGGCCGGGGTATCAAGCGAGGGTCAGGCGGCTGAGGAAAACGCTGCGGAGATGGTAGTGGTGGTCGCGGGGCAGACCACATTGAAGAATTGACCATTGGGGACGCTCGCGGAGCCACCCCTCCCAGCCAGGAGCAAGTACAAGTGCTTAATGCCCCCCACAACCGCTCGGGGATAGTAATGAGGGCCCTAGATGAGGAGAGGGCCCATCAATCACGGAAGAGGAAGAGGATGACAGATTCAATCCCCATCTCTGGCAAGGGGAAAGAAGTAGTGGTGGGCGCTCGAGGGGAGGAAGGCGACACTTCATCCTCTGAAGATGAGAGCTTCTAGAAGTTTGAGCGGAGCGGAGACATTCGCTACCATCTCTCAATGGAGGAGGGCCCTGTGCTCTTAAAGAAAAGTTTATCCACCCGGAATCTGATTATGGGGATCATCCACAAGCTCCAATTCTCCGGTGACCACCAGAAGTTGAATGAGCAGGAGGCCGCTCAAGTCGCAGACGGAGCCTGCCATGTCCTCCTGAGGGTAAGTGTGTCAAGTTTCTTCCCACAGCTTTAGTCTTTCTTAAGTTAGCTTTGTACTTAACGAAGTTTCTGTTGTTGTAGGAGGTGGTTCCCAGGTTGAAGAACCTGCAGAGACGCTCGAAAACTACTCTAAACGCAAGGCCAAGTATAAGAAGTTGTTACGTATCTCTGACCTCGGCCAACTGCAGCAGGACTACGACATGGTTTCTGCTGATCTCATAGCCCTGAAGATCGACCATGATAAAGTGAAAAAAATGCTCAGGGATCAAGAGGATGTATGCCTGAGGTTAGACGAGCGGCACAAGGACTTGAAGGAGAAACAGAACCGGCTGAAGGAGGATAATGAGCACCTCACCCAAGCGCTAAACGAGCGTGATCAATAATTGGGGTCGGTGAGGAAAGAACTTGCTAACCTCCAAAGCAAGGCTACAGACTTGGAATCGAGGGTAGCTTGGGATGTTATCCTCAAGTTCGTACATTCAAAGGCCTTCGCCTTCGCTACCAACCTTCATTGCTTTGCCAACACTAAGCGGTTTTTCTGGAATTCAGTGGGCCAACTGATCAAGTTAGGAGTGGTGCCCCCCAGCACTCGTAATGACGCTGGTCTACGCATGGATCTTAATGAAAACCTAAAGTCAGTCATGCAAGATAGGGATCCGCCTGAGGACTTAACAGAGCCGGAGTATAATGACTTAGTTATTATGCTCCAAGATAAATTTATGGTGGCTAACCCCCCGGACCACCGGATCCAGAGCCCATTACAATCGACGAGGATGCTGATGAGGATGCCCCAAATGAAGAGGGCCAGGGTGACGCTCATCCTATAGACTCCGAGGTCTTGGCCCCTGTTCCATTGGCGACGGTGCCTCCTGAGCCCCAGAATTCTCAAGCGCTCAACTCAGATGCCGAAGATAACTCTCAAGAGGCCTAGTGACGGCAACCCCCAAGATGATCCTGCCTGCCTTTGTTGTCTACCATGCACTTCTGCTCTCATTTTCTTTCGTTTCTGTTATGAACATCATGTTGAACTTATTTTGAACTCTTGTAATTAATTCCTGTATTTTCGCACCGTACTCTTTCCTGCTTTCAGTACTTGTTTACTTATCCTTCTTTTGGCAATAGAAATTATTTTTCCTTCAACTGTGCTATGCTTTGAGTGTTGTCTGTTGATTTCTTTTTGATGCTTGGATATTTGTGATGTGTGAATATATGGGCGCGAGGGCAAGCTATATGAGGGGTACCCTGGCCATTTTCGACATAAGGCTCAACTTTGAACTTAGAAATCCATTAGGGGACTTGCTAAGTGTTGGCTTTTGATGAGAATTTATCTAAGTGTTGGATAATGATGAGCGTACCCATAGTATGAACTTTGTACTTAGAAATCCATGGGAGAATTTTCCAAGTGTTAATTATCTACGAGAGTACGCATTAGTAATGAGATGAGAATCTCTGAGGGGTTTACGAGCGCGAACTAGAGTGATCAACGTCTAGTTGGTGTAATTAAGCACATAGTAACCCCAATTCCGACTCGCTCATTTTATGGGTTTACGCGCTCATGAGCGTCAAGCTGTTCAATGTAGAGGGTCCTCGACATACCGATAGCGTTGGTCTGGAGAGGGGCTCGCTCATTTAAGAGTGGCCCGGGCGGATATCAAGCCGTTCAACGTGGAGTACCCTCGACACGGAGTGGGCCTTAATGCAATTGATGATGCAAGACATTAATTGAATCAAATAAATGACAAACAATTTGGAAAATACCTACTGATGTATTTGTATTTCTGTCAAAAGAAGATATAAAGTGCCTCGAGCGGGCGTTTACAAGGGTTGCAATTACACATAGAACCTCCTGAGGTTACATGCATTCCACGGTCGAGGGAGACACTTGCCTTGCAAAGTCTCTAGCAGGTAGGTATTATTCGCACGTACCTGAATGACTTTGAAGGGGCCTTCCCAATTGGGGTCTAACTTACCCACGTGCTTGGACACTTCAACTTTTTTAAGGACCAGGTCCACTAGCTAGAAGGTCCTTTCCTTGACACGCTTGTTGTACTGATGGGCTACGGTCGCTTTATACTTATGGATCCGGGCCCAAGCAGCATCTCTCTTCTCGTCTAATAAGTCTAACTCGAGCGTCCGGTTACTCTCGTTTGCTGCAGGCTCAAAATAGGCAACGCATACGGACTCTTGAATGATTTTCGCAGGTATCATAGCCTCAGAGCCGTAAACGAGGGAGTAAGGGGTCTCACCAGTTGCCGCTCGTAGGGTTGTACGGTATGCCCAGAGGGCTCCTTGAAGCTCTTCTACCCATTCACCCTTTTTACTCTCGAGCATCGTTTTTAGATGCTGGAGTATGGTTCTGTTCGTTACTTCAGCTTGACCGTTGGCCTGTGGATGGCCCACTGAAGTGAAGCGTTGCTCAATGCCAAGCTCTGAGCGCCATTCTCGAGTGTCAGCAACAATGAACTGAGAGCTATTGTCTGAAATAAGCACTCTCAGGATGCCATAACTGCAGATAATGTTCTTCCAAATAAAGTTTCTCATAACCTTAAACGTGATTTTCGTGATCTCTTCAGCCTCGGCCCACTTGGTAAAGTAGTCCACAACAAGGATCACGAATTTCTTTTGTCCGACCGCCATTGGAAGGGGTCCTACTATGTCAATGCCCCAATGGTCAAAGGGCAATGAGACATCGATGGGGATCATTTGGGTTGCTGGCAGTTGAGGGGTGTTGGAGTAAAACTGACACTTGGGGCATCTTCTACTTTGTCGCTCGGGCAGGTCCCGTCCCTTAGGAATGTGATGATGTTATCAAGCCAACAAGGCTCGGAGGGTCGATCATGTTCACTTCACCCGAGGGTTTCCCATCGCTTATCAGCGGTTCCTCCGTTCTAAGGAATGTGACTGAACGCTCACAGGAGCCTTCCAAAGCAGATGCAAATTTAGAGAGGGAATCAGCACGCTCGTTTTTTGCTCGTGGAACCTGCAATAGATGGAGTTCCTTGAACTTGGAAATTACTTCCTTGGCTTTTGCCAGGTACTGTATGTTGAAAACTAAAAGTCATTCTAGCTATTAATCTAGATTCATTCTCTAGATAAGTTTTTATTTATTTAAGTACATGTATTTTATATTATTCATTGTTTTTAGTTAGTTCATGAATTGATATATTCATGCATAGGATATCAAGAGTCTTATTAATACATGAACTAAGCCTAAGTTCATGTCTAGCAAATCCTATATATACCCTATGTACTTATCATTTTTATAAAGTCAATCAAGTCATTTTTATTAAGTGAAATAGAGTCACTTTATATCTCCACTTTTATTTTTGTGACTTTGAGTGAGATTTGCTCTTCAATTTCTAACAAAGTGGTATCTAGAGCCAATTTTGTTTGGGGACAACGAAAAAAATGACGAGTGCTCCTCTTTTCCAAGTTCCATTACTCGTAAAAGAACATTACGGGAATTGGTGTATTCGTATGAAGGCTTTACTTGGAGCTCATGACGCTTGGGAACCTATCGAGAACGGTGTTGAAGCCACCAATGCCGCTGCAGTAAAGAAAGATCAAAAGGCGCTCACTCTTATCCATCAAAGTTTGGATGAGAAAATGTTCGAGAAAGTTGCTAGTGCAACCACCTTCAAGCAAGCTTGGGATTTTCTCCAAGCCTCATTCAAAGGGGTTGATAAAGTAAAGAAAGTTCGTCTCCAAACCTTAAGAGGAGAATTTGAATCTCTACGCATGAAGGAGTCCGAAACCATTTCGGATTATATTTCACGCATAATGGTGGTGGTTAACCAAATGAGAAGATATGGAGAAGACTTGAAGGATGATCGTGTCGTTGGAAAGATTTTACGATCCTTGGATTCAAAATTTAACTATATTGTTGTGGCAATTGAAGAGTCCAAAGATTTGGACACTATGACCGTTCAAGAATTAGCCGGATCTTTGCAAGCCCATGAAGAGAGACTAAAGAAACCAAATCAAGAACCGGTGGAGTAAGTTTTGCAAGCAAAACTTTCTTTCAAAGAAAAGCAAGAAAAACATAACACGTTCCAAAGGGGTCGAGGACGTGGAAAAGTTGCTCGTGGAAGAGGAAGAGGCAACTATGTAAACAAAGAGGAGAAGAATCAAAATTTCTTTCAAGGAAGAGGTCGCGGACGCGGTCGAGGAAGAAGTAATTGGAGACCGAATTCGAGAAGGTATGATAAATCAAATGCCCAATGTTATAATTGCAATAATTTTGGACATTTTCATTGGGAATGCACAAACGAAGTGGAAGAAAAATCAAACTTCGTGGAGAGCAATAATGAAGAAGGAGGTCCCACTTTGCTTCTCGCATGCAAAGGCGAAGATAATCAAGAACAAAACTTGTGGTACCTTGATTCCGGTGCAAGCAGCCATATTTGTGGAAAGAAAAATCTTTTCATGGAGCTTGATGAAACATATGGAGGCAACATCACTTTTGGAGATTTCTCTCGGATACAAGTAAAAGGAAAAGGTACCATTTTAATCAAATTAAAAGATGGAAGTCATCAATTTATCTCCAATGTTTTCTATGTGCCCGAAATGAAAAGTAACATATTAAGTTTGAGACAATTGTTGGAGAAAAATTATGACATTCATTTGAAAAATAAAAGTTTGATTATGAAAGATGAAAATGGGCGTTTGTTAGCAAAAGTTCCCATGACAAGAAACCGAATGTTTATGCTTAACATTCAAAGTGATGTACCAAGGTGTTTACAAGCATGTTTCAAAAGTGATTCTTGGCTTTGGCATATGAGATTTGGTCATTTGAATTTTGATGGCCTACAGGAGATGAGCAAGAAAAAGATGGTGAGAGAATTGCCAAACATTGAGCAACCTAATCAAATTTGTGAAGGTTGTCTCTTTGGCAAGCAAGCTAGGAAAAGCTTCCCGAAAGAATCACTTTCAAGAGCTCAATGCCCGTTGGAGTTGATTCACTCAGATGTGTGTGGCCCTATCAATCCTTGTTCGTTTGAAAAGAATAAATATTTTCTTACTTTCATTGATGATTATTCTCGGAAAACTTGGGTGTACTTTTTGAAGGAAAAATCCGAGATGTTTCAAACTTTCAAGAAGTTCAAAACTATGGTGGAAAAGCAAAGCGGCTACCAAATCAAAGCCCTTCGATCCGATAGAGAAGGAGAATTCACATCAAATGAATTCAAGAAGTTTTGTGAAGAAAATGGCATTTTAAGGCCGTTGACAGTTCCAAGAACACCGCAACAAAATGGAGTTACCGAAAGAAGGAATCGGACCATTCTCAACATGACAAGAAGTATGCTAAAGAGTAAAAATGTGCCTAAAGAATTTTGGGCAGAAGCAGTTGCATGTGCGGTTTATTTGATGAATCGGTGTCACACTAAAAGTGTTAATGACAAAACACCTCAAGAAGCTTGGAGCAAAATAAAGCCGAATATTTCTCATTTGCGGGTCTTTGGAAGCATTGCCTATGCACATGTTTCGGAAGAAAAGAGAACAAAGCTTGATGATAAAAGTGAAATGTATGTTTTCATTGGTTATGATTCAAATTCCAAAGGATACAAGTTGTATAACCCGCAAAATGGAAAGATTGTTATTAGTAGAGATGTTGAGTTCGATGAGAAAAGTTGTTGGGAATGGAACATGTCCAAAGAAGAATACAATTTGTATCCTCTTCTTGAGGATGATGAAGAATTAGTGCAACCAAATACTCCACCACAACCACTTTCACCCGTTGGCGAAGAAAGTTCAAGTGAAAGGCCTAGGAAGACAAGAAATGTTCGTGAGTTATATGATGTTACAAATGAGGTAACTTTGGATTTAAGTGAAACACATTTTTGTTTGTTTGCTAATTCCGAGCCTTTGAGTTTTGAAGAAGCGGTTGGTGATAAAAAATGGAGAAGTGCTATGGATGATGAAATCAAAGCCATAAAAAAGAATGATACTTGGGAGTTGGTGGCACTACCCAAAGGAAAGAACACTATTGGAGTTAAATGGGTGTATAAAATCAAGAAAAATTCAAAAGGCGAAGTTGAAAGGTACAAAGCAAGATTGGTAGCGAAAGGCTACAAACAAAAGACGGGAATTGACTACGATGAGGTTTTTGCTCCGGTTGCGAGATTAGAAACTATTCGGTTGATCATTTCCTTGGCAGCTCAAAACAAATGGAAAATCCATCAAATGGATGTCAAATCCGCCTTTTTAAATGGCTACTTGGAGGAAGAAGTTTACATTGAACAACCTTTGGGGTATGTTGCAAAAGGGCATGAAAAAAAGGTCTTGAAGTTGAAGAAGGCTCTCTACGGCTTGAAACAAGCCTTTCGTGCTTGGAATAGTAGAATTGATAAATATTTTCAAGAAAATGGTTTCTCAAAATGTCCACATGAACATGCACTCTATGTAAAAACAAACAATAGTGGTGATATTTTACTTGTTTGTTTGTATGTAGATGATTTGATTTTTACAGGAAATGCTCCAAAGATGTTTGATGAATTCAAACAAGCAATGGCGAGTGAGTTTGAAATGACGGACATTGGATTGATGTCCTACTATCTTGGGATTGAAGTGAAGCAAAATGATGAAGGAATATTTATTTCTCAAGAAGGCTATGCAAAGGAAGTTCTCAAGAAGTTTGAAATGGCGAATTGCAAGCCGGTGAGCACCCCCGTTGAATGTGGAGCTAAATTGTCCAAACACGGAGATGGAGAATTGATCAATCCCACTCTCTTTAAAAGTCTTGTTGGAAGCTTGAGGTACCTAACTTGTACAAGACCAGATATTCTTTTTGGTGTTGGACTTGTTAGTCGTTACATGGAGAATCCTACTACTTCTCACTTAAAGGTGGCTAAAAGAATACTCCTTTATATCAAAGGTACACTTGATTATGGAATTTCATATTCATTTTCTCAAGATTTCAAGCTTGTTGGATATTGTGATAGTGATTGGGCTGGTGATGTTGATGATCGAAAGAGTACTACCGGGTTTGTTTTCTTCATGGGAAATTCGGCTTTCACTTGGAATTCTAAAAAGCAACCAATTGTCACTTTATCGACTTGTGAAGCAGAGTTTGTGGCAGCAACTTCTTGTGTTTGCCATGCAATTTGGCTTAGGAATTTATTGAAGGAGCTTTATCAACAACAAGAAGAGCCAACGAAGATTTTAGTTGATAACAAATCCGCCCTTCAATTGGCGAAAAATCCGGTGTTCCATGAAAGAAGCAAGCATATTGATACTAAGTATCATTTCATTCGAGAAAGTGTGTCCAAGAAAGAGGTTGAGTTGGAATTTGTGAAATCACAAGATCAAATTGCCGACATTTTCACCAAGCCATTGAAGTTTGAAGTTTTTCGAAGATTACGAGAGTCTCTTGGAGTCATGAATCAAGATTAAGGGGGGATGTTGAAAACTAAAAGTCATTCTAGCTATTAATCTAGATTCATTCTCTAGATAAGTTTTTATTTATTTAAGTACATGTATTTTATATTATTCATTGTTTTTAGTTAGTTCATGAATTGATATATTCATGCATAGGATATCAAGAGTCTTATTAATACATGAACTAAGCCTAAGTTCATGTCTAGCAAATCCTATATATACCCTATGTACTTATCATTTTTATAAAGTCAATCAAGTCATTTTTATTAAGTGAAATAGAGTCACTTTATATCTCCATTTTTATTTTTGTGAGTTTGAGTGAGATTTGCTCTTCAATTTCTAACACTGTACCATAGTGGTTTCTCGAGCCTCATAAGTGTCGTCAATCTAACTTGCAATTAGCTGAGAGTCCACGTAGGTAGTGACACGGGACGCTCCACGCTGAAGGGTAATCCTGAGCCCTTGGATGAGAGCCTCATATTCAGCCTCGTTGTTGGTTATCTGGAAGTCTAGTTTGATTGTGTATTCAATTTCGATTCCTTGGGGATCTCTGAGGGTCACCCCCGCTCCTCGCCCTTGTGAGGTCGAGGAACCATCTGTATGCAGAAGCCATAACCCCTCTTCCACCAAGGGCACTAGCTCTAGGCTGAAACGCTCGACAAGCAGATCTGCTATTGCTTGAGCCTGTATAGTTGTACGAGGCTCGAAGCTGATGTCAAATTAACTGAGTTCAATTGACCATTTTATTAGCCTCCTAGAGACATCTGGCTTCGAAAGGACCTGTTTAAGAGGTTGGTCCGCGAGCACCGTGATGGAATGAGCCTGGAAATATGGCCTCAGCCTTCTGGAGGCATTAACGAGGGCAAAAGTGAACTCTTCTATTTCCATGTATCGCTTCTCGGTGCCCTGTAGAGTCTTGCTTAGGTAATATACTGGCAGGTGCTTACGCTCACGTACTGCTATGAGGACTGCGCTTGTGGCTTCTAAAGAGACAGAGAGGTAGACGAACAAGTTCTCTCCTTGGTTTGGCTTTGTCAGTAAGGGAGCGCACGAGAGGTATTGCTTCATGCCCTACAATGCTTTTTCACATTCTCCGTTCCAGGCAAAATTTTGAGCGTTACGCAGAATTTTGAAAAAAGGCAAGTTCCTGTCCGCTGAGCGGGAAATAAACCTACTCAGGGAGATGATTTTGCCCACCAGCACTTGGACCTCTCTAATATTTCAAGGGGAGGGAATGGCCAGGATCGCTTTGATCTTCTCTGGATTGGCCTCGATGCCTCTCTAACTGACTATATATCCCAAGAATTTTCCCCCTCGAATGCCAAATATACACTTAGAAGTGTTCAATTTCATTCCATAGTGACGCAGGATGTTGAAGGCTCGCCTGAGGTCCTCCAAATGGGAATGTTGATGCTCGCTTTTAACGATCATGTCATCCACGTAGACCTCCATAGACTTCCCAATTTTGTGCTCGAATATTCTGTTGAAGAGGTGCTGATATGTTGCTCCAGCATTTTTTAGCCCAAACGGCATAACTTTGAAGCAGTAAACGCCACATGGACCACGAAGGAAGTTTTTGGGCGATCCTCGGGTGCCATGAAGATCTGATAATACCCCTGGAATGCATCCATCATGCTCATGAGCTCACAACCAGCTGTCGAATCTACTAACTGGTCAATCCTTTGCAGGGGGTACGGATCTTTGGGGTACGCCTTGTTTAGATCTGTAAAGTCGACGGATTCATTGGCAGGGGGTATGGATTCATTGCCCTCATTTTCTGAAGATGATCCCTCAACGGCTCCTAGAGGGCCATCCTCACTATCCTTGACCTCGCTCGAGACTTTCTTCTTGTTTTTCTTTCTGTCCAGTTTGACCCTCTTGCGCTCGGGGCCATCCTCATCCAACTTGGGAAAATCAACCGACTTTTTGGTGGAGCCTGCTTGGGTGGTTTTCTTGGGTTTGTGGCTGTGAAGAGAATGGATGTAACACTCCCAAGCTTCTTTGACGTTACAGAGCACCTCGCCTGTTCCCTCGGGAGTGGGGAACTTGACTTTCTGTTGGTACGTTGGAATCACAGCCTTGAAGTCTGCGAGGGCTGGGCAACCAATAATGATGTTATATGGGAGATCCACTTCGACCACTACATAAAGGACGCTCAAAGTCTTTCGCTGTAGGGCACGACCAAAAGAGGTGGCTAAGCGAATTTGTCCGTGGGGGACGATCTCGGAACCCCCAAAGCCAATGACGGCTGTTCTGAGGGGTTCGAGGGGAATGTTTGTCATATTCATCTTTTGAAACGTTGAGTACGGGAGAACGTTCACTGAGCTTCCACTATCAATCAAGACCCTCTTTACAACATGGTTATAAACGTCTAAACTAACCACCATGGGGCATTCAGAGGTTTCACAGACCCCATGGGGTGTTACAATGTGCTTTAGATCTTTTTCATTGAACCCTATAATCTCGTTCTCCTTCGAGCGTGAAGATCCTTCTAGTGAGTACACCTGTTTGGGCCTTGAGGATCTCTGATCATAATTATGGATGTGATGACGACGAGAGGCGTTGGAGTCACCCCCTGAGGGTTCACCAGCGATCATATTGATGACAACGAAGGGCTGGTTTTCCATTTTGGCGGCTTTCTGCTTGCAGCCCTCACTTGTCTCTGGACGGTGGTGGAGCACGAACGGCTTCTCCCCCTAGCTCTCGCATGCTCGAAGCAAAGCTCGTCATACCTTTTCAGCACCTTCACAAACTCTTTGAGGTGTCCCTGTAGCACCCGAAATGCTAGGTAGCCAAATCCCTCGCACTATAGTTCAACCCACATATGGAAAGATTACCCATACATGAATCAAGCCTATAGCGAACGGGAGACAATAAAAGTAAACAACACTAGCTAGGCGGGCTAACCCTCAATTATCACCACAATGCATGAAGAGAAGAGACAGCTCAAACATTTACATACACTCCAAAAGAAATATTATTCATTGTTTCCATAACATGTATTTCAAGTTCTTATCATGAAACCATAATATACACAAGCTTTCACATATTACAAAATTATGTAAATACCAAAATATGACTAAGATGCTAGACTTGACCAAAAGACTCAAACCCGCCTAGCACTTCACACCTGCAAAACCTGAAAATGTGAGTTGTCAGTCTACCACAGACTGAGTGAGGGGCTTAAACAAATATAAGCAGACAGACCACGCAAGCTATAACCTCGGGTAAGATTTTATAGGAGACACAATATAAGTTTAAGAATAGAAGGAATTCTCGCCCGAGATTACAACTGAACCAATTTAACAATTCATTTAATTATCAATTCAATACGTGGCCCGATGAGTGAGGGCGTTCTCCAACCTTACTCCAAGAGTGTACAATCATGAACAATTCCATTTATTAAGTGAGCATGCAAGTTATTCATGTGCAATCAAGTAGCAGTTTCATGAACCCTTCTTCCTCCGGGTGATGGTGGGCTTGCAAGACCCAACCATCCAATCATGGTGTACGTCGGGAACATGACTCCCACGCACGGGGATTTTTTCCTCCACCAAACCTCATGGTTGATTCAGAGGTGATCCCAAAATGGTGAGGATAGTGCAAGAGTTACCTGTCAGCCCGTGCTTTCCCGGTTGGCTCAATACACTACCCTCAGGCCTAAAGTGAACATGCTTTACCCGCCCAATCAATCAATCCATTCAATCCTTTTATGAAATCATTTGAAATCCATAAAGTTTGAAAACTATAGATATATAAATACTTTTGGTTGAAAACGTCACATAGCGTTATACGGGATCTATATATCTAGAAATAAACCTCACCTTTACCAACCAACCAAAAAGTGGAAAGAAAGCTCTAAGGAGCGTGCCCCTCGTCTCTTAGACCGTGATCTGTGTAACAAGAACAAGTGTACATGAGACTCGACTCGTATGAACCAGCTAAGACGAACGACAATGTCATGCGATGTCAATCATGCGTTTACAATCAATAAATATTATGAATGTGACCAAATTCCCAAATAAAATATCAAGAAGTGTCAAATAGGAGAATAATTATCAATTAAGTAAGCATAAAAGTCATTTAAGTCACATACAGGATCTAAGAAAGTGAAAGGAATGCAATAACAAGGGTTTTGGTGAAGTTTAGCAAAAATCGACAATTTTTGAAAACGCATATGCTGTGGGAAAATGGAAATATCTCAAGTTATAGAAATTTGAATTGGGTTTTGTTTCTTGGAAATGAAACTAGACAAGTATACCTTTGAAATGACATATGGCTCGTTTTCTAGTTCAAAGCGAGGTAAAAATGGCATAAGCTTGAAGTTAGGTGAATGGAATTTTCCGGTGAAGTGGTGATACCAAAAATAATTGATTATATCTCACAAATGACAATCGATAATGAGGTGATTCCAATTGGAGGTTGTTCTAGACTTCAAGAGGTTTCCAACGGTTTAAAAATCAGGTCAAATGGAGTTTTTATGAGGGAGAAACGCCCACTTGAAAATTAGTCTGAAAGCAGAAATGGGCATATGAAAGCCTACTGTAATAGTGCCAAATGGGCGTTTGGAAAAACAACTAGGAGACTAAACGTGCGTTTGGGAAGCCTCGGCTCAAAATTTTGGGTAGTGAAACAGGCGTTTAGGATTTGAACTAAGGGGCCAAACGGGCGTTTGGGAAGCCGCTGGGCGAAAAATAACAGGGGAAAACAGGGGATTTCGGCCAAACACCCCAAACCAACCAAAAAACCCAAATCCAATCCACAACAAATGATCAAACACAACATATACACATTATACTTCACTTATCCAACAATAAAACCAAGAAATATACATCAAAGCATCAAGAATTCATCAAGAAAACCCCATATAAATATACGTGCTTCCAACTTCCATAAACTTCAAGATATTCATGCAAGTTCCACTCTAATCATCCTAATCATACTCCTAACTCAAATATTGCAAGAATCCATCATCTAAACCATGAACCCTACTTCTACACCAATCAAGAGATTCATACAAGTTCATGTTATACCTTGAGATGAGCTAGAAATGGTATGAAATGGCAAGATGATGAAGATGATAATGCTAGCTCCTCAATTCCTTCAAAATATGACTTAGATTATGGTGAAATCTTCCTTCCTTCTTGAGGTGTAAATACCGATTTGTAGTGTGTGAAAGTGTGTGGAAATTTTGATGAAATGTAATGAACAAAGTGTGAGAGAAGAGATGCATACATACAATGTAATATATCTTCCACTAACTATGATGAATCACCACATTTTGCAACCAAGTCCCTCTATAATTTAAATTTATGCAAATGAGTTCTATCTCTACACAATTTTCATATAACCTCCCAAGTCATGAAATGCAATTAAGTCCATGAATTTACACAAAAGAGCAATTAAGGCCATTTAATACAATTAGATCATATATATTTTTCATATAATTCACATAAATGGAAATTCATATAATTGCATAGAGATGTAATGTAAATAATATGATAAAGGTTGTAAATAATTGAATGAAATGATTAAATTAAATTTCCCCAACTCCCGAAGACCCGCTCGTGGCGTAGTTACCTGAACTTCCAAAAATTGGGGCGTTACAACTCTCCCCCCCTTAGAAGAATTTGGTCCCCAGATTCACTGATCGGAATTAAATAACTCTGGATGGAACCTTTTCATTTTTTGTTCCGGCTCCCAAGTCATTTCTTCAGTTTTATCACTCCGCCATAATACCTTGACCATAGGAATCCGCCGATTTCTCAATTCTTGGTACTTCTTGTCTAAAATCCTAACCGACTGCTGAACAAATGATAAATTCGGTTCCAACTCAACTTCTTCAACGGGGAGAATTTCTGTTTCATCCGGATAATATTTTCGTAGTTGAGAAACATGAAAAACATTATGAATCCTGGTAAGATTAGGAAGTAGGTCCAATCTGTAAGCTACTTCTCTAATTCTCTCAAGAATCTCAAACGGACCCAAATAGCGAGGGTTAAGCTTTCCTCCCTTTCCAATACGAGAAAACCCCTTTCTTGGAGATACTTTCAAGAAAACCCGATCTCCAACTTCAAACTTAATATCTCTTCGGCGAATGTCGGCATAACTTTTCTGCCTATCTTGTACAGCCTTCAACCGTTGTTGTATAAGCTGAACTTTCTCAATCATGGCTCCCACGACCTTAGAAGATTTCTCATGTTTTTCTCCTTTCTTTACCCCTTCTTATTTCGTCCATTTCCACTCCTCTAGATCAAAGAATAATGGGGATCGACACTTCCGACCATAGAGTAACTCATAAGGAGCCATGCCGATAGAGGATTGATAACTATTGTTATATGCAAACTCAATTAACGGAAGTTGATCACACCGCGAGTTTTGAAAATCCAAAGCACAAGACCGGAGCAAATCTTCCAAATATCGTATCACCCTTTCAGATTGGCCATCGGTTTGAGGATGAAAAGTCGTGCTAAACTGAAGCTTCGTTCCCAGAATACCCTGTAATTCTTGTTATAATTTAGAAGTAAAGCGAGGATCCCTATCAGAAATAATACTCACCGGAATCCCATGAAGGCGAACAATCTCTCTATTATAAATTTCAACCAACTTTCGAATCTTAAAAGACATTCGAACCGGTAAGAAATGAGCAGACTTCGTTAATCGATCCACAATCACCCAAATACCGTCATACCCGCCTTTCACCTTTGGTAACCCGGATATAAAATCCATTGTCACCTGTTCCCACTTCAACTCGGGGATAGGCAGCGGCTGTAAAAGATCTCCGGGCTTTTGATGTTCAGCTTTAACTTTCTGACATATTAAACAACATTTTACAAACTCAGCCACATCCTTCTTTAATCCACGCCACCAATAAAATTGCTTCAAGTCCTTATACATTTTGTTTCCTCCCGGATGTACCGAATATGCCGACTTATGAGCTTCCTCAAGTAATACCCTTTTCAAATCATCGGGTACCACTAATCGGTTCTTGAAGCGAAGAAAACCGACTTCATCAAACCCAAATGGACTTTCCAGATCCTCCCTTGCCCTAGCAACCAACTTTTGAACTTCCGGATCATTACCTTGAGCCTCAAACAATCTATGTTTCAGTTCTGGCTGAATAGAAATGTTGGATACCCGGGCTTTTATCACAATAGGCTAGATTTTACTACTTTCTCCAATCTCTAAATTCGAAACATCAACTTTTTGGCTCAACGCATTGGCAACCACATTAGCTTTCCCGGGATGGTACTTGATGATACAATCATAATCTTCTAATCATTCCATCCATCTCCGTTGTCTCAAATTAAGATCTTTCTGTATGAATAAATATTGAAGACTCTTATGATCTGTGAAAATCTCAAATGTTACTCCATACAAGTAATATCTCCATTTTCCAAGTGCAAATATCACCGCGGCAAGCTCTAAATCATGCGTCAGATAGTTCTTTTCGTAATCCTTTAATTTTCGGGAAGCATAAGCAATAACTTTGCCATTCTGAGTTAAAACACACCCTAATCCTTCTTTAGATGCATTCGTATAAACCGCAAATCCTTCTAAGCCCTCCGAAAGAGTTAAAACCGGAGCCGAAACCAATTTCTCTTTTAAAACATTGAAACTCCTTTCACAACTTTCATTCCACTCGTACTTAACATCTTTCTTTGTTAACCGAGTCAAAGGGGCCGCAATCTTAGAAAAATCTTGCACAAACCTCCTATAATAACCCGCCAATCCAAAGAAGCTTTTAATCTCAGAGGCATTCTTTGGTCTCTCCCACTTCAAAACAGCTCAATTTTAGAAGGATCAACTTCTAACCCATTCCCCGAAATAATATGGCCTAAGAAAGAAACTCGGTCGATCCAAAACTCGCATTTACTAAATTTCGCAAACAGTTGGTGTTCCTTCAATGTTTTCAACACAAGCTCGAGATGCCTTGCATTTTCCTCAACCGACTTGGAGAAAATCAGAATATCGTCAATAAAGATCACAACAAACTTATCAAGAAAGGGTCGGAAAATTCTATGGATCATATCCATAAAAGCGGCGGGAGCATTTGTCAAACCAAATGGCATAACCACAAATTCATAATGCCCATATCTTGTATTGAAGCCCGTCTTTGGAATATCCTTGGCTCGGATCCGCAATTGATAATACCCGTGTCTTAAGTCAAGCTTCGAATAAACTTTGGATCCTTGAAGTATATCAAATAATTCTTCAATGTTTGGAAGAGGGTATTTATTCTTGATTGCCATCCGATTTAGCTCCCGATAATCAATACACATCCTCAAAGTACCATCTTTCTTCTTTACAAATAATACCAGCGCTCCACATGGCGACGAACTCGGTCTAATATACCCGACTTCCAAAAGACCCTCAAGTTGCACCTTTAATTCTTTTAACTCAGCCGGGGCCATCCGATATGGAGTTTTAGAATACGGTTCGGCATTCGGATACAAGTCAATCAAAAATTCTATCTCCCTTTCCGGTGGCAATGAATCTAAATTTTCCTGAAACACTTCGGGAAACCCCTTAACCACTTCTGTCTCTTTTAATTTCATCTGATCCTTGGGTTGATTAAGAATATAAGCTATGAATCCCGTAGCCCCATCACAAACCAATTTTTGAGCTTCCGAAAAAGATAATAAAGGCACTATTTTAGAGCTTCGACCCGTTATAATTTCTGAGCCCAACTGAACTCTCTTAGTCCGACAATCAACAGTCACATAGTGCTTGTAAAGCCAATCCATTCCCAAGATAGATCCATACCGAGACATAGATAATTCAATTAAATCCGTAGAGAAAACCCAACCCTCAATACTCACCGGCACCTCTCTAAAAACCCGGTTAGTTTTTATACTACCGCCAAAAGGAGTACTCATAACATAATATACAGAAGAAAGAGTAACACATAAAGGCAATTTCATAGAAATATCGCAAGAAATAAAAGAGTGGGTAGCCCCCGGATCAAACAAGGTATGTATGCTCATATCATAAATGCAAATGGTACCTTCAACAATGGCGGCGGGATCTACATCTTCATCCATTTTCTCGCCTTCCAAGATATTTGCACGAGCTCTAATAAGTGGCCTCTGACCCCTAGGCGGTGGATCTCGTCTATCTGGACACGTATCCACTTTATGATCGGTATTCCCACAAATCAGACAAAGATTCAGACGATGCCGACAACTCTCATAGGTACGGGTAGACAACCCACAATAAGAACATCCCGGCTTCCCAGTAGAGGATGGTGCGGCAGGAGTAACCCGGGGAGCTTTCTGAACCGGCACTTGTGGTATTTGTGGCTTAAATTTCTTCATCGGGCCCTTAGACTGTGGGGGAGTGGTATCATAATTGATTGGCCTCTTTCCGGGATTATTATTCGGCCTCGATCCTGAATCGAAACCCTGAACCTATCTGTATGTGGATCTCCTTGCATTAACCAAATCTTCAACTTTGAGAGCTTTGATAGTGGCCTTCTTCCATGTACTAGTGTTGACCACTTCAATCGCCGCTTGAATGTCCGGCCTTAAACCTTGTACAAATTGCATAGCCTTGTGAAAGTCATCGCTTGTAATGTTAGGAGCATACTTAGACAACCTTTCGAACTCCGCTATATACTTGGAAACAGATCTTCCTCTCTGTTTAAGCTCCGTGAATTCCTTGAGTCTCTTAGTGCGAGATGATGGAGGAATGAATTTGTTCTTGAATTCCCTTATGAAAACCTACAATGTAACTTTTTCTTCAACGGCATCTAAAACAATCTTGGTGCTTTCCCACCAAGAATAAGCTTTTCCTTGAATCAGAGTGAGGGTACACCGAGCCTTTTCTCGGGTCTTACAAGGAATAAGCTCCCAAATTCGCTCAACCTCCTTGAGCCACTGTTCGGCTTGCATATCGTTCCCTTTGAAGAATCTGGGTGGATGTTGATTTTGAAATTCCCTCAAAATAGCTGAAATTGGGGCCGGTGGTGCTGGTGGAGGAGTTGGTGGTGCAGGAGGCACATAATCTCGCAATCTTTGGTCTAATAACTGAACTATAGAATTTAAGAAGTCCTGAGGTTGTGCTTGAGGGGGTGGAGATGGAGTTCGGTCACGATGGTGATGCCGATGACCAGGAGAATGCTCTCTGTGAGGCCTTCCACGAGGCATCCTGAAATATAAACACTGTACATGCATGTTTGATTAACAAGTATGAATAAATATAATTAAGTTCATAGAACACATAATTCCCATAATTCATATAAGGTTAAATAGTTTCAAATAAGATGCAAGACTCTCAAATAATCAAATAATCCTATGCCGTACGACCTAGACTCACAAGACACGACACTAGAACCGCGATTTTGCAACCGGGCTCTGATACCACCTTAGGATGTAGCACCTGAAATGCTAGGCAGCCACATCCCCCGCACTATAGTTCAATCCACATATGGAAAGATTACCCATACATGAATCAAGCCTATAGTGAACGGGAGACAATAAAAGTAAACAACACTAGCTAGGTGGGCTAACCCTCAATTATCACCACAATGCATGAAGAGAAGAGACAACTCAAACATTTACATACACTCCAAAAGCAATATTATTCATTGTTTCCATAACATGCATTTCAAGTTCTTATCATGAAACCATAATGTACACAAGCTTTAACATATTACAAAATTATGTAAATACCAAAATATGACTAAGATGCTAGACTTGACCAAAAGACTCAAACCCACCTAGCACTTCACCTGCAAAACCTAAAAATGTGAGGTGTCAGTCTACCACAGACTGAGTGAGGGGTTTAAATAAATATAAGCACACATACCACGCAAGCTATAACCTCCGGTAAGATTTTATAGGAAACACAATATAAGTTCAAGAATAGAAGAAATTCTCGCCCGAGATTACAACTGAACCAATTTAACAATTCATTTAATTATCAATTCAATACGTGGCCCGGTGAGTGAGGGCGTTCTCCAACCTTACTCCAAGAGTTTACAATCATGAACAATTCCATTTATCAAGTGAGCATGTAAGTTATTCATGTGCAATCAAGTAGCAGTTTCATGAACCCTTCTTCCTCCGGGTGATGGTGGGCTTACAAGACCCAACCATCCAATCATGGTGTACGTCGGGAACATGACTCCACGTATGGGATTTCTTCCTTTACCAAACCTCATGGTGGATTCAGAGGTGATCCCAAAATGGTGAGGATAGTGCAAGAGTTACCTGTCAGCCCGTGCTTTCCCGGTTGGCTCAATACACTACCCTCAGGCCTAAAGTGAACATGCTTTACCCGCCCAATCAATCAATCCATTCAATCCTTTTATGAAATCATTTGAAATCCATAAAATTTGAAAACTATAGATATATAAATACTTTTGGTTGAAAACGTCACATAGCGTTATACGGGATCTATATATCTAGAAATAAACCTCACCTTTACCAACCAACCAAAAAGTGGAAAGAAAGCTCTAAGGAGCGTGCCCCTCGTCTCTTAGACCGTGATCTGTGTAACAAGAACAAGTGTACATGAGACTCGACTCGTATGAACCAGCTAAGACGAACGACAATGTCATGCGATGTCAATCATGCGTTTACAATCAATAAATATTATGAATGTGACCAAATTCCCAAATAAAATATCAAGAAGTGTCAAATAGGAGAATAATTATCAATTAAGTAAGCATAAAAGTCATTTAAGTCACATACAGGATCCAAGAAAGTGAAAGGAATGCAATAACAAGGGTTTTGGTGAAGTTTAGCAAAAATCGACAATTTTTGAAAACGCATATGCTGTGGGAAAATGGAAATATCTCAAGTTATAGAAATTTGAATTGGGTTTTGTTTCTTGGAAATGAAACTAGACAATTATACCTTTGAAATGACATATGGCTCGTTTTCTAGTTCAAAGCGAGGTAAAAATGGCATAAGCTTGAAGTTAGGTGAATGGAATTTTCCGGTGAAGTGGTGATACCAAAAATAATTGATTATATCTCACAAATGACAATCGATAATGAGGTGATTCCAATTGGAGGTTGTTCTAGACTTCAAGAGGTTTCCAACGGTTTAAAAATCAGGTCAAATGGAGTTTTTATGAGGGAGAAACGCCCATTTGAAAATTAGTCTGAAAGCAGAAACGGTCGTATGAAAGCCTACTGTAATAGTGCCAAACGGGCGTTTGGAAAAACAACTAGGAGACTAAACGTGCGTTTGGGAAGACTCGGCTCAAAATTTTGGGTAGTGAAACAGGCGTTTAGGATTTGAACTAAGGGGCCAAACGGGCGTTTGGGAAGCCGCTGGGCGAAAAATAACAGGGGAAAACAGGGGATTTCGGCCAAACACCCCAAACCAACCAAAAAACCCAAATCCAATCCACAACAAATGATCAAACACAACATATACACATTATACTTCACTTATCCAACAATAAAACCAAGAAATATACATCAAAGCATCAAGAATTCATCAAGAAAACCCCATATAAATATACGTGCTTCCAACTTCCATAAACTTCAAGATATTCATGCAAGTTCCACTCTAATCATCCTAATCATACTCCTAACTCAAATATTGCAAGAATCCATCATCTAAACCATGAACCCTACTTCTACACCAATCAAGAGATTCATACAAGTTCATGTTATACCTTGAGATGAGCTAGAAATGGTATGAAATGGCAAGATGATGAAGATGATAATGCTAGCTCCTCAATTCCTTCAAAATATGACTTAGATTATGGTGAAATCTTCCTTCCTTCTTGAGGTGTAAATACCGATTTGTAGTGTGTGAAAGTGTGTGGAAATTTTGATGTAATGTAATGAACAAAGTGTGAGAGAAGAGATGCATACATACAATGTAATATATCTTCCACTAACTATGATGAATCACCACATTTTGCAACCAAGTCCCTCTATAATTTAAATTTATGCAAACGAGTTCTATCTCTACACAATTTTCATATAACCTCCCAAGTCATGAAATGCAATTAAGTCCATGAATTTACACAAAAGAGCAATTAAGGCCATTTAATACAATTAGATCATATATATAGTTCATATAATTCACATAAATGGCAATTCATATAATTGCATAGAGATGTAATGTAAACAATATGATAAAGGTTATAAATAATTGAATGAAATGATTAAATTAAATTTCCCCAACTCCCGAAGACCCGCTCGTGGCGTACTTACCTGAACTTCCAAAAATTGGGGCATTATAGTCCCCCCAGCAATGAGCCTCTGGATCTCGCTTTCGAGTTGGCGGCACTCATTTGTGTCGTGCCCTTCTGCTTGTGGAAGGCACAGTACTTTCCTGAGCATTTTTTAGCCTCGGTTTCCCTCACCTTCGGCGGTCTCTTGAACAATTTCTTATCCGTCATGGAATAGACCTCAGCAATAGGCCTGTTGAGAGGGATGCACTCGAATCTGCGAGGGGGAGGGGAGTTTCTCCGCAGGGCTGCGACGACGATTCCTGTTGGGTTCTCTGTCTTTGGGGCTCTTGTCCGCTCGTGGAGCGTTGGCCAATTTTTGCGCTCGCGTAATGTACATGTCTTCGAGAGTGAAAAACGAGTTAGCAATCTTCCTTATCTCCATTAGGGAGTGTGGCTTCTTCTTGGCCACTTCTTCCACAAACTCTTTGCTGATGTAGTTTTTCATGTTGATAGCCCCAAAGAGTACGTGCCTCAGAAAGTCTATTGAGGGCTTTTCCACCAACAGGATCTCCTTGTTGAACCTACCCAAAAAGGATCTGAGGGTCTCGTTGGGTCCTTGCACCAGGCTATAGAGGGTCATGGCTGCAGGTGCTGGTGCCTTCAAAGAGTTGAAGTGGTTTAAGAAGACTTCGGTCAGATCGTTGTACCCTCGGATGGAGCGAGGGGGTAGCTTCTTATACCACTCTTGTGCCATTCCCACGAGGGAAGTGACAAAAACTTTCATCCAGTAATGACTGAAATGCTCGTACATGTGCATCAGATGTACAAAATGATCCAGGTGTTCGGCTGGATCGGTGGTTCCATCATAACGGTTAACAGATACGGGGATTTTGCCCATCCCAGCACGGGCCATCAAAACCTCATCAATGAGGGGTGAACCGCCTATCAAAGGCCTATGGTTCCCGCTCTCGTGGTCATGTTCTTCATAATCTTCCTCTATCCAGCGGCGAGGGATCTGGTCGCGTGGGTTGCGAGCATCTCTGGCCTTGGACCTCTCATCCCGAGCATGGGGGACTTGAGATCGTGCTTGAGAGAGCTATTCCACCATGTGTTGCAGACCGTCAAGTTGGTTCTGGACTGTAGCCAGTCGAGGGTCGTTTTTCTCTCTCCTACCTGTTCTTCCCGTGGCCCTGGATTGGACCTCCTCTTCAACATCTCTCCTCGCGGGCGGAGGGGGGGAGGGGAGGGGGGCTATCTCGTTTTCCACTGGACGTAGCTCTTGATCAACCCTCGGGGGTGCCTCTCTTCCTTGTGCTGGAGATGGTGGCGGTGGCGGTGGCTGGGCCGCCAGTATGTTCAGGACAGCCGCCAAGGGGTGAGTCTGCCATCCTCCCATTGGTGGAGCCACCTGAGCGCCCGCCCTCGAGGGGAAATAGACGGCGGTGAAGTGATTCCAAGGGTTTTGTGCGGCCTGGACTTCGCACTGAGAGTATAACTCCTAAAGCTGTTGCGATGTCACTTGGGGCATTTCCACCCCTTGAATTTCTTTGAGCAGGGAGATTAGAAGCTGTAAGATGACCACCTGGTAAGGCTGTACCATGGGCACCATACCTAGCATCACTCCAGGCATCACCCCAGGTTGCATATAAGCCTACCTAGGCAGCGGCATCGTCATGGGGTAAGCAGTGGCGTAGGCTGCGACGGTGGCAGGCATGAGAGTCACTAGTGGAATGGCTGAGCTAGTGCCTTCGGCCTCGGTTCCCCCTGTTGGAAGAGCCCCCACCAAAGCCCCTTTGCTTCCATCAGCAAGGGGTGGGATTTCGCCTCCAGCAGGAATGCTAGGCGTGTTTCCTTCCAGATTTTCCTCATTGACAGGTGGAAGAGCACCACTGTTATCCAGAATTCCAGATCTTATTGCAGTAACCATGATTGAAGCTAATGCTGTTATGTCTTAACTAGCTCAAGAAGGAAGAAATAGATGAAGATCTAAAGAAGCTGATGATGGGTTTTCCACAGACGGCGCAAAAAATGATGGTGCAGAAACTTGGATGGTTGTTTAAACACCAAACACTTTAAGATTTGTTTGTGAAAGGGAGGACCATCACAGGCGTTAGAGCCTCAGAAATTAGGTTTCCTTTGTAGCGTGTGTTCTTCCAGCTAGGATAACACCAAGAAATCGTGCAGCGAGGGAGTTGAGAATGGTGAGTTGCGTGAGCTTGGAGAAGAAAGAAGAATGGAGAAGAGAGTCCCAGTTCAGGTGCAGGCGATTTTTTGAAGAAAATGACTTATGGAAGTGTGTACGTGAATCCCTTATTTATATGTTAGGGGTAGGGTCGATTTGGTAAAAATAACCGTGTGGTCCCAAATCCGTGTAGCCCTAAACACGTAGCAGCGTGTGATGGTATGAAAGTGACCTTCCTGATTCATTCCCTTGTACGGGGTCGACGGGTGTCAAGGAATGGGCATGCACACTACCTGCAGGTGTCAGTGGCAGATGCACAACAGCAGTATGAGCACTAGGAGACTCGAAGACTGCCATGTGGGCGCAAGGAGGCTTGGGAGTGTGCCCCAGGGATGACCCTACTCGAGCGTTGGGGATGCTCGACGGGGATGGTTCCCCGGATTGGCGTGGCTGGGCACTATGACGCTCGGGCTGAGCTCCGACCGCTAGGTTGTAGGTGCCCTGGAGGGGCCTTTTGACCCGCTGGGGCGGATCCAGGTGGATGACCGCGTGAGCGCTGCGAGGGACTCGAGCGTCAGGACACAATCGAGTGTGGAGTAAGTAAGGGAACATCCCAGGCCGGTGATATGAGCTGGGTTGGCTTGACCCTACGAGGCGAGATTATGAGCGTCGGATGGGCCCTCGAAGGGTGCGCTTTGTGCTTGTAAGTGGGCAAGCCGATGGGCCGGATCCGCTGTCTTGAGCCCAACATCTCGGGCGTCTAAGCCCAAGTGTTCCCAATTAATCTGAATGAGCCGTCGTGATCCCGACACATGTAAAGATGATTCAAAAAAAATATATTATAGAAAAGTTAAAGAATATGTGTACATAAAAATATATTAATCATATTAATGAATAACGATGAATTCACAAACACAGCTAAATATAAAAATGAATAACACTAAATTTGAGATATTTAGCTAATTCAAAATTATAGAGGAAGCAAGATTTGACTATTAGAAAGGTACACAACCCTGAATTCAATATAACAAATATAAATTAATATACAAAAGAAAAAATACATCAAATCAATAAATAAGGAATTTGAAAATTAAAGATACATAATAATATGAAGAAACTAAAAAAATTATTATTCATATCACTCAAATTAGTAAAAATAGAGGTATCTTCAGAAATATATAACAGAAATATAAAATACTAATTAATAAACAATAATAATAAAAATTTAATATATAAATCTACAACATATAGTATAAATTCACATTCCTCCTAACAAAAAAATTAAATGTAATCATTGAACAAAGTACAATGAAAAATAAAAAAGTTCGATTAAAAAGAAATTCAAGAAACTCTCTTATTTTTAACTTCATCTTTACATATTATACCATTCATGAAAATACAAAGGAAAAACATTCATGAATCGTAGATATCATCAAAGGAAGAAACAAAGATTATGAACAGTATACATTAACTAAACCTTCAATTAACATCATGAAATTGCATTCAAATATCTACAATTAGAAATGAAAAAAAAAAAAAAAGAATGATAGAAAGAAATCTGAGTGAATGCATTTTAAAATATGATAGATTGATATGGTATATTGAAAGAAATAAAGAAATAGTAAATAATATCCATTAAATACATTAGTAATTGCATACAAATAGATAATTGATTGTTGAGATCTTTGTAAATTAGTTAAAAAATACGAAATTGAAAGCATTCTAATTATATTTTTGATTAAAAATAATTCGGGAATTATTAAAATCACCATAAATAAATTTCACATGTCATAAATTCTGAGGGGGTGGTGGCTATATTAGGTAATCCAAATCAGTTTGCTCATTTTTAAGAGATTTAATTATTAATAACATATATTTAGTGTTTATTTATGGAACAATTAATGGATTGCTTATAATAAAGAATTGTATTTAATAATAATTGAAATATATTAATTCAACAACCAATGAGAAATTATCTTTGTAATAAAGTATTTTAAAAAAATAACAAAATAGTATTGAGTCAAAATAGCATAATTACGGTGAAAAATAGTTGTGCTATGTATAATAATATAAATATAGATATAGATATAGATATAAATTTATTAAGAATTAATTTTAAAATTAAAAAAATTAATTGATTGGATGGAACTACCAATAATAATCTTTTTAGATATTAAAAATAATTCAAATTCTAAGAATTACACATTAAAAAAAAATACAAATAAAAAGTATATTATAAATTTTGTCAAAGATAATTATTTTTCTTAATTATTATTTATTTTCATAATAAAATAATATACAAAATAAAGATAAGTCAATTATATTTTTTTCTATTTAATTGAAAATCTTAAAAAAATACAAAATATCATTCAGTCAAACTTGACAAAAATAATTATTTTTCTTAGTTATTACTTATTTTTATAATAAAATAATATATAAAATAAAAATCAACCAATCACATTTTTTTATTTAATTAAAAATCTCAAAAGATCTACAAAATTCCACATCATCAAAATGCACAAAAAGTCAAATAGTCAAATGTGGTTTTCAAATATACAATAGTATAGATTGCATCTCTGTATATATATACTACTATTATTTGGTGGCATTTATGCAAACACACGACTAACATATATATATATATATATATATATATATAGTTATATGGAGGTGATTAAGTATTAGGATCATTATATTCATATTATACTAATGATGGTTAATTGGGAAACTAAGTTATCTGAGTCATTTGAGTAAATAAGTTATGATATAGTATAATTTATAACTACTTTGTGACCTAATTAGATTTGATCAATCAGGATTAAGACTTTTAGGCACAAGGCCCTTAGGATATCTAACAGAATCAAGTCGAGGAAAGTGGTTTGTTCCTTCTATGTTTTCCTAAATTGGTTTTATGAAAATTATATGTCTTATTTCAAAAAGTAGTTTCATTATATAAAATTGTGATTTGAGCATGGTATGTGTGAAAATTTATGTGAACCAAATATTAAGTCGTTTGTAATCTTATGGTATGAATGCATGATTTCTGTTACGTTTTTATGCTAAGTAATTTTTATGCTCTGAACTATTGGAAACCGAATGGTAGGAACTAGTTCCAAATTATATTCGACCCGGCTACGGGAGTGATAGTAGCATTATATGAACCCGGTTACGGGAGTGATAGTAGCATTATTCTAACCCGACCACGGGTGTGACAGTGGTAAAATTCTGACCGGCTACGGGAGTGACAGTAGCATTATTCTGACCAGGCCACGAGTGTTACAGTGGCAATATTCTGACCCGGCTACGGGAGTGACAGTAGCATTATATTGACCCGGCTACAGGAATGACAGTAGCAATTCTGAACCCACCTAACGGGGTTGTAGTTAGGACTTGATCAAGTTAACCAGTTAGGAACCGGAAAGTTCATGAGCATAAATTCAAGTGTTTTAATATGTTAAGTATGTTATGCTATCTATATGGTATGATTCTTGAAAAGTTATGCTGGAAAATATGTAATGGCTTGAGATTACTTGTGATGTTATATATATTGTAACTTGCTCAAATTCGATAGAGGGTTAAGAGATCACTTACTGAGCAAGTGTCGCTCACACCACCCTAACAACCTTTTGTAGAGAATAAGTTAGAGAACGCTGACGAGGAATAGTTTTGGGGCTGGTGAACGCCAACTCTTCAAGTAGATTAGGGATTTCAGTTTATTTTCTTAAATCTTTTCATGAATAGTTAGGATTGAGTAATGTTCGAGACAATGATTTAAGAAGTGTAATAGTTAAGATTCCTTTGTTGCACTGTTTTAAGTGTTGATTTAAGTATTTTATTTTAGATTTTAGTCGCTCTATTTATCGAGGCTTAGTGTCTTTGAGTCTTTTAGGGCTCGGAGACACTGTCTTGTTGCTATCCGAAAATGGGGCGTGACAATAGGACCTTTAATTCCGCAAGAAAATGCGTACAAAGTATGAAGAGAATGAGATAAGTTCCCTATTATTGAGTTAGGCAGTTTACCATCCAACAAATTTTCATATATTTCGATCTCCTCCAAATATCGACACTTTGTCAATGAAGTGAGGAAGCCTGGTTCCTTATTTTGAGATTGTAATGTTAAACTGTTGCTTGCAATAGAAACGAATTGCAAGAATCTTAGGTTTTCCAAGTTGGGTGCTGGACCAGAAAAATAGTTATCAGTCATATCTAACTCTGTAAGACTAGTGGCATTGTTGATGCAGCTTGGAATAAGTCCACCAAGTTTGTTGCCACCCAAATAAAAACATTTTATGTTGGGAAGTGAAAGGCCAAATGTTGAAGGAAGATGACCTGAGAATTGATTGTCTGTAAGGCTCAAGAATTCCATTGTCGATATGTTGAAGTGGAAGGAGGGATGAGACCAGATAACCCATTGATGTTGACACTGAACTCAACAAGATTAAGGCTGTCAAGCTCACTCGGCAATTCACCTGTCAATTTGATTTAATTTTTACATGTTAAAAGAATTGAAAAATAACAAGACTGATTTTCGGGTCGAATGGAAGTTTATTCATTTATAATGCAAGAGCACTTGGAAAATTTACATGGAAACTTTTCCTTATTCCACCAGAATATAAATATAACAACACATATCTTGTTGTAATCTAATCACTTATGACTGATTGTCAACATACCTGTAAACTTGTTGTAGTCTAACCACTATTTGTTCAACATTGTGAGGTTTCCAATTTGCTTAGGTATGTTGCCTGTGAATTTGTTACCGTATAGATGTAGAAACTGAAGGCGTTTACCGTCCAACACTTTGTCCAAAATATTTCCGGTTAGCTCTTCCAGATTGGGGAGATTATGATAAACATTGGAAACTGGAATTTCTCCTAACATACTATTATTGCCTAGAGTGATAATCTGTACAGAAGACATGTTGAAGATAAAAAAAAAAAAAAAAAAATGAATTTCTCCTGTTAGAGTGGCGTCTTGTATGCTGAGAAGCTATAGACATGAAAGATTGCCAAGTTCCGATGGAATTCTCCCCAAATACATGAAAGATTTCACTTTGTCTTGTGTCTCAAGATAAAAGTTTAATATAAGTGCTTTTAGATTTTCTTTTTTTTTTTTTTTTTTTGCCTCTTTTTGGGTTTTCTTCAATGGCTATTCAAGAATGTCTGCAATGTATATGTACTTTCGATTTTTTAAAACAAAATAAAGTTAAAACCAATGCAAATGACTATTAAAAGAATCCTTAAAAAAAGAATTGGCACATGGGTGTATATAATGAGACATGTAAGCAAAATTAGAAAATTTCCCAATTTTATGACATATATGATATACACATCAACAAAATTGGCCTAAATAAGAAACGCGTGGACCAATTTGAGGATTTGCCGATTTCGAACCCAGATAGGATTGAAATTGTAAAAAAAAAAATTAATTGAAGGATAAAATTGAAAAAACAAAATCGTAAAGGATTAAAGTTTGAAAAGGTAAAAGTTACATGGAAAAGGTAAAAGTTACATGGTCTCCCTTTTATTCGTCGACTTTCAAATTTCTGCTCAAGTCATAAGAATTAGTATACATACCATGGAAGTTGTTGGTCCCTAAATACAACCTTTGAAGCTTTGTCAACGAGCCAATGGAAGCTGGGATGCTCCCATTGAAATGATTAATCGACAACGACAGCACCTCCAACCATGGTTCGCAGTCGCAGTCGCGGGAAACTGAAAGGGGCACCGTTCCAGTTCTAGCGGCATGTCGCGGAACGGTCACGGTATTTCGTGGAACGGAAGACATTTTTACGATAAATATAGTTGATTAATGTACCAATACAAATAAAAGTTCTTCTACTATCATATAACACCACAAATATTACAATAGATAAATAAAAATACATTATTTACTAATAATAAGTGGAATGACGAGGTGGAAGAAACTCAGAATCGTCTGAATCTTCTGAGGAGTTGTGCACCAATACAAATAAAAGTTCTTCTACTATCTTATAACACCACAAATATTACAATAGATAAATAAAAATACATTATTCACTAATAATAAGTGGAATGATGAGGCGGAAGAAACTCATACTTGTCTGCATCTTGTGAGGAGTAGTGCAATTGACGACGCCTATCATCTCTTATGTGAGGGTAAGGTAGTTGATCTGCATATAATGGTTGTGCTTGTGAATCCGAAAACTGATCACCACCATGATGATAATATCCAAATCCTCTATACCCTATGCTGCTAGTACTACTATTTGAAGATCCGTACGGCATCCCAGAAGATCCATATGATGCTCCACCATATCGAGCACTGACAGATGAGGGATCTAAATAATTATAATGTGTACCATAGTTCAAATAATTGTAATGCCTTCCACTTGAGCTATCATGAATTGTATCATCGTGCCGAACAGAATTGGAATGAGATGACAAATTACTATCATAACTGCTCGTGTAGTTAGCGTTCCCTTCAAGACAATATTGTGGGTACCCTCGTAAAGATCGAAAGAAATAACTCTCGTGGTCCAGAATCCAAAAAATAAGAATTTGGAACATTAAATATCTTGTATCCATAGAACATCTAGCGTAACATAGATAATAAATAAATAGGAGTTAATATCATTCCAATTGCCATTACAAAAGCAATTAGGAGTTTTGTCATTAAAAGATATTTTTGACTAGTAATTAGTCCAAAAAAGAATCCCAATGTTTGCATTTGTTCCTCAACACGTTGGTATCCTAGTGCAGCTGATCCATCGGGATAAGAGTAATCATTGCCACCTGATAAATCAGCCAGAAAGCGTCGCTTCTCGCCTCGTCCTGGACAATAACCATGGTCTGTATCTTGAGTTGCATAATAATTTTCATTTTCTTGTGCTCAAGACATGCCAGTGTTATCTTGACTATTAACAGTATTTCTCCCTCTACTAGAACCGATACCCGCGCCTGCTCCTTGATCGCCACTATCATCATCATTTCCATCATCAGTGTCCTCTTTACTCTCATCACTGTCACTACCTTGGTGGGTTGGTTGATTCTGGGTGCTCTTTCCTTTGTCTTGTCTTCGTAAAGCCTCACTTCTTTACTTTTTCTTGCGTTTCCAATCGTTGACGGTATGATTCTCATCATCCTTTGCTGACTCGAAATTCTGAATTGCTTAATCTAACCACTCTATATCATTGTCAAGTAATGGTTCTTCATTCTCTTGAGTCCACTCTGTATCTAAATTTTCTTCTTTTATTCCATATTCCCCATATTGATCATCCTTCCTAGCAAAGAGAAGACAACACCAAAATTCCCTAATTTTAGACCTCAATAAAAATTTGCATTTTAAGAATGAGGAGAACATAGAAATATTTCAGCACTTGAGAGAGCTTACAAGTTTCGGCATTAAAGAATGAGGGAGGCTATTTTACATAATTTAAGTCAATAATTGACAAATAATAATAACAGTTTTGACCCGAAAAAAGGATAAATTTTCAGGTTTTCCTTCATGTGAAAGAATACAAACAAAGATATCATTCAGAGTTTGAAAAAGAAAGGAAAGAAAGGAATCCGTCAGGCTAATATTCATTCATAGTACTATCCCAATTTTCCTTAAAAAAGTATGCCCATTTAATTTATGCTGATATTTTCTTCTAAGGAAAAGCATAAAATATTAAGCACATAATTATTGTATTCATGTACTCTTTTCATTTGTTGGCCCAAACTTTTAAATTGTTTAATAATCAAAGAGTAACCCAAATACCCAATGTAGAATTATGGCCCATTAATTACATTAATATTTTAGCCCATTAATTCTTTTAATTAATTAAGAAAACCTATTTCTACCTCTCTCTTTTACTTCGATCCTCGACACCGAGCAGCCGTCTTCTGTTTTCCACCGACATCGACTCTCGTCCGCCGTTCCATCCCCGATTTGTGACGTTAAAGCGCCGCTTCAGTTCGTGTTTCACAGCGAAAACGGGGTGGTACGCCATTCCGGCCGATTTCGCGGCGTTCCACCCCCGCTCCGGGTTGCCGTCGTTCCACCCCTGTTAAGGTGGAACGGCCATTGCCGTTCCGGCCGTTATTGCGGCGTTCCGGCGAACCATGCCTCCAACTTGCTGCACTTGTAAATATTGAATGGAATTTGGCCACTAGTTGATTACCAGAGAGATGAAGCTCGTGAAGATGTGCAATATGGTTGCACATATCATCTGGCAGCACACCTAACGCAGAATTATTTGTGAGATCAATGCATTTTATGTAAGAACCTGTAAGAAAACTATACTTCCAAGTCCAATATTTTTATTGTTGATGGTTGATGACCTGAGAAGTGATTGTATGAAAGATCCAACATTTCCATTGTTGATATGTTGAAGATGGAAACAGGAATGGGACCAGATAAGCCATTGTTGCGGACATTTAGCATCACAAGATTAAGTTTGCCGAGCTCATTTGGTAAATCACCTGCCATGATCGATGCAAGAAAAAAAAAAAAAAAAAAAAAAAAAGAAAAAGACACAAAGTTAATAATATAAAATGAAAAGTCTTTCTTTATAAAAGAAAGAATACAAATGAAAATGAAAAGTACTTTCTTCTTTCTTTATGTCATTTTAAAGAAAGAAAATGACATAAAAGAAAGAGCTTTCTTTATATTCATTTTCTTTCTTTATATAAAGAAAAACTTTCCACTTTATATTATTACCTTTGTTATGTGTAATGATAATTGGGCGGTATAAATTGTATAATTGTTTAAAATTTTCAAAGATGTTATTTAATAAATTAAAAGACAATTAATATGTTAATATATATTAACGTAAAGGTTAAATAATTCTTTTAATATATAAAATACTATGCTTACCACTTGTAATTCATATTTTTTATTCTTATTTACCAACAGGGATTGGTCCGAGTGGTTAATATGTTTATTCTCGAAGGCAAGGTTTCGGGTTTGAATCCCACTTGAGTGTGGGTGTGTTAAAATATATATATATGTATATATATATATTTATTATTCTTATTTGATTTTATGTAATATTTTTTATTCTTATTTGATTTTATAAGAAAACAAGCGAATTTCGAAGGAAATCATTCCCTTGGAAAAAGCCTCCTCCGAATTGATTCCAAAGTAATCCCTCAAAAATATATCTTGTATTTCCTCGGAATATTTTTCAAGAAAATTATTCTGAGGGATATTTTCTTCTAAATATTGCTTGGATTGTGGAACAATATTATTTACGAGGGAATTCCCTCAAAAATTTTATTTCTCATAAAATATTTTTTGAGAAAATTCCGAGAGCTCTTTTCATCCGAACTAATTTTCTGAGAGAATTTCGAGGGATATTCCCTAAGAATAGTTTATTAATTATTTTTGAATTGATTTTATTAAGAACATTCTCTTTTTTTTTTTTTTCACTAAAATTTAAAGTGTCTTTTCGTTGTTGATTATACAAAACGCAAACATTAAACTTCCCCTTTTGCCTATTTCCTTCATCGATTAATAATATTTTAAAAGGTAAATATATTGTTTTCCCAATAAATTAAAGTACATATAAAAGTTATATTATGAGAACTTACTTTAACTTACACGTCAACGTTAATAAGAATATTTTCAAAATATATTATAAAAAGGTAACTTATCCATGCTCTTCAAGTGTAGGGAAGATAGAGTACATGATCTTATTTCATATATAACCAGGCTACATTCTTTTGTAAGTATAACAATGATTGGTGTAGCAAGAGTTTATGTTGCAGTTCAACGGATGTAACGTAATTTTAACATAATTTTGCATACCTAGTTTTGTAAGCAACAGAAAATTCAGACTACATTTTGACATGCATTTACAAGTTTTAAAAATTCAAGTAAAATAATTATTAAATTATCATATTAGTAAATTAGCTATAATGCATACTAAATTACACTCATACTTACAAATAGTTATTGGATCTATACACCACATAGGTCTTTACAATTACATGAAAATAAAATTTATATGTGAACGGTACTGTCATCCATCGAATATAATTCAAGTATCAAAACAAATTCAGAATTCTACAACGCTTTTGCATAATCTCTTCATATAAATAGACCATGAATATTTCTACCCAAAGAAAAAAAAAAGGACTATGAATATCATGTTTTTTTTTTTTTTAACCCAAAGAAGCCACCTCGATCATTTAAAAGACCGAACCAAAATGCACAAAGGTGGCCCAAAAGAGCCACATGCGTACGACGTAGCCACACCCACTGAGAAGCTTGTTGGACCAAGTAAATTGACGCCCAAAAGCAACTAGCCTAAACCTAAACTTAAACCCTGAAGCAAAATGTTAGCTGGGCAAAATAATAATAAAATTGGCCCAAAGACAAACTTCCTCCACGCAGTAGATCGGCAACAATCTCAGCAAATCCATGGACAAACCATCAGCACAAGTGCACAACCACTATCCCTTCACACAGTCTTCCAGCCAAAACCGCCCAAGCTTACAAGTAATGCAAAAGTCACAAGCAGCGACACCAGAAAATGCATCCAACAGAGTCAACAATCCCAAATACGCAAACCCACACCATTCTCAACACAACAACAAGCATCAAAACTGCAGCACACACTCAGAATATCATCACCAACACACTCACTGTATTCAAAAACCACAGCAAGAGTAAACAACTGCAGCAACCCCACAAAACTGCAGCCAATATACCATAAACATAAAAAATAGGCACACTACACACCTTATGTGCCATATATCAGCTGTCTAAAAAAGGATTAATGCTTGGCTTTGCTCCACGTGATAATACGTGGAGCAATGCTCACGTCACCCATAATCCACTTTAACCGATTAGGTAACTTTATATCTGAAATCGAATTACCTCCTTTCCCTTTGGAGTTGAAATTAAGAACCTCCTTCCCAAAAATGTAATCGAATTTGGCTCATAGGCCCTGTTAAAACATGATATTTGGAAAACTAGGTTAAAGGAATTCATTATTGGTAATTGTTTTCTGTGTAAAGATACAACCGAGACCCAAAAATAAATAGAGAACCTATAGGAAACAAACTTCCTACAAATCAGCCTAATTCTATTAGTTAGGGATTTGGTCAAACATCCCATATAGGACACGTTAACACTCCCCCTCAAGTTAAGTGATGGGATTGCCGATCCTTAACTTGCTCAGAACTTCTCGAAACGTCTGGCTTGTGACTGCTTTGGTCAGTATATCGGCTAATTGATCTTCGGACCTGACAAAGGGAATAGAGATAATCCCACTCTCGAGCTTTTCCTTTATAAAGTGACGATCTACCTCCACATGTTTGGTTCTATCATGCTGTACGGGGTTTTCTGATATGCTGATTGCGGCTTTGTTATCGCATTTCAAAGTACTTGGTCCTGAAGGGTTTATCCCAATCTCCGATAGTAGCTTTCTTATCCAGAGAATCTCGGTTACTCCCTTGGCTATGCCCCTGAACTCAGCCTCTGCGCTAGAAAGTGCTACTACCTTCTGTTTCTTACTTCTCCATGTTACTACATTGCCACCAACTAGTGTAAAGAACCCAGATGTCGACCTCCTGTCATTTGGGTTTCCTGCCCAGTCTGCGTCTGTGTAGGCTTCTATCTCTAGATGACCGTGTTTCCCGAACATTATTCCTGTCCCAACAGTGCCTTTCAAGTATCGAATAATCCTGATAACAGCCTCCATATGTTCTCTTTGTGGCTGATGCATAAACTGGCTCACCACTCCTACAGCATAAGCAATATCTGGCCTAGTGTGTGACAAATATATCAGTTTACCAACTAGGCGTTGGTACCGTTCCTTCTCAGCCGGTTCTCCTTTTTCCTCTATCCTCAGTTTATGATTGACCTGTATTGGTGTTTCAACTGGCTTACAGTCCACCATTCCAGTCTCAGCAAGAAGATCAAGTACATATTTCTTTTGCGAAAGAAAGATTCCCCTTTTCGATCTCAATACTTCGATGCCCAAAAAGTACTTTAGTCCTCCAAGGTCTTTCATCTCGAATTCCTTAAAGAGATTCTCCCTAAGTTGGCTTATTTCCTCCATGTCGCTTCCTGTTATGATCATGTCATCCACATATATGATCAGACATGTGATCAACTCTCCCCTCCGCTTCAAAAAGAGTGTATGATCAGCATTGCTTTGAACGTACCCATGTCGCTGCATAGCTACGGTAAACCTTCCAAACCATGCCCGCGGCGACTGTTTTAGTCCATATAGGGCTTTACGGAGTTTGCATACTTCTCTTTTACCGAAGTCACCAGTGAATCCAGGAGGTGGCTCCATATAGACTTCTTTTGATAGGTCCCCGTGTAAAAAGGCATTCTTTACGTCGAACTGGTGTAGTGGCCAGCCTTGATTCGCAGCCACTGAGAGTAGAACACGTACCGTATCCAACTTAGCCACTGGAGAGAATGTCTCGGAATAATCAATCCCGTACGTTTGAGTGTATCCTTTTGCCACAAGGCGGGCCTTATACCTCTCCACTGACCCATCTGTATTGTACTTTATGGTAAACACCCATCTGCATCCAACCGGCCTCTTTCCCTCTGGTAATCTGCACTTTTCCCAAGTTTCGTTTTTTATCAGAGCATCCATCTCTATTCTCATAGCCTGTGTCCATTCTTTGTACTGTTGGGCTTCCTGTACTGTTCTCGGGATCGTTTCTTTACAAAGATTCCCAAAAAATGCCTTGGCAACATTAGACATGCTCCCCCTGACTATATTCCCTATAGGGTACTTGGTAGAGCGGGACTGGTGGTCAGGAGAGTACCTATGTGGTGGAACCCCTCGGTTACTCCGTTTCGGCAACGAATACCTATTGCTATCTGTAGCATCCTCCTCAGACACAATGTGAGTAGTTGTGATATCATTATGTATAGAAACGGAATCAGAATGCTCAGAGTGATCAGAGTGATTTACCTCGTTTTGGACATTATCCGAAGGAGGATCATTGGGTGCTGGTGCAGTGTTGGTGGTACTGAGATCTTGTACAACTGGATCGCCTGTTCTTGGGCTTATATCATCTAGGTGTTTCAACCAGTACAGAGAATCACCCTGTTTCTCCCCCTGATCGCTGGACTGGATGAGGTAAAAGTACTCGGTTTCGACGAAATCACAATCCAGTGAGACATGTATGCGCCGGGTAACTGGGTTATAGCACCGGTATCCCTTTTGATGTGGAGCATAGCCAACAAAAACACAGCGGATGGCACATGGGCTAAGCTTAGTCCGTTCGGTTTTGGGGACGTGAACGAACACAGTGGAACCAAATATACGAGGTGGTAGGGTGAGGTGGGGCGGTATGTTGGTTTGAGTTTCAAGGATAGACAAGGGGGTTTTATAGTTGAGGATTTTGGTCGGGAGACGGTTAATGAGGTAAGCGACAGTGGCAACTGCCTCGGGCCAGAAGTGGTCTGGAACCCGAGATTCGGTGAGCATTGCTCGGGTCATCTCAAGCAGGGTACGGTTCTTTCTTTCGGAGACCCCATTTTGTTGTGGAGTGTGGGGGCAGGTTGTTTGATGAATGAGGCCATTTTGTTTGAAGAATTGGTACATCTCCTGGTTCACAAATTCTCGGCCATTATCGGACCGAAGTATTTTAATCCTGTGATTAAACTGAGTTTCCACCATTTTATAAAAAGCCACAAAAGTTTCAAAGACCTCAGACTTGTTTCTCAAAAAATACACCCATGTCATACGTGAGAAATCATCCACAAACTACAGAAAATACGTAAACTGATTACTATTAGAAACGGGGGCCGGTCCCCAAACATCAGAGTGAACCAATAAAAACGCCGTTGGAACACGAGTATTATTCTGTTTAAAGGAAGTCCGGTGGCTCTTGGCCAAAAAACAAGTCTGACAATCTAAATTTACTGTCTGATTATCCTTAAACAAAGCTGGAAAAAGTAATCTCAAATACCCAATAGACGGGTGACCCAGACGTCTGTGTCATAACCATATCTGAGTATTCGCCACTCCAACAGACAGAAGAGCTGTAGACTGATTTTCCACTTCATCCACATAGTATAAGCCTTCTTTCTCAGTACCACGCCCAATGATCTCCTTCGAACGAATGTCCTGTATCAAGCAAAAACGAGGATAAATCAGGACAGTGCAATTTAGCTCTTTTGTTATCTGACTCAAGGACAATAATTTGCAAGATAATGAAGGCACATAGAGGCAATTGCTCAGTTTTAATTTCGAAGTAATAAGCACAGGTCCTTCTTTTTCAACAACAGCTATTTCTCCATTTGCTGTTTGAATATGTGATTTTTTTGGAACAATGGGCCCAGTTAAATCAGATACATCAAACGTCATAGAATCGGTCGCCCCACAATCAAAAATCCATTTAGAAACTTTACTATGAGGTGTTTGGGTGTGAAGACCATACTTGTTAAGAGATTGGGGGTCATATTGCATTTTACCAAAAAAGAGGGGGCATTTCGCAAAATCAAGAGAAGCATATATTTGGGGCTTAGGGTTTGGGCAATTAATCCCAAACCCGATACCTGGTATGCTGCCTCCTTCTTCGCCGTTTGCTCCAGACTTCCCGACGGCGAGAAAAGCTCGCCCACCGTCTGCCGTTGCTGGTGATGCCGCCGCACTGGTGTCTCTCCGGATGACGCCGGCGGCGGCGTCCTCTGATTTCACCTCCGCCGGTCCTCCGCCCAGGGCGAGATTGGCCCGCCGAGCTCCTCCTCTCCCCGCCGAGTTTATTCCAGAATTCCTCTAGACTTTCGTCTCCCTGTTTTTGGGTGTTGGCCCTTCAATGTAAGTCGAAGAGTTGTAGCGGGTCTCCACCGCTCCCGTATGTCGTGGCGAGTCCATCCCACAGGGATTTAGCGGTTTGGTATTGGAGAACGTTTACAATGAGGCTGACTTCCAGATTTTGGATGATCCAAGTGAAAATTTGTTGATCGATTTGTTCCCACTTGTCGTAGGTTAGGTCTGATTCTGCTGGTGCCGGTGGGGTACCGGTTATGTGCGAGCGGCATCCATTTCTTCCGATCGCCATCTTCATTAATCTAGCCCAAATTGGATAATTGTCGTTGTTTAGTTTGATTCCAATCGACATACTATCCGAGTTGGGCATGGTTGTTTGGGTAAGTTGTAAGGCAAGGGCTTGGTTGGTTGGTGTTGTCATCTTGGTCACGGCTGTATTGGTTGAGAAGGGTTATGGGCGATGATGAAGCTTAATTCTGAGTCCCTAGAATCTTAACCTGCTTTGATACCATGTTAAAACATGGTATTTGGAAAACTAGGTTAAAGGAATTCATTATTGGTAATTGTTTTCTGTGTAAAGATACAACCGAGACCCAAAAATAAATAGAGAACCTATAGGAAACAAACTTCCTACAAATCAGCCTAATTCTATTAGTTAGGGATTTGGTCAAGCATCCCATATAGGACACGTTAACAGGCCCCTCTAAATTCCTCATTTTTCAGGGTCAATTATTGAAATGTTGATGAACTTTCTTCTTTTTTTCTATTTCTTTTCTCTTTTTCTTCATTATGAAGCCCTCATTATGATTATGATTATAACAGTTACATTTATCAAAAGTGCCAAGTCAATTCAAGAATCTTATTTTGTTTAATTTAATTTTCGCTGACTAAATTAAAATATGTTATTGAATTGAATAATTCTGAGAAAATGTAGAAACAACACTTTTATCCTAAAATCACTAATGTGAGAGAAAGAATGTACTCCGCCACCTCCTACTCCATCTTTCTCCTACTACCACCGCAATTGAGCCGCAACCACCGTAAATGTACGACGGTCCTATGCAGCAAATCGCCGTAGCTGCCGCCACGGTTTAGCTCGCTCTCCCATCTCTTAGTCTCTAACGGCATCAATTTAGAAAAATTGTAACTTCTCCTCTTAGTACTTTACCAAAGTTCTAATCTTTTCATTATGGGAATGGTGGGACCGGAGAAATATTATCACTCTTTCGATATTTGGAGGAAGTAGGAACAAATTGGAGGTGTTAAGAAAAAATGGAGCAACTTGAACTACTGGGTGGTTAAAGATTATTACAGATTAGTGAATTCCGTTAATGCCTTCTTATAGTTCTCTGATGAGTATCATTTTTCAGTTGAGTATTGTTTGGGATTTGGTTTTGAACAATTTCGTCCTTTTGTTCTTGTAGTTGCATTGAGAGCAAAAACTGTAGAATTTCGGGGAGCTATTGAATCGGGATGAGACTCTAGCTGACATTCAAGCTGGTAAATAATCAAATTTTCCTTGTCTGTTTAGTTTTGGTAAAGATCTCAATTCAATTTGTAGGCTCATATTATTTTCCTGGTGAAGGAGAGGGATTTTAATGTAATTTGGTATTTATAAAGATATGAATCAAGTCTAAGACAATTTTGGGCTGATTTTTGGACCACACCGCCACACTGCCCAGGTAATTATCATATGCGCACAAACATTTTAATAATATTATATCATTTAATTACATGGATTTGTTCTAATTTTTTTAAAATTGTGAATAACAAATCCATCAAGTATTCAATATTGAATTTCAATATGTAATTAATTACACAATTTTCTATTTTGCACAATAAGTGAGTCTTTGATTGCTAGTTTCAATTATTGGACTGGCTAAAATGTAAAGAGTTCATCTTAAATAGCTTTAACCAACCTACAGGCTACAGCATGCATATATTCAAACTGTTCCAAGGACAGATGTAAATATTAAAAATAAATGGGGAAGACGTTAAAAAGGATGAAGGGAACGTTTGAAATCTTAAAAAAAGTAATCTGCTTTCAGATTAAGAAAATGAAAAAATGAAGCAATTCGTTCTGCTACTACTTCTAATAAACCGAAATAAACTAGAAGAATCCGGGAGGTGCTTTTCCAGCTTCCTGGCTATTTTTTCTATTTTAAATCTAAAAGAAGTGATTTTCGGCTTTAGATTAAGGAAAGCAAGAAGGAAGTGTTTCATTTTGCTGCTACTACATCATAAAATATACTGAAACAAGCTAGAAGCTAGATGAATCCCACGAGGTGCTTTTTTCAGTTTCTAGCTTCCTTTATCTGTTATTTAAAAGTACTTTTTTCTCCACACCCTCCTATCTTTCATTGCTCCAATTTTTTCCAACTTCAACTTCTTCAAGGACAATCAGTTTTTTTTGACAAGCTGTTTCGGCATATCCTTAAGATCAGTTTCATCCCATCATTCGTTTAGCAGCATTCTTTTTGTTCTAACATAGTTTAATGCTTGGAAACATCAAAATTGCAGGGCCCTCTTTTCCAGCAGCGGCCTTATCCATATCCGGTTGCTTCACAACGGAAGAAGCCGGGTTTGAACTACGCATCCATATCCAAGAGAGGAGATGGAAGTGATAGTCTCGGTGATGCTGATTGAATGAGACAACACATCGGTATTTAAAATTCATTGCAGAAAATCTTCAACAGATTATACGATGATTGGAAAAAACCTTGAATGGAAACATAGTGATGTGAGTGATTCAGGCTGTCGCTACGAACTGCCGGTATTTGTTCAAGATAAAGTTGATCAAGTAGAGTAACTACTGGGGGCGCGGGGTGGGGCTCTACCCTGCAGAATAGTTGTATGCAGAAATATTAATGTCTTGTGATGGAATGTGAATGCTTCAATTTTGAGGAAATAATGCAGAAATAGGTGTATGCAGCATTCTCTCTGTGTGTGTTTACTTA
This sequence comes from Lantana camara, assembly GCA_037501455.1. Classification (NCBI taxonomy): domain Eukaryota; kingdom Viridiplantae; phylum Streptophyta; class Magnoliopsida; order Lamiales; family Verbenaceae; genus Lantana; species Lantana camara. The sequence goes on from CM074865.1 coordinate 4,264,808, forward strand.
AATCTTTTCACTTGTAAGCATAATACTGTGTTATTGTAGATTGGAGTCTGGAGAGAAATGCTTATTGAACTATTTACATTAATTTAGTTTAATCTTTTAACTCCCTTTACATATGCACTATGATTCTTTTCTTAATTAAATTATCCATTTTATGATGTGCATGTTTATATATATATATATATATATATCATTTTAGCTTGCAATTAATAAACATGCAGAAAAGTAATACCTATTAAAATAAGTTAAATGGAATCCATATTTTAATTAAATTATAAGATTAATTTGTAGTTTTTTCTGTCAAATATATTACATATGACACCAAACATGTTACCAAGGCAAACAACAACAATGGAAAACTACTCAAAAAATAAAAGGTAAAATATGACTTAATAGACGACATCAGGCAAAAGCAGTTTTAAATATAAGTACACAACACAAGGAAGCCCTTCAGTCTTCACTATGCACAAAATGCCATAACAACATACATATATTTTGTTCAAGTCTTCCTTTTCTGCAGACTTATCACTTTTGCAAGAAACAAGGTTCTAATCTTTTCCAGTTTTGACACAGCTTGACTTATGCTGATTCTCTCCGAAGGCGAAGAGACTAAACATTCCATCGCGACACGCAGGACAGATAACAAACATTGCTCTTTAGCTGAGAAACTGTCTTCATCTCTTGCCAGCAAATTGCTGTCCACAACTCGAGCTACATTGTTTTCTTGTAATGAGGTGCTAACATAGCTCATGAGGCTCATGCCCTCCCCAAACATATCGTCTGTCGGTTTCTTTCGGGTGAAAGTCTCGAGAAGCATCACACCAAAACTGTATACATCGCAGCTGGTTGACACAATGCCTTCAGCTCCATACTCTATGTCCACAAATTAAACAAAGACTAAGCACGAAAAGAGCGGAAAACTATGGGAGAGTTTGAAAATGTAACAAATCAGATCATTACCCGGTGCCATGTAACCGATTGTTGCCAAGGTTTGTGTTTGCATCGTCAGCTCCCCTTCGCCAAATAGTTTAGCCATGCCAAAATCACTGACATGAGCGGTCATATCTTCATCCAGCAACACGTTGCTAGGCTTCACGTCACAATGAACAATAGGAAACGTGAGTTGCGTATGAAGATATTCCATGGCCAATGCAACGTCTATCATAACGTTTAATCTTTGCAACAAATCCAAGAAAAGATTATGGGAATACAACCACATCTCCAAGCTCCCATTAGGCATGTACTCCAAAACCAGAGCCTTGAAGTCCAGATTACTACAACATCCAAGTATCTTGATCAAGTTTCTATGCCTTATTGCTCCAAGCACTCGTGTTTCTCTCTCAAAGCTTTGGCTCACATTTTTTGATTGTAGATTGAATACTTTTACTGCAACCGTTAGCCCGTCAAACAATATTCCAACGAATACTGAACCGAAGCTTCCACTTCCAAGAATGTTGCTCTCGCTGAACCCATTTGTCGCTTGCTGGAGTTCAAAGTAAGAACTTTCTCTCCAAGGATGCGATGACATTTGGCTTCTAGGTCTCCCTACGTCGCTTGTTTTTCTTCCTCTCATTAGAAGAATCAGACAAACAACAAACAAGGCTGCTACAACACAAATAGGTGGTATAATATATTTGAGAACATTCTTGAAAGAACTTGTTTTGGTATGGTTTTCAACACAAGGTGGAACATGGAGATGGGTCGGACCACATAGATTGGAGTTGTTTAAAAACGACTGAGCTGTAAAATTTGAAAAATTACCGCCCATAGGAATCGGTCCTTCTAGTGTGTTGTAAGAAACATTAAGGTATTGAAGAAAAGAGAGTCCCTCCAAAGACTTTGGGATAATTCCTGAAAAATTATTGAAGGAAAGATCCAACAATTCTAAACCTCTTAAATTCCCCAAGGATGTTGGAATAGACCCTTGAAATTTATTGTGTGCCAAAGATAGCCAAACCAATGATTCTGCATTGTCAATAGAACTCGGGACATTCCCTGTGAACTGATTCCAAGATAAGTCCATTCGTCCCATAGCCTTAAAATTTCCAATCTCAGATGAGAGAGAACCGTTTAACCTGTTTGAGGACAAGTTTAGGACCAGGAGATCACTAAGGCTGTACAAACTGGAGGGCACATTAGATTCCAACTTGTTGTGATCTAAGTACAATTCTCTCAAGAATTTGAGTTCACCAATGCATTCAGGAATCATGCCGGATAATGCGTTGTTGCTCACGTTGATGAGCCCCAAATTGCTTAACCGACAAATTTCAATAGGAATGTCTCCTTCAAGCTTGTTGTAACCAAGATACACACGAACTAGTTTTCTTAAATTTCCCAGTGTTGGTAGGATAACCCCTGTCAACTCATTGTCATCAAGGATTAAATCTCGCAAGTTGATCATGTTGCCAATCTCGGAAGGGATAGGACCTTTAATTCCGCAAGAAGCCGCTTGAAAAATATGAAGAGAATCAGATAAGTTCCCAATTGAGTTAGGTAGTTTACCATCCATCAAATTTGTAGAAATCATTATTATCTCCAAATATCGACAATTTGTCAATGAAGTGAGGAAGTCTGGTTCCTTGTTTTGAGATTGCAATGTTAATCTATTGCCTTCAATGCTAACCACCTGCAAGAATCTTAGGTTGTCCAATTTCGGTGCTGGGCCAGAAAAATAGTTAGAACTCATATCTAATCTTATAAGACTAGTGGCATTGTTGATGCTGCTTGGGATAAGTCCACTGAATTTGTTGCCAGACAAATACAAACCTTTTAGGTTGGGAAGTGAAAGGCCAAATGTTGAAGGAAGATAACCTGAGAATTGATTGTCTGCAAGGTCCAAGTTTTCCGTTGTCGATATGTTGAAGATGGAAGGGGGGATGAGACCAGATAACCCATTGATGCCGACACTAAATCCCACTAGATTAAGGCTGCCAAGCTCACTCGGCAATTCACCTACCAATTTGATTTAATTTTTACATTTTAAAGGAAAACCACAAGATTAATCTTTGTGGATTTTTAAGTGGAATGGAAGTTTATTAATTCATAATGCAAGAACACATGAAAAATTTATATGGGAATTTTTCGTTATGTTTTAGGACAAAATTATAAAAATCGTCCTATAATTCACACCTTTTCGGATTTCAATTATTTTTGATATCGTGTTTTTGATTTTGTATTAAACTAAAAAACTTTTGTAATTTTCATCCGATTTTAGCTCGAAATTGAAAAATCCCCAATTTTACTGACGTGGCATGATTTCGGGCCTAATTTGGAAATTTTTTTGGCTGACTGGGCTAAATAAAAAGTATGTGAGGCCTTATGAACTTATAATGTTGCTTTTGTATTTTGAAATATACGATATCATAATATATATAAAACTTCAAATAAAATATGTATCGCAAAAATGAAAAAAATAAGTAATCTATATAAATATATAAAATATAGAGCAAAATGCATTTTTGGTCCCATACTAATGGGTCATTATCACTTTTGGTTCCATATTTTTCAAAAGTGGTTTTTTTGGTCCCATAGTAATTTTTTTTTGTCAATTCCGTCAAATAATTGACCAAAGTCACTGTTCATCCATTAAATTTTTTTGGATGAACAGTGACTTCTGTCAAACGGGTGAGCAGTGATTTTCGTCAATGGATGAACAATGACTTCCGTCAATTATTTGACGGAAGTCCTCAAATTGAAAAAAAAAAATTTCTATGGGACCAAAAAACCCACTTTTGAAAAACATGGGACCAAAAGTGATAATAGTCCATTAGTATGAAACCAAAAATGCATTTTGCTCTAAAATATATTATCATATTTATAAAAAATCTTAATAAATTAATAAATATATATATAATATTACAACGAAAATTATATATATACACGTATATATATTAATTACATATATGCATATAAAAGAAATTAAAAAAAAGAAAAAGAAAAAGAAAGCCACCCGCTGCCTGCTTTACACCACCACCGCCGCCAGGCCCATGCTTTGCACCGCCATGATCACTTATAGAATGGCCGTGTGGGCGATGCTGAGTGTCTGAGCAGGCTTGAAGTTGTGGGATTTGGGGGTTTTGGAGAAAACCTTTGAAGACTGAGAAAGAATTAGATAAACCAGGAGCTGAACGAGAACGAACAAACCCATTTTCCATAATATTTCTCCTAATCTTCTCATATCCACAACCTCCATAACTTAATTAATCAATCAAGATTGCCTGGGGTCTTTTCTACGAGGGTTGAGAGGGCAGCGGGGAGCTAGAGAGGCGGGGGACAGAGATCGGAAAGTGGAGGTGAATTTGGTGGTTGGTGGTGCTGGTGGGCGGCGGCCTCTTTGCTAGAGAAGATGAACGTTTTTTTATTAATTTTTTTTTATATGCATATTATTTTTTAATTTGATATGTATATGTTTTTCTATGTTTATTTATTTCGATTGAACAGTCATACAAGCTTTACAAATGAGTCAGCAAAAAGAAATTCCCAATTTGGGTCCGAAATCATGTCATGTCAACAAAAATTGGGAATTTTTTAATTTAGAATTGAAATCGGACGAAATTGTCAAAATTTTTAAATGAGAATACAAAATTGAAAATACAATATCAAGAATGACTGAAATTGTTATAGAATGATTTTTGCAATTTTGTCTTTCCATAAGAGTATATTAACAACAAGAATCTTATTGTAAAGTTGTAATCTAATCACTTACAACTGATTGTCTACATACCTGTGAGATTGTTCTCCACTAACCATAGGTGGTTCAACATGGTGAGGTTTCCAATTTGCTTAGGTAAGTTACCTGTTAATTTGTTGCCGAAATAAACAATGCTTTTTAAATAGAAAAAACAAAATATCTTGAAATTTTCAATTTTAGCAAGTTTTATCTGAAAGATATGCATTTTACCTCCCTATAATATTAGAAATCAGCAAAGAATCCTTTATAAAAGAAGAATTGACACTCTCCACCTCCTAGTTCAAAAAAAAAAAAAGGACATCTTAACCCCCAAAAGAAGGGAGGTGTTGCACAGACGCACACATTATATGTGATTTAAGCGTTTTTACAAATTAACCACCAATTTTGAGAAAAGAATTGATTTTTTTTTTTTTTTAAGAAGCCTCAAACATCCAAAACGACGTTTGTTGCATTTAGTAGACCAAGCCACCTCCAGTAAAGATGGAAAATTCTAGCTCAATTGCAACTTGATCGAACCTATATAATCAATTATCATTAAATAAAATTTCGTGTAATTACGTTTGGGTTATAATTACCATGGCAACTGGGAAAATTCTAATCCAGACTCGGCTCGGCCGAGCCCAACCAATTAAACGGGCAATTGTATTACACTTGCCATTTGATTGGTCACTCTCCCTAAATTTTTTATCATCCACATGGAGCCCCCTCGTTACACCGGTTTGGCCAAGCCAGGCTCGGGCTAGAATTAGACCATCAATTCAAAGGCCAAACATAACAACCGCAGCAAACAATATTACAGGGTCAAGGTGGTGTTTATATTAGTTACAAGAGTCAAGCTTTTGCAATTTAACATCATTTCCATAAATATAGCCCGTTTCTTATTTTATTGATTAAAGAAGATGACATGTTTTCTTCTCAGATAATTACACCAATAAAAACAGAGAGGGGAAGAAATATTAATATTGAAATTAGTTGTTGGCACTATCAGATTGAGCAGCAGCCCTTGTAAGTTTCAGTATCCATTATACCTCAAGTAAGCTTCTACATCCATTTTCGAATTTCAGCTCGAGTTATAAGAATTAGTATACTTACCATGGAGGTTGTTGCTCCCTAGATACAAGCTTTGAAGCTTTGTCAACGAGCCAATGGAAGTTGGGATGCTCCCATTTAAATGATTATTCAACAACCACAGCTCCTCCAACTTGCTGCACTTGCAAATATTGAATGGAATTTGGCCACTAAGTTGATTACCATCGAGATAAAGGACGCGAAGCTGTGCAATATTGTTGCACATATCATCTGGCAGCACACCTAATGGAGAACTATTCGTGAGATCAATGCATTTCATGTAAGAACCTGTAATAAAACTATACTTCCTATTTCTATTATTGAAGGGAGATGACCTGAGAACTGATTGTTTGAAAGGTCCAAGATTTCCATTGTCGATATGTTGAAGATGGAGAGTGGTAATTCACCTGCCAAATTCGTTGTTTATGCCATGATACAAGAAAATTTTGAGAGGCATGGTAAATTTTGTCATCTCAAAGATAATTTAATCGTTTGGAGGCTGTCGACATACCTATGAAATTATTGTTGCTTAGATATAGTCATTCCAGGTTGGGAAGATTATGAAACATGAAATCTATAACACTTCCCGACAGACTATTGTTGTAGAAATTTAAAACTCGCAGAGAAAACATGTTGAAGATAAAAGCTGGAATTTTCCCGGTTAGAAAGGCACCGTCTAAGCTGAGAAGCTGTAAACGTGAGAGATTTCGAAATTCTGATGGAATTCTTCCACCTGAATAGATAGTCCAAAACATGAAGATTGTTGTTTGTGGTGAAACAGCCGTTGAACATGCAATCGAGATTCATTTTTAGTTCATAAATTTATGGTAAAATTACAAAAATCTTCCTTCAACTTATACTTTGTCGAACTCCAATAATTTTCGATATCCCATTTTAAATTTTGTCCTTTAACTTAAAATTTTTTATAATTTTAGTCCGATTTCGGTCCGTAATCAAAAAATCTCCAAATTTGGCATACGTGACATGATTCCAGACCAAAATTGGAAATTTTTTGCTGACTGAGTCAATTAAAGATTATGTGGATATCTTGTGGACTTGTGACGTGTCTTATGTCATTTAATATATATATATATATATATATATGGAAAATTATGTATATAATTAATAAACTTTATTAATATCGTATGTAATATATATTTTGCATGTTTACTTTATAGGATGAAGGGGGATTAGATTAATAATCATACTTAAACTTATGTTTACTAGTTTTTTGCGAGCCCGGGATTGATGACAAGGCCCGAGATGATATAAGATAAAAGGTTGATTATCCATCCCATGTTCCCCCATGGGATGAACAATCCACCACCACATCCCACCACTCATCTCATTACTCATCTATCCCATCTCATCCCAACCAACCAAGTAAACATGCAAATTATGTATATGTTTTACGTCAACATATATCTTAGGAATTTTAAATTAATTAACAAAAATTTAAATTATATTTTTTTTTAGACTAACTAGCAAATTAATTAAATTCCTAGTTTTGTTAAATTTAAAATAAAAATAAAACTCTCCAACCAATTCACCACCGCCGCCGCCAACCATCATTGCTCATCAACATCGTCTCCACCAAAATTTCGCCGCCACCACCAACATCACCAAAATTTCGCCGCCACCACTACCATCCAGATCTGCCGTCCAACCACACGTTCACCAGCCTCCAACATCACGCTCAACATCCTTCCTCTACCTGCAAAATTCTTGGCTGATTTTTGTGCGTGATTTCAAATCGGATATGTGGTGGTCTGATTTTGGTAGTGGCAGATCTATCGGTGGTGGGCCGACATGGTGGTGGCGGTAACGAGTGGTGGTGGTAGAGTTTGTGTTTCAATTATGAGCAGGACGGCAGAGGTGGGCTTTGGTAGCAAGGGCAGATCAATCGGTGGTGGGCGGTGGCTGAGCAAATCTGGTGGCGGTAATGAGTGGTGGTGGTAGAGCAAATAATATGTTTTTTTTTTTTTTTTTTTTAACTAAATTAGAAATTTATTATTTTGTTAGTTAATTTAAAAATCTTAAAATAATATGTGAATATAAAATACATACATAATATGTGTTATACACAATTTTATTATATAATATATGTTACACACACAATTTTTTTATTTGCCATGTGTGTGTACACATATTTTTCTTTTTTTTTTAATTTCCACAAGACATCCACATAAGCTTGAATTGGCTCAATCAGCTAAAAAATCTCCGATTTTGGCCCAAATTCGTGCCGCATCAGCAAAATTTGGGAATTTTTCGTTTTCGGGCAGAAATCGGGCTAAAATTACTAAAAAAATTTAAATTAAAAGACAAAATTGAAAAAGAAATATCGAAAAGTATTGAAGTTGGAAAATATAAGTTAAAATATATATGATTTTACTTGTTTTTTAATGTCATCTCTGAACTATAATGAGATCTCCATCTATTATTTTTTTAAAAAAAATTTATATGTTACCATTTATTTTAATATAATTAACAATTTTTCTAGAAAATTATATAAAAAAGAGGGCAAGATTGCAAGACTTCTCCTCTAACTCCAACTTTTTCAAACTTCACACCTTTTTTATTTTAATTTTTTCAATTTTGTCCTTCGATTTTTAATTTTACAAACTTTTTTTTTAATTCTTTTATTTTGTATTTTTATTAAGTTAATTAATGTGGCAATTTTTTAATTATTTTGTATTATTTTTGGACACCATTGATGAGTTTAGTCAGCTGCCAATCATCTACACAGCAACTCGGCCTAGATTCGAGTAGCGTGCGTGGATTAATTTGGAAAATTTATGTATTTCAGGGAAAAATCGAAAATTATGTAAAATTAAAAATTGAAGAACAAAATTGATGATGATTGAAGTAAGAAAAAATTGAAGTTAGAGGACGAAATCTTGCTGATTTGCCTAAAAAGCTAATGATAAAACACAATAACAATAATTCCTTGTATATGAAGGGGGCAAGTAATTTATGCTATATGTACTTTAGGGGATACATATGGTACGATAATTTTTATTTTTTATTTTTAATTTATGAAGTGCATGCTCAAGATACATGTCACCTCTAAATTACAAAAACTACATACCTTGGAAATTGTTTACTCCAAGATACAATTTTTGCAGATTGCTCAACAAACCTATTGATCTTGGAATGCGGCCATTGAAATGGTTAATCGACAATCTCAGATCCTCCAGCTTTCTGCACTTGTAAATATCAAATGGAATTTGCCCGCTAAGAAGATTAGCAGAGAGATAAAGCACAGTAAGTTGTGAGGTATTATTGCACATATCATTTGGCAGGACACCCGTCAGACTATTATCCCTGAGATCAATTTGTTTGATCCTAAACAAGTTGAAGATCCCATGAGGAATAGATCCTTTAATATGGTTATATTGCAAATCCAATATTTCTAGTGAAGAAAGATTCCCAATTTCTCGTGGGATTTCTCCACCAAGAGAGTTATTGGCCAATTTGAGTATCCTCAACTGTCGCAGATTAAAGAGCTTGCGGGGTATGAAGCCCGTGAAGCTGTTTTGGCTGAGGTCTAATGAATCGAGGAATGTTAAGTTTCCAAGATTCGGTGTGAGATGAGTGGCCTGAAAACCGAATCCGGAGAAATTAAGGGCAGTGACTCGTTGGGTGGTGGTAGTGCCGTTGGTGCAGGATACACCAATCCAGGTGCAAATAGATGCATTGCTGGACCAGTTTTTGGACAATATTTGAAAAGGGTCTGAGGTTATTGTGGATTTGAAAGCAAGAATGGCTTCTTCATCTTCTTTTGAAACTATTTCAGCTAAGGAAATTGGTGGGATACTGAGGAACAACATTAGGACAGCAATCATGACAGGAAGTTTCTCCATTGGGCGACTTCTTGTGTAGTTTGGAGCTCTAGCTATAAACATGTGTACTATAGATATCTATTATCTTTTACGTGTAGTTAATTGGGGTACATGAGGAAAGTGCAAGAAACCAAACAACTGAGACTGGCCTCTATAAGTTTTTGCTACCTACCGTATTGGAATTCTGCTTCCAATTTTCACGTGTTTGAAAAACATAAAAAATGAAAAAGGGAAGAGTGATGATGATGATTTTTTTTTTTAATCCACATCTTAGACAATCCGAATTATTACTTGGAAAAAGGGATTCATTTCCTTCGGCCACATTATTATTACGCATAACAAAGGTAATAATATAAAATGAAAAGTCTTTCTTTATGAAAGGAAAGAATATAAAATGAAAAATCTTTCTTTATAAAAAGAAAGAATATAAAATGAAAAGTCTTTCGTCTTATTCATTCTTTATATAAAGAAAGGCTTTTCATTTTATATTTGGGCGGTGACAATTAAATAACAGTTTAAAATTTTCACAGATATTTAATAAATTAAAAGACAATTAATATGTTAATATATATTAACGTAAAGGTTAAATAATTCTTTTACTATATAAAATACTATGCTTACCAGTACTTTTGTAATTCATATCTTTTATTTTTATTTGACTTTATGTAATATACTTGATGATTTGTTCACGGTAAGGAAACAAGCGAATTTTGAGGGAAATCATTCCCTCGAAAAAAAGCCTCCTTCTAATTGATTCCAAGAAAATCCCCTCAAAAGTATATCTCATAATTGACACGACGATGTTATTCCTCGAAATATTTTTCAAGAAAATTATTTCGACAAGGGATATTCTCCTCAGTATTGGAGAGGATAAACATAAGAGAATGAAATCGACTTGAGGCATGAATACACTTTCCTTAAAGTGATAATTACCTCCAAGTATTAGTTTGCTATCGGGTTAACGACAACTCACTTCTAGGATACGACAAGTCACTGAAATCTGCGAATAGCAATAACAAAGACTTTCTTCGAGAATTGATATAGAATGTACTTATTAATTTATCAATCTGAATTTGATATATACAAGTCACTAAACGTTATTTCTAACCATCATAAAGTTCGTTCACTAAGCTCTGAAAGGTAAAAAGTGAGAGGGGAGGTGGCAATAGAGGATGAAAAATTAATTTCTCTAAATACGAAACGACACCATCATTGCCCTCCGCGGATCATTTTATCAAAAGACGCCTCATTAATGAGGCGGCGGATCGAATCCATCGGCCACGATAGTTCCCTTTCCCAATGTCACGCCCCGTTCTGGGTTGCAACACGGCAATGCACCTGTGCCCCGAAAGATTCAAGAACACTAAGCCTCGACAATCAGAGCAACTAAGTCCAAAGTAAAATGTTTAAATAATTCTCAGAGCAGTGCAGCAGAAAACATAACCTATCTATTACAAGTCTTGATGCAAGTCTCATTTATAATCATCCTACAATTCTTAAAAGCATAAAAGAAGAATAACTTGAAAATTCCTAATCTAACAGAAATACTAGTCATTCACCAACCCCAAAATGGCTCTTCCTCAATGTTCTCTACATTGTTCTCTGCAAGAGGTTGTGTAAAGTGGGATGAGCGACACTTGCCCAGTAAGCAATCCCCTAACCCTCTACCGGATTTGAGCATGTTACCATATATATACATTTTTATAAGAAGTTTCCAAGTAATTGCATAGCTAACTTTTGAAAGGTTTTCAACTAGTTAAACAAATAACATAACAATACACATAAGACATACAATCATGCTCATGAACTTTTGGTTCCCAACATATATACTTGATCAAGTCCTAACTACGACCCAATTAGGTAGGTTCAGAGTTGCTACTATAACACCCGTAACCGGGTCAGAATCATAATGCCACTGTAACACCCGTGGCCGGGTCAGAAACATAATGGAACCAGTTCAGAGCATACACATACATACATAGCATTCAATCATAATCTTAGAAATCATGCTTTTAATATTTATTTGGTAACATAAGTCACATACATGCCACATAGAGTATAGCCACGTATAGCATGCTCAAATCCCGTTTTATAAGCAAATATACTTTTCAAAATATAACATATAATTTCGTAAAGCAGTTTCGAAAGCATAGAGGGTTAGGAAACTACTTACCTCGAATTCGTGAACTTCTTAGTCCTAGATGTCTCGTTTGGTAAAGCTCTAATCTCGGTTTTGCGGATCTAGTACCAAGTAACAATAGGTTTTAATAATATAAATATTCCAATTATACTAACTATAATAACCTAAATATCCCCACAAATTATGCATAATTCGTAACATAAATAATACTTAATAACTATTATCCTTATTTCCCTAAATAACACCTAAGGCCACTGTTTAGTGAAATCATTATATAAAAATAATAATAAAGAAAAAAGAAATCAAAGTCATATCCATATTTACAATAATACTTAGAGTTCACGTGGTTTCAATACCTTAGTGAAATAGTGTGAAAACATGTTTTACATATACTATAATATATATATATACACTAATGATGCCATGATGATTTAAATAATAAAAAGAAACATGTCAATTTCTGAGATTTGATCCATGAGAAGAGATTTTCCATGAGCAGAAATAATTAAATGGCTCACGACCAATTAAGTAACCAAAAGGTTTGGATAATTATATAAATAAAATTAATATTTGAAAAGAAACTAAAATGGAACCCATTTATCGAAGAATAAATGTTTAAAGATTTGCAGCCGCTTTTCTCAAAAGGTCGTGACAAGATATGAGAATAAATAATGTTGTATTTTTCGCCAAATTAAAATAAATATGTTATGGGATACTTAAATATATCTATAAAATTTAATATTTATATATTAGTTAGAAATAATAGGTGTTTATCTTCTAAACTAAATAACGTTGTAGATATAAGAAATCAATTTGTGGCCTCCTAAAATCAAATTCCTACATATTCTAAACAACCTAAATCTTACATGGAGAAATCGACAAACCTTGACACTCTCCTACTCCTGTTATTCCTTCTTAGCGTAATCTTGTGATCTTGTAGTTCAGTTGTCCTTCTCCCTTCTCTTATTTCCTTCTGCGTTTCTACTCTCCCTTCCTGACTCTTTTCTCTTAATAGAATTATTGCATTCAGAATCTCTCTCGATAATAGTATCTAAATCCAGAATATATAACCCTTAGGCATAGTGGTTAGTTTTCTGCGTAGTGGTCAGTTTTCTACGTAGTGGGATTCCCACTCCTCTAGCCACTCTCTAAGACGTTATTTCTATCCTGTCCAGTAATATTATTCTTATTAATTAAATAATCAAACTACACTTAAGTAAATAATATATTACTAAATATAATGATAATAACAATAATTCCTATTAGTACGTAATATAGAAATATGTATAAAAGAGAAAAGAAAAGAAACGTGGGACATTAAAACCAATACCAAGTCGATGAAAATTACCCCCACGAAAATTCACGCTGGTAATTTGGGGGGCCTCTGATATGACACAAAGCGATTGGGCCACGTGGCACGCCCTCAATGGAGCCACGTGGACACTACGCCACCTCAGTCAACTCGAGAACTGCCGCGTGGGCCACACGTGGCACGATCTCTAACTTGGATCGACACGTCGATCCCTGAGTATCAGTTGATCCCCTGACATGAGCCGGCGGGCCTAAACGACCCGGTCTGATCTCGATCTTGGTGCACACAGACCGATCCAAGCCCTACATTCTGTGTAAAAGCCAACGCTTCAATTCGAAGATTGACGTCCTACGTCACTAGACACCAAGATGCCCTAAAGCATCTTTGTCGGGACATGTGCAACTCTCCTATTCCTGAGGGCTAGCGTATCACAGTACATTCAATGCCCTACTGTACCTGTCTATGCCGAATGAGAAAAGAAAGTAAGTTCGATCCCCGTATGTCCAGTTATCCGACCAATAGGTCGATCGTCTATGGCGTAATTAATGCATAGTCGCGGTACACACACTACTGTGTTAATTGCCCATGACTATAAATATGCCATCCCTCCACGCTGGTAATTTGGGGGGCCTCTGATATGACACAAAGCGATTGGGCCACGTGGCACGCCCTCAATGGAGCCACATGGCTATGCCACCTCAGTCAACTCGAGAACTGCCGCGTGGGCCACACGTGGCACGATCTCTAACTTGGATCGACACGTCGATCCCTGAGTACCATTTGATCCCCTGACATGAGCCGGCGGGCCTAAACGACCTAGTATGATCTCGATCTTGGTGCACACAGACCGATCCAAGCCCTACATTCTGTGTAAAAGCCAACGCTTCAATTCGAAGATCGACGTCCTACGTCACCAGACACCAAGATGTCCTAAAGCATCTTTGTCGGGACATGTGCAACTCTCCTATTCCTGAGGGCTAGTGTACCATAGTACATTCAATGCCCTACTGTACCTGTCTATGCCGAATGAGAAAAGAAAGTAAGTTCGACCCCCGCATGTCCAGTTCTGGCATCCGACCAATAGGTCGATCTTCTGCGACGTAATTAATGCATAGTTGTGGTACACACACTACTGTGTTAATTGCCCATGACTATAAATATGCCCTCCCTCCCCCCGACCGTGAACAATAGTGGGTAAGCCTTTAAGAGCATTTATTTCACATTCCTTGTAGTTATTTCTCTCATTAAGATCCCAATACTGACTTGAGCATCGGAGAGCCAAACTTGGGTCAAACCCCAAGTTCCCCAAGTTGGCCTTCTAGCCTACGTATGCTAGTGTTTTTAGATCGATAAAGAGCCCGCTCATACAAATTCTTGATTGATCGACCCAAACCTGCCACCTAGTTCGACAACTCGGATCAACTAGATTTGAGCCGGATCACAATCAACATATGGAAATACATTATTTGTAATGTTACACAAATCACTAATCAACAACTTAAACCTTTAAACTAGTGGTTATGCTAGGAAAGGTGGGGTTCCTACTTAAGATGATTCTTTAATTGAAGGGTGTAAACCCATACTTCTCTGGTGCTAGCGACCATATCTTTAGCAAGTTTAATTTTTGGTTAATTAATTTGCTAAATTGTTATGTGATGTCACATAAATTATAGAGATAACCCCTTCTGAGATTAATTCTTGTACATCCGTATGTCTTAAATCAATATATTTCTACTTTTCATTGTACATTTTACTGAGAGCTCTAAACATTGTTGCTTCACTATCACAATGCAAATAATAGCCGACATCAGTTGTTGATACAACTTTATATCTAATAGTAAATTTCATAGTCGTTCTGCTTCTTTAATTTACCAGCTGCAGCCTATGCAACAAATTTGGATTCCATGGTGGACGGTGTTATACATGTTTGTTTCTTGGACTCCCAAGATACTACCCAAGAGTAAAAATCCATCCTATGGTAGATTTATTATTGTTTATGCTAACTAGCGTCAAAATAACCTTTAAGTACCGCAGGATATTTATTATAGAATAATCCTAGATTTTTAGTACTTTTTAAATAACCAAGCACTCATACAATGAAAGTATATCTTGAGAAATCATCTATAAACATTATAAAATATCTATTTTCTCCACTACTTAAAACACCATTTGACTCATATATATCGGAATGGATAAATTCAAATAATTATGTATTTTTTTCTGCCTTATAAAAAGGTTTTTACACATTTTAGCATGAATAGAATTTCACACATGCACATTATATATATATATATATATATATATATATATATATATATATATATGAAATTAATCAACTTTTAGGCATAAAATTTAAGTAATAAAAATTTATATGACCTAACCTATGATGCCATAGTTCAAAAGAAATAATTCCACGTAGTTTTATCCATGTCAATTGAGTCAGTACATAGTTTGAACATTTCTTCACAATAATATCCCTTTCCAATGAAAATACTATTTTTTTTTTACAAGATTAATTGTTGGTTATGTTCTTTCTTATTACTGCAGTTCTCCTCGGTTATTTATTGGTGCTTGTAGTGCAGAAGCAGAGTTCAGGGGCATAGCAAAAGGGGTGGCTGAGGTAATTTGGCTAAGGAAATTAATGACAGAGATTGGGATGACCCCTTCAGGCACGAGTTCTTTAAAGTCTGATAACAGAGCTGCTATCAGCATCTCCGAGAACCCTGTCCAGCATGATAGGACTAAGCATGTAGAAGTGGATCGACATTTCATTAAGGAAAAACTAGAATGTGGTATCATCACGATTCCGTTCGTCAAGTCAGAAGATCAGTTGGCTGACATATTGACCAAGACAGTTACTGGCCAGGTATTTCAGGCGGCACTGAGCAAGTTAAGGATTGACGACTCCATCACTTAACTTGAGGGGGAGTGTTGGAGATCACATAAATATGGAAGGGTTGACCGTGATCCCTTGATTACTGTAATTGGCCCGATTGTGTGGTGATTTGTTTCCTTGTTCTTGCTTTTATATACCTTGTTCCTTGTACTCTGTAACAATGATGAAAAACACAGAAGAGATGAATACAATTAAAGCTATTTCTTCCGAGTACCATTTTCTAACACAAACAATTCACCCACTATATTAATTTATATTCGCAAAAAATACCATAACCTCCAACAAACTGACCTAGCCCCCAACCACCACCTCCAAGGCGCCACCACCATGCAGCCAACAAGTTCGTCTTAGTTAGAACTAGAGATTTGTGAATAATTTTGTATTCATTGATTTTTGTGTATAAGTACAATACAATAGGTTTACACTAAATAGATGTACAGTGCTACAAATAAGGAAAGGATATGTATAAAAAGAATCCCACTAAATCAGGAATAAATATCCCAACAAATTAGCCGTGATCTTCAACACTCCCCCTCAAGTTGATTGTGGGATTACACACGTTTAACTTGCCCAAAGCATTTGAGAATGCCTTCTCATTTACGGCCTTAGTAAGAATGTCAGCCAATTGATCTTCTGACTGCACAAATGGAAACATCACAACCCCACTCTCAAGCTTTTCTTTGATAAAGTGCCGGTCCACCTATATATGCTTCGTTCGGTCATGCTGAACCGGATTTTTTGATATACTGATTGTTGCTTTATTATCACACCACAACCTGCACTTCTCTTTCACCGGAAACCCAATTTCCTCAAGCAATTTTCGCAGCCAAAGGATTTCAGCCAGTCCTTGTGTGATCCCCCTAAACTCTGCTTCTGCACTAGAAAGAGCAACTACCTTTTGTTTCTTGCTCTTCCAGGTGAAGAGGTTTCCTCCAACTATGGTGAAATACACCAAAGTGGAACGTCGATCATCTTGATTTCCAGCCCAATCTGCATCTGTATACGCCTTTATATCCAGATTTCCATGCTTCTGAAACAAGACTCCTCTTCCAGGGCACCCTTTGAGGTATCGGACAACTCTGAGTGCAGCCTCCATATGTTCACGCTGTGGGCGGTGTATGAACTGACTCAACACACATACTGCATATGCTATATCAGGCCGAGTATGTGACAAATAGATTAGTTTCCCAACAAGATGCTGATATCTACTCCGATCAGCCATTTCCGCCTCGACTGAGAGTTTTAGACCATGATTCACTACCATAGAAGTCCTTTGGGAGATAAAGATCCCGTGCTTCGACCTCAAAACTTCAATCCCCAAGAAATATTTTAACTCACCCAAGTCCTTCATTTCAAATTCTTGGAAAAGGTTCTCCATTCTCTGCTTGATCTCCTCGAGATCCCCAGTGATGATCATGTCATACACGTAGATGATAAGACACGTCACCAGCTTCCCTTTCCTTTTAAAAAATAGAGTGTGGTCTGAATTACTCTGTCTAAATCCATAATCTCTCATGGCGGTAGTAAACCTGCCAAACCACGCTCTAGGGGACTGTTTAAGCCCATAGTGAGCTCTCTTCAACCTGCAGACTTCCCCTGTGCGAAACTGTTCAGAAAAACCTGGTGGAGGCTCCATATACTTCCTCCTCCAACTTCCCATGAAGAAAAGCATTTTTTACGTCAAACTGATGCAATGACCACTCCTGATTGGCGGCTATAGAAAAAAGAACTCTGATAGTATCAATCTTGGCAACAGGAGAGAAAGTCTCTGAGTAATCCACCCCGTATGTCTGTGTGTACCCTTTAGCTACCAATCTCGCCTTGTACCGCTCAATAGACCCATTTGACCGGTGCTTTATGGTAAACACTCATCTGCACCCCATAGGTCTCTTCTCAGGTGGTAACACACACTTTTCCCAAGTTGAGTTCTTTTCTAGAGCCATCATCTCTGTTTCCATGGCTTTTCTCCACTCTTCCTTTTTTTGGGATTCCTCAACTGTCCTTGAGAGTATCTCAACATAGACAGCTGCTGAATAAGCTCTAGCAGCAATTGTCAACTTCCCTTGATCCAACTCTGCGATCGGATATCGAGACCTTCTAGGCTCATATCTCTTTAGAGGCCCTCCTCGAGTGCTCCGAGGCGGAAGAACATACCGATCATCCTCCACAGACTCCCCCTATTCATGTACTTCCTCAATCTGCAGATCATCAGTAGCACTGACAGTATTAGCATGATCAACAAAGGAATTGTCAACTGTTACCTCAGGGATACTCAGTGGTTCAGATCCTGGGGTTGGTTCCATGGTGGAAGACTGAACTATGGGAGATGTTGACATGGTGGTTCCGCCTACTGGCTCTTTTGGGTCCGGATAAGGCAAAGTGGAGTGAGACACCCAACTCAGTGGGTCCACAGACTGCTCCCCCTGACCACTGAGTTGGGAGGCATAAAAGAACTCAGACTCAAGGAAGTTACAATTCATGGTGGTGTACATACGCCTAGTAGGTGGATGGTAACAACGATACCCCTTCTGATGGACCCCATACCCGACAAAAATACACTTAATCGAACAAGGGTCTAATTTGGTGCACTCCTGTTTGGGAATATGAACGAATACAGAACACCCAAAAACACGCGGCTAGAGGGTCAAGGTAGCAGGGACTTGAACATGCTGGGAAAGTTTTGAAAGTGGTGTCCGAAGGTTAACCACTTTAGTGGGTAGTCTATTCAGGAGATACACAGAGGTGGCTATAGCTTCTGGCCAAAAAGACTTCGGGACACAAGAATCAAATATAAGTGCACGAGTGATCTCAAGAATAATCCGGTTTTTATGTTCAGCAACCCCATTCTGTTCAGGAGTATGGGCACAAGTAGTTTGATTAACTAGACCATTAGCTCTGGTGAACTGTTGGAAAGAATGATTAATATATTCCCTCCGATTATCCGGACGAAGTACCTGAATTTTAGTGTTAAACTAAGTTTGTACCATATTATAGAACTCTATGAACTTAGACACAACTTCTGATTTTTGTTTCAAAAAATATACCTAGGTCATGCGTGAGCAATCATCAATAAAAAGAACAAAGAAACGAAAACCAGAACGTGAACCCATATAAGAAGTAGGACCTAAACATCAGAATGGACTAAAGAAAAAACTTTGTTCATACGAGTTCCAGAATACGAATATGACTGTCTATGAGTTTTTGCTAAAATACAAGTTTCACAAGATAACTGATTACTAGAAGGAAAAATGGTAGGAAACAGTAAATGGAGATATCTAACTGATGGGTGAGCTAACCGACGATGCCAAAGCCACTGTTACTTCTCAACAGACCCGTGAACCAGCACTGCAGTCCCATTTTGAATCACATCATCCACATAGTAAAGTCCACCACGTTCAGTGCCACGCCCAATCACTTTCCCCGACTGAATATCCTGCAAGATACAGAAACCAGAGTAAATCATCACTGCACAATTTAACTCTCGGGTAACATGACTAACAGATAGCAGCTTGCAGGACAGATTAGGAACATAAAGATAATTTCTCAGAGTTAAAGATGGAGAGATATTGATGATTCTGGTGCCCTGGACCGGTAAAAGTTCCCCATTAGCAGTCTAAATGGCAGGTTTCTTTGATGTGGACACATCCGTCAAATCATTTAGATCATAAGTCATGGTATCCGTTGCCCCACAATCAAGTATCCATGTTACTGTTTTGGGTCATTGGGTTAAATATGCCATTCCACACTTTGAGGGGGTATTTTGAACTTTTTCCAAACTTTGACGACTCATCTACATATGGTTAGAAATTGGGGGGCTAATCTACAAATAGGGAATATTTTGGGGGTCCAATTGTAAAATCTCATCTAAATAGGGTTGGGGTGATGAATTCCCAACCCCATTACCTTTGTTTTCGGCCGCCTTTTTCTCCATTTCCCAATCTGGAGTCTTCTTCCCCATTTCAGCCGTCGTCGCCCAAAGGCCATGGCGGCGCTACTGCTTCACCACCCAGGCTGACGGCGCTGCTCTCGCCATTTGATGTGTTGGTCTCGCCCCTGCTATGAAAGCAAAACCCGGCTCGTCGCTGCTCTCTCCTCCTTCATCCGCGAAGGCGACGATGGCGGCGCTGCCTGTGTTGGCCCCGCCGTCGCGTCGCGTCGCTGTCTCCGGTCCGTCTCTTTCCGTCGTTGGCTCTTCCAACCCGACGGGAAACCGATTACCTCATAGCACTGTTCTTTGGTATGATTCCTCCTTCCACACTGTGAGCATGTACTTTGGGGTTTATTGTCGTCGCGTGATGATGATTCTGGCACCAGCGGTTTCCGATCTGAATGTGATTTAGTGGTATTCCCACGGCCGGAGTTGCCGAAATTTTGACTGATAAGTCCGGTGCCAATGTCTGAGGCTTCGGTCGATGTTGGTCCCATAATACTCCGACGGTCCCTCTCCTTTCGAATTAAACCATATGCATTCTCTACTGTTGGGAGTGGTGTGGTTCGAAGAATATCCCTTCTATCAGAGTCGAATTCCTCCGATATGCCTTGGAGAAACTGATATAATTTATTCTCTTATCGGAGGAGATTGAAGGTTGAGATATCGTCCAGGTTCGTCATGGGATTGGGCTGACGAATCTCAATCTCCCTCCATAGCTTTTGCAAGTTGCTGTAAAAAACCTCCAAACTGTCGCTCCCCTGCTTCATACTATTAGCTCTAACAGTGAGATCGAAAAATTGGATTCCATCCACTTGTTGGTTGTAAGTGGATTGGAGTCCGTCCCATAAATCCTTTGCCGTAGGATACTCGGTGAAGTTGCTGACCATATCTGATTCCATATTCTCGAGCAACCACGAACAGACAGTCAGGTCTGTTTGTTTCCATCGTGGATATTTCGGGTCTGTTTTGGTGGGCGGTGTTGGGACTCCAGTGATGTGGTGGAGTTTCCCTCGTCCGCCAATAGTGATCCACATGAGTCGAGACCATAGGGCGTAGTTATGCTGGTTTAACTTTGCCGCTATTGAAAGTGATGTTGAGGACTGAAATTGGTTCTGTCTTTGTAGGATTAGGGCAATCTGATCTGCCAAGTTCCCGCTGTCGAAGGAGGTGTTGGATCCTTCAAGTTTTTCCTGTTTCTCAGTCATGGTGGTAGATGATGAGCGCGGTAAGAACGTCAAATCTGTAGACGATAAACCTGCTCTGATACCAAGTTAGAACTAGAGATTTGTGAATAATTCTGTATTCATTGATTTTTGTGTATAAGTACAATACAATAGGTTTACACTAAATAGATGTACAGTGCTACAAATAAGGAAAGAACATGTACAAAAAGAATCCCACTAAATCAGGAATAAATATCCCAACAAATTAGATGTGATTTTCAACAGTCTTCACCAAATCAATTCATCGTTCCACAGATCAAACTGTACGTCCTTGATGAAGCAACACTTTTATTCTCGTATTCCACCATATATTTAACGCTCTTCCTTGTATCTTCATGTAGAGCGAACTTCACGCTGCATCGATCGAATCGCACTATTCATCGGCTCTCAATGCCCTTTTCACCACATTCTTCTGCAAATAGTCGGTCACCATATTTCCTCCCATTACAATAAGTCCTCTAGAAGCTTGAAATCCTTCTCATCGATCTCTTAGCACACTCAAGAACGATTTTAGGGCAATAATGTTTTTAGGACAACATTTTAGGGTAACAACTATTCAAATTTGGGGAGGAATTTATTTTTTTATTTGTTTACTGTAATTAAAAAAAGATTATCCACGTATATTGAAGATTAATAAGTTGGCATTTTAATAATATGTAGACATTGATGTGTTTTAAAATATGCCTTCTAGACTCTACGTAGTTCAATTTTTGAAAAATTTAGTCACATGATGAATATGTGTTTTTTTTTTTTTTTTTTTAATTGAAGAAAATTTCCCGGCATAAAGTATCCTAAAATTGTCAAAAAATTGATACCCCTGGGATATTGTATTTTATGGAAAATAATGTCTTAAAAATCCAAATTTATAATTTATGCCGGATCAAGAGTGTAATTTTCAATATATTTACGTAAGGGGCACATGAGGAAAGTCCAAGAAATCAGCAAATAACTGAGATTGACTCGATAGATAGGTTCATATGGCAAAACTTTACGACTAACTGTTGGATAAAAACATGAAAAAGGGAAGAGTGATGTTGATTTTTTTTTAATCCACGTCTTAGACAATCCAAATTATCACCCTAGGATTCATTTCCTTCGGCCACATTATTATTACACATAACAAAGGTAATAATATAAAACGAAAATTCTTTCTTTATAAAAAGAAAGAATATAAAATGAAAAGTCTTTTTTTTTATAAAGAAAGAAAAATGAAAAGTCTTTTGTCTTTCTTTATATAAAGAAAGAAAATGAAAGGTCTTTCTTTGTATTCGTTCTTTATATAAAGAAAGACTTTTCATTTTGTATTATTACCTTTGTTATGTGAAATGAATATGGGCGGTAAAAATTAAATAATAGTTTGAAATTTTCAGAGATGTTTAATAAATTAATAGACAATTAATATGTTACTATATATTAACTTAAAGGTTAAATAATTCTTTTAATATATGAAATACTATGCTTACCACTTGTAATTCATATTTTTTATTCTTATTTGATTTTATGTAACATACTTAATGATTTGTTCACTATAAGAATTTCGAGGGAATTTCAAGAAAAATCATTCCCTCGAAAAACGCCTCATTCGAATTGATTCTAAGGGAATCCCTCAAAAATATATCTCGGAATTCATATGACGATGTTATTTTTGATAGGTGCCAAATCCGTCATGTAATAGCCAAAGGTGTTTGTCCCACATCGGATTGGAGAGTGGTTTGAAGCTACTTTTTAAGTAGTGGATCCCTCTCCCCTGAGTGGAGGCCTTTTCGGTGCACTGAGTTATACCAGTGGCTCGAAACGTAAAACCGTGAGACGCTTGGGGTCTACCCTTGGCCAAAGCGGATAATATCGAACGGCGGGTCTTTGGGCTATTACAAATGGTCTTTGGGCAAAAATAATTCCAATTTAATCAAATAGATTAGTTATAGTTGATAGAGACACTCTACTCAATCTAGTTTTCACTTATTTTATCGAATAACTTAGAGACACTTGACAGTTATTTTCTTTAATCGATTCACAACCCTAAGAGACACTCGAAAGGATTTAATGAACCAATAGCCTTAAGAACAATGAAAACACTAATCCAAGTCAATCAAGTAATGACACATGCAAGATTTAAACCCGATTATCAATTCCCTGGACGAAATCAGATTCGACTCCAAACCCTATCGTTAACATGCCACAATTATCAATCAAGTTTTACATACACTTCAAATATCATGAATGACAATATGCGATTAAATCTAACCTAGATGGTCGTGCACTACCACTAAGTAAATCTATCACAATAAGCACAACGAACGGAGAATTGATAAATACTTGAATTAAATTGAAAATGAAAAGCAATTAAGTCTCACGATATTCAACCGAATCGACTAATTCCTA
The DNA here is from genome assembly GCA_037501455.1 of Lantana camara. Classification (NCBI taxonomy): domain Eukaryota; kingdom Viridiplantae; phylum Streptophyta; class Magnoliopsida; order Lamiales; family Verbenaceae; genus Lantana; species Lantana camara. The sequence goes on from CM074865.1 coordinate 4,288,289, forward strand.
GCTAGGTATTAAACATTTAGCTACTCATGTTAAAACATGTCTAACAAAATCAAAAAGAAATTCTTTAACATTAATTCTAACTATGGTCTAAAAAGCAAGAAGTAAACTAGAAAGGAGGAAGAACTCGGAAAATGTGTTGACTGCGTGCTCCAGTTCTCACGTTGCTGCCTTCCCAATTCCGTCCAAGCTACTTAAATATGTGATCATAATCGCCTCCCAACAGGACTCCCAATCCTAACCCAAATTGGAATTGTTTCTTACTCTCCAAATTGGAATCTCAATTAAATCAAAGGCAATATCCACGCAGCACATTAAGCAAGAAATACAAGCCCATGGGCCAATTTAATGGTCCAATTATAACGTGCGTGCATGCATAATTCCAATTATCACAAGTGCTTCCACATGACCAAACTTCATGCACCATGCTGTAAACAGCCTTCCCAGCCGCGGCAAAACTCAAGAATATGAGCAGATCTGCCTATTGCGTGGTTTTCTTCATAAAAATGATCGAATTTGCTTCAATTTCGTCTCTGGTCCCGATTTTGCAATTAAGACAACAAAACATTAATATTTTCCAAATTAATAGCATTTAAAGCACTAAACGGGACAAAAGTCAACCATAAGAACAACGAAATATCAAGCTATCAATTCCCTCGGAATATTTTCCAAGAAAATTATTTCGAGGGATATTTTCCTCAGCATATTGGCAGGATATATTTTGTTGAAAAATGTTTCTAAGGGAATTTCCTCAAAAATTTTATTCCTCATAAAATACTTTTCGAGAAAATTCCGAGAAATCTTTTCATTCGAATCAATTTTTCGAGGGAATTTTGAGGTATATTCCCTCATAATAGTTTATTAATTATTTTTGCATTGATTTATTAAGAACGTTCTTCATTTTTTTCACTAAAATTTAAAGTGTCTTTTCGTTGTTGCTTATACAAAATGCGAACATTAGATTTCCCCACATAGTTGTTGCTTATATAACCATGCAAAATATATATATATATATATATATATATATATATATTTTAAGTATAACAATGATTGATGTAGCAAGAGTTTATGCTACAGTTCAACTGTAGTAACATAATTTTACCTATCTAGTTTTGTAAGCAACAGAAAATTCAGATTACATTTTGACATGCATTTACAATTAGTTTTAAAAATTCAAGTAAAATAAATTTTAAATTATCATATTAGTAAATTTGCTATAATGCACATTAGCATATTACATTGCACTCATGCTTACAAATAGCTATTGCATCTATGCACCACATAAGGTCTTTACATATTTTACATAATGAAAAATCACCAATGAACCTTTAATTAACATTTTAAATAAATTTTGTATTCCACCGATAATTCAAAATTCAAAAACAATATTCGTTTAATAAATATACGGAAACATAATAAATATGGCTAAAATACAATCATAATCTATAAAAGAGGACACTTGACTCCATCAATGGAATATCATCTTCCATAATGGGTGAATTGATGGCCTCCACCGCAAATGCAGTAGGTAAAGTTGCCACGAAAATCAACCAGCCCGCTGCAAGTAGCACTCCGGCACCAAATGATGACGATGTCAAGAAGGCAGGACTTTACGGCGCATTAGCCATTGTGCCCGGCGTATCCCTAGACGACGTGATGTGGGCAATACATCACTTAACGAACAACCGTGGAGATCTTCTTGCCTTCTATGACACGCGGGTGGAAGTTCGTGCTGCTTTCGTGTTGACTCCTGTACGAGCAGCAAAATGAATCAACCTGATATATATGTTAGTGAGTTTTTGTATTAATCAACCTGGGGAGGAATTTTTTTTTTTTTGTTTACTGTAATTAAAAAAATAAATAAATGATCCACGTATATTTAAGATTAATAAGTTGCCATTGTAATAATATGTAGACATTGATGTGTTTTAAAATATGCCTTCTAGACTCTACGTAGTTCAATTTTTGAAAAATTTAGTCTGATGAATATGCGTTTTTTTTTTTTTAATTGATGAAAATTTTCCGGCATAAAGTATCCTAAGATTGTCAAAAAATTGATAGCCGTGGAATATTGTATTTTATGAAAAATAATGTCTTAAAAATCCAAATTCATAATTTATGCTGGATCAATGGTGTAATTTTACAATATATTTACGTAAGGGGCCCACGAGGACAGTCCAAGAAATCAATAAAGCAAATAACTGAGATTGACTCTATAGGTTCATATGGCAAAACTTTACGACTAATATGGCAAAATGGACCTAGAGTCGTAAAGTTTTGCCGTTGGTACTAAATAAATCATTTTTAATTTTTTTCTAACCGGCGTAAACACGATAAAATCCTTCATTCTTCGCCACTGTGCACCGTCCCTATCTTTTCCCTACTTTGGTCTGCTCCGAAAAATATTTATATTTAATTAATTTCGAATATTCAGGGTGTTTCGAGTTTTCTCTAATTTAATTATATTAATCAGTTGTCCAGGATTAGAATTAAAATTTTACATTAGTATTTTTGAAGGGGTTACTCAAAAAATCTTAACTAATGTTTTATTATTATTTTTAATCTATTTGAAACTATAATTAATTATTTACGCTTAATTTAAATTATTCAATTCCCATAATTTTTGAAGTTAATATTGTTTGAATAACTATATAATTATCATGCAACGCGTAATGTAACGCTTTCCTTTACTGGCAGTGGCATGTGTAAAACGCCTTCCTTTTATCTTATCCTATCTGAAAGGAAATATTTGGGAGCAAATTTTCTAAATGGTAGCAAAGACTTGAAGAGTCAAACCGAGTGATTTGATCTTTTGAGCAAATTTTCCAAATGGGGCCACACGTAAAATATTGGAAGCAGAATTCCTAGTGCAGCAAAGACGGTAGAAAACAGAATTCTGGAAAATGGCATTCCAATAATGAAGTCAAATGCCGCGTTTCATGTACAGAAAGAAAATACTAAGTGTATGCAACACCGTGGCTCTTATCATGCGCGCATACTTACTGTTCTAGCCAAAAAAAAATCTAATTAACCAACTAACTAAACATAATTTACATATATCAGAACATTTACAGCATCCAACTATGCTAACAAAGACTTAAAGAGTAAATCATGCACAGTTAGTCAGTCATTCCCCAAACTACAGGTAAATATCTCTTCTGTGTGATCTATGTTTCGTAAAATATAATAGATATAGTTCATTGTTCATACCTAGAGCTCCAACTACACTACAAGTGGTCCAATGGAAAAAACTTCCTGCCATGATTGCTGTCTTAATATTCTTGCTCACTATCAGAACAATTTCCTTAGCTGAATTAGTTTCAAAAGAAGATGAAGAAGCCATTCTTGCTTTCAAATCCACAATAACCTCGGACCCTTTTCAAATCTTGTCCAAAAACTGCTCCACCAATGCATCCATCTGCATCTGGATTGGGGTATCCTGCACCACCAACACCCCTCGACGAGTCACAGCCATTAATTTCTCCGGTTTCGGTTTTCAGGCCACTTTCATCTCACTCCAAATCTGGGAAACTTAGCATTCCTCGATTCATTAGACCTCGGCCGCAACACCTTCATCGGCTTCATACCCCGCGAGCTCTCTAATCTGCTACGTTTGAGGCTAGGATACTCAATGAACCCTTGATTAACATTTTAAATAAATTTTGTATTCCACCATAATTCAAACTTCTAATACAATATTCGTTTAATAAATATACGGAAACATAATAAATATGGCTAAAATACAATCATAATCTATGAAAGAGGGCACTTGACTCCATTAAAGGAATATCTTCTTCCATAATGGGTGAATTGATGGCCTCCACACAAATGCAATAGGTGAGGTTGCCACGAAAATCAACCAGCCCGTTGCAAGTAGCACTCCGGCACCAAATGATGACGATGTCAAGAAGGCAGGACTTTATGACATGCTGGTTGAAGTTCGTGCTGCTTTCATGTTGACTCTTTACGAGCAGCAAAATGAATCGACCTGATACGTTAGTGACCTTTTGGCTTATGTTCCTGGAATTTTTTGTTCACAAAACTATATCGGCTTTGTTTCTCAAGTCCTCAAGTTATTTTTATGTGTGTTATTTAGTGTACTAGTTGATGCTTTGTATTAAGGAGGGAAGGATATAATGTCCTGCATTTTTTTATCTATTTATTTTATTTTCCTAATTATTTAACAATGGGTTTCTTTGGGGATAACTATTAACTGTTCTCCTAGTGTTATTATTAATTAAATACCCTATTATCGGTTAATTATTAGGTGTGATAATACCAACCTTAATAGATAAGGATGCTTCAACGTATTAGAGAGGGAGTGTATTTTCGTTATATCTAACTACTTCTCTTCTTATTTTCGTATTGATAATACTGACACGATTAGATTAGAACGTAATAACGTCTTAGAAATCCCATTATTTTATCGAACCATATATTCTATATATCTCTTTAATTGTGATAAATAAATTGACCAGATAAGTTTTACATTATTGTCGTTAGAGAGATAGTAGCAATCTCTTAAAGAATTAGTGGGAGAGTGGGAGTCCCACGTTACGAAACCTATTTTTATGGATGATACAGATTCGTTTAGACAGCAGAACTAAATAGAATAGAGTAAGAAAGGGAAGGGAACGACACTCAGAGTGACAGAAGTAAGAGAGTGGACTGTACGAAGAAGAAGAGAAGAAGGGAAGTTAGGAGATTGTGAACCCGAGAAGGAACGCTTGGAATTCGGTATACCTCTTCACAAGGTACCAGTCTTCTCCATTGATTACAATAGGGAGAGGGATATTTAGTGGTTAAGACAATCGGTGATATAGCTTTGTAATCGGTAATTTGTAACTTGCCTTAAGTACTTGTAGATATATTTTTGAGATCGAATTTATCGGCGCACATGGTAAATATAGTATAACTACGACCATATTTTGACAATCGCCTCAATACTGTTGACATCAAACTCTATTATTAGGAGTAGTGGTTAGTCTTAGTTTCTGTATTAATTAAATGTACAATGTTGTATTAATTGAACGTACAAGGTTGGCTCGGCATAGATACATGCACCCATGAAACTATGATTTTATAGGTTATATATATATATGTGTGTACAATTATAAAGATGTCTCGTGTATAGGAACTGAGTGGGTAACTTATTATGTTGGAAAGGCCCTAACTTTAATTGATGAACTTATTAGCACTAATATGAGATTAGGTAGCAGAATTTGGGAAGGGTTAGTCGTGATTATTAATTATTTAACTACCGTAAGTTATGAGTTTGTAATTGGAGTTATTTGGTGAATTAGATCCAGACAATCGGAATTAGGGGCCTCGGTTGTTAGAAGTTTAGAACAATTAGAAGTCGTCGAATTACGGTAAGTGGATTTCTTCTTTCTATGTTTTCTTTTAAAATAATTTTATAAAATTTTATGTTATATTTTCTCAAAAGTATTTGTTACAGAAAATGGGATTTGAGCATGAATATTATATGAGAACTATATGCGAACTAACGATCGAGCTAGTAAAGTATGTTCTATGAAGTGCTATGATAAGCCCGCTACGTATGTTAGGCTCTGAACTGGTTCCATATGATATTGACCCGGCCACGGGTGTTACAGTGGCACATTATTGACCCGGCTACGGGTGTTACAGTAGCATTTCTGGACCCACCTAACGGGGTTATAGTTAGGACTTGATCAAGTTAATATGTTAGGAACCAAAAGTTCATGAGCATATGTTTAAGTACCTTTATCAGCTCGTATTATGATGTTATGTGTATGGATTCACTTGAAAGGTGCTACTTGGAAGAATGTGTTACTATTTTGAAATGTTTGCATTTATGTTATTCATGTTGTAACATGCTCAAATCCGATAGAGGGAAGGATATCACTTACTGGGCTAGTCTTGCTCACTCCACACTAACAATTTTGCAGAAAACGACCTAGAGAATTCGGAGAAGGAACAGTTCTGGGGCTGGTGAAAGTCGTTTCCTTTGTGTGGATCATAGATATAGTCGTTTCAATTCATTGTTATTATTCCATTTATTTCGAATTACGAGTTTGAGATTATGAGTGAGAATTGAACATCCGAACTGTAATAGTTAGGTTATGCCTTCTGTTGCACTTTGAAAGGATATATTTAAGTATTTGGTTTTGAACTTAGTGCTCTATTATTGAGGCTTAGTGTCCTTGAGTCTCCCGGGGCTTAGGGGCACTGCCGTGTCATACCTCGGAAACGGGGCGTGACAATTTAGGCAGGCATGTCAAGCACTGATACACAAAACGGGATGTACTCTTCAATTTATGAACTACTTTACCCACTTACTCTGTTCCCTGATTATGCTTCTTTTATACTGAACTTGTTGGTGGTCTAACAATTCGAATCATTTAGGAGTAGATCACATAATGGGACACTCCTTAAGAATACTTAATGCCACTTAATACTGCAAACCAATTGCTTGAACAACAGATGTGATCTGTTGCAACTGTATCAGGATCCAAGAATGCACAAAGGATACAGATGATAATGCCATGGATATACCTGAAGACTGAGAGAAAGTGCCTTTTAATGAGGTTGCTTGTGGCTGTGAAGGAACAATGGACATCTGATTAACACTATTGAGTTTGATTAGAAATACTGTGTTGAGACTGAATGATTGACATGATCATCTGATATTGCTCAGCAGTAAAAGGTGTTGGATTTGAAGATCGATCAAAGGATGGAGAAGCAAGTTCTTGGCAATTATTCTCAGCTTCTTGATTGACTGGTGATGGAAACTGATTGTGCACATATACAGCTGCAGCAATTGGGTTCTTAAACTTCAAATTGAGAGGAATCCATGCTTCTTATAGCATTTGGATCATAGAAAAGGCCTTACTTGAGAAGTGAGGCAATGGATCGATGATATTTACCAATCACTCATCAATAACATCTAAGAAGTCCTCAAACAGGTTATAAGTTGTTTAAGGAGCTTATAAGTTTAGTCAAACACTCTCTAAGAAGTACTTAGGACCAAAAAACATCATTAGTCTCCATTCATAATACAAAATTTATAAATACCCACCTAAACAATAAAATTTGGAAAAGAACCTCGTGCATTTGATATAATAGTGCAACTATGCAAGATTCAGGGTCAATGTTTTAAGGGGTTACTTTGTTAATATGTATTTTTGCACTTAACAAATTGCGGTTATGGCCAACTCTGTCATCTTGACGTATTTAATTTTAAAAAATCTGCAAAACACCTGATTACATGTCATTCAACCCATACAAAAATCTGATCACGCAATCGTTTTGTTGGTATGCGCGGAATGCATCAATTGCTCCACAGCTGCACTTTGGATTACAAGATCAAGATGGCAGTGGCCTGAAGTAGATTTCGTCCCAAAGGATCTTGAGACGTGTGAAATAATCTGATACAGAGGAATACCGCTGTTTAACCGCACTTCGTGAAGTTCTGCAATTCGAAATTCATCGCCGTGGGGAAAAACGATCTCTCAAATCTGCCCACACATCAGAGACTTTATTCATCCATAAGACAAATTGCACAATTGATGGTGCAAGGCACTTCATAATCCACAATAAGACCATCAGTTGCAGCGGACCCATACTGGATGAATAGCGTTTGTAGACGGCGGTTGTTGAATCAGAATGATAGTTTGATCCATCGAGATGAGAGGAGGAGAAACAAAGATCAGGATTTTCATTGGCTTGTAGGAAAAAGGGGCTTGACATCGTCAATTTTGCCTCAGCATTGGCAACCGGTTCATTAGTCATATGAAATTAATTTGATTAATGTCAGAAGCGTGAAGATATTCTCAAGCTGATACCATGAAGAATGTATGAGCTCGTGGAGAGAGAGAAGAAACTCGTGAAGACAAGAAGAACAAAACTGAAATATTGTATTGAACCATCTCGGGTTAACAGTGTACAAAGCCATATAAATATGTGTGAAGGGGTGTCTGTAATTTACCATAACTATTATAACCGACATAAATATCTACTTAACAATATAAATGCTGGTTACTAATTTAGTTTATTGCTGGAGCTTAATATATCAAGATCCATATATTCAAAAGATTAATCCAAGTTACACAAAACCCATCAATCAGGAAAAAGCTCAGCAACCCAGATTAAGAAGCTCGAAATTTTTACAAGCAAATTTCAACCAAAATTCAACAGCCCAGACAAAGAACCAGGCACAAAAGGCACAGCGAAGGCAGATTTCACAACCCACATCGACAAACTCAAAGAAATCCATCTAAATCAACCGAAACACAGCAATCATGATAAATAACACAGCAATCCAGTCACACATATACTCAAACACTCAACATACAATATGCATCCATAAAAACAGACAAAAACTGACCTAAAAAGAGCGAGAAAGAGGGAGAGCGAATAGTTCGTCGCCCAAAGACTCCATTTATTTGGTAGAAGAACCTAAGAAAGGCGTTGGCTTTAGCTGACATGAAAGCATTTAAAATACACACACATAAGCGACTTTAGATGTCGCACTTTACGTCTCTCCACTCCCTCCCCACCCCACCCCACCTGACTAAGAAAAGGAAAGAAATAATCCAATCCCTCTTGTGTCGATTTACAGAGTATGTTTTTCAATTAATACCTTGACTTTCACCTGCTTTGAAGGTTGCAAATTCAGCCGATTTTCAGGAAGCTAGACCAGAAGAGAAAGAAGTCTTAAAACGCAAATACAGCATGGATGATGCAATGGAAAATAGGATTTGTGACTTGTATGACCTTTATGTTGAGGTATACGTCAGATTTTCTAGTTCACTTTGAGACCTCATCTCACCGACAGCTAAAACACACTTGTATAAAGAAGTTTTTTCTTGACTTGTTTTCTTGGTTTTTATTCCAGAGACTAGAAGAAGATTCAGGACCACCAGTTAGAAGGCTGTATGAAGAGGTAGTTAGAATGTGATTAATCTAAGAATATTTTAACAAAATAATCTGTCGTAGCAAGTCAAGTAATCTACTTTTAGATTTTATACAGAATAAGATCATCTAAGTTTGTTAATCACACCTTCATTGATTCATGCTGGAATTAAAGTGCAGCTCATGCCCATCAATTATCATTCTGTTTCCATAAAACGGAAGCTTTAGTGAATTGATGTGTCTTTTTCCTGATTCAGCTTGCAGTATTCTGGCCTAATGGACTCATGGATACTGATGGAATTAAACTTGCTATATATAGAGCAAAAGGCCGGGGAGGTAGCCTGCGCAAGGTTTTTTAATATTTTGTTGTTACAGCAGATGTAATTTGAAAGCTTTTGTTGGATGCCATGCATTTTGAAGCCATAACATGGTGCACTAATGCATGCATGCATTACTGTGTGTAATATTTTGCATATGAAATATGAAGACTTTAGTTTCTATGTTGTCAAATAATGATTAATCATCTATACGCTTCGAAACTATTTTCTTAGGGCACCTTCCTTTTTCTTGCAATCATGTTTCAATATGGAAAATCATTTTTAGTTTTCCCTGTGTCCCAAATAGTGTTCTGGATATCTCTATAGATGAGAATCTATTCGACCTTCCTGTTGTTTACTTATCTGCTTGGTTGACTTTGATATTTATTGTCTTTTACATAACTCCGTAGTGGTGGAAGATGTAATCATCTGTTGTCACATCCCTCAAAACTTATAGCATTTCCTCACTCTTCAATTCTTTGCTCGTTAGGATCGAGACAAAATCAAGAAGAAAAAAGCGTGGCCTCCAAAATCAGACAGCCCCAAATTGCCCTCCGACTCTCGCATACAACATCCTAACTTGACCAGCAAATAATTTTGGGAAAGAATTTTGACTAGTACTCTTCAAGAGAAGTCTAATGAGATCTTGGTTTGATGATGATAGTTTAGACTTGATATTTGACAATATTAATAAGGGTTAATCTTTTTTTTTTTCATCTCAAATAAGCATATTGCATTTTGAAATTAAGGATTTGATATTCGACTTTTGATTTTTATTCATTTTGGTGTCTAATTAACTTGATGAAAATTTTTGGTTAAAATATTGCACGCGAGATTTATAAGGACATCAATAAGAGAATGAGAGTACTTTATAAAATGTCTATTTTTTCATATGAATCTTATGTGTGTCATTTATGGTATTTTGGCTGCAAGATTTACGTGAAAATAAAATCAAGCACCAAAGTTCTCCTTAATTTTTAAAATTAAAGTTAAGTACTAAAGTATAATTCCCTCGAACTTTAACTCGAAACATTAGGTATAGAAAATGTATTAACCCCATAAATAAGTATGAATTGTTATGACATGGTTGATATGTTAGTTCCAAACGTTAGGTGTAGAAAATGTGTAACTCTATGAATAGTATGAATTGTATATGTTAGTTCCAAACGTTAGGTGTAGAAAATGTGTAACTCTATGAATATTATGAATTGTTATGACATGATAAGTATGTATGAATTATTATGACATGATTGTCGAGTAGGAATAAATTTAAGTACTAATTAACTCAATTTCTGTACATAGGAATGAATTTAATTAAGTAGTAATTGAATAAATTTAGGATTAGAATGTACATTGAAAAGAGTAACATTATTTTGGCTTTTATTATGATCGGTATGTTCAAGAAATTCAAAAAGAAATTAATTAATATCATCTTGATTTTGTCATTTTTAATAATGAAAATAAAAATAAAAATGATGTTGAGTTCAAAATCAAATTATGTAAAAATATAATTCACTGTTTCAATAAAAGTAATAATATCTTTCGTAATTAATTATTATGTTCTGAAATTAATAATTGTGTGTATCATAAAAACTATGAATAAAATCTATAAAATTCTATCAATATTTAGTAATTTTTATCATTTAATAATAAGGATTTATAAAAATATTATAACCCAAGATATATTTAATAAGTTTCGTAATTAAAATTCAATAATGAGGATTTGATATGTGGGCTCTATGATGGACAGAGGCGATTTAATGGGCCTGAAACAGGCCCAATACAAGTAGAAGAACATCCAATAATCTCTTGTACCTTACGCCTTAACTGTAGTACATTAACAAGGCATTTTTATATCCGAGAATTTCAAAAAAGAATTCACTTAGATTCCCATTTCACTGTTGCCAGCTCCAAAATCTTCGTATCAGGTATGCTGATTATAGGGTTTGAAGTTCTAATTGATATGCAAAAGCATGTGTAATTTGTGTGTATGTGGACAGAGATTTAAAATTTTCAGTAAACCGTTTTTGTTTGCATTTTTCAGCTAATTACTGTTCGAGTTTGTTCCAGAATTATTTGAGTTGTCTAATTTGATGGATGTTTTTTGATATTGGAGGCGATTCAGATTTTTTTTTTCTTTTTCACCTAAGGTGTCCGTTGCTGTTAATTGTTTTGTCGAATTTCTGGAAGTGAATGTGATGGTTTCTCAATTTTAATCGTGTTTTGGTGATTTTAATGGGGCTAGTTAATGTTCTGCTTTTTGTCATTACTATGGAATCTTGTTTGCTGTTGATTTTGTGGAGTAAATTAATGCGTTGGATGTAGCTACTTGGGTGCTCACAGGCCACAGCTATGTGCATGTATATTACGACAATGCTTTGGTGCCTTTTAGTTTGAATGACATTTATGGTAGGAGATTGGAAGGTATTACTCTACGGAGTTTTTGAGCTTCTGTTCATGTCTTGAGTAACTTATGCCTGAAAATTTTGAACATAGTTCTTTTAAACTCTTAGTTGGTACTGTTTGTTCATGTATGTTGAAGTTTAGATCAATAAGTTTGAGAATGAGGAATGAATTCGAGCTCGGAATGATTTCAGATCCTCAAATTATGAAACCATAAGTTTTAAACTCGTTATTGGAGAAACAAGGTAAAGTGCCTGATGAAATATGTGTTTTCTCACAAATATATTACGTCGTTAAACTCAAATTCTCAAATCTTCAATAAAATCTATTTACTTAATACAACAAGCAGTAACAAGGTGAGAAGGTTATTTTGGGTTCACCCAGTACTGTTAGCTTGTAGTTTGCTAGGAATGAATCATGACACGTGAGAGAAACTCTAAATAAATAAAATGAAGACAAAAGTATGTGGTTAGATCTCACGCCTTATTATTTGTGGAGTTTTCGTTTCAGTGCGTTCCTATGCTGATACTTGAATTTTTTTCGTTTTTTAAGCTTATGGCTGACCATTCTGATGACCCTCCTCCTCCGGGAACCCATTCTTTGCGGAGTTCACAACCACTCTCATCTACTCACGAGGCATTCGCCAGGACAGCTGCTGATTCTAGAAGCAACCTTTTCCCTCTTCCCCATTCAAATGCACCCGCATCTTCTTCCTTGGAAATTTCTACTCAGTGCTCCAATGGGTCCCATGTGCAGTTTCAAAGAAATAATGATATTGAAGCTGCGGCACAAAATGCTGTTCTGCACGAGCAAGTATTGCAGTTTGAATTATGCTTCGATATTTAGAGTTTATGCCTCACTGGTTATCCGTCATATGACTTGTCTAATACCATTTCAGGAAATTGCCACACAAATGGTTATACAAAGTCGGAGGTTTGTCTTGAAAATTTCCAAAAAATAAAAACCTGTTCTAATACTAGTATGTAATGTTTAATTTTAACCTGTGTCTTCATACTTATGATCAGAGAGTCAAGCACTGTAACTGCACATTCTGAAGATGGTAGAGATATTTTGTCTGGCCGCCATGACCCAAATGCACGTAAGGTGTTCCAGTCTCACCATCTTTTAACTCTTTCTGTATTCTTTCTTGTGTGTTATCTTTCAATTTCAAAGACATTTACTAGACCATGTTATGTTGCTTTGATGTTTTTCAATTCAACAGGAGCATTTTCTGAAAATGACTGAAATTGAGATTTTTTAAAACAGAGGATGCAATTTGAGAAAAGTGAAAAGTTCAGGACTAAAATCGAAAAAGGACATTTGTAGAGGATGAAAAATGATATTTTCCCACATATATATGAACTGTCTTTCTTTTCTTAAATTATTCATTTTAACTTATGATGTGAATGTTTATATATACTTGTGAGGTGAACGTGCGTTGCACGTTTATCATTTAATTTTTTAAAATAAATTTAGTTATTATATTTATTGAACAAATTAAGATATTAAAAATATTTATTTTGATTAAATAAATATACACATACAAAAATATTTATATGAAATTTCTCTTTCAAATCTTCTACGGTAAGTAGAAATTTGAAGTAGAGAACATCCAAATAAATAAGTAATAAAAATATTTGAAATTTTGTTATTATATAAAAATATATATATTTAAGTGTATAGTAATTTGGCCAAATAATTCTAGCTTTTAAGCATAAGTAATAGTTTATAACTTTCAAATATATTTAATAAAATGAAGAGACATGTAAAAATTATAGAACAAAACCTAAAAGATCACCCAATTTTGGCCGTGGAGCATCCTAAACGTAGTAATCATCTTGAAACTTATGACCTATTCTCATCAGTTTATCGGTCATCATGTTTCTTTTTCTAGAGATTTATTTAATTCAAGTTTCATATGGCCTTTGGAGTAAACTTTATCAATTAAATTACATTTCTCATTTGTTCCATTTCAATATCCTTCATTGTTATCCATTTCGTGACCATCTTCGAATCAATACCCACTTTAGTCATCGAAAAGTGTCTTTCCCAAGTTAGTGTTAATACTCCGCGTAAGCTCAATAACTCCACTATATTATTTAAACTTTACTAAGATCCATAGCGTATCCTAACACCCATATTCAGCTGTCATCTAGAATGACGCCCCTGTCATCTCAAATGATTCCCCTGGTTATAAAAGCTCACCTCAGAATTTAGTTTCACCAATCCTTTCTCGGGTTTATTCCACGATAACTCAGTGCATAGTTTTCTTTTATCTGTATTTTTTGTCCACACTGATTAGTGTTGAGGTTTCATTAACTCTTTTATGTGACGAAGAGTCGAACTTCTAAGTTTCATAACATTTTGATAGCTCCATTGGTTCCATATTTTTCAAAGATTTTACAGCGTCAAGATCAAGACAATCCACACATGATAATCAGATAACATATTACTCTGAATTTTGTTATAAAAGCTCTATTTGAGACCGTTCGACACTCGCATGCCATGGAAATTTCGTTCAGTTTGTGCATCAATAATCTTGTCTGACACCCGGAGTGCGAATGGACAACTTCTGAGCATGTGGTTCACATATTCATGTGCTATATAGCAGCGTGTACATACATCACTTTTTCTAAATTTTCTGTCATATTTCAGTACATTCATGAGCAAGCTATCATGTTAGCAAGCCACAAGAAAATCTTAAACTTTTGGGTACAAAGTAATTTTCAAATTCATTTTCAATTTTTCTCCCATGTCTCATCCGACACCATAAGTAGACTATAACCGATTTATAGGACAATTTGTCGTTAGTTGACCTAATCAAAACTCTCTTATCTCCGTTATCATGCAATGCAATTAGGACATTAAGTATCTCATCCACCACCTCCTTAGGCAATAACGTTTTCAATTTATGTAAGTTTCAGTTTTTATTTGTGCAATGGATTACATACCATCAGATCTTTATCCTTCTCATGAATCTTATCTCCAAAGATGTCCGCTAGTTTGCTTGTGATAACCATCTATCATTCCATAGAGACGTCCATTCAACTGGTTCTAACTAACCCCTTGCATGCTCGGGAAGCCATAAGTGGAAGCTTATGTTCAAGAATGAGGACATCCTAGCAGCAATAACCAACTTGAACCTTATGACCTATCCTCGCCAATTTATCCATAATCATGTTTCTTTCTCTCGAGATTTATTTAATCAAAGTTTCTCAAAATTTTTGGAGTAACCTTCGCCAATCAAATATTACATTTCTCATTAGTTGTTTTTGAGTATCCTTTATTGTTATTCATTTAACGACTGTCTCCAAATCAATCTCCACATTAATTTTTGAAAAGTATCTCTCCAAAGTTAGTTTTAATCCTTTAGGTAAGTTCGATAACTTTGCTACATTATTGAAACTATACCAAGATTCATAACATATATATCCTAGCATTCATCTCCAATTGCCATCTCGAATGACGCCCCTGTTGGTGTAGTTATAAAAGCTTCAATCCGATTTTAGTTTTACCTATCACTTCTCGAATTTATTTCACGACAACTAAGTGCAGATTTTCTTTTGCCTATGTTTTGTCTCCTTATTGATTATTACTAAGGTCGTAGATAACTCTTTTATGTGGCGAATAACAACATTTCTAAACTTCATAACATTTTGATAGCTCTATCGGTTCCATGTTTTCCAAAAATTTTAGAGCGTCAAGATCAACACAACCCACCCAGGATATTTTAGGAACATATTACTCAGTATTTTGCTACTAAAGCTCTCTTTGAACCCATCCGACACTCGCAAGTTTTCCCTAAATTTTCTATCATACTCCAATACATTTGTAAGCAAGCTATCATATTGGCAAAACCACAGGTAAATCTTAAATTTTTGGGGTAAGGTAATTTTCAAATACATTTAAAGTTTTTTCTTGCATGTCTCATCCGACGCCATAAGTAGAGTATAGTCATTTTATAGGAGAATTTATCTTTAGTTGACACAATTCATTCTCTCTTATCTCCATTATTATGCAGCGCGTTGGGACACTAAGTACCTCATTCACCACCTCTTTGGACAGTGATGTTTTCAACTTATTTAGGTTTCAATTTTTATCTTTTCCAATGAGATTACATTCCATAAGATCTTTATCCTCCTCATGAATACTATCTCCAAAGATGTCCGTCAGTTTGCCTTGTGATAACCATCTATCATTCCATAAAGATGTCCCTTCACCGTTCCCAATCCTCCATTTTCAAAATGGTTCCACCATCCAAGTGTTTTTAACTATCCCCTTCCATGCTCGGGAAACCCATAAGTCGAGGCTTATATTCGATCAAGAATGTTATCCCTTTTTAAATATTTTTTTGATGTATAACGCCATCTCCTTGTTAAGCATTCTTCATCCTGTGTTAGCTAGCATCACTATATTTTCTTTTGGGTTTCTCTAAAATCAAATGCACATTCTTACTTCTTTGCAGTCACCTTCTTTCACTCTACAAGATGGGTCCGTTCCTTGTTATATTAATCGCCTAAAGAAAGTTGTGTTTGAGTGCATCAAGTTTATCGTACATCTGATTAGGGAGCCAATTTGTGTGCATGTGGTTGATGGAGATCGAGATCGTGATGGACTTAATAAGTGTCATTCGTCAATAAATATTTGTCATTTTGGCTTTCTATCCCAAGAGATGCTTTTCGACTCTATTAATCACAATCGGGAAATGCTCATTATAATTACAACTAAAGTTCATTTGCACCCCCCAAATAGTTCCTTAAGTTGTCTGTATTTTCCATGCCCAGAATTCTACTAACCTACTGCTTTTAATCATTTGTCGCATAAGGTGCAAACAACACATGTGATTTGCATAAGTTTAATTTGAGGTCCAACTCCTTGCAAAACGTCTCAACCACACTTTTAATGCACTTTGCTCCATCCACGATAGGTTTGACTCCCAATATTAAGTCGTCCGCAAAAGGCAAGTGTGAGATCATGTAAGAGGTTCTCTAATATACCATAATTGGCTTCTAGGTCCGGCCGAAATGGTCTCCTCAGTTATATATGTAAGTTGTTCCATACATATTACAAACAAATAAAACGAACGTGATTACCTTATCTAATGCCACACATCCGTACAACCTCCGTTGGTTCACCATTCTATAGAATCTCCGATTGTATCCTCTACATTCTGCTCATAATAGACTTTTAGAAATTCCACTGGGTTTTTTCGTACGCTGTTTTAATATTCAATTTCAGCACAATGCCCCTTTTTTATCGTTGGAGTGATGTAGCATTCGTAACACTTATTCAGGCATCAAAATATTGTAATAGGTGCCTTGGTCGGGAATGAAGCTATTCTAGTTCGATCCCGCAATTTTTTTAATATACGGTTTAAACAAAGTATAATCATCTTGGTGATTATTTTGAGCAATATGCTGCACAACGTAATTGGCTAAAACTCGTTTATTTTTGTTGAGCATTAATTTTTGAAATTAGACAAATAAACACCCGATAATCTTTGTTGGTTGCTCATTCATTGTCTATTTTCAGAGCATTCATCTGATTCCTTCTTCTTCTCATTATGGCTGACAGATGAAAGAAACTTGTTTGTTTATCCCTAAATTTGAGTCAATTAATTCTCAACTCGTAAACCAAATAATCTCTTTTGTTGCAATAGTTTATTATATTCTGCCCTCAATTCTTCCTCCAAATCATTTGAATATTTACCTTGTGTGTATCATGCATAATGCTTTAGAAATTCTTTGTATTTTTGTTTTGTTTTGTTTTGTTTTGTTTTGTTTTTCTTTTCGAACACATTGAAAACTATTCAAGAACCATTGTTTCTAGGCAATGATCCCAAGTCAAAATGTCGTTCAAATTTTGATTCGGTCAATAAGTTGTAAATTGCTACTTTGGAGAATGTAAAAATAAATTGATAACTATTGGATCAATCTCATTTAGATTAAATTAAAAAAATTTCCATATCGTTTCTTGAACTCACACCAAATCTAACATCTTGAAATTTTTAGTCTAATCTTTAAAATTTTGTTACCATTACGCTTTATTAATTCTCACATATATTTCTAAAGATATTTCACAGTCGTTCTTAATTTTGGTATGC
The DNA here is from genome assembly GCA_037501455.1 of Lantana camara. Taxonomy (NCBI): domain Eukaryota; kingdom Viridiplantae; phylum Streptophyta; class Magnoliopsida; order Lamiales; family Verbenaceae; genus Lantana; species Lantana camara. The sequence continues at coordinate 4,306,004 of CM074865.1, forward strand.
ATGTGCATATACATTAAAATCAAGTAATTCTTTTTTTTTAACCAACTATTATTTATCTCTTTTTTATATTCTCTTTGTCATTTGATCTTGCATTCTATTTTTTTATTTGTATTCTTCTAGTGAGTATTAATTTGAGCAATATGTTGCACAACGTAATGGGCTAAAACTCGTTTTTTTTTTTGTAGAGTGTTAATTTTTGAAATTAGACAAATACACACCTGATAATCTTTATTGGTTGCTTATTCATTGTCTATTTTCAGAGCATTCATCTGATTCCTTCTTCTTCTCATTATGGCTGACAGATAAAAGAAACTTATTTGTTTATCCCTAAATTTGAGTCAATTAATTCTCAACTCTTAAAGCCAAATAATCTCTTTTTGTTGCCATAGTTTGTTATATTCTACCCTCAATTCTTCTTCCAAATCATTTGAATATTTACCTTGTTTGTCTCATGCATAATGCTTTAGAAATTCTTTGTATTTTTGTTTTATTTTTTTGTTTTTCGAGCACATTGGAAACTGTTCAAGAACCATTGTTTCTGAGCAATGATCCCAATTCAAAATGTCCTTCAAGTTTAGATTCGGCCAATAAGTTGTATATTGCTACTTTGGAGAATGTAAAAATAAATTGGTAACTATTGGATCAATCTCATTTAGTTTAAATTAAAAAAAAATTCCATATCTTTCGTGAAAGACAACCAATCTAACATCTTGAAATTTTTAATCTAATCTTCGAAATTTTGTTACCATTACGCTATATTAATTCTCGCATATATTTGTGAAGATATTTCAAGTCGTTCTTAATTTTGGTATGCATGTGCATATACATTAAAATCAAGTAATTCTTTTTTTTAAACCAACTATTTTTTATTTCTTTTTTATTTAATTTATCTCTTTTTTATTTTCTCTTTGTCATTTGATCTTGCATTCTATTTTTTTATTTGTAATCTTCTAGTGAGTATTATTTCAGATTTATGTTTATTTTTTTATAATTGATTTTATGTATATAATAGAAATAATTAAAAGAGTATATTTATATAATTGTTTAATCGAATATTGTCAAAATTATGTATAAAATTAGTTTATATCTTATTTTTATATGCACACATATTGGGTTTTTTTAGTATTCTTAATTTAAAGTAACTTTGGTCTGAGAACCTACAATTCTAAATTGTAGAATTAAGAAACCAAAAACGTTATTCGTGTTTTGAAGTATTTAGTTTATATTTTATCATATAAACTAAAGGAAGATTATATGGTTAGTTGGATTTAGATAATTAAAATTATATTAGTATTAGTTACAAAAATTATTACATTAGGATTAATTAATTTATTGAAAAATATTTTATGTAAATCATAAATTATATTATTTTGTTAATTAGATAAGTTTATAGAATTATAATATGATTATAATTTAAGATATGGATTTAGATAATTAGAACTATGGACTTATATAATTAGACTTACATTATGATTGATTTATTGAAAGTTATTCTATGTAACTTATTTAAATAATATTTTATTTTACATAATTACAAAATTTTATAAAGTGAATCAATTTGTTGTTTTTCAATTCATTAGATATATCTTATTATAATATTTTAAATTATTGACCTCAAAATTAAAAAACAGGCAACTTATATTATAAAATTTGAATACAATTAATTAAAATTATAGAATTAAGAAACCAAAAACGCTATTCGTGCTTTGAAGTATTTAGTTTATATTTTATCATATAAACTAAAGGAAGATTATATGGTTAATTAGATTTAAATAATTAAAATTATATTAGTATTATGATGGGGTCAAAATACGATCGTCCCACGTTAGGACACGTGGCATCACCGAGATGATGACGTCTGTCTCCCCAAGGTTGCACACATCAATGCACGAGCGCTAAGCCCAACAAGCGCAATCCTTCTTCAGAAGTTAAGCCCAACGAGCGCTGTCACTCTCACGAGCGTCCTACATACTAAATGATTGGCACGCCCACGTGCCAAGGGAGCCCTCTTCGAGCGTCACACTCCCTCAGAGTGGCCTCCCCTTTGGCTCGTCACTTGAACTGGAGCCTTCATTCCCCCCAGTGGATATTTTGGCTTCCAATACTCCAGGTTGTCACGAGCGCGCTCTTAAGCCCTCGTTACCAACCACCCAAATGGCTCTCTGACACAACGTACATGCCCGCGCACCTGCCACTGTTGCCAGCACCAACTTTTGGCCGCTTTTGCAGAAGATTCCTCCTAGGTTCTCTCTCATGGCGCCACGTGTTAGGGCAACATTCGGCCAGGACCACTTGAGGCAAATGACCAAAGGGCCCTTGACCCTCAACTATAAATAGCTAAAGTCATCTTCTACACTGGTAAGCATTCTTCATCACTGCAACTGTAACTGAACTTACATTTCTTCATACCTTGAACTGACTTGAGCGTCGGAGAGCTAAACTGGGTATCACCCCCAGTTCCCCCAGCTTGGCCTTCTGACTTTTATTGTGCTTGTCCCAACAGGTAGAACCCCCTTACTCATTTCCGACGAAGCTCTGGTGGTTTCCTCCACAAAATACAAATCGTAAAGTGTTCGGATTCGGACCTTCACATTTCTGAACCCATCATTTTTGGCGCCATCTGTGGGAAACCGTTTCTCTATCCCTTCCTTTCTTTTTGTTGGTAGAAAAGCAAGCACACTTTTACTCTTAACAGTCATGGTCGCTACAAGGTCTGGAGCTGTGGGAGGAGGAGATAACGCCTCCCAGGATGCCAATATCATTATTCCCTCCACCGCTACTGGCGGAGCCCCGCCTCCTTCCGTCACCGTTGGTGGAGCCCCTCCCGCTGCTGGAGTGACTCCGCAAGCAGAGTCTTCAGTACCTCCACCTACACCGCCGGTACTGTCGATTCCCGCCGCTGCTGGAGGAGTCTCTCTCTCTGTTCCTCCGCAGCCTGCTCAGAACCCGTGGGTCCATCCCCAGGTGATTCCCGGAATGCAGGGTTACATGATGCCCCCACCCGGATATACCCTCACCCCGTCCGTTATGATGCCGCCGGTCCAGTCGTATCATGCCGGTCAGATCCAGCTCCCGGTGGTGATCCCCAGGGAGATTGAAGGAGTGGAGTTGCCTCCACTAACCACCCAACAGTTGAGGGCTCTCTATGCCCAGTGTGAGGTTCAGGCGGCCCAGGGAGCATGGGAAAGGTTCCATTCCATGTACTTTCCCTCTAGGCAGGCCACTCAAGTTGCAGCCCCTTTGGGCGGACAGCAAAATTTTCCCCTCAGAGAAGCCCAGGCTGTCCTGAGGGCACAACCACCACCACCACCTGCCAGAGAAGTGCCCCAGCAGGAGGGCAACGAGCGTCCCTCCATGGGCAGAAATAAAGAGCCCACAGAACGAGTGAACGAGAATGAAGGGGACTCTCATGCCTCCAGGAGGGGGTCACGAGCCCCCAAACAAGGGGACAGACAAGGAGACGTGAATCCTGACATCCTCGCGGCTGTGCAAGACCAGCTGCAGGGTCTAAAGGATATCGTGGGACAGCTCTCACGAGGGCGTTCAACTCAGATCTCCCCTAGTCGGGATGAACGGGTTGACGCCAGAAGCACCCGTACCAAGGACCCACCACCAAAGGTCCCCCGCCGCAAGGAGCCGGAGGAGAACTTCGGCACGTATGAGTACCACCCATTGGCGAGGGGTTCACCCCTCGTGGAAGAAGTTCTGATGGCCCAAGCAGGCATGGCCAAAATCCCCACTTCCATCAACCGATACGATGGGACGACTGATCCGGCTGAACATCTGGATCACTTTTTACATCTAATGCACCTCTACGAGCATTCCAGCAATTACTGGGCCAAAGTGTTTGTCACTTCCTTAGTGGGAATGGCTCAGGAGTGGTACAAGCGACTGCCGCCGCGCTCGATTCACTCATATGAAGAGCTGGCTCATGCTTTCCTCAACCACTTTAATTCTCTGAAAGCGCCAGTCACCGCACCTACTGCCATTTACAACGTGGTGCAAGGCAAGAGCGAATCTCTGCGCTCGTTCTTCGCCCGCTTCAACAAGGAGATCCTTCAGGTGGAGAGGCCTTCTATGGATTTCTTGATCCCAGTGCTCTTTCAGGCTGTGGATCACAAGCAGTATGTGAGCAAGAAATTTGCCAACGCCATTGTGGAAAGGAGGCCAGGGACCCTCATGGCCTTGAGAGAGGTTGCCGAGCCGTTCTTCGCTCGAAGACATGTATGGGACGAATGGTCCCCGGCATCACAGTCCGGCCAGGAACGAGCGACCCCATCACGAGCGGGGACGGGACATGGCCATCAAGAAGGAGCGCCCTCAAGAGCGCAGAAGGTCGCCGCCACCCCCTCGTCGATTCAAGCGGATCCCGCTCACCAGGCCGAATTCAGAAGTCTACAACCTCTCCGATAAGAAGCTCTTTAAGAGACCCATCAAGATGAGGGAAACGGACTCGCTCAGGCGCTCGAACAAATATTGCGCATTCCACAAGCAGAAGGGGCACGACACGGATGAGTGCCGGCAGTTGGAAGCTGAGATTCAGAGGCTCGTTGCAGGGGGCCACCTGAAAGAATTCGTCCGGGTGCTCGAGCGTTACGATGAACGCTGCAACGAGCGCGCTGGAGGAAGAAGGAGGAGTCCCTCCCGATCGAGGAGCCCAAGGGGTAGGGGACCCCCTGAAAGCAGCAGCCGCCGGGGCAATAAAGGAAAAGTCCCTGAGCAAGAAAACGAACCTTTCGCAGTCATAAATATGATTGCAGGAGGCTCGTCAGGAGGGGATTCCAACGCCTCCCGACGGAGGTATGTCCAGAGCTACAACCAACGCCCAGCAGTGCCTAAACCCATCTATGCCATCCAGAGTCCAAGCGCTCAACGGTCAAGAGAGAATGATGTAATAGGTTTCGATGATAGGGATTTAGAGCACATTGTAACACCCCGTGGGGAGGGTATAACCTCTGATTGCCCCATGGTGGTTAGTGTAGATGTTCATAATCATGTTGTAAAAAGGGTGTTGGTGGATAGTGGAAGCTCTGTTAATGTTTTGCCTTATTCTACGTTTTTAAAGATGAAGGCTGACCTCCCGCTCGAGCCTCTCAGAACAGCCCTCATTGGCTTTGGAGGCTCGGAAGTTGTCCCACGAGGGCAAATACGCTTAGCTACTTCACTCGGCCGAGCCCCTCAGCGCAAAACACTCTTGGTAACATACGCAGTGGTGGAGATAGACATTCCTTATAACATCATAATTGGGCGCCCTGCCCTCGTGGATTTCAAAGCCATCATCTCCACTTATCACCAGAAGATTAAATTCCCCACCCCCGAGGGTGTGGGAGAAGTACTGTGCAATGTGCAAGAGGCTTGGGAATGTTACATGTTGTCCCTCAGAAAGCCTAAAGCGGAGAAAACCTTCCAAATTGGGTCCACCAAGAAGTCAGTGGATTTCCCCAATCTAGACGAGGACAGCCCAGCACGGAAAAGGGCAAAATTGAACAAGAAGAAGAACAAAAAGAAGAGGGGAGACAACGTGGAGAATCCCCTCGAAAGTGCACCACCAGGGACCGTTGGTGGATCGTCCTCAGAAGGAGACGAGCCAGGAGAGGGTGAACCAACATCCGGTGACCGGTTGACAGGAAAGAAGAGGGCGCTCGAACTTCCTCGCCCTGAGATAAGGATCGAACCCTCGGAGAAGTTCCTTACCATTGAGCTGGAGCCCGGAAACAAGGATAAAACTACTCAGATAGGATCTAACCTCTCGGGGCCTTCTCAGATAATGATGATTGACTTCCTCAGGGAAAACAGTGATGTATTTGCGTGGAAAGCCTCCGACCTCACAGGGATTGACCCGAGCGTCATTGTCCATAGGCTTAATGTGGATCCCTCTTTCAAACCTATCAAGCAGAAAAAGCGGGATGTACATGGCTTTCGAAAGAAAGTCATTGAAGAGGAAGTTAATAAGCTCCTGGAGGCTCAATATATCGAGCCCATCTTGTACCCGGAATGGTTGTGTAATGTCGTTTTGGTACCCAAGAGCGCGAATAAATGGCGCATGTGCAACGATTTCACTGATCTCAACAAAGCCTGCCCTAAAGATCCTTACCCGCTGCCCCGGATTGATCAATTGGTGGATTCGACCGCTGGCTACGTATCAACGGCTCGTCAACAAGATGTTTGAAAGAGAAATTGGAAGGTCCATGGAGGTTTACGTGGATGATATGATTGTCAAGAGCGAGCGCCAGGACTCCCACTTGGAAGATCTCAGGCGCACTTTCTCAATCCTGCGTCAGTATGGTATGAAGTTGAACCCTTCGAAGTGCACCTTTGGAGTGCAAGGGGGAAAGTTCTTAGGGTATATGGTCAGTCAGAGGGGAATTGAGGCCAATCCGGAGAAGATCAAGGCCATATTGAAAATCCCCTCCCCTCGAAATTTGTGGGAAGTGCAAGTCCTAGTAGGAAAAATCATCTCGTTGAACAGGTTTATTTCGCGCTCGGCGGACAGGTACCTTCCCTTCTTCAAAATTTTGAGGAACGCACGTAACTTTGCTTGGACAGAAGAATGCGAAAGGGCGCTGCAAGATATGAAGGCTTACTTATCGAGCGCACCACTGCTGACTAAGCCTGTCGAAGGCGAGAGATTATTTGTGTATCTTTCCGTTTCTTCCGAGGCCACAAGCGCGGTTCTGATCGCTGTACGGGAGCGGAAACATTTACCTGTCTATTATCTGAGCAAAACATTGCAGGGAGCAGAAAAGAAGTATTTGGAGATTGAGAAATTCGCGTTTGCTCTTATTAACGCCTCAAGAAAGCTGAGACCTTACTTTCAAGCGCACTCCATAACGGTTCTCACCGACCAGCCCTTGAAGCAAGTGCTGTCCAAACCAGATGTGTCTGGAAGATTAATCAAGTGGGCCATCGAATTGAGCCAGTTCGACTTATGTTTCGAGCCCAGGACCACGGTACAGGCACAGGTTGTAGCTGATTTATTGGTCGAACGCTTTGGTTTAGAGCCCACCGTTGCGGAGAATGAGGGGTTATGGGTACTGCACACAGATGGTTCCTCAACCTCTCAAGGGGGAGGAGTAGGAGTGGCCCTCAGAAACCCCGATGGGATTGAGTTGGACTTTGCAATCAAGCTGGACTTCCAAGTTACTGATAACGAGGCAGAATATGAAGCCCTCGTGCAAGGATTGAATATTGCTTTTCAGAATGGAGCCTCCAGAATCACCGCTTATGTGGATTCACAGTTAATTGCGAGCCAGATTGAAGGAACTTATGAGGCTCGAGAAACCACCATGGTACAGTACTTAAGTAAAGCCAGAGAAATCATTGGGAAGTTCAAGGAATTTTATCTACTTCAAGTGCCGCGAGGAGAAAACGAGCGTGCGGACGCTCTGTCAAAGTTAGCATCAGCTTTAGAGGGCACTTCTGAACGTTCTGTTACGTTCCTTAGAACTGAGGAACCTTTGATCAAGGAAAGGGTCGCCACCAAGATAATCGCCATGATTGATCCAAACGAGCCCTGTTGGCTTGACGACATCGTCATTTTCCTTAAGGATGGAGTTCCTCCCACTGACAAGGTGGAAGCTAGGAAAGTCCGAAGTAAGGCCCCTCGTTTCGCTTTGGATCCCGAGGGGAGGTTATTCAAGAAATCATTCCAAGGGCCCCCAATGAGATGCCTGAGGCCCTCGCAGGCGAAGGAGACGCTTGAGCTCATCCACAATGGAAGCTATGGGAATCATTCCGGAGGGCGTATCTTGGCAAAAAAAGGTTCTGAGAAGTGGGTTTTATTGGCCTACAGTACTCCAAGATGCCATTGAATTCTCGAGGAAGTGCCCTAAGTGCCAATTTCATTCAAATCTCCCTCAATTGCCAGCCGCACAGATGATCCCAATAGACGTCTCTTGGCCTTTTGACCAGTGGGGAATAGACATCGTGGGCCCCTTGCCCATGGCTGCGGGACAAAAGAAGTTTGTCATTTTAGCCGTCGACTACTTCACCAAGTGGGCCGAGGCCGAAGCTGTTGCAAAAATCACTTTCAGGGTTGTGAGGGACTTCATTTGGAAAAATATCATTTGCAGGTACGGCATACCGAGGGTGCTCATTTCTGACAACGGATCCCAGTTCATAGCAGCTGACACACGAGAATGGTGTTCTGAGTTGGGGATCGAGCAGCGATTTACCTCTGTAGGACACCCTCAAGCCAATGGGCAAGCAGAAGTTACCAACAGGATTATCTTGCAACATCTGAAAACCATGCTTGAGAGCAAGAAAAGTGAATGGGCTGAAGAGCTGCAAGGAGCGCTTTGGGCTTATCGCACTACCCCACGAGCGGCCACGGGGGAAACACCTTACGCGCTCGTTTATGGATCAGAAGCAATGATACCGGCGGAGATAGTAAACGAATCCGCTCGTGTCGGCTATTTCGAGCCTCAGCTCAACGATGGCAACAGGAGCTTGGAGTTGGACTTGCTGGATGAAAGGAGAGATAAAGCTTGGGCTAAGATCCACCATTATAAACCCTCTGTGGCCCAACAGTACAACAAGCGTGTGAGGGAAAGAACTTTCCAGTTGGGAGACTTGGTTTTGAAGAAAGTGGAAGTATCCAAGCACGTGGGGAAGTTGGACCCCAATTGGGAAGGCCCATTCAAGGTCGTACAACTCAGAGCTAACAACACTTACACCCTGGAGACACTTCAAGGTGAGCGCTTGCCTCGCCCTTGGAACGCATGTAACCTCCGGCGGTTTTATGTTTAAAAGCTCTTTACAAACCCTGATGTAACAACCCTCTTTGACGGGTTCTATGTACTTCCAATCGCAAGTAAACGGTAACATAGTCTTTTTAATTTCTCTAATACTCCTGTTTCTTTGGTTGCTTGAATGGATAAGTCCCACGTCCCTCGTCTTTGCGAGCGTGGTTGGCAACCCATTCCAATATGTATGCTGTTATCTCGTATGGGTTACACTTGCCAGCACTCTACTCCACATGGGGGGACGCCCTCATAAGGATAGACTGGTTACGCTCACAACCAATTAGGCGAATTGGAAGAAGATTATGAAGAAAATCCTAGTAGGCCTTGGCTGTTTCTTAAAACGCCTTGCGCTCGAAAACGGGATCTCCTACAAGAGCAAATCCTAGTAGGCCTTGGCCATTTCTTATAACGCCTTGCGCTCGAAAACGGGATTTCCTGCAGAGCCAGAAATACGACAAGAGCCAGAGCGCTCGAACGATGGCCTCAGTATCAAGAAGGTATTGCACAAGTCTTGAACGAGGGCAACCACTCAGTAAGACCCTCGCACACACTCAAGACTTAGCAAAATCCTCCAAGGGCGGAAGGAATGTCACAAGTCATGAACGAGGGCAACCACTCAGTAAGACCCTTGCAAATACTCAAGACTTAGCAAAATTCCCCCTAAAAGTTGAGAAGAAATCGCATGAGCCTTGAACGAGGGCAGCCTCTCCATAAGACCCTCGTATATACTCAAGACTCAGCCAAATTTTTAAGAGCAAAAACAAAATCTATACAAGTCTTGAGTGGGGGGCAATCTCACAGTAAGACCCTCACGATCGCTCAAGACTTAGACAAATTTTTAAGGCTTATGATAAAGGCAAAAATTTATATAAGTCTTGAGTGGGGGGGGCAATCTCACAGTAAGACCCTCACGATCGCTCAAGACTTAGACAAATTTTCAAAGCTTATGACAAAGGCAAAAATTTATACAAGTCTTGAGTGGGGGGGCAATCTCACAATAAGACCCTCACGATCGCTCAAGACTTAGACAAATTTTCAAAGATTTACAGAAGTTAACAAAATTTCTCAAAGTTCTAAAGGCTTATCAGAGAAATAAAACATCCACAGAGTATGCTACACACAGTCTTATTATTTCAAGATTTGTTCCAGCAAGATCTAAATATAAGCTCTGATTTATAAGTAAGCAAAGGAACAAAGTCATGAAAAATGGAATATATATTCATTGCACAAAAATATTACAAGGCAAAGGGCTCAAAGGCCCATGAAGTATTGTTTCAAAGGAAAGAAAAGAGGCATTAAAACAGGAAAATACAGAGAAAAAATTATAAGAGAAAAGCTTCAGGCGGCTGGGGCGATGCCTTCATCAACGATCACCAGTATGTTCTGGGCCACGGGGCCATGAACTGGGCCCTCAGGCTCTTGCGGTTGGACTTGGGGCTCGTTGGGCTCGTTGGCAGCAGGAGCGGGGACGTTGGCACCTTCGGCAGCTGGGACAGGGGCCTCCTCCAAGATAGGCGCTTGGGGCTCATCTTCAGGGTCGTTGTTTTGAGCGGATTGAGCCGCACCCCCTTCCTAATGAGCATCCATATACTCATCCTGAAGGAGTTTGACCAGGAATTCATACTCTGGCTCCGCAATGGAATCCGCAGGGTTATCCCCCTCGTCATCTTCCTCCTCGCAACGCTCGTTGAACATGAGCCCCGTGCCCTCGGCCTCTTTCATGGCAGGATCGGTTAGTCCCTTATGTATGCCCTGCTCGATGGCTAGATTGAAAGCCTTCTGAGCCTCATCCAAGCAATGCAGGGAAGCAGCAAAGTTGAAGGCCTTTGAATGGCAGAATTTGATAAGGGCCTCCTTATTCGCACGTTCCAGACTCCGAGGCCACTCGTTCACGGCGTTATTAAATTTCCTCTCGGCCTCCAGAGCCCTCGTCTTCCAACTTTCCCGCTCTGTCTCTGCCTTCTGGCAGCGCTCGTTAGCCTGGGCCAACTGGGCGCTCAAACCGCTTCGAGCGCTCTCTACCGCCTGAAAATCCTCTTTCAGTTTTCCCAGCTCCTCCTCCGTTTTATTGTACAAATCCTTGAGGGATTCATACTTTGCAATCTCAGCGTCCAGCTCCGCTTGAATCTGAGCCGGATCGTTGGAACGAGCCATCTTCTTATATTTGGCTTTGCGGTCAGCATAGATGGAGGCTCGCATTTGCACATTACGGAGCCGGGGAAGAACTTGCTGCATAAGTTGGAGGAAAAGGAAGTGTTAGCCAAAAAATGCTAACTTACAGAAATTAGCAAAGAAAGCAAGGAGTGAAGGCTTACGGAGATTAGAGCGTGAGCCGCATCATAGGTCACTTTCTCCATAGGCTCGCTGAAGAGATGCCGGTGGTCCGCCGAGAACTGGGCCTTGCTGTAGAGATTCTCAGTGACAGCTTGAGCGAGCGTGCCAGGCCTCAGCAAAACTGGCCCACCGTCGGGAGCACCTGTGAAGTCTCTGTCCCCTCGTCGGGAGAACTCCCATATGTGTTCCTCCTCTGAAGAGGAGGTTTTCCCCTCGCCCCTGGGGCCCTCGACTACTTGTTTACCTTTGCCCTTGATTGCCACTGAATCGGGCATCCTCTTCCTCTTGCGGGAAGGCCTGCTGGCGCTCGGAGGGGCCTCGGTTATTGCTAGGGTTGTTATTGGCCTCGTGGGCTCTGCAGCCAGAGGGGGTTGAACGTCTCCCGCTCTCTCTGAAGTCAACCGCCCCCTGGTCTCTCTGTTGACCAGTCTACGCTCCCCTCGGCCACGAGGGGGTTGAACCTCTGGATTAGCGCTCGAACTAGCGCCCTGACTACCGCTACGAGCGTCCCCGCGATTGTTACGATTGCGAGGGCGTTGTTGCTCGCGCTGTTGGTCCCCTTGTTGGGCTTGGTTTCTGTTGGCATGAGCGAAGCGTGCGGCCTGTCTGATTCCTCCAGCCATCTCTATTATAGCAACTCCTGCGAGAATGGAAATTTCGAGAGTTAGAAATCCTCAAACCATCTACTCAGATTGCAAGTTACAAGTACAGAAAAGCAGTTAGTATTCATTCCTATCTAAAGTTAGTGCCCTAAGAATCTAACCGTCTCTCTCTATATCACGAGCCGGAGGGTTGTCAAGGTAATGAGGGTCGTCGGAAAGACCACACAGGAACATGAGTTCCGCATCGTCTATCCAATCTTTCGCTTGAATAAGGTGGCCCTCGTCCCTCAGGGTTGCTGCCAGGCTCTTGGCCCAATCTTTGGGGAGTGCGGGTGGCAAGCGGCTCTTTACAAACGAGCCCCATTGCATGGGCACCCCAAAGCCCTCCTCTGTTGGAGCCTTGACGAAGATAAACTTCTCCTTCCAATCGGGGCCATAAGTGCTCGAGGGCGAGTTGATCAGTTTCATATGTGCCTTCGCCTGAACATAGTAGAAACCGGCCTCGGGAGATGAACGAGAGGAGCTGACCACTTGAAAGAGGGCGTTGAAGTTCCGCAAGAAGGGCTCGTAACCCATGCTCCTCATCAGAATCACAAAGCAGGTTAATAGAGCCAAGCCGTTGGGCACGATTTGTGATGGACAGAGGCCCAGATCATTCAACAAGTGAGCCATCGAGACCGAGATAGGGAACCTCAAGCCCCCTGAACTCACCGTGTCCACGTATACAGCCATTTCCCCAGGAGGCGGATTATTAGCACGCTCGTAGTTTTCTGGGATTCTCCACGTATACCGCTCGTCCCAGTAAATGGGGGCCATCATCGTTTTCACTTTTCCCACGGTAACTGTGCTGGGAGTCTCATCGGGCGTGCGCTCGGTAGCCTGGTAACCTGATCCTTTGCCCTCGTTATGCCCTTTGGACTTCTGGGATTTCTTGCTTTTTCCTTTATCACGGGCTCTTTCTGAAGGCCCGGTTATGGCTTCAGCCACTGGAAGCGGGTTCGCGACGGCCACCGTCACGGTATGGCGGTGGGGATGAGTGGCACTCTGAGTTATGGGGAGAACAACCCCTTGCCTCTCTGCCTCCATTACCAGATTCATCTCCTCAAAGAGAGGATCCACTCCGCCAGGATTCCTATCCTCCATGGCCATCACTGCCGCCCCCAACTCCTCATCTCTAGGGGAATCGGGGGAAGAGGAACTTTCAGTGGCCATTTCATTGATTTCACGGGCAAATTTCTCAACATGTTGGTCAGCCATGGCAGAAGCTGAGATTTGGGGAGAAATTCAGTCTCGGTTAGACAATGGGGTTTTCTTGGAAAGAGATTAGGGTTTCCTCAAGGAGAAAAATCTAAGGGGTTATGAAATCCTAAAGTCTAAATCTAAAGTTAGCAGAGTTAGAAAATTACGCTGGAAGTTTACCTTGAAGGTTTCTGAGAAAATCTGGGAGAAAGGTTGAAGATGCTCTAAGAACCGGTGTGCGAGAGAATTCTTTTTGTAAAGGATGCTTGGAAGTTTAGAATGCGTAAAGAGCAGCAAGATTTCAGAATCCCACATTTATAGGGATGGGAGTTGGTACCTTTTTCGGCAATGAATTCAAAATGGTAATCATTTCCCGCCTGGGAAACCGCCCACTTTGTGGAACCGTCACATGCTTCCCAATGCTCACGCGCCCCACGCGCGCCCGCATTTAATGCTCTGACGTTTCGAATACTCAAGAATAGTACAACGCTCAGTGCAGAAGCGTTACGAGCGGTCAGTTGAAAAGACCGCATTAATGGCACAATCAGAGGAAAAATTGCTCAGCACGCCAAGACCTATACGAGCGTTACATACGAAGGATAGAGCGTGTCAAAATTCTACAGTCCTTATCACTAAGGACTACAGAATTGGGGGGTAAAATGATGGGGTCAAAATACGATCGTCCCACGTTAGGACACGTGGCATCACCGAGATGATGACGTCTGTCTCCCCAAGGTTGCACACATCAATGCACGAGCGCTAAGCCCAACAAGCGCTATCCTTCTTCAGAAGTTAAGCTCAACGAGCGCTGTCACTCTCACGAGCGTCCTACATACTAAATGATTGGCACGCCCACGTGCCAAGGGAGCCCTCTTCGAGCGTCACACTCCCTCAGAGTGGCCTCCCCTTTGGCTCGTCACTTGAACTGGAGCCTTCATTCCCCCCAGCGGATATTTTGGCTTCCAATACTCCAGGTTGTCACGAGCGCGCTCTTAAGCCCTCGTTACCAACCACCCAAATGGCTCTCTGACACAACGTACATGCCCGCGCACCTGCCACTGTTGCCAGCACCAACTTTTGGCCGCTTTTGCAGAAGATTCCTCCTAGGTTTCTCTCTCATGGCGCCACGTGTTAGGGCAACATTCGGCCAGGACCACTTGAGGCAAATGACCGAAGGGCCCTTGACCCTCAACTATAAATAGCTAAAGTCATCTTCTACACTGGTAAGCATTCTTCATCACTGCAACTGTAACTGAACTTACATTTCTTCATACCTTGAACTGACTTGAGCGTCGGAGAGCCAAACTGGGTATCACCCCCAGTTCCCCCAGCTTGGCCTTCTGACTTTTATTGTGCTTGTCCCAACAGGTAGAACCCCTTTACTCATTTCCGACGAAGCTCTGGTGGTTTCCTCCACAAAATACAAATCGTAAAGTGTTCGGATTCGGACCTTCACATTTCTGAACCCATCATATTAGTTAATTAAAAATATTACATTAGGATTAATTAATTTATTGAAAAATATTTTATATAAATCATTAAATTATATGATTTTGTTAATTAGATAAATTTATAGAATTATAATATGATTATATTTTAAGAAAGTTTATTGATTTAGATAAATAGAACTATGGACTTATATAATTAGACTTACATTATGCTTGATTTATTGAAAATTATTTTATGTAACTTATCTAAATAATATTTTATTTTACATAATTACAAAAATTTATTAAAATAAAGTGAATCAATTTGTTGTTTTTCAATTCATTAGATATATCTTATTATAACATTTTAAATTATAGGCCTTAAAATTAAAAAAATAGACAACTTATAATATAAAATTTGAATACAATTAATTAATATAGTAATATTAAAACAATCCTTGTTGAATTATATATCTTTTCTAGGTAAGTTGGAGAAATTTTACTTCTACAAAGAGTCCTATTTTATGTTAATATGTGCTTTTTAAATATAATTAATTAATAATCTATAACATGTATTTACATCATTATCCTTGACTAATAATTATTGAAGTAATTATTGTGAGGATATTTTAGGCGATCCGTATTTTGTAAGAAACTATTCGTGCTTTTATAAGATATATAGATATATGCACATCATATATAAATATGTATAGATAGATAGATATAGATATATATCATTTTAGCTGGCAATTAATAAATATTTAGAGAAGTAATTTTCACCCAAAAAAGAAAAATGTAGATTTTAATTGAACTATGAGATTTATTTGTATTATTTCATTCAAATATCACATCACATAGTATTACTGGTAAAGATATTACATATGACACCCAACACATTACCAAGGGGAAACCACAACAATGAAAATCGACTCAAAGACAAAAGGGTAAAATAGGTATATCAAGTCTATTTTTAAACTACGTCTTTAGAATTAATAGACACCATTTGTTAAAAGCAATTTTAAAATATAACAGCATACATGTATTTCTGTTCAAGATTTCCTTTTCTGAAAACTTATTACTTTGCAAGAAACAAAGCTCTAATCTTTTCCAGTTTTGCCACAACTTCACTTATGCTGATTCTCTCCAAAGGCAAAAAGGCTAAACATTCGATCGCGACATGCAGGACAGACGACAAACATAGTTCTTTAATTGAGAAACTGTCTTCCTCTCTTGCTAGCAAATTGTTGTCCACAACTCGAGTTACATTGTTTTCTTGCAATGAAAGGCTAACGTAACTCATAAGGCTCATGTCCTCCCCAAACATCTCGTCTGTCGGCTTCTTTCTGGTGAAAGTCTCAAGCAGCATCACACCGAAACTGTATATGTCGCAACTGGTTGATACAATCCCTTCAACTCCATACTCTGTGTCCACAAATTAATGAAGACTAAGCACATCATGAGTTGCAAAAGCCAAAAACTTTTTAAGATGCAACATTTGAGGGATCATTACCTGGTGCCATATAACCGATCGTTGCCAAGGTTTGTGTTTGCACCATCAACTCCCCTTCGCCAAATAGTTTAGCCATACCAAAATCACCAACATGTGCGGTCATATCTTCATCCAGCAGCACGTTACTAGGCTTCAAGTCACAATGAACAATAGGAAACATGTATTCCTTATGAAGATATTCCAAGGCCAACGCGACGTCTATCATAACGTTTAATCTTTGTAAAAAATCCAAGAAAAGATTATGCGAATATAGCCACTTCTCCAAGCTCCCATTAGGCATGTACTCCAGAACCAAAGCCTTGAAATCTAGATTACTACAACATCCAAGTATCTTGATCAAGTTCCTATGCCTTATTGCTCCTAGTATACGTGTTTCTCTCTCAAAGCTTTCGCTCACATTTTCTAATTGTAGATTGAAAACTTTTACTGCAACCATTAGCCCTTCAGACAATGTTCCAACGAATACTGAACCGAAGCTCCCACTTCCAAGAATGTTGCCCTCACTGAATCCATTTGTTGCTCGTTGGAGTTCAAAGTAAGAACTTTCTCTCCAAGGATGTGATGACATTTGGCTTATGGCTCCCTGTGGGTCGCTTGTTTTTCTTCGTCTCATTAGAAGAATTAGGAAAACAGCAAGCAAGGCTACTGCAACACAAATAGGTGGTATAATGTATTTCTCAACAGACTTGAAAGTACTTGTTTTGGTGTGGTTTTCAACACAAGGTGGAACTTGGAAACGGGCCGGGCCACATAGGCGGTAGTTGTTTGAAAATGACGGAGCTGTAAGGTTTGAAAAATTACCACCCATAGGAATCGGCCCTTCGAGTCTGTTGTAAGAAACATTAAAATATTCGAGAAAAAGAAGTCCCTCCAAAGACTTTGGGATAATTCCTGAAAAATTATTAAAGGAAAGATCCAACGATACCAAACCTCTTAAATTCCTCAAAGATGTTGGAATAGACCCTTGAAATTTATTGTGTGCCAAAGATAGTGAAACCAATGATTCTGCCTTGTCAATAGAACCCGGGACATTCCCTGTGAACTGATTCCAAGAAAGGTCCATTTGTTCTATAACCTTAAAGTTTTTAATCTTAGATGAGAGAGAGCCGTTTAACCTGTTTGAGGACAAGTTTAACGCCAGGAGATCACTAAGGTTATACAAAGTGGAGGGTACATTAGATTCCAACCTGTTGTGATCTAAGTATAATCCTCTCAAGTATTTGAGTTCACCAATGCACGCAGGAATCATTCTAGATAAAGCATTGCTGCTTGCGTAGAAGAACCCCAAATTACTTAACCGACAAATTTCAATAGGAATGTCTCCTTCGAGCTTGTTGTACTCAAAATGTACACGAACGAGTTTTCTTAAATTTCCCAGTGTTGGAGGGATAACACCTGTCAATTCATTGTTGTCAAGCCATAATTCTCGCAGGTTCATCATGTTGCCAATCTCAAAAGGGATAGGACCTTTAATTCCGCAAGACGACGCTAAAAAAGTATGAAGAGAATGAGATAAGTTCCCTATTGAGTTAGGCAGTTTACCATCCAACAGATTTTTAGATATTTCAACATCCTCCAAATATCGACAGTTTGTCAATGCAGTGAGGAAGCCTGGTTCCTTGTTTTGAGATTGTAATGTTAATCTGCTCTCTGTAATCGAAACGAATTGCAAGAATCTTAGGTTGCCCAAGTTGGGTGCTGGGCCAGAAAAATAGTTAAAAGTCATATCTAACAATGTAAGACCAGTGGCATTGTTGATGTAGCTTGGAATAAGTCCACTGAGTTTGTTGACAGCCAAATAAAATTCTTTTAGCTTGGGAAGTGAAAGGCCAAATGTTGAAGGAAGATGACCTGAGAACTGATTGAATTCAAGACCCAACGATTCCATTGTTGATATATTGAAAATGGAAGAAGGGATGAGACCAGATAACCCATTGACTCCGACACCGAAGTCCACAAGATTAAGGCTGCCAAGCTCACTCGGCAATTTACCTGTCAGTTTGATTTAATTTTTACATGGTAAAAAGATTTGAAAAACGACGAGATTACTATTCATTGATTTTCACATCTAATGGAAGTTTATTCATTTGATGCAAGAACATTTCAAAATTTTACATGGGAACATTTCGTTATTCCACCAGATTATATATATATATATATATATATATATATATATATATATATAAAACAAGAATCTTGCTGTAATCTAATCACTTCCAACTGATTGTCAACATACCTGTGAAATTGTTGTCGTCTAACCTCAAGTAGTTCAACATGGTGAGGTTTCCAATTTGCTTAGGTATGCTGCCTGTGAATTTGTTGCCATACAGATATACAATCTGAAGGCGTTTACAGTCCAACACTTTGTCTAAAATATTTCCGGTTAGTTGATTGGATATAAGGGACAACACTTCTAGATTCGGGAGATTATGACAAACATTGGAAACTGGAATGTCTCCAGACAGATTATTGTTGCGGAAGTTGATAGTCTGTAGAGAAGACATGTTGAAAATAGAAGCTGGAATTTCCCCTGTTAGAAAGGCACCTCGTATGCTAAGAATCTGTAGACATGAAAGATTGCCAAATTCCGATGGAATTCCACCTAAAACATGAAAGATTTCATTTTGTGTTGTGCCTTAAGATAAAAGTATAATATAAGTGCTTTTGAGATTTTTTTTTGGGTTTTCTTCGATGACTATTCTTTGAATATCTGCAATGTATATATACTTTCGTTTTTTGAAAACAAAATAAAGTTAAAACCAATGCAAGTGAAAGAGTGTTGGAAAAAAACAATGCTTTTTAAATAGAAAAAAGAAAAAAGTCTCTTTAAGATTAGCTTATGAACTTTTCAAATTTATCAAGATTTATTCAGAAGAATTGCATTTTACCTCGATGTAATTTTAGAAATTAGCAAAGAATCCTTTATGAAAAAAAATAATAATAAATTAGAAAAGCATCTTAGTCGACACATGGGTGTATATAGAGAGACATCTACGCAAAATTAGAAAAATCGTAAATTTTAGGACATATATGATATACACATCAGCAAAATTGGCATGAATAAGATACACCTGGACCAATTTGAGGATTTTGTTGAATTCGGTAACAAATAGAAATGAAATTGTAAAAAATTTTAAATTGGAGAATAAAATTAAAAAAAAAAAAAAAAAAAGAAATCGTAGAAGACTAAAATCCAAAAAACTGAAAGTTATATGAGCATTTTTGCAATTTTACCCGTCTTTTAACCCATATTTACAATTAATTTCATTTTTAACTCTCCAACCACCATTATTTTTTTTTTTAAAAAAGAAAAATTAAAGAAGCCTCAAAACATCCTAAAACGACATTTACTAAACCAAATATTGAATCCAACCAATTATCATTGAATCAGGTTTAACCAGGTTCGAGTAGAATTACCATTCAACAAGCTATTAGACCCACCAATTCAAAGGCCAAATATAACAACAACAGCAAATAATATTTCAGGGTCAACGTGGTGCTTATATTAATTGGTGTTCACATTGTCAAAGCAAATTACACGAGTCAGCTTTAGCGATTTAACATCATTCCATACCTATAACCCGTCTCTCCTTTTATTGATTAAAGAAGATGAAATGTTTCATTAAAAACAGAGAGGAAAGAAATATTTTTGAAATTAGTTGTTGGTAGTATAATATTATAAGCAGAAGCCCTTGTAAGTTTCACTAAGCTTCTTCGTCGACTTTCAAATTTCTGCTGAAGTTATAAGTAGTAGTATACAACTATACATATTACATACCATGGAAGTTATTGTCCCCCAGCTTCAAGCTTTGAAGCTTTGTCAAGGAGCCAATGGACGTTGGGATGCTCCCACTGAAATGATTAATCGACAACGACAGCACCTCCAAATTGCTGCACTTGTAAATATTGAATGGAATTTGGCCACTAAGTTGATTACCAGAGAGAGAAAGCTCACGAAGCGGTGCAATATGGTTGCACATATCATCCGGCAGCACACCTAACAGAGAACTATTCATGAGATCAATTCATTTCATGCTCAGCAAGTTGAAGAAAGCAAATGGAAGAGAACAGGCCTTTAATAAAACTATAGTTACAAGTGAATATTTCTTTTGTTGAAGGGAGATGACCTGAGAACTGATTGGATGAAAGCTCTAGGATTTCTATTGTTGATATGTTGAAGATGGACAGAGGTATGGGACCCGAGAACCCATTGTCATTGACATACAATTCCACAAGATTAAGGTTGCCCAGCTCATTTGGTAATTCACCTGCCAAATCCGTAATGTATGTCGTGATCGATGCAAGAAAACTTGGAGATGTCGGAATTAATGTAACTTTCAAACTTCTTGTTACTTTATCTTTCAATATTCTTAGGTTGCTTGAATGTTTTAAAGTCATATGAATCTAATAATCCCTGTTCTATTTAAGAGGCACAAATATATCAATGAAATCAAGAGTTTTTGATAGCAAACTCAAGAATATATTTTCTGTTTTGAGCTCTGTTGAAGCAACTCACCTTCAAAGTGGTATCAAGAGCAGGTTTGATCAAAATAAAATGACTAGGGCTTCGAATCAAACTAAAAAAAAAATCCCAGAAAATCATATCTAAATGGAGTTTGGGGAATACGGGTGATGTGTGGTGGCAGATTTAGGGTTGTTGAAGGCGGCAGTGGCTCCGGTGTTGGTTTGCGGCGGCAGTGGATTTGGTGTCGGAGGCGGCGACCAGAGCTACCGCTGATGAACTCTACATTTCCCGACACCCCCAACAGCTGAGCAAAGAGAAGAGGTTCAACACCTCTGGGAGCGATCAACTCTCCTTCGATTTAGATGAACCCATATTTCTTTGATGAACCCAGATATTAGAGTAGGTTTAAAGCACTTGAGTTGCCTGATTTCTTCTTTTCTTTTTCTATTTTTCCAGTTTCAAGAACTTGGTCCTTTAATCATTTTGTTATGTTAATCCTCTCAAATTCTGTTTAGAATTACAACCGGATTTAGGGAAGAAATTGTGAAATTTGAGAAAGGATTCAGGATACATTTGGAAGATCTGAGATTGTTGAAAGCGGCAATGGGTTCGGTGCTGGAGGCATGCGGTAGATCTTGTGCCTGCCATCAAGAAAGCAACAACTCATCTTCTCGAGAGTTTCCGCCGGCCACTAACATCTTTCTTACATTTCCTTCTTTTTTTTCCCCCACCCATCACCGCTATCCGCCACCACCCTTATCACCAGCCACAACCATTGCTTTTGTTGAATACATAGTTCAAAATTTGTAGAAATATACAAAAGATAAATATGTAAAATTTCAAAATCACTCCTCCTCCTCCTTCCCTTGAAAGAGACATTAATTCTTCACCAATATTGTATTTAGGCGACCTTTTCTTTTGTGATTTATGTTGAGGTCTTGAAGACTAATTTGAAAACGGATTTCAAGAGAATCTGCAGAAGAGATGGGGATCATATTTCTTTTTCTTTTGTTTTGTTTTTTATTTTTTTTTTCAATTTTCTAATATGTGAAAATTAAAATGTCTAATTTTATCTTTAAAAAGTCATGTGTATGTCACGTGAGGTATCTTTATCGAAATATTCTACCGAATTTTAAAATTGGGCACAAAGTGAACATAAATGAAAGGTTAGGCACGGAATCCTTAAAATTTAAAGATTGAATACTAAAGTGCAACTGACCCAAATGTTGGGGTGCAAAAAAAGTTTAACCCTATATATATATTGACATGGCATGATAATACGAGGACACGTGGTACGCCCACGTGGGCGCCACGTAGGCTCCACGCCAACTCGGACAAACTTTTGGACTGGTCATCAGATCGATACCGGGTCCTCAGATCATCAGATCTTCATGAGACCATTAGATCGTCAGATCGATTTGGTAGCCAGGTTGATCTCCAGATCGATCTGCTCCCTTTCTACGAAGAAACGGCATTAAGGATCCCGAAAGGCAATATCGATCTCCAGATCGATATCATACGTCACCGGACACCCGAATACTGTAAAAGCACTCCTGTCGGGACACGTGTGCCCTTCCCATTCCCTGGAACAGGCGTACTATGGCTCATTAATGACCGTCAGTCCCTGCTTTTACCCAAAGGGGAAAGAAGGTACAAACGACCCGCCTCAAGCCAGTTCCATCGTCCGACACCCAGATCGACGACTGACAACGCCATTAATACACACCTACAGTACACACACTACTGTGTTATTTGGCCCTGGCTATAAATACTCGTCCTTTGAACAGTAGTTGGTAAGCCTTTAATACGCATTCAATTGCATTTATTCTCTCTCTAAAGAGCTCCATTACTGACTTGAGCGTCGGAGTGCCAACCTTGGGTAAAACCCCAAGTCCCCCAAGTTGGTTTCGAGCTCACGTTTGCTAGTGCTTTCAGATCGATAAAGAAACCACTCAAACAAATTCTTGACTGATTGACCCATATCTGACAGCCAGATCGACCACGTCAGATCGACCAGATTTGAGCCAGATCAGTTTGGCGCCGTCTGTGGGAAACTTTTTCACATCGACCTAGAAAAAAGTCCTTTCCTCTTTTCAACACCATGGTTAACACAAGGAACACCCACCGTGACGAGGACATGGAGGAGGTTGCCAAAGGCAGGCATGACTACGACGCGCCGCTTGGCAACGTCTCCAACGTCCCCCCGATCGGCCCTAGCGCCAATGTCCCCCAGCCTCCGCTGGAGGTCACCCCCAGGTTCACTGTCACTCAGGCGGACCTTGACGGTTTTCTCGACCAGTGGCGGGTCGAGATCGAGTGTGCCCAAACTGAGGGTCGCGAGCCCAGGCGCCCCGAACTGCCGAGGGCTAGCCCAACCACCACAATCCCGAGCCCGGTGGTGGGCAACGCGTTGGCCCCCTCCGTCCAAGCATACGGGAACCCCGTTCCCTATGTCTTCCAACCGCTCGACGGTCGACCCGCACAAATCATCTGGGGCCTCAGTCCCCAGATCGGGGCCGGACAGGTCCAAGAATTTGCTCCTCCACCGCCACCCCCTGCCATGAGTAAACAAATCCCCCGCGAAGGTCACGGAGACTCTGACCACCCGAGCCGTAACAACCGCTGCAAGCATGCTGTCGACGAAGACAATGACGAGTTCGACGACCTCCGAGCGCGGATCCCCGCTCGATCCGCTAGGGAGGAGGCAGCCCGAATCGCCTCGGCCCGCGCCGGGAAAGAGCAGGATCATTGTGTGGACCCACCGCGTAGACGGGTCCAGGACCGCCTGGGTGACCGTGGTTCCCACATCACCCAGAGGCAGGTCGACCTCCGAGACGGGCTGAACCGACGCCCTCTCCGTTACCACAGCGACCGGGAGGAAGCTTCCCCCTTTTGCGAGGACATTCTCCGCACGACCTGTGACGGAGATCGAATTCCGACCGGCTTGCCCATGTATAACGGGACCACAGATCCCGAAAAACATGTGACGGCCTTCGAGAACCGGATGCTGCTACACTCCCACCAGCAGCAGATCTGGGCGTCACCACGTTGACGGGTCCCGCGCAAGATTGGTTTATCCGCCTGCCACCGCGGTGTATATCGACCTACAACCGATTTGTAGATCGATTCACGGTGCACTTCTCCTCGATGTCCGGGGAGAAGCTACCGCCCTCCTATCTCAACAGCATCTACCAGAAGGAGGGCGAGTCCTTGCGAGATTTCATGACTCGCTTTTCGAGAGAGGTGGTTCGGGTCGAAAACCCGACGATGGATACTTTACTTTTCGTGGTCCATCGAGCCCTTCGTAACTGCCTTTGGGTCAATGAGATCGTCAGGGCTGGGCCCCGCAACCTGACGGAAATACAAGATATCGCCCACGGCTTCATGCGCGTTGCGGAGATCGCCGTCGCACATGGACCTCCGCCCCGATCTGAGAGGCAGGTCATTGGGTCCAGCTCGCCCCAACACCGGAAAGGGAGCGAGCAAAAGAAAATCAAGGGGAAAGTCGACCAACCGACCCAGGTTGATCAACGAAACTACGTCCCCTTGACCAAGTCCTTAGACCAGATCTACGTGGTCATGGACCAAAGCCTTCTGAAGAAACCAAAGCCCATCCGAGAGGGCCCGAAGGCTGAGAAATCGGGAAAGTTCTGTGGCTACCATCAGCAATGGGGCCACACGATCGCGGAATGTAACGCCCTCCGTGATGAGATCGAAAGACTCATCCAAGGGAGGCATCTGAAGGATTTTGTTCGACGCATCGACCACTACTCTGAAAAGGCGGGGAGGTCGAGCGACCGCAACAGGTCCAGATCTAGATCTCCCCCCAAACGATCTGGGAAGCAGCCGTTGGAGAGAGCTGAAGACAATCCCCCTACTCACGACAAGATCTATATGATAGCCGGGGGGCACGAGGGCGGTGACTCAAATGCAGCTCGAAAGAGGAACATCAGGCGAGCAGCTCGAGAGTACAACGGTCCGCACGAAGAGGTCTTCCAGATCGATCATGGTAGAGGGTGGGAAAGGCAGGAGGTTAGCTTTAGCGAGAGTGATAGCTGCCCGGGCCCCCATCGGGAAGGCGATACGCCTAGCTGTCCGATGGTGGTGACCTTAGGCGTGGCGAATTATGATGTAACCAAATACCTAGTTGATAATGGAAGCAGCTCGAACATTATCCCTTACTCGACTCTTGTAAAAATGAAATTGTATAACCTAAAGCTCGATCCGATCCGAACACCGCTCTCTGGGTTCGGTGGATCGGAAGTCATGCCGTTAGGGCGCATCTGACTCCTCACCTCGATGGGAACATCCCCCAAGAGGGTGACCCAGGAGGTTGAGTACGTCATCGTCAATATACCCCTAGCGTATAATATGATTTTCGGACGACCTGGCCTTATTCAATTCAAAGCAATCATCTCAACGTACCATCAGAAGCTGAAAATGCCCACCCCAAATGGAGTCGGAGAGGTGACATGCGATGTCATGGACAGTTGGGCTTGTTACGCCATCGTTCTCAAAAAGCCGTCCGGAAAAGAGGCAGAGGAAGAGCTCGACCTCCAAACCTATGCTGACGGGGAGATCGAATTACCCACAAAGGAGAGTGAGGTGGAGAGATCCCCTGCAGCTCGGAAAAGAAAAGTCAGTGAGCGGCTCGAGCCCTCCGAAGAGCTGAGAGAAATCGCCCTGATCCCTGGAGACAGCAATAAAACCACCAAGATAGGGGCGAACATGCACCCCCAACATGAGGTCATGATGATAGAATTCCTGAGAGACAACTCGGATATTTTCGCTTGGGCAGCCAAGGATCTGATCGGCGTCGATCCGAAGGTGATTTGCCACCGGCTCGGGATCGATCCGTCGGTCAAGCCCATCAAACAAAAGTTAAGACCTCAAAGCCGAGCTCGTAACGATATCATTGAGGCGGAGGTCAATAAACTCCTCGATGCTGGATACGTTACTCCAGCTCAATACGTTGACTGGTTGTGCAATGTAGTCCTCGTGCAAAAAACGGGCGGGAAATGGAGAATGTGCAACGACTTCACCGACCTCAACAAGGCATGCCCGAAAGACCCGTATTCGTTGCCCCGCATCGACCAGCTCGTCGACTCGACAGCTGGATGCGAGATGCTCAGCATGATGGATGCCTTCCAAGGATATTACCAGATCTCTATGGCCCCCAAAGATCGGAAGCATACAGCCTTCATCGTGGTAAAGGGAATATACTGCTTCAAGGTCATGCCCTTTGGGCTAAAGAACGCGGGAGCCACGTACCAAAGGTTGGTCAACTTGATGTTTAAGGATGAGATCGGGAAAACCATGGAGGTCTACGTCGACGACATGATCGTGAAGAGCCGATGGGCGTACCATCATCTAGATCATCTGCGTAGATCGTTCGAGATCTTACGGTAATATGGGATGAAGCTCAACCCTGACAAGTGCACGTTTGGGGTCGAAGGAGGGAAGTTCTTGGGGTATATGGTGAACCAACGGGGCATCGAGGCTAATCCCACCAAGATCCAGGCCATCCAGATCATACCACGACCTCGGTGCATCAACCAGGTCCAATCGCTCGTAGGACGGATAATCTCCCTCAATCGGTTCATATCGCGATCGTCAGAACGAAACCTACCGTTCTTCAAAGTTTTAAGGAATCTCAAAAAATTCGAGTGGAACGAAGAATGCGACCGAGCGTTAGATCAACTGAAAGAGTACCTGGCCTCTCCACCATTGCTGGCCAAGCCAAATGAGGAAGAGACCTTGTACCTCTACCTGTCCCTGTCCAACGAGACCTTCAGCTCGGTCTTGGTCGCCATTCGAGATCGAAAACACCTACCGATCTACTACCTGAGCAAGATCCTGCACGGCGCGGAACGGAACTATCTCGAGATCGAGAAATTCGTGTTCGCCCTCACACACGCAGCCCGGAAGCTACGTCCGTACTTCCAGGCCCATCCCATAGTTGACCTAACAGATCAGCCGCTTAGGCAGGTGTTATCCAAACCCGATGTGTCGGGTCGAATGATGAAATGGACGGTCGAGTTGAGTCAACATAACATCACCTACCAACCCCGGGCCTCCCAACAAGCTCAAGTTCTGGCTGACTTTCTAGTCGAAAAGAACACCAGCTCGATGGAGATCGTCCGTACCGCGCCTAGTTGGACCATGTACACGGATGGCTCATCGACCTCTCAAGGAGGGGGGGTGGGCATATCCCTTATAAACTCAGACGGACTACAGCTCGATTTTGCCATTAAGCTCGATTTTAAAGCGACAAACAACGAAGCTGAGTACGAAGCACTGGTGGCAGGGCTAAGGTACGCCACAGAGAACCAGATCGACAGGTTAGCCATTGTAACTGACTCCCAGCTCGTTGCGGGCCAAGTCAACGGCACGTACGAAGCTCGGGAAGAGTCCATGGCAGCGTATCTCAAAATGGTGAAAGAGCTGGCCTCGAAGCTGAAAGAGTTCAAAATCGAACAGGTCCCTCGCGAAGAGAACGGTCGAGCTGATGCCCTATCGAAGTTGGCCAACGGATTCCAGGGAACAAAGGATGCGACCATCTCGTTCATGGTCTCGGGGGGCCGTGCGATCGATGAAGGAAAGGTCAAAATCGCCACCATCGATCCACCGGAACCTTGCTGGATGGACGATCTAATCGCTTACCTCAAAGACGGGCTTTTGCCCCAAAATCGAACTGAGGCCAGGAGAATAAAATATCGATCTCTGCTCTATATGATGGATCATGAAGGCAGGTTGTTCAAAAAATCCTTCACCGGTCCCCCGCTAAGGTGCCTACGACCTAGCCAAGCCCAAGATGTCCTGGAAGAAATCCATGAGGGATGTTGCGGAAACCATTCCGGAGGTCGAGCTCTAGCTCGAAAGATCTTAAGGAGTGGGTATTTTTGGCCGACTATGGTATGGGATGCGAAGATCCACTCTAGGAAATGCCCCAAGTGCCAAAAACACGACAACCTAATCCACACTCACCCTGCGTCCATGATACCGATCGATGTGTGCTGGCCCTTCGACCAATGGGGGATCGACATCATCGGTCCCTTCCCCTTGACACCCAGACAGAAAAAGTTTGCCATAGTATGCGTCGACTACTTCTCAAAGTGGGTTGAGGCCGAGGCAGTCCCCAAAATTACTGATGCAGTGATAAGAAATTTCCTCTGGAAGAGTATAATCTGCCGTTTTGGGGTTCCGAGGGTACTCATCTGTGACAATGGCCCTCAATTTCGATCTGAGAATACCAAGAGCTATTGTCGAGACCTCGGGATCAACCTCAGATTCACTACAGTTGGTCATCCGCAAGCAAATGGCCAAGCTGAAGTCACCAACCGAATCATTATCTAAAATCTCAAAACCCGCCTTGACGCCAAACTGGGCGCGTGGGCGGACGAACTCGACGGTGTGCTATGGGCTTATCGAACTACCCCGCGGACAGCCACTGGGCAAACACCATACTCTCTGGTTTACGGATCCGAAGCCGTCATCCCATCGGAGCTGTTACACGAAACCGCTCGTGTATCACAATACCAGCTCGACCGAAATACGGAGATCAGAGCCGAAGATCTAGATGTGATTGAAGAAAGTAGAGAGCATGCCTATCAGAAGCTCAGGCATTACAAGGCAGCAGCAGCCCGATCATACAATAAGCACGTACGGCCCAGATCGTTTCAGATCGGTGACCTAGTGCTAAAAAAGGTCGAGGTCTCGCAGCATGTCGGAAAACTTGAGCCTAACTGGGAAGGACCTTATCGCGTCACGGAGATCGGGAAAAACATGGCCTACCGGCTTGAAGACATGGCCGGGGAACCGTTACCCAGATCGTGGAACGCGCACAACTTGAAGAAGTTTTACACTTAGCCTTCAAATTTATTTCAAAATTGTAATAGTTGAAGAGGTCGAATTCGCCTGAGAATCGATCTCTGATCAGTCAATTAATTCACATGTTTTGGGGTATTCGATTAAAGTCAATCCGCAATCCCACACCAGGTCACTATCCCCTCGATTAAGCTCTCATTCGACCTACGGTCATGAGTCGAGGAGGGAGTGAGCCACCCCACATCCGATCGTTAGAGACCGAGATCCAACGAGGTCGTTTTTAGACCCAAAGAGATCCTAAAAATCCTAACGTATTTAATGCTTTTTGAATCATCGTTAGAGATCGAGATCCAACGAGGTCGTTTTTAGACCCAAAGAGATCCTAAAGATCCTAACGTATTTAATGCTTTTAAATCATTGTTAGAGATCAAGATCCAACGAGGTCGTTTTTAGACCCAAGGAGATCCTAAACATCCTAACATATTTAATGATCCAGAGATCCAAGGAGATCGTTCTAGATCCGATGAGATCCAAAGATTAATAATCTTCGAAAAGGTAGATCCTAAGATCCATTGAGATCGACTCAGATCCAATGAGATCAAGAGATCTAAAGATCGACTAAGTCAAAGAACGCGAGCACCCAATGTGACTAGATAAACATCCAAAAGAGATCGAATAGCTTCATGAGCCAATCGATCCGAAAGCGATAAGAATCTAAGCTACGGGGTAAGCAAAACCTAGGTCGATAAACCACGCGCATGCCAGATCAAATTAATGTTCCACTTGCAAAGTAAAAGAAAAAACACAAGTACGAGAAACATAATTCATTCATGCAAAAATCGATCTCGAAATTGGAAAAGATCGATCTTACCTAGTGCATCGAGCTCACCACGCGACGTGGCTCGATGGGCAAATGTTCAAAAACAAAAAAGCAACTTCAAGTATTCACCTAGCCACAGACCGGCTAGCAGGTCGAATTGAATGTTCTGAGAGTAGAAAGAGGATGAATCAGTCGATTTCGACCCGGGTTGAACTAGATTCTTGGGCAGATCGATGTCTGGCTCTCTCGAACTCACGGGCGCTGGGAAGGAAATGCTCGACCTCGACAGGTTGAGGCAGCTCGCACGTCACTTGGGACTTGGTCTTCTTAGCCTGAGCCATCTCAATGGCGTGCCCATACTTGTAGGTCGCCCAGCCGATGTGAACCGACTCCTCTTCCTCAGGATGATCAACGGCACCCGGATCGGGGAGCATAGGTCCGATCGATTCAAAGTCGAAGTTCGGAGGGAAAATGTCCTGAGCCTTGAGCTGGTTAATGGCGATTTGAAACCCCTCCGCCAGATCGTTTTCTCCCACGATCAGACTGGCCTCTTCAAACCCAGGGCCTTCCATGAATTCTCGAACTGCGTACCGTTCGATCTGGAGCTTGCACTTCCTCAGGTCGTCAGCAGCTTTGTCAATCTTAGCCCTCGCGATATCAAAGACCTCCGATCTGCCCTCCTCCTTTGCGGCGACCCTAGCGCTTTCGAGCTGACCCGCGAACTTCGCCTTTAGCCCAGCAATGGCGTTTTCGTATTGTTTCTCGGCGTTTGCCAAAGCCTCCTGGGCGTTCTTCATCTGGGTCTCCATGGAATTTCTCTTGTCGACCCGGGCCCTCTTCTCCTCCCGGGCATTACGAAGGTCTTCTTCGAGCTGGCGGATGGTTTGAGGATCCATCGAAGCGAGCTGTGCCTTTGCACTCCGGTACTTCTCCTTGTACCTCTGTTTGCCGGCTTTGAAGACCTCCGCCTCCTGGATCGAGTTTGCCAACACTGGGAGGACGTCCTGAAAAGCAGTATATAGATCGATCAGAAACAAAGGGATCGATCAGCAAGAAGCAGATCGATTGACGAAAAGCAGATCGATTGTCACCGAATCGATCGACACGGAAGGCTAAAAAAAAAAATGAATGGAATGCTATGCATGCTCACACAGAAGATTCCTCGAGCGGCTTTGGCCCTCTTTTGATCCGCCGACCTCGACCTGGACAGCTTCCTCTGCTCATCAATTATGCAGCCGGTGTTGAACAAAGTGGAGATCAGATCGATGTCCGGAGTGCCAAAAGCCAAGGCTCGCTTCGAGCCGTCCGATTTTTCCAGCCCGAGCCCGGCTGGCCATTGCTGAAGTGGAGTTTGGGGGAAATCCAAAAACTGGGATTCTTCGTCCGAATCCTCGGAATCCTCCATCACGTGAGCAGTTTCCCTGAAAGGCCTCTTTCCCACGCCATGCCTTGCCTGAACAAACTGGGCATAAGGGTCAATGTCTTCATCAAAATGTAATTCTAAGTGGTCTAAATTTATTACTTGCTCGAGGTCGTCATCGACCTGACCCCCTGAGGACCCCACTAGATCGACGAGCTCCTGACCTCGAACTGGAGGCGCCGCCGTGTTTGGACCAGTCGGATGAATGCCTTGATCATGCAGCTCCTTTCGGAACCCCTCCTGATGGGCTCGTTGCGCCTCAGGAAGGGCATTAAGTATCGAGCGGGCCGCGTCTATCACCGGTCACATCTCCGCGGCAGCGACCTCCCTCTGGTTCCTTGCCCTCATCTTCGCAGCTCGAGACATGATTAGAACTCGCAGGTCTGCAGATCGGAAAAGTCAAGGATTAGATCGACATAGAAAGAGGAAAATTTACAAAAACTTTAAGGTACCCCGATCGAGGGGGGATCCGGTCGAAGAGGGAGCATACCAAGGTGGAAGTTCCTCCGTCGGTGCCCCAAGATTATGCCCGCTTCCACCAGATTCCCCGTCCTCGTCAGGTTTGTATGGTCAAGCAGGCCCAAGCGGGGGAGCAGATCGAAATTGTTGTGAAGCCACGAAGTAGATCTGGTGGGGAGGCGCTTCGGATCATCTGAGCCCCATGTAGATCGAAACGAGGGGGAAACGGGTAGATCGACAAAAAAGAACTTGGATTTCCAGTCCACCCCATGCGATGTCGAAGGGATAGATACCATCTTCCTGTGAGGTTTCGATTGGAGATTGAAGTATCCGGGGCCAGATTTCATGGCACTATTTAGCGTAAAGAACTCCCCAAAATCTTCGACCTCCGGCGCGAACCCCAAGCTCTTCACAATGATCATCATGCAATGGATGAGAGAAAACGAGTTCGGAGTCAACTGCACCGGACACATGTTGAATTGAACTAAGAAGTCGGAGACGATCGTCGGTGGCGGGAGCCTAAATCCGTATTTTACTGCGTGATAGTAGATCCCAATCGACCTGGGCCTCTGCGGGCTCCCCACTGTCTCCCCCTCCAGCGGCATTCGAACAACATACGGCAAGTCCAACTCCAGCCTCCTCCTCGCCTCCGCGAACTCGGATACAGTTATCTTCGATGACCTCTGGGTTACATGGGTCAGAGTGCGGTAGACGTGACGCGGTTGTTCTGCCAATGGAGAGTTCGCCACGGGTTCCTCGATCTCCCCTTCCTCATCGACCGGAGGAACCTCCGGCTCGTCCACTAATCCCAACGGTCTTTTCCCCTCGAGGTCGAGGTGGGCCCCCCGCGATTGGCCGTGCCGCTGGGTCCAGCGAGTGGCTCGAAACTAGCCTCCGGAAGCGAAGGGACGCTTTGCGCGACCTCCCGTTCAGGAGACGGCGTGAAAGCCTCTTCCACAGACCCCCCGCCCAATCCGACCTGATTGTGAGCCATAAGGAATGGGAGAAGGAATGGAAGTTTACCTTGAATGTAGATCGAATGAGCCTCGAAAGAGCGACGGGCAACTGTTGCAGATCGGAGCAGCTCGTTAGATTTGATGTGAAAACGGTGAAGTGTGGCTTGAGGGTGACCCCTTATTTATAGGGGTTGAAAAAGTAACGTCTCGAAATACGAAACGACGCCATTATTACCCCAGACACGCCACCTCCCTCAAAGGTCACGTCGCATTAAATGCGGCGTCAGTTCGATAAACTCAAAAGTCGCGCCCCACTATTGGAGCGGCAGCTCGATTCAAACGGCCACGACGGTTCCCCTATCCAATGCCAGATCGATGAAATTACCACCGTGAAACTTCACACTGGTAATTTGGGGGGGCTCTGACATGGCATGATAATACGAGGACACGTGGCACGCCCACGTGGGCGCCACGTAGGCTCCACGCCAACTCGGACAAACTTTTGGACTGGTCATCAGATCGATACCGGGTCCTCAGATCATCAGATCTTCATGAGACCATTAGATCGTCAGATCGATTTGGTAGCCAGGTTGATCTCCAGATCGATCTGCTCCCTTTCTACGAAGAAACGGCATTAAGGATCCCGAAAGGCAATATCGATCTCCAGATCGATATCATACGTCACCGGACACCCGAATACTGTAAAAGCACTCCTGTCGGGACACGTGTGCCCTTCCCATTCCCTGGAACAGGCGTACTATGGCTCATTAATGACCGTCAGTCCCTGCTTTTACCCAAAGGGGAAAGAAGGTACAAACGACCCGCCTCAAGCCAGTTCCATCGTCCGACACCCAGATCGACGACTGACAACGCCATTAATACACACCTACAGTACACACACTACTGTGTTATTTGGCCCTGGCTATAAATACTCGCCCTTTGAACAGTAGTCGGTAAGCCTTTAATACGTATTCAATTGCATTTATTCTCTCTCTAAAGAGCTCCATTACTGACTTGAGCGTCGGAGTGCCAACCTTGGGTAAAACCCCAAGTCCCCCAAGTTGGTTTCGAGCTCACGTTTGCTAGTGCTTTCAGGTCGATAAAGAAACCACTCAAACAAATTCTTGACTGATTGACCCATATCTGACAGCCAGATCGACCACGTCAGATCGACCAGATTTGAGTCAGATCATATATATAAACTAATAAAAATAAAATATAAATAAAATCAAAATCTAAAATAAATCAAAATTCAAAAAATAAAAATAAAATCACAATCCCCATGGTCGGTTCCCCCACCCTAGCAACCGTTCACCTCCCGCACACACACTCACAATTGTCGGCGGCGGCAGCGGTTGAACCCAATCTCCAGCCATCTTCTTCACTCCGACCCACCCCCAATCCCAAAAGCAAAAGAAATCAGATATTGGGAGAAAAGAAATCAAAAAACCAAAAAAAGAAGAAGAAAAAGTAGGGGATGGTGCCGAGTCTGTGATTTCGTGGTGGCGCCGGGTCTGCGGAAAAAAAAAAAAAAAAAAAAAAAAAAAAAAAAAAAAAAGAAAGGAACCCAAATTTGGCCCTAAAACGCCTTGGGGGCAGGGGGTTGGGGTGGTAGCGGCGGCAATCTTGTGTGCGTGAGTTTTTTTTTTTTTTCCTTTTATTTTTTTCATTTTTTATGTATTTTATTGAATATATATATCATTTTTTTTTAATTTGATATATATAGGGGCAGTTTGAAATAACTCCCCATCAGTTTCGACATTTTGCTAAAATAGGGAGTTAAAGTAAAACTATGATTTCCAATTGGGGATTTATTTCACGTTAGCGCAATATATTGTATTTTTCTTTTTTGTTTTTCCAATTGATATGTCATTCATTTATGAGTAGGCCATGTAAGTTTTATAAATAAGTCAGCAAAAAACAATTTCAAATTCGGCTCGTATTGAAGCCACGAGGCAAAAATTAGGACTTTAGTTCATTTTGGGCTAAAATCGAATAATAACTACAAAAAATTTTAAATAAAAGAACAAAATTAAAAATGTAATATAAAAATGAATTAAAGTTCAAAAACATGTAACTTACATAATGATTTTTACAATTTTACCTCTATAAATGCAGCATAGAAAACCATCTGTGCGTAATTGCTTATTCGAGAGTGATGTGAACAAATTTGGGAGTTTACGTATTTCTTGTTAAATGGGACGGAAATTGAATAAAATTAGAAAGGAAAAAAAAAAAAAAGGATGGCTATCCATTGGACCAGAAAATAAATAGTGATTTTGTAGTTTAATTACCCGATAATGTTGAACTATTAGGAAAATAAACAATTTTTTTTTCTTGTTTACTTGGTTATATAATTTGCTAATTAATAATATGAATTTCTCATTTTTTACCCCTTAAAATGTCCTCTTTTTAATTTGGTCGAGACATGTGGGGGTAAAATTTTAATTTCACCTCATAAGAATTGTTGGTTTTTTAACAACTCCTCCGGGGAGTTGCTATATAGCCTATTGTCTTTCATTATTTTCTTGGGCTTAACTTTTATACAAGGCTTCTAAAATTGTGAGGTAAATACCAATTAAGTGATGTTAATTGTTATATTACTAACACCTCCTTTTAGTCCATGTAAACTGATTCTAAGAGGATGGAGATGTTGCACAATCTCAAATTCGTGTTTAATTTAAACATTTTCTCTCAAGAGAGGAAAGAAATATTTTCGAAATTAGTTTTTGGCACCATAGGATGAGAGGATTAAGCAGCAGCACTTTTAAGTTTCACCATCCAATAGGCCTCAAGTGCTCAACTAAGCTACTTCGCCGACTTTCAAATTTGTGCTCAAGTTTATAAGTAGTAGACTAGTAGTATACATACCATGGAAGTTATTGTCCCCTAGATGCAAGCTTTGAAGCTTTATCAACGAGCCAATGGAAGTTGGGATGCTCCCATTGAAATGATTAATCCACAACGACAGCACCTCCAACTTGCTGCAATTGTAAATATTGAATGGAATTTGGCCACTAAGTTGATTACCAGAGAGATCAAGCAGGCGAAGCTGTGCAATATTGTTGCAAATATCATCTGGCAGCACACCTAACGCAGAACGTAACTATTCGTAAGATCAGTGCATTTCATGTAAGAACCTGTAATAAAACTATACTTCCTAGTCCAATATTTGATGGGAGATGACCTGAGAACTGATTGTCTGTAAGGTCCAACATTTCCATTGTTGATATGTTGAAGATGGAAACAGGAATGGGACCAGATAAGCCATTGTTGCGGACATTTAGCATCGCAAGATTAAGGTTACCCAGCCCATTTGGTAATTCACCTGCCATGATCGATGCAAGAAAACTTGTTGTGGCATGGAATTTTTTGTCATTTCAAAGATAGTCTAATTGCTTGGCCGAGCAACATACCTGTGATATTGTTGTTCTTTAGAACAATCTGATTGATCCTAGACAGATTGAAGATCCCATGAGGAATAGATCCTGTAATAAGGTTAGATTCCAAGTCCAATATTTCTAGGGAAGAAAGATTGCCAACTTCTCGTGGGATTTCTCCACCAAGAGAGTTGTTGGCCAATCTGAATATCCTCAAACGTCGCAGATTAGAGAGTTCGCGGGGTATGGAGCCCATGAAGGTGTTGTAGCTGAGGTCTAATGAATCGAGGAATGTTAAGTTGCCGAGATTCGGAGTAAGATGAGTGGCCTGAAAACCGAAGCCGGAGAAATTAAGGTCCTTGACTCGTTGGGTGGTGGTGGTGGTGGTGGTGCAGGATACACCAATCCAGGTGCAGATGGACGCATTGGTGGACCAGTTTTTGGACAATATTTGAAAAGGGTCTGAGGTTATTGTGGATTTGAAAGCAAAAATTGCTTCTTCATCTTCTTTTGATACTATTTCAGCTACCGAAATTGGTGTGATACCGAGCAAGAACATTATGACAGCAGCAATCGTGACAGAAAGTTTCTCCATTGGACGACTGGTTGTGTAGTTTGGAGCTCTAGATATGAACAATGAACTATATATGTATATCTATTATCTTTTACGAAGCTTAGATCACAAAGAAGAGATATTTACCTGTAGTTAGTTGGTTAATAAGATTTTTTGTTGCTAGAACAGTAAGTGTGTTCATTATGAGAGTCATTATGTTGGATACACTTGGTTTTTTTTTCTTCTCTGTACATGCCCGATAAAAGAGGGCACTTGACTCCGTTAATGGAATATCATCTTCCGTAATGGGTGAATTGACGGCCTCCACCACAAATGTTGACTATGTCACGAAGACAGGACTTTACGAGGCATTAGCCATTGTGCCCGGCCTATCCCTAGACGACGTGATGTGGGCAATACATCACTTAGCGAACAACCGTGGATATCTTGTTGCCTTTTATGACATGCCAGTGGAAGTTCGTGAATCGTGCTGCTTTCGTGTTGACTCTTGTACGAGTAGCAAAATGAATTGACCTGATTTGTTAGTGACTTTTTGGCTTATGTTGGGTTAGTGCGCGCCCTGGAATTTTAGGAGTACATCACATAATGGGACAATCTTTAAGAATACGGTATAATTTGAGAAAATTGCATTTTTAGCGCCAAATTTTCTTTTGTCCTGTACATTTTTTTTAAAGTTTTGGACATTTTATTTTTGACCAAATTAGTCCCAAAAACCAAAAAATGCACTTTTCATCCCAAACTCCTAAGCGGAGTGAACAATTCCGTTAGTCACCCTTTATAATTTTTTCATTTTTTTCTTTTTTGATGGTTAATACACATTAATAATTTATATAAAACAAAATTAAAATCAAGAAAAGAAATAATTTATGGATGGATAATAATATAAAAAATAGTTTGTTAATTTTTTTTTTTTTTTTTTAACACACAGTCAAGCTGGATTCGAACCCGACCCTAGAGAATGAACTCATTAACCATTTGAACAAATTCAAATTGGCTTGTTAACTAGATTAATCTATACGAATTTTTAATATTTTTTAATAAATAGGGTTAATTACATCTAGATCCCTTCCGAGTTTAGTATATTATAATTGGACCCCTATTAGTCATTTTATTACAGTTTGACCCCTTCTAAAATTTTAAAATTACTAAACGATGAAGAAAATATACGATTCCGTTAAATATTTCACGTTATATTCCAAATAATTACGTTATATTCCAAATAATTGTGAAATGATCATTATGTTTGGTTCTAAGATCATGTTTTATAAAAGTAGGGAAAAAAATCACATTTTTTTAGAATAAATAAACATTTAAACAAACAATTATTTCACAATTATTTTGAATATAATAGTTATTTCACAATTATTTGGAATATTCCGCAAAATATTTAACGGAATCGTACATTTTCTTCAACGTTTAGTAATTTCGAAATTTTAGAAGGGGTCAAACTGTAATAAAATGACTAACAGGGGTCCAATTATAATATACTAAACTCGGAAGGAGTCTAGATGTAATTAACCCTAATAAATATAATATTTATAATTGCAGTATAATAATTTATTATTTATATTTTAATTCCAATGAAAAGAAAAAATGTCAATAAAATATTTATAATTACCAAACTAATTTTATATAAACAAAAATTTTAACTTATAAAAAGACAAAATATTGTAATAAGTGTTTAATTCCTTTTTTTTTTTTTTTTTTCCCTTCTGAATTTGATAAAAAAAATTCATTTGTTAATTCACATTAATTTTATTAATACATTAAATGTATACAGAAAATATCATTATAACAACAATCTCTTTATTTTCTAACAAAATTTATTATTTAATTTAAAGAAAAATTGAAAACAAAAACTCCAAGAAAAACTTCTCCAACCACAAATCCAGCACCCCTCCTGGCAACAATCCCCGTCGGGCATGGAAGACCCACCATCGCCGCCGCCGCCGCCACCACATGGAAGACCCACCATCAATACAACCCACAAAGTTACAAAGCAAACAGAT
This sequence comes from Lantana camara, assembly GCA_037501455.1. Taxonomy (NCBI): domain Eukaryota; kingdom Viridiplantae; phylum Streptophyta; class Magnoliopsida; order Lamiales; family Verbenaceae; genus Lantana; species Lantana camara. The sequence continues at coordinate 4,343,770 of CM074865.1, forward strand.
TTGTGCCTAATTTCTTGAAAAGAATCCTTTTATCTCAAGATTTGTTCCTCCCCAAAGAACGGATTTTTATTAGCGAGAATGTCGGTGCCTTGTTACTTGTTAGTGATGGTGTCGGCAATCTGGTATTGGTAGTGGTGGAGGCGGCGGCGACTTGTGGCGGTGGTGGTGATGGCGGCGATTCGGTGGTGGTAGCGATTTGGTGTGGCGGCAGCGATTTATTGTAATGGTGGGCAGCGGTGGAGGTGGGCGGCGGCGATACTTTTGCAGAAAACTGTGGATTTGTGGTCTTTGGGGAATGGTGGTCGAGAGATTGGTTGGGGGTGGTTCTTTTTCTTAATTTTAATTTTTGTTTTATATAAATTATTAATGTGTATGTTATTCAAAAAGAAAACAGAAAAAAATAATAAAAAAGTGTGACTAACGAATTGTTCACTAGTTTTGGGATGAAAAGTGCATTTTTTGGTTTTTGGGATTAATTTGGTTGAAAATAAAATGTCCAGGACTGCAAAAAAATGTACAGATTTGACCTATTAACTGTGAGACTAAAAATGTAATTTTCTCGTATCTCGCATAATTTTTAAATACAGTGTTATGGAAACGTCCATTATCAGGGCATGCCGATTTTATGCAATCTACTGGGATGGTGTAAGAGTAATATGTCCGATCTAACTCAACTCAAAAACTAACTAATGAAAGGAGGATTGTCAAATATTTATTAACTAACACATGATTTATTTCTTTTATGTGGGACATGTTAATAGAGGGCATTTGGTTGCTATGACAACGATCATTTGTTTTGATGTATCCGAATCACCCAAAAGAGCAAACAATTATCAAGGGCAAAGTGGGAAATTAACATTTCAACGAATTGCTAATCTCATTTATCAAACACTATATTAACATTTCAAACAAAAGATTATGTCAATTCAAAAATACTTAATGTCGCTTAAAAAGCCCCGAACAATTAACAAAATTAAGTTATGCAAACTAATCTCATGTATCAAACGCCTTCAAATTATATTACGTTTAGTTTGGGGTACATGGGGAAAGTTAAGAAACCTAAAAACCAAATAACTGAAATTGACTCCTTAAGCCTTTGCTACCGTAGGAATTCTGCCACCAACATTTACGTGTGAGGTACGTACATGAGGAAAGTCGAAGAAACCCACAAACCAAATAAGTGAGATTGACTTCTAAGTCTTTGGCACCATTTGGAAATTTTGCTCCCAAATATTTCCATTAACATAAGATATGATAAGACAAGGGGGACCTGCATTGCACGATAATTAGATTATAGGAATTGAATAATTTAAATTTAAGTATCATTAGTTAATTATAGAGATAATTGCTTGAAAAACCCTGTGAACAAAAAATGCAAGATAATCCCGATGTTTCAAAAATTAGCATAAAAAATTCCGTGTTTTATAAAACTAAACATAAAGAATGTCTTCAAACGGTGGTGGAGGAATCAAACCAATGCCAAAATCATTTTTGTTCTTCGAGAGGATCATATTCAACCCCGTTTCCCATGAAGAATAGTTTGATCCATCGAGAAGAGGAGAAACAAGGATAGGCTATTGTCTCCCGCATAGCCATGGCGACACCATAGGCAAACGGTTCATTTGCCATATGAAATTTATTTGATTGATGTCGGAAGCGTGAACGGATTGTCAAGCTGAAACATGAAGAATGCATGAGCGTGCGCACGTGCAGAGAGAAGAAATTCGTAAAGACAAGAAGAACAAAACAGAAATATTGTATTGAACCATCTTGGGTTAATTGTGTACGGAAGCCATATAAATAGATGTGCATGTGTAAGGGGTGTCTGTGAAATTTACCACAACTATTCTAACTGACATAAATATCTACTTAACAATATAAATGCTGCTTACTAATTTAGTTTATTGCTGGAGCTTAATATATCAAGATCCCATACATTCAAAAGATTAATCCAAGTTACACAAAACCCACCAATCAGAAAAAAGTTCAACAACCCAGATTAAGAAGCTTGAAATTTTTGCAGAGCACGAAAAAATGTAGCAAATTTAAACCAAAATTGAACAGCCCAGACAAAGAACCAGGCACAAAAGGCACGGCGAAGGCAGATTTGACAACCCACATCGACAAACTCAAAGAAATTCATCTAAATCAACAGAAACACAGCAATCATGATAAATAACAAAGCAATCCACTCACATGAAATTTTCTTTTGAATTTTATATAGTAGTCCTTCGAGTTAATGAGTTTTGGACTACTATGTAAAATTTAACAACCGAACCTCAAAATTTAGTGATCTATATGTAAAGTTTAAAAAAAATTTGAAAATCAGCTTATAATTGGCCAACCTGATAAACCTATATGTAATTTTTCCTAATTAATCCCACTCCTGCTGCTGCTCCCTTTTCTTTTCTTTCACTATTGTAAAGTGACATTTGAGAATCTAAAATATTTATTAACTTTATTAAAAAAAATTCAAATTTACCAATCTTAATATAAAAATTTACAAAGAAAATGTGCAGTTACAAATCGTGAGAATTTGAAGGAAGGAAATGGAGAAACAAGATTTGAGAGAGAGAGAGAGAGGAGCTGAAGAACTGGAAGGTAATTTTATTGATAATGAACTTAATTGTAGAATAGTAGCCAATAGGGTTGGCCTAGTGGTTTGGGGGTCTTTCTCGAAGGTAATGACTCGGGTTCGAATCCCTCTGATAACTTGGGGTGTGTGTTTTTTAATTAAAAAAAAATAAATAAAGAAAGCTTAATTGTAGAATAGTACATGTGTCCCTGTGTCTCCATATATATACACTGTACAGGGGTGTTTGTGTAATTTAACTTAAAGTACAGGAGTCCTTATTGTAATTTTATTTCTTTCAATCCGCCATTCAGTGTGTGCGGACAAAGCAAGTTGATTAAAGATATTTGTAATTTTATTTCTTTCAAATACCACATCACATAGCATTACTAATAAAGGATATTACATATGATACTCAAAATGTTTTATCAATGGCAAATTGGCAACTCATGACAACGAAAAAAGAATAAAAAAACAACAGGACAAAAATAGGTATATCAAATCTATTTTTTAACAGCTTTATCGATTTTACATTCAAATCCAACAACTATTACACAACAGAAGGAAGCCCTCTAGTCTTTGTAATATTAATGCATAAAAAGCCATAACAACTCGCATATATCTCTGTTCAAGATTACCTTATTACACTGCAGGAAACAAAGTTCTAATCTTTTCCAGTTTCGCCACAGCTTCACTTATGCCGATTCTGTCCGAAGGCGAAAAGGATAAACACTCGATCGCGACACGCAGAACCGACGACAAACATAGCTGTTTAGTGGAGAAGCTGTCTTCCTCTCTTACCAACAAATTGTTCTCCACAACTCGAGTCACATTGTTCTCTAGTAATGAGATGCTAACATAGCTCATGAGGCTCATGTCCTCCCCAAACATCTCATCTGTCGGCTTCTTTCGGGTGAAAGTCTCAAGCAGCATCACGCCAAAACTGTATACGTCGCAACTGGTTGATACAATGTCTTCAGCTCCATATTCTATTTCCGCAAATTAAACAAAGACTGAAGTGTTTCCGCAATTAAGTGTTATTTGCTTCTTTGTGGGACCTAGGAACTCGGTTTTGATTATTTAAGAGATAATCTTGCTGCAAGCAGCAGAGAACTTGTGATGAGATGGTAGAGCCTATCGCTCTTTTTACCTGATTGGGTAAAATCCTGTAGTTAAGTATTGAAAATTTATTATTTTCATTATGAAACAGGCCAAAGCCCTTTCATTTTGCAATAGTTGATGAAGTAGATTCTGTCCTAATTGATGAAGGACGAAACCCTTTGTTGATTAGTGGTGAGGTAATTTGCATATTTAGAAAGTCCCTAAACTTCTATTTTTTTTTTTAAGGGATAATTACCAACGCCCCCCTGAGGTTTGGCGTTATTACAGAATACCTCTTGAAGTTTCGGAAATTACGAACTCCCCCCTGGGCCGTTATCTCCTCCATTAAATTTAACGGATTGTGTGAAATTTACTATTTTACCCCTACTATGTTGAAACTCAGGGGGGTATATGTAATAAAGAGACAAAGGTAAGGGGGCTAATGCAAGGATTGAAATTGTTAAGGGGGTTTGATGTAAGTACTTGAGTTTTGTGTCTATCTAGAATTTTTTTTTAATAAAATGCTACTTAATGTTATTTTAATATTTTTATGATAGACTAATTTCATACCTACAATTTATGGATGTTTAATATTTACTGTAGATATTGACCATACATGTTCAATGTTTGAAATAATTGTTTAAACGGCTGACGGATATTTTTGTGAATTTACTAATGTATTTGTTGATATTAGTGTATTTGTTATGATTTTCAATTTTGAGGAAAAAAATTGATAATGCACTAGTTGATCTTTGTGTGGGTTTTTTTATATGAATTTTTATTTTGAGGGAAAATTTGTTATAATTGCAAATAAATTATTTTAAATTAACTTTAAATGGAATTGTACAAAATATATTTAAAACTAAGAAATAAATATGAAAGGAAATTTATAACTTATCATATTTTATAGAAATAAATATGCATGGAATATCTAATTCAATTTATATTTATAGATAAAATATAAAATATTAAATTAAATAACAACTTTTTAAATACAAAAAATCCAAAATTAACTAATATTACAATTATATCATTAAACTCTAAGTAAAATTACAATATACCCCCTAAGGGTGTTTTTGGAATTTAAATTTGAATTTAACGGTGTAATTAACGGCCGGTGCTATTTGTAAGCGATGGTGTACTATTCAGGGGGGAGTTCGTAATTTCAGAAACCTCAAGGGGTATTCTGTAATAACGCCAAACCTCAGGGGGGCGTTGGTAATTATCCCTTTTTTAAAAAAAAAACGAAGACAGAAAAGAAAGTTCATTCTTTCAGAAGTGTATGTGTGCTACTTCTAAAGACCTTTTTTTTTTTTATCTTTTTCTGTTTATTTATTCCAGGCAAACAAAGATGCTGCTCGATATCCTGTTGCTGCTAGAGTAGCTGAATTGCTGATACGAGGGCTAGTGGGTCCCAATTTTCACTTTTCTCTTTCATTCACCTAAGAGATTTTCTCAGTTTTTGTATAAAGTTGTACAACCCAATGATTTCTTAATTTTCTATGACAGCACTACAATGTGGAGCTTAAGGATAATTCAGTGGAACTTACAGAGGAAGGGATAGTACTGCCTGAGATGGCTCTAGAAACAAATGACTTATAGGACGAGAATGATCCTTGGGCTAGGTCGAACATTGATGTTATTTCTCATTTGTAAGCTTAAATTTATATTTAGATTCTTCATGCAATTTCATTCAATGCTGCAGAGTTGTTTTAAATGCTTTAAAAGCGAAAGAATTCTACAAGCTTGATTTCCAATACATGGTCCGAAATAGAAAGGCTCTTATAATCAACGAGGTACTTTCTGTTCTTTTCTCTTATATATGTCTAGACTTAATTACATCTGCACCCCTAATTTAGAAAAACCGACAATGAACTCCCAAATGTTTTCGAATAATGAACTCCATCCTATAATTGGGTTGTGAAGACTGAATTTTTCCAAAATCCAATCTACCAGGGGTGGGTTGTGTAATTTTTTAGAAATTTAGGGAGTAGTTTATGGTTTTTTCAATCTTGCTGGTGCCGACTGTAATATTGCAATATCAGAGGGGGTATAGATGTAATCGACCATGCATATTTGTAAAATGTCATGGATATACCTGAAGACTCTGTTGAGACTGAATGATTGACATGATCATCTGATGTTGCTCAGCAGTAAAAGGTGTGGGATTTGAAGATTGATCACAGGATGGAGAAGCAAGTTCTTGGCAATTATTCTCAGCTTCTTGATATACAGCTGCAGCAATTGGGATCTTAAACTTGGAATCAGGAGGAATCCATGCTTCTTATAACATGAGGATCATAGGGAAGGCCTTAGAGAAGTGAGGCAATGGATCAATGATCAGGATCTGCGAGCGGACACCTGAGTACTTGTCATTTCAACCCATTCAAAAATATGATGACGCAATTGTTTTGTTGATACATGAGGAATGTATCAATTGCTCCACAACTGCAATTTGGGTTACAAGATCAAGATGGCAGCGACCTAAAGTTGTAGAATTCATCCCAAAGGGTCAAGTATTTGAAAATTTTGCCGCCAAAAACTTTCTGGCCAATTGGGTATTTGAAAATAAACTTCAAAGGTTATGTATTACTTAAACGCAAAAGTTGGGGGTAAAGTGCAAAGACCTCCAAAGGTTAGGAGAAAAAATGCTATTACCCCTTTAATTTATTGCTGGAGCTTAATATGTCAGGATCCCATATATTCGAAAGATCAATCCAAGTTTAAAAAAAGCCATCCACATTGACACGAAAAAGGTAGCAAATTTAAACCAAAATTCAACAGCCCACACTATTGAACGAGGCACAAAAGGCACGGTGAAGGCAGATTTCACAATCCACATTGACAAACTCAAAGAAATTCGTGTAAATCATTAGAAACACAGCAATCCAGTCACACATATACTCAAACACTTAACATACAATATGTATCCATAGAAACAAGAAAAAAACTGACCTAACAAGAGCGAGAGAGAATAGAATAGAAGGCAAAAGACTCCATTTTTTTGGTAGAAGAATTGAAGAAAGACGACTTTAGCTGACCTGAAAGATTAAAAATACACCCACATATGCGACTTTAGATGTCGCACTAAACATAATAAAAACTTTCATGATTAGTTATATATATATATATACTTTGAGGGAGTATTCGAAATATATACTTAAGATGTCGACTTTACTTAAATAATTACTTTTACATAGGGGTGTAAACGGATATTAAACGGATCGGATGTATGATTACCATATCCTTATCCTTTTATGATTCGGACGGATACGGATAATATCCTTTTAAATCGAATTCGGATAATATCCTTTTTATACGGATACAAGGCGGATTCGGACGGATTCGGATTTTAATCGGATTTTCAACTATTCATTTTGACCTAAATTATTTAATTATATAACTTCGAATTTTTAATCAAATTATCAACTACTTATTTATAAATAAATTATTTAATAATTATATGACTTTGAATATATATATATATATATATATATATATATATATATATATATATATATTAGACAAAGAGAGAAATAATAACTATATCTATATATATTAATTTTATTTTTTAATGAATGTATAAATATGTTGGAAATTATAAATTTTATCATATAATTAATTTGAAATATAATACTTTTATTAATAACATAATATATGTTACTTATATTATCTCAATATAAATGTTGAAGTAAACATATGGTTACTATTAAAACCTAAGATTTTTCTTTAATAAATGCGCTAAAAATATTTCTTAATACTAACAATTTATCATACATATACAGTTGTGTGTATATATTTTAATATAATATATTATTTATCGGATACGGATTACGGATAAATCGGATAACGAAAAATCTAACGGATAATGAAACGGATCGGATGTTAAACGGATCGGATGTCTTATTACCATATCCTTATCCGTTTATAATTCGGATGTCTATAATCGGATACGGATAATATCCTCTTGAGACGGATTCGGATAATATCCTCTATAAACGAATTCGAATGTGGACGGATATCGGATTTTCGGATATCCATTTACAGCCCTACTTTTACATTTACTGACAAGTTTGGAAATTATATATACTAACTAATAAGTAAAGGTATTTAAAAAAGAAACTAATAAGTAAAGGATTCCGTTATCATGTAAAATGACATTTGAGAATTTAAAATATTTATTAACTTATTAAGAAAATTCAAATTCATAAAATGAGCATTTACAATTTTTGAATCGAATTGCATTTTAGAACTAAAAATATTAATGTTGCAGTTTTAGATTAATTGAACATTTTATACCAAAAAGTAATACATATTAAAATAAATTAAATGGAGTCCATAATTTAATGAAAACATAAGATTTATTTGTATCTTTATTTCTTTCAATTTTCAAATACCACATTACATAAACATTACTAATAATGATATTGCACATGATAACCAACATGTTTATCAATGGCAACTTGGCAACTCAGAACAATGAAAAAAGACTTAAAAACAATAGAATCAAAAGCAGCCGAACACAGAGGCTCCACCGGCAGAGGCTCCACGGCGAAGATTGAATGTTATAACTCTAGTTAGTTTTGATTCTTTTTTCCAATATTATAAAGCTTTCTTTCATTTCTTTGAGTTAGATTTCTTTTAGATCATAGCTTGTAACATAAGTTGCATTGTTTTAGGTTAGTTGAAGTCTTGAAGAGCTCCTGCACTTCATCCATAATGGGGGGAGGGGCCTCTTCATTTTCTTTTTTGAAATTCCATTTTGGTCCTGAAATTATTAAAGTTGATAATTTTGGGAAAAGGATTTTGACTAATACTCTTCAAGAGAAGTCTAATTAGATCTTGGTTTGATTATGATAGTGGAGATTTTTTTTTTATTTTTTAATGGTTCGATAGTTCATTACTTCATTTTTATGAGTTGGGTTGGGTCAGATCATTTAAGTGTAAAACTCTTCCTATTAATGGCTGCTGCGTTCTCAAGGATTAGAATTCAAGACTTCTGATTTTATTTTATTTATTTATTTTTTTCTATAACCCATTTTGTTGGCTCGAGCTGGACGGACCATTTATGGTGTAAAATTCTTCCTACCAATGGTAGCTGTATTTTCAGTAATTCGAATTCGAGATCTTTGATTTGATGATGATAATTGAGACTTGATATTGACAATACTAATAAATATGAATTGTCATGACATGATTGGTACGTAGAAATAGATTTTATGTAGTAATTAACTGAATTTTGGCACATAGGAATGAACTTTAAGTAGTACATTGAAAAGAGTAACATTATTTTGGCTTTTATTATGATCGGTATGTACAAGAAATTCGAAAAGAAATGAATTAAAATTATCTTGATTTTATCATTTTTAATAATGAAAATAAAAATAAAAATATGTTGAGTTCAAAAGCAAATCATGTAAAAATATAACTCACTATTTCAATAAAAATAACAATATCTTTTGCAATTAATTATTAGTTTTTGAAATAAACACTTGTATATATCATAAAAATTATGAATAAAATTTACAAAATTTCATGAATATTTAGTACTTTATATCATTTAATAATAAGTATTTATAAAAATATTATAACCTAAAGATATATTTAATAAGTTTTGTATTTAAAATTCAATAATGAGGATTTGATATGTGGGTTTTATCATGGACAGATGCCATTTAATGGGCCCGAAACAGGCCCAATACAACTAGAAGAACATCCCAATAATCTTTTGTACCTTGTGCTTCAACTGTTGTACATTAACAAGGCATTTTTATATCCGAGAATTTCAAAAATATTCACTCTTGATTCCCATTTCCCAGTTGCCAGCTTCAAAATTCCTCTTCGTCTCAGGTATGATGATTTTAGGGTTTGAAGTTCTTATTTATATGCAAAAGCATGTGTAATTTGTGTTTGTGTGTTGACAGAAATTTACAAATTTCAGGTGAACGGTTTCTATTTGCAATTTTCAGCTAATTAGTGTTCGAGTTTGTTCCAAAATTATTTAGTTGTTTAATTTGATGGATATTTTATTGATATTGGAGGCGATTTAGCTCGTTTTCTTTGTCCCTTTCTTCCTGAGAATTGGGAATTGGATTTCTTGGAGTTGGTCTAATTTTGGCGCAGGTAAACACCCTGTTATTTTTATTTATGTGTCCGTTGCGGTTAATTGCTTTGTAGAATTTCTGGAAGTGAATGTGATGGTATCTTGATTTTAATCGTGTTTTGGTGACTGTAATGGTTCGAGTTAATGTTCTGCTTTTTGTAATTACTATGGAATTTTGTTTCCTGATGATTTTGTGGAGTAAATATAATGCGTTGGATGTAGCTACTTGGGTGCTGACAGCTATGTGAATGTGTATTACGACAATGCTTTGGTGTGTTTTAGTTTGAATGCCATTTATGGTAGAAGATTGGAAGGTATTACTCAACGGAGTTTTTGAGTAACTTATGTCTGAAAATTTTGAATATAGGTCTTTTAAATTCTTAGTTGGTACTGTTTGTTCATGTATGTTGAAGTTTAGATCAATAAGTCTGAGATTGAGGAATGAATTCAAGCTTTGAATGATTTCAGATCCTCAAATTATGAAACCATAAGCTGGGAATGTTTAGTTGGTCCTCATTGGAGAAACAAAGGTAAAGTGCCCGATGAAATATGTGTTTTCTCACAAATAGATTACGTCTCAGAATTAATATTTCTAACTAATAATCTCAAATATCCTATAAAATCCAATAATCTTATTACATTAAGCTCAAATTCTCAAATCTTCAACAAAATCCATTTACTTAATACAACAAGAAGTAACAAGGCAAGAAGGTTATTTTGGGTTCACCCAGTGTTAGCTTGTACTACACTCTGTCCGTTTAATGTTAGGAATGAATCATGACACATGATTGTTCTGTATAAATAAAATCAAGACAAAAGTACGTGTAGGCCTCACGCTATTGTTTGTGTTTCATATGATTTGTGGGTTTTTGTTCAGTGCGTTCCTATGCTGATACTGAAATTTTATTCGTTTTTTAAGCTTATGGCTGACCATTCTAATGAGCCTCCTCCTCTGGGAACCCATTCTTTGCGGAGTTCGCAACCAGTCTCATCTACTCACGAGGCATTCTCCATGCCAGTTGCTGATTCTAGAAGCACCCTTTTCCCTCTTCCCCATTCAAATGCAACCGCTTCTTCTTCCTTGGAAATTTCTACTCGTGAGAGCTCCAATGGTTCCCATGTGCAGTTTCAAACAAATAATGATATTGAAGCTGCGGCGCAAAATGCTGTTCTGCACGAGCAAGTATTGCAGTTTGAATTATGCTTCGATATTTAGAGTTTATGCCTCACTGGTTATCCATCATATGACTTGTCTAATACCATTTCAGGAAATTGCCACACAAATGGTTATACAAAGTCGGAGGTCTGTCCTGAAAATTTCCAAAAAATAAAAACCCATTCTAATACTAGTATTTTATGTGGATTTTAACCTGTGTCTTCATACTTATGATCAGAGAATCAAACACTGTAACTGGAAATTCTGGAGATAGTAGAGACATTTTGTCTGGCCGCCACGATCCAAATGCACTAAAGGTGTTTCAGTCTCACCATCTTTTAAACTCTTTTTGTATTCTTTCTTGTGTGTTATGTTTCAATTTCAAAAACATTTACTAGACCATATTATGTTGCTTAATGTTTTCCAATTCAACAGGAGCATCTTCTGAAAATGACCACACAACATCGAACCGAAGTGGCTTTAAAACGTGGCAAGCCCACCTCTGTGGAGGAAGGTTGGACGACTATACTAAACCATTTACCATCTTTTGATCTGTCATCTTTTTTCAGTCTAGAAGTTTAAAGACCCTGTATCAGATTTGGGGACCTTTTTATCCTATTAAAACTATTGACATGGTCTAGTTTGCGTCTGCATTGGCATTTGATATCCCAGTTAATTTTCTAAATAAACTCATAAGGACATATACTCCTTTGTAGTATATTGGGTTTTACAACAGTTGCCTTTTTGGGATGTGAAGTAGGACAGATCTTTGTGGTTTATTGATAATTTTATATTTTCCTAGTGACTGGAGATAATCAAGACGATACATTCTGCACTTATGATGAATAAATACTCGTAATACATTTTTGATGTTGGTACTACTGCATTCTTAGATGAGTTCTGTCGGATAACTCTTGAGTGATTAATCTGCTAAAAAGGCATGCGAATTCTTTCACAACTTATTAAGGTTTTAGGTATTTCCCGCATATATTGACACTAAGTCTTCTCTGAGTTCCAAAGTAGCCACTCAGTTTGGCAGAGAACAAATAGAAAGTCCAAACCTGATTTAGTTCTGGTGCCCTGCATAGTTATATAACCAGTTGTATGAGTAACCACTCATATGATGATGTTCAATATTTAACCATCTTTTATCCCCCATTTTCTCTGCTAGGCAATTTGGAAATTGGAAATGGATATGGTGTGCCTGGCGGTGGTGCTTATTCTTCACTTCACCATAAACAAACCATTGGTAAGAAACTAAAAATATTTTCCTTCTTTGGATTATTCAAATAGTATTGTTTGACACGATTTTTCCGAATCTTCAGAGGGGAAGGACCTTGATAGCCAGAAAAGAAGCCAAAATAACTATGAGGTTAATGGTGAGTCCGGACAGCAAACAATGGGTAAAGACTTACCCGAATATCTCAAGCAAAAGTTGAAAGCAAGAGGTATTCTGAAAGAGGGTCAAAGTGAAGAGAGGTCTTCGGTGCCAGAAAATGTGAGCTGGTTGTTTTGTCGTTGTTTTTGTTTAATCTTTCTCACAATAAGCTTTTGTATATGAATCTTGATTTGCAAATTAAATCCCGGTTGTTAGCCTCTTTCTTATATTGTGATGATCAGTGCTAGTTTCTGTTTAAGCTAATCTGTAACTAACTCAAGTTTCTCATGTAATTTGGTCCAACATGATATATTCTTTTAACTGTACTTTCTGCTGGATCTATACTTTTTTTTTTTTTTTTCCCCTGAATGATATATTGTCAATGATATCTAACGTGTATTGGGATTTTGGATTTTAGAGACCGGAGGCTCAGTCACCTCAGCTCATGGCATGCGGGGATCTTCCCCCAGGATGGGTGAGTACCTGTGGTATTCTTGTGAAACATATATCAAGGAGTTTAATGAATGTAATTTACCTTGTATATCATCCTGTAATTTCATCACTCATCCCTTTTGCCCCCACCAAATGATCTGCAGATTGAAACAAGGGACCCTGAAAATGGTGCTGTATTTTATTATAATGCGAGTTTAGGGATAAGCCAGTGGGAGAAACCTACAGATATGGCTCCGCATCCCGCTTCTGCTACAGCACCCTTTTCAGAAGATTGGGTAGAGGCATTTGATGAAACTTCAGGTATAGTTTCATTTTCTACTAATCAAATGTCTATATATTTGCAAAGATTAGAAGAGCTTTAGATGCTGTTGTGATACTTAAATTTTGATTAAAAATATTATATTATTGGAAGTTACCTGAATTGGATATGTTTTTTGATATTATCATTCCCCTTCGCGTCAAATATCAACACTTGCCACTTGCAACTTCTGTTTCAGAATTGGCTAGTGCTTGTTTTTGTTTCTTAGCCATTAGTTTCTGTAAAAGTTGGTTTTCTTCTGTCAACGTAACTTAACAGTCCCTTTCTCCTTCATTCAAACTGCAAGTATAAATGTGTGAATGCTTGTTCACCTCTTCCAATATTAATTCACTCTCTTTCAACATATTTCCACTTTATCGTTGTGTGTCCTCCAATATAATATGTGGGCAGGAGAGAATGTAACCTCCTGACTATAGACTCATTGGGAGAAAACAAATTCTTCTATTATGTATATATATATTTAATATTTCTCAACAATGTCCATTTCAGGTCAAAAATATTATTACAACAGGAAGACCAATCTATCACAGTGGGGGCATTCAAGTGCACAAGAAGTCAACCCACAGCATTATGACAGAACGGTTGCGCCCCATGCAACGGGTGGGAATTTGGAATATCAAGTGTCCATTTTTCCTAAATGCATGGGATGTGGCGGCTGGGGATTGGGTCTTGTACAGTCTGGGGGCTATTGCAATCACTGCACTCGGTATGTTTCTCTCTTTTCTATACATTTGCAGTATTTTCTATTGAAACTTTATTTGGTATAAGATGTCTAATGTTATTCAATGCAGACTTCACAATCTTCCACAAAGCCAGTACTTATCAGCCTCTGCTGAAAGCTATAACCGTGCCACTGATGCTGCTGGAAATCATGGAGACTCAGAGAAAATATCTTCCAAACCCAGGTGATGTATGGAATAAGGCAATAAAATAAATTGTAGCAACTTAACTCTAAAAGCGTCGTCAAGGGGAACAAGTGATGATGAAAACTGAGTTTTTCTTTTCTTTTTGTATATCTCAATATAAAATCGGTCCCAACTATTCTGATAAAGAGGTTCATAATTTGGTTTACCATGGTGCACAGGTCTAATGTGAAACCCCCTCTTGGGAAAGGCTATAAAAAGGACAGTAAGAAGCGTGCATATGGTGAAGATGATGAACTGGACCCCATGGATCCAAGTTCCTACTCTGATGCTCCTCGTGGTGGTTGGTATGTCTCATACTCTTGCTAGTTGATAGAAAATTCAAGCTTGAAAAGGTTTCAATAAGATTAGTAGATCTGCAAGTGCCTAGATCCTGACAAGTTAATGAATCACTGCTTATTTACAGGGTTGTGGGCCTTAAAGGAGTACAACCAAGAGCTGCTGATACCACTGCCACGGTATGATATCACCGTTATTTTGCCCGAAGAATTTCCTTTAGAGGAATTCAAGGCCAGATATAAATATTAAAAATAAATGGGGAAGAAGTTAAAAAAGGATGAAGGGAACGTTTGAAATCTTAAAAAACGTGATCTGCTTTCAGATTAAGAAAATAAAAAAATGAGGCAATTCGTTCTGCTACTACTTCTAATAAACTAGAAACTAGAAGCTAGAAGAATTCGTTTCATTTTGCTGTTACTACATCATAAAATATACTGAAACAAGCTAGAAGCTAGATGAGTCCCACGCCGTGCTTTTTTCTGTTTCTAGCTTCCTTTTTCTATTATTTAAAAGTACTTTTTTCTCCAAGATCTCCTATCTTTCATTGCTCCAATTTTTTCCAACTTCAACTTCTTCAAGGACAATGTATTTTTTGACAAGCTGTTTCGGCATATCCTTTAGATCAGTTTCATCCCATCATTCATTTTGCAGCATTCTTTTTGTTTTAACACAGTTTAATGCTTGGAAACTTCAAAATTGCAGGGCCCTCTTTTCCAGCAGCGGCCTTATCCATCACCAGGTGCAGTTCTACGGAAAAATGCTGAAGTTGCTTCACAAAGGAAAAAGCCGGGTTCGAACTACGCACCCATATCCAAGAGAGGAGATGGAAGTGATGGTCTCGGGGATGCTGATTGAGTGATGCAACACATCAGTATATCAACTTAATTGCAGAAAATCTTCAATTGATTATATGGAGTAAATCTTGAACGGGAAACAGAGTGATGTGAATGATGCAGGCCATCGTCATGAACCGCCGGTGTTTGTTCAAGTTGAAGAAGTAACTCATTTGGGGTGGGTGGGGGTGTATGCAGAAATAATGCCTTGTGATGGAATGTGAATGCTTCAATTTTGAGGATATACTGTACCATTCTCTGTGTGTGTTTTCACTTATAAGCATAATACTGTGTTTTTTTGAAACTTTTCACTTATATGGTGGTCGAGAAATGCTTATTGAACTATTTACATTAGTTGCAACAGTTGATACATTGTGAGAAACATTAATGTGTATATTTAATTTAGTTTAATCTTTTAACTCCCTTTACATATGCACTGTGTTTCTTTTCTTAAATTATTTCATTTTATCTTATGGTGTGAATGTTTATATATATATATATATATCATTTTAGCTTGCAATTAATAAATATGTAGATAAGTAATTTTCACCCAAAAAAGAAAAATGTAGATATCAATTGAACTATAGGGTTTATTTGTATTATTTCATTCAAATATCACATCACATAGTATTAACAGTAAAGATATTACATATGACACCCAACACATTACCAAGGGCAAACCACAACAATGAAAATCGACAAACCACAACAATGAAAATCAACTTCAAAACAAAAGGGAAAAATAGGTATATCAAATCTATTTTTAAATTACGTCTTAGAATTAATGGACAACATTCGTTAAAAGCAATTTTAAAATATAACAGCATATATGTATTTCCGTTCAGGACTTTCTTTTCTGCAAACTTGTCACTTTGTAAGAAACAAAGTTCTAATCTTTTCCAGTTTTGCCATAGCTTCACTTATGCTGATCCTCTCCGAAGGCGAAAAGGCTAAACACTCGATTGCGACATGCAGAATAGATGACAAACATAGCTCTTTAGCTGAGAACCTGTCTTCCTCTCTTACCAACAAATTGCTGTCCACAACTCGAGTTACTTTGTTTTCTTGCAGTGAAAGGCTAACATAGCTCATGAGGCTCATGTCCTCCCCAAACATGTCGTCGGTCGGCTTCTTTCGGGTGAAAGTCTCGAGCAGCATCACACCGAAACTGTATACGTCGGAACTGGTTGACACAATGCCTTCAGCTCCATATTCTGTTACCACAAATTAAACAAAGACTTAAGCACATCATGAGCTGCAAAAGCCAGAAACTAAGGGGGAGTTTGAAAGGGCTTCAAAATCTATTTAGATGCAACATTTGAGAGATCATTTCTGAACAACATTTAGTTCTTTGAAGTTGAAAATGCTTGCAACTAAAACTTGAAAATTACTGCTAACAGTTCATAAGGGAAAACTGGAAGTTTTGAAACTGAATAGACAAATGATTTCTATCTGTGATTGAAATCAGTGAAATCGAAATGCTGTTTTGAGATGTAACGGATTACATCATTACCCGGTGCCATGTAACCGATTGTTGCCAAGGTTCGTGTTTGCACCGTCAAGTCACCTTCGCCGAACAGTTTAGCCATACCAAAATCGCCAACATGTGCGGTCATATCTTCATCCAGCAGCACGTTACTAGGCTTCAAGTCGCAATGAACAATAGGAAACGTGTATTCCGTATGAAGATATTCCAAGGCCAACGCGATGTCTATCATAACATTTAATCTCTGCAACAAATCCAAGAAAAGATTATGCGAATATAGCCACTTCTCCAAGCTCCCATTAGGCATGTACTCCAAAACCAAAGCCTTGAAAGCTAGATTACTACAACATCCAAGTATCTTGATCAAGTTCCTATGCCTTATTGCTCCTAGTACTCGTGTTTCTCTCTCAAAGCTGTGGTTTACATTTTCTGATTGTAGATTGAAAACTTTTACTGCAACCGTTAGCCCATCGGACAATGTTCCAACGAATACTGAACCGAAGCTCCCACTTCCAACAATGTTGCTCTCGCTGAATCCATTTGTCGCTCGTTGAAGTTCAAAGTAAGAACTTTCTCTCCAAGGATGTGATGACATTTGGCTTGTGGGTCCCTCTGCGTTGCTCGTTTTTCTTCTTCTCACTAGAAGAATCAGGAAAACAGCAAACAAGGCTGCTACAACAACACAAATAGGTGGTATAATGCACCTCTCAACAGTTTTGAAAATACTTGTTTTGGTATGGTTTTTAACACAAGGTAGAACTTGGAGACGGGCCGGACCACATAGACGGGAGTTGTTTGAAAATGATTGAGCTGTAAAATTTGAAAAATTACCGCCCGTAGGAATCGGACCTTCAAGTTGGTTGTAAGAAACATTAAAGTACTTAAGATCAGAGAGTCCCTCCAAAGACTTTGGGATAATTCCTGAAAAATTATTAAAGGAAAGATCCAACAATTCTAAACCTCTTAAATTCCCGAGGGACGTTGGAATTGACCCTTGAAATTTATTGTGTGCCAAATATAGCGAAACCAATGAATTTGCCTTGTCGATAGAACTCGGGACATTCCCTGTGAACTGATTCCAAGATAAGTCCATTTGTCCTATAGCCCTAAAGTTTCCAATCTCAAATGAGAGAGAGCCGTTTAACCTGTTTGAGGACAAGTTTAAGAATAGGAGATCACTAAGGCTGTACAAACTGGAGGGTACATTAGATTCCAACTTGTTGTGATCTAAGTACAGTTCTCTCAAGGATTTGAGTTCACCAATGCATTCAGGAATCACGCCAGACAACTCGTTGCTCCCCGCATAGATGAACCCCAAATCGTTTAACTGGCAAATTTCAATAGGAATGCCTCCTTCGAGCTTGTTGTTAGTAAGATATACACGGCCGAGTTTTCTTAAATTTCCCAGTGTTGGTGGAATTACACCTGTTAACTCATTGTTGTCCAGGGCTAAATCTCGCAAGTTGGTCATGTTGCCAATCTCAGAAGGGATAGGACCTTTAATTCCACAAGAAGACGCCCGATCAATGCGAGAAATCTAAATTACAACATGTAAACTGGAAAATCTATGCTGAGAAGATGTAAATGCAAGAGATTGCAAAATTCAGATGGAATTCCACCTAAAACACGAAAGATTTTTTTTTTTTTTTTTTTTTTTTTTTTTTTTTTTTTTTTTTTTGTGTTGTGCCTCAAGATAAACGTTTAATGTAAGTGTTTTTGCCATTTTTTATTTTTATTTTTATTTTTATTTTTTGGTTTTCTTAATTCGATGGCTATTGAAGAATTTTGTAATTAGTTATAGTTGTTAGTACAGCTGTATAAGCATGTAGCTGAAAACAAGTTGTTAGGAGTTAGTTGGACACGTGTACTTAGGTTGCACGTGGAAATAAGTCTCTGGAATTTTATATTTATCAGCTTTGGGGAAAAACAAAAACTTGCACAGATTTCATAATTTTCCAAGTGAACACAATTTTCTCTCCAAAATCCTTTCGTTTTTGTTTTTTTTTTTTGGTTTGGAAATCCTTTCGTTTTTGGCTTATAACAAAGAATGTCTGCAATGTCTATGCAATTTGGTATTAATTTTCAGTCTAATTTTATATTTTTAAGATAAAAATAACTCTTCTGTATTAATTACATTTTAAATGAGCATAGATTTTTTGGTATTGACAACATATTTGTTTTATTTAAAAGATTATCTTTCATTTCTTTTTTTATTTAGTGCAATTATTCAATTTTTATTATTAAAATTTTCTATTTCAAGTAAGATTGAGAAGGAAAAAAAAAACACATTTATTTTATTATTATTGTTAAAACTATATATTTGAAATTAAATTGAGAGAAAAAAATATAATTTTATTATTGATATCAGAGAAGATGGTATCGTCGGTCACTACTAACTAAAAATAATAGAAAAAGAAAAAATAAAGTAAAAGTAAGAGGAAAAAAAGAAAAAAAAAAATAAAGAAATAAATATTTGTACTAATCGATAAAAGGGAAAAAAAATGAAATTGAAAATGAAAAAAATTGCAAAAAAAAATTTTGACCTAAAAAAAGAAAAAATTATTTATATTAAAATAATAAGGTATTTAAATACTTTTATACCTAAATATGAATTACATTTTTAATTTTGAAAAGTGAAGTTCACATGTCATTAGTAAGAAAAACTTAATTAAAATTAAAATGATAAGGAATTTAATTAAAATGAAATTAATACTAGTTGGTATGTAAATATTTTATAAATCACAAAGGGATAAATTAAACTTTACTCAAGAAAAAAAATGTCTTCAACATTAGCTTATGAATTTAATAATTTTAGCAAGTTTTATTTGGAAAAAATGCATTTTACCTCCCGTAATAATAGAAATTAGCAAAGGGTCCTTTATAGGAAAAGGAAAAAAAAAAAAAAAAAAGAAGAAGCGGAAAAGCGCAATTTTGATATCACATGGTATTTTAGTTTTTTGGACGAAATTTTCACATGCACCATTTATACGTCACATTAATTTTCTTTTAAGCATTTTTTCACAACTATAATCATATGTGGCGGTTTTTTACTGTTAGGAGAGATAAGAACAATTGATTTTTTCATCACATACGATTATAACTATTAAAAAACTGCTTAAATGACAATTAGTTGGATCCACTAATGTTGCATGTGAGGGACACGTGAGAATTCCATTCAAAAATAACATCGGGATCAATATTGCACAATTTTCAAAAATTTTATTGCTAAAATTGGATAAGTGAAAATAATGGTAAATGCACACACTTTACATCTTAAGATACCAGAATTGCATTTCCCTTAAAAAAAAAATTTGATACTTTCCACCTCCCAGTTCAAATAAGACATCTTCATTGACACAAGGGAGTATATAATGAAACATGTAAGCAAAATTAGAAGAAGAGATAAAAAAAAAAAAAAAAAAAAAATTATCATCCGAATTATAATAGTTTTTTCAAATCGCAACTTGCAAACTGTTATCTGACGTCTGCATTTGTAACATACCTACGTCTAAACTCATTTTAATAGTTTTGGCTAAAAAACAACACATTTGTACATACTAACCAACCATATCAAACAATATTACAGGGTCGACGTGGTACTTATATTAATTCATGTTCGCATTGTTCAAGCAAATTGCACGAGTCAACTTATGCATAGTTTAACGTCATTTCCATAAATATAGCTCATCTCCCGTTTTATTGATTAAAGAAGATGAAATGTTTCATTTTCTTCTTAGATAATGACTCCATTAATAAAAAACAGAGAGGAAATAAATATTTTTGAAATTACTGTTGGCACTATGAGATTAAGCAGTAGGCCAGCAGCCTTTGTAATTTTCACTATCCAATAGGCCTCAAGGAAGCTTCTACGTCCACTTTCAAATTTCTGCCCAAGTTATAAGAATTAGTATACATACCATGGAAGTTATTGTCCTCTAGATACAAGCTTTGAAGCTTTGTCAACGAGCCAATGGAAGTTGGGATGCTCCCATTCAAATGATTAACATCCAACGTCAACACCTCCAACTTGCTGCATTTGTAAATATTGAATGGAATTTGGCCACTAAGTTGATTAATAGAGAGATAAAGCTGGCGAAGCTGTGAAATATTGTTGCACATATCATCTGGCAGCACACCTAACGGAGAACTATTCGTGAGATAAATGCATTTCATGTAAGAACCTGTAATAAAACTATACTTCAAACTCCAATATTTCTATTGTTGATGGGAGATGACCTGAGAACTGATTGTATGAAAGCTCCAGGATTACCATTGTTGATATGTTGAAGATGGAGAGAGGTAATTCACCTGCCAAATCCATTGTGTATGCCATGATTGATATAAGAAAACTTGGAGAAGCATGGTAAATTTTGTCACTTCAAAGATAATTTTATCACTTGGAGGCTGTCAACATATCTATGAAATTGTTGTAGCTTAGATACAATTATTCCAGGTTGGGAAGATTATGACAAATGAAATCTGGAATACTTCCCGATAGACTATTATTGTAGAAATCTAAAGTTCGCAGAGAAGACATGTTGAAGATAAAAGTTGGAATTTTCCCGGTTAGAGAGGCTCCTTTTACACTGAGAAATTGTAAACGTGAAAGATTGCCAAGTTCCGATGGAATTCCCCCTGAATAAATAGTGCTAACATGAAAGATTTTATTTTTGTGCATCATCATAAAATTTAAGGGGTGTTTGTAAAGATTTCATCTCCACATAATGCCAATACACTTCGCGTTTGTGAGTTGATGAATCAAAAATAAAAAATAAAATATGACTTAATTGAGATGGAAAAATCTGACGCAGTCTATAAAATCTTAAAAAAAGTATGTTTCAGACGGTTGAAGAGTTTGTGTGAAGTGCAACGCATACTTTGCTTTTCTTTGCTTTTGGATGACAAAATTAAGCTAAGAGTAGCTCATACGAATTTTAAACAACTTTGTTCCGGTGTTGTATCTAAAATATTCAAAATTCTAATGTTATAATATATTTGGCAAAATTGCAAAAATGGTCCAATAACTTTCATCTTTTTTGAACTTCAATCCTCTTCGATTTCAAACTTTCAATTTTGTCCTCTAATTTAAATTTTTTTATAATTTTCATCCAATTTTGACTTGAATTAAGCAAATTTCTCAAATTGGTCCACATGTCACTTATTGGGCCAATTTTTGCTAATTTGTAATCTGACGTATCAAAAAATTAGGGATTCAAATTTTTGGTTGAAATTGCTTATATAGCATCAATATTATACACCCACGCATCAATTAACAAAAATATATATATTTATTTATATTACATGACAAATTAAAAAAAAAAAAAAAAGAAAAGAAAGAAACCGCAACATGTTTATATATAAAAATAAAATCAAAATTCAAAAAATAAAATAAAATCACAATCCCCACTGTCCGTTCCCGCCCCCACCATAGCAACCGTTCACCTCCCGCACACACACTCACAATTGCCGGCGGCGGCGGCGGCGGTTGAACCCAATCTCCAGCCGTTTTCTTCACTCCCAACCGACCCCCAATCCCAAAAGCAAAAGAATTCAGCAGGAGTCTGTGAAGATGGGGAGAAAAGTGTTACATCCACCTTAGAATTGGTAAGCTAAAACAGAGCTCAAGCTCTGATCCTGAATATCAATGGTGAAAAATCCAGAAAACGCAGTAAACTTGGGAAGGAAGATAAACGAGATTTAGAGAGAGAATTAGAGTAAGAGAGGAAAGGGATTGAAAACAGAATTCATTCAAGTCTGCCAAAAACCCACGCACTCTGCAGCTACAAATAGGTGAAATGTTCAGGTGTAACACCCCATAATACACATACCAATACAAGAGCGACACGTGGAGCACATAAATCAAAATAACAACTGAAAGTCGTCAAGTCACAAACGGTGACGTTTAGGAAAAACGTTAAATGCAAAACTAGAAGAAACGTAATATTTTGTGCCAAAAACGTGATCTTCCTTCTTCCAAAGCTGAAACATTACTGAGTCTGCCATGCTCATTGTTGAGCTCAACTCTGCTTCTCTGCTCAGTAGCCTCACTCATAACATTACTCCCCCCTAATTGTATAGCTTGTCCCCAAGCTTCAACTTCCGGAAATTGCTGAACAATAGTATAAAAGTCTTCCCAAGTCGCTTCAGAGGCGGGAAGATGGGCCCATTGGATAAGAAGTTGCACTACAGCAGCATTGTTCCTTTTAACCATCCTTTTATTCAATACTGCTATGGGTTTGACCATAACCTGGGAATCCTCATCAAAAGATGGTAAGGAGCTAACTACGCGATCTTTCTTTCCCACCCGTGGTTTAAGAACTGAGATATGGAAAACTGGATGGAGCTTAGATTCTGGTGGCAGTTTCAGCTTATAAGCCACTGATCCAATTCTCTCAATGATTTCAAATGGCCCAGCAAATTTTGGGCTTAATTTCCAGAGTTTGTTGCTTCGGATAGACAATTGTCTGTAGGGCTTCAATTTCAAGTATACTTGATCACCAATCTGGAGTTCTTTTTCCTTCCTGTGTCTGTCGGCGGTTTGTCTCATTCTATCTTGAGCTAACTGTAGCTGATGTTTCAGATATTGCTGCATCTTATCCCGGCCAGCCAGTAATTCTTCAATACCTACAGAGATAAGGGGTTGAGAACCTTGTAGATTAAAGAAAGTAGGCTTATAACCATAAAGGGCCTCAAACGGTGTGATCTTTAGTGTGGTATGGTAATTAGTGTTATACCATAACTCAGCAAGAGATAACCAGTTTTCCCATTTCTTGGGCTGCAATCCACACATACATCTCAAGTAGTTTTCTAAACACTGATTCACCCTTTCGGTTTGTCCATCTGATTGGGGGTGGTAAGCAGTGCTCATACATTGCTCAATCCCTACAACAGATAGCATCTCCTTCCATAAGTGACTAGTGAAAATTTTATCCCTATCTGATACAATACTGCAAGGAAGCCCATGAAGTTTATAGATCTCATTTAAGAAGATCCCGGCCAACTGAGAAGCAGTAAATGGATGACTCAGAGCAATGAAATGAGCATACTTGGTGAACCTGTCCACTATAACCCAAATAACTTCCTTTCCATTTGATTTAGGCAATTGTTCTATAAAATCCATGGAGATATGCTGCCATGCTTGATCTGGAATAGGAAGAGGTTGTAACAAACCTGCTACTCTCTCAGTTGAGTGCTTACTTTGCTGGCAGACAGAACACTCCTTCACCAGTACTTCCACTTCTTTTGCTAACCCAGGCCATAAAAATATGCTCTTCATCCTCTGGTAAGTTCCCTGTATCCCAGAGTGACCACCCACACTGGATGCATGCATACTGAGTATGATTTGTTTCCTGAGTGCTGTCCCATGCCCAACATAAAGTTTCCCTTTATACCTCAAAATTCCCCTTTGATACTCAAAGAGTGTCAAATTGCTAGGATACATCAGCAGCTCAGTGATGGCCTCTTGAGCTTGATTATCACCCTCATAACTCATACTTAATTCTTCTATCCATTTGGGTTGGATTGTGGTTAAAGCACTGCAACTTGCTGTATCATGTTCACTTCTTCTGGACAAAGCATCAGCAACTCTGTTGTCATGTCCTCTCTTGTACTCAATGATGTAATTGAATCCCAGTAACTTGGTTAAGTATTTATGTTGCAAAGGGGTTGAAATCTTCTGATCAATTAGATACTTGATGCTGCATTGATCTGTCCTTATGATAAATGTGCTATGTAACAGGTAATTTCTCCACTTATCAACAGCTTGGATTACTGCCATTAATTCTTTCTCATAGACAGATAAACCAAGTGATCTTGGGGCTAAAGCTTTACTCATATAGGCCAGAGGGTGTTTATCTTGCATAAGTACAGCCCCAATGCCTTTGTAACAAGCATCTGTTTCTACTATGAACTGCTTAGAGAAGTCTGGTAATGCTAGAACAGGAGATGAACTCATGGCTTTCTTCAATTCCTCAAAAGCCAAATCAGCTGTCTGATCCCATCCAAATTGACCCTTCTTTGTCAAATTTGTCAACGGTTTTGCAATCACTCCATAGCCTCTGATGAACTTCCTGTAGTACCCAGTTAGCCCAAGAAATCCCCTCAATTCCTTTACTGATCTTGGTTTGGGCCAGTCTAGCATGGCTTGTATCTTTTTACGATCAGCTAAAACCCCTCCTTGCTTGATGATATGCCCCAAATATTCTACTTGTTCCATTCCAAAAGTGCACTTGGATTCTTTAGCATATAATTGTTGCTCCAGAAGAACTTTAAAAACTATCTCTAAATGCTGAAGGTGGTCCTGTAGATTCTCACTATAGACCAAAATGTCATCAAAAAACACTAACACAAACTTTCCCAGATAATCCTTAAATATAGTATTCATCAAGGATTGGAAAGTGGCAGGAGCATTGGTTAGCCCAAATGGCATGACTTTGAACTCATATAACCCTGTAGAAGTGACAAATGCAGTTTTAGGGATATCTTCTTGATGTACCCTAATCTGGTGATATCCTGATCTCAGATCAATTTTTGAGAAGATCACAGCAGCTCCCAACTCATCCAACAACTCATCAACTAAAGGAATAGGATAACTGTCTTTAATAGTAAAAGCATTCAGTTTCCTATAATCAACACAAAACCTCCACCCCCCATCCTTCTTCTTGACTAGCAGTACTGGAGATGAAAAGGGACTAGTACTAGGTTGTATTATCCCAGTTTTCAACATATCTTGAACTAGTTTTTCAATCTCACACTTCTGTAAATGGGAATACCTGTATGGAGCTTGCTTAATACTCTCAGTCCCTGGCTTCAGTGGAATGTGGTGATCTTGACCCCTCCAAGGTGGCAATTGATCAGGTTCCTTGAATAACTCAGCATATTCTGACAGTAGGGGTTGTATTTCCACAGGGCTCCTAATTTCTGCCTCCTGTTCTACAGCTGAAATCATACACAAGCAGTTTAGTGATGAAGTTCCACTCTTCTTGAACCATTGTTGTAATTTTTTCCCAGTGATGGTTCTTAGGGAAGCAGCTGGTGTACCCCCTTGCAAGGTGATCAACTTATCCCCTCTTACAAACTTGAGAGTTTGTCTATCAAAGTTTAGTGTGATATCTCCCAACTTCCTTAGAGAGTCCACTCCCACAACCATATCACACCCTCCCATTCTGAGTAATCTCACACTAGCTTGGAATTGATGACCACACATCTCCCATTTGAAATTACTGCATTTAGCTTCACAGTATAGTTTGGCACCATTGGCAACTGTGACCAGCAAAGAATTAGTATATTCGATCTCATAACCAGCCTTTTTTGCAATCTCTGGGTCTAGAAAGGTGTGAGTGCTTCCAGAGTCTATTAGTACTGTCATAGTGTTGTTCTTCACCTTCCCTTGAATTTTGATAGCATCAGGAGCTTTCTGACCTGTGGCAGCATTCACAGATATATGCAGGTCAGTATCAACATTCTCTTCCAGGCTAATTACCTCATCTCCTCCCACTTCTTCAATAGTTTCATCATCTATCTCTTTACAGATAATCACAAATAGATTTCTACACTTATGCCCTACACGAAATGGTTCATCACAATTGAAACACAGTCCCTTTTTCCTCCTAGCATCCATTTCCTCTGATGTTAATCGTTTTATGGGAAATCTGTCAGATGCTATGCCTCCTGTTTTCTTTATCACATTATCTCCAATTCCAGTTTTGTTACTCCAGCTCTTTAGTGTTGGCTTAGAGCTCTTATTCATTGTTTCTACATACCCCTGTTGCTTTAATGCCAAACTCATCGCATGAGCTAGATCCCTGGGATTCAACATCTCTAACATCTGAGCTATTTCATCCTTGAGGCCACTAATATAGCTCTTGATGAAGTAATCATCAGTTAAGGATCGGTTATGTACCACCATGAAAGCCTTCAACTCCTCAAATTTCTGATTGTAGTCTTCAACGGATTTGTCCTGTTTCAATTTATTAAACTGACCCACCAGATTTTTCTCTTTTTGGTTAGAGAATTTCTCCAGGACTTTATCAGCAAACACTTCCCAGCCCATGTTTTCCTTCCCATCTATATAATCGATGAACCAATTGTCTGCAGGTCCTTCCATGTTCATAGCAGCAAGTATTATCCTCTCATAATCACTCATTGGGTTGAATAAAAAATACTTGCTACACTTCCTAAGCCATAATCTGGGTTCATCTCCATTAAATCGTGGAAAATCGAGTTTGTTTTTCAGATTGGGAGTGTTGTGTACCTCATTGACTCGGATGGCGGGTGTGGGGAGGATCCCAGTGTCCCCATAATTCCTCGAACCAGATAACATTGGTTCCTGAGAGCTGCTTGCCTCCTTCTCCTTGCGCAAGGCCTGTAGCAGCTGAGTGATTTCGTCTAGGCGTGCATTGATAGTCTCCTGACCATCCTTGAGCTCCTTTGCCGTACCTTCTAGCTCATCTATACGCGAAGTGTTATTTTTCGCCATCTGAGCCCACGAAACGCGCCACACGAAACCTGGCTCTGAGTCCACTGTTACATCCACCTTAGAATTGGTAAGCTAAAACAGAGCTCAAGCTCTGATCCTGAATATCAATGGTGAAAAATCCAGAAAACGCAGTAAACTTGGGAAGGAAGATAAACGAGATTTAGAGAGAGAATTAGAGTAAGAGAGGAAAGGGATTGAAAACAGAATTCATTCAAGTCTGCCAAAAACCCACGCACTCTGCAGCTACAAATAGGTGAAATGTTCAGGTGTAACACCCCATAATACACATACCAATACAAGAGCGACACGTGGAGCACAGAAATCAAAATAACAACTGAAAGTCGTCAAGTCACAAACGGTGACGTTTAGGAAAAACGTTAAATGCAAAACTAGAAGAAACGTAATATTTTGTGCCAAAAACGTGATCTTCCTTCTTCCAAAGCTGAAACATTACTGAGTCTGCCATGCTCATTGTTGAGCTCAACTCTGCTTCTCTGCTCAGTAGCCTCACTCATAACAAAAAGAGATCAAAAAACCAAAAAAATACAGAAGCAGAAAAGAAGAAGAAAAAGTAGGGGATGGTGACGAGTCTGTGATTTGGTGGTGGCGCCGGATCTGTGGATTTTTCATATATTTGTGGATCTACGGATCGGCGGTGGTTGGTGGCGGCTGCGATTTTGTGCAGTGGTGGTGCCGGCGATTTTGTGTGGTGGGGTTGGGGACTTGGGGTGGTAGCGGCGGCAATCTTGTTGTGCGTGAGTTGTTTCTTATTCTGATCTTGTTCGGCGTTTTTTTCTTTTAATTGTTTCATTTTTTATATATTTTATTGAATATATATATCATTTTTTAATTTGATATATATAATGTATTTTTCTTTTTCTTTTTTTTTTAATTGATATGTCAACCATCTACGTGTACGCCATGTAAGTTTTTAAATAAGTGAGCAAAAAAAATATTTCAAATACGGCACGAATTGAAGTCATAAGTAAAAAATTAGGACTTTAGGTAATTTCGAGCTAAATCGAATAATAATTATAAAAAAATTTAAATTGAAGGATAAGATTAAGAACATAATATAAAAAAGAATAAATTTTGGAAATGTGTGTGATCTTTACAATTTTACCTATATGAGTGTAGCATAGAAAACCCTCTGTGCCTATTCGAGAGTGAAGTGAACTAATTTGGGACTTTACGTGTTTTTATTTATTTTTTAAATGGAACGAAAATTGAGTAAAATTTAAAAAAAAAACAAAAACAAAAACGGCATCTTAATTTAAACATTTTCGACATTCGTGTTAAATTTAAACTTTTGCTCTCTAGAGAGGAATGAAATATTTTGGAAATTAGTTGTTGGCATCATAAGATTAAGCAACAGCACTTGTAAGTTTCACTATCCAATAGGCCTCAAGTGCTCAACTAAGCTTCTTCGTCGACTTTCAAATTTGTGCTCAAGTTATAAGTAGCAGTATACATACCATGGAGGTTGTTCTTCCATAGATACAAGCTTTGAAGCTTTACCAACGAGCCAATGGAAGTTGGGATGCTCCCATTGAAATGATTAATCGACAACGACAACGCCTCCAACTTGCTGCACTTGTAAATATTGAATGGAATGTGGCCACTAAGTTGATTACCAGAGAGATGAAGCACGCTAAGCTGTGCAATATTGTTGCACATATCATCTGGCAGCACACCTAACGGGGAACTATTCGTGAGATCGATGCATTTCATGTAAGAACCTGTAGTAAAACTATACTTAATACTTCCAAGTCCAATATTTCTATTGTTGAAGGGAGATTACCTGAGAAGTGATTGTCCGTAAGGTCCAAGATTTCCATTAATGATATGTTAAAGATGGAAATAGGAATGGGACCAGATAAGCCATTGTTGCGGACATACAATTCCACAAGATTAAGGTTGTCCAGCTCATTTGGTAATTCACCTGCCAAATCAGTTTTGTATGCCATGATCGGTGCAAGAAAACTATAGTTCCAAGTCTAATATTTTTATTGTTGAAGGAAGATAACCTGACAACTGATTGTTTGAAAGGTCCAAGATTTCCATTGTCGATATGTTGAAGATGGAGAGAGGTAATTCACCTGCCAAATCCATTGTGTATGCCATGATCGATACAATAAAACTTGGAGAAGCATGGTCAATTTTGCCACTTCAAAGATAATTTTATCACTCGGAGGATGTCAACATACTCGGAAGCATGGTAAATCCATTTCTCCTAATCTGCTCATATCCACAACCTCCATATCTTAATTAATCAATCGAGATTGCCTGGGTGTCTTTTTGTCGAGGGTTGAGAGGGCAGCGGCGGAGCTAGAGAGGGGGGGGGGGGGGGATGAATTTGGTGGTTGGTGGGCGGCGACCTCTTTGCTAGAGATGATGAACGTTTTTTTTATATGCATATATTGCTTTTAATTTGATATGTATATGTTTTTCTATGTTTATTTATTTCGATTGACACCTTAACCCTCCACATGAACAGTCATATAAGCTTTACAAATGAGTCGGCAAAAGGAAATTCTCAATTTGGGAATGAAATCATGGCAGTAAAAATTGGAAATTTTGTAATTTAGAATCGAAATCGGATGAAATTGCAAAATTTTTTAAATCAGAATACAAAATTGAAAATGCAATATCAAGAATGATTGGAATTCAAAAAGATGTAAGTTATAGGATGATTTTTGCAATTTTGTCTTTCCATCAAAGTACATAACAACATGAATGTTATTGTACAGTTGTAATCTAATCACTTACAAGCAATTGTTAACATACCTGTGAAATTGTTGTCGTGTAACCGTAGAGTGTTCAACATGGTGAGATTTCCAATTTGCTTAGGTATGTTGCCTGTGAATTTGTTAGGGAAACAAACAATGCTCATTAAATTAAAAAAAAAAAAAAAATCTTGAATTTTTCAATTTTAACAAGTTTTATTTGAAAGATGTGCATATATTTGTTATGTTAAAATAAATTGCTTTTTGGGTTGGGAGTGAAGAAGATGGCTGTCATGTTTGAGCTTAAAATCCCTGAAAATAGCAAGTGGATTGATAGCCGTTGGATTAGCTTTTATCACAACTGCAGGATTAAATTTAAACTCCAAGGAAACGACGTCGCATTCACTAATCCTGAATCCGTTAATCTATAAAAGCATCTGAAGGCTGGGACTTATTCCATGAAAGGGGGAGATTTAACAAATCTTTCCATATGAGACTATGAGCCAAGCTACAATACCAACTCCGAAAAGGCGGGTTGATTCTCTCAATATCTTTATTCCTTTTTGAATTGTTGCTTAACGGATTTGGCAGAGGCATTGTAACCTTTTTATTCTTGTAGCTTTGGTTGTTTGGAAGACAAGTTATAAGATATCAGTTTTTTTCTTTTCTTGTTCTCTGTTTCTCACCTCAAATCTCTTTTTTATTTTTTAAGGGATATCATTACAGAGTCTGTGAAGGTGGGGAGAAAGAAATCAAAAAACCAAAAAAATACGGAAGGAGAAAATAAGAAGAAAATGTAGGGGATGATGGGGAGTCTATGATCTGCGGATTTTGCATATATTTGTTGATCTGGGGATCGGCGGTGGCAGCAGATCCGGGAAAAAAAAAAGGAACCCAAATTTGGCCCTAAAACGCCATGGGGGCAGGGGGTGGGGGTGGCGGCGACGGTTTTGTACGGTGGTGGTGCTGGCTATTTTGTGTGGTTGGTGGCGGCTGCGATTTTGTGCAGTGGTGGTGCCGGTGATTTTGTGTGGTGGGTTTGGGGCGGCAATCTTGTTGCGCGTGAGTTTTTTCTTCTTCTGCGTTTTTTCCTTTTATTTTTTTCATTTTTTATGTATTTTATTGAATATATATATATAATTTTTTAATTTGATATATATATGTATTTTTCTTTTTAAACTTTTTCAATTGGTAAGCCAACCATATCTATGCGTACGCCATGTAAGTTTTATAAATAAGTCAGCAAAATACAATTTCAAAATCAGCTCGTATTGAAGCCACGAGGCAAAAATTAGGACTTTTGTTAATTTTGGGCTAAAATTGAATAATAATTAGAAAAAAAATATATATTTAATTAAAGGATAAGATTAAAAACATAACATAAAAAAGAATAAATTTCGGAAATGTGTATGATCTTTACAATTTTACCTATATAAGTGCAGCATAGAAAACCCTCTGTGCGTATTCGAGAGTGAACGTGAACAAATTTGGGAGTTAACGTTTTTTTTTTTTGTTAAAATGGAACGAAAATTGAGTAAAATAAAAAAAAAAAACAAAAACAAAAACAAAAACCACATCTTAATTTAAACATTTAGATATTCGTGTTGAATTTAAACATTTTCTCTCAAGAGAGGAAAGAAATATTTTGGAAATTTCAAATTAATTGTTGGCACTTATTGTCCGTAAGGTCCAAGATTTCCATTATTTATATGTTGAAGATGGAAACAGGAATGAGACCAGATAAGCCATTGTTGTGGACATACAATTCCACAAGATTAAGGTTGTCCAGCTCATTTGGTAATTCACCTGCCAAATCAGTTTTGTATGCCATGATCGGTGCAAGAAAACTATAGTTCCAAGTCTAATATTTTTATTGTTGAAGGAAAATAACCTGAGAACTGATTGTTTGAAAGGCCCAAGATTTCCATGGTCGATATGTTGAAGATGGAGAGAGGTAATTCACCTGCCAAATCCATTGTGTATGCCATGATCGATACAAGAAAACTTGGAGAAGCATGGTCAATTTTGCCACTTCAAAGATAATTTTATCACTTGGAGGCTGTCAACATACCTGCGAAATTATTGTTGTCTAGATACAGTTGTTCCAGGTTGGGAAGATTATGACGCATGGAATCTGGAACACTTCCCGATAGACTATTGTTGCTGAGACTGATAATCCGTAGAGAAGACATATCGAAGATAAAACCTGGAACTTCCCCTGTTAGTGAGACGCCTTGTATGTTAAGAATTTGTAGACGTGAGAGATTGCGAAATTCTGATGGAATTCCCCCTGAATAGATTGTTGAGAAAATTAGATATTGCTGTTTGTGGCGATACACGCACTGAACATGCAATCGACATTCACTTTTAGTTCATAAATCTATATTATTTTGCAAATTTAGATTTTATTTGTTTTTTTTGTTAGCTCTGAACTCATAACATTGTTTGAAATATATAATGAGATCTCCATCTATTAACCTTCTTTCTTTTTTTTTTTTTTTTTTTTAATTTTATATGTTACCATTCATTTTAATTTAATTAAAAAAAAAATCTAGAAAATTATATATAAAATAGGGTAAAATTGCGAGATTCATCCTCTAACTTAAAACTTTTTTTAGACTTCACACTTCTTTGATTTTAATTTGTCAATTTTATCCTTCAATTTTTAATTTTACACAATTGTCCTCGGATTTTTTTTAAATTTTTTGATTTTGTATTTTTATTAAGTTAATTAATGTGACAATTTTTTAATTATTTTGTATTATTTTTAGACACCATTGATAAGTTCAGTCAGCTGCCAATCATCTACACAGCAGCTTGGCTTGGATTCAAGTAGCTTGTGTGGATTAATTTGGGAAATCTATGTGTTTCATTAAAAATCAAACAGAAATTATGTAAAATTAAAAATCGAAGAATAAAATTGAGAAACAAACTTGATGAGGATTGAAGTAAGAAAAAAATTGAAGTTAGATGACGAATTCTTGCACAATTCCTTGTATATGAAGGGGACAAGTAATATTTGCTATATGTACTTTAGGTTAATTTATTGATCAAGATACATGTCAGCTCTAAATTACATACCTTGGAAGTTGTTTATTCCAAGATACAATATTTCCAGATTGCTCAACAGACCTATTGATTTTGGAATGCTGCCATCGAAATGATTAATCGACAATTCCAACTGCTCCAGGTTTCTGCACCTGTAAATATCAAACGGAATTTGCCCGCTAAGTAGATTAGCCGAGAGATCAAGCAAAGTAAGTTGTGAGGTATTGCTGCACATATTATTAGGTAGCACACCGGACAGACTATTATCCCTGAGAAGAATTTGTTTGATCCTAGACAAGTTGAAGATCCCATGAGGAATAGATCCTCCAATAAGGTTATATGGCAAGTGCAATATTTCTAGTGAAGAAAGATTGCCAATTTCCCGAGGGATTTCTCCACCAAGAGAGCTGTTGGCCAATCTGAGTATCCTCAACCGTCGCAGATTAGAGAGCTCGTGGGGTATGAAGCTCGCGAAGTTGTTTTGGCTGAGGTCTAATGAATCGAGGAATGTTAAGTTGCCGAGATTCGGAGTGATATGAGTGGCATGAAAACCGAAGTTGGAGAAGTTAAGGGCAGTGACTCGTCGGGGGATGGTGGTGGTGGTGGTGGTGCAGGATACACCAATCCAGGTGCAGATTGATGCATTGGTGGACCAGTTTTTGGACAATATTTGAAAAGGGCCTGAGGTTATTGTGGATTTGAAAGCAAAAATTGCTTCTTCATCTTCTCGTGAAACAATTTCAGCAAAGGAAATTGTTGTAATACTGAGCAACAACATTAAGACAGCAATGATGACAGAAAGTTTCTCCATTGGACGACTTGTTCTGTAGTTTGGAGCTCTAGCTATCAACAATGAACTATATCTATTATCTTCTACGAAATTTATACCACAAAAGGAGAGATCTTTACGTGTAGTTTGGGGTACACAAGAAAAGTCCAAGAAACCGAAACCAAAATAACTGGGATTAAGTCTTTGCTACTGTCTAAGAATTCTGCTTCCATATATCTACGTGTAGTTTGGGGTACATGAGGTAAGTCCAAGAAACTAATAAACCAAATAACTGGGATTAACTCAAAAAGTCTTTGCTACAGTTTAAGAAGTCTGCTTCCAATATTTACGTGTGGGGTACATGAGGAAAGTCCAATAAACAATTTGCAACCAAATAACTGAAATTGACGTTTTAAGTCTCTGCAACCATTTGGGAACTCTGCTCCCAGTAATTTGATTCAGATAAGATAAGATATATAGGGTGGCCTTTAACAAATATATATTTTTTTAAACCACCATGAAATACGTATATATTTCTTCAAAACCATTTCCTTCTGTGCCAACTTATTACTAATATCAATTCGTTATAAACAAAGTTCTAATCCATTCTAGTTTGGCAACTACTTCGCTCATGTTGATTCTGTTTGATGGCGAAAATGCTAAATATTCGACTGCCACACGCAGAACAGAGGGCAAACTTTGCTCCTTAACTGAGAAGTTGTTTTCCTCTCTTACAAGCAAATTGCAGTCCACAACTTGTGTTATATTATTTTCTAGTAATGACAAGCTCACATAGCCTCCAAACAATTCATCTGTCAGGCTTTTTTCTTGTGAAAATTTGGAGTAGCATTACACCAAATTTGTATGCATCACAATATGTTCACATTATGCCTTCAGCTCCACATTCTGTGTAAAGAGATTAAACAAAGATGAACCGCATCAACTGAAACAATTTGATGATGCATGTATATAGAAATGATTAAATTGGGGAATATGGAGATTTGAAAATGTAACAAACCATTACCTGGTGCCATGTAACCGATCATTGCCAAAGGTTTTCGTTTGCACCATCAACTCCCCTTTGTTGAATAGTTTGGCTATACGAAAATCACCAACATGAGCAGTCATATCTTCATCGAGCAAAACATACTAGATTTCAAGTCGCAATGAACAAATGAAGATATTCCAAGGCTAACGCGACGTTCTATCATAACGTTTAATCTGTGTAACAAATCCAAAAAATGATTATGCGAATATAGCCACTTTTCCAAGTTCCCACATGTACTCCAAAACTAAAGCCTTGAAATCTGGATTACTACAACATCCAAGTATCTTGATCAAGTTTCTATGCCTTATTGCTCCTAGTACTTGTGCTTCTCTCTTAAAGCTTTTGCTTGCAGCTTCCAAGTGCAGATTGAAAACCTTAATCGCAAAGGTTAATCCATCGGACAATGTTCCAATGAGTACTGTACCAAAGCTTCCACCTCCAAGAATGTTGCTCTCGCTAAACATTTCTCATTATTCTTCTCATTAGAAGAATCAGGGTAACAACAAAAAGGCAACTACTACACAAATAGGTGGTGTAATGTACTTCATAGCATTCTTGGAATGCCTTGTTTTATAAGGTTTTTTTCCCAAGGTGGAACCTTGAAACGGGTTGGCCCACATAAACCATAGTTGTTTAAAAACCACTGAGCAGTAAATTGCGAAATTTACCTACTATAGAAACCAACCCGTCGAGTTTGTTGTACGAACATCGAAATATTCGAGACTAATGAATCCCTCAAAAGGCTTGGGAATAAATCTGGAAAAGTTGTTATAAGAAAGATCCGATGAATCCAATCCATCTTGGAATAAAGCCTCTCTCCGCCACCTCCTCCTCCGTATTCCTACTATCGCCACTGCAGTTCCGCTGCCGTCACCGTAAATGTACGATGCTCCTATGCAACAAGGCGACCTCCTTCCCACTCATACTCTCTTCTCCCTCTTCTCAGCGCCGCCGTTTGGCTCGCTCTCCCATCTCTTCGTCTCTAACGACGAATTTCGAAAATTTGTCACTTCTCCTCTTTGTATTTTGCCAAAGTTTTAATCTTTTCGTTATGGAAACAGTGGGACTGGAAAAATTTTATCACACCCTGCCCACTTCTTATTCGAAGGGCTGATTTTTGTAGGCGCAAATGGGAGGTGTTAAAGGAAAAATGGAGCGACTTGAGCAGCTTGAACTACTGGGTGGTTAAAGATTATTACAGGCTTGTGAATTCCGTCAATGCCTTCGAACCTCACATTCAAAAGCTTTCTAATGAGCAGGTTATTTCTCCAGTTCCCTATCATTTTTCAGTTATTGTTTGGGATTTGTTTTTGAACAATTTCGTCCTTTTGTCCTTGTAGTTGAGAGTAAAAACTGTAGAATTTCGGGAGCGGTTGAATCGGGGTGCGACTCTAGCTGACATTCAAGCTAGTACGTGATCAACATTTAGTTTTCTGATTAGTTTTGGTAAAATATTTCAATTTAATTTGTTGCCTCATATTCTTGTCCTGATGAATTTTCTTTTCCTTCCTTTCCTCTTGTTTCTGGTTTTTCCTTTTTAAGAGGCGTTTGCTGTAGTTCGTGAAGCTGCAAAAGGGAAGCTCGGAATGCGTCATTTTGATGTTTAGGTATCGAACACAAACGCCCCATGTGTCATAGTTTTGTGTAATCTAACAGGAATAGGTAAATGTGGAGAGAGAATTTATGTTGTACGCAAAACAATTCTTGTCGCAGATTATTGGTGGAGCTGTGCTTCATGATGCGTCGATTGCAGAGATGAAAACTGGAGAAGGGAAAACCTTAGTCTCCACTTTAGCAGCTTATCTCAATGCTCTAAGGGGGTAGGATGTTCATGGTATGCCGTTTCTGCGCTCTTAGTCTCTTACTGATATAATGAATGCTATTGCTAGGTCTTATACGAGGCTGATGTTGTGTGTGCAAATGTTGGTTTTGGATGATCTAAATGCCATTAGTTTAATAAAGAGCGTCTTACTCTTTGGGGTTGTTAGCAAAAGCTTCTGCTTTTGGAGAAGCTAAAATTGTTAAAAGTTTGCGCAGAAAAAGTTGAATGTTTGAAGAAGAAATTATCAAAAGACTTATAAATAATAGGAAAAAAAAAAAAAAAAAAAAAAAAAGGACATAGAAGCAGAAAAAAGCACTTGATAAGGTAAAACATAACATTCAATGTCTGCTTCTTCAAGCTTATAAAAACGCTTTTTTTTAGAGTTTGCAAACATGACGTAGGGTTGTCTTCTGGGGCTTGTTAGAAAAATGTATTCTCCATGTCAATGGCAGTGGTTACAGTAAATGATTACCTTGCTCAAAGAGATGCTGAATGGATGTAATTATTTACAGTTCTATATCATGGGATTTAGTTTGTTCAGAATCAATTTTTTATTACAAGAGGTTCAAAAAATAACAATTTAGTTAGTTTTCAGACCAAAGCCAGAAATAATTAGATATCGTGGCATACCTTGGATCAAATTTTGTCAAACCTAAAGAAAATAAGAATTGATGCAAGGATAATCCCGTGGACGATAAAACGGGCAAAAAAAGAATTCAGACAGGGGAGTAAAACATATTCATACTTTCATTGCTTTCTTCTAAGTCTCTGGCGCTCTGCTTTGTGTTCAATATCACTACTTGCAAGTGCAGCTTTCACACTTTCAAGAGCTTCTGGTGTTATCGTTTGTGCATCCCTCTGAAACAACTGCAACCAAAACACTCACAATCGTGGATCAGTCATTACTTTCTTAGTAAGCACACCCAACCAATCCAATTTAGATATTAATTTCTTAACAAAATGAGTAAAATCTGTTTCACAGCTTCACACGGAGAAACAAACAAACGCAATAAGGATAATGAAACACGCGACGACTAGCATCACATGGATTCTACTTTTCGTTCGTTTCCACTTTACCAAATAGAATTACGAATTCATATCCAAAGCATTCCAAGCATAACGCTTTCAACCCAAAACGTAATTACGAATTCATATCCCCTTCAAACATACAAGATTCCACTAATTCGCTTCACACAACATTCGGAATCAATTGTTTCAGAAAAATAACAAAAATTAAATCACTTGCCTGTTGATATTGTGTTAAAGTGTAGATGGTGGGAGCAGCGGCATTAACGGGAACGGCAGGCAGAGGGGCCACGCTGATGTAAGGAACTGCAGGCGGAGGGGGCATTTGCTGAAGGTGAAACGGCGTCGGAAAATAGGAGGTGGTGGCAGCGGGGTAGGTGTACTGCAAGGGCGAGCCGCCGTGGTTGGAATCAAATTTTAATGTAAGTTATGGATTTTTTTTCGTGAAAGATAGTGATAAAATGTCTATAATTTAGTGTAATCTTTCTTTCCTAATACTGGACCAAGTAATTATCTCCTGGATCATATCATCCTTGCATGCAATCCTTGCAAACATGCACTCCGTACATAATCCTTCTATTATCTTCAACGCATTAAATTCCCGCAAAACCGCGCTCAATTATCCTTGTACCTATCAGCACTCTTTTAGTCATCTGCCCAATGGCCCATTACTTTGAAGTAGCACCTCAATCTCCTGCATGGGCATTCTGAAATCAAGCAAGAAAAACATGAAACAAGATCAGGCATTGAATGTTCTCAACATATTTCTGCAAGAAAACCTTGAATTATCTGCTGCGAAAGGCATGTTGGTCTAATCTGACTCATGAATTTCCTGCTTTTCCAGTCCATGATTTTGTTGGGAACTTAGAATTTCGATTTGTGATAGGCAAGTTATGAAGGGCTTTAAATCCTTAAGCGGCAGTACAATCAACCTAATGCTAGTTTAGTTCAAGTGGGTGATCGGCTAAGCTTAATTTAAATAGCTTATAAGCTCAGACATCTTATACAATGTATTTGGAGCTTATAAGATGTTGGATCATGTTTTAAAAATAAGCTCCCAAAGCGTTTGAATATATATGATCATGAGCTTATAAACATGTTTAAAAGAGATTATAAGTTCAGTCAAATACCCTCTCAGATCAATCAAATCGTTCTTTCAAACACAAATGCTTCAATTCGAATGCAACCCATAGACTGTACCACTCCAATAGACTGTACCCATAGAATTCAATAGGATCAAAGACTGTACCACTCCAATGAGGGATTTTGGGCATTGATTCTGTTGTAAAATTGAGTAAATCTTCTTCTACCAGCTGGCTTTGGCTTCACAGGTTTCTTCCAAAGGCCAAAAATCTCCTGCAAGAGAGGTACATGAACAAGCACCAGCTTCCACGCCAAGAACCAGCCTACACAGATCACACACAGAAGAACAAAAGACAATTCTTTAGGCAAAATTTGACTAACCCCAGATGAAAAAAGTTCCGAAAAATCCTAATTGCAGCATTCAAGATCCCATATATCCAAAAGATTAAGCCAACTTACAGAAAACCCATCAATCAGGACAAAACACAGCAACCCAGATTAAAGAAGGTCGAATTTTTTTTTACAAAACACGAAAAAAGGTAGCAAATTTCAACCAAACTTCCATAGCCAGACGAAGAACGAGGCACAAAAGGCACGGTGAAGGCAGATTTTAACAACCCACATCAACAAACTCAAAGAAATCCATCTAAATCAACAGAAACACAGCAAACATGATAAATACTACAACGATCTACTCGCATATATACTCACAAACTTCACATACAATTAATATTGCATCCATAGAAACAAAAAAAAGCTGACCTACAAAGAGCAAGGAGAAGGTAAATAGAACAGAGAGAAAGGGACGGAGGAAAAGAAACGTGAAGTAATCCCAATAGGAGACAGTGAATAGTTCGCGGAAAAAGACCATTTTTTTTTAGGTGGAATCGAAGAAAGACGTTGGCTTTAGGCTTTAGCTGACCTGAAGGCTGAAGCATTGAAAATTCAGTGTCCTACACGCATACACGACTTTAGATGTCGCACTTTACATTTCTCTAATGAATAAAAGAGTAAGATCAAGTCTATCTTTGAAATTATGGAGAAAATTTGTTTGCAAGGGTTGTTCAAGTTTCTTTTTAAGAAACTAACCCTCATATTTTTTTTTATTTATTTTTTATAATTTAAAATTAATTTAAGGTTTTAAAATAGACAATTGGGTTGCAATTAGAAATAAAATTTTAAAGGGATTAAATATTAATTAACCTAAAAATAGCTTTATTTCTCCCACATCTCTGAAGCATATGAGATATGCTTCTTTTTCTGCTTTCTTTACCTCTTCTTCTCTTTTTTTTTTTTTTTTTTTCTCTAATTTGTCCCTTGATCTTCTCCCCGCGGTAACATTTTCCAGCGCCACTCCGCCTCCCACTCCTCTCTTTTCCGATATATCCCTCTTTCTTCACTCTTTACTTTTTCATAATTTGTTCATGGGTTTTTTGTCTTTTCAAATTTGGTTTTAGAAGAATGTCTACCCGAAAATTCTACTCAAGAGGAACTCAAAACAAGAAGAAGATTGTTAACAAGAACCCTCTGTCAATGGAAAATTTTGAAAAAGAAGACGAAATACAAGTTCATGAACAACAACATAAGGTATGATTTTATAAAAGATTTACACATTTTAACAAAAAAAATGTAATTTATTTAATGTAAACTTAGCCTTAATGTTTGTTATTTCATCAATTAAATATAATTCATGTAATTTTTAATTACATTGGTTAATAATTGTTTTAAACTTTAATATACAAGACATATTTTAACAATCACTGCAATCCCGTGAAACAAAGTGTTTCAACAAGTACCCCTCTTATTTACTAAAACATGATTAATGATACAAATTTCATTAAAATATTAATAATTGACTCTATTTATGTGTATTATAACTTAGAAAATTTAATTTTTTTAAGATATTGACTTTAATCATTTAAGCGATTGAATTTGTCATTTAAGCGATTTAGCTAAAATACAAAGAATCATTTAAGCAATTAAGTGTGTTGTTCAAGAGATTTAGTTA
The DNA here is from genome assembly GCA_037501455.1 of Lantana camara. Lineage (NCBI taxonomy): Eukaryota > Viridiplantae > Streptophyta > Magnoliopsida > Lamiales > Verbenaceae > Lantana > Lantana camara. The sequence continues at coordinate 4,384,380 of CM074865.1, forward strand.
AAATATAAAGAATTATTTAAGAGATGTCTCCATCGCTTGAAGTTAATTATAAATACGAAAACATGATTTCTTTTACTATAAATTTAACATTTATATTTTTCCTGACATATATATATATATATATGTATACATATCTCATGTAATATTAATAATATATAATTTTGCAAATATTATCTTCCCCATATAAATTTAGTCGTAATGTTTTTCCTATCATCAATTAAAAATAATTCATGTAATTTCTCATTACATAATTAGTAGTTAATGTTTTGAACTTTAGTATACACAAGATATATTTTTACAATCAATTGGTGATTGAGTGTCCTATGAAGCAAAATATTTTAAAAAATAATCCTCTTAGTTTCTAAAGCATGATTAATGACACAATTTTAATTGTAAGCGATTAAATTTGTCGTTTAAGCGTATTAGTTAAAATATAAGTAATCGTTTAAGCGATGTCCCAATCACTTGAAGTTATAATTGCGAAAACACGATTTATTTTACTATAAATTTAACACTTATGATTTTCCTATCCTCAAGTGACATATAGATCTCATGTAACATTAATAATATATAATTTTGAATTTAATCGTTTAAGCGACCGCTATGAAATTCTTGCTCGCAACAATTATCTTTCTCCACCCACTCTCAATAGTTATCTTTCTCCACCCACTCGTCGTATAGACACTTATAATAAATTCTTGCATGGATGCAATCAAGTTAAAATGTACTTGAATTGTAACAAAAATATTAGTAAAAAAAATGATCTTTGAAATACAGTAAGCAATCACTTATTATTTTCAAATCGCTTATAAAGCGACTTGATAACTGGTTAATTAATCATCTTTATGATTAAATTATGCCCTAAGTGTGCTTGATTTGATATTATCTAGAAAGAATTTGATGTTTTGTTGTTTATTTTGTAGATTCGGGGCTTCGAGTTGAAATTGGTGTGAATTTGATCTTTTTGTGAAGATATTCTCGTAAATAGCGGACTCGGTTGGTTCAAGGCGGTTGCTAATCTACTGCATGAATTAGGATGGAATTAGGAAGTTGAGCATGTCACGTTGCCTTGGAGACAATTGTGGAGATTAATTATATTTGCTAAAGGTGGGCTGAATGTCTTGGAATTTATTTGGGCTATACGTACTTCATATGCTGGAATATGCTTGGGATTAAAGGCAAAGTGGGCCGCGAGCATAGAGAATTATGGAAATGAATTCACTTTGGAGTTGGGCTGCGTATGCCTTTGAATTTGGGCCGCACATTTGGAATGGGCCGCGTATTTTGGAGAAGCCCAGCGGATTGGCATTAATTTAGGTCCAGTTTATAGCCCAACTTGTAGAGCAAGAACTACACACTTGATTTGAGAAGGATTCAGAAGCTTTGGACTTATGGGCTGCGCTTATGTCTTTGGAATTAATTAGAAGTTGAGCCCAACATGGAGTGCAAGAATTGTAATCCTATTTTGTTAAGGATTTGTCCACATGAGAGGGATGCAAACGAGCCGAACCGAGCCAAGCTTTGGCTAGTTTTCGTGGCTCGGGCTTGGGCTCGTCCCTCAAAGGCATGGTTCGGGCTTGGTTCGCGAGCCAACGAGCCATGAAAAACCTGGCTCGGGCTTGGCTCGCACTAGGGTTCGGCTCGGCTTACGAGCCTATCGAACCATGAAGGAACATCAGCAAGAAAACAAATAGCTGCTTATTCTTTCCAGAAATTTAAGAATATTTCAATTCACAATACAAAGCAAGAAAATTTACAAAGCTACAAAGGAACAAAATTAAACGTAGAATTTAAAAGATAAAAACAACCAGAGAAATGTAAGAGAAGCAAAACAATATATTGAGATCTAATTCAGATTTGGGTTTCAAGAAAGGAGGAAAAAATAGAGAAGCAAAACAATAGAGATCTAATTCAGATCTGGGTCTCAAGAAAGGAGGAAAAAATGGAAAGAAATCCGCTTCAAATCACCCATTGAGGTCGTGTTTTAGCAGATCAGCCGAAAGTGGAGGCGTCCTTTGGAATCTTCTACGGCGGCGGATGGTGGTCTTTCGAAAGAGCAGAAGATGCGGCGGATGGTGGTCGGATTCATTGTTGGTGGTGTCTTTGAAGGTGTGGATGATAGTGGCGGTCTTTGGAGCATGGTGGTAGTGACTTTCATGGTGGTGGTGGCAGCGTTCCTCAAGCAGGCGGCGGTGGTTTGAAGAAAGGTTGGAGAATTTGCTTTGTTTTTGGGATGAATGGAACGGCAATAGGTATGTTCGATTAGGGTTTATATATATATATATATATATATATATATATATATATTCTGAATGTTTAGTGGAAGTCTTTATTAGTTTTATTTTTTATAAAATATATATATATATATATTTGAATATTTAGTGGATATAATAAATGTTATATTTTATATATTTTTTATTTTTAAGTTCGCGAGCCGGCTCGTGAGCTTCGAATCACAAATGAATGGGCTCGGGCTTGGTTCGAAAGCTGCACGAGCCGAGCCAGGGCTCGGCTTGGCTCGTCAATCTCGAACCCAAGCACGAACCTTTGCCGAGCTGGCTCGCAAAGCTCGCGAGCCAGCTCGTCTCATTTACATCCCTACGTGAGAGGCTTGGAGGCTGGATATATTTATTGGCGTGACAGCAGCTCGGGAGAAATCACTTAATAATATTGGCAGCAGCAGGGTTCGAGCTTTGGAAGCAACATCAAGGAGCGAGAATTCATCACAAGTTCTTCGTTTTAGTTTATTTCTTTCCCTTCGTTTTTAGTTTATTTTATGTTAAAGAATTCCTCCGTTATTGTTTTTATTGATTTTAGTAGCTAAACTTTTAATTATCTAGCTAGGGATTAAGATTCGTTTTGAATATTGTGAGACCTAAACGTTTTATTCAATTCATGTTTATTTAGGCATTTATCTTATCTCTATGTTTCGCGTTCATTGTGATGGATTTATTTAGTGGTAGGGCCCGACTATCTAAATAGATTTAATCGCATATTGCCAATCTTGATGCTTGAAGTGTAGTAAAGTTGATGGATGATTTGTGGTAAATTAGTGACAGGGTTTTAGCGATAGAATTCCTCGTTTACTAAGGGATTTGATAATCTAATTTAAATATTGCGTGTGTCACGACTTGGTTGATTATGATCGGTGTTTTTATAATTCTTAATGCTCTGTCGAGTGTCTCTAGGGGTTGTGAATTTGTTAGGGAAGATAGCTGTCGAGTGTCTCTAGGTTATCCGACTAATTAAGTAAAAACGAGGTTGAGTCGAGTGTCTCTATCAACTATAGCCAATCTGGCTAAATAACTTGAATTAATCCTTGAGTCAATGATCAATATAACAAATCGAATCGAATATCCCTGGCTAGGTAATTCTCCATCTGATTGATTTTATCCTACGTGATTTTGCTTGATAGTTTTAATTAGTTTTAATTCTTGTTAGTTTATTTTAATTGCATACCTTAGTTTTAATAATTTAAACCCCCCCTCTTTAATTGTTTCTTTTCGTGGATAACTTGGAATTATTAGAAATAAGTCAACCAGTCTCTGTGGATCGACCCTATTTACGCTATACTCCGTGTTTAGTTGTTAAATAGGTTTTACATTTATTTTTTGACGGATTCGACACCTGTCACGACTTTTGGTAAAAAAGAAAAAAGCGATCGCTTTTTTGGTGCGAAATCGCTTATAAAGTGACTTATGGCAAAAAAAAGCGATCAGTTTTCTTGGCGCGAAATTGCTTATCGATCTGCAACAAATGTTCCAAAAAATGCTTCAAATGCTAAAGATACATATTCCCAATTAGACATATATTGATAAAAATAAAATAAAAAATAAAAAATAAAATACCTTCAACCTCTTAATAGAACTTTTGTTGAAATCTTTCTTGATTTTATCTGGGAACACAAGTTTTTTTTTTTTTTTTTTTGAATATATAAATATTTGAAAAGTAAATTAACCCAACAGAAATAAGAAAATATGACAAAATGGAAGAACGAATGATCAAACCCTAGATAAGGTAAATTGTGAAAGATATGAATAACTAAAATGAATGAAGAAATGGGTTTTTGTTGGGTGAGTGATTTTGGGGTTTTATTGGTATCATGTGCAAATTTTTGGGGTTAAAATGAAATTTTTAGAAATGAGTAAAGTATTTTTTTAATATGATATTAATTAAAAATATTATTAATAAAAATTATTTAAGTTAATTAATAAAAAGTGTTTATCTACGTACTGACTAAATAAAAAATTCCGAATATTAATTGGCTTTAGAGCGGTTAGAAATTAGAATAGTAAATCAGCTTAAGCTTCCGCATTTATAACCGCCCAAAATTAAATTACCTTACTTTAAAAGAAAATAGGCATCATTACAATTTTGGTAATTAAATATTTGTAATGTTTCAAAATTAAATGAACCCAATTCCAAAAGGAATAAAATTAAATGTTTTTAACTGGTAATTTACTACATTCACAACTGTTAATTCATTAATTACGTTTCTAATAATAAAATTACATTCATAGTAAGTAAATTTTTACAACTGGAAGTTAATTATACTTATAATTTTGGTATGCACTTAATATCTTATGATGCCCCTGTTTCCCTTTTATGTTGTGGTAAGTAAGTACATAATATCTATTTTTTCTTTTATTTATTTTACGATAATGATTAATATTATTGAATATTTAATGCATGATAAGAAAATTTTTAAGATTACTTCCCTATTAAGTGACGAGATTAATTCTAATTGAGGGAAGATTGAATATAATAAACGGTCAATTATGTTGATAACTAAAAAATTATAAATAAAATTCATTTGAATAATTTTTTTTAATTATTTACTATGTACTATTGTAATTTGTTAGTGAATAGAAAAATATTTATAGGTTTTTGTGTAAAATTTTTTAAATGGATATATTTAATTTTATTGATAACAAGGTGACTTACACAAAAAAAATAAAAATAAAAATAAAAATTTAAGGACGCATCCTTAAAATTTTTTTTGTTGAAGTTCATTTATATTGACGTATTTTTCGAACCTCGGCCCCAACATGATTCTTGAAAATTTGTATTTTTTAATGGAAAAGGAATTCAAAATATAAAAATAAATCTAATCATCTCTCGTCTCGCAAAATTTTTTATTTAGTTAAAAAATAGTATTTCATACATGCAGCAAAATTTATTTGATCTTCCTGTAAGTTATTGGTTTGGTTAGATTTTAGAATTCTAATAAAAGATTTCACATCTGCAACAGAAAACCATTGGCCTCCCAAGGTAATATTTATATTAAAAAAAAAATGCATATTTAAGTTTCTGACGGACAATATCAATATAAATATTTTATGCTATATGTTTTACAAAATTATTTATTTTAATCGTATAAAATATTTATCCAAATAAATATTTTCTCAAAAAAATAGATTCAATCTACTACAATATATAATAAATTATATAAGTATATATCTTAATAAAATATTAATTAACAATTTGTCTGGTATAATTACAAGATATATAACATAATTTATACTATATCATATATTATCTATAATACATGTGTGACCTTACTAAATTTTGTATCATAATATGTCTTAATAATATATTATTTTACAATGACACACCAAAGCATATAATACTAAAAATATATATATTTATAAAATATTTACTCAAATATTTAGTATAATAAAATAATAAATATTATATACCATAATAACTAATTAATAACATATGTTTTAATAAAATATTAATTAATAATTTTTATTATATAATGGCATGATTTGTAATTTATTATAATATACTTAATAATATTCATACATAATCTAAAATACCAACTATATATATTAATGATTATAATTATTAATAATGATATAAAACTTAAAAAATAAGGTTAATTATTTTATGTACCCCAAACTTTGGAATGTGTTGCATTTTAATAACCAACTTTTGAATTTTTATATTTTAGTACCTAATCGTTTACTTCCAAAGTTGGTAACCAACCCCAGTGGTTTGTTTAGATATTTTTTACTGGTTATTTAGCCCATCAGTAGGTTTTACTTTGTAGTTTGGGTAAAATGGGTTATGCAGCCCAAACCTGTGCTGAATTTACTTTGGATGTTTGTGGCCCAGTAACACCCCTTGTGAAGTCCAAATTACCAAGTTGACCTTACATTGAAAATAGTGCTGGTCGTTTGCCGCTGCTAGGGGTCAGTTCAATCAGTTAATAAAATAGTCAATGGCTTTCTAGTTGAATTATCAAAGCAAGAAATGATCGATTGCGAACTGTCCTAACTATGGTCATCGTGGAGGTCTCGCTGAAAAAGTATTTTGGTACATAATTGACCATGGGGGCTATGCTTAGACCTCAGTGCATCCATTTCATCATCCATCGCCTGTCTCCATTCAGGGGCCTCAATTGCTTATTCCACATTCCGTGGAACAACATCCGTATAAATGGCAATAGCAAATGCCTTTGCTGACTCTGTTAAGCTCCCCCTGACTAGGTTAGTTACTGGATATCTCTGCATTCTGGGCTCATGTTCTGGGAGATACCGTTTGGGTGGTATTCCATGTGTACTTCGAGCAGGAAGTACATATCTATCAGTTTCGGTCACACCCGCAGTGTTAGGAGAAGCAAAAATGGAACTGGAAGGAGCCAAATCATCTGTACTAACCTCAGGGATATCAGTCGAGGAAGGTAGTAGGACAGTGGCGGCCTCCTGAACGGGCTGAACTTCCGGAGTATGGGAAGGGGTCGGATGGCTTCCGGATGACAGAGGAGTGGCGCAAAGCCAAGCTAGAGGGTCCTTATGTTGCTCAGGCTCCCCCTGACCGCGAGCTTGACTTGAAGCCAGATAGAAGTATTCTGTTTCAACCAAGTCACAATCCATCGTGACAAACAGGCGACGAGTTTTGGGGTGGAAGCAACGGTATCCCTTTTGGTGAATCCCATATCCCACAAAGACGTATTTTTCAGCACACGGGTCAAGTTTGGTTCGTTGTGTAGTGGGAATATGGATAAAAACTGAACATCCAAAAACCCGGGGTGTAAGAGAGAGAGGCGGTGGTACTTGAGTGTATTCGCTCAGAGTATGTATGGGAGTGCGGAAGCGGAGTATTTTTGTGGGAAGCCGATTGGCTAAGTAGGTGGCTGTGGCGATGGCTTCGGGCCAAAAAGTCGAAGGAACACAAGACTCAATCATCAAGGCCCGGGTGATTTCCAGAAGGAATCGGTTTTTTCTTTCAGCTACCCCATTTTGTTGAGGTGTATGTGGACAAGTGGTTTGGTGAATTAGCCCATTATCGGAGAAGAAGGATTGCATTTTATGGTTGACAAACTCCCCCCCGTTATCAGACCTGAGTATGTGGATTTGGGCATGAAACTGAGTTCGGATCATATGGTAAAAATGAGTGAATTTGTCAAAGACATCAGATTTATGTTTTAGAAAATAAACCTAGCACATCCGTGTGCAATCATCAATAAAAGTCACAAAATAACGAAAACCTCCCCCACCAGTTACCGGGGTCGTGCCCCAAACATCAGAGTGAATTAATGAAAACGGGACTTCAACCCGAGTATTATTCAACGGAAAAGACTGTCTATGACTTTTTGATAATAAACAAGTATCACAAGATATGTGTATACTAGAAAAATTTGGAAATAATTTTTTCAGATAACCATCAGATGGGTGTCCTAGACGCCGATGCCATAACCAACTCTGCCTGTCATCCGACCCCTGGGCCAGATTAATTTGCCCCCCTGTGACCACTTCATCAACAAAATATAAACCGCCCCGTTCAGTGCCACGCCCAATTATCTTCCTCGAACAGATATCCTGTAGAACACAAAACGAGGGATACATCACAACATTACAATTCAGTTCTTTGGTAACATGACTGATTGAAAGCAGTTTATTTGACAGAGATGGGACTAATAAACAATTTGATAGTCGTAAATTGGGGTTAAGTTCAATCACGCCCCCTGATTTAACCGAAACAATTTCACCACTAGCAGTTTGAATTTTCTGTTTCCTTGGTTTTTGAAAAGAGATTGTATCACTCGGGTCATAAGTAACCGTATCCGTGGCTCCACAATCGAATATCCAATTGGAATTTTTAGCATCAAAGGAATGGGACATATCACCATAAATATCATTTTTATTAAACGAGGGACATAAAAGGAAATTACTCCCTTTATGCCCTATACCTGATACTCCAGAAACTGCCTCTCCATTTTCCATTTTAGGGATTCTGCCGCCAGGTTTCTGGTTCTGCCCAAGGACCGCCGCCACCACTCCTTTCTCTCCAGCGGTATCACCGGCGCCGGTCCCGCTGGCGACCTCTGCAGTGCCGCGTGTCCGCCCGCGATCGGTGTCGGCCGTTTTCTCCCATGGCATCCACCGGCCAGTCCGGAAATCCTATGATTTCGAAACATCCCTTCATCTCATGTCCCCTCTTTCCACACTTATCACATACCAGATCTGCTTTATTCCGGGATGACGACGCCGATTGGGTTCGCGGCGGGTCTGACCGGCGTGGGATTCTTTGGTTAGAAGGTCGAGATCTTGTTCCTTGTCCCTGTATCACGAGACCCATTCCAAGGCCCGATGATGTGTTCACGTCAGTGGACATTGCCGGTGGTCCCAAGATAACCTTTCGGGCAGCTTCACGGCGCACCGTCGCATAAGCAGCATCAACTGAGGGCAAATCGGATTCTCGTAAGATATCCCTGGTAATCGCATCATATTCCGGATTTAAACCTGAAAGAAATTTGAAGAGTCTATGTTCTTGTTGAATCTGATTGTATTTGGTGATGTCTGTCGGTGATTCCATTGGATTGGGTCGTCTCCGATCGATTTCTGCCCATAAACTTTTACTTGTGCTGAAATATTCTTCAAGAGTTGTTTGTTCCTGTCTAATTCGATCTGCTCTGGTCATGAGATCGAAAATCTGGAGACTGTCTTCGCCGGATTGGTATGTGATTGACAGCCCTTTCCATAGTTCTCTGGCGGTGGGGTAATGGATGAATTGGGTTACCAAGGCGGGTTCGATGGCTTGTGTAATCCAACTGAAAACTTGGAGATCGCGTTGTTTCCATCCCGGATACGCTTCCTCTGTTTTCGATTATGGTGGTGGTTTACCGGTTAGATGGCCTATGGTAATCTCGAGCATTCTTGCCCATAGAACATAGTTATCGTTATTTAATTTGAGATCGATAGATACTTGACTATCTGAAGTTGATTGTGGTTGTGGTTTATGTTGTTGCAGAAGTAGTGCTATCTGTTGAGACAAGACTGTGGCCGCCTCGGTCAGTGCCGGCGACGATTCTCCAGCATCGTTGCCCATTGCCCTGTCGTATTTCAGGCAGATGATGATGCCGGTTGAAGGTCCTTAGGATCGATTGGATCTAATACCATGTTGAAGAGTAAAAAGATGAGAGAAAAGGTGTATGTATTCCATTATTCTTGTATGTTCCGGTTACAGAGGAAACAAAATAATAAATAGACCATCAACCCTAATCAAATCCCATAACAAAAGGGATTAGGGGATCTTTCCTAATTTATTAAGGTCAACATCCCATTCATTGTTAGGCAGGGTATATTTAAGTAACGGCGCCTCCAACGCATCCCCATCAAAGTCTATTTTCATGATATGTTGATAGTTGGATATGGATCTGAAAAGGGGAAGGATTTTTGGGTTATTAAGAACTCGTAGGGGAAAGGCTGGGAGAAGAGGGGTACATGAGATTGGAGAGGAATATAGATATTCTTGACGGGCTGTGTGGTATAAATCAGTCATGTTGATATCCTATCATTGCCAAGAGCAAGAATCGGAAGAGGAAGAATTGAGATAGAAGTGGCTTTTTTTTCCTTTTTTATGTAGTATTTGTGCTTCTGTTGTGTTTGATATTGTATTTGTTTTGAAGCAACTGGCAGTTGGAAGTATCTTTTGTGGTTGGTATGTTAGTGATCAACTCTGCCTAGTGATCCTAACTGAATACATTATTCTCCTTTTATTATATTTGTACTAGATCTTCAATTTCATGAAGAACTTAATTATAATTCGATTGTAAACTTATTGTTTTTCGAGAATATGTTGCCTTGTGATTGAGGGTATTAAGTTATAGTTCGTATTGTTGTGTTCATTATTTTTTATAGTTCAAAAGTTTTTAGTTGTTGAGCTTTTCCTATCAATGTATGGATGGTTATAGGATGACAATATCATTTTTAAATGCATTTTTATAGGTGGACCTTTACTATTAATGGAGCTTGCCTTTTTGTCTGTTAGTACACGGGTTGCCTGGATCACTAATCAGAAACTGATGAAGTGGTATACAGTTTGGAACAAAGGATGAAAGATAGGGGAGTGGAGGTATGATGAAGTTCATTCTTGAAATCTAGTTAATTTGAGAAAACATTTTTTAAGTTCATTTGTTGTTATTGCATCAAAGTTGTAATAATTGGTCATTATTCGATGCAAATTTTGTCGGCAAGAGATCGGGAAGCTGTTGATATAGCTCTTAAATCTGATCTAGTCATTTTAAATACTGTTGTGGTTGGATGTTGTGCCCAAAGAAATGTGCCTCGAGTTCTCCCTAAGGTTTTGTGATGGATTCATGAAATGAGAGGGCATTACTTTAAACTGGAGTATGTTAAGCACCTTGCTTTTGTTGCAGGTGCCATGATTGATTCACACACTACGACTGAATATTGGAAAAACCGAACGCATGAGTGTTTAGGGTATTCCACTTTACATCTTCTATATGATACTCGTACTTCTATTTGTTTCTAGAACGTTTTGAGCATAATTCTAGCAAGAGCAAATAAAATTGTGCATATTTGTATAGTGCGGTTGGTATCCAGTATTTAAAGCTTAATAAGAATATTTGGTAGAAAGATCTTTCTTATTTCTTGATCTTCACTATACTTGCTGCTATTTAATAGAGAATCGTTGGATAAGCTACTTAATAGTTACTACAAGCATAAAACTTCAGCATGCGTTTTTACCGTTGTTATCCTGTGACTTTGTTTAATTTCCCTCACACATATGCATATATTGTAGCACATGTGGAGGCATATCCGTCTTTGAACGACTTGGGAATCATTCTAACTATGCAGAACATGATATGTCATCCAGAAACGTGTACCAATATTTCAGATGACGTCCTCATGTTATCTTTAGTAAGGACAACAGGAGGAGGTTTCCTGTACATGCCTATATATCAAAATAATATTCAATAATGTGACTTTGTATCCTGCATACAAAATTGCATTTGACTCGGTGGAAAACTATAATGTGATAGGATGGAAAACTCTAATTTTGGAAATAATTGTTCCGAACAGACTTTTATTCTCCAATATACTCCTCATGCAGGGTCTACCAGCCCTGAAAGTTGAGAAATTCTTGAACATAATACCTAACATGCGTGAGATTGCAGAAATTTTCCTATGTCAGTGGAATTTTATATCCAACAGTTAGTTTACGAAGAAAATGATATACCAGCTGATTTACGTTAAAACCTTATTATTCACCCCCATTAATGGTGTAATGTCTGCAGGGAATTCCATCTTGGTAATAGCAAAGATTTGATGGAAGTAGCTGAAGACAGTGTGGCAAGAAGGGTCCTCCGAGATAGGGATGGCAACGAGCCGAGCCGAGCCGAGCCTTGACAATTTTTAGAGGTTCGGGCTCGGGCTCGTCGAAAAATGAAGGGTTTCGAACCTGGTTCGCGAGCCAGCGAGCCAGGGTTTTCTGGCTCGGGCTTGGCTCGAGGCCTGGCTCGTGAGGGCTCGGCTCGGCTCGCGAACCAGGCTGGCTGCCATTTTTTTGCGCTTTTTGTTTTTTTTTAATAATTGTGGCAAAGAAAAAAAGAAAAGGGGGAAATCTGCTGCTTTACATTCATTCCAGAAGTACATAAAGGTATTACAATCATTCCAGATTCATAATAAGCCCCAACAACATTCAATTAAACCATAAAAATCCATCAACATTCATAATAAACTCTCAATTAAAACAGTAGCTTATCAAACCAAGACAAATATTGAAAAACTCCTTTTTGACATCCGGGAAGAGAGCATTGCCAAGCAAAGCTCCTGCAGTCCTGCATAACATAAGTATCATTGTTATATTAAAAATCACAATTTGCATATAAGTATCATTGTTCACAAGCAGATACATAATTCATATAAATATCATTTGTTCTCAATGAAAATGATCTGAAAATTATATAAATTAGAGGAGTACGAACTAGGAACCCTTTTGAATAAATTAGCCTATAAACATCAATTTCCATCAATTTTCAGACATTAAACTTGAAACTTTCAGCCATTTTTCATAAATTTCATCAAATTACAGCCTATAAACATGAAGATTTCAGCTATTTATCATCACTTTCAGCCATTACAAACCAACTATCAGCCAATAAACATCAAATTTCAGCCTATAAACATCAAATTACAACAATTTTCAGCCATTAAACATGATAATTTCAGCCATTTATCATCACTTTCGGCCATTAAAAATCAAATATCAACCATTAAACATTACATTTCAGTTCTTACCTTTAGATCTGGAACGCGGAGTGTGGACAGAGGAGGCGAGAAATGCGTGGTGCTGAACTTGTCGGCGTGGTGGCGCTGTGTGGTGGTGGCGGAGGATTTGCGCGGTGGACTGGAGGTGGAGTTGCCATCGGAGAGAATGGGTGGTGCTACCGTCGAAGACAAAGGAGTTGCGTCGTGGAGTGGACTGGAGTTGAACGGCACTCGCCGGTGGTGGGCTAGGAGGAGACTGGAGAATGGAGATCGGCAGGCGCAAGCTGGGGTGGGGAAGATGAGGTGTGGCGTCTGGCGTGAAAAATGAGAATTGTGGAGCAACTTTAGGGTTTGGAAAGTCTTGTTTTTTAAAGAATTAGATTATGTAGTATATATGTATATTAGTATTACTAACATATAAATTATAATATATGTGTATATATAGATATCTATATATAATATATATATATATTAAAAAACTTAGGGTTCGCGAGCTGGCTCGCGAGCCCACGAACAGAAATATATGGGCTCGGGCTTGGCTCGCAGGTGTTACGAGCCGAACCCAGGCTCGGCTTGGCTCGTCCCAAACGAACCCAAGCTCGAACTTTGACCGAGCCGGCTCGTGAGGCTCGCGAGCCAGCTCGGCTCATTGCCATCCCTACTCCGAGAGCATATTAGGGAATCTCTTGGAGTACGAATAGATGATCTTCTGTTTGCCATCATCAGCAGTATGTTTTGCTAACAATGAAATGATCATTTTACCGTTCACATTGTTTTTCTCCACCTTGTTGCTTATACAACTGCTTATATGGGTTGGGTCCTGCAACATCATGCTAAAAACCTTGGCAACATATTAGTGCTGAACCTTTTCATATTTTAAGGAGCCTACACATACGTTCTATTTAAGTTCATATGTGTCGTGCTTAATTGATTAGTTTCTGAAAGTTTTATCAAGTAGTGGACAAACAACTTATTAGCCATAGGGAAAGGTCAAGATCTATTTCTCAAAGCCTTCTACGAAGCTCTGCAGCTCAGCAAAGAGAGGAAACAGAAACTGCCAGCAATACATGCAGTTGTGCTGGGCACTGACTTGGGTGCCCAGACTAAATTTGAAACAGAACTTTGTAACTTTGTTGCTGACAAGAAAATTGAGGAGAGTGTGTACTTTGTCAACAAGACATTGATGTTCTTGTCCAGAACTCTCAGGTACATGTTGGTTTAGTAAGTTTTAATTGTTAGGAATAGTGCCCTAGAAAGCCGATTCGACGTAATCTGCTTTGGGACTTTTCTTGTATCACAGACAATCTTTGAATAATATACGATTGATCATAGGCAAAACACTTCTTTATATGCCAATACGTGTTTTGAGTGTTTCCATTATGTGCGCATGTAGAGAACTCCCCTAATCCTGATGACTTTAGGACTCTACCATTTAGGAGAAATGGTTCATGAAACGAGCCCTATATCACATGAGTCATGATTAGTAAAATACTCCAAGCCGATGAGTCCTACAGACAGTGGGAGTGTCAACCTGACTCCTCTAAGGCTTGCTTGTGGGATCACGCCCTTAAGAAGGACCACCTTGTTTCATGGAGGTGCAAAGTGTATAGTTGATACGTGCGTGGTACATGAGGGTGCTTACTTTAATAAGTAAGTTCACTGAGGTGCCCCGTGTGAAGAAGATTCCTAAATGGGAAAGGAAGTTTCTATTTCAGGAAATGGGAACTTCCAGATTAGGAAATATCTCACGAGTCATTGATGTGATTAATTGATCCTTAGACTTGAGGTTCCTTGTCACTTTATGAGTTAACTCTGTAGTCTTAGGTATAAGCTTTAAAGGGTGTCGCCTTAGACAACTGATTCAAGGCTTATGCTGGGGCTGCACAAGTGATTCATGAAAGTGAATGAGAATCAAGAAAGGACCTACACTTGCATTTGCAAGGTGATCTCTTATTGTGTAAGTCATTCATATGCCATATGGAGTCCTTGGCCAAGGCAGTAGATCAAGACATCAAGAAAAGGGTTTCTTGGATTGAGATCAAATGGATATGAAATGCACTTAGCTTTAAGACCGGATTATTAGCGTTCTGATTATTCCCTTGCCCTAGATCTTGGTTGAGAGATAGTAAGTAGGAGGATTGTATCTCACATGAATCAATGACTTAAAGGTTCTGTCGAATCCGAACATTCCAATTCAGCTAGGGGTTAAACACCTGTTGCTAGACTATGGTCGTTTAATCTGTGGACTGATTAATTAATTAGTGAATTAATTAATTAGCGTCACTGCTAATTGAATTGAGAACCTAGAGGGTCACACACAACAACTTGGTTACATGAGTTGAGGCTTGAAAATGATTAAACGGGTTAATCGGGCCAAGAGGGTTCCACAGGTGTGAAATCACACGTGTGGCTCACGTGAGTGACACGTGTCACACACGTGTGGATATATATATATATATATATATTATATTATATATATGTATTAAATAATTAAATGTATTAATTATTTAATAGACTTTGGTTTAATTTTGAATTAAAAAGAAAGTCTTATTTTGGAGAAAATAATCTAGTTAATTAATTACGAATTAATTAATTAGATAAAAATAAGTTATTTATTTTATAATAAATAAAGTATAAAATTATCCAAAAAATAGTTTGGATAATTTTAGCTCTCTTAAAAGTTGACTTGAATTAGAATTCAAAGTCAAAGTTGGAAAATACTTGATGATCAAGTAATAGGAGACAGAGAGACCAAAATCCTAGCCCATAAAGGACTAGGAATTTTCGGCCACTTCCCTCCTATATATAGGGGAGCTCGAGCTCCCCTTAGAGCTAATTGGCAATTCTTTTGGTTCATGTGTTGAACACCTTCCTTTCTCCAAGATCAAATAAACCCTAGGTTAAGCCTAAACACTAACTAGAGAAGTAGCATCCTTACTAGTTAGATTGTGATCAAGTTGGTGGACTTTCTCTAGAGACTTCAAGTTAGAAGTTTGAAGATTCGAGCTTTACCAAGGAGAGGGGATCAAGCCGCGAGAAGAGCGTTCTTGGGTGGCTTGAAACGCTTCAAGAAAGAATAAAAGAAAAGTAAGTTTTCTATCTTTACGAATTTGGTTACACGATTGCGAGTTCAAGGTCTTTTTGTTGGGAAAATTTTTTTAAATTCCGCTGCTTTCTGATTCGTGTTTTCCAACATTAATCCCAGACATGAAGCAATGATGTTTCATTTAGATTGTACCTTACTGTCATTTTTACCGATAGAAGATTTATCTGCCTTACCATTTCTCTTTATTTGTGAGTTATTCATGCCAGTTTCTGAAATAACATAAACTTTTTTTATTAAATGTAGGCTCGTGGAGAGTGCTTTGGGAGGATAAACATTGAAGCTTTCCAGCTGCCTGTCCTGGTGAGCTGTACAATGTTGTTTTTCTCATGTTTCATCATGAAAGCATTTCAAACAACTATCGACTATCTTTTGCCAATGCGATTCAATTCTAACTATCATCATATCATGGAAACATAACTTAGCACATGTTTTTGGTAATCAGGGTACAGCTGCTGGAGGCACAATGGAAATCGTAGTAAATGGCACAACTGGTTGGTTGCATTGACCCGGTAAAGAGGTTGTAAAACCTCTTGCAGAAAATATAATTTAACTAGCCACAAATGTAGAGCTGAGAAGAACAATGGGAAATAGGGCTACTCTAGAGTGAAGGAGAGGTTTCTTGAGCACCATATGTCATATAGAATATCCTTGGTCTTGAAAGAGGTTTTGCGAAAGGCCAAGAAGGGCCCGTGAACCCGGAAGGCACGTTTATGATATTTCCAGATTTGTTCATATTTCCCATTGATTCTACATAAAGCAACCTTTTTTATTTTTGATTTTGTTGCCATGGACCTTGTTCGTTCATGTCTTGTCCGAGTCACTCGTCTTTTCTTGCCCAAGTTGCCTTTTTTACTTCTTTTTGTGGAGGAATGAATAGAGATGTGTCGGTCCCTTACACTATAGCCTTGTATCATATGATATGAATCAGTTGTAATTTATGTGTTCGTAGTTCTCATGATTCTTTGAGTTGATGTTATCCAGATAGGGGTGATTTAGGAGGGTAATATGAGTTGGCTCTAGTGATGTTGATTCAATTTTGAATCTTTTAAGTCTAAACCCGTCGAGATCGAACTTCTTTGCGAGCTAGGTTTGAGCAGATCGATATTTGTATGCGAGCATTTTACTTTTATGTTTCTTTAATGTTGACGGTAGGCCTAGCTAGGGCTGTTCAGTCAGTGTCACCGTACCGAAATTTCGATACGCTAATTTTAACTACCGATTACCGAACTGATCTTCAGGTTCGATTTGGTAAAAACTAAAAATATTTTGGTACAATTCGGTTGAAAACCGAATTACCGAAATTCTTCTTAAAACAAAAACAACATATTAAGTTCACAATAAAATTCCTACGTAAACAAACCCACCAAAAATTGCTTCAAGGAAATAAAATGTTTAGAATAGCCTAAACAGAAAATAGTCTATCTAAAAAAACCACAGAGTTGACTGTTGAGCGGAGATAGCATGAGATGCCGACGGCAACAAGTTGTGTGGATGAGATTTGTCGCTAACGGAGGCAAGACGTGCGGATGTGAGTTTAAACGGCGCAAGGCAATGGGCTAGGTCTTTGTATTCTGTTGAATGTGTGAAATCTGAATCTGTTTTTTTATGTTTCAATCTATTTGGTCCTTTCTAGTTTGGCAACGACTTCGCTAATGCTGATTCTGTTTGATGGCGAAAAAGATTGCCACGCGCACAACAAAGGACGACAGATATTGCTCTTTAGCTGAGATGTTGTTTTCCTCAATTAAAAGCAAATTACTGTTCACAACTTGTGTGTTATTATTTGGGATTTAGTTACGTGATCTGGAGATTTGGGTACGTAATTCACAGGAATTTTTTTGAAAGTGGAGAATTAAAGGGAATTTTTCAACTTATCAGTGTTATTCAAAGAAAACCCTGGTGTTAACTAAATTAAAATATCTTATTGACTCATAATTATGAGAAACAACATTTTGATCCTAAATCATTAATGAGAGACCGAGAGCGAAAGACTGTACAATAGCCTTTTTGGACTTAAACCTCAGCTCGTAAAACTCCGATGACGACCGCCACCTCCTCCGTTTTCCTCCTACCGCCACTGCAGTTCCGCGGCAGCCACCGTAAATGTAGGACGCTTCTATGTAACAAAGCGACCTCCTTCCCACTCATTCTTTCTTCTCCCTCTTCTCAGCGTGGCTCGCTCTCCCATCTCTTCGTCTCTAACGGTAAGAATTTCAAAAAATTGTCACTTCTCCTCTTCATATTTTTCCAAAGTTTTGATCTTTTCGTTGTGTGAATGGTGGGAGTGGAGGAATTTTATCATACCCTGCCCATTTCGTAGTTTTCTTATTCGAAGGGCTGATTTTTGTAGGAGCAAATTGGAGGTGTTGAGAAAAAATGGAGCGACTTGAGCAGCTTGAACTACTGCGTGGTTAAAGATTATTACAGGCTCGTGAATTCCGTCAATGCCTTCGAACCTCACATTCAAAAGCTTTCTGATGAGCAGGTTATTTCTCCAGTTTGCTATCATTTTCAGTTATTGTTTGGGATTTGTTTTTGAACAATTTAGTCCTTTTGTTGTTGTAGTTGGAGAGCAAAAACTGTAGAATTTCGGGAGGAATTGAACCGGGGTGCGACTTTAGCTGACATTGTACATAATCAATTTTTGCTTTTCTGTTTAGGTTTGGTAAAGATTTCAATGCAATTTGTGGGTTCATATTCTTTTTCCTGATGAATTTTCTTTTCCTTCCTTTCCTCTTGTTTTTGGTCTTTTCTTTTTAAGAGGTGTTTGCTGTAGTTCGTGAAGCTGAAGCTCGGAATGCGTCATTTTGATGTTCAGGTATCGTACACAAACACCCATGTGTCGTAGTTTTATGTAATCTATGAAGAATGGGTAAATGTGGAGAGATAATTTCTGTTCTACACAAAAAATTCTTGTTGGAGATTATTGGTGGAGCTGTGCTTCATGATGGGTCGATTGCAGAGATGAAAACTGGAGAAGGGAAAACCTTAGTCTCCACTTTAGCAGCTGATCTTAATGCTCTAAGTGGGGAGGGTGTTCATGGTATTCTGTTGCTGCTCTCTTATTGATATAATAAGTGCTAAGTCTTATACGAGGCTGATGTTATGTGGGCTAATATTGGTTTTGGATGATCCCAGTGTCATTAGTTTAATGTAGAGCGTCTTACTCTTTGGGTGTGTTTGCAAAAACTTTTGGAGAAGCCAGATTTTTTAAAAGTTGGAGCAGACAAGTTGAATGGCTGGAGAAGAAATTATGAAAATACTTATAAATAAAAGGGGGGAAAAGAAAGACTTGAAGTTGAAGCAAGCACTCCATGAGGTTATTTAAGTTTTAAGCTTATTTAGACGTACGTAAGTAGAAGAAGTGAAACAGAGCATACGGTGTCTGCGTTTCTTAAGCTAAAAGCAAAAAATTGCTTGTTTTTAGATTTTGCAAACATTACCTTTTTATCCATTATTGAACTACCTTAGGGATTTATCACCAAAAACAAAATGAAGAGAGAACTAGCTTATGGGATGTGTTCTGCAGCTTGTTAGGAAATCTTTGTATTTTGTATATTCCAGAATTCTTAACCTGAACTCCCCATGGCAGTGGTGACAGTAAATGATTACCTTGCTCAAAAGGGATGCTGAATGGATGGGTCGTTTGCATTGTTTCCTAGGTCTCTCGGTGGGCCTTATCCAAGTAATTATTTACAATTATGTGTCATGGGATTTTAGTTGGTTTATGAATCTATTTTTTGTATTACAAGAAGTTCAGAAATAACAATGTAGTTAGTTTATCAGACCAAAACCAGAAAATAATACTTCAAAAACTGGATATGTATATAACTTTTTAGTGAGTAGATATCGAGACATACCTTCTAAATTTTTTTATGTCAATTTTTGGATCAAAATTTTGTCAACTCTTAAGGAATAAAATTATTGTTTATAATAATAGCTATCTTTCTGCCCTCAGTGTGCATGCAGAGTGGGATGAGCTCTAAGCAGCGAAGATCGAACTATAGATGCGATATTACATACACCAATAATTCGGTAAATTTGAATTTCATAATAAATTTATGGATGGCATAGTATTGCTTTGTTTGCATTTTCAGTTGATATCTTATTTTAGTTCCTCTTCAATGCTTTCACAACCTCCAATTAAGTGTTATTTGCTTCTTTGTGGGACCCAGGAACTCGGTTTTGATTATTTAAGAGATAATCTTGCTGCAAGCGGCAGAGAACTTGTGATGAGGTGGTAGAGCCTGTCTCTCTTTTAATGTGATCAGGTAAAATCTTGTGGTTAAGTACTGAAAATTTATTATGTTCATTATGAAACAGGCCAAAGCCCTTCCATTTTGCAATAGTTGATGAAGTAGATTCTGTCCTAATTGATGAAGGACGAAACCCTTTGTTGATCAGTGGTGAGGTAATTTAATTTGCATATTAGAGAGTCCCTAAATTTATTTTTTTTCCTGAAAAAAAAAAAGAAGCAAAAGATAATTCATTCTTTCAGAAGTTTATGTATGCTTCTTCTGAAGACCCCTTTTTTTATCTTTTTCTGTTTATTTATTCCAGGCAAACAAAGATGCTGCTCGATATCCAGTTGCTGCTAGAGTAGCTGCACTGCTGATTCGAGGGCTAGTGGGTGCCAATTTTCACCTTTCTCTTTCATTCACCTAAGAGATTCTCAATTTTTGAATAAAGTTGTACATTCGAATAATATTCATTTTCTATGGCAGCATTACAATGTGGAGCTTAAGGATAATTCCATGGAACTTACAGAGGAAGGAATAGTACTGGCTTAGATGGCTTTAGAAACAGATGACTTATGGGACGAGAATGATCCTTGGGCTAGGTTGAACATTGGTCAAATTTCTCATTTGCAAGCTTAAATTTTTGTATTTTAGATTCTTTATGCGGTTTCATCCAATGCTGCAGGTTTGTTTTAAATGCATTAAAAGCAAAAGAATTCTACAAGCGTGATGTCCAATATATGGTCTGAAATGGAAAGGCTCTTATAATCAACGAGGTACTTTCTGTTCTTTTCAATCTTGCTGGTACCAAATGTAATATTGCAATATCAGAGGGGGTATAAATGTAATCGATCATGTATATTTATGATTCAAAAGATAATAAGTTTATTTTTTCAGTTAACCGGTAGGGTCCAAGAAAAAACTCGATGTTCTGAGGGTATCCATTGGCAGTCGAGGCCAAAGAAGGGCTGAAGATTGAGGTATATCATAGTTAACTAATGCTGTTTTAGACTTTCTTCTTAAATTCTAACTTTCTGAAATTTGTTAGGCTGCTTCGGTTGTTGTGGCCCAAATTACTTACCAATCTCTATTTAAACTATATCCCAAG
Organism: Lantana camara; assembly: GCA_037501455.1. Taxonomy (NCBI): domain Eukaryota; kingdom Viridiplantae; phylum Streptophyta; class Magnoliopsida; order Lamiales; family Verbenaceae; genus Lantana; species Lantana camara. The sequence goes on from CM074865.1 coordinate 4,405,353, forward strand.
CTCTTGGGGATGACTGGGACTGCAAAAACCGAGGTATGATCATCTTAATATATTTAACTTTAATTTTCAATAATGTTTGAAAGATGTTTAAAATGTTAAATTTGTTGATATGGTAAAGAACCCTCTTTGTTATTGTAGGGGAAGGAATTATTGAAAATGTTTCAAATGCCGGTCATTGAAGTGCCCACAAATATGCCAAATATTCGTAATGATTTACCCATTCAGGCATTTGCTGTAAGACAATAAAATCTGGCAAACTTTTTTCTCATTTTTTTAGAGAATTATTTTACTTGTTCATGTTTTGAATGTGTATATGTTTTGTAGACTGCTCGAGGGAAATGGACGTATGTATGTGCAGAAATTGAGTATATGTTCAAGCTCGGACGCCCTGTTTTGGTTGGGACAACTAGGTCTCTCTCTCTCTCTCCCTCCCTCCCTCCCTCCTCTCTCTCTCTCTCTCTCTCTCTCTCTCTCTCTCTCTCTCCAAAAAGATGGTTTATGCAATATGCTGTCAATTATTTCTTCTAAGCTTTATCCTATGTTGCAGTGTAGAAAATTCTGAACATTTATCTGCTTTGCTGAGGAAAAGGAAAGTACGCCACAACGTCCTTAATGCACGGCCCAAGGTTTATATGCTCATACATTCTGTTCTCTTGAGAATTGTCAACCATATAATATAGTTGGGGTTGCTTTCGATGATCTCGATCCAACCAATCCAATTAACCAGACCTTACTAATCCTGCAATAAAACCAGGCGAACCTGGTCGTATGAGTAGTCTCATTCCGGTAGGTGGGAAGATGCCGGCATAGATCTCATGAGACTCGCCCACTATTACTACGAAAAAAGCCCTGCCCTTTTCCTTCGCTAATAACGAACTTGCAAAGTGGATCTGTTTATCATAAAGAGATTCGTCGTTCTTTTCAAACTAGTTGATAGTTGTTCCCTGGTTGCACCCCAAAATGGGTTCTAATTTACTAAATCACATCTTTCTGTTTTCGGGATATCACATGTAGAGTTTTTTGGGGGAGAATCACTCGGCGCGGGGCCTCCCGTGTGAGGTTACCTTTCCGGCTTAAAGAATGGGAAATCGTATTCATTTATATTATATGTTGTATGGAATTGGAACAATTTATCATTTCCAGTATGCTGCGAGAGAAGCTGAGGTTGTAGCCCAAGGTTTATATGCTCAGACATATTCATTTATATTATATGTTGTATGGAATTGGAACAATTTATCATTTCCAGTATGCTGCTTGGGAAGCTGAGGTTGTAGCCCAGGCAGGTCGAAAACATGCAATTACTTTATCAACGAATATGGCCGGCAGGGGCAGTGACATAATTCTGGGAGGAAACCCAAAGTTATATCTTACTTTTACGTGTTGTTATAAATTGTTAAAAATAAAAAATTGTGATGGTTTTCAAAGAACAGTCAAAATTCGCATTGTATTTCTTCAGATGCTCGCTAAAGGAATCCTGGAAGACGCACTGCTTTCATCTCTCACACCAGATGTTCCTGATGTTGAAATTGATTCTGCAATGTCTTCAGATAAGGTAATCATTAGGTTTATATTACGAGAACAAATAGAATAATAATTAAATCTCATCCCCTAATCTTTTGCATTTATTATTATATTTTTTGCTCCATTCAGGTTCTATCTAGGGTAAAGGTGGGACCTTCATCGTTAGGCTTGTTAGCTAAAACAGCTGTTATGTGTTAGTATCTTCTTTCTACCATAAATTTCCAAGTTTTCCTTTCTCTTTTATTTAATCAATATGTTTAAGTAACCAATTCTTTTATTGATAAAACAGCTAAATACGTATCCAAAAGTGAGAGCAAGAAGTGGACTTATGATGAAGCAAGAAATTTAATTTCAGAGTCTATTGAAATGAGTCAGTCAATGGACTTGGCAGATTTGCAGAAGCTCATTGATGAGGAGACAGAAACGTACCCTCTTGGCCTGTCTATTGCTCTTTCTTATCTATCAGTTCTAATGGATTGCGAATCCCACTGTTATCAAGAAGGATTAGAGGTGAAAAGGCTTGGAGGTCTTCATGTGATTGGAACTTCTTTGCATGAATCGAAGAGGATCGATAATCAGGTGAGTTTTCCTAATTTTGTAGAGTTTGATTGTAATGCTTTTTCCTATAAAGTTTTCAAAAAGAGGCATAATTACACCGCCGTACCCTTAGTTTTGGCCTAATTACACAAACTTCCCTGAGCTTTGAGAAATTACAAAAACTTCCCCCAGGCATACCCTGATGTTTGGCCTAATGCATGCTTCTATCGCCATAAATCTAAATTCAAATATTGATCAGTAAGTGTCAAGGCAAAATAGGTATTCACAAAAGTATAATCAGTCCAGATGTAATATAAATTTTTTGATAAGGGAAGGTTTTGTAATTTCTCAAACCGCCGGAAATATTCCCCTTTTCTTTCTCTCTTTTTTTTTTTTTTTTTTTTTTTTTTTGGGTCAATATTTTTAGTTGTTTTTGCAATATTTTTGTGGATTTCCTAACATAATTTTCTTGAATAGCTCCGCGGCAGAGCAGGGAGACAAGGGGATCCTGGATCAACACGGTTTATGGTGAGGTATAATCATCTCGTGTTTTTTTTTTTTTTCTTTTTTTTAAACTATTAACAATGGATGCTAAAATTGGAAAGTTCCAAATGGCTTTAATCTTAACAGCTTGGAAGATGAGATGTTTCAGAAGTTCAATTTTGATACTCAGTGGGCAGTACAACTTATATCCTGAATCTCGCATGATGAGGATTTTCCGATGGAGGGTACGACGGTACGTACCATTCTACAAGAGAAAATGCCCAAACAAAAAAGAGGAGAAGGCTGGAAAACAGAAGATGTTGAAGATAATAAAAAAGGAAAAAGAATAGAAGAGCATCCGAGCATAACAGAAGGGAAGAATAAGAACTGGAATGTTTAATTTTAAATAATATAATGAAGGTATGGAATAATAGTTTTACAAATTAAAAGCAATTATATATCAATCTATATTTTTATCTGTTGGAAGGTTATTTCAATAATATGTGATGAACATGTACATCAAGCTTGAAAATACAATATTAGTGAACTTCCTTCCCAATAATAAATTTTGAATATCTACGAAACGATAAAATATTTTTACACAATTATAAGTTTGTAATGCATACCATCTTTTTTTTTTTTTTTTTTTTTCATAATTGAGTGTTAATGGCATAAACGTATTCAAAACCTTCTTCCCATGATAAATTTATTTGGTTTCATGGTTAGTTTAGAAAGATATAATAAAACAAAAACAAAATACCATGAACACGAAAAACACATCTCTAAAGAATCAAAGGAGACGAAAAGAAAAAATAAATATATCTAAAAAAAAACAAATGTCATAAAGAATAAGAAACAAACGGAAACTGGCTTACACGTGCAACGCACGTGCACCCTACTAGTTTTTTTAAAATTGTGAATAACAAATCCATCAAGTATTCAATATTGAATTTCAATATGTAATTAATTACACAATTTTCTATTTTGCACCAATAAGTGAGTCTTTGATTGCTAGTTTCAATTATTGGACTGGTTAAAATGTAAAGAGTTCATCTTAAATAGCTTTAACCAACCTACAGGCTACAGCATGCATATATTCAAACTGTTCCAAGGACAGATGTAAATATTAAAAATAAATGGGGAGAAGTTAAAAAGGATGAAGGGAACGTTTGAAATCTTAAAAAACGTAATCTGCTTTCAGATTAAGAAAATGAAAAAAATGAAGCAATTCGTTCTGCTACTACTTCTAATAAACTGAAATAAACTAGAAGAATCCGGGAGGTGCTTTTCCAGCTTCCTGGCTATTTTTTCTATTTTAAATCTTAAAGAAGTGATTTTTCCTCTTTAGATTAAGGAAAGCAAGAAGGAAGTGTTTCATTTAGCTCCTACTACATCATAAAATATACTGAAACAAGCTAGCAGCTGGATGAGTCCCACGCGGTGCTTTTTTCAGTTTCTAGCTTCCTTTTTCTATTATTTAAAAATTAAAAGTACTTTTTTCTCCACACTCTCCTATCTTTCTTGCTCCAATTTTTTCCAACTTCAACTTCTTCACGGACAATGTATTTTTTACAAGCTGTTTCGGCATATCCTTAAGATCAGTTTCATCCCATCATTCGTTTAGCAGCATTCTTTTTGTTCTAACATTGTTTAATGCTTGGAAACATCAAAATTGCAGGGCCCTCTTTTCCAGCAGCGGCCTTATCCATATCCGGTTGCTTCACAATGGAAGAAGCCGGGTTCGAACTACGCACCCATATCCAAGAGAGTAGATGGAAGTGGTAGTCTCGGTGGTGCTGATTGAATGATACAACACATCGATATTTACAATTCATTGCAGAAAATCTTCAACAGATTATACGATGATTGGAATAAACCTTGAATGGAAACATAGTGATATGAGTGATGCAGGCAATCGTTACGAACTGCCGGTATTTGTTCAAGATCAAGTTGATCAAGTAGAGTAACTACTGGGGGTGGGGGGTGGGGGCTCTACCCTGCAGGATAGTTGTATGCAGAAATATTAATGTCTTGTGATGGAATGTGAATGCTTCAATTTTGAGGAAATAATGCAGAAATAGGTGTATGCAGCATTCTCTGTGTGTCTGTGTATTTACTTAAATCTTTTCACTTATAAGCATAATACTGTGTTATTGTAGATTGGAGTCTGGAGAGAAATGCTTATTGAACTATTCACATTAATTTAGTTTAATCTTTTAACTCCCTTTACATATGCACTATGATTCTTTTCTTAATTAAATTATCCATTTTATGATGTGCATGTTTATATATACTAGTCAAATCAACGTGTGTTGCACGTTTATCATTTAATTTATTTAAATAAATTTAGTTATTATGTTTATTGAACAAATTAAGATATTAAAAATATCTAGTTTGATTAAATAAATATAATAATATTTTTAATGAACCATTTAATTTTGAATAGTAACATATACAAAAATATTTATATGAGATCTCTCTTTCAAATCATGTACAATAAGTATATAGAAATTCGAAGTAGAGAAACATGTAAATAAATAAATAATAAAAATATTTGAAACTATATTATTACATAAAACAAAATATTTAAAGTGTATAGTATTAATTTGTCCAAATAGTTCTAACTTTTAAGTATAAGTAATAGTTTATAACTTTCAAATATATTCAATAAATAAAAAAACATATATAAAAGAATATAGACAAAAATTTAAGAGATCATATAAAATGCCATATTAACTATATGTATTTTATTCCTTATATTGTTTATTTTTTTAATATAATTTTTAATTTATTTTTAGTTTTTTTATGAAGTTTTGCAAAATCTTTTTATCGTCATTCAAAATCTAAAAGTTATATTCACTTTCAAAATTATAATTTTTGCACCTATTTTTTTTTTCCATATTTCCGACCTCGATTCCATCATTTAAAATGGGAGCATTGTTTTTTTCTTTCTATTTTATTTCATAATCTTGTGATATTTTAACTTTTGATATTTATCATCAATATTATCCACTTTCTCAAATCTCCATCTTCTTCTCCATAATTGTAATTTGATTTAATGAGTATTTCTATTTTGATTTTTGTTGACATCTTGTATTAAACTTTTTTAATTACATTGCACCTACCTCATGCAATTTTCAATTGATAACTTTTACTATTCGATTGCAGTGACAAAACAAAACTCTGTGGACTGTAAATTAAGTTCCCTATAATATTTGAGCTATATTCTCCTTAAACAATTAAAAGTGTTAGTAATTTAATTATATAAAAATTAATAGAGCTTTTAATAATTTATTTATTTATAAAGTATTAAAGAAATAATATTTTATGAAAATTAATTTAATTCTCGGTTGAGCAATTTATGTACTCCTCAAATAATATGATGTATAATATTTAGTTTCATTTTGTACCTATTATTAATTCAAAAATATACTTATTGATGGTTCGATATTTTTATAGTACTTTGTATAGATTTTATATTTTCATCATTGCACTTTCAATAGAAAACACCCTTTTCAAATGTTTATATTGATATATTGCATTTTTACACTTTTCGTACCATAAGAAGGATTTGTTTCAATCCTATCAATCTCTCTTAAAACAATAATATATATATATATATATATATTAATAAACAAAATATAACTAATATTATTTATTTTGCACTATATATACGTCAAATCATATATATATATATATATATATATATATATATATATATGTTCCTAAATAAAGCAACCCAACACAGGAAAAGTAGTCTCAAGTTAAGACTCATCTAGTTTTGTCGGCAGAGCATTCTAGACGCAGTAACCATCTTAAACCTTGTGACCTGTCCTCGCTAATTTATCTGTCATCATGTTTCATTATCTCGAGATTTACTTGATCCAAGTTTCCCAAGACTTTTGGAGTAAATTTCGCCAATCAAATATTACATTTCTCATTAGCTTCTTTTCAATATCCTTCGTTGTTATCCATTTCACGATCGTCTTCGAATCAATCTCCACATTAATCTTTAAAAAGCGTCTCTCCCAAGCTAGTGTTAATCCTTTAAGTAAGCCTAATAACTATGCTACATTATTGAAACTATACCAAGATCCAGAGCATATCCTAGAACTCATCTTTAGTTGTTATCTCGAATGACGCCCCTGGCCAAGCATTGTGGGTGTGGTTATAAAAGCTTCCAACCGAGTTTAGTTTTACCCATCACTTCTCGGGTTTATCCCACGACAACTAAGTGTAGATTTTCTTTTGCCTACACTTTTGTCCTCACTGATTAGTACTAAGATCTTAGATAATTCTTTTATGTGGCGAAGAGTGACTCTTCTAAGATTCATAAAATTTTGATAGCTCCATCAGTTCCATGCTTCAAAGATTCAAAAGCATTAAGACCAAGACAAACCACCCAAGATATTCTAGGAATATATTGCTTAGAATTTGGCTATTAAAGCTCTCTTTGAGCCTGTTTGACACTCGTAAGCCACGAATATTTCTTCAAGTTTGTGTATCAACAATCTTGTCCCACACCCAAAGTGCGAATGAGAAACTTCTCAGCAAGTGGTCCACATATTCATATCCTGTACAACAGTGCGTACATACATCATTTTCCACAAATTTTCTATCATACTTCAATACATTCGTGAGAAAGCTATCATATTAGAAAAGCTATAGAAAAATCATGAACTTTTAGGGCCAAGGTAATTTCCAAGTTCATTTTCAATTTTTCTCGCATGTCTCATCTGACACCATAAGCAAAGTATAGTCATTATATAGGAGAATTTATCTTTAGTTAACCCAGTCTAGACTCTCTTATCTCCGTTATCATGTAGCGCGATTAGGACACTAAGTATCTCATCCACCACCCCCTTGAGCAGTATTGTTTTCACCTTATCCAGGTTTCAGTTTTTATCTATGTCAATGAGATTACATACAATAAGATCTTTATCCTCCCCATGAATGTTATCTCTAAAGATGTCCGCTAGTTTTCTTTATGATAACCATCTATCATTTCATAAAGATGTCCATTCACCGTTCCTGATCTTCCATTTATAAAATGGTTCCTCCATCCAAATGCTTCTAACTATCCCTTTTCATGCTCAGGAAGCCATAAGTTGGGGCTTATGTTCAAGAATGTCATCCCCTTTTAAATATTTTTTCTTATGTATCTAGTTTCACGCCATCGTCTCCTTATTGAGCATTCTCGATCCCATTTAGCGAGCATCACTATATTTTTTTTTGGGCATCTCTAAGACCCAATTTACCTTTTCGCTTCTTTCTAACCACCTTCTTCCACCCTACAAGATGGGTCCATTTCCTTGTTATATGAGTCGACTAAAAAAAGTTGTATTTAAGTGGATTAAGTGTTTTTACGTGTGATTGGAGAACCAATTTGTGTGCATGTAGTAGATGGGGATTGAGCTTGTGATGCACAGAATAAGTTTTATTCATCCGGTAAGGTTTGTCGTTTTGGCTTTCTATCCCAGAGGCATTTTTCGACTCTCTTAATCACAATCGAGAAATATTCATTATAGTTTCGGCCAAAGTTCTTCCGCACTCCCAAATAATTCATTAAGTTGTCTGTACTTTACATGCCCAAAATTCTAGTAACCCGTTGCTTTAAATCATTTGACATATAAGGTGTAAACAACACATGTGATTTGCTGAAGTTTAGTTTGAGGTCCAACTCCTTGTGAAATGCCTCAACCACACTGTAAATGCACTTCGCCCCATCCACGGTATCTTTAGCTCCCAACATTATGTTGTTAGTAGAAAGCAAGTGTGAGATGTGAGGACCTCTCTGACATACCGTAATTAGCTTCCAGTGTCCAACTAAAATGACCTCCTCAGTCATATACGTAAGTTATTCCATACAGAGTACAAGCAAATAAGGCGAGAATGATTGCCTTATCTAATGCCAATATAGCCTCTATCGGTTCACCATTCCATAAAACCTCTAGTTGTGTCCCCTTTATTCTACTCATACTGATATTGATGATTTTCATCTGGAATTTGAAGAAAGCTTGAGAAAACTCCACCGAACTTTGCCGAATGCCTTTTCAAGATTCAATTTAAGCACCATACCCCTTTTTTTGTCATTGGAGTGATGTAGCGTTCGTAACACTTCTTGAAGCAGTAAGATATTGTAATGGGTGTCTCGACCTGGAATGAAGCTATTCTGGTTTGGGCTCACAATTTATTTGATTTACGACTTAAACGAAGTATAATCATCTTGGTGATCATTTTGAGCAATACGTTAGCTATTCTGGTTTGGGGTCATAATTTATTTTATATACGGTTTAAACAAAGTATAATCATCTTGGTGATCATTTTGAGCAATACGTTACACAACGTAATGGACCGAATCTCTTTTGTTTTTCTGGAGAATTAACTTTCGAAATCAGATAAACAAACGTTTGATAAGCCTTCTTAGGAATTGATTCTCTCTCCATACAATCATTGATAAATTTCACTACGTCTCCTACTATATCCTAATAGGTTTGAAAAAAAATAGGCTTGGAAACCATCTGCTTCCAGTGCTTTGTACGGGTGCATGCTCTTCACTACCCTCAAGATTTCCTTATTATAGGTCGTTCTTTCCAAGTTATTTTTTCACTACCACCTTAGTGTTCATTGGTGCAAGCTAATACGTAAACTCATCACCTCTTCGATAATATCTCCAGTGAATAGTACTTAGTACTCTCAAGTATGTTGCTTTAGTTGATCATTATTTGTTACCCATTCGTCACCAATTATGTGAGCATTTATCTAGTTCCTCTTTCTTCTCGTTATGGTTGAGGGATCAAAGGAACGTTTATGTTTATCCCTGAATTGGAGCCAGTTAATTCTTTACTCTTAAAACTAAATAATCTCTTCTTGTTGCAATAGTTTGTTATATTCTGTCATCACTTCTTTTTTCAAACCTTTCGAATATTTATCTTGCTTGCCTCATATATAATGCTCTAGAAATTTTTTCTAAATTTTTTTGGTTGCCTTTTTCGCTTTTCGAGCACATTAAAGATTGTTCAATGACCATTATTCTAGAGCAATGATCCCAAGTCAAAATATTTTTCAAATTTTGATTCGGCCAATAAGTCATGTAGTGCTGCTTTTGATGATATTGATCTAAATTGGTAATTGCTAGATCAATCTCATTCAAATTAAATTCAAAAGTTCTCCATATTTTTTCTTGAGCTAAAACCCAATCTAGCATTTTCAAATTATTTAATCAAATCTTCGGAATTTTGTTTACCATTCTATGCGATATTTATTCTCACTTTGTCATATCCTTTGTAAATATATTTGTAAAGATATTTCACAGTTGTCACTCTAAGAAAAATCTCGATGTTAATTGAGAAATATAACTTAATAATAGATATGGGTTATAAGGTACTACATATTGGTTATAAAGTTGTGTATTGTGAACTTGGACCATCACTCTGATTCTTCTCCTTCCACATACCAGATATCCATCTTTACTTTGTATTGTGTTTTCGTAATATGAACATGAGTAATGATATTTATATTCTCCATCCATCATATAAAAATTATTTAAGTTCTTTTATCCACATGATTCATGCGCCATGTGTTCCATAACTAACTCATAAAGTTTGGGATTTTTTCCTTTGTCAAAAAATTCAACACAGATAAATTGATCAAGTTGATCGTGTATTGTAATTTTATATTTTGACTCCAAAATTATCAAAATATGAGCATGTGTCAACCATTTCTTTTGAAACTCGATTGCATGAATATGTGCAACCACCTTTCTAGAAATCTCCTTTTTGAATAATTGATATTTTAAATCCTGCAACTTTTCCTAAAAAACTCATGATGTCTTTTAAATTATGAACAATAAATGATACGATTAACAACTTATCACTAAGTAAAACATAACAAAATTAATAAATACTTGCATTCCTTTTCATGTGAAAGAACTTCATTTGCAGATGAAAATTTGATAACCGAGTGACATCATTATTAGAGCAAATAAAAAATATTATTTGGATTGTTCATTAATTTAGGTATGCGTTTGTATATACATTAAAATCAAGTAATTCTTTCTTTTAACTAATTATTCTTTATCTCTTTTTTATTCTCTCTTCATTTGATCTTGGATTCTATTTTTTATTTATATTTTTCTAATGAACATTATTTAAGATTTATATTATTTTTTATTATTTATTTTATGTATGTAGTAGAAATAACTAAAAAGTGTATATTTATATAAAAAACTCAAGAAATGTTTAATTGAACATTATAAAAATAATTTATAAAATTATATTATATCTTATTTTTACATACATATATATTGAGTCTCCTTAAAATTCTTAATTTAAAGTAACTCTGGTTTGACGACCTGCAATTCTAAATTATGGTATATTAAGTCGTAAGAAATCAAAAATGCTATTTGTACTTTTTAATATATATAGATTATGTTAATCATCCTATCTAAATAATATTTACGCATTTAATTTATATTTGATTGTATAAACTAAAGGAAGATTATATGATTAATTAAATTTAGATAATTATAATTATATTAGTATTAGTTAATTGAAAATTATTACATTAACATTCAATAATTTATTAAAAAATATTTTATGTATATCATTTAATTATATTATTTTATTAATTAGATAAGTTTATACAATTATAGTATGATTATAATTTAACAAAGTTTATGAACTTAGGTAATTAGAATTATGGACTTAAATAATTAGAATTACATTAGGAATGATTTATTGAAAATTGTCTTATGTAACTCATTCAATTTAAATTATATTTTATTTTACATAATTACCAAAATTTATTGAAATTATAAAGTGAATCAATTTGTTGGTTTTCAATTTGTTAGATATATCTTATTATAACATTTTAAATTATAGGCCTTAAAATTAAAAAATGGATAACTTATATTATAAAATTTGAATATAATTAATTAATATATTAATATTAAAGAAATCCTTGTTGAACTATGTTTCTTTTTTTGGTAAGTTGAAGAAGTTTTAATTATACCAAGAGTCCTATTATAAATTAATAAGTACTTTTTAGATATTGGTAAATTAATAATTTATAATATGTATTTACATAATTATCCTTAACTAATAATTATTCATATAATTATTATGAGGTTATTTTAGGCGATCTATATTTTGTAAGAAACTTTCGTGCTTTTATAAGATATATAGATATTTACATATATCATTTTAGCTTGCAATTAATAAACATGCAGAAAAGTAATACCTATTAAAATAAGTTAAATGGAATCCATATTTTAATTAATTTATAAGATTTATTTGTAGTTTTTTCTTTCAAATATATTACATATGACACCAAACATGTTCAAGGCAAACAACAACAATGGAAAACGACTCAAAAAATAAAAGGTAAAATATGACTTAATAGACGACATCAGGCAAAAGCAGTTCTAAATATAACTACACAACACAAGGAAGCTCTTCAGTCTTCACTATGCACAAAATGCCATAACAACATACATATATTTTGTTCAAGTCTTCCTTTTCTGCAGACATCACTTTTGCAAGAAACAAAGTTCTAATCTTTTCCAGTTTTGACACAGCTTGACTTATGCTGATTCTCTCCGAAGGCGAAGAGACTAAACATTCCATCGCGACACGCAGGACAGATAACAAACATTGCTCTTTAGCTGAGAAACTTTCCTCTCTTACCAGCAAATTGATGTCCACAACTCGAGTTACATTGTTTTCTTGTAATGAGGTGCTAACATAGCTCATGAGGCTCATGTCCTCCCCAAACATATTATCTGTCGGTTTCTTTCGGGTGAAAGTCTCGAGAAGCATCACACCAAAACTGTATACATCGCAGCTGGTTGACACAATGCCTTCAGCTCCATACTCTGTGTCCACAAATTAAACAAAGACTAAGCACGGGAAAAGTGGAAAACTATGGGAGAGTTTGAAAATGTAACAAATTAGATCATTACCCGGTGCCATGTAACCGATTGTTGCCAAGGTTTGTGTTTGCACCGTCAGCTCCCCTTTGCCAAATAGTTTAGCCATGCCAAAATCACCGACATGAGCGGTCATATCTTCATCCAACAACACGTTGCTAGGCTTCACGTCACAATGAACAATAGGAAACGTGAGTTGCGTATGAAGATATTCCAAGGCCAATGCGACGTCTATCATAACGTTTAATCTTTGCAACAAATCCAAGAAAAGATTCTGGGAATACAACCACATCTCCAAGCTCCCATTAGGCATGTACTCCAAAACCAGAGCCTTGAAGTCTAGATTACTACAACATCCAAGTATCTTGATCAAGTTCCTATGCCTTATTGCTCCAAGTACTCGTGTTTCTCTCTCAAAGCTTTGGCTCACATTTTCTGATTGTAGATTGAATACTTTTACTGCAACCATTAGCCCGTCAGACAAGATTCCAATGAATACTGAACCGAAGCTTCCATTTCCAAGAATGTTGTTCTCGTTAAATCTGTTTGTCACTTGCTGGAGTTCAAAGTAAGAACTTTCTCTCCAAGGATGCGATGACATTTGGCTTCTGGGTCCCCCTACGTCGCTTGTTTTTCTTCGTCTCATTATAAGAATCAGACAAACAACAAACAAGGCTGCTACAACACAAATAGGTGGTATAATATATTTGAGAACATTCTTGAAAGAACTTGTTTTGGTATGGTTTTCAACACAAGGTGGAACATGGAGACGGGTCGGACCACATAGATTGGAGTTGTTTAAAAACGATTGAGCTGTAAAATTTGAAAAATTACCGCCCATAGGAATCGGTCATTCTAGTGTGTTGTAAGAAACATTAAGGTATTCAAGAAAAGAGAGTCCCTCCAAAGACTTTGGGATAATTCCTGAAAAATTATTGAAGGAAAGATCCAACGATTCTAAACCTCGTAAATTCCCCAAGGACGTCGGAATAGACCCTTGAAATTTATTGTGTGCCAAAGATAGCCAAACCAATGATTCTGCATTGACAATAGAACTCGGGATATTCCCTGTGAACTGATTCCAAGATAAGTCCATTCGTCCCATAGCCTTAAAGTTTCCAATCTCAGATGAGAGAGAACCGTTTAACCTGTTTGAGGACAAGTTTAAGACTAGGAGATCACTAAGGCTATACAAACTGGAGGGTACATTAGATTCCAACTTGTTGTGATCTAAGTACAATTCTCTCAAGAATTTGAATTCACCAATGCATTCAGGAATCATGCCGGATAACGCGTTGTTGCTCATGTTGATGAGCCCCAAATTGCTTAACCGACAAATTTCAATAGGAATGTCTCCTTCGAGCTTGTTGTAACCAAGATACACACGAACGAGTTTTCTTAAATTTCCCAGTGTTGGTAAGATAACCCCGGTTAACTCATTGTCATCAAGGCTTAAATCTCGCAAGTTGATCATGTTGCCAATCTCAGAAGGGATAGGACCTTTAATTCCGCAAGAAGACGCTTGAAAAATATGAAGAGAATCAGATAAGTTCCCAATTGAGTTAGTCAATTTACCATCCATCAAATTTGTAGAAATCATTATTATCTCCAAATATCGACAACTTGTCAATGAAGTGAGGAAGTCTAGTTCCTTGTTCTGAGATTGTAATGTTAATCTATTACCTTCAATTCTAACCAACTGCAAGAATCTTAGGTTGTCCAAGTCTGGTGCTGGGCCAAAAAAATAGTTAGAACCCATATCTAATCTTATAAGACTAGTGGCATTGTTGATGCAGCTTGGAATAAGTCCACTGAGTTTGTTGCTAGCCAAATACAAACCTTTTAGGTTGGGAAGTGAAAGGCCAAATGTTGAAGGAAGATGACCTGAGAACTGATTGTCTGTAAGGTCCAAGTTTTCCATTGTCGATATATTGAAGGTGGAAGGGGGGATGAAACCAAATAACCCATTGATGCCGACACTAAATCCCACAAGATTAAGGCTGCCAAGCTCACTCGGCAATTCACCTACCAATTTGATTTAATTTTTACATTTTAAAGAAAAACCACAAGATTAATCTTTGTGGATTTTTAAGTGGAACGGAAGTTTATTAATTTATAATGCAAGAACACATGGAAAATTTATATGGGAATTTTTTGTTATTTTTTAGGAAAAAATTATAAAAATCATCCTATAATTCACACCTTTTCGGAGTTCAATCATTTTTGATATCATGTTTTTAATTTTGTACTTAAATTAAAAAACTTTTGTTATTTTCATCCGATTTTAGCTCAAAATTGAAAAATCCCCAATTTTACTGACGTGGCATGATTTCGAGCCTAATTTGGAAAATTTTTTGGCTGACTGGGCTAAATAAAAAGTATGTGATGCCTTATGAACTTATAATGTTGCTTTTGTATTTTGAAATAAAAGATATCATAATATATATAAAACTTCAAATAAAATATGTATCGCAAAAATGAAAAAAAATAAGTAATGTATATAAATATATAAAATATATTATCATATTTATAAAAAATCTTAATAAATTAATAAATATATATATAATATTACAACGATCTTATATATGTAATAATTATACATTTATATATATATATATATAAGAAATAAAAAAAAAAAAAAGAGAAAAAGAAAAAGGGTCATCTTCTCCGGGCAACTACCCGCTGCCTGCTTTACACCACCACCGTCGTCGGACCCGTGCTTTGTGTTAGGAAAGATAGAGATTAGAGTTACCTACAAATCAGGGATTACATGTATATCGGTTTGGTAACTTACCATATTAGAGAGGACTCTTGTATTATTTATTGTATGGCTAGTCCGTGTAATTGAGTGTACAGAAATCAAAAGAAATCAATACAACTTTCTTCCACAATCATGTCTTTATACATTGATAACATGGTATCAGAGCAGGCGAAGATCCATTAAACGGATTCGACCCTTGCTCATCACGTACCTTTACCTTTCCCGGCCATGGCCGACGACAGCAGCCACTCCAGTTCCGGCAAGGAATCGCAGCAGCCCGTCGATTCCTTGGCCACGCAAATAGCCAGCATAATCGAAAACAAATTTCAAACCCTACAACCCCAAACAGATACCAATCAGTTCCAAATACCACAAACCATAAACATTAACACCAAATTAAATCAGTTCAATTTTCCCTTATGGTCTCGGTTGATGAGATTGGCAATCTGGGGAAGGGGACAACTCGGCCATATCACAGGAGTGCCTACACCTCCGGCAATCGACCATCCAAATTACCACAGGTGGGAACAAGCAGATTTAATCGTTTGTTCATGGATTCTCGACAACATGGATTCCGACCTTGTTCCCAACTACGCTGAATATCCATCGGCGAAGGCTTTGTCTGAAGGACTGACAGCAACTTATGGATCCAGCGGAGACGGATTTCAAATCTTTGATCTTACCGTCCGGGCGAACACTATGAAACAAGGGACAAGCACAATCGAACAATTTTACAGCAACTTACAGCGCATATGGAGGGAGATAGAAGTCCGACAGCCCAACCCGATGTCTTGTGAAGGAGATATCACCACCTTCAACCGCCTCAGATCCGAAACCCACTTATTTCAGTTCCTCACCGGGGTAGACGACCGCTACGACACAGAACGGCTAGAGTTATTAAAGGAAAACCCATTGCCGACAGTGGAAAAAGCTTATGCCACCATCCGACGAGAATCGGCGAGAAGAGATATTTTGAGTGGTGACCGGAGTTCATCATTGACGGGAAACTCAAGCAACATCGGCATGGGAGACGGATTCGCAGCACAGCGGTTTCAAGAGCGGGGGAAAGGATCGATGTCACAGGCGACAGGAGAAAACTCCCGATTCAGGTCAGCTCCGGCCCAAAGAAACTCTGATCAAGGCATGAAAGGGCCCGTCGCACCTCGCCGGTGTGGCGGTGACGCTCCGTCACGCCGTCGACTACGCCAGCCCTCCGGCCATCCTATTAGCTCGTAACAGCCCTCCTTTTTGTGCCAAATGACGATCTGGCAAAGGGGTTTGAGCCTCTTATTTCCGAAAGAATTGGTAGGGTCTTTAAATATGTCAAAAAAGCCCCGGCCCAAGATTTCTTCCTCTTGCTGAAGAATCCACAACACTACGAATTGTGGGGTAGTCGTCAGAAATGGTGGATGGGCAGAACCAATCGTTCATTCTCTAATGAATCTTTCCGTTCGAATACTCTATCCGAGAGTTATCAGTATTTATCAACTCTATTCCTATCGAACGGAACTCGATTTGATCAACTGACAAGACATTGTTAAGAAAAAGATGGATTTTCCCGGATGAAATGGACATTTTTTTGAACGATTTCCCATTCTTTAAGCCGGAAAGGTAGAAAGAGGGATTAAGTGGAACATAATTGACTGGGTGGTAGAGTGGTGGAAAGGTTTCTTTCTTCCATATTTTGTTTCCTTAGCTCCATGGAACAATATGTTACTGCTGAAACACGGAAGAATTGAAATCGTAGATCAAAACACTATGTATGGATGGTATGAACTGCCCAAACAAGAATTCTTGAACAGCGAACAACCCGTTCAGATATTCACGACCAAGAAGTACTGGATTCTCTTTCAGATCGGCCCTGAAAGGAGAAGGAATGGTGGAATGCCAACGGGCGTCTATTATTGAATTGACCCGACTCGGTAGTAGCCCTTTTGGGAACGTCCAGTGCCAAAGTCACTGAATGGGTAAGTCGCCAATCCCTGGACTATGTAATGTCCTTTATCCGCTGGGTGACGGGCGGGGATTTTACCAGAGGTTTCTAATCTACCCTTGTGTGATTCCTGTTGAAGCATTGGGTGCAGGGCGGACGATTTTTAAGCAGACTCCCCGTTCATTAGATAGAGAAGATCCACAAGATTTCGTGATCCGCTGCCGAACTTATTCCACGAGCTCGGATCGAATCGGTCTTGATAGACCGATTCGATTCGAGCTCTCTTATTGAATTGCTCATTCAATGAGCATTCTCAATATTATGCCTTGAAGAGGACTCGAACCTCCACGCTGTTTAACACGAGATTTTGAGTCTCGCGTGTCTACCATTTCACCACCAAGGCATCTTGAAAGTGCATCCTATTCCATGAATAGGATATCTATCTAGTGTGATGTATGGAATATATGACAAAGGTGGAGTATTTCTATTAATCGGTCATATAGGCCCGAGTTGGGCATCCAATTGCTTCGATTTGAATTATCCGGAGAATCAGGCCGCCGTCAAGGAGAAGGAAGATTATACTCAGGAGGCGGCGGCTAAACAAGGGGAAAATGAAAAGAATGGAAAAGCACTCTTAGGTAAAGGGTTAGGCTGGGAGAAATACCTATCCTGCCCTCCAATCAACCCTCTTTTTAATTCTTGTAATTTCAATACTTGTGATACATGTAATAAATTATATAACCCCCCCAGTAATGTTGCTCCCGAAATTAATATTGTCCCAACATGTAATGATTACCAAAGAGATAAACAGGGTATGGCGTGTACTTCCCAAATGAAAGTACAACATTTTGGGGAAAATAGGAAAGACTCTCGTTGGCTCTTCGATTGTGGGGCATCAGAAACAATGACGTACGATCAAGCTGATCTGTCAAATTACACAGTGGCAAAGAAGTATTCCATTCAGAGTGCAAATGGTGGTTTATCCCCGGTTCTTGGAATGGGAAATATCACATTTTCTCCCTCAATCAACTTAAAAAATTGTCTCCATGTGCCCAGTCTTTCGTGCAAATTATTGTCTATTAGCCATGTAACGAAAGAATTAAATTGTATGGCCCTGATGTACCCTACCTTTTGTTTACTGCAGGATATTCAGTCGGGGAGAGTGATTGGGCGTGGTACTGAACAGGATGGGCTGTACTATGTGGATGAGGTGGCTCAACAAGGAACTGTGGCACTTGCTCATGGGACAGTGAACCGCCAACAGTGGTTATGGTATCGACGGTTAGGTCATCCATCATTAGGATATCTTCAGTCTTTATTTCCAAAGATTTTTCCACAGAATAGTCAGTTGTTTTGCGAAACTTGTTTACTTTCCAAAAGCCATCGACAACATTTTTCACCTTCAAACTCTAGAGCTAAGGATGTTTTTTCTTTAATTCATTCAGATGTGTGGGGACCTGCCCCGAATATTGGTGATCATGGCTTTAAGTATTTTGTTATTTTTGTGGATGATTGTTCTCGCATGATGTGGATTTATTTTTTGAAAAATAAGTCTGAAGTACCGTGCAAATTTATGGAGTTTTTTAAAATGATTCAAACTCAGTATAAGGCCCAAATCAAAATTCTTCGATCTGATAACGGAGGGGAATTCGTTAACTCCACTTTAAAGAAATTCTTTCAAGAAAATGGGCTAATCCATCAAACCTCTTGCTCCCACACACCACAATAGAATGGGGTAGTTGAACGTAAGAATCGCCAACTTCTTGAGATGTCTAGGGCCCTCATGCTCGAGTCCCAATGCCCTAAATACCTCTGGCCCGAGGCGGTTGCCACTGCAGTATACCTTGTTAACCATCTACCTACTAAGCCTCTACATCTCCAAACACCTCTACAGTTTCTGAGTAGTCAAGTCAGCATACCATCCTCTTTAGCCCTTCCTCCACGGGTATTCGGGTGTTCTGTCTTTGTCCATATCCAGAAGTCAGAACGTACCAAACTTGATCCTTGTTCTCTCAAATGTGTTTTTGTGGGGTATGGGGTCAACCAGAAAGGGTATAGATGTTATCACCCGTCTACTCGTCGCCTTTACACAACCATGGACTGTGATTTTTTAGAAACAGAATACTTCTTTACACAACTCAGCGGTCAGGGGGAGATACGACAGGAACCACTGAGTTGGGTGTCACACTCTTGGCCAGACATAGTCCCAACAGAGCAAGTTGGCAGAACCACCGGGCTAACCCCCACAGTACAGCCTCTGACCCCGATCACTCCGACTGAACATCCAAAGATACATAATTATGATTCAAGTGATTCTACTTGTATTTCTTCGAGTCAGTGTGAACCTAACAGTGCAGGACATGATGAAGAGGAAAGTGAGGTACAAGTACAAGGGGAGCTGGGAGGTGAACCAGTGTAAGAAAACAGATATACTTTGCCTCCTAGAGCCAATCGAGGTGTGCCACCGAAAAGATATGAACCGGAGTTTGAAGGAAGGGCACCTAAGTACCCAATAGTTGACCTAGCTAAAAGGAACTTATCTCAGTCGGCTCGCGCATATACTACTTCTGTTTACTCTGCCAGTGTTCCGAGTAGAGTAGAAGAAGCACTCACAGACGAGAAATGGATTTGTGCCATGAACACAGAAATAGAGGCATTGGAAAAGAATGAAACATGGGAGAAGTGTTGGCTTCCCCCCGAAAAAAAGGTAGTAGGGTGTAAATGGGTGTTTACCATCAAACACCGAGCTGATGGGAGCATTGAAAGATATAAAACGAGGTTGGTGGCGAAGGGATATACACAAACCTATGGTATCGATTACTCAGAGACCTTCTCTCCAGTGGCAAAAATTGATACGATCAGAGTGATTTTCTCGATAGCAGCAAACCGAGATTGGAAATTACACCAGTTTGACGTTAAGAATGCCTTTTTACATGGGGATCTTAGGGAGGAAGTGTATATGGAACCCCCACCCGGGTTTACTAGTGGTTTTAAGGACAGGGAGGTATGCAGGTTGAAGAAAGCTCTGTATGGATTGAAACAGTCACCCCCAGCCTGGTTTGGAAGGTTTACTGCTGTTATGAAAAAGTATGGATACCAACAGAGCAACTCAGATCACACACTCTTTCTGAAGAAAAGAGACGGACTAGTGACGTGTCTCATCATCTATGTAGATGACATGATTATCACAGGGGACGACACAGATGAAATTTCCCAGCTAAGAGAGAACTTGTTTAGAGAATTCGAAATGAAGGACCTAGGAGAACTGAAGTATTTTCTAGGGATAGAAGTATTGAGATCTAAACAGGGCATCTTCATCTCACAGCGGAAGTTTATTCTGGATCTTCTAGCAGAAGTTGGACTCCTTGAGTGTAAATCAGCTGATACCCCGATCATTGTCAATCATGGGTTACAAATAGTAGAAGGGACAGAAGAAGCTGATAAAGGCCAGTACCAACGGTTGGTTGGGAAACTGATCTATTTATCTCACACCCGGCCAGATGTAGCATATGCAGTTGGGGTTCTCAGTCAGTTTATGCACCGGCCTCAGAAAGAACACATGGATGCAACATTGAGAGTGTGCCGCTATCTGAAAGGGCATCCAGGGAGAGGTGTTCTATTTCAGAAACATGGGCATTTGGATATAGAAGCTTACACGGATGCAGACTGGGCTAGGAGTCCAGTGGACAGACGATCCACAGCTGGGTATTTCACGCTAGTAGGAGGAAATGTGGTGACCTGGAGGAGTAAGAAGCAGAAAGTAGTGGCACTGTCAAGCGCAGAAGCGGAGTTTCGAGGGATTGCGCGAGGGGTAACTGAAGTCCTGTGGTTAAGAAAGCTGCTCGCAGAGGTTGGGTTTCCTGCAACGCGGGCGTGCACGTTGAGGTGTGACAATCGAGCTGCCATCAGTATATCAGAAAACCCGGTCCAACATGATCGAACCAAGCACGTGGAAGTAGATCGACATTTCATTAAGGAAAAATTGGAAGAAAAGGTTATTGATGTTCCGTTTGTCCGGTCAGAGGATCAGCTAGCAGATATTTTGACAAAGGCAGTGAATGGAAGGATTTTCAGTAATGTCTTGGGCAAGTTGAGCATCATCGACCCGATACTCGACTTGAGGGGGAGTGTTAGGAAAGATAGAGATTAGAGTTACCTACAAATCAGGGATTACATGTATATCGGTTTGGTAACTTACCATATTAGAGAGGACTCTTGTATTATTTATTGTATGGCTAGTCCGTGTAATTGAGTGTACAGAAATCAAAAGAAATCAATACAACTTTCTTCCACAATCATGTCTTTATACATTGATAACACTTTGCACTACCACCACCACCACCGGAAAGTCTTTGGACCGCTACGATCACTTACATGCTTTGCGATGGCGACCCAGCGACGGATGCTGAGTGTCCAAGCAGGCTTGAAGCTGTGGGATTTGGGGGTCTTGGAGAAAACGTTTGAAGACTGAGAAAGAATTAGATAAATCAGGACCTGAACGAGAACGAACAAACCCATTTTCCATAATAGTTCTCCTTATCTGCTCATATCCACAACCTCCATAACTTAATTAATCAATCAAGATTGTCTGGGGTCTTTTCGTCGAGGGAGGGCAGCGGCGGAGATAGAGAGGCGGGGGATGAGAGAGACGAGGACAGAGATCGGAAAGTGGGGGTGAATTGGGTGGTCGGTGGTGCTGGCGCCGCCTCTTTGCTAGAGAAGATGAACATTTTTTTATTAATTTTTTTTATATGCATTTTTTTAAAATTTGATATGTATATGTTTTTCTATGTTTATTTATTTCGATTGAATAGTCATACAAGCTTTACAAATGAGTCAGCAAAAAGAAATTCTCAATTTGGGTCCGAACTCATGTCATGTCAACAAAAATTGGGAATTTTTTAATTTAGAATCGAAATCCGACGGAATTGCCAAATTTTTAAAATGAGAATACAAAATTGAAAACGCAATATCAAGAATGACTGAAATTCGGAAAAAAATAAGTTATAGAATGATTTTTGCAATTTTGTCTTTCCATTAGAGTATATAACAACAAGAATCTTACTGTAAAGTTGTAATCTAATCACTTACAACTGATTGTTTACATACCTGAGAGATTGTTGTCCTCTAACCATAGGTGGTTCAACATGGTGAGGTTTCCAATTTGCTTAGGTAAGTTACCTGTGAATTTATTACCGAAATAAACAATGCTTTTTAAATAGAAAAAACAAAATATCTTGAATTTTTCAATTTTAGCAAGTTTTATCCGAAAGATATGCATTTTACCTCCCTATAATATTAGAAATCAGCAAAGAATCCTTTATAAAAGAAAAATTGACACTCTCCACCTCCTAGTTCAAAAAAAAGACATCTTAACTCCCAAAAGAAGGGAGGTGTTGCACAGACGCACACATTATATGTGATTTAAGCGTTTTTACAAATTAACCACCAATTTTGAGAAAAAGAATTGATTTTTTTTTTTTTTTTTAAGAAGCCTCAAACATCCAAAACGACGTTGCATTTACTAGACCAAGTCACCTCCAGTAAAGTTGGAAAATTCTAGCTCAATTGCAACTTGATCGAACCTATATAATCAATTATCATTAAATAAAATTTGGCATAATTAAATTCGGGTTATAATTACCATGGAAACTGGAAAATTTCTATTCCAGACTCGGTTCGGTCGAGCCCAACCAATTAAAAGGGCAATTGTATTACACTTGCCATTTGATTGGTCACTCTCCCTAAATTTTCTATCAACCACATGGCAAGTGTAAAACACTCGCCCCCTCGTTACACCGGTTTGGCCAAGTCAGGCTCAGGCTAGAATTACACAATCAATTCAAAGGCCAAACATAACAACCGCAGCAAACAATATTACAGGGTCGAGGTGGTGTTTATATTAGTTACAAGAGTCAAGCTTTTGCAATTTAACATGATTTCCATAAATATAGCCCGTTTCTCCTTTTATTGATTAAAGAAGATCACGTGTTTTTTTCTCAGATAATTACACCAATAAAAACAGAGAGGGGAAGAAATATTAATATTGAAATTAGTAGTTGGCACTATCAGATTAAGCAACAGCCCTTGTAAGTTTCAGTATCCATTATGCCTCAAGTAAGCTTCTACATCCACTTTCGAATTTCAGCTCAAGTTATAATAATTAGTATACTTACCATGGAGGTTGTTGCTCCCTAGATACAAGCTTTGAAGCTTTGTCAACGAGCCAATGGAAGTTGGGATGCTCCCATTTAAATGATTATTCAATAACCACAGCTCCTCCAACTTGCTGCACTTGCAAATATTGAATGGAATTTGGCCACTAAGTTGATTACCATCGAGATAAAGCACGCGAAGCTGTGGAATATTGTTGCACATATCATCTGGCAGCACACCTAATGGATAACTATTCGTGAGATCAATGCATTTCATGTAAGAACCTGTAATAAAACTATATATACTTCCTATTTCTATTATTGAAGGGAGATGACCTGAGAACTGATTGTTTGAAAGGTCCAAGATTTCCATTGTCAATATGTTGAAGAGGGAGAGTGGTAATTCACCTGCCAAATCCGTTGTGTATGCCATGATACAAGAAAACTTTGAGAGGCATGGTAAATTTTGTCATTTCAAAGATAATTCAATCGCCTGGAGGCTGTCGACATACCTATGAAATTATTGTTGCTTAGATACAGTTGTTCCAGGTTGGGAAGATTATGAAACATGGAATCTAGACCACTTCCCGACAGACTATTGTTGTATAAATTTAAAACTCGCAGAGAAAACATGTTGAAGATAAAAGCTGGAATTTTCCCGGTTAGAAAGGCACCGTCTAGGCTGAGAAACCGTAAACGTGAGAGATTTCGAAATTCTGATGGTATTCTTCCACCTGAATATATAGTCCAAAACATGAAGATTGTTGTTTGTGGTGAAACAGCAGTGGAACATGCAATCGAGATTCATTTATAGTTCATAAATATATGGTAAAATTACAAAAATCGTCCTTCAACTTATACTTTTTCGAACTGCAATCATTTTCGATATCACATTTTAAATTTTGTCCTTTAACTTAAATCTTTTTACAATTTTAGTTCAATTTCGGTCAATAACCAAAAAATCTCCAAATTTTGCATACGTGACATGATTCCAGACCAAAATTGGAAATTTTTTTGCTGATTGAGTTAATTAAAGATTACGTGGATATCTTGTGGACTTGTGCCGTGTCTTATGTCTTTTAATATATATATATATATATATATATATATATATATATATATATATATATAATTAATAAACTTTATTAATATCGTATGCAATATATATTATGTATATATTTTATGTCAACATATATTTTAAGATTTTTATTTAAATTAATTAACAAAAATTTAAATTCTTTTTTTTAGACTAACTAGCAAATTAATTAAGGAATAATTACATTATACTACCCTGGGGTTTGCCGTAATTACAAAAGAGTCCCTATTCTTTGCGTAATTACCGTCAAGTCTTTATACTTCTAGTTCTGTCTGAAGTTCATAACGGACGTTAGTGTTCCGTTAGGGTCAACGGTTGACCGGCCCAAAATACCCCTGAATATTAATGATAAAACACAATAACAATAATTCCCTGTATATGAAGGGGACAAGTAATTTATGCTATATGTACTTTAGGGGATACGTATGGTACGATTATTTTTATTTTTTAATTTTAATTTATGAAGTGCATGCTCAAGATATACATGCCAGCTCTAAATTACAAAAACTACATACCTTGGAAGTTGTTTACTCCAAGATACAATTTTTGCAGATTGCTCAACAGACCTATTGATCTTGGAATGCTGCCATTGAAATGGTTAATCGACAATCTCAGATCCTCCAGCTTTCTGCACTTGTAAATATCAAATGGAATTTGCCCGCTAAGAAGATTAGCAGAGAGATAAAGCACAGTAAGTTGTGAGGTATTATTGCACATATCATTTGGCAGGACACCCGTCAGACTATTATCCCTGAGATCAATTTGTTTGATCCTAAACAAGTTGAAGATCCCATGAGGAATAGATCCTTTAATATGGTTATATTGCAAATCCAATATTTCTAGTGAAGAAAGATTCCCAATTTCTCGTGGGATTTCTCCACCAAGAGAGTTATTGGCCAATTTGAGTATCCTCAACTGTCGCAGATTAAAGAGCTTGCGGGGTATGAAGCCCGTGAAGCTGTTTTGGCTGAGGTCTAATGAATCGAGGAATGTTAAGTTTCCAAGATTCGGTGTGAGATGAGTGGCCTGAAAACCGAATCCGGAGAAATTAAGGGCAGTGACTCGTTGGGTGGTGGTAGTGCCGTTGGTGCAGGATACACCAATCCAGGTGCAAATAGATGCATTGCTGGACCAGTTTTTGGACAATATTTGAAAAGGGTCTGAGGTTATTGTGGATTTGAAAGCAAGAATGGCTTCTTCATCTTCTTTTGAAACTATTTCAGCTAAGGAAATTGGTGGGATACTGAGGAACAACATTAGGACAGCAATCATGACAGGAAGTTTCTCCATTGGGCGACTTCTTGTGTAGTTTGGAGCTCTAGCTATAAACATGTGTACTATAGATATCTATTATCTTTTACGTGTAGTTAATTGGGGTACATGAGGAAAGTGCAAGAAACCAAATAACTGAGACTGACCTCTATAAGTTTTTGCTACCTACCGTATAGGAATTCTGCTTCCAATTTTCACGTGTTTGAAAAACATAAAAAATGAAAAAGGGAAGAGTGATGATGATGATTTTTTTTTTTAAATCCACATCTTAGACAATCCGAATTATTACTTGGAAAAAGGGATTCATTTCCTTCGGCCACATTATTATTACGCATAACAAAGGTAATAATATAAAATGAAAAGTCTTTCTTTATAAAAGGAAAGAATATAAAATGAAAAATCTTTCTTTATAAAAAGAAAGAATATAAAATGAAAAGTCTTTCGTCTTATTCATTCTTTATATAAAGAAAGGCTTTTCATTTTATATTTGGGCGGTGACAATTAAATAACAGTTTAAAATTTTCACAGATATTTAATAAATTAAAAGACAATTAATATGTTAATATATATTAACGTAAAGGTTAAATAATTCTTTTAATATATAAAATACTATGCTTACCAGTACTTTTGTAATTCATATCTTTTATTTTTATTTGACTTTATGTAATATACTTGATGATTTGTTCACGGTAAGGAAACAAGCGAATTTTGAGGGAAATCATTCCCTCGAAAAAAGCCTCCTTCTAATTGATTCCAAGAAAATCCCTTCAAAAGTATATCTCAGAATTGACACGACGATGTTATTCCTCGAAATATTTTTCAAGAAAATTATTTCGACAAGGGATATTCTCCTCAGTATTGGAGAGGATAAACATAAGAGAATGAAATCGACTTGAGGCATGAATACACTTTCCTTAAAGTGATAATTGCCTCCAAGTATTACTTTGCTATCGGGTTAACGACAACTCACTGAAATCTGCGAATAGCAATAACAAAGACTTTCTTCGAGAATTGATATAGAATGTACTTATTAATTTATCAATCTGAATTTGATATATACAAGTTACTAAACGTTATTTCTAACCATCATAAAGTTTGTTCACTAAGCTCTGAAAGGTAAAAAGTGAGAGGGGAGGTGGCCCCCTATTTATAGAGGATGAAAAAGTAATTCCTCTAAATACGAAACGACACCATCATTGCCCTCCGCGGATCATTTTATCAAAAGACGCCTCATTAATGAGGCGGCGGATCGAATCCATCGGCCACGATAGTTCCCTTTCCCAATGTCACGCCCCGTTCTGGGTTGCAACACGGCAGTGCACCTGTGCCCCGAAAGATTCAAGAACACTAAGCCTCGATAATCAGAGCAACTAAGTCCAAAGTAAAATGTTTAAATAATTCTCAGAGCAGTGCAGCAGAAAACATAACCTATCTATTACAAGTCTTGATGCAAGTCTCATTTATAATCATCCTACAATTCTTAAAAGCATAAAAGAAGAATAACTTGAAAATTCCTAATCTAACAGAAATACTAGTCATTCACCAACCCCAAAATGGCTCTTCCTCAATGTTCTCTACATTGTTCTCTGCAAGAGGTTGTGTAAAGTGGGATGAGCGACACTTGCCCAGTAAGCAATCCCCTAACCCTCTACCGGATTTGAGCATGTTACCATATATATACATTTTTATAAGAAGTTTCCAAGTAATTGCATAGCTAACTTTTGAAAGGTTTTCAACTAGTTAAACACATAACATAACAATACACATAAGACATACAATCATGCTCATGAACTTTTGGTTCCCAACATATATACTTGATCAAGTCCTAACTACGACCCAATTAGGTGGGTTCAGAGTTGCTACTGTAACACCCGTAGCCGGGTCAGAATCATAATGTCACTGTAACACCCGTGGCCGGGTCAGAAACATAATGGAACCAGTTCAGAGCATACACATACATACATAGCATTCAATCATAATCTTAGAAATCATGCTTTTAATATTTATTTGGTAACATAAGTCACATAAATGCCACATAGAGTATAGCCACGTATAGCATGCTCAAATCCAGTTTTATAAGCAAATATACTTTTCAAAATATAACATATAATTTCGTAAAGCAGTTTCGAAAGCATAGAGGGTTAGGAAACTACTTACCTCGAATTCGTGAACTTCTTAATCCTAGAGGTCTCGTTTGGTAAAGCTCTAATCTCGGTTTTGCGGATCTAAGTTTTAATAATATAAATATTCCAATTATACTAACTATAATAACCTAAATATCCCCACAAATTATGCATAATTCGTAACATAAATAATACTTAATAACTATTATCCTTATTTCCCTAAATAACACCTAAGGCCACTGTTTAGTGAAATCATTATATAAAAATAATAATAAAGAAAAAAGAAATCAAATTCATATCCATATTTACAATAATACTTAGAGTTCACGTGGTTTCAATACCTTAGTGGAATAGTGTGAAAACATGTTTTACATATACTATAATATATATATATACACTAATGATGCCATGATGATTTAAATAATAAAAAGAAACATGTCAATTTCTGAGATTTGATCCATGAGAAGAGATTTTCCATGAGCAGAACTAATTAAATGGCTCACGACCAATTAAGTAACCAAAAGGTTTGGATAATTATATAAATAAAATTAATATTTGAAAAGAAACTAAAATGGAACCCATTTATCGAAGAATAAATGTTTAAAGATTTGCAGCCTCTTTTCTCAAAAGATCGTGACAAGATATGAGAATAAATAATGTTGTATTTTTCGCCAAAAAATAAATATGTTATGGGATACTTAAATATATCTATAAAATTTAATACTTATATATTAGTTAGAAATAATAGGTGTTTATCTTCTAAACTAAATAACGTTGTAGATATAAGAAATCAATTTGTGGCCTCCTAAAATCAAATTCCTACATATTCTAAACAATCGAAATCTTACATGGAGAAATCGACAAACCTTGACACTCTCTGTTAGACTTTAGAGAAAACATGGTTTTGGGAGAAATTCTTTGTATATTGAGTTATTCTGTACAATCGTGACACAATACATGAGAATAAATATTCACAAGACAAAGCTAATAAAGGAAGGTCAACTATACTGCAAATAAAATAAAATCCCTAATTTTCAGCTTTCCTAACACTCCCCCTCAAGTCGAGTGTCAGGTCTTCGATACTCAACTTGTTCAATACTTCGCTGAAAATCCTCCCATTCACTGCTTTTGTCAAAATATCGGCTAACTGGTCCTCTGACCTCACAAATGGGATGTCAACAATCTGTTCTTCCAACTTTTCCTTAATAAAGTGTCGGTCAACTTCTACGTGCTTGGTTCGGTCATGCTGTACTGGATTTTCTGATATACTGATCGCTGCCCGGTTATCACACCTTAACTTGCACGCCTCCTTAGCTGAGAACCCAACTTCCGCGAGAAGCTTTCTCAACCATAGGATCTCAGTTACTCCCCGTGCAATGCCCCGAAACTCTGCTTCTGCACTAGACAGTGCCACAACTTTCTGTTTCTTGCTTCTCCAAGTCACTAGGTTACCTCCCACTAGAGTAAAGTATCCGGAGGTCGACCTTCTGTCAATTGGATTTCCAGCCCAGTCGGCATCAGTGTATGCTTCAATGTCTAAGTGCCCATGTTTCTGATACAGGACACCCCTCCCCGGATGCCCCTTGAGATACCGACAAACCCTTAGTGCTGCTTCTATATGTTCTCTCTGAGGTCGGTGCATAAACTGACTAAGTACTCCAACTGCATATGCTACATCTGGTCGTGTGTCCGATAAATAGATTAATTTCCCAACTAAGCGTTGGTACCGGCCCTTATCCGCATCTTCTCCCCCGTCTACTATTTGCAGTCCATGATTCACTACCATTGGAGTATCAGCTGGCTTACAATCGAGAAGTCCGACTTCTGCAAGTAGGTCAAGAACAAACTTCCGTTGAGATATGAAGATGCCTCGTCTCGACCTGAGCACCTCTATCCCAAGAAAGTACTTTAGCTCACCCAAATCCTTCATCTCAAATTCTCGAAACAGATTCTGCCTTAACTGAATTATTTCCTCTGAATCGTTCCCTGTGATGATCATATCATCTACGTAGATGATCAAGCAAGTGACTTTCTCACCTCTCCGTTTAAGAAACAGAGTGTGATCTGAGTTACTTTGATGAAATTCATATCCTTTCATAGCCACCGTAAATCTCCCAAACCATGCACGTGGTGACTGCTTTAGGCCATACAGGACCTTTTTCAACCTGCATACTTCCCCTCTATCATATCCGTCTGAAAACCCCGGTGGGAGTTCCATATATACTTCTTCCAGTAGATCACCATGCAAGAAAGCATTCTTTACATCAAACTGATGTAGTGGCCAACCCTCATTTGCTGCTATAGAAAATAGAACTCTGATAGTATCTATCTTCGCTACAGGGGAGAATGTCTCTGAATAGTCCACACCATATGTCTGTGTGTATCCCTTGGCCACTAACCGGGCCTTATACCGTTCTACACTCCCGTCTACTCGATGTTTTACCGTGAACACCCATCTGCACCCTACTGCACGTTTTCCAATCGGCAATCTGCACTTATCCCACGTACCATTCTTCTCAAGTGCTTCCATTTCATTTTCCATAGCCTGAGTCCATTTGTTATCTGTGAGCGCCTCTTCTACTGTATTAGGGATTACAGTAGAGTATACTGAAGTGGCATAGGCTCGGACCTGGTATGACAAGTTTCCGCGTGCAAACTCGGCCACTGGATACCTACTTGTTTTTGTCCCCAGTTCTGGTTCATATCTCTTGGGAGGAATGCCCCGATTGACTCGGGGTGGCAGCACATATCTGTTTTCAACTTGTGGAGAGTCAACTTGAGTCTGTATCTCACACTCCCCCTGTCCTCCTGCATTGTTAAGTTCATGTAGAATTATAGGACACGAACTATCAGAATCTGAATTCCTATCACATACCTCGGGGATACCAGTCGAGGGGATTGTAGCAGGGGGCGATGCGAAGGGCTGTACTGGCGAAGAGGTAGGCTCGGTGGTTTCGCCTACTTGCTCTGTTAGGACTGTGTCTGGCCAAGATGGCATCCAACCTAGTGGCTCTGATTGCGGTTTCTCCCCCTGAGGACTAGGTTGGTGGAAAAAATACTCGGTCTCAAGGAAATGGCAATCCATGGTGGTATAAAGACGACGAGTGGAAGGGTGATAACACCTATACCCTTTCTGGTTTACCCCATACCCTACAAAAACACACTTGAGAGAGCAAGGATCAAGTTTGGTACGCTCAGACTTATGAATATGCACGAAAACCGAGCAACCAAAAACACGTGGGGGAAGGACCAACGAGGAGGGTATACTGACTTGACTGCTGAGGAACTGAAGTGGTGTTTGGAAACTAAGAGGCTTAGTGGGAAGGCGATTGACAAGGTAGACAGCAGTGGCAATTGCTTCAGGCCAAAGATACTTAGGACACTGAGATTCGAGCATAAGTGCTCTGCACATTTCAAGTAATTGGCGGTTCTTACGTTCAGCTACCCCATTTTGTTGAGGAGTGTGGGGGCAAGAGGTTTGATGGACAAGACCATTATCGTGGAAAAATTGTTTTAAGGTGGTGTTAACAAATTCCCCCCCATTATCAGAATGAAGGACACGAATTTGGGCCTTATACTGAGTTTGAACCATTTTAAAAAACTCAACAAATTTAGAGGAGACTTCAGACTTATTTTTCAGAAAAAATACCCACATCATGCGAGAACAATCATCCACAAAAGTAACAAAATACTTAAAACCATGATCTCCAACATTCGGGGCAGGTCCCCACACATCTGAATGTACTAAAGAAAAAACTTCTTTTACTCGAGAGTTCGAAGAGGAAAAATGTTGTCTATGACTTTTAGAAAGTAAACATGTCTCACACGACAATTGACTGTTATGAGGAAAAATCTTAGGAAATAAAGTCTGGAGATACCCTAACGATGGGTGACCTAACCAGCGATGCCACAACCACTGTTGGCGGTTCACTGTCCCGTGAGCAAGCGCTGCAATCCCTTGGTGAGCCACCTCATCCACGTAGTACAGCCCATCCTGCTCAGTACCACGCCCAATCACTCTCCCCGACTGAATATCCTGCAACAAGCAAAAGGTGGGATATATCAGGGCCATGCAGTTTAATTCTTTCGTGATATGACTAATGGACAGTAATTTGCAAGAAAGACTAGGCACATGGAGACAGTTTTGCAAACTAATTGCGGGTGATATTGAAATGTTCCCCGTTCCATGAACAGGTGATGAACCACCATTAGCACTCTGAATCGAACACTTCTGTGCCACTGTGTAATTTTGCAAATCACTCTTATCATATGTCATTGTATCGGATGCCCCGCAATCAAAGAGCCATCGGGCATCTTTACCACCTGTCTCGGCTCCTGTACTGCTTGTTTTACCAACTGCTGACTGAATATGTGAGGTGTATGCTACAGATTGGACATTTTGATCATCATAATTACATGGTGAATCCTTATAAGAAAAAGGAACAGTACCAGTACTATTGGGAATAATAAAATCTGCATAATGGGAACAAGTTGAAATGGAGGGGCATGGTGGGCATTTCACCCAACTCATCCCTTTACCTAATAGAGCCTTTCCCTGTTTCTCACTCCCATTTTGCTCTGCAGCCGCCACCTCCTGTGCACCCCCATCTCCATCTTCTCTCACGGCGGCTTGGTGCGCCGCTGCAAATCGCCTCTCGCCGGCGTAGCCCGGTGATGTTCTCTCTCGCCGGCGGCTATGCCAGCCCTCTGGCCATCCGATTAGTTCGTAACAGCCCTCCTTTTTATGCCCATTCCTGCCACACTGCTCGCAGGTCACGAGATTCCGGTCGCCACCGCTTCGGTTAGAGGTGACGGTGCCCCGTGGTCCTGAATCTGTACTTCATTGGGTCGAGACCGGTCTGAATTTGGTGTTCTCTCCCATGGGCGATGACTGGTCTCGTCGTTCTCGGAACCTTTGGGTTGAGAAACCGGCCCCCACGCCGGAACTACTAGAGTGCCCCGCCGATGATGAGCTCCGATCGCCGGCCAGGATGTCTCTCCTCGCTGATTCTCGCCGGATGGTGGCATAGGCCCTTTCCACCGTTGGCAGGGGGTCTTCCTTCAATAGATCCCGCCTTTCTGTGTCGTAACGGTCGTCAACTCCGGCGAGGAACTGAAATAGGCGTGCTTCGGATCTGAGGCGATTGAAGATAGCAATATCCCCTCCGCACGTCATAGGATTGGGTTGCCGGATCTCAATTTCCCTCCATATACGCTGTAAGTTACTGTAGAATTGCTCGATTGTGTCCGTTCCTTGCTTCATGGTGTTTGCCCGAGCGGTTAAATCAAAAATTTGGAATCCGTCGCCTCCGGTTCCATAAGTTGCAGTCAATCCATCCCAGAGGGCTTTGGCTGATGGGTATTTGTCATAATTCGGGACAAGCTCCGGCTCCATGTTGTCAAGGATCCATGAACAAACGATTAAGTCAGTTTGTTCCCACTTACTAAAGTTGGGATGTCCAACAGTTGGTGGCACCGGTTCACCGGTGATGTGACTGAGTTTTCCCCTTCCTCCTATGGCCAATTTCATTAGTCGAGACCATAATCCGAAGTTGAACTGATTTAGTTTGGTGCTTATGCTTACTGCCTGTGGTATCTGAAATTGATTGGTTTCTGGTTGTGTCTGTAGGGTTTGGAATTTGCTTTCGATTATGCTGGCGATTTGCGTGGCTAAGGAATCGACGGGCTACTGCGATTCCTTGCCGGAACTGGAATTACTGCTGTCTTCGGCCATGGCCGGGAGAGGTAACGGTATGTGATGAGCAAGGATCGGATCCGATTAATGGATCCTAACCCGCTCTGATACCATGTTAGACTTTAGAGAGAACATGGTTTTGGGAGAAATTCTTTGTATATTGAGTTATTCTGTACAATCGTGACACAATACATGAGAATAAATATTCACAAGACAAAGCTAATAAAGGAAGGTCAACTATACTGCAAATAAAATAAAATCCCTAATTTTCAGCTTTCCTAACACTCTCCTACTCCTGTTATTCCTTCTTAGCGTAATCTTGTGATCTTGTAGTTCAGTTGTCCTTCTCCCTTCTCTTATTTCCTTCCGCGCTTCTACTCTCTCTTCCTGACTCTTTTCTCTTAATAGAATTATTGCATTCAGAATCTCTCTCGATAATAGTATCTAAATCCAGAATATATAACCCTTAGGCATAGTGGTTAGTTTTCTGCGTAGTGGTCAGTTTTCTACGTAGTGGGATTCCCACTCCTCTAGCCACTCTCTAAGACGTTATTTCTATCCTATCCAGTAATATTATTCTTATTAATTAAATAATCAAACTACACTTAAGTAAATAATATATTACTAAATATAATGATAATAACAATAATTCCTATTAGTACGTAATATAGAAATCTGTACAAAAGAGAAAAGAAAAGAAACGTGGGACATTAAAACCAATACCAAGTCGATGAAAATTACCCCAACGAAAATTCACGCTGGTAATTTGGGGGGCCTCTGATATGACACAAAGCGATTGGGCCACGTGGCACGCCCTCAATGGAGCCACGTGGACACTACGCCACCTCAGTCAACTCGAGAACTGTCGTGTGGGCCACACGTGGCACGATCTCTAACTTGGATCGACACGTCGATCCCTGAGTATCAGTTGATCCCCTGACATGAGCCGGCGGGCCTAAACGACCAGGTCTGATCTCGATCTTGGTGCACACAGACCGATCCAAGCCCTACATTCTGTGTAAAAGCCAACGCTTCAATTCGAAGATTGACGTCCTACGTCACTAGACATCAAGATGCCCTAAAGCATCTTTGTCGGGACATGTGCAACTCTCCTATTCCTCAGGGCTAGCGTATCACAGTACATTCAATGCCCTACTGTACCTGTCTATGCCGAATGAGAAAAGAAAGTAAGTTCGATCCCCGCATGTCCAGTTATCCGACCAATAGGTCGATCGTCTACGGCGTAATTAATGCATAGTCGCGGTACACACACTACTGTGTTAATTGCCCATGACTATAAATATGCCCTCCATCCACGCTGGTAATTTGGGGGCCTCTGATATGACACAAAGCGATTGGGCCACGTGGCACGCCCTCAATGGAGCCACGTGGCTACGCCACCTCAGTCAACTCGAGATCTGCCGCGTGGGCCACACGTGGCACGATCTCTAACTTGGATCGACACGTCGATCCCTGAGTATCATTTGATCCCTTGACATGAGCCGACGGGCCTAAACGACCCAATATGATCTCGATCTTGGTGCACACAGACCGATCCAAGCCCTACATTCTGTGTAAAAGCCAACGCTTCAATTCGAAGATCGACGTCCTACGTCACCAGACACCAAGATGCCCTAAAGCATCTTTATGGGGACATGTGCAACTCTCCTATTCCTGAGGGCTAGCGTACCATAGTACATTCAATGCCCTACTGTACCTGTCTATGCCGAATGAGAAAAGAAAGTAAGTTCGACCCCCGTATGTCCAGTTCTGGCATCCGACCAATAGGTCGATCTTCTGCGACGTAATTAATGCATAGTTGCGGTACACACACTACTGTGTTAATTGCCCATGACTATAAATATGCCCTCCCTCCCCCCGACCGTGAACAATCTTGGGTAAGCCTTTAAGAGCATTTATTTCGCATTCCTTGCAGTTATTTCTCTCATTAAGATCCCAATACTGACTTGAGCATCGGAGAGCCAAACTTGGGTCAAACCCCAAGTTCCCCAAGTTGGCCTTCTAGCCTACGTGTTCTAGTGTTTTTAGATCGATAAAGAGCCCGCTCATACAAATTCTTGACTGATCAACCCAAACCTGCCACCTAGTTCGACAACTCGGATCGACTAGATTTGAGCCGGATCACAATCAACATATGGAAATACATTATTTGCAATGTTACACAAATCACTAATCAACAACTTAAACCTTTAAACTAGTGGTTATGCTAGGAAAGGTGGGGTTCCTACTTAAGATGATTCTTTAATTGAAAGGTGTAAACCCATACTTCTCTGGTGCTAGCGACCATATCTTTAGCAAGTTTAATTTTTGGTTAATTAATCTGCTAAATTGTTATGTGATGTCACATAAATTATAGAGATAACCCCTTCTGAGATTAATTCTTGTACATCCGTATGTCTTAAATCAATATATTTCTACTTTTCATTGTACATTTTACTGAGAGCTCTAAACATTGTTGCTTCACTATCACAATGCAAATAATAACCGACATCAGTTGTTGATACAACTTTATATCTAATAGTAAATTTCTTAGTCGTTCTGCTTCTTTAATTTACCAGCTGCAGCCTATGCAACAAATTTGGATTCCATGGTGGACAGTGTTATACATGTTTGTTTCTTGGACTCCCAAGCTACTACCCAAGAGTAAAAATCCATCCTATGGTAGATTTATTATTGTTTATGCTAACTAGCGTCAAAATAACCTTTAAGTACCGCAGGATATTTATTATAGAATAATCCTAGATTTTTAGTACTTTTTAAATAACCAAGCACTCATACAATGAAAGTATATCTTGAGAAATCATCTATAAACATTATAAAATATCTATTTTCTCCACTACTTAAAACACCATTTGACTCATATATATCGGAATGGATAAATTCAAATAATTCTGTATTTTTTTCTGCCTTATAAAAAGGTTTTTACACATTTTAGCATGAATAGAATTTCACACACATTATATATATATATATATGAAATTAATCAACTTTTAGGCATAAAATTTAAGTAATAAAAATTTATATGACCTAACCTATGATGCCATAGTTCAAAAGAAGATAATTCCACGTAGTTTTATTCATGTCAATTGAGTCAGTACATAGTTTGAACATTTCATCACAATAATATCCCTTTCCAATGAAAATACTATTTTTTTTGACAAGATTAATTGTTGGTTATGTTCTTTCTTATTACTGCAGTTCTCCTCGGTTATTTATTGGTGCTTGTAGTGCAGAAGCAGAGTTCAGGGGCATAGCAAAAGGGGTGGCTGAGGTAATTTGGCTAAGGAAATTAATGACAGAGATTGGGATGACCCCTTCAGGCACGAGTTCTTTAAAGTGTGATAACAGAACTGCTATCAACATCTCCGAGAACCCTGTCCAGCATGATAGGACTAAGCATGTAGAAG
Organism: Lantana camara; assembly: GCA_037501455.1. Lineage (NCBI taxonomy): Eukaryota > Viridiplantae > Streptophyta > Magnoliopsida > Lamiales > Verbenaceae > Lantana > Lantana camara. The sequence continues at coordinate 4,442,285 of CM074865.1, forward strand.
TGGATCGACATTTCATTAAGGAAAAACTAGAAAGTGGTATCATCACGATTCCGTTCGTCAAGTCAGAAGATCAGTTGGCTGACATATTGACCAAGGCAGGTACCGGCCAGGTATTTCAGGCGGCACTGAGCAAGTTAAGGATTGACGACTCCATCACTTAACTTGATGGGGAGTGTTGGAGATCACATAAATATGGAAGGGTTGACCGTGATCCCTTGATTGCTGTAATTGACCCGATTGTGTGGTGATTTGTTTCCTTGTTCTTGCTTTTATATACCTTGTTCCTTGTACTCTGTAACAATGATGAAAAACACAGAAAAGATGAATACAATTAAAGCTATTTCTGCCGAGTACCATTTTCTAACACAAATAATTCACCCACTATATTAATTTATATTCGCAAAAAATACCATAACCTCCAACAAACTGACCTAGCCCCCAACCACCACCTCCAAGGCGCCACCACCATGCAGCCAACAAGTTTGTCTTAGTTAGAACTAGAGATTTGTGAATAATTTTGTATTCATTGATTTTTGTGTATAAGTACAATACAATAGGTTTACACTAAATAGATGTACAGTGCTACAAATAAGGAAAGGATATGTACAAAAAGAATCCCACTAAATCAGGAATAAATATCCCAACAAATTAGTCGTGATCTTCAACACTCCCCCTCAAGTTGATCGTGGGATTACACACGTTTAACTTGCCCAAAGCATTTAAGAATGCCTTCTCATTTAGGGCCTTAGTAAGAATGTCAGCCAATTGATCTTCTGACTGCACAAACGGAAACATCACAACCCCACTCTCAAGCTTTTCTTTGATAAAGTGCCGGTCCACCTGTATATGCTTCGTTCGGTCATGCTGAACCGGGTTTTCTGATATACTGATTGTCGCTTTATTATAACACCACAACCTGCACTTCTCTTTCACCGGAAACCCAATTTCCTCAAGCAATTTTCGCAGCCAAAGGATTTCAGCCAGTCCTTGTGTGATCCCCCTAAACTCTGCTTCTGCACTAGAAAGAGCAACTACCTTTTGTTTCTTGCTCTTCCAGGTGACGAGGTTTCCTCCAACTATGGTGAAATACACCGAAGTGGAACGTCGATCATCTTGATTTCCAGCCCAATCTGCATCTGTATACGCCTTTATATCCAGATTTCCATGCTTCTGAAACAAGACTCCTCTTCCAGGGCACCCTTTGAGTATCGGACAACTCTGAGTGCAGCCTCCATATGTTCACGCTGTGGGCGGTGCATGAACTGACTCAACACACATACTGCATATGCTATATCAGGCCGAGTATGTGACAAATAGATTAGTTTCCCAACAAGATGCTGATATCTACTCCGATCAGCCATTTCCGCCACGACTGAGAGTTTTAGACCATGATTCACTACCATAGGAGTCCGTTGGGAGATAAAGATCCTGTGCTTCGACCTCAAAACTTCAATCCCCAAGAAATATTTTAACTCACCCAAGTCCTTCATTTCAAATTCTTGGAAAAGGGTCTCCCTTCTCTGCTTGATCTCCTCGAGATCCCCAGTGATGATTATGTCATACACATTGTTGATAAGACACGTCACCAGCTTCCCTTTCCTTTTAAAAAATAGAGTGTGGTCTGAATTACTCTGTCTAAACCCATAATCTCTCATGGCGGAAGTAAACCTGCCAAACCACGCTCTAGGGGACTGTTTAAGTCCATAGTGAGCTCTCTTCAACCTGCAGACTTCCCCTGTGCGAAACTGTTCAGAAAAACCTGGTGGAGGCTCCATATACTTCCTCCTCCAACTTCCCATGAAGAAAAGCATTTTTTACGTCAAACTGATGCAATGACCACTCCTGATTGGCAGCTATAGAAAAAAGAACTCTGATAGTATCAATCTTGGCAACAGGAGAAAAAGTCTCTGAGTAATCCACCCCGTATGTCTGTGTGTACCCTTTAGCCACCAATCTCGCCTTGTACCGCTCAATAGACTCATTTGACCGGTGCTTTATGGTAAACACCCATCTGCACCCCATAGGTCTCTTCTCAGGTGGTAACACACACTTTTCCCAAGTTGAGTTCTTTTCTAGAGCCATCATCTCTGTTTCCATGGCTTTTCTCCACCCTTCCTTTTTCTGGGATTCCTCAACTGTTCTTGAGAGTATCTCAACATAGACAGCTGCTGAATAAGCTCTAGCAGATATTGTCAACTTCCCTTGATCCAACTCTGCGACCGGATATCGAGACCTTCTAGGCTCATATCTCTTTAGAGGCCCTCCTCGAGTGCTCCGAGGCGGAAGAACATACCAATCAGCCTCCATAGACTCCCCCTGTTCATGTACTTCCTCAATCTGCAGATCATCGGTAGCACTGACAGTATTAGCATGATCAACAAAGGAATTCTCAACTGTTACCTCAGGGATACTCAGTGGGTCAGATCCTGGGGTTGGTTCCGTGGTGGAAGACTGAACTATGGGATAAGGCAAAGTGGAGTGAGACACCCAACTCAGTGGGTCCACAGACTGCTCCCCCTGACCACTAAGTTGGGAGGCATAAAAGAACTCAGATTCAAGGAAGTTACAATTCTTGGTGGTGTACATACGCCTAGTAGGTGGATGGTAACAACGATACCCCTTCTGATAGACCCCATGCCCGATAAAAATACACTTAATCGAACAAGGGTCTAATTTGGTGCGCTCCTGTTTGGGAATATGAACGAATACAGAGCACCCAAAAACACGCGGCTAGAGGGTCAAGGTAGCAGGGACTTGAACATGCTGGGAAAGTTTTGAAAGTGGTGTCCGAAGGTTAAGCACTTTAGTGGGTAGTCTATTCAGGAGATACACAGAGGTGGCTATAGCTTCTGGCCAAAAAGACTTCGGGACACAAGAATCAAACATAAGTGCACGAGTGATCTCAAGAATAATCCGGTTTTTATGTTCAGCAACCCCATTCTGTTCAGGAGTATGGGCACAAGTAGTTTGATGAACTAGACCATTAGCTCTGGTGAACTGTTGGAAAGAATGATTAATATATTCCCTCCGATTATCCGGATGAAGTACCTGAATTTTAGTGTTAAACTAAGTTTGTACCATATTATAGAACTCTATGAACTTAGACACAACTTCTGATTTTTGTTTCAAAAAATATACCCAGGTCATGCGTGAGCAATCATCAATAAAAAGAACAAAGAAACGAAAATCAGAACGTAAACTCATATAAGAAGTAGGACCTAAACATCAGAATAGACTAAAGAAAAAACTTTGTTCATACGAGTTCCAGAATACGAATATGACTGTCTATGAGTTTTTGCTAAAATACAAGTTTCACAAGATAACTGATTACTAGAAGGAAAAATGGTAGGAAACAGTAAATGGAGATATCTAACTGATGGGTGAGCTAACCGACGATGCCAAAGCCACTGTTGCTTCTCAACAGACCCGTGAGCCAGCGCTGCAGTCCCGTTTTGAATCACATCATCCACATAGTAAAGTCCACCACGTTCAGTGCCACGCCCAATCACTTTCCCCGACTGAATATCCTGCAAGATACAGAAACCAGAGTAAATCATCACTGCACAATTTAACTCTCGGGTAACATGACTAACAGATAGCAGCTTGCAGGATAAATTAGGAACATAAAGATAATTTCTCAGAGTTAAAGATGGAGAGATATTGATGATTCTGGTGCCCTGGACCGGTAAAAGTTCCCCATTAGCAGTCTAAATGGCAGGTTTCTTTGATGTGGACACATCCGTCAAATCATTTAGATCATAAGTCATGGTATCCGTTGCCCCACAATCAAGAATCCATGTTACTATTTTGGGTCATTGGGTTAAATATGCCATTCCACACTTTGAGGGGGTATTTTGAACTTTTTCCAAACTTTGACGACTCATCTACATATGGTTAGAAATTGGGGGGCTAATCTACAAATAGGGAATATTTTGGGGGTCCAATTGTAAAATCTCATCTAAATAGGGTTGGGGTGATGAATTCCCAACCCCATTACCTTTGTTTTCGGCCGCCTTTTTCTCCATTTCCAGATCTGGAGTCTTCTTCCCCATTTCAGCCGTCGTCGCCCAAAGGCCATGGCGGCGCTACTGCTTCGTCACCCAGGCTGACGGCGCTGCTCTTGCCATTTGATGTGTTGGTCTAGCCCCTGCTACGAAAGCAAAACCCGGCTCGTCGCTGCTCTCTCCTCTTTCATCCGCGACGGCGACGATGGCGGCGCTGCCTGTGTTGGCCCCACCGTCGCGTCGCGTCGCTATCTCCGGTCCGTCTCTTTCCGTCGTTGGCTCTTCCAACCCGACGGGAAACCGATTACCTCATAGCACTGTTCTTTGGTATGATTCCTCCTTCCACATTGTGAGCATGTAATTTGGGGTTTATTTTCGTCGCGTGATGATGATTCTGGCACCAATGGTTTCCGATCTGAACGTGATTTAGTGGTATTCCCACGGCCGGAGTTGCCGAAATTTTGACTGATAAGTCCGGTGCCAATGTCTGAGGCTTCGGTCGATGATGGTCCCATAATACTCCGACGGTCCCTCTCCTTTCGAATTAAACCATATGCATTCTCTATTGTTGGGAGTGGTGTGGTTCGAAGAATATCCCTTATGTCAGAGTCGAATTCCTCCGATATGCCTTGGAGAAACTGATATAATTTATTCTCTTACCGGAGGAGATTGAAGGTTGAGATATCATCCAGGTTCGTCATGGGATTGGGCTGACGAATCTCAATCTCCCTCCATAGCTTTTGCAAGTTGCTGTAAAAAACCTCCAAACTGTCGCTCCCCTGCTTCATACTATTAGCTCTAACAGTGAGATCGAAAAATTGGATTCCATCCACTTGTTGGTTGTAAGTGGATTGGAGTCCGTCCCATAAATCCTTTGTCGTAGGATACTCGGTGAAGTTGCTGACCATATCTGATTCCATATTCTCGAGCAACCACGAACAGACAGTCAGGTCTGTTTGTTTCCATCATGGATATTTCGGGTCTGTTTTGGTGGGCGGTGTTGGGACTCCAGTGATGTGGTGGAGTTTCCCTCGTCCGCCAATAGTGATCCACATAAGTCGAGACCATAGGGCGTAGTTATGCTGGTTTAACTTTGCCGCTATTGAAAGTGATGTTGAGGACTGAAATTGGTTCTATCTTTGTAGGATTAGGGCAATCTGATCTGCCAAGTTCCCGCTGTCGAATGAGGTGTTGGATCCTTCAAGCTTTTCCTGTTTCTCAGTCATGGTGGTAGATGATGAGCGCGGTAAGAACGTCAAATCTGTAGACGATAAACCTGCTCTGATACCAAGTTAGAACTAGAGATTTGTGAATAATTCTGTATTCATTGATTTTTGTGTATAAGTACAATACAATAGGTTTACACTAAATAGATGTACAATGCTACAAATAAGGAAAGAACATGTACAAAAAGAATCCCACTAAATCAGGAATAAATATCCCAACAAATTAGCCGTGATTTTCAACAGTCTTCACCAAATCAATTCATCGTTCCACAGATCAAACTGTACGTCCTTGATGAAGCAACACTTTTATTCTCGTATTCCACCATATATTTAACGCTCTTCCTTGTATCTTCGTGTAGAGCGAACTTCACGCTGCATCGATCGAATCGCACTATTCATCGGCTCTCAATGCCCTTTTCACCACATTCTTCTGCAAATAGTCGGTCACCATATTTCCTCCCATTACAATAAGTCCTCTAGAAGCTTGAAATCCTTCTCATCGATCTCTTAGCACACTCAAGAACGATTTTAGGGCAATAATGTTTTTAGGACAACATTTTAGGGTAACAACTATTCAAATTTGGGGAGGAATTTATTTTTTTATTTGTTTACTGTAATTAAAAAAAGATTATCCACGTATATTGAAGATTAATAAGTTGGCATTTTAATAATATGTAGACATTGATGTGTTTTAAAATATGCCTTCTAGACTCTACGTAGTTCAATTTTTGAAAAATTTAGTCACATGATGAATATGTGTTTTTTTTTTAATTGAAGAAAATTTCCCGGCATAAAGTATCCTAAAATTGTCAAAAAATTGATACCCCTGGGATATTGTATTTTATGGAAAATAATGTCTTAAAAATCCAAATTTATAATTTATGCCGGATCAAGAGTGTAATTTTCAATATATTTAGGTAAGGGGCACATGAGGAAAGTCCAAGAAATCAGCAAATAACTGAGATTGACTCGATAGGTTCATATGGCAAAACTTTACGACTAACTGTTGGATAAAAACATAAAAAATGAAAAAGGGAAGAGTGATGTTGATTTTTTTTTAATCCACGTCTTAGACAATCCAAATTATCACCCTAGGATTCATTTCCTTCGGCCACAATATTATTATTACACATAACAATGGTAATAATATAAAACGAAAATTCTTTCTTTATAAAAAGAAAGAATATAAAATGAAAAGTCTTTTTTTATATAAAGAAAGAAAAATGAAAAGTCTTTTGTCTTTCTTTATATAAAGAAAGAAAATGAAAGGTCTTTCTTTGTATTCGTTCTTTATATAAAGAAAGACTTTTCATTTTGTATTATTACCTTTGTTATGTGAAATGAATATGGGCGGTAAAAATTAAATAATAGTTTGAAATTTTCAGAGATGTTTAATAAATTAATAGACAATTAATATGTTAATATATATTAACTTAAAGGTTAAATAATTCTTTTAATATATGAAATACTATGCTTACCACTTGTAATTCATATTTTTTATTCTTATTTGATTTTATGTAACATACTTAATGATTTGTTCACTATAAGAAAACAAGTGAATTTCGAGGGAATTTCAAGAAAAATCATTCCCTCGAAAAACGCCTCATTCGAATTGATTCTAAGGGAATCCCTCAAAAATATATCTCGGAATTCATATGACGATGTTATTTTTGATAAGTGCCAAATCCGTCATGTAATAGCCAAAGGTGCTTGTCCCACATCGGATTGGAGAGTGGTTTGAAGCTACTTTTTAAGTAGTGGATCCCTCTCCCCTGAGTAGAGGCCTTTTGGGTGCACTGGGTTATACCAGTGGCTCGAAACGTAAAACCGTGAGGCGCTTGGGGTCTACCCTTGGCCAAAGCGGATAATATCGAACGGCGGGTCTTTGGGCTGTTACACGTCAAACATAAATAAATTTCTTATCTACGACTGAACACGAAGTATAGTGCAAACAAGGTCTAACTACAAGAATTGGTTGAATTAATTCTATTAAGTCGCAGGAAAATCCACGTGAAACAACTAAATAAAATGGGGTTTTGTGTTTTAGCTAAACTATAAATAAAATAACTAATGCAATTAAATAAAATTAAAACTGAAACACGATTCCAAGGAAAAGGGATAAATCAGTGAGGGAGAAACATCTAGATAGGATTTAGATTATCACATCGATCACGGACGCAAAAATAATTCCAATTTAATCAAATAGATTAGTTATAATTGATAGAGACAATCTACTCAATCTAGTTTTCACTTATTTTATCGAATAACTTAGAGACACTTGACAGTTATTTTCTTTAATCGGTTCACAACCCTAAGAGACACTCGAAAGGATTTAATGAACCAATAGCGGGATAATTACAGTTTTGGTCATCCAACTATACGACTTATTCCCTTTTGGTCCCCCACTTTCCAATTTGACAATTATGGTCACTGAACTACCACTTTTTTTACACATTTGGTCCCGCCGTCAGTCTTGGCGTTAAATTTAACGGAAATTACAGTTTTAGGCAAATTTTGGCGCCGTTTTCTGCATTTTCCCTCATTTCTTCCCCTTGTTGCGAATGTGAAGTTCATCATAATAGTAAGCGAGCCAATACATGTCGGTAATGTACATGAGGGCCAAAATGTAACCACAATTATGGCCTCTCTCCTAAAGATTTCGACTTTGAGAAGAAATGAGCATGGAAGCATTATGTTGGTTACCGCAATTTTCAACATATTTCACAATCGCAACAAGGGGAAGAAATGATTGAGAAGGGGAAGAAAATCTTCTCTACTCCAAAGACAAGAGGAAGAGCATGATTGGGCCAAGGCAGAGAAAACACGTTCGACAGTTGAAAGTTTGCAATCTTACATCTTATCCCTACAAGAATCAATTGGAAAATCCTATTCAACCATAATGAAGCTCATAAACAAGGAGCTTCACCCTCAGTTGATTACGCTAGCTTCAGGGTAAAGAGTCATTTCAAATGAATTAAAGATGGGGTGATTACATTGACACACCTGAGATTTGGCCTAATTACACAAACCTCCCCTGACATTTGACAAATTACAAAAATTTCCCCTGTCAAAGAATTTACACTAGATGGTTGAATTCTAAATAAGTCATCTCTAGTTTTTATGAATATCCTATGTCATTAATACTTACTAACCAATACCTAACTTTAAATTCAGGACTACAATAACATGCGTTAGCCAAACCTTAGGTTATGCCGGGGGGAAATACTTGTAATTTCTCAAACCTCATGGCAAGTTCGTGTAATTAGGCCTAACATCCATGTGTACAGCATGGTTATTGATGGGTTGTGTAAAGACAACAAAATAGACTCTGCCCTCGAGTTTTTCGATGAAATGTCTAAAAAAGGCATAATTCCAAATGTTGTTACTTACAGTGCTTTGATTTGTGGCTTATGTAATATGAGTCGTTGTAAAGAGGTTGAAATGCTACTCAATGAGATGGTAGATCTGAAAATTAATCCGAATGTGGTGACATGCAGTATTATCATTGATGCTTTGTGCAAGGAAGGGTTGGTGGATAAAGCAAAAGATGTAGTCCATCTCATGATGCAGAAAAACGTGGTTCCTAATAGCCTCAATTCATGACGAGATGCTGGCACAGAAGGTATTTTTCGAGTTCTGTCCCTTTTTGAAGCTTTCATATGTGATTACAAATCAGGATAAACAATAAGGGGAATAAATGAGGGAAAACGTAGAAAACGGCGCCAAAATTCTCCTAAAACTGTAATTTCCGTTAAATTTAACGCCAAGACTGACGGCGGGACCAAATGTGTAAAAAAAGTGGTAGTTCAGTGACCATAATTGTCAAATCGGAAAGTGGGGGATCAAAAGGGAATAAGTCGTATAGTTGGATGACCAAAATTGTAATTATCCCAACCAATAGCCTTAAGAACAATGAAAACACTAATCCAAGTCAATCAAGTAATGACACATGCAAGATTTAAACCCGATTATCAATTCCCTGGACGAAATCAGATTCGACTCCAAACCCTATCGTTAACATGCCACAATTATCAATCAAGTTTTACATACACTTCAAATATCATGAATGACAATATGCGATTAAATCTAACCTAGATGGTCGTGCACTACCACTAAGTAAATCTATCACAATAAGCGCAACGACCGGAGAATTGATAAATACTTGAATTAAATTGAAAATGAAAAGCAATTAGGTCTCACGATATTCAATCGAATCGACTAATTCCTAGCTAGGTATTAAACATTTAGCTACTCATGTTAAACATGTCTAACAAAATCAAAAAGAAATTCTTTAACATTAATTCTAACTATGGTGTGAAAAGCAAGAAGTAAACTAGAAAGGAGGAAGAACTCGGAAAATGTGTTGACTGCGTGCTCCAGTTCTCACGTTGCTGCCTTCCCAATTCCGTCCAAGCTACTTAAATATGTGATCATAATCGCCTCCCAACAGGACTCCCAATCCTAACCCAAATTGGAATTGTTTCTTACTCTCCAAATTGGAATCTCAATTAAATCAAAGGCAATATCCACGCAGCACATTAAGCAAGAAATACAAGCCCATGGGCCAATTTAATGGTCCAATTATAACGTGCGTGCATGCATAATTCCAATTATCACAAGTGCTTCCACATGACCAAACTTCATGCACCATGCTGTAAACAGCCTTCCCAGCCGCGGCAAAACTCAAGAATATGAGCAGATCTGCCTATTGCGTGGTTTTCTTCATAAAAATGATCGAATTTGCTTCAATTTCGTCTCTGGTCCCGATTCTGCAATTAAGACAACAAAACATTAATATTTTCCAAATTAATACCATTTAAAGCACTAAACGGGACAAAATTCAACCATAAGAACAACGAAATATCAAGCTATCAATTCCCTCGGAATATTTTCCAAGAAAATTATTTCGAGGGATATTTTCCTCAGCATATTGGCAGGATATATTTTGTCGAAAAATGTTTCTAAGGGAATTTCCTCAAAAATTTTATTCCTCATAAAATACTTTTCGAGAAAATTCCGAGAAATCTTTTCATTCGAATCAATTTTTCAAGGGAATTTTGAGGTATATTCCCTCATAATAGTTTATTAATTATTTTTGCATTGATTTATTAAGAACGTTCTTCATTTTTTTCACTAAAATTTAAAGTGTCTTTTCGTTGTTGCTTATACAAAATGCGAACATTAGATTTCCCCACATAGTTGTTGCTTATATAACCATGCAAAATATATATATATATATTTTAAGTATAACAATGATTGATGTAGCAAGAGTTTATGCTACAGTTCAACTGTAGTAACATAATTTTACCTATCTAGTTTTGTAAGCAACAGAAAATTCAGATTACATTTTGACATGCATTTACAATTAGTTTTAAAAATTCAAATAAAATAAATTTTAAATTATCATATTAGTAAATTTGCTATAATGCATATTAGCGTATTACATTGCACTCATACTTACAAATAGCTATTGCATCTATGCACCACATAAGGTCTTTAAATATTTTACATAATGAAAAATCACCAACGAACCTTTAATTAACATTTTAAATAAATTTTGTATTCCACCGATAATTCAAAATCCAAAAACAATATTCGTTTAATAAATATACGGAAACATAATAAATATGGCTAAAATACAATCATAATTGATGAGACCTAAAATCACACTCGAATCAGTGTCGTCCACGTGTCAACACTTCGTTGACTGAGGGCCAAGACGTTCGCATTGATGGGCTCGTGGGCCTTCCCAGCCCACACATTTGCCAACTAATACAGACCATTGAGCCTCGGACAACTATTCGGGTAAAGGGCCGGAGCCGACAGGCTTGGCGCTCGCATCTCGGCCCCCAGGGTTACCCTCCTCAGGGAAGCACCCACACGGGGGACCCATTCATGATGCTCGGGATTTTGGCGCTCAAGGGTCATCTACCGTGGGGAGCCCATCCATACATTCTTCGAGCGTCACCAGCGCTCATGAATGATCCTGCTCCTCATGCGACGGATCCTAACCTTCACAAGAGGATTTTAGGCCTTCCTCTCACGCGACCCTCGCCAACAACCTCTGACACAAAGGTGGTGCGCACCTTGTACCTGACACGCCGCCTCCTTTTCAGAAACGTCATTTTCACACCCTCACGGACTGCCACGTGTTAGGGCAACACAGGTTTGGGACCACACGGTCAATTTACCCATTTACCCCCATCCCTAACATATAAATAGGGGGGGGAGGGGGGGAACCCATGCATTCTCCCCCAAGTCATCACCTGCATACAAATTGCACACATTGTTCTGGGCATTTTCCACTGATCTTCCCAAGCTTCTCATCCACCACAGTAACATTACCCTTGTAGCCTGCATTCTTGGTGTTATCCTAGCTGGAAGAACCCACGCTTAAGAGGAAACCCAGATCCTGAGGCCCTCACGCCTGTAATGGTCTTTCCATTCATATATAAATACTAAAGTGTTGTTGCATTTTCGGAAACCTGATTTCCAGCACCATCATTTTTGGCGCCGTCCCCAGCCACTTTAACTCTTTGAAGGCACCGGCCCCAGCCGCGACCGCTCTTTACAGTTTGGTCCAAGGGCCGAACGAAACTTTACGGTCTTTCATAGGAAGATTCAACAAAGAGATCTTGTTGGTAGAAAAGCCCTCTATGGACTTCTTGAGGCATGTTCTGTTTGGAGCTATCAACATGAAGCATTACGTCAGCAAGGAATTTGTGGAAGAGGTGGCCAAGAAAAAGCCACGCTCGCTGATGGAGATTAGGGAAATTGCGGATTCTTTCTTTACTCTCGAGGATATGTACATCGCAAGGGATCAGAAAATGGCGAACGCCCCTCGTCCCGGCAAAGTACCCGAGGACCGGACGGATTCTGACAGGGGTCGCTGTCGCAGCCCAGTCTCCACACGGCGAAACTCTCCACCCCCTCGGAAGTTCGAGCGCATTCCTCTCAACCGTCCTATTGCTGAAGTTTATTCCATGGCGGATAAAAAGCTGTTCAAAAGACCACCTAGGTTGAGGGAGACCGAAGCTCAGAAGCGCTCTGGAAAGTATTGCGCTTTCCATAAGCAGAAAGGGCATGATACCAACGAGTGCCGCCAACTCGAGAGTGAGATTCAGAGGCTTATTGCCGGAGGACACCTCAAGGAGTTCGTGAAAGTGCTAGAAAGATACGACGAACACTGTGCTGAACGAGCACGTATTAGGGGGAGAAGTCGTTCGCACTCGCGCAGCCCCCGTCACCGTCACACCGAGCCCAGTGACCGTGGAAAAGGGAAAGCATCGGACGTGGAAAACCAGCCCTTCGAGGTTATTCACATGATTGCTGGCGGACCCTCGGGGGGTGACTCTAACGCTTCCCGACGCCGCTACATTCGGAGTTATGACCAAAGATCTTCTCAGCCCCGCCCTTTGCTCTCTGTTGATAAGTCGTCACGCTCGGAGAAGGATGAGAGCGTAGGTTTTACAGAGAAAGACTTAGAGCACATTGTAACACCCCATGGGGTCGGTGAAACCTCTGACTGCCCCATGGTGGTTAGCTTAGACGTTCACAATCATGTTGTAAAGAGGGTCTTGATTGATAGTGGAAGCTCCGTAAATGTTTTGCCCTACTCCACGTTCCAGAAGATGAACATCACAAACAGCCCGCTCGAACCTCTTAGAACAGCCCTTGTCGGCTTTGGGGGTTTCGAGATCGTCCCTCGCGGACAAATTCGCTTGGCCACCTCTTTCGGTCGCGCCCCACAGCGAAAGACTTTAAATGTTCTTTATGTGGTGGTCGAAGTGGACCTACCATACAACATCATCATTGGGCGCCCAGCCCTCGTCGACTTCAAAGCGGTAATTTCCACCTATCATCAAAAAGTCAAGTTTCCCACTCCCGAGGGAACCGGAGAGGTGCTGTGCAATGTAAAGGAGGCTTGGGAATGCTACGTACTTTCCCTTCGGAGCTACAGGCCCAAACAACCCACCCAGGCAGGCTCCACCAAAAAGTCTGTTGACTTCCCCAAACTGGATGAAGATGGCCCCGAGCGCAAGAGGGCCAAGCTCTATAAGAAGAAGAATAAGAAGAAGGCCACGGACAAACCCGAGGGTGCCGGGAACTCACCCCTCGGTGAGGTTGGGGCTTCCTCCTCGAAAGACGAGGGTCATATACCCTCGGGAGATACCAGTGAAAAAGTCACAGGTAAGAAACTGGCGCTCGAGCAGCCGAGGCCTGAAGTGCGAGTGGAACCCACGGAGGGCTTCCTGACCATCGAATTGGAGCCAGGGAATCCAGATAAGACCACGCAAATAGGTTCCAGCCTCGACGGTCCCTCTCAGATTATGATGATCGAATTCTTGCGAGAAAATATTGATGTCTTTGCTTGGAAGGCTTCCGACCTCACCGGCATAGATCCGAGCGTTATTATCCACCGGCTGAATGTGGATCCAGCCTTCAAACCTATAAAGCAGAAAAAGAGAGATGTCCATGGATTCCGAAAGCAGGTCATAGAAGAAGAAGTCAATAAACTGCTTGACGCTCAGTACATAGAAGAAATTCTATATCCCGAATGGCTTTGCAATGTGGTGCTCGTTCCGAAGAGCGCCAACAAGTGGCGTATGTGCAACGACTTCACGGACCTTAACAAGGCATGTCCCAAAGATCCGTACCCTCTGCCTAGAATCGATCAATTGGTAGATTCGACCGCCGGATGTGAACTTATGAGCATGATGGATGCTTTCCAAGGATATTATCAGATATTTATGGCTCTTGAGGATCGTCCCAGAACTGCGTTCGTAGTCCATGTGGGTGTCTATTGCTTCAAGGTCATGCCCTTTGGGCTCAAAAATGCAGGAGCGACATATCAACGCCTCGTCAACAGAATGTTCGAGTGTGAGATCGGAAAATCCATGGAAGTATATGTGGATGACATGATCGTCAAAAGCGAACGCCAGCATTCTCATCTAGGAGACCTCAAACGAGCGTTCAATATCCTGCGGCGTTATGGTATGAAACTGAACCCTTCCAAATGTACATTTGGCGTACGAGGTGGCAAATTTTTGGGATATATGGTCAGCCAACGGGGCATAGAGGCAAACCCAGAGAAGATTAAAGCAATCCTGGACATACCCTCCCCTCGCAATCTGAGAGAGGTCCAGGTGCTTGTGGGTAAGATCATTTCATTGAATAGGTTCATCTCTCGCTCAGCGGATAGGAACCTAACATTCTTTAAAATCCTGCGTAACGCTCGCAACTTTACCTGGGACGAGGACTGCGAAAAGGCTCTGCAGGACATGAAGCGGTATCTTTCGAGCGCGCCTTTGTTGACCAAACCTAACCCGGGGGAGACTTTGTTTGTCTATCTGTCAGTTTCCTTGGAGGCCACGAGCGCTGTCCTGGTGGCCATTCGCGAGCGTAAGCATATGCCGGTGTATTATTTAAGCAAGACTCTACAAGGAGCGGAGAAAAGATATATGGAGATAGAGAAGTTTGCATTTGCACTCGTAAATGCCTCTCGGAGGCTAAGACCCTATTTTCAAGCGCATTCCATCGTGGTTCTTACAGATCAGCCCCTCAGACAAGTGCTTGCGAAGCCGGACGTCTCAGGGAGATTAATTAAATGGTCGATTGAACTTAGTCAGTTCGACCTCGCTTTTGAGCCCCGCACGGCGATACAGGCTCAGGCCGTGGCTGACCTATTGGTGGAACGTTTCAACTTAGATAACGTGCCCTCAACAGAGGATGGTTTATGGCTGTTGCACACAGATGGCTCCCCGACCTCACAAGGGGGAGGAGCCGGGGTGACCCTCAGAGACCCTCTCGGAGTTGAAGTTGACTATACGATCAAGCTGGCGTTCCAAGTCACCAACAACGAAGCTGAGTATGAGGCCCTCATCCAGGGGCTCAGGATTGCACTCCGAAATGGCGCCACTCGGGTCACTGCCTATGTCGATTCGCAGTTGATCGCGAGTCAGATTGATGGTTCTTATGAGGCTCGAGAAGCCACCATGGTGCAGTATCTGGCGAGCGCTAAGGAGGTGATAACTAAGTTCAGGGAATTCCAACTTTTGCAAATCTCGAGGGTAGAAAACGAACGGGCCGACGCTCTATCAAAGTTCGCATCCGCTCTGGATGGTTTTAGCGAGCGTGCTATTACATTTCTTAGGACAGAGGAACCGTTGATAAGTAGAGGGGAACCCTTGAAGCAGGTACATATGATCGATCCTTCCGAACCTTGTTGGCTCGATGAGATCATCAGATTTCTCCAAGATGGTACCAGCCCAAGCAACAAAGTTGAGGGTCGGAAAGTCAGAAGTAAAGCCTCTCGCTTCTCATTGGATGCTGAGGGTCGATTATTCAAGCGATCCTTCCTGGGCCCACCGTTGAGATGCTTGAGACCCTCGCAGGCTAAAGAAGTTTTAGAGCATGTGCACAGCGGAAGTTGTGGGAATCACTCGGGCGGACGAATCTTGGTAAAGAAAATCTTAAGGAGTGGGTTCTATTGGCCCTCGGTATTGCAAGATGCCATTAGATACTCCAAGAAATGTCCCAAGTGCCAGTTCCATTCTAACACTCCTCAGTTGCCGGCAGCTCAAATGATTCCTAATGATGTTTCATGGCCTTTTGATCAGTGGGGCATTGATATCGTGGGACCTCTCCCAATGGTGGTCGGGCAAAAGAAGTTCGTAATACTTGCTGTGGATTATTTCACTAAGTGGGCTGAAGCAGAAGCGGTCACCAAGATAACATTCAAGGTTGTGAGAGATTTCATCTGGAAAAACATCATCTGTAGGTATGGTATCCCGAGGGTGCTTATCTCAGACAACGGCTCCCAGTTCATCGCTGTCGACACGCGGGATTGGTGCTATGAGCTAGGGATTGAACAGCGATTCACCTCCGTAGGTCACCCTCAAGCCAACGGTCAAGTGGAGGTGACCAATCGAACCATACTCCAGCATCTGAAGACGATGCTCGAGAGTAAGAAGGGAGAGTGGGCGGAAGAACTTCAAGGAGCCCTGTGGGCGTACCGTACTACCCCACGAGCGGCAACAGGAGAAACTCCTTACTCCCTCGTTTATGGCTCCGAGGCTATGATACCTGCGGAAATTGCTCAAGAATCCGCACGCGTTGCCTATTTCGAGCCTGTCGCCAACGAGGCCAATCGGGCGCTCGAGTTAGATTTGCTGGATGAGAAGAGGAATGCTGCTTGGGCACGTATTCACAAATACAAAGCAACCGTTGCTCGCCAATACAATAAACGTGTTAAGGAAAGGACTTTCCAGCTAGGGGACTTGGTCCTCAAAAAAGTTGAAGTCTCCAAACACGTGGGTAAGTTGGACCCCAATTTGGAAGGCCCCTTCAAAGTCATTCAGGTACGAGCAAATAACACCTACTTGTTAGAGACTTTGCAAGGCGAGCGTCTCCCTAGGCCATGGAATGCATGTAACCTTAGAAGGTTCTACGTGTAGACTTCAGTTTCTTTGTAATGGCCCGTTTGCGGCATGGAGTGCTTTCCTTTGAAGGAAAACGTGCTGTAATCAATTCCAAAAATACATCTATGTAACAGTAAGTATTTAATTCTTTGTTTTTATTATTTGCTTGTTTTCTTATTTGATCTAATGATTCGAGCGAAGGGAGGCCTACTCCGTGTCGGGCATCCTCCATGTCGAACGGCCTACGCGATACATTTATCGTTTCAAAGCTACACTGTCCAGGTGTTGATAACCATCCCCCCGGAACAGTTTGAACGATTTGTAAGTGTATAAAGTCCTAAAAATGAGCGTGTCGAACAACGGGGAGCGCAATGCTCAATTAACGCCAGCTGAGTGCTAGCCACTCCAGCTCGTGCTCGCAAAAACCCGAATGACCCTCAACTTATTGAGTAAAAACACACTCATAAAATAATAGATTTTAACTCAATCCCTTCATGTGCTTCTCGAAATAACGCTAACCCCACGGTTACGCTCGCTTTAATGTCCTACTTAGCAGGTCCTGTTGTTGATCTCTAAAGTATATACAATCTAATGAAGCGTTTAAGATGAGGGTGCACATCGTTGGGCCAATACTTAGGCAAATCTCCAGAGTTTTCCTAAGTTCAAATTCGAGCCTCATTGCGAATACGGCCAAGGAATACGCATAAAACACCCTCGCGCCCGTATCTACGCACCTCAAATTGCCAGATGCTGCCAAACTTTAAACTGAAGGCGCATTGTGATAAACGCCAGGGCACCCTCAAAGATAACGCCCATCGCGAACGCTCAAACAAAAGGTACCGATATAAAAGCAGCGAGCGTAATGAAATAACATCATTCATCATTCGAAAATAAAGGATAAAGCATTCAAACATCCCAACAAGAAACAGAAGAGTTATGATAGATAAAGAAAAGGAGCATAAAGAAGTCCAAAACATCCAAGGAAATAGTTTGAAAATTGATTACAGACATAAATTGTTCATAATGTGACAAGTAAGTTGAGCCAACAAGGAGAGGGATCAGCATCCAATGGACCTTCACTGGGCTTGAGAGTTGGGCTCCGGAGGGGCAGTTGCAAGAGGAACTGGGGCCAGCACGTTGGCGCCAGAAGTTTGGGCCTCACCAGGTTCCTCGGCATCCATGGTGTACATGAAGGTGCCTTCATCTTCTATCTGATTAGGCTCGGGACCTGCTGTATGGGCAGCTATGAACTCCCGCTGGAGTGTTTCCACCAACTCCTGGTATTCTGGTTCCGCCAAGCTCTCGGAAGGATCCTCGTCTTGGACCATAGACTCACAGTTTTCGTCCAAGTCCATACGCAGGCGCACGTCCATTCGAGCGCTTTCAGGAGCCAAACCAAGTTTCACCATCTGCCCGATGGCTTTGTGAAAGAAACGCCGAGCATTGTCAAAGCAGTGGATGTTGGCTGCAAACACGAAAGCTTTTGAGCGCAAGAACTTCTTCACTGCCTCCCAAGATACCCTCGCCTCCAAGCCCTGTACTTTGCCCTGCAAGTCAGCAAGGGCCTTGTTAGCTTCCTCGTTCTGGCGAGTGCTCTCCGCCAGCTGCTCACCCAGCTCCCCATTTTGTACCCTCAACTGGTCCCGCTCGTCCTTCAATTTCCTGTGATGCTCATTAAGGACCAGAAAAGCGTCATCGGACTTCTTCAGATTTTCCTTTAGCCGAACGTTCTCAAGGTTGGCGGAATTCAGTTGAGCGCTGACATTGTTGTAATCCTCCTGCAATTGGCCCGGGTCCGAGATGCGCAGCAACTTCTTGTACTTGGCCTTATGCTCGGAGTAGGCTTGCGCTCGCCCTTGCAGATTCTTGAGCCTCGGGATTACTTCCTAGAAAGCAATCAGCGAAAAACACCATCAGAATAAAAAGAAAAGAAGGGGAATTTTACTGAAGGAATCGAGGCCTAACCGTCAGGAGGGCGTGGCACGCGTCATCCGCAACCCGAGCGGCATCATGCTCGCTCAGTTTGTCGTGGTCGGCGGAGAACTGGAGCTTTCCTACGATGTCGGAGACCATGTTGACAGAAAAGGCGCTCTTTTTCAGCAGGACGGGACCGTCCTTCCTTTGGTGCTTGTACCGAGCGTCCCCGCGACAGCCAATCTTCCAGAAGTCCTCGTCTTCAGAGGAGGATGTATCGCTGCCCTCACCCCGGGGGCCTACAACCACCTCCTTCCCTTTATCGGAGATTGGGATTGAGTCCGGCATTCTCTTTCTTTTTCCTTGGCGCTCGGCCCTAATCCCTTCTTGAATGAGGACTAACTCCCCGGATCGATTGTGGGAAGTGCTGGAGCTGAGCGCTATAGGCCCCTCGGGAGCAGCAGGAGTCGGGGTAACCTCCCGAGCATCATCTAGGGTGAGGTCCTCGACGGGACCAACGGCTGGAGCCTCATTTCCAGCACATCTGCCTCCATCGCCTCGCCCCTGCCTTCGCCGAATTCCTCTGCCCCTCGGGGCAGTTGGGGGTCGTTCTTGCTGCTGCTGTTCCTGTTGCTGAGGGTTAGCACCAGCTCCCTGAGCGCCTAGCATGCGTGAAAGTGCCTCAGCATTCATACCTTGCGATAGTATCAGGATGCCTGCAGGTAAGAAGAAGCGAGCGTCAAAAGATCGATTGCTTGGATCGTATATACAAGAATACAACAATCACTGTAAGTTAGAAGACTATTCTAAAGGTTAGAGCAGTTAGTTCCTAGAATCTAACCGTCGAGGGTCATGATGTCGGCTGGAGGGTTGAGAATCATGTCTGGAGGGCAGGACGGCCATAACGAAACAGTATTCTCTCGTTCTTCACCAGGGTTTCAGCCTTAATCCATTTCTTCTCACTCCTCATCACGAAGGCTAACCCCTGTGCCCAATCCTCAAAAGCTTTATTCCTTGTTCTTTCCCTAACCAGAGGACGCTCGCCATGAATCATCCACTGACGGTGAACCCCAAAGATCCCCCCAGGGGCCCCCACGAAGAAATACTTCTCCTTCCAATGTTCGCCATAGAAAGAGGACGGGGAGTCTATCATTTTGAAGCCTGATTTGGCCTGGGCGTAATAAAACCCGTCCGTAGGCGACGAGCGTGGCGAGCGGGCAACTTGTATCAAACTGTCAAAGTTGATAATTGAGGGTGCATGGCCTAGAGCTCTCATCGCTATTATGAAAGTGTTGATTAGGGCTATGCCGTTGGGCAGAATTTGTGAAGGGTAAAGCGCTAGATGGTGGTAAATGGTAGCGGCGGAGTGAGCGATAGGGAACCTTAGGCCCCCAGCCAAGACCGCATCCCAATAGACCGTCATCATTCCCGGGGGTGGTTGATTTGCCCTTTCCCCCTCCTCAGGAAGTCGCATGGGGAATACCGCCTCATCCCAATAAGCTCTCTCCCTCAACTCCTCCAAATCGTCGAGCGTCAGGATACTCGCAATCTCGTCCGGAGATCTGTCAGTCTGATGACGATTATCCTGCCTCACTCGAGTGGCAGGTTCCCTTCCTCTCCTCTGGCGCCTTCTGGTCAAATGGGCGCCCGGATGGCCCCGCTTCACCCTCGGGAGCCATCATAGCCACTGTGATCCTGTGATCTTGGGGTCTCACAGCGCTGTTCAACACTGGGAATACTCTCTCCCCCTGCCTTTGCATTTCCATCACATTGTGCATCTCTTCAAAGAGGTCGTTCACCCCTCCGGGAGCACGCTCGTCCATCCCTTGAATGGCGGCGTCCACCTCTTCTTCCCCGGCATCAGCCAGAGCCTGGGCCACCGAGATCGCCATGGGAATTCCCTCATCTAGGTGCGCCCTAACTAGGGGAACAGCTATGGGGACATCGCCATGAGGGGAAGAGCTCCCCACCGACATCTCCTCAATCTCCCGTACATAATCATCAGCTTGGTTTCCGGCCATGTTCAGTTTTCAACTTTTGGAAACGGGATTTCTAACAGAAAGCTCAAGGAAGGAGAAGATTTCTGAAACAAGTTCAATGGTAGACAGTGGCTCTTCCCTCAAGGGTTTCACTCACACAACCTAAAACTAATGTTAGTACGGGGAAAATAAGAAGAAGGGTAAGGAATTTTTACCTAAGATTTGAAGAGAAGAAATTCGCCGGAGCCTGTAGAACTGACAGAGATTTCTTGCTATGTATATGCTTGAAAGAGTTTGAATGCGTGAAAAAGGTCCCAAAGCCCTGCAAACCCCTATTTATAGGGAAGATTTTACATGGATTAGGGCTGAAAATTCAAAACGCAATCATTTCCCTCCTAGGAAATCCCCCCACTTTTGGTAACCGCCTCACGTCTCCCGGAGTGCACGCGCCCACGTTCCCACTCAGCATTAAATGCGGACATGACTTCAATTAATGTTGTGTCAGACTGTGTCCGTTACGGAAGGCAAGCAGTCACTTCTTCAGCAATGGGCTTGACCCTCGGATATTCAAAAATTCAAAGCTCCATTCTTTTTAAATTCTACAGTACGCTCGAGCGATACTACAGAATTTGGGGGGCAAAATGATGAGACCTAAAATCACACTCGAATCAGTGCCGTCCACGTGTCAACACTTCGTTGACTGAGGGCCAAGACGCTCGCATTGATGGGCTCGTGGGCCTTCCCAGCCCACACATTTGCCAACTAATACAGACCATTGAGCCTCGGACAACTATTCGGGTAAAGGGCCGGAGCCGACAGGCTTGGCGCTCGCATCTCGGCCCCCAGGGTTACCCTCCTCAGGGAAGCACCCACAAGGGGGACCCATTCATGATGCTCGGGATTTTGGCGCTCAAGGGTCATCTACCGTGGGGAGCCCATCCATACATTCTTCGAGCGTCACCAGCGCTCATGAATGATCCTGCTCCTCATGCGACGGATCCTAACCTTCACAAGAGGATTTCAGGCCTTCCTCTCACGCGACCCTCGCCAACAACCTCTGACACAAAGGTGGTGCGCACCTTGTACCTGACACGCCGCCTCCTTTTCAGAAACGTCATTTTCACACCCTCACGGACTGCCACGTGTTAGGGCAACACAGGTTTGGGACCACACGGTCAATTTACCCATTTACCCCCATCCCTAACATATAAATAGGGGGGGGGGGGGGGGGGGGAACCCATGCATTCTCCCCCAAGTCATCACCTGCATACAAATTGCACACATTGTTCTGGGCATTTTTCACTGATCTTCCCAAGCTTCTCATCCACCACAGTAACATTACCCTTGTAGCCTGCATTCTTGGTGTTATCCTAGCTGGAAGAACCCATGCTTAAGAGGAAACCCAGATCCTGAGGCCCTCACGCCTGTGATGGTCTTTCCATTCATATATAAATACTAAAGTGTTGTTGCATTTTCGGAAACCTGATTTCCAGCACCATCAATAATCTATAAAAGAGGACACTTGACTCCATTAATGGAATATCATCTTCCATAATGGGTGAATTGATGGCCTCCACCGCAAATGCAGTAGGTAAAGTTGCCACGAAAATCAACCAGCCCGCTGCAAGTAGCACTCCGGCACCAAATGATGACGATGTCAAGAAGGCAGGACTTTACGGCGCATTAGCCATTGTGCCCGGCGTATCCCTAGACGACGTGATGTGGGCAATACATCACGTAACGAACAACCGTGGAGATCTTCTTGCCTTCTATGACACGCGGGTGGAAGTTCGTGCTGCTTTCGTGTTGACTCCTGTACGAGCAGCAAAATGAATCAACCTGATATGTTAGTGAGTTTTTGTATTAATCAACCTGGGGAGGAATTTATTTTTTTATTTGTTTACTGTAATTAAAAAAAAAGATGATCCACGTATATTTAAGATTAATAAGTTGGCATTGTAATAATATGTAGACATTGATGTGTTTTAAAATATGCCTTCTAGACTCTACATAGTTCAATTTTCGAAAAATTTAGTCACATGATGAATATGTGTTTTTTTTTTTTTTTAAATTTAAGAAAATTTTCCGGGATAAAGTATCCTAAAATTGTCAAAAAATTGATAGCCGTGGAATATTGTATTTTATGAAAAATAATGTCTTAAAAATCCAAATTCATAATTTATGCTGGACCAATGGTGTAATTTTACAATATATTTACGTAAGGGGCCCACGAGGAAAGTCCAAGAAATCAATAAAGCAAATAACTGAGATTGACTCTATAGGTTCATATGGCAAAACTTTACGACTAATATGGCAAAATGGACCTGCAATTCGAAATTCATCGCCGTGGGAAAAACGATCTCTCAAATCTGCCCACACATCAGAGACTTTATCCATCCATAAGACAAATTGCATAATTGATGGTGAAAGGCACTTCATAATCCACAATAAGACCATCAGTTGCAGCGGACCCATACTGGATGAAGAGCGTTTGTAGGCGGCGGTTGTTGAATCAAACCAATAACAAAATCATACTTGTTCTTTGAGAGGAGGGCCATCTTCAACCCCTTTGCCCAGCCAGAATGATAGTTTGATCCATCGAGATGAGAGGAGGAGAAACAAGTTTCAATATAAATAGAGAAATTAATACCTTGACTTCTACCTGCTTTGAAATAGAGAAATTAATACCTTGACTTTAACCTGCTTTGAAGGTTGCAAATTCAGCCGATTTTCAGGAAGCTAGTCCAGAAGAGAGAGAGTCCTTAAAACGCAAATACAGCATGGATGATGCATTGGAAAATAGGATTTGTGACTTTTGTTGAGGTATACATCAGATTTTCTAGTTCACTTGAAGACCTCATCTCACCCACAGCTAAAACACACTTGTATAAAGAAGTTTTTTCTTGACCTGTTTTCTTGATATTTATTCCAAACTCCAGAGACTAGAAGAAGATTCAGGACCACCAGTCAGCAGGCTGTACGAAGAGGTACTTGGAATGTGATTAATCAAAGAATATTTTATTAAAATAATCTGTCGTAGCAAGTCAAGTAATCTACTTTTAGATTTTATACAGAATAAGATCATCTATGTTTTTTAATCACACCTTCATTGCTGGGTCTACACACGTTCAGTCACACTGGAATTAATTGCAGCTCATGCCTATCAATTATCATTCTGTTTCCATAAACAGAAGCTTTAATGAAGGAAAAAGTGAAGGGGAGCTCCAGCAGCAATCCTTCTGATGTTGTGATTGCATTGAATGTGTTGCCGAAAAAGAAAATCAAAAAACCAGAGGTTCCACCGGCCGAGGATTGGCCCAAGCACCGAAAGAATGTGTTTGTTCCTCCTGCTAAATCAAACTTTGAGGCAGCTGTGCCTGAGCCTGAGTCACTGAGCTGACATTATAACTTAGTTTTGATTCTTTTCTACTATAGTATAAAGCTTTTTTTTTTTTTTTCATTTCTTTGTGTTAGATTTCTTTTAGATCACATAGCTTGCTATATAACTTGCATTGTTTTAGTGGTCATGGAGTTTGTATAGATTAGGTTAGTTGAAGTCGTGAAGAACTCCTGGCCTTCATCCATAATGGGGGGAGGGGCCTCTTCATTTTCTATATTCTTTTTATTTTTTTTTTTAAATTCAATTTTGGTCCTCAAATTATTGAAGTTTATAATTTTGGGAAAAGAATTTTGACTAGTACTCTTCAAGAGAAGTCTAATGAGATCTTGGTTTGATGATGATCGTTAGAATGTTTTTTTTCAGTTCATTTTTATGGATCGAGTCGGATGAGATTACTTAGGTTTAAAATTTTCTCTACTAATGATAATTGCGGATTCAGAGTCTTGAATTTAAAACCTTTAGTAAATTTGTTCCTATCAATGGTAGTTGCGGATTCAGACCTTTAGTTTGACGATGATAGTTGAAACTTGAAACTTGATATTGACAATATTTGTAAGACTTGATATCGACAATATTAATAAATATGAATTGTTAAGGACATGATTGGCATGTAGAAATAAATGTTATGCAGTAATTAACTGAATTTTGGTACATAGGAATGAATTTAAGTAGTAATCGACTGAATTTAAGATAAGAATGTACATTGAAAGAAAAGAGTAACATTATTTTTCTTACCAAAAAGAAAAAAGAGTAACATTATTTTGACTTTTATTGTGATCGTTATGTTCAAGAAATTCGGAAAGAAATGAATTAATTATTATCTTAAATTTATCATTTTGAATAATGAAAATAAAAATAAAAATAAGTTGAGTTCAAAATTAAATCATGTAAAAATATAATTCACTATGTCAATAAAAGTAATAATATCTTTTGTAATTAATTATTATTTTTGAAATAAACATTTGTGTATATCATATTTTATCAATATTTAGTACTTTTTATCAGTTAATAATAAGTATTTATAAAAGTCAATATTATAACGTAAGATATCTTTTATATTTGAAACTGTTTGCTAGAGAAGATCAGGTTCAATTGGTGAGTTGTAGCCCACTTTATTTTGTGTTTGGTAGCCACCATTAGCTTAATCGGGCCAACACTAGTTAATTTCTGGCCCGGCAAAGCCCGACACTGTTCATAGATTAAAGCTGGACATGGATCTCTGAAAATAGGCGAGATTAACTTGGCTTGCACATCTCTCTCTACTGTTTATATTTATTATTTCATATATTGTCCTTTTTGCTTTAATAATTATATCATTTAGGAGAGATGAATGAACAAGAGAAGGCAAAAGAATTTTTAGAATTGCCCTTTTTATTCAAATTCTCTATTTATTATTCATTTTTTTATATTTTTTATGAAAACTGATATTTTTTTTAAATTTAAATTGACTTTGTTTTTTTAAATACTTTATATGTGGGAGCCCTTTTTTGGGTATATACTGAAATTTTATGTAAATTGTCCAAAAGAATTTAAAAATCTGATTTTTTTTTCTTAAACAATATTAAATAGAAAATCGTTTATGAGTTATGATGCACGGACACTTCTAAAAATATCATTTTATCGTGTTGTGTCATATCGGACACATATCGGACACTCGTGTCCGACACTCCCTACGTGGAAAATTCAAGAAAAAATCCGTGTCGCCGTATCCGTGTCATGTCGTGTCCGTGTGCATGCATCATAGTTTA
Source organism: Lantana camara (assembly GCA_037501455.1). NCBI lineage: Eukaryota > Viridiplantae > Streptophyta > Magnoliopsida > Lamiales > Verbenaceae > Lantana > Lantana camara. The sequence goes on from CM074865.1 coordinate 4,467,976, forward strand.
TGAGTATCACTAAATATTAATTTGTTATTTAATTATTATAAAATAAATATTTAAATTGTTCCATTCATATTACCGCTAAAAGCTAATTTTCAGATTATGAACATCAAGATTCTCAAATCCATGCTTGAAGATTTGATTGTACACTAAAAAGGTGAGATTTATATGGGAAGGATCATCTTATGCTCTCTGGATGAATTGGGGCATGGACAAATAATTAGTACACAGTTTTCAAATAAATGAGGGCAGAATCATAAAATGCAAGATAATCTATGTTAGTCAAAACTACCAAACGCCAAATGACATAAAGAAGATTGATCTCCATTGGGGTGAATTTTTCCTACCAAACACAATATTATGTTTGTAGACTTTGAACTTAATCTATGTTATTAGGCCCCAACAAGATTAAGTCACACAAAACAATATCGACCGCCGAACGCTTCCTTTGCAGTTAAAATTCAATAATGAGGATTTGATATGTGGGCCTTATCATGGACAGAGGCGATTTAATGGGCCTGAAACAGGCCCAATACAAGGAGAAGAACATCCCAATAATCACTTGTACCCTTCGCTTCAACTGTTGTACATTAACAAGGCATTTTTATATCCGAGAATTTCAAAAAAAATCACTCTAGATTCCCATTTCACTGTTGCCAGCTCCAAAATCTTCGTATCAGGTATGCTGATTTTAGGGTTTGAAGTTCTAATTGATATGCAAAAGCATGTGTAATTTGCATGTGTGTGTATGTGTGGACAGAGATTTAGAATTTTCAGCTAAACGATTCTTATTTGCATTTTTCAGCTAATTAGTGTTCGAGTTTGTTCCAGAATTATTGAGTTGTTTAGTTTGATGGATATTTTATTGATATTGGAATTGGGAATTGAATTTCTTGGAGTTGGTTTAATTGCTTTGCCGATTTTCTGGAAGTGAAGACGATGGTTTCTTGACTTTAATCGTGTTTTGGGGACTGAAATGGGGCGAGTTAGTGTTCTGCTTTTTGTCATTAATATGGAATCTTATTTCCTGTTTGGAGTAAATATAATGCGTTGGATGCTCACAGCTATGTGCTATGTCCAACAACATCTTAACTTCTCTTTTTTATCACCTTCTTCAAAAAAAAAATTCTTTTTATATAATTTTTATTTTTTCCCTCATATTTTATATTATTTATTTATCATAATTTAATAATTATATTAAAAATAATTATAAAATATTTATTAATATGAAAATCGGACAATTCCTCAAAAATCCCCAAGTGTAAACTGAATTTCCTTGTCACTCCCAAATTTTGAAAAAGTTCCTTTTCACTCCCCAATTGAAAAACAAAATTTCTTTTCACTCCCCAAGGTTGTATAATAATTCAGGAATTGCGTACATTTTTTAGGGAATTGTGTATAAAAATCCCGGAATCTCGTATATACGAGATTCGGGGATATTTATACGCAATTCCCTAAAAAATGTACGCAATTCCTAAAGACAATGTACGAACCTGTACTATTTGTGGGGACTTAAAAGGAATTTTGTTTTTCAATTGGGGATTGAATGGGAACTTTTTCAAAATTGGGGACCTAAAAGGAATTTCTTCAACTTTTTGGTACTATTCAAAGATTTTCCCGATGAAAATTAATTTTAATATATTTATATTATAATATTTTTTTATTTGAACACCCAACGAATGTGTACAAGTCGCTAGTGGTTAATTATATGTGTACTTTGAAGGAGTATTTGAAATCGTAACTACTGATCCTTTAGTAAAATAATTACGTTTATAACTGACGAGTTTGGAAGTTATATATACAAACTAATAAGTAAAGGGTTCCGTTATCATGTAAAGTGAATCTAAAATATTATTAATTTATTAAAAAAATTCAAATTTACAAATTTTAATATAAAAAATTACAAAGAAAATGTGCAGTTACAAATTTTGAATCGAATTGCATTTATAACTAAAAATATATGTTTGCAGTTTTAGATTAATTGAACATTTTACACCAAAAAGTAATACCAATTAAATTAAAATAAATTCCTTTCAAAAAAGAATAAAATTAAATTGAGTCCATATTTTCATGAAAACAAAAGATTTATTTGTATTTTTATTTCTTTCAAATACCACATCACATAGCAATACTAATAAGGATATTGCTTATGACACCCAACATGTTTATCAATGGCAAATTGGCAACTCAGAACAATGAAAAAAGACAAAAAACCAATAGGATAAAACAGGTATATCAAATCTATTTTTGAACAGCTTTAAAATATAACAGATAAATCAGGTATATCAAATCTATTTTTGAACAACTTTAAAATATAACAAGTCCATCTTTATCGATTTTACATTCAAATTCAACAGAAGGAATCTGTTTAGTCTTTGTAATATTAATGCTTAAAAAGCCATAACAACATACATATATCTCTGTTCAAGATTCCCCTCTCCGCAGACTTATTACATTGCACGAAACAAAGTTCTAATCTTTTCCAGTTTTTCAACAGCTTCACTTATACTGATTCTCTCCGAAGGCGAAAAGGCTAAACACTCGATCGCGACATGCAGAACCGACGACAGACATAGCTCTTTAGCTGAGAAGCTGTCTTCGTCTCTTACTAGCAAATTGTTGTCCACAACTCGAGTCATATTGTTCTCTTGTAATGAGATGCTAACATAGCTCATGAGGCTCATGTCCTCCCCAAACATCTCGTCTGTCGGCTTCTTTCGGGTGAAAGTCTCGAGCAGCATCACACCGAAACTGTATACGTCGCAACTGGTTGATACAATGCCTTCAGCTCCATACTCTGTGTCCACAAATTAAACTAAGACTAAGCACCGCAAAAGTGAAAAACTATGGGGGAGTTTGAAAATGTAACAAATTAAATCATTACCCGGTGCCATGTAACCAATCGTTGCCAAGGTTTGTGTTTGCACCATCAACTCCCCTTCGCCGAATAGTTTAGCCATGCCAAAATCACCAACATGAGCAGTCATATCTTCATCCAGCAACACATTACTAGGCTTCAAGTCGCGATGAACAATAGGAAACGTGTATTCCATATGAAGATATTTCAACGCCAACGCCACGTCTATCATAATGTTTAATCTTTGCAACAAATCCAAGAAAAGATTCTGCGAATACAACCACTTCTCCAAGCTCCCATTAGGCATGTACTCCAAAACCAAAGCCTTGAAATCTAGATTACTACAACATCCAAGTATCTTGATCAAGTTCCTATGCCTTATTGCTCCTAGTACTCGTGTTTCTCTCTCAAAGCTGTGGCTTACATTTTCTGATTGTAGATTGAAAACTTTTACTACAACCGTTAGCCCGTCATACAATGTTCCAACGAATACTGAACCGAAGCTCCCACTTCCAAGAATGTTGCTCACGCTGAATCCATTTGTCGCTCGTTGGAGTTCAAAGTAAGAACTTTCTCTCCAAGGATGTGATGATATTTGGCTTGCAGGTCCCTTTACGTTGCTAATTTTTCTTCTTCTCACTAGAAGAACTAGGAAAACAGCAAACAAGGTTGCTACAACAACACAAATAGGTGGTATAATGTATTTCTCAATAGTCTTGAAAGTACTTGTTTTGGTATGGTTTGCAACACAAGGTGGAACTTGGAGACGTGCAGGACCACATAGATGGGAATTGTTTGAAAACGACTGAGCTGTAAAGTTTGAAAAATTACCTCCCGTAGGAATTGGGCCTTCAAGTTTGTTGTAAGAAACATTAAAGTATTCAAGACCAGAGAGTCCCTCCAAAGACTTTGGGATAATTCCTGAAAATCATTAAAGGAAAGATCCAACAATTCTAAACCTCGTAAATTCCCCAAGGACGCAGGAATAGGCCCTTGAAATTTATTGTGTGCCAAAGATAACAGAACCAATGAATCTGCCTTGTCAATAGAACTTGGGACATTCCCAGTGAACTGATTCCAAGATAAGTTCATTCGTCCTACAACTTTAAAGTTTCTAATTTCAGATGAGAGAGAACCATTTAAGCTGTTTGAGGATAAGTATAAGACCTGGATATCACTAAGGCTGTATAAACCGGAGGGTATATTAAATTCCAACTTGTTGTCATTTAAGTACAATTCTCTCAAGGATTTGAGTTCACCAATGCATTTAGGAATCACACCAGACAGCATGTTGTTGCTCGCGTAGATGAAACCCAAATCGCTTAACCGACAAATTTCTATAGGAATGTCTCTTTCTAGCTTGTTGTAACCAAGATTTAGACGAACGAGTTTTCTTAAATTTCCTATTGCTGGTGGGATAACACCTGTCAACTCGTTGCTATAAAGGCTTAAATCTTGCAAGTTGGTCATGTTGCCAATCTCATAAGGGATATGACCTCTAATTCCGCAAGAATGCGCATAAAAAACACGTAGAGATTCAGATAAGTTCCCTATTGAGTTGGACAGTTTACCATCCAGCAGATTTGTTGAAAAAGCTATTATCTCCAAATATCGACAATTTGTCAATGAAGTGAGGAAGTCTAGTTCCTTGTTTTGAGATTGTAATGTTAGTCTGTTTTCTGAAATCGAAACGAATTGCAAGAGTCTTAGGTTGTCCAAGTTGGGTGCTGGACCAGAAAAATAGTTAAGCCCCATATCTAACAAGGTAAGACTAGTGGCATTGTTGATGCAACTTGGAATAAGTCCACTGAGCTTATTGCCACCCAAAGAAAAATGTTTTATGTTGGGAAGTGAAAGGCCTAATGTTGATGGAAGATGACCTGAGAACTGATTGATTGACAGGAACAAGAATTCTAGTGTTGATATATTGAAGATGGAAGCAGGGATGAGACCAGATAACTCATTGACAGAGACAGCGAACTCGATAAGTTTAAGGCTCCCAAGCTCCCTAGGCAATACACCTGTGGCGACTCAGAATCGTTAGACAGTGGGGTCAGAAAAATTTAACTCCAAATAAAAAAATATATTATTAGAAAATAAAATAATTTATTTAATTTTTTTTTTATAATTGTCCTCTACAATTTTTCATATTTTCAAATCATACCATAATTCTTTAGAGTGTTTTAAATTTAGGGTATTATTAAATAGATTTTTATTTTTATTTTTATTTTTATTTTTGAGCGATGGGCTTTTTTAAATTTTACATAGGGGTGTAAATGGGTATTACACGGATCGGATGTATGATTATCATATCCTTATTCGTTTATGATTTAGATGGATTCGAATAATATCCTCTTTAAACGTATATAAAGCGGATTCAGATGAATATCGAATTTTAATCAGATTTTTAATTATTCATTTTTAACATAAATTATTTAACTAAATAACTTTGAATTTTTAATCATATTTTTAACTATTCATTCATAGCATAAATTGTTTAATAATTATATAACTTCGAATGTATATATTTTACACAAGAAGAGAAATAATAACTATATCTATATATATATCATTTTTATTATTTTTATTTTTTTAGCGAAAGTATATGGTGGAATATAAATTTTATCTTATAATTGATCTGAAATCAATAACATAATATATGCTACTTATATTATCTTCTTACAAATGTTTGAAGTAAACATATGGTCATTACTAAAACCTAAAGTTTTCTTTTGATAAATGCACTAAGAAAATTTATTTAACACCTAATAAAACTATTATGCATACACACGTGGGTGTATATATTTTAATATAATATATCGTTTATCGAATACGGATTGTAGATAAATCGAATAACGAATATATTTAATGGATATTTAAACGGAACGGATGTCTTATTACCATATCTTTATCCGTTTATAATTCGGATGTCTATAATCGAATACAGATAATATTCTCTTCAAATGGGTATGGATAATATCCTCTTTAAATGAATTCGGATGCGGACGGATATCGGATTTTTGGATATACATTTACAGTCTTATTTACACACAACTTTAAAATTTAAGGGAGAAATTATTATTTTCGTCCCATAATGTAATCCCTTTTCAATTTTGGTCTTAATAGTTGCCATGTTCTCAATTTGCATCGCATAAAGTCATTTTTTTCTTAAATTATGTCCCAATGACCAATTTCCTTTCAAATTTAAAGTTTGACCGTTAAAAAAATTACTTTTTATCTCTTTTGGTTCTTTTATATTTTCAAAACTTCCCCAAACTATTGTAATTGTATATTTTCACCCCAAACAAAAGATAATATATATTATATAATATAATATGTGTTATGTATTATAATATATTATCAAATATTATATATGTTATATTATACGTATATTATATATATATATATATATATATATATATAAAATATGTTTTAACAGTCAAAAATAATTTTTTTAACAGGGTAAAAAGTAATTTTTTAAGAAAATGGGGTAAAAAATAATTTTTTTAACGGTTGACGTTTGTTTTGGACGGAAATTGGTCAATGAGACTTAATTTAAGAAAAAAGTGACTTTATGGGACGCAAATTGAGAACATGACAACTATTGAGACCAAAACGGAAAAGGGTTTACATTATGGGACGAAATTAATATAATTTTCTTTATGTGGGGTTAAAAATACGTTTCTAAAATTAAAAAAATTTAAAAATACAATATATATATATATATATATATATATATATATATATATATATAACTATTTTTTTTAGTGGGGTCAATTAGTCTGGCGTCACCCTGGTGCCAGTTTAACATGTTAAATGATTTGAAAAATAACAAGATTAATCATCGTGGATTTTCATGTGGGGTGGAGTTTATTCAGTTATGATGCGAGAAATCTTTGAGAAGTTACATGGGAACTCTTCTTTATTCAGCCAGAATATATAATTACAACAAGAATCTTGTAAATACAGCCTATTAAATATGCCATTATGCAAGAAAAACTTGGAAATTGTTGTAATCACTCACAACTGATTGTCAAATACCTGTGAAATTGTTCTCGGATAACCACAAGCGGAAATTAAAATTAGTATTAGTTAAATACAAACCATTTTGTAAAGACCCTAATGCATGTGAACAACCATTCTTCAAAATGTAAAACATAGCATTAGTAATAGAGAAGGAAAAACCTTCCAAGTCTAGTACAGGAATGGAAATTCGACAACGCTAACGCAGCGGAAATTAAAATTTTTTAGGGATTATAAAACAAGTTTTATCGGAATTCCAATTAAGATCAGCCTTTGATTCAAATTTACGATTTAAACGGAAGAAGAATCAAATACCTCTTTCGCTTCCAATTGATGGCGATGATAAGAAGGTTTTCCAAAACCTACCCGCTTCTCTTCTATCCGATCTTCTTCCAAGAATCCCACGCGGAATTCCTCTAAGGTAGTCCACGACCCGTAATTGAACAACTATTCAATTAGCACACTAGAACACTAATTAGATATTGATTATCTAATAGCATTCTCAATACAGTATTGAGAGATGAGAGAGATGAGAGACTTGGAGAGAAAGCAGAAAAGAAGAAAACAACGATATTTGATTTCTCTCCTTTATCTTTCTTAAATACTTAGCCCTAGGTCAAAAACCCTACGGGCCAGTCTTGGGCTTATATTTAATTACTACTTAATTAAATTAAAAACCCAATATTCATTTTAATTAGTGGACTTAATTTAATTACATTAATTAAATCACAAGTCCAATATCTAATTAAATTTGTGGACTTAAAAATTAATTACTCCTAATTAAATTTCAAGTCCAATTAATTTAAATACACTTATTTAAATTAATGTTAACTCTTTAACATCTATTCTCAATAGCTTAACAATTAAGCATAAATTAATTAATACAATTATTAATTAATTACTCTCTCATAAATTAAACTCTTTTAATTCATCAATCAATCTCTATTGATCTTTAGATAATCTTGTTGTTCAATTCGAGTCATTGTGTGACCCCTTAGGTTCACCAATGAATAGTAGTAGGCCCACATTCTTAACGTGGTATTTTAGATAACAATTTATCTTATTGATTCAATTAAACCCTTTCAATTAATCATTGTTTAATTAAAACTCCTTTTAATTAATCAGTACCTACAGATCATGATCGATGTCTAGTGACAAGCTCATGACCACCAATCCAATAGGTGAAGTTTATGTTGTGAACCTTTCAGTCTTATGGATACCGTGAGATAAGATCCTTCTATCGTCCAATCCCCGATTAGGACCTAGGGCATAGGAATAATAGAACCCTATTAGTCCTAATGCTATGAATTAATTCTAATAGCAATTCCATTTGATCTACCACTCTAGGAAACTCATTTCCTAATTTAGATCACACTACCTTGCGCAAGGATTTAAGTGGAATGTACTACAATAGAATTCATGGGTGATTCACTCTTTCTTCTAGACGAGCGATAGATTCTATGTTGGCTTCTCATATGCCCCCATACATGATTCGAACAATACCAACATACAACCAAAACGAGATTCATGGAACCCATGAATCTCTAGGCGCATATCAAACATTGCCCTTGTCATGCACAGAGCATCAATGGAGCCTCAAGTCTAAGGACCATTTAGACACTACCATAACTAGGGAACCAACCTCATCATTAAGGCATAAAAGCCTTACCCCATTGAGGTGTTCCTGTCGGGATCCTCAGTGTACTTGTTCCCTAACAAGCACCCCATACGCATGTGAATGTCCTTACATTCAATACTTATGAAACAAAGTAACCTTTCTAAAAGGCACGTCGTATGAGCAAGTCTCAAACAAGTCAAGTCAACATCCCCGTGCTTATTAGACTCTTCGACTTGGAGTTGGTTTAGGTCACGCCATAGAGACTTGTTTCATAACCTCCATCCCTATGCGAGGTCAAGTCCCGTAGCTCAGTATGACCTTGGGGTTTCATCCATACACAAACAGTTATAATATGCAATTAATAAACTTGAATGAGGCATGATGAATTGGCCACATAGAAATAAACGACTATGAAACGTTACATTTATTATTTCATTAATGTCACAAATTGCTGCTAATAAGAGTAGTTTACAAAAAGAGGCCTAAACTATTTGGCTCTTCTAGGGCACTACTCTAACAATCTCCCATTTGCCCTCAGAGCCAATTTGCCATAGCCTTAAGACCCATCTCCTGGAGATGTCCTTCAAAGACCTTTTGGCTAAGAGGTTTAGTAAGTGGGTCTACTACGTTTTCTGTCGAGGGTACACGTTCCACGATAACGTCGCCTCTTTCTACGATTTCTCTAATTAGATGAAATCTTCTTAGGATGTGCTTTGACCGTTGATGAGCTCTTGGTTCTTTTGATTGTGCAATCGCTCCGTTATTGTCGCAGAAGACAACGACCGGGTCAGCAATGCTAGGCACTACATCTAACTCTTGGATGAAGTTTTTCATCCACACACCTTCTTTCGCTGCCTCTGATGCAGCTATATACTCCGCTTCACAAGTGGAGTCAGCAGTAGTTTCTTGTTTGGAACTTTTCCAACTTACTGCACCACCATTTAACCGAAATATGAATCCGGAAGTGGATTTAAAGTCGTCTACATCCGACTGGAAGCTTGAGTCGGTGTATCCTTCTAATTTCAGTTCTCCCTTTCCGCCGTATACAAGAAATAAATCCTTAGTCCTTTTCAAGTACTTAAGGATGGATTTCACGGCAGACCAGTGACTCTCACCAAAGTTTGACTGAAATCGACTTGTAACGCTCAAAGCGTACGCGACATCAGGTCTAGTACATAACATAGCATACATTATGCTCCCTATTGTAGATGTATAGGGTATACGAGACATCCTATCCTTCTCTTCTTCAGTGTTAGGACACATTGATTTAGAGAGGATCAACCCATGTCTCATTGGCAGGAATCCTCTCTTACATTCCTCCATACTGAACCGTTTCAGTACTTTGTCTATGTACTGAACTTGGGACATACCTATTAATCTCTGTGATCTATCTCTATAGAATTTTATACCGAGAATAAAGGAAGCTTCTCCCAAGTCCTTCATGGAAAACTGAGTAGACAACCAAGTCTTTGTTGTTTGCAGCACATCTTTCTCATTCCCAATGAGTAAGATATCATCTACATACAACACCAAAAATTGTACGACTCGCCCACTGATTTTCTTGTAAACACATGGTTCATACTCGTTCTTGATAAAGGCAAACGATTTGACAGTCTCATCAAAACGGATGTTCCAACTTCTAGACGCCTGTTTAAGTCCATATATGGATCTCTGGAGTTTGCAGACTTTCTGTTCGCTCCCACTGGATATGAAACCTTCCGGTTGTTCCATATAAATGTCTTTATCTAAATCTCCATTCAGAAAAGCCGTTTTCACATCCATTTGCCATATTTCGTAATCATAGTACGCAGCTATGGCTAAAAGTATCCGAATGGATTTAGGCATTGCTACAGGGGAATACGTTTCCTCAAAGTCAACACCTGGCCTTTGAGTGTATCCCTTTGCAACCAACCTAGCCTTGTAGGTTGCCACTTCTCCATCAGCTCCAAGCTTTCGCTTGTAGATCCATTTACATCCTATAGCTTTCTCGCCTTCAGGAAGATCTACCAAGGTCCATACCTTGTTGGAGTACATAGAGTCCATTTCGGAGTTCATGGCTTGCTGCCATTTTATCGAATCTCTATCCGATATTGCATCATCATATGATCTCGGATCGCTATCCGATTGACCGGTTTCAGTTAGTAAATTGAGTCGGACTGGCGGTCTAATTGTTCTCACATTAAGCTACGGGACTCCTCAGTTAAATGGGGTGTCCGAGCGACGAAATCGGACTTTATTGGATATGGTCCGATCCATGATGAGTTTCACGGATCTTCCAATTTCGTTTTGGGGTTATGCTCTTGAAACGGCTGCGAAGATAATTAATTTAGTTCCTTCCAAATCTGTGCCCGAAATACCATATAAGATGTGGTTTTCAAAACCCCCCACTTATTCATACCTTAGAGTTTGGGGATGTCTTGCATACGTCAAGAGACTAGTGGGAGACAAATTGGATTCCAGATCCAATTTGTGCAAATTTGTAGGATACCCTAGAGAGTCTGTGGGTTACTATTTTTATGATCCCTCGGAACAAAAGGTGTTTGTTTCGAGGAATGCCACTTTTCTAGAAAAAAAGTTTCTAGTTGAAAAGTCAGGCACTGTTGGAATTCGTCAACCCTAACGCAGCGGAAATTAAAATTTTTAGGGATTATAAAACCAATTTTATCGGAATTCCAAACAAGATCACCTTTGATTCAAGATTTACGATTTAAACAAAAGAAGAATCAAATACCTCTTTCGCTTCCAATTGATGACGATAACAAGAAGGTTTTCCAAAACCTACCCGCTTCTCTTCTGTCCGATCTTCTTCCAAGAATCCCACGCGGAATTCCTCTAAGGTAGTCCACGACCCGTAATTGAACAACTATTCAATTAGCACACTAGAACACTAATTAGATATTGATTATCTAATAGCATTCTCAATACAGTATTGAGAGATAAGAGAGAAGAGAGATTTGGAGAGACAGCAGAAAGGAAGAAAACAGCGATCAATTTTTTTCTTCTCACAAATCTGCTTATATGCTTAGCCCTAGGTCAAAAACCCCATGGGCTAGTCAATATGATGGGCTTTAATTAAATTACTACTAATTAAATTAAAAAGGCCCAATATTTATTTAATTAGTGGACTTAATTTAATTACGATAATTAAATCAAAAGTCCAATGTCTAATTCGTCAACCCTAACGCAGTGGAAATTAAATTTTTTTAGGGATTATAAAACAAGTTTTATTGGAATTCCAATTAAGATCAGCCTTTGATTCAGATTTACGATTTAAACGGAAGAAGAATCAAATACCTCTTTCTCTTCCAGTTGATGACGATGACAAGGAGGTTTTCCAAAACCTACCCGCTTCTCTTCTATCCGATCTTCTTCCAAGAATCCCACGCGGAATTCCTCTAAGGTAGTCCACGACCCGTAATTGAACAACTATTCAATTAGCACACTAAAACACTAATTAGATATTGATTATCTAATAGTATTCTAAATACTGTATTGAGAAAAGAGAGAGAAGAGAGACTTGGAGAGAAAGCAGAAAAAGAAGAAAAACAACGACGTTTGATTTCTCTCCCTTATCTTTCTTAAATACTTAGCCCTAGGTCAAAAACCCTATGGGCCAGTCTTGAGCTTATATTTAATTACTACTTAATTAAATTAAAAACCCAATATTCATTTTAATTAGTGGACTTAATTTAATTACATTAATTAAAGGGATAATTACAATTTTGGTCATCCAACTATACGACTTATTCCCTTTTGGTCCCCCACTTTCCAATTTGACAATTATGGTCACTGAACTACCACTTTTTTTACACATTTGGTCCCGCCATCAATTTTTCCGTTAAATGTAACGGAAATTACTGTTTCAGGCGAATTTTGGCGCCGTTTTCTGCATTTTCCCTCATTTTTTCCCCTTGTTGTTTATCCTGATTTGTAATCACATATGAAAGCTTCAAAAAGGGACAGAACTCGAAAAATAGCTTCTGTGCCAGCATCTCATCATGAATTGAGGCTATTTTGGTTGAGTTCAGGGCTTTGTCCAATCTGGGTCATCCTTTAAGCATGCGATCTGCTAGTGCTTCTGTGAAATAAGCTGCGATTCTCTGCATTGTGTCACCATTGGGAGAGGCAAGGTGTGAAATGTACTCAAATCAACGATGTTAGCATTTTCTATGCTTCCGGAAGCAACATGGTTGGCACATGCGACGAGGAGGTGGATTAAACAGAGTCCTCTCTCTTCAGATCTTATTTAACGGAAAATTAAATGCATGATATGCAAAAAAACTCGCTCAATGGGGAAATTTTGCCTTTGTGTACTCCATGCAATGGATCCGCTTGACATACTCACCTTGGAGAACTTCACAGTCGCAACAAGGGGAAGAAATGAGGGAAAACGCAAAAAACGGCGCCAAAATTCCCCTGAAACAGTAATTTCCGTTACATTTAACGGAAAAATTGACGGCGGGACCAAATGTGTAAAAAAAGTGGTAGTTCAGTGACCATAATTGTCAAATTGGAAAGTGGGGGACCAAAAGGGAATAAGTCGTATAGTTGGATGACCAAAATTGTAATTATCCCTTAATTAAATCACAAGTCCAATATCTAATTAAATTTGTGGACTTAAAAATTAATTACTCCTAATTAAATTTTAAGTCCAATTAATTTAAATACACTTATTTAAATTAATGTTAACTCTTTAACATCTATTCTCAATAGCTTAACAATTAAGCATAAATTAATTAATACAATTATTAATTAATTACTCTCTCATAAATTAAACTCTTTTAATTCATCAATCAATCTCTATTGATCTTTAGATAATCTTGTTGTTCAATTCGAGTCATTGTGTGACCCCTTAGGTTCACCAATGAATAGTAGTAGGCCCACATTCTTAACGTGGTATTTTAGATAACAATTTATCTTATTGATTCAATTAAACCCTTTCAATTAATCATTGTTTAATTAAAACTCCTTTTAATTAATCAGTACCTACAGATCATGATCGATGTCTAGTGATAAGCTCATGACCACCCATCCAATAGGTGAAGTTTATGTTGTGAACCTTTCAGTCTCATGGATACCGTGAGATAAGATCCTTCTATCGTCCAATCCCCGATTAGGACCTAGGGCATGGGAATAATAGAACCCTATTAGTCCTAATGCTATGAATTAATTCTAATAGCAATTCCATTTGATCTACCACTCTAGGAAACTCATTTCCTAATTTAGATCACACTACCTTGCGCAAGGATTTAAGTGGAATGTACTACAATAGAATTCATGGGTGATTCACTCGTTCTTCTAGACGAGCGATAGATTCTATGTTGGCTTCTCATATGCCCCCATACATGATTCGAACAATACCAACATACAACCAAAACGAGATTCATGGAACCCATGAATCTCTAGGCGCATATCAAACATTGCCCTTGTCATGCACAGAGCATCAATGGAGCCTCAAGTCTAAGGACCATTTAGACACTACCATAACCAGGGAACCAACCTCATCATTAAGGCATAAAAGCCTTACCCCATTGAGGTGTTCCTGTCGGGATCCTCAGTGTACTTGTTCCCTAACAAGCACCCCCATACGCATGTGAATGTCCCTACATTCAATACTTATGAAACAAAGTAACATTTCTAAAAGGCACGTCGTATGAGCAAGTCTCAAACGAGTCAAGTCAACATCCCCGTGCTTATTAGACTCTTCGACTTGGAGTTGGTTTAGGTCATGCCATAGAGACTTGTTTCATAACCTCCATCCCTATGCGAGGTCAAGTCCCGTAGCTCAGTATGACCTTGGGGTTTCATCCATACACAAACAGTTATAATATGCAATTAATAAACTTGAATGAGGCATGATGAATTGGCCACATAGAATTAAACGACTATGAAACGTTACATTTATTATTTCATTAATGTCACAAATTGCTGCTAATAAGAGTAGTTTTCAAAAAGAGGCCTAAACTATTTGGCTCTTCTAGGGCACTACTCTAACAGTAATCACTCACAACTGATTGTCAAATACCTGTGAAATTGTTCTCGGATAACCACAAGCGGTTCAACATGGTGAGGTTTCCAATTTGCTTAGGTATATTGCCTGAGAGTATGTGAAATTAAAGATGTATAACCCTTTCACATACATATGAAGAAGTTGTGTTGTGAAGAGTTATCGAAGATGTTTAGCATAAATACCTGTGAATTCGTTCTCGTGTAGGTAGAGGAGAATAACCATCGTGAGGTTTCCAATTTTCTTAGGTATGTTGCCCATGAATTTGTTACGTTGCAGAGATAAAAACTGAAGCCGTTTACAGTCCAATATTTTGTCCAAAGTATTTCCGGATAGTTGATTGGATGCAAGGGACACCCTTTCCAGATTGGGGAGCTTATGACAAACATTAGAAGTTGGAATGTCTCCTGACAGACTATTATTTTGGAGATATATATGTCGTAAAGAAGACATGTTGAAGATAAAAGCTGGAATGTCCCCGGTTAGCGAGGCGGCTGGTATGTTGAGAATCTGCAGACGTGAAAGATTGCCAAGTTCTGATGGAATTCCGCCTAAATTGGCAGTCAAAAACATGATAGATTGTTGTTTGTGGCGATACACACGTTGAACATGCAATCAAGATTCTTTTTCAGTTCATAAATCAATATTATTTTACAAATTTAGATTATACACACATATATATATATATATATATATATGATTTTTTTAATTTTTTATGTTATCTGTGAACTCATAAAATAGTGTAAAAGATAATGAGATCTCCATCTATTAAAATATTTTTTAAATATTAGGGGGCAAGGTGCACTAACTTCTAAAGGACAAGACAATGCAAACTCTCAAATGCTAATTCTTTATATTGTATAATGTATTACATAAATATTAAATTTGAATCTTTTTATCAACAAATTTATTTAAAAGCATTGAGATATATTTGAGTAAATTAGACGACTATTTATATTTTGGGTAAATTAGACTATTTATATTTTGAATTAATAACTATCACATCCATATAAAATATTCGATTCTTTTGAATAAAAATGGTTGGTTAGATTTAAAATAAATTAAACCAATTTAAAGGGGAAAATCGTATTAGTTTTGATTAAATTTGATATTGATTATAAATACTAGATCTTGAGAAATAAATAAGTTTTTATGATACTTTAATTGTGGATTCCAATCTCAATTTAAGTAATCTCAAATATTTAGTAAATATAAATCTGATTTTATTTTAAAATTTCAGTCAAAACATGATTGATAAACATTATATTTTAAAACTCTTTTATATCTACATGGAGATATAAAATTTAATGAGACTATCCACATGTATATGTATGCTTAGGTGATAGGCCAAAGAGTTTTATTATATATAGATATTATATAAAAACAAATAGTGACAATTAAAACACAATAATGAATTAATGATAATTCCTTATACATGAATGGAGACAAGTAATATAACTTTTAGGGGTTACAAGTGGTATATAAAAATAGGGGAAATCGCAAATTTTGTATACCAACCCGATCAATTCACCGATTTTGGTACATTTTATTTTTTGGTTACAAAATAGGATCGTATCGTCAAAATCATGCAATTTAATGCACTTTTTGACCAAAAACTGATTTTGCGCGTAAGAAACCGACCTAGTTTTACACGTGGCGAACTTCACGCGTAAATTCCAGCGAGCGAAATCAATTTTCGATCCAAAATGTGCATTAAATTGCTTGATTTTGGAGAGACACGTGGTCCTATTTTGTCGCCGAAAAATGAAATGTACAAAAAATGTTGAATTAGTTGAATTGGTATACCAAATTTGTAATTTTCCCTATAACAATTTATTTATTTTTAGTGAAGTGCGTGTTCAAGCTACGCATGTTAGCTTCTCCAAGGCAATGACTCTGGGTTCGAATCTCTCTAACCACTTTGGGGGTGTTAAAAAATAAAAAAAACTACATGTTAGCTCAAGTTACAAAAACTACATACCTTGGAAGTTGTTTATTCCAACATACAATCGTTCCAGATTGCTCAACAGACCTATTGATCTTGGAATGCTCCCATGGAAATGGTTAAGCGAGAGTGACAGATCCTCCAGCTTTCTACACTTGTAAATATCAAACGGAATTTGGCCATTAAGTTGATTAGCAGAGATATAAAGCCCGCGAAGTTGTGCAATATTACTGCACATATCATTTGGCAGCGCACCCGACAGACTATTATCAGTGAGAACAATCTGTTTGATCCTAGATAAGTTGAAGATCCCATGAGGAATAGATCCTGTAATAAGATTATATCTCAAGTCCAATATTTCTAGTGAAGAAAGATTGCCAATTTCTCGTGGGATTTCTCCACCAAGAGAGTTGTTGGCCAATTTGAGTATCCTCAAACATCGCAGATTAGAGAGCTCGCGGGGTATGAAGCCCCAGAAGTTGTTGCGGCTGAGGTCTAATGAATCGAGGAATGTTAAGTTTCCAAGATTTGGAGTTAGATGAGTGGCCTGAAAGGCAAAGCCGGAGAAATTAAGTGCCGTGACTTGTTGGGTGGTGGCGGTGGTGCAGGATACACCAATCCAGGTGCATATAGATGCGTTGGTGGACCAGTTCTTGGACATGATTTGAAAAGGGTCTGAAGTTATTGTGGATCTGAGAGCAAGAATTGCTTCTTCATCTTCTTTAGAAACTATTTCAGCTAACGAAATTGTTCTGATACTGAGCAAGAACATTAAGACAGCAATCATGATTACAGAAAATTTCTCCATTGGACGACTGTTGTGAGTTTGGAGCTCTAGCTATGAACAATGAGCTATATATATCTATTATCTTTTACGAAACTTAGATCACAAAGAAGAGATATTTACGTATAGTTCGGGGTACATGAGGAAAGACCAAGAAATCTAAAATTAAATCAAATAACTTAGATTGACTGCTTTAAGTTTCTGTTAGCATAGTTAGATGCTGCAAATATTCTGATGTAAATTATGTTTAGTTAGTACTTAGTTGGTTATTAAGATTTTTTGTTGCTAGAACAGTAAGTGTACGCATTATAAGAGTCATG
Source organism: Lantana camara (assembly GCA_037501455.1). Taxonomy (NCBI): domain Eukaryota; kingdom Viridiplantae; phylum Streptophyta; class Magnoliopsida; order Lamiales; family Verbenaceae; genus Lantana; species Lantana camara. Next base: position 4,485,524 of record CM074865.1, read on the forward strand.
ATGTTGGATACACTTAGTTTTTTTCTTCTCTGTACATGCCCCACCATAGAAGAGGGCACTTCCATAATGGTTGAATTGATGGCCTCCACCACAAATGCAATAGGTGAAGTTGCCACGAAAATCAACCAGCCCGCTGCAAGTAGCACTCCGGCATCAAATGATGACGATGTCAAGAAGGCAGGACTTTACGAGGCATTAGCCATTGTGCCCGGCCTATCCCTAGACAACGTGATGTGGCAGGGCAATACATCACTTAGGGAACAACCAGTGGCGGAGTTAGAAATTTGATTCAGGGGGGCGATATTAGGCTTTTCCGCATATATATATATATATATATGCATATATAGAAAACCTTGTCAAATACCGAAAATGCAAGATAAACACTATGTTTCAAAAATTAGCATAAAAAATCTTGTATTTTATAAAAATAAACATAAAAAATCCTCACACGTTGTTTGAGTCATACATGTTGCCCTTATTCACGAAAATAAAAGCAAAAATTAGACAAAAAATATTTGCAAATAGAAAATTGTAAAGAAATATAATAGAATATAACAGAAAATATTGGAAAGCGTATATACAAGAAATAAATGAAGAATATAAATACCACAAAAATTCTTATCGGGAAGTAAAACATGAAAGGAAAGATATAAATCAAAAGTGGGTAGAAAACATACATTAAAGAGAAATTAATGGGTAAAAAATTACATATTAAAAAAATATTATTTTAGGATCTATTTGAGAAATTTTGTGATTATTGAGGCAAAATTGGAATTATAAAAATTAAGAGATCATGCATATAAGTACAAAAACAACATTTTTGTAAAGAAAATTCGCTGAACCCGAGCATCCAGTCATAAGGTTTTCTATATAAAATTAAGAAAAACACAAGGTTTTCTATGAGATTTTGTATAACATGAGGTTTTTTACGCCCATTTCGAATAACACAAGAGAATTGGGTGCATATAACTCACATATTATTTGTGTGGTCTCAATTATTAATAATTACTATATTGACCCTAACTAGTATTAATTTTAACTTGGGGGATTTCAATAATGAAAAGTCCCATAAAATTACATACATATATCTATATTTTATATATATATAATAATAATAATAATAATAATAATAATAATAATAATATAAAAAAAAAGAAGTTGAGGGGGGTCAATTGCACCCCCTCATGTGAACGTGGCTCCGCCACTGAACAACCGTGGAGATCTTCTTGCCTTCTATGACATGCTGGTGGAAGTTCGTGCTGCTTTCGTGTTGACTCCTGTGTACGAGCAACAAAATGAATCGACCTGATATGTTAGTGACTTTTGGCTTATGTTGGGTAAGTGCGCGCCCTGGAATTTTTGGTTCACAAAACTATATTGGCTTTGTTTATCTAAGTCCTCAAGTTGCAGTACGACTTATTTTTATGGTGTGTTATTTAATCTACTAGTTGATGCTTTGTATTATTGAGGTAGGCATGTCATGCACTGATACACAAAACGGGATGTACTATTCAATTTATGAACTACTTTATCTACTTACTCTGTTCCCTGTATCATGCTCCTTTGATACTGTAACTTCTTGGTGGTCTAACAATTCAAATCATTTAGATCACATAATGGGACACTCATTAAGAATAAGGTATAATTTTTAAAAACAGTGATTACGGAATCCCTCATTAGGGGGCATGCCGATTTTATGCAATTTACTGGGAGGGTTTAAAAATAATCTTTCTGATCCTAACTCAACTTAAAAGCTACCTAATGGGCCGGACAAGGGTTGCCAAGTATATATAACTAGCACATAGTTTATTTCTTTTCCTATATGAGACATGTTAACTGAGGGCATTTGGTTGAAATGGCAAGAATAGTTTGGTGTTTCCAAATCATCCAAAAGAGCAAACAATTATCTCTCATTGGGTTACAGGCATTGTTCGCAATCGCGGTCACGGGGAACGGAGCGGAGGGCACCGTTCCAGTTCCAATGTCATGTCGCGGAACGGTAGCGGCACTTTGTGGAACGGAATGCTTTTTTACGGTAAAAATAATTGATTAACGTATCAATATCAATAGAAAATCTTTCATGATCATACAACACCACAAATATTATAATAAACAAATAACAATACATTATTAACTAATAATAAGTGAATTAATGAGAAGCCAAAAAAACTCAAATTGTGTATCATTTCTGAGGAGCAAAGTAATTGACAACACTTATAATATCTCTTTTGAGGATTAGATGTAATTGACGATACTTATAATTCTTTCCGGAAGGATAATTTACAAATATTAAAATAATGTTTTCTTTCGTAACAACTTTGAAAATTTGAAGCATAAAATATTATTAATAACAAATGCACTTTTATGATATTTATTCAATTATTTGTTCATATAATTTAATTTAATTAACCATTTTTACATAAAAGTGATGAACCATTTTATTTAGCCCACATTCCTCATTTCTTTGAATCAACCCATTAAAAAAATTTTAGTCCATTTATATTTTAGCCCACTAATTATTAATTAAATGAAAAACCTAATTGTATCAAATTAGTTTGCGGCTGCGCCTCCGACTCCGTCTGCATCACTCTCACAAGACAGCAATCAAGCCATGGCGGAACAAACAGAGAAGGCAGCTTCATCCATCCAACCGTTCCATGGCCGTTCTTAGCCGTTTTTTTTCCGATTCAGTCCGTTACTTGCCCAAAAAACGGGGTGGAACGCCGTTCCGGCCGATTTCGAGGTGTTCCACCCCCGCTCCAATGTGCCGGCGTTCCATACCCATCAAGGTGGAACGGCAGTGGCCGATCCGGTTCCGGAACGCCCGTTCCGGCCGCTATCGCGGCGTTCCGGAGAACCATGGTTACAGGCTGCTTGCAAAGTAATGTCTCAAACAAGTGATCAGCTCAATTCAACAATAATTGATCTCACTTAAAAAGTCCGAATAAAATTAAGTCATGATGCAAACTAATCTCATGTATCAAACGCCTTCAAACTATATTGCGTCTATTTTGAGTCTAACAAACCTAAAAACCAATAACTGAGATTGACTCCTTAAGTTTTTGCTACCGTAGGAATTCTGCTACCAATATTTACGTGAGGAAAGTCAAAGAAACCCACAAACCAAATAACTGAGATTGACATTTAAGTCCTTGGCTCTTTGCCACCATTTGGAAATTTGGCTCCCAAACATTTCCATTAAGATAAGATAAGACAAAAGGAAGGCCGTCTACACATACCAGTTAAAGCCACCTGCATTGCACAGTAATTATTTTATTATTTAAATAATATTAACCGTTAAAATTATAGGAATTGAATAATTTAAATTAAGTATCATTAGTTTTTTTTTTTTTTTTTTTTTTTTTTTTTTTTTTTTAATAAAAAAAACCGGCAGGGAGCCGTAGAGTTATTACTGAGGACTCCCCCTCATGTATAGATCAACCAAACCAAAATAAGCAATACAAATGTTCATGATCCAAGGATCATCAATACAAATTAAGTATCATTAGTTAATTATAGTTTCAAAAATAATTATAGTAATTCCTTAAAAAAATACTAATCTAAAATTTATAATTCAAATCATAGGAAAATAATTAATATAACTATATTAGAGAAAACTTCAGATTATCTATGTTTATCTTTTTTAAGTAGATCTCACTTTAATATTATCTGAGTTATTTACCATACACCTTCTTTGTTAGGTGAAATTGGCAAAAAAAAAAAAACCCTATACCATAAAAAAATAATAAAGAACCCTATGTTTTGAATATATTTGCACAATGCCCTTTTAAATGATATCATTATAATTTAAATATAATATCTCTATTTTACTTTCACAAATTAAACGTAAATTCTAGGTTCATTTTCCAATGTCTATTGTCTATTTATTGGTGATTTTTTTTTCTTTTTCTTTGTTTATAGGGTTCTGCATGCAATTTTTATTTTATACAGGAGTATTGGTACATATAAAAAAATATTGAACATTACAAAGAGATATGAGATGTGTATCACAATATAAAAGGGTAAATTAGTCATCTTGCGCCCAATAAATAGAGAAAATTATTGTTCTAATCGCGTTAAAAGCGCGTGTTGAACACTAGAAAATTTCAGGATTTACTATACAAATATTTTAAAAACACGCAGGATTAACACAGGGGTGAAATATATAAAAAACCCAATATTATCTTGCATTCCTTTTCTTATTTATATTTTTCTATCGAGTATTATTTAAGATTTATACTTTTTTTTTTTTTTACCATTGAATTTATTAAATATTTCACTATTCATCCGGCTAAAAAATTTGTTGTTTCTAGAACACCATTTTCCAAAAATGAAAATGTCTACTCATCCCATATCTTTCAAAATTTCAGGATAATTTATGCCGTAAAAAATTTTTCCGGCCAAATTAACGCACATGTTCCTCACATGAATACTTTTTCCAGCCAACTGATCGTGAGCCGAATACCCCCTAATGTTCTGTATAACACGAGTCTTAGTATGAAATATAACATTTTTAGCTATGGAACAGATAAAAGGTTAAAACTAAACTCAGGAATACACACAGGACATTTATAAGACACAAATCACTTGAAATCCGTATTGTTGCAGCCAATTTTTTGATGAGACTATTACCATTAGGAAGTTTAACAAAAATTTGTAAAATATCATGCAATTCTGAAAACCAATTGCTTGAACAACAGATGTTATCTGTTGCAACTGTATCAAGGATCCAAGAATGCTCAAAGGATACAGATGATAATGCCATGGATATACCTGAAGACTGAGAGAAAGTGCCTTTTAATGAGGTTGCTTGTGGCTGTGAAGGAACAATGGACATCTGATTTACACTATTGAGTTTGATTAGAATGACTCTGTTGAGACTGAAAGATTGACATGATCACTGATATTGCTCAGCAGTAAAAGGTGTCGGATTTGAAGATCGATCACAGGATGGAGAAGCAAGTTCTTGGCAATTATTCTCAGTGTTAAATGTCCCACATCGAATAACTAATGATGTGGTGTTCAATATATAATGGCATGGCAAACCTCTCCTCAACAGCTAGCTTTTGGGGGTGAGTAAGACCAAAGCACATTATTCAATATGGTATTAGAGCGGGTTCACAGATGCACATATACAGCTGCAGCAAAACCTGATCGTGCACATATACAGCTGCAGCAATTGGGTTCTTAAACTTCAAATTGAGAGGAATCCATGCTTCTTATAGCATGTGGATCATAGATAAGGCCTTACTTGAGAAGTGAGGCAATGGATCAATGATATTTACCAAACACTCATCAATAACATCTAAGCATGGTTCGCCGGAACGACACTGGAATGGGCGGAACTGCCGTTCTGAAACGGGAACGGCAGCCTCCGTTCTGCGGTGGAACGTATGATGACCTGGAACGGCGTTTCTCTGTCATGGAACGGCGTTCCGCGGCGTTATAACGGCCGGAACGGGACGCACTGGAAAGATTGGGGAAGAAGACGACGGAAACAGCTAAAAACAGAGGCTTTCTTCAGAATAGGATGAATAGATAGATACTGAATAGGTTTTCATTTAATAAATAGAACTTAATGGGCCTCATGTATTAAAGTGAGTAATGGGCTACATTCTATTTTAATGAACCCATTTTTGAATCAATAATTTTATTTTATTTTTTATTTGTAATATATTTTTTATAGGATCCGGTATATATCTGTAAATACATTTTGTTATCTCTAATTTTATTTGATTGTAGTATATATTTTACTTAAATAATGTTATATATATGATATAATGTTATATTATATAATATCTATACTATTATATTAAGATAGAGGGACAGATAATAACTGTTTTGGTCTCTTGGACTCTTTTTTTCTCTTTTCTTTTATTTTTATTTAATTTTTTTTTATCACTCCAATAAAATTCCCTTAATTTTTCTTTACTTTCACATCACTTGAATGCTTTTTTTTCTTAATATAATTTTTAATTTTTTCCCTCTTATATTTTAATTTCTTTTTAACTAATATGATATCACCTTATGTTATTTATTCATTAATCATAATTTAATAATTATAACAAAAATAATTATAAAATATACATTAATATGAAAAAATTAATTTTTATTTTTACACGTAATGAGTATGTACGGTTACTAGTTATTAATTATTCTTTAAATGCCTCCAAAATGCCATATTATTTAGGATTTTAGCGTGATATATTTGTGAGGATCGTAATAATGTAAAAAGTAGATTTTGCAACAAAGTTATTATTACAGGAACCATAAGATTGAAACAATATATTGCACATGTGAGTGGAAATATGAAATCTTGCATAAAGGTTCCAAATAAAATTCGAAAAATGATAAAGAAGCACCTTCAAGATTAAAAATTGAGAAAGAAATTATTAAACAACGAAAGGAAACAACACTAAACACTATTCGGGATGAAACATATAATGCAATTGACAAATGTAACTATAATACAAACTAATGTTTACCTAAATTGATAAATTAATAAGTTTTAAACATTTTTTTGGAATTTTATACATTTTTTAGAAAGCGGCCCCGATTTTGCCACGACCGTTCCGCGTCATTGCAACGGAGTTGGAACGGTGGCCTCCGTTCCGTTCCCCACGACGGCGAACCATGCATCTAAGAAGTCCTCAAACAGGTTATAAGTTGTTTAAGGAGCTTATAAGTTTAGTGAAACACCCTCTAAGAAGTACTTAGGACCAAAAGCTGTCGGAAGTGTAAATGGAGCAGTTCGGGGATCTAATCAGCCAATTATCATAAGTTATGGACCCAAAATGTAACTTATAACGCAAGATAATCTCACTTAGGAGTACAGAGAGATCGCCTCAGGTTCGAGAAACATCCATCACAAACAATGGTGAGAGGAGCATAAGCAGTGATCTCTTCATCATTCTTAGTCTTGTAATTTACTCCTTTAATAGTTCCATTTTCTTCAAGCAATGAAGTCACCGTTCCTTGTTCAAGTCTTACACTGTTCCAGAAAACATCATTAGTCTCCATTCATAATACAAAATTTATAAATACCCGCCTAAACAATAAAAATTTGGAAAAGAACCTCGTGCATTTGATATAATAGTGCAAGATTCAGGGTCAATGTTTAAGGGGTTAGTTTGTTAATATGTATTTTCGCACTTAACAAATCGCTGTTATGGCCAACTCTGTCATCTCGACATATTTAATTAAAAAAATCTGCAAACAGACACCATAGTACTTGTCATTCAACCCATACAAAAATCTGATCACGCAATCGTTTTGTTGGTATGCGCAGAATGCATCAATTGCTCCACAGCTGCACTTTGGATTACAAGATCAAGATGGCAGTGGCCTGAAGTTGTAGATTTCGTCCCAAAGGATCTTGAGACGTGTGAAATAATCTGATACAGAGGAATACCGCTGTTTAACCGGAGAGGCAGCCTGCGCAAGGGTTTTTAATATTTTGGGATAATTACCAAACCCCCCCTGAGATTTGGCGTTATTACAGAATACCCCCTAAGGTTTCGGAAATTACGAACTCCCCCCTGAATAGTACACCCTCGCTTACAAATAGCACCGGCCGTTAATTACACCGTTAAATTCAAATTTAAATTCCAAAAATACCCTTAGGGGGTATATTGTAATTTTACTTAGAGTTTAATGATATAATTGTAATATTAGTTAATTTTGGATTTTTTGTATTTAAAAAGTTGTTATTTAATTTAATATTTTATATTTTATCTATAAATATAAATTGAATTAGATATTCCATGCATATTTATTTCTATAAAATATGATAAGTTTTAAATTTCCTTTCATATTTATTTCTTAGTTTTGAATATATTTTGTACATGTCCATTTGAAGTTAATTTAAAATAGTTTATTTGCAATTATAACAAATTTTCCCTCAAAATAAAAATTCATATAAAAAAACCCCACACAAAGATCAACTAGTGCATTATCAATTTTTTTCCTCAAAATTGAGTAATCATAACAAATACACTAATATCAACAAATGCATTAGTAAATTCACAAAAATATCCGCCAGCCGTTTAAACAATTATTTCAAATATTGAACATGTATGGTCAATATATATAGAAAATATTAAGCATCCATAAACTGTAGGTATGAAATTAATCTATCATAAAAATATTAAAATAACATTAAGTAGCATTTTATTAAAAAAAAATTCTAGGTAGACATAAAACTCAAGTACTTACATCAAACCCCCTTAACAATTTCAATCTTTGCATTAGTCCTCTTAGCTTTGGCTCTTTATTACATATACCCCCTGAGTTTCAACATAGTAGGGGTAAAATAGTAAATTTCACACAATCCGTTAAATTTAAAGGAGGAGATAACGGCCAGAGGGAGTTCGTAATTTCCGAAATCTCAGGGGGTATTCTGTAATAACGGGCGTTGGTAATTATCCCTAATATTTTCCTGTTTCAGCAGATGTAATTTGAAGGCTTTGTTGAATGCCATGCCTTTTCAAGCCATAACATCGTGCACCCATGCATGCATGCATTATGTTTAATATTTTGCATATGAAATATGAAGGCTTTAGTTTCCATGTTGTCAACTAATGATCAATCATCTATACACTTTGAAATTATTTTCAAACGGCGCCGCCTTCCTTTTTCACAACCATGTTTCAATATGGAAAATCATTTTTAGTTTTTCCTGTCCTGAATATTGTTCTTGATATCTCTATAAATGAGAGTCTACTCGACCTTGCCCTTGTTTATTTATCTGCTTGGTTGACTTCGATATTTATTGCCTTTTACATAGCTCGTAGAGGTGGAAGATGTAGTCATCTGTTGTCTCATCCCTCAAAACTTATAGCATTTCCAAACTCTTCAATTCTTTCCTCGTTAGGATCGAGACAAAATCAAGGAGAAAAAAGCATGGCCTCCAAAATCAGACAGCCCCAAATTGCCCTCAGATTCTCGCATACAACATCCTAACTTGACCAGCAAACCAGTCCCCAGCGCCGCTCCTCATGTGCCTGTTGCCTTGAAAAACGGGCCCAACACGGACAAGGCGAAGAAGGAAAAAGTGAAGGGAGCTCCAGCAGCAATCCTATGTTGTGATTGCATTGAATGTGTTGCCGAAAAAGAAAGTAAAAAACCAGCCGAACACAGAGGCTCCACCGGCCCAGGATCGGCCCAAACACCAAAAGAATGTGTCTGTTCCTCCTGCTAAATCAACCCTTGAGGCAGTTGTGCCTGAGCCTGAGCCACTGAGCTGACATTATAACTCTTTAGTTAGTTTTGATTCTTTTTTCCAATAGTATAAAGCTTTCTTTTCATTTCTTTGAGTTAGATTTCTTTTAGATCACAGCTTGTAACATAAGTTGCATTGTTTTAGGTTAGTTGAAGTCTTGAAGAGCTCCTGCCCTTCATCCATATTCCATAATGGGAGGAGGGGCCTCTTCATTTTCCTTTTTCCATTTTTTTTTTTAAATTCAATTTTGGACCTGAAATTATTTAAGTTAAAAATTTTGGGGAAAGAATTTTGACTAGTACTCTTCAAGAGAAGTCTAATTAGATCAATTGCTTTGATGATGATAGTTGAGATTCTTTTTTTTTTTTTTTTTTTTTTTTGGGTTCGCTAGCTCATTTTTATGGATCGAGTCGGATTAAACCATTTAGGTTTAAAACTTTTCTTACCAATTGTGTTCTCAGGGATTTGAATTCAAGACCTCCGATTTGATGATAATAGTTGAGACTTGATAAGGACAATACTAATAAATATGAATTGTCATGACATGATTGGTAGGTAGAAATAGATTTTATGCAGTAATTAACATAATTTTGGCACATATGATGGAATTTTAAGTAGTAATACGGACACGCTAGGGATATGGAGATATAAATTTTTTTTTGAATTTTTCACGTGAGGAATGTGAATGTCGAACATGAGTGTCCGACACATGTTCGACACGACACGACACAATAAAATAATATTTTTAGAAGTATTCATGCATTATAGTATTTGAGTGTACATTAAAAAGAGTAATATTATTTTGGCTTTTATTATGATCGGTATGTTCAAGAAATTCAACAAGAAATGAATTAAAATCATCTTGATTTTATCATTTTTAAAAATGAAAATAAAAATAAAAATATGTTGAGTAAAAGCAAATCATGTAAAAATATAACTCACTATTTCAATAAAAATAACAATATCTTTTGCAATTAATTATTAGTTTTTCAAATAAACACTTGTATATATCATAAAAATTATGAATAAAATTTACAAAATTTTATCAATATTTAGTACTTTATATCATTTAATAATAAGTATTTATAAAAATATTATAACCTAAGATATATTTAATAAGTTTTGTATTTAAAATTCAATAATGTCCCACCAAAAAAAAAAATTTTCAATAATGAGGATTTGATATGTGGGCTTTATCATGGACAGATGCCATTTAATGGGCCCGAAACAGGCCCAATACAAGTAGAAGAACATCCCAATAATCTCTTGTACCTTGTGCTTCAACTGTTGTACATTAACAAGGCATTTTTATATCCGAGAATTTCAAAAATATTCACTCTTGATTCCCATTTCCCAGTTGCCAGCTTCAAAATTCCTCTTCGTCTCAGGTATGATGATTTTAGGGTTTGAAGTTCTAATTTATATGCAAAAGCATGTGTAATTTGTGTTTGTGTGTTAGACAGAAATTTACAAATTTCAGCTGAACGGTTTCTATTTGCATTTTTCAGCTAATTAGTGTTCGAGTTTGTTCCAGAATTATTTAGTTGTTTAATTTGATGGATATTTTATTGATATTGGAGGCGATTTAGCTCGTTTTCTTTGTCCCTTTCTTCCTGAGAATTGGGAATTGGATTTCTTGGAGTTAGTCTAATTCAATTTTGGCGCAGGTAAACACCCTGTTATTTTTTATTTATGTGTCCATTGCGGTTAATTGCTTTGTCGAATTTCTGGAAGTGAATGTGATGGTATCTTGATTTTAATCGTGTTTTGGTGACTGTAATGGTTCGAGTCAATGTTCTGCTTTTTGTAATTACTATGGAATTTTGTTTCCTGATGATTTTGTGGAGTAAATATAATGCGTTGAATGTAGCTACTTGGGTGCTGACAGCTATGTGAATGCGTATTACGACAATGCTTTGGTGTGTTTTAGTTTGAATGCCATTTATGGTAGAAGATTGGAAGGTATTACTCAACGGAGTTTTTGAGTAACTTATGTCTGAAAATTTTGAATATAGGTCTTTTAAATTCTTAGTTGGTACTGTTTGTTCATGTATGTTGAAGTTTAGATCAATAAGTCTGAGATTGAGGAATGAATTCAAGCTTGGAATGATTTCAGATCCTCAAATTATGAAACCAAAAGCTGGGAATGTTTAGTTGGTCCTCATTGGAGAAACAAAGGTAAAGTGCCCGATGAAATATATGTTTTCTCACAAATAGATTACGTCTCAGAATTAATATTTCTAACTAATAATCTCAAATATCCTATAAAATCCAATAACTTATTACATTAAGCTCAAATTCTCAAATCTTCAACAAAATCCATTTACTTAATACAACAAGAAGTAACAAGGCAAGAAGGTTATTTTGGGTTCACCCAGTGTTGGCTTGTACTACACTCTGTCCGTTTAATGTTAGGAATGAATCATGACGCATGATTGTTCTGTATAAATAAAATCAAGACAAAGTTACGTGTAGGCCTCACGCTATTGTTTGTGTTTCATATGATTTGTGGGTTTTTGTTCAGTGCGTTCCTATGCTGATACTGGAATTTTATTCGTTTTTTAAGCTTATGGCTGACCATTCTGATGAGCCTCCTCCTCCGGGAACCCATTCTTTGCGGAGTTCGCAACCAGTCTCATCTACTCACGAGGCATTCTCCATGCCAGTTGCTGATTCTAGAAGCACCCTTTTCCCTCTTCCCCATTCAAATGCAACCGCTTCTTCTTCCTTGGAAATTTCTACTCGTGAGGGCTCCAATGGTTTCCATGTGCAGTTTCAAACAAATAATGATATTGAAGCTGCGGCGCAAAATGCTGTTCTGCACGAGCAAGTATTGCAGTTTGAATTATGCTTCGATATTTAGAGTTTATGTCTCACTGGTTATCCATCATATGACTTGTCTAATACCATTTCAGGAAATTGCCACACAAATGGTTATACAAAGTCGGAGGTTTGTCCTGAAAATTTCCAAAAAATAAAAACCCATTCTAATAATAGTATTTTATGTGGATTTTAACCTGTGTCTTCATACTTATGATCAGAGTTTGTCCTGAAAATTTCCAAAAAATAAAAACCCATTCTAATAATAGTATTTTATGTGGATTTTAACCTGTGTCTTCATACTTATGATCAGAGAATCAAACACTGTAACTGGAAATTCTGAAGATAGTAGAGACATTTTGTCTGGCCGCCATGATCCAAATGCACTAAAGGTGTTTCAGTCTCACCATGTTTTAAACTCTTTTTGTATTCTTTCTTGTGTGTTATGTTTCAATTTCAAAAACATTTACTAGACCATATTATGTTGCTTAATGTTTTCCAATTCAACAGGAGCATCTTCTGAAAATGACCACACAACATCGAACCGAAGTGGCTTTAAAACGTGGCAAGCCCACCTCTGTGGATGAAGGTTGGACGACTATACTAAACCATTTACCATCTTTTGGTCTGTCATCTTTTTTCAGTCTAGAAGTTTAAAGACCCTGTATCAGATTTGGGGACCTTTTGATCCTATTAAAACTATTGACATTGTCTAGTTTGCGTCTGCATTGGCATTTGATATCCCAGTTAATTTTCTAAATAAACTCATAAGGATATATACTCCTTTGTAGTATATTGGGTTTTACAGCAGTTGCCTTTTTGGGATGTGAAGTAGGACAGATCTGTGTGGTTTATTGATAATTTTATATTTTCCTAGTGACTGGAGATAATCAAGACGATACATTCTGCACTTATGATGAATAAATACTCGTAATACATTTTTGATGTTGGTACTACTGCATTCTTAGATGAATTCTGTCGGATAACTCTTGAGTGATTAATCTGCTAAAAAGGCATGCGAATTCTTTCACAACTTATTAAGGTTTTAGGTATTTCCCGCATATATTGACACTAAGTCTTCTCTGAGTTCCAAAGTATCCACTGAGTTTGGCAGAGAACAAATAGAAAGTCCAAACCTGATTTAGTTCTGGTGCCCTGCATAGTTATATAACCAGTTGTATGATTAACCACTCGTATGATGATGTTCAATATTTAACCATCTTTTATCCCCCATTTTCTCTGCTAGGCAATTTGGAAATTGGAAATGGATATGGTGTGCCTGGCGGTGGTGCTTATTCTTCACTTCACCATAAACAAACCATTGGTAAGAAACTAAAAATATTTTCCTTCTTTGGATTATTCAAATAGTATTGTTTGACACGACTTTTCCGAATCTTCAGAGGGGAAGGACCTTGATAGCCAGAAAAGAAGCCAAAATAACGATGAGGTTAATGGTGAGTCCGGACAGCAAACAATGGGTAAAGACTTACCCGAATATCTCAAGCAAAAGTTGAAAGCAAGAGGTATTCTGAAAGAGGGTCAAAGTGAAGAGAGGTCTTCGGTGCCAGAAAATGTGAGCTGGTTGTTTTGTAGTTGTTTTTGTTTAACCTTTCTCACAATAAGCTTTTGTATATGAATCTTGATTTGCAAATTAAATCCCGGTTGTTAGCCTCTTTCTTATATTGTGATGATCAGTGCTAGTTTCTGTTTAAGCTAATCTGTAACTAACTCAAGTTTCTCATGTAATTTGGTCCAACATGATATATTCTTTTAACTCTACTTTCTGCTGGATCTATACTTTTTTTTTTTTTCCCTGAATGATATATTGTCAATGATATCTAACGTGTATTGGGATTTTGGATTTTAGAGACCGGAGGCTCAGTCACCTCATGTCATGGCATGCGGGGATCTTCCCCCAGGATGGGTGAGTACCTGTGGTATTCTTGTGAAACATATATCAAGGAGTTTAATGAATGTAATTTACCTTGTATATCATCCTGTAATTTCATCACTCATCCCTTTTGCCCCCACCAAATGATCTGCAGATTGAAACAAGGGACCCTGAAAATGGTGCTGTATTTTATTATAATGCGAGTTTAGGGATAAGCCAGTGGGAGAAACCTACAGATATGGCTCCGCATCCCGCTTCTGCTACAGCACCCTTTTCAGAAGATTGGGTAGAGGCATTTGATGAAACTTCAGGTATAGTTTCATTTTCTACTAATCAAATGTCTATATATTTGCAAAGATTAGAAGAGCTTTAGATGCTGTTGTGATACTTAAATTTTGATTAAAAATATTATATTATTGGAAGTTACCTGAATTGGATATGTTTTTTGATATTATCATTCCCCTTCGCGTCAAATATCAACACTTGCCACTTGCAACTTCTGTTTCAGAATTGGTTAGTGCTTGTTTTTGTTTCTTAACCATTAGTTTCTGTAAAAGTTGGTTTTCTTCTGTCAACTAACTTAACAGTCCCTTTCTCCTTCATTCAGTAGTTTTTTATTCAAACTGCAGGTATAAATGTGTGAATGCTTGTTCACCTCTTCCAATATTAATTCATTCTCTTTCAACATATTTCCACTTTATCGTTGTGTGTCCTCCAATATAATATGTGGGCAGGACAGAATGTAACCTCCTGACTATAGACTCATTGAGAGAAAAAAAATTCTTCTATTATGTATATATATATTTAATATTTCTCAACAATGTCCATTTCAGGTCAAAAATATTATTACAACAGGAAGACCAATCTATCACAGTGGGGGCATCCAAGTGCACAAGAAGTCAACCCGCAGCATTATGACAGAACGGTTGCGCCCCATGCAACGGGTGGGAATTTGGAATATCAAGTGTCCATTTTTCCTAAATGCATGGGATGTGGCGGCTGGGGATTGGGTCTTGTACAGTCTGGGGGCTATTGCAATCACTGCACTCGGTATGTTTCTCTCTTTTCTATCCATTTTCAGTATTTTCTATTGAAACTTTATTTGGTATAAGATGTCTAATGTTATTCAATGCAGACTTCACAATCTTCCACAAAGCCAGTACTTATCAGCCTCTGCTGAAAGCTATAACCGTGCCACTGATGCTGCTGGAAATCATGGAGACTCTGAGAAAATATCTTCCAAACCCAGGTGATGTATGGAATAAGGCAATAAAATAAATTGTAGCAACTTAACTCTAAAAGCGTCGTCAAGGGGTACAAGTGATGATGAAAACTGAGTTTTTCTTTTCTTTTTGTATATCTCAATATAAAATCGTTTTTCTTTTCTTTTTGTATATCTCAATATAAAATCGGTCCCAACTATTCTGATAAAGAGGTTCATAATTTGGTTTACCATGGTGCACAGGTCTAATGTGAAACCCCCTCTTGGGAAAGGCTATAAAAAGGACAGTAAGAAGCGTGCATATGGTGAAGATGATGAACTGGACCCCATGGATCCAAGTTCCTACTCTGATGCTCCTCGTGGTGGTTGGTATGTCTCATACTCTTGCTAGTTGATAGAAAATTCAAGCTTGAAAAGGTTTCAATGAGATTAGTAGATCTGCAAGTGCCTAGATCCTGACAAGTTAATGAATCACTGCTTATTTACAGGGTTGTGGGCCTTAAAGGAGTACAACCAAGAGCTGCTGATACCACTGCCACGGTATGATATCACTGTTATTTTGCCCGAAGAATTTCCTTTAGAGGAATTCAAGGCCAGATATAAATATTACAAATAAATGGGGAAGAAGTTAAAAAAGGATGAAGGGAACGTTTGAAATCTTAAAAAACGTGATCTGCTTTCAGATTAAGAAAATAAAAAAATGAGGCAATTCGTTCTGCTACTACTTCTAATAAACTAGAAACTAGAAGCTAGAAGCTAGAAGAATTCGTTTCATTTTGCTGTTACTACATCATAAAATATACTGAAACAAGCTAGAAGCTAGATGAGTCCCACGCCGTGCTTTTTTCTGTTTCTAGCTTCCTTTTTCTATTATTTAAAAGTACTTTTTTCTCCAAGATCTCCTATCTTTCATTGCTCCAATTTTTTCCAACTTCAACTTCTTCAAGGACAATGTATTTTTTGACAAGCTGTTTCAGCATATCCTTTAGATCAGTTTCATCCCATCATTCATTTTGCAGCATTCTTTTTGTTTTAACACAGTTTAATGCTTGGAAACTTCAAAATTGCAGGGCCCTCTTTTCCAGCAGCGGCCTTATCCATCACCAGGTGCAGTTCTACGGAAAAATGCTGAAGTTGCTTCACAAAGGAAAAAGCCGGGTTCGAACTACGCACCCATATCCAAGAGAGGAGATGGAAGTGATGGTCTCGGGGATGCTGATTGAGTGATGCAACACATCAGTATATCAACTTAATTGCAGAAAATCTTCAATTGATTATATGGTGACTGGAGTAAATCTTGAACAGGAAACAGAGTGATGTGAATGATGCAGGCCATCGTCATGAACCGCCGGTGTTTGTTCAAGTTGAAGAAGTAACTCATTTGGGGTGGGTGGGGGTGTATGCAGAAATAATGCCTTGTGATGGAATGTGAATGCTTCAATTTTGAGGAAATTTGGCTTCAGTACCATTCTCTGTGTGTGTTTTCACTTATAAGTATAATACTGTGTTTTTTTGAATCTTTTCACTTATATGGTGGTCGAGAAATGCTTATTGAACCATTTACATTAGTTGCAACAGTCGATACATTGTAAGAAACATTAATGTGTATATTTAATTTAGCTTAATCTTTTAACTCCCTTTACATATGCACTGTGTTTCTTTTCTTAAATTATTCATTTTATCTTATGATGTGAATGTTTATATATATATATATATATATATATATATATATATATATATATATCATTTTAGCTTGCAATTAATAAATATCTAGAGAAGTAATTTTCACCCAAAAAAGAAAAATGTAGATATCAATTGAACTATAGGGTTTATTTGTATTATTTCATTCAAATATCACATCACATAGTATTACCAGTAAAGATATTACATATGACACCCAACACATTACCAAGGGCAAACCACAACAATGAAAATCGACAAACCACAACAATGAAAATCAACTCCAAAACGAAAGGGTAAAATAGGTATATCAAGTCTATTTTTAAATTACGTCTTAGAATTAATGGACAACATTCGTTAAAAGCAATTTTAAAATATAACAGCATATATGTATTTCCGTTCAGGACTTTCTTTTCTGCAAACTTGTCACTTTGCAAGAAACAAAGTTCTAATCTTTTCCAGTTTTGCCATAGCTTCACTTATGCTGATCCTCTCCGAAGGCAAAAAGGCTAAACACTCGATCGCGACATGCAGAATAGATGACAAACATAGCTCTTTAGCTGAGAACCTGTCTTCCTCTCTTACCAGCAAATTGCTGTCCACAACTCGAGTTACATTGTTTTCTTGCAATGAAAGGCTAACATAGCTCATGAGGCTCATGTCCTCCCCAAACATGTCGTCGGTCGGCTTCTTTCTGGTGAAAGTCTCGAGCAGCATCACACCGAAACTGTATACGTCGGAACTGGTTGACACAACGCCTTCAGCTCCATATTCTGTTTCCACAAATTAAACAAAGACTTAAGCACATCATGAGCTACAAAAGCCAGAAACTAAGGGGGAGTTTGAAAGGGCTTCAAAATCTATTTAGATGCAACATTTGAGAGATCATTTCTGAACAACATTTAGTTCTTTGAAGTTGAAAATGCTTGCAACTAAAACTTGAAAAATACTGCTAACAGTTCATAAGGGAAAATTGGAAGTTTTGAAACTGAATAGACAAATGATTTCTATCTGTGATTGAAATAAGTGAAATTGAAATGTTGTTTTGAGATGTAACGGATTACATCATTACCCGGTGCCATGTAACCGATTGTTGCCAAGGTTCGTGTTTGCACCATCAAGTCACCTTCGCCGAACAGTTTAGCCATACCAAAATCGCCAACATGTGCGGTCATATCTTCATCCAGCAGCACGTTACTAGGCTTCAAGTCGCAATGAACAATAGGAAACGTGTATTCCGTATGAAGATATTCCAAGGCCAACGCGATGTCTATCATAACATTTAATCTCTGCAACAAATCCAAGAAAAGATTATGCGAATATAGCCACTTCTCCAAGCTCCCATTAGGCATGTACTCCAAAACCAAAGCCTTGAAAGCTAGATTACTACAACATCCAAGTATCTTGATCAAGTTCCTATGCCTTATTGCTCCTAGTACTCGTGTTTCTCTCTCAAAGCTGTGACTTACATTTTCTGATTGTAGATTGAAAACTTTTACTGCAACCGTTAGCCCATCGGACAATGTTCCAACGAATACTGAACCGAAGCTCCCACTTCCAACAATGTTGCTCTCGCTGAATCCATTTGTCGCTCGTTGAAGTTCAAAGTAAGAACTTTCTCTCCAAGGATGTGATGACATTTGGCTTGTGGGTCCCTCTGCGTTGCTCGTTTTTCTTCTTCTCACTAGAAGAATCAGGAAAACAGCAAACAAGGCTGCTACAACAACACAAATAGGTGGTATAATGCATCTCTCAACAGTTTTGAAAATACTTGTTTTGGTATGGTTTTTAACACAAGGTAGAACTTGGAGACGGGCCGGACCACATAGACGGGAGTTGTTTGAAAACGACTGAGCTGTAAAATTTGAAAAATTACCGCCTGTAGGAATCGGACCTTCAAGTTGGTTGTAAGAAACATTAAAGTACTTAAGATCAGAGAGTCCCTCCAAAGACTTTGGGATAATTCCTGAAAAATTATTAAAGGAAAGATCCAACAATTCTAAACCTCTTAAATTCCCGAGGGACGTTGGAATTGACCCTTGAAATTTATTGTGTGCCAAATATAGCGAAACCAATGAATTTGCCTTGTCGATAGAACTCGGGACATTCCCTGTGAACTGATTCCAAGATAAGTCCATTTGTCCTATAGCCCTAAAGTTTCCAATCTCAGATGAGAGAGAGCCGTTTAATCTGTTTGAGGACAAGTTTAAGAACACGAGATCACTAAGGCTGTACAAACTGGAGGGTACATTAGATTCCAACTTGTTGTGATCTAAGTACAGTTCTCTCAAGGATTTGAGTTCACCAATGCATTCAGGAATCACGCCAGACAACTCGTTGCTCCCCGCATAGATGAACGCCAAATCGGTTAACTGGCAAATTTCAATAGGAATGCCTCCTTCGAGCTTGTTGTTAGTAAGATACACACGACCGAGTTTTCTTAAATTTCCCAGAGTTGGTGGAATAACACCTGTTAACTCATTGTTCTCCAGGGCTAAATCTCGCAAGTTGGTCATGTTGCCAATCTCAGAAGGGATAGGACCTTTAATTCCACAAGAAGACGCCCGATCAATGCGAGAAATCTAAATTACAACATGTAAACTGGAAAATCTATGCTGAGAAGATGTAAATGCGAGAGATTGCAAAATTCAGATGGAATTCCACCTAAAACACGAAAGTTTTTTTTTTTTTTTTTTTTTTTTTTTTTTTTGTGTTGTGCCTCAAGATAAACGTTTAATGTAAGTGTTTTTGCCATTTTTTATTTTTATTTTTATTTTTATTTTTTGGTTTTCTTAATTCGATGGCTATTGAAGAATTTTGTAATTAGTTATAGTTGTTAGTACAGCTGTATAAGCATGTAGCTGAAAACAAGTTGTTAGGAGTTAGTTGGACACGTGTACTTAGGTTGCACGTGGAAATAAGTCTCTGGAATTTTATATTTATCAGCTTTGGGGAAAAACAAAAACTTGCACAGATTTCATAATTTTCCAAGTGAACACAATTTTCTCTCCAAAATCCTTTCGTTTTTGTTTTTTTTTTTTGGTTTGGAAATCCTTTCGTTTTTGGCTTATAACAAAGAATGTCTGCAATGTCTATGCAATTTGGTATTAATTTTCAGTCTAATTTTATATTTTTAAGATAAAAATAACTCTTCTGTATTAATTACATTTTAAATGAGCATAGATTTTTTGGTATTGACAACATATTTGTTTTATTTAAAAGATTATCTTTCATTTCTTTTTTTATTTAGTGCAATTATTCAATTTTTATTATTAAAATTTTCTATTTCAAGTAAGATTGAGAAGGAAAAAAAAACCACATTTATTTTATTATTATTGTTAAAACTATATATTTGAAATTAAATTGAGAGAAAAAAAATATAATTTTATTATTGATATCAGAGAAGATGGTATCGTCGGTCACTACTAACTAAAAATAATAGAAAAAGAAAAAATAAAGTAAAAGTAAGAGGAAAAAAAGAAAAAAAATAAAGAAATAAATATTTGTACTAATTGATAAAAGGGAAAAAAAATGAAATTGAAAATGAAAAAAATTGCAAAAAAAAATTTTGACCTAAAAAAAGAAAAAATTATTTATATTAAAATAATAAGATAATTAAATACTTTTATACCTAAATATGAATTACATTTTTAATTTTGAAAAGTGAAGTTCACATGTCATTAGTAAGAAAAACTTAATTAAAATTAAAATGATAAGGAATTTAATTAAAATGAAATTAATACTAGTTGGTATGTAAATATTTTATAAATCACAAAGGGATAAATTAAATTTTACTCAAGAAAAAAAATGTCTTCAACATTAGCTTATGAATTTAATAATTTTAGCAAGTTTTATTTGGAAAAAATGCATTTTACCTCCCGTAATAATAGAAATTAGCAAAGGGTCCTTTATAGGAAAAGGAAAAAAAAAAAAAAAAAAAAAGAAGAAGCGGAAAAGCGCAATTTTGATATCACATGGTATTTTAGTTTTTTGGACGAAATTTTCACATGCACCATTTATACGTCACATTAATTTTCTTTTAAGCATTTTTTCACAACTATAATCATATGTGGCGGTTTTTTACTGTTAGGAGAGATAAGAACAATTGGTTTTTTCACCACATACGATTATAACTATTAAAAAACTGCTTAAATGACAATTAGTTGGATCCACTAATGGTGCATGTGAGGGACACGTGAGAATTCCATCCAAAAATAACATCGGGATCAATATTGCACAATTTTCAAAAATTTTATTGCTAAAATTGGATAAGTGAAAATAATGGTAAATGCACACACTTTACATCTTAAGATACCAGAATTGCATTTCCCTTAAAAAAAAAAATTGATACTTTCCACCTCCCAGTTCAAAAAAAGACATCTTCATTGACACAAGGGAGTATATAATGAAACATGTAAGCAAAATTAGAAGAAGAGATTAAAAAAAAAATAAAAAAATTATCATCCGAATTACAATTGTTTTTTCAAATCGCAACTTGCAAATTGTTATCTAACGTCTGCATTTGTAACATACCTACATCTAAACTCATTTTAATAGTTTTGGATAAAAAACAACACATTTGTACATACTAACAACCATATCAAACAATATTACAGGGTCGACGTGGTACTTATATTAATTGATGTTCGCATTGTTCAAGCAAATTGCACGAGTCAACTTATGCAGTTTAACGTCATTTCCATAAACATAGCTCGTGTCCCGTTTTATTGATTAAAGAAGATGAAATGTTTCATTTTCTTCTTAGATAATGACTCCATTAATTAAAAACAGAGAGGAAATAAATATTTTTGACATTACTGTTGGCACTATGAGATTAAGCAGTAGGCCAGCAGCCTTTGTAATTTTCACTATCCAATAGGCCTCAAGGAAGCTTCTACGTCCACTTTCAAATTTCTGCTCAAGTTATAAGAATTAGTATACATACCATGGAGGTTGTTCTCCCATAAATACAACCCTTGAAGCTTTGTCAACGAGCCTATGGAAGTTGGGATGCTCCCATTGAAATGATTAATCGATAACACCAGCAGCTCCAACTTGCTGCATTTGTAAATATTGAATGGAATTTGGCCACTAAGTTGATTACCAGAGAGATAAAGCCTGCCAAGCTGTGCATTATTGTTGCACATATCATCTGGCAGCACACCTAACGGAGAACTATTCGTGAGATCAATGCATTTCATGTAAGAACCTGTAATAAAACTATACTTCCAACTCCAATATTTCTATTGTTGATGGGAGATGACCTGAGAACTGATTGTTTGAAAGCTCCAGGATTACCATTGTTGATATGTTGAAGATGGAGAGAGGTAATTCACCTGCCAAATCCATTGTGTATGCCATGATTGATATAAGAAAACTTGGAGAAGCATGGTAAATTTTGTCACTTCAAAGATAATTTTATCACTTGGAGGCTGTCAACATATCTATGAAATTGTTGTAGCTTAGATACAATTGTTCCAGGTTGGGAAGATTATGACACATGAAATATGGAATACTTCCCGATAGACTATTGTTGTAGAAATCTAAAGTTCGCAGAGAAGACATGTTGAAGATAAAAGTTGGAGTTTTCCCGGTTAGAGAGGCTCCTTTTACACTGAGAAATTGTAAACGTGAAAGATTGCCAAGTTCCGATGGAATTCCCCCTGAATAAATAGTGCTAACATGAAAGATTTTATTTTTGTGCATCATCATAAAATTTAAGGGGTGTTTGTAAAGATTTCATCTCCACAGAATGCCAATACACTTCGCGTTTGTGAGTTGATGAATCAAAAATAAAAAATAAAACATGACTTAATAGAGATGGAAAAATCTGACGCAGTCTATAAAATCTTAAAAAAAGTATATTTCAGACAGTTGAAGAGTTTGTGTGAAGTGCAACGCATACTTTGCTTTACTTTGCTTTTGGATGACAAAATTAAGCTAAGAGTAGCTCATACGAATTTTAAACAACTTTGTTCCGGTGTTGTATCTAAAATATTCAACATTCTGATGTTATAATATATTTGGCAAAATTGCAAAAATGGTCCAATAACTTTCATATTTTTTGAACTTCAATCCTCTTCGATTTCAAACTTTCAATTTTGTCCTCCAATTTAAATTTTTTTTATAATTTTCATCCAATTTTGACTTGAATTAAGCAAATTTCTCAAATTGGTCCACATGTCACTTATTGGGGCCAATTTTTGCTAATTTGTAATCTGACGTATCAAAAAATTAGGGATTCAAATTTTTGGTTGAAATTGCTTATATAGCATCAATATTATACACCCACGCATCAATTAACAAAAATATATATTTATTTATATTACATGACAAATTAAAAAAAAAAAAAAAAGAAACCGTAACATGCTTATATATAAAAATAAAATCAAAATCTAAATTCAAAAAATAAAATAAAATCACAATCCCCACTGTCCGTTCCCGCCCCCACCCTGGCCACCGTTCACCTCCCGCACACACACTCACGATTGCCGCCGGCGGCGACGGTTGAACCCAATCTCCAGCCGTTTTCTTCACTCCCAACCGACCCCCAATCCCAAAAGCAAAAGAATTCAGCAGGAGTCTGTGAAGGTGGGGAGAAAAGAGATCAAAAAACCAAACAAATACAGAAGCAGAAAAGAAGAAGAAAAAGTAGGGGATGGTGGCGAGTCAGTGATTTGGTGGTGGCGCCCGATCTACGGATTTTTCATATATTTGTGGATCTATGGATCGGCGGTGGTTGGTGGCGGCGGCGATTTTGTGCAGTGGTGGTGCCGGCGATTTTGTGTGGTGGGGTTGGGGACTTGGGGTGGTAGCGGAGGCAATCTTGCTGTGCGTGAGTTGTTTCTTATTCTGATCTTGTTCGGCGTTTTTTTTTTTTTTTTAATTGTTTCATTTTTTATGTATTTTATTGAATATATATATATCATTTTTTAATTTGATATATAGAATGTATTTTTCTTTTTCTTTTTTTTTTTTATTTGATATGTCAACCATCTACATGTACGCCATGTAAGTTTTATAAATAAGTGAGCAAAAAAAATATTTCAAATACGGCATGAATTGAAGTTATAAGTAAAAAATTAGGACTTTAGGTAATTTCGAGCTAAATCGAATAATAATTATAAAAAAATTTAAATTGAAGGATAAGATTAAGAACATAATATAAAAAAAATAAATTTTGGAAATGTGTGTGATCTTTACAATTTTACCTATATAAGTGCAGCATAGAAAACCCTCTGTGCCTATTCGAGAGTGACATGAACAAATTTGGGAGTTTACGTATTTTTATTTATTTTTTTAAATGGAACAAAAATTGAGTAAAATTAAAAAAAAAAACAAAACAAAAACGGCATCTTAATTTAAACATTTTCGACATTCGTGTTAAATTTAAACTTTTGCTCTCTAGAGAGGAATGAAATATTTTGGAAATTAGTTGTTGGCATCATAAGATTAAGCAACTGCACTTGTAAGTTTCACTATCCAATAGGCCTCAAGTGCTCAACTAAGCTTCTTCGTCGACTTTCAAATTTCTGCTCAAGTTATAGGAATTAGTATACATACCATGGAAGTTGTTGTCATCTAAATACAATCTTTGAAGCTTTGTCAACGAGCCAATGGAAGTTGGGATGCTCCCATTGAAATGATTAATCGCCAACGACAGCACTTCCAACTTGCTGCACTTGTAAATATTGAATGGAATTTGGCCACTAAGTTGATTACCATAGAGATAAAGCTCGCGAAGCAGTGTAATATTGTTGCACGTATCATCTGGAAGCACACCTAACGGAGAACTATTCGTGAGATCAATGCATTTCATGTAAGAGCCTGTAATAAAACTATACTTCCTAGTCCAATATTTCTATTGTTGAAGGGAGAGATGACCTGAGAACTGATTGTTTGAAAGGTCCAAGATTTCCATTGTTGATATGTTGAAGATGGGGAGTGGTAATTCACCTGCCAAACCCGTTGTGTATGCAATGATACAAGAAAACATGGAGGGGCATGGTAAAATTTGTCATTCAAAGATAATTTAATTGCTTGGAGGCTGTGGACATACCTGTGAAACTATTGTTGTAGAAACTAATAACTCGAAGAGAAGACATGTTGAAGATAAAAGTTGGAATTTTCCCTGTTAGAGAGGTGCCTTGTACACTGAGAATCTGTAGACGTGAAAGATTGCCGAGTTCCAACGGAATTCCGCCTAAATATGCAGTCGAAAACATGAAATTTTTTCATTTTGTGTCCCGCCTCAAGATAAAAGTATTACTCATCAAAGTTAAAGTACCGATTTTTAAAAATGAAGTATAAAGAGGAAAATGAAATAAGTAAGAGTATGGGGAGTGAAGTTAAATTATAAAGTTGAATTGCGGAGTTAGTATAAATGGGGAGTTGCATGAAATTTTTTTTTTCATAGGATGGAGAGTTATGAATTATTGCCTCTAAGAGAGTTATGAGTTGCATGGATTTTGAATTAATCTCTTGAACTCTAAAATTATTACTTTTTATTTTTTTAATCACTCCCTCAACGTGTTATTGTATATTTGCTTTTTAACTTTTTCTTTTTTTCTCACCATATTTCATTTTTTTATTATATATTTTTATACTTTTTCCATATATTCTGATTTTTATTTTGTATTACCCTTTACATGTTTAATTATACTAAAAATAACTATCTAATAAATATTAACATAAAAATTTTAATTTAATACACATTTAAATAATAATATTTCATTATTTGTGCCCTCATAGACTAGACCGTGCGTGGATTACTAGTATATGTATCAACTAATAAAATAAAATAAAACCTAAATCTAAATATAAAATAAAATCAAATTCAAAAAATAAAATAAAATCAAAATCCCCACCGTCGGTTCCCCCACCATAGCAACCATTCACCTCCCACACACACACTCACAATTGCCGCCGGCGGCGGCGGTTGAACCCAATCTCCAGCCATCTGTTACTTTTGGATATTGCTGAGAACAGACTACAGAGGAAAAGGGAAGCCGGTGGAAATGTTATGTTTTTTAGTAAGCAGAGTTGAGTAAACGGCGTCGTTTGGGAAAGCGCGGATCTATTAATAAAAGCGTGAATGGAATATTTTTGTCTTCTTAGCAATTTTGATTAATATTGCAATTAGCCAGTAAACTTCCTTTCTATTGGTTATTATGGGCAGAGACACATATATATTTGTATGGCTGTACGTTGGGTTGTTTTTCACCTTAATCTTCTCTCTCTCTCTCTCTCTCTCATATCTGTTATTCCTTTAATTTCTGCTTCTGTCAGCTTTATTGCACACATTCTCACGCACTCACTGTGTTGTGATTTGGTTGGTGATGAGTCTTTTTGTTGCACCATCTTCTTCGCTTCCACCCCCAATCCCAAAAGCAAAAGAATTGAGAAGGAGTCTGTGAAGGTGGGGAGAAAAGAAATCAAAAAACCAAAAAAATACAGGAGGAGAAAAGAAGAAGAAAATGTAGGGGATGGTGGGGAGTCTGTGATTTGGTGGTGGCGCCGGATCTGCGGATTTTTAATATATTTGTTGATCTGCGGATCAGCGGTGGCAGCGGATCCCCCAAAAAAAAAAAAAGAACCCAAATTTGGCCCTAAAACGCCATGGGGGCAGGGGGTTGGGGTGGCGGCGGCGGCTGCTTTGTACGGTGGTGGTGCTGGCTATTTTGTGTGGTTGGTGGCGGCTCCGATTTTGTGCAGTGGTGGTGCCGGTGATTTTGTGTGGTGGGGTTGGGGTGGTAGCGGCGACAATCTTGTTGTGCGTGAGTTTTTTCTTGTTCTGCGTTTTTTCCTTTTATTTTTTTCATTTTCTTATGTATTTTATTGAATATATATCATTTTTTAATTTGATATATGTATGTATTTTTCTTTTTAAATTTTTTCAATTGATAAGTCAACCATCTATGCTTACGTTTAAAAAAAAAAAAAAAACCATCTATGCTTACGCCATGTAAGTTTTATAAATAAGTCAGCAAAATACAATTTCAAAATCAGCTCGTATTGAAATTTGAAGCCACGAGGCAAATTAGGACTTTTGTTAATTTTGGGCTAAAATTGAATAATAATTAGAAAAAATTTTAAATTAGAGAACGATAATTAAAAAAAAAATAATATTTAATTAAAGGATAAGATTAAAAACATAATATAAAAAAGAATAAATTTCGGAAATGTGTATGATCTTTACAATTTTACCTATATAAGTGCAGCATAGAAAACTCTCGGTGCGTATTCGAGAGTGACGTGAACAAATTTGAGAATTTATGTATTTTTTTTTGTTAAAATGGAACGAAAATTGAGTAAAATAAAAAAAAAAAACAAAACAAAACAAAAACGGCATCTTAATTTAAACATTTTAGATATCCGTGTTGAATTTAAACATTTTCTCTCAAGAGAGGAAAGAAATATTTTTCTGACCAAAAAAAAAAAAAGGAAAGAAATATTTTGGAAATTTCAAATTAATTGTTGGCACCATAAGATTAAGCAGCAGCGCTTGTAAGTTTCACTATCCAATAGACCTCAAGTGCTCAACTAAGCTCCTTCGTCGACTTTCAAATTTGTGCTCAAGTTATAAGTAGCAGTATACATACCATGGAGGTTGTTGTCCCCTAAATACAAGCTTTGAAGCTTTGTCAACGAGCCAATGGAAGTTGGGATGCTCCCATTGAAATGATTAATCGACAACGACAACGCCTCCAACTTGCTGCACTTGTAAATATTGAATGGAATGTGGCCACTAAGTTGATTACCAGAGAGATCAAGCACGCTAAGCTGTGCAATATTGTTGCACATATCATCTGGCAGCACACCTAACGGGGAACTATTCGTGAGATCGATGCATTTCATGTAAGAACCTGTAGTAAAACTATACTTAATACTTCCAAGTCCAATATTTCTATTGTTGAAGGGAGATTACCTGAGAAGTGATTGTCCGTAAGGTCCAAGATTTCCATTATTGATATGTTGAAGATGGAAATAGGAATGGGACCAGATAAGCCATTGTTGCGGACATACAATTCCACAAGATTAAGGTTGTCCAGCTCATTTGGTAATTCACCTGCCAAATCAGTTTTGTATGCCATGATCGGTGCAAGAAAACTATAGTTCCAAGTCTAATATTTTTATTGTTGAAGGAAGATAACCTGACAACTGATTGTTTGAAAGGTCCAAGATTTCCATTGTCGATATGTTGAAGATGGAGAGAGGTAATTCACCTGCCAAATCCATTGTGTATGCCATGATCGATACAATAAAACTTGGAGAAGCATGGTCAATTTTGCCACTTCAAAGATAATTTTATCACTCGGAGGATGTCAACATACTCGGAAGCATGGTAAATCCATTTCTCCTAATCTGCTCATATCCACAACCTCCATATCTTAATTAATCAATCGAGATTGCCTGGGTGTCTTTTTGTCGAGGGTTGAGAGGGCAGCGGCGGAGCTAGAGGGGGGGGGGGGGGGGGGGGGGGGGATGAATTTGGTGGTTGGTGGGCGGCGACCTCTTTGCTAGAGATGATGAACGTTTTTTTTATATGCATATATTGCTTTTAATTTGATATGTATATGTTTTTCTATGTTTATTTATTTCGATTGACACCTTAACCCTCCACATGAACAGTCATATAAGCTTTACAAATGAGTCGGCAAAAGGAAATTCTCAATTTGGGAATGAAATCATGGCAGTAAAAATTGGAAATTTTGTAATTTAGAATCGAAATCGGATGAAATTGCAAAATTTTTTAAATCAGAATACAAAATTGAAAATGCAATATCAAGAATGATTGGAATTCAAAAAGATGTAAGTTATAGGATGATTTTTGCAATTTTGTCTTTCCATCAAAGTACATAACAACATGAATGTTATTGTAAAGTTGTAATCTAATCACTTACAAGCAATTGTTAACATACCTGTGAAATTGTTGTCGTGTAACCGTAGAATGTTCAACATGGTGAGATTTCCAATTTGCTTAGGTATGTTGCCTGTGAATTTGTTAGGGAAACAAACAATGCTCATTAAATTAAAAAAAAAAAAAAATCTTGAATTTTTCAATTTTAACAAGTTTTATTTGAAAGATGTGCATATATTTGTTATGTTAAAATAAATTGCTTTTTGGGTTGGGAGTGGAGAAGATGGCTGTCATGTTTGAGCTTAAAATCCCTGAAAATAGCAAGTGGATTGATAGCCGTTGGATTAGCTTTTATCACAACTGCAGGATTAAATTTAAACGCCAAGGAAACGACGTCGCATTCACTAATCCTGAATCCGTTAATCTATAAAAGCATCTGAAGGCTGGGACTTATTCCATGAAAGGGGGAGATTTAACAAATCTTTCCATATGAGACTATGAGCCAAGCTACAATACCAACTCCGAAAAGGGGGGTTGATTCTCTCAATATCTTTATTCCTTTTTGAATTGTTGCTTAACGGAATTGGCAGAGGCATTGTAATCTTTTTATTCTTGTAGCTTTGGTTGTTTGGAAGACAAGTTATAAGATATCAGTTTTTTTCTTTTCTTGTTCTCTGTTTCTCACCTCAAATCTCTTTTTTATTTTTAAAGTTACTGACATATTAATGGATATCATTACAGAGTCTGTGAAGGTGGGGAGAAAAGAAATCAAAAAACCAAAAAAATACGGAAGGAGAAAATAAGAAGAAAAAGTAGGGAGGGTCTGTGATCTGCGGATTTTGCATATATTTGTTGATCTGCGGATCGGCGGTGGCAGCAGATCCGGAAAAAAAAAAGAACCCAAAATTGGCCCTAAAACGCCATGGGGGCAGGGGTTGGGTTCTTTTCGTCGAGGGTTGAGATGGCATCGGCGGGGGATGAGTTTGGTGGTTGGTGCTGCTGCTGAGCGGCGGCCTCTTTGCTAGAGAAGATGAACGTTTTCTAATTAATTTTTTTTTTTTTATATGCATATATTGTTTTTAATTTGATATGTATATGTTTTTCTATGTTTATTTATTTCGATTGACACCTTAACCCTCCACGTGAACAGTCATATAAGCTTTACAAATGAGTCAGCAAAAAAAAATTCTCAATTTGGGCACCAATTCCTGTCATGCCAGCAAAAATTGAGATATTTTTTAATTGCGAGTCGAAATCAGATGAAAATTGTAAAATTTTTTAAACAAGAGTACAAAATTGAAAATGCAATATCAAGGAGGACTGAAATTCGAAAAGATGTAAGTTATAGGATGACTTTTGCAATTTTATCTTTCGATTAGAATATATAACAACAAGAATTTTATTGTAAAGTTGTAATCTAATCAATTACAACCGATTCTCAACATAGCTGTGAAATTATTGTAGTCTAACCATAGGTGGTTCAACATGGTGAGGTTTCCAATTTGCTTAGGTATGTTGCCTGTGAATTTGTTAGGGAAATAAACAATGCTTGTTAAATTGAAAAAACAAAATATCTTGAATTTTTCAATTTTAACAAGTTTTATTTGAAAGATATGCATTTTACCTCCCTATAATATTAGAAATCAACAAAGAATCCTTTATAAAAGAAGAATTGACATTCTCCTCCTAAAAAAAAAAAAAAAAAAAAAAAAGACGTTTTAACCCCCAAAAGGAGGGAGGTGTTGCACACACGGACACATTGTCTTAATTTTATTTTTACACTCCAACCACCAATTTTGAGAAAAGAATTTATTTATTTATTTTGAAAAAGCCTAAATCATCCAAAAGGACGTTTATTGCATTTAAAAAACCAAGTCACATCCAATAAAAATAGAAAATTTTAGGTTAAATGTAATTCGATCGAATCTAACCGATTATAATTAGATCAAATTTGACAGGGTTAAGTTCGGTTAGAATTACCATGGGAACAAGCTATTAGACCATCAATTCAAAGGCCATAAATAACAACCGCAGCAAACAATATTGCAGGGTCAATGTGGTTCTTATATTAATTACACTAGTCAAGCTTTTATTGATTAAAGAAGATAGACATGTTTTCTTCTCAGATAATGACTCCATTAAAAACAGAGAGGGGAAGAAATATTTTTGAAATTATTTGTTGGCACTTGGCAGTATAAGATTAAGCAGCAGCCTTTGTAAGTTTCACTATCCGTTTTGCCTCAAGTAAACTTCTACGTCCACTTTCGAATTTCTGCTCAACTTATAAGAATTAGTATACATACCATGGAGGTTGTTGTTCCCTAGATCCAGCTCGTTAAGCTGTGCCATATTGTTGCACAGATCATCTGGCAGCACACCTAATGGAGAACTATTCGTGAGATCAATGCATTTCATGTAAGAGCCTGTAATAAAACTATACTTCCTAGTCCAATATTTCTATTGTTGAAGGGAGAGATGACATGAGAACTGATTGTTTGAAAGGTTCAAGATTTCCATTGTTGATATGTTGAAGATGGAGAGTGGTAATTCACCTGCCAAACCCGTTGTGTATGCAATGATACAAGAAAACATGGAGGGGCATGGTAAAATTTGTCATTCAAAGATAATTTAATTGCCTGGAGGCTGTGGACATACCTGTGAAACTATTGTTGTGGAAATTTATAACTCGAAGAGAAGACATGTTGAAGATAAAAGTTGGAATTTTCCCTGTTAGAGAGGTGCCTCGTACACTGAGAATCTGTAGACGTGAAAGATTGCCAAGTTCCAATGGAATTCCGCCTAAATATGCAGTTGAAAACATGAAATTTTTTCATTTTGTGTCCCGCCTCAAGATAAAAGTATTACTCGTCAAAGTTAAAGTACCGATTTTTAAAAATGAAGTATAAAAAGGAAAACGAAATAAGTAAGAGTATGGGGAGTGAAGTTAAATTATAAAGTTGAATTGGGGAGTTAGTATAAACGGGGAGTTGCATGAAATTTTTTTTTCATAGGATGGAGAGTTATGAATTATTGCCCCTAGAGTAACATTTTTAATCTCTTGAACTCTAAAATTATTACTTTTTATTTTTTTAATCACTCCCTCAAGGTGTTATTGTATATTTGTCTTTTAACTTTTTCTTTTTTTCTCAACATATTTCATTTTTTTTATTATATATTTTTATACTTTTTTCCATATATTCTGATTTTTATTTTGTATTACCCTTTACATATTTAATTATATTAAAAATAACTATACAATAAATATTAACATAAAAATTTTAATTTAATACACATTTAAATAATAATAATTTCATTATTTGTACCCTCATAGATTAGACCGTGCGTGGATTACTAGTATATGTATCAACTAATAAAATAAAATAATAAAATCTAAATCTAAATATAAAATAAAATCAATGCAGAAGTTGCTGTGGATATTGCTGAGAACAGAGGAAAAGGGAAGCCGGTGGAAATGTTATGTTTTTTTGGAAGCAGAGTTGAGTAAACGGCGTCGTTTGGGAAAGCGCGGATCTATTAATAAAAGAGTGAAAATGGAATATTTTTGTCTCCTTAGCAATTTTGATTAATATTGCAATTAGCTAGTAAACTTCCTTTCTATTGGTTATTATGGCCAGAGACACATATATATTTGTATGGCCAGAGACACATATATATTTGTATTTGCCTCCAAATACATCATTTGGGCATTTAAGTACGTGATTTCGGGTACGCGATTCTTGAATTTTTATACAACCATGGGGAGTTAAAGGGAATTTGGCTTGTCATCTAGGGAGCAAATGAGAACTTTTTTAAAAATGGGGAGTTAAAAGGGAATTTTTTCAACTTTTAGGTACTATTCATAGAAAACCCCTTTATTGAATATATATATATCATTTTTTTAATTTGATATATATATATAAATAATTTTTCT
Organism: Lantana camara; assembly: GCA_037501455.1. Classification (NCBI taxonomy): domain Eukaryota; kingdom Viridiplantae; phylum Streptophyta; class Magnoliopsida; order Lamiales; family Verbenaceae; genus Lantana; species Lantana camara. The sequence goes on from CM074865.1 coordinate 4,518,148, forward strand.
TTTTCTTTTTTTTAATTGATATGTCAACCATCTACATGTACGTCATGTAAGTTTTATAAATAAGTCAGCAAAAAAAAAAAAAAAAAACAAATTCGCCCGAATTGAAGCCACAAGGAAAAAATTAGGACTTTAGTTAATTTTGATCTAAATCAAACAATAATTATAAAAAAAATATAAATTGAAGGATAAGATTAAAAACATAATATAAAAAAGAATTAAGTTTGGAAATGTGTATGATTTTTACAATTTTACCTATATAAATACAGCATGGAAAACCATCTGTGCGTATTCGAGAGTTACATGAACAAATTTGAAAATTTACTTATTTTTTGATAAAATGGAACGAAAATTGATTTAAATTAAAAAAAACAAAACAAAACAAAAATGGCATCTTAATTTAAACATTTTCGACATTTGTGTTGAATTTAAACATTTCCTCTCTAGAGAGGAAAGATTAATTTGCTTAATCTTATGGTGCCAACAACTAATTTCCAAAATATTTTATGAATATTTTGGAAAGATTAATTTGCTTGAAAGTAATATATATTATGAATGTGTTTTATGTGAACATATTTTTTAAGAATTTTAAATTAATTAACAAAAATTTAAATTCTTAATTTAGAATAACTACCAAATTAATTAAATTTCTAATTTTGTTAAATTTAAAATAAAAATAAAACTCTCCAACTAATTCACCGCCGCCGCCGCCGCCGCCGCCGCCACCACCGCGACTGTTACTACCGCCACCCCCAACCTTGCTTCCTCCGAAATTTGGCCATCACCATCATAGCCTCCACCAAAGTTCCAGATCCACCATCCAAATCCCCCACCCGTTCCCGTCGCTGTTCCTACCGCCGCCACCAACACAATGCAGATCTGCCGTCCAACTCACCCACTCGTTTACCACAACCGATTCGCTACTTCTACCGCCACCAGCGTCCCCCACAATCTCGCCTCCAACATCACGCTCAACATCCTTCCTCTACCTGCAAAATTCTTGGCTGATTTTGTGCTTTGTTTTCGTGTGCATGATTATTGTGCGGGATTTCAAATCGGATATGTGGTGGTCTGATTTTGGCAGTGGTGATGCGATTTGAGCTGAGCTGGTGGTGGAGGTGGCGGGTCTGCAAGAGATCTGGTGGTGTTGGTGGTGGTAGCAGATATTGTGGTGATAGCGGTCGTGGAAGATCAATCGGTGGTGGCGGTGGCAGTGGCAGTGGCAGAGCAAATCTGTTGTGGTACAGTTAGATGAGAAGGAAGGCAGAGGTGGCTTTGGCAGGTTGGGGGTGGCCGACTGGTAAGGAATTGTTAGGGGTGGGGGAAGGGTGTTTATGTTTTTTAAGTTTTATTTTTTAATTTGTACTAGAAATTTAAATAATTTGCTTTTTTTGCTAAATTAGAAATTTTATTATTTTGTTAGTTAGTCTAAATTAGTTTTTGTTAATTAATTTAAAATTCTTGAAGTAATATGTGGATATAAAACATATACTAATCTATGTTACACACAGTTTTATTATAGGATATCTTTTAATTTTCCATGTGTGTATATATATATTTTTTATTTTTTTTTAATTTCCATAAGACATCCACATAATCTTTAATTGGCCCAGTCAGTAAAAAAAATCCCCAATTTAGGCCCAAAATCATGCCACATCGGACTAAAATTGCAAAACGTTTTAAATTAAAGGATAAAATTGAAAACACGATATAAAAAAAGAGTGAAATTCGAAAATGTGTAAATTAAAATATATATGATTTTACTTGTTTTTTATAACATCTCTGAACTATAATGAGATCTCCATTTATTAAAATATTTTTTTAAAATTTTATATATTACCATTCTTTTTAATATAATTAAAAAAATATAAAAGAGGATAAAATTGCAAGATTCATCCTCTAACTTAAACTTTTTCAGACTTCGCACCTCTTTGATTTTATTTTTTCAATTTTACCCTTCAATATTTAATTTTACATAATTGTTCTATTTTTTTAATTTTTTAATTTTGCATTTTTATTAAGTTAATTAATGTGGCAACTTTTTAATTATTTTTGGACACCATTGATGAGTTTAGTCCAATCACCTACACAGCAACTTGGCTTGGATGTGCGTGGATTAATTTGGAAAATATTATGTATTTCAATAAAAATCAAATAGAAATTAAGAAAAATTAAAAATTGAAGAACAAAAATCAAAGTTCGAGGACGAATTCTTGCAGATTTGCCTAAAAGACTAGTGATAAAACACAATAACAATGATTCCTTGTATATGAAGGGGACAAGTAATATTCCTTGTACTTTAGGGGATACATATGGTACGATATATATATATATATATATATATATATATATATATATTCTTTTTTTTAAATTTATAAAGTGCATGCTCAAGATACATGTCAACTCTAAATTAGAAAACCTACATACCTTGGAAGTTGTTATCTCCGAGATACAATGTTTCCAGATTGCTCAACAGACCTATTGATCTTGGAATGCTGCCATTGAAATGGTTAACCGACAATGCCAACTTCTCCAGGTTTTTGCACTTGTAAATATCAAATGGAATTTGCCCATTAAGTAGATTAGCAGAGAGATGAAGCACAGTAAGTTGTGAGGTATTATTGCACATGTCATTTGGCAACACACCCGACAGACTATTGTACATGAGAGCAATTTGTTTGATCCTCGACATGCTGAAGATCTCATGAGGAATAGATCCTGTAATAAGGTTATAGTTCAAGTTCAATATTTCCAGTGAAGAAAGATTGCCAATTTCTCGTGGGATTTCTCCACCAAGAGAGTTGTTGGCCAATTTGAGTATCCTCAACCGTCGCAGATTAGAGAGCTCGTGGGGTATGAAGCCCCTGAAGTTGTTGAGGCTGAGGTCTAATGAATCGAGGAATGTTAAGTTTCCAAGATTTGGAGTGAGATGAGTGGCTTGAAAACCGAAGCCGGAGAAATTAAGGGCCGTGACTCGTCGGGTGGTGCTGGTGGTGCAGGATACACCAATCCAGGTGCAAATGGATGCATTGGTGGACCATTTTTTGGACAATATTTGAGAAGGGTCTGAGGTTATTGTGGATTTGAAAGCAAGAATTGCTTTTTCATCTTCTGGTGAAACAATTTCAGCTAAAGAAATTGTTGTGATACTGAGCAAGAACATTAAGACAGCAATGATGACAGAAAGTTTCTCCATTGGACGATTTAATTGTGTAGTTTGGAGCTCTAGGTATCAACAATGAACTATATCTATTATCTTCTACGAAATTTATACCACAAAAGGAGAGATCTTTTACGTGTAGTTTGGGGTACACAAGAAAAGTCCAAGAAACCGAAACCGAAACCAAAATAACTGGGATTGACTCTTTAAGTCTTTGCTACAGTTTAAGAATTCTGCTTCCATATATCTACGTGTAGTTTGGGGTACATGAGGAAAGTCCAAGAAACCAATAAACCAAATAACTGGGATTGACTCTTTTAAGTCTTTGCTACAGTTTAGGAAGTCTGCTTCCAATATTTACGTGTGGGGTACAATACATGAGGAAAGTCCAATAAACCATTTGCAACCAAATAACTGAGATTGACGCTTTAAGTCTTTGCAACCATTTGGGAACTCTGCTCCCAGTAAGTTGGTTCAGATAAGATAAGATATAAAGGGATGCCTTTAACAAATATTTTTTTTTATAAACCATCATGAAATACATATTTAATTCTTTAAACCATTTCACTCTATGCCAACTTATACTAATATCAATTTGCCATAAACAAAGCTCGAATCTTTTCTAGTTCAGAAACAACTTGGCTTATGCTGATTCTGCCTGTTTGATGGCGAAAAAACTAGGCATTCGATTGCCACACACACAACAGACGACAGACATCGCTCTTTAACTGCCAAGGCCAATAAAAAAGTTGGATAAAAAGACTTTCAAACCACAATTAAGTTTTTGTGAGATACTTTCAAAGAGAAACACCTTGGATAATGTATGCTCATGGCCTCAATTGTTCAAAGAAAACTTACTAACCTTAAACGACCAGGCTTTTTCCTATCAGAATCTTCTGTAAGCAATTGAATGTTTGAATTGCAGAATCAATATCATCTTGACCAGTAAGAAATACAAGAATGTCTCCCATTGGCTCCTACAATAATGCAAGATTGAGATATCATTAAAATAAAATGCATTATGAGTCAAGTAAATCACCATGATCATGTAAGGACAAATGCGTAAGATGAGAATTTCAGACTTGGATTACCTCTTCATGAGTAGAAAATTATAGTCGGAATTGCAACACCGATATTGTCGGAACAGGATCCTAAACATAAAAAATTAGCACATTGAGTCCTCCTTGCCGGACATGTGAAGATTACAATTATGAGATATCCATGATTAGTTAATAAAAACTTTAACTAGATTATACATTTGTACCTAAAAAATAAAAAACTAGATTATACATACCCCAACAGACAAAACAGCAGGCTCTTTGCTTGGCCCATGTTCTCATCATCTCGACATTGACGTTTTCGGCTTAATTTGGTCAAATATGAAAAGAATAATTTCAATAACCCCAACCCATAGCAGTGAATATTACCAAGACAGTGAGATTCAAGAAACCTGGTACATAAAGAAAGAAGCTATAGATTTGGCTTCAATTGTAGCTAATGCGATGACAAGACGAACCTCAGGGCCGCCTTTGAATTTGTTTACAAATCATTAGTTGTCTCAAATTAATAAAATAAACAAAAATAATACATTGATTTTAAGGGAAACAATAGTATCACAGTGACCACAAACTCAAAAACCGACTAGTTCTTGCTTAACAAAGGATCATACATCATTTCTCTCAGCAAAACTCCATCACTTTAGAAAATTTATCTGTGTAAATTTCTGTAGAAATAAAAGGTTTCATAATAGAAAATTCCGATTTTGATTGTTATTGTTTCAAATATTAAAAGATAATAACCTGATTAGCAGGAGGCAGGCCAGAATACAATCAATCCTGCAGGAGAACAAAAGGGGGAATGGGAAAGTTAGGTAAGAGAAATTTACCAAGTTAGTTTACCTTAAAAAAAAAAAAAAAAAAAAAAAAAAAAGAAAAACTTCAAACTATGATGGTTTCTAAAGGAACAAATGCCATAACACATTAAGATTTTCAGAAATATTTTCAAAGAAACTTTCTGGATGATTCTTAAAAGAAATTTGAACATTAAGATCATGACCTCAATTGTTAAAAATAAATAAATAAATAAATAAAAAAAATTGTTAAACCTCTAATTACCATTGAGGCTTTTTAAACTACCTTGCTTTCTCCTATCAGAATCTTTTGTTAGCAAGAATCGCAACATCAATATCATCTTGACCATTAAGAAATACAAGAATGTTTCCCATTGGCTCCTACAACGATGCAAGATTGAGGCAGAATCAAAATAACATGCATTATGAGTCGAGTAAATCACCATGATCTTATAATGACAAATGTGTAAGCTGATAATTCAGATGCCGATTACCTCTTCGTGAATAGGAAGTAGATGACTGAATGCCTGTTAACCAGATAAACATATAGTGATTAAATTAATCAAGCACATAAACCAAGATATGTTCAATTATTACACCCATTTTATTCTCAATATTAATCACTCTTTGCATGTAGAAATACTACTTATTTACAGTTTGACAGGCATTAGAAAAATAAGGGGCAGTAACTGCCTCCTCACTGCCTGCATATATTAGAAGATATTAATAATAAATAATATACCATAAATAGAACTAGTAAAGATGACCCTCAAGTCAATTCACCATTTACTTACCTACATTGTGCATTTCTTCTCAGTTGTTGTCATTTCATCCATCTACCTTTTTGTGCATTGAAACCAGGGGCGGAACTAGGATTTTTCGACAACCGGGGCTGAAAATTCTTGGATCTCAATATATTAAAAAGTTGATTTTTTGGCTCTCATAAAATTCCTAGATTCTGTCATTATCTTTTTCCATTCTAGTTCAGAAAGTGGGTTATCTTTCAAGAATAACTCTACCAAATAGAGAGAACTAAAATACAATTACCCTTTAATTTTATGAGAGCCAAAATTTTCAGTTTAGAGTACAACAGTTATCGGGAGAAGAACTTACGGAGATTTAGGAGTTTTTTCATCAATTATACCAAACTAATCAACTATCTGTAGTTCCAACATTCTATTAAGCTCCTACACATTGGATTACATACTGATATATAGGCATCATGGTATAAATAAATAAGTGCATCCCACACATCTTTTAACAATTAATATTTGCAATTCTTTTCACCTATAATTAAAAACCTTCACCACAATAGTGTAGCGATTACTCAACAAATTGCTCGTATCATGTCATCAGCCATTATAGTTACACTATAATTACAATTGAACACTTGAAATTTAGAGGAGAGAAGCCATTAGCGAAATATTGTTAGTGGGGAATATGATTTTTTTTTTTATATATATGGGGGTGTGGTTAGTGTGTGGGGGCTTGGCCTACATTGGCTCCGCCCCTGATTGAAACCGAACAAAATAAAAAAATAAAAAACACATTGAAAACGTGCATTATGAGTTAAATAAGTCACCATAAAATAGAATCCGATTAAATCTTATATGGACGTATGTCTAAGGTGATAATTGGATTTGGATTACCTCTTCGTGGATAGAAAGTATAGTTGAAACCGCAGCTTGGATATATTCCGGAACAGGCTCCTACACATAAAAAAATGTTGCACATTGAATCCTCTGCCCTACATGTGGGTAATTCTAGCCCGAGCTTGCCTCGACCAAACCGGTGTAACGAGGGGACGAGTGTTTTACACTTGTCGTGTGCTTGGTGGAAAATTTAGGGAGAGTGACCAATCAAATAGTAAGTGTAATGCACTTGCCTTTTTCATTGGTTGGGTTCGGTCAAGTCGGGTCTGGGCTAGAATTTTCCCTATATTATATATCTCAATAGACTGAATGGCAGACTCTTCGCTTTTTCGTCCTAGGCTTAATTTGGTCAAATAGAAAAAAACATAATCTCAGAAACCCCAAACTTATAGCAGTGAAATTACTAAGCAACGGAAGTCACAAATTTTCTAACCATACCCGAGTAATCTGAGTAGTTTTTCCACAGCCCGTTTCCTAAGACAACATTGCTGGAGGTGCAGCTTCTTCATTGTCAAGAAGACAGGCTTCTCCGCTCCGGTTTCCAAACGCCTTCTTTCCCACGAGAGACACTGAAAGAGGGAAACTTGAACTTGTATACTGCTTCGCAAACAGAGAAAGAAGGAATTACAGTGACTCTTTAGTGCTGTCGTATCTTTGCGTAATTAAGAGTAGATTTATCTTTCGCAAGTTAAGAGAATAGATTACTCAACGGTGATAATTAGACTTGGATTACCTCTACATGGATAGAAAGTATGGTTGAAACTGCAGCACGGATATAGCCGGGAATATGCTCCTCAACATAAAAAATTTTGCACATTGAATCCTCTGCCCTACATGTTAAGAAAAATACAAATTTGAGATATTCATGATTAGATAGTAACAAATATATTATATATCTCAACAGAAAAAACAACACTCGTTGCTCCGTCCATGTTCCTCATCTTCTCGCCAGCTTAATTTGGACAAAAATAAAAAGCATAATTTCAGAAACCCCAACTCACACAGTGAATATTACTAAGACAATGACATTAAAGAAAGAAGCCATAGATTTAGCTTCAATTGTAGCTGATGCGATGACAATACGAACCTCATGGCAACACCTTTGAATTTGTTTACAAATCATTAGTTGTCTCAAATAGATAAAATAAACGAAAATATATTGATTTTCACAGAAGGGAAACAATAGTACCAGAGTGACCACAACCTCAAAAACCAACCAGTACTTGCTTAACAGAGGATCATCCGTCATTTCTCTCAGCAAATTAACTGCATCAGTGAGAAACTTTATCCATTTAAATTTCTGTTGAAAAAAAAGGTTTCATAATAGAAAATTCAGATTTTGTTTTTATTTTTTCCAATATTAAAAGATAATAACGCAGGCCAGAATACAAAGGCAATACAATCAATCCTGCACCAGAACAAAAAAGGGGAATGGGAAAGTTCGATAAGGCAAATGTAACAAGTTAGTTTACCCAGAAAGAAAGAGAAAAATAAGAAAGGAACTTCAAAATCATGATGGTTTCAAGAGGAACAAATGGCATAACACATTAAGAATTGCACAAATATTTTCAAGGAAACCGGCCTCAATTGTATAAAGAAACCTTGTTAGACTCTTATTACCAAGAGGCTTTGTTAACTACCAAGAATGTCTCCGTTGGCTCCTACAACGTAGCAAGATTGAGGCATCATTAAAATAACATGCATTACGACTCAAGTAAATCGCTCTATCCCGGTCACGTTCCTAATACAAGCAATATTCAGAATCCATATAAAATTAAACAAAGTCCAATCAACATGATTTATCATTTAACCAATAACAATCTTCATGGCTCTTCAATAAAGACGCTCATTGTGCCCAAAGTGCAAGGACACAGTCCAGTAGGCATATATATATATACTTCTATCTAGGCCCGTAAATGGGTAGGGATTTCCCAGGCCCAGAACCAGGTCCAATATTTACCCATTAATTAAGGCTGGGGCCAGACCCATTAAATCCCCATTTGAGGCTGAAAAATGGGTAAAACATAGGCCCATTTCTATTGGCCCACCCCTCTTGTTTTTAAATTATTGGGCCTAGGGCCTGGGTCCGGCATCAAATTTTTATTAAAACAAGATTTCCCATAAATATAAGTTAGCTTAAATTTAACGCATGACAACTAATTATTAGTTAATAAGAGTAAATTTACCAAGAAAAAAAATGATAATATTCAAAATTTACTTTTTCAATTATTTATTTGATAATAATGAAAAAGCCCAAACATCTCCTGAACCAAAATTTTATGTAGCTTCTTAATTTAGAAAAATTTGTCATTTCAATATGAGTCCATTATTAAGCCCAACCCACTAAATAATGCTGTCCGGCCTCTCATTAATTTGAGTCCCGGGTTGTCAATCCGAATTTTATTATACCCGTCCGATAAAAAAATTTCGATAAATCATATCCGATTATAAATATTTATTATTCGAAATAAATGATTTTGTTTATAATTATTTGAGACAAGTTAACTTAGATATATTAATAAAGGTAATATATTTTTCTTGAGTAAAGGATCCAAATTTTATTATTGTTTAAAATGATAAATATATAAAATTTTAATTTTACTTAATACTATTTATTAGTAAATAATTTATTTAATTAAATATTATATATAAATTTTTTATTTAGATTTTTAATATATTTCAATAATAATACTTTTTTATTTACACGTGTAATTGTCTAGATTGATATTGAAACATATATACATTAATTATTCTACGTCCTGATGATTTAAAATAAAAATCCTCTGAGGTTTTAAATGTATATTCATCTCCTACAGTCCTACTAAGGTATCAAAAGCAAACGGAAAAACATGTGAAAGATTACCAATTATATGGCAAGAGTGAGTTTCTCAAAGGAATAATCCGGGTAATTAAGGAACGCAGATATTGAATTTGATTTTAATTATTTTATGACCATTAACAAATTTGGGTTGTTAATTAAGGAAAGTGGGTTGTTAATTATTTTTGCTTATGGGCCACTAAATTGACATTCAAACCTTAGCACTTGCATTATTCTCGATATTTTGTGGTTTTGTGGCTACGTTGTAGTGCTTATTTTTTATATAAATTGGTGTCGGGATGTATTTTCGTATTTTCAGTGCAACAGGGTCATTTTCTAATTGAATGGAGTATTTGGGGCTGAAATTGAAGATTGTTGATTGATCCTGTGACCACGAGTAGTTATGGGCCGTGAGTGATGCTGCTAGGAACCCATGATGAAGAGGTTGATTTTATTGTGAAGGTAGAAGGCCTTAATTGCTTGGGCTGAGAATTGGAAGCTGAATTAAATTGGAGAAGCCCACCTTGAGGGGAATTTAGGTAGCAAGTTTTGGCATTTGCATGAAGAGTCCGTGGATGATTAGGAGTCAAGTCATAGGGCTGTCAACGGGTCGGATTCGGATCCGGAATTTTGTCAACGGGTCGGATTCGGACCGGATCAGGAAATTCCGGATCCGAATCCGACAAGAAGATCCGATAACCGGATCCGAATCCGAATCCTATAGGATTCGGATTCATTAATACCAAGTCCTAATGTTAACGGGTCGGATCAGATCCGATAAAAGATCCGACCCGATTAACAATAAAATTTAAATTTTTTAATAAAGAAATAAATAAATAAAATATAAATATAAATATATAATATTTAACAAATAATTATTACTTGATGAATTCTTTAATGATTTTGTGTATATGCATTTAAAATAGGTTAATTTAAGATTTTTAATAAAGAAAAACATATTGTTTAGAATAAATAATTTAAATTTTATTATTATTTATAGTATATTCTTTACTAATAAAATAATTAATTTAATAAAATATTATAAAAAAATCGGATTCGGATCTTTAACGGATCGGATTCCTTAATTTCATATCCGATCCATTTATTTCGGATAACGAATATTTATAATCGGATATGATCCATCGAACTTTTTTATCGGACGAATATGATAAAATTCGGATCGGATTCGGATCGAATACGGATTAAAATCCGCCCCATTGACAGCCCTAGTCAAGATAGAGCTTTGGATTTACTTTGTTAAGACCCATCGAATTATTTAATGAGGTCCAATTAAGCACGACTTGGGGAGGAAGAAATTGAATTCCATTGAAGCACGACTTGGACAGCAGCTTGGAGGATAAAGGACGCCACTTTGGGAGCAGCAACGCGGGGTCGTTTGGGAGCAGTGGCAACGAATTCTTCTTCCTTTATTTTCTACTCTTTGATGCTTTTGAATTATTTTATGTTTTTGGACATGATTTTCACGAGTAGCTAATTTCGTAGTACTTAACTAGGAATTTATGATTTAGTTTTGATATCGTGAGACCTAATTTGTTTTTATAATTCGATTTAATTTCAAGTATTTGTTAACTCTCTGTGTGTCGTGTTATTGCGATTTATTTTCTTAGTTGATTAGATCCTAATTTTCTAACTAAGTTTATTGCATGTCACCATTCTTGATTGCATGAATTATACGTAGTGCTTGATAGAGAACCAGTGGTGCATTAACGATAGGAGATCGTAAAGTCGAATCGGATTCGTTAAAGGAGTTAATAATCGGATTTAAATCTAACGCGGATGTGATTAGGTTAATTCGGATTAGTGTTTTCTTGATTCTTAATGTTGTCGATTCATTAAATCCTGCCGAGTGTCTCTAGGGGTTGTGAATTGATTAGGGACTAATTATCGAGTGTCTCTAGATTATTCTATTATTTAAGAGAAAACGAGACGGAGTCGAGTGTCTTTATCTGCTATAACTAATCTACTTGATTAACTCGAATTTATTCTTGCGTCCACGAGATGTCTTAATTGAATTGCGATTCCTAGCTAGGTATTGTTTTCCCATTGATTTATCAAAACCAACTCTCAAGTGATCTATTGTTTTCTTTTACTTTATTTTAATTGTTTAGTTAGTTTAATTAAAATCTTAAAACCCCCGACTCTACTTGATTAATTCTCTTAAATTTTCTTGTGATTAAGCTGAATTATTTTCACCTAATCTCTGTGGATTCGACCCTGTTTACACTATACTCTGTTTAGTTGTAGATCAGACTTATATTTTATTTTTAACGGAGTCGGGTAACAAAAAAGTCCCAAACGAGATGCGTTCTAAGAAGACGGGGGCTTTTACCTTACATGCTAATGCTAGATCACCGCCTTCCTCCATTGATTGGAGGAAGAATGGAGTTGTTACACCTGTGCGCAATCAATGATATATTTTGCCCTAGAGAATGGCGATAGCATTGAGACTCCAAGAGATTTGTCTCCTCCTCTTCAGCTCAGGTCGTTATTACCTAGCATATTATTATAGGCCTGCCCCACTGCCCTTGCCTTTTCCTTTTCCTTGGCGCGTTTGGGTAAGCAAAAAAGTCCCAAACAAGGTGCGTTGTAAGAAGACGAGGGCTGTAACGCCCCGCTCATCCGATAAATAAGGTACGTCACCTTTCAACCTTTTTATATGTTTAATTATGTGATTGTTGCGTTGTGTGGGCCACTTTTGAACTCTTTTAGAGTTAGGGCCCTTTTTGTAATTTTCTTCTTTTAGGGGGGGTTTTCCGGTCACTTCTCGTTTGGTAGAGATTTTGACTTCTTTGACCCCTCCTTTGCGTCCGGGGCATCGAGACGAGTCCGTAGACTCTAAGTTTGCCCCATTCTGACTTCGTTAGCCCGTCCTTCCGATTGCTTTTGCGTACGAAGACCCGAGATATATACTCGGATCTCCTCGTTTTGCGTGCCAAAATCAGATCTGCTCCAGCCATCGTCTTCCTCCAGCGACAGGCACTATTCACACACAGTGGAGGTGTGTTTACACACACATGCTCGTTCTCCCTCGTTTCTCGACGGAATTCGACGATCCAAGAGTCCACGTTCATCAGCTCGACGAGCCCGTCACAACCGTACCAGTTTCGTGGCCTGAAAGTGACCAGCGGCGGAGCAGCGGTGGTCCGACGGTGGCGGGTTACGCCACCTCCACGCCGGCGGCGTTCCGGCGACCCTCGCCGGCCAACAACCACCCAACCCCACGTTTTTGGACCTTCCCGTTCCATTTCCGGCCTTCGTTTTACCCGAATCGCGGCGTAGGTGGTGGTTCCGGCGGTGACGCAGCGGCGCAGCTTGGGGGCGACGGTTCGGCCATTTTCCGGCCGATTTCGGTGGTGCTCCCTTCACAAAAGTTGCTCATGTTGACGAGTCCGAGCTATTCGTGGTGGTGGCGGTCAGAGAACCGGCCGGCGACGGCGGACCGGTGGCGGACCGGGCCTGGACCGGCGGGTCTGAACCGGTTACTGTTCCGGTGATTTTTCCGATGATTTGACTTGGGGCTTTCGTAGGGCTTGTTACAAGCTTTCCAACGGTATGCTCGGATTTCATTTTGGTTTTACGGTTTACGTTTAATTTCAGTTTTCGTACTAGGATTTAAGTTCGGTTTTTCATCAACGAAGTTCGGCGTGTTTGGCATTTTCTGAAATTGATTGAGGGTTTTTGTTGAGCAGGCCGAGACGTACGTTCCTGTCCTTCCGGGGTTTTTTTCGACCACCGGAGACGGTATTCCGGTGGCGGCCGGTGACTGTTCCGGCGGCTCCGGTAGCGGCATTTCGGTGACTTCCGGACATTGTGTTCCTTTCGTCGTGGTGAGTCTATCACCGCTTTCCGTTCGTCAATCGGATGCCCGGTTGATTTATTGTGATTTATTTTGTGTATTTCTATTTAATTGAAATTAATTGTTTTAATTGCAATAAATTGTCAATTGCTTGATTTGTCGATCAATATGAATTCCAATGTGTACGAAAGCATGTATTAAATGATCTATGATATATGAAAACTCGAATTCTTAACTCATTGATTTTATGGGCCTCGTTTCATGTTGATTACTTGTCTTAATTGATTTAATTGAGAATTGTTTGAATATATATGAGTGGACATAATTATTCCAAATGCTTAATTAATTTGAAATACGAACTTAACGTTCATGAATCATACATGTAGCTTTAATTATATGTTTAATTGTTATTTGGAAACTTGAATGTACACCCGAACATTACATGACTTTTGTAATTTATTATATATTGGATTATTGCATAACTTATTGATACCATTTCATGAACATTGCCGTGCGTCTTATTTGGTTCATATTGAGTCTCCTCTCACTGGTACGCATTATTCCCTTTATTGTACAGTTCTTCTCCAGGGTGGAGACTTCTGGATCGAATAGGCAACCGTAGTGCTCTTGTCGTTGTTCTTGTCTCGTGGTATTCCAGGTGAGGTTTAATTTCTAGATACATAGAACCATTACAACCCTTACGTGAACTTTCGGCCAAAAGGTATCTATATATCTATAGTTTTCTAAACTCTATTGATTTTCCACTGATCTATTGAATTGTACTGTATTGATTGATTGATTGATTGGGCGAGTATTGTACTGCACTGTGGGCCCGAGGGTAGTGACTCGAGCCAACCGGGAAAGCATGGGCTGACGGGTAACTCGGGAGCTATCCTCACCAAATTGGGATGACCCCTGAACCCCCTAGGAGATGAGGGCGGGGAAGGAGTTCCGGGCTTAGGGAATCATGCACCCTCTGCCCAGATTGATTGGATGGCGGGGCCTTGCAATCCCCCATCACCCGGAGGAAGAAGGTTGGATTGAAACTGCTAATTGTGCACTGTAAATAGATTGTTTGTTCACCTAATCACTTAATAATTGAATTATTGTACACTGTCGGAGTAAGGTTGGAGATTGCCCTCACTCGCCGGGCCATTGGTTGATTGATTAAAATTGATTGAAGTGTCTAATCTGATAGTTGTAATCTCGGGCGAGTTCTAAGTATTATTGAACCTGTTTTGTTCTGTTATAAAACCTTACCCGAGGTTATGACTTGCATGTTATCTGCGCTTATATATTATTATGCCCCTCGCTCAGTCTTGTGGAGACTGGCACCTCACTTTTCAGTTTTGCAGGTGGTGTGCTAGGCGGGAGTCAGAGTTGTGTCTTGTCCTTCCTTTCGAGTCTTGTTCCAGTCTCATCACTTACACTCACTGCATATTGTATTTTAATTACTGTATTGAACTTGCTATTGGATTAGTATGCTACTTACTGAATTAAATTGAACTCGGGACAGGTTCTAGGGCTTTAGTTGAACCCGTTTTATGTTATTGTATTGAATTGATTCGGGACAGGTTAGGACAGGTTCATTGAATTAGTAGAACCCGTATTTACTTTCCTTGAACTTGCATTCATTTTATTGATATTGAATAGATAATTGCTTTACTTCCGCATTGTGGTCACTGTTGATCGTTTCAGGGTTAGATTCCGCCTAGCTAGGACTGTCTTTTTCATTGTCTTCCGTTCGCTGTGAGTTTAGTTCATGTATGGATCATTCCATTTCATATGTGGGCTGAACTCATAGTGCGGGGGATGTGGTGCTCTCGTCGCGGGTGCTACAAGGGCTTGCCCTTACATGCTCATGCTGGATCATCGCCTTCCTCCATTGATTGGAGGAAGAATGGTGTTGTTACACCTGTGTACAATCAATGATATATTTTGCCCTAGAGAATGGCGATGGCGCTGAAAATCCAAGAGATCCGCCTCCTCCCCTTCAACTCAGGTTGGTATTCGAGTATTTAAAGCTTAATAAGAATACTTGGTAGAAAAAATTTTCTTATTTCTTGATCATCACTGTACTTGCTGTTATTTAATAGAGAATCGATGGGTAAGCTACTTAATAGTTACTAAAACTTTAGCATGCGTTTTTACTGCGGTTATCTTGTGACTTTGTTTCATTTCCCTCACACATATGCATACATTGTAGCACATGTGGAGGCATATCCATCTTTGAACGGCTTGTGAATCATTCTGACTATTCAGAACATGATATGTCATATCCAGAAACGTGTACCAAAATTTCAGTTGGTGTCCTCATGTTATCTTACTAAAGACAACAGGAGGAGGTCCCCTGTACATGCATGTATATCAAGACAATTTCAATAATATGACTTTGTATCCTGCATACAAATTGCATTTGACTCAGTGGAAAACTATAATGTGATAGGATGGAAAACTACAATTTTGGAAATACTTGTTCCGAACAGACTTTTATTCTCCAAGATACTCCTCATGCAGGGTCTACCAGTCCTGAAAGGTTGAGAAGTTCTTGAACATGATACCTAATAATTTAATTCAGATAAGATAAATAAGATATAAAGTGTGGTTTTTTATAAATATATTTTTATTTGAGGGAAAAACAAATTATCATGCATTATGAACCTTTTTTTAATTTTTTTATCTGAATTTCCAAATATTTCAATTTGTGATCTATACTTTATAAAAAAATTTAGATTGTCATTTGTACTTTCTAAAAAATTTCAAATAGTCATTTTATTCATTTAGGTGTTAATGCATGACTCATTTTTTGTAGAAAATTATTAATTTTTCGTCGGAAATGAGAGACGTGTTAACACCTAAATGGCCGAGATAACAATTTGAAAAATTTTACTAAATATAGATGACCACCTTAAATATTTGAAAGTTCGGATAAAAAGTTTTAAAAAAAAATATTATAGTACGGGAGTAGTTGTTTTTTCCTCTATTTCTTTAAACCATCATGAAATACAAATATATTTTCTTCAAAACCATTTCACTCTCTGCGATCTTAATTATTACTGATATCAATCCATTATAAATAAAGTTCTAATCAGTTCTAGTTTGGCAACAACTTCGCTTATGTTAATTCTGTTTGATGGCAAAAAAGCTAGATATTCAATTGTCGCGCGCACACAGACGACAAACGTTGCTCTTTAGTTGAGATATTGTTTTCCTCTCTTAAAAAGTAATAACAAGCTCACATAGTTGTTGAGGCTCATGTCCTCTCCAAACATTTCATCCGCCGGATATACAATAGGTTACTATAGCTAGATTTCAAGTCGCAATGGGCAATAGGAAACTTGTAGTTCGTATGAAAATATTCCAAGGTCTACGCGACATCTATCATAACGTCTGATCTTTGTAACAAATCCTGGAAAAATTATGTGAATATAACCACTTTTCTAGGCTCCCATCCCATTAGGCATGCAGTGCAAAATCAAAGCCTTGAAATCTGGATTACAAGTATCTTGATCAAATTCAAATGCCTTATTGCTCCTAGTAATCGTGTTTCTCTCTCAAGTTTTGGCTCATGTTTTTTGGCTGTAGATTGAAATCTTCTATTGCTAACATTAGCCTGTCAGACATTGTCCTAGCTCTCACCTCCAAGAATGTTGCTCTCGTTGAATACGTTTGTCGCTTGTTGGAGTTCAATGTAACAACCAAAATGGCTACCGCTACACAAATAGGTGGTATATAATGTACTTCACAATATTCTTTGAAGGTGTTGTCTTACTAATGTTTTCTCCATAAGGCGGAACCTTAAGACGGGTAGATCCACAAAAGCTGTAGTGGTTTAGAAATTATTAAACAATAAATTTTAAAAAATACCCTAGGTAGGAACCGGCCGCTCTTCAATTTTGTTGTAAAAAATATTGAATATTCGAGGTTAGTAGAACTGGAGACATCCCTGTGAACCGATTCCAAGATAAGTCTAATTGTCTTAAAAAGATTTCCAATTTTTCGATCCTCGATTGGAACCCGGGCGAAATCTACTTACAAAAAGACATCGAAAGCTTGGACAGAACAAGAAGTGAGCGAGATGATAAGCTTGGAGATGATACGCTTTTGTGGGTGATGTAAAAAGTGGGTCTTTTGTGCCTTCCTCCATTGATTGGAGGAAGAATGGTGTTGTTACACCTCTGCGCAATCAAAGATATACTTTGCCCTAGAGAATGGCGATGGCGCTGAGACTCTAAGAGATCCGCCTCCTCCCCTTTAGCTCTGGGCGTTATTACCCAGCTTATTATTATAGGCCTGCCCACTGACCTTGCTCTTTTCTTTTCCTTGGAGCATTGGGGTAAGTAAAAATGTCCCAAACAAGGT
Organism: Lantana camara; assembly: GCA_037501455.1. Classification (NCBI taxonomy): domain Eukaryota; kingdom Viridiplantae; phylum Streptophyta; class Magnoliopsida; order Lamiales; family Verbenaceae; genus Lantana; species Lantana camara. The sequence continues at coordinate 4,535,803 of CM074865.1, forward strand.
GCGTTGTAAGAAGACGAGGGATTTGCCCTTACATGATAATGTTGGATCACCGCCTTCCTCCATTGATTGGTAGAAGAATGATGTTGTTACACCTGTGCACAATCAATTATACACTGTGCGCTAGAGAATGGCGATGGCGCTGAGACTTTAAGAGATTCATGTCCTCCCCTTCAACTCAGGTCGTTATTACCCAGTTTATTATTATAGGCCTGCCCCACTGCCCTTGCTTTTTTTCTTTCCTTGGCGCGTTCGGGTAAGCAAAAAAGTCCCAAATGTGGTGCATTGTGGGAAAATGGGGGGCTTTGCCCTCATATGCTAATGCTGGATCACCGCCTTCCTCCATTGATTAGAGGAAGAATGGTGTTGTTACACCTATACGCAATCAACAAATTGATGATAAGTGTGTGGCCTTGCAAATACTTTCATTTATTTATTTGCTTTAGGTCCTTAATCAATTGATTCTCAAACTTGAAGTTCATCCTTGTTACGTTATTGTCAAATCCCACATTTGTAATTTATTAGTTTTGTGGTTAAATCATGAGTATGCGATAGGTGAAGTTTGTTAGCATAAGTTAAAGAAATTGTAGGGAAATTCATCGAGATTTTCCTTTTTAAGCATTTAAACTTCTAATTTTGTTTATGATATCTACCTTGTTAAGGTGCGTGCTGGTCGTTTGCCACTGTGGGGTCAGTTGAATCAGTTAATAAAATAGTAAATGGCTTTCTAGTTGAATTATCAAAGCAAAAAATAATCGATTGCGACTATCGTAACTGCGGTCATCCTGGAAGTCTCGCTGAAAAAGCATTTTGGTACATAATTGAGTATGAGGGGCTATGCTTAGACCGTGACTACCCATATCGAGGGAAACTCGGAACGTGCCAAAAGGACAAAGTAAAATTTCCTTTTTATTTTTGTTAATTTGCCTATTTTCTAGGGGCCTTTTTCTTAAAACTCCCCATGAGTTGAAAAAATTTTAGTTTGCTCCCCATGTTCAAAATTATTTTTGTTCACTCCCCGGATGAGAATCATAATTTTAGTTTGCTCCCCATTTTTTGCAGCACATACGACATATTGTGAAAAATATACAATATATTACGATTTAGGTACGCGATACTTGAGTTTTTTTTACTTGAACATGGGGAACAAACTAAAAATAGACTCCACAATTGGGGATTTTTCCATAATTTCCCGTATTTTGCTATTTAAATAATTAATTTTTTTTCTTTTTTGCAGTTTAATAAACAGGTGGGAAGAATTGAATCATATGACCTCGCACCACCGGGAGATGAAGAACAACTCAAAAGAGTTGTTGCTTCGCAGCCCATGGTCGGTCGGGTTATACTTTCGCAGCCATTCATCGAATACGAAGGGGTTTGTTTTATCGATATTTTAAAATTCAGTTAAAGTTTAAAATTTTGCAACCCATTCATTGTTATGCAAGGTATATTCAAGTACCGACGCCTCCAGTGCATCCCCATCAAAGTCCATTTCCATGATATGTTGATAGTTGGATATGGATCCGAAAAGAGGAAGGATTTTTTGGGTTATTAAGAACTCGTGGGGGAAAGGCTGGGGAGAAGAGGGGTACATGAGATTGTAGAGGAATATCGGTATTCCTGATGGGCTGCGTGGTATAAATCAGCCATGTTGGTATCCTATCATGGCCAATCCCAAAAAAGAAGAGCAAGAATATCATGGCCAAACCAAAAAGGAAAAGCAAGAATTGGAAGAGGAAGAATTGAGAGAGAAGTGTTTTTTGTCCTTTTTTATGTAGTATTTGTGCTTCTGTTGTGTTTGATGTTGTATTTGTTTTGAAGCAACAGGTAGCTGAAAATGTCTTTTGTGGCATGGTATGTTAGTGATCAACTCTGCCTAGCGATCCCAACTGAATACATTGTTGTCCTTTTATTATATTTCTACTAGATCTTCAATTTCATGAAGAAATTAATTATAATTCGATTGTAAACTTGTTGTTTTTTTAGCATAAGTTGCCTGGTGATTGAGGACATTAAGTTATAGTTCGTATTGTTATGGTGTTCATTATATTTTATAGTTCAAGAGTTTTTAGTTATTGAGCTTCCTATCTATGTATGGATGGCTGTAGGATGACAATGTCATTTTTAAATGCATTTTTATAGGTGGGCCATTACTGTTAATGGAGCTTGCCTTTTTGCTAAGAGTTGTTAGTACACGGGTTGTCTGGATCGCTAATCAGAAGCTGACTGAAACTGATGAAGTGGTATACAGTTTGGAACAAAGGATGAAAGATAGGGGAGTGGACGTATGATGAAGTTCATTCTTGAAATCTAGTTAATTTGAGAAAACATTTTTTAAGTTCATTTGCTGCTATTGTATCAGAGTTGTAATAGTTGATCATTATTCGATGCAAATTTTGTCCTAGAGAATGGCGATGGCACTGAGACTCTAAGAGATCCACCTCCTCCCCTTTAGCTCTGGCCGTTATTACCCAGCTTATTATTATAGGCTTGCCCCCACTGACCTTGCTCTTTTCTTTTTCTTGGCGCATTCGGGTAAGTAAAAAAGTCCCAAACGAGGTCCGTTGTAAGAAGAGGGCTTTGCCCTTGCATGATAATGTTGGATCACCGCCTTCCCACATTGATTGGTGGAAGAATGGTGTTGTTACACCTGTGCACAATCAATGATGCACTTTGCGCTAGAGAATGACGATGGCGCTGAGACTCTAAGAGATTCGCGTTCTCCCCTTCAGCTCAGGTCATTATTACCCAGCTTATTATTATAGGCCTACCCAACTGCCCTTGTTTTTTTCCTTTCCTTAGCGCGTTCGGGTAAGCAAAAAAGTCCCAAATACTGGATCACCGCCTTCCTCCATTGATTGGAGGAAGAATGGTGTTCTTACACCTATGCGCAATCAACGCATTGATGATAAGTGTGTGGCCTTGCAAATACTTTCATTTATTTATTTGCTTTAGGTCCTTAATCAATTGATTCTCAGACTTGAAGTTCATACCTTGTTACGTTGTTCTCAAATCCCATATTTGCAATTTATTATTTTTGTGGTTAAATCATGAGTATGCGGTTGGTGAAATTTGTTGGCATAAGTTAAAGAAATTGTAGTGAAATTCGTTGAGATTTTCCTGTTTAAGCATTTAAACTTCTAACTTTGCTTATAATATCTACCTTGTTAAGGTACGTGCTGGTCGTTTGCCGCTGTGAGGTCAATTGAATCAGTTAATAAAATAGTAAATGACTTTCTAGTTGAATTATCAAAGCAAAAAATGATCGATAGCAACTGTCGTAATTGCGGTCATCATGGAAGTCTCGCCGAAAAAGCATTTTGGTACATAATTGAGCATGAGGAGCTATGCTTAGACCGTGACTACCCATACCGAGGGAAAGTAGGAATGTGCCAAAAGGACAAAGTAAAATTTCCTTTTTATTTTTGTTAATTTGCCTATTTTCTAGGGGCCTTTTTTTAAAACTCCCCATGAGTTGAAAAAATTTTAGTTTGCTCCCTATTTAAAAAATTATTTTTGTTCACTCCCGGATGAGAATCATAATTTTAGTTTGCTCCCCATTTTTTGCCGTACATACGACATATTATGAAAAATATACAACATATTACGATTTAGGTACGCGATTCTTGAGTTTTTTTACTTGAACATGGGGAACAAACTAAAAATAGACTCCACAAATTGGGATTTTTCCATAATTTCCCGTATTTTGCTATTTAAATAATTAATTTTTTTTTCTTTTTTGCAGTTTAATAAACGGGTGGGAAGAATTGAATCATATGGCCTCGCACCACCGGGAGATGAAGAACAACTCAAAAGAGTTGTTGCTTCGCAGCCCATGGTCGGTCGGGTTATACTTTCGCAGCCTTTCATCGAATACGAAGGGGTTTGTTTTATCGATATTTTAAAATTCATTTAAAGTTTAAAATTTTGTAACCCATTCATTGTTATGCAGGGTATATTTAAGTACCGACGCCTCCAGTGCATCCCCATCAAAGTCCATTTCCATGATATGTTGATAGTTGGATATGGATCCGAAAAGAGGAAGGATTTTTTGGGTTATTAAGAACTCGTGGAGGAAAGGCTGGGGAGAAGAGGGGTACATGAGATTGTAGAGGAATATCGGTATTCCTGATGGGCTGCGTGGTATAAATCAGCCATGTTGGTATCCTATCATGGCCAATCCCAAAAAAGAAGAGCAAGAATATCATGGCCAAACCAAAAAGGAAAATCAAGAATTGGAAGAGGAAGAATTGAGAGAGAAGTGTTTTTTGTACTTTTTTATGTAGTATTTGTGCTTCTGTTGTGTTTGATGTTGTATTTGTTTTGAAGCAACAGGTAGTTGAAAATGTCTTTTGTGGCATGGTATGTTAGTAACCAACTCTGCCTAGCGATCCCAATTGAATACATTGTTGTCCTTTTATTATATTTCTACTAGATCTTCAATTTCATGAAGAAATTAATTATAATTCGATTGTAAACTTGTTGTTTTTTTAGCATAAGTTGCCTGGTGATTGAGGACATTAAGTTATAGTTCGTATTGTTATGGTGTTCATTATATTTTATAGCTCAAGAGTTTTTAGTTATTGAGCTTCCTATCTATGTATCGATGGCTGTAGGATGACAATGTCATTTTTAAATGCATTTTTATAGGTGGGCCATTACTGTTAATGGAGCTTGCCTTTTTGCTAAGAGTTGTTAGTACACGGGTTGTCTGGATCTCTAATCAGAAGCTGACTGAAACTGATGAAGTGGTATACAGTTTGGAACAAAGGATGAAAGATAGGGGAGTGGACGTATGATGAAGTTCATTCTTGAAATCTAGTTAATTTGAGAAAACATTTTTTAAGTTTATTTGCTGCTATTGTATCAGAGTTGTAATAGTTGATCATTATTCGATGCAAATTTTGTCCTAGAGAATGGCGATGGCGCTGAGACTCTAAGAGATCCACCTCCTCCCCTTTAGCTCTGGCCGTTATTACCCAACTTATTATTATAGGCTTGCCCCCACTGACCTTGCTCTTTTCTTTTCCTTGGCGCATTCGGGTAAGTAAAAAAGTCCCAAACGAGGTCCGTTGTAAAAAGACGAGGGCTTTGCCCTTGCATGATAATGTTGGATCACCGCCTTCCTACATTGATTGGTGGAAGAATGGTGTTGTTACACCTGTGCACAATCAATGATGCACTTTGCGCTAGAGAATGACGATGGCGCTGAGACTCTAAGAGATTCGCGTCCTCCCCTTTAGCTCAGGTCATTATTACCCAGCTTATTATTATAGGCCTGCCCTACTGCCCTTGCTTTTTTCCTTTCCTTAGCGCGTTCGGGTAAGCAAAAAAGTCCCAAATGCTGGATCACCGCCTTCCTCCATTGATTGGAGGAAGAATGGTGTTCTTACACCTATGCGCAATCAACGCATTGATGATAAGTGTGTGGCCTTGCAAATACTTTCATTTATTTATTTGATTTAGGTCCTTAATCAATTGATTCTCAGACTTGAAGTTTATGCCTTGTTACGTTGTTCTCAAATCCCATATTTGCAATTTATTATTTTTATGGTTAAATCATGAGTATGCGGTAGGTGAAATTTGTTGGCATAAGTTAAAGAAATTGTAGTGAAATTCGTTGAGATTTTCCTTTTTAAGCATTTAAACTTCTAACTTTGCTTATAATATCTACCTTGTTAAGGTACGTGCTGGTCGTTTGCCGCTGTGGGGTCAATTGACTCAGTTAATAAAATAGTAAATGGCTTTCTAGATGAATTATCAAAGCAAAAAATGATCGATGGCAACTGTCGTAACTGCGGTCATCATGGAAGTCTCGCCGGAAAAGCATTTTGGTACATAATTGAGTATGAGGGGCTATGCTTAGACCGTGACTACCCATATCGAGGGAAACTCGGAACGTGCCAAAAGGACAAAGTAAATTTTCCTTTTTATTTTTGTTAATTTGCCTATTTTCTAGGGGCCTTTTTCTTAAAACTCCCCATGCGTTGAAAAAATTTTAGTTTGCTCCCCATGTTCAAAATTATTTTTGTTCACTCCCCAGATGAGAATCATAATTTTAGTTTGCTCCCCATTTTTTGCAGCACATATGACATATTGTGAAAAATATACAATATATTACGATTTAGGTACGCGATTCTTGAGTTTTTTTACTTGAACATGGAGAGCAAACTAAAAATAGACTACATAATTGGGGATTTTTCCATAATTTCCCGTATTTTGCTATTTCAATAATTAATTTTTTTTTTCTTTTTTGCAGTTTAATAAACGGGTGGGAAGAATTGAAACATATGGCCTCGCACCACCGGGAGATGAAGAACAACTCAAAAGAGTTGTTGCTTCGCAGCCCTTGGTCGGTCGGGTCATACTTTCGCAGACTTTCATCGAATACGAAGGGGTTTGTTTTATCGATATTTTAAAATTCAATTAAAGCTTAAAATTTTGTAACCCATCAATTGTTATGCAGGGTATATTTAAGTACCGACGCCTCCAGTGCATCCCCATCAAAGTCCATTTCCATGATATGTTGATAGTTGGATATGGATCCGAAAAGAGGAAGGATTTTTTGGGTTATTAAGAACTCGTGGGGGAAAGGCTGGGGAGAAGAGGGGTACATGAGATTGTAGAGGAATATCGGTATTCCTGATGGGCTGTGTGGTATAAATCAACCATGTTGGTATCCTATCATGGCCAATCCCAAAAAAGAAGAGCAAGAATATCATGGCCAAACCAAAAAGGAAAAGCAAGAATTGGAAGAGGAAGACTTGAGAGAGAAGTGTTTTTTGTCCATTTTTATGTTGTATTTTTACTTCTGTTGTGTTTGATGTTGTATTTGTTTTGAAGCAACAAGCAGTTGGGTCAGTTGAAAAAGCATTTTGGTCGTTTGCCACTGTGGGGAGAGTTGAATCAGTTAATAAAATAGTAAATGGCTTTCTAGTTGAATTATCAAAGCAAAAAATGGTCGATTGCGACTGTCGTAACTGCAGTCATCATGGAGGTCTCGCTGAAAAAGCATTTTGGTACATAATTGAGCATGACGGGCTATGCTTAGACCGTGACTACCCATACCGAGAGAAAGTCGTAATGTGCCAAAAGGACAAAGTAAAATTTCCTTTTTATTTTTGTTAATTTGCATATTTTCTAGGGGCCTTTTTTTAAAACTCCACATGAGTTGAAAAAATTTTAGTTTGCTCCCCATTTTAAAAATTATTTTTGTTCACTCCCCGGATGAGAATCATAATTTTAGTTTGCTCCCCATTTTTTGTCGCACATACGACATATTACGAAAAATATACAACATATTACGATTTAGGTACGCGATTCTTGAGTTTGTTTACTTGAACATGGGGAACAAACTAAAAATAGACTCCACAATTGGGGATTTTTCCACAATTTCCCGTATTTTGCTATTTAAATAATTAATTTTTTTTCTTTTTTGCAGTTTAATAAACGGGTGGGAAGAATTGAATCATATGGCCTCGCACCACCCGGAGATGAAGAACAACTCAAAAGAGTTGTTGCTTCGCAGCCCTTGGTCGGTCGGGTTATACTTCCACAGACTTTCATCGAATACGAAGGGGTTTGTTTTATCGATATTTTAAAATTCAGTTAAAGTTTAAAGTTTTGTAACCCATTCATTGTTATGCAGGGTATATTTAAGTACCGACGCCTCCAGTGCATCCCCATCAAAGTCCATTTCCATGATATGTTGATAGTTGGATATGGATCCGAAAAGAGGAAGGATTTTTTAGGTTATTAAGAACTCGTGGGGGAAAGGCTGGGGAGAAGAGGGGTACATGAGATTGTAGAGGAATATAGGTATTCCTGATGGGCTGTGTGGTATAAATCAGCCATGTTGGTATCCTATCATGGCCAATCCCAAAAAAGAAGAGCAAGAATATCATGGCCAAACCAAAAAGGAAAAGTAAGAATTGGAAGAGGAAGAATTGAGAGAGAAGTGTTTTTTGTCCTTTTTTATGTAGTATTTGTGCTTCTGTTGTGTTTGATGTTGTATTTGTTTTGAAGCAACAGGTAGTTGAAAATGTCTTTTGTGGCATGGTATGTTAGTGATCAACTCTGCCTAGCGATCCCAACTGAATACATTGTTATCCTTTTATTATATTTCTACTAGATCTTCAATTTCATGAAGAAATTAATTATAATTCGATTGTAAACTTGTTGTTTTTTTAGCATAAGTTGCCTGGTGATTGAGGACATTAAGTTATAGTTCGTATTGTTATGGTGTTCATTATATTTTATAGTTCAAGAGTTTTTAGTTATTGAGCTTCCTATCTATGTATGGATGGTTGTAGGATGACAATGTCATTTTTAAATGCATTTTTATAGGTGGGCCTTTACTGTTAATGGAGCTTGCCTTTTTGTTAAGAATTGTTAGTACACGGGTTGTCTGGATCACTAATCAGAAGCTGACTGAAACTGATGAAGTGATATACAGTTTGGAATAAAGGATGAAAGATAGTAGAGTGGAGGTATGATGCAGTTCATTCTTGAAATCTAGTTAATTTCAAAAAACATTTTTTAAGTTCATTTGCTGCTATTGTATCAGAGTTGTAATAGTTGATCATTATTCGATGCAAATTTTATCCACAAGAGATCAAGAAGTTGTTAATACAGCTCTTAAATCTGACCTAGTCATTTTAAATACTATTGTGGCTGGAAAGTAGTTGGATGATGTGCCCAAAGAAAATGTGCCTCGAGTTCTCCCCAAGGTTTTGTGGTGGATTTATGAAATGAGAGGGCATTACTTTGAACTGGAGTATGTTAAGCACCTCCCTTTTATTGCAGGTTCCATGATTGATTCACACACTACTGCTGAATACTGGAAAAACCAAACGCATGAGTATTTAGGGTATTCCACTTTACATCTTCTATATGATACTCGTACTTCGATTTGTTTCTAGAACGTTTTGAGCATAATTCTAGCAAGAGCAAATAAAATTGTGCATATTTGTATAGTACGGTTGGTATTCGAGTATTCAAAACTTAATAAGAATATTTGGTAGAAACAATTTCTTATTTCTTGATCTTTACTGTACTTGTTGCTATTTAATAGAGAATCGATGGACAAGCTACTTAATAGTTACTACAGGCATAAAACTTCAGCATGCGTTTTTACCGCTGTTATCCTGTGACTTTGTTTCATTTCCCTCACACATATGCATACATTTTAGCACATGTTGAGGCATATCCGTCTTTGAACGATTTGTGAACCATTCTGACTATTCAGAACATGATATGTCATATCCAGAAACGTGCACTAAAATTTCAGTTGGTGTCCTCAACAACAGGAGGAGGTCCCCTGTACATGCATGTATATCAAGACAATGTTCAATAATGTGACTCTGTATCCTGCATACAAATTGCACTTGACTCAGTGGAAAACTATAATGTGATAGGATGGAAAACTATAATTTTGGAAATACTTGTTCCGAATAGACTTTTATTCTCCAAGATACTCCTCATGCAGGGTCTAGAGTCCTGAAAATTAGAGAAGTTCTTGAACATGATACCTAATAATTTGATTCAGATAAGATAAATAAGATATAAAGGGTGGTCTTTTACAAATATATATTTCTTTGAGGAAAAAACAATTTACCATGCATTATGAACCTTTTTTTAATTTTTTATTTGAATTTTCATATATTTAAAATTATGATCTATACTTTATAAAAAAATTTAGATTGTCATTTGTACTTTCTAAAAAATTTCAAATTATCGTTTCATTCATTTAGGTGTTAATGCGTGGCTCATTTTTTGTCGAAAATTATTAATTTTTCGTTGGAAATGAGAGATGTGTTAACACCTAAATGGCCGAGATGATAATTTGAAAATTTTTACTAAATATAGATGACAACCTCAAATATTTGAAAGTTCGGATAAAAAGTTAAAAAAAAAAGTGTTATAGTATAGGAGTAGTTGTTTTTTCCTCTATTTCTTTAAACCATCATAAAATACAAGAGCAAATTACATTTTTGATCCCATAGGATTGGGCGATTTGCAATTTTGGTCCCATTGTTTTAAAAAGTGACAATTTTGGTCCCGTAGGTTTCAATTTGTGACAATTTTGGTCCCAACCGTCAATTTTTGGATGGAAACCGTTAAACGCATGCGCAAGGGAAAAGTCAAATACAATATTTGACAAAAATAAACCATAAAGGCAGCTGTAGCCCAACGGTCGCGAGCCAGCTCCTTCTAGGCGAGGTCCAGCGTTCAAAACCCAACCACCACATTTTTTGTTCAAATAATTATTTTGTTAAAATATTAATAAATTTTAATACTAATATAATATAAATATATTACTATGTTTAAATATATTATATAAATATATTATTATGCTTAAATATATTATAAATATATTATATAAATATAAATTTATTTTAATAATAATATATTATATAAATACATAATATATATTTTATACATTTATATATATATATATATATATATATATATATATATATATATATATTAATGTATATAGTACATATAATATAAAAATATATATTATAACTTAAAAAATATTTTGACATAATAATATATATAATATATTTAAACATAGTAATATATTTATATTATATTAGTATTAAAATTTATTTATATTTTAACATAACAATATATTATATTTTTATTTTAACATAATAATATATTTCTATTATATTTTAACATAATAATATATTTGTATTATATTACTATTAAATATATTATTATGTTTAAATATTTTTTTAAGCTATAATATTATTTAATATATATATATATATATACACGTGTTATACATTTTATACGTATATATATTATAAATTATTAATATTATATATACCATAGCTTAAAATTATATTAATATTAATGTATATTTATATTTTAACATAATAATATATTATATTTATACTTTAACATAATAATATATTTATATTGTATTATTTTTTAAATTTATTTATATTTTAACATAATAATTATAGCTTAAAAAAATATTTGAACATAATAATATATTATATTTATATTTTAACATAATAATACGTATATACGTATGTACATAGCTAAAATTATATTAATATTAATGTATATTTATATTTTAACATAATAATATATTTATATTATATTATTATTTAAATTTATTTATATTTTAACATAATAATTATAGCTTAAAAAAATATTTGAACATAATAATATATTATATTTATATTTTAACATAATAATACGTATATACGTATAAAATGTATATACGTATAAAGTGTATATTATGTATTTATATAATATATTATTATGTTAAAATATAAATATACATTAATATTAATATAATTTTAAGCTATGATATATATAAATATTATTAATATAAATATAATTTTAAGCTATGATATATATAATATTAATATATATATAATATATACGTATATGATAACGCCGGAAATTGGTCGCCTTTGAAAGTGTGTAGTCGGCTTCGAATCTCCGACGAATCAATTAAATGTGGGTTCTTTTACCAAATCCGATTGTTTGGATTGAAGGGAGTTGAGCTGAAATTTCGGCAGAGTTTCGGTATGTAATTTTGTGTGTCTCCCTTTTTTGGTGAAAGAAATGATATTTATACTCCTGGTCGGAGCTGGCGCGAGCTTGATCTGACTTAGTGGGCGCGAGAATTGCGGACCACGTACTTAGATCGTGGGGTGGTTGGCGAGTGGGGGCAACCGTCGACGTTGGGCTCGTGCTAAGTGCTCAAGGAGCGAGCACTTACATGCCGAGCACTTACAAGTCGAGCTCTTCCCTTAGCCAATTTTGAGAGGTTATGCTAGTATTTACGAGCTGGGCACTCTATAGGACGAGGACTTCCCTTAGTCAATTTTAGGGGGTTATACTTAGCACTTACGAGGTGGGCACTTGATAGAACGAGCTCTTCCCTTAGCTAATTTTAAGGGGTTATGTCAAGCTCTTACGAGCTGGGCCCTCGACAGAACGAGGACTTCCCTTAGTCAATTTTAGGAGTTATGTCAAGCACCTATGAGCTGGGCACTTGGTAGAACGAGGGCTTGCCTTAGCCAATTTTAAGGGATATACTAAGCACTTACGAGGTGAGCACTTGGTATGACGAGCCCTTGCCTTAGTCAATTTTAAGAATACGAGGATCATGGATAGTCTAAAATACGAGGAGGTTACTTAGTCATTTTTCGGTACAATCATTTGCCCCCCTGCTCCTCGAGTACGAGGCGTGCGAGGTGCTCGTGGAGGGAGAATGTCGAGTCCTAAAATTTTGAAATTTCTAAGCGTTTTTCGCATCGTTCGCTACCGTATTATTCCATATTTTAGGGTTTTGACTTTTCAAAAAATATTTCCACGGTGAACTAAATTCATTTCTACCACGAGTGTTGAGTGCTTGGATCCATTTGAGCAGAACGAGGGGCTGCTCAGATTTTCCATAGCATTGAGGTAATCTCTGAGCTCTATCATTGAGTTATTTTCCTTAAATTGCTTGGATTGGGTTTCTGTATGTCGAGATGCTTTCCATACCACAATCCTTATTCGTCGGGTTGGAATAGTAAAGTTGATATGAGTTGCGAGCAGGGTGCTCGGATTGAGTGGGTTGTTGAGAGCTCGGGTGTTGGTAACGAGGCCATCGAGGAAGTAGTATAATTTAATTCCTTAGGTTTATGTTCGTCCAGTATAGCTATGTCGAACACTCATACCTGGCTTATTTTTGGAATCTTATGATGGGAATCGAGCATTTTTCTCGTTTTGCCTCCCGCTATAAGAATAGAAAAAACGAGCATGGACATTTGTATGGGCAAGCTACCTCCAATCTCCAGTTACGCACTAAGTCCTTTGAAAACTTTTAAGGCAAGTTCGAGAAGGCGAACGAAAGAGTCCAGATGAAGAAAAATCATATTCTAGCTCAATCGACCTTTGCATCCAGGAACTATGTGATGGCTCAAGCACTTCAAGGCAAGATGTCGGCTCTTGCGAAGAGAGTCGAGAAGATGGAAGAGAATCATCCAGTGACATTCGCTGGTTGGTTTCGTTTAAGAGAAGATTCAACGAGAGCGAGAAGGCACGCTCCGAACTTAGCGCGAAGCTTGAGGAAGGTGAAAAGATGCGTTCTGAGCTGAGCGCAAGGCTTAAGTAGAGCGAGATGGCGCGCCTTGAGCCGAATGCGAAGCTTGAGGAGTTCGAGGGCGCATCCACTGTTCAGACTCGTACGGACATGGTCGAGGGCTAGCGCTTCATGAGGAGTCCATTGTTTGATGTTGTTTGTGCTCTTAACAATATCATTGGATTCCAGGCCGTATTTGAGCATGCGTACAACCAGCTCAACTACTTGGGTGTCATTCGTGAAGGTGCAGAGGTTGATGCGATTGATCTTGAAAAGGATGATAAATGAGGCCGGTACATGGTTGTATGGGCCAGGTTCGACCTTACAGGGTGTTAATGCTAATGAGCTCGGATTTGCCATTGATGAGATCAGAGCCGTAGTCGTTGAGAGGGGTGTCACTCGACCAAGGATGATGGCGTTCCAATCGAATGTGAAGTTGAGGATGAGCGAGAGTTGGTCATAACTCGAGGCGAGCATGGCGATGGGGGTGCCATGATCTGGGCGATCGAAGATGAAGCTCTGGATGAGCGAGAGTTGGTCGCAGCTTGGCGCGAGCGTGACAACGAGGTTGTCGTGGCCGAGGCGACCGAAGGCGTTGCTCAGGATGAGCGAGAGTTGGTCGCGGCTCGGGACGAGCGTGGCGACGAGGGTGCCATGGTCGAGACTACCAAAGGCGTTGCTCAGTGAGAGCTCATCGTGGCTCGGGGTGAGCGTGGCGACGAGGGTGCCGTGGTCGGGACGACCGAAGGTGTTGCTCAAGAGGAGCGAGAGTTGGTCGCGGCTCGGGACGAGCGTGGCGACGAGGATGTCATGGTCAAGGCGACCAAAGGCGTTGAGGCGTGCAACATCGGCGAGCACATTGTTGACAACGAGCTTCTTGGTGATGTGAAAATTGACCAAGTGTTGTGTTTCAACTCCATGCATTGTGTGTAGTGCTCGAACCTTCTGAGTGCAATGCTCGAGCTTCGAGTGTTTGAACTTTGGAACAAAATTTTGTGTTTAGTTTTTTTGTATCGAAGGGGCTTGGCTCCCCCCCTCGAGTAGGCTTCTTGAGCCGAGGTCATGTTGTAAGAACTAAACACTTGTGCAAATAAAATGTCTTTCTTTCTTAACATAAGCTGAATGCAAACTAAACTGGATGTTAAAGAAAACGAACATCATACTTGGAATAAAATGCCACAAATCTTACGCATAAAATTTTCCCAAACTGATTGCTTTTCGAGGCCTAGGCCGAGGCTGCTAAGCGGATATGACTGCCTTTTCGTTCAAGAGGTCAATCAGCATGACTTGCTCCTTCTCCTTGGGCTGAGCTCTAGCCTTAGTTGTTTCCAAACTATCACCAGGGATGAGCTCGAATCCTTTGATATCTCCAGTTGACTTCAACTTTGTTTCCTTGGGCTCATTTTGCCGAATTGCCAACTTGCGTTTATTCGAATGAGAGATTCTCCCCATATCGGGCATCTTGTCGTCATCCTCATGAACAACTTCTGATGGCTTTGGAGTTCCATGAATTAGCTTAGGTTTCACAATCGAGAGCATGTAACACTCCCAGGCCTCTTTCAGCTGGCAATTTATTTCTCCAATTCCGTTGGGAGTTGGAAACTTCATCTTGTGGTGGAACGCTGAATGAATGGCTTTAAACTTTGCCAGAGCGGGTCTCCCAAGGATCACGTTGTATGGGAGGTTAACCTCGACCACCGTATAAATCAATGGGACCGTGGCTCTTCTTGGGGCACAGCCTAAGGAGCTCGCCAATCTTACTTGGCCGAGCGGGTATAGTTCTGATCCGCCGAAGCCGAGGAGAGGGGTCTCTACGGCATCCAGTGCAACATCATTCCCACATAACTTCTTGAAGGTGGAGAGTGGCAAGACGTTCACCGAGCTGCCGCTATCTACCAATACCCTTTTGACTTGGGTGTTGTAGATGTCGACATTGATTACCATTGGACAATCCGGGCACTCACCGTCCTCGTCAACCACGACATTATCAAAATCTCGATCGGTAAAACCCAGGACCTCGCCTTTCTCAACATGGAAGATGTATTGAGCTGAAGTGTTAGGCTCTTGGCTAAATTGGCGCCCTGCTTTCTTTCGTGAGGTCTTGGTATCACCATTTGTTGCTCCTCCAGCAATCATATTAACCACTCCTCGAGTGGGCATGTTATCATTAGGTGTCTGCTTAGTGCCCTTTGCTACTCGTCGATCGCGTCGGGGACTGTGTGAGCGCGAGCGCGAGCGAGACCGACGAGGGCTGTGTGAGCGAGAGCGAGCTCTGTCTCCTCGCTTTCTATGATTTCGATCCATGGACTTAACAAATTCTGATAGTTTGCCACCAGCTACGAGGCGTTGGATCTCCTTCTCCAAGCTGATGCACTCATCTGTGTCATGTCCGTTATGTTGGTGAAATGCACAGTACTTGTTGGAGCGAGAGTTCTTCTCGCTTTGGGGCATTGGACGAGCCTTCTGGAACATTTTCGAACCAACAATGTTCAGAATCTCAGAGTTGCGTTTGGTGAGTTCAACTCGTGGCCCCCCGGGGAGGGGTCCTGCTCGTCGTTCTCTACACTCCTCCCTATTTGAGCTTCTTGATAGTCTATCCTGGACACGCGCTCGTTTCATGCGAGCCATGTCTTCCTGCTCCATGTACTCACTTGCTATCCTCCGGAGATGGACCATATCCTTGGGTCTTTGACGAGCAATAGCATCTCCACACTCCGCACTGATCTTGGAGTCATTCAGCCCTTGGTAAACCGCTTGCCTTAGGAAATCGCCGGATGGACTCTCAACCTTGGTTAGTTCAGCACCAAAACGAGCGAAGAATTCTCGTAAAGTTTCATTGGGACCTTGCTCAACGTTCCAGAGGTATGTAGTGGGCAACTTGGTTTCCTTCAAGGGGCTGAAATGGCTATCAAATTGCTCGTACAAGTGATCAAGGCTCCGAATCGAGCCCGGGGGAAGTCGCTTGAACCAATCATAAGCAGTTCCCGAGAGCGAAGTAACGAAGATCTTGCACCAGAAATCCAATGGATGCTCGTACAAATGCATGAGGTGGTCGAAGGCTGTTAAGTGCTCCTCAGGATCGCTCGTACCATCATAGCGAGGAACGTTGGTGGGAACCTTTGAATCTCCTGCTCGCGCCATCAATATCTCCTCGCAAAGTGGTGAGGCTCGCTCAGCCCTCGATCTTTGGGGTCGCCTATTTCTCCGGCGCGGGGAGAGTTCGATGGGCCTCTCCCGATCACCTCGGACAGGACGACGCTGGGGCTTGTCGACCACCTCCTCGTCTCGGTGCCGCACCGGTCGGTGACGAACTTCATCATCCCGACCTCTTGCATCTCGGTGATGAACTTCATCTTGGTCACCAACGTGAGACCCTCCCACGACCTTGCTCAGGGCAGCACGTAAGTTCTGGTTCTCCTCTTCTAACTGAGTGAGGCGGTCATTCTCTTTCTCCCCTACTCGAGTTTTTGAATGTTGAGCGGGATTGAGAGAATCCGGTTCCTCCTCGTCTTCCACCATAGTCTGTTTCCCATTGCGCCGCACAAACGGGACTTGACCATCACCGTCCGGAGGTGGGATAGGGTCTCTCACTCGGCTCGGTCCTGCTACCGTTGGATTTGCCCCGGTACGAACGGGTGGGGGATCCGTTCGAACGGGCAGTTCCTCTTGTAGCGACCGGTTGGCCGTGCGCTCTGCTCCGCTCGCCATGACGGTAGTGCGAGGTGGAGCAATGGTGGCCTGGACTCCTCCGATCTGGGCTTGCGTTCCACCCTGAAGCCCCCATACCGGGTTAAACAACAATGGGTTCAGCAGCAGCGGGTTTATGCCTGCCGGAATGTTTAAGTTTTGATTCATTCCGGTGCCGAGGGCTTGCAAGGAGTGGACGGGCAGACTGAAGTCTACGGTGGCTCCAGTTCGATTTTTCTTATGTGGGAACGCAGGCGGCAAGCGGCGCAACACGTCAATGTTCGCCTGACTCACAATGTTCGCCTGAGTTACTCGTGTTGGGGATAGTCGCGGCGGCAAACTAGAGCTGCGCTCGTCACGACTTCTAGTTTCAGATCCTGTCATCTTCCAAACGAAAATAAAGAGAATAACTTTGAAAAAGATTGGAAAATCCGGTGGTTTCCCACAGGCGGCGCCAAACTGATAACGCCGGAAATTGGTCGCCTTTGAAAGTGTGTAGTCGGCTTCGAATCTCCGACGAATCAATTAAATGTGGGTTCTTTTACCAAATCCGATTGTTTGGATTGAAGGGAGTTGAGCTGAAATTTCGGCAGAGTTTCGGTATGTAATTTTGTGTGTCTCCCTTTTTTGGTGAAAGAAATGATATTTATACTCCTGGTCGGAGCTGGCGCGAGCTTGATCTGACTTAGTGGGCGCGAGAATTGCGGACCACGTACTTAGATCGTGGGGTGGTTGGCGAGTGGGGGCAACCGTCGACGTTGGGCTCGTGCTAAGTGCTCAAGGAGCGAGCACTTACATGCCGAGCACTTACAAGTCGAGCTCTTCCCTTAGCCAATTTTGAGAGGTTATGCTAGTATTTACGAGCTGGGCACTCTATAGGACGAGGACTTCCCTTAGTCAATTTTAGGGGGTTATACTTAGCACTTACGAGGTGGGCACTTGATAGAACGAGCTCTTCCCTTAGCTAATTTTAAGGGGTTATGTCAAGCTCTTACGAGCTGGGCCCTCGACAGAACGAGGACTTCCCTTAGTCAATTTTAGGAGTTATGTCAAGCACCTATGAGCTGGGCACTTGGTAGAACGAGGGCTTGCCTTAGCCAATTTTAAGGGATATACTAAGCACTTACGAGGTGAGCACTTGGTATGACGAGCCCTTGCCTTAGTCAATTTTAAGAATACGAGGATCATGGATAGTCTAAAATACGAGGAGGTTACTTAGTCATTTTTCGGTACAATCAGTATAAAATGTATATTATGTATTTATAAAAAATAATATTTATATACTATATATATATATATATATTAAATATTATGTATTTTTATATTATATACAAATATATTATTATGTTAAAACATATATATTTATTAAATAATATTTAACTTAAAAAATATTTTAACATAATAATATATTTATATTATATTATTATTAAATTTTATTTATATTTTAACATAATAATTATTGAAGAAAAAAATTTGTATTGCCTGGGTTTTGAACCCTGGACCTCGCATAGGAGAAGCTGGCTCGCAACCGTTGGGCTACAGCTACCTTTATGGTTTTTTTTGGTCAAATATTTCTTTTAACTGTTCGCCTGCACATGCTTTTAACGGTTTCCGTCCACAAATTGACGGTTGGGACCAAAATTGTCACAAATTGAAACCTACGGGACCAAAATTGACACTTTTTAAAACAATGGGACCAAAATTGCAAATCGCCCAATCCTATGGGACCAAAAATGTAATTTGCTCAAAATACAAATATGTTTTCTTCAAAACCAATTCACTCTCTGCGAACTTAATTATTACTAATATCAATCCATTATAAATAAAGTTCTAATCGGTTATAGTTTGACAACAACTTCACTTATGTTGATTCTGTTTGATGGTGAAAAAGCTAGACATTCGATTGCCACACGTACACAGACGACAGACGTTGCTCTTTAGTTGAGATGTTGTTTTCCTCTCTTAAAAGGTAATGACAAGCTCACATAGTTGTTGAGGCTCATGTCCTCTCCAAACATTTCATCTGCCGGATATTCAACAGGTTATTAGCTAGATTTCAAGTCGCAATGGGCAATAGGAAACTTGTAGTTCGTATAATGATATTCCAAGGTCAACACGACATCTATCATAACGTCTGATCTTTGTAACAAATCGTGGAAAAGATTATGTGAATATAGCCACTTTTCCAGGCTCCCATCCCATTAGGCATGCACTCCAAAATCAAAGCCTTGAAATCTGGATTACTAGTATCTTGATCAAATTCCAATGCCTTATTGCTCCTAGTAATCGTGTTTCTCTCTCAAAGTTTTGGCTCACATTTTTTGATTGTAGATCGAAATCTTTTATTGCTAACATTAGCTTGTCAGACATTTTCCTAACGAATACTAAAATGAAGCTCTCACCTCCAAGAATGTTGCTCTCGTTGAATACATCTGTCGCTTGTTGGAGTTCAAAGTAAAAACAAAAATTGGCTACTGCTACACAAATAGGTGGTATATAATGTACTTCACAATATTCTTTGAAGGTGTTGTTTTACTAATGTTTTCTCCATAAGGTGGAACCTTAAGACGGGTCGATCCACAAAAACTGTAGTGGTTTAGAAACGATTGAACAATAAATTTCAAAAAATACCCTTGGTAGGAACCGGCCGCCCTTCGATTTTGTTGTACAAAATATTGAATATTCAAGGTTAGTATAACTAGAGACATTCCTGTGAACTGATTCCAAGATAAGTCTAATTGTCTTAAAAAGATTTTTAATTTTTCGATCCTCAATTGGAACCCGAGTGAAATCTACTTACAAAAGGACATCGAAAGCTTGGACAGAACAAGAAGTGAGCGAGATGATAAGCTTTTGTGGCGCATGTAAAAAGTGGGTCTTTTGTGCTTTTCGGCACCGTTTTCGACAAGGACATACGCTTTTGAAAGGGAAGACCGTCCTACACTTTCCTGGTAAGCGATAGGGATTGCTCAGGTTCAGGATCTCGTGATCGAGAGGTAGAGGTACTCTTGGATCTCAGATAACCTTCGCTATCTTTCTTTCTTCCCGGCCGGAGATGTCAAGTCATTGGTCAGTAGGCGGAAGAGAGTCATCTCTCATATCATTAAGCTTGTACAAAGTAACTTTCAGAACCAACTTCTTTTAGGGCTAATTATTAAATTGTCATTTAACTTTTTTTGTCCCCTTATTTCTTTTCTCTTTCTTCATTATGAATTCCTCATTAGCATTATAAGAATTACATTTATGAATAGTATCAAGTCAATTCAAAATTTTGATTTTGTTATTATACTTTGGGGTAATTTTAAAAAACTTCCCATTAGTTTGAAGATTTTTTACTTAACTCATCGAAAAATTATACAACATAATAGCATATAAATACTATATTAGAACATTTTAGTACTATATTTTGTGAAATTTATATAATATAATATATTTTGTGAGTCTCGAAAAATTATACAACATAATAGGATATAAATACGATATTATATCATATTTGTACTATACGTGGGGAGTTAATTAAAAATTTGATGGTCAATTTGGGAGTTAAAGTAAAATTTTGATGCATAATAGGTATTTATCCGATATTACCCCTTTTTTTTTTTAATTTTTTGAACTAAATTAAAATATCTTATTGAATTGAATAATTATGAGAATTTTAAAGAAACCTTTTGGACTTAAACCTCAGCTCGTAAAACCCGGCTCCAGTACAACTCCGATGACCACCGCCACCTCCTCCGTCTTCCTCCCACCGCCACTGCAGTTCCGCCGCAGCCAACCGTAAATGTACGACACTCATATGCAACAAGGCGACCTCCTTCCCGCTCATACTCTCCTCTACCTCTTCGCAGCGCCGCCGCCGTTTGGCTGGCTCTCCCATCTCTTCGTCTCTAACGGTACGAATTTCGAAAATTTGTCACTTCTTCTCTTCTTGTACCAAAGTTTTAATCTTTTCGTACGAATTTGGAAAATTTGTCACTTCTTCTCTTCGTATTGTACCAAAGTTTTAATCTTTTCGGCCTTTCCATATTTTTCCAAAGTTTTGACCTTTTCGTTGTGGGAATTGTGGGATTGGAGGAATTTTATCACACCCTGCCCATTTCGGATAGTTTTCTTATTCGAAGTGCTGATATTTGCAGGAACAAATTGGAGGTGTTAAGAAAAAATGGAGCGACTTCAGCAGCTTGAATTACTGGGTGGTTAAAGATTATTACAGGCTTGTGAATTCCGTCAATGCCTTCGAACCTCATATTCAAAAGCTCTCTGATGAGCAGGTTATTTCTCCAGTTACATATTATTTTCCTGATAAGTATTATTTGGGATTTATCTTTGAACAATTTCGTCCTTTTGTTCTGGTAGTTGAGAGCAAAAACTGTAGAATTTCGGGAGCGGTTGAATGGGGGTGCGACTCTAGCTGACATTCAAGCTGGTACATAATCAACTTTTGCTTTCTGTTTAGGTTTGGTAAAGATTTCAATGCAATTTGTGGGTTCATATTCCTTTTCTTCTTTTCCTCTTGTTTTGGTCTTTTCTTTTCAAGAGGCGTTTGCTGTAGTTCGTGAAGCTGCAAAAAGGAAGCTCGGAATGCGTCATTTTGATGTTCAGGTATTGTACACAAATGCCCCATGTGTCATAGTTTTTTGTAATCTAAGAGGAATAGGTAAATGTGGAGAGATAATTTCTGTTGTACACAAAATAATTCTTGTTGCAGATTATTGGTGGAGCTGTGCTTCATGATGGGTCGATTGCAGAGATGAAAACTGGAGAAGGGAAAACCTTAGTCTCTACTTTGGCAGCTTATCTCAATGCTCTAAGTGGGGAGGGTGTTCATGGTATGCTGCTCTTATTGATATAATTAGTGCTAAGTCTTATACGAGGCTGATGTTGTGTGGGAAAATGATGGTTTTGGATAATCCCAATGTGATTAGTTTAATGTAGAGCGTCTTACTCTTTGGGTGTGTTTGCAAAAGCTTTGGAGAGGTTAAATTTTTTAAAAATTGGAGCAGACAAGTTGAATGGCTGGAGAAGAAATTATGAAAATACTTATAAATGAAAGGGACAAAAAAGACTTGGAAGCTGAAACAAGCACTCCGTGAGGTTATTTTAGTTTTAAGCTTATTTAGAAGTGAATGCTCTCAATGTGCATGCAGAGTGGGATGAGCTCTAAGCAGCAAAGATCGAACTATAGATGTGACAATACATACACCAAGAATTCGGTAAATTTAAATGTCTTAATAAATTTATAGATGGCATAGTATTGCTTTGTTTGATGTTTCAGTTGATATCTTAGTTTAGTTCCTCTTCAATGCTTTCACAACCTCCAATTAAGTGTTATTTGCTTCTTTGTGGGACCCAGGAACTCGGTTTTGATTATTTAAGAGAGAATCTTGCTGCAAGCAGCCGACAACTTGTGATGAGATGGTAAACCCCTTCTCTCTTTTTACCTGGTCTAATAAAATCCTGTAGTTAAATATTGAAAAATTATTATTTTCATTATGAAAAAGGCCAAAGTCCTTCCATTTTGCTATAGTTGATGAAGTCGATTCTGTCCTAATTGACGAAGGCCGAAACCCTTTGTTGATCAGTGGTGAGGTCATATTTAGAAAGTCCCTGAACTTTTTTTTTTTTTTTCCTGAAAGAAAAAAAGAAGCAAAAGATAATTCATTCTTTCAGAAGTGTATGCATGCTTCTTCTAAAGACCCCGTTTTTATCTTTTTCTGTTTATTTATTCCAGGCAAACAAAGATGCTGCTTGATATCCAGTTGCTGCTAGAGTAGCTGAACTGCTGATTCGAGGGCTGGTGGGTCCCAGTTTTCACCTTTCTCTTTCATTCACCTAAGAGATTCTCAATTTTTGAATAAAGTTCTACATTCGAATAATTTTCATTTTCTATGGCAGCATTACAATGAGGAGCTTAAGGATCGGTGGAACTTACCGAGGAAGGGATAGTACTGGCTGAGATGGCTTTAGAAACAGATGACTTATGGGACGAGAATGATCCTTGGGTTAGGTTGAACATTGGTCAAATTTCTCACTTGCAAGCTTAAATTTTGGTATTTTAGATTCTTTATACGGTTTCATCCAATGCTGCAGGTTTGTTTTAAATGCATTAAAAGAGAAAGAATTCTACAAGCGTGATGTCCAATATATGGTCCGAAATGGAAAGGCTCTTATAATCAACGAGGTACTTTCTGTTCTTTTCTCTTATATATATATATGTAGACTTAATTACATCTGCACCCCTAATTTTCAAAAAGCGACAATGTACTCAGACCGAAGTGACAATGTACTCCTTAAAAATGTTTCGAATAATGAACTCCATCCTATAATTGGGTTGTGGTGACTGAATTTTTCCAAAATCCAATCTACCAGGGGTGGTTTGTGTAATTTTTTAGAAATTTAGGGAGTGGTTTGTGGTTTTTTTAATCTTGCTGGTACCAAATGTAATATTGCAATATCCGAGGGGGTATAAATTTAATCGACCATGTATATTTATGATTCAAAAGATAATAAGTTTATTTTTTTCAGTTAACTGGTACGGTCCAAGAAAAAACTCGATGGTCTGAGGGTATCCATCAGGCAGTCGAGGCCAAAGAAGGGCTGAAGATTGAGGTATATCATATTTAACTAAAGCTGTTTTAGACTTTCTTCTTAAATTTTAACTTTCTGAAATCTGTTAGGCTGCTTCGGTTGTTGTGGCCCAAATTACTTACCAATCACTATTTAAACTGTATCCCAAGCTCTCGGGGATGACTGGGACAGCAAAAACCGAGGTATGAGCATCTTAATATATTTACCTTTAATTTTCAATAATGCTTGAAAAATGTTTAAAGTGTTAAATCTGTTGATATGGTAAAGATCCCTCTTTGTTATTGTAGGAGAAGGAATTCTTGAAAATGTTTCAAAATGCCAGTCATTGAATTGCCCACAAATATGTCAAATATTCGTAATGATTTACCCATTCAGGCATTTGCGGTAAGACAATAAAATCTGGCAATCTTTTTTCTCATTTTTTCAGAGAATTATTTTACTTGTTCATGTTTTGAATGTGTATAGGCTCTGTAGACTGCTCGAGGGTAATGGAGATATGTATGTGCAGAAATTGAGTATATGTTCAAGCTCGGACGCCCTGTTTTGGTTGGGACAACTAGGTCTCTCTCTCCCTCTCTCTCTCTCTCTCCAAAAAGATGGTTTATAGTTTGTGTTGAAGATTTGATTTTTACGCAATATGCTGTCAAGTATTTCTTCTAAGCTTTATCCTATGTTGCAGCGTAGAAAATTCTGAACATTTATAGTTTGTGTTGAAGTTTTGATTTTTATGCAATATGCTTGTTGATATTTCTTCTAAGCTTTATCCTAAGCGATAGAAAATTCTGAACATTTATCTGATTTGCTGAGGAAAAGGAAAGTACCCCACAACGTCCTTAATGCACGGCCCAAGGTTTATATGCTCATACATATTCATTTATATTATATACATATTTGTTGTATGGAATTGCAACAATTTATCATTTCCAGTATGCTGCGAGAGAAGCTGAGGTTGTAGCCCAGGCAGGTCGAAAACATACAATTACTTTGTCAACGAGTATGGCCGGCAGGGGCACTGACATAATTCTGGGAGGAACCCCAAAGGTATATCTTACTTTTACGTGTTGTTATAAATTGTTAAAAATAAAAAATTATGATGGTTTTCAAAGAACAGTCAAAACCGCATTGTATTTCTTCAGATGCTCGCTAAAGGAATCCTGGAAGCCGCACTGCTTTCATCTCTCAAACCAGATGTTCCTGATGTTGAAATTGATTCTGCAATGTCTTCAGATAAGGTAATCATTCTGTTTATATTACGAGAACAAATCGAATAATAATTAAATCTCATCCCTTAATCGAGAACAAAGATGGGACCTTCGTCGTTAGGCTTGTTAGCTAAAACAGCTGTTATGTGTTAGTATCTTCTTTCTGCCATAAATTTCCAAGTTTTCCTTTCTCTTTTATTCAATCAATATCTTTAACGAAGAAATTCCTTTATTGATAATACGGCTAAATACGTGTCCAAAAGTGAGAGCAAGAAGTGGACTTATGATGAAGCAAGAAATTTAATTTCAGAGTCTATTGAAATGAGTCAGTCAATGGACTTGGCAGATTTGCAGAAGCTCGTTGATGAGGAGACATAAACGTACCCTCTTGGCCCGTCTATTGCTCTTGCTTATCTATCGGTTCTGAAGGATTGTGAATCCCACTGTTATCAAGAAGGATTAGAGGTGAAAAGGCTTGGAGGTCTTCATGTGATTGGAACTTCTTTGCATGAATCGAGGAGGATCGATAATCAGGTGAGTTTTCCTAATTTTGTAGAGTCTGATTGTAATGCTTTTTCCTAAAAAGTCTTCAAAAAGAGGCATAATTACACCGCCATACCTTAGTTTTGGCCTAATTACACAAACTTTCCTGAGCTTTCAGAAATTACAAAAACTTCCCCCTGGCATAACCTGATGTTTGGCCTAATGCATGCTACTATCGTCATAAATCTAAATTCAAATATTGATCAGTAAGTGTCGAGGGCAAAATATTTTGACTGGGGAAGGTTTTGTAATTTCATAAACCTCAGGAAAAATCCATATTTGTTTTGTCAATATTTTTAATTGTTTTGCAATAATTTTTTTGTGAATTTCCTAATATAATTTTCTTGTATAGCTCTGTGGCAGAGCAGGGAGACAAGGGGATCCTGGATCAACACGATTTATAGTGAGGAGATAATAAAATTAGAAAGGTCCTAATGGCGTTAATCTTAACAGCTTGGAAGATGAGATGTTTCAGAAGTTCAATTTCGACACTCAGTGGGCAGTACAACTTATATCCAGAATCTCACATGATGAGGATTTTCCAATGGAGGGTCGTGCGATTGTGAAACAGCTTCTCTCCCTGCAAATTAATGCTGAAAAATGCTTCTTTGGCATACGAAAGAATCTTGTTGAGTTCGATGAAGTTTTAGAGGTATTTTCTTTTGCTTAATTTTTTGCATTTATGTAGGTTTATGGAATAAATTTCTTTAAATTGGTTCTCAAATACAACAGTGTGATGTTGTTTTTCGATAGAGTATCTTTTCAAAGAAAAAAAATATCTAAATATTCAACATTAATGCTATAGTGTTTGGGTAAAAACCTCCTTCAAACTATGTTTTTTGAACTAAAAAAACCGTAAATTTTTGAATCGATCTTTCTTTCAAGAAAACAAAATCATTGAATTTACTTTTTTGTTGTGCAAATTTACCCTTGATTTTCTTACATTAATATTTTTTATATTTAATAAATTAATTCATTTATTCACCTATGCAGGTGCAAAGAAAGCATGTTTATGACCTTCGGCAATTAATATTGACAGGCGATTTCGACAGTTGCTCCCTGCAAATTTTCCAGTGAGCTCCTTTTTCACATTTACTTCTTATTTCATGGAATCACGACTTGCAAAAATACCTTTTTTCCCCCTTAAATTCTCTGAACATATTAATTAATTGAGTCTAGGTACATGCAAGCAGTAGCAGATGAAATTATTCTCAATAATGTCGATCCAACAAAGGTATTCAACTAACTTAAAATTATACTCCCGTGTCATGAATAAACAGCTTTTACTTCTTTTGAATCATTTTCAAACAATTTTGTGAACTTTTTATAGCATCCAAGCAGCTGGAGTTTGGGAAATCTTTTGAAGGAATTTTATGGGGTTTCTGCAGATGTTTTGAACGGTATGTCTTAATTTTTATGTTTGATTTGCAATATATAGACCGCCGCGCCTATAACCTCTTACAATTAAACAAATATTCTTTTCTTAGTTGCAAAAATTACAAAGACCTCTCTTATAACTTGTTTCCACCTTACATTTTCCCTTTCTATGTATGATTTTGCAAATTGTTCTAAATTGCATCAGAATATCTCTAGATTCTTTTGCAGGAATTACTGAGGAAGATTTGCTGCAATCACTCATGATATTGCTTCCTGCTTACATGATTTCTGTTAGAACGGGGAAATTCAGATCAACTGTTAATCTTCTTTGCAAGTACTCTGGAGATATTTTGATTGGTTCCTATCTTGATGTTATTCAAGAATCAGGCTACGACAGCAAAAGTTCAACGGGGTTTTCCTTGACAGATACTTGTAAACACCGTACCGTTCCAGCACCTCCGTAATTGTGTAGTAAGATCTGCGAAGATCTCAAAGCTTGTAATTATGAATATAGAACAAATAAATTATAATTAAAAGAAAAAAAAAGCGAAACAACAAAGGCAAATAACATAAATAAAACTAATTTTTTTACGAGAAGAATATTAATATATGTGATAACCAATGCGAGGCACGTGCTAAAGATATAAGAGCCCTTGAAAATATCAACAATTACATTTATGAATTGATTTTGTTTAATTTACCTTTGTTACATAAATTAAAATATCTTATTGAATTGGATAATTATGAGAAAATGTAGAAAGAACATTTTTTTTTATCTAAATAAATCACTAAATGAGAGAGAGACGCTTCTTGTTTATAAAGACGCCTTTTGAACTTAAACCTCAGCTCCTCCGCCAAAATACAACTCCGATGACCACCGCTGCCTCTTACTCCTCCTTTTTCCTACCGCCGCTGCAATTCCGCAGCAACCACCGTAAATGTATGACGCTCCTATGCAACAAAGGGACCTCCTTCCCGCTCCTAATCTCTCCTCTCTCTTCTCAGTGCTGCCGCCGTTTGGCTAGCTTTCCCATCTCTTTGTCTCTAACGGTACGAATTTCGAAAAATTGTTACTTCTCCTCTTCGTATTTAGCCAAAGTTTTAATCTTTCCGCTTTGGGAATGGTGGGACTGGAAAAATACTATCACACCCTGCCCATTTCGGTAGTTTTCTTATTCGAAGTGATGATATTTGTAGGAACAAATTGGAGGTATTAAGAAAAAATTGAGCGACTTTGCAGCTTGAACTACTGAGTGGTTAAAGATTATTACAGGCTTGTGATTTCCGTCAATGCCTTCGAGCCTCACATTCAAAAGCTTTGTGATGAGCTGGTTATTTCTCCAGTTTCCTATCATTTTTTAGTTATTGTTTGGGATTTGTTTTTAAACAATTTCGTCCATTTGTTCTTGTAGTTGAGAGCAAAAACTGTAGAATTTCGAGAGCCATTGAGTTGGGGTGCGACTCTGGCTAAAATTCAAGCGGGTACATAATCAACTTCTGCTTTTCTGATTAGTTTTGGTAAAAGATTTCAATTTAATTTGTTGCCTCATATTCTTTTCCTTGATGAATTTTCTTTTTCTTCCTTTCCTCTTGTTTTTCGTCTTTTCTTGGTAAGAGGCATTTACTGTAGTTCTTGAAGCTGCAAAGAGAAGACTCAGAACGAGAGGGTTTTTAATGTAATTTGGACCTTATAAAGATATGAATCAAGTCCAAGACAAATTATCATATGCCTTGGTAATTATCATATGCACACTAACATTTAATTACATGATTTTATTCTAATTTTTTTAAAAATTATGAATAATAAATCTATCAAGTATTCAATATCGAATTTCAATAATGTAATTTAATTACATGATTTTCTATTTTGCACATTGAGTCCTTGATTGCTAGTTTCAATTATTGGACTGGGTAAAACGTAAAGAGTTCATTTTAACTAGCTTTAACCAACCTACAACATATATTGACACCGACTCTTCTCTGAGTTCCAAAGCATATATTTAGATCGATAAGTTTGAGATTGAGTAATGAATTTGAGTTCGGAATGATTTCAGCTCCTCAAATTATGAAACCATAAGTTTATACTCGTTTTGGAAAAACAAAGGTAAAGTGCCCGATGAAATATGTGTTTCTTTACAAATTATATTACGTCTCAGAATTAATATTTCTAACTAATTATCTCAAATATTCTATAAAATTCAATAACTTATTACATTAAACTCAAATTCTCAAATCTTCAATAAAATTCATTTACTTAGTACAACAAGGAGTAACAAGGCAAGAAGTTTTTTTTTTGGGTTCACCCAGTTTTAGCTGGTACTACTCTCTGTGCATTTAAATGTTAGGAATGAATCATGACGCATGAGAGAAACTCTGAATAAATAAAATCATGACAAAAGTACGTGGTTAGGCCTCAGCTCTTATTGTTTGTGTTTCATATGATTTGTGAGGTTTTCATTTCAGTGTGTTACTATGCTGATACTGGACTTTTTTTCATTTTTTAAGCTTATGGCTGACCATTCTGATGAACCAAGTATTGCAGTTTGAATTATGCTTCGATATTTAGAGTTTATGCCTCACTGGTTATCCGTCATATGACTTGTCTAACACCATTTCATGAAATTGCCACACAAATGGTTATACAAAGTCAGAGGTTTGTCCTGAAAATTTCCAAAAAATAAAAACCGGTTGTAATACTAGTATGTAATGTTAGATTTTAACCTGTTTCTTCATACTCTTATGATCAGAGAATCAAGCACTGTAACTGCACATTCTGAAGATAGCAGAGATATTTTGTCTGGCCGCCACAATCCAAATGCACTTAAGGTGTTTCAGTCTCACCATCTTTTAAACACTTTTTGTATTCTTTCTTGTGTGTAATCTTCCAATTTAAAAGACAGTTAATGGACCATGTTATGTTTCTTTGGTGTTTTTCAATTCAACAGGAGCATCTTCTGAAAATGACCTCACAACATCGAACTGAAGTGGCTTTAAAATGTGGCATTCCCACCTCTATGGAGGAAGATTGGATATCTGTACTAAACTATTTAGCATCTTTTGGTCTGTCATCTTTTTTCACTCTAGAAGTTAGATAGTAAGATTAAAGACCCTGTATTGGATTTGGGGAGCTTCTTATCCAGTTAAAACTATTGACATGGTCTAGTTTGCGCCTGCATTGGTATTTGATATCCCAGTTAATTTTCTAAATAAACTCATAAGGACATATACTCGTTTGTGGTATATTGGGTTCTACAACAGTTGCCTTTTGGGGATTTGAAGTAGGAAAAATCTGTGTGGCTATCGATAATTATATATTTTCCTAGTGATTGGAGATAATCAAGACGATACATTATGCACTTATGATGAATAAGTACTTGTAATACATTTTTTATATTGGTAATACTGCATTTTTGGATGAGTGCTGTTGGATAATTCTTGAGTGATTAATCTGCTAAAAAAGCAGGTGAATTCTTTCACAACTTAAAGTAATAGGTATTTACAGCATGACACTGAGTCTTCTCTGAGTTCCAAAGTAGACACTAACATTGGAAGAGAACAAATAGAAAGTCCAAAACCTGATTTAGTTCTGGTGGGCTGCATAGTTAAATAACCAGTAGTATGACTAACCAGTCATATGATGATGCTCAATATTTAACCATCTTTTATCCCCCATTTTCTCTGCTAGGCAATTTGGAAATTGGAAATTTATATGGCGTGCCTGGTGGTGGTACTTATTCTTCGATTCACAATAAACAAACCATTGGTAAGAATATTTCCCCCCTTTGGATAATTCAAATAGTATTGTTTGATGTGATTTTTTCGAATCTTCAGAGGGGAAGGACCTTGATAGCCAGAAAAGAAGCCAAAATAACAATGAGGTTAATGGTGAGTCTAGACAGCAAACAATGGGTAAAGACTGAGCAGAATATCTCAATCAAAAGTTGAAAGCAAGAGGTATCCTGGAAGGGAGTCAAAGGGAAGAGAAGTCTTCAGTGCCAGAAAATGTGAGCTGGTTGTTTCGTTGTTTTTGTGTAATCCTTCTCGCAATCAGTTGTTTTGTATATGAATCTTGATTTGCAAATTAAAACCTGGTTATTGAAAAACCCTGAAAATGGTGTTGTATTTTATTATAATGCAAGTTTAGGGATAAATCAGTGGGAAAAACCTACAGATCAAATTTCTATATATTTGCAAAGATCGGAGAGCCTTAGATGCTTATAATTGGAAGTGATTATGATTTTGTTAATGCCTGTTTTAATGTCTCAGCCGCTGAAAGTTGTTTTCATGTCAACATATTCAGTAGTCTTTTGTTCAAACTGGTATAAAGGTGTTGATGCTTGTTCACCTCTTCTGATATTAATTAATTCTTTTTCATCATAGTTCCACTTTAAGGTTATGTGTGGGCAGGAGAGAATGGAACCTGCTAGCTATAGACACATTGGGGGAAAACAAATTCTTCTGTCATATACATATTAATATATTTTAATTGCACTTGATGTCTTTTTTAAAAGGAAATAGGTTGTATGGAAATTGTGTTTGGAATATGTAGCATCTTAACTCGAAAAGTGTTCTTAAGGGGACAAGTGATGATAAAAACAGAGTTTTCTTTTATTCCTTTTTGTATATCACAATATAAAATCGGTGGCAACTATTTTGATAAGGAGGTTTGTAATTTGGTGGATCATGGTATACAGGTCTAATGTGAAACCCCCTCTTGGTAAAGGCTATAAAAAGGATAGTGAAGATGATGAACTGGATCCCATGGATCCAAGCCCTACTCCGATGCTCCTACTCGTGATGGTTGGTATGTCTCACTCTCAGTACTGGAATGAAAATTCAAGCTTGAACATATTTCAGTAGGATTAGTAGATCTATAAGTGCACTAGATCCTGACAATTTAATAAATCACTGCTAATTTTACAGGGTTGTAGGCCATAAAGGAGTACAACCAAGAGCAGCCGATACCACTTCCACGGTATGATATTATCATTATTTTGCCTGAAGGATTTCTTTTAGAGGAATTCAAAGACAGTGGTAAATATTATAAATATATGGAGAAGAAGTTGAAAAGGATGAAGGAATGTTTCAAATCTAAAAACACGTGATCTGCTTTCAGATTAAGAAAATAAAAAATGAAACAATTCGTTTTACTACTACATCTTAAAATAAACTGAAATAAGCTAGAAACTAGAACCCTGGGAGGTGCTTTTGCAGCCTCTAGATTATTTTTTCTATTATTTAAATCTAAAAGAAGTTATTTTCATCTTTAGATTAAGAAAAGTAAATAGGGAATGTTTTATTTTGCTGCCGCATGATAATAATATATACTGAAATAAGCTAGAAGCTGGATGAGTCCCATGAGGGGTATTTTTCAGCTTCTATCTTCTTTTTTTATTACCTAAAAGTACTTTTGTACTTTTTTAATTGCTCCAACTTGTTACAAGTTCAACTCCTTCAAAGACAGGAAGTTTTTGCAGACCCCTCATAATACGAATGTATTTTTTGGGAAGCAGTTTCGGCATATCCTTAAAACCAGTTTCATCCCATCATTCATTTAGCAGCATTCTTGATGTTCTAACAGTGTTTAATGCTTGGAAACTTCAAAATGGCAGGGCCCTCTTTCCAGCAGCGGCCTTATCCATCACCAGGTGCAGTTCTATGTAAAAATGCTGAAGTTGCTTCACAACGGAAAAAGGCGGGTTCGAACTATGCACCCATATCCAAGAGAGGAGATGGAATGGGGATGCTGATTGAGTGATGCAACACATCGGTATATCTACTTCATTTCAGAAAATCTTCAATGGATTATATGATGATCGTAGTAAATCTTGAATCAGAAACATAGCGATGTGAATGATGCGGGCTTATGAAGCGCGGGTATTAGTTCAAGTTGAAGAAGTAGAGTAACTACTGGGGGTGGGGGTGGAATAGGTTTATGCAGAAATAATGTCTTGTGATGGAATGTGAATGCTTCAATTTTGAGGAAATGTGGCTTCCGAGCATAATACTGTTATTGGAGATTGGAGAGAAATGCTTATTGAACTATTGACATTAGTTGTTCAACAGTCGATACATTGTAAGAAATATTAATGTGTATATTTAATTTAGTTCAATCTTTTAACTCCCTTTACATATGCATTATGTTTTTTCCCTTAATTATTCGTTTAGAAAAGTAATACCTATTAAAATAAGCTAAATGTAATCCATATTTTAATTAAATTACAAGATTTATTTGTATTATTTTCTTTCAAATATATTTAATTATATATTACATAAGACGCCCAACATGTTACCAAGGGCAAACCACAACAATGGAAAACGACTCAAAAACAAAAAGGTTAAGTATGACTTAATAGACAACATCAGGCAAAAGCAGTTTTAAAATACACAACACAATAGACAACATCAGGCAAAAGTAGTTTTAAAATACACAACACAAGGAAGCCTTTTAGTCTTTACTAAGCATAAAAAGCCATAACAACATGCATATATTTCTGTTCAAGTTTTCCTTTTCTGCAGACTTATTACTTTGCAAGAAACAAAGTTCTAATCTTTTCCAGTTTTGCCACAGCCTCACTTATGCCCATTCTCTTCGAAGGCGAAAAGGCTAAACATTCAATCGCGACATGCAGAACGGACGACAAACATAGCTCTTTAACTGAGAAACTGACTTCCTCTCTTGCCAGCAAATTGCTATCCACAACTCGAGTTACATTGTTTTCTTGCAATGAAAGGCTAACATAGCTCATGAGGCTCATGTCCTCCCCAAACATCTCGTCTGTCGGCTTCTTTCGGGTGAAAGTCTCGAGCAGCATAACACCAAAACTGTATACGTCGCAGCTGGTTGATACAATGCCTTCAGCTCCATACTCTGTGTCCACAAATTAAACAAAGACTAAGCACTGAAAAAACGAAAAACTATGGGGGAGTTTGAAAATGTAACAAATTAGATCATTACCTGGTGCCATGTAACCGATCGTTGCCAAGGTTTGTGTTTGCACTGTCAACTCCCGTTCGCCGAATAGTTTAGCCATACCAAAATCACCAACGTGAGCGGTCATATCTTTATCCAGCAAAATGTTACTAGGTTTCAAGTCACAATGAACTATAGGAAACGCGTATTCTGTATGAAGATATTCCAAGGCCAACGCGACATCTATCATTGCGTTTAATCGCTGCAACAAATCTAAGAAAAGATTATGTGAATATAGCCACTTCTCCAAGCTCCCATTAGGCATGTACTGCAAAACCAAAGCCTTGAAATCTAGATTACTACAACATCCAAGTATCTTGATCAAGTTCCTATGCCTCATTGCTCCTAGTACTCGTGTTTCTCTCTCAAAGCTTTGGCTCACATTTTCTGATTGTAGATTGAAAACTTTTACTGCAACCGTTCGCCCGTCAGACAATGTTCCAACGAATACTGAACCGAAGCTCCCACTTCCAAGAATATTGCTCTCGCTGAATCCATTTGTCGCTTGTTGGAGTTCAAAGTAAGAACTTTCTCTCCAAGGATTTGATGACATTTGGCTTGAGGTTCCATCTATGTTGCTCATTTTTCTTCTTCTTACTAGAAGAATCAGGAAAACAGCAAACAAGGCTGCTACAACAACACAAATAGGTGGTATAATATATTTCTCAACAGACTTGAAAGTACTTGTTTTGGTATGTTTTTCACCACAAGGTGGAACTTGGAGACTGGCCGGACCACATAGACCGGAGTTATTTGAAAACGATTGAGCTGTAAAATTTGAAAAATTACCTCCCGTAGGAATCGGCCCTTCAAGTCTATTGTAAGAAACATTAAGGTATTCAAGAGCAGAGAGTCCCTCCAAAGACTTTGGGATAATTCCTGAAAAATCATTAAAGGAAAGATCCAACGATTCTAAACCTCGTAAATTCCCCAAGGACATTGGAATAGACCCTTGAAATTTATTGTGTGCCAAAGATAATCGAACCAATGAATCTGCCTTGTCAATAGAACTCGAGAAGTTCCCTGTGAACTGATTCCAAGATAAGTCAATTTGTTCTATAACCTTAAAGTTTCCAATCTCGGATGAGAGTGAGCCATTTAACCTGTTTGAGGACAAGTTTAAGAATAGGAGATCACTAAGGCTGTACAGACTGGAGGGTAGATTAGATTCCAACTTGTTGCCATCTAAGTACAATTCTCTCAAGGATTTGAGTTCACCAATGCATGCAGGAATCACGCCAGACAATGCATTGCTGCTTGCGTAGAAGAACCCCAAATTGCTTAACCAACAAATTTCAATAGGAATGTCTCTTTCGAGCTTGTTGTAACCAAGATACACACGAACAAGTTTTCTTAAATTTCCCATTATTGGTGGGATAACACCTGTCAACTCATTGTTGCCAAGGTCTAATTCTCGCAAGTTAATCATGTTGCCAATCTCAGAAGGGATAGGACCTTTAATTCCGCAAGACGACGCTAATAAAGTATGAAGAGAATCAGATAAGTTCCCCATTGAGTTAGGCAGCTTACCATCCAACAGATTTGCAGATATTTCTATATCCTCCAAATATCGACAATTTGTCAATGAAGCGAGGAAGCCTGGTTCCTTGTTTTGAGATTGTAATGTTAATCTATTGCCTGCGATCGAAACGAATTGCAAGAATATTAGGTTGTCCAAGTTGGGTGTTGGGCCAGAAAAATAGTTACTACCCATAGATAACTCTGTAAGACTAGTGGCATTGTTGATGCAGCTTGGAATAAGTCCACTGAGTTTGTTGTCATACAAATAAACACCTTTTAGGTTGGGAAGTGAAAGGCCAAATGTTGAAGGAAGATGACCTGAGAACTGATTGACTATAAGGTCTAAGATTTCCAGTGTTGATATGTTGAAGATGGAAGGAGGGATGAGACCAGATAACCCATTGACGCCGACACTGAATTCCACAAGATTAAGGCTGCCAAGCTCACTCGGCAATTCCCCTAACAATTTGATTTAATTTTTACATGTTAAAGAAAAACCACAAGATTAATCTTTGTGGGTTTTTAAGTAGAATGGAAGTTTATTAATTTATAATGCAAGAACACATGGAAAATTTATATGGGAATTTTTCTTAGGACAAAATTATAAAAATGGTCCTATAATTTACACTTTTTCGGATTCCAATCATTTTTGATATCGTGTTTTCAATTTTGTTTTTAAATTAAAATTTTTTTTGCAATTTTCATCCGATTTTGGCTCAAAATTAAAAAGTTTCCAATTTTATTGACGTGGCATGATTTCGGGCCTAATTTGAAATTTTTTTGGCTGACTAGGCTAAATAAAAAGTTTGTGGATACCTTGTGAACTTATAATGTTGCTGTTGTATTTTGAAATAAACAAGATGACATAATATATATAAAACTTCAAATAAAATATGTATCCCAAAAATGAAAAAAATAAAGGGGGAATTATTAAACAGGACTAATAATATTAAAAAGTTATCCTAGACCCCCTAATTTGAAAATTCTTCATTTGTGATCACCAATAGAACACATATTTTTTTGTAAACCCCCCAAACACATAAGAAGACTACTTTGCCCTCAAGTTTTACTCTAATACACACACGATCGACTCATCCCCTTGCAACTAAACTCCCTCTTCTTCTTCCCGCGATTTGGAGTCCACCGCCGCCCCCATCGCCGCCGTCGCAGCCATAAGGCTATTATCATAGCACCCCCAATTGTTGCTATTGGTATTTTGATTCGATAACCAAAGCGGACACCATTTGTTTGCTATGGAATCAAGAAAACCCACTCTGTGAAGATGGATTCCGGCATCTTAGTGACTGGTTCGATATGGTGTAGTGTATTTTTTGAAGGCGAAGGTCATGTATTTCAACTTCGGGAGAGCGATACGCTTGCAAAAGTGTTTTCGAAGATTGAGACCCATTGGCCTGAGTTCGATTGCGATGCATATGTGGTGCAGTACAAGGCTGCCCATATGGAAGATGAATCATGGATTAGTTTGAAGAAAGATAAAGATGTTGAGAGTATGGTGGTAGTGCATGGTCTAGCAAAACAACACATTGCGAAATTGAGAGCAATTCAGCCCCCTTCAAGTTCATCCCAGAGAAGGTAATCCCTATATTTTAATTTGCTCTGTTATATGGCTGATTTGTGATTGTGATACTTATGTGATGCGTTATTCATACGTTTTGTGTTTAATTTGAAAAGGGATGACCAGGGAATGACATCGACAAGTCAAGCCCTAGTCGTTCATTTTTCCAACAACAATGAATCCTGGAGTCGTTGCATCTGTCGTATTGGACAAGCCTTTAAGGATGCTAATGACTATAGGGTTCATTTAAAAAATTATCACATTGCAGTGAATCGAAAGTTTAAATATATGAAATATGATACTGACAAGATTATCGCTACTTGCCTGGATGAGAACTGCAACTGGAGGTTTTATGCCTCTTACTGTAGGAGAGACGGTGAGTTTGCTATAAGAAAGTTAAATCTTGACCATGTTTGTGGTTTGGAAACTGTTACGAATAAAAGGTCACACCCCAATGCCGATTCAAATTGGGTTGCGGGTGTAATGAAGGGATATATCATGACAAATCATAAATACAAACCGAAAGATATAGTTTCTTATATCCTGAACGAGCACAATGTGGAAATTCCCTACCATATTGCGTGGCTGGGCAAGGAGATAGCATTACATGAAATCCATGGTTCTGATGTTGGATCTTATGACCGACTCCATTGGTATGTGGATGCTGTGAGACGATCGAATCCCGGTAACATTTGTGATTTGGAGATAAAACAACTGGATAACAAGTTTAACAACTTGTTTATGGCTTTGAATGCTTGTTTTGGTAAGGTTTCTTAGAGGTTGTAGGAAAATAGTTTTCCTTGATGGCACTCATATCAAGAGCAAATTCAAAGGTCATTTGCTTTGTGCCATAGCGAAGGATGGGAACAATCAGTTGTTTACAATAGCATACGCTGTAGTTGACTCAAAGAATGATGAGAATTGGGAATGATTTTGCCAAAAGTTGAGACATGCTCTTGAAAGTCAACCTATGCTTTGTGATTTTAGACAGTACACATTCTTCTCCGACAGGCACCTGGGACTTGTTACGCATGTGCTAAGGGTATTTCCAGGCTCCCAACATGCATTCTGCCTCAGACATTTGGTGGATAACTTCAAAACTCAGGTATTTGTTTATTGATTAATGTGATGAGTTGATATGTGTGCTCCTTTTCTTGATAATAAAGTGGCTGTTGGTTGTCATTATCATAGGTCCTTAGGAAGCATTATCCCAAACTGAACAAAAAACATTGGACCAATGTATTCAATGCAACAACATATGCTCCTACCAGGGCTGAGTACTCCCTGCACATCAACAAACTCCTTAAAGCAATGCCGTTGGCCACAGATTTCTTAAATAACTCCGCTCCTGAAAACTAGGCCAGTTCATTATTTACCGGTAATCGATTTGGTATTATCAACAACAACATTGCAGAGTGTTGGAACAGTTGGGTGAAGGATACGAGATCCCTCCCAATTATTGCTTTGATTGACCGGATTAGGCAGCAGATAATAACCATGAGTGCAATAGAAGGGAGCAAAGTCATGAATGGCAAACACACCTTTGTATGGATATAGAGGTGATGGTCAAGGCTGAATTGGAAGTAGGGAGGAGCTTGGATGTTGTGCGAGCCAACTCATTGACATTTGAGGTGAATGAAGGGGAATTCCGACACACAGTAGACCTTGGCAAGCGGGAATGTTCTTGTTATTACTGGCAGATCTTAAAGCTCCCCTGTAAACATGCTTGTGCATGCATTGACAAGAAGGGGTGGTCGGTATACGATTTTTGTGATGATGCTTATTCAGTTGAAACGTATAAAAAAACGCATGAGAACATTATTTTCCCTGTACCAAATGCTGATATGGTCTCAAATGTCGAGGTTCAGATCAGGCCTCCCGATGTGAGGCCTCAGCCTGGTCGACCGAAGAGGAATAGGTTCCCATCGCAGGTCGCCAAAGCTGTTACAATATGCTCATCATGTAAAGGCCTGGGCATAACAAGAGGAACATGCAGGGGCCCTGTATCAAATTGACTGTTTGTATGTTGTTGGGTATGTTGTTCAATTCGGGATCTTAATCACGCTTATTTGATTTGTTTTCGCACAGAAACTGAAGATTGGCCGAGATTTCAGTGGATGCTTGCCATTTTGCCTTGATGATGGACCTGGCAGGATGATCTGTCTTTGGAAGAGGTCTATTTTGTCTTTGTATTTTTGTTGTATGGTGAATGACTTTTTTTAACTTTTTAAATTGGATGGGGATTTTGTCCGTCAAAACTGTAATAATGTGTAATTGTAAGGGGACTTTGTCCAGTGAAACTGTAATAATACGTAATTGGATGGGTGAAGTGTCCAGTGAAACTATAATAATGCATAATTGGATGGGGGAAATTTCCAGTGAAACTGTAATAATGCGTAATGAAGGTTGGGTTTGTCCAATGAAACTGTAATAATGCGTGATTGAAGGTTGGGTTTGTCCAGTGAAAGGGAAATAATGCGTGATTGAAGGTTAGGTTTGTCCAGTGAAAGGGAAATAATGCGTAATTGGATGGGTGAAGTGTCCAGTGAAACTGTAATAATACGTAATTGAAGGTTGAGTTTGTCCAGTGAAACTGTAATAATGCGTAATTGAAGGTTGGGTTTGTCCAGTGAAACTGTAATAATGCGTGATTGAAGGTTGAGTTTGTCCAGTGAAATGTATTTGTGCTGCAATTGTAGTAATCGAGCAACAACCCAACTCTGTTAATGCTCCCCTTGTGAATAGATGCTCCCAGAAAAAAATCAAACAACGATTTTTTAATTGCATCGAGTTGACCATGAGACATTTGGTCACGAATTTTAGAGATAACCTCACCGAATCTCTCCAACACGCACTGATGCGAAATCGAATACACCCGCTTCTTCGAAAGCGGACCCTCATCAGTCTCATGGATGTCTACCTCTGATCTTCTCTTTCCCCTGCTTGTTTCGGTCGGGGACGGAAGAATCATCAATGGCGTCATCGACATTGAGCGAACCATTTATCGTGTAAAAATCGATTTAATATTCCTTATTTAACAAACTCCTGAAACCCTTACTTGTTGAGTTGAAATCATCATTTACCAAATAGAAACTGGAATAGGATGGGAAAAGATTGAATTTCTGACTCATTTATGGAAGAAAACTAACTTCAACAAGTTGGGTGCGACGTACCTTCCTCTCAGACCTTACCATTTCAAGCGACGAGCTAAACCAAAGTGTGCGTCGTGGGGGAGTGGTTGGTAGCTTGTAGGGGTTTCTCCTCTAACGTGGGTGTGTGGGCCGTTCAGTCTCCAATAACTTCTTTTACACTTGTCGACGGTGGTGTGCGGCGGTCTGTAGCGGCGGGCGGTGGTAGGAGATGGTGAAGAACGTGAAACTCCCGCCGATGGAGGAGGGATTTGGATGTTGGTATGAATTGTGATTATTCAATTTTAGCAGGGATACTTTGGTAATTTTAGGCGATTTAGGAGGTTTTGAAAAAATATATTGTGTATTGGGGATGTAAAATTGTTAGATTTCAAATTGGGAGGTTTAGGATAACATTGTTGTCTTATTAGGGATTGTTCAATAATTTGCCGAAAAATAAATAATGTATATAAATTTATAAAATATATTATCATATTTATCAAAAATCTTAATAAATTAATAAATATATATAAAATCTTAATAAATTAATAAATATATATATAATATTACAATGAAAATTATATATATATATATATATATATATTAATTACATATATGCATATAAAAGAAATAAAAAAAAGAAAAAGAAAAAGGGTAATCTTCTCCGGGTAGCTACCCACTGTGACACCCCGTTCATCCGACGTATAAGGTATGCCACGTTCCAACTTTATTATGTGTCTAATTATATTATTTTGTGTTTTACCTGACCCTATTTTGAACTCTTTTAGAGTTTAGGGGCCTGTTTGTAATTTTTTCTTTTTAGGGGTTATTCGGTCATTTCTCGTTCGGTCGAGAGTTCGACCTCTTTGACCCCTCTTTTGCGTTCGGGGCATCGAAACGAGTCCATAGACTCTAAGTTTGCCCTATTCTGACTTCGTTAGCCCGTTCTTCTGACCGTTTTCGTGTATGAGGACCCGAGATATATACCCCGAATCCTCGTAATCCGTGCCATTTCAATCCAGCGTCTTCCTCCAGCGTTCATTGTTCCCCTGACACTATTCATGCAGTCAAGGTGTAATTACACGCACAAGCCCATTCTCGCTCGTTTCTTGACGGAATTCGAAGTGTGAGTAGTGGAAATTTATCAGCTCGACGAGCCCGTCACAATGGTACAAGAATCGAGGCCCGAAACCCAGTGGTGGTGGCGTTACTGCAAGGTACAGGCGGTGGGATTTACCCCCGCCACTTCGCCAGCGGATTCCGATGGCCTCCAGCATCGGAATCGATCGAATCTTGGGCGGTTTTGGAGCGCGAGGTCCCAACGATTAGAGTGTTGAAGACGGCGCGGCTACTGTAGCGCGCAGCTCCGCCGCGTTCCGACAGTCTTTTCCGGCGAGAGGGGCCGGTTCCCCACCTTTTCCGGCCCCCTGATTCCATTTCCGGCATCAGATTGGAGCAAATCGCGGCGGAGGTGGCTGAACTGGCGATGGCGCAGCGGCAGTTTTTCGGCGGCGGATTTGGTCCTTTTTCGGTGGGTTTTTGGTGGTTGCTCCTTCACGAAAGTTGCTTGGAATGTTGAGACGTAGCTGATAGTGTTGGCCACGACTCGAGAACCGGCCGGCGGCGACGGACTGGTGGTGGATCGGCCCTGGACCGACGGCTCCCTTTTCCGATGATATTTTCGGCAAATTGACTAGGGGCTTTCGAAGGCTTCGTTACAAGCTTTCCAACGGTATGCTCGGATTTTATTTTTGTTTTACGGTTAGCGTTTAATTTCAGTTTTCATAGTTGGAACTTAGTTCGGTTTTTCATCAACGAAGTCCGGCATGTTTGGTATTTTCTGAAATTGGTTGAGGGCTTTTGTCAAGCAGGCTGACGTGCACGTTTCTGTCCTTCTGGGGATTTTTTCGACCACCGGAGGCGGTGTTCCGGTGGTGGACGGTGGTTGTTTGGCCGGCTACGGTGGCGGCATTCCGGCGACTTTCGAACAGTAGGTCCGTTTCGTTGTGTTGAGTCCAACGCCACTTTCCGTTCATTAATCGGATGCCCGGTTGATTTGTTATGAATTTTTGAAGTTATTGTATTTATTTTCGTTAATTGTTTTTAATTGTATAATGTGATCATGTATGAGCGATAAATGGAAACTTCTTGGCTCAGGTTTTCCGTTTTCCGTCGGTGTAAGGTGAGGTTTAGGTTCTTTTCTTTTTAGTTAAGCGACCTAAAACCCTTAAATGCTCGTTTTCAAGCCTGTATGCGATTATACTATTATATTTATATAATAGATATGTGCTTATACGATATGTTTATGACTTTGTCATATGATTAAAGGTTTTCGAACTATATATACGAGCGTATGTAAGCTTGAAATGTTTTGCAACGAGGCTATGCTCCAAACCGTGTGTCTTCAAGCTAGCTACGGATTAGGATGACACGGAGAGGTACGTTTATAGCATATGCTAAGTTGCAAGGTATGGTATGTCTAATCAGGTACGGAAGTCTGTTACGATTTGATAAGTATGATATATAGCGAGTTATGATTTGTTATATTATGTTCTGATATGTTGGGCCCTGGAGACTGTGGGTAAGGAACCCCGGGACGGTAACGGGCCGTCGGGTTAAGCCTGTGCATAGTCTCCATTTGAGTTATCTCATGCGACTCAGGGAGATAGGGGAGGCGAGATATTCTTGAGCCGGTGGCGTAAAACCTACCGAGGACTCGTAGGGGATCATTACCCCTCGAGGAATGTATATGATATGGATAGTTAGGGGCGTATACACCCCTTCCGTCACACGGAGTTGAGGATGTTATGTTATGTTATGTTTTCTGTTTTGATATTATGATATGGAGGTAAGGGTGGAAACCCGTACTTGCCGGGTATATGAATATGATCTGTTATGTTGATTATGAAACGAGATAGGAGCTTTCTCTTTTGATATGTTATGATTAAGCTCAGTATGTTTTGGTTTGAATAAGATAAGATATGTATAAGTTTGATTCGAAAATGGTTTTGGTATGCAAAACCCTACTCCCGGTTCATAATCTTTCTTTTGATACGTGCTCTGCTCCTTATTATGTATAGTGTGTGAGTTCAGCCCCCCTCACTCAGTCAGTGGATTGACCCTCGCCCCACCTATGTTTTCAGTTTGCAGGTTCAGGTTCTTGGAGTTCGAGCTAGGTGGCTTTGTGTCCTGTCTGTTGAGTCCATGTATTTTGATCCTGTGTCTATTTGATTAAGTTGTGAATCTCGGATCTGCATCCGTTTGTAATTATGCATATAGCATGTTCTGTACAGGATTATGTTTATGCTTTGATTATATGAATTTTCGGGACAGGTTAGGACAGGGCTTGGATTAGTTGAACCCGTTTATTTATGTTGTTGATTAAAGTTTTTGTTAGTTCATATTTTGATTCGCTTCCGTATACAGGTTTTTGCATATTTTACTTGTACGGGGTTTAGGTACCGCCTAGCTTAGGTTGGATTTTTCGTTTGTCACCCGTTCGCTGTGACTTGGTACGTGTGCGGACTTTCCATTTCGTACACGTGTCGGGTCATAGTGCGGGGGTGTGGTGGCCCACCGCTTGGGGTGCTACATCTTAAGTGGTATCAGAGCTACAAGGTTCAGAACCGGTGCTCTGGAGTCGTGTCGTGTCAGTTTAGGTCGTACGGCATAGAAATACTTGTGCATTGCATTCGTCTGATGTGAAATTTTGACTTTTCTACATGAATTTGTCTGAACTTATGTTATTGTGTGCAAACTATGATTATGATTTTTGCAAAATTATCATTTTATGCTTTAAATTTTAGTAAATTACTTGTTGCATCTGCATTAATTAGGTGCTCTTAATTGCTTTCATTACTTGACATACCCACGTACTAACCCACATGCATAGATAGTTATCCAATTTATGAATTGTAGGGCGTTGGCTCGATGCCAAAATTGAAGTTGATCGTGACAACACTTACCACTTTACAAAGCTGTGAAGGAGGATTTGAAACTTCCATCTTTTGATCACTTGGATGAAAATCAAATGAATCTCTACAAGGATTCAACAATAGCTAGATGCTGATATTATGGAAACAGGTATCATGCATTCATAACACGTGCATCATGCATTGGATTAAATTATAATTATTTCGAACATTTGTTTTACGTGCTTGATTGTCTTCCTTGCTGATTAATGAGTTTATGCCATTCCCATCCCTAACTCCACATGCATTAGCTTCGTGGTTGTAATTTAGGTGTTCCCCTACCTGATCCACTAAGTGCTGTCTTGGTTGAAGCAACATTGAGATTCGAACCGGGGTTAACCAGAAGATGTGTGATCAAGCTAACACAGTCAGGGTATTGGGTGGGTACAAGAAGATATTCGAATATGAGGGAGACAAGAGATCCTTTAATTATCAGGGTGCCTTCAGGATATGTACTTATTACTTGGAGGTGCTCGGGAGTACATGTTTTTTTAAGGAAGCCAGAATTTCTAACTCTGGATGGCGTGAGGTGACAATGAAGATATCAAGGCACTTGTATCATTCAGAGAATTCCAAGTAGGAAATCGGATTTCTATTATAAAGACACCCACCAGAGTAGTTACACTTACACAA
This sequence comes from Lantana camara, assembly GCA_037501455.1. Classification (NCBI taxonomy): domain Eukaryota; kingdom Viridiplantae; phylum Streptophyta; class Magnoliopsida; order Lamiales; family Verbenaceae; genus Lantana; species Lantana camara. The sequence continues at coordinate 4,580,095 of CM074865.1, forward strand.
AGGAAAAAGGGGAAAATTGTGCAAGCTATGGAATTTTGTGCCGAGGTCATTGAAGATCAACTTCACCAAATATTGAGGATAAGGACATCATTTACAACGACGGTATACTAAGCAAGACTGTTTAAAGATTCTTCATTTACCTCTCCACGATTGTCCTGGGAGATTTTACGTGAAAGAAATGGCAATTTCCGATTACCGAGGATTTTATTGGGATTTCAAGAGACTCCACGGATCACTATACTTTGAGAATCAAGTGAGACGGTACAAGACCATTTGGGTACCCGAGAATCTGAGGGAATACTAAAGAATGCAAGTTCGAACGAAGGGTTGGAACCACTGCCAGTCAAGGATTCGAGTATCCTTCCAAATTAAAGAATTGCCAACCTCAACTTCATTTCCACGGTGAACGGTACATTGAGCATTCATGGCATTTGCACCCATACATTTCATAAGTAATTATATTTTATTTTGCTTGACTAATGTGACAACGTGTAATGTTTGGTGTTACTTCCTGCTTTAAATTCATAACTTATAAATTTATAGATGTTGTGAATTCTTGTAAACTGAATGGATTACATGCTTACGTGAATTGTTCGTGCTTCAGTGTTTAAAATTTCCTAATTGCTCACTAACCCTTCATGCACATACAAGTATATTGCAATCTTATTTTACAGAGATCCCATCGCGATATCCCCCTTGAGTTGGACATGGATGATGAATCAATACTCTAGGGACACCGATATCAGTAGTGTAAAGGTATACTTTACATGCATCCCATGTTTTGCATCCAATGCTACTTTAATGTGTGTATGTATGAATGCTGAGTAAGTGAACTTGTATACTAGAGAGTTGTTGAGATCTCTCTATTTATGTGTTAGGGAGATGTGGGATTCTCCCTATTTATGTGATAGAAAGATGTTGGATTCTTTCTAAATTATATGAGCAAGAGATGCTGGATTCTGTTGGAGTTAGATGTTTGGGAGATGCTGTATTCTCTCGAATCTAGGGTTTGAGAAATGCTGGATTTTCTCAAACTAGGATGTTTGGAAGATGTGGAAGTCTGCCAAACCTAGGTTGAGAGACGGGGCTCTCTTGATTACGTGGTTGAGAGACGGGGTTCTCTCAATTCTGTGCCTGAGGGACAGGGTTCTCTCTTTTGATGTGTCGGGAGACGGGACTCCCTCTCTTGCGTGCTGAGAGATGGGATTCTCTCTTGTTTGTCGCGATTGAGTTACGTGTGGACTGATGTTGGTTTCAATCGACGAGGAAGCGACAGTATCGAGCCTTGGGTGCAGTGGCCTAGTGGGGGATCGAACGAGTTTGAAGCGACCAACGGTCAAGTGTTTGAACAAACTTCTGTGACTACGGAACTCTGAAGGAAGTTGATGTAAACAGTGAGAGTAAACTTCACAGCCAGGGCTATGACTCTACACGATTTCGGGAGATAGCTTGAAGTATTACAGTTCGAAGCTTTACGATTCAGTAATAGGACCTGAGAACAGGTCCTTTTGAAGGAGGGGAGATTGTGACACCCCTTTCGTCTGACGTATAAGGTACGCCACGTTCCAACTTTATTATGTGTCGAATTATATTATTTTGTGTTTTGCCTGGCCCTATTTTGAACTCTTTTAGAGTTTAGGGGCCTGTTTGTAATTTTCTCTTTTTAGGGGTTATTCGGTCATTTCTCGTTCGGTCGAGAGTTCGACCTCTTTGACCCCTCTTTTGAGTTCAGGGCATCGAAACGAGTCCGTAGACTCTAAGTTTGCCCCATTCTGACTTCGTTAGCCCGTTCTTCTGACTGTTTTCGTGTACGAGGACCCGAGATATATACCCCGAATCCTCGTAATCCGTGCCATTTCAATCCAGCTTCTTCCTCCAGCATTCATCGTTCCCCTGACACTATTCACGTAGTCAAGGTGCATTACACGCACAAGCCCGTTCTCGCTCGTTTCTCGACGGAATTCGAAGTGTGAGTAGTGGAAATTTATCAGCTCGATGAGCCCGTCACGATGGTACAAGAATCGAGGCCTGAAACCCAATGGTGGTGGCGCTACGCCAAGGTACAGGCGGCGGGATTTACCCCCGCCACTTCGCCGACGGATTCCGACGGCCTCCGGCATCGGAATCGATCGAATCTTGGGCGGTTTTGGAGCGCGAGGTCCCAACGATTAGAGTGTTGAAGACGGCGCGGCCACTGGTGGCTGGAAGGCGGCGCACGCGCCACCTGAATTCACTCCGCGGCGGCGCGTGCACTGTAGCGCGCAGCTCCGCCGCGTTCCGGCAGTCTTTTCTGGCGAGAGGGGCCGGTTCCTGATGTATCAGTTTATTGCATGGATTTGTAGGGCAAATTTAGCTAAATTCAAGCAGTTTTAAGAACTTATAACGTGATTTATGCTCCTTATTAGGTACCTTTTACCTTGGAATTGGAAAGACGGATAAAAGCAAAACCATGCAATAAAGGGCGAAAAACGAGAGATTTCTAGGGGACACGCCCGTGTCCCCGTGGCAGAGCAAACTGAGACACGCCCGTGTCTCAGTACAGAAGTGATCCTCGGAGTTCAGGAGGTGACACGCCCGTGTCACCTATGTAGAGAAAATTGTTGCACGCCCGTGACCAGGTACAGAGAAGCTGGAGATCATGACACCCCCGTGTCATTGAGAAGAACAGATCTTGACACCCCCGTGTCAAGTGGAAAAGCGCAAACACGATTTTATTACGTGACACGGGCGTGTCACATTTGAAGGCATGACACTTGCACGCCCGTGTCACGGGGCGGTTTCAGAATTCGGAGTTCTATATATACGCGGATTTGAGGCGGAATAAGGAAGCTTTTGGACTACTCTTTTCCCAGAAGTTCAAGAACACTTGGAGATAGAAGAAACACGAAGATAGAGAGTTGAAGATTCATTCCAATCACAAGACTTTGTCAATTTGGTTTTATTTACTGCTTTCCGATCAAACTAATTCCTCAAGTTTTGGTTTTCCATTCTAGTAGAATTAATTTCTTGTTTTAGATTCATTTTTGGATAATTAGGTTAGAATTCAGAATTCCTTATTCCTTTTTGATGTTTATGTTAGACATGATTAATTTGAATGCAATTCCTTTGATCTTAATGAGTTTTGATCCAATTATGAGGAACTAATCTCCTAGGGTTAGGGGGTAAGGATTATGCATCTAAGGTGTTTGAATTAATGCTTGAGTAAATTTGTGTGATTCTTTGTTAGGAAAACGGTATTGAATAAGCTGGGAATGGATTGGCCATCCATGAACATGTTGTAAATTATCCGATAATCGAGAGATTGAGGATAATTGAGAGTGTTTTCTGAAACTTAGATCTTTTGGGCTTAAAGAAATTTAACCCTAATTTCTACAACCCGTATTTAGAATTCCATGCCAAGCCGCTAGGTTTTAAATACACTAATCTTGTTCTATTCGATTAATTTGGTTACTAAGTGATTGTGAGAACAACACTTGGCTTAATTAATTAGACATCTAGCCTTCGAAAGAAGCTAGGTATAACATCGTGATTAGGTTGAAGAATCATACATCCGTACTTAAGTATTGCTTTGATCATAAAAGAGCATATGATTTACTCCCCGACCTGTTTTAATTAAGTGGTTAATTCTCGTGTTTATTTGTTAGCTCGTGTGATTGATTTATTATTAGTGAAGTTCAATTTTGTCATACTAGTATAGAGCAACCTTGTCAATCTCTTTCGGTCTTAAGATTAGAAATAGTCATAAAAGTGGTTGTTGAATTCCCTTCCCTGTGGATACGATACCTTAAGTGTTGCAATCGAATTAGAACTTACACTTGGGTTCAAGATTTGTCTATCAAGTTTTTGGCGCCGTTGCCGGGGAAGGCGTTTAATTCAATATTACTTTAGTGATTTTTCTGGTGCTTTAGACCACCCTTTCTGTTTGATTTCTTTTTGAAGTGCGTTGGATTTGACCACAGGTTTTCCCCATTGCAGGTACCTAGTTTATGCTACGATCGAAAGGCTTGGAACCCTTGCCTTACGATCCTGAAATTGAGAAGACTTGTAGGGCGAATCGAACGAAGCGAAAAAAGGAAAAGAAGAAGAAAGTAAACCCAATCCCAATGGCACAACCAGTAAACGAGCAACCAACCACACTCCAGGATTATGCCATTCCTAACATTGGCTTAATCCAGAACAACTTGACTCGCCCCGCCGTGGAGGCGAACAACTTTGAAATCAAAACTGGGTTCATCAACCTTTTACAACAGAACCCGTTCGGAGGTTTACCACATGAAGACCCCGCATCACATTTGTCCTACTTTTTGGATGTCTGTTCGACCTTTAAGATCCACAACGCCTCTGATGATGCGATCCGAGTTAGGCTCTTTCCCTTCTCCCTAAGGGATAAAGCCCGGACATGGATTTCGACCTTGTCAAACGAGACACTTCAGACATGGGCAGACCTCTCTAAGGCCTTTCTAGCCAAGTTCTACCCTCCTAGTAAGACCATGAGGTACAGAGACGAAATAACGAGCTTCAGGCTCTTTGATGGGGAAACATTGTACGAAGGATGGGAAAGATATAAGGAACTGCAAAGGAAGTGCCCGCATCACCGTGTTCCAGGATGGCAATTGGTACAAATCTTTTACAACGGAATGACAGAGAACATGAAAATCATGGTCGATGCAGCAGCGGGAGGAGCATTTATGGCACTGTCCGAGGAAGTAGGAATGCAACTTCTTAATAAGATGGCAGCAAATAGCAGTTGGACAAAGGAGAGGAGCCATCCTCCTCCAAAACCTGAGGCAGGCATACTCGTCACTGACACTGTGACAGCTTTCAATGCCAAGTTCGAAGCACTGAACCAGAAGCTAGACCGACTTGCAATTGCTACAGCACGAAACACAGTGGCACAGTCAAACGCCCTACAGGTATTATGTGAAATTTGTGGTGGTCCCCATTCTTTTGATATTTGTCCTTCTACCAATGCAGGTGCACAGGTTGTTGTTGGTCAAGAACAAGTCAATTACGTGCAGAATCAAAAACCAGCAAACGACCCATACTCGAACACCTACAACCCAGGGTGGAAGAATCATCCGCACTTCTCGTGGTCAAACAATCAGAATGTTCAGAACCCAAACCCAAACCAGAGACCACAGTTCCAACCAAGGCAAATGGGACAGCATCCACCACATCAAAATCAGCAGAGATTCGCACCCCCTCCACAACCACCGCAAGAACAGAAGCCGGGGTGGGAGGCGGCCCTTGAGAAGTTCATAAATGTTTCGAATGATAGGTATCAGAAACTCGAATCTCAGGTAGAACAGGTGCTGGTTCAAAATAAAAATTTGGAAGTACAGGTGGGCCAGTTGGCTAATTCAATCAATGTTAGAGCCCAAGGAATGTTTCCAAGCAAACCTGTGGAGAATCCGAAAGAGCAGTGTAAGGCCATTACACTACGAAGTGGCACGACTTATAAAGAGCCTGCAAAACCGGTGGAAACCGAAGTGAGAAAGGAAAAGGATACCGTTGTGGAACCTGAGACCTTTGTCGAGGCATCGAAGGAGGAGGAAGAAGTACTGACAAGTGAGCCCCCTTCAAAGCCAAAGACATCAGTGGCACCCAAACCATATGTGCCACCACTTCCTTTCCCACAGAGATTTCAAAAGCAAAGGTTGGAGAAACAATTCGAGAAGTTCTTGAATATCTTTAAGGAACTACACATCAACATCCCCTTTGCCGAGGCTCTAGCTCAGATGCCCACTTACGTCAAATTCTTGAAGGAGATCCTCTCCAACAAGAGGAAATTGGAGGACTATGCCACGATTGCACTTACTGAGGAGTGCAGCGCCATTCTACAACATAAGCTTCCACCAAAGCTTAAGGATCCAGGGAGTTTTTCAATTCCTTGCACAATTGGTCAAATGTCCTTTAATAAAGCTTTATGTGATCTTGGTGCTAGTGTGAGTCTAATGCCATTATCTGTTTGCAGGAAACTTGGACTGAATTCATTAAAGCCAACAACCGTTTCCCTACAGCTAGCGGATCGATCAGTCAAGTACCCCACGGGAGTCCTGGAAAACGTGTTAGTCAGGGTTGGGAAGTTTTACCTGCCCGTAGACTTCATAGTGTTGGACATGGAAGAAGATCAAAACATGCCGCTCATTCTAGGGAGGCCTTTCTTAGCCACAGCAGGAGCTTTAATTGATGTGAAGAGTGGCATTCTAACTCTTCGTGTGGGAGATGAACAGGTGGAGTTTAATCTGTTCAAAGCAATGAAAGGACCGGTGATCGAAGAACAATGCAATATGGTGGAAATCAGAGCACAGACACCGATGTCCGTAAGCAATGAAGACCCTCTCGAACTCTGTTTAAGAGGACTCACTGACCACATTGACGGGGAAGACATATTAGAAGAACTGGCCGCCTACGCAAAGGCACTCGAAGCCACCCCGTACGTACCGTTCCGAAAGAGGTTTGTATATGAAGAGTTGGGTACAGGTAAGCCCACTCTTCGTCCTTCTGTTGAATCAGCTCCCAAGTTAGAACTGAAACCCCTCCCCGCTCATTTGAGATATGCTTATTTGGGTGAATCTGAAACACTGCCTGTTATTGTTGCCTCTGATTTAACTGATGCACATCATGATGCCTTGTTGAGAGTTTTGCGAGAACATAAACGAGCGATAGGTTGGACTATTTCTGACATCAAAGGGATTAGCCCATCTATTTGCATGCATAAAATTCTTATGGAAGATAACCATAAACCCTCTGTAGAGCATCAGCGCAGATTGAACCCGAACATGAAAGAGGTAGTTAGGGCTGAGGTACTGAAATTGTTAGATGCCGGGATAATTTACCCTATCTCGGATAGCAAGTGGGTTAGCCCTGTACAGGTAGTACCTAAGAAAGGGGGGATGACTGTAATCAAAAATGAAAAGAATGAGTTAATTCCAACTAGGACAGTCACGGGTTGGAGAGTCTGTATAGATTATAGAAAGCTGAACAATGCCACTCGTAAAGATCACTTTCCACTTCCCTTTATTGATCAGATGTTAGAACGATTAGCCGGACATTCTTATTACTGTTTTCTGGATGGGTATTCAGGGTATAACCAAATTGCTATAGCTCCAGAAGATCAGGAAAAATGTACGTTTACCTGCCCTTATGGTACTTTTGCGTATAGGCGTATGCCTTTTGGGTTGTGTAATGCCCCGGCTACTTTTCAGCGATGCATGATGGCCATTTTCTCTGATTTTATAGAACGCACAATGGAAATTTTTATGGATGACTTTTCTGTGTTTGGTTCTTCTTTCGATTCTTGCTTGCATAATCTTGCTCAAGTTTTGCAGAGATGTGAAGAAACTAACCTTGTGCTAAATTGGGAGAAGTGCCATTTCATGGTAAAGGAAGGGATAGTGTTGGGTCACAAAGTTTCAGAGAAAGGCATTGAGGTGGACAAGGCCAAGATTGATGTGATTGCAAAATTGCCTCCACCCACCAATATCAAGGGAGTGAGAAGTTTCCTTGGTCATGCCGGGTTTTATCGCCGGTTCATCAAGGACTTTTCGAAAATTACCTTACCTTTATGCAAGTTACTGCAAAAAGATACTGAATTCGTGTTTAATGATGATTGCTTACTTGCATTTGATAGGTTGAAGAAGGAGCTTACCTCGGCACCAATCATGGTTGCACCGGATTGGACTATACCGTTCGAGCTAATGTGCGATGCGAGCGATTTGGCTATTGGAGCAGTTCTTGGCCAACGAAGGGAGAAACGTTTACACGTTATCGCATATTCTAGCAAAACTTTAAATGATGCACAATTAAATTATGCTACTACTGAAAAAGAATTATTAGCTATTGTGCATGCTTTTGACAAGTTTCGGTCTTATTTGATAGGTTCGAAGACAATCGTCTACACGGACCACGCAGCAATCAAGTATCTCCTTTCGAAAAAGGATTCAAAGCCCCGTTTGATTAGATGGATTCTATTGCTTCAGGAGTTCGATCTCGAAATTCGTGACAAGAAGGGGACAGAGAACTTAGTTGCAGATCATTTGTCAAGATTAGAGGTTGGGGACAAGGAGGATGAGTATGAGGAGGAGATTACTGAGAATTTCCCAGATGAGGAGTTGTTTGCAGCCGATGCAGTCGTCCCTTGGTACGCAGATATCGTGAATCATATGGTCTGCAAAGCTCTACCACCGGGCATGAATTTCCATCAGAAACAGAGATTCTTATCCGAAGTGAAACGTTATTATTGGGAGGAGCCCTATGTATATAAGCACTGTTCAGATGGTCTAGTACGGAGATGTGTCCCGGAGGTTGAAGCTGATGAAGTGCTAGAGAGATGTCATGCAAGCTTGTATGGAGGGCATTCTAGTGGTCGGAAGACAGCAGCTAAGGTATTGCAGTCTGGGTTTTGGTGGCCAACGCTGTTTAAGGATGCTTACAAATTTGCCAAGGAATGTGATACTTGTCAGCGATCCGGGAACATTAGTAAAAGAGATGAGATGCCCATGAAGTATATCTTGGAAGTTGAGTTGTTTGATGTTTGGGGGATCGATTTCATGGGACCCTTCCCACCGTCGAACGGAAATCAGTATATCTTGGTGGCGGTGGATTATGTATCCAAGTGGGCCGAAGCAGTGGCAACTCCGACCAATGATTCAAAGGTGGTGATTAGGTTTTTGCAAAAGAACATATTCAATAGGTTCGGAGTTCCACGGGCATTGATCAGTGATAGAGGTACGCACTTTTGCAACAAGCCCTTGGAAGCTTTGTTGAAGAAATATGGGGTCCAACATCGGGTAACTACTGCGTATCATCCCCAAGCAAGTGGGCAAGCAGAGGTCACGAATAGGGAGTTGAAGTGGATTTTGGAGAAGGTGGTGAGCCCCTCTAGGAAAGATTGGTCCTCGAAGTTGGATGACGCATTATGGGCTTACAGGACCGCGTTCAAGACACCTATAGGAACTTCTCCGTATCAGTTGGTTTATGGTAAAGCATGTCACCTCCCAGTCGAGATCGAGTATAAGTCGTATTGGGCCATTAAGGCTATAAATTTTGATCTCACAAGAGCCGGAGAGAAAAGGATACTTGACCTGCAAGAGTTGGAGGAATTAAGGTTAGAAGCGTACGAAAATGCCCGGATTTATAAGGAGAGAACGAAGAAGTGGCATGACAAGCATATTAGGGTCAAGGAGTTTGTCGAGGGTCAACTGGTGTTATTGTACAATTCTAGATTGAAGCTTTTCCCCGGGAAACTTAAGTCAAGGTGGTCCGGTCCGTTTAGAGTGGTAAAAGTTTTAGTGAATGGAGCGGTGGAGATAGGTAATGAAGGTTCACCATCCTTTGTGGTGAATGGACAAAGACTCAAGCCATATCTTGCCGGAGATCGAATTGGCAAACACGTCTCGTGCGTGTTAACAGCTCCAGCACCTTAGCCGGAGTCATGAAGTCAAGCTAACGACTATAACTTAGAACTATTTTTCTTTCCTTTGTCGTTTTTCTTTTCTTTCGCGTTAGGTAGTTAAGCTTGTGAATGATGATATCTTTTGTCTCGTGTTCAGGTATTTTGGTTCGGTTAGAGTGGATGGATTATGAAGTGAATGGATGATTTTGAGCTAATAGGTGCGAAATTTTGAGCAAAAGTCCAAGTTTGGGGGAGACACGGGCGTGACTCCCACACAGCATAAACCGAGACACCCCCGTGTCTCGGTACAGAAGAGGTTTGGATGAATTGAGGGAGACACGGGCGTGTCACTAATCTTAGGCATTTTGTGACACCCCCGTGTCAAGGTACAGAAGTGCCAGCCGAGGAGACGACACGGGCGTGTCAAGTTCCATAAGGAAAAATCGACACCCCCGTGTCTAGGTACAGAAATCGCCAGGTAAGGGATGACACGCCCGTGTCATCCATCCAGTTCACTTACCGACACGGGCGTGTCACGCGGCAGGCTTTAAAGAAGCGGCGGTTTTTCACTTCTTTTGTCATTCCAAACACAAGCACACCCCCATTTTCTCTCATCCATCTTTCTTCTTCCCCATTCCCACACGGCACAAGCACTTCCACCATTACTTTGGTTCACAATCCGGCAAGACACACACACCCACATTACACCTTACATCCTAAATCAATCGGGTAAGTCTTCTCTTCTCTTTGGTACTTTAATTTCTTGTATTTCAATTGAGAAAAGTTAGACCCTAGTTCTATGAAGCATGCTTATGTGTGTTTTTTGGGATTTCTTGATTTTATTGTGAGTTTTGGCATGAGTAGAACTAGGAATTGGCATGTAATTGAAAATTTTAGGCATTAAGAGGGTGAACCCTAATCTCTTATTTAAGCATGTTGGGTATAATTCTTCTGAATTCTTGCTCCTTAGTCGAGTTTTGAGCATGCTAGAGTTAGGTGTTTGAATTGTATTGGAAAATTTGGCCCTTGCTCTTACACATTGTCATGAATTTTGCAAATTTTGGAGAATGGTTGTGGGTGGTTATGTACACGTTGGAGGAAGAAATTGAGTCCCTATGAGCTTTGAACGAAGTTGGTAATTTAGAGGCTAAGTCTAGGTATCGGGAGATGAAATGTTATGCATGATTTGATGAAATCCTAGACTCCTTATGGGTGCTTACAAGGTGTTTGATAAAATGCCCCAATGAACTTGGAATTGATTTTGTTGTTGATATGGGGGTATTTTTGTGCAGGAATTATGGGACGCAACAAGAGACCCGCGCCTCTGCAACTCACCTCCTCGTCCGGGCCAACTGGCCGCCAACCACGGGATTCCGTGAACGTCACATTGGAAGGGCTTGGGAACCCTTATAACCGTAATACGACGCGTAATATCATGCCCACAAAATTCCCGCATCTCGCCACACTTCGGAGATTGGGAGTTTGGGAAGAGATTGAGGTGTTGTTCAACAATATAGGGTGGAGGACGTTCATGATGGTTACGGCTAATACATATCCGGAATTGACGACCGCGTTCTTCACCACCATGACTTGGGACCAAGTCAACACCAAACTCAATTTCACATTAGATGGAGAGGATACCGAATCATTAAATCTAGATGAGATTCGGGATGCCTTAGGGTTTCCTATGTGCGAGATGACAACGTTGCCAAATTGGTCCAATGAGGATAGGGAGGCGGTGTGGCGGTCTTTCCCTCTCAAAGCTGGTGCCCCGGCCTACAACCCGCGTAATACTAAGGCCACATGGCTGGATAGCTTAGTCTGGAGAATGGTGCATAGGCTACTGGCTATGGGAATATGTGCGAGGCATGAGAGTGATGGCAATATAAACGGGTTTGAGTTGGCCATCATGTATTTCATGAAGGAGGGGATGCAGTTTGATGCCACAACGGAATTCATGTACAAGTTAAAGGAGGTGGCAGGCAGGGCATCGGGAACTATAGGTCATGGAGCCTATGTAACGAAGCTTGCCAGAGAGGTGGGATGGCTTGAAGAGGATACGGAGCCCTTATCCAACTTTCCCTATGTGGAGGAGCAGACGTTCATCAAAATGGACTTATTTATCCGATGGTCTGCCGGGAGCCTAAAAGACAGGGTTTTACCCTGGTATCCAGAAAGGGAAAGGAACCGGTTTGAGCGAATGTACAGGTGGGGTGTGGCCATATATGATGACCTCACCCTTGATCAGCAGAGAAGGCTTGCTCAGATACCGGATAGGGCGGAAGGCGGACGAGGAGCACAGATGCCAATGGTCCAAGAAGATGATGAGGAGATCCCCGCTTACATGCGGGATTATATGGCGTCCCAGAATGCGAGGATGGACAGCTTCGTAGAGCATGTGGACTCCCGGCTTGATGCCTTACAGCTCCACATTGACGGCCAGTTCGAGAACCTCCACGCGTACCTCGCCAAACAATTTGGAGGCGCCGGTGCAAGTAGCTCAAGCCAGCCGCCACATTACCCGCCCTCTTTTCCTTGAGTGATTTCTTTTTTAGTCTTTCATTTTCTCTGCCTTGGACTGTATGATGATATAATTCACCACACTAACCTGACTAATTGCATTGCGCTAATTATTCTTATGGTTATTTGCGATACTTGACGACAGGGCTTTCATGTTGATTGCATGTTGATTATCATTTGCTTTGCTTAGCTTATGATCCGTGTTTTAGTCGTTTAAGTGCAGGTTAGGGGTGATGAATAGCTTGTTGCCGGGTTCTTCGCAGTGTTGAGGGAGTTTTCTTTTTGCCTTCTTTCCTTTTTCTTTTATGCATGGGGACATTGCATGATTTAAGTTTGGGGGAGAGGGGCAAAAAGTTTTGGATTGTATTGCTAATATTTTGCATAGGAAGATGCGTTGGGGGCTTAACTTACTTGAAATTGTGATATCTTTGAGCGTGAAAAGATGATTGCTATTATTTTCGATTTTTCGATGAGGTTGATTGTTGGAAGTTTGCCAAAGTGAGTTAGGCTAGTTGAATGCATGAAGTTAGGTGTGAGTATTGATACTTTGGAACGGTGGAATATCCTTATTTTTGTGCACATTGGAACAAGGTCATGTACTTAGGTTAGGATACTAAATTAGTAATTCTTGAATAATACTAAGAAGTGGATTAGGAGGCATTTTAGTCCTATTGAAGCGAAGTTTTGAATTGACGAAGAGTTAGGGAGATGACTTAGGCATTCATGTCGGAGGTAGCCTCGCTATTGAGCCATTTGTACTAAAGAACGAAATCCTATTGACCCCGCTGAGCCTAAGTGTTGTGCCATTAAATTTTTGTAGCCGCATTATAAGCCACAGGCACAGCACCATAAACTTACCCTTGAGTCACACTTTGCTCACTCGTTTGAGTCAATTGAAGATGCTGCTAAATTCCTGATGAGAAACCAAGAGAAGAAATAAGAGATACTCTTAGATGCTGAAAGAAAAGAAGAATTAAAAAAAGGAAGTAGTAAAAGAACGAGTGGTGTAAGCAATAAGTAGACAGAAGAAAAAAAAAGAGAGAAGAAAAAAAAATATTTATACTTTTGAGAAGAGTATTGAGAAGATGTGAAACAGAAGAAATTTTCAGACGGTCTGTATGTGACAAACTTGGACAGGGTCCAAGTTTGGGGGAGTTTGATGGGGAAGACGAAGATGGCAACCATGGAAATTTGAATGGGTGAGCTAGGTGTGTTGAGTCACTACTATACTAAAAATTCCATAACCTTAACCCCGAGCCCACATTACAAGCCTCGAAAGACCTTCCGATCCTTAATTCTAGGTCAATTCCATTAGTGGAGATAGGTGCGAAGAATGTTTTCCGAAGTCTATCATTGGTACTTAGGAAGAAATCATTAGTCTGGTGTTCTGACCATTGTACATTTTCTTGTTCGAATTCACACACTACACGAGGATATTTGACTTATACCATTATGTTGATACTTGTGCTTGATTGAAATGTGTTTGATGAGCTAGACTTGTTTTAGTGAAATTCTGAAAATTGCTCCATTGAGAGATTGATTTTGAGGTTGGTTTGACGTAATTTTCTTGATTGCTCGAGGACGAACAATATCTAAGTTTGGGGGAGTTTGATGTATCAGTTTATTGCATGGATTTGTAGGGCAAATTTAGCTAAATTCAAGCAGTTTTAAGAACTTATAACGTGATTTATGCTCCTTATTAGGTACCTTTTACCTTGGAATTGGAAAGACGGATAAAAGCAAAACCATGCAATAAAGGGCGAAAAACGAGAGATTTCTAGGGGACACGCCCGTGTCCCCGTGGCAGAGCAAACTGAGACACGCCCGTGTCTCAGTACAGAAGTGATCCTCGGAGTTCAGGAGGTGACACGCCCGTGTCACCTATGTAGAGAAAATTGTTGCACGCCCGTGACCAGGTACAGAGAAGCTGGAGATCATGACACCCCCGTGTCATTGAGAAGAACAGATCTTGACACCCCCGTGTCAAGTGGAAAAGCGCAAACACGATTTTATTACGTGACACGGGCGTGTCACATTTGAAGGCATGACCCTTGCACGCCCGTGTCACGGGGCGGTTTCAGAATTCGGAGTTCTATATATACGCGGATTTGAGGCGGAATAAGGAAGCTTTTGGACTACTCTTTTCCCAGAAGTTCAAGAACACTTGGAGATAGAAGAAACACGAAGATAGAGAGTTGAAGATTCATTCCAATCACAAGACTTTGTCAATTTGGTTTTATTTACTGCTTTCCGATCAAACTAATTCCTCAAGTTTTGGTTTTCCATTCTAGTAGAATTAATTTCTTGTTTTAGATTCATTTTTGGATAATTAGGTTAGAATTCAGAATTCCTTATTCCTTTTTGATGTTTATGTTAGACATGATTAATTTGAATGCAATTCCTTTGATCTTAATGAGTTTTGATCCAATTATGAGGAACTAATCTCCTAGGGTTAGGGGGTAAGGATTATGCATCTAAGGTGTTTGAATTAATGCTTGAGTAAATTTGTGTGATTCTTTGTTAGGAAAACGGTATTGAATAAGCTGGGAATGGATTGGCCATCCATGAACATGTTGTAAATTATCCGATAATCGAGAGATTGAGGATAATTGAGAGTGTTTTCTGAAACTTAGATCTTTTGGGCTTAAAGAAATTTAACCCTAATTTCTACAACCCGTATTTAGAATTCCATGCCAAGCCGCTAGGTTTTAAATACACTAATCTTGTTCTATTAGATTAATTTGGTTACTAAGTGATTGTGAGAACAACACTTGGCTTAATTAATTAGACATCTAGCCTTCGAAAGAAGCTAGGTATAACATCGTGATTAGGTTGAAGAATCATACATCCGTACTTAAGTATTGCTTTGATCATAAAAGAGCATATGATTTACTCCCCGACCTGTTTTAATTAAGTGGTTAATTCTCGTGTTTATTTGTTAGCTCGTGTGATTGATTTATTATTAGTGAAGTTCAATTTTGTCATACTAGTATAGAGCAACCTTGTCAATCTCTTTCGGTCTTAAGATTAGAAATAGTCATAAAAGTGGTTGTTGAATTCCCTTCCCTGTGGATACGATACCTTAAGTGTTGCAATCGAATTAGAACTTACACTTGGGTTCAAGATTTGTCTATCAGTTCCCCACCTTTTCCGGCTCCCTGATTCCATTTCCGGCATCAGATTGGAGCAAATCACGGCGGAGGTGGCTGAACCAGCGATGGCGCAGCGGCAGTTTTTCGGCGATGGATTTTGTCCTTTTCCGGTGGGTTTTTGGTGGTTGCTCCTTCACGAAAGTTGCTTGGAATGTTGAGACGTAGCTGATAGTGTTGGCCACGACTCGAGAACCGTCCGACGGCGACGGACCGGTGGTGGACCGGCCCTGGACCGACGGCTCCCTTTTTCGATGATATTTCCGGCAAATTGGCTAGGGGCTTTCGAAGGCTTCGTTACAAGCTTTCTAACGGTATGCTCGGATTTTATTTTCGTTTTACGGTTAGCGTTTAATTTCAGTTTTCGTAGTTGGAACTTAGTTCGGTTTTTCGTCAACGAAGTCCGGCATGTTTGGTATTTTCTGAAATTGGTTGAGGGCTTTTGTCAAGCAGGCTGACACGCACGTTTCTGTCCTTCCGAGGATTTTTCCGACCACCGGAGGCGGTGTTCCGGTGGCGGCCGGTGGCTGTTTGGCCGGCTACGGTGGTGGCATTCCGGCGACTTTCGGACAGTAGGTCCGTTTCGTTGTGTTGAGTCCAACGCCACTTTCCGTTTGTCAATCGGATACCCGGTTGATTTGTTATGAATTTTTGAAGTTATTGTATTTATTTTCGTTAATTGTTTTTAATTGTATAATGTGATCATGTATGAGCGATAAATGGAAACTATGAATTGTATGATATATGAGAATATGTTATGTTATATGAAAGCATGATTTGTAATTTATTGAATTTAATTATCTCGTTTTATGCCTACTTGCTTAAGAATATTTTATTTATGGGGTGTTAGTGTAATATTTGAAAACTAAATTGATAATGGGATTATATGAAACTTGAGAAATAAATTATGAAATGATATGTTATATTTAATTTTGAATGAATCGATCAAGTATGCTATTTGTTGGAATATTAAACATTATGCATTATGTATTTATTTATCAAATTTGTTATATGATCAATGTTTTAACTTCACGAGATTTGGACCATGATGGGATTAAATTATTATGCTTCGAATTATATTCCCTATGGGATGATATGAATTCTATAAGTTATGCATCCTCTAAGGTGTGAAATGATTGTTATTCGATATGAATGACTTAAATTGGATAAATGTGAACTAATTGTGCATCATTGTATTCGTGAGCATGGCCGTGCGTCTTTGTGGTTGTGTTTGGAGTCTGAGTCTTGTGTTCTGTGTGTGTTCAGTTGTTCAGGGGTTTTCCAGGGAGTGTCTGTCAGCTGTTTGGGTTCCAGTGGGACTTCTTGGCTCAGGTTTTCCGTTTCCGTCGGTGTAAGGTGAGGTTTAGGTTCTTTTCTTTTTAGTTAAGCGACCTAAAACCCTTAAATGCTCATTTTCAAGCCCGTATGCGATTATACTATTATATTTATATAATAGATATGTGCTTATACGATATGTTTATGACTTTGTCATATGATTAAAGGTTTTCGAACTATATATACGAGCGTATGTAAGCTTGAAATGTTTTGCAACGAGGCTATGCTCCAAACCGTGTGTCTTCAAGCTAGCTACGGATTAGGATGACACGGAGAGGTACGTTTATAGCATATGCTAAGTTGCAACGTATGGTATGTCTAATCAGGTACGTAAGTTTGTATGATTTGATAAGTATGATATGTAGCGAGTTATGATCTGTTATGTTATGTTCTGATATGTTGGGCCCTGGAGACTGTGGGTAAGGAACCCCGGGACGGTAATGGGCCGTCGGGTTAAGCCTGTGCATAGTCTCCATTTGAGTTATCTCGTGCGACTTAGGGAGATAGGGGAGGCGAGATATTCTTGAGCCAGTGGCGTAAAACCTGCCGAGGACTCGTAGGGGATCATTACCCCTCGAGGTATGTATATGATATGGATGGTTAGGGGCGTATATGTTGGTAATAGTGCCCTGAAAATTCAATTTGTTGAATTAATTAAAACTGAATTTGCAACAAATTGTGAGTATTTCACATATTAATAATTAATGACGTGTGGTGGTATTCTTATATGAAATGTGTTTCACAGGAAAAGACTTTGAATACCGAAATCACGTGTCATTAAAGTTCTAGTCGGTAAGATAAGAATATGTTCTTATCAAGACTATAACGTGGTTATATAAGATGATTAGTCTTTCGTCATAGGGAATGGTGATTCCAATTATAACACGTTGATGATTTTCAATAGGATTGAAAACATCGAACTGGACCACTGAGATTATTTATTTTATCCTGCTATCTAAAATAAATAAAATCTCAGGAAGCATTGTACTCTTAATCCTGATAATATTTCGGCTTTAGGCATGTAGTGTTAGTTACTGTAACATACTCGAAGTGAGGTCTCGGTAATGGGTGACCAAAATACTTTGTATGTTCGGTGATTATATGAAATGTGCTAAAGAGTTATATTGATCGAGGAATCTGTGGCCTCGCTGGAAGGTAAGAGATATCCTTGAAATAGATTTGCAAAAGTTCGAATTAAGACTTTGGCCAAAGCACTTCGCGTGATAACGTCACCGAAGTTGTATGTTGAATGTGTTTCACATACAGAGAATTTGAACTGAAGGCGAATCAATAAATTTCAAATTAGAGATGAAAAAATAAATGATAGTAGTTGTAATTTATTTTTCATGGATATCTACACGGAGGAGTAAATGCGAAATCATTCTAGATCGAGAAATTCGTGAATAATTTAATTAATTTTAGAGTGCAACAATATTTATTTAGTGGAATTAAATATTGTTAAACGGTAATTAATTATTATCATGAGATGATAATATATTAATCCGTTTGGAGCTAAAATTAATTAGTCATGCTGGTCCCCCTGCAAGGCCCAAATTGAAAACCCAAAGAGAAAATAATAAAAGGAGAAAGAGAAATGAATTTTTCAAAAGTGTTTGAAAATAGCTAAGGGATTTATTTTAAGAAAATAAATCAAGTTCCAAAGAGTTGGAAATGCCTGGAATTTTATTTTGGAGAAAATAAAATTTTTAAATTTTAAAAAAAAAAAAAAAAGTGACGTGGCATTTTGCTGACGTGGCGCTGACGTGGCACCTGGCATGTCACGCCACGTCAGCGGGTTGGGCCCCAGTTGGCGCTGACGCAGCGCCGCGTGGCGTGCCACGTGTATGGTGAGGATCGCGCCGCGTCATCGCGGTGGACGGCCCAGATTCGACTTGGGTTGGCTGGTCAACGGGTTGGTCAAACCGGATCAAACGGGTAGGGTCGGCTCGCATTTGGATAGGGTAGGGCCGGGTCCGGTCCGGGTCGGCCCAGACCCGGACACGTGTCGTGATTTGGTGGCGTGACGTGTGTGAATCACGCGCCAACCACATGGCCACCTTGTGGCCGCGCGTGCGGGCGCGTGGCGACACGTGGCGGCGCGTGGTTGGTGGCGATGGATTCACGGCGGAGAGTTCTACACGATGGTGCAATTTGATTGGCCGGTTGGTACGCGGTTTGTACGCGGGACGTGTAGAATGACCTTTTTGCCCTTCCATTTGTGTGTAAGATGACCAAAATGCCCTCCAATCTATCCCTATAAATAGGCTGACCCTTGGCTCATTTTATATGCAATTTTTCGGCCAAAAAGTTTTGGCTGATTGGAGAGACTCTCTCTCTCTAGTTTGTTTAATTAATCCTTTAATTAAGGATTAATTAATATATAATTAGGTGGTTATATAATTAATATATAATCCACTTAATTATTAGAAAATTAGGGAATTTTCTAGTCTAGAAAAATGAATATTTCTAGAAAATATTTTCTCAAGTATTTAGGGAAATACTCGCGGAGCCCACACTCCGAGGGTCGAGTCGGGGATATTGCGGGGAAGCTCTGCCGGTCTCACGAGTGGGCAAGGAGCTGGAAAAATGCCGTTAGATAGCCATGTTTGCAGTACGGTAATATTTTACAATTATTTTATTTTAAGCATGATAAATTATGTGCTCTTAAGTGTTAATTGCATGTTAGATATTTATCTGCTTAAGTGATTTAAAATTTATTATCAATTGCATGTATATACTTGAGTAGATCCGGCTAAGTCTTCCGCTTTGTATTAAAATGTTTTAGAAATATTTTAATACTTGTATTATAATAAAAATTTTAAAATGTGGTCCCGGATTGCTACTGTTGTGGGCCCGCATCCCATCAGTATACACCCCTTCCGTCACACGGAGTTGAGGATGTTATGTTATGTTATGTTATGTTTTCTGTTTTGATATTATGATATGGAGGTAAGGTTGGAAACCCGTACTCGCTGGGTATATGAATATGATCTGTTATGTTGATTATGAAACGGGATAGGAGCTTTCTCCTTTGATATGTTATGATTAAGCTCAGTATGTTTTGGTTTGAATAAGATAAGATATGTATAAGTTTGATTCGAAAAAGGTTTTGGTATGCAAAACCCTACTCCCGGTTCATAATCTTTCTTTTGATACGTGCTCTGCTCCTTATTATGTATAGTGTGTGAGTTCA
This sequence comes from Lantana camara, assembly GCA_037501455.1. Lineage (NCBI taxonomy): Eukaryota > Viridiplantae > Streptophyta > Magnoliopsida > Lamiales > Verbenaceae > Lantana > Lantana camara. The sequence goes on from CM074865.1 coordinate 4,599,689, forward strand.
GCCCCCCTCACTCAGTCAGTGGACTGACCCTCGGCCCACCTATGTTTTCAGTTTGCAGGTTCAGGTTCTTGGAGTTCGAGCTAGGCGGATTTGTGTCTTGTCTGTTGAGTCCATGTCTTTTGATCCTGTGTCTATTTGATTAAGTTGTGAATCTTGGATCTGCATCCGTTTGTAATTATGCATATAGCATGTTCTGTACAGGATTATGTTTATGCTTTGATTATATGAATTTTCGGGACAGGTTAGGACAGGGATTGGATTAGTTGAACCCGTTTATTTATGTTGTTGATTAAAGTTTTTGTTAGTTCATATTTTGATTCGCTTCCGCATACAGGTTTTTGCATATTTTACTTGTACGGGGTTTAGGTACCGCCTAGCTTAGGTTGGATTTTTCGTTTGTCACCCGTTCGCTGTGACTTGGTGCGTGTGCGGACTTTCCATTTCGTACACGTGTCGGGTCATAGTGCGGGGGTGTGGTGCCCCACCGCTTGGGGTGCTACAACCCGCTACCTGCTTTACACCACCACCGCCGCCGGCCCCATGCTTTGCACTACCACCACCACCACCGGAAAGTCTTTGCACCGCCACAATCACTTACAGAATGACCGGGTGGGCGACGGAGATGGCTCTACCCCGGCCGAAACAACTTCGAGAGCGGTGGTCCAACGGCGGATGCTGAGTGTCCGAGCAGGCTTGAAGCTGTGGGATTTAGGGGTCTTGGAGAAAACGTTTGAAGACTGAGAAAGAATTAGATAAATCAGGACCTGAACGAGAACGAACAAACCCATTTTCCATAATATTTCTCCTAATCTGCTCATATCCACAACCTCCATATCTTAAATAATCAATCAAGATTGCCTGGGCTCTTTTGGTCGAGGGTTGAGAGGGGAGAGTCGGAGCTAGAGAGGCCGGGGATGAGAGAGACACCATCACTTAATTAATTTAATTTGGTGTTTGGTGGTGTTGGTGGGCGGCCGCCTCTTTGCTGGAGAAGATGAACGTTTTTTTATTAATTTTTTTATATGCATATTTTGTCTTTTTTCTTAATTTGATATGTATATGTTTTTTTTGTTTTTTTTATTTATTTCAATTGACACCTCAACCCTTCATGTGATCGGCTATATAAACTTTACAAATGAGTCGGCAAAAAAAGTTTCTCAATTTGGGTTGATAATGACACGTCAGTAAAAATTGGGAATTTTTTAATTTCGAGTCGAAATCAAACGAAAATTGCAAAAATTTTTAAATGAGAGTACAAAATGGAAAACGCAATATCAAGAAGGACTAAAATTCGAAAAAATGTAAGTTATAGGATGATTTTTGCAATTTTGACTTTCCATTAGAGTATATAACAATAAGAATTTTATCCTAAAGTTGTAATCTAATTACTTACAACAAATTGTCAACATACCTGTGAAATTGTTATAATCTAACGATAGGTGGTTCAACATGGTGAGGTTTCCAATTTGCTTAGGTAAGTTACCTGTGAATTTGTTACCCAAATAAACAATGCTTTTTAAATAGAAAATATATATATATCTTGAAATTTTCAATTTTAGCAAGTTTTATCTGAAAGATAAGCATTTTACCTCTCTATAATATTAGAAATCCGCAAAGAATCCTTTAAAAGAAGAATTGACACTCTTCTAGGGGTGCGTTTCGAGCCGAGCCGAGTCGAGTTTGACAAAAAAAATCCAGTTTGAGCTTGAGCTTGAAAATTATTTGCATGGCTTGAAATTGAGTTTGAGCTTGTCAAGTTTATTTTTTGAGGGCTTGAGCTTGGCTTGCCCAAAAAACGAGCCGAGCTCGATTCGACTCGACGAGTCAATAGATTTTTTATGCATATTTTTTTAACTCTCATTCAATAATAATATTAAACAAGAACAAAGATATTAAGATATACGATATATATAGTATATTGGTTTTTTTAAGTTTTATATCATTATTAATAAATTATAATCATTAATATATACTTGATATTTTAGATTATGTATTAGCATTATTAATTATATTATAATAAACTATAAATTATGTAATTACACAATAAAAATTATTAACTAATATTTTATTAAAACATATACTTATTAATCAGTCATTATGATGTATGATATTTATTATTTTATTTTTATGAATATATTTTTGTATTAATAATATTATATGGTCTAATGTGTCATTGTAAAATAATATATTATTAAGACATATTATGATACAAAATTTAGTAAGGATCATACACATATTATATATAATATATAATATAGTAATAGATTATGTTATATATCTTGTAATTATACCATATAAATTATTAACTAATATTTTATTAAGATATATACTTATATAAATTATTTATTATAGTAGATTGAATCTATTTTTTATTAAATTATTTGTTTAGATAAATATTATATATTATAATAGTAATATGTTAGTAGTATCGTATAGAATGATATGTTCCTGTAATTATTGAATTGCGATATTATTAAATCATATTTATTGTCAAAATAAGTAGATAAAGATATATAATATATCATATATTCAGTATTGCTAAATCTTATAAATTTAGATTAATTTACTGTATATATATATATATAAATTATTGAACATTATAATATATATATAAATACACTAGCAAGCCTCGAGCCTCAAAGAAATAGGCTTGAGCTTGGCTTGATACATAAGTCGATCTCGATTAAGCTTCGCTTGAGCTTGAAATCATTCGAGTTCAAGTCGAGCCAGCTTGAACTGCCTCACAAGCCAGCTCGGCTCAGAGCACACCCCTACTTGACTCTTCACATCCTAGTTCAAAAAAAAGACATCTTAACCCCCAAAAGGAGGGAGGTGTTGCACAAACGCACACATTATATCTAATTTAAGTGTTTTTACAAAATAACCACCAATTTTGAGAAAATAATTGATGTTTTTTTTTTTTTTTTTAAGAAGCCTCAAACATCCAAAACGACTTTTGTTGCATTTACTAGACCAAGTCACCTCCAGTAAAGATGGAAAATTCTAGCTCAATTGCAACTTGATCGAACCTATATAATCAATTATCATAAAATAAAATTTGGCATAATTAAGTTCGGGTTATAATTACCATGGGAACTGCTATTACACCATCAATTCAAAGGCCAAACATAACAACAGCAGCAAACAATATTACAGGGTCAAGGTGGTGCTTATATTAATTAAAAGAGTCAAGCTTTTGCAATTTAACATCATTTCCATAAATATAGCCCGTTTCTCCTTTTATTGATTAAAGAAGATGACATGTTTTCTTCTCAGATAATTACACCAATAAAAACAGAGAGGGGAAGAAATATTATTATTGAAATTAGTTGTTGGCACCATCAAATTAAGCAGCAGCCCTAGTAAGTTTCACTATCCATTATGCCTCAAGTAAGCTTCTACGTCCACTTTCGAATTTCAGGTCAAGTTATAAGAATTAGTATACATACCATGGAAGTTGTTGTCCCCTAGATCCAGGCTTTGAAGCTTTATCAACGACCCAATGGAAGTTGGGATGCTCCCATTGAAATGATTATTTGACAGCGACAGCTCCTCCAACTTGCTGCACTTGTAAATATTGAATGGAATTTGGCCACTAAACTGATTACCATTGAGATAAAGCTCGTGAAGCAGTGCAATATTATTGCACATATCATCTGGCAGCACACCTTACCGAGAACTATTCGTGAGATCAATGCATTTCATGTAAGAACCTGTAATAAAACTATACTTCCTATTTCTATTGTTGATGGGAGATGACCTGAGAACTGATTGTTTGAAAGGTCCAAGATTTCCATTGCTGATATGTTGAAGATGGAGAGTGGTAATTCACCTGCCAAAAATCCATTGTGTATGCCATGATACAAGAAAACTTTGAGAGGCATGGTAAATTTTGTCATTTCAAAGATAATTTAATCACCTGCTGTCGACATACCTATGAAATTATTGTTGTTTAGATACAGTTGTTCCAAGTTGGGAAGATTATGAAACATGGAATCTAGAACACTTCCCGACAGACTATTGTTGTAGAAATTTAAAGCTCGCAGAGAAAACATGTTGAAGATAAAAGCTGGAATTTTCCCTGTTAGAAAGGCACCATTTAGGCCGAGAAGTTGTAAACGTGAGAGATTTCGAAATTCTGATGGAATTCTTCCACCTGAATAGATAGTCCAAAACATGAAGATTGTTGTTAATAGTGAAACAACCCGTTGAACATGCAATCGAGATTCATTTTTAGTTCATAAATATATGATAAAATTACAAAAATCATCCTTCAACTTATACTTTTTCGAACTCCAATTATTTTCGATATCGCATTTTAAATTTTGTCCTTTAACTTATTTTTTTTTTATAATTTTAGTCCGATTTCGATCCGTAATAAAAAAACACCAAAATTTGCTGACATGGCATAATTTTGGATCAAAATTGCAAACTTTTTGCTGATTGAGCCCATTGAAGATTACCTGGATGCTTGTGGATTTGTGACGTGTCTTATGTCATTATATATATATATATATATATATAAATTTTTGTATATAACTATTAAACTTTATTAATTTTATAAGTAATATATATTATGAATATGTTTTATGTGAACATATTTTTTAAGAATTTTAAATTTAATTAAAATTTAAATTCTTAATTTAGATTAACTACCAAATTAATTAAATTTCTAAGTTTCATAAACTTAAAATAAAAATAAAACTCTCAAACTAATTCACCACCGCCGCCACCGTCCACTGTTCCTACCACCACCAACCTTGCTTCCTCCGAAATTTCGCCATCACCATCATTGCCTCCACCAAAGTTCCAGATCCACCATCCAAATCCCCCACCCGTTCGCGTCGCTGTTCCTACCACCGCCACCACCAACATCACCAAGATTTCCATCCAGATCTGCCGTCCAACCACTCGTTCACCACAACCGATTCGCCACCAGCCTCCCCCACAATCTCGCCTCCAACATCACGCTCAACATCCTTCCTCTACCTGCAAAATTCTTGGGTGATTTTTGTGCGTGATTTCAAATCGGATATGTGGTGGTCTGATTTTGGTAGTGGCAGATCTATCGGTGGTGGGCCGCCATGGTGGTGGCGGTAACTACTGGTGGTGGTAGAGTTTGTGTTCCTTATGAGAAGGACGGCAGAGGTGGCTTTGGTGGCGGCGTCGGCAGGTTGGTGGTGGTGGTAGATTTTGTGTTTCAATTATGAGATAGGAACGTAAGGAATTGCAGAGGTATTCTGGGTGAGCGAGGGTGTCTATGTTTTTTAAGTTTTATTTTTATTTTAAATTTGATTTTTTAATTTGTATTAGAAATTTAAATAATTTCTTTATTATATTAGAGATTTTATTATTTTGTTAGTTAATTTAAAAATCTTAAAATAATATCTGAATATAAAATACATACATAATATATGTTACACACAATATCTTTTTTTATTTGCCATGTGTGTATATATATATTTTTTAATTTTTTTTTTTTTTAAATTTCCACAAAACATCCACATAATCTTTAATTGGCCCAATCAGCTAAAAAATCCCCGATTATGCCCGAAATCGTGCCTCGTCAGTAAAATTTGGAAATTTTTTGTTTTCGAGCCGAAATTGGGTTAAAATTACAAAAATTTTAAATTAAAAGACAAAATTAAAAACGTGATATTGAAAAGTATTGAAGTTGGAAAATACAAGTTAAAATATATATGATTTTACTTGTTTTTTATGTCATCTTTGAACTATAATGAGATCTCCATCTATTAATTTTATTTTTTTTTAAATTTTATATGTTACCATTCATTTTAATATAATTAACATTTTTTCTAGAAAATTATATAAAAAAGAGGGCAAGACTTCTCCTCTAACTCAAACTTTTTCAGACTTCACACCTATTTGATTTTAATGTTTTCTATATTGTCCTTCAATTTCTAATTTTACACACTTTTTTTTAAATTCTTTTATTTTGTATTTTTATTAAGTTAATTAGTGTGGCAATTTTTTAATTGTTTTGTATCATTTTTGGACACCATTGATGAGTTTAGTCAGCTGCCAATCATCTACACAGCAACTTGGCCTAGATTCGAGTAGCGTGCGTGGATTTATTTGGGAAATTTATGTCTTTAAGGTAAAAATCCAACAGAAATTATGTTAAATTAAAAATTGAATAACAAAATTGATGACGATTGAAGTAACATAAAAATTGAAGTTAGAGGACGAATTCTTGCAGATTTGCCTACAAAACTAATGATAAAACACAATAACAATAATTCATTGTACATGAAGGGGACAAGTAATTTATGCTATATGCACATAGGGGGATACATATGGTACCATAATCTTTAGTTTTTCTTTAATTTATGAAGTGCACGCTCAAGATACATGTCAACTCTAAATTACAAAAACTACATACCTTGGAAGTTGTTATCTCCGAGATACAATGTTTCCAGATTGCTCAACAGACCTATTGATCTTGGAATGCTGCCATTGAAATGGTTAATCGACAATCTCAGATCCTCCAGCTTTCTGCACTTGTAAATATCCAATGGAATTTGCCCGCTAAGTAGATTAGCAGAGAGATAAAGCACAGTAAGTCGTGAGGTATTATTGCACATATCATTTGGCAGCACACCTGTCAGACTATTATCCCTGAGATCAATTTGTTTGATCCTAGACAAGTTGAAGATCCCATGAGGAATAGATCCTTTAATATGGTTATATTGCAAATCCAATATTTCTAGTGAAGAAAGATTCCCAATTTCTCGTGGGATTTCTCCACCAAGAGAGTTATTGGCCAATTTGAGTATCCTCAACCGTCGCAGATTAAAGAGTTCGCGGGGTATGAAGCCCGTGAAGCTGTTTTGGCTGAGGTCTAAAGAATCGAGGAATGTTAAGTTTCCAAGATTCGGAGTGAGATGAGTGGCCTGAAAACCGAAGCCATAGAAATTAAGGGCAGCGACTGTTTGGGTGGTGGTGGTGGCGCAGGATACACCAATCCAAGTGCAGATGGATGCATTGGTGGACCAGTTTTTGGACAATATTTGAAAAGGGTCTGAGGTTATTGTGGATTTGAAAGCAAGAATTGCTTCTTCATCTTCTTTAGATACTATTTCAGCTAACGAAATTGGTGTGATACTGAGCAAGAACATTAAGACAGCAGCAATCATGACAGAAAGTTTGTCCATTGGACGACTGGTTGTGTAGTTTGGAGCTCTAGATATGAACAATGAACTATATATGCATATCTATTATATTTTACGAAGCTTAGATCACAAAGAAGAGATATTCACGTGTAGTTAGTTGGTTAATAAGATTTTTTGTTGCTAGAACAGTAAGTGTGCGCATTATGAGAGTCATGATATTGGATACACTTGATTTTTTTCCCTTCACTGTACATGCCCCACTATAAAAGAGGGCGATTGACTCCATTAATGGAATATCATCTTCCGTAATGGGTGAAATGATGGCCTCCACCACAAATGCAATAGGTGAGGTTTCCACGAAAATCAACCAGCCCCCTGCACGTAGCACTCCGGCACCAAATGTTGACTATGTCACGAAGACAGGACTTTACGAGGCATTAGCCATTGTGCCCGGCCTATCCCTAGACGACGTGATGTGGGCAATACATCACTTAGCGAACAACAGTGGAGATCTTCTTGCCTTTTATGACATGCCAGTTGAAGTTCGTGCTGCTTTCGTGTTGACTCTTGTACGAGCAGCAAAATGAATCGACCTCATATGTTAGTGACTTTTTGGTTTATATTGGGTAAGTGCGCGCCGGCCCTAGTATGGTGGGCGCTTTGTTATGTTAGGTATTTTTGCTCCCAAATATATATTTCCATTAAGATAAGACAAAAGAGCCAACAGAGGTCGGTACAAGTGGTTAAATGGTTCTTTTTCCAAGATAATGACCCTATTTCGAATCCCTCTAATCACTTGGGTGTGTGTTTAACAGAAAAATAAATAAATAATAAGACAAAAAGAAGGCTTTTTGACATACGAGTAAAATCGACTACATTGCACGAAAATAATATTATTATTCAAATAATATTAACTGTTAAAATTATAGTAATTGAATAACTAAAATTAAGTATCGTTAGTTAATTATCGTTTCAAAAATAATGATGAAATATTAGTTAAGCTTGTGTTTTGAGTAAATCCTTAAGAAAAATACTAATCTAAAATCTATAATTCAAATCAATATTAGAGAAAACTCCAAATTTTGTGATGAGATGAGACTCATTAGGAAGTTTAACAAAAAATTGTGGAAATATCATGCAGTTGCTTGAACAATAGATTTGATCTGTTGCAACGGTATCAAGGATCCAAGAATGCACAAAGGATACAGATTATAATGCCATGGATATACCTGAAAACTGAGAGGAAGTGCCTCTTAATGAGGTTGCTTGTGGCTGTGAAGGAACAATGGACACCTGATTAACACCATGAGTCTGATTAGATTGACTCTGTTTAGATTGAATGATTGACGTGATCATCTGATATTGCTCAATCAACAGTAAAAGGCCTTACTCAACTGAGGCAATGGGTCGATGAGCATGATCTGCCGTCTGCGAACCGACACCTGAGTACTTGTCATTCAACCCATTCAAAAATCTAATGACGCAATTGTTTTGTTCATACATGCGGTATGTATCAATTGCCCCACAACTGCACTTTGGATTACAAGATCATTATTTCCTGTTACAGAGTCCTATAAATTGATGTGCATGCGTGAAGGGGTGTCTGTGTAATTTACCACAACAATTCTAACAGACATAAATATCTGCTTAACAATATTACTGCTGCTAAGTAATTTAATTTATTGCTGGAGCTTAATTTATCAAGATCCCATATATTCAAAAGATTAAGCCAAGTTACGCAAAACCCATCAATCAGGAAAAACTGACAAAGAAGCTCGAAATTTTTACAAGGCACGAAAAAAGGTAGCAAATTTAAACCAAAATTCAACAGCCCAGGCAAAGAAAGAGGCACAAAAGGCAGATTTCACAACCCACATTGACAAAAAGAAATTCATCTAAATCAACAGAAACACAACAATCATGATAAATACCACAGCAATCCACTCAAACACTTAACCTACAATATGCATCCGTAGAAACAACAAAAAACTCACCTAACAGACAAGGAGAAGGTAAATAGAACAGTTCATTAAAAACAGAGAGAATAGTTCGTCGGCAAAAGACTCCATTTTTTCGGTAAAAGAATACAGCATTAAAAACACACATATCAGCGACTTTAGATGTCGCACTTCGATTTTCTCTTAACAATAAAAACTTTTATGGTTAATTACGTTTATAATTGACGAGTTTGAAAATTATATATACTAACTAATAAGTAAAGGTTTCGTTATCGTGACATCTGAGAATCTAAAATATTTATTAATTTATTAAGAAAATTTAAAATTCGTAAATCTTAATATTAAAATTTACAAAGAATATTGAAAATGTACATTTACAATTATTGAACCGAATTGCATTTTATAATTAAAAAGATATGTTTTCAGGTTTAAATTAATTGAACATTTTCTACCAAAAAGTAATACCTATTAAAATAAATTAAATGAACCATAACTAAATTAAAACATAAGATTTATGTGATTTTTTATTTCTTTCAAATTCCACATCACATAGCATTACTAATAAGGATATTGCATACGAGACCCAACATGTTTATCAATGGCAAATTGGCAGCTCAGAACAATGACAAAGGCAAAAAAAACAATAGGATAAAACCATAACAACTTTCAAATATAACAAGTCCATCTTCATCGATTATACATTCAAATTCAACAGAAGGAAGCCCTTTAGTCTTTGTAATATTAACGCAGAAAAAGCCATAACAACATACATATATCTCTGTTCAAGATTCCCTTCTCCGCAAACTTATTACATTGCAAGAAACACAATTCTAATCTTTTCCAGTTTTACCACAGCTTCACTTATGCGGATTCTCTCCGAAGGCGAAAAGGCTAGACTCTCGATCGCGACAGGCGGAACCAAAGACAAACATAGCTCTTTAGCTGAGAAGCTGTCTTCCTCTCTTACCAGCAAATTGCTGTCCACAACTCGAGTCACATTGTTTTCTTGTAATAAAATGCTAACATAGCTCGTGAGGCTCATGTCCTCCCCAAACATTTCCTCTGTCGGCTTCTTTCAGGTAAAAGTCTCAAGCAGCATCACTCCAAAACTGTATCCGTCGCAACTGGATGGCACAATGCCTTCAGCTCCATATTCTGTGTCCACAAATTAAACGAAGACTAAGCACATCATTCTTTCAAAACGAATGCTTCAATTCGAATGCAATCCAAGAATTCAATATGATCGAAGATTGTACCACTCCAATGAGGGATTTTGATCATTGATCCGATTGTAAAATTGAGTAAATCTTCTTCTACCAGCTGGCTTTCGCTTCACAGGTTTCTTCCGAAGGCCAAAAATCTCCTGGACGAGAGGTACATGAACAAGCACCAGCTTCCACGCCAAGAACCATCCTACACAGATCACACACAGAAGAACAAAAGACAATTCTTTAGGCAAAATTTCACTAACCCCAGATGAAAAAAGTTCCGAAAAGTCCTAATTGCAGCATTCAAGATCCCATATATCCAGAAGATTAAGCCAAGTTACAGAAAACCCATCAATCAGGAAAAAGCTCAGCAACCCAGATAAAGAAACTCGATTTTTTTACAGAACACCAAAAAAGGTAGCAAATTTAAACTAAATTTCAATAGCCTAGACGAATAACGAGGCACAAAAGGCACGGCGAAGGCAGATTTCAACAACCCACACCAACAAACTCAAAGAAATCCATCTAAATCAACGGAAACACAGCAAACATGATAAATAGTACAACAATCTACTCGCATATATACTCAAAAACTTCACATACAATATTGCATCCATAGAAACAAGAAAAAGCTGACCTACAAAGAGCAAGGAGAAAGTAAATAGAGCAGTGCGAAAGGGACGGAGGAAAAGAAATGTGAAGTAATCCCAATAGGAGACAGAGATTAGTTCGTCGGAAAAAGACTCCATTTTTCTTTTTTGGGTGGAATCGAAGAAAGGCGTTGGCTTTAGGCTTTAACTGACCTGAAGCATTAAAAATTCAGTCATACACTTATACACGACTTTAGATGTCGCACTTTACATTTCTCTAATGAATAAAAGAGTAATGTAGGTATATATCAAATCTATCTTTGAATTATGGGTCTAGAATCTGTAAAAGCAGTTTTAAAACTTAGCCAAAAAAAGGCAATTTTAAAACTTAACAAGTCCTTCTTTATTTTACATTCAAATTCATGAACTATTACACAATACATGGAATATTAATGCATAAAGAAACTTAACAACGTACATATATTTCTGTTCAAGACTTCCTGTTCTGCAAACTCATGACTTTGCAAGAAACAAAGTTCTAATCTTTCCCAGTTTTGCCGCAGCTTCACTTACCGATTCTCTCCGAAGGCGAAAAGGCTAAACACTCCATTGCGACACTTAGAACAGACGACAAACATAGCTCTTTAGCAGAGAAACTGTCTTCCTCTCTTGCCAGCAAATTGTTGTCCACAACTTGAGTCACATTGTTTTCCTGTAGTGGAAAGCTAGCATAGCTCATGAGGCTCATGTCCTCCCCAAACACCTTGTATGTCGGCTTCTTTCGGGTGAAAGTCTCAAGCAGCATCATGCCAAAATTGTATACGTCGCAACTGGTTGAGACAATGCCTTCAGCTCCATATTCTGTTTCCAAAAATTAAAAAAAGACTTAAACACTTCATGAGCTGCAAAAGCCAAAAACTACGAGGGGGAGTTTGAAAGGGCTTCAAAATCTATTTAGATGCAACATTTGAGAGATCATTTCTGAACAACATTTAGTTCTTTGAAGTTGAAAATGCTTGCAAATAAAACTTGATAAATACCCCTAATGTGACTAAAATCAGTGAAATAAAAATGTGGTTTGAGATGTAACGGATTAGATCATTACCCGGTGCCATGTAACCGATCGTTGCCAAGGTTTGTGTTTGCACCGCCAATTACCCTTGCCGAATAGTTTAGCCATGCCAAAATCGCCGACATACGCGGTCATATCTTCATCCAGCAACACGTTACTAGGCTTCAAGTCGCAATGAACAATAGGAATACTACTAGAAATCTGTTATATAACAACGGAAATTTAGCAACGGGAATTATTCGTTGCTATTTAGCAACGGAAAAAAAATTCGTGGCAAAATGCTTTAGCAACGGAATTTTCGTTGCTAAATCCGTTGCTATATATGGAAAAAAAATAGCAACGGATTTTTCGTTGCTAAAATTAAATAATACAAAAAATAAATAAATTGGTAGATATAGCGATGGAAATTCCATTGCTATTAAAATAAAAACCTAATAAAAAATAATATAATATTTATAAATATTTGCAATGGATTTTTCGTTGCTGATTTAGCAACGGATTTTTCGTTGCTATATGGAAGAAAAAAAAGAAATAAAAATAAACAAATATTTAAAATATTAGCAACGGATTTTTCGTTGCTATAAGGAAGAAAAAAAAAGAAATAAATATAAAAAAGATTAGAAACGGAAAATCCGTTGCTATAAACATATGATTAAAAAAATTAATAAAATATTTATAATTTAGTAATATTTTTTTCGTTACTATATGAAATAAAAATAAATGAATAATAAAAAATAGAGCAAATTAAATTTTTGGTCCCATAGGATTGTGCCGTTTTCAATTTTGGTCCCATTCTTTTAGAATTAGACAAAAATAGTCCCGTTGGTTTCATTTTGTTACATTTTTTGTCCCAACCGTTAAATTTTGGACGGAACCGTTAAGTGTATTTAAAAGTCAAATAAAATTTCGTTCAAACAAAATATCAATGGATTGTATCCAAGTTGGTTGGATGCTTATTTTCTTTTCATGAGGTCCTAGGTTCAATCTCAGGCTTTCCCTTTTTTATATGTGTATATATATATTTATTATATTTTATACATATTATATATTATATATTAGTATTATTATAATATTATATAATATTTAATATATTGATATTATATATATTGTATATATATTATATAATATTATATAATCTATAATACATATAATATTATATACATATGTATATTATATATAAATATATAATATTTCTAATACATATAATATTATATACATACGTATATTATGTATAAATATAAAATATTTATAATATATATATATGTATTAAATATTATATATCTTTATATATAATATATAGACATATATATCTTATATCTTAAATATTAAATAATAATTAATATTATATGTTTATATATAATATATGTACATATATATAATATGTGTTTATAATATACATTATAAATCATTAAAAGATGTGCATAACACAATAATTCCTTAAAATTCACATATATAACGCTCGAAATTCACATATAAATACTTCAATATTAAGAGAAAAGTTTTTCATTTAACATGTAACGGTGGCATAATACAATAATTTCTTAATATTTAGATTTTATTCTACAAATTTTAATATAAATTCCTTATATTAAAAGAAAACTTCTTAATTTAACATCTAACGGTTGCGAAACACAATAATTCCTCAATGTATAGATATAATTCTATAAATTCAAATATAAATGTTTCATATTAAGAAAATAATTCTTTATATTAAGTTATTCAACTATGATTGCTAAATAATACAATAGTTCCTCAAAATGCAGATATTGTTCTACAGATGTATAAGTGAATACTTCATATTGACATAAAATTAGTTCTTTATTCAACTACCAACTAAATCTAATTATTTAATTATGTAAACTTTCATCTTTTTTTTATATGTCATAAAAACTTATACTTAAGTTGATATACATTACTATTATATATATACATATATATACATGCTTGGGGTTTATATAGAATTTAACACAATAATTCTTCAATATTTAGATATAATTCTACAAATTCAAATATAAATGTTTCATATTAATAAAATAATTCTTCATTAAGTTATTCAACTACGATTGCTAAATAATACAATAGTTTCTCAAAATGCAGATATTATTCTACTGATGTATAAGTGAATACTTCATATTGACATAAAATTAGTTCTTTATTCAACTACCAACTAAATCTAATTATTTAATTATGTAAACTTTCATTTTTTTTTTATATGTCATAAAAACTTATACTTAAGTTGATATACAATATTATTATTATTATTATTATTATTATTATTATTATTATTATTATTATTATTATTATGATTATATATACATGCTTGGGGTTTATATAGAATTTAACATAATAATTCTTCAATATTTAGATATAATTTTACAAATTCAAATATAAATGTTTCAAATTAACAAAATAATTCTTCATTAAGTTATTCAACTACGATTGCTAAATAATACAAATGTATAAGTGAATACTTCATATAATATAAAAGTTCTTTATTCAACAACCAATTAAATCTAATTATTTAGTTATGTAAAACTTTCATCCTTTTTTTTGTATGTCATAAAAAGTTATACTTAAGTTGATATACATTATATTTTTATCTCATAACTAAAACTTGAGATATGTAGTTAATTAATAAATATTTAAATTTTTAACGGATATGTATTATAATATAAATAATTATATATTTAAAAATATTTTTATTTAAAATATATGAGAACAAGTATTTAATAATTTAAATTAGTATATGAATATTTGATAGTGGTTAAATATAAAAAATTACATAACAATAACAACAATGGAGTTAGCCCAACTGGTTTGGGGTTCAACATTCTTCACATGAGGTCCAGGGTTCAATTCCTACTCAACGCGAATATGTGGAATTAATGTGTTGGCTCGCGTGGGGCTCGGTGGGGGGCTCGTCTTTCACGCGCTCGGTTGGGGCTCGGCTCGGTTAGGTGGGGTGATCCGGGGCCCGTAAATGAATTTTTAATTTATTAATTTGAATTATTAATTTTTGCGACGGATTTTGCAACGGAAATTCCGTTGCAAAAAGGCAAAAAATTAATTAATTATTGGTTGGTTTGCAACGGAAAATCCGTTGCTAAATCTGTTGCTAAAAAATCGTTGCTAAAACTGTTGCTAAAAAAATCGTTGCTAAAACTGTTGCTAATTTCCGTGGGTAATAATTCGTTGCTAATTCCGTTGCTAATATCCGTTGCTAGTAATTCGTTGCTACAGATTAGCCACAAGGGTTATAGCAACGGAAAATTTTCGTTGCTAAATCCGTTGCTAAGCCGAAATTCGTTGCTAATAGGGCCAAAATCCGTTGCTATAGGGCGTTTTTCTGGTAGTGGGAAATTTATTCCATATGAAGATATTCCAAGGCCAACGCCACATCTATCATAATATTTAATCTCTGCAATAGATGCAAGAAAAGATTATGCGAATATAGTCACTTGTCCAAGCTCCCATTAGGCATGTACTCCAAAACCAACGCCTTGAAATCTAGATTACTACAATGTCAAAGTATCTTGATCAAGTTCCTATGCCTTATTGCTCCTAGTACTCGTGTTTCTCTCTCAAAGCTTTGGCTCACATTTTCTGATTGTAGATTGAAAACTTTTACTGCAACCGTTAGCCCATCAGACAATGTTCCAATGAATACTGAACCGAAGCTCCCACTTCCAAGAATATTGCTCTCGCTGAATCCATTTATCGCTCGTTCGAGTTCAAAGTAAGAACTTCCTCTCCAAGGATATTATGACATTTGGCTTGCGGGTTACTTTACATTGCTCATTTTTCTTCTTCTCACTAGAAGAATCAGGAAAACAGCAAACAAAGTTGCTACAACAACACAAATTGGTGGTATGGTGTATTTCTCAACAGACTTGCAAGTACTTCTTTTGGTATGGTTTTCAACACAAGGTGGAACTTGGAGACGGGCCGGGCCACATAGACCGAAGTTGTTTGAAAATGGCTGAGCTGTAAAATTTGAAAAATTACCGCCGATAGGAATCTGCCCTTCAAGACTGTTGTAAGAAACATTAAAGTATTCAAGATCGGAGAGTCCTTCCAAAGATTTTGGAATAGATCCTAAAAAATTATTAAAGGAAAGATCCATTAATTCTAAACCTCTTAAATTCCCTAAGGATGTTGGAATTGACCCTTGAAATTTATTGTGCGTCAAAGGTAGCCAAACCAATGAATTTGCCTTGTCGATAGAATTAGGGACATTCCCCGTGAACTGATTCCAAGATAAGTCCATTTGGTACGACCTTAAACTTCGCAATCTCAGATGAGAGAGAGCCATTTAACCTGTTTGAGGACAATTTTAAGACTAGGAGATCACTAAGTACAATTCTCTCAAGGTTTTGAGTTCACTGATGTATCTCGGAATCATGCTAGACAACGCGTTGCTTCCCGCGTTGATGAACCCCAAATTGCTTAACCTACAAATTTCAATAGGAATGTCTCCTTCAAACTTGTTGTAACCAAGATTTACCCGACCGAGTTTTCTTAAATTTCCAATTGTTGGTGGAATAACACCTGTCAACTCATTGATGCCAAGGTCTAAATCTCGTAAGTTGGTGATGTTGCCAATCTCAGGAGGGATAGGTGTAAAACCAGGTATTTTTTATTTTTCTTTTCTATTTATTGATTTCTAATACTTAATTATCGTTTTTATTATTTATTTTATTATATTATTATTTTTTATGATAATTATAATCTTAATACATAATGATACAAATAACTGTATTGGTAGTCTCATTAGGTTGTGAAAACTGACTTACGTGCATAATTAGTAGAATTCTGCAAACATAAAATAGATCGAGACAGAGACGAAGAAAGACGGAGAACAGAGAAAACAAAACGAGAAGAAAGACACACAGAGAGAAAAGACGCAACAGGTTACAAAGAACGCAGAGAGGAAATCAACGATATTAGAGTTTGAGAAAGTCGACCATCAAGAAGAATTGATAGACTCCCTATCTAAGTCCAGTTTCCCGTCTTCTTCGGCAAATTGAATATTCTAAGGTGCATCTAGATACTTGCTTTAAGTTCTTGGAACAAATCATCCTCTTTACTTATTAAATAGGGTTATGGAAGTTCCATGATTTTAGACCTGCTTAGGGAATTGATTTTTAGTCAGGCACACTTCTTGATATTTGGGAATTCCGATTTAAACTCTTGTGCAACCCATAATTGAATCCGTCAATTATTTTTATATTCGGATAAATTGGCATATGATTCTATATTTATTCCAACGGGTTAACTAGAGTATGATTTTAGGGACGAAATCGGAGTATTGTAGTTATGGATATGCAAAAGATTGGTCATGATTAAATTAGTTGTAGTAGTTTCGTTACTTGATTTCTTTGAAAAGGAAGAACACTCAGTGAACTTAGTATTAGCATAGGTAATATGTTCTAGTGTTGGCGAATAAGTGCACCTGCATGTCGTTTTTAATAATGAAACTCATACACATAGATTACGTGACGGGTTGGGTTTGTAATGATAATAAATATATGGGAGAATTATATACAGGTCCCTAAGGTTTGACCTAATTACAAAACGGTCCACGTAACTTTGAAATTTACATACAGGTCCATGATGCTTAACCTAATTACAAGCCGGTCCATTTTCTTTTAAATATTACATTGTAGTCCCTATATTTCTTGTTTTGTGTGAGGTCCATTAACGAATTTTGTAAAAGTAAACTTATGTCCGTGAAGTTTTTGTGAGTGTTACATATAATGTATGACCAAAAATGCAAAATCGTCCCTAAAAGTATACAAAAATTAACAAATTAACAAGGCTTAGGGACTACAATGTAATATTTAAAAGAAAATGGACTGGCTTGTAATTAGGTTAAGCATCAGGGACCTGTATGTAAATTTCAAAGTTACGTGGACCGCTCAGTAATTAGGCCAAACCTAAGGGACCTGTATGTAATTCTCCCTAAATATATATATACTAGTCTACGACTTGTGCGATGCACGGAATAATATAATCTACAGTCTAACGATATGATTGATATGATAGAATGACGTATGAATGTAATGAGCACTCTCATATTCATTTTCAAATCCTTGATTGATACAAAATACAATTAAGAATGCTCATTACTCATTCCCGAGATAATGCCCATTCTGTTATTCATGGTATTATCTATTACCGCAAACCCTCGTGGTATTAACAATTCCCAATCTATTGAGAATCAACTTATATTTTACATTTTTAGAATTATCATCATTAAATCTAATTAAATCAAATCTTATTCGTTTATGCTCTTCGTCTTTTCTTTTGCTATTTTTCGACTTTCGTCTTCCCCAAAAAGTTTAATAAAATTTAAATCAAATCTCATTATATTATTCAAGTGTCTTTTGGGGGTTTTAAGAAAAAAATAAAAAATGAAATAAGAATGTAAAAAAAAAAAAAAAAAAAAGAGTTAATTAAGAAGATTAAGAAACTAATAACGAAAGAAGAAAAATCATAACACTATGCATAAATAAGGATAAGAGTTCTTGAGCAAAGGGCCAACATTAAAAAATAAGATAAAGGTGAACTTTTAGATATAAATTTAATGAAGAAAAATTGCTATAAATAATTTGACGAATAAAAAACTGGAAAAAGAAAACTTCGTAAGTAGTGTTTCAAAATTAAAATATAAGAGGATTGAATTATTTTAAAAAATAACTTAAAGAAGGAGGATTGAAAATTTTTTTAAATAACGTAAAGATACGCATTATAATATAAATTCACATATAATTTTAATAAAATATAAATAATAAATTTTTAATAAATGAATGAAATATTATATAGTAATAAAACTATATATAAAAAAAAAAGAATAGATCTATCAAAATATTATAGAAACAAAATACTAAAACTACATAAATTAAGTAAATCCATAAATAGTAAGACAAAAAGTAAAGAAAAACACTGAAATTTAAAGAAACAGTAAGGATTGATGGTGCAAAAACTTGGATGGTTGTTTAAACACCTAACACTTTAAGATTTGTTTGTGAAAGAGAGGACCATTACAGGCGTTAGAGCCTCAGGAATTGGGTTTCCCTTGTAGCGTGGGTTCTTCCAGCTAGGATAACACCAAGAAATCGTGCAGCGAGGGAGTTGAAAATGGTGAGTTGAATGAGCTTGGAGATGAAAGAAGAATGGAGGAGAAAGTCCCAGTTCAGGTGCAGGTGATTTTTTGAAGAAGATGACTTAGGGAAGTGTGTACATGAATCCCTAATTTATATGTTAGGGGTAAGGGCGATTTGGTAAAAATGACCGTGTGGTCCCAAATCCATGTAGCCCTAGACACGTGGCAGCGTGTGATGGTATGAAAGTGACCTTCCTGATTCATTCCCTTGTACGAGGTCGGCGGGTGTCAGGAATGGGTGTGCGCACTACCTGCAGGTGTCAGTGACAGTTACACAGCAGCAGTATGAGCGCTAGGAGGCTCGAAGACTGCCATGTGGGTGTAAGAAGGCTTGGGAGTGTGCCCCAGGGATGACCCTACTCGAGCGTTAGGGATGCTGGACGGGGATGGTTCCCCGGATTGGCGTGGCCGGGTACCGTGACGCTCAGGCTGAGCTTCGACCGCTAGGTTGTAGGTACCCTCGAGGGACCTTTCGTGGATGATCGCGTGAGCACTGCGAGGGACTCGCGCGTCAGGACACAATCGAGTGTGGAGCAAGTAAGGGAACATCCCGGGCCGGTGATATGAGTTGGGTTGGCTTGACCCTGCAAGGCAAGATTATGAGCATTGGATGGGCCCTCGAAGGGTACGCTTTGTGCTTGTAAGTGGGCAAGCCGATGGGCCGGATCCGCTGTCTCGAGCCTACCATCTCGGGTGTCTAAGCCAAAGTGTTCGCAGTTGATCTGAATGAGCCATCGTGATCCCAACATGTGTATGGGGATGATCCGAGCATGATTTAGCCCTATCATTTTGCCCCCCAAATTCTGTAGTTACGCTTGAGCGTACTATAGAATTTTGAACCTGAATCCTGACTTTGAATATACGAGGGTGAAGCTCTTGAAGGGAAGTGACTGTCCATCTTCTGTAACGAACATCTTTTGACAAGGTAATAAATGAAGTCATGTCCGTATTTAATGCTGAGTGGCGACGCGGTCACGTGTATCAAGGAAGTGGCGCGTGTTTGTTGGGAGACGTGTGACGGTTACCAAAAGTGGTGGAGTTTTCAAGGCGGGAATGATTGCGTTTGAATTCCTAATGCCTGAATAATGCAAACCCTAACCCTATAAATAGGGATTTGGTCATTTCCTTTCACTCTTTATGCATCCCACAATTCTCTCAAGCAAAGACAACCATTTTTCTCTGCAAGTTCTTGCAATTTTCGGCGACTCTTCACAGCAGATTATCCTTCCCTCTTAGGTAAATCTCTGTAATTTTTGTACTAACCCTAGATTTAGGTTGTGTTGAGCGTTGTTCTTGTGCGGGACAGCCTTTTTAGTCTTTAAATCCGTACCATAATTCTTCTTCTCCACTGAATTTCTGTTGAAAGCTCCATCTTCAAGAATAAAGACCAGTAATGGCGGGGAATATCTTAGATAAAATGGTGAGGGAGATAGATGAGATGTCTGTAGAAAGCTCTTCTCCTCATGATAACATTCCGCTCGTTATTCCGTTGGGGGTAGTCTCAGAAGGCCCTAGGGATGAGGAACTTGACGCTGTAGTTCAAGGGATGAACGAGCGTAACCCCGGAGGAGTAGAATAGCTTTTTGAGGAGATGGACCTTTTCCTTAGAATGCAGCAGCAAGGTGAAAGGGTTTTCCCTGTGTTAAATAGCGCTGTTAGGCCCCAAGATCACCAAGTTACAGTGGCCATTGTTGGGCCTCAATGGGGAGAAGGGCCTTCTGGGCGTAGGGCAGACGAGGAGACTCCTTGTAAATGCCATCGACAGGGTAAGGAACCTGTGACCCAAGTAAGGAAAGACAATCCCCAGGTAACAGATAAACTCCGGACGAGATCGAGAGTACCTTATTGCTCGCAGAGCTGGCTACATTAAAGACCCAAGTTTATTGGGATGGAGTTTACGTAACTCACCTTCCCACAGAGCGTGAGCGAGCCAACAGTCCGCCCCGGGATGATGACCGTTTATAAGGATGCTATTCTTGCAGGGGCTTTGAGGTTCCCGATCCCGGCTCCGATCGTTGACATTCTGAATTTCCTGGGATTGAGCCCTTACCAAATCTTGCCCAACGGGATAGCGTTGCTGAACACATTCGTAATACTGATGAGGGC
Organism: Lantana camara; assembly: GCA_037501455.1. Taxonomy (NCBI): domain Eukaryota; kingdom Viridiplantae; phylum Streptophyta; class Magnoliopsida; order Lamiales; family Verbenaceae; genus Lantana; species Lantana camara. The sequence continues at coordinate 4,620,921 of CM074865.1, forward strand.
CACGGGCCATGAGCCCTCGATTGACTACTTCAACAGTTTGATCCAAGTAGCCCGTTCTCCACGCTCGTCTCTGAGGGACGAATTTTATTACATGCAAGCCAAATCGGGTTTGAAGATGTTCGATTCACCCTGGACGTCATGTGGAGATAACTGGAAGGAGAAGTTTTTCTTCACGGGGGCACCCAGTGGAGTTTTTAGGGTTCCCCGTGAGTGCGTGGTACACGGAGAAGGGCTCCTCCTGAGGTACAGACATGGGGATAAACTTTTCGAGCAATGGACAAAGAGTCTGGCCCTCGTGATAAAGAATGAGAAATGGCTGATTATGGCTAAGCCTCTGATGCGGAATGAGGAAGTGTTGTTTCGCTATGGGCTCGTGAGTCCTCCAAAGATGATCGTCAACCCTCCCTGTTAACACGATGAATAGAGATGGTTAGATTCTAGGAACTAACCTTGTTAACACTCGAATAGGAATGCTAACTCCTTTAATTATGCTATTTTGTGGAAGTGGACTGGATATGACCATCTGACGCTGGCTTATTTTCTCATTTGCGGATATAAATATCTTGACGGCTGGAACAAGCACTGAAAGCATTGCAGCCATGATGCGAGCTCGCAGAGCGGGCGGAAACCAGCAACAGCAGCAACAACGGCCCCCAACTATCCCACGAGGGGGTCGGGGTATCAAGCGAGGGTCAGGCGGCTGAGAAAAACGCTGCAGAGATGGTAGTGGTGGTCGCGGGGCAGACCACATTGAAGAATTGACCATTGGGGACGCTCGCGGAGCCACCCCTCCCAGCCAGGAGCAAGTACAAGTGCTTAATGCCCCCCACAACCGCTCGGGGATAGTAATGAGGGCCCTAGATGAGGAGAGGGCCTATCAATCACGGAAGAGGAAGAGGATGACAGATTCAATCCCCATCTCTGGCAAGGGGAAAGAAGTAGTGGTGGGCGCCGAGGGGAGGAAGGCGACACTTCATCCTCTGAAGATGAGAGCTTCTAGAAGTTTGAGCGGGGCGGAGACATTCGCTACCATCTCTCAATGGAGGAGGGCCCTGTGCTCTTAAAGAAAAGTTTATCCACCCGGAATCTGATTATGGGGATCATCCATAAGCTCCAATTCTCCGGTGACCACCAGAAGTTGAATGAGCAGGAGGCCGCTCAAGTCGCAGACGGAGCCTGCCATGTCCTCCTGAGGGTAAGTGTGTCAAGTTTCTTCCTACAGCTTTAGTCTTTCTTAAGTTAGCTTTGTACTTAACGAAGTTTCTGTTGTTGTAGGAGGTGGTTCCCAGGTTGAAGAACCTGCAGAGACGCTCGAAAACTACTCTAAGCGCAAGACCAAGTATAAGAAGTTGTTACGTATCTCTGACCTCGGCCAACTGCAGCAGGACTACGACATGGTTTCTGCTGATCTCATAGCCCTGAAGATCGACCATGATAAAGTGAAAAAAATGCTCAGGGATCAAGAGGATGTATGCCTGAAGTTAGACGAGTGGCACAAGGACTTGAAGGAGAAGCAGAACCGGCTGAAGGAGGATAATGAGCACCTCACCCAAGCGCTAAACGAGCGTGATCAATAATTGGGGTCGGTGAGGAAAGAACTTGCTGACCTCCAAAGCAAGGCTACAGACTTGGAATCGAGGGTAGCTTGGGATGTTATCCTCAAGTTCGTACATTCAAAGGCCTTCGCCTTCGCTACCAACCTTCATTGCTTTGCCAACACTAAGCGGTTTTTCTGGAATTCAGTGGGCCAACTGATCAAGTTAGGAGTGGTGCCCCCCAGCACTCGTAATGACGCTGGTCTACGCATGGATCTTAATGAAAACCTAAAGTCAGTCATGCAAGATAGGGATCCGCCTGAGGACTTAATAGAGCCGGAGTATAATGACTTAGTTATTATGCTCCAAGATAAATTTATGGTGGCTAACCCCCCGGACCACCGGATCCAGAGCCCATTACAATAGACGAGGATGCTGATGAGGATGCCCCAAATGAAGAGGGCCAGGGTGACGCTCATCCTGTAGACTCCGAGGTCTTGGCCCCTGTTCCATTGGTGACGGCGCCTCCTGAGCCCCAGAATTCTCAAGCGCTCAACTCAGATGCCGAAGATAACTCTCAAGAGGCCTAGTGACGGCAACCCCCAAGATGATCCTGCCTGCCTTTGTTGTCTACCATGCACTTCTGCTCTCATTTTCTTTCGTTTCTGTTATGAACATCATGTTGAACTTATTTTGAACTCTTGTAATTAATTCCTGTATTTTCGCACCGTACTCTTTCCTGCTTTCAGTACTTGTTTACTTATCCTTCTTTTGGCAATAGAAATTATTTTTCCTTCAACTGTGCTAAGCTTTGAGTGTTGTCTGTTGATTTCTTTTTGATGCTTGGATATTTGTGATGTGTGAATATATGGCGCGAGGGCAAGCTATATGAGGGGTACCCTGGCCATTTTCGACATAAGGCTCAACTTTGAACTTAGAAATCCATTAGGGGACTTGCTAAGTGTTGGCTTTTGATGAGAATTTATCTAAGTGTTGGATAATGATGAGCGTACCCATAGTATGAACTTTGTACTTAGAAATCCATGGGAGAATTTTCCAAGTGTTAATTATCTACGAGAGTACGCATTAGTAATGAGATGAGAATCTCTGAGGGGTTTACGAGCGCGAACTAGAGTGATCAGCGTCTAGTTGGTGTAATTAAGCACATAGTAACCCCAATTCCGACTCGCTCATTTTATGGGTTTACGCGCTCATGAGCGTCAAGCTGTTCAATGTAGAGGGTCCTCGACATACCGATAGCGTTGGTCTGGAGAGGGGCTCGCTCATTTAAGAGTGGCCCGGGCGGATATCAAGCCGTTCAACGTGGAGTACCCTCGACACGGAGTGGGCGTTAATGCAATTGATGATGCAAGACATTAATTGAATCAAATAAATGACAAACAATTTGGAAAATACCTACTGATGTATTTGTATTTCTGTCAAAAGAAGATATAAAGTGCCTCGAGCGGGCGTTTACAAGGGTTGCAATTACACATAGAACCTCCTGAGGTTACATGCATTCCACGGTCGAGGGAGACACTTGCCTTGCAAAGTCTCTAGCAGGTAGGTATTATTCGCACGTACCTGAATGACTTTGAAGGGGCCTTCCCAATTGGGGTCTAACTTACCCACGTGCTTGGACACTTCAACTTTTTTAAGGACCAGGTCCACTAGCTAGAAGGTCCTTTCCTTGACACGCTTGTTGTACTGATGGGCTACGGTCGCTTTGTACTTATGGATCCGGGCCCAAGCAGCATCTCTCTTCTCGTCTAATAAGTCTAACTCGAGCGCCCGGTTACTCTCGTTTGCTGCAGGCTCAAAATAGGCAACGCATACGGACTCTTGAATGATTTTCGCAGGTATCATAGCCTCAGAGCCGTAAACGAGGGAGTAAGGGGTCTCACCAGTTGCCGCTCGTAGGGTTGTACGGTATGCCCAGAGGGCTCCTTGAAGCTCTTCTACCCATTCACCCTTTTTACTCTCGAGCATCGTTTTTAGATGCTGGAGTATGGTTCTGTTCGTTACTTCAGCTTGACCGTTGGCCTGTGGATGGCCCACAGAAGTGAAGCGTTGCTCAATGCCAAGCTCTAAGCGCCATTCTCGAGTGTCAGCAGCAATGAACTGAGAGCTATTGTCTGAAATAAGCACTCTCAGGATGCCATAACTGCAGATGATGTTCTTCCAAATAAAGTTTCTCATAACCTTAAACGTGATTTTCGTGATCTCTTCAGCCTCGGCCCACTTGGTAAAGTAGTCCACAGCAAGGATCACGAATTTCTTTTGTCCGACCGCCATTGGAAGGGGTCCTACTATGTCAATGCCCCAATGGTCAAAGGGCAATGAGACATCGATGGGGATCATTTGGGTTGCTGGCAGTTGAGGGGTGTTGGAGTAAAACTGACACTTGGGGCATCTTCTACTTTGTCGCTCGGGCAGGTCCCGTCCCTTAGGAATGTGATGATGTTATCAAGCCAACAAGGCTCGGAGGGTCGATCATGTTCACTTCACCCGAGGGTTTCCCATCGCTTATCAGCGGTTCCTCCGTTCTAAGGAATGTGACTGAACGCTCACAGGAGCCTTCCAAAGCAGATGCAAATTTAGAGAGGGAATCAGCACGCTCGTTTTTCGCTCGTGGAACCTGCAATAGATGGAATTCCTTGAACTTGGAAATTACTTCCTTGGCTTTTGCCAGGTACTGTATGTTGAAAACTAAAAGTCATTTTAGCTATTAATCTAGATTCATTCTCTAGATAAGTTTTTATTTATTTAAGTACATGTATTTTATATTATTCATTGTTTTTAGTTAGTTCATGAATTGATATATTCATGCATAGGATATCAAGAGTCTTATTAATACATGAACTAAGCCTAAGTTCATGTCTAGCAAATCCTATATATACCCTATGTACTTATCATTTTTATAAAGTCAATCAAGTCATTTTTATTAAGTGAAATAGAGTCACTTTATATCTCCACTTTTATTTTTGTGACTTTGAGTGAGATTTGCTCTTCAATTTCTAACAAAGTGGTATCTAGAGCCAATTTTGTTTGGGGACAACCAAAAAAATGACGAGTGCTCCTCTTTTCCAAGTTCCATTACTCGTAAAAGAACATTACGGGAATTGGTGTATTCGTATGAAGGCTTTACTTGGAGCTCATGACGCTTGGGAACCTATCGAGAACGGTGTTGAAGCCACCAATGCCGCTGCAGTAAAGAAAGATCAAAAGGCGCTCACTCTTATCCATCAAAGTTTGGATGAGAAAATGTTCGAGAAAGTTGCTAGTGCAACCACCTTCAAGCAAGCTTGGGATTTTCTCCAAGCCTCATTCAAAGGGGTTGATAAAGTAAAGAAAGTTCGTCTCCAAACCTTAAGAGGAGAATTTGAATCTCTACGCATGAAGGAGTCCGAAACCATTTCGGATTATATTTCACGCATAATGGTGGTGGTTAACCAAATGAGAAGATAAGGAGAAGACTTGAAGGATGATCGTGTCGTTGGAAAGATTTTACGATCCTTGGATTCAAAATTTAACTATATTGTTGTGGCAATTGAAGAGTCCAAAGATTTGGACACTATGACCGTTCAAGAATTAGCCGGATCTTTGCAAGCCCATGAAGAGAGACTAAAGAAACCAAACCAAGAACCGGTGGAGTAAGTTTTGCAAGCAAAACTTTCTTTCAAAGAAAAGCAAGAAAAACATAACACGTTCCAAAGGGGTCGAGGACGTGGAAAAGTTGCTCGTGGAAGAGGAAGAGGCAACTATGTAAACAAAGAGGAGAAGAATCAAAATTTCTTTCAAGGAAGAGGTCGCGGACGCGGTCGAGGAAGAAGTAATTGGAGACCGAATTCGAGAAGGTATGATAAATCAAATGCCCAATGTTATAATTGCAATAATTTTGGACATTTTCATTGGGAATGCACAAACGAAGTGGAAAAAAAATCAAACTTCGTGGAGAGCAATAATGAAGAAGGAGGTCCCACTTTGCTTCTCGCATGCAAAGGCGAAGATAATCAAGAACAAAACTTGTGGTACCTTGATTCCGGTGCAAGCAGCCATATTTGTGGAAAGAAAAATCTTTTCATGGAGCTTGATGAAACATATGGAGGCAACATCACTTTTGGAGATTTCTCTCGGATACAAGTAAAAGGAAAAGGTACCATTTTAATCAAATTAAAAGATGGAAGTCATCAATTTATCTCCAATGTTTTCTATGTGCCCGAAATGAAAAGTAACATATTAAGTTTGAGACAATTGTTGGAGAAAAATTATGACATTCATTTGAAAAATAAAAGTTTGATTATGAAAGATGAAAATGGGCGTTTGTTAGCAAAAGTTCCCATGACAAGAAACCGAATGTTTATGCTTAACATTCAAAGTGATGTACCAAGGTGTTTACAAGCATGTTTCAAAAGTGATTCTTGGCTTTGGCATATGAGATTTGGTCATTTGAATTTTGATGGCCTACAGGAGATGAGCAAGAAAAAGATGGTGAGAGGATTGCCAAACATTGAGCAACCTAATCAAATTTGTGAAGGTTGTCTCTTTGGCAAGCAAGCTAGGAAATGCTTCCCGAAAGAATCACTTTCAAGAGCTCAACGCCCGTTGGAGTTGATTCACTCAGATGTGTGTGGCCCTATCAATCCTTGTTCGCTTGGTAAGAATAAATATTTTCTTACTTTCATTGATGATTATTCTCGGAAAACTTGGGTGTACTTTTTGAAGGAAAAATCCGAGATGTTTCAAACTTTCAAGAAGTTCAAAACTATGGTGGAAAAGCAAAGCGGCTACCAAATCAAAGCCCTTCGATCCGATAGAGGAGGATAATTCACATCAAATGAATTCAACAAGTTTTGTGAAGAAAATGGCATTTTAAGGCCGTTGACAGTTCCAAGAACACCGCAACAAAATGGAGTTACCGAAAGAAGGAATCGGACCATTCTCAACATGACAAGAAGTATGCTAAAGAGTAAAAATGTGCCTAAAGAATTTTGGGCAGAAGCAGTTGCATGTGCGGTTTATTTGATGAATCGGTGTCACACTAAAAGTGTTAATGACAAAACACCTCAAGAAGCTTGGAGCAAAATAAAGCCGAATATTTCTCATTTGCGGGTCTTTGGAAGCATTGCCTATGCACATGTTTCGGATGAAAAGAGAACAAAGCTTGATGATAAAAGTGAAATGTATGTTTTCATTGGTTATGATTCAAATTCCAAAGGATACAAGTTGTATAACCCGCAAAATGGAAAGATTGTTATTAGTAGAGATGCTGAGTTCAATGAGAAAAGTTGTTGGGAATGGAACATGTCCAAAGAAGAATACAATTTATATCCTCTTCTTGAGGATGATGAAGAATTAGTGCAACCGAATACTCCACCACAACCACTTCCACCCGTTGGCGAAGAAAGTTCAAGTGAAAGGCCTAGGAAGACAAGAAATGTTCGTGAGTTATATGATGTTACAAATGAGGTAACTTTGGATTTAAGTGAAACACATTTTTGTTTGTTTGCTAATTCCGAGCCTTTGAGTTTTGAAGAAGCGGTTGGTGATAAAAAATGGAGAAGTGCTATGGATGATGAAATCAAAGCCATAAAAAAGAATGATACTTAGGAGTTGGTGGCACTACCCAAAGGAAAGAACACTATTGGAGTTAAATGGGTGTATAAAATCTAGAAAAATTCAAAAGGCGAAGTTGAAAGGTACAAAGCAAGATTGGTAGCGAAAGGCTACAAACAAAAGACGGGAATTGACTACGATGAGGTTTTTGCTCCGGTTGCGAGATTAGAAACTATTCGGTTGATCATTTCCTTGGCAGCTCAAAACAAATGGAAAATCCATCAAATGGATGTCAAATCCGCCTTTTTAAATGGCTACTTGGAGGAAGAAGTTTACATTGAACAACCTTTGGGGTATGTTGCAAAAGGGCATGAAAAAAAGGTCTTGAAGTTGAAGAAGGCTCTCTACGGCTTGAAACAAGCCTTTCGTGCTTGGAATAGTAGAATTGATAAATATTTTCAAGAAAATGGTTTCTCAAAATGTCTACATGAACATGCACTCTATGTAAAAACAAACAATAGTGGTGACATTTTACTTGTTTGTTTGTATGTAGATGATTTGATTTTTACAGGAAATGCTCCAAAGATGTTTGATGAATTCAAACAAGCAATGGCGAGTGAGTTTGAAATGACGGACATTGGATTGATGTCCTACTATCTTGGGATTGAAGTGAAGCAAAATGATGAAGGAATATTTATTTCTCAAGAAGGCTATGCAAAGGAAGTTCTCAAGAAGTTTGAAATGGCGAATTGCAAGCCGGTGAGCACCCCCGTTGAATGTGGAGCTAAATTGTCCAAACACGGAGATGGAGAATTGATCAATCCCACTCTCTTTAAAAGTCTTGTTGGAAGCTTGAGGTACCTAACTTGTACAAGACCGGATATTCTTTTTGGTGTTGGACTTGTTAGTCGTTACATGGAGAATCCTACTACTTCTCACTTGAAGGTGGCTAAAAGAATACTCCGTTATATCAAAGGTACACTTGATTATGGAATTTCATATTCATTTTCTCAAGATTTCAAGCTTGTTGGATATTGTGATAGTGATTGGGCTGGTGATGTTGATGATCGAAAGAGTACTACCGGGTTTGTTTTCTTCATGGGAAATTCGGCTTTCACTTGGAATTCTAAAAAGCAACCAATTGTCACTTTATCGACTTGTGAAGCGGAGTTTGTGGCAGCAACTTCTTGTGTTTGCCATGCAATTTGGCTTAGGAATTTATTGAAGGAGCTTTATCAACAACAAGAAGAGCCAACGAAGATTTTAGTTGATAACAAATCCGCCCTTCAATTGGCGAAAAATCCGGTGTTCCATGAAAGAAGCAAGCATATTGATACTAAGTATCATTTCATTCGAGAAAGTGTGTCCAAGAAAGAGGTTGAGTTGGAATTTGTGAAATCACAAGATCAAATTGCCGACATTTTCACCAAGCCATTGAAGTTTGAAGTTTTTCGAAGATTACGAGAGTCTCTTGGAGTCATGAATCAAGATTAAGGGGGGATGTTGAAAACTAAAAGTCATTCTAGCTATTAATCTAGATTCATTCTCTAGATAAGTTTTTATTTATTTAAGTACATGTATTTTATATTATTCATTGTTTTTAGTTAGTTCATGAATTGATATATTCATGCATAGGATATCAACAGTCTTATTAATACATGAACTAAGCCTAAGTTCATGTCTAGCAAATCCTATATATACCCTATGTACTTATCATTTTTATAAAGTCAATCAAGTCATTTTTATTAAGTGAAATAGAGTCACTTTATATCTCCATTTTTATTTTTGTGAGTTTGAGTGAGATTTGCTCTTCAATTTCTAACACTGTACCATAGTGGTTTCTCGAGCCTCATAAGTGTCGTCAATCTAACTTGCAATTAGCTGAGAGTCCACGTAGGTAGTGACCCGGGACGCTCCACGCTGAAGGGTAATCCTGAGCCCTTGGATGAGAGCCTCATATTCAGCCTCGTTGTTGGTTATCTGGAAGGCTAGTTTGATTGTGTATTCAATTTCGATTCCTTGGGGATCTCTGAGGGTCACCCCCGCTCCTCGCCCTTGTGAGGTCGAGGAACCATCTGTATGCAGAAGCCATAACCCCTCTTCCACCGAGGGCACTAGCTCTAGGCTGAAACGCTCGACAAGCAGATCTGCTATTGCTTGAGCCTGTATAGTTGTACGAGGCTCGAAGCTGATGTCAAATTAACTGAGTTCAATTGACCATTTTATTAGCCTCCTAGAGACATCTGGCTTCGAAAGGACCTGTTTAAGAGGTTGGTCCGCGAGCACCGTGATGGAATGAGCCTGGAAATATGGCCTCAGCCTTCTGGAGGCATTAACGAGGGCAAAAGTGAACTCTTCTATTTCCATGTATCGCTTCTCGGCGCCCTGCAGAGTCTTGCTTAGGTAATATACTGGCAGGTGCTTACGCTCACGTACTGCTATGAGGACTGCGCTTGTGGCTTCTAAAGAGACAGAGAGGTAGACGAACAAGTTCTCTCCTTGGTTTGGCTTTGTCAGTAAGGGAGCGCACGAGAGGTATTGCTTCATGCCCTACAATGCTTTTTCACATTCTCCGTTCCAGGCAAAATTTTGAGCGTTACGCAGAATTTTGAAAAAAGGCAAGTTCCTGTCCGCTGAGCGGGAAATAAACCTACTCAGGGAGATGATTTTGCCCACCAGCACTTGGACCTCTCTAATATTTCAAGGGGAGGGAAAGGCCAGGATCACTTTGATCTTCTCTGGATTGGCCTCGATGCCTCTCTAACTGACTATATATCCCAAGAATTTTCCCCCTCGAATGCCAAATATACACTTAGAAGTGTTCAATTTCATTCCATAGTGACGCAGGATGTTGAAGGCTCGCCTGAGGTCCTCCAAATGGGAATGTTGATGCTCGCTTTTAACGATCATGTCATCCACGTAGACCTCCATAGACTTCCCAATTTTGTGCTCGAATATTCTGTTGAAGAGGTGCTGATATGTTGCTCCAGCATTTTTTAGCCCGAACGACATAACTTTGAAGCAGTAAACGCCACATGGACCACGAAGGAAGTTTTTGGGCGATCCTCGGGTGTCATGAAGATCTGATAATACCCCTGGAATGCATCCATCATGCTCATGAGCTCACAACCAGCTGTCGAATCTACTAACTGGTCAATCATTTGCAGGGGGTACGGATCTTTGGGGTACGCCTTTTTTAGATCTGTAAAGTCGACGGATTCATTGGCAGGGGGTATGGATTCATTGCCCTCATTTTCTGAAGATGATCCCTCAACGGCTCCTAGAGGGCCATCCTCACTATCCTTGACCTCGCTCGAGACTTTCTTCTTGTTTTTCTTTCTGTCCAGTTTGACCCTCTTGCGCTCGGGGCCATCCTCATCCAACTTGGGAAAAACAACCGACTTTTTGGTGGAGCCTGCTTGGGTGGTTTGCTTGGGTTTGTGGCTGTGAAGAGAATGGATGTAACACTCCCAAGCTTCTTTGACGTTACAGAGCACCTCGCCTGTTCCCTCGGGAGTGGGGAACTTGACTTTCTGTTGGTACGTTGGAATCACAGCCTTGAAGTCTGCGAGGGCTGGGCAACCAATAATGATGTTATATGGGAGATCCACTTCGACCACTACATAAAGGACGCTCAAAGTCTTTCGCTGTAGGGCACGACCAAAAGAGGTGGCTAAGCGAATTTGTCCGTGGGGGACGATCTCGGAACCCCCAAAGCCAATGAGGGCTGTTCTGAGGGGTTCGAGGGGAATGTTTGTCATATTCATCTTTTGAAACGTTGAGTACGGGAGAACGTTCACTGAGCTTCCACTATCAATCAAGACCCTCTTTACAACATGGTTATAAACGTCTAAACTAACCACCATGGGGCATTCAGAGGTTTCACAGACCCCATGGGGTGTTACAATGTGCTTTAGATCTTTTTCATTGAACCCTATAATCTCGTTCTCCTTCGAGTGTGAAGATCCTTCTAGTGAGTACACCTGTTTGGGCCTTGAGGATCTCTGATCATAATTATGGATGTGATGACGACGAGAGGCGTTGGAGTCACCCCCTGAGGGTTCACCAGCGATCATATTGATGACAACGAAGGGCTGGTTTTCCATTTTGGCGGCTTTCTGCTTGCAGCCCTCACTTGTCTCTGGACGATGGTGGAGCACGAATGGCTTCTCCCCCTAGCTCTCGCATGCTCGAAGCAAAGCTCGTCATACCTTTTCAGCACCTTCACAAACTCTTTGAGGTGTCCCTGTAGCACCCGAAACGCTAGGTAGCCAAATCCCTCGCACTATAGTTCAACCCACATATGGAAAGATTACCCATACATGAATCAAGCCTATAGCGAACGGGAGACAATAAAAGTAAACAACACTAGCTAGGCGGGCTAACCCTCAATTATCACCACAATGCATGAAGAGAAGAGACAGCTCAAACATTTACATACACTCCAAAAGCAATATTATTCATTGTTTCCATAACATGCATTTCAAGTTCTTATCATGAAACCATAATATACACAAGCTTTCACATATTACAAAATTATGTAAATACCAAAATATGACTAAGATGCTAGACTTGACCAAAAGACTCAAACCCGCCTAGCACTTCACACCTGCAAAACCTGAAAATATGAGTTGTCAGTCTACCACAGACTGAGTGAGGGGCTTAAACAAATATAAGCACACAGACCACGCAAGCTATAACCTCGGGTAAGATTTTATAGGAGACACAATATAAGTTCAAGAATAGAAGGAATTCTCGCCCGAGATTACAACTGAACCAATTTAACAATTCATTTAATTATCAATTCAATACGTGGCCCGATGAGTGAGGGCGTTCTCCAACCTTACTCCAAGAGTGTACAATCATGAACAATTCCATTTATTAAGTGAGCATGCAAGTTATTCATGTGCAATCAAGTAGCAGTTTCATGAACCCTTCTTCCTCCGGGTGATGGTGGGCTTGCAAGACCCAACCATCCAATCATGGTGTACGTCAGGAACATGACTCCCACGCACGGGGATTTTTTCCTCCACCAAACCTCATGGTTGATTCAGAGGTGATCCCAAAATGGTGAGGATAGTGCAAGAGTTACCTGTCAGCCCGTGCTTTCCCGGTTGGCTCAATACACTACCCTCAGGCCTAAAGTGAACATGCTTTACCCGCCCAATCAATCAATCCATTCAATCCTTTTATGAAATCATTTGAAATCCATAAAGTTTGAAAACTATAGATATATAAATACTTTTGGTTGAAAACGTCACATAGCGTTATACGGGATCTATATATCTAGAAATAAACCTCACCTTTACCAACCAACCAAAAAGTGGAAAGAAAACTCTAAGGAGCGTGCCCCTCGTCTCTTAGACCGTGATCTGTGTAACAAGAGCAAGTGTACATGAGACTCGACTCGTATGAACCAGCTAAGACGAACGACAATGTCATGCGATGTCAATCATGCGTTTACAATCAATAAATATTATGAATGTGACCAAATTCCCAAATAAAATATCAAGAAGTGTCAAATAGGAGAATAATTATCAATTAAGTAAGCATAAAAGTCATTTAAGTCACATACAGGATCTAAGAAAGTGAAAGGAATGCAATAACAAGGGTTTTGGTGAAGTTTAGCAAAAATCGACAATTTTTGAAAACGCATATGCTGTGGGAAAATGGAAATATCTCAAGTTATAGAAATTTGAATTGGGTTTTGTTTCTTGGAAATGAAACTAGACAAGTATACCTTTGAAATGACATATGGCTCGTTTTCTAGTTCAAAGCGAGGTAAAAATGGTATAAGCTTGAAGTTAGGTGAATGGAATTTTCCGGTGAAGTGGTGATACCAAAAATAATTGATTATATCTCACAAATGACAATCGATAATGAGGTGATTCCAATTGGAGGTTGTTCTAGACTTCAAGAGGTTTCCAAGGGTTTAAAAATCAGGTCAAATGGAGTTTTTATGAGGGAGAAACGCCCATTTGAAAATTAGTCTGAAAGCAGAAACGGGCGTATGAAAGCCTACTGTAATAGTGCCAAACGGGCGTTTGGAAAAACAACTAGGAGACTAAACGTGCGTTTGGGAAGACTCGACTCAAAATTTTGGGTAGTGAAACAGGCGTTTAGGATTTGAACTAAGGGGCCAAACGGGCATTTGGGAAGCCGCTGGGCGAAAAATAACAGGGGAAAACAGGGGATTTCGGCCAAACACCCCAAACCAACCAAAAAACCCAAATCCAATCCACAACAAATGATCAAACACAACATATACACATTATACTTCACTTATCCAACAATAAACCAAGAAATATACATCAAAGCATCAAGAATTCATCAAGAAAACCCATATAGATATACGTGCTTCCAACTTCCATAAACTTCAAGATATTCATGCAAGTTCCACTCTAATCATCCTAATCATACTCCTAACTCAAATATTGCAAGAATCCATCATCTAAACCATGAACCCTACTTCTACACCAATCAAGAGATTCATACAAGTTCATGTTATACCTTGAGATGAGCTAGAAATGGTATGAAATGGCAAGATGATGAAGATGATAATGCTAGCTCCTCAATTCCTTCAAAATATGACTTAGATTATGGTGAAATCTTCCTTCCTTCTTGAGGTGTAAATACCGATTTGTAGTGTGTGAAAGTGTGTGGAAATTTTGATGAAATGTAATGAACAAAGTGTGAGAGAAGAGATGCATACATACAATGTAATATATCTTCCACTAACTATGATGAATCACCACATTTTGCAACCAAGTCCCTCTATAATTTAAATTTATGCAAATGAGTTATATCTCTACACAATTTTCATATAACCTCCCAAGTCATGAAATGCAATTAAGTCCATGAATTTACACAAAAGAGCAATTAAGGCCATTTAATACAATTAGATCATATATATAGTTCATATAATTCACATAAATGGCAATTCATATAATTGCATAGAGATGTAATGTAAATAATATGATAAAGGTTGTAAATAATTGAATGAAATGATGAAATTAAATTTCCCCAACTCCCGAAGACCCGCTCGTGGCATACTTACCTGAACTTCCAAAAATTGGGGCGTTACAACTCTCCCCCCCTTAGAAGAATTTGGTCCCCAGATTCACTGATCGGAATTAAATAACTCTGGATGGAACCTTTTCATTTTTTGTTCCGGCTCCCAAGTCATTTCTTCAGTTTTATCACTCCGCCATAATACCTTGACCATAGGAATCCGCCGATTTCTCAATTCTTGGTACTTCTTGTCTAAAATCCTAACCGACTGCTGAAAAAATGATAAATTCGGTTCCAACTCAACTTCTTCAACGGGGAGAATTTCTGTTTCATCCGGATAATATTTTCGTAGTTGAGAAACATGAAAAACATTATGAATCCTGGTAAGATTAGGAAGTAGGTCCAATCTGTAAGCTACTTCTCTAATTCTCTCAAGAATCTCAAACGGACCCAAATAGCGAGGGTTAAGCTTTCCTCCCTTTCCAATACGAGAAAACCCCTTTCTTGGAGATACTTTCAAGAAAACCCGATCTCCAACTTCAAACTTAATATCTCTTCGGCGAATGTCGGCATAACTTTTCTGCCTATCTTGTGCAGCCTTCAGCCGTTGTTGTATAAGCTGAACTTTCTCAATCATGGCTCCCACGACCTTAGAAGATTTCTCATGTTTTTCTCCTTTCTTTACCCCTTCTTGTTTCGTCCATTTCCACTCCTCTAGATCAAAGAATAATGGGGACCGACACTTCCGACCATAGAGTAACTCATAAGGAGCCATGCCGATAGAGGATTGATAACTATTGTTATATGCAAACTCAATTAACGGAAGTTGATCACACCGCGAGTTTTGAAAATCCAAAGCACAAGACCGGAGCAAATCTTCCAAATATCGTATCACCCTTTCAGATTGGCCATCGGTTTGAGGATGAAAAATCGTGCTAAACTGAAGCTTCGTTCCCAGAATACCCTGTAATTCTTGCTATAATTTAGAAGTAAAGCGAGGATCCCTATCAGAAATAATACTCACCGGAATCCCATGAAGGCGAACAATCTCTCTATTATAAAGTTCAACCAACTTTCGAATCTTAAAAGACATTCGAACCGGTAAGAAATGAGCAGACTTCGTTAATCGATCCACAATCACCCAAATACCGTCATACCCGCCTTTCACCTTTGGTAACCCGGATATAAAATCCATTGTCACCTGTTCCCACTTCAACTCGGGGATAGGCAGCGGCTGTAAAAGATCTCCGGGCTTTTGATGTTCAGCTTTAACTTTCTGACATGTTAAACAACATTTTACAAACTCAGCCACATCCTTCTTTAATCCACGCCACCAATAAAATTGCTTCAAGTCCTTATACATTTTGTTTCCTCCCGGATGTACCGAATATGCCGACTTATGAGCTTCCTTAAGTAATACCCTTTTCAAATCATCGGGTACCACTAATCGGTTCTTGAAGCGAAGAAAACCGACTTCATCAAACCCAAATGGACTTTCCAGATCCTCCCTTGCCCTAGCAACCAACTTTTGAACTTCCGGATCATTACCTTGAGCCTCAAACAATCTATGTTTCAGTTCTGGCTGAATAGAAATGTTGGATACCCGGGCTTTTATCACAATAGGCTAGATTTTACTACTTTCTCCAATCTCTAAATTCGAAACATCAACTTTTCGGCTCAACGCATTGGCAACCACATTAGCTTTCCCGGGATGGTACTTGATGATATAATCATAATCTTCTAATCATTCCATCCATCTCCGTTGTCTCAAATTAAGATCTTTCTGTATGAATAAATATTGAAGACTCTTATGATCTGTGAAAATCTCAAATGTTACTCCATACAAGTAATATCTCCATTTTCCAAGTGCAAATATCACCGCGGCAAGCTCTAAATCATGCGTCAGATAGTTCTTTTCGTAATCCTTTAATTTTCGGGAAGCATAAGCAATAACTTTGCCATTCTGAGTTAAAACACACCCTAATCCTTCTTTAGATGCATTCGTATAAACCGCATATCCTTCTAAGCCCTCCGAAAGAGTTAAAACCGGAGCCGAAACCAATTTCTCTTTCAAAACATTGAAACTCCTTTCACAACTTTCATTCCACTCGTACTTAACATCTTTCTTTGTTAACCGAGTCAAAGGGGCCGCAATCTTAGAAAAATCTTGCACAAACCTCCTATAATAACCCACCAATCCAAAGAAGCTTTTAATCTCGGAGGCATTCTTTGGTCTCTCCCACTTCAAAACAGCTCAATTTTAGAAGGATCAACTTCTAACCCATTCCCCGAAATAATATGGCCTAAGAAAGAAACTCGGTCGATCCAAAACTCGCATTTACTAAATTTCGCAAACAGTTGGTGTTCCTTCAATGTTTTCAACACAAGCTCGAGATGCCTTGCATTTTCCTCAACCGACTTGGAGAAAATCAGAATATCGTCAATAAAGATCACAACAAACTTATCAAGAAAGGGTCGAAAAATTCAATGGATCATATCCATAAAAGCGGCGGGAGCATTTGTCAAACCAAATGGCATAACCACAAATTCATAATGCCCATATCTTGTATTGAAGCCCGTCTTTGGAATATCCTTGGCTCGGATCCGCAATTGATAATACCCGTGTCTTAAGTCAAGCTTCGAATAAACTTTGGATCCTTGAAGTATATCAAATAATTCTTCAATGTTTGGAAGAGGGTATTTATTCTTGATTGCCATCCGATTTAGCTCCCGATAATCAATACACATCCTCAAAGTACCATCTTTCTTCTTTACAAATAATACCAGCGCTCCACATGGCGACGAACTCGGTCTAATATACCCGACTTCCAAAAGACCCTCAAGTTGCACCTTTAATTCTTTTAACTCAGCCGGGGCCATCCGATATGGAGTTTTAGAATACGGTTCGGCATTCGGATACAAGTCAATCAAAAATTCTATCTCCCTTTCCGGTGGCAATGAATCTAAATTTTCCTGAAACACTTCGGGAAACCCCTTAACCACTTCTGTCTCTTCTAATTTCATCTGATCCTTGGGTTGATTAAGAATATAAGCTATGAATCCCGTAGCCCTATCACAACCAATTTTTGAGCTTCCGAAAAAGATAATAAAGGCACTGTTTTAGAGCTTCGACCCGTTATAATTTCTGAGCCCAACTGAACTCTCTTAGTCCGACAATCAACAGTCACACAGTGCTTGTAAAGCCAATCCATTCCCAAGATAGATCCATACCGAGACATAGATAATTCAATTAAATCCGTAGAGAAAACCCAACCCTCAATACTCACCGGCACCTCTCTAAAAACCCGGTTAGTTTTTATACTACCGCCAAAAGGAGTACTCACAACATAATATACAGAAGAAAGAGTAACACATAAAGGCAATTTCATAGAAATATCGCAAGAAATAAAAGAGTGGGTAGCCCCCGGATCAAACAAGGTATGTATGCTCATGTCATGAATGCAAATGGTACCTTCAACAATGGCGGCGGGATCTACATCTTCATCCATTTTCTCGCCTTCCAAGGTATTTGCACGAGCTCTAATAAGCGGCCTCTGACCCCTAGGCGGTGGATCCCGTCTATCTGGACACGTATCCACTTTATGATCGGTATTCCCACAAATCAGACAAAGATTCAGACGACGCCGACAACTCTCATAGGTACGGGTAGGCAACCCACAATAAGAACATCCCGGCTTCCCAGTAGAGGATGGTACGGCAGGAGTAACCCGGGGAGCTTTCTGAACCGGCACTTGTGGCATTTGTGGCTTAAATTTCTTCATCGGGCCCTTAGACTGTGAGGGAGTGGTATCATAATTGATTGGCCTCTTTCCGGGATTATTATTCGGCCTCGATCCTGAATCGAAACCCTGAACCTATCTGTATGTGGATCTCCTTGCATTAACCAAATCTTCAACTTTGAGAGCTTTGATAGTGGCCTTCTTCCATGTACTAGTGTTGACCACTTCAATCGCCGCTTGAATGTCCGGCCTTAAACCTTGTACAAATTGCATAGCCTTGTGAAAGTCATCGCTTGTAATGTTAGGAGCATACTTAGACAACCTTTCGAACTCCGCTATATACTTGGAAACAGATCTTCCTCTCTGTTTAAGCTCCGTGAATTCCTTGAGTCTCTTAGTGCGAGATGATGGAGGAATGAATTTGTTCTTGAATTCCCTTATGAAAACCTACAATGTAACTTTTTCTTCAACGGCATCTAAAACAATCTTGGTGCTTTCCCACCAAGAATAAGCTTTTCCTTGAATCAGAGTGAGGGTACACCGAGCCTTTTCTCGGGTCTTACAAGGAATAAGATCCCAAATTCGCTCAACCTCCTTGAGCCACTGTTCGGCTTGCATATTGTTCCCTTTGAAGAATCTGGGTGGATGTTGATTTTGAAATTCCCTCAAAATAGCTGAAATTGGAGCCGGTGGTGCTGGTGGAGGAGTTGGTGGTGCAGGAGGCACATAATCTCGCAATCTTTGGTCTAATAACTGAACTATAGAATTTAAGAAGTCCTGAGGTTGTGCTTGAGGGGGTGGAGATGGAGTTCGGTCACGATGGTGATGCCGATGACCAGGAGAATGCTCTCTGTGAGGCCTTCCACGAGGCATCCTGAAATATAAACACTGTACATGCATGTTTGATTAACAAGTATGAATAAATATAATTAAGTTCATAGAACACATAATTCCCATAATTCATATAAGGTTAAATAGTTTCAAATAAGATGCAAGACTCTCAAATAATCAAATAATCCTATGCCGTACGACCTAGACTCACAAGACACGACACTAGAACCGCGATTTTGCAACCGGGCTCTGATACCACCTTAGGATGTAGCACCTGAAATGCTAGGCAGCCACATCCCCCGCACTATAGTTCAATCCACATATGGAAAGATTACCCATACATGAATCAAGCCTATAGTGAACGGGAGACAATAAAAGTAAACAACACTAGCTAGGTGGGCTAACCCTCAATTACCACCACAATGCATGAAGAGAAGAGACAGCTCAAACATTTACATACACTCCAAAAGCAATATTATTCATTGTTTCCATAACATGCATTTCAAGTTCTTATCATGAAACCATAATGTACACAAGCTTTAACATATTACAAAATTATGTAAATACCAAAATATGACTAAGATGCTAGACTTGACCAAAAGACTCAAACCCACCTAGCACTTCACCTGCAAAACCTAAAAATGTGAGGTGTCAGTCTACCACAGACTGAGTGAGGGGTTTAAATAAATATAAGCACACATACCACGCAAGCTATAACCTCCGGTAAGATTTTATAGGAAACACAATATAAGTTCAAGAATAGAAGAAATTCTCGCCCGAGATTACAACTGAACCAATTTAACAATTCATTTAATTATCAATTCAATACGTGGCCCGGTGAGTGAGGGCGTTCTCCAACCTTACTCCAACAGTTTACAATCATGAACAATTCCATTTATCAAGTGAGCATGTAAGTTATTCATGTGCAATCAAGTAGCAGTTTCATGAACCCTTCTTCCTCCGGGTGATGGTGGGCTTACAAGACCCAACCATCCAATCATGGTGTACGTCGGGAACATGACTTCCACGTACGGGATTTCTTCCTTTACCAAACCTCATGGTGGATTCAGAGGTGATCCCAAAATGGTGAGGATAGTGCAAGAGTTACCTGTCAGCCCGTGCTTTCCCGGTTGGCTCAATACACTACCCTCAGGCCTAAAGTGAACATGCTTTACCCGCCCAATCAATCAATCCATTCAATCCTTTTATGAAATCATTTGAAATCCATAAAGTTTGAAAACTATAGATATATAAATACTTTTGGTTGAAAACGTCACATAGCGTTATACGGGATCTATATATTTAGAAATAAACCTCACCTTTACCAACCAACCAAAAAGTGGAAAGAAAGCTCTAAGGAGCGTGCCCCTCGTCTCTTAGACCGTGATCTGTGTAACAAGAACAAGTGTACATGAGACTCGACTCGTATGAACCAGCTAAGACGAACGACAATGTCATGCGATGTCAATCATGCGTTTACAATCAATAAATATTATGAATGTGACCAAATTCCCAAATAAAATATCAAGAAGTGTCAAATAGGAGAATAATTATCAATTAAGTAAGCATAAAAGTCATTTAAGTCACATACAGGATCCAAGAAAGTGAAAGGAATGCAATAACAAGGGTTTTGGTGAAGTTTAGCAAAAATCGACAATTTTTGAAAACGCATATGCTGTGGGAAAATGGAAATATCTCAAGTTATAGAAATTTGAATTGGGTTTTGTTTCTTGGAAATGAAACTAGACAAGTATACCTTTGAAATGACATATGGCTTGTTTTCTAGTTCAAAGCGAGGTAAAAATGGCATAAGCTTGAAGTTAGGTGAATGGAATTTTCCGGTGAAGTGGTGATACCAAAAATAATTGATAATATCTCACAAATGACAATCGATAATGAGGTGATTCCAATTGGAGGTTGTTCTAGACTTCAAGAGGTTTCCAACGGTTTAAAAATCAGGTCAAATGGAGTTTTTATGAGGGAGAAACGCCCATTTGAAAATTAGTCTGAAAGCAGAAACGGGCGTATGAAAGCCTACTGTAATAGTGCCAAACGGGCGTTTGGAAAAACAACTAGGAGACTAAACGTGCGTTTGGGAAGCCTCGGCTCAAAATTTTAGGTAGTGAAACAGGCGTTTAGGATTTGAACTAAGGGGCCAAAAGGGCGTTTGGGAAGCCGCTGGGCGAAAAATAACAGGGGAAAACAGGGGATTTCGGCCAAACACCCCAAACCAACCAAAAAACCCAAATCCAATCCACAACAAATGATCAAACACAACATATACACATTATACTTCACTTATCCAACAATAAAACCAAGAAATATACATCAAAGCATCATGAATTCATCAAGAAAACCCCATATAAATATACGTGCTTCCAACTTCCATAAACTTCAAGATATTCATGCAAGTTCCACTCTAATCATCCTAATCATACTCCTAACTCAAATATTGCAAGAATCCATCATCTAAACCATGAACCCTACTTCTACACCAATCAAGAGATTCATACAAGTTCATGTTATACCTTGAGATGAGCTAGAAATGGTATGAAATGGCAAGATGATGAAGATGATAATGCTAGCTCCTCAATTCCTTCAAAATATGACTTAGATTATGGTGAAATCTTCCTTCCTTCTTGAGGTGTAAATACCGATTTGTAGTGTGTGAAAGTGTGTGGAAATTTTCATGAAATGTAATGAACAAAGTGTGAGAGAAGAGATGCATACATACAATGTAATATATCTTCCACTAACTATGATGAATCACCACATTTTGCAACCAAGTCCCTCTATAATTTAAATTTATGCAAACGAGTTCTATCTCTACACAATTTTCATATAACCTCCCAAGTCATGAAATGCAATTAAGTCCATGAATTTACACAAAAGAGCAATTAAGGCCATTTAATACAATTAGATCATATATATAGTTCATATAATTCACATAAATGGCAATTCATATAATTGCATAGAGATGTAATGTAAATAATATGATAAAGGTTGTAAATAATTGAATGAAATGATTAAATTAAATTTCCCCAACTCCCAAAGACCCGCTCGTGGCGTACTTACCTGAACTTCCAAAAATTGGGGCGTTATAGTCCCCCCAGCAATGAGCCTCTGGATCTCGCTTTCGAGTTGGCGGCACTCATTTGTGTCGTGCCCTTCTGCTTGTGGAAGGCACAGTACTTTCCTGAGCATTTTTTAGCCTCGGTTTCCCTCACCTTCGGCGGTCTCTTGAACAATTTCTTGTCCGTCATGGAATAGACCTCAGCAATAGGCCTGTTGAGAGGGATGCACTCGAATCTGCGAGGGGGAGGGGAGTTTCTCCGAGCAGGGCTGCGACGACGATTCCTGTTGGGTTCTCTGTCTTTGGGGCTCTTGTCCGCTGGTGGAGCGTTGGCCAATTTTTGCGCTCGCGTAATGTACATGTCTTCGAGCGTGAAAAACGAGTTAGCAATCTTCCTTATCTCCATTAGGGAGTGTGGCTTCTTCTTGGCTACTTCTTCCACAAACTCTTTGCTGATGTAGTTTTTCATGTTGATAGCCCCAAAGAGTACGTGCCTCAGAAAGTCTATCGAGGGCTTTTCCACCAACAGGATCTCCTTGTTGAACCTACCCAAAAAGGATCTGAGGGTCTCGTTGGGTCCTTGCACCAGGCTATAGAGGGCCGTGGCTGCAGGTGCTGGTGCCTTCAAAGAGTTGAAGTGGTTTAAGAAGACTTCGGTCAGATCGTTGTACCCTCGGATGGAGCGAGGGGGTAGCTTCTTGTACCACTCTTGTGCCATTCCCACGAGGGAAGTGACAAAAACTTTCATCCAGTAATGACTGGAATGCTCGTACATGTGCATCAGATGCACAAAATGATCCAGGTGTTCGGCTGGATCGGTGGTTCCATCATAACGGTTAACAGATACGGGGATTTTGCCCATCCCAGCACGGGCCATCAAAACCTCATCAATGAGGGGTGAACCGCCTATCAAAGGCCTATGGTTCCCGCTCTCGTGGTCATGTTCTTCATAATCTTCCTCTATCCAGCGGCGAGGGATCTGGTCGCGTGGGTTACGAGCATCTCTGGCCTTGGACCTCTCATCCCGAGCATGGGGGACTTGAGATCGTGCTTGAGAGAGCTATTCCACCATGTGTTGCAGACCGTCAAGTTGGTTCTGGACTGCAGCCAGCCGAGGGTCGTTTTTCTCTCTCCTACCTGTTCTTCCCGTGGCCCTGGATTGGACTTCCTCTTCAACATCTCTCCTCGCGGGCGGAGGGGGGGAGGGGAGGGGGGCTATCTCCTTTTCCACTGGACGTAGCTCTTGATCAACCCTTGGGGGTGCCTCTCTTCCTTGTGCTGGAGATGGTGGCGGTGGCGGTGGCTGGGCCGCCAGTATGTTCAGGGCAGCCGCCAAGGGGTGAGTCTGCCATCCTCCCATTGGTGGAGCCACCTGAGCCCCCGCCCTCGAGGGGAAATAGACGGCGGTGAAGTGATTCCAAGCGTTTTGTGCGGCCTGGACTTCGCACTGAGAGTATAACTCCTAAAGCTGTTGCGATGTCACTTGGGGCATTTCCACCCCTTGAATTTCTTTGAGCAGGGAGATTAGAAGCTGTAAGATGACCACCTGGTAAGGCTGTACCATGGGCACCATACCTGGCATCACTCCAGGCATCACCCCAGGTTGCATATAAGCCTACCCAGGCAGCGGCATCGTCATGGGATAAGCAGCGGCGTAGGCTGCGACGGTGGCAGGCATGAGAGTCACTGGTGGAATGGCTGAGCTAGTGCCTTCGGCCTCGGTTCCCCCTGTTGGAAGAGCCCCCACCAAAGCCCCTTTGCTTCCATCAGCAAGGGGTGGGATTTCGCCTCCAGCAGGAATGCTAGGTGTGTTTCCTTCCAGATTTTCCTCATTGACAGGTGGAAGAGCACCCCTGTTATCCAGAATTCCAGATCTTATTGCAGTAACCATGATTGAAGCTAATGCTGTTATGTCTTAACTAGCTCAAGAAGGAAGAAATAGATGAAGATCTAAAGAAGATGATGATGGGTTTTCCACAGACGGCGCAAAAAATGATGGTGCAGAAACTTGGATGGTTGTTTAAACACCAAACACTTTAAGATTTGTTTGTGAAAGGGAGGACCATCACAGGTGTTAGAGCCTCAGAAATTAGGTTTCCTTTGTAGCGTGTGTTCTTCCAGCTAGGATAACACCAAGAAATCGTGCAGCGAGGGAGTTGAGAATGGTGAGTTGCGTGAGCTTGGAGAAGAAAGAAGAATGGAGAAGAGAGTCCCAGTTCAGGTGCAGGCGATTTTTTGAAGAAAATGACTTATGGAAGTGTGTACGTGAATCCCTTATTTATATGTTAGGGGTAGGGTCGATTTGGTAAAAATAACCGTGTGGTCCCAAATCCGTGTAGCCCTAGACACGTAGCAGCGTGTGATGGTATGAAAGTGACCTTCCTGATTCATTCCCTTGTACGGGGTCGACGGGTGTCAAGGAATGGGCATGCACACTACCTGCAGGTGTCAGTGGCAGATGCACAACAGCAGTATGAGCACTAGGAGACTCGAAGACTGCCATGTGGGCGCAAGGAGGCTTGGGAGTGTGCCCCAGGGATGACCCTACTCGAGCGTTGGGGATGCTCGACGGGGATGGTTCCCCGGATTGGCGTGGCTGGGCACTATGACGCTCGGGCTGAGCTCCGACCGCTAGGTTGTAGGTGCCCTGGAGGGGCCTTTTGACCCGCTGGGGCGGATCCAGGTGGATGACCGCGTGAGCGCTGCGAGGGACTCGAGCGTCAGGACACAATCGAGTGTGGAGTAAGTAAGGGAACATCCCAGGCCGGTGATATGAGCTGGGTTGGCTTGACCCTACGAGGCGAGATTATGAGCGTCGGATAGGCCCTCGAAGGGTGCGCTTTGTGATTGTAAGTGGGCAAGCCGATGGGCCGGATCCGCTGTCTTGAGCCCAACATCTCGGGCGTCTAAGCCCAAGTGTTCCCAATTAATCTGAATGAGCCGTCGTGATCCCGACACATGTAAAGATGATTCAAAAAAAATATATTATAGAAAAGATAAAGAATATGTGTACATAAAAATATATTAATCATATTAATGAATAACGATGAATTCACAAACACAGCTAAATATAAAAATGAATAACACTAAATTTGAGATATTTAGCTAATTCAAAATTATAGAGGAAGCAAGATTTGACTATTAGAAAGGTACACAACCCTGAATTCAATATAACAAATATAAATTAATATACAAAAGAAAAAATACATCAAATCAATAAATAAGGAATTTGAAAATTAAAGATACATAATAATATGAAGAAACTAAAAAAATTATTATTCATATCACTCAAATTAGTAAAAATAGAGGTATCTTCAGAAATATATAACAGAAATATAAAATACTAATTAATAAACAATAATAATAAAAATTTAATATATAAATCTACAACATATAGTATAAATTCACATTCCTCCTAACAAAAAAATTAAATGTAATCATTGAACAAAGTACAATGAAAAATAAAAAAGTTCGATTAAAAAAGAAATTCAAGAAACTCTCTTATTTTTAACTTCATCTTTACATATTATACCATTCATGAAAATACAAAGGAAAAACATTCATGAATCGTAGATATCATCAAAGGAAGAAACAAAGATTATGAACACTATACATTAACTAAACCTTCAATTAACATCATGAAATTGCATTCAAATATCTACAATTAAAAATTGAAAAAAAAAAAAAAAGAATGATAGAAAGAAATCTTAGTGAATGCATTTTAAAATATGATAGATTGATATGGTATATTGAAAGAAATAAAGAAATAGTAAATAATATCCATTAAATACATTAGTAATTGCATACAAATAGATAATTGATTGTTGAGATCTTTATAAATTAGTTAAAAAATACGAAATTGAAAGCATTCTAATTATATTTTTGATTAAAAATAATTCGGGAATTATTAAAATCACCATAAATAAATTTCACATGTCATAAATTCTGAGGGGGTGGTGGCTATATTAGGTAATCCAAATCAGTTTGCTCATTTTTAAGAGATTTAATTATTAATAACATATATTTAGTGTTTATTTATGGAACAATTAATGGATTGCTTATAATAAAGAATTGTGTTTAATAATAATTGAAATATATTAATTCAACAACCAATGAGAAATTATCTTTGTAATAAAGTATTTTAAAAAAATAACAAAATAGTATTGAGTCAAAATAGCATAATTACGGTGAAAAATAGTTGTGCTATGTATAATAATATAAATATAGATATAGATATAGATATAAATTTATTAAGAATTAATTTTAAAATTAAAAAAATTAATTGATTGGATGGAACTACCAATAATAATCTTTCTAGATATTAAAAATAATTCAAATTCTAAGAATTACACATTAAAAAAAAATACAAATAAAAAGTATATTATAAATTTTGTCAAAGATAATTATTTTTCTTAATTATTATTTATTTTCATAATAAAATAATATACAAAATAAAGATAAGTCAATTATATTTTTTTCTATTTAATTGAAAATCTTAAAAAAATACAAAATATCATTCAGTCAAACTTGACAAAAATAATTATTTTTCTTAGTTATTACTTATTTTTATAATAAAATAATATATAAAATAAAAATCAACCAATCACATTTTTTTATTTAATTAAAAATCTAAAAAGATCTACAAAATTCCACATCATCAAAATGCACAAAAAGTCAAATAGTCAAATGTGGTTTTCAAATATACAATAGTATAGATTGCATCTCTGTATATATATACTACTATTATTTGGTGGCATTTATGCAAACACACGACTAACATATATATATATATATAGTTATATGGAGGTGATTAAGTATTAGGATCATTATATTCATATTATACTAATGATGGTTAATTGGGAAACTAAGTTATCTGAGTCATTTGAGTAAATAAGTTATGATATAGTATAATTTATAACTACTTTGTGACCTCATTAGATTTGATCAATCAGGATTAAGACTTTTAGGCACAAGGCCCTTAGGATATCTAACAGAATCAAGTCGAGGAAAGTGGTTTGTTCCTTCTATGTTTTCCTAAATTGGTTTTATGAAAATTATATGTCTTATTTCAAAAAGTAGTTTCATTATATAAAATTGTGATTTGAGCATGGTATGTGTGAATATTTATGTGAACCAAATATTAAGTCGTTTGTAATCTTATGGTATGAATGCATGATTTCTGTTACGTTTTTATGCTAAGTAATTTTTATGCTCTGAACTATTGGAAACCGAATGGTAGGAACTAGTTCCAAATTATATTCGACCCGGCTACGGGAGTGATAGTAGCATTATATGAACCCGGTTACGGGAGTGACAGTAGCATTATTCTAACCCGACCACGGGTGTGACAGTGGTAAAATTCTGACCGGCTACGGGAGTGACAGTAGCATTATTCTGACCAGGCCACGGGTGTTACAGTGGCAATATTCTGACCCGGCTACGGGAGTGACAGTAGCATTATATTGAGCCGGCTACAGGAATGACAGTAGCAATTCTGAACCCACCTAACGGGGTTGTAGTTAGGACTTGATCAAGTTAACCAGTTAGGAACCGGAAAGTTCATGAGCATAAATTCAAGTGTTTTAATATGTTAAGTATGTTATGCTATCTATGTGGTATGATTCTTGAAAAGTTATGCTGGAAAATATGTAATGGCTTGAGATTACTTGTGATGTTATATATATTGTAACTTGCTCAAATTCGATAGAGGGTTAAGAGATCACTTACTGAGCAAGTGTCGCTCACACCACCCTAACAACCTTTTGCAGAGAAAAAGTTAGAGAACGCTGACGAGGAATAGTTTTGGGGCTGGTGAACGCCAACTCTTCAAGTAGATTAGGGATTTCAGTTTATTTTCTTAAATCTTTTCATGAATAGTTAGGATTGAGTAATGTTCGAGACAATGATTTAAGAAGTGTAATAGTTAAGATTCCTTTGTTGCACTGTTTTAAGGGTTGATTTAAGTATTTTATTTTAGATTTTAGTCGCTCTATTTATCGAGGCTTAGTGTCTTTGAGTCTTTTAGGGCTCGGAGACACTGTCTTGTTGCTATCCGAAAATGGGGCGTGACAATAGGACCTTTAATTCCGCAAGAAAATGCGTACAAAGTATGAAGAGAATGAGATAAGTTCCCTATTATTGAGTTAGGCAGTTTACCATCCAACAAATTTTCATATATTTCGATCTCCTCCAAATATCGACACTTTGTCAATGAAGTGAGGAAGCCTGGTTCCTTATTTTGAGATTGTAATGTTAAACTGTTGCTTGCAATAGAAACGAATTGCAAGAATCTTAGGTTTTCCAAGTTGGGTGCTGGACCAGAAAAATAGTTATCAGTCATATCTAACTCTGTAAGACTAGTGGCATTGTTGATGCAGCTTGGAATAAGTCCACCAAGTTTGTTGCCACCCAAATAAAAACATTTTATGTTGGGAAGTGAAAGGCCAAATGTTGAAGGAAGATGACCTGAGAATTGATTGTCTGTAAGGCTCAAGAATTCCATTGTCGATATGTTGAAGTGGAAGGAGGGATGAGACCAGATAACCCATTGATGTTGACACTGAACTCAACAAGATTAAGGCTGTCAAGCTCACTCGGCAATTCACCTGTCAATTTGATTTAATTTTTACATGTTAAAAGAATTGAAAAATAACAAGACTGATTTTCGGGTCGAATGGAAGTTTATTCATTTATAATGCAAGAGCACTTGGAAAATTTACATGGAAACTTTTCCTTATTCCACCAGAATATAAATATAACAACACATATCTTGTTGTAATCTAATCACTTATGACTGATTGTCAACATACCTGTAAACTTGTTGTAGTCTAACCACTATTTGTTCAACATTGTGAGGTTTCCAATTTGCTTAGGTATGTTGCCTGTGAATTTGTTACCGTATAGATGTAGAAACTGAAGGCGTTTACCGTCCAACACTTTGTCCAAAATATTTCCGGTTAGCTCTTCCAGATTGGGGAGATTATGATAAACATTGGAAACTGGAATTTCTCGTACAAGACTATTATTGCCTAGAGTGATAATCTGTACAGAAGACATGTTGAAGATAAAAATAAAAAAAAAAAATTGAATTTCTCCTGTTAGAGTGGCGTCTTGTATGCTGAGAAGCTATAGACATGAAAGATTGCCAAGTTCCGATGGAATTCTCCCCAAATACATGAAAGATTTCACTTTGTCTTGTGTCTCAAGATAAAAGTTTAATATAAGTGCTTTTAGATTTTCTTTTTTTTTTTTTTTTTTTTTTTTTTTTTTTTTTTGGGGTTTTCTTCGATGGCTATTCAAGAATGTCTGCAATGTATATGTACTTTCGATTTTTTAAAACAAAATAAAGTAAATGACTATTAAAAGAATCCTTAAAAAAAGAATTGGCACATGGGTGTATATAATGAGACATGTAAGCAAAATTAGAAAAATTCCCAATTTTATGACATATATGATATACACATCAACAAAATTGGCCTAAATAAGAAACGCGTGGACCAATTTGAGGATTTGCCGATTTCGAACCCAGATAGGATTGAAATTGTAAAAAAAAAAATTAATTGAAGGATAAAATTGAAAAAACAAAATCGTAAAGGATTAAAGTTTGAAAAGGTAAAAGTTACATGGTCTCCCTTTTATTCGTCGACTTTCAAATTTCTGCTCAAGTCATAAGAATTAGTATACATACCATGGAAGTTGTTGGTCCCTAAATACAACCTTTGAAGCTTTGTCAACGAGCCAATGGAAGCTGGGATGCTCCCATTGAAATGATTAATCGACAACGACAGCACCTCCAACCATGGTTCGCAGACGCAGTCGCGGTCGCGGGAAACTGAACGGGGGGCACCGTTCCAGTTCTAGCGGCATGTCGCGGAACGGTCACGGTATTTCGTGGAACGGAAGACATTTTTACGATAAATATAATTGATTAATGTACCAATACAAATAAAAGTTCTTCTACTATCATATAACACCACAAATATTACAATAGATAAATAAAAATACATTATTTACTAATAATAAGTGGAATGACGAGGTGGAAGAAACTCAGAATCGTCTGGATCTTCTGAGGAGTTGTGCACCAATACAAATAAAAGTTCTTCTACTATCTTATAACACCACAAATATTACAATAGATAAATAAAAATACATTATTCACTAATAATAAGTGGAATGATGAGGCGGAAGAAACTCATACTTGTCTGCATCTTGTGAGGAGTAGTGCAATTGACGACGCCTATCATCTCTTATGTGAGGGTAAGGTAGTTGATCTGCATATAATGGTTGTGCTTGTGAATCCGAAAACTGATCACCACCATGATGATAATATCCAAATCCTCTATACCCTATGCTGCTAGCACTACTATTTGAAGATCCGTACGGCATCCCAGAAGATCCATATGATGCTCCACCATATCGAGCACTGACAGATGAGGGATCTAAATAATTATAATGTGTACCATAGTTCAAATAATTGTAATGCCTTCCACTTGAGCTATCATGAATTGTATCATCGTGCCGAACATAATTGGAATGAGATGACAAATTACTATCATAACTGCTCGTGTAGTTAGCGTTCCCTTCAAGACAATATTGTGGGTACCCTCGTAAAGATCGAAAGAAATAACTCTCGTGGTCCAGAATCCAAAAAATAAGAATTTGGAACATTAAATATCTTGTATCCATAGAACATCTAGCGTAACATAGATAATAAATAAATAGGAGTTAATATCATTCCAATTGCCATTACAAAAGCAATTAGGAGTTTTGTCATTAAAAGATATTTTTGACTAGTAATTAGTCCAAAAAAGAATCCCAATGTTTGCATTTGTTCCTCAACACGTTGGTATCCTAGTGCCGCTGATCCATCGGGATAAGAGTAATCATTGCCACCTGATAAATCAGCCAGAAAGCGTCGCTTCTCGCCTCATCCTGGACAATAACCATGGTCTATATCTTGAGTTGCATAATAATTTTCATTTCCTTGTGCTCAAGACATGCCAGTGTTATCTTGACTATTAACAGTATTTCTCCCTCTACTAGAACCGATACCCGCGCCTGCTCCTTGATCGCCACTATCATCATCATTTCCATCATCAGTGTCCTCTTCACTCTCATCACTGTCACTACCTTGGTGGGTTGGTTGATTCTGGGTGCTCTTTCCTTTGTCTTGTCTTCGTAAAGCCTCACTTCTTTACTTTTTCTTGCATTTCCAATCGTTGACGGTATGATTCTCATCATCCTTTGCTGACTCGATATTCTGAATTGCTTAATCTAACCACTCTATATCATTGTCAAGTAATGGTTCTTCATTCTCTTGAGTCCACTCTGTATCTAAATTTTCTTCTTTTATTCCATATTCCCCATAATCATCCTTCCTAGCAAAGAGAAGACAACACCAAAATTCCCTAATTTTAGACCACAATAAAAATTTGCATTTTAAGAATGAGGAGAACATAGAAATATTTCAGCACTTGAGAGAGCTTACAAGTTTCGGCATTAAAGAATGAGGGAGGCTATTTTACATAATTTAAGTCAATAATTGACAAATAATAATAACAGTTTTGACCCGAAAAAAGGATAAATTTTCAGGCTTTCCTTCATGTGAAAGAATACAAACAAAGATATCATTCAGAGTTTGAAAAAGAAAGGAAAGAAAGGAATCCGTCAGGCTAATATTCATTCATAGTACTATCCCAATTTTCCTTAAAAAAGTATGCCCATTTAATTTATGCTGATATTTTCTTCTAAGGAAAAGCATAAAATATTAAACACATAATTATTGTATTCATGTACTCTTTTCATTTGTTGGCCCAAACTTTTAAATTGTTTAATAATCAAAGAGTAACCCAAATACCCAATGTAGAATTATGGCCCATTAAGTACATTAATATTTTAGCCCATTAATTCTTTTAATTAATTAAGAAAACCTATTTCTACCTCTCTCTTTTACTTCGATCCTCGACACCGAGCAGCCGTCTTCTGTTTTCCACCGACATCGCCTCTCGTCCGCCGTTCCATCCCCGATTTGTGACGTTAAAGCGCCGCTTCAGTTCGTGTTTCACAGCGAAAACGGGGTGGTACGCCATTCCGGCCGATTTCGCGGCGTTCCACCCCCGCTCCAGGTTGCCGTCGTTCCACCCCTGTTAAGGTGGAACGGCCATTGCCGTTCCGGCCGTTATTGCGGCGTTCCGGCGAACCATGCCTCCAACTTGCTGCACTTGTAAATATTGAATGGAATTTGGCCACTAGTTGATTACCAGAGAGATGAAGCTCGTGAAGCTGTGCAATATGGTTGCACATATCATCTGGCAGCACACCCAACGCAGAATTATTTGTGAGATCAATGCATTTTATGTGAGAACCTGTAAGAAAACTATACTTCCAAGTCCAATATTTTTATTGTTGATGGTTGATGACCTGAGAAGTGATTGTATGAAAGATCCAACATTTCCATTGTTGATATGTTGAAGATGGAAACAGGAATGGGACCAGATAAGCCATTGTTGCGGACATTTAGCATCACAAGATTAAGTTTGCCGAGCTCATTTGGTAAATCACCTGCCATGATCGATGCAAGAAAAAAAAAAAAAAAAAAAAAAAAGAAAAAGAAAAAGACACAAAGTTAATAATATAAAATGAAAAGTCTTTCTTTATAAAAGAAAGAATACAAATGAAAATGAAAAGTACTTTCTTCTTTCTTTATGTCATTTTAAAGAAAGAAAATGACATAAAAGAAAGAGCTTTCTTTATATTCATTTTCTTTCTTTATATAAAGAAAAACTTTCCACTTTATATTATTACCTTTGTTATGTGTAATGATAATTGGGCGGTATAAATTGTATAATTGTTTAAAATTTTCAAAGATGTTATTTAATAAATTAAAAGACAATTAATATGTTAATATATATTAACGTAAAGGTTAAATAATTCTTTTAATATATAAAATACTATGCTTACCACTTGTAATTCATATTTTTTATTCTTATTTACCAACAGGGATTGGTCCGAGTGGTTAATGTGTTCATTCTCGAAGGCAAGGTTTCGGGTTTGAATCCCACTTGAGTGTGGGTGTGTTAAAATATATATATATGTATATATATATATATATTTATTATTCTTATTTGATTTTATGTAATATTTTTTATTCTTATTTGATTTTATAAGAAAACAAGCGAATTTCGAAGGAAATCATTCTCTTGGAAAAAGCCTCCTCCGAATTGATTCCAAGGTAATCCCTCAAAAATATATCTTGTATTTCCTCGGAATATTTTTCAAGAAAATTATTCTGAGGGATATTTTCTTCTAAATATTGCTTGGATTGTGGAACAATATTATTTACGAGGGAATTCCCTCAAAAATTTTATTTCTCATAAAATATTTTTTGAGAAAATTCCGAGAGCTCTTTTCATCCGAACTAATTTTCTGAGAGAATTTCGAGGGATATTCCCTAAGAATAGTTTATTAATTATTTTTGAATTGATTTTATTAAGAACATTCTCTTTTTTTTTTTCACTAAAATTTAAAGTGTCTTTTCGTTGTTGATTATACAAAACGCAAACATTAAACTTCCCCTTTTGCCTATTTCCTTCATCGATTAATAATATTTTAAAAGGTAAATATATTGTTTTCCCAATAAATTAAAGTACATATAAAAGTTATATTATGAGAACTTACTTTAACTTACACGTCAACATTAATAAGAATATTTTCAAAATATATTATAAAAAGGTAACTTATCCATGCTCTTCAAGTGTAGGGAAGATAGAGTACATGATCTTATTTCATATATAACCAGGCTACATTTTTTTGTAAGTATAACAATGATTGGTGTAGCAAGAGTTTATGTTGCAGTTCAACGGATGTAACGTAATTTTAACATAATTTTGCATACCTAGTTTTGTAAGCAACAGAAAATTCAGACTACATTTTGACATGCATTTACAAGTTTTAAAAATTCAAGTAAAATAATTATTAAATTATCATATTAGTAAATTAGCTATAATGCATACTAAATTACACTCATACTTACAAATAGTTATTGGATCTATACACCACATAAGGTCTTTACAATTACATGAAAATAAAATTTATATGTGAACGGTACTGTCATCCATCGAATATAATTCAAGTATCAAAACAAATTCAGAATTCTACAACGCTTTTGCATAATCTCTTCATATAAATAGACCATGAATATTTCTACCCAAAGAAAAAAAAAAGGACTATGAATATCATGTTCTTGAACACTTCATCAGCAATGAAAATTCAAAGTAAATGTATAAAGTTTTTTTTTTTTTTTTTTTTTTTTTTTTTTTAACCCAAAGAAGCCACCTCGATCATTTAAAAGACCGAACCAAAATGCACAAAGGTGACCCAAAAGAGCCACATGCGTACGACGTAGCCACACCCACTGAGAAGCTTGTTGGACCAAGTAAATTGACGCCCAAAAGCAACTAGCCTAAACCTAAACTTAAACCCTGAAGCAAAATGTTAGCTGGGCAAAATAATAATAAAATTGGCCCAAAGACAAACTTCCTCCACGCAGTAGATCGGCAACAATCTCAGCAAATC
This sequence comes from Lantana camara, assembly GCA_037501455.1. Taxonomy (NCBI): domain Eukaryota; kingdom Viridiplantae; phylum Streptophyta; class Magnoliopsida; order Lamiales; family Verbenaceae; genus Lantana; species Lantana camara. The sequence continues at coordinate 4,655,240 of CM074865.1, forward strand.
CATGGACAAACCATCAGCACAAGTGCACAACCACTATTCCTTCACACAGTCTTCCAGCCAAAACCGCCCAAGCTTACAAGTAATGCAAAAGTCACAAGCAGCGACACCAGAAAATGCATCCAACAGAGTCAACAATCCCAAATACGCAAACCCACACCATTCTTAACACAACAACAAGCATCAAAACTGCAGCACACACTCAGAATATCATCACCAACACACTCACTGTATTCAAAAACCACAGCAAGAGTAAACAACTGCAGCAACCCCACAAAACTACAGCCAATATACCATAAACATAAAAATAGGCACACTACACACCTTATGTGCCATATATCAGCTGTCTAAAAAAGGATTAATGCTTGGCTTTGCTCCACGTGATAATACGTGGAGCAATGCTCACGTCACCCATAATCCACTTTAACCGATTAGGTAACTTTATATCTGAAATCGAATTACCTCCTTTCCCTTTGGAGTTGAAATTAAGAACCTCCTTCCCAAAAATGTAATCGAATTTGGCTCATAGGCCCTGTTAAAACATGATATTCGGAAAACTAGGTTAAAGGAATTCATTATTGGTAATTGTTTTCTGTGTAAAGATACAACCGAGACCCAAAAATAAATAGAGAACCTATAGGAAACAAACTTCCTACAAATCAGCCTAATTCTATTAGTTAGGGATTTGGTCAAACATCCCATATAGGACACGTTAACACTCCCCCTCAAGTTAAGTGATGGGATTGCCGATCCTTAACTTGCTCAGAACTTCTCGAAACGTCTGGCTTGTGACTGCTTTGGTCAGTATATCGACTAATTGATCTTCGGACCTGACAAAGGGAATAGAGATAATCCCACTCTCGAGCTTTTCCTTTATAAAGTGACGATCTACCTCCACATGTTTGGTTCTATCATGCTGTACGGGGTTTTCTGATATGCTGATTGCGGCTTTGTTATCACACTTCAAAGTACTTGGCCCTGAAGGGTTTATCCCAATCTCCGATAGTAGCTTTCTTATCCAGAGAATCTCGGTTACTCCCTTGGCTATGCCCCTGAACTCAGCCTCTGCGCTAGAAAGTGCTACTACCTTCTGTTTCTTACTTCTCCATGTTACTACATTGCCACCAACTAGTGTAAAGAACCCAGATGTCGACCTCCTGTCATTTGGGTTTCCTGCCCAGTCTGCGTCTGTGTAGGCTTCTATCTCTAGATGACCGTGTTTCCCGAACATTATTCCTGTCCCAACAGTGCCTTTCAAGTATCGAATAATCCTGATAAAAGCCTCCATATGTTCTCTTTGTGGCTGATGCATAAACTGGCTCACCACTCCTACAGCATAAGCAATATCTGGCCTAGTGTGTGACAAATATATCAGTTTACCAACTAGGCGTTGGTACCGTTCCTTCTCAGCCGGTTCTCCTTTTTCCTCTATCCTCAGTTTATGATTGACCTGTATTGGTGTTTCAACTGGCTTACAGTCCACCATTCCAGTCTCAGCAAGAAGATCAAGTACATATTTCTTTTGCGAAAGAAAGATTCCCCTTTTCGATCTCAATACTTCGATGCCCAGAAAGTACTTTAGTCCTCCAAGGTCTTTCATCTCGAATTCCTTAAAAAGATTCTCCCTAAGTTGGCTTATTTCCTCCGTGTCGCTTCCTGTTATGATCATGTCATCCACATATATGATCAGACATGTGATCAACTCTTCTCTCCGCTTCAAAAAGAGTGTATGATCAGCATTGCTTTGAACGTACCCATGCCGCTGCATAGCTACGGTAAACCTTCCAAACCATGCTCGCGGCGACTGTTTTAGTCCATATAGGGCTTTACGGAGTTTGCATACTTCTCTTTTACCGAAGTCACCAGTGAATCCAGGAGGTGGCTCCATATAGACTTCTTTTGATAGGTCCCCGTGTAAAAAGGCATTCTTTACGTCGAACTGGTGTAGTGGCCAGCCTTGATTCGCAGCCACTGAGAGTAGAACACGTACCGTATCCAACTTAGCCACTGGAGAGAATGTCTCGGAATAATCAATCCCGTACGTTTGAGTGTATCCTTTTGCCACAAGGCGGGCCTTATACCTCTCCACTGACCCATCTGTATTGTACTTTATGGTAAACACCCATCTGCATCCAACCGGCCTCTTTCCCTCTGGTAATCTGCACTTTTCCCAAGTTTCGTTTTTTTATCAGAGCATCCATCTCTATTCTCATAGCCTGTGTCCATTCTTTGTACTGTTGGGCTTCCTGTACTGTTCTCGGGATCGTTTCTTTACAAAGATTCCCAAAAAATGCCTTGGCAACATTAGACATGCTCCCCCTGACTATATTCCCTATAGGGTACTTGGTAGAGCGGGACTGGTGGTCAGGAGAGTACCTATGTGGTGGAACCCCTCGGTTACTCCGTTTCGGCAACGAATACCTGTTGTTATCTGTAGCATCCTCCTCAGACACAATGTGAGTAGTTGTGATATCATTATGTATAGAAACGGAATCAGAATGCTCAGAGTGATCAGAGTGATTTACCTCGTTTTGGACATTATCCGAAGGAGGATCATTGGGTGCTGGTGCAGTGTTGGTGGTACTGAGATCTTGTACAACTGGATCGCCTGTTCTTGTGCTTATATCATCTAGGTGTTTCAACCAGTACAGAGAATCACCCTGTTTCTCCCCCTGATCGCTGGACTGGGTGAGGTAAAAGTACTCGGTTTCGACGAAATCACAATCCAGTGAGACATGTATGTGCCGGGTAACCGGGTTATAGCACCGGTATCCCTTTTGATGTGGAGCATAGCCAACAAAAACACAGCGGATGGCACATGGGCTAAGCTTAGTCCGTTCGGTTTTGGGGACGTGAACGAACACAGTGGAACCAAATATACGAGGTGATAGGGTGAGGTGGGGCGGTATGTTGGTTTGAGTTTCAAGGATAGACAAGGGGGTTTTATAGTCGAGGATTTTGGTCGGGAGACGGTTAATGAGGTAAGCGGCAGTGGCAACTGCCTCGGGCCAGAAGTGGTCTGGAACCCGGGATTCGGTGAGCATTGCTCGGGTTATCTCAAGCAGGGTACGGTTCTTTCTTTCGGAGACCCCATTTTGTTGTGGAGTGTGGGGGCAGGTTGTTTGATGAATGAGGCCATTTTGTTTGAAGAATTGGTACATCTCCTGGTTCACAAATTCTCGGCCATTATCGGACCGAAGTATTTTAATCCTGTGATTAAACTGAGTTTCCACCATTTTATAAAAAGCCACAAAAGTTTCAAAGACCTCAGACTTGTTTCTCAAAAAATACACCCATGTCATACGTGAGAAATCATCCACAAACAACAGAAAATACCGAAACTGATTACTATTAGAAACGGGGGCCGGTCCCCAAACATCAGAGTGAACCAATGAAAACGCCGTTGGAACACGAGTATTATTCTGTTTAAAGGAAGTCCGGTGGCTCTTGGCCAAAAAACAAGTCTGACAGTCTAAATTTACTGTCTGATTATCCTTAAACAAAGCTGGAAAAAGTAATCTCAAATACCCAATAGACGAGTGACCCAGACGTCTGTGCCATAACCATATCTGAGTATTCGCCACTCCAACAGACAGAAGAGCTGTAGACTGATTTTCCACTTCATCCACATAGTATAAGCCTTCTTTCTCAGTACCACGCCCAATGATCTCCTTCGAACGAATGTCCTGTATCAAGCAAAAACGAGGATAAATCAGGACAGTGCAATTTAGCTCTTTTGTTATCTGACTCAAGGACAATAATTTGCAAGATAATGAAGGCACATAGAGGCAATTGCTCAGTTTTAATTTCGGAGTAATAAGCACAGGTCCTTCTTTTTCAACAACAGCTATTTCTCCATTTGCTGTTTGAATATGTGATTTTTTCGAAACAATGGGCCCAGTTAAATCAGATACATCAAACGTCATAGAATCGGTCGCCCCACAATTAAAAATCCATTTAGAAACTTTACTATGAGGTGTTTGGGTGTGAAGACCATACTTGTTAAGAGATTGGGGGTCATATTGCATTTTACCAAAAAAGAGGGGGCATTTCGCAAAATCAAGAGAAGCATATATTTGGGGCTTAGGGTTTGGGCAATTAATCCCAAACCCGATACCTGGTATGCTACCTCCTTCTTCGCCGTCTGCTCCAGACTTCCCAACGGCGAGAAAAGCTCGCCCACCGTCTGCCGTTGCTGGTGATGCCGCCGCACTGGTGTCTCTCCGGATGATGCCGGCGGCGGCGTCCTCTGATTTCACCTCCGCCGGTCCTCCGCCCAGGGCGAGATTGGCCCGCCGAGCTCCTCCTCTCCCAGCGGCGGCTGGATCATTTTTTCGGGGGCCTTCCCACCAATCCGGGTAACCTACGATCTCAAAGCACTCCTCTGTTGTATGTCTTGGTTTCCCACATTTTCCACAGACAAGATTTGTCCGATCGTTGCGTTGTGATGGCCGGCGTGCGGCGGAGCTATTTGCCCGTCCGACACTCACTGAACGCGTTCTCCCTGTTCTCTCCTTCTTCACCATGAGTCCGGACCCAACTCCCTGGTTTTCGGACCTTCTATCATCAGTGGTCATTGTGAGTATCTGGAGACGAGCCGCTTCTCGTCGTATTGTAGCATAGGCTGCCTCGAGGGATGGCTTTGTTTCCTGCTTCAACAAATCGTTCCGGACATTGTTGAATTTTTCGTCCACGCCGGTAAGGAATTGGTACAATCTCTGTTCTTGGATAATCTGATTGTACAGTTTCATGTCCTCTTCGCATTTCATCGGATTTGGTTGTTTCCGATCGATGGCCATCCAAAGATTCTGGAGTTTATTCCAGAATTCCTCTAGACTTTCGTCTCCCTGTTTTTGGGTGTTGGCCCTTCGATGTAAGTCGAAGAGTTGTAGCGGGTCTCCACCGCTCCCGTATGTCGTGGCGAGTCCATCCCACAGGGATTTAGCGGTTTGGTATTGGAGAACGTTTACAATGAGGCTGACTTCCAGATTTTGGATGATCCAAGTGAAAACTTGTTGATCGGTTTGTTCCCACTTGTTGTAGGTTGGGTCTGATTCTGCTGGTGCCGGTGGGGTACCGGTTATGTGCGAGCGGCATCCTTTTCCTCCGATCGCCATCTTCATTAATCTAGCCCAAATCGGATAATTGTCGTTGTTTAGTTTGATTCCAATCGACATACTATCCGAGTTGGGCATGGTTGTTTGGGTAAGTTGTAAGGCAAGGGCTTGGTTGGTTGGTGTTGTCATCTTGGTCACGGCTGTATTGGTTGAGAAGGGTTATGGGCGATGATGAAGCTTAATTCTGAGTCCCTAGAATCTTAACCTGCTTTGATACCATGTTAAAACATGGTATTTGGAAAACTAGGTTAAAGGAATTCATTATTGGTAATTGTTTTCTGTGTAAAGATACAACCGAGACCCAAAAATAAATAGAGAACCTATAGGAAACAAACTTCCTACAAATCAGCCTAATTCTATTAGTTAGGGATTTGGTCAAGCATCCCATATAGGACACGTTAACAGGCCCCTCTAAATTCCTCATTTTTCAGGGTCAATTATTGAAATGTTGATGAACTTTCTTCTTTTTTTCTATTTCTTTTCTCTTTTTCTTCATTATGAAGCCCTCATTATGATTATGATTATAACAGTTACATTTATCAAAAGTGCCAAGTCAATTCAAGAATCTTATTTTGTTTAATTTAATTTTCGCTGACTAAATTAAAATATGTTATTGAATTGAATAATTCTGAGAAAATGTAGAAACAACACTTTTATCCTAAAATCACTAAGGTGAGAGAAAGAATGTACTCCGCCACCTCCTACTCCATCTTTCTCCTACTACCACCGCAATTGAGCCGCAACCACCCTAAATGTACGACGGTCCTATGCAGCAAAGCGCCGTAGCTGCCGCCACGGTTTAGCTCGCTCTCCCATCTCTTAGTCTCTAACGGCATCAATTTAGAAAAATTGTAACTTCTCCTCTTAGTACTTTACCAAAGTTCTAATCTTTTCATTATGGGAATGGTGGGACCGGAGAAATATTATCATTCTTTCGATATTTGGAGGAAGTAGGAACAAATTGGAGGTGTTAAGAAAAAATGGAGCAACTTGAACTACTGGGTGGTTAAAGATTATTACAGATTAGTGAATTCCGTTAATGCCTTCTTATAGTTCTCTGATGAGTATCATTTTTCAGTTGAGTATTGTTTGGGATTTGGTTTTGAACAATTTCGTCCTTTTGTTCTTGTAGTTGCATTGAGAGCAAAAACTGTAGAATTTCGGGGAGCTATTGAATCGGGATGAGACTCTAGCTGACATTCAAGCTGGTAAATAATCAAATTTTCCTTGTCTGTTTAGTTTTGGTAAAGATCTCAATTCAATTTGTAGGCTCATATTATTTTCCTGGTGAAGGAGAGGGATTTTAATGTAATTTGGTATTTATAAAGATATGAATCAAGTCTAAGACAATTTTGGGCTGATTTTTGGACCACACCGCCACACTGCCCAGGTAATTATCATATGCGCACAAACATTTTAATAATATTATATCATTTAATTACATGGATTTGTTCTAATTTTTTTAAAATTGTGAATAACAAATCCATCAAGTATTCAATATTGAATTTCAATATGTAATTAATTACACAATTTTCTATTTTGCACAATAAGTGAGTCTTTGATTGCTAGTTTCAATTATTGGACTGGCTAAAATGTAAAGAGTTCATCTTAAATAGCTTTAACCAACCTACAGGCTACAGCATGCATATATTCAAACTGTTCCAAGGACAGATGTAAATATTAAAAATAAATGGGGAAGACGTTAAAAAGGATGAAGGGAACGTTTGAAATCTTAAAAAAAGTAATCTGCTTTCAGATTAAGAAAATGAAAAAATGAAGCAATTCGTTCTGCTACTACTTCTAATAAACCGAAATAAACTAGAAGAATCCGGGAGGTGCTTTTCCAGCTTCCTGGCTATTTTTTCTATTTTAAATCTAAAAGAAGTGATTTTCGGCTTTAGATTAAGGAAAGCAAGAAGGAAGTGTTTCATTTTGCTGCTACTACATCATAAAATATACTGAAACAAGCTAGAAGCTAGATGAATCCCACGAGGTGCTTTTTTCAGTTTCTAGCTTCCTTTATCTGTTATTTAAAAGTACTTTTTTCTCCACACCCTCCTATCTTTCATTGCTCCAATTTTTTCCAACTTCAACTTCTTCAAGGACAATCAGTTTTTTTTGACAAGCTGTTTCGGCATATCCTTAAGATCAGTTTCATCCCATCATTCGTTTAGCAGCATTCTTTTTGTTCTAACATAGTTTAATGCTTGGAAACATCAAAATTGCAGGGCCCTCTTTTCCAGCAGCGGCCTTATCCATATCCGGTTGCTTCACAACGGAAGAAGCCGGGTTTGAACTACGCATCCATATCCAAGAGAGGAGATGGAAGTGATAGTCTCGGTGATGCTGATTGAATGAGACAACACATCGGTATTTAAAATTCATTGCAGAAAATCTTCAACAGATTATACGATGATTGGAAAAAACCTTGAATGGAAACATAGTGATGTGAGTGATTCAGGCTGTCGCTACGAACTGCCGGTATTTGTTCAAGATAAAGTTGATCAAGTAGAGTAACTACTGGGGGCGCGGGGTGGGGCTCTACCCTGCAGAATAGTTGTATGCAGAAATATTAATGTCTTGTGATGGAATGTGAATGCTTCAATTTTGAGGAAATAATGCAGAAATAGGTGTATGCAGCATTCTCTCTGTGTGTGTTTACTTAAATCTTTTCACTTGTAAGCATAATACTGTGTTATTGTAGATTGGAGTCTGGAGAGAAATGCTTATTGAACTATTTACATTAATTTAGTTTAATCTTTTAACTCCCTTTACATATGCACTATGATTCTTTTCTTAATTAAATTATCCATTTTATGATGTGCATGTTTATATATATATATATATATATATATCATTTTAGCTTGCAATTAATAAACATGCAGAAAAGTAATACCTATTAAAATAAGTTAAATGGAATCCATATTTTAATTAAATTATAAGATTAATTTGTAGTTTTTTCTGTCAAATATATTACATATGACACCAAACATGTTACCAAGGCAAACAACAACAATGGAAAACTACTAAAAAAATAAAAGGTAAAATATGACTTAATAGACGACATCAGGCAAAAGCAGTTTTAAATATAAGTACACAACACAAGGAAGCCCTTCAGTCTTCACTATGCACAAAATGCCATAACAACATACATATATTTTGTTCAAGTCTTCCTTTTCTGCAGACTTATCACTTTTGCAAGAAACAAGGTTCTAATCTTTTCCAGTTTTGACACAGCTTGACTTATGCTGATTCTCTCCGAAGGCGAAGAGACTAAACATTCCATCGCGACACGCAGGACAGATAACAAACATTGCTCTTTAGCTGAGAAACTGTCTTCATCTCTTGCCAGCAAATTGCTGTCCACAACTCGAGCTACATTGTTTTCTTGTAATGAGGTGCTAACATAGCTCATGAGGCTCATGCCCTCCCCAAACATATCGTCTGTCGGTTTCTTTCGGGTGAAAGTCTCGAGAAGCATCACACCAAAACTGTATACATCGCAGCTGGTTGACACAATGCCTTCAGCTCCATACTCTATGTCCACAAATTAAACAAAGACTAAGCACGAAAAGAGCGGAAAACTATGGGAGAGTTTGAAAATGTAACAAATCAGATCATTACCCGGTGCCATGTAACCGATTGTTGCCAAGGTTTGTGTTTGCATCGTCAGCTCCCCTTCGCCAAATAGTTTAGCCATGCCAAAATCACTGACATGAGCGGTCATATCTTCATCCAGCAACACGTTGCTAGGCTTCACGTCACAATGAACAATAGGAAACGTGAGTTGCGTATGAAGATATTCCATGGCCAATGCAACGTCTATCATAACGTTTAATCTTTGCAACAAATCCAAGAAAAGATTATGGGAATACAACCACATCTCCAAGCTCCCATTAGGCATGTACTCCAAAACCAGAGCCTTGAAGTCCAGATTACTACAACATCCAAGTATCTTGATCAAGTTTCTATGCCTTATTGCTCCAAGCACTCGTGTTTCTCTCTCAAAGCTTTGGCTCACATTTTTTGATTGTAGATTGAATACTTTTACTGCAACCGTTAGCCCGTCAAACAATATTCCAACGAATACTGAACCGAAGCTTCCACTTCCAAGAATGTTGCTCTCGCTGAACCCATTTGTCGCTTGCTGGAGTTCAAAGTAAGAACTTTCTCTCCAAGGATGCGATGACATTTGGCTTCTAGGTCTCCCTACGTCGCTTGTTTTTCTTCCTCTCATTAGAAGAATCAGACAAACAACAAACAAGGCTGCTACAACACAAATAGGTGGTATAATATATTTGAAAACATTCTTGAAAGAACTTGTTTTGGTATGGTTTTCAACACAAGGTGGAACATGGAGATGGGTCGGACCACATAGATTGGAGTTGTTTAAAAACGACTGAGCTGTAAAATTTGAAAAATTACCGCCCATAGGAATCGGTCCTTCTAGTGTGTTGTAAGAAACATTAAGGTATTGAAGAAAAGAGAGTCCCTCCAAAGACTTTGGGATAATTCCTGAAAAATTATTGAAGGAAAGATCCAACAATTCTAAACCTCTTAAATTCCCCAAGGATGTTGGAATAGACCCTTGAAATTTATTGTGTGCCAAAGATAGCCAAACCAATGATTCTGCATTGTCAATAGAACTCGGGACATTCCCTGTGAACTGATTCCAAGATAAGTCCATTCGTCCCATAGCCTTAAAATTTCCAATCTCAGATGAGAGAGAACCGTTTAACCTGTTTGAGGACAAGTTTAGGACCAGGAGATCACTAAGGCTGTACAAACTGGAGGGCACATTAGATTCCAACTTGTTGTGATCTAAGTACAATTCTCTCAAGAATTTGAGTTCACCAATGCATTCAGGAATCATGCCGGATAATGCGTTGTTGCTCACGTTGATGAGCCCCAAATTGCTTAACCGACAAATTTCAATAGGAATGTCTCCTTCAAGCTTGTTGTAACCAAGATACACACGAACTAGTTTTCTTAAATTTCCCAGTGTTGGTAGGATAACCCCTGTCAACTCATTGTCATCAAGGATTAAATCTCGCAAGTTGATCATGTTGCCAATCTCGGAAGGGATAGGACCTTTAATTCCGCAAGAAGCCGCTTGAAAAATATGAAGAGAATCAGATAAGTTCCCAATTGAGTTAGGTAGTTTACCATCCATCAAATTTGTAGAAATCATTATTATCTCCAAATATCGACAATTTGTCAATGAAGTGAGGAAGTCTGGTTCCTTGTTTTGAGATTGCAATGTTAATCTATTGCCTTCAATGCTAACCACCTGCAAGAATCTTAGGTTGTCCAATTTCGGTGCTGGGCCAGAAAAATAGTTAGAACTCATATCTAATCTTATAAGACTAGTGGCATTGTTGATGCTGCTTGGGGTAAGTCCACTGAATTTGTTGCCAGACAAATACAAACCTTTTAGGTTGGGAAGTGAAAGGCCAAATGTTGAAGGAAGATAACCTGAGAATTGATTGTCTGCAAGGTCCAAGTTTTCCATTGTCGATATGTTGAAGATGGAAGGGGGGATGAGACCAGATAACCCATTGATGCCGACACTAAATCCCACTAGATTAAGGCTGCCAAGCTCACTCGGCAATTCACCTACCAATTTGATTTAATTTTTACATTTTAAAGGAAAACCACAAGATTAATCTTTGTGGATTTTTAAGTGGAATGGAAGTTTATTAATTCATAATGCAAGAACACATGAAAAATTTATATGGGAATTTTTCGTTATGTTTTAGGACAAAATTATAAAAATCGTCCTATAATTCACACCTTTTCGGATTTCAATTATTTTTGATATCGTGTTTTTGATTTTGTACTTAAACTAAAAAACTTTTGTAATTTTCATCCGATTTTAGCTCGAAATTGAAAAATCCCCAATTTTACTGACGTGGCATGATTTCGGGCCTAATTTGGAAATTTTTTTGGCTGACTGGCCTAAATAAAAAGTATGTGAGGCCTTATGAACTTATAATGTTGCTTTTGTATTTTGAAATATACGATATCATAATATATATAAAACTTCAAATAAAATATGTATCGCAAAAATGAAAAAAATAAGTAATCTATATAAATATATAAAATATAGAGCAAAATGCATTTTTGGTCCCATACTAATGAGTCATTATCACTTTTGGTTCCATATTTTTCAAAAGTGGTTTTTTTGGTCCCATAGTAATTTTTTTTTGTCAATTCCGTCAAATAATTGACCAAAGTCACTGTTCATCCATTAAATTTTTTTGGATGAACAGTGACTTCTGTCAAACGGGTGAGCAGTGATTTTCGTCAATGGATGAACAATGACTTCCGTCAATTATTTGACGGAAGTCCTCAAATTGAAAAAAAAAAAATTTCTATGGGACCAAAAAAACCACTTTTGAAAAACATGGGACCAAAAGTGATAATAGTCCATTAGTATGAAACCAAAAATGCATTTTGCTCTAAAATATATTATCATATTTATAAAAAATCTTAATAAATTAATAAATATATATATAATATTACAACGAAAATTATATATATACACGTATATATATTAATTACATATATGCATATAAAAGAAATTAAAAAAAAGAAAAAGAAAAAGAAAGCCACCCGCTGCCTGCTTTACACCACCACCGCCGCCAGGCCCATGCTTTGCACCGCCATGATCACTTATAGAATGGCCGTGTGGGCGATGCTGAGTGTCTGAGCAGGCTTGAAGTTGTGGGATTTGGGGGTTTTGGAGAAAACCTTTGAAGACTGAGAAAGAATTAGATAAACCAGGAGCTGAACGAGAACGAACAAACCCATTTTCCATAATATTTCTCCTAATCTTCTCATATCCACAACCTCCATAACTTAATTAATCAATCAAGATTGCCTGGGGTCTTTTCTACGAGGGTTGAGAGGGCAGCGGGGAGCTAGAGAGGCGGGGGACAGAGATCGGAAAGTGGAGGTGAATTTGGTGGTTGGTGGTGCTGGTGGGCGGCGGCCTCTTTGCTAGAGAAGATGAACGTTTTTTTATTAATTTTTTTTTATATGCATATTATTTTTTAATTTGATATGTATATGTTTTTCTATGTTTATTTATTTCGATTGAACAGTCATACAAGCTTTACAAATGAGTCAGCAAAAAGAAATTCCCAATTTGGGTCCGAAATCATGTCATGTCAGCAAAAATTGGGAATTTTTTAATTTAGAATTGAAATCGGACGAAATTGTCAAAATTTTTAAATGAGAATACAAAATTGAAAATACAATATCAAGAATGACTGAAATTGTTATAGAATGATTTTTGCAATTTTGTCTTTCCATAAGAGTATATTAACAACAAGAATCTTATTGTAAAGTTGTAATCTAATCACTTACAACTGATTGTCTACATACCTGTGAGATTGTTCTCCACTAACCATAGGTGGTTCAACATGGTGAGGTTTCCAATTTGCTTAGGTAAGTTACCTGTTAATTTGTTGCCGAAATAAACAATGCTTTTTAAATAGAAAAAACAAAATATCTTGAAATTTTCAATTTTAGCAAGTTTTATCTGAAAGATATGCATTTTACCTCCCTATAATATTAGAAATCAGCAAAGAATCCTTTATAAAAGAAGAATTGACACTCTCCACCTCCTAGTTCAAAAAAAAAAAAAAGGACATCTTAACCCCCAAAAGAAGGGAGGTGTTGCACAGACGCACACATTATATGTGATTTAAGCGTTTTTACAAATTAACCACCAATTTTGAGAAAAGAATTGATTTTTTTTTTTTTTTTAAGAAGCCTCAAACATCCAAAACGACGTTTGTTGCATTTAGTAGACCAAGCCACCTCCAGTAAAGATGGAAAATTCTAGCTCAATTGCAACTTGATCGAACCTATATAATCAATTATCATTAAATAAAATTTCGTGTAATTACGTTTGGGTTATAATTACCATGGCAACTGGGAAAATTCTAATCCAGACTCGGCTCGGCCGAGCCCAACCAATTAAACGGGCAATTGTATTACACTTGCCATTTGATTGGTCACTCTCCCTAAATTTTTTATCATCCACATGGAGCCCCCTCGTTACACTGGTTTGGCCAAGCCAGGCTCGGGCTAGAATTAGACCATCAATTCAAAGGCCAAACATAACAACCGCAGCAAACAATATTACAGGGTCAAGGTGGTGTTTATATTAGTTACAAGAGTCAAGCTTTTGCAATTTAACATCATTTCCATAAATATAGCCCGTTTCTTATTTTATTGATTAAAGAAGATGACATGTTTTCTTCTCAGATAATTACACCAATAAAAACAGAGAGGGGAAGAAATATTAATATTGAAATTAGTTGTTGGCACTATCAGATTGAGCAGCAGCCCTTGTAAGTTTCAGTATCCATTATACCTCAAGTAAGCTTCTACATCCATTTTCGAATTTCAGCTCGAGTTATAAGAATTAGTATACTTACCATGGAGGTTGTTGCTCCCTAGATACAAGCTTTGAAGCTTTGTCAACGAGCCAATGGAAGTTGGGATGCTCCCATTTAAATGATTATTCAACAACCACAGCTCCTCCAACTTGCTGCACTTGCAAATATTGAATGGAATTTGGCCACTAAGTTGATTACCATCGAGATAAAGGACGCGAAGCTGTGCAATATTGTTGCACATATCATCTGGCAGCACACCTAATGGAGAACTATTCGTGAGATCAATGCATTTCATGTAAGAACCTGTAATAAAACTATACTTCCTATTTCTATTATTGAAGGGAGATGACCTGAGAACTGATTGTTTGAAAGGTCCAAGATTTCCATTGTCGATATGTTGAAGATGGAGAGTGGTAATTCACCTGCCAAATTCGTTGTTTATGCCATGATACAAGAAAATTTTGAGAGGCATGGTAAATTTTGTCATCTCAAAGATAATTTAATCGTTTGGAGGCTGTCGACATACCTATGAAATTATTGTTGCTTAGATACAGTCGTTCCAGGTTCGGAAGATTATGAAACATGAAATCTATAACACTTCCCGACAGACTATTGTTGTAGAAATTTAAAACTCGCAGAGAAAACATGTTGAAGATAAAAGCTGGAATTTTCCCGGTTAGAAAGGCACCGTCTAAGCTGAGAAGCTGTAAACGTGAGAGATTTCGAAATTCTGATGGAATTCTTCCACCTGAATAGATAGTCCAAAACATGAAGATTGTTGTTTGTGGTGAAACAGCCGTTGAACATGCAATCGAGATTCATTTTTAGTTCATAACTTTATGGTAAAATTACAAAAATCTTCCTTCAACTTATACTTCGTCGAACTCCAATAATTTTCGATATCCCATTTTAAATTTTGTCCTTTAACTTAAAATTTTTTATAATTTTAGTCCGATTTCGGTCCGTAATCAAAAAATCTCCAAATTTGGCATACGTGACATGATTCCAGAACAAAATTGGAAATTTTTTGCTGACTGAGTCAATTAAAGATTATGTGGATATCTTGTGGACTTGTGACGTGTCTTATGTCATTTAATATATATATATATATATATATATGGAAAATTATGTATATAATTAATAAACTTTATTAATATCGTATGTAATATATATTTTGCATGTTTACTTTATAGGATGAAGGGAGATTAGATTAATAATCATACTTAAACTTATGTTTACTAGTTTTTTGCGAGCCCGGGATTGATGACAAGGCCCGAGATGATATAAGATAAAAGGTTGATTATCCATCCCATGTTCCCCCATGGGATGAACAATCTACCACCACATCCCACCACTCATCTCATTACTCATTTATCCCATCTCATCCCAACCAACCAAGTAAACATGCAAATTATGTATATGTTTTACGTCAACATATATCTTAGGAATTTTAAATTAATTAACAAAAATTTAAATTATATTTTTTTTTAGACTAACTAGCAAATTAATTAAATTCCTAGTTTTGTTAAATTTAAAATAAAAATAAAAATAAAACTCTCCAACCAATTCACCACAGCCGCCGCCAACCATCATTGCTCATCAACATCGTCTCCACCAAAATTTCGCCGCCACCACCAACATCACCAAAATTTCGCCGCCACCACTACCATCCAGATCTGCCGTCCAACCACACGTTCACCAGCCTCCAACATCACGCTCAACATCCTTCCTCTACCTGCAAAATTCTTGGCTGATTTTTGTGCGTGATTTCAAATCGGATATGTGGTGGTCTGATTTTGGTAGTGGCAGATCTATCGGTGGTGGGCCGACATGGTGGTGGCGGTAACGAGTGGTGGTGGTAGAGTTTGTGTTTCAATTATGAGCAGGACGGCAGAGGTGGGCTTTGGTAGCAAGGGCAGATCAATCGGTGGTGGGCGGTGGCTGAGCAAATCTGGTGGCGGTAATGAGTGGTGGTGGTAGAGCAAATAATATGTTTTTTTTTTTTTTTTTTATAACTAAATTAGAAATTTATTATTTTGTTAGTTAATTTAAAAATCTTAAAATAATATGTGAATATAAAATACATACATAATATGTGTTATACACAATTTTATTATATAATATATGTTACACACACAATTTTTTTATTTGCCATGTGTGTGTACACATATTTTTCTTTTTTTTTTAATTTCCACAAGACATCCACATAAGCTTGAATTGGCTCAATCAGCTAAAAAATCTCCGATTTTGGCCCAAATTCGTGCCGCATCAGCAAAATTTGGGAATTTTTCGTTTTCGGGCAGAAATCGGGCTAAAATTACTAAAAAAATTTAAATTAAAAGACAAAATTGAAAAAGAAATATCGAAAAGTATTGAAGTTGGAAAATATAAGTTAAAATATATATGATTTTACTTGTTTTTTAATGTCATCTCTGAACTATAATGAGATCTCCATCTATTATTTTTTTAAAAAAAATTTATATGTTACCATTTATTTTAATATAATTAACAATTTTTCTAGAAAATTATATAAAAAAGAGGGCAAGATTGCAAGACTTCTCCTCTAACTCCAACTTTTTCAAACTTCACACCTTTTTTATTTTAATTTTTTCAATTTTGTCCTTCGATTTTTAATTTTACAAACTTTTTTTTTAATTCTTTTATTTTGTATTTTTATTAAGTTAATTAATGTGGCAATTTTTTAATTATTTTGTATTATTTTTGGACACCATTGATGAGTTTAGTCAGCTGCCAATCATCTACACAGCAACTCGGCCTAGATTCGAGTAGCGTGCGTGGATTAATTTGGAAAATTTATGTATTTCAGGGAAAAATCGAAAATTATGTAAAATTAAAAATTGAAGAACAAAATTGATGATGATTGAAGTAAGAAAAAATTGAAGTTAGAGGACGAAATCTTGCTGATTTGCCTAAAAAGCTAATGATAAAACACAATAACAATAATTCCTTGTATATGAAGGGGGCAAGTAATTTATGCTATATGTACTTTAGGGGATACATATGGTACGATAATTTTTATTTTTTATTTTTAATTTATGAAGTGCATGCTCAAGATACATGTCACCTCTAAATTACAAAAACTACATACCTTGGAAATTGTTTACTCCAAGATACAATTTTTGCAGATTGCTCAACAAACCTATTGATCTTGGAATGCGGCCATTGAAATGGTTAATCGACAATCTCAGATCCTCCAGCTTTCTGCACTTGTAAATATCAAATGGAATTTGCCCGCTAAGAAGATTAGCAGAGAGATAAAGCACAGTAAGTTGTGAGGTATTATTGCACATATCATTTGGCAGGACACCCGTCAGACTATTATCCCTGAGATCAATTTGTTTGATCCTAAACAAGTTGAAGATCCCATGAGGAATAGATCCTTTAATATGGTTATATTGCAAATCCAATATTTCTAGTGAAGAAAGATTCCCAATTTCTCGTGGGATTTCTCCACCAAGAGAGTTATTGGCCAATTTGAGTATCCTCAACTGTCGCAGATTAAAGAGCTTGCGGGGTATGAAGCCCGTGAAGCTGTTTTGGCTGAGGTCTAATGAATCGAGGAATGTTAAGTTTCCAAGATTCGGTGTGAGATGAGTGGCCTGAAAACCGAATCCGGAGAAATTAAGGGCAGTGACTCGTTGGGTGGTGGTAGTGCCGTTGGTGCAGGATACACCAATCCAGGTGCAAATAGATGCATTGCTGGACCAGTTTTTGGACAATATTTGAAAAGGGTCTGAGGTTATTGTGGATTTGAAAGCAAGAATGGCTTCTTCATCTTCTTTTGAAACTATTTCAGCTAAGGAAATTGGTGGGATACTGAGGAACAACATTAGGACAGCAATCATGACAGGAAGTTTCTCCATTGGGCGACTTCTTGTGTAGTTTGGAGCTCTAGCTATAAACATGTGTACTATAGATATCTATTATCTTTTACGTGTAGTTAATTGGGGTACATGAGGAAAGTGCAAGAAACCAAACAACTGAGACTGGCCTCTATAAGTTTTTGCTACCTACCGTATTGGAATTCTGCTTCCAATTTTCACGTGTTTGAAAAACATAAAAAATGAAAAAGGGAAGAGTGATGATGATGATTTTTTTTTTTAATCCACATCTTAGACAATCCGAATTATTACTTGGAAAAAGGGATTCATTTCCTTCGGCCACATTATTATTACGCATAACAAAGGTAATAATATAAAATGAAAAGTCTTTCTTTATGAAAGGAAAGAATATAAAATGAAAAATCTTTCTTTATAAAAAGAAAGAATATAAAATGAAAAGTCTTTCGTCTTATTCATTCTTTATATAAAGAAAGGCTTTTCATTTTATATTTGGGCGGTGACAATTAAATAACAGTTTAAAATTTTCACAGATATTTAATAAATTAAAAGACAATTAATATGTTAATATATATTAACGTAAAGGTTAAATAATTCTTTTACTATATAAAATACTATGCTTACCAGTACTTTTGTAATTCATATCTTTTATTTTTATTTGACTTTATGTAATATACTTGATGATTTGTTCACGGTAAGGAAACAAGCGAATTTTGAGGGAAATCATTCCCTCGAAAAAAAGCCCCCTTCTAATTGATTCCAAGAAAATCCCCTCAAAAGTATATCTCATAATTGACACGACGATGTTATTCCTCGAAATATTTTTCAAGAAAATTATTTCGACAAGGGATATTCTCCTCAGTATTGGAGAGGATAAACATAAGAGAATGAAATCGACTTGAGGCATGAATACACTTTCCTTAAAGTGATAATTACCTCCAAGTATTAGTTTGCTATCGGGTTAACGGCAACTCACTTCTAGGATACGACAAGTCACTGAAATCTGCGAATAGCAATAACAAAGACTTTCTTCGAGAATTGATATAGAATGTACTTATTAATTTATCAATCTGAATTTGATATATACAAGTCACTAAACGTTATTTCTAACCATCATAAAGTTCGTTCACTAAGCTCTGAAAGGTAAAAAGTGAGAGGGGAGGTGGCAATAGAGGATGAAAAATTAATTTCTCTAAATACGAAACGACACCATCATTGCCCTCCGCGGATCATTTTATCAAAAGACGCCTCATTAATGAGGCGGCGGATCGAATCCATCGGCCACGATAGTTCCCTTTCCCAATGTCACGCCCCGTTCTGGGTTGCAACACGGCAATGCACCTGTGCCCCGAAAGATTCAAGAACACTAAGCCTCGACAATCAGAGCAACTAAGTCCAAAGTAAAATGTTTAAATAATTCTCAGAGCAGTGCAGCAGAAAACATAACCTATCTATTACAAGTCTTGATGCAAGTCTCATTTATAATCATCCTACAATTCTTAAAAGCATAAAAGAAGAATAACTTGAAAATTCCTAATCTAACAGAAATACTAGTCATTCACCAACCCCAAAATGGCTCTTCCTCAATGTTCTCTACATTGTTCTCTGCAAGAGGTTGTGTAAAGTGGGATGAGCGACACTTGCCCAGTAAGCAATCCCCTAACCCTCTACCGGATTTGAGCATGTTACCATATATATACATTTTTATAAGAAGTTTCCAAGTAATTGCATAGCTAACTTTTGAAAGGTTTTCAACTAGTTAAACAAATAACATAACAATACACATAAGACATACAATCATGCTCATGAACTTTTGGTTCCCAACATATATACTTGATCAAGTCCTAACTACGACCCAATTAGGTAGGTTCAGAGTTGCTACTGTAACACCCGTAACCGGGTCAGAATCATAATGCCACTGTAACACCCGTGGCCGGGTCAGAAACATAATGGAACCAATTCAGAGCATACACATACATACATAGCATTCAATCATAATCTTAGAAATCATGCTTTTAATATTTATTTGGTAACATAAGTCACATACATGCCACATAGAGTATAGCCACGTATAGCATACTCAAATCCCGTTTTATAAGCAAATATACTTTTCAAAATATAACATATAATTTCGTAAAGCAGTTTCGAAAGCATAGAGGGTTAGGAAACTACTTACCTCGAATTCGTGAACTTCTTAGTCCTAGATGTCTCGTTTGGTAAAGCTCTAATCTCGGTTTTGCGGATCTAGTACCAAGTAACAATAGGTTTTAATAATATAAATATTCCAATTATACTAACTATAATAACCTAAATATCCCCACAAATTATGCATAATTCGTAACATAAATAATACTTAATAACTATTATCCTTATTTCCCTAAATAACACCTAAGGCCACTGTTTAGTGAAATCATTATATAAAAATAATAATAAAGAAAAAAGAAATCAAAGTCATATCCATATTTACAATAATACTTAGAGTTCACGTGGTTTCAATACCTTAGTGAAATAGTGTGAAAACATGTTTTACATATACTATAATACTAGTATGTGTCCCGTGCTATGCACGGAAACAGTAACAGTATATAATGCATCTAACATAATATAATAATTTGAGTATAATAATAATAAATATCTTTAATTATTTTCATGAGTCCAATATTATATTTATTTGTGTAAAAGAAGCAATCTTTCGAAAAGATGGAAGCACTCTTCAAACCAATCAATGATTAGAACGAAATTCACCGTACATCGAACATCTGATCTTACGAAACTCGGTCGTACAGGAGTGATAAATGTGAAAATGGGGCCTTTAAAAGAACTTATATAATTTTTCGCCATTTTCCTAAAAATAATGAAGAGGTAAACATATGTAAATATGTTAAAATTAAACAAAAATAAAATTTTATTATACCTTTTCTTCCAAGATATTGAAATAAATAGCCTTGTTGCGAAATATATATTCACTCTGCTTGTTTAGTGATTTTAAATTAATCGTACTACTTTTGTCTTTTACCCTCAAATATACACGAAACCTACATTAAAAAAAAGAAAATTTTGTTTGCATCAAATAAACTTTTATAATAAATAAATAATTATCTGAAAAAGATTACCTGATAGTGGCATTAACAACGTCGTTGCAACTAATGCATATCATTTGTCCTGAATAAGGCGTCCAACCACTCTAGCAATGATTGTACGTTGCATACCATAATTTATCACAATTTATTTTCTCAATTCATAATTCTATTAACATACAATGAATTAGACATTTAATAGTAAAAAAAAAAAAAAAAAAATGAGAATAGTTATTGTTAAAAAAAGAATTAAATTAAATATCACATATCTGGATAAAAATAGTAAGAAAATAAATAAATAAATATATATATTTCTGTGTAGAGTACAAATAAATAAAAATTATTTATGCGTGGATATATACAAATAATCAGTATTAAAAATTATTTTTTTACTCTAAATATACAAATAATTTGTATTAAAAAAATACATAATATAAAAATTATTCTTGAACAAATTAATAATATGTGTAAAAATTACCTCTTTACTGATCGGTACTTGAACAAAACTTCAGAAGAAGATAATTCTGTGTTAAAACACGGAGGAAAAACTATAAATTAATATATAAGTAAATACCACAATATATTAAAATATAAATGTATTGTAAATGTGCAAGAAAAAAATACACTACTAATTCATAAATTGTCATTAAATATATATATATACACACACACAAAAAATTACCTTCACACACAGCGCACTTGGACAACAGCTTCACAAGGATATAATTCTCTATCAAAAAATCAAGAAAAATCATAAAATCAAAAAACACATACACACAATACATAAATTATCACCGAACAAAAATACATATAAAATTATTGTGTCACATATGCTATCTGGAAGGAAAAAAAAAAAAAAGAGACGAAAAATTATGAATTAGCATACAATAGATACCTTAAACAATTAAAATATAAATATGTTGTGAAACATTTTAATCATAATTTATGATATAATATGTAAGAACAATTTCAATAATTAAAGAAGAGATTACCTGAGTTGTATTGAAAGTTTGTGCCAAAAGTAACGTTATAAAACTAATGTCGTAAATATGCTTCGTGTCAACTGCATCTCTATATATAAAAGTTTTTGTGCAGGTTAATTAATGATTTGGCATAATTATATAGCTTAATTATAGTGTAGATTTATAAATTAGTAATGGTAACAATTTATATAATTATATGGCTTAATTATACCGTGCATATCCCGCTTAATTATAGCGTGGATTTATAAATTAGTAATAGTAACAATTTATATAATTATATGGCTTAATTATACCGTGTATATCCCAATAAATTAGAATTATAAATTTACCTATAAAATTCTTAAATTGATATTAATTGAGGGTTTCTATATTTATGGGATTAATATCTCAATTAGTGGGATTGAGTAAATAATTTGAAAAGTTGACATAAATAAAATGATAATAGTTGACTTTTCTAAATTTATGATATTAATGTCTTAATTAGTGGAATTTAGTAAATAATTAAAATATTAAATAGGTTGAAAAATTAACTGACCAATGAAATAATTTTTAAAGAATACAAATGTTAAAAAAAATCATAAAATTCTGTTCAATCAAAATTCGTATAATTTGGGTCAAAAACACCCTTCCTATATATTATAGTATAGATAGATATATTGGCGAATCATGAAGATGAAGAAAATGAACCACAATGAAAAATTAATTAAAAACACAAATCTTAGAGCACAACTAACAAAATTAAAACAAAAAATAATTCGATTTAATAAAAAAAAAAAAATTTAACAAAGCTTTCTCATATTTAAAATGGTCTGCTCCATATAAAATTTCTTCTCTTAACCATGAAGTGAAACTCTAAATTCGTATAATTTTGAGAGTGATGATAGAATTTATAGAGGCAATTTCATCCATTTTAAAACGAATTAGAAAAAAAAAATTAAATGGAGCATAGATTAAGGGGTTTTCATTCATTTATTTAGTTAGCAAACTAAATCCTTTATTATTGGCAACTCTATAATAGTACAAATAATGGATATGACAAATTTATGTAATTAATGTGCCCTTTTTTCGGGTTTTTAAAATTAAAATTTACAAATTAATATAATTCCACATCATCAAAATGCATAAAAAGTCAAATAATCAAATGTGATTTTCAAATATATAATAATATAGATAGATTTAGATTTAGCTATAGATATAGATATAAATTTATTAAGTATTAATTTTAAATTTGAAAAAATTAATTAATTGGATGGAGTAATTTAAGAAATTAATTATATTGACACTCAATTAAAACTCTTGAATTTACTTTATAATTGATGATTAGGATAAATAAAAATTAATTTATATCACGGAAAATAATTATAATGAATTTATATCAAAAAAAAAAAGATTTATTTTGGAACTATCAATAATAATCTTTTTAAATAATAAAAATAATTCAAAATTCTAAGAATTACACATTATAAAAAAAAAAAGTACACATAAAAAAGTACATTATGAAATTTTTCAAAAATAATTATTTTTCTTAATTATTATTTATTTTCATGATGAAATTTTATACAAAATAAAAATGAGCCAATTATATTTTTTCTATTTATTGAAAATATAAAAAAACACAAAATATCATTCAGTCAACCTTGCCAAAGATAATTATTTTTCTGATTTATTACTTACTTTCATAATAAAATAAAATCAACCAATCACAATTTTTTATTTGATTAAAAGTTCCAAAAAAACCACAAAATGCCACATCATCAAAATGCACAAAAAGTCAAATAGTCAAATGTGGTTTTCAAATATATAATAGTATAGATATATATATACACTAATGATGCCATGATGATTTAAATAATAAAAAGAAACATGTCAATTTCTGAGATTTGATCCATGAGAAGAGATTTTCCATGAGCAGAAATAATTAAATGGCTCACGACCAATTAAGTAACCAAAAGGTTTGGATAATTATATAAATAAAATTAATATTTGAAAAGAAACTAAAATGGAACCCATTTATCGAAGAATAAATGTTTAAAGATTTGCAGCCTCTTTTCTCAAAAGGTCGTGACAAGATATGAGAATAAATAATGTTGTATTTTTCGCCAAATTAAAATAAATATGTTATGGGATACTTAAATATATCTATAAAATTTAATATTTATATATTAGTTAGAAATAATAGGTGTTTATCTTCTAAACTAAATAACGTTGTAGATATAAGAAATCAATTTGTGGCCTCCTAAAATCAAATTCCTACATATTCTAAACAACCGAAATCTTACATGGAGAAATCGACAAACCTTGACACTCTCCTACTCCTGTTATTCCTTCTTAGCGTAATCTTGTGATCTTGTAGTTCAGTTGTCCTTCTCCCTTCTCTTATTTCCTTCTGCGTTTCTACTCTCCCTTCCTGACTCTTTTCTCTTAATAGAATTATTGCATTCAGAATCTCTCTCGATAATAGTATCTAAATCCAGAATATATAACCCTTAGGCATAGTGGTTAGTTTTCTGCGTAGTGGTCAGTTTTCTACGTAGTGGGATTCCCACTCCTCTAGCCACTCTCTAAGACGTTATTTCTATCCTGTCCAGTAATATTATTCTTATTAATTAAATAATCAAACTACACTTAAGTAAATAATATATTACTAAATATAATGATAATAACAATAATTCCTATTAGTACGTAATATAGAAATATGTACAAAAGAGAAAAGAAAAGAAACGTGGGACATTAAAACCAATACCAAGTCGATGAAAATTACCCCCACGAAAATTCACGCTGGTAATTTGGGGGGCCTCTGATATGACACAAAGCGATTGGGCCACGTGGCACGCCCTCAATGGAGCCACGTGGACACTACGCCACCTCAGTCAACTCGAGAACTGCCGCGTGGGCCACACGTGGCACGATCTCTAACTTGGATCGACACGTCGATCCCTGAGTATCAGTTGATCCCCTGACATGAGCCGGCGGGCCTAAACGACCCGGTCTGATCTCGATCTTGGTGCACATAGACCGATCC
Source organism: Lantana camara (assembly GCA_037501455.1). Taxonomy (NCBI): domain Eukaryota; kingdom Viridiplantae; phylum Streptophyta; class Magnoliopsida; order Lamiales; family Verbenaceae; genus Lantana; species Lantana camara. Next base: position 4,679,707 of record CM074865.1, read on the forward strand.
AAGCCCTACATTCTGTGTAAAAGCCAACGCTTCAATTCGAAGATTGACGTCCTACGTCACTAGACACCAAGATGCCCTAAAGCATCTTTGTCGGGACATGTGCAACTCTCCTATTCCTGAGGGCTAGCGTATCACAGTACATTCAATGCCCTACTGTACCTGTCTATGCCGAATGAGAAAAGAAAGTAAGTTCGATCCCCGTATGTCCAGTTATCCGACCAATAGGTCGATCGTCTACGGCGTAATTAATGCATAGTCGCGGTACACACACTACTGTGTTAATTGCCCATGACTATAAATATGCCCTCCCTCCACGCTGGTAATTTGGGGGGCCTCTGATATGACACAAAGTTATTGGGCCACGTGGCACGCCCTCAATGGAGCCACATGGCTATACCACCTCAGTCAACTCGAGAACTGCCGCGTGGGCCACACGTGGCACGATCTCTAACTTGGATCGACACGTCGATCCCTGAGTATCATTTGATCCCCTGACATGAGCCGGTGGGCCTAAACGACCTAGTATGATCTCGATCTTGGTGCACACAGACCGATCCAAGCCCTACATTCTGTGTAAAAGCCAACGCTTCAATTCGAAGATCGACGTCCTACGTCACCAGACACCAAGATGTCCTAAAGCATCTTTGTCGGGACATGTGCAACTCTCCTATTCCTGAGGGCTAGTGTACCATAGTACATTCAATGCCCTACTGTACCTGTCAATGCCGAATGAGAAAAGAAAGTAAGTTCGACCCCCGCATGTCCAGTTCTGGCATCCGACCAATAGGTCGATCTTCTGCGACGTAATTAATGCATAGTTGCGGTACACACACTACTGTGTTAATTGCCCATGACTATAAATATGCCCTCCCTCCCCCCGACCGTGAACAATAGTGGGTAAGCCTTTAAGAGCATTTATTTCGCATTCCTTGCAGTTATTTCTCTCATTAAGATCCCAATACTGACTTGAGCATCGGAGAGCCAAACTTGGGTCAAACCCCAAGTTCCCCAAGTTGGCCTTCTAGCCTACGTGTGCTAGTGTTTTTAGATCGATAAAGAGCCCGCTCATACAAATTCTTGATTGATCGACCCAAACCTGCCACCTAGTTCGACAACTCGGATCGACTAGATTTGAGCCGGATCACAATCAACATATGGAAATACATTATTTGTAATGTTACACAAATCACTAATCAACAACTTAAACCTTTAAACTAGTGGTTATGCTAGGAAAGGTGGGGTTCCTACTTAAGATGATTCTTTAATTGAAGGGTGTAAACCCGTACTTCTCTGGTGCTAGCGACCATATCTTTAGCAAGTTTAATTTTTGGTTAATTAATTTGCTAAATTGTTATGTGATGTCACATAAATTATAGAGATAACCCCTTCTGAGATTAATTCTTGTACATCCGTATGTCTTAAATCAATATATTTCTACTTTTCATTGTACATTTTACTGAGAGCTCTAAACATTGTTGCTTCACTATCACAATGCAAATAATAGCCGACATCAGTTGTTGATACAACTTTATATCTAATAGTAAATTTCTTAGTCGTTCTGCTTCTTTAATTTACCAGCTGCAGCCTATGCAACAAATTTGGATTCCATGGTGGACGGTGTTATACATGTTTGTTTCTTGGACTCCCAAGATACTACCCAAGAGTAAAAATCCATCCTATGGTAGATTTATTATTGTTTATGCTAACTAGCGTCAAAATAACCTTTAAGTACCGCAGGATATTTATTATAGAATAATCCTAGATTTTTAGTACTTTTTAAATAACCAAGCACTCATACAATGAAAGTATATCTTGAGAAATCATCTATAAACATTATAAAATATCTATTTTCTCCACTACTTAAAACACCATTTGACTCATATATATCGGAATGGATAATTCAAATAATTCTGTATTTTTTTCTGCCTTATAAAAAGGTTTTTACACATTTTAGCATGAATAGAATTTCACACATGCACATTATATATATATATATATATATATATATATGAAATTAATCAACTTTTAGGCATAAAATTTAAGTAATAAAAATTTATATGACCTAACCTATGATGCCATAGTTCAAAAGAAATAATTCCACGTAGTTTTATCCATGTCAATTGAGTCAGTACATAGTTTGAACATTTCTTCACAATAATATCCCTTTCCAATGAAAATACTATTTTTTTTTTACAAGATTAATTGTTGGTTATGTTCTTTCTTATTACTGCAGTTCTCCTCGGTTATTTATTGGTGCTTGTAGTGCAGAAGCAGAGTTCAGGGGCATAGCAAAAGGGGTGGCTGAGGTAATTTGGCTAAGGAAATTAATGACAGAGATTGGGATGACCCCTTCAGGCACGAGTTCTTTAAAGTGTGATAACAGAGCTGCTATCAGCATCTCCGAGAACCCTGTCCAGCATGATAGGACTAAGCATGTAGAAGTGGATCGACATTTCATTAAGGAAAAACTAGAATGTGGTATCATCACGATTCCGTTCGTCAAGTCAGAAGATCAGTTGGCTGACATATTGACCAAGGCAGTTACTGGCCAGGTATTTCAGGCGGCACTGAGCAAGTTAAGGATTGACGACTCCATCACTTAACTTGAGGGGGAGTGTTGGAGATCACATAAATATGGAAGGGTTGACCGTGATCCCTTGATTACTGTAATTGGCCCGATTGTGTGGTGATTTGTTTCCTTGTTCTTGCTTTTATATACCTTGTTCCTTGTACTCTGTAACAATGATGAAAAACACAGAAGAGATGAATACAATTAAAGCTATTTCTTCCGAGTACCATTTTCTAACACAAACAATTCACCCACTATATTAATTTATATTCGCAAAAAATACCATAACCTCCAACAAACTGACCTAGCCCCCAACCACCACCTCCAAGGCGCCACCACCATGCAGCCAACAAGTTCGTCTTAGTTAGAACTAGAGATTTGTGAATAATTTTGTATTCATTGATTTTTGTGTATAAGTACAATACAATAGGTTTACACTAAATAGATGTACAGTGCTACAAATAAGGAAAGGATATGTATAAAAAGAATCCCACTAAATCAGGAATAAATATCCCAACAAATTAGCCGTGATCTTCAACACTCCCCCTCAAGTTGATTGTGGGATTACACACGTTTAACTTGCCCAAAGCATTTGAGAATGCCTTCTCATTTACGGCCTTAGTAAGAATGTCAGCCAATTGATCTTCTGACTGCACAAATGGAAACATCACAACCCCACTCTCAAGCTTTTCTTTGATAAAGTGCCGGTCCACCTGTATATGCTTCGTTCGGTCATGCTGAACCGGATTTTTTGATATACTGATTGTTGCTTTATTATCACACCACAACCTGCACTTCTCTTTCACCGGAAACCCAATTTCCTCAAGCAATTTTCGCAGCCAAAGGATTTCAGCCAGTCCTTGTGTGATCCCCCTAAACTCTGCTTCTGCACTAGAAAGAGCAACTACCTTTTGTTTCTTGCTCTTCCAGGTGAAGAGGTTTCCTCCAACTATGGTGAAATACACCAAAGTGGAACGTCGATCATCTTGATTTCCAGCCCAATCTGCATCTGTATACGCCTTTATATCCAGATTTCCATGCTTCTGAAACAAGACTCCTCTTCCAGGGCACCCTTTGAGGTATCGGACAACTCTGAGTGCAGCCTCCATATGTTCACGCTGTGGGCGGTGTATGAACTGACTCAACACACATACTGCATATGCTATATCAGGCCGAGTATGTGACAAATAGATTAGTTTCCCAACAAGATGCTGATATCTACTCCGATCAGCCATTTCCGCCTCGACTGAGAGTTTTAGACCATGATTCACTACCATAGAAGTCCGTTGGGAGATAAAGATCCCGTGCTTCGACCTCAAAACTTCAATCCCCAAGAAATATTTTAACTCACCCAAGTCCTTCATTTCAAATTCTTGGAAAAGGTTCTCCATTCTCTGCTTGATCTCCTCGAGATCCCCAGTGATGATCATGTCATACACGTAGATGATAAGACACGTCACCAGCTTCCCTTTCCTTTTAAAAAATAGAGTGTGGTCTGAATTACTCTGTCTAAATCCATAATCTCTCATGGCGGTAGTAAACCTGCCAAACCACGCTCTAGGGGACTGTTTAAGCCCATAGTGAGCTCTCTTCAACCTGCAGACTTCCCCTGTGCGAAACTGTTCAGAAAAACCTGGTGGAGGCTCCATATACTTCCTCCTCCAACTTCCCATGAAGAAAAGCATTTTTTACGTCAAACTGATGCAATGACCACTCCTGATTGGCGGCTATAGAAAAAAGAACTCTGATAGTATCAATCTTGGCAACAGGAGAGAAAGTCTCTGAGTAATCCACCCCGTATGTCTGTGTGTACCCTTTAGCTACCAATCTCGCCTTGTACCGCTCAATAGACCCATTTGACCGGTGCTTTATGGTAAACACTCATCTGCACCCCATAGGTCTCTTCTCAGGTGGTAACACACACTTTTCCCAAGTTGAGTTCTTTTCTAGAGCCATCATCTCTGTTTCCATGGCTTTTCTCCACTCTTCCTTTTTCTGGATTCCTCAACTGTCCTTGAGAGTATCTCAACATAGACAGCTGCTGAATAAGCTCTAGCAGCAATTGTCAACTTCCCTTGATCCAACTCTGCGATCGGATATCGAGACCTTCTAGGCTCATATCTCTTTAGAGGCCCTCCTCGAGTGCTCCGAGGCGGAAGAACATACCGATCATCCTCCACAGACTCCCCCTATTCATGTACTTCCTCAATCTGCAGATCATCAGTAGCACTGACAGTATTAGCATGATCAACAAAGGAATTGTCAACTGTTACCTCAGGGATACTCAGTGGTTCAGATCCTGGGGTTGGTTCCATGGTGGAAGACTGAACTATGGGAGATGTTGACATGGTGGTTCCGCCTACTGGCTCTTTTGGGTCCGGATAAGGCAAAGTGGAGTGAGACACCCAACTCAGTGGGTCCACAGACTGCTCCCCCTGACCACTGAGTTGGGAGGCATAAAAGAACTCAGACTCAAGGAAGTTACAATTCATGGTGGTGTACATACGCCTAGTAGGTGGATGGTAACAACGATACCCCTTCTGATGGACCCCATACCCGACAAAAATACACTTAATCGAACAAGGGTCTAATTTGGTGCACTCCTGTTTGGGAATATGAACGAATACAGAACACCCAAAAACACGCGGCTAGAGGGTCAAGGTAGCAGGGACTTGAACATGCTGGGAAAGTTTTGAAAGTGGTGTCCGAAGGTTAACCACTTTAGTGGGTAGTCTATTCAGGAGATACACAGAGGTGGCTATAGCTTCTGGCCAAAAAGACTTCGGGACACAAGAATCAAATATAAGTGCACGAGTGATCTCAAGAGTAATCCGGTTTTTATGTTCAGCAACCCCATTCTGTTCAGGAGTATGGGCACAAGTAGTTTGATTAACTAGACCATTAGCTCTGGTGAACTGTTGGAAAGAATGATTAATATATTCCCTCCGATTATCCGGACGAAGTACCTGAATTTTAGTGTTAAACTAAGTTTGTACCATATTATAGAACTCTATGAACTTAGACACAACTTCTGATTTTTGTTTCAAAAAATATACCTAGGTCATGCGTGAGCAATCATCAATAAAAAGAACAAAGAAACGAAAACCAGAACGTGAACCCATATAAGAAGTAGGACCTAAACATCAGAATGGACTAAAGAAAAAACTTTGTTCATATGAGTTCCAGAATACGAATATGACTGTCTATGAGTTTTTGCTAAAATACAAGTTTCACAAGATAACTGATTACTAGAAGGAAAAATGGTAGGAAACAGTAAATGGAGATATCTAACTGATGGGTGAGCTAACCGACGATGCCAAAGCCACTGTTACTTCTCAACAGACCCGTGAACCAGCACTGCAGTCCCATTTTGAATCACATCATCCACATAGTAAAGTCCACCACGTTCAGTGCCACGCCCAATCACTTTCCCCGACTGAATATCCTGCAAGATACAGAAACCAGAGTAAATCATCACTGCACAATTTAACTCTCGGGTAACATGACTAACAGATAGCAGCTTGCAGGACAGATTAGGAACATAAAGATAATTTCTCAGAGTTAAAGATGGAGAGATATTGATGATTCTGGTGCCCTGGACCGGTAAAAGTTCCCCATTAGCAGTCTAAATGGCAGGTTTCTTTGATGTGGACACATCCGTCAAATCATTTAGATCATAAGTCATGGTATCCGTTGCCCCACAATCAAGTATCCATGTTACTGTTTTGGGTCATTGGGTTAAATATGCCATTCCACACTTTGAGGGGGTATTTTGAACTTTTTCCAAACTTTGACGACTCATCTACATATGGTTAGAAATTGGGGGGCTAATCTACAAATAGGGAATATTTTGGGGGTCCAATTGTAAAATCTCATCTAAATAGGGTTGGGGTGATGAATTCCCAACCCCATTACCTTTGTTTTCGGCCGCCTTTTTCTCCATTTCCCAATCTGGAGTCTTCTTCCCCATTTCAGCCGTCGTCGCCCAAAGGCCATGGCGGCGCTACTGCTTCGCCACCCAGGCTGACGGCGCTGCTCTCGCCATTTGATGTGTTGGTCTCGCCCCTGCTACGAAAGCAAAACCCGGCTCGTCGCTGCTCTCTCCTCCTTCATCCGCGAAGGCGACGATGGCGGCGCTGCCTGTGTTGGCCCCGCCGTCGCGTCGCGTCGCTGTCTCCGGTCCGTCTCTTTCCGTCGTTGGCTCTTCCAACCCGACGGGAAACCGATTACCTCATAGCACTGTTCTTTGGTATGATTCCTCCTTCCACACTGTGAGCATGTACTTTGGGGTTTATTGTCGTCGCGTGATGATGATTCTGGCACCAGTGGTTTCCGATCTGAATGTGATTTAGTGGTATTCCCACGGCCGGAGTTGCCGAAATTTTGACTGATAAGTCCGGTGCCAATGTCTGAGGCTTCGGTCGATGTTGGTCCCATAATACTCCGACGGTCCCTCTCCTTTCGAATTAAACCATATGCATTCTCTACTGTTGGGAGTGGTGTGGTTCGAAGAATATCCCTTCTATCAGAGTCGAATTCCTCCGATATGCCTTGGAGAAACTGATATAATTTATTCTCTTATCGGAGAAGATTGAAGGTTGAGATATCGTCCAGGTTCGTCATGGGATTGGGCTGACGAATCTCAATCTCCCTCCATAGCTTTTGCAAGTTGCTGTAAAAAACCTCCAAACTGTCGCTCCCCTGCTTCATACTATTAGCTCTAACAGTGAGATCGAAAAATTGGATTCCATCCACTTGTTGGTTGTAAGTGGATTGGAGTCCGTCCCATAAATCCTTTGCCGTAGGATACTCGGTGAAGTTGCTGACCATATCTGATTCCATATTCTCGAGCAACCACGAACAGACAGTCAGGTCTGTTTGTTTCCATCGTGGATATTTCGGGTCTGTTTTGGTGGGCGGTGTTGGGACTCCAGTGATGTGGTGGAGTTTCCCTCGTCCGCCAATAGTGATCCACATGAGTCGAGACCATAGGGCGTAGTTATGCTGGTTTAACTTTGCCGCTATTGAAAGTGATGTTGAGGACTGAAATTGGTTCTGTCTTTGTAGGATTAGGGCAATCTGATCTGCCAAGTTCCCGCTGTCGAAGGAGGTGTTGGATCCTTCAAGCTTTTCCTGTTTCTCAGTCATGGTGGTAGATGATGAGCGCGGTAAGAACGTCAAATCTGTAGACGATAAACCTGCTCTGATACCAAGTTAGAACTAGAGATTTGTGAATAATTCTGTATTCATTGATTTTTGTGTATAAGTACAATACAATAAGTTTACACTAAATAGATGTACAGTGCTACAAATAAGGAAAGAACATGTACAAAAAGAATCCCACTAAATCAGGAATAAATATCCCAACAAATTAGCTGTGATTTTCAACAGTCTTCACCAAATCAATTCATCGTTCCACAGATCAAACTGTACGTCCTTGATGAAGCAACACTTTTATTCTCGTATTCCACCATATATTTAACGCTCTTCCTTGTATCTTCATGTAGAGCGAACTTCACGCTGCATCGATCGAATCGCACTATTCATCGGCTCTCAATGCCCTTTTCACCACATTCTTCTGCAAATAGTCGGTCACCATATTTCCTCCCATTACAATAAGTCCTCTAGAAGCTTGAAATCCTTCTCATCGATCTCTTAGCACACTCAAGAACGATTTTAGGGCAATAATGTTTTTAGGACAACATTTTAGGGTAACAACTATTCAAATTTGGGGAGGAATTTATTTTTTTATTTGTTTACTGTAATTAAAAAAAGATTATCCACGTATATTGAAGATTAATAAGTTGGCATTTTAATAATATGTAGACATTGATGTGTTTTAAAATATGCCTTCTAGACTCTACGTAGTTCAATTTTTGAAAAATTTAGTCACATGATGAATATGTGTTTTTTTTTTTTTTTTTAATTGAAGAAAATTTCCCGGCATAAAGTATCCTAAAATTGTCAAAAAATTGATACCCCTGGGATATTGTATTTTATGGAAAATAATGTCTTAAAAATCCAAATTTATAATTTATGCCGGATCAAGAGTGTAATTTTCAATATATTTACGTAAGGGGCACATGAGGAAAGTCCAAGAAATCAGCAAATAACTGAGATTGACTCGATAGATAGGTTCATATGGCAAAACTTTACGACTAACTGTTGGATAAAAACATGAAAAATGAAAAAGGGAAGAGTGATGTTGATTTTTTTTTAATCCACGTCTTAGACAATCCAAATTATCACCCTAGGATTCATTTCCTTCGGCCACATTATTATTACACATAACAAAGGTAATAATATAAAACGAAAATTCTTTCTTTATAAAAAGAAAGATTATAAAATGAAAAGTCTTTTTTTTTATAAAGAAAGAAAAATGAAAAGTCTTTTGTCTTTCTTTATATAAAGAAAGAAAATGAAAGGTCTTTCTTTGTATTCGTTCTTTATATAAAGAAAGACTTTTCATTTTGTATTATTACCTTTGTTATGTGAAATGAATATGGGCGGTAAAAATTAAATAATAGTTTGAAATTTTCAGAGATGTTTAATAAATTAATAGACAATTAATATGTTACTATATATTAACTTAAAGGTTAAATAATTCTTTTAATATATGAAATACTATGCTTACCACTTGTAATTCATATTTTTTATTCTTATTTGATTTTATGTAACATACTTAATGATTTGTTCACTATAAGAATTTCGAGGGAATTTCAAGAAAAATCATTCCCTCGAAAAACGCCTCATTCGAATTGATTCTAAGGGAATCCCTCAAAAATATATCTCGGAATTCATATGACGATGTTATTTTTGATAGGTGCCAAATCCGTCATGTAATAGCCAAAGGTGTTTGTCCCACATCGGATTGGAGAGTGGTTTGAAGCTACTTTTTAAGTAGTGGATCCCTCTCCCCTGAGTGGAGGCCTTTTCGGTGCACTGAGTTATACCAGTGGCTCGAAACGTAAAACCGTGAGACGCTTGGGGTCTACCCTTGGCCAAAGCGGATAATATCGAACGGCGGGTCTTTGGGCTATTACAAATGGTCTTTGGGCAAAAATAATTCCAATTTAATCAAATAGATTAGTTATAGTTGATAGAGACACTCTACTCAATCTAGTTTTCACTTATTTTATCGAATAACTTAGAGACACTTGACAGTTATTTTCTTTAATCGATTCACAACCCTAAGAGACACTCGAAAGGATTTAATGAACCAATAGCCTTAAGAACAATGAAAACACTAATCCAAGTCAATCAAGTAATGACACATGCAAGATTTAAACCCGATTATCAATTCCCTGGACGAAATCAGATTCGACTCCAAACCCTATCGTTAACATGCCACAATTATCAATCAAGTTTTACATACACTTCAAATATCATGAATGACAATATGCGATTAAATCTAACCTAGATGGTCGTGCACTACCACTAAGTAAATCTATCACAATAAGCACAACGAACGGAGAATTGATAAATACTTGAATTAAATTGAAAATGAAAAGCAATTAAGTCTCACGATATTCAATCGAATCGACTAATTCCTAGCTAGGTATTAAACATTTAGCTACTCATGTTAAAACATGTCTAACAAAATCAAAAAGAAATTCTTTAACATTAATTCTAACTATGGTCTAAAAAGCAAGAAGTAAACTAGAAAGGAGGAAGAACTCGGAAAATGTGTTGACTGCGTGCTCCAGTTCTCACGTTGCTGCCTTCCCAATTCCGTCCAAGCTACTTAAATATGTGATCATAATCGCCTCCCAACAGGACTCCCAATCCTAACCCAAATTGGAATTGTTTCTTACTCTCCAAATTGGAATCTCAATTAAATCAAAGGCAATATCCACGCAGCACATTAAGCAAGAAATACAAGCCCATGGGCCAATTTAATGGTCCAATTATAACGTGCGTGCATGCATAATTCCAATTATCACAAGTGCTTCCACATGACCAAACTTCATGCACCATGCTGTAAACAGCCTTCCCAGCCGCGGCAAAACTCAAGAATATGAGCAGATCTGCCTATTGCGTGGTTTTCTTCATAAAAATGATCGAATTTGCTTCAATTTCGTCTCTGGTCCCGATTCTGCAATTAAGACAACAAAACATTAATATTTTCCAAATTAATAGCATTTAAAGCACTAAACGGGACAAAAGTCAACCATAAGAACAACGAAATATCAAGCTATCAATTCCCTCGGAATATTTTCCAAGAAAATTATTTCGAGGGATATTTTCCTCAGCATATTGGCAGGATATATTTTGTTGAAAAATGTTTCTAAGGGAATTTCCTCAAAAATTTTATTCCTCATAAAATACTTTTCGAGAAAATTCCGAGAAATCTTTTCATTCGAATCAATTTTTCGAGGGAATTTTGAGGTATATTCCCTCATAATAGTTTATTAATTATTTTTGCATTGATTTATTAAGAACGTTCTTCATTTTTTTCACTAAAATTTAAAGTGTCTTTTCGTTGTTGCTTATACAAAATGCGAACATTAGATTTCCCCACATAGTTGTTGCTTATATAACCATGCAAAATATATATATATATATATATATATATATATATATATATATATATATATATATATATATATATATATATATATATTTTAAGTATAACAATGATTGATGTAGCAAGAGTTTATGCTACAGCTCAACTGTAGTAACATAATTTTACCTATCTAGTTTTGTAAGCAACAGAAAATTCAGATTACATTTTGACATGCATTTACAATTAGTTTTAAAAATTCAAGTAAAATAAATTTTAAATTATCATATTAGTAAATTTGCTATAATGCACATTAGCATATTACATTGCACTCATGCTTACAAATAGCTATTGCATCTATGCACCACATAAGGTCTTTACATATTTTACATAATGAAAAATCACCAATGAACCTTTAATTAACATTTTAAATAAATTTTGTATTCCACCGATAATTCAAAATTCAAAAACAATATTCGTTTAATAAATATACGGAAACATAATAAATATGGCTAAAATACAATCATAATCTATAAAAGAGGACACTTGACACCATTAATGGAATATCATCTTCCATAATGGGTGAATTGATGGCCTCCACCGCAAATGCAGTAGGTAAAGTTGCCACGAAAATCAACCAGCCCGCTGCAAGTAGCACTCCGGCACCAAATGATGACGATGTCAAGAAGGCAGGACTTTACGGCGCATTAGCCATTGTGCCCGGCGTATCCCTAGACGACGTGATGTGGGCAATACATCACTTAACGAACAACCGTGGAGATCTTCTTGCCTTCTATGACACGCGGGTGGAAGTTCGTGCTGCTTTCGTGTTGACTCCTGTACGAGCAGCAAAATGAATCAACCTGATATATATGTTAGTGAGTTTTTGTATTAATCAACCTGGGGAGGAATTTTTTTTTTTTTGTTTACTGTAATTAAAAAAAAAAATAAATGATCCACGTATATTTAAGATTAATAAGTTGGCATTGTAATAATATGTAGACATTGATGTGTTTTAAAATATGCCTTCTAGACTCTACGTAGTTCAATTTTTGAAAAATTTAGTCTGATGAATATGCGTTTTTTTTTTTTTAATTGATGAAAATTTTCCGGCATAAAGTATCCTAAGATTGTCAAAAAATTGATAGCCGTGGAATATTGTATTTTATGAAAAATAATGTCTTAAAAATCCAAATTCATAATTTATGCTGGATCAATGGTGTAATTTTACAATATATTTACGTAAGGGGCCCACGAGGACAGTCCAAGAAATCAATAAAGCAAATAACTGAGATTGACTCTATAGGTTCATATGGCAAAACTTTACGACTAATATGGCAAAATGGACCTAGAGTCGTAAAGTTTTGCCGTTGGTACTAAATAAATCATTTTTAATTTTTTTCTAACCGGCGTAAACACGATAAAATCCTTCATTCTTCGCCACTGTGCACCGTCCCTATCTTTTCCCTACTTTGGTCTGCTCCGAAAAATATTTATATTTAATTAATTTCGAATATTCAGGGTGTTTCGAGTTTTCTCTAATTTAATTATATTAATCAGTTGTCCAGGATTAGAATTAAAATTTTACATTAGTATTTTTGAAGGGGTTACTCAAAAAATCTTAACTAATGTTTTATTATTATTTTTAATCTATTTGAAACTATAATTAATTATTTACGCTTAATTTAAATTATTCAATGCCCATAATTTTTGAAGTTAATATTGTTTGAATAACTATATAATTATCATGCAACGCGTAATGTAACGCTTTCCTTTACTGGCAGTGGCATGTGTAAAACGCCTTCCTTTTATCTTATCCTATCTGAAAGGAAATATTTGGGAGCAAATTTTCTAAATGGTAGCAAAGACTTGAAGAGTCAAACCGAGTGATTTGATCTTTTGAGCAAATTTTCCAAATGGGGCCACACGTAAAATATTGGAAGCAGAATTCCTAGTGCAGCAAAGACGGTAGAAAACAGAATTCTGGAAAATGGCATTCCAATAATGAAGTCAAATGCCGCGTTTCATGTACAGAAAGAAAATACTAAGTGTATGCAACACCGTGGCTCTTATCATGCGCGCATACTTACTGTTCTAGCAAAAAAAAAAAATCTAATTAACCAACTAACTAAACATAATTTACATATATCAGAACATTTACAGCATCCAACTATGCTAACAAAGACTTAAAGAGTAAATCATGCACAGTTAGTCAGTCATTCCCCAAACTACAGGTAAATATCTCTTCTGTGTGATCTATGTTTCGTAAAATATAATAGATATAGTTCATTGTTCATACCTAGAGCTCCAACTACACTACAAGTGGTCCAATGGAAAAAACTTCCTGCCATGATTGCTGTCTTAATATTCTTGCTCACTATCAGAACAATTTCCTTAGCTGAAATAGTTTCAAAAGAAGATGAAGAAGCCATTCTTGCTTTCAAATCCACAATAACCTCGGACCCTTTTCAAATCTTGTCCAAAAACTGCTCCACCAATGCATCCATCTGCATCTGGATTGGGGTATCCTGCACCACCAACACCCCTCGACGAGTCACAGACATTAATTTCTCCGGTTTCGGTTTTCAGGCCACTTTCATCTCACTCCAAATCTGGGAAACTTAGCATTCCTCGATTCATTAGACCTCGGCCGCAACACCTTCATCGGCTTCATACCCCGCGAGCTCTCTAATCTGCTACGTTTGAGGCTAGGATACTCAATGAACCCTTGATTAACATTTTAAATAAATTTTGTATTCCACCATAATTCAAACTTCTAATACAATATTCTTTTAATAAATATACGGAAACATAATAAATATGGCTAAAATACAATCATAATCTATGAAAGAGGGCACTTGACTCCATTAAAGGAATATCTTCTTCCATAATGGGTGAATTGATGGCCTCCACACAAATGCAATAGGTGAGGTTGCCACGAAAATCAACCAGCCCGTTGCAAGTAGCACTCCGGCACCAAATGATGACGATGTCAAGAAGGCAGGACTTTATGACATGCTGGTTGAAGTTCGTGCTGCTTTCATGTTGACTCTTTACGAGCAGCAAAATGAATCGACCTGATACGTTAGTGACCTTTTGGCTTATGTTCCTGGAATTTTTTGTTCACAAAACTATATCGGCTTTGTTTCTCAAGTCCTCAAGTTATTTTTATGTGTGTTATTTAGTGTACTAGTTGATGCTTTGTATTAAGGAGGGAAGGATATAATGTCCTGCATTTTTTTATCTATTTATTTTATTTTCCTAATTATTTAACAATGGGTTTCTTTGGGGATAACTATTAACTGTTCTCCTAGTGTTATTATTAATTAAATACCCTATTATCGGTTAATTATTAGGTGTGATAATACCAACCTTAATAGATAAGGATGCTTCAACGTATTAGAGAGGGAGTGTATTTTCGTTATATCTAACTACTTCTCTTCTTATTTTCGTATTGATAATACTGACACGATTAGATTAGAACGTAATTGATGGGTCCGGGAATGGATGGGTCCGAATCCGATCACTTTACGATTTGTATTTTGTGGAGGAAACCACCGGAGCTTCGCCGGAAAAAGAGAAAGGGGTTCAACCTGTTGGGACAAGCACAAGAAAGGTCAGATGGCCAAGCTGGGGGAACTGGGGGTGATACCCAGTTTGGCTCTCCGACGCTCAAGTCAGTTCAATGTATGAAGATAAGTGTAAGCTCAGTTACAGTTGCAGTGATGAAGAAAGCTTAAGAATGCTTACAGTGTAGAAGATGACTTGGGTTATTTATAGTTGAGGGTCAAGGGCCCTTTGGTCATTTGCCTCAAGTGGTCCTGGCCGAATGTTGCCCTAACACGTGGCGCTGTGAGAGAGAAACCTAGGAGGAATCTTCTGCAAAAGCGGCCCAAAAGTTAGTGCTAGCAACAGTGGCAGGTGCGCGGGCATGTACGTTGTGTCAGAGAGCCCTGTGGGTGGTTGGTGACGAGGGCTTGAGAGCGCGCTCGTGACAACCTTGAGTCTTGGAGGCCAAGATATCCACTGAGGGGAATGTTGGCCCCAATTCAAGTGACGAGCCAAAGGGGAGGCCGCTCTGAGGGAATGTGACGCTCGAAGAGGGCTCCCTTGGCACGTAGGCGTACCCATCGCTTGGTGTGTAGGACGCTCGTTGGAGTGATAGCGCTCGTTGGGCTTAACTCCTGAAGAAGATCCGCGCTCGTTGGGTTCAGCGCTTGTGAACTGATGATGCAGCCTTGGGGAGACAGATGTCATCATCTCGTGATGCCACGTGTCTTGTCGTGGGACGATCGTATTTTGACCCCATCATTTTGCCCCCCAATTCTGTAGTCCTTATTGATAAGGACTGTAGAATTTTGGCACGCTCTATCTCTTGTTCATAGCGCTCGTGTAAAGCTTGGCGTGTTGAGCAATTTTCCTCTGAAAGCGCCATTAATGCGGTCTTTTCAATTGACCGTTCGTATCACTTCCGCATTAAATGTTGGTACTATTCTGAAGCCCTTGAAACGTCAGAGCATTAAATGCGGGTGCGCGTGGGGCGCGTGAGCATTGGGAAGCATGTGCCGGTTCCATAAAGTGGGCGGTTTCCTAGGCGGGAAATGATTGCCATTTTGAATTTATTGCCTAAAACGGTACCAACTCCCATCCCTATAAATAAGGGATTCTGAAATCTTGTCATTCTTTACGCATTCAAAACTTTCCAAGTCTCCTTTGCAAGAAAAATTCTCTCGCATCTCCAGCATCTTCAACCTCTTCTCCAGTTTTCTCTAAAGCTTCCAAGGTAAATCTCCATTGTAACTTGCTAACTTTGCTAACCGTGGACTTCGGACTTTAGGATTTCATAACCTTCTCCGATCCTTGCCTTCCTGAACCCTAATCTCCTTCCAAGAAAAACTTTCAAAACCTCTGCTTCTGCCATGGCTGACCAACACATTGAAGAATTTGCCCGTGAAATCCAAGAGATGGCCACGGAGAGTTCTTCTTCTCACAATTCCCCCAGAGATGAAGAGTTGGGGGCGGCGGTAATGGCTATGGAAGACAGAAACCCAGGCGGAGTGGATCCTCTCTTTGAGGAGATGGATCTGGTTATGGAGGCAGAGCGGCAAGGGTCTGTTCTCCCCATAACCCAAAGTGCCACGCATCCCCACCGCCATAGAGTGACAGTGGCCGTTGCAAATCCGCTTCCAGTGGCGGAAGCCGTAACCGGGCCTTCAGAAATGGCCCGTGTTGCAAATCCGCTTCCAGTGGTGGAAGCCGTAACCGGGCCTTCAGAAAGGGCCCGTGTTGCAAATCCGCTTCCAGTGGTGGAAGCTGTAACCGGGCCTTCAGAAAGGGCCCGTGGCAAGGGCAAGAGAAAGAAAACCCAGAAATCCAAAGGACAAGACGAGGGCGAAGGCTCAGGCTCAGGCTACCAAGCTACCGAGCGCACACCTGATGAGACTCCCAGCACAGTCACCGTGGGAGATGTAAAGACAATGATGGCCCCCATCTACTGGGACGAGCGGTATACTTGGAGAATCCCACAAAACCACGAGCGTGCAAACAATCCGCCTCCCGGGGAGATGGCAGTATACGTGGATTCCGTGCGCTCGGGAGGCCTGAGGTTCCCCATCTCAGTCTCAATGGCCCATTTGCTGAATGACCTGGGCCTGTGCCCGTCCCAGATAGTGCCCAACGGCTTGGCCCTCCTGACCTGCTACATAATTCTGATGAGGACCATGGGTTACGAGCCCTATTTGCGGAACTTCAATGCCCTTTTCCAAGTGGTTAGCTCCTCTCGCTCCTCTCCGGCGGCGGGCTTTTACTATGTCCAAGCAAAGGCCCATATGAGGCTGATCAATTCGCCCTCGACCACTTATGGCATTGACTGGAAAGAAAAGTTTATATTTGTCAGGGCTCCAGCGGAAGAGGGCTTCGGGGTGATCACGGAATGGGGCTCGTATTCAAAGAGCCGTCTGCCACATGCACTCCCCAAAGATTGGGCCAAAAGCCTAGCGGCAACCCTGAGGGACGAGGGTCACCTCATACAAGCGAAGGACTGGATAGATGATGCAGAACTTATGTTCTTGTGTGGTCTTTCCAACGACCCTTACTTCCTTGACAACCCTCCGGCTCGTGACATAGAGAGAGACGGTTAGATTCTTAGGGCACTAACTTTAGATAGGAACAGATACTAACTTCTTTCTTGCGCTTGTAACTTGCATATAATAATTTTTGTCCAAGGATTTATAACCTTCGTATTTTCATTTTTGCAGGAGCCGCTATCTTAGAAATGGCCGGTGGAATTAGACAAGCGGCTCGTTTCGCCAACGCTCAGAGGAATCAAGCCGCCCAGGGGAACCAACAGCGCGAGCCCCAACGCCCCCGTAACCGCAATGATAGAGGGGACGCTCGTGGGGTGGTGCGATAAGCCCAAAGCGCTCCTTGCAACTCCTCAGCCCATTCACCTTTCTTGCTTTCAAGCATGGTTTTCAGATGTCGCAAAATGATCCTGTTGGTAACTTCCGCTTGTCCGTTAGATTGTGGATGTCCTACAGAGGTAAATCGTTGTTCTATCCCCAGCTCGGAACACCACTCTCGTGTGTCAGCTGCTATGAACTGGGATCCATTGTCAGATATGAGCACCCTCGGTATTCCGTACCTGCAGATGATGTTCTTCCAAATAAAGTCCCTTACAACCTTGAAAGTGATTTTTGCAACAGCTTCAGCCTCGGCCCACTTGGTGAAGTAGTCGACGGCTAGAATGACAAACTTCCTTTGTCCTGCAGCTATGGGTAAGGGGCCCACAATGTCTATTCCCCACTGGTCAAAAGGCCAAGAGACGTCTATTGGGATCATTTGTGCGGCTGGCAATTGAGGGAGATTTGAATGAAATTGGCATTTGGGGCACTTCCTCGAAAATTCAATGGCGTCTTGGAGAACTGTAGGCCAATAAAACCCACTTCTCAGAACCTTTTTTGCCAAAATACGCCCCCCAGAATGATTTCCACGGCTCCCGTTATGAATGTGTTCGAGCGTCTCCTTTGCTTGTGAGGGCCTTAGGCATCTCATTGGGGGTCCTTGAAATGATTTTTTGAACAACCTCCCCTCGGGATCCAAAGCGAAACGAGGGGCCTTATTTCGGATTTTCCTAGCTTCCACCTTGTCAGTGGGAAGAATTCCATCCTTAAGGAAAATGATGACGTCATCAAGCCAGCAGGGCTCGTTTGGATCAATCATAGCGATTATCTTGGTGGCGACTCTTTCTTTGATCAAAGGTTCCTCAGTCCTAAGGAACGTAACAGAACGTTCAGAAGTACCCTCTAAAGCTGACGCAAACTTTGACAGAGCGTCCGCTCGCTCGTTTTCTCCTCGCGGCACCTGAAGTAGATGAAATTCCTTGAACTTCCCAATGATTTCTTTGGCTTTCTTTAAGTACTGTATCATGGTGGTTTCTCGAGCCTCATATGTTCCTTCAATCTGGCTCGCTATTAACTGTGAATCCACATAAGCAGTGATTCTGGAGGCTCCATTCTGAAAAGCTATGTTCAAACCTTGCACGAGGGCTTCATATTCTGCTTCATTGTTAGTGACTTGGAAATCCAGCTTGATCGCAAAGTCCAGTTCAATCCCATCGGGGTTTCTGAGGGCCACTCCTATTCCTCCCCCTTGAGAGGTTGAGGAACCATCCGTGTGCAGTACCCATAACCCCTCATTCTCCGCAGCGGCGGGTTCGAAACCAAAACGTTCAACCAACAGATCCGCCATAACCTGAGCTTGTATCGCGGTCCTGGGCTCGAAGCATAAGTCAAACTGGCTCAATTCGATGGCCCACTTGATTAATCTGCCAGATACGTCCGGCTTGGACAATACTTGTTTCAAGGGTTGGTCGGTGAGAACTGTTATGGAATGCGCTTGAAAGTAAGGCCTTAACCTTCTTGAGGCGTTAATAAGAGCGAACGCAAATTTCTCAATCTCCAAATATTTCTTTTCGGCTCCTTGCAAGGTTTTGCTCAGATAATAGACAGGCAAATGTTTCCGCTCCCGTACAGCGACCAGAACCGCGCTCGTGGCTTCAGGAGAGACAGAAAGATACATGAATAACCTTTCGCCTTCGACAGGCTTAGTCAGCAGTGGAGCGCTCGATAAATAAGCCTTCATATCCTGCAGCGCCCTTTCGCATTCCTCTGTCCAAGCAAAGTTACGTGCGTTCCTCAAGATTTTGAAGAAGGGAAGGTTCCTGTCTGCCGAGCGTGAAATAAACCTGTTCAACGAGATGATTTTGCCTACCAAGACCTGTACTTCCCGCAAATTTCGAGGGGAAGGAATTTCCAAGATGGCCTTGATCTTCTCCGGATTGGCCTCAATTCCCCTCTGACTGACCATGTATCCCAAGAACTTCCCCCTTGTACACCAAAGGTGCACTTCGAGGGATTCAACTTCATCCCATATTGGCGCAAAATTGAAAACGTGCGCTTGAGATCCTCCAAATGGGAATCCTGGCGCTCGCTTTTGACAATCATATCATCCACATAGACCTCCATGGACCTCCCAATTTCACTTTCAAACATCTTATTGACGAGCCGCTGATAGGTAGCTCCGGCGTTCTTAAGTCCAAAGGGCATGACCAAGAAACAATATACCCCCATATGGACGACGAACGAAGTTTTGGGGCGGTCTTCCGGGGCCATAAAGATCTGATAGTACCCCTGGAAAGCGTCCATCATGCTCATGAGCTCGCAGCCAGCGGTCGAATCCACCAATTGATCAATCCGGGGCAGCGGGTAAGGATCTTTAGGGCAAGCCTTGTTGAGATCAGTGAAATCATTGCACATGCGCCATTTATTTGCGCTCTTGGGCACCAAGACTACGTTGCACAGCCACTCCGGATACAAGATGGGCTCGATATACTGAGCCTCCAAGAGCTTATTGACTTCCTCTTCAATGACTTTCTTTCGAAAGCCATGTACATCCCGTTTTTTCTGCTTGATAGGCTTGAAAGATGGATCCACATTAAGTCTATGGACAATGACGCTCGGGTCAATCCCTGTGAGATCAGAGGCTTTCCACGCGAATACATCCTTGTTCTCCCTTAGAAAATCAATCATCATGATCTGAGAAGGCCCTGAGAGGTTTGAGCCGATCTGTGTAGTCTTATCTTTGTTTCCAGGTTCCAGCTCAATGGTAAGGAATTTTTCCGAGGGTTCGATCCTTACCTCTGGGCGAGGAAGTTCGAGCGCCCTCTTCTTTCCTGTTAAACGATCGCCAGATGCTGGTTCACTCTCTTCCGGCTCATCTTCTCCTGAGGACGATTCACCAACGACCCCTGGGGGGACATTTTCGAGGGGATTCTCCCCGTTGTCTCCCCTCTTCTTCTTATTCTTCTTCTTGTTCAATTTCGCCCGTTTCCTTGCTGGGCTGTCCTCGTCTAAATTGGGGAAATCCACTGACTTCTTGGTGGAGCCGACATAGAAGGTTTTCTCCGCTTTAGGCTTTCTGAGGGACAGCATGTAACACTCCCAAGCCTCTCGTACATTGCAGAGCACTTCTCCAACGCCCTCGGAAGTAGGAAATTTAATCTTCTGGTGGTAGGTGGAGATGATAGCTTTAAAATCCACGAGGGCAGGGCGCCCGATTATGATGTTGTACGGGATGTCAATCTCCACCACCGCGTACGTTACCAAAAGCGTTTTGCGCTGAGGGGCTCGTCCGAATGAAGTAGCCAGGCGTATTTGCCCTCGGGGGACAACTTCTGAGCCTCCAAAGCCAATGAGGGCTATTTTAAGAGGCTCGAGCGGGAGATCAACCTTCATTTTTAAGAATGTAGAGTAAGGCAAAACATTAACGGAGCTTCCACTATCAACCAATACTCTTTTTACAACATGGTTATGAACATCTAAACTAACCACCATGGGGCAATCTGAGGTTACACCCTCCCCATGGGGCGTTACAATATGTTCTAGATCCCTATCATCAAAGCCTATTACATCATTTTCTCTTGATTTTGGAGCGCTTGATCTCTGGATAGCGTAGATAGGCTTGGGCACTGCTGGGCGTTGGTTGTAGCTCCGTATGTGCCTCCGTCGGGAGGCGTTTGAATCCCCCCCTGATGAGCCTCCTGCAATCATATTTATGACTGCAAAGGGCTCGTTCTCTTGCTCAGGGGCTTTGCCTTTGTTGCCTCGGCGACTGCTGCTTTCCGGGGGTCCCCTACCCCTTGGGCTCTTTGACCGGGAAGGACTCCTTCTTCTCCTTCCGGAGCGCTCGTTGCATTGTTCATCGTAGCGTTCGAGCACCCGGACAAATTCTTTCAGATGGCCCCCTGCAACGAGCCTTTGGATTTCAGCCTCCAACTGTCGGCACTCATCCGTGTCGTGCCCTCTCTGCTTGTGGAAGGCGCAGTATTTATTCGAGCGCCTTAGTGAGTCTGTTTCTCTCATTTTGATGGGTCTTTTGAAGAGCTTCTTATCAGAGAGATTGTAGACTTCTGAATTTGGCCGGGTGAGCGGAATGCGCTCGAATCGACGAGGGGGTGGTGGCGACCTCCTGCGCTCTTGAGGGCGCTCTTTCTTGACTGCCACATCCCGCCCCCGCTCGTGATGAGGTCGCTCGTTCCGGGCCGGGCTGTGATGACGGGGACCATTCGTCCCATACATATCTTCGAGCGCGAAGAACGGCTCGGCTATTTCTCTTAGGCCCATGAGGGTCCCAGGCCTTCTCTCCACGATGGCGTCAGCAAATTTTTTGCTCACATACTGCTTGTGATCCACAGCCTGGAAGAGAACTGGGATCAAGAAATCCATCGAGGGCCTTTCCACCTGCAAGATCTCCTTATTAAAGCGGGCGAAGAACGAGCGTAGTGATTCGCTCTTGCCCTGCACCACGTTGTAAAGCGCTGTGGGTGCGGTGACGGGTGCCTTCAAAGAGTTGAAGTGGTTGAGGAAGGCATCGGCCAACTCTTCATACGAGTGGATCGAGCGCGGTGGCAGGCGCTTATACCACTCTTGAGCCATCCCTACCAAGGAAGTGACAAACACTTTCGCCCAGTAATGGCTGGAATGCTCGTAAAGGTGCATGAGATGCACAAAATGATCCAAGTGCTCCGCTGGATCGGTTGTCCCGTCGTATCTGTTGATGGATGTGGGGACTTTGGCCATTCCGGCTTGGGCCATCAGAACTTCTTCGACGAGGGGTGAACCCCTCGCCAATGGGTGGTATTCGTACGTGCCGAAGTTTTCCTCCGGCTCCTTTCGACGGGGGACCCTTGGTGGAGGGTCCTTGGTGCGGGTACTCCTGGCGTCAACCCGTTCATCCCGACTATGGGAGATCTGAGTTGAGCGCCCTCGTGAGATCTGTCCCACGATATCCTTGAGGCCCTGTAGCTGGTCTTGCACAGCCGCGAGGACGTCAGGATTTACTTCTACTTGCTTGTCCTTGTGGGCTCGTGAGCCCCTCCTGGAGACATGAGAGTCTCCTTCATTTTCGTTCACTCGCTCCGTGGGCTCTTTGTTCCTTCCCACGGAGGCACGCTCGTTGCCCTCCTGCTGGGGCACTTCTTTCGCTGGTGGTGGTGGTGGTTGTGCCCTCAGGACAGCCTGGGCTTCTCTGAGGGGAAAGTTCTGTTGTCCGCCTAAAGGTGCCGCAACCTGAGTGGCCTGCCCAGAGGGAAAGTACATGGAATGGAATCTTTCCCATGCCCCCTGGGCCGCCTGAACCTCACATTGGGCGTAAAGAGCCCGTAACTGTTGGGTGGTTAGTGGAGGTAACTCCACTCCTTCAATCTCCCTGGGGACCACCACTGGGAGCTGGAGTTGTCCGGCATGGTAAGGCTGGACCGGCGGCGCCATCATAGCCGGAGTAAGAGTGTAGCCAGGCGGAGGCATCATGTAACCTTGTAGTCCAAGGTTCATCTGGGGATGGACCCAGGAATTCTGCGCAAGCGGCGGTGGAGCTGAGAAAGAAACTCCTCCCGCGGTGGTGGGAATGGGCAGCAACGGCGGTGCAGGCGGCGGCGCAGAAGATTCAGCTGGTGGAGTCACTCCTGCGACGGGAGGTGCCCCACCAGCGGCGACGGAAAGAGGTGGTGCTCCACCAGTATCGGTGGAGGGAAGAACGATGTTTGCATCTTGGGAGGTGTTTTCTCCTCCTCCCACAGCTCCAGATCTCGTTGCAACCATGGCTGTTGAAAACGAAGATGTGCTTGTTTTTCTACCAACAAAAAGAAAGGAAGAATATGGAAGACTGGTTTCCCACAGACGGCGCCAAAAATGATGGGTCCGGGAATGGATGGGTCCGAATCCGATCACTTTACGATTTGTATTTTGTGGAGGAAACCACCGGAGCTTCGCCGGAAAAAGAGAAAGGGGTTCAACCTGTTGGGACAAGCACAAGAAAGGTCAGATGGCCAAGCTGGGGGAACTGGGGGTGATACCCAGTTTGGCTCTCCGACGCTCAAGTCAGTTCAATGTATGAAGATAAGTGTAAGCTCAGTTACAGTTGCAGTGATGAAGAAAGCTTAAGAATGCTTACAGTGTAGAAGATGACTTGGGTTATTTATAGTTGAGGGTCAAGGGCCCTTTGGTCATTTGCCTCAAGTGGTCCTGGCCGAATGTTGCCCTAACACGTGGCGCTGTGAGAGAGAAACCTAGGAGGAATCTTCTGCAAAAGCGGCCCAAAAGTTAGTGCTAGCAACAGTGGCAGGTGCGCGGGCATGTACGTTGTGTCAGAGAGCCCTGTGGGTGGTTGGTGACGAGGGCTTGAGAGCGCGCTCGTGACAACCTTGAGTCTTGGAGGCCAAGATATCCACTGAGGGGAATGTTGGCCCCAATTCAAGTGACGAGCCAAAGGGGAGGCCGCTCTGAGGGAATGTGACGCTCGAAGAGGGCTCCCTTGGCACGTAGGCGTACCCATCGCTTGGTGTGTAGGACGCTCGTTGGAGTGATAGCGCTCGTTGGGCTTAACTCCTGAAGAAGATCCGCGCTCGTTGGGTTCAGCGCTTGTGAACTGATGATGCAGCCTTGGGGAGACAGATGTCATCATCTCGTGATGCCACGTGTCTTGTCGTGGGACGATCGTATTTTGACCCCATCAGTAATAACGTCTTAGAAATCCCATTATTTTATCGAACCATATATTCTATATATCTCTTTAATTGTGATAAATAAATTGACCAGATAAGTTTTACATTATTGTCGTTAGAGAGATAGTAGCAATCTCTTAAAGAATTAGTGGGAGAGTGGGAGTCCCACGTTACGAAACCTATTTTTATGGATGATACAGATTCGTTTAGACAGCAGAACTAAATAGAATAGAGTAAGAAAGGGAAGGGAACGACACTCAGAGTGACAGAAGTAAGAGAGTGGACTGTACGAAGAAGAAGAGAAGAAGGGAAGTTAGGAGATTGTGAACCCGAGAAGGAACGCTTGGAATTCGGTATACCTCTTCACAAGGTACCAGTCTTCTCCATTGATTACAATAGGGAGAGGGATATTTAGTGGTTAAGACAATCGGTGATATAGCTTTGTAATCGGTAATTTGTAACTTGCCTTAAGTACTTGTAGATATATTTTTGAGATCGAATTTATCGGCGCACATGGTAAATATAGTATAACTACGACCATATTTTGACAATCGCCTCAATACTGTTGACATCAAACTCTATTATTAGGAGTAGTGGTTAGTCTTAGTTTCTGTATTAATTAAATGTACAATGTTGTATTAATTGAACGTACAAGGTTGGCTCGGCATAGATACACGCACCCATGAAACTATGATTTTATAGGTTATATATATATGTGTGTACAATTATAAAGATGTCTCGTGTATAGGAACTGAGTGGGTAACTTATTATGTTGGAAAGGCCCTAACTTTAATTGATGAACTTATTAGCACTAATATGAGATTAGGTAGCAGAATTTGGGAAGGGTTAGTCGTGATTATTAATTATTTAACTACCGTAAGTTATGAGTTTGTAATTGGAGTTATTTGGTGAATTAGATCCAGACAATCGGAATTAGGGGCCTCGGTTGTTAGAAGTTTAGAACAATTAGAAGTCGTCGAATTACGGTAAGTGGATTTCTTCTTTCTATGTTTTCTTTTAAAATAATTTTATAAAATTTTATGTTATATTTTCTCAAAAGTATTTGTTACAGAAAATGGGATTTGAGCATGAATATTATATGAGAACTATATGCGAACTAACGATCGAGCTAGTAAAGTATGTTCTATGAAGTGCTATGATAAGCCCGCTATGTATGTTAGGCTCTGAACTGGTTCCATATGATATTGACCCGGCCACGGGTGTTACAGTGGCACATTATTGACCCGGCTACGGGTGTTACAGTAGCATTTCTGGACCCACCTAACGGGGTTATAGTTAGGACTTGATCAAGTTAATATGTTAGGAACCAAAAGTTCATGAGCATATGTTTAAGTACCTTTATCAGCTCGTATTATGATGTTATGTGTATGGATTCACTTGAAAGGTGCTACTTGGAAGAATGTGTTACTATTTTGAAATGTTTGCATTTATGTTATTCATGTTGTAACATGCTCAAATCCGATAGAGGGAAGGATATCACTTACTGGGCTAGTCTTGCTCACTCCACACTAACAATTTTGCAGAAAACGACCTAGAGAATTCGGAGAAGGAACAGTTCTGGGGCTGGTGAAAGTCGTTTCCTTTGTGTGGATCATAGTTATAGTCGTTTCAATTCATTGTTATTATTCCATTTATTTCGAATTACGAGTTTGAGATTATGAGTGAGAATTGAACATCCGAACTGTAATAGTTAGGTTATGCCTTCTGTTGCACTTTGAAAGGATATATTTAAGTATTTGGTTTTGAACTTAGTGCTCTATTATTGAGGCTTAGTGTCCTTGAGTCTCCCGGGGCTTAGGGGCACTGCCGTGTCATACCTCGGAAACGGGGCGTGACAATTTAGGCAGGCATGTCAAGCACTGATACACAAAACGGGATGTACTCTTCAATTTATGAACTACTTTACCCACTTACTCTGTTCCCTGATTATGCTTCTTTTATACTGAACTTGTTGGTGGTCTAACAATTCGAATCATTTAGGAGTAGATCACATAATGGGACACTCCTTAAGAATACTTAATGCCACTTAATACTGCAAACCAATTGCTTGAACAACAGATGTGATCTGTTGCAACTGTATCAGGATCCAAGAATGCACAAAGGATACAGATGATAATGCCATGGATATACCTGAAGACTGAGAGAAAGTGCCTTTTAATGAGGTTGCTTGTGGCTGTGAAGGAACAATGGACATCTGATTAACACTATTGAGTTTGATTAGAAATACTGTGTTGAGACTGAATGATTGACATGATCATCTGATATTGCTCAGCAGTAAAAGGTGTTGGATTTGAAGATCGATCAAAGGATGGAGAAGCAAGTTCTTGGCAATTATTCTCAGCTTCTTGATTGACTGGTGATGGAAACTGATTGTGCACATATACAGCTGCAGCAATTGGGTTCTTAAACTTCAAATTGAGAGGAATCCATGCTTCTTATAGCATTTGGATCATAGAAAAGGCCTTACTTGAGAAGTGAGGCAATGGATCGATGATATTTACCAATCACTCATCAATAACATCTAAGAAGTCCTCAAACAGGTTATAAGTTGTTTAAGGAGCTTATAAGTTTAGTCAAACACTCTCTAAGAAGTACTTAGGACCAAAAAACATCATTAGTCTCCATTCATAATACAAAATTTATAAATACCCACCTAAACAATAAAATTTGGAAAAGAACCTCGTGCATTTGATATAATAGTGCAACTATGCAAGATTCAGGGTCAATGTTTTAAGGGGTTACTTTGTTAATATGTATTTTTGCACTTAACAAATTGCGGTTATGGCCAACTCTGTCATCTTGACGTATTTAATTTTAAAAAATCTGCAAAACACCTGATTACATGTCATTCAACCCATACAAAAATCTGATCACGCAATCGTTTTGTTGGTATGCGCGGAATGCATCAATTGCTCCACAGCTGCACTTTGGATTACAAGATCAAGATGGCAGTGGCCTGAAGTAGATTTCGTCCCAAAGGATCTTGAGACGTGTGAAATAATCTGATACAGAGGAATACCGCTGTTTAACCGCACTTCGTGAAGTTCTGCAATTCGAAATTCATCGCCGTGGGGAAAAACGATCTCTCAAATCTGCCCACACATCAGAGACTTTATTCATCCATAAGACAAATTGCACAATTGATGGTGCAAGGCACTTCATAATCCACAATAAGACCATCAGTTGCAGCGGACCCATACTGGATGAATAGCGTTTGTAGACGGCGGTTGTTGAATCAGAATGATAGTTTGATCCATCGAGATGAGAGGAGGAGAAACAAAGATCAGGATTTTCATTGGCTTGTAGGAAAAAGGGGCTTGACATCGTCAATTTTGCCTCAGCATTGGCAACCGGTTCATTAGTCATATGAAATTAATTTGATTAATGTCAGAAGCGTGAAGATATTCTCAAGCTGATACCATGAAGAATGTATGAGCTCGTGGAGAGAGAGAAGAAACTCGTGAAGACAAGAAGAACAAAACTGAAATATTGTATTGAACCATCTCGGGTTAACAGTGTACAAAGCCATATAAATATGTGTGAAGGGGTGTCTGTAATTTACCATAACTATTATAACCGACATAAATATCTACTTAACAATATAAATGCTGGTTACTAATTTAGTTTATTGCTGGAGCTTAATATATCAAGATCCATATATTCAAAAGATTAATCCAAGTTACACAAAACCCATCAATCAGGAAAAAGCTCAGCAACCCAGATTAAGAAGCTCGAAATTTTTACAAAACAAGAAAAAAGGTAGCAAATTTCAACCAAAATTCAACAGCCCAGACAAAGAACCAGGCACAAAAGGCACAGCGAAGGCAGATTTCACAACCCACATCGACAAACTCAAAGAAATTCATCTAAATCAACCGAAACACAGCAATCATGATAAATAACACAGCAATCCAGTCACACATATACTCAAACACTCAACATACAATATGCATCCATAAAAACAGACAAAAACTGACCTAAAAAGAGCGAGAAAGAGGGAGAGCGAATAGTTCGTCGCCCAAAGACTCCATTTATTTGGTAGAAGAACCTAAGAAAGGCGTTGGCTTTAGCTGACATGAAAGCATTTAAAATACACACACATAAGCGACTTTAGATGTCGCACTTCACGTCTCTCCACTCCCTCCCCACCCCACCCCACCTGACTAAGAAAAGGAAAGAAATAATCCAATCCCTCTTGTGTCGATTTACAGAGTATGTTTTTCAATTAATACCTTGACTTTCACCTGCTTTGAAGGTTGCAAATTCAGCCGATTTTCAGGAAGCTAGACCAGAAGAGAAAGAAGTCTTAAAACGCAAATACAGCATGGATGATGCAATGGAAAATAGGATTTGTGACTTGTATGACCTTTATGTTGAGGTATACGTCAGATTTTCTAGTTCACTTTGAGACCTCATCTCACCGACAGCTAAAACACACTTGTATAAAGAAGTTTTTTCTTGACTTGTTTTCTTGGTTTTTATTCCAGAGACTAGAAGAAGATTCAGGACCACCAGTTAGAAGGCTGTATGAAGAGGTAGTTAGAATGTGATTAATCTAAGAATATTTTAACAAAATAATCTGTCGTAGCAAGTCAAGTAATCTACTTTTAGATTTTATACAGAATAAGATCATCTAAGTTTGTTAATCACACCTTCATTGATTCATGCTGGAATTAAAGTGCAGCTCATGCCCATCAATTATCATTCTGTTTCCATAAAACGGAAGCTTTAGTGAATTGATGTGTCTTTTTCCTGATTCAGCTTGCAGTATTCTGGCCTAATGGACTCATGGATACTGATGGAATTAAACTTGCTATATATAGAGCAAAAGGCCGGGGAGGTAGCCTGCGCAAGGTTTTTTAATATTTTGTTGTTACAGCAGATGTAATTTGAAAGCTTTTGTTGGATGCCATGCATTTTGAAGCCATAACATGGTGCACTAATGCATGCATGCATTACTGTGTGTAATATTTTGCATATGAAATATGAAGACTTTAGTTTCTATGTTGTCAAATAATGATTAATCATCTATACGCTTCGAAACTATTTTCTTAGGGCACCTTCCTTTTTCTTGCAATCATGTTTCAATATGGAAAATCATTTTTAGTTTTCCCTGTGTCCCAAATAGTGTTCTGGATATCTCTATAGATGAGAATCTATTCGACCTTCCTGTTGTTTACTTATCTGCTTGGTTGACTTTGATATTTATTGTCTTTTACATAACTCCGTAGTGGTGGAAGATGTAATCATCTGTTGTCACATCCCTCAAAACTTATAGCATTTCCTCACTCTTCAATTCTTTGCTCGTTAGGATCGAGACAAAATCAAGAAGAAAAAAGCGTGGCCTCCAAAATCAGACAGCCCCAAATTGCCCTCCGACTCTCGCATACAACATCCTAACTTGACCAGCAAATAATTTTGGGAAAGAATTTTGACTAGTACTCTTCAAGAGAAGTCTAATGAGATCTTGGTTTGATGATGATAGTTTAGACTTGATATTTGACAATATTAATAAGGGTTAATCTTTTTTTTTTTCATCTCAAATAAGCATATTGCATTTTGAAATTAAGGATTTGATATTCGACTTTTGATTTTTATTCATTTTGGTGTCTAATTAACTTGATGAAAATTTTTGGTTAAAATATTGCACGCGAGATTTATAAGGACATCAATAAGAGAATGAGAGTACTTTATAAAATGTCTATTTTTTCATATGAATCTTATGTGTGTCATTTATGGTATTTTGGCTGCAAGATTTACGTGAAAATAAAATCAAGCACCAAAGTTCTCCTTAATTTTTAAAATTAAAGTTAAGTACTAAAGTATAATTCCCTCGAACTTTAACTCGAAACATTAGGTATAGAAAATGTATTAACCCCATAAATAAGTATGAATTGTTATGACATGGTTGATATGTTAGTTCCAAACGTTAGGTGTAGAAAATGTGTAACTCTATGAATAGTATGAATTGTATATGTTAGTTCCAAACGTTAGGTGTAGAAAATGTGTAACTCTATGAATATTATGAATTGTTATGACATGATAAGTATGTATGAATTATTATGACATGATTGTCGAGTAGGAATAAATTTAAGTACTAATTAACTCAATTTCTGTACATAGGAATGAATTTAATTAAGTAGTAATTGAATAAATTTAGGATTAGAATGTACATTGAAAAGAGTAACATTATTTTGGCTTTTATTATGATCGGTATGTTCAAGAAATTCAAAAAGAAATTAATTAATATCATCTTGATTTTGTCATTTTTAATAATGAAAATAAAAATAAAAATGATGTTGAGTTCAAAATCAAATTATGTAAAAATATAATTCACTGTTTCAATAAAAGTAATAATATCTTTCGTAATTAATTATTATGTTCTGAAATTAATAATTGTGTGTATCATAAAAACTATGAATAAAATCTATAAAATTCTATCAATATTTAGTAATTTTTATCATTTAATAATAAGGATTTATAAAAATATTATAACCCAAGATATATTTAATAAGTTTCGTAATTAAAATTCAATAATGAGGATTTGATATGTGGGCTCTATGATGGACAGAGGCGATTTAATGGGCCTGAAACAGGCCCAATACAAGTAGAAGAACATCCAATAATCTCTTGTACCTTACGCCTTAACTGTAGTACATTAACAAGGCATTTTTATATCCGAGAATTTCAAAAAAGAATTCACTTAGATTCCCATTTCACTGTTGCCAGCTCCAAAATCTTCGTATCAGGTATGCTGATTATAGGGTTTGAAGTTCTAATTGATATGCAAAAGCATGTGTAATTTGTGTGTATGTGGACAGAGATTTAAAATTTTCAGTAAACCGTTTTTGTTTGCATTTTTCAGCTAATTACTGTTCGAGTTTGTTCCAGAATTATTTGAGTTGTCTAATTTGATGGATGTTTTTTGATATTGGAGGCGATTCAGATTTTTTTTTTCTTTTTCACCTAAGGTGTCCGTTGCTGTTAATTGTTTTGTCGAATTTCTGGAAGTGAATGTGATGGTTTCTCAATTTTAATCGTGTTTTGGTGATTTTAATGGGGCTAGTTAATGTTCTGCTTTTTGTCATTACTATGGAATCTTGTTTGCTGTTGATTTTGTGGAGTAAATTAATGCGTTGGATGTAGCTACTTGGGTGCTCACAGGCCACAGCTATGTGCATGTATATTACGACAATGCTTTGGTGCCTTTTAGTTTGAATGACATTTATGGTAGGAGATTGGAAGGTATTACTCTACGGAGTTTTTGAGCTTCTGTTCATGTCTTGAGTAACTTATGCCTGAAAATTTTGAACATAGTTCTTTTAAACTCTTAGTTGGTACTGTTTGTTCATGTATGTTGAAGTTTAGATCAATAAGTTTGAGAATGAGGAATGAATTCGAGCTCGGAATGATTTCAGATCCTCAAATTATGAAACCATAAGTTTTAAACTCGTTATTGGAGAAACAAGGTAAAGTGCCTGATGAAATATGTGTTTTCTCACAAATATATTACGTCGTTAAACTCAAATTCTCAAATCTTCAATAAAATCTATTTACTTAATACAACAAGCAGTAACAAGGTGAGAAGGTTATTTTGGGTTCACCCAGTACTGTTAGCTTGTAGTTTGCTAGGAATGAATCATGACACGTGAGAGAAACTCTAAATAAATAAAATGAAGACAAAAGTATGTGGTTAGATCTCACGCCTTATTATTTGTGGAGTTTTCGTTTCAGTGCGTTCCTATGCTGATACTTGAATTTTTTTCGTTTTTTAAGCTTATGGCTGACCATTCTGATGACCCTCCTCCTCCGGGAACCCATTCTTTGCGGAGTTCACAACCACTCTCATCTACTCACGAGGCATTCGCCAGGACAGCTGCTGATTCTAGAAGCAACCTTTTCCCTCTTCCCCATTCAAATGCACCCGCATCTTCTTCCTTGGAAATTTCTACTCAGTGCTCCAATGGGTCCCATGTGCAGTTTCAAAGAAATAATGATATTGAAGCTGCGGCACAAAATGCTGTTCTGCACGAGCAAGTATTGCAGTTTGAATTATGCTTCGATATTTAGAGTTTATGCCTCACTGGTTATCCGTCATATGACTTGTCTAATACCATTTCAGGAAATTGCCACACAAATGGTTATACAAAGTCGGAGGTTTGTCTTGAAAATTTCCAAAAAATAAAAACCTGTTCTAATACTAGTATGTAATGTTTAATTTTAACCTGTGTCTTCATACTTATGATCAGAGAGTCAAGCACTGTAACTGCACATTCTGAAGATGGTAGAGATATTTTGTCTGGCCGCCATGACCCAAATGCACGTAAGGTGTTCCAGTCTCACCATCTTTTAACTCTTTCTGTATTCTTTCTTGTGTGTTATCTTTCAATTTCAAAGACATTTACTAGACCATGTTATGTTGCTTTGATGTTTTTCAATTCAACAGGAGCATTTTCTGAAAATGACTGAAATTGAGATTTTTTAAAACAGATGATGCAATTTGAGAAAAGTGAAAAGTTCAGGACTAAAATCGAAAAAGGACATTTGTAGAGGATGAAAAATGATATTTTCCCACATATATATGAACTGTCTTTCTTTTCTTAAATTATTCATTTTAACTTATGATGTGAATGTTTATATATACTTGTGAGGTGAACGTGCGTTGCACGTTTATCATTTAATTTTTTAAAATAAATTTAGTTATTATATTTATTGAACAAATTAAGATATTAAAAATATTTATTTTGATTAAATAAATATACACATACAAAAATATTTATATGAAATTTCTCTTTCAAATCTTCTACGGTAAGTAGAAATTTGAAGTAGAGAACATCCAAATAAATAAGTAATAAAAAGATTTGAAATTTTGTTATTATATAAAAATATATATATTTAAGTGTATAGTAATTTGGCCAAATAATTCTAGCTTTTAAGCATAAGTAATAGTTTATAACTTTCAAATATATTTAATAAAATGAAGAGACATGTAAAAATTATAGAACAAAACCTAAAAGATCACCCAATTTTGGCCGTGGAGCATCCTAAACGTAGTAATCATCTTGAAACTTATGACCTATTCTCATCAGTTTATCGGTCATCATGTTTCTTTTTCTAGAGATTTATTTAATTCAAGTTTCATATGGCCTTTGGAGTAAACTTTATCAATTAAATTACATTTCTCATTTGTTCCATTTCAATATCCTTCATTGTTATCCATTTCGTGACCATCTTCGAATCAATACCCACTTTAGTCATCGAAAAGTGTCTTTCCCAAGTTAGTGTTAATACTCCGCGTAAGCTCAATAACTCCACTATATTATTTAAACTTTACTAAGATCCATAGCGTATCCTAACACCCATATTCAGCTGTCATCTAGAATGACGCCCCTGTCATCTCAAATGATTCCCCTGGTTATAAAAGCTCACCTCAGAATTTAGTTTCACCAATCCTTTCTCGGGTTTATTCCACGATAACTCAGTGCATAGTTTTCTTTTATCTGTATTTTTTGTCCACACTGATTAGTGTTGAGGTTTCATTAACTCTTTTATGTGACGAAGAGTCGAACTTCTAAGTTTCATAACATTTTGATAGCTCCATTGGTTCCATATTTTTCAAAGATTTTACAGCGTCAAGATCAAGACAATCCACACATGATAATCAGATAACATATTACTCTGAATTTTGTTATAAAAGCTCTATTTGAGACCGTTCGACACTCGCATGCCATGGAAATTTCGTTCAGTTTGTGCATCAATAATCTTGTCTGACACCCGGAGTGCGAATGGACAACTTCTGAGCATGTGGTTCACATATTCATGTGCTATATAGCAGCGTGTACATACATCACTTTTTCTAAATTTTCTGTCATATTTCAGTACATTCATGAGCAAGCTATCATGTTAGCAAGCCACAAGAAAATCTTAAACTTTTGGGTACAAAGTAATTTTCAAATTCATTTTCAATTTTTCTCCCATGTCTCATCCGACACCATAAGTAGACTATAACCGATTTATAGGACAATTTGTCGTTAGTTGACCTAATCAAAACTCTCTTATCTCCGTTATCATGCAATGCAATTAGGACATTAAGTATCTCATCCACCACCTCCTTAGGCAATAACGTTTTCAATTTATGTAAGTTTCAGTTTTTATTTGTGCAATGGATTACATACCATCAGATCTTTATCCTTCTCATGAATCTTATCTCCAAAGATGTCCGCTAGTTTGCTTGTGATAACCATCTATCATTCC
Source organism: Lantana camara (assembly GCA_037501455.1). Lineage (NCBI taxonomy): Eukaryota > Viridiplantae > Streptophyta > Magnoliopsida > Lamiales > Verbenaceae > Lantana > Lantana camara. The sequence goes on from CM074865.1 coordinate 4,714,114, forward strand.
ATAGAGACGTCCATTCAACTGGTTCTAACTAACCCCTTGCATGCTCGGGAAGCCATAAGTGGAAGCTTATGTTCAAGAATGAGGACATCCTAGCAGCAATAACCAACTTGAACCTTATGACCTATCCTCGCCAATTTATCCATAATCATGTTTCTTTCTCTCGAGATTTATTTAATCAAAGTTTCTCAAAATTTTTGGAGTAACCTTCGCCAATCAAATATTACATTTCTCATTAGTTGTTTTTGAGTATCCTTTATTGTTATTCATTTAACGACTGTCTCCAAATCAATCTCCACATTAATTTTTGAAAAGTATCTCTCCAAAGTTAGTTTTAATCCTTTAGGTAAGTTCGATAACTTTGCTACATTATTGAAACTATACCAAGATTCATAACATATATATCCTAGCATTCATCTCCAATTGCCATCTCGAATGACGCCCCTGTTGGTGTAGTTATAAAAGCTTCAATCCGATTTTAGTTTTACCTATCACTTCTCGAATTTATTTCACGACAACTAAGTGCAGATTTTCTTTTGCCTATGTTTTGTCTCCTTATTGATTATTACTAAGGTCGTAGATAACTCTTTTATGTGGCGAATAACAACATTTCTAAACTTCATAACATTTTGATAGCTCTATCGGTTCCATGTTTTCCAAAAATTTTAGAGCGTCAAGATCAACACAACCCACCCAGGATATTTTAGGAACATATTACTCAGTATTTTGCTACTAAAGCTCTCTTTGAACCCATCCGACACTCGCAAGTTTTCCCTAAATTTTCTATCATACTCCAATACATTTGTAAGCAAGCTATCATATTGGCAAAACCACAGGTAAATCTTAAATTTTTGGGGTAAGGTAATTTTCAAATACATTTAAAGTTTTTTCTTGCATGTCTCATCCGACGCCATAAGTAGAGTATAGTCATTTTATAGGAGAATTTATCTTTAGTTGACACAATTCATTCTCTCTTATCTCCATTATTATGCAGCGCGTTGGGACACTAAGTACCTCATTCACCACCTCTTTGGACAGTGATGTTTTCAACTTATTTAGGTTTCAATTTTTATCTTTTCCAATGAGATTACATTCCATAAGATCTTTATCCTCCTCATGAATACTATCTCCAAAGATGTCCGTCAGTTTGCCTTGTGATAACCATCTATCATTCCATAAAGATGTCCCTTCACCGTTCCCAATCCTCCATTTTCAAAATGGTTCCACCATCCAAGTGTTTTTAACTATCCCCTTCCATGCTCGGGAAACCCATAAGTCGAGGCTTATATTCGATCAAGAATGTTATCCCTTTTTAAATATTTTTTTGATGTATAACGCCATCTCCTTGTTAAGCATTCTTCATCCTGTGTTAGCTAGCATCACTATATTTTCTTTTGGGTTTCTCTAAAATCAAATGCACATTCTTACTTCTTTGCAGTCACCTTCTTTCACTCTACAAGATGGGTCCGTTCCTTGTTATATTAATCGCCTAAAGAAAGTTGTGTTTGAGTGCATCAAGTTTATCGTACATCTGATTAGGGAGCCAATTTGTGTGCATGTGGTTGATGGAGATCGAGATCGTGATGGACTTAATAAGTGTCATTCGTCAATAAATATTTGTCATTTTGGCTTTCTATCCCAAGAGATGCTTTTCGACTCTATTAATCACAATCGGGAAATGCTCATTATAATTACAACTAAAGTTCATTTGCACCCCCCAAATAGTTCCTTAAGTTGTCTGTATTTTCCATGCCCAGAATTCTACTAACCTACTGCTTTTAATCATTTGTCGCATAAGGTGCAAACAACACATGTGATTTGCATAAGTTTAATTTGAGGTCCAACTCCTTGCAAAACGTCTCAACCACACTTTTAATGCACTTTGCTCCATCCACGATAGGTTTGACTCCCAATATTAAGTCGTCCGCAAAAGGCAAGTGTGAGATCATGTAAGAGGTTCTCTAATATACCATAATTGGCTTCTAGGTCCGGCCGAAATGGTCTCCTCAGTTATATATGTAAGTTGTTCCATACATATTACAAACAAATAAAACGAACGTGATTACCTTATCTAATGCCACACATCCGTACAACCTCCGTTGGTTCACCATTCTATAGAATCTCCGATTGTATCCTCTACATTCTGCTCATAATAGACTTTTAGAAATTCCACTGGGTTTTTTCGTACGCTGTTTTAATATTCAATTTCAGCACAATGCCCCTTTTTTATCGTTGGAGTGATGTAGCATTCGTAACACTTATTCAGGCATCAAAATATTGTAATAGGTGCCTTGGTCGGGAATGAAGCTATTCTAGTTCGATCCCGCAATTTTTTTAATATACGGTTTAAACAAAGTATAATCATCTTGGTGATTATTTTGAGCAATATGCTGCACAACGTAATTGGCTAAAACTCGTTTATTTTTGTTGAGCATTAATTTTTGAAATTAGACAAATAAACACCCGATAATCTTTGTTGGTTGCTCATTCATTGTCTATTTTCAGAGCATTCATCTGATTCCTTCTTCTTCTCATTATGGCTGACAGATGAAAGAAACTTGTTTGTTTATCCCTAAATTTGAGTCAATTAATTCTCAACTCGTAAACCAAATAATCTCTTTTGTTGCAATAGTTTATTATATTCTGCCCTCAATTCTTCCTCCAAATCATTTGAATATTTACCTTGTGTGTATCATGCATAATGCTTTAGAAATTCTTTGTATTTTTGTTTTGTTTTGTTTTGTTTTGTTTTGTTTTTCTTTTCGAACACATTGAAAACTATTCAAGAACCATTGTTTCTAGGCAATGATCCCAAGTCAAAATGTCGTTTAAATTTTGATTCGGTCAATAAGTTGTAAATTGCTACTTTGGAGAATGTAAAAATAAATTGATAACTATTGGATCAATCTCATTTAGATTAAATTAAAAAAATTTCCATATCGTTTCTTGAACTCACACCAAATCTAACATTTTGAAATTTTTAGTCTAATCTTTAAAATTTTGTTACCATTACGCTTTATTAATTCTCACATATATTTCTAAAGATATTTCACAGTCGTTCTTAATTTTGGTATGCATGTGCATATACATTAAAATCAAGTAATTCTTTTTTTTTAACCAACTATTATTTATCTCTTTTTTATATTCTCTTTGTCATTTGATCTTGCATTCTATTTTTTTATTTGTATTCTTCTAGTGAGTATTAATTTGAGCAATATGTTGCACAACGTAATGGGCTAAAACTCGTTTTTTTTTTTGTAGAGTGTTAATTTTTGAAATTAGACAAATACACACCTGATAATCTTTATTGGTTGCTTATTCATTGTCTATTTTCAGAGCATTCATCTGATTCCTTCTTCTTCTCATTATGGCTGACAGATAAAAGAAACTTATTTGTTTATCCCTAAATTTGAGTCAATTAATTCTCAACTCTTAAAGCCAAATAATCTCTTTTTGTTGCCATAGTTTGTTATATTCTACCCTCAATTCTTCTTCCAAATCATTTGAATATTTACCTTGTTTGTCTCATGCATAATGCTTTAGAAATTCTTTGTATTTTTGTTTTATTTTTTTGTTTTTCGAGCACATTGGAAACTGTTCAAGAACCATTGTTTCTGAGCAATGATCCCAATTCAAAATGTCCTTCAAGTTTAGATTCGGCCAATAAGTTGTATATTGCTACTTTGGAGAATGTAAAAATAAATTGGTAACTATTGGATCAATCTCATTTAGTTTAAATTAAAAAAAAATTCCATATCTTTCGTGAAAGACAACCAATCTAACATCTTGAAATTTTTAATCTAATCTTCGAAATTTTGTTACCATTACGCTATATTAATTCTCGCATATATTTGTGAAGATATTTCAAGTCGTTCTTAATTTTGGTATGCATGTGCATATACATTAAAATCAAGTAATTCTTTTTTTTAAACCAACTATTTTTTATTTCTTTTTTATTTAATTTATCTCTTTTTTATTTTCTCTTTGTCATTTGATCTTGCATTCTATTTTTTTATTTGTAATCTTCTAGTGAGTATTATTTCAGATTTATGTTTATTTTTTTATAATTGATTTTATGTATATAATAGAAATAATTAAAAGAGTATATTTATATAATTGTTTAATCGAATATTGTCAAAATTATGTATAAAATTAGTTTATATCTTATTTTTATATGCACACATATTGGGTTTTTTTAGTATTCTTAATTTAAAGTAACTTTGGTCTGAGAACCTACAATTCTAAATTGTAGAATTAAGAAACCAAAAACGTTATTCGTGTTTTGAAGTATTTAGTTTATATTTTATCATATAAACTAAAGGAAGATTATATGGTTAGTTGGATTTAGATAATTAAAATTATATTAGTATTAGTTACAAAAATTATTACATTAGGATTAATTAATTTATTGAAAAATATTTTATGTAAATCATAAATTATATTATTTTGTTAATTAGATAAGTTTATAGAATTATAATATGATTATAATTTAAGATATGGATTTAGATAATTAGAACTATGGACTTATATAATTAGACTTACATTATGATTGATTTATTGAAAGTTATTCTATGTAACTTATTTAAATAATATTTTATTTTACATAATTACAAAATTTTATAAAGTGAATCAATTTGTTGTTTTTCAATTCATTAGATATATCTTATTATAATATTTTAAATTATTGACCTCAAAATTAAAAAACAGGCAACTTATATTATAAAATTTGAATACAATTAATTAAAATTATAGAATTAAGAAACCAAAAACGCTATTCGTGCTTTGAAGTATTTAGTTTATATTTTATCATATAAACTAAAGGAAGATTATATGGTTAATTAGATTTAAATAATTAAAATTATATTAGTATTATGATGGGGTCAAAATACGATCGTCCCACGTTAGGACACGTGGCATCACCGAGATGATGACGTCTGTCTCCCCAAGGTTGCACACATCAATGCACGAGCGCTAAGCCCAACAAGCGCAATCCTTCTTCAGAAGTTAAGCCCAACGAGCGCTGTCACTCTCACGAGCGTCCTACATACTAAATGATTGGCACGCCCACGTGCCAAGGGAGCCCTCTTCGAGCGTCACACTCCCTCAGAGTGGCCTCCCCTTTGGCTCGTCACTTGAACTGGAGCCTTCATTCCCCCCAGTGGATATTTTGGCTTCCAATACTCCAGGTTGTCACGAGCGCGCTCTTAAGCCCTCGTTACCAACCACCCAAATGGCTCTCTGACACAACGTACATGCCCGCGCACCTGCCACTGTTGCCAGCACCAACTTTTGGCCGCTTTTGCAGAAGATTCCTCCTAGGTTCTCTCTCATGGCGCCACGTGTTAGGGCAACATTCGGCCAGGACCACTTGAGGCAAATGACCAAAGGGCCCTTGACCCTCAACTATAAATAGCTAAAGTCATCTTCTACACTGGTAAGCATTCTTCATCACTGCAACTGTAACTGAACTTACATTTCTTCATACCTTGAACTGACTTGAGTGTCGGAGAGCTAAACTGGGTATCACCCCCAGTTCCCCCAGCTTGGCCTTCTGACTTTTATTGTGCTTGTCCCAACAGGTAGAACCCCCTTACTCATTTCCGGCGAAGCTCTGGTGGTTTCCTCCACAAAATACAAATCGTAAAGTGTTCGGATTCGGACCTTCACATTTCTGAACCCATCATTTTTGGCGCCATCTGTGGGAAACCGTTTCTCTATCCCTTCCTTTCTTTTTGTTGGTAGAAAAGCAAGCACACTTTTACTCTTAACAGTCATGGTCGCTACAAGGTCTGGAGCTGTGGGAGGAGGAGATAACGCCTCCCAGGATGCCAATATCATTATTCCCTCCACCGCTACTGGCGGAGCCCCGCCTCCTTCCGTCACCGTTGGTGGAGCCCCTCCCGCTGCTGGAGTGACTCCGCAAGCAGAGTCTTCAGTACCTCCACCTACACCGCCGGTACTGTCGATTCCCGCCGCTGCTGGAGGAGTCTCTCTCTCTGTTCCTCCGCAGCCTGCTCAGAACCCGTGGGTCCATCCCCAGGTGATTCCCGGAATGCAGGGTTACATGATGCCCCCACCCGGATATACCCTCACCCCGTCCGTTATGATGCCGCCGGTCCAGTCGTATCATGCCGGTCAGATCCAGCTCCCGGTGGTGATCCCCAGGGAGATTGAAGGAGTGGAGTTGCCTCCACTAACCACCCAACAGTTGAGGGCTCTCTATGCCCAGTGTGAGGTTCAGGCGGCCCAGGGAGCATGGGAAAGGTTCCATTCCATGTACTTTCCCTCTAGGCAGGCCACTCAAGTTGCAGCCCCTTTGGGCGGACAGCAAAATTTTCCCCTCAGAGAAGCCCAGGCTGTCCTGAGGGCACAACCACCACCACCACCTGCCAGAGAAGTGCCCCAGCAGGAGGGCAACGAGCGTCCCTCCATGGGCAGAAATAAAGAGCCCACAGAACGAGTGAACGAGAATGAAGGGGACTCTCATGCCTCCAGGAGGGGGTCACGAGCCCCCAGACAAGGGGACAGACAAGGAGACGTGAATCCTGACATCCTCGCGGCTGTGCAAGACCAGCTGCAGGGTCTAAAGGATATCGTGGGACAGCTCTCACGAGGGCGTTCAACTCAGATCTCCCCTAGTCGGGATGAACGGGTTGACGCCAGAAGCACCCGTACCAAGGACCCACCACCAAAGGTCCCCCGCCGCAAGGAGCCGGAGGAGAACTTCGGCACGTATGAGTACCACCCATTGGCGAGGGGTTCACCCCTCGTGGAAGAAGTTCTGATGGCCCAAGCAGGCATGGCCAAAATCCCCACTTCCATCAACCGATACGATGGGACGACTGATCCGGCTGAACATCTGGATCACTTTTTACATCTAATGCACCTCTACGAGCATTCCAGCAATTACTGGGCCAAAGTGTTTGTCACTTCCTTAGTGGGAATGGCTCAGGAGTGGTACAAGCGACTGCCGCCGCGCTCGATTCACTCATATGAAGAGCTGGCTCATGCTTTCCTCAACCACTTTAATTCTCTGAAAGCGCCAGTCACCGCACCTACTGCCATTTACAACGTGGTGCAAGGCAAGAGCGAATCTCTGCGCTCGTTCTTCGCCCGCTTCAACAAGGAGATCCTTCAGGTGGAGAGGCCTTCTATGGATTTCTTGATCCCAGTGCTCTTTCAGGCTGTGGATCACAAGCAGTATGTGAGCAAGAAATTTGCCGACGCCATTGTGGAAAGGAGGCCAGGGACCCTCATGGCCTTGAGAGAGGTTGCCGAGCCGTTCTTCGCTCGAAGACATGTATGGGACGAATGGTCCCCGGCATCACAGTCCGGCCAGGAACGAGCGACCCCATCACGAGCGGGGACGGGACATGGCCATCAAGAAGGAGCGCCCTCAAGAGCGCAGAAGGTCGCCGCCACCCCCTCGTCGATTCAAGCGGATCCCGCTCACCAGGCCGAATTCAGAAGTCTACAACCTCTCCGATAAGAAGCTCTTTAAGAGACCCATCAAGATGAGGGAAACGGACTCGCTCAGGCGCTCGAACAAATATTGCGCATTCCACAAGCAGAAGGGGCACGACACGGATGAGTGCCGGCAGTTGGAAGCTGAGATTCAGAGGCTCGTTGCAGGGGGCCACCTGAAAGAATTCGTCCGGGTGCTCGAGCGTTACGATGAACGCTGCAACGAGCGCGCTGGAGGAAGAAGGAGGAGTCCCTCCCGATCGAGGAGCCCAAGGGGTAGGGGACCCCCTGAAAGCAGCAGCCGCCGGGGCAATAAAGGAAAAGTCCCTGAGCAAGAAAACGAACCTTTCGCAGTCATAAATATGATTGCAGGAGGCTCGTCAGGAGGGGATTCCAACGCCTCCCGACGGAGGTATGTCCAGAGCTACAACCAACGCCCAGCAGTGCCTAAACCCATCTATGCCATCCAGAGTCCAAGCGCTCAACGGTCAAGAGAGAATGATGTAATAGGTTTCGATGATAGGGATTTAGAGCACATTGTAACACCCCGTGGGGAGGGTATAACCTCTGATTGCCCCATGGTGGTTAGTGTAGATGTTCATAATCATGTTGTAAAAAGGGTGTTGGTGGATAGTGGAAGCTCTGTTAATGTTTTGCCTTATTCTACGTTTTTAAAGATGAAGGCTGACCTCCCGCTCGAGCCTCTCAGAACAGCCCTCATTGGCTTTGGAGGCTCGGAAGTTGTCCCACGAGGGCAAATACGCTTAGCTACTTCACTCGGCCGAGCCCCTCAGCGCAAAACACTCTTGGTAACATACGCAGTGGTGGAGATAGACATTCCTTATAACATCATAATTGGGCGCCCTGCCCTCGTGGATTTCAAAGCCATCATCTCCACTTATCACCAGAAGATTAAATTCCCCACCCCCGAGGGTGTGGGAGAAGTACTGTGCAATGTGCAAGAGGCTTGGGAATGTTACATGTTGTCCCTCAGAAAGCCTAAAGCGGAGAAAACCTTCCAAATTGGGTCCACCAAGAAGTCAGTGGATTTCCCCAATCTAGACGAGGACAGCCCAGCACGGAAAAGGGCAAAATTGAACAAGAAGAAGAACAAAAAGAAGAGGGGAGACAACGTGGAGAATCCCCTCGAAAGTGCACCACCAGGGACCGTTGGTGGATCGTCCTCAGAAGGAGACGAGCCAGGAGAGGGTGAACCAACATCCGGTGACCGGTTGACAGGAAAGAAGAGGGCGCTCGAACTTCCTCGCCCTGAGATAAGGATCGAACCCTCGGAGAAGTTCCTTACCATTGAGCTGGAGCCCGGAAACAAGGATAAAACTACTCAGATAGGATCTAACCTCTCGGGGCCTTCTCAGATAATGATGATTGACTTCCTCAGGGAAAACAGTGATGTATTTGCGTGGAAAGCCTCCGACCTCACAGGGATTGACCCGAGCGTCATTGTCCATAGGCTTAATGTGGATCCCTCTTTCAAACCTATCAAGCAGAAAAAGCGGGATGTACATGGCTTTCGAAAGAAAGTCATTGAAGAGGAAGTTAATAAGCTCCTGGAGGCTCAATATATCGAGCCCATCTTGTACCCGGAATGGTTGTGTAATGTCGTTTTGGTACCCAAGAGCGCGAATAAATGGCGCATGTGCAACGATTTCACTGATCTCAACAAAGCCTGCCCTAAAGATCCTTACCCGCTGCCCCGGATTGATCAATTGGTGGATTCGACCGCTGGCTGCGAGCTCATGAGCATGATGGACGCTTTCCAGGGATACTATCAGATCTTTATGGCCCCAGAAGACCGCCCCAAAACCTCGTTTGTTGTCCATCTGGGGGCGTATTGCTTCTTAGTCATGCCTTTCGGACTCAAGAACGCCGGAGCTACGTATCAACGGCTCGTCAACAAGATGTTTGAAAGAGAAATTGGAAGGTCCATGGAGGTTTACGTGGATGATATGATTGTCAAGAGCGAGCGCCAGGACTCCCACTTGGAAGATCTCAGGCGCACTTTCTCAATCCTGCGTCAGTATGGTATGAAGTTGAACCCTTCGAAGTGCACCTTTGGAGTGCAAGGGGGAAAGTTCTTAGGGTATATGGTCAGTCAGAGGGGAATTGAGGCCAATCCGGAGAAGATCAAGGCCATATTGAAAATCCCCTCCCCTCGAAATTTGTGGGAAGTGCAAGTCCTAGTAGGAAAAATCATCTCGTTGAACAGGTTTATTTCGCGCTCGGCGGACAGGAACCTTCCCTTCTTCAAAATTTTGAGGAACGCACGTAACTTTGCTTGGACAGAAGAATGCGAAAGGGCGCTGCAAGATATGAAGGCTTACTTATCGAGCGCACCACTGCTGACTAAGCCTGTCGAAGGCGAGAGATTATTTGTGTATCTTTCCGTTTCTTCCGAGGCCACAAGCGCGGTTCTGATCGCTGTACGGGAGCGGAAACATTTACCTGTCTATTATCTGAGCAAAACATTGCAGGGAGCAGAAAAGAAGTATTTGGAGATTGAGAAATTCGCGTTTGCTCTTATTAACGCCTCAAGAAGGCTGAGACCTTACTTTCAAGCGCACTCCATAACGGTTCTCACCGACCAGCCCTTGAAGCAAGTGCTGTCCAAACCAGATGTGTCTGGAAGATTAATCAAGTGGGCCATCGAATTGAGCCAGTTCGACTTATGTTTCGAGCCCAGGACCACGGTACAGGCACAGGTTGTAGCTGATTTATTGGTCGAACGCTTTGGTTTAGAGCCCACCGTTGCGGAGAATGAGGGGTTATGGGTACTGCACACAGATGGTTCCTCAACCTCTCAAGGGGGAGGAGTAGGAGTGGCCCTCAAAAACCCCGATGGGATTGAGTTGGACTTTGCAATCAAGCTGGACTTCCAAGTTACTGATAACGAGGCAGAATATGAAGCCCTCGTGCAAGGATTGAATATTGCTTTTCAGAATGGAGCCTCCAGAATCACCGCTTATGTGGATTCACAGTTAATTGCGAGCCAGATTGAAGGAACTTATGAGGCTCGAGAAACCACCATGGTACAGTACTTAAGTAAAGCCAGAGAAATCATTGGGAAGTTCAAGGAATTTTATCTACTTCAAGTGCCGCGAGGAGAAAACGAGCGTGCGGACGCTCTGTCAAAGTTAGCATCAGCTTTAGAGGGCACTTCTGAACGTTCTGTTACGTTCCTTAGAACTGAGGAACCTTTGATCAAGGAAAGGGTCGCCACCAAGATAATCGCCATGATTGATCCAAACGAGCCCTGTTGGCTTGACGACATCGTCATTTTCCTTAAGGATGGAGTTCCTCCCACTGACAAGGTGGAAGCTAGGAAAGTCCGAAGTAAGGCCCCTCGTTTCGCTTTGGATCCCGAGGGGAGGTTATTCAAGAAATCATTCCAAGGGCCCCCAATGAGATGCCTGAGGCCCTCGCAGGCGAAGGAGACGCTTGAGCTCATCCACAATGGAAGCTATGGGAATCATTCCGGAGGGCGTATCTTGGCAAAAAAAGGTTCTGAGAAGTGGGTTTTATTGGCCTACAGTACTCCAAGATGCCATTGAATTCTCGAGGAAGTGCCCTAAGTGCCAATTTCATTCAAATCTCCCTCAATTGCCAGCCGCACAGATGATCCCAATAGACGTCTCTTGGCCTTTTGACCAGTGGGGAATAGACATCATGGGCCCCTTGCCCATGGCTGCGGGACAAAAGAAGTTTGTCATTTTAGCCGTCGACTACTTCACCAAGTGGGCCGAGGCCGAAGCTGTTGCAAAAATCACTTTCAGGGTTGTGAGGGACTTCATTTGGAAAAATATCATTTGCAGGTACGGCATACCGAGGGTGCTCATTTCTGACAACGGATCCCAGTTCATAGCAGCTGACACACGAGAATGGTGTTCTGAGTTGGGGATCGAGCAGCGATTTACCTCTGTAGGACACCCTCAAGCCAATGGGCAAGCAGAAGTTACCAACAGGATTATCTTGCAACATCTGAAAACCATGCTTGAGAGCAAGAAAAGTGAATGGGCTGAAGAGCTGCAAGGAGCGCTTTGGGCTTATCGCACTACCCCACGAGCGGCCACGGGGGAAACACCTTACGCGCTCGTTTATGGATCAGAAGCAATGATACCGGCGGAGATAGTAAACGAATCCGCTCGTGTCGGCTATTTCGAGCCTCAGCTCAACGATGGCAACAGGAGCTTGGAGTTGGACTTGCTGGATGAAAGGAGAGATAAAGCTTGGGCTAAGATCCACCATTATAAACCCTCTGTGGCCCAACAGTACAACAAGCGTGTGAGGGAAAGAACTTTCCAGTTGGGAGACTTGGTTTTGAAGAAAGTGGAAGTATCCAAGCACGTGGGGAAGTTGGACCCCAATTGGGAAGGCCCATTCAAGGTCGTACAACTCAGAGCTAACAACACTTACACCCTGGAGACACTTCAAGGTGAGCGCTTGCCTCGCCCTTGGAACGCATGTAACCTCCGGCGGTTTTATGTTTAAAAGCTCTTTACAAACCCTGATGTAACAACCCTCTTTGACGGGTTCTATGTACTTCCAATCGCAAGTAAACGGTAACATAGTCTTTTTAATTTCTCTAATACTCCTGTTTCTTTGGTTGCTTGAATGGATAAGTCCCACGTCCCTCGTCTTTGCGAGCGTGGTTGGCAACCCATTCCAATATGTATGCTGTTATCTCGTATGGGTTACACTTGCCAGCACTCTACTCCACATGGGGGGACGCCCTCATAAGGATAGACTGGTTACGCTCACAACCAATTAGGCGAATTGGAAGAAGATTATGAAGAAAATCCTAGTAGGCCTTGGCTGTTTCTTAAAACGCCTTGCGCTCGAAAACGGGATCTCCTACAAGAGCAAATCCTAGTAGGCCTTGGCCATTTCTTATAACGCCTTGCGCTCGAAAACGGGATTTCCTGCAGAGCCAGAAATACGACAAGAGCCAGAGCGCTCGAACGATGGCCTCAGTATCAAGAAGGTATTGCACAAGTCTTGAACGAGGGCAACCACTCAGTAAGACCCTCGCACACACTCAAGACTTAGCAAAATCCTCCAAGGGCGGAAGGAATGTCACAAGTCATGAACGAGGGCAACCACTCAGTAAGACCCTTGCAAATACTCAAGACTTAGCAAAATTCCCCCTAAAAGTTGAGAAGAAATCGCATGAGCCTTGAACGAGGGCAGCCTCTCCATAAGACCCTCGTATATACTCAAGACTCAGCCAAATTTTTAAGAGCAAAAACAAAATCTATACAAGTCTTGAGTGGGGGGCAATCTCACAGTAAGACCCTCACGATCGCTCAAGACTTAGACAAATTTTTAAGGCTTATGATAAAGGCAAAAATTTATATAAGTCTTGAGTGGGGGGGGCAATCTCACAGTAAGACCCTCACGATCGCTCAAGACTTAGACAAATTTTCAAAGCTTATGACAAAGGCAAAAATTTATACAAGTCTTGAGTGGGGGGGCAATCTCACAATAAGACCCTCACGATCGCTCAAGACTTAGACAAATTTTCAAAGATTTACAGAAGTTAACAAAATTTCTCAAAGTTCTAAAGGCTTATCAGAGAAATAAAACATCCACAGAGTATGCTACACACAGTCTTATTATTTCAAGATTTGTTCCAGCAAGATCTAAATATAAGCTCTGATTTATAAGTAAGCAAAGGAACAAAGTCATGAAAAATGGAATATATATTCATTGCACAAAAATATTACAAGGCAAAGGGCTCAAAGGCCCATGAAGTATTGTTTCAAAGGAAAGAAAAGAGGCATTAAAACAGGAAAATACAGAGAAAAAATTATAAGAGAAAAGCTTCAGGCGGCTGGGGCGATGTCTTCATCAACGATCACCAGTATGTTCTGGGCCACGGGGCCATGAACTGGGCCCTCAGGCTCTTGCGGTTGGACTTGGGGCTCGTTGGGCTCGTTGGCAGCAGGAGCGGGGACGTTGGCACCTTCGGCAGCTGGGACAGGGGCCTCCTCCAAGATAGGCGCTTGGGGCTCATCTTCAGGGTCGTTGTTTTGAGCGGATTGAGCCGCACCCCCTTCCTAATGAGCATCCATATACTCATCCTGAAGGAGTTTGACCAGGAATTCATACTCTGGCTCCGCAATGGAATCCGCAGGGTTATCCCCCTCGTCATCTTCCTCCTCGCAACGCTCGTTGAACATGAGCCCCGTGCCCTCGGCCTCTTTCATGGCAGGATCGGTTAGCCCCTTATGTATGCCCTGCTCGATGGCTAGATTGAAAGCCTTCTGAGCCTCATCCAAGCAATGCAGGGAAGCAGCAAAGTTGAAGGCCTTTGAATGGCAGAATTTGATAAGGGCCTCCTTATTCGCACGTTCCAGACTCCGAGGCCACTCGTTCACGGCGTTATTAAATTTCCTCTCGGCCTCCAGAGCCCTCGTCTTCCAATTTTCCCGCTCTGTCTCTGCCTTCTGGCAGCGCTCGTTAGCCTGGGCCAACTGGGCGCTCAAACCGCTTCGAGCGCTCTCTACCGCCTGAAAATCCTCTTTCAGTTTTCCCAGCTCCTCCTCCGTTTTATTGTACAAATCCTTGAGGGATTCATACTTTGCAATCTCAGCGTCCAGCTCCGCTTGAATCTGAGCCGGATCGTTGGAACGAGCCATCTTCTTATATTTGGCTTTGCGGTCAGCATAGATGGAGGCTCGCATTTGCACATTACGGAGCCGGGGAAGAACTTGCTGCATAAGTTGGAGGAAAAGGAAGTGTTAGCCAAAAAATGCTAACTTACAGAAATTAGCAAAGAAAGCAAGGAGTGAAGGCTTACGGAGATTAGAGCGTGAGCCGCATCATAGGTCACTTTCTCCATAGGCTCGCTGAAGAGATGCCGGTGGTCCGCCGAGAACTGGGCCTTGCTGTAGAGATTCTCAGTGACAGCTTGAGCGAGCGTGCCAGGCCTCAGCAAAACTGGCCCACCGTCGGGAGCACCTGTGAAGTCTCTGTCCCCTCGTCGGGAGAACTCCCATATGTGTTCCTCCTCTGAAGAGGAGGTTTTCCCCTCGCCCCTGGGGCCCTCGACTACTTGTTTACCTTTGCCCTTGATTGCCACTGAATCGGGCATCCTCTTCCTCTTGCGGGAAGGCCTGCTGGCGCTCGGAGGGGCCTCGGTTATTGCTAGGGTTGTTATTGGCCTCGTGGGCTCTGCAGCCAGAGGGGGTTGAACGTCTCCCGCTCTCTCTGAAGTCAACCGCCCCCTGGTCTCTCTGTTGACCAGTCTACGCTCCCCTCGGCCACGAGGGGGTTGAACCTCTGGATTAGCGCTCGAACTAGCGCCCTGACTACCGCTACGAGCGTCCCCGCGATTGTTACGATTGCGAGGGCGCTGTTGCTGGCGCTGTTGGTCCCCTTGTTGGGCTTGGTTTCTGTTGGCATGAGCGAAGCGTGCGGCCTGTCTGATTCCTCCAGCCATCTCTATTATAGCAACTCCTGCGAGAATGGAAATTTCGAGAGTTAGAAATCCTCAAACCATCTACTCAGATTGCAAGTTACAAGTACAGAAAAGCAGTTAGTATTCATTCCTATCTAAAGTTAGTGCCCTAAGAATCTAACCGTCTCTCTCTATATCACGAGCCGGAGGGTTGTCAAGGTAATGAGGGTCGTCGGAAAGACCACACAGGAACATGAGTTCCGCATCGTCTATCCAATCTTTCGCTTGAATAAGGTGGCCCTCGTCCCTCAGGGTTGCTGCCAGGCTCTTGGCCCAATCTTTGGGGAGTGCGGGTGGCAAGCGGCTCTTTACAAACGAGCCCCATTGCATGGGCACCCCAAAGCCCTCCTCTGTTGGAGCCTTGACGAAGATAAACTTCTCCTTCCAATCGGGGCCATAAGTGCTCGAGGGCGAGTTGATCAGTTTCATATGTGCCTTCGCCTGAACATAGTAGAAACCGGCCTCGGGAGATGAACGAGAGGAGCTGACCACTTGAAAGAGGGCGTTGAAGTTCCGCAAGAAGGGCTCGTAACCCATGCTCCTCATCAGAATCACAAAGCAGGTTAATAGAGCCAAGCCGTTGGGCACGATTTGTGATGGACAGAGGCCCAGATCATTCAACAAGTGAGCCATCGAGACCGAGATAGGGAACCTCAAGCCCCCTGAACTCACCGTGTCCACGTATACAACCATTTCCCCAGGAGGCGGATTATTAGCACGCTCGTAGTTTTCTGGGATTCTCCACGTATACCGCTCGTCCCAGTAAATGGGGGCCATCATCGTTTTCACTTTTCCCACGGTAACTGTGCTGGGAGTCTCATTGGGCGTGCGCTCGGTAGCCTGGTAACCTGATCCTTTGCCCTCGTTATGCCCTTTGGACTTCTGGGATTTCTTGCTTTTTCCTTTATCACGGGCTCTTTCTGAAGGCCCGGTTATGGCTTCAGCCACTGGAAGCGGGTTCGCGACGGCCACCGTCACGGTATGGCGGTGGGGATGAGTGGCACTCTGAGTTATGGGGAGAACAACCCCTTGCCTCTCTGCCTCCATTACCAGATTCATCTCCTCAAAGAGAGGATCCACTCCGCCAGGATTCCTATCCTCCATGGCCATCACTGCCGCCCCCAACTCCTCATCTCTAGGGGAATCGGGGGAAGAGGAACTTTCAGTGGCCATTTCATTGATTTCACGGGCAAATTTCTCAACATGTTGGTCAGCCATGGCAGAAGCTGAGATTTGGGGAGAAATTCAGTCTCGGTTAGACAATGGGGTTTTCTTGGAAAGAGATTAGGGTTTCCTCAAGGAGAAAAATCTAAGGGGTTATGAAATCCTAAAGTCTAAATCTAAAGTTAGCAGAGTTAGAAAATTACGCTGGAAGTTTACCTTGAAGGTTTCTGAGAAAATCTGGGAGAAAGGTTGAAGATGCTCTAAGAACCGGTGTGCGAGAGAATTCTTTTTGTAAAGGATGCTTGGAAGTTTAGAATGCGTAAAGAGCAGCAAGATTTCAGAATCCCACATTTATAGGGATGGGAGTTGGTACCTTTTTCGGCAATGAATTCAAAATGGTAATCATTTCCCGCCTGGGAAACCGCCCACTTTGTGGAACCGTCACATGCTTCCCAATGCTCACGCGCCCCACGCGCGCCCGCATTTAATGCTCTGACGTTTCGAATACTCAAGAATAGTACAACGCTCAGTGCAGAAGCGTTACGAGCGGTCAGTTGAAAAGACCGCATTAATGGCACAATCAGAGGAAAAATTGCTCAGCACGCCAAGACCTATACGAGCGTTACATACGAAGGATAGAGCGTGTCAAAATTCTACAGTCCTTATCACTAAGGACTACAGAATTGGGGGGTAAAATGATGGGGTCAAAATACGATCGTCCCACGTTAGGACACGTGGCATCACCGAGATGATGACGTCTGTCTCCCCAAGGTTGCACACATCAATGCACGAGCGCTAAGCCCAACAAGCGCAATCCTTCTTCAGAAGTTAAGCTCAACGAGCGCTGTCACTCTCACGAGCGTCCTACATACTAAATGATTGGCACGCCCACGTGCCAAGGGAGCCCTCTTCGAGCGTCACACTCCCTCAGAGTGGCCTCCCCTTTGGCTCGTCACTTGAACTGGAGCCTTCATTCCCCCCAGCGGATATTTTGGCTTCCAATACTCCAGGTTGTCACGAGCGCGCTCTTAAGCCCTCGTTACCAACCACCCAAATGGCTCTCTGACACAACGTACATGCCCGCGCACCTGCCACTGTTGCCAGCACCAACTTTTGGCCGCTTTTGCAGAAGATTCCTCCTAGGTTTCTCTCTCATGGCGCCACGTGTTAGGGCAACATTCGGCCAGGACCACTTGAGGCAAATGACCAAAGGGCCCTTGACCCTCAACTATAAATAGCTAAAGTCATCTTCTACACTGGTAAGCATTCTTCATCACTGCAACTGTAACTGAACTTACATTTCTTCATACCTTGAACTGACTTGAGCGTCGGAGAGCCAAACTGGGTATCACCCCCAGTTCCCCCAGCTTGGCCTTCTGACTTTTATTGTGCTTGTCCCAACAGGTAGAACCCCCTTACTCATTTCCGACGAAGCTCTGGTGGTTTCCTCCACAAAATACAAATCGTAAAGTGTTCGGATTCGGACCTTCACATTTCTGAACCCATCATATTAGTTAATTAAAAATATTACATTAGGATTAATTAATTTATTGAAAAATATTTTATATAAATCATTAAATTATATTATTTTGTTAATTAGATAAATTTATAGAATTATAATATGATTATATTTTAAGAAAGTTTATTGATTTAGATAAATAGAACTATGGACTTATATAATTAGACTTACATTATGCTTGATTTATTGAAAATTATTTTATGTAACTTATCTAAATAATATTTTATTTTACATAATTACAAAAATTTATTAAAATAAAGTGAATCAATTTGTTGTTTTTCAATTCATTAGATATATCTTATTATAACATTTTAAATTATAGGCCTTAAAATTAAAAAAATAGACAACTTATAATATAAAATTTGAATACAATTAATTAATATAGTAATATTAAAACAATCCTTGTTGAATTATATATCTTTTCTAGGTAAGTTGGAGAAATTTTACTTCTACAAAGAGTCCTATTTTATGTTAATATGTGCTTTTTAAATATAATTAATTAATAATCTATAACATGTATTTACATCATTATCCTTGACTAATAATTATTGAAGTAATTATTGTGAGGATATTTTAGGCGATCCGTATTTTGTAAGAAACTATTCGTGCTTTTATAAGATATATAGATATATGCACATCATATATAAATATGTATAGATAGATAGATATAGATATATATCATTTTAGCTGGCAATTAATAAATATTTAGAGAAGTAATTTTCACCCAAAAAAGAAAAATGTAGATTTTAATTGAACTATGAGATTTATTTGTATTATTTCATTCAAATATCACATCACATAGTATTACTGGTAAAGATATTACATATGACACCCAACACATTACCAAGGGGAAACCACAACAATGAAAATCGACTCAAAGACAAAAGGGTAAAATAGGTATATCAAGTCTATTTTTAAACTACGTCTTTAGAATTAATAGACACCATTTGTTAAAAGCAATTTTAAAATATAACAGCATACATGTATTTCTGTTCAAGATTTCCTTTTCTGAAAACTTATTACTTTGCAAGAAACAAAGCTCTAATCTTTTCCAGTTTTGCCACAACTTCACTTATGCTGATTCTCTCCAAAGGCAAAAAGGCTAAACATTCGATCGCGACATGCAGGACAGACGACAAACATAGTTCTTTAATTGAGAAACTGTCTTCCTCTCTTGCTAGCAAATTGTTGTCCACAACTCGAGTTACATTGTTTTCTTGCAATGAAAGGCTAACGTAACTCATAAGGCTCATGTCCTCCCCAAACATCTCGTCTGTCGGCTTCTTTCTGGTGAAAGTCTCAAGCAGCATCACACCGAAACTGTATATGTCGCAACTGGTTGATACAATCCCTTCAACTCCATACTCTGTGTCCACAAATTAATGAAGACTAAGCACATCATGAGTTGCAAAAGCCAAAAACTTTTTAAGATGCAACATTTGAGGGATCATTACCTGGTGCCATATAACCGATCGTTGCCAAGGTTTGTGTTTGCACCATCAACTCCCCTTCGCCAAATAGTTTAGCCATACCAAAATCACCAACATGTGCGGTCATATCTTCATCCAGCAGCACGTTACTAGGCTTCAAGTCACAATGAACAATAGGAAACATGTATTCCTTATGAAGATATTCCAAGGCCAACGCGACGTCTATCATAACGTTTAATCTTTGTAAAAAATCCAAGAAAAGATTATGCGAATATAGCCACTTCTCCAAGCTCCCATTAGGCATGTACTCCAGAACCAAAGCCTTGAAATCTAGATTACTACAACATCCAAGTATCTTGATCAAGTTCCTATGCCTTATTGCTCCTAGTATACGTGTTTCTCTCTCAAAGCTTTCGCTCACATTTTCTAATTGTAGATTGAAAACTTTTACTGCAACCATTAGCCCTTCAGACAATGTTCCAACGAATACTGAACCGAAGCTCCCACTTCCAAGAATGTTGCCCTCACTGAATCCATTTGTTGCTCGTTGGAGTTCAAAGTAAGAACTTTCTCTCCAAGGATGTGATGACATTTGGCTTATGGCTCCCTGTGGGTCGCTTGTTTTTCTTCGTCTCATTAGAAGAATTAGGAAAACAGCAAGCAAGGCTACTGCAACACAAATAGGTGGTATAATGTATTTCTCAACAGACTTGAAAGTACTTGTTTTGGTGTGGTTTTCAACACAAGGTGGAACTTGGAAACGGGCCGGGCCACATAGGCGGTAGTTGTTTGAAAATGACGGAGCTGTAAGGTTTGAAAAATTACCACCCATAGGAATCGGCCCTTCGAGTCTGTTGTAAGAAACATTAAAATATTCGAGAAAAAGAAGTCCCTCCAAAGACTTTGGGATAATTCCTGAAAAATTATTAAAGGAAAGATCCAACGATACCAAACCTCTTAAATTCCCCAAAGATGTTGGAATAGACCCTTGAAATTTATTGTGTGCCAAAGATAGTGAAACCAATGATTCTGCCTTGTCAATAGAACCCGGGACATTCCCTGTGAACTGATTCCAAGAAAGGTCCATTTGTTCTATAACCTTAAAGTTTTTAATCTTAGATGAGAGAGAGCCGTTTAACCTGTTTGAGGACAAGTTTAACGCCAGGAGATCACTAAGGTTATACAAAGTGGAGGGTACATTAGATTCCAACCTGTTGTGATCTAAGTATAATCCTCTCAAGTATTTGAGTTCACCAATGCACGCAGGAATCATTCTAGATAAAGCATTGCTGCTTGCGTAGAAGAACCCCAAATTACTTAACCGACAAATTTCAATAGGAATGTCTCCTTCGAGCTTGTTGTACTCAAAATGTACACGAACGAGTTTTCTTAAATTTCCCAGTGTTGGAGGGATAACACCTGTCAATTCATTGTTGTCAAGCCATAATTCTCGCAGGTTCATCATGTTGCCAATCTCAAAAGGGATAGGACCTTTAATTCCGCAAGACGACGCTAAAAAAGTATGAAGAGAATGAGATAAGTTCCCTATTGAGTTAGGCAGTTTACCATCCAACAGATTTTTAGATATTTCAACATCCTCCAAATATCGACAGTTTGTCAATGCAGTGAGGAAGCCTGGTTCCTTGTTTTGAGATTGTAATGTTAATCTGCTCTCTGTAATCGAAACGAATTGCAAGAATCTTAGGTTGCCCAAGTTGGGTGCTGGGCCAGAAAAATAGTTAAAAGTCATATCTAACAATGTAAGACCAGTGGCATTGTTGATGTAGCTTGGAATAAGTCCACTGAGTTTGTTGACAGCCAAATAAAATTCTTTTAGCTTGGGAAGTGAAAGGCCAAATGTTGAAGGAAGATGACCTGAGAACTGATTGAATTCAAGACCCAACGATTCCATTGTTGATATATTGAAAATGGAAGAAGGGATGAGACCAGATAACCCATTGACTCCGACACCGAAGTCCACAAGATTAAGGCTGCCAAGCTCACTCGGCAATTTACCTGTCAGTTTGATTTAATTTTTACATGGTAAAAAGATTTGAAAAACGACGAGATTACTATTCATTGATTTTCACATCTAATGGAAGTTTATTCATTTGATGCAAGAACATTTCAAAATTTTACATGGGAACATTTCGTTATTCCACCAGATTATATATATATATATATATATATATATATATATATATAAAACAAGAATCTTGCTGTAATCTAATCACTTCCAACTGATTGTCAACATACCTGTGAAATTGTTGTCGTCTAACCTCAAGTAGTTCAACATGGTGAGGTTTCCAATTTGCTTAGGTATGCTGCCTGTGAATTTGTTGCCATACAGATATACAATCTGAAGGCGTTTACAGTCCAACACTTTGTCTAAAATATTTCCGGTTAGTTGATTGGATATAAGGGACAACACTTCTAGATTCGGGAGATTATGACAAACATTGGAAACTGGAATGTCTCCAGACAGATTATTGTTGCGGAAGTTGATAGTCTGTAGAGAAGACATGTTGAAAATAGAAGCTGGAATTTCCCCTGTTAGAAAGGCACCTCGTATGCTAAGAATCTGTAGACATGAAAGATTGCCAAATTCCGATGGAATTCCACCTAAAACATGAAAGATTTCATTTTGTGTTGTGCCTTAAGATAAAAGTATAATATAAGTGCTTTTGAGATTTTTTTTTGGGTTTTCTTCGATGACTATTCTTTGAATATCTGCAATGTATATATACTTTCGTTTTTTGAAAACAAAATAAAGTTAAAACCAATGCAAGTGAAAGAGTGTTGGAAAAAAACAATGCTTTTTAAATAGAAAAAAGAAAAAAGTCTCTTTAAGATTAGCTTATGAACTTTTCAAATTTATCAAGATTTATTCAGAAGAATTGCATTTTACCTCGATGTAATTTTAGAAATTAGCAAAGAATCCTTTATGAAAAAAAATAATAATAAATTAGAAAAGCATCTTAGTCGACACATGGGTGTATATAGAGAGACATCTACGCAAAATTAGAAAAATCGTAAATTTTAGGACATATATGATATACACATCAGCAAAATTGGCATGAATAAGATACACCTGGACCAATTTGAGGATTTTGTTGAATTCGGTAACAAATAGAAATGAAATTGTAAAAAATTTTAAATTGGAGAATAAAATTAAAAAAAAAAAAAAAAAAAAGAAATCGTAGAAGACTAAAATCCAAAAAACTGAAAGTTATATGAGCATTTTTGCAATTTTACCCGTCTTTTAACCCATATTTACAATTAATTTCATTTTTAACTCTCCAACCACCATTATTTTTTTTTTTTAAAAAAGAAAAATTAAAGAAGCCTCAAAACATCCTAAAACGACATTTACTAAACCAAATATTGAATCCAACCAATTATCATTGAATCAGGTTTAACCAGGTTCGAGTAGAATTACCATTCAACAAGCTATTAGACCCACCAATTCAAAGGCCAAATATAACAACAACAGCAAATAATATTTCAGGGTCAACGTGGTGCTTATATTAATTGTTGTTCACATTGTCAAAGCAAATTACACGAGTCAGCTTTAGCGATTTAACATCATTCCATACCTATAACCCGTCTCTCCTTTTATTGATTAAAGAAGATGAAATGTTTCATTAAAAACAGAGAGGAAAGAAATATTTTTGAAATTAGTTGTTGGTAGTATAATATTATAAGCAGAAGCCCTTGTAAGTTTCACTAAGCTTCTTCGTCGACTTTCAAATTTCTGCTGAAGTTATAAGTAGTAGTATACAACTATACATATTACATACCATGGAAGTTATTGTCCCCCAGCTTCAAGCTTTGAAGCTTTGTCAAGGAGCCAATGGACGTTGGGATGCTCCCACTGAAATGATTAATCGACAACGACAGCACCTCCAAATTGCTGCACTTGTAAATATTGAATGGAATTTGGCCACTAAGTTGATTACCAGAGAGAGAAAGCTCACGAAGCGGTGCAATATGGTTGCACATATCATCCGGCAGCACACCTAACAGAGAACTATTCATGAGATCAATTCATTTCATGCTCAGCAAGTTGAAGAAAGCAAATGGAAGAGAACAGGCCTTTAATAAAACTATAGTTACAAGTGAATATTTCTTTTGTTGAAGGGAGATGACCTGAGAACTGATTGGATGAAAGCTCTAGGATTTCTATTGTTGATATGTTGAAGATGGACAGAGGTATGGGACCCGAGAACCCATTGTCATTGACATACAATTCCACAAGATTAAGGTTGCCCAGCTCATTTGGTAATTCACCTGCCAAATCCGTAATGTATGTCGTGATCGATGCAAGAAAACTTGGAGATGTCGGAATTAATGTAACTTTCAAACTTCTTGTTACTTTATCTTTCAATATTCTTAGGTTGCTTGAATGTTTTAAAGTCATATGAATCTAATAATCCCTGTTCTATTTAAGAGGCACAAATATATCAATGAAATCAAGAGTTTTTGATAGCAAACTCAAGAATATATTTTCTGTTTTGAGCTCTGTTGAAGCAACTCACCTTCAAAGTGGTATCAAGAGCAGGTTTGATCAAAATAAAATGACTAGGGCTTCGAATCAAACTAAAAAAAAAATCCCAGAAAATCATATCTAAATGGAGTTTGGGGAATACGGGTGATGTGTGGTGGCAGATTTAGGGTTGTTGAAGGCGGCAGTGGCTCCGGTGTTGGTTTGCGGCGGCAGTGGATTTGGTGTCGGAGGCGGCGACCAGAGCTACCGCTGATGAACTCTACATTTCCCGACACCCCCAACAGCTGAGCAAAGAGAAGAGGTTCAACACCTCTGGGAGCGATCAACTCTCCTTCGATTTAGATGAACCCATATTTCTTTGATGAACCCAGATATTAGAGCAGGTTTAAAGCACTTGAGTTGCCTGATTTCTTCTTTTCTTTTTCTATTTTTCCAGTTTCAAGAACTTGGTCCTTTAATCATTTTGTTATGTTAATCCTCTCAAATTCTGTTTAGAATTACAACCGGATTTGGGGAAGAAATTGTGAAATTTGAGAAAGGATTCAGGATACATTTGGAAGATCTGAGATTGTTGAAAGCGGCAATGGGTTCGGTGCTGGAGGCATGCGGTAGATCTTGTGCCTGCCATCAAGAAAGCAACAACTCATCTTCTCGAGAGTTTCCGCCGGCCACTAACATCTTTCTTACATTTCCTTCTTTTTTTTCCCCCACCCATCACCGCTATCCGCCACCACCCTTATCACCAGCCACAACCATTGCTTTTGTTGAATACATAGTTCAAAATTTGTAGAAATATACAAAAGATAAATATGTAAAATTTCAAAATCACTCCTCCTCCTCCTTCCCTTGAAAGAGACATTAATTCTTCACCAATATTGTATTTAGGCGACCTTTTCTTTTGTGATTTATGTTGAGGTCTTGAAGACTAATTTGAAAACGGATTTCAAGAGAATCTGCAGAAGAGATGGGGATCATATTTCTTTTTCTTTTGTTTTGTTTTTTATTTTTTTTTTCAATTTTCTAATATGTGAAAATTAAAATGTCTAATTTTATCTTTAAAAAGTCATGTGTATGTCACGTGAGGTATCTTTATCGAAATATTCTACCGAATTTTAAAATTGGGCACAAAGTGAACATAAATGAAAGGTTAGGCACGGAATCCTTAAAATTTAAAGATTGAATACTAAAGTGCAACTGACCCAAATGTTGGGGTGCAAAAAAAGTTTAACCCTATATATATATTGACATGGCATGATAATACGAGGACACGTGGTACGCCCACGTGGGCGCCACGTAGGCTCCACGCCAACTCGGACAAACTTTTGGACTGGTCATCAGATCGATACCGGGTCCTCAGATCATCAGATCTTCATGAGACCATTAGATCGTCAGATCGATTTGGTAGCCAGGTTGATCTCCAGATCGATCTGCTCCCTTTCTACGAAGAAACGGCATTAAGGATCCCGAAAGGCAATATCGATCTCCAGATCGATATCATACGTCACCGGACACCCGAATACTGTAAAAGCACTCCTGTCGGGACACGTGTGCCCTTCCCATTCCCTGGAACAGGCGTACTATGGCTCATTAATGACCGTCAGTCCCTGCTTTTACCCAAAGGGGAAAGAAGGTACAAACGACCCGCCTCAAGCCAGTTCCATCGTCCGACACCCAGATCGACGACTGACAACGCCATTAATACACACCTACAGTACACACACTACTGTGTTATTTGGCCCTGGCTATAAATACTCGTCCTTTGAACAGTAGTTGGTAAGCCTTTAATACGCATTCAATTGCATTTATTCTCTCTCTAAAGAGCTCCATTACTGACTTGAGCGTCGGAGTGCCAACCTTGGGTAAAACCCCAAGTCCCCCAAGTTGGTTTCGAGCTCACGTTTGCTAGTGCTTTCAGATCGATAAAGAAACCACTCAAACAAATTCTTGACTGATTGACCCATATCTGACAGCCAGATCGACCACGTCAGATCGACCAGATTTGAGCCAGATCAGTTTGGCGCCGTCTGTGGGAAACTTTTTCACATCGACCTAGAAAAAAGTCCTTTCCTCTTTTCAACACCATGGTTAACACAAGGAACACCCACCGTGACGAGGACATGGAGGAGGTTGCCAAAGGCAGGCATGACTACGACGCGCCGCTTGGCAACGTCTCCAACGTCCCCCCGATCGGCCCTAGCGCCAATGTCCCCCAGCCTCCGCTGGAGGTCACCCCCAGGTTCACTGTCACTCAGGCGGACCTTGACGGTTTTCTCGACCAGTGGCGGGTCGAGATCGAGTGTGCCCAAACTGAGGGTCGCGAGCCCAGGCGCCCCGAACTGCCGAGGGCTAGCCCAACCACCACAATCCCGAGCCCGGTGGTGGGCAACGCGTTGGCCCCCTCCGTCCAAGCATACGGGAACCCCGTTCCCTATGTCTTCCAACCGCTCGACGGTCGACCCGCACAAATCATCTGGGGCCTCAGTCCCCAGATCGGGGCCGGACAGGTCCAAGAATTTGCTCCTCCACCGCCACCCCCTGCCATGAGTAAACAAATCCCCCGCGAAGGTCACGGAGACTCTGACCACCCGAGCCGTAACAACCGCTGCAAGCATGCTGTCGACGAAGACAATGACGAGTTCGACGACCTCCGAGCGCGGATCCCCGCTCGATCCGCTAGGGAGGAGGCAGCCCGAATCGCCTCGGCCCGCGCCGGGAAAGAGCAGGATCATTGTGTGGACCCACCGCGTAGACGGGTCCAGGACCGCCTGGGTGACCGTGGTTCCCACATCACCCAGAGGCAGGTCGACCTCCGAGACGGGCTGAACCGACGCCCTCTCCGTTACCACAGCGACCGGGAGGAAGCTTCCCCCTTTTGCGAGGACATTCTCCGCACGACCTGTGACGGAGATCGAATTCCGACCGGCTTGCCCATGTATAACGGGACCACAGATCCCGAAAAACATGTGACGGCCTTCGAGAACCGGATGCTGCTACACTCCCACCAGCAGCAGATCTGGGCGTCACCACGTTGACGGGTCCCGCGCAAGATTGGTTTATCCGCCTGCCACCGCAGTGTATATCGACCTACAACCGATTTGTAGATCGATTCACGGTGCACTTCTCCTCGATGTCCGGGGAGAAGCTACCGCCCTCCTATCTCAACAGCATCTACCAGAAGGAGGGCGAGTCCTTGCGAGATTTCATGACTCGCTTTTCGAGAGAGGTGGTTCGGGTCGAAAACCCGACGATGGATACTTTACTTTTCGTGGTCCATCGAGCCCTTCGTAACTGCCTTTGGGTCAATGAGATCGTCAGGGCTGGGCCCCGCAACCTGACGGAAATACAAGATATCGCCCACGGCTTCATGCGCGTTGCGGAGATCGCCGTCGCACATGGACCTCCGCCCCGATCTGAGAGGCAGGTCATTGGGTCCAGCTCGCCCCAACACCGGAAAGGGAGCGAGCAAAAGAAAATCAAGGGGAAAGTCGACCAACCGACCCAGGTTGATCAACGAAACTACGTCCCCTTGACCAAGTCCTTAGACCAGATCTACGTGGTCATGGACCAAAGCCTTCTGAAGAAACCAAAGCCCATCCGAGAGGGCCCGAAGGCTGAGAAATCGGGAAAGTTCTGTGGCTACCATCAGCAATGGGGCCACACGATCGCGGAATGTAACGCCCTCCGTGATGAGATCGAAAGACTCATCCAAGGGAGGCATCTGAAGGATTTTGTTCGACGCATCGACCACTACTCTGAAAAGGCGGGGAGGTCGAGCGACCGCAACAGGTCCAGATCTAGATCTCCCCCCAAACGATCTGGGAAGCAGCCGCTGGAGAGAGCTGAAGACAATCCCCCTACTCACGACAAGATCTATATGATAGCCGGGGGGCACGAGGGCGGTGACTCAAATGCAGCTCGAAAGAGGAACATCAGGCGAGCAGCTCGAGAGTACAACGGTCCGCACGAAGAGGTCTTCCAGATCGATCATGGTAGAGGGTGGGAAAGGCAGGAGGTTAGCTTTAGCGAGAGTGATAGCTGCCCGGGCCCCCATCGGGAAGGCGATACGCCTAGCTGTCCGATGGTGGTGACCTTAGGCGTGGCGAATTATGATGTAACCAAATACCTAGTTGATAATGGAAGCAGCTCGAACATTATCCCTTACTCGACTCTTGTAAAAATGAAATTGCATAACCTAAAGCTCGATCCGATCCGAACACCGCTCTCTGGGTTCGGTGGATCGGAAGTCATGCCGTTAGGGCGCATCTGACTCCTCACCTCGATGGGAACATCCCCCAAGAGGGTGACCCAGGAGGTTGAGTACGTCATCGTCAATATACCCCTAGCGTATAATATGATTTTCGGACGACCTGGCCTTATTCAATTCAAAGCAATCATCTCAACGTACCATCAGAAGCTGAAAATGCCCACCCCAAACGGAGTCGGAGAGGTGACATGCGATGTCATGGACAGTTGGGCTTGTTACGCCATCGTTCTCAAAAAGCCGTCCGGAAAAGAGGCAGAGGAAGAGCTCGACCTCCAAACCTATGCTGACGGGGAGATCGAATTACCCACAAAGGAGAGTGAGGTGGAGAGATCCCCTGCAGCTCGGAAAAGAAAAGTCAGCGAGCGGCTCGAGCCCTCCGAAGAGCTGAGAGAAATCGCCCTGATCCCTGGAGACAGCAATAAAACCACCAAGATAGGGGCGAACATGCACCCCCAACATGAGGTCATGATGATAGAATTCCTGAGAGACAACTCGGATATTTTCGCTTGGGCAGCCAAGGATCTGATCGGCGTCGATCCGAAGGTGATTTGCCACCGGCTCGGGATCGATCCGTCGGTCAAGCCCATCAAACAAAAGTTAAGACCTCAAAGCCGAGCTCGTAACGATATCATTGAGGCGGAGGTCAATAAACTCCTCGATGCTGGATACGTTACTCCAGCTCAATACGTTGACTGGTTGTGCAATGTAGTCCTCGTGCAAAAAACGGGCGGGAAATGGAGAATGTGCAACGACTTCACCGACCTCAACAAGGCATGCCCGAAAGACCCGTATTCGTTGCCCCGCATCGACCAGCTCGTCGACTCGACAGCTGGATGCGAGATGCTCAGCATGATGGATGCCTTCCAAGGATATTACCAGATCTCTATGGCCCCCAAAGATCGGAAGCATACAGCCTTCATCGTGGTAAAGGGAATATACTGCTTCAAGGTCATGCCCTTTGGGCTAAAGAACGCGGGAGCCACGTACCAAAGGTTGGTCAACTTGATGTTTAAGGATGAGATCGGGAAAACCATGGAGGTCTACGTCGACGACATGATCGTGAAGAGCCGATGGGCGTACCATCATCTAGATCATCTGCGCAGATCGTTCGAGATCTTACGGTAATATGGGATGAAGCTCAACCCTGACAAGTGCACGTTTGGGGTCGAAGGAGGGAAGTTCTTGGGGTATATGGTGAACCAACGGGGCATCGAGGCTAATCCCACCAAGATCCAGGCCATCCAGATCATACCACGACCTCGGTGCATCAACCAGGTCCAATCGCTCGTAGGACGGATAATCTCCCTCAATCGGTTCATATCGCGATCGTCAGAACGAAACCTACCGTTCTTCAAAGTTTTAAGGAATCTCAAAAAATTCGAGTGGAACGAAGAATGCGACCGAGCGTTAGATCAACTGAAAGAGTACCTGGCCTCTCCACCATTGCTGGCCAAGCCAAATGAGGAAGAGACCTTGTACCTCTACCTGTCCCTGTCCAACGAGACCTTCAGCTCGGTCTTGGTCGCCATTCGAGATCGAAAACACCTACCGATCTACTACCTGAGCAAGATCCTGCACGGCGCGGAACGGAACTATCTCGAGATCGAGAAATTCGTGTTCGCCCTCACACACGCAGCCCGGAAGCTACGTCCGTACTTCCAGGCCTATCCCATAGTTGACCTAACAGATCAGCCGCTTAGGCAGGTGTTATCCAAACCCGATGTGTCGGGTCGAATGATGAAATGGGCGGTCGAGTTGAGTCAACATAACATCACCTACCAACCCCGGGCCGCCCAACAAGCTCAAGTTCTGGCTGACTTTCTAGTCGAAAAGAACACCAGCTCGATGGAGATCGTCCGTACCGCGCCTAGTTGGACCATGTACACGGATGGCTCATCGACCTCTCAAGGAGGGGGGGTGGGCATATCCCTTATAAACTCAGACGGACTACAGCTCGATTTTGCCATTAAGCTCGATTTTAAAGCGACAAACAACGAAGCTGAGTACGAAGCACTGGTGGCAGGGCTAAGGTACGCCACAGAGAACCAGATCGACAGGTTAGCCATTGTAACTGACTCCCAGCTCGTTGCGGGCCAAGTCAACGGCACGTACGAAGCTCGGGAAGAGTCCATGGCAGCGTATCTCAAAATGGTGAAAGAGCTGGCCTCGAAGCTGAAAGAGTTCAAAATCGAACAGGTCCCTCGCGAAGAGAACGGTCGAGCTGATGCCCTATCGAAGTTGGCCAACGGATTCCAGGGAACAAAGGATGCGACCATCTCGTTCATGGTCTCGGGGGGCCGTGCGATCGATGAAGGAAAGGTCAAAATCGCCACCATCGATCCACCGGAACCTTGCTGGATGGACGATCTAATCGCTTACCTCAAAGACGGGCTTTTGCCCCAAAATCGAACTGAGGCCAGGAGAATAAAATATCGATCTCTACTCTATATGATGGATCATGAAGGCAGGTTGTTCAAAAAATCCTTCACCGGTCCCCCGCTAAGGTGCCTACGACCTAGCCAAGCCCAAGATGTCCTGGAAGAAATCCATGAGGGATGTTGCGGAAACCATTCCGGAGGTCGAGCTCTAGCTCGAAAGATCTTAAGGAGTGGGTATTTTTGGCCGACTATGGTATGGGATGCGAAGATCCACTCTAGGAAATGCCCCAAGTGCCAAAAACACGACAACCTAATCCACACTCACCCTGCGTCCATGATACCGATCGATGTGTGCTGGCCCTTCGACCAATGGGGGATCGACATCATCGGTCCCTTCCCCTTGACACCCAGACAGAAAAAGTTTGCCATAGTATGCGTCGACTACTTCTCAAAGTGGGTTGAGGCCGAGGCAGTCCCCAAAATTACTGATGCAGTGATAAGAAATTTCCTCTGGAAGAGTATAATCTGCCGTTTTGGGGTTCCGAGGGTACTCATCTGTGACAATGGCCCTCAATTTCGATCTGAGAATACCAAGAGCTATTGTCGAGACCTCGGGATCAACCTCAGATTCACTACAGTTGGTCATCCGCAAGCAAATGGCCAAGCTGAAGTCACCAACCGAATCATTATCTAAAATCTCAAAACCCGCCTTGACGCCAAACTGGGCGCGTGGGCGGACGAACTCGACGGTGTGCTATGGGCTTATCGAACTACCCCGCGGACAGCCACTGGGCAAACACCATACTCTCTGGTTTACGGATCCGAAGCCGTCATCCCATCGGAGCTGTTACACGAAACCGCTCGTGTATCACAATACCAGCTCGACCGAAATACGGAGATCAGAGCCGAAGATCTAGATGTGATTGAAGAAAGTAGAGAGCATGCCTATCAGAAGCTCAGGCATTACAAGGCAGCAGCAGCCCGATCATACAATAAGCACGTACGGCCCAGATCGTTTCAGATCGGTGACCTAGTGCTAAAAAAGGTCGAGGTCTCGCAGCATGTCGGAAAACTTGAGCCTAACTGGGAAGGACCTTATCGCGTCACGGAGATCGGGAAAAACATGGCCTACCGGCTTGAAGACATGGCCGGGGAACCGTTACCCAGACCGTGGAACGCGCACAACTTGAAGAAGTTTTACACTTAGCCTTCAAATTTATTTCAAAATTGTAATAGTTGAAGAGGTCGAATTCGCCTGAGAATCGATCTCTGATCAGTCAATTAATTCACATGTTTTGGGGTATTCGATTAAAGTCAATCCGCAATCCCACACCAGGTCACTATCCCCTCGATTAAGCTCTCATTCGACCTACGGTCATGAGTCGAGGAGGGAGTGAGCCACCCCACATCCGATCGTTAGAGACCGAGATCCAACGAGGTCGTTTTTAGACCCAAAGAGATCCTAAAAATCCTAACGTATTTAATGCTTTTTGAATCATCGTTAGAGATCGAGATCCAACGAGGTCGTTTTTAGACCCAAAGAGATCCTAAAGATCCTAACGTATTTAATGCTTTTAAATCATTGTTAGAGATCAAGATCCAACGAGGTCGTTTTTAGACCCAAGGAGATCCTAAACATCCTAACATATTTAATGATCCAGAGATCCAAGGAGATCGTTCTAGATCCGATGAGATCCAAAGATTAATAATCTTCGAAAAGGTAGATCCTAAGATCCATTGAGATCGACTCAGATCCAATGAGATCAAGAGATCTAAAGATCGACTAAGTCAAAGAACGCGAGCACCCAATGTGACTAGATAAACATCCAAAAGAGATCGAATAGCTTCATGAGCCAATCGATCCGAAAGCGATAAGAATCTAAGCTACGGGGTAAGCAAAACCTAGGTCGATAAACCACGCGCATGCCAGATCAAATTAATGTTCCACTTGCAAAGTAAAAGAAAAAACACAAGTACGAGAAACATAATTCATTCATGCAAAAATCGATCTCGAAATTGGAAAAGATCGATCTTACCTAGTGCATCGAGCTCACCACGCGACGTGGCTCGATGGGCAAATGTTCAAAAACAAAAAAGCAACTTCAAGTATTCACCTAGCCACAGACCGGCTAGCAGGTCGAATTGAATGTTCTGAGAGTAGAAAGAGGATGAATCAGTCGATTTCGACCCGGGTTGAACTAGATTCTTGGGCAGATCGATGTCTGGCTCTCTCGAACTCACGGGCGCTGGGAAGGAAATGCTCGACCTCGACAGGTTGAGGCAGCTCGCACGTCACTTGGGACTTGGTCTTCTTAGCCTGAGCCATCTCAATGGCGTGCCCATACTTGTAGGTCGCCCAGCCGATGTGAACCGACTCCTCTTCCTCAGGATGATCAACGGCACCCGGATCGGGGAGCATAGGTCCGATCGATTCAAAGTCGAAGTTCGGAGGGAAAATGTCCTGAGCCTTGAGCTGGTTAATGGCGATTTGAAACCCCTCCGCCAGATCGTTTTCTCCCACGATCAGACTGGCCTCTTCAAACCCAGGGCCTTCCATGAATTCTCGAACTGCGTACCGTTCGATCTGGAGCTTGCACTTCCTCAGGTCGTCAGCAGCTTTGTCAATCTTAGCCCTCGCGATATCAAAGACCTCCGATCTGCCCTCCTCCTTTGCGGCGACCCTAGCGCTTTCGAGCTGACCCGCGAACTTCGCCTTTAGCCCAGCAATGGCGTTTTCGTATTGTTTCTCGGCGTTTGCCAAAGCCTCCTGGGCGTTCTTCATCTGGGTCTCCATGGAATTTCTCTTGTCGACCCGGGCCCTCTTCTCCTCCCGGGCATTACGAAGGTCTTCTTCGAGCTGGCGGATGGTTTGAGGATCCATCGAAGCGAGCTGTGCCTTTGCACTCCGGTACTTCTCCTTGTACCTCTGTTTGCCGGCTTTGAAGACCTCCGCCTCCTGGATCGAGTTTGCCAACACTGGGAGGACGTCCTGAAAAGCAGTATATAGATCGATCAGAAACAAAGGGATCGATCAGCAAGAAGCAGATCGATTGACGAAAAGCAGATCGATTGTCACCGAATCGATCGACACGGAAGGCTAAAAAAAAAAATGAATGGAATGCTATGCATGCTCACACAGAAGATTCCTCGAGCGGCTTTGGCCCTCTTTTGATCCGCCGACCTCGACCTGGACAGCTTCCTCTGCTCGTCAATTATGCAGCCGGTGTTGAACAAAGTGGAGATCAGATCGATGTCCGGAGTGCCAAAAGCCAAGGCTCGCTTCGAGCCGTCCGATTTTTCCAGCCCGAGCCCGGCTGGCCATTGCTGAAGTGGAGTTTGGGGGAAATCCAAAAACTGGGATTCTTCGTCCGAATCCTCGGAATCCTCCATCACGTGAGCAGTTTCCCTGAAAGGCCTCTTTCCCACGCCATGCCTTGCCTGAACAAACTGGGCATAAGGGTCAATGTCTTCATCAAAATGTAATTCTAAGTGGTCTAAATTTATTACTTGCTCGAGGTCGTCATCGACCTGACCCCCTGAGGACCCCACTAGATCGACGAGCTCCTGACCTCGAACTGGAGGCGCCGCCGTGTTTGGACCAGTCGGATGAATGCCTTGATCATGCAGCTCCTTTCGGAACCCCTCCTGATGGGCTCGTTGCGCCTCAGGAAGGGCATTAAGTATCGAGCGGGCCGCGTCTATCACCGGTCGCATCTCCGCGGCAGCGACCTCCCTCTGGTTCCTTGCCCTCATCTTCGCAGCTCGAGACATGATTAGAACTCGCAGGTCTGCAGATCGGAAAAGTCAAGGATTAGATCGACATAGAAAGAGGAAAATTTACAAAAACTTTAAGGTACCCCGATCGAGGGGGGATCCGGTCGAAGAGGGAGCATACCAAGGTGGAAGTTCCTCCGTCGGTGCCCCAAGATTATGCCCGCTTCCACCAGATTCCCCGTCCTCGTCAGGTTTGTATGGTCAAGCAGGCCCAAGCGGGGGAGCAGATCGAAATTGTTGTGAAGCCACGAAGTAGATCTGGTGGGGAGGCGCTTCGGATCATCTGAGCCCCATGTAGATCGAAACGAGGGGGAAACGGGTAGATCGACAAAAAAGAACTTGGATTTCCAGTCCACCCCATGCGATGTCGAAGGGATAGATACCATCTTCCTGTGAGGTTTCGATTGGAGATTGAAGTATCCGGGGCCAGATTTCATGGCACTATTTAGCGTAAAGAACTCCCCAAAATCTTCGACCTCCGGCGCGAACCCCAAGCTCTTCACAATGATCATCATGCAATGGATGAGAGAAAACGAGTTCGGAGTCAACTGCACCGGACACATGTTGAATTGAACTAAGAAGTCGGAGACGATCGTCGGTGGCGGGAGCCTAAATCCGTATTTTACTGCGTGATAGTAGATCCCAATCGACCTGGGCCTCTGCGGGCTCCCCACTGTCTCCCCCTCCAGCGGCATTCGAACAACATACGGCAAGTCCAACTCCAGCCTCCTCCTCGCCTCCGCGAACTCGGATACAGTTATCTTCGATGACCTCTGGGTTACATGGGTCAGAGTGCGGTAGACGTGACGCGGTTGTTCTGCCAATGGAGAGTTCGCCACGGGTTCCTCGATCTCCCCTTCCTCATCGACCGGAGGAACCTCCGGCTCGTCCACTAATCCCAACGGTCTTTTCCCCTCGAGGTCGAGGTGGGCCCCCCGCGATTGGCCGTGCCGCTGGGTCCAGCAAGTGGCTCGAAACTAGCCTCCGGAAGCGAAGGGACGCTTTGCGCGACCTCCCGTTCAGGAGACGGCGTGAAAGCCTCTTCCACAGACCCCCCGCCCAATCCGACCTGATTGTGAGCCATAAGGAATGGGAGAAGGAATGGAAGTTTACCTTGAATGTAGATCGAATGAGCCTCGAAAGAGCGACGGGCAACTGTTGCAGATCGGAGCAGCTCGTTAGATTTGATGTGAAAACGGTGAAGTGTGGCTTGAGGGTGACCCCTTATTTATAGGGGTTGAAAAAGTAACGTCTCGAAATACGAAACGACGCCATTATTACCCCAGACACGCCACCTCCCTCAAAGGTCACGTCGCATTAAATGCGGCGTCAGTTCGATAAACTCAAAAGTCGCGCCCCACTATTGGAGCGGCAGCTCGATTCAAACGGCCACGACGGTTCCCCTATCCAATGCCAGATCGATGAAATTACCACCGTGAAACTTCACACTGGTAATTTGGGGGGCCTCTGACATGGCATGATAATACGAGGACACGTGGCACGCCCACGTGGGCGCCACGTAGGCTCCACGCCAACTCGGACAAACTTTTGGACTGGTCATCAGATCGATACCGGGTCCTCAGATCATCAGATCTTCATGAGACCATTAGATCGTCAGATCGATTTGGTAGCCAGGTTGATCTCCAGATCGATCTGCTCCCTTTCTACGAAGAAACGGCATTAAGGATCCCGAAAGGCAATATCGATCTCCAGATCGATATCATACGTCACCGGACACCCGAATACTGTAAAAGCACTCCTGTCGGGACACGTGTGCCCTTCCCATTCCCTGGAACAGGCGTACTATGGCTCATTAATGACCGTCAGTCCCTGCTTTTACCCAAAGGGGAAAGAAGGTACAAACGACCCGCCTCAAGCCAGTTCCATCGTCCGACACCCAGATCGACGACTGACAACGCCATTAATACACACCTACAGTACACACACTACTGTGTTATTTGGCCCTGGCTATAAATACTCGCCCTTTGAACAGTAGTCGGTAAGCCTTTAATACGTATTCAATTGCATTTATTCTCTCTCTAAAGAGCTCCATTACTGACTTGAGCGTCGGAGTGCCAACCTTGGGTAAAACCCCAAGTCCCCCAAGTTGGTTTCGAGCTCACGTTTGCTAGTGCTTTCAGGTCGATAAAGAAACCACTCAAACAAATTCTTGACTGATTGACCCATATCTGACAGCCAGATCGACCACGTCAGATCGACCAGATTTGAGTCAGATCATATATATAAACTAATAAAAATAAAATATAAATAAAATCAAAATCTAAAATAAATCAAAATTCAAAAAATAAAAATAAAATCACAATCCCCATGGTCGGTTCCCCCACCCTAGCAACCGTTCACCTCCCGCACACACACTCACAATTGTCGGCGGCGGCAGCGGTTGAACCCAATCTCCAGCCATCTTCTTCACTCCGACCCACCCCCAATCCCAAAAGCAAAAGAAATCAGATATTGGGAGAAAAGAAATCAAAAAACCAAAAAAAGAAGAAGAAAAAGTAGGGGATGGTGCCGAGTCTGTGATTTCGTGGTGGCGCCGGGTCTGCGAAAAAAAAAAAAAAAAAAAAAAAAAAAAAAAAAGAAAAGAACCCAAATTTGGCCCTAAAACGCCTTGGGGGCAGGGGGTTGGGGTGGTAGCGGCGGCAATCTTGTGTGCGTGAGTTTTTTTTTTTTTTTCCTTTTATTTTTTTCAT
The DNA here is from genome assembly GCA_037501455.1 of Lantana camara. Lineage (NCBI taxonomy): Eukaryota > Viridiplantae > Streptophyta > Magnoliopsida > Lamiales > Verbenaceae > Lantana > Lantana camara. Next base: position 4,750,799 of record CM074865.1, read on the forward strand.
TTTTTATGTATTTTATTGAATATATATATCATTTTTTTTTAATTTGATATATATAGGGGCAGTTTGAAATAACTCCCCATCAGTTTCGACATTTTGCTAAAATAGGGAGTTAAAGTAAAACTATGATTTCCAATTGGGGATTTATTTCACGTTAGCGCAATATATTGTATTTTTCTTTTTTGTTTTTCCAATTGATATGTCATTCATTTATGAGTAGGCCATGTAAGTTTTATAAATAAGTCAGCAAAAAACAATTTCAAATTCGGCTCGTATTGAAGCCACGAGGCAAAAATTAGGACTTTAGTTCATTTTGGGCTAAAATCGAATAATAACTACAAAAAATTTTAAATAAAAGAACAAAATTAAAAATGTAATATAAAAATGAATTAAAGTTCAAAAACATGTAACTTACATAATGATTTTTACAATTTTACCTCTATAAATGCAGCATAGAAAACCATCTGTGCGTAATTGCTTATTCGAGAGTGATGTGAACAAATTTGGGAGTTTACGTATTTCTTGTTAAATGGGACGGAAATTGAATAAAATTAGAAAGGAAAAAAAAAAAAAAGGATGGCTATCCATTGGACCAGAAAATAAATAGTGATTTTGTAGTTTAATTACCCGATAATGTTGAACTATTAGGAAAATAAACAATTTTTTTTTCTTGTTTACTTGGTTATATAATTTGCTAATTAATAATATGAATTTCTCATTTTTTACCCCTTAAAATGTCCTCTTTTTAATTTGGTCGAGACATGTGGGGGTAAAATTTTAATTTCACCTCATAAGAATTGTTGGTTTTTTAACAACACCTCCGGGGAGTTGCTATATAGCCTATTGTCTTTCATTATTTTCTTGGGCTTAACTTTTATACAAGGCTTCTAAAATTGTGAGGTAAATACCAATTAAGTGATGTTAATTGTTATATTACTAACACCTCCTTTTAGTCCATGTAAACTGATTCTAAGAGGATGGAGATGTTGCACAATCTCAAATTCGTGTTTAATTTAAACATTTTCTCTCAAGAGAGGAAAGAAATATTTTCGAAATTAGTTTTTGGCACCATAGGATGAGAGGATTAAGCAGCAGCACTTTTAAGTTTCACCATCCAATAGGCCTCAAGTGCTCAACTAAGCTACTTCGCCGACTTTCAAATTTGTGCTCAAGTTTATAAGTAGTAGACTAGTAGTATACATACCATGGAAGTTATTGTCCCCTAGATGCAAGCTTTGAAGCTTTATCAACGAGCCAATGGAAGTTGGGATGCTCCCATTGAAATGATTAATCCACAACGACAGCACCTCCAACTTGCTGCAATTGTAAATATTGAATGGAATTTGGCCACTAAGTTGATTACCAGAGAGATCAAGCAGGCGAAGCTGTGCAATATTGTTGCAAATATCATCTGGCAGCACACCTAACGCAGAACGTAACTATTCGTAAGATCAGTGCATTTCATGTAAGAACCTGTAATAAAACTATACTTCCTAGTCCAATATTTGATGGGAGATGACCTGAGAACTGATTGTCTGTAAGGTCCAACATTTCCATTGTTGATATGTTGAAGATGGAAACAGGAATGGGACCAGATAAGCCATTGTTGCGGACATTTAGCATCGCAAGATTAAGGTTACCCAGCCCATTTGGTAATTCACCTGCCATGATCGATGCAAGAAAACTTGTTGTGGCATGGAATTTTTTGTCATTTCAAAGATAGTCTAATTGCTTGGCCGAGCAACATACCTGTGATATTGTTGTTCTTTAGAACAATCTGATTGATCCTAGACAGATTGAAGATCCCATGAGGAATAGATCCTGTAATAAGGTTAGATTCCAAGTCCAATATTTCTAGGGAAGAAAGATTGCCAACTTCTCGTGGGATTTCTCCACCAAGAGAGTTGTTGGCCAATCTGAATATCCTCAAACGTCGCAGATTAGAGAGTTCGCGGGGTATGGAGCCCATGAAGGTGTTGTAGCTGAGGTCTAATGAATCGAGGAATGTTAAGTTGCCGAGATTCGGAGTAAGATGAGTGGCCTGAAAACCGAAGCCGGAGAAATTAAGGTCCTTGACTCGTTGGGTGGTGGTGGTGGTGCAGGATACACCAATCCAGGTGCAGATGGACGCATTGGTGGACCAGTTTTTGGACAATATTTGAAAAGGGTCTGAGGTTATTGTGGATTTGAAAGCAAAAATTGCTTCTTCATCTTCTTTTGATACTATTTCAGCTACCGAAATTGGTGTGATACCGAGCAAGAACATTATGACAGCAGCAATCGTGACAGAAAGTTTCTCCATTGGACGACTGGTTGTGTAGTTTGGAGCTCTAGATATGAACAATGAACTATATATGTATATCTATTATCTTTTACGAAGCTTAGATCACAAAGAAGAGATATTTACCTGTAGTTAGTTGGTTAATAAGATTTTTGTTGCTAGAACAGTAAGTGTGTTCATTATGAGAGTCATTATGTTGGATACACTTGGTTTTTTTTTCTTCTCTGTACATGCCCTATAAAAGAGGGCACTTGACTCCGTTAATGGAATATCATCTTCCGTAATGGGTGAATTGACGGCCTCCACCACAAATGTTGACTATGTCACGAAGACAGGACTTTACGAGGCATTAGCCATTGTGCCCGGCCTATCCCTAGACGACGTGATGTGGGCAATACATCACTTAGCGAACAACCGTGGATATCTTGTTGCCTTTTATGACATGCCAGTGGAAGTTCGTGAATCGTGCTGCTTTCGTGTTGACTCTTGTACGAGTAGCAAAATGAATTGACCTGATTTGTTAGTGACTTTTTGGCTTATGTTGGGTTAGTGCGCGCCCTGGAATTTTAGGAGTACATCACATAATGGGACAATCTTTAAGAATACGGTATAATTTGAGAAAATTGCATTTTTAGCGCCAAATTTTCTTTTGTCCTGTACATTTTTTTTAAAGTTTTGGACATTTTATTTTTGACCAAATTAGTCCCAAAAACCAAAAAATGCACTTTTCATCCCAAACTCCTAAGCGGAGTGAACAATTCCGTTAGTCACCCTTTATAATTTTTTCATTTTTTTCTTTTTTGATGGTTAATACACATTAATAATTTATATAAAACAAAATTAAAATCAAGAAAAGAAATAATTTATGGATGGATAATAATATAAAAAATAGTTTGTTAATTTTTTTTTTTTTTTTTAAACACACAGTCAAGCTGGATTCGAACCCGACCCTAGAGAATGAACTCATTAACCATTTGAACAAATTCAAATTGGCTTGTTAACTAGATTAATCTATACGAATTTTTAATATTTTTTAATAAATAGGGTTAATTACATCTAGATCTCTTCCGAGTTTAGTATATTATAATTGGACCCCTATTAGTCATTTTATTACAGTTTGACCCCTTCTAAAATTTTAAAATTACTAAACGATGAAGAAAATGTACGATTCCGTTAAATATTTCACGTTATATTCCAAATAATTACGTTATATTCCAAATAATTGTGAAATGATCATTATGTTTGGTTCTAAGATCATGTTTTATAAAAGTAGGGAAAAAAATCACATTTTTTTAGAATAAATAAACATTTAAACAAACAATTATTTCACAATTATTTTGAATATAATAGTTATTTCACAATTATTTGGAATATTCCGCAAAATATTTAACGGAATCGTACATTTTCTTCAACGTTTAGTAATTTCGAAATTTTAGAAGGGGTCAAACTGTAATAAAATGACTAACAGGGGTCCAATTATAATATACTAAACTCGGAAGGGGTCTAGATGTAATTAACCCTAATAAATATAATATTTATAATTGCAGTATAATAATTTATTATTTATATTTTAATTCCAATGAAAAGAAAAAATGTCAATAAAATATTTATAATTACCAAACTAATTTTATATAAACAAAAATTTTAACTTATAAAAAGACAAAATATTGTAATAAGTGTTTAATTCCTTTTTTTTTTTTTTTTTTTTCCCTTCTGAATTTGATAAAAAAAATTCATTTGTTAATTCACATTAATTTTATTAATACATTAAATGTATACAGAAAATATCATTATAACAACAATCTCTTTATTTTCTAATAAAATCTATTATTTAATTTAAAGAAAAATTGAAAACAAAAACTCCAAGAAAAACTTCTCCAACCACAAATCCAGCACCCCTCCTGGCAACAATCCCCGTCGGGCATGGAAGACCCACCATCGCCGCCGCCGCCGCCACCACATGGAAGACCCACCATCAATACAACCCACAAAGTTACAAAGCAAACAGATTTGTGCCTAATTTCTTGAAAAGAATCCTTTTATCTCAAGATTTGTTCCTCCCCAAAGAACGGATTTTTATTAGCGAGAATGTCGGTGCCTTGTTACTTGTTAGTGATGGTGTCGGCAATCTGGTATTGGTAGTGGTGGAGGCGGCGGCGACTTGTGGCGGTGGTGGTGATGGCGGCGATTCGGTGGTGGTAGCGATTTGGTGTGGCGGCAGCGATTTATTGTAATGGTGGGCAGCGGTGGAGGTGGGCGGCGGCGATACTTTTGCAGAAAACTGTGGATTTGTGGTCTTTGGGGAATGGTGGTCGAGAGATTGGTTGGGGGTGGTTCTTTTTCTTAATTTTAATTTTTGTTTTATATAAATTATTAATGTGTATGTTATTCAAAAAGAAAACAGAAAAAAATAATAAAAAAGTGTGACTAACGAATTGTTCACTAGTTTTGGGATGAAAAGTGCATTTTTTGGTTTTTGGGATTAATTTGGTTGAAAATAAAATGTCCAGGACTGCAAAAAAATGTACAGATTTGACCTATTAACTGTGAGACTAAAAATGTAATTTTCTCGTATCTCGCATAATTTTTAAATACAGTGTTATGGAAACGTCCATTATCAGGGCATGCCGATTTTATGCAATCTACTGGGATGGTGTAAGAGTAATATGTCCGATCTAACTCAACTCAAAAACTAACTAATGAAAGGAGGATTGTCAAATATTTATTAACTAACACATGATTTATTTCTTTTATGTGGGACATGTTAATAGAGGGCATTTGGTTGCTATGACAACGATCATTTGTTTTGATGTATCCGAATCACCCAAAAGAGTAAACAATTATCAAGGGCAAAGTGGGAAATTAACATTTCAACGAATTGCTAATCTCATTTATCAAACACTATATTAACATTTCAAACAAAAGATTATGTCAATTCAAAAATACTTAATGTCGCTTAAAAAGCCCCGAACAATTAACAAAATTAAGTTATGCAAACTAATCTCATGTATCAAACGCCTTCAAATTATATTACGTTTAGTTTGGGGTACATGGGGAAAGTTAAGAAACCTAAAAACCAAATAACTGAAATTGACTCCTTAAGCCTTTGCTACCGTAGGAATTCTGCCACCAACATTTACGTGTGAGGTACGTACATGAGGAAAGTCGAAGAAACCCACAAACCAAATAAGTGAGATTGACTTCTAAGTCTTTGGCACCATTTGGAAATTTTGCTCCCAAATATTTCCATTAACATAAGATATGATAAGACAAGGGGGACCTGCATTGCACGATAATTAGATTATAGGAATTGAATAATTTAAATTTAAGTATCATTAGTTAATTATAGAGATAATTGCTTGAAAAACCCTGTGAACAAAAAATGCAAGATAATCCCGATGTTTCAAAAATTAGCATAAAAAATTCCGTGTTTTATAAAACTAAACATAAAGAATGTCTTCAAACGGTGGTGGAGGAATCAAACCAATGCCAAAATCATTTTTGTTCTTCGAGAGGATCATATTCAACCCCGTTTCCCATGAAGAATAGTTTGATCCATCGAGAACAGGAGAAACAAGGATAGGCTATTGTCTCCCGCATAGCCATGGCGACACCATAGGCAAACGGTTCATTTGCCATATGAAATTTATTTGATTGATGTCGGAAGCGTGAACGGATTGTCAAGCTGAAACATGAAGAATGTATGAGCGTGCGCACGTGCAGAGAGAAGAAATTCGTAAAGACAAGAAGAACAAAACAGAAATATTGTATTGAACCATCTTGGGTTAATTGTGTACGGAAGCCATATAAATAGATGTGCATGTGTAAGGGGTGTCTGTGAAATTTACCACAACTATTCTAACTGACATAAATATCTACTTAACAATATAAATGCTGCTTACTAATTTAGTTTATTGCTGGAGCTTAATATATCAAGATCCCATACATTCAAAAGATTAATCCAAGTTACACAAAACCCACCAATCAGAAAAAAGTTCAACAACCCAGATTAAGAAGCTTGAAATTTTTGCAGAGCACGAAAAAATGTAGCAAATTTAAACCAAAATTGAACAGCCCAGACAAAGAACCAGGCACAAAAGGCACGGCGAAGGCAGATTTGACAACCCACATCGACAAACTCAAAGAAATTCATCTAAATCAACAGAAACACAGCAATCATGATAAATAGCAAAGCAATCCACTCACATGAAATTTTCTTTTGAATTTTATATAGTAGTCCTTCGAGTTAATGAGTTTTGGACTACTATGTAAAATTTAACAACCGAACCTCAAAATTTAGGGATCTATATGTAAAGTTTAAAAAAAAATTGAAAATCAGCTTATAATTGGCCAACCTGATAAACCTATATGTAATTTTTCCTAATTAATCCCACTCCTGCTGCTGCTCCCTTTTCTTTTCTTTCCCTATTGTAAAGTGACATTTGAGAATCTAAAATATTTATTAACTTTATTAAAAAAAATTCAAATTTACCAATCTTAATATAAAAATTTACAAAGAAAATGTGCAGTTACAAATCGTGAGAATTTGAAGGAAGGAAATGGAGAAACAAGATTTGAGAGAGAGAGAGAAGAGCTGAAGAACTGGAAGGTAATTTTATTGATAATGAACTTAATTGTAGAATAGTAGCCAATAGGGTTGGCCTAGTGGTTTGGGGGTCTTTCTCGAAGGTAATGATTCGGGTTCGAATCCCTCTGATAACTTGGGGTGTGTGTTTTTTAATAAAAAATAAATAAATAAAGAATGCTTAATTGTAGAATAGTACATGTGTCCCTGTGTCTCCATATATATACAACTGTACAGGGGTGTTTGTGTAATTTAACTTAAAGTACAGGAGTCCTTATTGTAATTTTATTTCTTTCAATCCGCCATTCAGTGTGTGCGGACAAAGCAAGTTGATTAAAGATATTTGTAATTTTATTTCTTTCAAATACCACATCACATAGCATTACTAATAAAGGATATTACATATGATACTCAAAATGTTTTATCAATGGCAAATTGGCAACTCATGACAACGAAAAAAGAATAAAAAAACAACAGGACAAAAATAGGTATATCAAATCTATTTTTTAACAGCTTTATCGATTTTACATTCAAATCCAACAACTATTACACAACAGAAGGAAGCCCTCTAGTCTTTGTAATCTTAATGCATAAAAAGCCATAACAACTCGCATATATCTCTGTTCAAGATTACCTTATTACACTGCAGGAAACAAAGTTCTAGTCTTTTCCAGTTTCGCCACAGCTTCACTTATGCCGATTCTGTCCGAAGGCGAAAAGGCTAAACACTCGATTGCGACACGCAGAACCGACGACAAACATAGCTGTTTAGCGGAGAAGCTGTCTTCCTCTCTTACCAACAAATTGCTCTCCACAACTCGAGTCACATTGTTCTCTAGTAATGAGATGCTAACATAGCTCATGAGGCTCATGTCCTCCCCAAACATCTCATCTGTCGGCTTATTTCGGGTGAAAGTCTCAAGCAGCATCACGCCAAAACTGTATACGTCGCAACTGGTTGATACAATGTCTTCAGCTCCATATTCTATTTCCGCAAATTAAACAAAGACTTAAGTTTTTGTATAAAGTTGTACAACCCAATTTTCACTTTTCTCTTTCATTCACCTAAGAGATTTCTCAGTTTTTGTATAAAGTTGTACAACCCAATGATTTTTTAATTTTCTATGACAGCACTACAATGTGGAGCTTAAGGATAATTCAGTGGAACTTACAGAGGAAGGGATAGTACTGGCTGAGATGGCTTTAGAAACAAATGACATAGGACGAGAATGATCCTTGGGTTAGGTTGAACATTGATGTTATTTCTCATTTGTAAGCTTAAATTTATATTTAGATTCTTTATGCAATTTCATTCAATGTTGCAGATTTGTTTTAAATGCATTAGAAGCGAAAGAATTCTACAAGGGTGATGTCCAATATATGGTCCGAAATGGAAAGGCTCTTATAATCAACGAGGTACTTTCTGTTCTTTTCTCTTATATATGTCTAGACTTAATTACATCTGCACCCCTAGTTTAGAAAAACCGACCATGAACTCCCAGAATTTTTCCAAAATCCAATCTACCAGGGGTGGTTTGTGTAATTTTTTAGAAATTTAGGGAGTAGTTTATGGTTTTTTCAATCTTGCTGGTGCCGACTGTAATATTGCAATATCAGAGGGGGTATAGATGTAATCGACCATGTATATTTGTAAAATGTCATGGATATACCTGAAGACTCTGTTGAGACTGAATGATTGACATGATCATCTGATGTTGCTCAGCAGTAAAAGGCGTGGGATTTGAAGATTGATCACAGGATGGAGAAGCAAGTTCTTGGCAATTATTCTCAGCTTCTTGATATACAGCTGCAGCAATTGGGATCTTAAACTTGAAATCAGGAGGAATCCATGCTTCTTATAACATGAGGATCATAGGGAAGGCCTTAGAGAAGTGAGGCAATGGATCAATGATCAGGATCTGCGAGCGGACACCTGAGTACTTGTCATTTCAACCCATTCAAAAATATGATGACGCAATTGTTTTGTTGATACATGAGCAATGTATCAATTGCTCCACAACTGCAATTTGGGTTACAAGATCGAGATGGCAGCGACCTAAAGTTGTAGAATTCATCCCAAAGGGTCAAGTATTTGAAAATTTCACCGCCAAAAACTTTCTGGCCAATTGGGTATTTGAAAATAAACTTCAAAGGTTATGTATTACTTAAACGCAAAAGTTAGGGGGTAAAGTGCAAAGACCTCCAAAGGTTAGGAGAAAAAATGCTATTACCCCTTTAATTTATTGCTGGAGCTTAATATGTCAGGATCCCATATATTCGAAAGATCAATCCAAGTTTAAAAAAAGCCATCCACATTGACACGAAAAAGGTAGCAAATTTAAACCAAAATTCAACAGCCCACACAAAGAACGAGGCACAAAAGGCACGGTGAAGGCAGATTTCACAATCCACATTGACAAACTCAAAGAAATTCGTGTAAATCATTAGAAACACAGCAATCCAGTCACACATATACTCAAACACTTAACATACAATATGTATCCATAGAAACAAGAAAAAACTGACCTAACAAGAGCGAGAGAGAGCGATAGAGAATAGAAGAGAAGGCAAAAGACTCCATTTTTTTGGTAGAAGAATTGAAGAAAGACGACTTTAGCTGACCTGAAAGATTAAAAATACAGCCACATATGCGACTTTAGATGTCGCACTAAACGTAATAAAAACTTTCATGATTAGTTATATATATTAATATATATATACTTTGAGGGAGTATTCGAAATATATACTTACGATGTCGACTTTACTTAAATAATTACTTTTACATTTACTGACAAGTTTGAAAATTATATATACTAACTAATAAGTAAAGGTATTTAAAAAAGAAACTAATAAGTAAAGGATTCCGTTATCAAGTAAAATGACATTTGAGAATTTAAAATATTTATTAACTTATTAAGAAAATTCAAATTCATAAAATGAGCATTTACAATTTTTGAATTGAATTGCATTTTAGAACTAAAAATATTAATGTTGCATTTTTAGATTAATTGAACATTTTATACCAAAAAGTAATACCGATTAAAATAAATTAAATGGAGTCCATAATTTAATGAAAACATAAGATTTATTTGTATCTTTATTTCTTTCAATTTTCAAATACCATATTACATAAACATTACTAATAATGATATTGCACATGATACCCAACATGTTTATCAATGGCAAATTGGCAACTCAGAACAATGAAAAAAGACTTAAAAACAATAGGATCAAAAGCAGCCGAACACAGAGGCTCCACGGCGAAGATTGAATGTCTGTTCCTCCTGCTAAATCATCCCTTGAGGCTCCACGGCGAAGATTGAATGTCTGTTCCTGAGCCTGAGTCACTGAGCTGACATTATAACTCTTTTAGTAGTTTTGATTCTTTTTTCCAATATTATAAAGCTTTCTTTCATTTCTTTGAGTTAGATTTCTTTTAGATCATAGCTTGTAACATAAGTTGCATTGTTTTAGGTTAGTTGAAGTCTTGAAGAGCTCCTGCACTTCATCCATGATGGGGGGAGGGGCCTCTTCATTTTCTTTTTTGAAAATTCAATTTTGGTCCTGAAATTGTTAAAGTTTATAATTTTGGGAAAAGGATTTTGACTAATACTCTTCAAGAGAGGTCTAATTAGATCTTGGTTTGATGATGATAGTGGAGATTTTTTTTTTTTTTTTTAATGGTTCGATAGTTCATTACTTCATTTTTATGAGTTGGGTTGGGTCAGATCATTTAAGTGTAAAACTCTTCCTATTAATGGCTGCTGCGTTCTCAAGGATTAGAATTCAAGACTTCTGATTTTATTTTATTTATTTATTTTTTTCTATAACCCATTCTCTTGGCTCGAGCTGGACGGACCATTTATGGTGTAAAATTCTTCCTACCAATGGTAGCTGTATTTTCAGTAATTCGAATTCGAGATCTTTGATTTGATGATGATAATTGAGACTTGATATTGACAATACTAATAAATATGAATTGTCATGACATGATTGGTACGTAGAAATAGATTTTATGTAGTAATTAACTGAATTTTGGCACATAGGAATGAATTTTAAGTAGTACATTGAAAAGAGTAACATTATTTTGGCTTTTATTATGATCGGTATGTACAAGAAATTAGAAAAGAAATGAATTAAAATTATCTTGATTTTATCATTTTTAATAATGAAAATAAAAATAAAAATACGTTGAGTTCAAAAGCAAATCATGTAAAAATATAACTCACTATTTCAATAAAAATAACAATATCTTTTGCAATTAATTATTATTTTTTGAAATAAACATTTGTGTATATCATAAAAACTATGAATAAAATTTATAAAATTTTATCAATATTTAGTACTTTTTATCATTTAATAATAAGTATTTATAAAAATATTATAATCGAAGATATATTTAATAAGTTTTATAATTAAAATTCAATAATGAAGATTTGATATGTGGGCCTTATCATGGACAGAGGCGATTTAATGGTCCTGAAGCAGGCCCAATACAAGTAGAAGAACATCCCAATAATCTCTTGTACCTTACGCTTCAACTATTGTACATTAACAAGGCATTTTTATATCGGAGAATTTCAAAAATATTCACTCTTGATTCCCATTTACCAGTTGCCAGCTTCAAAATTCCTCTTCGTCTCAGGTATGATGATTTTAGGGTTTGAAGTTCTAATTGATATGCAAAAACATGTATAATTTGTGTTTGTGTGTTGACAGAAATTTACAAATTTCAGGTGAACGGTTTCTATTTGCATTTTTCAGCTAATTAGTGTTCGAGTTTGTTCCAGAATCGTTGAATTTTTTAATTTGATGGATATTTTATTGATATTGGAGGAGATTTATCTCGTTTTTCTTTTTCCCTTTCTTCCTGAGAATTGGGAATTGGATTTCTTGGAGTTGGTCTAATTTTGGCGAAGGTGAACTACGTTTATGTTTTATTTATGTGTCCGTTGCTGTTAATAGCTTTGTCGAATTTCTGGAAGTGAATGTGATGATTTCTTGATTTTAATCGTGTTTTGGTGACTGTAATGGGTCGAGTTAATGTTCTGCTTTTTGTCATCGTAATCTTGTTTCCGGTTGATTTTGTGGAGTAAATATATTGCGTTGGGTGTAGCCACTTGGGTGCTCACAGCTATATGCATGTGTATTACAACAAATGTTTGCGTGTTTTTTAGTTTGAATGCCATTTATGGTGGAAGATTGGAAGGTATTACTCTTCGGAGCTTTTGAGCTTCTGCTCATGTCTCGTGTAACTTATGTCTTAAAATTTTGAATATAAGTTTATTAAATACTCAGTTGGTAGTTGTTCATGTATGTTGAAGTTTAGATCAATAAGTTTGAGATTGAGGAATGAATTCAAGCTCGGAATGATTTCATATCCTCAAATTATGAAACCATAAGTTTTAAACTCGTTGGAGAAACAAAGGCAAAGTGCCGATGAAATATGTGTTTTCTCACAAATATATTACGTCTCAGAATTAATATTACTAACAAATAATCTCAAATATATCCTGTAAAATCCAATAACTCATTATATTAAACCCAAATTCTCAAATCTTCAATAAAATCCATTTTCTTATTACAACAAGAAGGAACAAGGCCAGAAAGTTATTTTGGGTTCACCCAGTGTTAGCTTGTACTACGCTCTGTTTAATGTTAGGAATGAACCATGACACATGAGAGAAACTCTGAATAAATAAAATCAAGACAAAAGTACATGGTTAGGCCTCACGCCTTATTGTTTGTGTTTCATATGATTTGTGGGGTTTTCATTTGAGTGTGTTCCTATGCTGATACTGGAATTTTTTTTTTCTTTTTTTAAGCTTATGGCTGACCATTCTGATGAGCCTCCTCCTCCGGGAACCCATTCTTTGCGGAGTTCGCAACCAGTCTCATCTACTCATGAGGCATCTCCATGCCAGCTGCTGATTCTAGAAGCACCCTTTTCCCTCTTCCCCTTTCAAATGCACCCGCTTCTTCTTCCTTGGAAATTTCTACTCGTGAGAGCTCCAATGGTTCACATGTGCAGTTTCAAAGATATTGAAGCTGCGGCGTGTTCTGCACGAGCAAGTGTTGCAGTTTGAATTATGCTTCGATATTCACAGTTTATGCCTCACTGGTTATCCATCATATGACTTGTCTAATACCATTTCAGGAAATTGCCACACAAATGGTTATACAAAGTCGGAGGTTTGTCCTGAAAATTTCCAAAAAATAAAAACCCGTTCTAATACTAGTATGTCATATGGGTTTTAACCTGTCTCTTCATACTTATGATCAGAGAATCAAGCATTGTAACTGGACGTTCTGAAGATAGTAGAGATATTTTGTCTGTCCGCCACTATCCAAATGCACTTAAGGTGTTTCAGTCTCACAATCCTTTAAACTCTTTTTGTATTCTTCCTTGTATGTTATGTTTCAATTTCAAAGACATTTAGTAGACCATATAATGTTGCTTTAATGTTTTTCAATTCAACAGGAGCATCTTCTGAAAATGACCACACAGCATTGAACCGAAGTGGCTTTAAAACGTGGCAAGCCCACCTCTGTGGAGGAAGGTTTGACGACTATACTAAACTATTTACCATCTTTTGGTCTGTCATCTTTTTTCAGTCTAGAAGTTAGATAGTAAGTTTAAAGACCCTACTGTTGGATTCGGAGACCTTTTTATCCTATTAAAATTATTGACATGGTCTAGTTTGCATCTGCATTGGCATTTGATATCCCAGATAATTTTCTAAATAAACTAGTAAGGACATATACTCCTTTGTTGTATATTGGGTTCTACAACAGTTGCTTTTTTGGGATGTGAAGTAGGAAAGATCTGTGCGGTATATCGATAATTTTATATTTTCCTAGTGACTGGAGATAATCAAGATGATACATTCTGCACTTATGATGAATAAATACTCGTAATACATTTTTGATGTTGATACTAGTGCATTTTTAGATGAGTGCTGTCGGATAACTCTTGAGTGATTAATCTGCTAAAAAAACATGTGAATTCTTTCACAACTTATTAAGGTTTTAGCTATTTACCGCATATATTGATGCCGAGTCTTCTCTGAGTTCCAAAGTAGCCACTGACTTTGGAAGAGAACAAATAGAAAGTCCAAACTCCAAACCTGATTTAGTTCTGGTGGGCTGCATAGTTATATAAACAGTGGTATGAGTAACCGCTCATATGACGATGTTCAATATTTAACCATCTTTTATCCCCCATTTTCTCTGCTAGGCAATTTGGAAATTGGAAATGGATATGGTGTGCCTGGCGGTGGTGCTTATTCTTCACTTCACCATAAACAAAGCATTGGTAAGAAACTAAGAATATTTCCCTTCTTTGGATTATTCAAATAGTATTGTTTGACAGACATCTTCAGAGGGGAAGGACCTTGATAGCCAGAAAAGAAACCAAAATAACGATGAGGTTAATGGTGAGTCCAGACAGCAAACAATGGGTAAAGACTTACCCGAATATCTCAAGCAAAAGTTGAAAGCAATATCCTGAAAGAGGGTCAAAGTGAAGAGAGGTCTTAGGTGCCAGAAAACGTGAGCTGGTTGTTTCGTTATTGTTTTTGTTTTATGAATCTTGATTTGCAAATTAGATCATGGTTATTTCTTCGGTGCCAGAAAATGTGGCGACTGGGGATTGGGTCTTGTACAGTCTTGGGGCTATTGCAATCACTGCTGACTGCACCCGGTATGTTTCTCTCTTTTCTATATATTTGCCGTATTTTCTATTGAAACTTAATTTGGTATAAGATATCAACGTTATTCTATGCAGACTTCACAGTCTTCCACAAAGCCAATACTAATTAGCCTCTGCTGAAAGCTATAACCATGCCACTAATGCTGCTGGAAATCATGGTGACTCAGAGAAAATATCTTCCATACCCAGGTGATGTATGACATAAGGCAATAAAATAAATTGTAGCATCTTAACTCTAAAAGTGTCGTCAAGGGGAGCAAGCAATGATGAAAACCGAGTTTTTCTTCTCTTTTTGTATATCTCAATATAAAATCGGTCCCAACTATTCTGATAAAGAGGTTCATAATTTGGTTTACCATGGTGTACAGGTCTAATGTGAAACCCCCTCTTGGGAAAGGCTATAAAAAGGACAGTAAGAAGCGTGCATATAGTGAAGATGATGAACTGGACCCCATGGATCCAAGTTCCTACTCTGATGTTCCTCGTGGTGGTTGGTATGAGACATACTCTTGCTAGTTGATAGAAAATTCAAGTTTGAAAAGGTTTCAATAGGATTAGTATATCTGCAAGTGCCTAGATCCTGACAAGTTAATGAATCACTGCTTATTTGCAGGGTTGTGGGCCTTAGAGGAGTACAACCAAGAGCTGCTGATACCACTGCCACGGTATGATATCACCATTATTTTGCCTGAAGAATTTCATTTAGAGGAATTCAAAGACATATGTAAATATTAAAAATAAATGGGGAAGAAGTTAAAAAGGATGAAGGGAACATTTGAAATCTTAAAAAACGTGATCTGCTTTCAGATTAAGAAAATAAAAAAATGAAGCAATTCGTTCTGCTACTACTTCTACTAAACTAGAAACTAGAAGCTAGAAGAATTCGTTTCATTTTGCTGCTACTACATCATAAAATATACTGAAACAAGCTAGAAGCTAGATGAGTCCCACTAGCTTCCTTTTTCTATTATTTAAAAGTACTTTTTTCTCCACACCCTCCTACCTTTCATTTCTCCAATTTTTTCCAACTTCAACTTCTTCAAGGACAATGTATTTTTTGGCAGGCTGTTTCGGCATATCCTTTAGATCAGTTTCATCCCATCATTCGTTTAGCAGCATTCTTAATACTTGTGTAAACTTCTAAATTGCAGGGCCCTCTTTTCCAGCAGCGGCCTTATCCATCACCAGGTGCAGTTCTACATAAAAATGCTGAAGTTGCTTCACAAAGGAAAAAGCCATGTTCGAACTACGCACCCATATCCAAGAGAGGAGATGGAAGTGATGGTCTCGTGGATGCTGATTGAGTGATGCAACACATCGGTGTATCTACTTCATTTCAGAAAATCTTCAACGGATTATATGATGATCGGAGGAAACTTGAATCAGAAACATAGTGATGTGAATGACGTGGGCTTATGAAGCGCGGTATTAGTTCAAGTTGAAGAAGTAGAGTAACTACAGGGGTTGGGGGTGGGTAGTCTACCCTGCAGAATAGGTCTATGCAGAAATAATGTCTTGTGATGGAATGTGAATGCTTCAATTTTGAGGAAATGTGGCTTAGTAATCATTCTCTGTGTGTGTGTTCTTGAATCTTTTCACTTATAAGCATAGTGAACTATTTACATAGGCAATATGTTTCCTTTCTTAAGTTATTCATTTTATGATGTGAATGTTTACATATATATATTTTAGCTTGCAATTAATAAACATGTAAAATAAGTTAAATTGAATCCATATTTTAATTAAATTATAAGATTTATTTGTATTATTTTCTTTCAAATATATATCACATCGCATAGTACTACTAATAAAGATATTACATGACACCCAACATGTTACCACAACAATTAAAAACGACTCAAAAACAAAAGGGTAAAATATGAGTTACTAGACAACATCAGGCAAAAGCAGTTTTAAAATATAACTACACAACACAAGGAAGCCCTTCAGTCTTTACTATGCATAAAAAGCCATAACAACAGACATGTATTTCTCTGTTCCACACTTCCTTTTCTGAAAACTTATCACTTTACAAGGAACAAAGTTCTAATCTTTTTCAGTTTCGCCACAGCTTCACTTATGCTGATTCTCTCCGAAGGTGAAAAGGCTAAACACTCGATCGCGACGCGCAAAACAGACAACGAACATAACTCTTTAGCCGAGAAATTGTCTTCCTCTCTTACCAGCAAATTGCTGTCCACAACTCGAGTTACATTGTTTTCTTGCAATGAAAGGCGAACATAGCTCATGAGGCTCATGTTCTCCCCAAACATCTCGTCTGTCGGCTTCTTTCGGGTGAAAGTCTCGAGTAGCATCACACCAAAACTGTATACATCGCAACTGGTTGATACAATGCCTTCAGCTCCATATTCTGTGTCCAAAAATTAAACAAAGACTAAGCACATCACGAGTTGCAAAAGCCAGAAACAATTTAGATGCAATATTTGAGAGATCATTACCTGGTGCCATATAACCAAATGTTGCCAAGGTTTGTGTTTGCACCATCAACTCCCCTTCCCCAAATAGTTTAGCCATACCAAAATCACCAACATGAGCGGTCATATCTTCATCCAGCAACACGTTACTAGGCTTCAAGTCGCAATGAACAATAGGAAACGTGTATTCCGTATGAAGATATTCCAAAGCCAATGCGACGTCTATCATAACATTTAGTCTCTGCAACAAGTCCAAGAAAAGATTATGCGAATATAGCCACTTCTCCAAGCTACCATTAGGCATGAACTCCAAAACCAAAGCCTTGAAATCTAGATTACTACAACATCCAAGTATCTTGATCAAGTTCCTATGCCTTATTGCTCCTAATACTCGTGTTTCTCTCTCAAAGCTTTGGATCACATTTTCTGATTGTAGATTGAAAACCTTTATTGCAACCGTTAGCCCGTCAGACAATGTTCCAACAAATACTGAACCGAAACTCCCACTTCCAAGAATGTTGCTCTCGCTGAATCCATTTGTTGCTCGTTGGAGTTCAAAGTAAGAACTTTCTCGCCAAGGATGTGACGACATTTGGCTTGCGGGTCCCTTTACGTTGCTCATTTTTCTTCTTCTCACTAGAAAAATCAGGAAAACAGCAAACAGGGCTGCTACAACAACACAAATAGGTGGTATAATGTATCTCTCAACAGACTTGAAAGTACTTGTTTTGGTATGGTTTTCACCACAAGGTGGAACTTGGAGACGCGTCGGACCACATAGATGGGCGTTGTTTGAAAAATACTGAGCTGTAAAATTTGAAAAAAGACCTCCGATAGGAATTGGCCCTTCAAGTCTGTTGTAAGAAACATTAAAGTATTTAAGACTAGAGAGTCCCTCCAAAGACACTGGGATAATTCCTGAAAAATTATTGAAGGAAAGATCCAACGATTCTAAACCTCTTAAATTCCCGAGGGACGTTGGAATTGACCCTTGAAATTTATTGTGTGCCAAAGATAGCGAAACCAATGAATTTGCCTTGTCAATAGAACTCGGGACATTCCCTGTGAACTGATTCCAAGATAAGTCCATTCGTCCTATAATCTTAAAGTTTCCAATCTCAGATGAGAGAGAGTTGTTTAACCTGTTTGAGGACAAGTTTAACAACAAGAGATCACTAAGGCCGTACAAACTGGAGGGTACGTTAGATTCCAACTTGTTGTGACCTAAGTACAATTCTCTCAAGGATTTGAGTTCGCCAATGCATGCAGGAATCACGCCAGACAACGCGTTGCTGCTCGCGTAGATGAACCACAAATTGCTTAACCGACAAATCTCAATAGGAATGTCTCCTTCGAGCTTGTTGTCACCAAGATCTACACGAACGAGTTTTCTTAAATTTCCTAGTGTTGGGGGGATAACACCTGTCAACTCATTATCGGCAAGGTTTAAATCTTGCAAGTTGGTGATGTTGCCAATCTCAGAAGGGATAGGACCTTTAATTTCGCAAGTAGAAGCTAAGAAAGTACGAAGAGAATCAGATAAGTTCCCTATTGAGTTAGGCAGTTTACCATCCAGAAAATTCGTAGAAATTTCTACAACCTCCAAATATTGGCAATTTGTCAATGAAGTAAGAAAGCCTGATTCCTTGTCTGGAGATTGTAATGTTAATCTGTTGCCTAAAATCCAAACGTATTGCAAGAATCTTAGGTTGTCCAAGTTGGGTGCTGGACCAAAAAAATAGTTAAAACCCATATCTAACGCTCTAAGACTAGTGACATTGTTGATGCAGCTTGGAATTAGTCCACTGAGTTTGTTGCCATAAAAATAAAAACCTTTTAGGTTGGGAAATGAAAGACCAAATGTTGAAGGAAGATGACCTGAGAACTGATTGAGTGAAAGGTCTAAGATTTCCAATGTTGATATGTTGAAGATGGAAGGAGGGATGAGACCAGATAACCCATTGAAGGCGACCCTGAAATCCACAAGATTAAGGCTGCCAAGCTCACTCGGCAATTCACCTGCCAATTTGAATTAATTTTTACATGTTTTTTTAAAAGATTTGAAAAATGACAAGATTGATTTTCAGGTCCAATGGAAGTTTATTCATTTATAATGCAAGAACACTAGGAAAATTTACATGGGAACTTTTCCTTATTCGACTAGAATATATATAACAACAAGAATCTTGTTGTAATCTAATCACTTACAATTGATTATCAACAAACCTGTGAAATTGTTGTCGTCTAGGTAGAGAACATTTAACATGGTGAGGTTTCCAATTTGCTTAGGTATGTTGCCTGTGAATTTGTTACCGAAATAAACAATGCTTGTTAAACAGGAACAAAAAAAAGTATCTTGAAACTTTCAATTTTAGCAAAGAAATGCCTGTGAGGTTGATTTGGAAGAAATGCATTTTACCTCCGTGTAATATTAGAAATTAGCAAAGAATCCTTTATAAAAGAAAGAATTGACACTCTCCACTTCCTAATTCAGAAAAAGGCATCTTAACCCCCAAAAGGAGGGAGGTGTTGCACACACATTGTGTCTGATTTAAGCATTTTAACGTTTCTACATATTCATAATAAATTTTTTTAATTTCCACAAGGCACCACATAAAACATATTCATAATAAATTTTTTTAATTTTATATATTATGAATATGTTTTATGTGAACATATTTTTTAAGAATTTTAAATTAATTAACGAGAATTTAAATTCTTAATTTAGATTAAGGGGGTGTTTGTAAACTCTAAAATTAAGTGATTATGTGATAAACGATTATTTTAAGCGGTTTTTGAGTGTTTGGAAAACCAACTTCTGATTATTTTAAGCAGAAGTAAGCTAGAATTGAGAAGCAGCCCAAGGCATGCTTCTGGATTCTGCTTATAAATTATGGGGTTTTGTATATTTTGTTTAGACAATAATATCCTCATTAAAATATTAATATTACATAATTAACTTTTTGAACATAAATAAAAGTCTAGATTTATACAATTATCATATCTTTTCTTTCCTATTTCCATTAGAATTAAAAAATCTCAAAAATCTCCATTAATATTTCAAGCAGAAAAATCTTATCTCGATTAAATTCTCAATTTCAAAAATCTCCATTAAACACTCAAAAATCTAACCTCAATTGAATTCTCAATTTTAGAAATCTCCATTAAAATCTCATAACTAAAAAATATGCAATTACTAGGTAAATATTTCTCTTTTATCATTTTTTAATTTTACTATATTTTTTTAAATTATTTATTTTTTCGAATATTTGAACTTCTTATTATAGTTTAAGATCAACATATATAAATAATAACCGAAATGATTAGAAAATATCAGGGTTAATTTAGTATTTTCATAAAACTAAAAGTGATTCTCAAATTTTATCTCCAAATACTCAACTGATTATTTTAGTGCTTTTCACTTATTTTTCCAAATATTCACCGCTTTTCCTATTGCAAATTTTTACAACTTTCACTTCTGCTTTAACTTCTACTTATGCAGTAGAGTTTGCAAACACCCCCGGCCCTAACTACCAAATTAATTAAATTTATAATTTAGTTAAACTTAAAATAAAAATAAAACTCTCCAACTAATTCCCCACCGCCGCCACCGTCCACTGTTCCTACCGCCACCCCCAACCTTGCTTCCTCCTAAATTTGGCCATCACCATCATAGCCTCCACCAAAGTTCCAGATCCACCATCCAAATACCCCACCCGTTCACGTCGCTGTTCCTACCGCCGCCACCACTACCATCCAGATA
The DNA here is from genome assembly GCA_037501455.1 of Lantana camara. Classification (NCBI taxonomy): domain Eukaryota; kingdom Viridiplantae; phylum Streptophyta; class Magnoliopsida; order Lamiales; family Verbenaceae; genus Lantana; species Lantana camara. Next base: position 4,771,571 of record CM074865.1, read on the forward strand.
TGCCGTCCAACCACACGTTCACCACAACCGATTCGCTGCTTCTACCACCACCAGCCTCCCCCACAATCTCGCCTCCAACATCACGCTCAACATCCTTCCTCTACCTGCAAAATTCTTGGGTGATTTTTGTGCGTGATTTCAAATCGGATATGTGGTGGCTGATTTTGGTAGTGGCAGATCTATCGGTGGTGGCGGTGGCTGAGCAAATCTGGAGGCGGTAACGAGTGGTGGTGGTAGAGTTTGTGTTTGGATTATGAGTTAGATGAGAAGGACGGCAGAGGTGGCTTTGGTAGCGGCTTGGCTGCAGGGTGGCGGTAGATCAATGCATTTCATGTAATAAATACCAAGTCTAATATTTTTGGAAGATGACCAAAGAACCAATTTTTTGAAAGGTCCAAGATTTCCATTGTGGATATGTTGAAGATGGAGAGAGGTAATTTTCCTGCCAAATCCGTTGTGTATGCCATGATCGATACAATAAAAATTGGAGAAGCATGGTAAATTTTGTCACTTCAATGATAATTTAATCACTTGGAGGTTGTCAATATACCTGTGAAATTGTTGTTGCTTAGATCCAGTCGTTCTAGGTTGGGAAGATGACACATGGAATCTGGAACACTTCCCGACAAACTATTGTTATAGAAATTTAAAGTTCGCAGAGAAGACATGTTGAAGATAAAACCTGGAATTTTCCAGGTTAGAGAGGCACCGTTTAGGCTGAGATGCTTTACACGTGAGAGATTTCGAAATTCTGATGGAATTCTTCCACCTGAATAGATAGTCCAAAACATGAAGATTGTTGTTTGTGGTGAAACAGCCGTTGAACATGCAATCGAGATTCATTTTTAGTTCATAAATATACCGTAAAATTACAAAAATCATCCTTCAACTTATACTTTTTTGAACTCCAATTATTTTCAATATCTCATTTTAAATTTTGTCCTTTAACTTAAAATTTTTTATAATTTTAGTCCGATTTCGATCCATAATCAAAAAACACCCAAATTTTGCTGACATGGAATAATTTTGGGTCAAAATTTGACGTGTCTTATGTCATTATATATATATATATATATATATATATATATATATATATGAAAAATTATGTATATAACTAATACACTTATTAATTTTATATATAATATATATTATGAATATGTTTTGGGTCTTCTTTGAAAACTCCCCGTGAGTTGAAAAAATTTTAGTTTGCTTCCCATTTTCAAAATTATTTTTGTTCACTCCCCAGATGGGACTCATATTTTTTGTTTGTTCCCCATGAGTTTGTGTTTCAATTATGAGAAGGACGGTAGAGGTGGGCTTTGGTAGCAAGGGTGGCAGCGTCGGCAGGTTGGGGGTGGCCGACTGGGTTAACTGGGGATCTGTACCGGGCTTCTGGCAGGCCTCAGATTAACTCAAATGGGCTGGGGCTATTTAATTTGACGTATCAAATACTCAATTAACTCATTTTAATTGCTGAAAAAACCGTTAATCTGGCCAATCAAACACTTTCCTACTTGTTTAACTCAAACTCGAACATCGATATCAAGAAATAAGATCCTTCAGCAGGAAGATCAAGTAATTTCTTTTGCACATATAACTGAAAACAAGAAAAAAATAAAGAAATTAAAGATCTATGAATAGAGTAGAGGATGTTATTCTGGATTCTTCTTGATAAAATGGCTTTGCAGATGATATGCTATATTTCCACACACCAACTTTCATCCCAAATTGAATCCATATGAAAATTCCAAAAGTCCAGATGATTGGGCTTACTATGCGTTAAAAAGATTTGGTACAAAAATATAACACATAGGGGGCCCAAAAAGATAAAGAATATGACCATGGTTTCACGTGAATAATGAAATTATATGGTTACACTGCAGAGGTCTTCTGGGTGGGCGACGGTGTTTATGTTTTTTAAGTTTTATTTTTATTTTAAATTTGATTTTTTAATTTGTATTTAAATAATTTGTTTTTTTTAATTAAATTAGAAATTTTATTATTTTGTTAGTTAATTTAAAAATCTTAAAATAATATGTGAATATAAAATACATACATAATATATGTTACACACAATTTTTTTATTTGCCATGTGTGTATATATATATTTTTCATTTTTTTTTTAATTTCCACAAAACATCCACATAATCTTTAATTGGCTCAATCAGCTAAAAAATCCCCGATTTTGGCCCGAAATCGTGCCACGTCAGCAAAATTTGGGAATTTTTCGTTTTCGGGTCGAAATCCACTACAAGAAATTCGCCAAAATCCGACGGAAAATTCCGAGGGAAACAGGCCGTCGGAACTTTCCGTCGGAATTCCGTCGGATTTTTTAAAAATAAAAATTTAAAATAATATTAAATAATTCCGACGGAATTTTCCGTCGGAATTCCATCGGATTTTTTAAAAATAAAAATTAAAAATAATATTAAATAATTCCGACGGGATTTCCGTCGGAATTCCGTCGGTTTTATCTATGCTTAAATTGAATTCTTATGACGTATTATAATATTTGTAGTTATAATTAATATTTTCTTAGAACTCAATTTTAAATATAGTCTACAAAATTTATGATTTTATTATTTCAAATAATATATAAATATTTGTATCAAACTAAACCAATGAATTGATCTAGCTCAACTGGTTTACCTTGGTTTCCATAAGGTCTTACTACCACAACGTCGGGTGTTCGAATCCCCAGGGGCGCATTAAGTTTTTATTTTTCCAGTAAATTCCGACGGAATTTCCCTCAGTAAATTCCGACGGAATTCCGAGGGAAATTCCGTCGGAAATAATTAATTAAAAAAATTTTTTAAAGCAAATTCCGACGGAATTTCCCTCGGAATTCCGTTGGAATTTTTTAAATTTAATTTTTTTTTTATGATTTTTGTCCCTCGGAATTCCGTCGGTTTTCCGTCGGTTTTGAATTCCGAGGGAGGGTTTTCCTACGGCATGTGTCCCGTCGGAATTCCCTCGGAATGCCGTCGGAATTTACTATTTCCGTCGGAATTCCCTCGGAATTTTCCGTCGGAATTTACAGGATTTCTTGTAGTGATCGGGCTAAATTACAAAAAATTTTAAATTAAAAGACAAAATTGAAAATGCGATATTGAAAATTATTGAAGTTGAAAAAATGTAAGTTAAAATATATATGATTTTACTTGTTTTTATGTCATCTTTGAACTATAATGAGATCTCCATCTATTAATTTTTTTTTTTTTTTTAAATTTATATGTTACCATTCATTTTAATATTAACAAAGAGGGCAAAATTGCAAGACTGCTCCTCTAACTCAAACTTTTTCAGACTTCACACCTCTTTGATTTTAATTTTTTTAATTTTGTCCTTCAATTTTTAATTTTACACACTTTTTTTTTTTAAATTCTTTTATTTAGTATTTTTATTAAGTTAATTAATGTGGCAATTTTTTAATTATTTTGTATTATTTTTGGACACCATTGATGAGTTTAGTGAGCTGCCAATCATCTACACAGCAACTTGGCCTAGATTCGAGTAGCGTGCGTGGATTAATTTGGAAAATTTATGTATTTAATGTAAAAATCGAACAGAAATTATGTAAAGTTAAAAATTGAAGAACAAAATTGATGATGATTGTGTTGTCAAAAAAAAAAAAAAAAAAAATTGATGATGATTGAAGTAACAAATAATTGAAGTTAGAGGACGAATTGTTGCAGATTTGCCTAAAAAACTAGTGATAAAACACAATAACAATAATTCCTTGTATATGAAGGGGACAGATAATTTATGCTATATGTACTTAGGGGATACATATGGTACCATAATATTTATTCTTTTTTTTAATTTATGAAGTGCATGCTCAAGACACAAGTCAACTCTAAATTACAAAAACTACATACCTTGGAAGTTGTTATCTCCGAGATACAATGTTTCCAGATTGCTCAACAGACCTATTGATCTTGGAATGCTGCCATTGAAATGGTTAATCGACAATCTCAGATCCTCCAGCTTTCTGCACTTGTAAATATCCAATGGAATTTGCCCGCTAAGTAGATTAGCAGAGAGATAAAGCACAGTAAGTCGTGAGGTATTATTGCACATATCATTTGGCAGCACACCCGTCAGACTATTATCCCTGAGATCAATTTGTTTGATCCTAGACAAGTTGAAGATCCCATGAGGAATTGATCCTTTAATATGGTTATATTGCAAATCCAATATTTCTAGTGAAGAAAGATTCCCAATTTCTCGTGGGATTTCTCCACCAAGAGAGTTATTGACCAATTTGAGTATCCTCAACCGTCGTAGATTAAAGAGCTTGTGGGGTATGAAGCCTGTGAAGCTGTTTTGGCTGAGGTCTAATGAATCAAGGAATGTTAAGTTTCCAAGATTCGGAGTGAGATGAGTGGCCTGAAAACCGAAGCCGGAGAAATTAAGGGCAGTGACTCGTTGGGTGGTGGTAGTGCCGTTGGTGCAGGATACACCAATCCAGGTGCAAATGGATGCATTGGTGGACCAGTTTTTGGACAATATTCGAAAAGGGTCTGAGTTTATTGTGGATTTGAAAGCAAGAATTGCTTCTTCATCTTCTGTTGAAACTATTTGATCAGCTAAGGAAATTGTTATTGTGATACTGAGCAACAGCATTAGGACAGCCATTATGACAGAAAGTTTCTCCATTGGACGACTTGTTGTGTATGTCTCTATTTTTTACAAATTTTAGGCCATATATAGAGGAGATATTTAGGGAAAATTGCACGTTTCATCCCCACAAAACAAATATTTAGAGTTTTAGCACCTATTTTTCAAAATTGCAAATTTCATCCCACACTTTTATATTTTTAGTAAGGGATAATTACGAGCAGCCCTATTTCCTCCGTTAACTTTAACAAAATGTGTAATTTTACTATTTTACCTTTTATATGTTGAAACTCAAGGGGTATATGTAAGAAAATTTCAAAGACAATGGGGTTGATGCAAGTATTTAAATTTTTGGCGGTTTTTGATGTAAATACTTGAGTTTTGTAACTATCTAATATTTTTTTCAAAGAATGCTACTTAATGATATTTAATATTTTCATGATGAACTAATTTCATACTTAGAGTTTATGAATGGTAATATTTTTTATTTTTATATATATATATTGGACATGCATATTTATATTGGTATCTTATTCTTTGTTTGTAAGATAGATGCATTAGGGATCACCAATACTTGAAATATTTGTTTAAATAACTCTGATGGATATTTATATAAATTTACTAATGCATCTTGGTGTGTTTTTTAAAATTTTCTATTCCAGAGGAAATTTGTTATTTTCAAACAAATAAGTTTAAATAAACTTATGAAAAATATACATAAAACTAAAATATAAACATAAGGTATGAAATAAATATGCGTGAAATATCTATTTCGATTTGTACTTATAGATAAAATATAAATATTATGTTAAATTATATGTTTTTTAAAATTAAAAAATACAAATTAATATTACAAATATATCATCATATTTTCAATATTATTACAATTTACCCCCCTAGCTGAGGGAAGGACCGGAATTTTGAAAAGGGTCTGAAGTTATTGTGGATTTGAAAACAAGAATTGCTTCTTCATCTTCTTTAGATACTATTTCAGCTAACGAAATTGGTGTGATACTGAGCAAGAACATTAAGACAGCAGCAATCATGACAGAAGGTTTGTCCATATGCGACTGGTTGTGTAGTTTGGAGCTCTAGATGTGAACAATGAACTACATATATATATCTATTATCTTTTACGAAACTTAGATCACAAAGAAGAGATATTTACCTGTAGTTAGTTGGTTAATAAGATTTTTTAATTGTTGCTAGAACAGTAAGTATGCGCATTATAAGAGTCATGATGTTGGATACACTATAAAAGAGGGCACTTGACTCCATTAATGGGATATCATCTTCCGTAATGGGTGAAATGATGGCCTCCACCACAAATGCAATAGGTGAGGTTTCCACGAAAATCAACCAGCCCCCTGCACGTAGCACTCCGGCACCAAATCTTGACGATGTCACGAAGACAGGACTTTACGAGGCATTAGCCGAATATTTCGATTAAGATAAGACAAAAGAGCCAACAGTACAGAGGTTGGTACAAGTAGTTAAATGGTTCTTTTTCCAGGGTAATGAACCTAGTTCGAATCTCTCTAATCACTTGGGTGTGTGATTAACAAAAAAAAAAAAAGAATAAATAATAAGACATAAAAAAAGGCCTTTTGACATACGAGTAAAATCGACTGCATTGCATGAAAATTATATTATTATTCAAATAATATTAACCGTTAAAATTATAGGAAGTGAATAACTAAAATTAAGTATCGTTAGTTAATTATCGTTTCAAAAACAATGATGAAACATTAGTTAAGCTTGTGTTTTGAGTAACTCCTTAAGAAAAATACTAATCTAAAATTTATAATTCAAATCATAGGCAAATAAATAATGTAACTATATTATAGAGAAAACTCCAAATTTTGTGATGAAACTCACTAGGAAGTTTAACAAAAAAATTGTGGAAATATCATGCAATTCTGAAAACCAGTTGCTTGAAAAATAGATTTGATCTGTTGCAACGGTTTCCAGGATCCAAGAATGCACAAAGGATATACCTGAAGACTGAGAGGAAGTGCCTCTTAATGAGGTTGCTTGTGGCTGTGAAGGAACAATGGACACCTGATTAACACCATGAGTCTGATTAGATTGACTCTGTTGAGATTGAATGATTGACGTGATCATCTCATATTGCTCAATCAACAGTAAAAGGCCTTACTCAACTGAGGCAATGGGTCGATGAGCATGATCTGCGAACCGACACCTGAGTACTTGTCATTCAACCCATTCAAAAATCTAATGACGCAATTGTTTTGTTCATGCATGCGGTATGTATCAATTGCCCCACAACTGCACTTTGGATTACAAGATCATTATTTCCTGTTACAGAGCCCTACAAATTGATGTGCATGCGTGAAGGGGTGTCTGTGTAATTTATCACAACAATTCTAACTGACATAAATATCTGCTTAACAATATTACTGCTGCTAAGTAATTTAATTTATTGCTGGAACTTAATATATCAAGATCCCATATATTCAAAAGATTAAGCCAAGTTACGCAAAACCCATCAATCAGGAAAAACTGACAAAGAAGCTCGAAATTTTTACAAGGCACGAAAAAAGGTAGCAAATTTAAACCAAAATTCAACAGGCCAGGCAAAGAAAGAGGCACAAAAGGCAGATTTCACAACCCACATTGACAAAAAGAAATTCATCTAAATCAACAGAAACACAACAATCATGATAAATACCACAGCAATCCACTCAAACACTTAACATACAATATGCATCCGTAGAAACAACAAAAAACTCACCTAACAGACAAGGAGAAGGTAAATAGAACAGTTCATTAAAAACAGAGAGAATAGTTCGTCAGCAAAAGACTCCATTTTTTCGGTAAAAGAATACAGCATTAAAAACACACATATCAGCGACTTTAGATGTCGCACTTCGCGTTTCTCTTAACAATAAAAACTTTTATGGTTAATTACGTTTATAATTGACGAGTTTGAAAATTATATATACTAACTAATAAGTAAAGGTTTCGTTATCGTGACATTTGAGAATCTAAAATATTTATTAATTTATTAAGAAAATTTAAAATTCGTAAATCTTAATATTAAAATTTACAAAGAATATTGAAAATGTGCATTTACAATTATTGAACCGAATTGCATTTTATAATTAAAAAGATATGTTTTCAGGTTTAAATTAATTGAACATTTTCTACCAAAAAGTAATACCTATTAAAATAAATTAAATGAACCATAACTAAATTAAAACATAAGATTTATGTGATTTTTTATTTCTTTCAAATTCCACTTCACATAGCATTACTAATAAGGATATTGCATACGAGACCCAACATGTTTATCAATGGCAAATTGGCAGCTCAGAACAATGACAAAGGCAAAAAAAACAATAGGATAAAACCATAACAACTTTCAAATATAACAAGTCCATCTTCATCGATTATACATTCAAATTCAACAGAAGGAAGCCCTTTAGTCTTTGTAATATTAACGCAGAAAAAGCCATAACAACATACATATATCTCTGTTCAAGATTCCCTTCTCCGCAAACTTATTACATTGCAAGAAACACAATTCTAATCTTTTCCAGTTTTACCACAGCTTCACTTATGCGGATTCTCTCCGAAGGCGAAAAGGCTAGACTCTCGATCGCGACAGGCGGAACCAAAGACAATCATAGCTCTTTAGCTGAGAAGCTGTCTTCCTCTCTTACCAGCAAATTGCTGTCCACAACTCGAGTCACATTGTTTTCTTGTAATAAAATGCTAACATAGCTCATGAGGCTCATGTCCTCCCCAAACATCTTGTCTGTCGGCTTCTTTTCAGGTAAAAGTCTCAAGCAGCATCACGCCAAAACTGTATCCATCGAAACTGGTTGGCACAATGCCTTCAGCTCCATATTCTGTGTCCACAAATTACACGAAGACTAAGCACATCATTCTTTCAAAACGAATGCTTCAATTCGAATGCAATCCACACCAGAATCCAATATGATCGAAGATTGTACCACTCCAATGAGGGATTTTGGGCATTGATTCTATTGTAAAATTGAGTAAATCTTCTTCTACCAGCTGGCTTTGGCTTCACAGGTTTCTTCCAAAGGCCAACAATCTCCTGCACGAGAGGTACATGAACAAGCACCAGCTTCCACGCCAAGAACCAGCCTAAACAGATCACACACAGAAGAACAAAAGACAATTCTTTAGGCAAAATTTGACTAACCCCAGATGAAAAAAGTTCCCAAAAGTTCTAATTGCAGCATTCAAGATCCCATATATCCAAAAGATTAAGCCAAGTTACAGAAAACCCATCAATCAAGAAAAAGCTCAGTAACGAGGCACAAAAGGTAGCAAATTTAAACCAAATTTCAATAGCCTAGACGAATAACGAGGCACCAAAGGCACGGTGAAGGCAGATTTCAACAACCCACACCAACAAACTCAAAGAAATACATCTAAATCAACAGAAACACAGCAAACATGATAAATACTACAACAATCTACTCGCATATATACTCAAAAACTTCACATACAATATTGCATCCATAGAAACAAGAAAAAGCTGACCTACAAAGAGCAAGGAGAAAGTAAATAGAACGGCGAGAAAGGGACGGAGGAAAAGAAACGTGAAGTAACCCCAATAGGAGACAGAGATTAGTTCGTCGGAAAAAGACTCGATTTTTTTTTTTTTTTGGGTGGAATCGAAGAAAGGCGTTGGCTTTAGGCTTTAGCTGACCTGAAGCATTAAAAATTCAGTCATACACGCATACACGACTTTATGTCGCACTTTACATTTCTCTAATGAATTAGAGTAATATAGGTATATATATCAAGTCTATCTTTGAATTATGGGTCTAGAATCTATAAAAGCAGTTTTAAAACTTAGCAAAAAAAGGCAATTTTAAAACTTAACAAGTCCTTCTTCATTGATTTTACATTCAAATTCATTAACTATTACACAATACATGGAATATTAATGCATAAAGAAACTTAACAACATATATTTTTGTTCAAGACTTCCTGTTCTGCAAACTCATGACTTTGCAAGAAACAAAGTTCTAATCTTCCCCAGTTTTCCCGCAGCTTCACTTATGCCCATTCTCTCCCAAGGCGAAAAGGCTAAACACTCCATTGCGACACTTAGAACAGACGACAAACATAGCTCTTTAGTAGAGAAACTATCTTCGTCTCTTGACTCTTACCAGCAAATTGCTGTCCACAACTCGAGTCACATTGTTTTCCGGAATCGTCTGATGAGCATAGTTGGGAACTTGATGCAAATTAGGACACTGACGGTATCGTAACAAAAGTCCCTCCCTCTCTCCCTTCCCGTTTGGTTGGGGCAACTTAGATATTCACGAATTAACCTCTACCATTGTTTGTGTTAATTGTTTGTAATCCCTTAAAGAAGTCTTATTTTCTCAGCTTTCACTTTCATAGTCTCTTAACGCGTGATTATCCCCACGATTAACATTTAGTGAAGTGCCCTTCGTTTCAGAGAAATCTTAAAGTCATGGCTAATTTGGGATTATCTGCTAAACAAGAGAACGATGATCAAATAATTCAGAAGATGAAACAAGAGCTTGCAGATATGGTCAAGCTGCGGATTCCATATGTAAAATCAAAAGTATGCACCGTATTTTGGATCGATTCTGATTCAAGGAGCTGGGATTGGATTGTTGTTATCCTGCCTCAAAGAACTTGTCACTTACCATCAAATTAAAACAAAATGAAAATTTCTTTTTCTCTCATAAGTCCAGAAGAGAAAGAAGTCTTCAAACGCAAATACAGCATGGATGATGTATTGGAAAATAGGATTTGTGACTTGTATGACCTTTATGTTGAGGTATACATCAGATTTTCTAGTTCCCTTGAAGACCTCACCTCACCCACCCCCAAAAAACACTTGAATAAAGAAGTTTTTTCTTGACCCATTTTCTTGGTTTTATTCCAGAGACTAGAAGAAGATTCAGGACCACCAGTCAGAAGGCTTTATGAAGAGGTACTTGGAATTTGATTAATCTAAGAATATTTTATTAAAATAATCTGTCGTAGCAAGTCAAGTAATCTACTTTCAGATTTTATACAGAACAAGATCAGCTAAGTTTGTTAATCAAACCTTCATTGCTGGGTCTACACACATTGATTCACACTGGAATTAAAATGCAGCTCATGCCCATCGATTATCATTCTGTTTCCATAAACGGAAGCTTTAGTGAATTGATGCGTCTTTTCCTGATTCAGCTTGCAGTATTCTGGCCTAATGGACTCATGGATACTGATGGAATTAAACGTGCTATATATAGATCAAAAGGCCGGAGAGGCAGCCTGCGCAAGGTTTTTCAATATTTTCTTGTTTCAGCAGATGTAATTTGAAAGCTTTGTTGAATGCCATGCCTTTTCAAGACATAACATTGTGCACCCATGCATGCAGTGTGTTTAATATTTTGCATATGAAATATGAAGGCTTTAATTTCCATGTTGTCAAATAATGATTAATCAGCTATACACTTCGAAATTATTTTCAAACCGCGGCTTCCTTTTTCACAACCATGTTTCAATATGGAAAATCATTTTTAGTTTTTCCTGTCCTGAATATTGTTCTTGATATCTCTATAAATGAGAATCTACTCGACCTTCCCCTTGTTTATTTATCTGCTTGGTTGACTTCGATATTTATTGTCATTTACATAGCTCCGTAGAGGTGGAAGATGTAATCATCTGTTGTCTCATCCCTCAAAACTTATAGCATTTCCTTACTCTTCAATCCTTTGCTCGTTAGGATCAGCATGGCCTCCAAAATCAGTCAGCCCCAAATTGCCCTCAGATTCTCGCATACAACATCCTAACGTGACCAGCAAACCAGTCCCCAGCACCGCTCCTCATGTGCCTGTCGCCTTGGAAAACGGGCCAAACACGGACAAGGCGAAGAATGAAAAATTGAAGGGGAGCTCCAGCAGCAATCCTTCTGATGTTGTGATTGCATTGAATGTGTTGCCGAAAAAGAAAGTAAAAAAACAGCCGAACGCAGAGGTTCCACTGGCCGAGGATCGACCCAAACACCCAAAGAATGTGTCTGAGCCTGAGTCACTGAGCTGACATTATAACTCTTTTAGTTAGTTTTGATTCTTTTTTCCAATAGTATAAAGGTTATTTTTTTCATTTCTTTGAGTTAGATTTCTTTTAGATCACAGCTTGTTATATAAGTTGCATTGTTTTAGGTTAGTTGAAGTCTTGAAGAGCTCTTGGCCTTCATCCATAATGGGGGGAGGGGCCTCTTCATTTTCCTCTTTTTTTTTTTTAAATTCAATTTTGATCCTGAAATTTTTTAAGTTAAAAATTTTGGGGAGAGAATTTTGACTAGTACTCGTCTAATGAGATCTTAGTTTGATGATGATGGTTGAGTTTTATTTATTTACTTATTTATTTTTATAGCTTATTATGAGTCAAGTTGGATCGAATTATTTAAGTATAAAATTTTCTATTGATAGTTGCGTCCTATTACTGGTAGCTGCGTTATCGGGGACTTGAGCTCAAACCTCTGGTTTAATGATGATAGTTCGAGACTTGATATGGACAATATCAATAAATATGAATTGTTAAGATATGATTTGTATGTAGAAATAAATTTTATGTAGTAATTTAACTGAATTTTGGTACATAGGAATGAATTTAAAGTAGTAATCTACTGAATTTATGAGATCGGTATGTTCAAGAAATTCGAAAAGAAATGAATTAAATTTATATTGATTTTATCATTTTTCATAATTATAATGAAAATAAAATTAAAAATATGTTGAGTTCAAAATCAAATTATGTAAAAATATAATTCACTATTTCAATAAAAGTAATAATATTTTTTTGTAATCAACTATTATGTTTTGAAAATAATATTTGCGTATATCATAAAAACTATGAATAAAATTTATAAAATTCTATCAATATTTAGTACTTTTTATCATTTAATAATAAGGATTTATAAAAATATTATAACGTAAGATATATTTAATAAGTTTTGTAATTAAAATTCAATAGCGAGGATTTGATATGTGGGCTTTATTATGGACAGAGGCCATTTAATGGGCCTGAAACGGGCCCAATACAAGTAGAAGAACATCGAAATAATCTCTTGTACCTTACGCTTAACTGCTGTTCATTAACAAGGCATTTTTATATCCGAGAATTTCAAAAATATACACTTTTGATTCCCATTTCCCTGTTGCCAGCTTCGGATTTCCTCTTCGTCTCAGGTATGCTGATTTTAGGGTTTGAAGTTCTAATTGATATGCAAAAGCATGTGTAATTTGTGTGTGTGTTGACAGAAATTTGCAAATTTCAGCTAAACGATTTTTACTTGCATTTTTCAGCTAATTAGTATTCGAGTTTGTTCCAGAATTACTGAGTTGTTTAATTTGATGGATATTTTATTGATATTAGAGGCTATTTAGCTCGTTTTTCTTTTTCCCTTTCTTCCTGAGAATTGGGAATTAGGTTTCTTGGAGTTGGTTTAATTTTGGGGCAGGTGAACACCCTGTTATTTTTTATTTATGTGTCCATTGCTGTTAATTGCTTTGTGGAATTTCTGGAAGTGAATGTGATGGTTTCTTGATTTTAATCGTGTTTGGTGACTGTAATGGGGCGAGTTAATGTTCTGCCTTTTGTCATTACTATGGAATCTTGTTTGCTGTTGATTTTGTGGAGTAAATATAATGTGTTGGGTATAGCTACTCGGGTGCTCACAGCTACGTGCATGTGTATTACGACAATGCTTTGGTGTTTTTTAGTTTGAATGCCATTTATGGTGGAAGATTGGAAGGTATTACTCTACGGAGCTTTTGAGCTTCTGTTCATGTCTTAAAATTTTGCATATAAGTTTATTAAATACTCAGTTGGTGGTTGTTCATGTATGTTGAAGTTTAGATCAATAAGTTTGAGATCGAGGAATGAATTCAAGCTCGGAATGATTTCAGATCCTCAAATTATGAAACCATAAGTTTTGAACTCGTTGGAGAAACAAAGGTAAAGTGCCCGATGAAATATGTGTTCTCTCACAAATATATTACGTCTCAGAATTGATATTTCTAACTAATAATCTCAAATATCCTGTAAAATCCAATAACTTATTACATTAAACTCAAATTCCCAAATCTTCAATAAAATCCATTTTCTTAATACAACAAGAAGTAACAAGGCCAGAAAGTTATTTTGGGTTCACCCAGTGTTAGCTTGTACTATGCTCTGTGCATTTAATACTAGGAATGAATCATGACACATGAGAGAAACTCTGAATAAATAAAATAAAGACAAAAGTACGTGGTTAGGCCTCACGCCTTATTGTTTGTGTTTCATATGATTTGTGGGGTTTTCATTTCAGTGCGTTCCTATGCTGATACTGGAATTTTATTTGTTTTTTAAGCTTATGGCTGACCATTCTGATGAGCCTCCTCCTCCGGGAACCCATTTTTTGTGGAGTTCGCAACCAGTCTCATCTACTCACGAGGCATTCTAGAAGCAGCCTTTTCCCTCTTCCCCATTCAAATGCACCCGCTTCTTCTTCCTTGGAAATTTCTACTCTTGAGAGCTCCAATGGTTCCTATGTGCAGTTTCAAACAAATAATGATATTGAAGCTGCGGCGCAAAATGCTGTTCTGCACGAGCAAGTATTGCTGTTTGAATTATGCTTCGATATTTAGAGTTTATGCCTCACTTGTTATCCATCATATAACTTGTCTAATACCATTTCAGGAAATTGCCACACAAATGGTTATACAAAGTCGGAGGTTTGTCCTGAAAATTCCAAAAAATAAAAACCGTTCTAATACTAGTATCAGTATGTCATGTGGATTTTAACCTGTCTCTTCATACTTATGATCAGAGAATCACGCATTGTAACTGGACATTCTCAAGATAGTAGAGATATTTTGTCTGGCCGCCACGATCCAAATGCACTTAAGGTGGTTCAGTCTCACCATCCTTTAAACTCTTTTTGTATTCTTTCTTTTGTGTTATGTTTCAATTTCAAAGACACCATATTATGTTGCTTTAGTGTTTTTCAATTCAACAGGAGCATCTTCTGAAAATGACCACACAACATCGAACTGAAGTGGCTTTAAAAGGTGGCAAGCCCACCTCTGTGGAGGAAGGTTTGATGACTATACTAAACTATTTACCATCTTTTGGTCTGTCATCTTTTTCAGTCTAGAAGTTAGATAGTAAGTTTAAAGACCCTGTATTGGATTTGGAGACCTTTTTATCCTATTAAAATTAGGGGAAATTACATCCAAATCCCCTGATGTTTGCCATAATTACAATTTAGTCCATGCTTTTTCGTTTATTACAAAAACACCCCTATGAACACTGTTCCCAGGGACTTTTTTGAAAAACACGAAAAAGTGTATGCCTAACTTTTCCATTATTCCGCCAGGGACCTCAACTGAAACAGTGTTTATAGGGTTTTTTTTGTAATAAATGAAAAGGCAGGGATTAAATTGTAATTATGGCAAACCTCAGGGGACCTGGATGTAATTTCCCCTTAAAATTATTGACATGGTCTAGTTTGCGTCTGCATTGGCATTTGATATCCCAGTTAATTTTCTAAATAAACTCATAAGGACATATACTCCTTTGTAGTATATTGGGTTTCTACAACAGTTGCCTTTTTGGGATGTGAAGTAGGAAAGATCTGTCTGGTTTTTCAATAATTTTATATTTTCCTAGTGACTGGAGATAATCAAGATGATACATTCTGCACTTATGATGAATAAATACTCGTAATACATTTTTGATGTTGATACTACTGCATTTTTAGATGAGTGCTGTCGGATAACTCTTGAGTGATTAATCTGCTAAAAAAGCATGTGAATTCTTTCACAACTTATTAAGGTTTTAGGTATTTACCGCATATATTGACATTGAGTCTTCTCTGAGTTCCAAAGTAGCCATTGACTTTGGAAGAGAACAAATAGAAAGTCCAAACCTGATTTAGTTCTGGTGGGCTGCATAGTTATATAACCAGTAGTATGAGTAACCACTCATATGATGATGTTCAATAATTAACTTTCTTTTATCCCCCATTTTCTCTGCTAGGCAATTTAGAAATTGGAAATGGATATGGTGTGCCTGGCGGTGGTGCTTATTCTTCACTTCACCATAAACAAACCATTGTTAAGAAACAAAGAATATTTCCCTTCTTTGGATTATTCAAAGAGTATTGTTTGACATGACATCTTCAGAGGGGAAGGACCTTGATAGCCAGAAAAGAAGCCAAAATAACGATGAGGTTAATGGTGAGTCCGGACAGCAAACAATGGGTAAAGACTTACCCGAATATCTCAAGCAAAAGTTGAAAGCAAGAGGTATCCTGAAAGAGGGTCAAAGTGAAGAGAAGTCTTCGGTGCCAGAAAAAGTGAGCTGGTTATTTCATCGTTGTCTTTGTTTAATCCTTCTCACAATAAGCTTTTGTATATGAATCTTGATTTGCAAATTAAATCTTGGTTATTAGCCTCTTTCTTATATTGTGATGATTAGCGCTAGTTTCTGTTTAAGCTAATCTGTAACTAACTCAAGTTTCTCATGTGAGTTGGTTCAACATGATATATTCTTTCAACTGTACTTTCTGTTTGATCTATACTTCTTTTTTTCCCTGAATGATATCTTGTCGACTATATCTAACTTGTATTGGGATTTGGATTTTAGAGACTGGAGGCTCAGTCACCTCAGCTCATGGCACACGGGAATCTTCCCCCGGGATGGGTGAGTACCAGTGGTATTCTTGTGAAACATATATCAAGGAGTTTAATTAATGTAATTTACCTTTTATATCATCGTTTTATGTCATCACTCATCCATTTTTCCCCCACCAAATTGTTCTGTAGATTGAAACAAGGGACCCTGAAAATGGTGCTGTACTTTATTATAATGCGAGTTTAGGGATAAGTCAGTGGGAAAAACCTATAGATATGGCTCCTCGTCCTGTCTCTGCTACGGCACCCTTTTCAGAAGATTGGCATTTGATGAAACTTCAGGTTTAGTTTCATTTTCTACTAATCAAATGTGTATATATTTGCAAAGATAGGAAGAGCTTTAGATGCTGTTGTGATACTTAAATTTTGATTAAAAATATTATATTATTGGAAGTTACCTGAATTGGATATATTTTTTGATATTATCATTCCCTTTCGAGTCAAATATCAACACTTACCACTTGCAACTGCTGTTTCGGAATTGGCTAGTGATTATGATTTTGTGGGTGCTTGCTTTTGTTTCTTAGCCATTAGTTTCTGTAAAAGTTGGTTTTCTTCTGTCAACATATCTTGACAGTCCCTTTCTCCTTCATTCAGTAGTCTTTTATCCAAACTGCAGGTATAAAGGTTTAATGCTTATTCACCTCTTCCAATATTAATTCATTCTCTTTCAACATATTTCCACTTTATGGTTGTGGCTTGTCCGATATAATATTTGGGCAGGAGAGAATGTAACCTCCTAACTACAGACACATTGGGGGAAAACAAATTATATATATATATATAATATTTCTCAACAATGGCCATTTCAGGTCAAAAATATTATTACGACAGGAAGACCAATCTATCACAGTGGGAGCATCCAAGTGCACAAGAAGTCAACCCACAGCATTATGAGAGAACGGTCGCCCCCCATACAACGGGTGGGAATTTGGAATATCAAGTGTCCACTTTTCCTAAATGCATGGGATGTGGCGGCTGGGGATTGGGTCTTGTACAGTCTTGGGGCTATTGCAATCACTGCACCCGGTATGTTTTTCTCTTTTCTATATAGTTGAAGTATTTTCTATTGAAACTTAATTTGGTATAAGATGTCTAATGTTGTTCTTTGCAGACTTCACAATCTTCCACAAAGCCAATACTTATCAGCCTCTGCTGAAAGCTATAACCATGCCACTGATGCTGCTGGAAATCCTGGAAAATCAGAGAAAATATCTTCCAAACCTAGGTGATGTACGGGATAAGGCAATAAAATAAATTGTAGCATCTTAACTCTAAAAGTGTCGTCAAGGGGAACAAGCGATGATGAAAACCGAGTTTTTCTTTTCTTTTTGTATATCTCAAAATAAAATCGGTCCTAACTATTCTGATAAAGAGGTTCATAATTTGGTTTACCATGGTGTACAGGTCTAATGTGAAACCCACTCTTGGGAAAGGCTATAAAAAGGACAGTAAGAAGCGTGCATATAGTGAAGATGATGAACTGGACCCCATGGATCCAAGTTCCTACTCTGATGCTCCTCGTGGTGGTTGGTATGTCTCATACGCTTGCTAGTTGACAGAAAATGCAAGCTTGAAAAGGTTTCAATAGGATTAGGAGATCTGCAAGTGCCTAGATCCTGACAAGTTAATAATCACTGCTTATTTACAGGGTTGTGGGCCTTAAAGGAGTACAACCAAGAGCTGCTGATACCACTGCCATGGTATGATATCACCGTTATTTTGCCTGAAGAATTTCCTTTAGAGGAATTCAAGGCCAGATATAAATATTAAAAATAAATGGGGAAGAAGTTAAAAAAGGATGAAGGGAACGTTTGAAATCTTAAAAAACGTGATCTGCTTTCAGATTAAGAAAATAAAAATGAAGCAATTCGTTCTGCTACTACTTCTAATAAACTAGAAACTAGAAGCTAGAAGAATTCATTTCATTTTGCTGTTAATACATCATAAAATATACTGAAACAAGCTAGAAGCTAGATGAGTCCCACACAGTGCTTTTTTCTGTTTCTAGCTTCCTTTTTCTATTATTTAAAAGTACTTTTTTCTCCACACCCTATCTTCCATTGCTCCATTTTTTTCCAACTTCAACTTCTTCAAGGACAATGTATTTTTTGGCAGGCTGTTTCGGCATATCCTTTAGATCAGTTTCATCCCATCATTCGTTTAGCAGCATTCTTTTTGTTTTAACATAGTTTAATGCTTGGAAACTTCAAAATTGCAGGGCCTTCTTTTCCAGCAGCGGCCTTATCCATCATCAGGTGCAGTTCTACGGAAAAATACTGAAGTTGCTTCACAAAGGAAAAAGCCGGGTTCGAACTACGCACCCATATCCAAGGGAGGAGATGGAAGTGATGGTCTCTGGGACGCTGATTGAGTGATGCAACACATCGGTATATCAACTTCATTGCAGAAAATCCTCAATTGATTATATGTTGACCGGAGTTTACTGGAACGGGAAACAGAGTGATGTGAATGATGCAGGCCATCCTCAAGTTGAAGAAGTACAGTAACTGGGGGTGGGGGGTGGGGCGTGGGTGCATAAATTATGCCTTGTGACGGATTGTGAATGCTTCAATTTTCTGTGTGTTTTTTCACTTATAAGCATTACTGTGTTTCACTTATCGTAGATTGGAGAGAAATGCTCATTGAACTATTTACATTAGTTGCAGCAGTCGATACATTGCAAGAAATATTACTGTGTATATTTAATTTAGTTTAATCTTTTAACTCCCTTTACATATGCACTATGTTTCTTTTCTTAAATTATTCATTTTATGATGTGAATGCTTATATATATATATATACTTATCATTTTAGCTTGCAATTAATAAACATGTAGAAAAGTAATACCTATTAAAATAAGTTAAATGGAATCCATATTTTAATTTAATTTATAGGATTTATTTGTATTATTTTCTTTCAAATATATATCACATCGCATAGTACTACTAATAAAGATATTACATATGACACCCAACATGTTACCAAGGGCAAATCACAATACAATATCAGCCAAAAGCAGTTTTAAAATATAACTACTACACAACACAACGAAGCCCTTTAGTCTTTACTATGCATAAAAGGCCATAACAGCACACATGTATTTCTGTTCAAGACTTCCTTTTCTGCAAACTTATCACTTTGCAAGAAACAAAGTTCTAATCTTTTTCAGTTTTGCCACAGTTTCACTTATGCTGATTCTCTCCGAAGGCGAAAAGGCTAAACACTCAATCGCGACGTGCAAAACAGACGACAAACATAGCTCTTTAGCTGAGAAACTGTCTTCCTCTCTTACTAGCAAATTGTTGTCCACAACTCGAGTTATATTATTTTCTTGCAATGAAAGGCTAACATAGCTCATGAGGCTCATGTCCTCCCCAAACATCTCGTCTGTCGGTTTCTTTCGGGTGAAAGTCTCGAGCAGCATCACGCCAAAACTGTATACGTCGCAGCTGGTTGATACAATGCCTTCAGCTCCATACTCTGTGTCCACAAATTAAACAAAGACTAAGCACTGAAAAAGCAAAAAACTATGGGGGAGTTCGAAAATGTAACAAATTAGAGCATTACCCGGTGCCATGTAACCGATCGTTGCCAAGGTTCGTGTTTGCACCATCAACTCCCCTTCACCGAATAGTTTAGCCATGCCAAAATCACCAACATGAGCGGTCATATCTTCATCCAGCAACACGTTACTGGGCTTCAAATCACAATGAACAATAGGAAATGTGTATCCCGTGTGGAGATATTCCAAGGCCAACGCAACGTCTATCATAACGTTTAATCTCTGCAACAAATCCAAGAAAAGATTATGAGAATATAGCCACTTCTCCAAGCTCCCATTAGGCATGTACTCCAAAACCAAAGCCTTGAAATCTGGATTACTACAACATCCAAGTATCTTGATCAAGTTCCTATGCCTTGTTGCTCCTAGTACTCGTGTTTCTCTCTCAAAGCTTTGACTCACATTTTCTGATTGTAGATTGAATACTTTTATTGCAACTGTTAGCCCGTCATATAATGTTCCAACGAATACCGAACCGAAGCTCCCAATTCCAAGAATGTTGCTCTCGCTAAATCCATTTGTCGCTCGTTGGAGTTCAAAGTAAGAACTTTCTTGCCAAGGATGTGATGACATTTGGCTTGCGGGTCCCCCTACGTCACTTGATTTTCTTCGTCTCATAAGAAGAATTAAAAAAATAACAAACAAGGCTGCTGCAACACAAATAGGTGGTATAATGTATTTCTCAACAGACTTGAAAGTACTTGTTTTGGTATGGTTTTCACCACAAGGTAGAACTTGGAGACGAGCCGGACCACATAGACGGGAGTTGTTTGAAAACGACTGAGCTGTAAAATTTGAAAACTTACCGCCCGTAGGAATTGGCCCTTCGAGTCTGTTGTAAGAAACATTAAAGTATTCAAGAAAAGAGAGTCCCTCCAAAGACTTCGGGATAATTCCTGAGAAATTATTGAAGGAAAGATCCAACGATTCTAAACCTCGTAAATTCCCCAATGACGTTGGAATAGACCCTTGAAATTTATTATGTGCCAAAGATATCCAAACCAATGAATTTGCCTTGTCAATAGAACTCGGGACATTCCCTGTGAACTGATTCCAAGATAAGTCAATTTTTTCTATAACCTTAAAGTTTCCAATCTCGGATGAGAGTGAGCCGTTTAACCTGTTTGAGGACAAGTTTAAGAATAGGAGATAACTAAGGCTGTACAGACTGGAGGGTAGATTAGATTCCAACTTGTTGTCAGCTAAGTACAATTCTCTCAAGGATTAGCTTTTATCACAACTGCAGGATTAAATTTAAACGCCAAGGAAACGACGTCGCATTCACTAATCCTGAATCCGTTAATCTAAAACAGCATCTGAAGGCTGGGACTTATTCCATGAAAGGGGGAGATTTAACAAATCTTTCCATATGAGACTATGAGCCAAGCTACAATACCAACTCCGAAAAGGCGGGTTGATTCTCTCAATATCTTTATTCCTTTTTGAATTGTTGCTTAACGGAATTGGCAGAGGCATTGTAATCTTTTTATTCTTGTAGCTTTGGTTGTTTGGAAGACAAGTTATAAGATATCAGTTTTTTTCTTTTCTTGTTCTCTGTTTCTCACCTCAAATCTCTTTTTTATTTTTAAAGTTACTGACATATTAATGGATATCATTACAGAGTCTGTGAAGGTGGGGAGAAAAGAAATCAAAAAACCAAAAAAATACGGAAGGAGAAAATAAGAAGAAAAAGTAGGGAGGGTCTGTGATCTGCGGATTTTGCATATATTTGTTGATCTGCGGATCGGCGGTGGCAGCAGATCCGGAAAAAAAAAAGAACCCAAAATTGGCCCTAAAACGCCATGGGGGCAGGGGTTGGGTTCTTTTCGTCGAGGGTTGAGATGGCATCGGCGGGGGATGAGAGAGACGAGAACAGAGATCGGAAAGTGGGTTGGTGCTGCTGCTGAGCGGCGGCCTCTTTGCTAGAGAAGATGAACGTTTTCTAATTAATTTTTTTTTTTTTATATGCATATATTGTTTTTAATTTGATATGTATATGTTTTTCTATGTTTATTTATTTCGATTGACACCTTAACCCTCCACGTGAACAGTCATATAAGCTTTACAAATGAGTCAGCAAAAAAAAATTCTCAATTTGGGCACCAATTCCTGTCATGCCAGCAAAAATTGAGATATTTTTTAATTGCGAGTCGAAATCAGATGAAAATTGTAAAATTTTTTAAACAAGAGTACAAAATTGAAAATGCAATATCAAGGAGGACTGAAATTCGAAAAGATGTAAGTTATAGGATGACTTTTGCAATTTTATCTTTCGATTAGAATATATAACAACAAGAATTTTATTGTAAAGTTGTAATCTAATCAATTACAACCGATTCTCAACATAGCTGTGAAATTATTGTAGTCTAACCATAGGTGGTTCAACATGGTGAGGTTTCCAATTTGCTTAGGTATGTTGCCTGTGAATTTGTTAGGGAAATAAACAATGCTTGTTAAATTGAAAAAACAAAATATCTTGAATTTTTCAATTTTAACAAGTTTTATTTGAAAGATATGCATTTTACCTCCCTATAATATTAGAAATCAACAAAGAATCCTTTATAAAAGAAGAATTGACATTCTCCTCCTAAAAAAAAAAAAAAAAAAAAAAAAGACGTTTTAACCCCCAAAAGGAGGGAGGTGTTGCACACACGGACACATTGTCTTAATTTTATTTTTACACTCCAACCACCAATTTTGAGAAAAGAATTTATTTATTTATTTTGAAAAAGCCTAAATCATCCAAAAGGACGTTTATTGCATTTAAAAAACCAAGTCACATCCAATAAAAATAGAAAATTTTAGGTTAAATGTAATTCGATCGAATCTAACCGATTATAATTAGATCAAATTTGACAGGGTTAAGTTCGGTTAGAATTACCATGGGAACAAGCTATTAGACCATCAATTCAAAGGCCATAAATAACAACCGCAGCAAACAATATTGCAGGGTCAATGTGGTGCTTATATTAATTACACTAGTCAAGCTTTTATTGATTAAAGAAGATAGACATGTTTTCTTCTCAGATAATGACTCCATTAAAAACAGAGAGGGGAAGAAATATTTTTGAAATTATTTGTTGGCACTTGGCAGTATAAGATTAAGCAGCAGCCTTTGTAAGTTTCACTATCCGTTTTGCCTCAAGTAAACTTCTACGTCCACTTTCGAATTTCTGCTCAACTTATAAGAATTAGTATACATACCATGGAGGTTGTTGTTCCCTAGATCCAGCTCGTTAAGCTGTGCCATATTGTTGCACAGATCATCTGGCAGCACACCTAATGGAGAACTATTCGTGAGATCAATGCATTTCATGTAAGAGCCTGTAATAAAACTATACATCCTAGTCCAATATTTCTATTGTTGAAGGGAGAGATGACATGAGAACTGATTGTTTGAAAGATCCAAGATTTCCATTGTTGATATGTTGAAGATGGAGAGTGGTAATTCACCTGCCAAACCCGTTGTGTATGCAATGATACAAGAAAACATGGAGGGGCATGGTAAAATTTGTCATTCAAAGATAATTTAATTGCCTCGAGGCTGTGAACATACCTGTGAAACTATTGTTGTAGAAATATATAGCTCGAAGAGAAGACATGTTGAAGATAAAAGTTGGAATTTTCCCGGTTAGAGAGGTGCCTCGTACACTGAGAATCTGTAGACGTGAAAGATTGCCAAGTTCCAATGGAATTCCGCCTAAATATGCAGTCGAAAACATGAAAATTTTTCATTTTGTGTCGCGCCTCAAAATAAAAGTATTACTCGTCAAAGTTAAAGTACTGATTTTTAAAAATGAAGTATAAAAAGAAAAACGAAATAAGTAAGAGTATGGGGAGTGAAGTTAAATTATAAAGTTGAATTGGGGAGTTAGTATAAACGGGGAGTTGCATGGAATTTTTTTCCCATAGGATGGAGGGTTATCAATTATTGCCCTAGAGTAACATTTTTGATCTCTTGAACTCTAAAATTATTACTTTTTATTTTTTTAATCACTCCCTCAACGTGTTATTGTATATTTGTCTTTTAACTTTTTCTTTTTTTCTCACCATATTTCATTTTTTTATTATATATTTTTATACTTTTTTCCATATATTCTGATTTTTATTTTGTATTACCCTTTACATATTTAATTATATTAAAAATAACTATACAATAAATATTAACATAAAAATTTTAATTTAATACACATTTAAATAATAATAATTTCATTATTTGTACCCTCATAGATTAGACCGTGCGTGGATTACTAGTATATGTATCAACTAATAAAATAAAATAATAAAATCTAAATCTAAATATAAAATAAAATCAATGCAGAAGTTGCTGTGGATATTGCTGAGGCCTGAGAACAGAGGAAAAGGGAAGCCGGTGGAAATGTTATGTTTTTTTGGAAGCAGAGTTGAGTAAACGGCGCCGTTTGGGAAAGCGCGGATCTATTAATAAAAGCGTGAATGAAATATTTTTGTCTCCTTAGAAATTTTGATTAATATTGCAATTAGGCAATAAACTTCCTTTCTATTGGTTATTATGGCCAGAGTAGAGACACATATATATTTGTATGGCTGTAGGTTGGGTTGTTTTTCAGCTTGGAATGAGAATTTGCCTTTCTTCCTCCCCAATCTTCTCTCTCTCTCTCTCTCTCTCTCTCTCTCTCTCTCTCATATCTGTTATTCCTTTAATTTCTGCTTCTGTCAGCTTTATTGCATACATACTCTCACGCACTCACTGTGTTGTGATTTGGTTGGTGAGTGAGTCTTTTTGTTACACCATCTTCTTCACTTCCACCCCCAATCCCAAAAGCAAAAGAATTCAGAAGGAGTCTGTCAAGGTGGGGAGAAAAGAAATCAAAAAACCAAACAAATACAGAAGGAGAAAAGAAGAAGAAAAAGTAGGGGAGGGTGGCGCCGGATCTGCGGATTTTGCATATATTTGTTGATAACGGAAAATTTTGTGCAGTGGTGGTGCCGGTAATTTTGTGTGGTGGGGTTAGGGTGGTAGCGGCGGCAATCTTGTTGTGCGTGAGTTTTCTTCTTGTTCTGCGTTTTTTCCTTTTATTTTTTTCATTTTTTATGTATTTTATTGAATATATATATATATCATTTTTTAATTTGATATATATATGTATTTTTCTTTTTAAGTTTTTTCAATTGATATGTCAACCATCTATGCGTACGCCATGTAAGTTTTATAAATAAGTCAAGCAAAATACAATTTCAAAATCCAGCTCGTATTGAAGCCACGAGGCAAAAATTAGGGCTTTTGTTAATTTTGGGCTAAAATTGAATAATAATTAGAAAAAAAATTAGAGAACAATAATTAAAAAAAAAATTAATTAAAGGATAAGATTAAAAACATAATATAAAAAAGAATAAATTTCGGAAATGTGTATGATCTTTACAATTTTACCTATATAAGTGCAGCATAGAAAACCCTCTGTGCGTATTCGAGAGTGACGTGAACAAATTTGGGAGTTTACGCTTTTTTTTTTTTTTTTGTTAAAATGGAACGAAAATTGAGTAAAATTAAAAATAAAAAAAAAAACAAAAACAAAAACGGCATCTTAATTTAAACAATTTAGATATTCGTGTTGAATTTAAACATTTTCTCTCAAGAGAGGAAAGAAATATCTTGGAAATTTCAAATTAATTGTTGGCACCATAAGATTAAGCAGCAGCGCTTGTAAGTTTCACTATCCAATAGACCTCAAGTGCTCAACTAAGCTCCTTCGTCGACTTTCAAATTTGTGCTCAAGTTATAAGTAGCAGTATACATACCATGGAGGTTGTTGTCCCCTAAATACAAGCTTTGAAGCTTTGTCAACGAGCCAATGGAAGTTGGGATGCTCCCATTGAAATGATTAATCGACAACGTCAGCACCTCCAACTTGCTGCAATTGTAAATATTGAATGGAATTTGGCCACTCAGTTGATTACCAGAGAGATAAAGCTCACGAAGATGTGCAATATGGTTGCACATGTCATCTGGCAGCACACCTAACAGAGAACTATTTGTGAGATCAATGCATTTCATGAGAGAACCTGTAATAAAACTATACTTCCTAGTCCAATATTTCTATTGTCAACGGGAGATGACCTGAGAAGTGATTGTATGAAAGACCCAACGTTTCCATTGTTGATATGTTGAAGATGGAAACAGGAATGGGACCAGATAAGCCATTGTTGCGGACATTTAGCCTCACAAGATTAAGGTTGCCCAGCTCATTTGGTAATTCACCTGCCATGATCGATGCAAGAAAATTTGTTGAGGCATGGAATTTTTTGTCATTTCAAAGATAGTCTAATTGCTTGGACGAGGCTGTCAACATACCTGTGATATTGTTTTTCTCTAGAACAATCTGTTTGATCCTAGACATGTTGAAGATCCCATGAGGAATAGATCCTGTAATACGGTTATATTCCAAGTCCAATATTTCTAGTGAAGAAAGATTGCCAATTTCTCGTGGGATTTCTCCGCCAAGAGAATTGTTGGCCAATCTGAGTATCCTCAACCGCCGCAGATTAGAGAGCTCGCGGGGTATGAAGCCCATGAAGGTGTTGTTGCTGAGGTCTAATGAATCGAGGAACGTTAAGTTTCCGAAATTCGGAGTGAGATGAGTGGCCTGAAAACCGAAACCGGAGAAATTAAGGGTCGTGACTCGTAGGGTGGTGATGGGGGTGCCGGTGGTGCAGGATACACCAATCCAGGTGCAGATTGATGCATTGGTGGACCAGTTTTTGGACAATATTTGAAAAGGGCCTGAGGTTATTGTGGATTTGAAAGCAAGAATAGCTTCTTCATCTTCTTTTGAAACTATTTCAGCTAAGGAAATTGTTGTCATACTGAGCAAGAACATTAAGACAGCAATGATGACAGAAAGTTTCTCCATTGGACAACTTGTTTAATTTAGAGCTCTAACTATCAACAACGAACTATATCTATTATCTTCAACGAAATTTAAACCACAAAGGAGAGATATTTACGTGTAGTTTGGCGTGCATGAGGTAAGTCCAAGAAACAAATAAACCAAATAACTGGGATTGACTCTTTAAGTCTTTGCTAGAGTTTAAGAAGTCTGCTTCCAATATTTACGTGTGGGGCACACGAGGAAAGTTCAACAAACCAACAAACTAAACAACTGAGATAGACTCTTTTAACTTTTAAGTCTTTGCAACCATTTGGGAACTCTGCTCCCAATAATTTGATTCAGATATAAGATAAAGATATAAAGGGTGGCCTTTTACAAATATATATATTTTAAAAAATCATGAAATACAAATTTATTTCTTTAAACCATTTCACTGTATGCCAAATTATTACTAATATCAATTCGCTATAAACAAAGCTCTAATCCTTTCTAGTTCGGCAACGACTTCGCTAATGCTGATTCTGTTTGATGGCGAAAAAGTTAGACATTTGATTGCCACGCGCACAACAAAGGATTGACATTGTTCTTTAGCTGAGATGTTGTTTTCTTCAATTACAAGCAAATTGTTGTTCACAACTTGTGTGTTATTATTTTCTTGTAAGGACAAGCTCACATAGCTCTTGAGGTTCATGTCCTTTCGAAGCATTTCATCTGTCGAATTTACAATAGGTTAATAGGTTTCAAGTTGCAATGGACAATAGGAAACATGTATTTCGTATGAAGATATTCCAAGGCCAACCCAACGTCTATCATAACGTTTAATCTTTGTAACACATCCAGGGAAAGATTACGTGAATATAGGCACCTTTCTAGTCTCCCATCCCATTAGGCATGTATTCCAAAACCAAAGCCTTGAAATCTGGATTACTAAAACATCCAAGTACCTTGATCAAATTCCTATGCCTTATTGCTTCTAGTACTCATGTTTCTTTCAGCCGTCACACAATGTCCCAATGAATACTGAACCGAAACTCCCATTTCCAAGAATGTTGCTTTTGTTGAATCCATTTGTCGCCTGTTGGAGTTCAAAGTAACTAGAAAAATGGCAACTGCTGCACAAATAGGTTGTATATGTACTTCACAATATTCTTCGAAGGCCTTGTTTTACTAATGTTTTCTCCACAAGGTCGAACCTTAAGAGTCATCCACATAAACCATACTTATTTAAAAACAACTGAGCAATAAATTCCAAAAAATACTCTTGGTAGGAACCGGCCACTCTTCAACTTTCTTGTACAAAATATTGAATATTCGAGGTTAATGAGTTGTTCAAAAGAAAGAGTTAATTGCGTCAAAAACCCTGTGTTATGCCTAAGTAGCACGCAGAACCCCGTGTTTCAACAATTAGCATAAAAAACCCTGTGAACTTTTAAATTTGCTCACCGCCCCCTTTAACACTCAAACGGCAATGAAGGACAGGAAATGTCTGTTTTGCCCCTTTGAGAGTTACCAAGAGTAAATCATTTATTAGAATTCACTTTCACTCAAAATATTTCACATTCCTTTGTATATATATCTATATCTATATGTATATATTTTATAACTAATTAAAATTAATACTAAAATAATATATTTTATGATATAAATTTATATATATCATATATATATATATTATATTAACGCACTATATATCTATATTATTTAATTACATACATACATTTAAAATAAAAATTAAAAAAAAGGGTAAAGATCATCTTCTCCATCTTCTCCAACGCTCTCTCTCTCTCAACACAGCAAGGCAGCCGCGGCGCCCTTGCCGGCGGGTTCTGGAGACCTTTTTCTCTTTCCCGCTTCGTTCTCTCTCTCTCTCACACTCTCAGAAACTCTGGCCACCATCCCCTTCACCTTTGCCTTCACTGCTCTCTCTCCCTCAACACAACAATGCAGCTGCGACACCCTCGACCGCCATGGTTTTCGGTGAGTTCCAACCCCCTTCATCTCCACCATCGCTCCGCCCCGCCACCACCATTGCGCCAGATCTGGAGCTCGCCAGATCTGGCTCCGCCACCCACCCCCCACCCCAATTCTTCAACCTCAAGCAGCCACTGAATCCAAAATAACACCGCAAATAACTTAATCATAAACGCAAAATAGTGAAGACAACTCCCTCGGAAGATGAAAGCCAAACGCGAAACAGAGGACCCCAATCCCACCGCCAAGCTCGAGCAATCTCGCCGAAAAAAGATGAGTAGAGCCCGGGACACTACAGCAAATTGTTCACCACCCAGAACCACGCCGCCCCCAGCACCGCGCCGGCGAACACCTGCGCCACCGTGTGGTACCCCAAATAAACCCTAGAATACATGGTCAAAATCACAATTGGGCTGCGCTTGCTGGACGGATTTCTTGAGGATTTCGTTGATGAATCGCGAGATCAAGAAGCCGGTCGCGAAGAACATCCCCTGCAGCTCGCAGCGGAAGAAGAAGTACGAGAAGAAGCCGCCGAGGTTGATGAAGATTGGGACGAGAGAAACCCAGAGGAGGAAATGGCCCAATTGATCCCCCTTTTGGTAGCGGACGTGGGTTAATGATTGGGATTGAGATTCAAAATGGGTTTTTCTTGAACAAGTGTTGGTGCTCTGTTATCAACAAATGCAGGAGGAAGAATAAAGGGGAAAAAAAAATAAAACAATTTTGAATGAATTATGAAAAAAATATTTAAAAATGATTGTAAAGAAATCGTTAATTATAATTTTTTTATAAAGAACATCAAAAATAAAAATGTACATTATAATATTTAAATTTATTTATTTATTTATTAAATAATAAAATAAATATATATTTTATTAATCATCATCATCTTATTATTATTATTAATATATATATATATATATATTTTAATGTAATGTAAATTATAAGAGTGACACATATTTTAAACATTTTTTAATTCATTTTATTTTTATTTTTTTGTAATATTTGAAGGGTATTTAATTCAAAAAAAATTAGAAAATATGGGTTCAATTTTATTAGGTTCAGAGGGTTATAAATGTCATTTAACAGTCAAAAAGTACAAGAATTCGTAATCCCAGTTGCAATTACGGCGCGTGTGACAACAAACGCGGACTGAGGGTTCTCAGTGATAATTAAAGTAATTCACAGGGTTTTCTATGCTAATTGTTGAAACACAGGGTTTAGAGTGCTAATTAGGCATAACACAGGGGTTTCCAAGCAAAAAACTCTCAAAAGAAACATGAATAGATCCGAAAAAATTATTATCCGAAAGATCTAACAAAACTAAATCTTTTAGATTCTCTAAAGACCTAAGGATTCGACCTTCTTAATAGAACTAGAGACATCCCTCTCTGAACCGATTCCAAGATAAACCTAACTGTCTCTTACAACTTTAAGATAGGTCTTACAACTTTAAGATTTCCAATCTCAAGCCGAAGAGAGCAATCTCTCATATCATTAAGGTGTACAAAGTAATTTGAAACTTATGAATAACCGATTCTTTTTAGGGTTAATTATTGAATTACGATCAACTTTTTTTTTTCCCATTTCTATTTCTTTTCCGGGTAATGTCGGATAAACCCCCACTTGGACATCATATTTTTACTTAACTCCATAATTGGACATTAAAATTTTATTTTACTCCCCACATATAGTATGAATATGATATAATGCAATAGTTATATCTTGTTATGTTGTATAAATTTTCACTACTCTCAAAACATATTGTATAATTTTCATATAATGTAGTACTAAAATGTTTTAATACTATATAATATAAATTTTTGGGGAGTATTATATAGTCACGTAATGTTTCAAACTGATGAGGAGTTATTTGAAAATTGAAATTGCCCATTTCTTTTCTCTTCTTCTTCATGGGTTAATTATGATATTACGATCAACTTTTTTTTTTTTTTCCATTTCTATTTCTTTTCTCTTCTTCTTCATTATGAAGTCCCCAGTACGATTAACAATTACATTTATGAATAGTATCATGTCAATTCAAGAATTTGATTTTGTTATTATACTTTTTGTTGACTAAATTAAAATATCTTATTGAATTTCATAATTATGAGACAACATTTTTATCCTAAATCATTATTGAGAGACCGAGAGAGAAAGACTGCAATTAGCCTTTTGGACATAAACCTCAGCTCGTAAACTAAAACTCCGATGACCACCGCCACCTCCTCCTTCGTCTTCCTCCTACCGCCACTGCAGTTCCGCCGTAAATCTACGACGCTTCTATGTAACAAAGCGACCTCCTTCCCACTCACACTCTCTTCTCCCTCTTCTCAGCGTGGCTCGCTCTCCCATCTCTTCGTCTCTAACGGTAAGAATTTCAAAAAATTGTCACTTCTCCTCTTCATATTTTCCCAATGTTTTGACCTTTTCGTTGTGGGAATGTTGGGAGTGGAGGAATTTTATCATACTGATTTTCTTATTCGAAGGGCTGATTTTTGTAGGAGCAAATTGGAGCGACTTGAGCAGCTTGAACTACTGGGTGGTTAGATTATTACAGGCTGTGAATTCCGTCAATGCCTTCGAACCTCACATTCAAAAGCTTCCTGATGAGCAGGTTATTCCTCCAGTTTGCTATCATTTTTCAGTTATTGTTTGGGATTTGTTTTTGAACAATTTAGTCCTTTTGTTGTTGTAGTTGGAGAGCAAAAACTGTAGAATTTCGGGAGGAATTGAATCGGGGTGCGACTCCAGCTGACATTGTACATAATCAACTTTTGCTTTTCTGTTTAGGTTTGGTAAAGATTTCAATGCAATTTGTGGGTTCATATTCTTTTTCCTGATGAATTTTCTTTTTCTTCTTTTCCTCTTGTTTTGGTCTTTTCTTTTTAAGAGGCGTTTGCTGTAGTTCGTGAAGCTGCAAAAAGGAAGCTCGGAATGTGTCATTTTGATGTTCAGGTATCGAACACAAATGGCACATGCGTCATAGTTTTGTGTAATCTATGAAGAATGGGTAAATGTGGAGAGATAATTTCTGTTGTACACAAAACAATTCTTGTCTCAGATTATTGGTGGAGTTGTGCTTCATGATGGGTCGATTGCAGAGATGAAAACTGGAGAAGGGAAAACCTTAGTTTCTACTTTGGCAGCTTATCTCAATGCTCTAAGTGGGGAGGGTGTTCATGGTATGCTGTTGCTGCGCTCTTATTGATATAATTAGTGCTAAGTCTTGTACAAGGCCGATGTTGTGTGGGAAAATGTTGGTTTTGGATGATCCCAATGTGATTAGTTTAATGTAGAGCGTCTTACTCTTTGGGTGTGTTTGCAAAAACTTTTGGAGAAGCCAGATTTTTTAAAAGTTGAGCAGACAAGTTGAATGGCTGGAGAAGAAATTATGAAAATACTTATAAATAAAAGGGGGAAAAAGAAAGACTTGGAAGTTGAAACAAGCACTCCAGGAGGTTATTTAGTTTTAAGCTTATTTAGACGTACATAAGTAGAAGAAGTGAAACAGAACATACAGTGTTTGCCTTTCTTAAGCTAAAAGCAGAAAATTGCTCGTTTTTAGATTTTGTAAACATTACCTTTTTATCCATTATTGAACTACCTTAGGGATTTATTACGGAAAAAAAAAAAAAAATGAAGAGAGAACTAGCTTATGGGATGTGTTCTGCAGCTTGTTAGGAAATCTTTGTATTTTGTATATTCCAGAATTCTAACATGAACTCCCCATGGCAGCGGTTACAGTAAATGATTACCTTGCTCAAAGGGATGCTGAATGGATGGGTCGTCTGCATCGTTTCCTAGGTCTCTCGGTGGGCCTTATCCAAGTAATTATTTACAATTATATGCCATGGGATTTTAGTTTGTTTCTGAATCTATTTTTTGTATTACAAGAAGTTCAGAAATAACAATGTAGTTAGTTTATCAGACCAAAACCAGAAAATAATACTTCAAAAGCTGGATATGTATGTAACTTTTTAGTGAGTAGATATCGAGACATACCTTCTAAATTTTTTTATGTCAATTTTTGGATCAAGATTTTGTCAACTCTTAAGGAATAAAATTAATGTTTATAATAATAGCTATCTTTTTGCCCTCAATGTGCACGAAGATCGAACTATAGATGCGACATTACATACACCAATAATTCATTCTAAAGTCCCTAAACTTTTATTTTTTTAAGAAAAAGGGAAGACAGAAAAGAAAATTCATTCTTTCAGAAGTGTTTGTATGCTGCTTCTAAAGACCCTTTTCTTTATCTTTATCTGTTTATTTATTCCAGGCAAACAAAGATGCTGCTCGATATCCAGTTGCTGAATTGCTGATACGAGGGCTAGTGGGTCCCAAGTCTTCTCTTTTATTCACCTAAGAGATTTTCTCAGTTTTTCAAGAGAAGTTGTACAACCAAATGATTTTTAATTTTCTATGACAGCACTACAATGTGGAGCTTAAGGATAATTCAGTGGAACTTACAGAGGAAGGAATAGTACTGGCTGAGATGGCTTTAGAAACAAATGACTTATGGGACGAGAATGATCCTTGGGCTAGGTTGAACATCGATCGTATTTCTCATTTGTAAGCTTAAATATTTTAGATTCTTTATGCAATTTCATTCAATGCTGCAGATTTGTTTTAAATGCTTTAAAAGCGAAAGAATTCTACAAGCGTTATGTCCAATATATGGTCCGAAATGGAAAGGCTCTTATAATCAACGAGGCACTTTCCATTCTTTCTTTTCTTAAATATATGTGTAGACTTAATCACATCCTACCGTGCTTTGGAGATTGCCATAATACAGTTGGTACCCGTAATTTTGAAAAAGCAACAAATCACTCCCTAAAAATGTTTTGAATTACGAACACCACCCTATAATAGGGTGGTGAGACTGAATTTTCCAAAATCCAATCTACCGGGAGTGTTTTGTGTAATTTTTAAAAAATTTAAGGTGTGGTTTGTAGTTTTCTCAAACTTGCTGTACCAACTGTAATATCCAATCTCTTAAGGTAGCCAAACTGTAATATCCAATCTCTGAGGGGGTATAGATGTAATTGACCATGTATATAGATGACTCAAAAGATAATAAGTTTATTTTTTTCAGTTAACTGGTAGGGTCCAAGAAAGAACTCAATGGTCTGAGGGCATCCATCAGGCAGTTGAGTCCAAAGAAGGGCTGAAGATTGAGGTATCATAGTTAAGTAAAGCTGTTTTGAACTTTCTTATTAAATTCTAACTTTCTGAAATTTGTTAGGCAGCTTCGGTAGTTGTCGCCCAAATTACTTACCAATCACTATTAATTTAAACTATATCCCAAGCTCTCAGGAATGACTGAGACTGCAAAAACTGAGGTGTGAACATCTTAATGTGTTTAACTTTAATAATAATACTTGAAGAATGTTGAAAGTATTGATGTAGTAAAGATCCCTCTTTGTTATTGTAGGCGAAGGAATTCTTGAAAATGTTTCAAACGCCAGTCATTGAAGTGCCCACAAATATGCCAAATATTCGTAATGATTTACCCATTCAGGCATTTGCAGTAAGACAATGAAATCTGGGAACTTTTTTCTCATTTTGTTAGAGAACTATTTTAATTGTTCATGTTTTGAATGTGTATATGTTTTGTAGACTGCTCGAGGGAAATGGAGATATGTACGTGCAGAAATTGAGTATATGTTCAAGCTTGGACGCCCTGTTTTGGTTGGGACAACTAGGTCTCTCTCTCTCCCCCCCAAAAAAGATGTTTATAGTTTGTATTGAAGTTTTGATTTTTATGCAATATGCTGTCAATTATTTCTTCTAAGCTTTATCCTATGTTGCAGTGTAGAAAATTCTGAACATTTGTCCGCTTTGCTGAGGAAAAGGAAAGTACCCCACAATGTCCTTAGGACGGCCCAAGGTTTATATGCTCATACATATCCATTATAGTTTGTATTATATACGTATATTTTGTTTGGAATTGTAACAACTTATCATTTTCAGTATGCTGCTAGAGAAGCTGAAGTTGTAGCCCAGGCAGGTCAAAAACATGCAATTACTTCATCAACGAATATGTCTTG
This sequence comes from Lantana camara, assembly GCA_037501455.1. Classification (NCBI taxonomy): domain Eukaryota; kingdom Viridiplantae; phylum Streptophyta; class Magnoliopsida; order Lamiales; family Verbenaceae; genus Lantana; species Lantana camara. The sequence continues at coordinate 4,806,366 of CM074865.1, forward strand.
CAGGGGCACTGACATAATTCTCGAAGGAAATCGAAAGGTATGTCTTACTTTTCTGTGTTGTTTATAAATTGTTAATAATAAAAAATTTATGATGGTTTCAGTGAACAGTCAAAATACGCATTGTATTTTGTCAGATCCTCGCTAAAGGAATCCTGGAAGACGCTCTGCTTTCATCTCTCACACCAGATGTTCCTGATGTCGAAATTGATTCTGCAACATCTTCAGAAAAGGCAATTACTCGGTTTATATTACAAGAACAAATCAATTAATAATTACTCATCCCCAAATTTTTTGTATTTATTATTTATATTTGTTTTATCTTTTTAGCTCCATGCAGGTTCTATCTATAAGGTAAAGGTTGGGCCGTCATCGTCAGGCTTGTTAGCTAAAACCGCTGTTATGTGTTAGTATCATCATTCGACTACTAAATTTCCAATTTCTGCTCTCCTTTTGTTCATTGATATCTTTAACTAAAAAAAATTCTTGTGTTAATAATACAGCTAAATATGTATCCAAAAGCTAGAGCAAGAAGTGGACTTATGACGAAGCAAGAAATTTAATTTCAGAGTCTATTGAAATGAGTCAGTCAATGGACTTGGCAGATTTGCAGAAGCTCGTTCATGAGGAGACAGAAACGTACCCTCTCGTTTGATCGAAATGCTATTTTTTAAAAAGTGTTCAAAAATAGGGATAACACCGATATAACCTTAGTTTTGGTTGGCCTAATTACACAAACTTCCTGAGGGTTGAGAAATTACAAAAAAAATTCCCCCTGGTATACCCTGATATTTGGCCTAATGCATGCTACTATCGTCGTAAATTTAAATTCAAATAGTGATCGGTAAGTGTCAAGGGCAAGATAGGTATTCATAAAAATCATAATCAATCCAGAGACCAGATGTAATATAAACTTTATGAGGAAGGTTTTGTAATTTCTCAAACCTCAGAAAATATTTCCATATTTTTTTGTCAATCTTTTTAATTGTTTTTGCACTATTTTTGTGGATTTCCTTATCTAATTTTCTTGAATATTTTTGTGTAGGTAATTTTATGGATAAGTTTCTTTAAATTGGTTCTCAAATACAATGGTGCGATGTTTGTTGTTTTTCAATATAATATCTTTTGAAAATAAAAAAAATGTAACAATCCCTTCAAAATAAAATTAATAAACCCATAAATTTTTGTATCAATCATTCATCCAAGAAAAACCAATCATTGAATATCTTGTGCAAATTTACTTTTGATTTTCCTATATTAATATTTTTTTATATTTAATAAATTAATTAATTTATTCACCTATGCAGGTGCAAAGAAAGCAAGTCTATGATCTTCAGCAAATTCTTGCAAAAATACCTTTTTTTTTTTTTTTTTTTTTCCTTCCCTTAAATTCTCTGAACATATTAATAAATTGAGTCTAGGTACATGCAAGCAGTGGCAGATGAAATTATTCTCAAGAATGTTGATCCAACAAAGGTAATAAACTAACTTAAAAATACATTATATGTCATTAAATAAGATAAGATAAAAGGAAGGCCTTCTACACATACCAGTAAAAGCGACCTGCATTGCTCAATAATTCTATTATTCTTCAAATAATATATTAACCGTTAAAATTACAGGAATTGAATAATTTAAATTAATATCATTAGTTGATTATAGTTTAAAAAATAATGATGAATCATGAAACATTAGTTAAGATTGTGTTTTGAGTAACTCCTTAAAAATTACTAATCTAAAATTTATAATTCAAATCACAGGCAAATAATTAATATAACTCCAAATTATCACTCCTTATCCTGTTCTTTATCTCTCTCTCTAAAGTTATCTTGCTTTCCTTTTCTTGTCTATATTTTTCTAGTGGGTATTATTTAAGATTGACAGGGTAAAAAGTGTTGGATTTGAAGATTGATCATAGGAGAAGGCCTTACTCAAGTGAGGCAATGGGTCGATGACGTAACTATGCGCGATCAAGCACACCCAGGCGTAAAAATTGCAGGTTCAGGGCCTACGCACGATGATTGCAGGAACGAACAGCTTTTCGACAGGTTTAACCGTAAGGTGTGGTCAATCCTAACAGCCATACGCAGGAACCCAAGAGTCACAGTGAGAGATCGTGGGGAAATTTTTTATAGGTGGTTGATGGAGTCTGTGCTGAGAAAGTATCGAATTATGTCGAGAACCTCTACGAATCATCATCCCCAATCTGGAGGGCGCAATGGATTAGAAGATTCATCACCACATAGTCGAGGGGATTTGTATGGAGGTTCTACCTCCATTTGAGTGGTTGATGCTCTTGGTTGTCTTGCAGGTGTTTGTTTACCAAGTTTTTCTGATCTGCTGCTGTTACACTGCTGATGCTTCTGTACAGGTTCGACCCTTAGGTGTGACCATACCCTACGCGCGTACTATTTTTGCGAAAAAAAAAAAAGCCCCCAGATTTGCACTTCAGGGAAGTCCTCTTTTCTCTCGATTTTCCTATGCCTTGAGGATAATGCATGATTTAAGTGTGGGGGGAGGGATAAGCCTATTTACTGTTTGGCTTACGTGCTTAAATTCGATTTTTTTTTCCTGCATCAACTGTTTTGACTTGTTGTTTACTTGAATTTGAGAATGTTAGAAATTGTGAATAATTTGCTTTCGTTTTGAACGTGTTTACCTAAGCTTGAGCTTTGAATTTTTGCTAGAACTTATTGGGCTATTGGATGCGTGAAAGATTGTGTGAATTTTGATTAATTAGTACTTTGTCATGCCCTTATTTTCTCGCGCACTAATTGAACGGTTTTTGTAATTTGCTTAGATAAGTTGTGTTGGGACCGCGAGCACGTTCACCCTAACTCCACATTAGTATGATATTGTCCGCTTTGGGCCAAGCCCGCACGGATTTGTTTTTGGGCATCTCCCAAAAAGCCTCATACTAATGGAGTTAGGTGAACACTTATATATTGGATAAACTTCTGCTAATCTTCCGATGTGGGATGAGTTTGCTACCTAACAATCCTCCCCTCAAACCAAGACCACACCACTTGTGACCTCCCCTTCAGGGTCAATCCATTTGATCGGCCAACCATCTTGTACCGCCGCTACACACCTTTGCGGGACACGCCGCCTGACCTCCTTAATGTCAAGGGGACTTTCGACACAAGGCATCAACCGCAGATCTCCAATTGCTAGGTCACATCACCTGACCTGCCAAACATAGGTCACTTCACCTGCCAAACATCTTGTACCGCCGTCACACCAAACGGGACCCGCTGCCTGACCAACACTTGCCAGGAAGACTTTCGACACAAGGCACCCCTGCAGGTCTCTGGTCTTGTTACACCGGGAATTCCTCATAAAACGCAGTCCACCACTCCGACAAGCCCGAACCTGGGCTCTGATACCACTTGTTGGGACCGCGCGCACGTTCACCCTAACTCCACATTAGTATGATATTGTCCGCTTTGGGCCAAACCCGCACGGATTTGTTTTTGGGCATCTCCCAAAAGGCCTCATACTAATGGAGTTAGGTGAACACTTATATATTGGATAAACGTCTGCCAATCTTCCGATGTGGGATGAGTTTGCTACCTAACAAGTTGGTTATGTTTTTCAATTAAGTTCTGAAAGTTAATTAGAATACACTTTAATTCCCTTCGAGGCGAAATAGATTGGTTGACAAGTAATTCGGGAGATGACTTAGGCATTTGTTATCGGTGTTTTTGGCCTTTTAATTGATTTACACTAAATAACATTGCCCGATTGACCCCGCTGAGCCTTAGTATTGTGCAAATTTCTTTCTTAGCCACGTTACAAGCCAAAGCACAATACAAATTTCCTACCCACATCTTTGTTACACCTTGCTTACTCATTTTCTTTTTGGGATTATATTGTTGATGTCTAGACTCCTTTTCTTTGGTTTGAAGAGAAAAGTTTCATCGTGTTGAATAGAAAAAATTGTGAGATTGATGAAACAAAAAAGAAAAAAAAGAGCGAAGTCAAGAAGAAAAGAAAAGAAAATGAGCTGAAAAATAGAAAAAGAAGCAAGAGTGAAAAGAAAGAAAAAAGAGAGTTTGAGTCTTGTTGAAAATTCAATAAAGGGATGAGAATTGATTGAAGAAAAGTGGAGTATTGGGAAGAATAAAGGGAAACACTTGGGATTTATTTAAAATGTGTAAGCTTGGTGTTAGCCTTTGATTTACATTTCCTACATTGACCCAAGCCTACATTACAAGCTCGAAAGACCTTTCGATCCTGAGTTAGTAGTTGACCAAATTAGTGGAGATTGGAGTGAAGGGTGTATTCGAAGTTGATAATCAGTTCTTATACGAAAAATATTAACTTATATGTCTAATTTTTGTACACTCTTTTGTTCAATTCACACTACACACGAGGGTATGATTTTTGTACTAATTGGTTGAATTTTATGTGATTGAGTAATGTGTTTAATTTGCTAGATTCGTTTAGGCGAAAATTTGAAGTTCGCTTTTGTGAATGTGTTTGATGTAGGGCTGTCAACGGGTCGGATTCGGACCGGATCAGGAGATTCCGGATCCGAATCCGACCCGATTATATATGGATCTTTTATTCGGATCGGTTGTTTGAATGTGTTTGCTATTATTTGTTAGCATGCATTATTCTCGTATATTTCTGAGTTCATGACTTTGTTTTTAGTGCTTTTAATTGATATAAATTGGTGTCATGATGTATTTTCGTGTTTTTAGTACAATTGGGCCATTTTCTCATTTATTGGTGTTTTTAGGCTATTTTCCTACGTGGCTGTGCTTGTGGCTGAAATCAAAAGAAATTCTTGTAAAGGGATTAACAGTCAAGAATTTCTTTTGATTTCAGCCACAAGCACAGCCACTGTTAATCCCTTTACACGTCTACAGCCACTGTTAATCCCTTTACAAGAATTTCTTTTGATTTCAGCCACAAGCACAGCCACGTAGGAAAATAGCCTAAAAACTCCAGTAAATGAGAAAATGGCCCAATTGTACTAAAAACACGAAAATACATCATGACACCAATTTATATCCATTAAAAGCACTAAAAACAAAGCCATGAACTCAGAAATATACGAGAATAATGCATGCTAACAATGACGCAATCGTTTTGTTGTTACGTGAGGAATGTATCAATTGCCCCCCACTGCACTTTGGATTACAAGATCAAGATGGCAGCGGCCTGAAGTTGTCGAATTCGTTCCAAATGATGTTGAGACGTGTGAAATAATCTGATACAGAGTAATCACCCTGTTTAACCGCACAGATCTCTTCTTGAAGTTCTGCAATTTGAAATACATCACCGTGGGAAAAACGATCTCTCAAATCTACCCACACATCATAGATTTATCCATCCATAAGACAGATTGCAGGATTGATGGTGAAAGGCACTTCTTAATCCATGATAAGACCATCCTGTTGCAGCGGACCCATACCAGATTAAAAGCGTCTGTAGACAGCAGTAGAGGAATCAAACCAATGACAAAATCATACTTGTTCTTTCGAGAGGATGCCATCTTCGTCACCCTCGCCCATGAATGACAGTTTGATCCATCTAGAGGAGGAGAAACAAGGATGAATGATGGATTTTCATTGGCGTGTAGGAAGTAGTGGCTTGACGTCGTCAATTTTGCCTCACTAGTCTCCCGCACAACCATGGCGACACCATTGGCAACCGGTTCATTAGCAATATGAAATTAATTTGATTGATGTCAGAAGCGGGAAGGTATTATTCGCAAGCTGAAACCATGAAGAATGTATGAGCTCGTCCAGAGAGAAGAAACTCGTGAAGACTGTACAAGAAGAACAAATTAGAAATATTGTATTGAGCCATCTTGAGTTAATTGTGTACAAAAGCGATATAAATAGATGTGCATGTGTGAAGGGGTGTCTGTGTAATTTACCACACCTATTCTAACTGACATAAATATCTGCTTATATAACTGATGCTAACTAATTTAATTTATTGATGGAGCTTAATATATCAGGATCCATATATTATTCAAAGCCAAAGTTACACAAAGACCATCAATCAGGAAAAAGCTCAGCAACCCAGTTTAAGAAGCTAGAAATTTTTACAAAACACGAAAAAAGGTAGCAATTTTAAACCAAAATTAAACAGCCCAGACAAAGAACGAGTCACAAAAGGCAGATTTCACAACCCACACCGACAAACTCAAAGAAATTCATCTAAATCAACACAAACACAGCAATAATGATAGATACCACAACAATCCAGTCGCACATATACTCAAAACGCTTTATATATACAATATGCCTCCATAAAAACAGAAAAAAACTGACCTAGAACTGTGAGTGAGAGAGAGAGAGAATAGTTCGTCGACAAAAGACGCGATTATTTTCGTAGAAGAATCGAAGAAAGGCGTTGGCTTTAGCTGACCTGAAAGCATTAAAAATACATACATAAGCGACTTTAGATGTCGCACTTACATTTCTCGTAAGCCATGGTGATATAATAACTTCTTTAATTTTTTGAACTCTTTTATTTATTTATTATTTTTTTTCATTTTTTTATTTTCTTGCATTCTTACTTTTCTTTTTATTTATTTATTATTTTTATTACTTTTTTTTTGGGTGCAAATTATTTTTATTACTACAATAACATCTTAACTTCTCATTTTTATCACCTTCTTCAATTCTTTTTTTTTCCTTTTTATATAATTTTTATTTTTCCTTCATATTTTATATTATTTAATTATTATAATTTAATAATTATATTAAAAATAATTATAGGAAATATATTAATATGAAATTAATTTTAATATATTTGATGGTGCAGGAAATTGATTCCTAGTATGCGACCAATACTTTCAAGATTTGTTTAAAAAGGGAAGGCTATCACGGGCTTAGCTCAGGAACTGGGTTTTCGATTGAGCGTGGGTTCTTCTAACTAGGATAACACCAGAAAAGAAAATGCAACAAAAGAGTGGAACTGGTGAAGTATGCAGAGCTTGAAAAATGCAGCAATGGAGGAGAAAATGCCCCAGTTCAGTGCAGGTAGTTTTTATGAAGAAGATGACCTTGGGAATGTGCATGTGAATCCCTTATTTATACGTTGAGGCCGGGGTATTTGGGTAATAGTAACCAAGTGGTCCCAAAATCAGTGTTGCCCTAGACACGTAGCGGCCTGAGATGGTGTGAAAGTGATGGCTCTGAAAAGCCTGTGGGATGGCAGGTACGAGGTGCGCACTACCATAGTGTCAGAGGTCGTTGGCGTGCGGCAAGCGTGTGTAGGAACCTAACTATGCTCCCCGTACCTCTAAAATGCCCTCAGAAGGGACACTCCGCGTTACCGGGACCGATCCTTGAAGAGGGAAACACCTTCTAGTACCAACCCGAGCGTTGTTATGCTGGAGTGGGCCCCTGGCGGAAAGCCACTGATGATGAGTGTCCGAGCGTCAGAGCGTCGGAGGCACACGAGCGCGATTACCGAGGGGGGTCCTTGGTACGGAAGAGAGGGAACCCTGACGTGGAGCATCCCTGGGGACTATAATGTGAGCGTTCAAGGGGACCGTTGGAGGGATCCCACGCTCGTGACTTGGGCTGAGGCACCCAAGTTCAGGTTGAAGAGGTGGTGAAGGAATGGGCCGGGTTGAGTTCACGAGCCCGTTACTACGAGCGTTAAATTAATGGGTCCTTCAGATCATGACACGCGTAGGGTGTTGATCCGAGCGTAATTTGACCCCATCATTTGCCCCCTAAATTCTATAGTTATGGTTGAGCGTACTGCAGAATTTTGACCACTAAGCCCTGACTTTGAATTTTCGAGGGTCAATCTTTTGTAGGGATGTGACTGTTCGTCTTCAGTAACAGACATCCTCTGACACAGCCATAAATGAAGTCCCATCCGCATTTAATACGGACTGGAGACGTGGGCGCTTAGGCAGCTGAGTGGGCGCATACACGTGGGGAGGCGTGAAGTGGTTACCAAAAGTGGGGTGTTTTCGAAGCGGGAAATGATTGCGGTTCAAATCTCAAACCCTAATTGAATGTAAGACTTCCCCTATAAATAGAGTTCTGATCCCTTTCTCTCATTCTTTACGCATTCAAAGAATTATCAAGTGAAAACAACAACAAAATCCTCTGCAATTCTTGCGATTTTTAGCAATCTCCTGCGAGTTCTTTAACCTTAGGTAAAGCTCCATAATTTCTGATACTAACCCTAGATTTAGGTTGGTTTGGGTGTAGTTTTACGTATGAGGAAGCTTTTAGGTCACCAGGTCCAAACCGTAACCCTTCTTCTTCATTGAATTTCTATTAAAAAGCTCTATCTTCAAGAACAAGAACCAGCAATGGCGGCTCATATCGTAGATCAAACGGCGGATGAGATAGAAGAGATGTCTGTGGGGAGTTCCTCTCCTCATGGCGATATTCCAACTGTCGTTCCAATAATGCGGGCCTTCCCTGGTGAGGCGATCCCAACTGCCATTCCAGTGGCAAGGGCCCCTATAGAGGTTGGGGACGAAGAATTAGATGCCGCAGTTCAGGGGATGAACGAGCGTTATCCCCAAAGGGTGGACCATATTTTTGAGGAGATGAATTTAGTGATTCAAATGCAAAGGCAAGAGGAAAGGGTTTTTCCCCTATTGAACAGTGCTGTGAGGCCTCAAGACCATCAGATCACAGTGGCTATCGCGGCTCCGGAGGGTGGTGCAGGGCCTTCCGAGCTTCAAGTAGATGGTGAGCCTCCCCGGAAGCATCAAAGGAAGGGGAAGGAGCCTGCGGCGCGAGTGAGGCAAGATAATCCCCACCAAACGGACAAATCACCGGACGACATAGAGAGCTTATTGACGCTCGAAGACCTGAAAGATCTGAAGACCAAGGTGTATTGGGACGAGGCAGTGTTCCCAATTCGCCTCCCTGGGGAGGGAGACAGGGCCAACCGCCCGCCACCAGGAATGATGACTGTCTACCAAGACTCCGTTTTGGCCGGAGTTTGAGGTTCCCGATTCCACCTCCCATCGCTGACATTTGCAACTACTTAGTACTCAGTCCTTCCTAAATTCTCCCCAACGGTATAACTTTGATAAACACGTTCGTGATGTTGATCAGAGCCACAGGCCACTAGCCCTCGATAGACAATTTCAGTAGCTTAATTCAAGTAGCCCGTTCCCCATGCTCATCTCCAACAGATGGGTTTTATTACGCCCAAGCCAAGTTAGGGCTCAAAATGATTGACTCGCCCTCGAGTTCATACGGTGAGAATTGGAAGGAGAGATGTTTTTTCGTGGGAGCACCTGGGGGGACTTTTGGGGCTCACCGAGGGTGGATAGTACATGGCGAGGGACCTTTAGTTAGGAACAGATCTGGAGATAAGCTTTTCGAGCATTGGGAGAAGAGCTTGGCCCTTGTGATGAAAAATGAAAAGAAGCTGATTAAGGTCAAAGATCTGACAAGGAACGAGGGGATACTGTTTCACTATAGGCTCTCGAATCCCCCGGACATGATAGTCAACCCTCCAGCCCAAATCATGAACCTTGACGGTTAGATTCTAGGAACTAACTCTTCTAACACTTTAAAGTAGTATCATTAACTTGCCTAGGTTGTTGTATTTTTATGGCAAATATTCCAATTGCGCTTTTCTGACGCTCGTTTCCCCTCCATTTGCAGATGCAGAACTACTAATGCTGGACCGACCGCATAGAGCATCTTGGCTATGATGCGCGCTCAGAGAGCGGGGGCCAACCAACAACAGCAACAGCCACCGCAGGGTCAACAATCCCCCAATGCCCCTCGAGGGCGGTGTGGCATCAGGCGAGGGTCCTGGCACGGAGTGAGCGGACTAGGGGATGGACAAGTTAGCCATATAGAGGATCTGACCCTCGATGATGCCCCCGCAGTCACCACTCCGGCTGCTCCCGCAACACCAGCTCCCGTGGGTTCCAATGCATCCAACAGCAATCGCTCAAACACCGCAGTCCAAATCTTTGAGGCTGTACGGGCCGAGTATTCAAGGAAAAAGAAAAGGATGCCAGACGCTATCCCCATCACAGGAAAGGGGAAAGAGGTGGTCCGAGGATGAGGATTTCTGGAAGAACGAGTGTGAGGGCGACGCTCGTTATAAGCGCCCTAAGAAAGATGGCCCTGTGCTATTGAAGAAGAGCTTATCCACCCGCACCTTTGTGATGGGGATAGTGAGCAAGTTGCAATTTTTCGGGGACCATGATAAGCTGAACGAACAAGATGCAGTCCAGGTGACGGACGATGCCTGCCATGCCCTCATAACAGTAAGTTATTCAATCTCCCCAAAAGAAAATCCTACCCTCGGGATAACTTCGTATTTACTTCTGTTTTTCACTGGCTTTTCAGGAGGTACTCCCCCGGCTAAAGAATTTGCAAAGGCGGGCAAAGGTCTACTCTGAGCATAAGGCCAAGTACAAGAGGTTACTGCGCATCTCAGATCCTGGCCAACTGCAGAAAGACTACAACAGTGTCTGCGCTCAGCTCACGGCGTCCGAGCTCGAGCAAGAAAAGCTGAAGAAGTCTTTGGAGCAATCGGAGGACGCGTACTTGACTCTGGACGAGCATCATAGAAAGCTCAAGGAGGAATGGGACCAATTGAGGATTACCAACGGGGACCTTGGCAGACAATTGGCCAAGAGCACCCGGCAGACAAAAGCAACCAAGAGGGAGCTGGCCAACTTGCAAGAGAAGGTGGTCACCTTGGAGTTGAGGGTGGCCTGGGAGGCGATTACCAGGTTTGCGTGTTCCAAAGCATTTGCTTTTGCGGAAAACTTGCACTACCCAAACAACGCTCACCACTTCTTCTGGAAGTCCGTGGGCTAGCTGATCAAGCTTGGCGTAGTGCCCCCATCTACCCGCACTGATGAGCGCCTGAGGATGGATCTGGGTGAGAACTTCGAGCCCGTGACCCCTAGCGATCCAAATGATGATCTCATTGAGCCGGAGTACAATGACTTGGTCATTCGTTATGCTCCAAAATGAGTACATGGCGGACAACCCCATTGACCTTGAGCCCTTAACGATTGAAGAGGAAAGCACCACTATTGATGCTCAAGATGGCTCCGGTCCCAGTAACGCCCAAGCCTCTGACGCTGAAGTCCTGGCTCCTGTTTCCCTGTCAACTGCTCTCCCGAAACCTGAGAGTGAAGCTTCTTGATGCTCCCTATCTGCTGCCTCGATATTCTGCCCCTTTATTTCCTTTTCTGTTATGAACATCTGAATTCTTGCACCTGACATTATGTATTTTTGGCAACACTTCTGCCTGTTTCTTGCTTTTGGTTAGGTAATCCTTATTTATCAGTAATGAAGTTTGATTTCTATTCCTGGTGTTGCATTCGGAGCATTGTCTGTTTGTTCTTTTTAATGTTTGTGATGGGAATGTATGTGCGCGAGGGTGTTCCTTATGAGGGTACCCTGGTCGTATTCCATTGTAAGGCTCAAAGTTTGAACTTAGGAATCCACCAGGAGATTTGCTAAATGTTGGCCTTCCTGATCAATAAATAATCCGAGCGTTGCAAAGTAGTGAACGTAGCTGGGGTCGGGACTTGAACTTAGAAATCAGCACAAGGATTAGCTAAGTGTCTACCCCTATTGAGCGTACGTATTTATAGGTGCTAACTGGGACCCTCGGTGCCCAGCTGGTGAAATGGGGCATATGCTACCCTGGATATTGACTCGTTCATTTTCAGAAGGGTTTTAGGATTTTGAGTGTCAAGCTGTGCAATGTGGAGGACACTCGACACATTATTAGCGTTGACAAATATATAAAGATGAATATCCGGTTGAGGGATACGTACGAGATTAGTCATTAAGTCGTTCAACGCGGAGTGGTTTCGACGCGGAGTTGGCGCCGGTTTGACCAAGAGCGTAGCACATAATAAATAGAACCAATATACAAATAACAATGTATGAAAACACTTACTGATATATTTGTATTTCCGTCAAAAGAAGTTATAGAGTGCCTCGAGCGGGCAATTACAAGGATTGTAACTACACGTAGAACCGTCTAAGGTTACATACATTCCATGATCGAGGGAGACGCTTGCCTTGCAAAGTCTCCAGCAGGTAGCTATTGTTCGCTCGTACCTGAATGACTTTGAAGGGGCCTTCCCAATTGGGATCCAATTTACCCACGTGTTTGGATACTTCAGCCTTTTTAAGGATAAGATCCCCCAGTTGGAAAGTCCTTTCTCTGAAGCGCCTGTTGTACTGATGGGCTACCATCACTTTGTACTTGTGGATTCGAGCCCAAGCGGTGTCTCTTCTTTCATCTAGTAAGTCTAGTTCGAACGTCCGATTATCCTCGTTGAGTGCAGGCTTGAAATAAGCAACTCGCGTGGATTCCTGAGCAATTTCCGCAGGTATCATGGCCTCGGAGCCGTAAACGAGGGAGTAAGGGGTTTCCCCTATTGCCGCTAGTAGGGCAGTACGGTATGCCCAGAGGGCTCCTTGAAGCTCTTCTGCCCATTCTCCCTTTTTACTTTCGAGCATCGTTTTTAGATGCTGGAGTATGGTTCTGTTGGTTACTTCAGCTTGATCGTTAGCCTGCGGATGGCACACGGAAGTGAAGTGTTGCTCGATGCCTAGTTCGTAGCACTATTCTCGTGTGTCAGCTGCGATGAACTGGGAGTCGTTATCTGAGATGAGTACCCTCGGGATACCATACCTGTAAATGATGTTCTTCCAAATAAAGTCTCTTACAACCTTGAACGTTATCTTTGCGACAGCTTCGGCTTCAGCCCACTTGGTGAAGTAATCCATAACGAGGATCACAAACTTCCTTTATCCGGTAGCCATTGGTAGGGGTCTCACTGTATCGATGCCCCACTGGTCAAAGGGCCACAAAACATCAATAAGGATCATTTGAGCGGCTGGCAGTTGAGGGGTGTTGGAATGGAATTGACATTTAGGACACTTCTTAGAGTAACTAATGGCATCCTGCAACACCGAGGGCCAATAGAATCCACTCCTTAATACCTTTTTTGCCAGGATTCGACCGTCGGAATGGTTCCCACAGCTTCCACTGTACACCTGTTCCAACACTTCTTTGGCTTGCGAGGGTCTTAGGCACCTTAATGGTGGACCTTGAAAAGACTGCTTGAATAGTCTGGCCTCGCTGTCCAATGAAAAGTGGAGGGCTTTACATTTGACTTTTCGCACTTCTATTTTGTGTCTCGGGCAGGTACTTTCTTTCAGGAATCTGACGATGTCATCAAACCAACAAGGCTCGGCTGGATCAATTATGCTCACCTGCCCCGAAGGTATCCCCTCATTTATCAACGGTTCCTCTGTTCTAAGGAACGTGACGTGACGCTCGCGGGATCCTTCCAAAGCCAACGCAAACTAAGAGAGGGCATCAGCATGCTCGTTTTTCGCTCGCGGTACCTGCTGCAAATGAAACTCCTTAAATTTAGCGATCACCTCCTTGGCTTTGGTCAGATACTGCACCATGGTAGTTTCTCGAGCCTCATAAGTGCCGTCCACTTGACTGGCAATTAACTGGGAGTCAACTTAAGTAGTGACCCGAGAGGCTCCATTCTGAAGGGCGATCCTAAGTCCTTGGATGAGGGCTTCATATTCGGCTTCATTGTTGGTGGCTTGGAGGGCCAGTTTGATCGCATAATCAATTTCAATTCCTCGAGGGTCCCTGTGTTAGGAATAGTACCCTAGAAAGCCGATTGTATATCCGCTTTGTACTTTTCCTTATTGTAATCACAGACAATCTTTGAATGAAATAACGAATTGAGGCAACACTTCTTTATATGCTCTTGTTTGGTATGCGTTTACTTTAGCTGTGCATGTATGAGAACTCCCCTAATCCTGATGATTTTAGGACTCAACCATTTAGGTGAAATGGTTCATGAAACGAGCCCTCTATCACATAAGTCATGATTAGTAAAATACTCCAAGCCGATGAGTCCTACAGACAGTGGGAGTGTCAACCTGACTCTTCTAAGGCTTGCTTGTGGGATCACGCCCTTAAGAAGGACCACCTTGTTTCATGGAGGTGCAAAGTGTATAGTTGATACGTGCGTGATACATGAGGGTGCTTACTTTAATAAGTAAGTTCATTGAGGTGCCCCGTGTCAGAAGATTCCTAAATGGGAAAGGAAGTTTCTATTTCAGGAAATGGAAACTTCCATAATAGGAAATATCTCACGAGTCATTGATGTGATTAATTGATCCTTAGACTTGAGGTTCCATGCCACTTTATGAGTTAACTCTGTAGTCTTAGGTGTAAGCTTTAAAGGGTGTCGCCTTAGACAACTGATTCAAGGCTTATGCTGGGGCTGCACAAGTGATTCATGAAAGTGATTGAGAATCAAGAAAGGACCTACACTTGCATTTGCAAAGTGATCTCTTATTGTGTAAGTCATTCATATGCCATATGGAGTACTTGGCCAAGGCAGTAGATCAAGACATCAAGAAAAGGGATTCTTGGATTGAGATCAAATGGATATGAAATGCACTTAGCTTTAAGACCGGATTATTAGGGTTCTGATTATTCCCTTGCCCTAGATCTTGGTTGAGAGATAGTAAGTAGGAGGATTGTATCTCACATGAATCAATGACTTAAAGGTTATGTCGAATCCGAACATTCCAATTCAGCTAGAGGTTAAACACCTGTTGCTAGACTGTGGTCATTTAATATGTGGACTGATTAATTAATTGGGGTCACTGCTAATTGAATTGAGAACCTAGAGGGTCACACACAACAACTTGGTTACATGAGTTAAGGCTTTAAAATGATTAAACGAGTTAATTGGGCCAAGAGGGTTCCACACGTGTGAACCCCACGTGTGGCTCACGTGAGTGACACATGTCCTTGTGACACGTGTCTCACACGTGTGTAAATATATATGTATATTTATTTATGTGTTAAATAATTAATGTGATTAATTATTTAATAGACTTTGGTTTAATTTTGAGTTAAAAAGAAAGTCTTATTTTGGAGAAAAATAATCTAGTTAATTAATTGTGAATTAATTAATTAGATAAAATAAGTTATTTATTTTAAATAAATAAAGTATAAAATTATCCAAAAATAGTTTGGATATTTTAGCTCTCTTGAAAGTTGAGTTGAATTTAGATTCAAAGTCAAAGTCAAAATTACTTGATGATCAAGTAATAGAAGAGAGGGATCAAATCCTTAGTCCATAAGGACTAGGATTGGTCGTGCCCCTCCCCTTTCCTATATATAAGAGTGCTCGAGCTCTCCTTAGAGAGTAATTGGCAATTCTTTTGGTTCATGTGTTGAACACCATCCTTTCTCCAAGATAAACTAAACCCTAGGTTATGCCTAAACACTAACTAGAGAACTAGCATCCTTACTAGTTAGATTGTGATCAAGTTGGTGGACTATCTCTAGAGAGCTTCAAGTTAGAAGTTTGAAGATTCGAGCTTTACCAAGGAGAGGGGATCAAGCCGCGAGAAGAGCGTTCTTGGGTGGCTTGAAACGCTTCAAGAAAGAAAATTAAGAAAGTAAGTTTCTAATCTCTATGAATTTGGATATACAATTGCGAGTCTAAGATTCTTTTGTTGGAAAAATTTTAAATTTCTGCTGCTTTTCTGATTCCATTTTCCAACAAGTGGTATCAGAGTCACCTCGTTAATCGTGTTTCTGATTCGTCTCAATTATTCTAAATTTGGTAGAAATTCTTAGGCTTGATGCGATTGAGTATTTTTAACTGTTTTAGAAAGCCTGAATTACGAAACTTTGACTTTGCTGAAAGTTTCTAAAAAAATGTTTTAGATTTGAAACTGTATAAATTGTTTTTGGATTTCTTGGATTGGTTTTGCTTTTGAACGAAAACACGAAGCGAAAACTCGGATTACGACGAACATGTGAAATCCCGCGAGCGAAGGTGTCACGCTCGTGGGCTTCGCGCGCCGCCGCCCGCCTGTCCTAGGCGCGCGCAGGCAGGCCGGGCTCCTACTCCCTCCCGCAACCACGCGGGAGGCGTTCCGGGGGCGCCTAGGCGCGGACTGGCCGAGAGGCCGCCCTCCGTCCGCCCCCTGCTGGGCGAGAATCCCGCAAGCGTGCGGGATCCCTCGCCCAGCCCGCTCGCAAGGCTGCCGAGAGGGACTGCGCGCACTCGCGCTCGGTGTGCGCATGCACGGCTGTGCCGTTCATCCCCTTTCGTATACGGGCCCCATTTTTCGTGGTCCGTTTTCGTATTTCGTACAATCCGGCCCCAATTTTTATTTTAATTTTAAAATTTTTATTTTTTGAATATTTATTTGAATTTTTGAATAAAACTTAAAATTGGGATTTTTTTTTGAGAAATAGAAATGGTTTATATTTTGGGAAATTGCAACTTTGATAAAATTATTAATTTTCAGAAATTAATTGGAATTTTATTAGTTTTTAGTAATTTGGGATTTATTGAAAACTTTTATAAATAAGACTCACATCAAGTCATGTTTTAAGTCATTAGGACTTGAAACGGGAATTTTAATTTATTGGCTAAATTTTAATTCTAGCAAGTTGCATGTTAGGTGATCATGGGTTTAGACTTATGTATGGTTTTAATTTATGCACATGGATGATTTAAATTGGGGTCGGAGCCCTATAGTTGCGTTTTTTCAATTGAGGTTAGAGCATCACTTATGTGCGTATTGTTATGTGATTTATTATGTGGCTTTCCATATTACTGCTTTTGAGGCCGGGGTATGCCCCGTGTAATTATCTAAGGCCAATATGAAGATTGAGCCTTATTACTTTATGTCTTTTTCTTTTTATTGTAATTTGAGAATAGAGATAGGTGGTGAGGTTTTATTTTCATTTTGGAGACAATGCACCCGTAGAGAAAGATGGACCACATTCAAGTAACAAGGAGGCCATAAGTGAAGACCCCTCAAAATGTTAGCGAGGGGAATCTCAATTGTAAAATGTAATAGAGATAGGGCTCGTATTTTGTTACCACTTTCCCTTATGTGATTTAAACTGTTTATGTGGCATGTATGTTAGAACTTGTGATTGTGGAGTGACTCCCACATATCACGCATAAGATAGGTAGAACCCATGATCATCACATGTTAGTATCATGCTAGGACATGTTATCTGTTTATGTGCTTGTTGGAAATACATTTAAGTTGTACTTACATTAATCAAGACTGATAAAATTGGATAACATATATGTTGGTGAGGTCGAACCAGACAACTCTCCAGTTGATTCGAAAATTCCCATTAAATATTAAGCTAATTTCGAATAAATAGGTGTTTAATTCGAGATGCAAATTTCGAATTAAATTCCTAGCATTCCATCAATAGGTTTTAAGTTTAGTAAGTGAAGCTAGTTATTGTCCGCGAGTCGTGGGATAGCTAGTGGAGCTTATTAGTTCTTAGTTACCTAATTGATCATTTTAAATGATCAATATTTCGTGGTCAATTTTGGCAAGGGCGATGTCCGCGAGTCGTGGGTCGTTCGAACTAAGTTTTGATCATGATCTTATGATTGATGGGTCTAGCTTAACGTCTAAGTAAATATAGATGTCACACGAGTCGTGGGTCCATATTGAAAGATAGGTGGTGCAAAAACAATTACTAAGAGTTCTAAAGGTGTTAGAATTGGTAAGTTGTACCTACCTAGGGTTTTACTTAAAATGTCCGCGAGTTGTGGGTTCGAGGTAAAATGCTTAGGATCTTAGTACCCATTGGGAAACGTGTTCCTCTTAGATCTTTGGGAATTATAGATCTTTGAAAAACAGTGGGAGCTACATTAGATTAAAGACCTTATCTTTTGTATATCCTTATAATTCAGCATGCTCACTAGTTCTCTGTTTTACCATTTAGGTCATAGATTCTGTGATTCTCTACGTGTTTTGAAATGGCAACCAAAAACCCTTTTGTATCGATCCTCGAGTCAAATAAGTTGACTGGTCCCAACTATTCTGATTGGCTGAGGAATCTAAAGATCATTTTAGATTCTGAGAAGAGAACTTATGTTCTCTTCGAAGGGGAGCCTAGTCCGAACGTCCCACTCGGGCTGAGCGGGATACTATCCAGAAGTGGAAGGATGATAATCTCCAAGCCCATTGCCTTGTGTTGGCTAACATGTCTCCGGACTTGCAAAGGCAACATGAGGCCATGGAATTTGCTTGAGAGATTTACGACCACTTAGAGAAACTTTACCGCCCTCATGAACGTGTTACAAGGTATAACACTTCAAAGGAATTGTTCCACTTGAGAATGAGGGAAGGTTCAAGTGTACATGAATATGGACTCAAGTTTCTCGCCCTTACTGAGAAACTTGCTTCCATGGACATGCCACTGAAAGAAGCTTTCAGTGGACTTGTTGCTAGCCTCGCTCCTACCATCATTCAACCCATTTGTCCTTAACTTCATTATGAATTATGCTGGTGCTACTGTAGCTGAGCTGAGTAGTCAGCTTGTGACTGCTGAAAGCACGATCAAGAAGGACAATAAGGTTCTGATGGTGAATGCTCCATCTTCCTCTTCTGGGCCTTCTAAAGGTAAGGGCAAGAAAGCCCAAAAGAAGAAGAAGAAACCCCTTAGGCCCACTGGAGGCATTTCGAAGGGGAAGGCCCAAAAGAAGAAACGTGATCAGAAAGAGGATGTTTGCTTCCATTGTGGCAAAGCGGGACATTGAAGGAGAAACTGCCCAGAGTACAAGGCTACTCTAAGAAAAGGTGTGTTTCTCGTTGAAGTAAATATTTCTATTAATTCTAGTTCTTGGGTACTTGATACCGGTTGTGGAGCTCATATCTGTAATGATGTACAGATGCTAAATGAAGTCCAACAACTCAGAGAAGGAGAATGTGTCTTGAAGATCGGCGATGGCTCAAATGTTGAAGCTTGAGATTTAGGCACAATTAGATTTGATTTAGGTAGTTTTGAGTTATTTTTAAATAAAGTCCTTTATGTACCGAGCATTATTCATAATATAATTTCAGTTCCAATTTTAGATTGTGAAGGTTATGAAACTTATATTAAGAATGGTAAATACTTTATCAAACGGAACAACTCTTCCGTTCACATCGGTACTCTAAGTAATGGACTTTATCTAACTTAGAATATCAATATTATGAATATACAATGAGAAACCAAGCGTAAGAGAGATGATAAAGTTTCAGCTTCCTTATGGCACGCTAGATTAGGACACATTTCCAAGAATAGAATTAGCAAGATAAACACTTCAGGATCATTCTCTGAAAAAGATCTCAAAGAGTTAACTTCTTGCGAATCCTGTCTCAAAGGAAAGATGTCCAAAGTTCCTTTTAAAAGAACTGTGGAACGTGCCACTAAGGTTTTGGATTTGATCCATACTGATGTTTGTGGACCAGTTAGTGTAAGCACAAGAAATAATCATCAGTATTTTATAACCTTTACTGATGACTTTAGTCGGTATGGTTATGTATACTTAATGAAGTATAAATCTGAAGCTTTTGAGAAATTCCTAGAATTTCGAAAGGAGGTTGAGAACCAAACTGGTCACAAGATCAAAGCACTTCAATCTGATCGAGGAGGCGAGTATCTTAGTGAAGAATTCCTTAATCATCTCAAAGATAATGGGATTATCTCTCAGTGGACTCCTCAGGGAACTCCTCAGCTTAATGGAGTTTATGAGAGAAGGAATCGAACTCTACTTGATATGGTTCGTTCCATGATGAGTTTCACTGACTTACCACCTTCTTTCTGGGGTTATGCCCTAGAAAGTGCAACAAAGATTTTGAATCTAGTTCCCTCTATGTCAATCCCTAAAACGCCTTATGAAATGTGGCATTGTAAAATCCCTAGTTATTCTTACTTGAGAATTTGGGGTTGTCCTGCTTACGTGAAGAGGACAGTGGGAGATAAGTTAGAATCTCATTCTAATTTACGCTACTTTATAGGTTATCCTAAGGAATCCATTGGATACTACTTCTATGATCAAACTGAGCAAAAGGTGTTTGTTTCCAGAAATGTCACTTTTCTGGAGAAACCGTTCCTTAAAGAAAAGAAAGGCAAGATCATAGAATTAGAGGAAGTACAAAGTGACCCCACGCCACCCACTGAAGAAACGTCCCCTTCTGACCAACCGCAACCAATCATGAATTTCGATACACACGAAAATCCTCCTCTAAGGCGTTCTGAATGCACTCCTAGACAACCAGAGAGATGGTATGGATTCTTCCATGAGATCTCTCAAAAGGATAATGATCCTTCGACATATGAGGAGGCACTTTCGGATTCTAACTCTGAATAGTGGATATAAGCCATGAAATCCAAGATGGATTCCATGAACTCCAACCAAGTTTGGACCTTGGTAGATTTACCTGATGGGGTCAAACCCATAGGTTGCAAATGGATCTTTAAGAGAAAGTTTGGAGTTGATGGAACCATTGCAGCCTACAAAGCAAGAATGGTTGCAAAAGGATTCACTCAAAGACCCGGTGTGGACTTTGATGAAACCTTTTCACCAGTTGCAATGCAAAAGTCTATTCGGATCATGTTTGCCATTGCTGCATATTATGACTATGAGATATGGCAAATGGATGTGAAAACTGCCTTTCTCAATGGTGACATTGATAAAGACATTTATATGGAACAACCTATAGGTTTCACATTTAGTGGGAGTGAGCAAAAGGTTTGCAAACTCCAAAGATCAATCTATTGATTGAAACAGGCTTCTAGGAATTGGAACATTCGATTTGATGGATCAGTCAAAGCCTTTGGCTTCATTTAGATCTCGAATGAATCGTGTGTGTATAGAAAGGAATTGGAGACCTCAGTGCAATTCTTAGTACTTTATGTTGATGACATCCTTCTTATTGGGAATTCGAAGGATGACATGAAAGTAACTAAGTTATGGTTATCGAACCAATTCGAGATGAAAGATCTTGGTGATACATCCTACATCCTTGGAATTAAAATCTATCGAGATAGATCTAGAAGGTTAATAGGACTATCACAGTCGATGTACATTGACAAAGTATTGAAAAGATTCAATATGGAGTCAGCAAAGGTTAAAAACCTTCCTAAGAGTGTAGGAATATGTCTTTCTAAGAAGATGTGCCCTAAGACTAACCTTGAGAAGGAAATAATGACTCATACACCTTATGCATCAGCAATAGTTAGCATAATATATGCAATGTTATGTACTCAACCGGATGTGGCTTACGCACTTAGTGTAACAAGTCATTTCCAATCTGACCCTGGAGATGGTCACTGGGCTGCCGTGAAGAATATTCTTAAGTACTTGAAAAGTACTAAAGATTTATTCTTAGTTTACGGAGGTCAGAAAGATCTTACAGTCGAAGGATAGCGCAATGCAAGCTTTGCATCTGACTTAGATGACTTTAAGTCAATGTCAGGATACATTTTCTGCCTAAATGGCGGAGCAGTGAGTTGGAAGAGTTCCAAGCAAACTACCACTGCAGATTCGACCACTAAGGCCGAATACTTAGCTGCAAATGATGCAGCTAAGGAAAGTGTTTGGATTAGAAACTTCATTCAAGAGTTGAATGTTGTTCCTAGCATGAAAGACCCCATTACTGTGTTTTGTGACAACACTGGGGCGGTTGCTCAAGCAAGAGAACCATGATAGTATGCATAAATTACATGAAAATCTCTTTCTTTTCCCCCTGAATTGGAATAGATTTCTACTTAATTTGTTTTTATTTGGCTTTTGCATAAACATGTTGATAAATGAGGGATTTGGCAGAATCATGAAGAAAAAGATACTAAGTGTTGAAAATGCCTGAGCCATAACCCCAATACATGATCTTCCCTAAGGCTAATTTACGCATAGCAGACCACGGTCAACAACTACGACAGACTCCTCTTGTTGGGACAGGTGGCACACATGCAACAGCTTGTTAACATGGCTGACATGCAAGAGTTGATCCTGCCTTTTTGAAAGTTTCAAGAGTCCTAATCATGTTTATTGGGACTTGTAAAAGTTAATTTGTTCCCCTTGATCATTATCTTAAGGTAGCTTTATATAAACTAGTTAAGTGGGGGAAAAAAGGAGGGAGAGAGGGAGATAATTCTGAAAGTAGAATAGCAGCAGCAGCTGCTGGAGCAGAGCAAGAACAGGGGCTGATCCCCTGTTTCGGCCAAGAGCAAGATTTTCTCTTCCTTTCCTCTTTTTAGTTCAATTACAAGCTTAGATTATGAAGCACTTTAACATATCTTTTGTAGCTTGATTTGGTTGTTTTACTTTCAGTTCCTTAGCAGTTTATTAGCCTTATATATTCTATAAATATGAACAGCAGCTGAACATATTTGTCTTAGTTAGGTTGTATCTTTATTCCTTGCCAATATTTATGAGATCTAAGTGAATGAATGCGAATTTAATCTAAGGTATTTATGCATGCTTTGAACGTATTTATATGAGTTGTTTTCGAATCATCTTTCTGATCAATCGATGCCGAGATAATAACTTGATAAGGTTATACTGATACTTGATACGTAATAGTCTTGTAAAGGTATAGAAGAAACGCACATCATTGAGAGTTTACCACCATGTTTACTCAATAAAATGGTGAGGCACGCGTAATATGATTTCATAAGTCCAAGCTTCTTGAGATTATGGATCATGATTAATGTCCTTTTGGTGCTCAATGCAAACATATAGTTAAATCCTAGATACTTGTTCGCGGGACTGCTATGTGGTAAGGATTTAATTGATGAGCTTCTCTTGATTAAGTTAAAAATAAGAAAGGATGATATAGATAAGCTTCTTGTCTATTGTAAGTTAATCTACCATTTGATCAGATTCGATTTTTGCATCAAGGATTAAATACAGGCATGGAATGAAGTAACAACTTACCTAAGATATTTCTCTCATAATCAACCTTCACAACTCTCTTTATTTTCAGCCTTAGTTATTTGAAGAAATCTGATTTTGTGCTTTAAAATAGTTTGTTTTAATTACATAAACACACACCCACTGTTTTATTCTTGTTGTTCGTTCAATTGGCTATCGGAGATTAATAGAACCAACCAATCTCTGTGGGATCGACCCTTTACCACTATACACAATTTACTGTGTTTGGTAGTTTAGGAATATTATTTGGTGGATTCGGCACCCATCAAATTTTGGCGCCGTTGCCGGGGATTGGTTCTAATTGGTTTTGTTTTTCTTTTGATAGCTTAGTGTTTGTTTTTTTTTGTGTGCAGAGAGGTCAATTGAAAGAATCAACATGCTGTCATCAATGGATTTAAGCTCTCAAAGTGATATTTGTATGGGAAACCATCCAACCAATGGATGTCCTTTGCTCACTGGTGATCCTTTCTATCATTTGCAGCCTATAACTGATCCATGTGGAGTGTGCACGGGACCTCACAAAACTGATAAGTGTCCATTACTTGATGAGGAACTACAGCCCGCACGGAATGATCATCATTTTAATCGCACAACAAATGGATTTCAGCCACCACAACAATATCCCTCATCTTCCAATTCAGGTACGTCTCTTGAAGAAATGTTTAAAGCATTTATGATTAATACACAACAATTTCAACAGGAGACAAGATCAAATATGTAACAATATCAACAAGAGACAAGGAACAATATGCAAGAACTCCAAATGTACGTTGAAAGTTTGAAGAATGAGTTGAGCTAATTAACTTCTTCCATAGCTGAATCGAAGAGTAAACAGGAATTTGAAGAAGGACAACCCTCACTTCAGAAGGCAGAGGTTGAAACAGAACGTATCATAGCAGTCCAGAAAGTTGATAAAGAAACAGAGCAGGACTGTACACCAGATATGAGCATAAGGGATGGCCACAGATTAAAGTCAGACGAGGAATCTAGACCTGTTGTACAATCTCAACCTTTGATCAGCCCAAAGCCAACTGTACAGAGGTATGTTGAGTTTCAAAAAGATGAATCAGAGCTCCAAAATGATGAATCAAAGTTTCTAAAGGCATTTTAC
The DNA here is from genome assembly GCA_037501455.1 of Lantana camara. Taxonomy (NCBI): domain Eukaryota; kingdom Viridiplantae; phylum Streptophyta; class Magnoliopsida; order Lamiales; family Verbenaceae; genus Lantana; species Lantana camara. Next base: position 4,830,218 of record CM074865.1, read on the forward strand.
AATGTCGAGGTAAATGTTCCATTACTTGAAGTAATTAAATTTATGGCTCAATATATGAATTCTCTTGAAGAATTGTGTGTAGCTAAAGAAAGCATGCCTTGTTATGGGAAGGTAAGTGTTAGAAAGCATTTCTCTGATATCCTTCAAGGAAAGATACCTCAAATGAGTAATGTCAAAGGTTTATTTGCTCTTCCATATAAGATAGGAACTATTGGGATTGATAGAGCTTTATGTGATGGTAGTTCCTCTATTAATTTGATGCCTTTGTCTATTTGCTCACAATTACATATTAATTCCATGAGAAAAACAGGTATGAGCATTTAACTTTATGATGGAGCAATTGTTTATCCTAAGGGCATATTGAAAAATATTTCAGTTCAAGTTGATGGCATGATTTTTCCCGTGGACTTCTTTGTTGTTGATAACTCATTTGATGTTTTGTTAGGAAAGCCTTTTCTTGACATATCTAAAACGAAAATCAATGAGTTTGATCACACACTCACGATGGAGTTTAATGGAAATGTTGTTAAATTTGCTATGTTTGATTCCATAAAGTCCCCTAGTTAGTTGTTTTGTTTAGATGATATGGATTTCATTAGTCCACTTCCATGTGATGCATCTTTTGAGCTGGACTATAATGATAAAGATGTTTTTAGCTCTCACTCTCAATTGCTTTTTAGGAAATCTTGCTTTGATGGAGCTAAGTGGTTGTTTTATCGATCTTTATTGAGTTTATTTCCTAATAAACTGAGTTGCAAATGGAAGAGAGCTTCTCTATGTACTCATATGCTATTTTATAATGTAGGGGATTTCAACCATTCTGATGATGAAGACCTGTTCATACTGAACATACATTATTTGAAAGGATTTTATGCAGGTTTTCCAATGAAAGATGTGAAAGATTTTAATTGAAGACAAGTGATGCCACATATCGTCTAGCCTAGGACGTTAAACAAGGGCGCTTTTTGGGAGGCAACCCAATTCTTTTTGATTTGCTGTTATTTACTTCTTATTTCTCTGTGTTTCTTGACTAAGGACCGCTTTCTGTGTAATTTTCGGATTTTGGCAGAAACAAGGCTTTTAGGACCCAAACTGCAAAGGATGATCATCCCTTAAGCCTCATGAATCTCTCACAGTTACAGTAAATGAATTCAGGGAAGTCCTCATGCCCTTACCTTTTCTTTACTTTTACATTGAGGATAATGTGGAATAAGTGTGGGGGAGATCTTTTGGGAGTTTATGAATATTTTGGCTGGAATAGTAAAGGATGAAAAACATCTAGGATGACTGTTTTGCATGTTTGTTTGATTGGTCTTATTTTATTTCTGCCTAATTTAATAGCCTAGTTGTTAGTCTATTTAGCTCTTTTTGCTCAGGTCCTTAGTTCCTTTTGGTGTGCTTTTGTGCAGTTGTGTTAGTTTGAACCTGACCATGAGCAACATGTTTTGAATTGAGAGCTTTTGAACATGAAAAAGTGGTTGAAATAACATGAATTTCCATGTCTGATTCTTGGAATTGATTAAATTTATAAGTTCTTTGGCTCTGATAGAGAATGCTTTTGAATTTAGATTAATGGGTGAAAACTAAAATTTGAATGCAATAAATTGGACCTTCATGTGTGAAAAAGTGTGTAATTTTTGGACTGTCTAAAGCAGGAATGTTATTGATGCTGAATGCTAATGTTAATGTTGTTTGAGGGTTATGAATAAAGCTGTAAAGCCATTAGCTTATGAATAAGGCTTTTAAAGCCATTTCCTTCTGAATAAGGCTGTTTCAGCCATTTGCTCGATGCATTTTTGCTCGTTTCACTCCGCTGGTTACCAATGGCTGCATACAAATCATAAATTAAAAAATGGGTGACCATGAGTGATGCACTTAGTGCAGTCTAGGGATAGTCATATATTACCAAAGCGGTATTATGACACCCGAAATAGATGACTTTTTTGAATTTTGGTATAAGTGTTATGTTGGAACCCTCACTTTATCTTTTGTTTTGTTGGAATTTAGACAGTCCAGAATAAGCACCCTTTGATCATATGTTGTAATTGCTATTTGGTAAATGTACATGATTAAATGAATTCTAAATTCCTTAACATTCTCTAGCAAGTTAAATACTTAAGATTTGTTATTTTCCATTTTGATAGGCTGTGGAGACTTGTTATGATGCTTATTTTAGTGTTCACATTTTCTCATTGAAAAACTGTGGGGCTGTAGTGGTTAGAGGATAACCTTGCTTGAAGTCTAGTTTCAATTTGCTTAGGGACAAGCAAAAGTCTAAGTGTGGGGGCATTTTATAGTATGCATAAATTACATGAAAATCTCTTTCTTTTCCCCCTGAATTGGATTAGATTTCTACTTAATTTGTTTTTATTTGGCTTTTGCAGAAACATGTTGATAAATGAGGGATTTGACAGAATCTTGAAGAAAAAGATGCTAAGTGTTGAAAATGCCTGAGCCATGACCCCAATACATGATCATCCCTAAGGCTAATGTACGCATAGCAGACCACGGTTAACACGTACGGTTGACTCCTCTTGTTGGGACAGGTGGCACACATGCAACAGCTTGCTAACATGGCTGACATGCAAGAGTTGATCCTGCACTTTTGGAAGTTTCAAGAGTCCTAATCATGTTTATTGGGACTTGTAAAAGTTAATTTGTTCCCCTTGATCATTATCTTAAGGTAGCTTTATATAAACTAGTTAAGTGGGGGAAAAAGGAAGGAGGGAGGGAGATAATTCTGAAAGTAGAACGTAGCAGCAGCAGCTGCTGGAGCAGAGCAAGAAAAGGGGCTGATCCCCTGTTTCGGCCAAGAGCAAGATTTTCTCTTCCTTTCCTATTTTTAGTTCAATTACAAGCTTAGATTATGAAGCACTTTAACATATCTTTTGTAGCTTGATTTAGTTGTTTTACTTTCAGTTCCTTACCAGTTTATTAGCCTTATATATTCTGTAAATATGAACAACAGCTGAACATATTTGTCTTAGTTAGGTTGTATCTTTATTCCTTGCCTATATTTATGAGATCTAAGTGAATGAATTCGAATTTAATCTAAGGTATTTATGCATACTTTGAACGTATTTATATGAGTTGTTTTCGAATCATCTTTCTGATCAATCGATGCCAAGATATAGAAGAACCGCACATCATTGAGAGTTTACCACCATGTTTACTCAATAAAATGGTGAGGCATGCGTAATATGATTTCATAAGTCCAAGCTTCTTGAGATTATGGATCATGATTAATGTCCTTTTGGTGCTCAATGCTATCATATGGTTAAATCCTAGATACTTCTTCGTGGGACTGCTATGTGGTAAGGATTTAATTGATGAGCTTCTCTTGATTAAGTTAAAAATAAGAAAGGATGATATAGAGAAGCTTCTTGTCTATTGTAAGTTAATCTACCACTTGATCAGATTCGATTTTTGCATCAAGGATTAAATACAGGCATGGAATGAAGTAACAACTTAGCTAAAATATTTCTCTCATAATCAACCTTCACAACTCTCTTTATTTTCAGCCTTAGTTATTTGAAGAAATCTGATTTTGTGCTTTAAAATAGTTTGTTTTAATTACATAAACACACACCCCCTGTTTTATTCTTGTTGTTCGTTCACTTGGCTATCGGAGATTAATAGAACCAACCAATCTCTGTGGGATCGACCCTTTACCACTATACACAATTTACTGTGTTAGGTAGTTTAGGAATATTATTTGGTGGATTCGGTACCCATCAAACCAAGATCTCACCAACGGACCAAGCACATCATGAGGAAGTATCACCTAATCTGTGATATTATCAAAAGAGGAGATGTGCAATTGAGAGGTCACATCAGCAGAGAACGTGGCAGATCCACTTACTAAACCCCTTAGTCGAGAAGCTTTCCAAGGTCATCTTCAGAAAATGGGACTTAGAATAGCTTTAGAATGGCTTTGACGGGCAAGTGGGAGATTGTTAGGAATAGTGCCCTAGAAAGCCGATTGTATATCCGCTTTGTACTTTTCCTTATTGTAATCACAGACAATCTTTGAATGAAATAATGAATTGAGGCAACACTTCTTTATATACTCTTGTTTGGTATGCGTTTACTTTAGTTGTGCATGTATGAGAACTTCCCTAATCCTGATGACTTTAGGAATCTACCATTTAGGTGAAATGGTTCATGAAATGAGTCCTATATCACATAAGTTATGATTAGTAAAATACTCCAAGCCGATGAGTCCTACAGACAGTGGGAGTGTCAACCTGACTCCTCTAAGGCTTGCTTGTGGGATCACGCCCTTAAGAAGGACCACCTTATTTCATGGAGGTGCAAAGTGTATAGTTGATACGTGCGTGATACCTGAGGGTGCTTACTTTAATAAGTAAGTTCACTGAGGTGCCCCGTGTGAGAAGATTCCAAAATGGGAAAGGAAGTTTCTATTTCAGGAAACGAAAACTTCCAGATTAGGAAATATCTCACGAGTCATTGATGTGATTAATTGATCCTTAGACTTGAGTTTCCTTGTCACTTTATGAGTTAACTCTGTAGTCTTAGGTGTAAGCTTTAAAGGGTGTCGCCTTAGATAACTGATTCAAGGCTTATGCTGGGGCTGCACAAGTGATTCATGAAAGTGAATGAGAATCAAGAAAGGACCTACACTTGCATTTGCAAGGTGATCTCTTGTAAGTCATTCATATGCCATATGGAGTCCTTGGCCAAGGCAGTAGATCAAGACATCAAGAAAAGGGTTTCTTGGATTGAGATCAAATGGATATGAAATGCACTTAGCTTTAAGACCGGATTATTAGGGTTCTGATATTCCCTTGCCCTAGATCTTGGTTGAGAGATAGTAAGTAGGAGGATTGTATCTCACATGAAACAATGACTTAAAGGTTCTGTCGAATCCGAACATTCCAATTCAGCTAGGGGATAAACACCTGTTGCTAGACTATGGTCGTTTAATCTGTAGACTGATTAATTAATTGGGATCACTGATAATTGAATTGAGAACCTAGAGGGTCACACACAACAACTTGGTTACATGCGTTAAGCCTTTAAAATGATTAAACGAGTTAATCGGGCCAAGAGGGTTCCACACGTGTGAACCACACGTGTGGATCACGTGAGTGACATGTGTCCTTGTGACACGTGTCTCACACGTGTGTAAATATATATGTATATTTATTTATGTGTTAAATAATTAATGTGATTAATTATTTAATAGACTTTGGTTTAATTTTGAATTAAAAGGAAAGTCTTATTTTGGAGAAAAATAATCTAGTTAATTAATTGTGAATTAATTAATTAGATAAAATAAGTTATTTATTTTAAATAAATAAAGTATAAAATTGTCCAAAAATAGTTTGGATATTTTAGCTCTCTTGAAAGTTGAGTTGAATTTAAATTCAAAGTCAAAGTCAAAATTACTTGATCATCAAGTAATAGGAGAGAGGGACCAAATCCTTAGTCCATAAGGACTAGGATCGGCCGCCCCTCCCCTTTCCTATATATAGGGGAGCTCGAGCTCCCCTTAGAGAGTAATTGGCAATTCTTTTGGTTCATGTGTTGAACACCATCCTTTCTCCAAGATAAACTAAACCCTAGGTTAAGCTTAAACACTAACTAGAGAACTAGCATCTTTACTAGTTAGATTGTGATCAAGTTGGTGGACTATCTCTAGAGAGCTTCAAGTTAGAAGTTTGAAGATTCGAGCTTTACCAAGGAGAGGGGATCAAACCGCGAGAAGAGCATTCTTGGGTGGCTTGAAACGCTTCAAGAAAGAAAATTAAGAAAGTAAGTTTCTAATCTCTATGAATTTGGATACACGATTGCGAGTCTAAGATCCTTTTGTCGGAAAAATTTTAAATTTTCGCTGCTTTTCTGATTCCGTTTTCCAACACCCTGAGGGTCACCCCGGCTCCCCCCCCTCTAGAGAGGTTGAGGAACCATCCGTGTGCAGGAGCCATAACCCCTCATCTTCTGAGGGTACTGGGTCTAAGTCAAAGCGCTCGACGAGTAGGTCTGCTACTGCTTGAGCCTGTATCGCTGTACGAGGCTCGAAGCTGATGTCGAATTGGCTGAGTTTGATTGATCACTTGATTAGCCTCCCTATGACGTCCGGTTTCGAGAGTACCTGCTTGAGCGGCTGATCCGTAAGTACGGTGATGGAATGAGCTTGGAAGTAACGCCTCGGCCTTCTGGAGGCGTTGACAAGGGCGAAAGCGAATTTTTCTATCTCCATGTACCTCTTTTCAACCCCCTGCGAGGTTTTGCTTAGGTAATACACAGGCAAGCATTTGCGCTAGCGGACTGCGACCAAGACTGTGCTCGTTGCCTCTGATAAAACGAAGAGGTAGACAAATAAGCGCTCTTCGGGGATTGGATTCGTCAGTAAGGGTGCGCATGAGAGGTACCGTTTCATTTCTTACAAGGTCTTCACACTCCTCAGTCCAGGCAAAGTTGCGAGCGTTGCGCACGATTTTAAAGAAGGGCAAGTTTCTGTCCGCTGAGCGGGTTATGAACCTGTTCAAGGAAATTATTTTGCCCACCAGTACTTGAACCTCCCTGATATTCCGAGGGGAACGAATGCCAAGGATTGCTTTAATTTTCTCTGGGTTGGCCTTAATACCTTGTTGACTGACCACGTAGTGCAAGAACTTACCCCCTCGAACACCAAATGTACATTTTGAGGGGTTCAGCTTCATCCCATAATGGCGCAAGATGTTGAATGCTCGCCTGAGGTCCTCTAGATGGGAATGTTGGTGCTCGGTCTTGACGATCATATCATCTACATATACTTCCATGGACTTTCCGATTTCACGCTCGAATATCCAGTTGACGAGGCGTTGATAACTGGCCCCTGTATTTTTAAGGCCGAACGGCATGACCAGGAAGCAGTAAACTCCCACATGTACCACAAAGGAGGTTTTGGGACGATACTCGGGGGCTATGAAGATTTGGTAATAGCCCTGGAAGGCATCCATCATACTCATGAGTTCACACCCGGTCGTTGAATCTACTAGCTGATCGATCCTCGGTAAAGGGTATGGATCTTTGGGCCATGCCTTGTTGAGATCTGTGAAGTCATTACACATGCGTCATTTGTTAGCGCTTTTGGGCACCAGGACAACGTTGCAGAGCCATTATGGGTAAAGGATCTCCTCTATGTATTGAGCCTCAAGGATCTTGTTTACCTCCTCTTCTATGACTTGCCTTCTAAACCCACGAACGTCCCTCTTCTTCTGTTTGATTGGTTTGAAGGCTAGATCCACGATGAGCCTGTGGACAATGACGCTAGAATCTATTCCAGTTAGATCAGAGGCTTTCCAGGCAAAGACGTCCACATTCTCCCACAAAAATTCGATCATCATGATCTGAGAGGGACCGTCGAGGTTACAGCCTATCTGGGTGGTTTTGTCAGGATTTCTAGGCTCCAACTCGATGGTCATAAAATTCTCCGTGGGCTCAATATGTACCTCGGGCCTCGGGAGCTCGAGCTTTTCTTACCCGTGAGCTTATCCTTAGCTTCATCCGAGGGCTTATGACCCTCGCCCTCTGAGGAGGATCCCCCAGCTAGTCCAAGTGGGGCAGCTTGGCTGTCTTTGGACCCATCCGTTTCCTTCTTTCTATTCTTCTTTCTGTAGAGTTTGGCCCTCTTACGCTCAGGACCATCTTCATCTAACTTGGGAAAATCCATAGATTTCTTCGTGGACCCCGTTTGGACTGCTTGCTTTGGCTTGTGACTCCTCAAGGATAGGATATAACATTCCCATGTCTCCTTAAGGTCAAATTCCCCTCAGATGTGGGGAATTTGACCTTGTGATGGTATGTTGAGATGACCGCTTTGAAATCAATGAGGGTCGGGCGCCCGATAATGATGTTGTACGGGAGATCTACTTCGACAACTGCATAAAGAACGCTCAAAGTTTTTCGCTGTAGGGTGCGAACAAATGAGGTGGCTAAGCGAATCTATCCGCGAAGGACGATCATGGAACCCCCAAAGCTCACGAGGGCTGTTCTGAGAGGTTCGAGGGGAATGTTTGTTATATTCATCTTTTAGATCATTGAGTACGGGAGAACATTCACAGAGCTTCCACTATCAATTAAAAGTACCCTCTTTACAACATGACTGTGAACGTCTAAACTAATTACCTTGGGGCAGTCAGAGGTTTCACCGACCCCATGGGGTGGTACAATGTGCTCTAAGTCTTTCTCTGTAAACCCTCTGGTCTCATTCTCCTTCGAGCGCGAAGTGCTATCGATAGAAAGCACAGACTTGGGCTGGGAAGGTCTCTGATCATAACTCCGGACGTGGCGGCGCCTGGATGCATTGGAATCTCCACCTGAGGGTCCACCAGCAATCATGTGGATAACCGCAAAGGGTTGGTTCTCCACATCAGTGGCCTTTTCTTTGCAGCGGTTGCTCATTCCAGGGTGATGGTGACGGGGACTCCTTGAGCGTGAACGGCTTCTTCCCCTGGCCCTAGCTCGCTCGGCGCAGTGTTCATCATATCTCTCCAATATCTTCACTAACTCCTTGAGATGCCTCCCCAGCTGTGAGCCTCTAGATCTCGCTCTCCAGCTGGCGACATTCGTTGGTGTCGTGCCCCTTTTGTTTATGGAAAGCACAGTACTTGCCCGAGCGTCTCTGAGTCTCGGTTTCTCTCATATTGGGAGGTCTCTTGAACAGCTTCTTATCCGCCATTGAGTAGACTTCTGCGATGGGCCTGTTGAGAGGGATGCGCTGGAACCTGCGAGGGGGAGGAGAGTTTTTCCGAGCGGGCATTGGACTGCGGCGGCAGTTCTTGTGGGTCTCCCCCCTGTCTAGATGACCTTTGTCATCGCGAGGGGCACTGACAAGCTTCTGGGCCCTCGCGATGTACATATCTTCGAGGGTCAAGTAAGAGCCGCCAATGTCCCTCAATTCTGTCAGTGAGCCGGGTTTCTTCTTGGCCACTTCTTCAACGAATTCCTCACTGACATAGTGTTTCATGTTGATGGCCCCAAACAGTATGCGACTCACAAAGTCCATCGAAGGTCTCTCCACCAGTAAGACCTCTTTGTTGAACCTGCCCATGCAGGACCTGAGGGTTTCATTGGGCCCTTACACTATATTGTAGAGGGTCGTGGCAGCAGGTGAGGGTGCCTTCAGGGAGTTAAAATGACTCAGGAAAGCATCGGTCAAATCGTTGTACCCTCGAATTGAGTGAGGGGAAAGTTTCTTGTACCACTCTTGAGCCATTCCGATGAGTGAGGTCACAAAGACCTTGGTCCAGTAATGACTGGAATGCTCGTATAGATGCATCAAGTACACAAAATGATCCAGATGCTCGTCCTGATCAGTTGTTCCATCGTACCGGTTGACGGACGTTGGGATTTTACCTTTTCCTGCGAGCGCCATTAGAACCTCGTTTGTGAGGGGCGAACCGCCCGTCAAAGGTCTGTAGTTCCCGCCCTTGAAATCGTGTTCCTCGTAGTCCTCCTCTCTCCCACAGCGGGTGATCTGGCTGCATGGCAGGCGAGAGTCTCTGGCCCTGGACGTCTCACCCCCAGTATGGGGGGGCTTGAGACCGTGCTCGAGAGAGCTGCTCCACCATGTTTTGGACTCCGGTGAGCTAGTCTTGTACGGCCGCAAGTTGAGGGTCGCCTCAATCCCTCCTGTTATTCCTTCTGGTGGCCCTAGATTGGACTTCTTCTTTAGCATCCCCCCTCGCGGGAGGGGCTCTTTCCTCCTCCAAGGGAAGTTGTACTGGATCTACCCTTGGGGGAACATCTTCTCCTTGCACCGGTGGTGGTGGAGGTGGCTGGCCCCCATAACATTCTGGGCCATCATAAGAGGATGGACCGGGAGATCTCCCAGCTATGGGGCCAACTGGGTTCCCACCCTCTGGGGGAAGTAAGTGGAAGTGAAGTGACTCCAAGTATTTTGTACGGTCTGCGCCTCGCACTGAGCATAGAGCGCTCGTAGCTGTTGCCGGGTCATTTGTGGCATTTCCACCCCTTGAATTTCTTTAGGCATGGAAACGGGAAGCTGTAACGTGCCCATTTGGTAGGGCTGGACCATTGGCACCATGCTCGGCATCATTTCGGGCATCACGGTGGGTTGCACATATACGAACCCTGGTGGCGGCATCGCCATGGGATAAACGGCGGGATTAACGACAGGGGCAGCAGGAATAAGCGTCGCGGGCGGAGGAACAGAACTAGACCCCCTACCCCATTTCCACCGACTGGAAGAGCTTCGGCTATAATTTCCTGGCCACCGATTCCGTTCCCGATAGCAGGGGGGTCACTGCTCCGGCGGGTGTGTGGCTTTCTAGGTTCTCTTCATGGAGAGGCGGTACAGTACCTCTGTTGTCTAACATACCGGATCTGGTTGCAGTTACCGTACTTGCAGCTGAAGGTGTTATATCTCAACTAGCTTAAAGAGGAAGAAACTGATGAAGATGAAAATGATGGTTTCCCACAGACGGCGCCAAAAATGATGGTGCAGGAAATGGGTTCCTAGTATGGGACCAACACTTTCAAGATTTGTTTAAAAAGGGAAGGCCATTACGGGGCTTAGAGCCTCAGGAACTGGGTTTCCAATTGAGCGTGGGTTCTTCCAACTAGGATAACACCAGGAAAGAAAATGCAGCAAAAGAGTGGAAATGGTGAAGTATGCAGAGCTTGAAATATGCAGCAATGGAGGAGAAAATGCCCCAGTTCAGTGCAGGTAGTTTTTGTGAAGAAGATGACCTTGGGAATGTGCATGTGAATCCCTTATTTATATGTTGAGGCCAGGGTATTTGGGTAATAGTAACCAAGTGGTCCCAAAATCAGTGTTGCCCTAGACACGTAGCGGCCTGAGATGGTGTAAAAGTGATGGCTCTGAAAAGCCTGTGGGATGGCAGGTACGAGGTGCACACTACCACAGTGTCAGAGGTTGTTGGCATGCGGCGAGCGTGTGTAGGAACCTAACTATGCTCCCCGTACCTCTGAAATGCCCTCGGGAGGGACACTCCGCGTTACCGGGATCGATCCTCGAAGAGGGAAACACCTTCTAGTACCAACCCAAGCGTTGGTTACGCTGGAGTGGGCCCCTGGCGGAAGGCCGCTGATGATGAGTGTCCGAGCGTCAGAGAGTCGGAGACACACGAGCGCGATTACTGAGGGGCGTCCCTGGTACGGAAGAGAGGGAACCCTGATGTGGAGCATCCCTGGGGACTGTAATGTGAGCGTTCAAGGGGACCGTTGGAGGGATCCCACGCTCGTGACTTGGGCCGAGGCACCTAAGTTCAGGTTGAAGAGGTGGTGAAGGAATGTGCCGGGTTGAGTCCACGAGCCCGTTACCGCGAGCGTTAAATCAATGGGTCCTTTAGATCATGACACGCGTAGGATGTTGATCCAAACTTAATTTGGCCCCATCAATATTTATATCATAATTTTTTTTTAATTTAAACACGCAATGAATAAGCAGAAGTCGCAAGTGGTTAATTATATGTATACTTTGAGGGAGTATTTGAAATGGTAACTAGTGATCCTTAAGTAAAATAATTACCTTTATAACTGACGAGTTTGAAAATAATATATACTAACTGATAACTAAAGGGTTCCATTATCATGTAAAGTGACATTTGAGAATTTAAAATATTTATTAACTAATTAAGAAAATTCAAATTTACAAATTTTAATATAAAAAATTACAAAGAAAATGTGCAGTTACAAATTCTGAGAATTTGAAGGAAGGAAATGGAGAAACAAGATGAGAGAAAGAGAGAGAGAGAGAGAGAGGAGAGAGAGAGAGAGAGAGCTGAAAAGCTTAATTGTAGAATAGTACATGTGTCTCCATATATATACAACTTGTTGCTTGATACAAATTTTAAATCTATTTACATTTTATAACTAAAAATATGAGTTTTTTGCACGGTCACCCCATGTGATATACCTAATTAGCACCCCGAATCCTATGATTTGAAAATTCTCAAAGAGAACTCCGTGATTATATAAATTAGCACTGAAAACCCTGTGATTGTATTAAAGTTAACACTCAAAACCCTACAACCACGACTCTAGGGTTTGAAATGTTAATTGAGTGCTAATTTATTACAATCACAGGGTTCTCTTTGAGAATTTTTAAATCACAGGGTTCTGAGTGCTAATTAGGTATATCACAGGGTTTTTGGTGTAATAAACTCCTAAAAATATTAATGTTTGCAGTTTTAGATTAATTGAACATTTTATACAAAAAGTAATACCTATTAAATTAATTTTTTTTAAAGGACCAATTAAATTAAATTAAACGCCTTTTAAAAAATTAAATTAAATTGAGTCCATAATTTCATGAAACATAAGATTTAGTTTTATTTTTATTTCTTTCAAATACCACATCACATAGCATTACTAATAAGGACATTGCATATGGCACCCAACATGTTTATCAATGGCAAATTGGCAACTCAGAACAATAGGATAAAATAGGCATATCAAATCTATTTTGAACTACTTTAAAATATAAAAAAAATCATCTTTATCGATTTTACATTCAAATTCAACAACTATTACACAATAGAAGGAAGCCCTGTAGTCTTTGTAATATTAATGTATAAAAAGCCATAACAACATACATATATCTCTGTTCAAAATTCCCTTCTCTGCAGACTTGTTACATTGCAGGAAACAAAGTTCTAATCTTTTCCAGTTTTGCCACAAGTTCACTTATGCCGATTCTCTCCGAAGGCGAAAAGGCTAAACACTCGATCACGACACGCAGAATCAACGACAAACATAGCTCTTTAGCTGAGAAGTTGTCTTCCTATCTCTTACCAGCAAATTGCTATCCACAACTCGAGTCACATTGTTCTCTTGTAATGAGATGCTAACATAGATCATGAGGCTCATGTCCTTCCCAAACATCTCGTCTGTAGGCTTCTTTCGTATGAAAGTCTCAAGTAGCATCACGCCAAAACTGTATAAGTCTCAACTGGTTGATATGATGCCTTCAGCTCCATATTCTATTCCCACAAATAAAATAAAGACTTAAGCACATCATGAGCTGCAAAAGCCAGAAACTATGGGGGAGTTTGAAGGGCTTCAAAATCTATTTAGATGCAACATTTGACAGATCGTTTCGAAACAACATTTAGTTCTTTGAAGTTGTAAATGCTTGCAAATAAGACTTGATAAATACTGCTAACAGTTCATAAGCGAAAACTGGAAGTTTTGAAAACTGAATAGACAAAAGATTTCTATATATGACTGAAATCAGTGAAATCAAAATGCGGTTTTGAGATGTAACAGATTAGATCATTACCTGGTGCCATGTAACCGAACATTGCTAAGGTTTGTGCTTGCACCACCAAATGCCCTTCGCCGAACAGTTTAGCCATACCAAAATCACCAACATGAGTGGTCATATCTTCATCCAGCAACACGTTACTAGGCTTCAAGTAGCAATGAACAAGAGGAAACGTGTATTCCGTATGAAGATATTCCAAGTCCAATGCGACATCTATCATAACGTTTAATCTCTGCAACAAATCTAAGAAAAGATTATGCGAATACAACCACTTCTCCAAGCTCCCGTTAGGCATGCACTCCAGAACCAAAGCCTTGAAATCTAGATTACTACAACATTCAAGTATCTTGATCAACTTCCTATGCCTTATTGCTCCTAGTACACGTGTTTCTCTCTCAAAGATTTCTCTCACATTTTCTAATTGCAGATTGAAAACTTTTACTGTAATCGTAGCCGTCAGATAATGTTCCAAAGAATACCGAACCAAAGCTCCCACTTCCAAGAATGTTGCTCTCGCTGAATCCATTTGTCGCTCGTTGGAGTTTAAAGTAAGAACTTTCTCTTCAAGGACGTGATGACATTTGGCTTGTGTACGTTGCTCATTTTTCTTCTTCTCACTAGAAGAATCAGAAAAATAGCAAACAAGTCTGCTACAACAACCCAGATAGGTGGTATAATATATTTCTCAACAGACTTGAAAGTACTTGTTTTGGTATGGTTTTCAACACAAGGTGGAACTTGGAGGCAGGCTAGACCACATAGAAGGGAATTGTTTGCAAATGAATGAGCTATAAAATTTGAAAAGTTACCTCCCATAGGAATCGGGCCTTCAAGTTTGTTGTGGGAAACATTAAAGTATTCAAGATAAGAGAGTCCCTCCAAAGACTTTGGTGAAAAATTGTTAAAGGAAAGATCCAGCGATACTAAACCTCTTAAATTCCTTAAGGATGTTGGAATAGACCCTTCAAATTTATTATGCGCCAAAGATAGCAAAACCAATGATTCTGCCTTGTCAATAGAACTCGAGACATTCCCTGTGAACTGATTCCAAGATAAGTCAATTTGTTCTATAACCTTAAAGTTTCCAATCTTAGATGAGAGTGAGCCGTTTAACCTGTTTGAGGACAAGTCTAAGAATAGGAGATCACTAAGGTTGTACAAACTGGAGGGTACGTTAGATTCCAACTTGTTGTGATCTAAGTACAATTCACTTAAGAATTTGAGTTCACCAATGCATGCAGGAATCACGCCAGACAATGCGTTGCTGCTCAAGTTGATGAAACCCACATTGCTTAACCGACAAATTTCAATAGAAATGTCTCCTTCAAAATTGTTGTAACCAAGATTCACACGAACGAGTTTTCTTAAATTTCCCAGTGTTGGAGGGATAACACCTGTCAACTCATTGCTGTAAAGGTTTAAATCTTGCAAGTTGGTCATGTTGCTAATCTCAGGAGGGATAGGACCTTTAATTTCGCAATTAGATGCAGAAAAAGTATGAAGAGAATCAGATAATTTCCCTATTGAGTTAGGAAGCTTACCATCCAACAGATTAGTATCAATTATTATATACTCTAAATATCGACAATTTGTCAATGAAGTGAGGAAGCTTGGTTGGAATGTTAATCAATTGCCAGCAATCAAAACGTATTGCAAGAATCTTAGGTTGTCCAAGTTGGGTGCTAAACCAAAAAAATATCTAACTCTGTAAGACTAGTGGCATTGTTGATGGAGCTTGAAATAAGTCCACTGAGTTTGTTTTCATACAAATAAATACCTTTTATATTGGGAAGTGAAAGGCCAAATGTTGAAGGGAGATGACCGGAGAACTGATTGATTGACAGCGCTAAGAATTCCTTTGTTGATATGTTGAAGATGGACGGAGGAATGGGACCAGATAAACCATTGAAGGGGACTCGAAACTCCACAAGATTAAGGTTGCCAAGCTCACTAGGCAATTCCCCTGCCATACATTTTAAAAGATTTGAAAAAGACAAGATTAATCTTCGTGGATTTTCACATCAAATGGAAATTTACTCATTTATGATGAAAGAATACTAGGAAAATTTACATGGAAACTTTTCCTTATTCCCACCAAAACATATATATAACAATAAGAACCTTGTTGTAATCTAATTACTTACAACTGATTGTCAACATACCTGTGAAATTGTTGCGGGATAATCCCAAGTGGTTCAACATGGTGAGGTTTCCAATTTGCTTAGGTATGTTGTCTGTGAATTTATTACTAGGGATGTATACGAACCGAACCAAACCGAACTTTACTGTTTTTTTCTGGTTCGAGGTTCGGCTCGAACCTATTATGTTCGGTTCGAGTTCATGTTCGAGGTTCGACGAACCTTAACATTTTGGTTCGAAGTTCGGCTCGTCTTGTGGTTCGAGTTCGGTTCGGTTCGACCCTGAGTTCGAACTTTGAACCTAATATGCATTTTTTACCTTTTCCCCTAACATCCTGTGAGCACCATCAGAAATTGCAATGCACATTACACAAAAATAAAAAATCTAGTTGCTTACATTTCACATCCATCAACATAATAAAAGATAAACTTAAATCCAAACAAATTACACAATTACAACAAGTACTTTAAAATGAAAACAACATAATACAGTAGGTAATGAAACAACATCAGTAATACAACCTCTTCACTTGAATCTTCTGCCACCATCCCTTAAATTTTAAAACCTGTAAGTTAATAAGAATGACACCATTATTCTAGAACTCCAGAAATGACCATTAAATGTTGAAAGTAGCAGTAAAGTCAAGGTAGAAAATCCAACATAGCTTAATGATTAATTATATGCAGAGGTAATGTAAAATTTCATAGAGTTTACCTAGCTTACCTTAATCAAACATTAGGCAACTCATTCACCAAAGCTTTTTTATGATCCTACAAAATATATCAATTACATTTTAACATGTAAATGGAAAAACAATTAACAGTTTAGAACACATAAGTAAGTGTAAATATTAAAATCTTACCTTGTATGTTGGTTTCACTCCATAACGATTTCGGCACCAATCTCCTCCACACATCAACATTTCCACTGTTTTTGGCAACATTCTTGAACGGTATTTGTCAATCACTCGGCCACCGGCACTAAAAGTAGCCTCGGACGCTACAGTTGTTATGGGAACAGATAAAATGTCTTTTGCCATTCTTGCAAGAATAGGGAACTTATATGCATTCATCCTCCACCATGCGAGCACATCAAATTCACTTGCATGCTCCATGGGATCAAACTCAAACAACCTCTCTTCTAGATAAACATCGAACTCAGATTTTTCAGGTTCAATCGTGTTAGTTGTTTTGACTCGCAAGTTAAAATTACACCAACCCACAGAAGATCCACTAGAGTCTCCACTTATTACACTCGATTCAATCGAGGAATGCTTTCTTTTTAAGCCCAGAGTTCCAGATTTTGTTGGCTTAGAAATGGCTTCGTATTCCTTGTAAAGTTGGTTGATCGTTCTCTTCACTTCATCAATTTTCCCTTCAACCATCTCCTCATCATAAAATTGTGGAAAATTTAACTCTAAAGCCTTCATCTTGCACCTCGGGTCCAAGACCGCACCGACAGCCATCAAAAGATTCGATTCGCCCCAATATTTATCAAATTTAACTTTCATTTTGTCAACCATATTCTTCACATAGTCTTCTTCATCTAATCCCGCCACATCTAATATATGTTTCACCTCATACACCTCGTTGAGAAATAAGTTAGATGTCGGGTATTCACTCCCGGAAATTATATTTGTAGCATTGAAGAAGACCCTCAAAATGGAAATGATTTTCTTTAACCTTTGCCAATCATACTCAGTTAGACATCGAGTATAAGATGATTCTCGAACCTTGAATCTTGGGAAGACTTCCTTGAAACACATTGCTGCACTCAACATCTCATATGTCGAATTCCATCTTGTTTTGCAATCATCAACAAGTTTTCTATGAGGAAGCTTTAGTTGTTTTGCGAGCTCAGCAAATATTATCATTCGATGCTCACTTCGTCTAACAAATTCAACACTATCTCGAATGATAGAAACAATTTCCTTGATCTCACCAAGCCCATCTTGTGCCATCACAAACTTTATTGACTCTGGTGAATGAATCTCGCATGATCCCGATTACAACATCATTTGCACTTGCATTATCAACTGACACAGAGAATATCTTGTTCTCAACTTCCCATTCACTCATGCATCTCAATACTGCATCTGCTATATGTACACCACTGCGGGGTGGTGGAAGCTGTATAAAATTGAGAAGATATTTGTGCAGCTTCCAATCAGAATCAATCCAATACCCAGTTATCGCCATGTATTCAATCTTTTGATTCTTCGACTTGCACAAATCTGTAGTCAAGCAAAGCTTATTAACTGATTTCAGCATGTTCTTCAATCTACTCTTCTCCATCTCATAGATCATGAAGCAATTTTTTCGGCATGTAAAGCGAGATATAGGCATCCATTTCGTTTACAGTTGGGATTTTCCAAGCATGCTTTAGATGTAGTGAGATAATTTCTTTGGGTTGATTAATCAAAGTTATCCATTTTATTTCCGATTTCATGTCATTGAGTATTGATAATTCTAAGATTCGTGCACTAACCAAAGAATAAACCAACACTCAATGACATGAAATCGGAAATAAAACGGATAACTTTGATTAATCAACCCAAAGAAATTGTCTCACGACATCTAAAGCATGCTTGGAAAATCCCAACTATAAACGAACTAGAAATTCATAACCAAATTTAAAGCATGAAAATAAAATAGTAATATAGTTTCAACAAAACAAAGTAAAGAAGAATAAACTAGTGTGATGCTCTCCCCAATCTCGGTTCTTCTCCTTTTATGTAGTGCTAAGACTTGAATTCTTCCCCCACTCTTCCTCCATGATCTGCCATCATAAAAGCCATGTTCTCCAATTAATCCCAAAAGAAGGTGGATGACCTCTAATTTCATGCAAGTCGCAATTTCCTACAAAGAAACATTAAACCAATTAATAGACCACTATTAAACCAAATCATGGAATAAAATATCACAATTGTAGGCTCAGTAATTGGTAAAGAAATGACTTATCAGGTGGGTTGGAACATCAATATCTTCAGTGTCATCATCTACGTCGATGTTTTCCTTTTCCACATCTCCAGATGTAGTTGGAGGATTTGTCGAATCCGCCACTAAACAAGAGGTAGACATATATGTGAACAGGACAATAAATTCAGATATAGATACATTCGAAAACATAAAGTTCCTAAAATCAGAAAAAATAAAGCTCCAAAAATCAGATAAACAGAAAACAAATCAACTCAAACTCATAAAAAGAACTCCTATTTGTTCTTTTACTCAGAAAAATAATCTGAAATTTAGACATTTATTTGTGTTTTCCAAATCAGAAAAATTATCTGAAATTTCAAGCTCCTAAAAACAGAAAAACAGAAACAAATTAACTTAAACACATAAAAAGAATCACCATTCCTATTTCGTAAAAATAATCAGCATTCCTATTTCGTAAAAATAATCTGAAATTTACAGTCAGATGCAAAAAATAACTACTATTTGTTCTTTTACTCAGAAAAATAATTTGAGATTTAGCCATTTATTTGTGTTATCCAAATCAGAAAATTTATCTGAAATTTCAAGCTCCTAAAATCAGGAAAAAAAAAAAAACCATCTTACTCAGTTTGAGGTGGTGGAGACCGGAGAGGATGATGGCGGTGGAGACTGGAGAATGGCGCCGGTGTTGGTGGTGGAGAGAAGCGTCGATGTGTGTTGGTATCGGTGGTGGAGACTGGAGAGAAGTGGCGCTGTTGTCGGACCGTCGGTGGAGGAGAAGAGTGGCGCCGGTGTTGGTAGAGGAGAGGAGAGGAGTGGTGGAGGACGCTGGAGCTTGGTGTGTGGACTGTGGAGTGAAAGTGAAACTGGATGCTAAGATCTCAATTCTCAAATCTGGACAAAGGGAAATGAAATTATGAAACTAGGGTTTCTATTTTCTATTTTCTAGAAGCCAAAGGCTTTTACAGTCCAACACTTTGTCCAAAATATTTCCGGTTAGTTGATTGGATAGAAGGTACAACTGTTCAAGATTGGGGAGATTACGACAAACATTGGAAACTGGAATATCTCCTAATGGACTATTGTTTACGAAATCTAAAATTTGCAGAGAAGACATGTTAAAGATAAAAGCTGGAACTTTCCCTGTTAGGGAGGCGCCTTGTAAGCTAAGAAGTTGAAGTCGTGAGAGATTGCGAAATTCTGATGGAATTCCCCCTGAATACATAGTCAAAAACATGAGACAATTCCCCCTAAATAGATTCATTTTTAGTTCATAAATCTATAGTATTTTCAAATTTATATTATATATATGTTATTATTTGTTGTTTTTTATATTATTTCTGAAATGATATAATGAGATTTTCATCTATTAAAATACTTTTTTAAATTTTATATGTTACCGTTCATTTTAATATAATTAACAAAATTTTTCAAGAAAATTATATAAAAAGAGGAGTTATTTACATCATACCCCCTGTGTTAGGTGAAATGGGTAAAAAAAAAAACTCTGTGTTACAAAAATTAACACAGAAAACCCTGTGTTTTCAAAAATATTCGCATGCCGAACCCTGAAAATTTCTGGTGTTGGTAGAATACTAATTTTCTCTATTCATTTGATGCAAAATAACTAATTTACCCGTTTATATTCTGATATATATCATCTTAAATCTCTATATATTTTTTAATATTTTTTTATATGCACCGGAATCTTTTTCTTATATGCACCGAAATCCCGTACAAAATAAAAATTATATGAACAACCGTATAAACAAATATAAAAAATTATATATAAAGAGATGTCAGATGATCTATATCATAATATAAAAGGTTAAATTAGTTATTTCGCATCCAGTAAATAGAGAAATTAGTGTTCTACCAAAACTAGAAATTTTTAGGGTTCGGCATGCAAATATTTTAAAAACATAGGACTCCCTGTGCTAATTTTTGTAACATAGAGTTTTTTTTACCCATTTCACCTAATACAAGGGGTATGATGTAAATAACCTATAAAAAGAGGGTAATATGGTAAGCTTCGTCATCTAACTTAAACTTTTTAAGACTTCATTCCTCTTTGATTTTATTTTTTCTATTTTGTCCTTCAATTTTTAATTCTACGCAATTTTCATCCGATTTTTATTTTATTTTGTATTTTTGTTAAGTTAATTAATGGTGCAATTTGTTTATTATTTTGTATTATTTGGACACCATTGGCGAGTCTAGTCAGCTGCCGATCATTTACACATAGGGGTGCAAACAAGCCGAGCCAGCTTGCGAGCTCTACGAGCCGAGCCCAAGCTGACTCGGCTTGAGATCGTAGTTGGACGAGTTCGATCTCGATCCTGATGTGCCTAGGCTCGCGGCTTGCGAGCCAGCTCGCGAGCCTGGCATATATATGTTTTTTTTATTTTTATTTTTTTTATATATATTTACATATAATATAACCTAATATACATATATATATATATATATATTTAATTTTTAATATATATGCATATAAATAATCTTTTCATTAATCATATATGGTCCAAACTCCAATATTGTATTATGTAAATGTACATTTATATATCATATAGTATATATTATATATATCTTAAAATCTTAAAAATATATATATGATTTATCAATGTATATAGTTTAACAAGTTAATATCAATCATGTATTATATGTGTCCCTTAATAATATAAGAGCTAATAATGTATTTGATTTAATAATTAAACTAATATTTATTTATATCTTATACATCTTAATAGGTTAAATCAATATTATATATGTATACATGTGTTTTTGATATTTCATGTATTTTATATGGATAACTTTGTATGTCAAATGCTTAATTACATATATAATTTACTAACATGTATGGTACTAACTATTATGATTTAATGAGATAGTATGTAATTATATATCATATATTATAATAAAATATGTATGTGTATTAATAATATATGAGCTAATAATGTATCTTATTTAGTAACATAATGTATATGATAAATATACATTATACCTTAAATCTTAATAATATTTAGTGTACTAATGTATATGACGATATTATCTAATAAGATAATGTATAAAATATGTTATATATTATAATAGATTCATATTATATTATATCATATTTGGGTTTAATAATTGACCAAACAATCATTTATATTCTTATATATTATATATTTTTGTGTGATAAAATTTTAATAAATGTTATTTAATAATATAATATTAATATATATGATTAATTAATTTAATCTAATTAATACAATTATAATATATATATATATATATATATATATATATATATATATATATATATATATATATATATATATATATATATATTACTAATTTTATTAAAAATAAAAGGAAAGAAAAAAAAATTCAAGCCTTACCGAGTCGAGCCGAGCCGAGCCGAGCCGAGCCCGAGCTAGGGGCGAGCCGAGTTCAAGCGCTAAAATGCCAGGCTTGACAAGCTCGATCCCGAGCAAAAAATATCAAGCTCAAGCTCAAGCCTGTTATTTCATGCCAAATTCGGCTCGGCTCGGCTCGTTTGCAACCCTATTTACACAGTAGCTTGGCCTGGATGCTAGTGCTGTGGACTAATTTGGGAAATTTATATATTTTAAGCTATGATGCACGGACACGGTGACACAGACACGACACGACACGGATACGGCGACACAGATTTTTTCTTAAATTTTTCACGTGAGGAGTGTCGGACACGGTGTCCGACACGACACGACAAGGCAACATGATATTTTTAGAAGTGTTCGTGCATCATAGATTTTAAGTAAAATGGAATGAAAATTGCGTAAGATTAAAATTGAAGGGCAAACCTGAAAACCGAAATCGATGAGGATTGAGGTACAAAAAAATTTTAAGTTACAAGACGAATCTTGTAATTTTGTCCAAAAAACTAGTGATAAAACACGATAATGACAATTCCTTATAATATGAAAGGGGACAAGTAATATATACTTTCAACAAAAAAAAAAAAAAAGTAAAATATACTATATATACTTTAAGTGATACAAATGGTATAATAATTTTTTTTCTATGAAGTGCATGCTCAATTTACAAACTACATACCTTGAAAGTTGTTTATTCCGAGATACAACATTTGCAGATTTCTCAACTGACCTATTGATTTTGGGATGCTTCCATTGAAATGATTAATGGACAATTCCAACTTTTCCTGGTTTCTGCACTTGTAAATATCAATGGAATTTGCCTGCTAAGTAGATTAGCCGAGAGATCTAGCAAAGTTAGTTGTGAGGTATTACTGCACACATCGTTAGGTAGCATACTGGACAGACTATTATTCCTGATAACAATTTGTTTGATCCTAGACAAGTTGAAAATTCCATGAGGAATAGATCCTGTAATAAGGTTATATGGCAAGTGCAATATTTCTAGTGAAGAAAGATTGCCAATTTCTCTTGGAATTTCTCCGCCAAGAGAGTTGTTGCCCAATCTGAGCGTCCTCAAGTATAGGGATGTAAACGAACCGAGCCGAGCCGAGTAGTTTTTTCTGGCTCGAGGTTTGGCTCGACCAAGACTCGAGGCTCGCTCAGCTCGGCTCGAACCAAATAGGTACTATATTATTTTTAATTAAAAATTAGTTTTTTAAAATAATTTAATAAATTTTTATATATAATAATATATATTTATTAAATATATATACATATATATTATAAATATATTACTTTTCTATTAATTTTATATAAACATCAATAAATATATATATATAATATTATATAATAATAAAATATTTATATATATAAAAATTAAAATATTATTTTTTAAATTAAATATATAGGCTCGCGAACCACGAGCCTAATTAAAGGGGACTTGATTTCGGGCTCGGCTCGTTTACATCCCTAGCTCTCTAATCTGATGGCGCCTCATATTAGAGAGCTCACGAGGTATGAAGCCCCTGAAGTTGTTGCTGCTGAGGTCTAATGAATCGAGGAATGTTAAGTTTCCAAGATTTGGAGTGAGATGAGTGGCCTGAAAACCGAAGCCGGAGAAATTAAGGGACGTGACTCGTCGATGGGGGGTGGTGGTGGTGCCGGTGGTGCAGGATACACCAATCCAGGTGCAGATTGATGCAGGGGCGGATCCAGGAATTTTTATTAGCCGGGGCTGAAAATTCCTAGGTCTCAATATATTAAAAAAATAATAATAACTTGACACTACAATTCATCTATTATAATTATTTTCGACGATTCGTATTCCTTTCAATTTGCTCCCACCATTTTTTTTTTTCCAAAACTAGAGTCTTCACGTACATATACTAATATGCTCCTTATTTAAAATAAAAAAAAAAACTAGAATTTATTTCGGGATTATAATATCCACTATCGAGAGTGTAGTAATTAATCCTTTTGGTAAATTATAGCTAGGTAAGTTAAAAGATAAACAATTAAATGAAAAAAAAACTATTAAATCTTTTATATTCGAAATTAAGATTCGAATTCACAACATTTTATTAAAATAATATGTATTGAAAATTAATTTTTTTTGTGATATTAATTTGACAGAGTTAGGTTTTGATTAGAATTATGGACGTGATATGATATTTTTATCTCTCTAATATTATATAATATATTATCTATATAATAAGATATATTACACTAATTTTTCTTTACATAAAAGCACAATACAATTGATTTTTTCATAAAGTGATCGGTCATAACAAAGTTTTCACGAATTATATCTAATATAATATATAAATATAACATTTATTATAGGGGAAATTACATACAGGTCCCTGAGGTTTGGCCTTATTATAGAGCGGTCCACGTAACTTTGTAATTTACATACAGGTCCCTGAGATTTGACTCAATTATAAGTCGGTCCCTATTCTTTTAATTATTACACTGTAGTCCCTAAGCCTTGTTAATTGGTTAATTTTTGTATACTTTTAGGGGCGATTTTGTATTTTTAGTCATATATTATATGTAACACTCACAAAACCTTCTGGGACATAAGTGTACTTTTACAAAATTCGTTAATGGACCTCACACAAAACAAGGAATATAGGGATTACAGTGTAATATTTAAAAGAAAATGGACCGGTTTGTAATTGGGTCAAACCACGGGGACCTGTATGTAAATTTCAAAGTTACGTGGACCGCTCTGTAATTAGGCTAAACCTCAAGGACCTATATGTAATTCTCCCTTTATTATATATAATAGCTAATAAATTGTATACTTTTAAAAATATAAATTAATTTATTTTCAGTAATATATATATATATATATATATATATATATAGTTTAAAAATTAAATTAGTGGAGTAGGGTGAGGTGGGGGGTGGGGGGTGGGGGGTGGCGGAAGGGGGGGCTTCAACCCCCTCTTGGCCTTAACTGGCTCCGCCAGTGGATTGATGCATTGGTGGACCAGTTTTTGGACAATATTTGAAAAGGGTATGAAGTTATTGTGGATTTGAAAGCAAGAATAGCTTCTTCATCATCTTTTGAAACAATTTCAGCTAAGGAAATTGTTATTGTGATACTGAGCAACAACATTAGGACAACAATGATGACAGAAAATTTCTCCATTGGAGGACTTAGTTTTGGGTACATGAGGAAAGTGCAAGAAACCAAATAACTGAGACTGAACTCTATAAGTCTTTGCCACCTACCGTATAGGAATTGTTAGGTCAAGAGGGGGTTGAATTGATCATTACTTGAATGACACCCAATTTTTGAATTCTATTTTCAGTATGTCTTTCAATAGCAAGACCAAAAGGACGTAAAACGTGAACCAACAGAGTTTATCAAGATAACTCAGAGAAAGTCCAAACTTTAGCTCAAATAACAGTTCTATTGTGAGCTAATGAAGTCTCAACCAAATATGAAGAAATGCGAAAATACGAGACAAGGTGTTTAGAGAGGTTTGGCCTCAAAGGTTTTGAAAAGCACTAACCAAAGGGATTAATCCTCTACCTAAGTTATGATACTTAGGATTTTCAAGTAGCTCAATATAATAGAGAGGTTTACAAGAATACAAAGCAATAGAGCTCGTCTGGTACAAACAGTAAATAAGACTGATACAAAACAAACCAAGCTCTAGGACTCCAAGCTCCTAGCAATACTATCCACCAAAGACGCTAACTCTTTATGCGGTGTAAAAGAAATAGCAGCAATTCAAAGCTCAGAAAAAGTCATCTGTAATGTTGTGCAAAGATCTCTATATATAGAATATATATAGAATTTGAAAACTAGCCGTTACTCCGCTTTTTGATGATGTCCCCAATGATGTCAAATCTTGTATTTTGAGCAGAGCAAATATTTCTTTATGCGTGCTTGCTTATTTCCTTTTGTCAACTTGCTTCCATGATTCCTGTAAAAAGGAATTAGCAAGATATTATAATTTTGCCAATCAATCAAAAAATAGCTACTTAGTTCCAGGATGATTCCAGGAGAGCCAACAGAAATTCTGCTACCAATATTTACATGTGGGGTACATGGGGAAAGTCAAAGAAACCCACAAACCCAATAAGTGAGATTGACTTTTAAGTCTCCCACCATTTGGAAATTTTGCTCCCAAATACCAGTGTCCAGTAAAAGCGACCTGCATTGCACACTAATTATATTATTATTTAAATAATATTAATCGTTAAAATTATATGAATTGAATAATTTAAATTAGGATTTTTTTTTTCACCCCAACTTTTAGGGTATTTTGTACTTTAGTACCCAACCTTTGAAATTTAAAGATTTGATACTCAACTTTTAAATTTTATTTCACTTAAGTGCTCAATTTCAAATCCAACCAATAAGTGCAAAATACTTGTTATTTTCTTAGTGGCCGATATCTGAAATTGTGCACTTAAGTGCAATAAAATTCAAAAATTGGGTACTAAAATATAAATTTTTAAAGGTTGTATACTAAAGTGGAAAACACCACAAAGGTTGGGGTGAAAAAAAAATAACCTTTAAATTAAGTATCATTAGTTATTTATAGTTTCAAAAATAATGATGAAATATTAGTCAAGATTCTTTTGAGTAACTCATTAAAAAAAATACTAATCTAAAATCTATAATACAGAATATAGTCAAATAATTAATATAATTATATTAGAAAAAACTTCAAATTATCTCTCTTTATCCTTTTTCTTTTATCTCTTTATTTTGCATTCTTTTTTTTATTTATATTTTTTTTAATAAGTATAATTTAAGATCTATGCTAGTTTCCTTGTACCATTGAATTTACAAAAAATTGCACGATTCATCGTGCAAATAAAAAATTGGTGTTTTAAGAATACCGTTTTACAAATATGAAACTATCTAATCATATCACACCTTTCAAAATTTCAGGATAATTTTATACTGGACAAATTATTCCGCCCAAATTAAAGCACGTGTTCCTCATGTGACTAATTTTTCCGTATTGGCTGTAAAAAAAAATTTGATGCCGTAAAATGTCCCAAAAATATGATCATGAGCTTATAATGTGTTCAGAAGACATTCACGAGTCTTAGTATGAATTATAGAGCAACAATTAAGGGATATTGTTAGCTGGGGAATATATAAAAGGTTAAAACTAAACTCAGGAATATACAGGACATTTTTAAGACACAAATCACTTGAAATCCGTATTGTCCCAGCCAATTTTGTGCTGAGACTATTACCATTAGGAAGTTTAACAAAAATTTGTGGAATATCGTCATGCAATTCTGAAAACCAATTGCTTCAACAACAGATGTGATCCAAGAATGCACAAGGATACAGACGATAATGCCATGGATATACGTGAAAATTGAGAGAAAGGGCCTTTTAATGAGGTTACTTGTGGCTGTGAAGGAACAATGAACACCTGATTAATGCTATTGAATCTGATTAGATTGACTCTGTTGAGACAGAATGATTGACATGATCATCTGATATTGCTCAGCAGTAAAAGGTGTTGGATTTGAAGATTGATCACAGGATGCAGAAGTAAGTTCTTGGCAATTATTCTCAGCTTTTCGATTGACTGGAGATGGAAACTGATCATTCGCGTATACAGCTGCAGCAATTGGGATCTTAAGCTTGAAATTAGGAGGAATTCGTGCTTCTTATAGCATGTGGATCATGGAGAAGGCCTTACTCAAGTGAGGCAATGGATCGATGAGCAGGATCTACAAACAGACACCTAAGTACTTGTCATTCAACCCATTCAAAAATCTGATGACACAATCGTTTTGTTTTATTTATTTATTTATTTATTTTTGGTACTAACGCAATCGTTTTAATTTGTTGATACGTGTGGAATGTATCAATTGCTCCACAACTGCACTGTGGATTTCAAAATTGAAATGACAGCGGCCTGAAGTTGTAGAGTTCGTCCCAAAGAATCTTGAGACGTGTGAAATAATCTGATACAGAGGAATACCCCTGTTTAACAGCACGGATCTCTTCCTGAAGTTCTGCAATTCTAAATACATCGCTGTGGGAAAGACAATCTCTCAAATCTGCCCACACATCAGAGACTTTATTCATCCATAAGACAGATTGCGTGATTGATGGTGAAAGGCACCTCGTAATCCATGATAAGATCATCGTGCTGCAGCGGACCCATACCAGATGAAGAACGTCAAATCATACTTGTTCTTGGCCATGAATGATAGTTTGATCCATCGAGAGGAGGAGAAACAAGGATCAATGACGGATTTTCGTTGACGTGTAGGAAATAGGGTCTTGACAACATCAATTTTGCCTCAGCAGCGGCTATTGTCTCCTGCACAGCCATAGTGACAGCATAGGCAACAGGATGTCAGGATCATTAGCCATATGAAATTAATTTGATTGATGTCGGAAGCGTGAAGGTATTCTCAAGCTGAAACCATGAAGAACGTACGAGCTCGTGCAGAGAGAAGAAACTCATACTGAAGTATTGTATCGAACCATTTTGGGTTAATTGTGTACAGAGCCATATAAATAGGTGTGCATGTGAGAAGGGGTGTCTGTGTAATTTACCATAATTATTCCAACTGATATGAACATCTGCTTCTGCTCAACAATATAACTGCTGCCAACTAATTTAATTTATTGGTGGAGCTTAATATATCAAGATCCCATATATTCAAAAAAATTAATCCAAGTTACAAGAAACCCATCAATCAGAAAAAAGTTCAACAACCCAGATTAAGAAGCTCGAAATTTTTACAAAACACGAAAAAAGATAGCAAATTTAAACCAGAATTCAACAGCCCAGACAAAGAAAGACACACAAAAGGCACGGCAAAGGCAGATTTCACAACCCACACCGACAAACTCAAAGAAATTCATCTAAATCAACAGAAACATAGCAATCATGATATATACCACAACAATCCACTCGCACATATACTCAAAACACTTCTTATATAAAATATGCCTCCATAGAAACAGAAAAAAACTGACCTTAAAAAGAGCATTTAGGTAGAAGAATCCATTTTTTTGGTAGAAGAATTGAAGAAAGGCGTTGGCTTTAGCTGGCCAGAAAGCATTAAAAATACTCACATATGCGACTTTAGACGTCGCCCTTTACGTTTCTCTTAACAATAAAAACTTTCATGGTTAATTATATATTTAAGGGTTAATTACATATGGACCCCATGGGAGTATAAAAACTACAATTTGCTCCCTCTTAATAAAAAAATTACACTTATACCCTTTCACGAATTTAATAATTACAGTTAACACCCAATGACATAAGAATCTATTAAAAATTTAACAGAATATTCCTAAAGATAGTGAATTTTCCATTATGTCCCTACTGAAATTGATTTAATTTTAATTATTTGAAATAATTATTTATAAATGACTAAGATACTCTTATTTTCTCTCACTTAATTACATCGTGTAAAAAAAGGGTTCAATTTTCTTAGTCTTAACACTTTTCTCCTTGGTTCAATAGAGCACCATGAAACCCTCTGTATTCCCACCTACGTAGCCAACAAAAAAAAACCCTCTGAAAATTGGTATTTTCATGCTTAATTAAGCATTTGGAGATTGGTGGTGACGGAAACAGTGGAATACCTGAAGGCCGTGGTGTTGGAGGTTCGTCGCAAACTGCATCGGACTAGAAAAAGTGGAATACCTGAATTCCGTAAGTGTTTTAATGTTTTGGTTATGATCGAAGCATGCATTTGTTCCTTTCTTCCGTTTTTATTGATTATTTTTTAAATTTTCATTTTAGGATTTCCACCCAATTTATTTGTGTTGATTTGCAGTCAGTAGGCGTGTTTTTTTTTTTTTTTTTGTTTTAGAACATTATTTGTTGGGTTTTTGTGATTTTAGAGTTTTTTGGGTTAAAAATTTGTTTTAGGTTCGCTTTTTCTGTTGTGGGTTTAAATTTTAGGATTCTAGTGCGTATTGGCTTTAGGCATATGTGTAGAATTTAGGGATTTTGAGTTTCTTTTTTTAACTTTGTTGTTAAGAACGTTCTATGAGTGCATATTTGTTGTGGAACACGAATTAGCTTTGTTGAGTGACGATTGTTGTGTGAAGAAATACAATATTTCTTTACAATCGAGGTATTATTGAAGAAAAAATAAATCTTGAAATAGAGTTATGTTTGAAATCAGTGAAATTTTGAATAAATAACAGTGGCCTTCGTTGATTTGTTATGGTGTAAATCAGATTAGTTTTTCTTCGTACTAAAGATGAGTAGTTAAGGTTGCAAAGATAATTGTAAAGCTTAGATCTTGTTACATAATAGTGGCCTTTATTGATATGTTACAACCGCAAATTTAATTCGAATTTTAAATGTAGCAATTAGATTTTCACATTTATGAATTTCTTCACTTATTCATGAAGTTAGCATCTTCAATGTATAATATTTGGAAGATTTAGTGCAGAATTGTTATTTTGTAAACTTATTTTAAATAAGACCTTCAACATCTTTTGTGTAAAATCTTTGGAAAATTTATTGCAGATTCACTATTTTCTTGTTATGTATAAACTGAATTTTTATCCTTTTTAATCTTTTCAGTGATTGAAAATGTGTAAAGGAGAAATTCATAACTTGCTAATATGTTATGATAGCAAGAAGAAGATTTTGAAAGGGGTGAATCCAAAGCACTGCACATATAATGGTCTCATCACCGACATCAAAGAAGTTACCTTCTCTCACAAACTTGAGATCAAAGAAAGTTATTTGAATGTTAGTTTTGATCACTATGCAAATGACAAGGTTGAAAGACACTACGTGCATAGTGATAGATGCATTAAAAGAATGTTTGAGATGAGTCCTAAAGAGAATACGATCCGTTTTACCGTATTAAGTTCAATTGATCTACCTAAGCATGAGCAAAATGAAGATGACCAACATGTTGTCAATGAAGGAAGCCAACAGTATTAGGAATAGTGTCCTAGAAAGCCGATTGTATATCCGCTTTGTACTTTTCCTTATTTTAATCACAGACAATCTTTGAATAAAATAACGAATTAAGGCAACACTTCTTTATATGCTCTTGTTTGGTATGTGTTTACTTTAGCTGTGCATGTATGAGAACTCCCCTAATCCTGATGACTTAGGACTCTGCTATTTAGGTAAAATGGTTCATGAAACAAGCCCTTTATCACATAAGTCATGATTAGTAAAATACTCCAAGCCGATGAGTCCTACAGACAGTGGGAGTGTCAACCTGACTCCTTTAAGGCTTGCTTGTGGGATCACGCCCTTAAGAAGGACCACCTTGTTTCATGGAGGTGCAAAGTGTATAGTTGATACGTGCGTGATACATGAGGGTGCTTACTTCAATAAGTAACATCATTGAGGTGCCCCGTGTGAGAAGATTCCTAAATGGGAAAGGAAGTTTCTATTTCAGGAAATGGAAACTTCCAGATTAGGAAATATCTCACGAGTCATTGATGTGATTAATTGATCCTTAGACTTGAGGTTCCATGTCACTTTATGAGTTAACTCTGTAGTCTTAGGTATAAGCTTTAAAGGGCGCCGCCTTAAACAACTGATTCAAGGCTTATGCTGGGGCTGCACAAGTGACTCATGAAAGTGAATGAGAATCAAGAAAGGACCTACACTTGCATTTGCAAGGTGATCTCTTATTGTGTAAGTCATTCATATGCCATATGGAGTCCTTGGCCAAGACAGTAGATCAAGACATCAAGAAAAGAGTTTCTTGGATTGAGATCAAATGGATATGAAATGCACTTAGCTTTAAGGCCAGATTATTAGGGTTATGATTAATCCCTTACCCTAGATCTTGGTTGAGAGATAGTAAGTAGGAGGATTGTATCTCACATGAATCAATGACTTAAAGGTTCTGTCGAATCGAGACATTCCAATTTAGCTAGGGGTTAAACGCCTATTGCTAGACTATGGTCGTTTAATCTGAAGACTGATTAATTAATTAGTGAATTAATTAATTGGGGTCACTGCTAATTGAATTGAGAATCTAGAGGGTCACACACAATAATTTGGTTACATGAGTTAAGGCTTTAAAATGATTAAACGAGTTAATCAGGCCAAGAGGGTTCCACACATGTGAAACCACACGTGTGGGTCACATGACTGGACACGTGTCCTTGGGACACGTGTGCCACACGTGTATAATTATTTGTACATTAAATAATTAATGTGTTAATTATTTAATAGACTTTGGTTTAATTTTGAATTAAAAAGAAAGTCTTATTTTGGAGAAAAATAATCTAGTTAATTAATTATGAATTAATTAATTAGATAAACAAAATAAGTTATTTATTTTAATAAATAAAGTATAAAATTATCTTATTTTAATAAATAAAGTATAAAAGTTGATTTGAATTAGAATTCAAAGTCAAAGTTCAAAATTACTTGATGATCAAGTAATAGGAGAGATGGACCAAAATCCTTAGCCCATAAGGACTAGGGTTTCGGCCACCCCTCCCCAAGTATATATAGTGGAGCTCGAGCTCCCCTTGAGAGTGATTGGCAATTCTTTTGGTTCATGTGTTGAACACCATCCTTTCTCCAAGATAAAGTAAACCCTAGGTTAAGCCTAAACACTAACTAGAGAACTAGCATCCTTACTAGTTAGATTGTAGCAAAGTTGGTGGACTATCTCTAGAGAGCTTCAAGTTAGAAGTTTTTGAAGATTCGAGCTTTACCAAGGAGAGGGGATCAAGCCGCGAGAAGAGCGTTCTTGGGTGGCTTGAAACGCTTCAAGAAAGATTATTGAAAAGTACGTTTCTAATCTCTACAAATTTGGATACACGATTGTGAGTCCAAGATCCTTTTGTTGGAAAATTTTTTAAAATTTCCGCTGCTTTCCGATTCCCGTTTTCCAACAAACAGGATCCTTTTAGGGGGTCTAAATTTGGGTGAATCAATATATTTAGAACCTAAACAATCCTTTGATAAATACAATCAGGTAGTTGAAGATGGATTGTTTAATTTTGAGGACAATGGTGTGAATATAGAGGATTTGGAAAATGACAATGAGGTATGTCTTGCAAATCCGTTTGAGCCACCACCTGTTGCTGAAGCGGAGGAGCAAGTATCTGATTCTACAGATTCAGATTCTTCACTAGATGTTACAAAAAACCCTGAAAGTGAAAATGAACTCCCGACTGAGAGTGATAGCAATCTTTCAAATTATCAATCTGATGATCATGCAGATTGGTCAGAAGACTCTGATGTACCTCCTGATCCTTTAGGAGGATGGTCTTCCGTGCCAGAAGACCAAGTACCTGATAATCCTAATGAAAGTTTTAATTTGAAGAAGGGTGTTGTTTATGTTGATGTTTATGCATATAAAAAAGCTTTGAAGGAGTATTCTATAAGAGTTGGTATTAAAACCAAGAAACTACACAATGAGAAAACAAGAGTTTCAGTAAATGTGCCGCTAAAAACAGTGTTTGGAGAGTCCATGCGTCTCCAATGGCAGATGGTAATACCTACATTATCAAAAGCATTCTGGATGTGCATCATTGCCTAAGGGTGGATAAAATCAAGAAGACTGATTCCAATTGGATTGCAGAGAAGTTGGTACCTATATTAAGAGCACATCCTGATATGAAAATGAAAGGCTTGAGATGGGAATTGAAGGATAAATATGGAGTGAAGCCTGCTTACATGCAATTATATAGATCAAAATTGAAAGCCCTAGGTATAATTCAAGGAAGACCAGCTGAGTCTTATCTCTTAATACCCAAATATGCAGCCATGATAGCTAAAACAAATCCTGGGAGTGTGGTTTCTTTTCAATACTTCAAGGATGCAAACGGTAACATCCCAAGAGAGCCTACATTTAAGAGATTTTTCATGGGAATCAATGCATTAACAAGCGGATTTTTAGAAGGTTGTCAACCATTCATAGGCCTTGATGGATGTCATTTGAAGAGAAAATTTGGTGGCATCTTATTATCTGCTTGTGGAATTGATGGAAATCTGGGTTTATATCCAATTGCTTCTGTTGTGGTTGAAACTGAAAACACAGAGTCATGGGAGTTCTTTTTGCACAACTTATCTGAGATGTTGGTTGGTTTTGGTGAAAGGCCATGGCATTTCATGAGTGATCGACAAAAGGTATGAATTTATTTAATTATTTAAATTTCTTCATTAACTGTACTTATGGTAGCATCCTTGCCTAATTTGGTGATTCTTTTTAAGGGTTTAGAAGCAGTTGTAGATGATCTAGTTCCACCGGTGGTTCGCAGAAGGTGTTGTAGGCATATTTATGCCAATTTGAGGGGAAACATGTTGGGATTTTAGTAAAAGAATTATTTTAGGCAGCTTGTAGGTCTTATACTAGGGCTGGTTTCACTCAAGCAATGAATATGCTTAAGGAAGTCAAACCGCAGGCTTATGAGTACTTGATGAACATTGGTTGTCCTTCTACTTGGGCAAGACATGCATTTGGGACTCAATTGAAAATTGACAATGTCACAAACAATATTTCTGAGTCCCTAAATCATCGGATAGGAGATTTAAGAGATCAACCCATCCAAAAGCTCATGGATGGCATAAGGGCAAAGTTGATGCATAGGTTGGAGGTGAGGTATCAAAGAGCAAGGAGGTGGAAGTCTAAGGTTACTAGCCGGGTCATGAAGATTCTGAATATTATGAAGGAACAGTCCAAAAAATACGACATACGTGTTGGTGGTACTTATGAGTTTCAAGTTAATGATGAGAATCATCATTATATTGTTGATTTATTAGATAGAACTTGTAATTGCGGATTTTGGGATTTGACCGGGATCCCATGTAGGCATGTAGCAGCAGTTGTGACCTACAAACGACACAATTTGGAAGATTATGTGAATCCTAATTACTCTACGGCAAAATTCATACAAGGCTACACCAATAGAATCAAGAGTATTCCACATCCAGATTTTTAGCCGGAGATTGAAAACATTCATCCAGAAAAGCTCTTACCTCCAATCATTAAAAGACAGCTAGGGCGTCCCAAAAAGCATAGAAACAGAGAGGTCGGAGAAGCTCCAAGAGTAATACCATCAAAGAAGAGAGGGCGAACTAAGTGTGGAACTTGTGGTGTCCTAGGCCACAACAAAAGAGGATGTCCACAGAGACAGGTTTGGTTTGATAACTTCTTTAAGATTTTATTTCTTTAGTATTATCACTTATTAATTACATCTAGTATTACTATTTATTGATTTCATTTTAATTTCAGAGAACACCTGGAACAACCACTATTGCTTCGAGTACAACTTCGGAGCATGCACCATCGACTTCAGGACCTAGAAGACAAATTGTCTCAAGAAAATTTAGAGCTCCAAGGCAGCAAATGAACAATTTGGGTGGAGAAGCAACAATTCAAAGTTCGATTAATCAGTGAGGTTTGAGTTTATTTGAAATTTTTATGGTCTTTTCAATGGTAGCTATTTAATGGTATGTGAACCATTATTAGGTATGGTTTGTAATTCTACTACTTTTGATAGTACTTGGTATTTGAAGTTTATGCGATTGATGGGTTGTGAACCATTGTCAATTAAATCAGTTTTTGCTCTATGTTTTGTATGCAAATTTGATGGATGATATATTCTGTGGAATGAAGTTTGCAATTTATACTTTTGGTATGACTAGTATATCTAGATATTACAGAAAAAGAAAAAGGAAAAAAGTATATTTAGATATGGATATTTTTCTGGTTTAATTTTTTTTGAAAAATGATCAGATTTTGGTTACTTAAATAGAAGCCACCCAAATAGCTATTTTGTATTTGAAAGGGTTAAAAAAAAAAAAAGTCTCCAACAGTTATTTTATGCATTAAAAATTTACAAAAAACTCCCCAAACTCTTTTCATATATTACATAAAACACCCAATAGTTTTATTAAGGGCAACCCATGGCATGCAAAAATATATAAGGGTAAAATTGGTATTTCGTAGCTATTTTTTGCTGACGTCATCGAAAAATTAACGGTACCCTAATGTTTGGGTGTTAACTGTAATTATTAAATTCATGAAGTGGTGTAAGTATAATTTTTTGATTAAGAGGGAACATGATGGGTCCGGGAACGGGTGGATCCGAATCCGATCACTTTACGATTTGTATTTTGTGGAGGAAACCACCGGAGCTTCGCCGGAAACGGGAAATGGGTTCT
The DNA here is from genome assembly GCA_037501455.1 of Lantana camara. Lineage (NCBI taxonomy): Eukaryota > Viridiplantae > Streptophyta > Magnoliopsida > Lamiales > Verbenaceae > Lantana > Lantana camara. The sequence continues at coordinate 4,866,084 of CM074865.1, forward strand.
ACCTGTTGGGACAAGCACAAGAAAAGTCAGAAGGCCAAGCTGGGGGAACTGGGGGTGATACCCAGTTTGGCTCTCCGACGCTCAAGTCAGTTCAGTGTATAAAGGAATGTAAGTTCAGTCACAGTTGCAGCGGTGAAGAAAGCTTACTTGTGTAGAAGATGACATTGGCTATTTATAGTTGAGGGTCAAGGACCCTTTGGTAATTTGCCTCAAGTGGTCCTGGCCGAATGTTGCCCTAACACGTGGCGCTCTGAGAGAGAAACCTAGGAGGAATCTTCTGCAATAGTGGCTAAAAGTTGGTGCGGCCAACAGTGGCAGGTGCGCGGGCATGTACGTTGTGTCAGAGAGCCATGTGGGTGGTTGGTAACGAGGGCTTGAGAGCGCGCTCGTGACAACCTAGAGTAGTGGAGGCCAAGACATCCGCTGAGGGGAATGAAGGCTCCAGTTCAAGAGACGAGCCTGAGGGAGGGCCACTCTGAGGGAGTGTGACGCTCGAAGAGGGCTCCCTTGGCACGTGGGCGTACCAACCGTTTAGTATGTAGGACGCTCATGGGAGTGATAGCGCTCGTTGGGCTTAATTCCTGAAGAAGGGCTGCGCTCGTCAGGCTTAGCGCTCGTGTGCTGAGGGTGCAGCCTTGGGGAGACAGATGTCATCATCTCGGTGATGCCACGTGTCTTAATGTGGGACAATCGTATTTTGACCCCATCATTTTGCCCCCCAATTCTGTAGTCCTTAGTGATAAGGACTGTAGAATTTTGACACGTTCAATCTTTTGCATGTAACGCTCGTATTGGGCTTGGCGTGTTGAGCAATTTTTCCTCTGATTTCGCCATTAATGCGGTCTTTTCATCTGACCGCTCGTAACACTTCCGCATTAAATGCTTGTACTATTCTGAAGCACTCGAAACGTCAGAGCATTAAATGCGGGTGCGCGTGGGGTGCGTGAGTATTGGGAAGCATGCGCCGGTTCCGTAAAGTGGGCGGTTTTCTAGGCGGGAAATGATTGCCATTTTGAATTTATTGCCGAAAACGGTACCAACTCCCATCCCTATAAATGTGGGATTCTGCAATCTTGAAACTCTTTACGCATCCAGAACTTCCAAGCATCCTTTGCAGAAAAGAATTCTTTCGCATTCAAGTTCTTAGAGCATCTTCAACCTCTTCTCCAGTTTTCCCAGAAACTTTCAAGGTAAATCTCCCGTGTAATTTTCTAACTTTGCTAACCGTAGATTCGGACTTTAGGATTTCGTACCCCCTTAGATCTTTCACCTTCCTGAATCTTAATCCCTTTTCAAGAAAACTCCCAAATCCCAGTTTCTGCCATGGCCGACCAGCATGTTGAGGAATTTGCCCGTGAAATCAATGAAATGGCCACTGAAAGTTCTTCTTCCCCCAATTCCCCCAGAGACGAAGAGTTGGGGGTGGCCGTGATGGCCATGGAGGACAGGAATCCCGGCGGAGTGGATCCTATCTTTGAAGAGATGGATCTGGTAATGGAGGCGGAAAGGCAAGGGTCTGTTCTCCCCATAACTCAGAGTGCCACACATCCCCACCGCCACACCGTGACGGTGGCCGTTGCAAACCCGCTTCCGGTAGCGGAAGCCATAACCGGGCCTTCAGAAGGGGCCCGTGACAGGGGAAAAAGCAAGCAATCCCAAAAATCCAAAGGACACAACGAGGGTGAAGGATCCGGTTACCAAGCCACCGAGCGCACGCCTGATGAAACCCCCAGCACAGTTACCGTGGGGGACGTAAAAACGATGATGGCCCCCATTTACTGGGATGAGCGGTACACGTGGAGGATCCCGGAGAAACACGAGCGTGCTAATAATCCACCTTCCGGAGAGATGGCGGTGTACGTGGCCTCGGTCAGCTCAGGGGGGTTGAGGTTCCCCATCTCAATTTCGTTGGCTCACTTACTGAATGATCTGGGTCTCTGTCCATCACAGATCGTGCCCAACGGCTTGGCTCTCATAACTTGCTTCGTGATTCTGATGAGAAGCATGGGCTACGAGCCCTATTCCCGGAACTTCAATGCCCTTTTCCAAGTGGTCAGCTCCTCCCGTTCTTCTCCTGAGGCGGGTTTCTACTATGTCCAGGCAAAGGCCCACATGAAGCTGATCAACTCGCCCTCGAGTACCTATGGCCCCAACTGGAAGGAGAAATTCATTTTCGTTAAGGCCCCAACAGAAGAAGGTTTTGGGGTACCTACTCACTGGGGCTCGTTTTCAAAAAGCCGGCTGCAACCCGGACTCCCTAAAGATTGGGCCAAAAACCTGGCAACCACCTTGAGGGACGAGGGCCATCTGATTCAAGCGAAAGATTGGATAGATGATGAGGAGCTCATGTTCCTGTGCGGCCTCTCTGACAATCCTTATTTCCTTGACAATCCTCCGGCTCGTGACTTAGAGAGAGATGGTTAGATTCTTAGGGCACTAACTTTAGATAGGAATGAATACTGACTTCTCTTCTGTACTAGTAACTTGCATTTAACAATTCTTGTCCAAAGATGTATAACCCTTGTATTTCCCTTTCTGCAGGAGCTGCTATACTAGAAATGGCCGGTGGAATCAGACAAGCGGCTCGTTTCGCACATGCTCAGAGGAACCAAGCCCCTCAAGGGGATCAACAACATGAACAACAGCGCCCTCGGATCCGTCGTGGGGACGCTCGTAGTGGCGCCAGCTCGAGCGCCAATCCTGAGGTGCAGCCCCCTCGTGGCCGAGGGGAACGTAGATTGGTCCCGAGAGAGACCAGGGGGCGGTCTTCCTCAGAACGAGCGGGAGATGTTCAACCCCCCATAGCTGCGGAACAGGCGAGGCCAGTAACCACCCTGGCAATAACTGAGGCTTCCCCGAGCGCAAGTAGGCCTTTCCGCAAGAGGAAGAGGATGCCCGATTCTGCCGCGATCAAGGGCAAGGGCAAGCAAGTTGTTGAGGGCCCCAGAGGCGAGGGGGAGACTTCCTCTTCAGAGGAAGAACATGCATGGGCATTCCCCAGACGAGGGGACAGGGATTTTTCTGGCGCCCCCGATGGTGGGCCGGTTTTGCTGAGACCCGGCTCGGTCGCCCAGGCTATCACCGAGAACCTCTACAATAAGGCGCAGTTCTCGGCCGACCACCGTCATCTCTACAGTGAGTCTGTGGAGAAGGTGACTCTCGATGCCGCCCACGCTCTGATTTCCGTAAGTATTCACTTCTTGCCTTCTTTGCTTATCTTTTCTGTAAATCACCATTTTTTGGCTAACACTTTTCCTCTCGTTTATGCAGCAAGTTCTTCCCCCGCTCCGGAACGTGCAAATGCGAGCCTCCACATACGCCGAGCGCAAGGCCAAGTACAAAAAGATGGCCCGCTCGAATGACCCAGCTCAAATCCAAGCGGAGCTGGATACTGAAATCGCCAAGTATGAATCCCTCAAGGGTTTGTACAGTGTGTCAGAGGAAGAGCTGTCAAAGCTGAAGGAGGACTTCTTGGCGGTCGATGGCGCTCGAATTCGTTTGGGCAACGAGCTGGTCCAGGCCAACGAACGGTGCAAGACGGCCGAGGCGGAGAGGGAAAGCTGGAAGTCGAGGGCGTTGGAGGCCGAGCGGAAATTTAATGATGCAGTCAACGAGTGGCCTCGAAGCCTGGAGCGTGCGAACAAGGAGGCGTTAATCAAATTCTGTCACTCCAAAGCCTTCAACTTCGCGGCCTCGTTGCACTGTTTGGATGAGGCTCAAAATGCCTTCAACCTGGCGGTGGATCAGGGCATCCACAAAGGGCTGACGGATCCAGCCATGAAGGGAGCCGAGGGCACGGGGCTCATGTTTAACGAGCGCTGTGAGGAGGCGGCTGAGGACCCTAACGACCCCGCGGACGAGATTGCGGAGATGGAGTATGACTTCTTGGTGAAACTGATCCAAGATGAGTACACCGATGCCCATAGGGACGGGGGTGCGGGTCAAGAGGATGATCCTGAAGATGAGCCTGAAGCGCCCATAGAGGAAGCCCCAGCCCTAGTTGCTGAAAATGCCAACGCTCTTGCTCCAGATGCCAATGAGCCTAACGATCCGCAAGCTCATCCACAAGAGCCCGAGGGTCTGGTTCATGGCCCAATTCATGGCCCAGTTCTAGTGATCGTTGATGAGGATATCGCCCCAGCTGCCTGAAGTTTTGCCCTTTATCAATCCACTTATGTATTTTTCAGCTTTTTTCTATTTTTTGTAATAGCATTTCCTGGGCCTTTGAGCCCTTTGCCCTGTAATAATTCCTGTTGTAATGAATAATATTCCTTTCTTCATGCCCTTGTTCTTCAGTTCCTTTATTTCTCTGATGCAATGAAAATTTATCTAAGTCTTGAGCGATCGTGAGGGTCTTATAGTGAGATTGCCCCCCACTCAGGACTTGTATAAATTTCTGCTTTTGTCGTAAGTTTTGAAAACTTGTCTAAGTCTTTAGCGCTTGGGGGGGTCTTATTGTGAGATTGGCCCCCCGCTCAAGACTTGTATAAATTTTTGCACTTGGAAATTTGTCTAAGTCTTGAGCGATCGTGAGGGTCTTATTATGAGATTGCCCCCCGCTCAAGACTTGTATAAATTTTTGCACTTGGAAATTTGTCTAAGTCTTGAGCGATCGTGAGGGTCTTATTATGAGATTGCCCCCCGCTCAAGACTTGTAACATTCCTTCCTCGATTGGGGGATTTTGCTAGGCCTTGAGTGTGTGCGAGGGTCTTACTGAGTGGTTGCCCTCGTTCAAGACTGGTGCAATGCCTTCTTGATTCTGAGGCCATTGTTCGAGCGCTCTGGCTCTCGTCGTATTTCTGGTTCTGCAAGAAATCCCGCTTTCGAGCGCAAGGCGTTTTAAGTAACGACCAAGGCCTACTAGGACTTTCTCTGTAGGTGATCCCGTTCTCGAGCGCGAGGCGTTGTAAGAAACAGCCAAGGCCTACTAGGATTTGCTCTTGTAGATGTTCCCATTTTCGAGCGCGAGGCGTTTTAAGAAACAGCCAAGGCCTACTAGGATTTTCTCCATAGTCTTCTTCCAGTTCGCCTAATTGGTTATGAGCGTAACCAGTCTATCCTTATGAGGGCGTCCCCCCATGTGGAGTAGAATGCTGGCCAGCGTAACCCATACGAGATAATAGCATACATATTGGAATGAGTTGCCAACCACGCTCGCAAAGACGAGGGACGTGGGACTTATTCATTCAAGCAAAGAAACAGGAATATTAGAGAAATTAAAAAAGATTATGTTACTGCTTACTTGTGATTGGAAGTACATAATACCCATCAAAGAGGGTTGTTACATCAGGGTTTGTCAAGAGCTTTTAAACATAAAACCGCCGGAGGTTACATGCGTTCCAAGGGCGAGGCAAGCGCTCACCTTGAAGTGTCTCCAGGGTGTAAGTGTTGTTAGCTCTGAGTTGAATGACCTTGAATGGGCCTTCCCAATTGGGCTCCAACTTCCCCACGTGCTTGGATACTTCCAGTTTCTTCAAGACCAAATCTCCCAGCTGAAAAGTTCTTTCCCTTACACGCTTGTTGTACTGATGGGCCACAGAGGCTTTATAGTGGTGAATCTTAGCCCATGCTTTGTCTCTCCTTTCGTCCAGCAAATCCAACTCCAAGCCCCTGTTGTCCTCGTTGAGCTGGGGCTCGAAATAGCCGACACGAGCGGATTCATTTACTATCTCCGCTGGTATCATCGCTTCTGATCCGTAAACGAGCGCGTAAGAAGTTTCTCCAGTTGCCGCTCGTGGAGTGGTGCGGTAAGCCCAAAGCGCTCCTTGCAGCTCTTCAGCCCATTCACTTTTCTTGCTCTCAAGCATGGTTTTAAGATGTTGCAAAATGATCCTGTTGGTAACTTCTGCTTGCCTATTGGCTTGAGGATGTCCTACAGAGGTAAATCGCTGCTCGATCCCCAACTCAGAACACCATTCTCTCGTGTCAGCTGCTATGAATTGGGATCCATTGTCAGAAATGAGCACCCTCGGTATGCCGTACCTGCAAATGATGTTTTTCCAAATGAAGTCCCTCACAACCCTGAAAGTAATTTTAGCAACAGCTTCGGCCTCGGCCCACTTAGTGAAGTAGTCGACGGCCAAAATGACAAACTTCTTTTGTCCCACAGCCATGGGCAAGGGGCCCACAATGTCTATCCCCCACTGGTCAAAAGGCCAAGAGACGTCTATTGGGATCATCTGTGCGGCTGGCAGTTGAGGGAGATTTGAATGAAATTGGCATTTGGGGCACTTCCTTGAAAATTCAATGGCATCCTGGAGAACTGTAGGCCAATAAAACCCACTTCTCAGAACCTTCTTTGCCAGAATACGCCCTCCGGAATGATTCCCACAGCTTCCATTGTGGATGAGTTCGAGCGTCTCCTTCGCTTGTGAGGGCCTCAGACATCTCATTGGGGGTCCTTGGAAAGATTTCTTGAACAACCTACCCTCGGGATCCAAAGCGAAACGAGGGGCCTTATTTCGGACTTTCCTGGCTTCCACCTTGTCAGTAGGAAGAATTCCATTTTTAAGGAAAATGATGACGTCATCAAGCCAACAGGGCTCGTTTGGATCAATCATGGCGATTATCTCGGAGGCGACCCTATCCTTGATCAAAGGTTCCTCAGTTCTGAGGAACGTAACAGAACGCTCGGAAGTGCCCTCTAAAGCTGATGCAAACTTTGACAAAGCGTCTGCACGCTCGTTTTCTCCTCGCGGCACTTGAAGTAGATGAAATTCCTTGAACTTCCCAATGATTTCTCTGGCTTTACTTAAGTACTGTACCATGGTGGTTTCTCGAGCTTCATAAGTTCCTTCAATCTGGCTCGCAATTAACTGTGAATCCACATAGGCGGTAATTCTGGAAGCTCCATTCTGAAAAGCAATATTCAACCCTTGCACGAGGGCTTCATATTCTGCTTCGTTATTTGTGACTTGGAAATCCAGCTTGATTGCAAAGTCTAATTCGATCCCATCGGGGTTTCTGAGGGCCACTCCTACTCCTCCCCCTTGAGAGGTTGAGGAACCATCTGTGTGCAGTACCCATAACCCCTCATTTTTCGCAACGGTGGGCTCCAAACCAAAACGTTCAACCAATAAATCAGCTACAACTTGAGCCTGTACTGCGGTCTTGGGCTCGAAACATAAGTCAAACTGGCTCAATTCGATGGCCCATTTGATTAACCTACCAGATACATCCGGCTTGGACAACACTTGCTTCAAGGGTTGGTCGGTGAGAACCGTTATGGAGTGCGCTTGAAAGTAAGGCCGCAGCCTTCTTGAGGCGTTAACAAGAGCGAACGTGAATTTCTCAATCTCCAGATATTTCTTTTCAGCTCCTTGCAATGTTTTACTCAAATAATAGACAGGTAAGTGCTTCCGCTTCCGCACAGCGACCAAAACAGCGCTTGTGGCCTCGGAAGAAACGGAAAGATACATAAATAACCTCTCACCTTCGACAGGCTTAGTCAGCAGTGGTGCGCTCGATAAGTATGCCTTCATATCTTGCAGCGCTCTTTCGCATTCCTCTGTCCAAGCAAAGTTACGAGCGTTCCTCAAAATTTTGAAGAAGGGAAGGTTCCTGTCCGCCGAGCGTGAAATAAATCTATTCAACGAGATGATTTTGCCTACAAGGACTTGCACTTCCCGTAAATTTCGAGGGGAGGGAATCTCCAAAATGGCCTTGATCTTCTCCGGATTGGCCTCAATTCCCCTCTGACTGACCATGTACCCTAGGAACTTTCCGCCTTGTACTCCAAAGGTGCACTTTGAAGGGTTCAACTTCATCCCATACTGACGCAAGATTGAAAAGGTGCGTTTGAGGTCTTCCAAGTGGGAATCCTGGCGCTCGCTTTTGACAATCATGTCGTCCACGTAAACTTCCATGGACCTCCCAATTTCTTTTTCAAACATCTTGTTGACGAGCCTCTGATAAGTAGCTCCGGCATTCTTAAGTCCAAAAGGCATAACCAAGAAGCAATACACTCCCAGATGGACAACGAACGAGGTTTTGGGACGGTCTTCTGGGGCCATAAAGATCTGGTAATATCCCTGGAAAGCGTCCATCATGCTCATGAGTTCGCAGCCAGCGGTCGAATCCACCAATTGATCAATCCGGGGTAGCGGGTAAGGATCTTTAGGGCAGGCCTTGTTGAGATCAGTGAAATCATTGCACATGCGCCATTTATTTGCACTCTTGGGCACCAAGACGACGTTGCACAACCACTCCGGGTACAAGATGGGCTCGATATACTGAGCCTCTAGGAGTTTATTAACTTCCTCTTCGATAACTCTTTTCCGAAAGCCATGCACATCCCGCTTTTTCTGCTTGATGGGTTTGAAAGAGGGATCCACATTAAGCCTATGGACAATGACGCTCGGGTCAATTCCTGTGAGATCAGAGGCTTTCCACGCAAATACATCCCTGTTTTCCCTGAGGAAGTCGATCATCATGATCTGAGAAGGCCCCGAGAGGTTTGAGCCTATCTGTTTAGTCTTATCCTTGTTTCCGGGTTCCAACTCAATGGTAAGGAACTTCTCCGAGGGTTCAATCCTTATCTCCGGGCGGGGAAGTTCGAGCGCTCTCTTTTTTCCTGTCAAACGGTCGCCGTGTGCCGGTTCACTCTCTCCCGGCTCGTCTCCTTCTGAGGACGATCCGCCGACGGTCCCTGGGGGAACATTCTCGAGGGGATTCTCCCCGTTGTCTCCCTTCTTCTTTTTATTCTTTTTCTTGTTCAACTTTGCCCTTTTCCGTGCCGGGCTGTCCTCGTCTAGATTGGGGAAATCCACCGATTTCTTGGTGGAACCCATTTGGAAGGTTTTCTCCGCTTTTGGCTTTCTGAGGGACAGCATGTAACATTCCCAAGCCTCTCGCACATTGCACAGTACTTCCCCGGCACCCTCGGGGGTGGGGAATTTAATCTTCTGATGGTAGGTGGAGATGATGGCTTTGAAATCCACGAGGGCAGGGCGCCCAATTATGATGTTGTAAGGGATGTCGATCTCCACTACCGCGTACGTTACCAGGAGTGTTTTGCGCTGAGGGGCTCGCCCCAATGAAGTAGCTAGGCGTATTTGCCCTCGTGGGACAACTTCCGAGCCTCCAAAGCCAATGAGGGCTGTTTTGAGAGGCTCGAGCGGAAGGTCAACCTTCATCTTTAAGAATGTAGAGTAAGGCAAAACATTAACGGAGCTTCCACTATCTACCAATACCCGTTTTACAACATGATTATGAACATCTAAACTAACCACCATGGGGCAATCTGAGGTTATACCTTCCCCATGGGGCGTTACAATGTGTTCTAAATCCCTATCATCAAAGCCTATTACATCGTTTTCTCTTGATCTTTGAGCGCTTGATCTCTGGATAGCGTAGATAGGCTTGGGCATTGCTGGGCATTGGTTATAGCTCCGGACGTACCTCCGTCGGGAGGCGTTTGAATCCCCCCCAGATGAGCCTCCTGCAATCATATTTATGACCGCGAAGGGCTCGTTTTCTTGCACAGGGGCCTTTCCTTTATCGCCCTGGCGGCTGCTGCTTTCAGGGGGTCTCCTACCCCTTGGGCTCCTCGACCGGGACGGACTCCTCCTTCTCCTTCCGGAGCGCTCGTTACATTGGTCATCGTAGCGCTCGAGCACCCGGACAAACTCCTTCAGGTGGCCCCCTGCGACGAGCCTTTGGATTTCAGCTTCCAATTGTCGGCACTGATCCGTGTCGTGCCCTCTCTGCTTATGGAAGGCGCAGTATTTGTTCGAGCGCCTGAGTGAGTCTGTCTCTCTCATTTTGATGGGTCTTTTGAAGAGCTTTTTATCAGAGAGGTTGTAGACTTCTGAATTTGGCCTGGTGAGCGGAATTCGCTCGAATCGACGAGGGGGCGGTGGCGACCTCCTGCGCTCTTGAGGGCGCTCTTTCTTGACGGCCACATCCCGTCCCCGCTCGTGATGAGGTCGCTCGTTTCTGGCCGGGCTATGATGCCGGGAACCACTCGTCCCGTACATATCTTCGAGCGCGAAGAACGGCTCGGCTATCTCTCTTAGGCCCATGAGAGTCCCAGGCCTCCTCTCCACAATGGCATCAGCAAATTTTTTGCTCACATACTGCTTGTGATCCACAGCTTGAAAGAGCACTGGGATCAAAAAATCCATTGAGGGCCTCTCCACTTGGAGGATTTCCTTGTTGAAGCGGGCAAAGAACGAGCGCAGAGATTCGCTCTTGCCTTGCACCACGTTATACAGGGCAGTGGGTGCAGTGACTGGCGCTTTCAAAGAGTTGAAGTGGTTGAGGAAAGCATTGGCCAGTTCTTCGTATGAGTGGATCGAGCGCGGCGGCAGTCGCTTGTACCACTCTTGAGCCATTCCTACCAAGGAAGTGACAAATACTTTTGCCCAGTAGTGGCTGGAATGCTCGTAAAGGTGCATAAGGTGCACAAAGTGATCCAAATGTTCAGCTGGATCAGTTGTCCCGTCGTAGCGATTGATGGAAGTAGGGACTTTGGCCATGCCTGCTTGGGCCATCAAAACTTCTTCCACGAGGGGAGAACCCCTCGCCAATGGATGATATTCGTACGTGCCGAAGTTTTCCTCCGGCTCCTTGCGACGGGGGACCTTTGGTGGAGGATCCCTGGTGCGGGTGCTTCTGGCGTCAACCCGTTCATCCCGACTAGGGGAGATCTGAGTTGAGCGCCCTCGTGAGAGCTGCCCCACAATATCCTTGAGACCCTGCAGCTGGTCTTGCACAGCCGCGAGGATGTCAGGATTTACGTCTGCTTGCTTGTCCTTGTGGGCTCGTGAGCCCCTCCTGGAGACATGAGAGTCCCCTTCATTTTCGTTCACTCGCTCCGTGGGCTCTTTATTCCTGCCCATGGAGGGACGCTCGTTGCCCTCCTGCTGGGGCACTTCTCTCGCTGGTGGTGGTGGTGGTTGTGCCCTCAGGACAGCCTGGGCTTCTCTGAGGGGGAAGTTTTGCTGTCCGCCTAAAGGGGCTGCAACCTGAGTGGCCTGCCCAGAGGGAAAGTACATGGAATGGAACCTTTCCCATGCCCCCTGAGCCGCCTGAACCTCACATTGGGCGTAGAGAGCCCTTAACTGTTGGGTGGTCAGTGGAGGTAGCTCCACCCCTTCAATCTCCCTAGGAACCACCACTGGGAGTTGGAGCTGTCCGGCGTGATACGGCTGGACCGGTGGCATCATGACGGCCGGGGCGAGAGTGTATCCGGGAGGTGGCATCATATAGCCCTGCATTCCAAGGTTCATCTGGGGACGGACCCAGGAGTTCTGTGCAAGTGGCGGAGGAGCGGAGAGAGAGACTCCTCCAGCGGTGGTGGGAATCTGCAGTGCTGGCGGAGCAGGTGGAGGTACGGAGGACTCTGCTTGTGGAGTCACCCCTGCGGCGGGAGGTGCTCCAACAGCGGCGGCGGAAGGTGGCGGGGCTCCACCGGTAGCGTGGAGGGAATAACGACATTTGCATCCTGGGAGGTGTTATCTGCTCCTCCCACAGCTCCAGATCTGGTAGCAACCATGACTGCTAAAGGTAAGGGGGTGCCTGTTTTTCAACCAAAAAAAGAAAGGAAGAAGATGAAGAACTGGTTTCCCACAGACGGCGCCAAAAATGATGGGTCCGGGAACGGGTGGATCCGAATCCGATCACTTTACGATTTGTATTTTGTGGAGGAAACCACCGGAGCTTCGCCGGAAACGGGAAATGGGTTCTACCTGTTGGGACAAGCACAAGAAAAGTCAGAAGGCCAAGCTGGGGGAACTGGGGGTGATACCCAGTTTGGCTCTCCGACGCTCAAGTCAGTTCAGTGTATAAAGGAATGTAAGTTCAGTCACAGTTGCAGCGGTGAAGAAAGCTTACTTGTGTAGAAGATGACATTGGCTATTTATAGTTGAGGGTCAAGGACCCTTTGGTAATTTGCCTCAAGTGGTCCTGGCCGAATGTTGCCCTAACACGTGGCGCTCTGAGAGAGAAACCTAAGAGGAATCTTCTGCAATAGCGGCTAAAAGTTGGTGCGGGCAACAGTGGCAGGTGCGCGGGCATGTACGTTGTGTCAGAGAGCCATGTGGGTGGTTGGTAACGAGGGCTTGAGAGCGCGCTCGTGACAACCTAGAGTAGTGGAGGCCAAGACATCCGCTGAGGGGAATGAAGGCTCCAGTTCAAGAGACGAGCCTGAGGGAGGGCCACTCTGAGGGAGGGCCACGCTCGAAGAGGGCTCCCTTGGCACGTGGGCGTACCAACCGTTTAGTATGTAGGACGCTCATGGGAGTGATAGCGCTCGTTGGGCTTAACTCCTGAAGAAGGGCTGCGCTCGTCAGGCTTAGCGCTCGTGTGCTGAGGGTGCAGCCTTGGGGAGACAGATGTCATCATCTCGGTGATGCCACGTGTCTTAATGTGGGACAATCGTATTTTGACCCCATCAGAACAAATTGTAGTTTTCTATATTCCTATGTGGTTTATATGTAATTAACCCTATATTAAGGGGTATTCAAAATTACAACTAGTGATCCTTTAGTTTAATAATTACGAATACGACGAGTTTGAAAATAATATATATCAACTAGTAAGTAAGGGGTTCCGTTATCATGTAAAGTGACATTCGAGAATCTAAAATATTTACTAATTTATTAAGAAAATTCAAATTTATAAATCTTAATATAAAAATTACAAAGAAAACGTGCATTTACAATTTTTGAATCGATTTGCATTTTATAACTAAAAATATATGTTTGCAGTTTTAGATTAATTGAACATTTTATACCAAAAGTAATACCCATTAAAATAAGGATAGTGCATATGACACCCTACATGTTTATCAATGGCAAATTGGCAACTCAGAACAATGAAAAAGGACAAAAAAAAAAAAAAAAAAAAAAAAAAGGATAAAACAGGCATATCAAATCTATTTTTGAACAACTTTAAAATATAACAAGTCCATCTTTATCGATTTTACATTCTTCAAATTCAATAACTATTACACAACAGAAGGAAGCCCTTTGGTCTTTGTAATATTAATGCATAAAAAGCTATAACAACATACATATATCTCTGTTCAAGATTTCCTTCTCTGCAAACTTATTACTTTGCAAGGAACAAACTTCTAATCTTTTCCAGTTTTGCCACAGCTTCACCTATGCCGATTCTCTCGGAAGGCGAAAAGGCTAAACACTCGATCGTGACACGCAGAACCGACGACAAACATATCTCTTTAGCTGAGAAGTTGTCTTCCCCCCTTACCAGTAAATTGCTGTCCACAACTCGAGTTACATTGTTTTCTTGCAATGAAAGGCTAGCATACCTCATGAGGCTCATGTCTTCCCCAAACATCTCGTCTGTCGGCTTCTTTCGGGTGAAAGTCTCAAGCAGCATCAGGCCAAAACTGTATACGTCGCAACTGGTTGATACAATGCCTTTAGCTCCATATTCTATTTCCACAAATTAAACAAAGACTTAAGCACATCATGAGCTGCAAAAGCCAGAAACTACGGGGGAATTTGAAAGGCCTTCAAAATCTATTTAGATGCAACATTTGAGAGATCATTTTTGAACAACATTTAGTTCTTGAAGGTGAAAATGCTTGCAAATAAAACTTGATTAATACTGCTAACAATTCAAAAGGGAAAACAAGAAGATCTGAAAACAATAGACAAAATATTTGCATGACTAAAATCAATGAAATCAAAGTGTTTGAAAATGTGACGAATTAGATCATTACCTGGCGCCATGTAACAGATCGTTGCCAAGGTTTGTATTTACACCATCGATTTGCCATCGCCAAATAGTTTAGCCATACCAAAATCACCAATGTGAGCAGCCATATCTTCATCCAACAAAATGTTACTAGGTTTCAAGTCACAATGAACAATAGGAACCGTGTATTCTGTATGAAGATATTCCAAAGCCAATGCAACATCTCTCATAATGCGTAATCTCTGCAACAAATCCAAGAAAAGATTATGTGAATATAACTATTTCTCCAAGCTCCCATTAGGTATGTACTCCAAAACCAAAGCCTTGAAATCTAGATTACTACAACATCCAAGTATCTTGATCAAGTTCCTATGCCTTATCGCTCCAAGTACTCGTACTCCACTATTTCTTCTCAACATTCCCTCCACAATTTCTTAGCACAAAAACATGGATTTCTCATCCAACTTGTCGGCCAAAGATTTACCCAACCCCACTTCCCACAACGACAACAACTCCAACCAACTTCAGCCCACGAAATCCGATGATCTTCTCCACAGCGCCAAGGTGGTGGCCGACGCCGCCAAAGCCCACCTCCGCCACGAACCGGATAAGTTCGACAAGAACGCCGTAGCCGGCACCGCCGCCGAACTCCTCAACGCCGCCGCCGAGTGCGGAAATCTGGACGACCAGAAGGGGATCGGAAAGTATGTCGCCAAGGCTGAGGATTGTCTCCGCCATTACAATAATTAATGAAGAAATTGGAAATAAATTGGTTTTAGATTGACCTTTCCTCTCTTTAATTTCCTCATATGCATGTTACTCTCCATTTGAATTGTAGTTTGCTTCAACGGAATTAATTTCATTTTCTCACAGACTCAACATTAGAATTATTTTTATTTTTTTTGGGTGGAAAATTAGAAGAATTATTTATAATTTGAATGATCTATTAATACATTTGGGATGCCGAGGAGCTATTATCGTCCAGCTCCCTAACCTAATGCATGCGGCACTGGGTTTGGACCGCAGGGAACCATAGAATGGGGGACGTCTAATTCTTTTGCTACAGCAAGGCTGGTTAATCGTACGCAATAGGCTCGCAAGTCGCAACAGACTTGAAAACCCCTGGTTCCGGAAGGCGCATGAGTCTACATGTATGTGAGTAAAACAAAAGATGAAAAATAAATATAAAACCAGAGATCCAAAACTTTTTAATTAATTAAATTTTTTTTTTTTGGTGCTTGAGGAAAATTAATATTGTTAGACCTTTTTATGTGCTGGAGGAAAATTTTAATTCTGAAATCCAATTCAATCAATTATACAATAAAATTTCATTAATTCATTGTTTTTCTAAAATATATATTTTCTGATTGTAGATTAAACACTTTTACGGCAACGGATAGCCCATCAGATAATGTTCCGAGGAATACTGAACCGAAGCTCTCACTTCCAAGAATGTTGCTCTCACTGAATCCATTTGTCGCTCGTTGGAGTTCAAAGTAAGAACTTTCTCTCCAAGGATGTGATGACATTTGGCTTGTGGCTCCCTCTGTGCCACTTGTTTTTCTTCGTCTCATTAGAAGAATTAGGGAAATAACAAGCAAGGCTGCTGCAACACAAATAGGTGGTATAATGTATTTCTCAACAGTCTTGAAAGTACTTGTTTTGGTATGGTTTTCAACACAAGGTGGAACTTGGAGACGGGCCGGACCACATAGAGGAGAGTTGTCTGAAAATGACTGAGCTGTAAAATTTGAAAAATTACCACCCGGAGGAATTGGTCCTTCAAGTTTGTTGTAAGAAACATTAAAGTATTCAAGAAAAGATAGTCCCTCCAAAGACTTTGGGATAATTCCTGAAAAATTATTGAATGAAAGATCCAACGATTCTAAACCTCTTAAATTCCCCAATGATGTTGGAATAGACCCTTGAAATTTATTGTGAGACAAAGATAGCCAGACCAATGATTCTGCCTTGTCGATAGAACTCGAGATATTCCCTGTGAACTGATTCCAAGATAAGTCCATTTGTCCTATAATCTTAAAGTTTCCAATTTCAGATGAGAGAGAGCCGTTTAACCTGTTTGAGGACAAGTGTAGGGCTAGGAGATCACTAAGGTTGTACAAACTGGAGGGTACATTAGATTCCAACTTGTTGTCATCTAAGGACAATTTTCTCAAGGATTTGAGTTCGCCAATGCATGCAGGAATCACGCCAGATAATGCGTTGCTACTCGCGTAGATGAGCCCCAAATTGCTTAACTGACAAATTTCAATAGGAATGTCTCCTTCAAGCTTGTTGTACTCAAGATATACACGAACGAGTTTTCTTAAATTTTCTAGTGTTGGAGGGATAACACTTGTCAACTCATTATCGCTAAGGGCTAAATCTTGCAAGTTGGTCATGTTGCCAATCTCAGAAGGGATAGGACCTTTAATTCCACAAGAATCCGCAAAAAAGGTATGAAGAGAATCAGATAAGTTCCCTATTGAGTTAGGCAGTCTACCATCCAGCAGATTTGTAGAAATTTGTATTATCTCCAAATATCGGCAATTTGTCAATGAAGTGAGGAAGCCTGGTTCCTTGTTTTGAGATTGTAATGTTAGGTTGTTTCCTCCAATTGCAACGAATTGCAAGAATCTTAGGTTGTCCAAGTTGGGTGTTGGGCCAGAAAAATAGTTAGCACCCATATCCAACACTGTAAGACTAGTGGCATTGTTGATGCAGCTTGGAATAAGTCCACTGAGCTTGTTGAGAGACAAAGAAAATTCTTTTAGGTTGGGAAGTGAAAGGCCAAATGTTGAAGGAAGATGACCTGAGAATTGATTGGATGTCAGGTACAAGATTTCCAGTGTTGATATGTTGAAGATGGAAGAAGGGATGAGACCAGATAACTTATTAACTATGACCTCGAAATGAACAAGATTAAGGCTGCGCTCGGCAATTCACCTGCCAATTTGATTTAATTATGACATGTTAAATAAGATTTGAAAAATAACAAGATTAATCTTCATGGATTTTTCCGTCGAATGGAAGTTTATTCTTTTGATGCAAGAACACTTCGAAAATTTACATGGGAACTTTTTGTTATTCCACCAGAATTTATATATATAACAAGAATCTGAATCTTGTTGTAATCTAATCACTTATAACTGATTGTCAACATATATACCTGTGAAATTGTTGTAGTCTAACCTCAAGTAGTTCAACATGGTGAGGTTTCCAATTTTCTTAGGTATGTTGCCTGTGAATTTGTTACTCTGCAAATTTAAAATCTGAAGGCGTTTACAGTCCAACACTTTGTCCAAAATATTTCCGGTTAGTTGATTGTATGCAAGGTACAGGTCTTCCAGATTGGGGAGATTATCACAAATGTTGGAAATTGTAGTTTCTCCTGACAAACTGTTGTTGCTGAGACTGAGAGTCTCTAAAGAAGACATGTTGAATATAAAAGCTGGAATTTCCCCTACTAGAGAGACTCCTGGTACACTGAGAAGCTGTAGATGTGAGAGATTGCGAAATTCTGAAGGAATTCCCCCTAAATAGATAGTCAAAAACATGAGAGATTTCCCCCTACATAGATTCATTTTTGTTTATATCTAGACTCATAATATTGTATGTAAAATATAATGAGATCTCCACCTATTAAAATATTTTTTCAAAATTTGTATGTTATCATTCCTTTTAATATAAATAACAAAATTTTCAACAAAATTATACAAAAAAGAGGATGAAATTGCAAGATTCGGTCCTCTTTCATTTTATTTTTTCAATTTTGTCCTTCATTTATACGTAATTTTCATCCGTTTTTTAATTTTTTTTTAATATAATTCGTATTTTGTTATATATTTCGTATTTTATTTAAGTTAATTATGTTTTTATTTTTGGTATTATTTTGGGCATCATTGACAAGTCTAGTCGGCCATAGAGTCATTTACACATCAGCGAAATTGGCTCGAATTCGAGTGACATGGACTAATTGGGGGAACTTATGTATTTCGGATTAAAATGGGATGAAAATTGCATAAAATTAAAAATAAAATTGAAAAATAAAATTCAATAGGATTGAAGTACAAAAAAAATTAGAGCAAAATGCATTTTTAATCCCATACTAATGGGCCATTATCAGTTTTGGTCCTATGATTTTCAAAATTGGTTTTTTTAGTCTCGTAGTAATTTGTTTTTGTCACTTTGAGGACTTCTGTCAAATAATTAACAGATGTAACTGTTCATCCATTAATTTTTTTATTTTTTTCGGTCCATATCCATTAACTTCATATATTTTATATTTATTACATATAATATATGTATTATATTTTATATAATATGTAATACACGTTTATATATTATATATTTTAATTTATAATATGTATTTTGTTATATGTATTTTAATATATATGTGTATTATATATTATATATTATACACTTGTATTAATAATATATATTTTGTTATATATTATATATAATAAAATACGTGCAATACATATATATATAATATATGTATTTACGTGTATTATATATATATATGTGTGTGTGTATTATAAAATATAATATACATATATTATTGTAATAATTATATTATATATAATATAAAATACACGTATATATATTATATATAATATATAATATGTAACAATATATATTGTTAATACATGTGTATAATATATAACTTATAATATGCGTATATATCAAAATACATGTAACTATGAATATATTATTTATACACATATACTATATTTTATAATATATACACGTATATTATGTTAGGAATAGTGCCCTAAAAGCCGACGTAATAGTCTGCTTAGTACTTTCCTTTTATAAAGCACATACAATCTTTGAATAATACGAATTAAGGCAACACTTCTTTATATGCTCTAGTCTGATTGTGTGTTTACTTTAGTTGTGCATGTATTAGAACTCCCATAATCAACGTGACTTATAGGACTCAACCATTTAAGTGAAATGGTTCACGAGATGAGTCCTAGATCACTTAGTCATGATTAGAAATCACTCTAAGCCTATAAGTCCTAAAGACAGTGGGAGTATCGACTTGACTAGTTCGAGGCTTGCTCGTGTGATCACGTCCTTAAGGAGGACCACCTTGTTTCATGGGGTGCAAAGTGTATTGTTGATACGTGCGTGATACATGGAGGTGCTTACTTATTCTAAGTGAGTACACTGAGGTGTCTCGTGTGAAAAGATTCCTAAATGGGAAAGGAAGTTTCTGTTTCTGGAAATAGAAACTTTCAGATTATGAAATATCTCACAAGTCATTGATGTGATTAAGTGGTCCTTAGACTTGATATTCCATCGATACTTTGTGCGCTAACTCTGTAGTCTTAGGTGTAAGTTTTAAAGGGTGTCGACTTAGATAACTGATTCAAAGCTTATGCTGGGGCTGCACAAGTGGCACATGGAAGTATATAAGAATCGATAAAGGACCTACACTTGCTTTAGCTAGTTGATCTCTTATTGTATAAGTTATTCATATGACATCTAGGAGTCCTTGACCAAGGCAGTGGATCGAGACATCAAGAAATGAGTTTCTTGGATTGAGATCAAATGGATATGAAATGCAGTTAACATTAAGTTCGAGATTATTAGGGTTCCAGTTATTCTCTTACCCTAGATCTTGATTGAGAGATGGGAATAGGAGGATTTTATATCACATATATCAATGACTTAAAGGTTCTTTCGAATTGAGACATTCTTATTCGGCTAGGGATCATGCACCTATTGCTAGACTATGGTCGTATGATCTGTGGACTAATTAATTAATTAGGAATTAATTAAATAGGGTCACTGCTAATTGAATTAAGAACCTGGATGGTCACACACAACAACCCGGTCACGTGGATTAAGGCTTGAATCAATTAAACAAGTTGATCGAGCTAATAAGTGATTGGTTGGGGCCACACGTGTGGCACACGTGTCACTATTTGGTGTAGGTTAAATAGTTAATATTGATTAATTATTTAATAGATTTTAATTTAATTATGAATTAATATTAAAGTTCTAATTTGGAGAAATAAAGTCTAATAAATAAATAATTATGAATTAATTAATTATTAGCTTCAAGTTATTTATTATAAAATAAATAAAGTAAAATAAAATATCTAAAATTAGTTAAATATTATATCTTGCTTGACAAGTTGATCAAAAGGAGACTTTTGGTCAAAGTAAGAGTTTTTCTCTCCAAGCAAGTAATCCTTTAGCCAAAAGGTTTAGGAAATCTTGTCCGACAAGGCTAGGGGTTCGAACCCCTTATGCTATATATAAGTGGGGTTCGAACCACACAGAGGGTGATACACAAAATTCTCCTTCTCCAAATATTATAACTAACCTCGAGAGTCTAAACACCGAATATAGAATTAGCATCCTCCTTATTCAGATCGTGGTCGAGGTTGGTGGACTAATTCCCTAGAGGGCTACTATCGTGAAGTCTTGAAAGATTCGAAAAAACTTTTGGGGACAAGCCGCGTGAAAAACGTTCTTGGGCAGCTAGAATGTGTCAAGAAAGCTACTATCTAAGTGAGTTCTTAATCTCTACGAATTTGAAAATAGGAATTGCAAGATTCGATTCTATCTTATTGGAAAATTTTTTAATTTTTCGCTGCGTTTCTATTTCGTTTTTCCAACAATATTATACATGTATATTATGTTTTATAATATATATAGGTGTATTATATTTTATAATACACACATATACATATACATATATATATATATATATATATATATATATATATATATATATATATATATATATATATATTGAAATACATATAACAAAATGCATATTATAAATTAAAATATATAAAATATACGTTTATTACATATTATATAAAATATAATACATATATTATATATAATAAATATATAATATATGAAATTAATGGATATGGATCAAAAAATAAAATAAAATAAAAATTTAACGGATGAACAGTGATAAAAAAAATTACTATGGGACTTAAAAAATTAATTTTGAAAACTATGGGACCAAAAATGATAATGACTCATTAGTAAGAGACTAAAAATGTATTTTGCTCAAAAAATTAAGTTAGAGGACGAATCATGCAATTTTGCTTAAAAACTAGTGATAAAACACAATAACAACAATTCCTTATATATGAAGGGGGAAGAGTAATATATACCATAAATATTTTGGGGGGTTACAAATGGTATAAATTTTCTCTACGAAGTGCATGTTCAAGAATCAAGATACATGTCAGCTCAAGTTACAAAATCTACATACCTTGGAAGTTGTTGTTTCCAAGATACAATATTTGCAGATTGCTCAACAGACCTAGTGACCTTGGAATGCTGCCATTGAAATGGTTAGCCGACAATGCCAACTGCTCCAGCTTTCTGCACTTGTAAATATCCAATGGAATTTGCCCGCTTAGTAGGTTAGCAAAGAGATAAAGCACAGTAAGTTGTGAGGTATTATTGCACATATCATTTGGCAGCACACCCGATAGACTATTATCCATGAGAACGATTTGTTTGATCATCGACAAGTTGAAGATCCCACGAGGAATAGGTCCTGTAATAAGGTTATAGTTCAAGTTCAATATTTCTAGTGAAGAAAGATTGCAAATATCTCGTGGGATTTCTCCAGCAAGAGAGTTATTAACCAATCTGAGTATCCTCAAATGTCCCAGATTAGAGAGCTCGCTGGGTATGAAGCCCGTGAAGGTGTTGTGGCTGAGGTCTAATGAGTCGAGGAATGTTAAGTTTCCAAGATTTGTAGTGATATGAGTGGCCTGAAAACCGAGGCCGGAGAAATTAAGGGCCATGACTCGTCGGGGGTTGGTGGTGGCGGTGGTGGTTGTGCAGGATACACCAATCCAAGTGCAGATGGATGCATTGGTGGACCAGTTTTTGGACAATATTTGAAAAGGGTCTGAGGTTTTTGTGGATTTGAAAGCAAGAATTGCTTCCTCATCTTCTTTTGAAATTATTTCAGCTAAAGAAATTGTTGTGATAGTGAGCAGGAACATAAATAAGACACCAATCATGACAGAAAGTTTCTCCAGTAGACGACTTCTTGTGTAGTTTGGAGCTCTAGCTATGAATAATGAATTATATATCTATTATATTTAACGAAATTTAGACCACAAAGAAGACATATTTACGTGTGGCGTACATCCGTACATGAGAAAAGTCCAAGAAACCCAAAAACCAAATAATTGAGAAATTGAGATTGACTCTTAAGTCTAAGTCTTTGGCTCTTTGCTACGGTTTAGGAATTCTGTTTCCAATATTTACTTGTGGGGTATTGAGGAAAGTCTAAGAAGCCAGAACGCGAAATAAATGAGATCGACTCTTTAAGTCTTTGCTACCGTTTGGGAAATTTAATTTGCTCCCAAATATTTCAATTCATAAGATAAAGGAAGCCTTTTACACTTACTAGTAAAAAGTGGCATGCGTGTGTTGCACAATAATTATATAATTTACTCAAATAATATAAACTGTTAAAATTATAGGAATTAAATAATTTAAATTAAGCATCGGTCCAAATAAAATTGGTTATTAACTATTAGTCTCAATCATAAGTCCACACAAAATTTACAGGATCTATCTTAGTTTTCTGTGCAAACATACAGCCACTTCCATGTCCATGGTATGGGTTTTTAGACGTATATTTGCTATCCAAATCAAAAGACAGCAGGTTGAAGAAATTAATTCGTGGGCAATCAAATGCCAATTCTTGCTTTGCAGTGAGTTTGAATTTTTTTTTTTTTTTTGTTTTTTTTGTTTTTTTTGTTTTTTTTTTTTGGAACTCTTAAAGTCGATTAATGATCCGAATCTGCTTTAGGGACCTCATTTGTCTAAGAGTAAAGTAGATGAGATGTATCTTAGATTTATAACATGTTGTCTATATCATGTCATAATCCTGTGTTCACAACCATGGTAAATTAGATAAACATAACTTAACTCCTGAAAAATAGGAGTTTATTGCACAAAAAACCCTTTGATATACCTAATAATTAGCACTCCGAACCCTATGATTTGAAATTTCTCAAAGTAAACCCTATGATTCTAATAAATTAGCACTCAATTAGCATTTTAAATCTTACAGCCGTGGTTGTAGGGTTTTGACTTTTGAGTGCTAACTTCAATACAATCATAGGGTTTTGAGTGTTAATTTATATAATCACAGGGTTCTCTTTGAGAATTTTCAAATCATAGGATTTGGAGTGCTAATTAGGTATATCACGGGGGGTGACCATGCAAAAATCTCTGAAAAATAGTCTTTAGATGTACTACAGAAATTGAAAATTTTCTTAATGGTATTTGATTAAGCAAGGAAAGTCTTTGTGAAAAAAATAAATTGAGTTCTAATCTGGCTCAAATCCGGTCGATCTGAAGT
This sequence comes from Lantana camara, assembly GCA_037501455.1. NCBI lineage: Eukaryota > Viridiplantae > Streptophyta > Magnoliopsida > Lamiales > Verbenaceae > Lantana > Lantana camara. The sequence continues at coordinate 4,889,123 of CM074865.1, forward strand.
GGACGATCTGAGGGTCAGATTTGGGTCAATCAGTCAAGAATTTGTTTGAGTGGGTTCTTTATCGACCTGAAAGCACTAACACACGTGAGCTAAGTACCAGCTTGGGGAACTTGGGGTTTTACCCAAGTTTGGCACTCCGACGCTCAAGTCAGTAATGGGGCTCTTTTGAGAGAGAATAAATGCAATTTAATGCGTATTAAAGGCCTACCAACTACTGTTCAAAGGGCGAGTATTTATAGCCATGACCAAATAACGCAGTAATGCGTGTACTGTAGGTGTGCATTAATGGCGTTGCCATTCGTCGATCTGGATGTCGGACGATGGAACCGGCTTGAGGCGGGTCGTTTGTACCTTCTTTCCCCTTTGGGTAAAAGCAGGGACTGACGGTCATTAATGAGTCATAGTACGCCTGTTCCAGGGAATGAGAAGGGTACACGTGTCCCGATAGGAGTGCTTTACAGTATTCGGGTGTCCGGTGACGTATGCAATCGATCTGGAGATCGATATTGCCTTCCGGGATCCTTAATCCTGTTTGGGTTTCCCATTGGAGGGGAGCAGATCTATTTGATGACCTGGCTATTGAAATCGATCTACTGATTTGATGATCAGGCGATATGTAAATCGATCCAATGGTCCCGTGTAGATCTGATGATCTGAGGACCTGATATAGATCTGATGATCTTCCAATAGGCCATTTCCGGTTTGTCCAGGTTGGCGTGGGGTCCGCGTGGTGCCCACGGGGGTGTGCCACGCGTCCTCTTGTTTTTATGCCATGTCAGAGGCCCCCCAAATTACCAGTGTGAAATTTCGCAGTGGTAATTTCATCGATCTGGCATTGGGTAGGGGAACCGTCATGACCGTTAAAATCGAACCGCCGCCTTGATAATGAGGCATGCCTTTTGAGTTCCTCGATCTGACGCGCATTTAATGCGACGTGACCTTTGAGGAGGGTGGCGTGTCCGGGGTATTAATGGCGTCGTTTCGCATTTCGAGATGTTACTTTTTTATCTCTTATAAATAGGAGGTAACCCCCTCTCCCATTTTCACTATTTTCACACACGGATCACCGAGCTGCTCCGATTTGCACCCTGCGCATACCCACTATCGAGGCTTTTCCGATCGGCAGTTGAGGTAAAGATCCTTTCCTTTTCTCCCTCTTCAATGGCACGCGATCAGATTGAAATGGGAGGAGAATCAGGTGAAGCCGCTTTTACGCCGTCCCCAGAACGGGAGGTCGTCCGGATTGTCCCCCCTCTACCAGATGCGAGCTTTGAGTCCCTCACGGGGTCTGGTGGTTCGGCTAACCGTGGGGGTCCTGCGTCGACCTCGAGAAGCAGAGGCACGATGAGGTTGACAGATGAGCCGGAAGAGGCCCAGGAGGCCGAGGAAGTAGAAGAGGTTCAACATCAGGCAAATCCTCCAAGGGTGGAGCAGCTACGCCATCTCTATCGCACTCTATCCCATGTGACACAAAGGGAAACGAAGATAACCCCTTCGGAGTTCACGGAAGTGGTGAGGAGGCTGGGCTTGGGCCCCCAGTATCTGGTTCGAATGCCGGTGACCGGGAAGACGGTGGGCAGCCCTCTGAGGCCGAGATCGATTGGGTTGTACTACCACGCAGTCAAGTATGGCCTGCGTTTTCCTTTGCCGCGGGTCATTTTCGATCTCCTAGTTCGGTTCAATATGTGTCCTGCTCAACTAACCCCAAATTCGTTCTCCTTAGTCCACTGCATGATGGTAATCGTGAAGTGTTTGGGGTTCGCTCCGGAGTTCGAGGATTTTGGAGAATTCTTTACTTTGAATAGTGCTGCTAAATCTGGCCCTGGATACTTTAAGCTTCAATCTAAGCCCAACCGGAAGATGGATCCCCTTGACATCGCATGGGGTGGACTGGAAGTCCAAGTTCTTCTTCGTTGACCTCCCCGTTGCCCCCTTGTTCCGAACCACTTGGGGTTCCGATGACCCGAAGCGTCTTCCGACTAGATCGTCCTCTTGGCTTCACAACCATTTCGATCTACTCCCTCGCTTGGGCCTCCTTGATCATAAGAACCTAACGAGGACGGGGCATCTGGTCGAAGCGGGCATTATTCTTGGGACCCGTCGGCGAAGCTTCCACCTTGGTATGCCTCTACTTCGACCGGACCCTTCCTCGATCAGGGTCCCCTTTTTAAACTTTTTGCATTCTCCTCTTAATCGTCGATCTAATAATTTTTTTTTAAAATCGATCTGCAGATCTCCGGGTGCTAATCATATCTCGCGCTTCGATGATGAGGGTTCGACATCAGAGGGAGGCTACGGCCGCTGAGATGCAGCCCGTGGTCGATGCGGCCCGCTCGATTCTCAATGCTCTTCCCGACGTACAGCGAGTCCATCAGGAGGGAGCTGCATGATCAAGGCCCTCCTCAGGTCGCTCAGGACGTGGCGACGGAGCCAGCTCGCGGTCAGGAGTTCGTCGATCTGGCTGGGCCTTCAGGGGATCAGGAAGAGGTCGATATAAATTTAGATCATTTAGACATTTATTTTGATGAAGCTATTGACCCTTATGCCCAGTTTGTTCAGGCGAGGCACGGTGTGGGAAAGAGGCCCCTTAGTGAGACAGTCCATCAGGTCGAAGAGTCTGAGGATTCCGATGTGGAAGCTAAATTGATGGATTTCCCGACGACCCCACTTCCCCAATGGCCAGCTGGACTCGAACTGGAGAGAGAGGATGGATCGAAACGAGCCCTTGCTTTTGGTACCCCGGACATTGGCTTGATTTTAGCATTGTTCAATACCGGGTGCATAATTGATGAGCAGAAGAAGCTCTCCTTTTCAAGATCCGCCGACCAGAAGAGGGCTAAGGCCGCCAGGGGCCTTTTTTGTGTAATTATATATATACATTTTTGTTTACTCTCTTTCTCTGTCGATCTCCTTTCTAATCGATCTACATGTTTCTTCCAGGACGTCCTTCCGGTACTGGTCAACTCGATCCAGGAGGCTGAGGTCTATAAGGCAGGTAAGCTGAGGTACAAGGAGAAGTACCAAACAGCCAAAGCCCAGCTCGCTTCGATGAATCCTGAGATTTTCCAACTGCTAGAGGACGATCTCCGCAAGGCTAGAGAGGAGAAGAGGGTCCGGATCGAGGAGAAAGAGACGATGGAGGCCAAACTCCAGAGTTCCCATGAGGCCCTTGCAGAGGCGGAGAAGAGCCATGAGCAAGAGCTGGCGAGGATAAGGGAGGAGTTTGCTAAGCAGCTTGAAGACGCACGGGTTGTTTCAAATGAGGAAGGTAGGGCTGAGGTTTTCGATCTTGCCCGATCGAGGATCCCGAAGGCCACCACCGATCTGCAGCGCTACAAGCTCGATATCGAACGCTATGCGGTGCGGGAATTCATGGAGGGCCCAGGTTTTGAGGAGGCTAGCCTGATCGTAGGTGAGGGCGATCTGGCCGAAGGGTTCCAAATCTGCGTGAACCAGCTCAAGGCCCAAAACATCTTCCCTTCGGAGTTCAACTTCGACACGATAGGCCCTCTTTTAGCTGATCCCGGAGCACCTGACCTGTCGGAGGAAGAAGAACCCGTTCAGATCGACTGTGCTACTCACAAATACGGTCATGCTATAGAGATTGCTAAGGCTAAGAGATCGAAGGGTCGGGTGGAGTGCGAACTTCCGCAGCCGGTCGAGCTCGAACACCTTCTTCCCCCTCTCCGTGAGCTCAGTGGACCACGATGTCGATCCGGAAGGGAAACCTCTGCCCCAGTTAAGCTTGACTGACTTCCCTCAACCGTGAATTATAAAACCTTTTATTCGACCTACTAGCCGGGTTGTGGCTAGCTGAATACTTGTCTAATTTCATTGTTTTGAACAATTGCCCATCGAGCCACGTTGCGTGGTGAGTTCGATACGCAAGGTAGGATCGTATCCCTTGAACTCGGGGTCGATCTTACCTTGCGTATATGAATTTCATTCCGTATTTTATTTTACTCTAAGTTGAACATTTATTCGATCTGACGTGCATGTGGCTTGTCGATCTTGGTTTTGCTTACCCCTTAGCTTAGATTTTTATCACTTTCTGATCGATAGATTTGTCACGCTGTCTGATCTCGTTTGGATGTCTTATCTTGTCTCGTTGGGTGTTCGCGTTTTACCTTGGTTGTTTTTCCATTAACTGCATTCTCATCGGATCGATAGCGATCTCTGAGATGCATTACCTTTTTTAGGAATCGGCGACCTCTCTGGACCTCATCGGATATAAATCGATCTCTTCAGATTTCTGGATCATTAATCAAATCATTAATCTCTGGATCTCATTGGATCTAAATCGATCTCCTCGGACCTCTGGATTATTAATTGTCATTAGATATCGATCTATAATGATATCAGCATTAAATATGTTAGGATTTTTTGGATCTCGTTGGGTCTATAAACGACCTCATTGGATCTCGATCTCTAACAATAATTTAAAAGCATGATACGTTAGGATTTTTTGGATCTCGTTGGGTCTACAAACGACCTCATTGGATCTCGATCTCTAATATTAATTTAAAAGCATACGTTAGGATTTTTTGGATCTCGTTGGGTCTAAAAACGACCTCATTGGATCTCGATCCCTAACTATCGGACGTGTGGGATTCGCTCCACCTCGGCTCATGACAATAGGTCGAATGAGAGCTTAATCGAGGGGATAGTGACCCGAAGTGGGGTTACGGATTGACTCCAAAACATGTATATTAATTTACTGAATAGAGATCGATTCTCAGGCGAATTCGACCCCTTTAACCATTACAAATTGAAATAATTTTGAATGCTAAATGTAAAATTTCTTCAAGTAGTGCGCGTTCCACAGATTGGGTAACGGCTCCCCAGCCATGTCTTCGAGCCGGTAGGCCATGTTTTTCCCGATCTCCGTGACACGATAAGGTCCTTCCCAATTAGGCTCAAGTTTTCCGACATGTTGCAAGACCTCGACCTTCTTTAACACTAGGTCACCGATCTGAAACGATCTGGGCCGTACGTACTTGTTGTATGATCGGGCCGCTGCTGCCTTGTACTGTTTGAGCTTCTGATAGGCGTGTTCTCTGCTTTCTTCTATCACGTCTAGATCTTCAGCTCTGATCTCTGTATTTTGGTCGTGTAACAGCTCCTATAGGATGACGGCTTCGGATCCGTAAACCAATGAATATGGGGTTTGCCCAGTGGCTGTCCACGGGGTAGTTCGATAAGCCCATAGTACACCGTCGAGCTCGTCCGCCCATGCCCCGAGTTTGGCATCAAGGCGGGTCTTGAGATTCTGAATAATGATTCGGTTGGTAACTTTAGCTTGGCCATTTGCTTGTGGATGACCGACAGTAGTGAATCTGAGGTCGATCCCGAGGTCTCGACAATAGCTCTTGGTATTTTCAGATCGAAATTGAGCACCATTGTCACAGATGAGCACCCTCGGGACCCCAAAATGGCATATTATATTCTTCCAGAGGAAATTTCTTATCACTGCATCAGTAATTTTGGGGACTGTCTCGGCCTCAACCCACTTTGAGAAGTACTCGACGCACACTATGGCAAACTTTTTCTGTCTGGGTGCCAAGGGGAAGGTACCGATTATGTCGATCCCCCATTGATCGAAGGGCCATCACACATCGATCGGTATCATGGATGCCGGGTGAGTGTGGATCAGGTTACCGTGTTTTTGGCACTTGGGGCATTTCCTAGAATGGATCTTTGCATCCCACACCATAGTCGGCCAAAAATACCCACTCCTTAAGATCTTTTGAGCTAGAGATCGACCTCCGGAATGGTTCCTGCAGCATCCCTCATGGACTTCTTCCAGGACGTCCTAGGCTTGGCTAGTTCGTAGGCACCTTAGAGGGGGACCGGTGAAGGATTTTTTGAACAACCTGCCTTCCTGGTCTATCATATAGAGAAGAGATCGATATTTTATCCTCCTAGCTTCAGTTCGATTTTGGGGTAAAAGCCCGTCTTTGAGGTAAGCGATCAGGTCGTCCATCCAGCAAGGTTTCGACGGATTGATGGTAGCGATCTCTACCTTTCCTTCATCGATCGCGCGGCCTCCCTAGACCATGAATGAGATGGTTGCATCTCTTATTCCTTGGAGTCCGTTGGCCAGCTTTGATAGGGCATCAGCTCGACCGTTCTCTTCGTGGGGAACCTGTTCGATTTTGAACTCTTTCAGCTTCGAGATCAACTCCTGCACCATTTTGAGATACGCCGCCATGGACTCTTCCCGAGCTTCGTACGTGCCATTGACTTGGCCAGCGACGAGCTGGGAGTCGGTTACGATGGCCAACCTGTCGATCTGGTTCTCCGTGGCATACCTCAGTCCCGCCACAAGTGCTTCGTACTCGGCTTCATTATTCATTGCTATAAAATCAAGCTTAATGGCGAAATCGAGCTTGAGTCCTTCTGAGCTTGTGAGGGATATGCCCACTCCCCCTCCTTGAGAGGTCGATGAGCCATCCGTGTATATGGTCCAACTAGGCGAGGTACGAACGATCTCCATCGAGCTAGTGTTCTTTTCGACTAAAAAGTCAGCCAGAACTTGAGCTTGCTGGGCGGCTCGAGGTTGGTAGGTGATGCCATGCTGACTCAACTCGACCGCCCATTTCATCACTCGACCCGACACATCGGGTTTGGATAACACCTGCCGAAGCGGCTGATCTATTATGACAACAATGGGGTGAGCCTGGAAGTACGGACGTAGCTTCCAAGCCGCATGCGTGAGGGCGAACACAAACTTCTCGATCTCGAGATAATTCCGTTCTGCTTCGTGCAAGATCTTGCTTAGGTAGTAGATAGGTAGGTGTTTTCGATCTCGGATGGCGACCAAAACCGAGCTGAAGGTCTCATTAGAGAGGGATAGGTAGAGGTACAGGGTCTCGCCCTCATTTGGCTTTGCCAGCAATGGTGGGGAGGCCAGGTACTCTTTCAATTGATCCAACGCTCGATCGCATTCTTCGTTCCATTCGAATTTCTTAAGATTCCTCAAGACCTTAAAAAATGGGAGGTTGCGCTCGGATGATCGCGATATGAACCGGTTGAGAGAGATTATCCAACCTACCAGTGACTGTACCTGGTTGATGCATCGAGGCCGAGGGATGACCTGGATCGCTTTGATCTTCGTAGGATTGGCTTCGATGCCCCGTTGGCTCACCATGTATCCTAGAAACTTTTCCCCTTCGACCCCGAACGTGCACTTGTCAAGGTTGAGCTTCATCCCGTATTGTCGTATGATTTCAAACGATCTGTGTAGATGTTCTAGATGATGTTATGCCCAGCGGCTCTTCACGATCATGTTGTCAACGTAGACCTCCATCGTTTTCCCGATCTCGTCTTTAAACATCAGGTTGACCAGTCTCTGGTACGTAGCTCATTCTTCAACCCGAAGGGCATGACCTTGAAACAATATATTCCCTTTACCACGATAAAGGCTGTGTGTTTCTGATCTTCGGGGGCCATGGAGATCTGGTAATAGCCTTGGAAGGCGTCCATCATGCTGAGTATCTCGCACCCGGCTGTCGAGTCGATGAACTGATCAATACGTGGTAACGGATACGGATCTTTTGGGTAAACTTTGTTGAGGTCGGTGAAATCATTGCACATTCTCCACTTTCCGCCTGTTTTTTGCACGAGGACTACGTTGCACAACCAGTCAACGTATTGAGCTGGGGTAACGTATCCTGCATCGAGGAGCTTATTGACCTCCACTTCGATGATGTCATTCCTTGCCCGACTCTGAGGTCTTAGCTTTTTCTTGATCGGTTTAACTGACGGATCGATCCCAAGGCGGTGGCATATCACTTTCGGATCGATGCCGATCAGATCTTTGGCCGTCCACGCTAAGATGTCAGAGTTATCCCGTAAGAATTCTACCATCATGACCTCATGTTGGGGGTGCATGCTTGCCCCGATCTTGGTGGTCTTGTTACTATCTCCGACGGGCGATTTCCTTGAGTTCTTCGGCGGGTTCGAGCCGCTCGCTAGCCTTCCTTTTTCGAGCCGTAGAGGACCTTTCAACCTCGCTCTCTTTCACGGGGAGCTCGATCTCCTCATCTGCATAGGTCTAGAGGTCGAGATCTCCAGCCACCTCTTTTCCGGAGGGCTTCTTCAGAACGATCGCGTAGCAGGCCCAACTGTCCATGACATCGCAAGACACCTCTCCGATCCCGTTTGGGATGGGCATCTTCAGTTTTTGATGGTACGTTGAGATGATTGCTTTGAATTGAATAAGGCCAGGTCGGCAGAAGATCATATTATACGTTAAGGGCATATTGACGATGACATACTCGACCTCGTGGGTCACCCTCTTGGGGGATGTTCCCATCGAGGTGAGGAGTCTGATGCGCCCTAACGGTATAACTTCTGATCCACCGAACCCGAAGAGCGGTGTTCGGATTGGATCGAGTTTTAGATTATGTAATTTTATTTTTACAAGAGTCGAGTAAGGGATAATGTTCGAGCTACTTCCATTATCGACTAGGCATTTGGTTACATCATAATTAGCCACGCCTAAGGTCACCACCATCGGACAGCTAGGTACGTCGCCTTCCCGATGGGGGCCTGGGCGGCTATCACTCTCACTAAAGCTAACCTCTTGCCTCTCCCACTCTCTTCCCTATTTGATCTGGAAGACTTCTTCGTGGGGGCCATTAAACTCTCAAGTCGCTCGTCGGATATTCCTTTTCTGAGCTGCATTGGAGTCACCGTCCTCATGCCCCCCAGCTATCATATAGATCTTGCCTTTGATGGGGGGATTGTCTTCGGGCCTCTCCAGTGGCGGCTTCCCAGATCTCCTGGGGGGAGACCTAGACCTAGAACGGTTGCGGTCGCTGGGTCTTCCAGCCTTCTCAGAGTAGAGGTCGATGCGTCGAACAAAATCATTCAAGTGCCCTCCTTGGATGAGTCTTTCGATCTCATCACGGAGGGCGTTGCATTCTGCTGTAGTGTGGCCCCATTGTTGATGGTGGCCGCAGAATTTTCCTGATTTTTCAGCCTTCGGGCCCTCTCGAATGGACTTTGGTTTCTTCAGAAGGCTTTGGTCCATAACCACGTAGATCTGGTCGATAGACTTGGTCAAGGGGACATAGTTTCGTCGGTCGACCTAGGTCGGTGGGTCGACTTTCCCCTTGACCTTCTTTTGCTCGCTCCCTTTCCGGTGTTGGGCCGAGCTGGACCCGATGACCTACCTCTCAGATCGGGGCGGAGGTACATGCGCTAGGGCAATCTCCTCAACGCGCATGAAGCCGTGGGCGATATCTTGTATTTCCGTCAGGTTACGGGGCCCGACCCTGATGATCTCATCGGCCCAGAGACTGTTTCGAAGGGCTCGATGGACTACGGAAAGCAAGGTGTCCATCATCGGGTTCTCGACCCGAACCACTTCTGTCGAAAAATGAGTCATGAAATCTCACAAGGACTCGCCCTCCTTCTGGTATATGCTGTTGAGATAGGAGGGTAGTAGCCTCTCCCCGGACATCGAGGAGAAGTGCGTCGTGAATCGATCTACAAATCGATTGTAGGTCGATATGCATCGAGGCGGCAGACGGATGAACCAATCCTGCGCAGGGCCCGTCAACGTGGTGATGAAGAGTTTGGCCCAAATTTGCTACGGGTGGGAGTGTAGCAGCATCCGGTTCTCGAAGGCCGTCACATGTTTTTCGGGATCTGTGGTCCCGTTATACATGGGTAGGCCGGTCGAAATTCGATCTCCATCACAGGTCGTGTGGAGAATGTCTTCGTAAAAGGGGGAAGTTTCCTCCCTATCGCTGCGGTAGCGGAGAGGGCGTCGGTTCAGTCCCTCTCGAAGGTCGACCTGCCTCTGGGTGATGTGGGAGCCACGGTCACCCAGGCGGTCTTGAACCCATCGTCGCGATGGGTCCACATCATGATCTTTCTCTTTCTCGGCACGAGTCGCGGCGATTCGGGCGGCCTCCTCCCGAGCGGATCAAGCGGGGATCCGCGTTCGGAGGTCATCGAACTCATCGTTGTCTTCGTCGACTACGTATTTGCCGCAATTGTTACGGCTGGGGTGATCGGAGTCCCCGTGGCCTTCGCGACGAACTTCTTTGCCTACTGCAGGGGGTGGCAGTGGTGGTGGCGGAGCGAAACCTTGGATCTGCCCTGCTCCGACCTGGGGAGTGAGGCCCCAGATGATGTGGGCAGGTTGCCCATCCAGCGGTTGAAAGACATAGGGAACTGGGTTCCCGTATGCTTGGAAGGAGGGGGCCAACGCATTACCCACTATGGGGCTTGGTATGGTGGCGGTTGGGCTGTCCCTTGGCAGCTCGGGGCGTCTGGGTTCACGGCCCTCGGTTTGGGCGCATTCGATCTCAACCCGCCATTGGTCGAGGAAGGCATCTAGGTCCGCCTGGGTGACCGTGATCCGGGGAGTGGTATCAGGCGGAGGGATGGAGGCGTTGGCGCTAGACCCGATCGGAGGAGCAGTGGGGATGTTACCAAGCGGCTCGTCGTGATCATGCCTGCCTTTGGCTACCTCCTTCATGTCCTCCTCTCGGTAGGTATTTCTGGTGTTAACCATGGTGTTTGGGAAAAAAGGATGGAAATGAACTTTTATCTAGGTCGATATGAAAAAGCTTCCCACAGACGGCGCCAAACTGATCTGGCTCAAATCCGGTCGATCTGAAGTGGACGATCTGAGGGTCAGATTTGGGTCAATCAATCGACCTGAAAGCATTAACACACGTGGGCTAAGTACCAACTTGGGAAACTTGGGGTTTTACCCAAGTTTGGCACTCCGACGCTCAAGTCAGTAATGGGGCTCTTTTGAGAGAGAATAAATGCAATTTAATGCGTATTAAAGGCCTATCAACTACTGTTCAAAGGGCGAGTTTATAGCCATGACCAAATAATGCAGTAATGCGTGTACTGTAGGTGTGCATTAATGGCATTTCCAGTCGTCGATCTGGATGTCGGACGATGGAACCGGCTTGAGGCGGGTCGTTTGTACCTTCTTTCCCCTTTGGGTAAAAGCAGGGACTGACGGTCATTAATGAGCCATAGTACGCCTGTTCCAGGGAATGAGAAGGGTACACGTGTCCCGACAGGAGTGCTTTACAGTATTCGGGTGTCCGTTGGCGTATGCAATCGATCTGGAGATCGATATTGCCTTCCGGGATCCTTAGTCCTGTTTGGGTTTCCCATTGAAGGGGAGCAGATCGATTTGATGACCTGGCTATTGAAATCGATCTACTAATCTGATGATCAGGCGATATGTAAATCGATCCGATGGTCCCGTGTAGATCTGATGATCTGAGGACCTGATATAAATCTGATGATCTTCCAATAGGCCATTTCCGGTTTGTCCAGGTTGGCGTGGGGTCCGCGTGGCGCCCAGGGGGGTGTGCCACGCGTCCTCGTGTTATTATGCCATGTCAAGTTCCATTCGGAAGATAGAAGTGCCGGTCATCTAGTGTGGTTGGATCATCAAAACCCCAAAGATAGAAGAGGCAATCTTTGAATAGTACCAAAATTTTTTCAAATTCCCTTTCACTCCCCAATTTTGAAAAAGTTCCCTTTCACTCCCCAATTGAAAAACACAATCTTTCTTTGTTCCCCATTTTTTTAGAATGTTGTACCTGAACTCAGGAATCGCATACCTAAATCACCAAATGACGTATTTTTTTCACCAAATGACGTATATATATATATATGTATGTATAAACCCTCATCTCCCCTTCACTTAGTCACTTTGACTAACCCTCTCGCCTATTTTAAAATGCATGATTTGATGAATCAATGAACGACAATTAGAGCTATCTTGAAGCATCACAACCATAGGTTGGATCCGATCCTAAGAGTACACTGTCTTGAGCCTACTCTCTGTAGAAACAAACCATCTCATACTTTGTCCTTGCATGTCGACCTGTTGTACTCTTTTGCGAACTACTTTGATCAATAATGATAATCCTTGCTCATTGTACGTTATCCTCCCCGTTCGTTGGTAAAGTTGAATCTCTTCATCTTCCGCTGCACTGTGGCATATACTCCATTCATATCCTGACCGTTCGCCGTAGTATTTCCTGAGTGTTGGGTCTAACCTCCACTCAGGGAGTATTGCGGTGCGGGGTTGTAGTGCTGGGGAGGCGCTACAATTAAAGTGGTATATACGTCATTTGGTGAAAAAAATACGTCATTTGGTGATTTAGGTATGCGATTCCTGAGTTCGGGTACAACATTCTGAAAAAAATGGGGAACAAAGAAAGATTGTGTTTTTCAATTGGGGAGTGAAAGGGAACTTTTTCAAAATTGGGGAGTGAAAGGGAATTTCACTTATCACTTGGGAAGTTTTGAGGAATTATCCGAAGATAGAATCAAATTTTAATATAAAGATAGATAAAAATTAAAATATCAAAAATAAAAAGAACAAAATTAAAAACTTGAGGGATAAAAATATAAATATAAAATAAAAAAAAATTTAAAATTTAGAGGGACGAGAACCACCACCCCTTTGGTTCCGATCCGTCCCCGGAAGACTCTAAAGTGGGGTCGGCGTGAGTGGTTGCCAATTAAATTCCAAAATTAAATTGTTTATGCAAATGGGCTCTTGTTAGTTATTGCTATTCTCGTCGGTCAAATTAAATTGGTACAAGTTTGAAAGCAAATTGGAGAACCGAGAACCTGTTGGTGCAGCTGTACCTGTACGTGAATTGGACTCCTATTTCATCCAACCATGAATACGAGGGGAAATATATATATATATATATTGCTACCCAAGCTATTGAGTCACTAAAATTGTTTATTAATTATTAATCGATTATAAGTTAATATAAAATTTGAATTTTGTTACAATTTAATTCATAATAATAAATATAAACTTATTATTATTTTGGGTTAACTCAATTAGTTAAAATAATAAGTTCATAAACAACATTCACTTAAATAAATATAAGTGGCCTTAAAAGTCCAAACACATGAAGTGAAGCAACCTAATAAAATAAAACATTACTCCTCACATTATTTTACATATTAATTTTAATAAATTAAAACGATGAAACTATATCGATATAAGTTTAATGAATATTTAAATTATTTTAAAATTTTCTTTTCTTTTAATTTTGACTCATCGAGACTCTTATCATGTTTAATATTTTTTTTATGTTTATATACTATTTAAATATACAATTTAATTTTTTATTTTATTAATTATTAGAAGTCGGAAATTTAGCAAATACTGATGAGACCCAAAACCACGCTTAGATCAGAGTCGTCCACGTGTCGCCATCTACTAACTTAGAGCTTGGACGCTCACATTACTGGGCTTACAGATCAACCCGGCCCGTTCACTTGTTGGGTAATCCAGGCCAATGCGCCTCGACCCACGGTTCAAGCAGAAGGTTCCATTGTCAAACCCAACGCTCGTACTATGACCCCTCAAGGTCATCCTTCCCAAGGGAACACTTCACGAGGGCACTTTCCTTCCTACGCTCGCTTATCTGACGCTCGTGGGTCATCTGCCAGAGGAAACCCCCCTCATACGTCCCTTCGAGCGTCACCCACGCTCGGATCATAATTGACTCCTAGTAAGGCATCCGTACGCCTGCATGACAGATTTTGAGCCTCCCAGCGCACGACCCTCGCCAATAGCCTCTGACACAGTGGCAGTGCGCACCTCGTACCTGACACGCCGCCCACTTTTCAGAGACATCGTTTTCATACTATCACGGCTCGCCACGTGTTAGGGTAACACAGGTTTGGGACCACTTGGTCAAAATACCCAAAGCACCCTCACCCCTAACATATAAATAGGGAGAAACCCATGCATTCTTCCCCAAGTCATCTTCCACGCAGTATATTGCACTCTAAAACTGGGCATACTTTCCTCCATTTTTCTTCATCACAGCTCCATCTTAATCACACTTTGCACTCTTGGTGTTATCCTAGCTGGAAGAACCCACGCTTAAAAGGAAACTCAATTCGTGAGGCCCAAACGTCTGTGATGGTCTTTTCCTTGCACAGTCAAATCTAAAGTGTTTGGTGTTAGAGCCACCGGGATACACTTACATGTAACCCGGAATGATGCCCGGAGTGAAGCCGAATCTGGTACCCGCGGTCCAGCCTTATCAGGTGGGAACATTACGTCTTCCCATGTCACTGCCGAGGGAAATATAAGGGATGGAAATGCCCCAAATCACCGCCCAGCAGCTTCAGGCTCTCTACACCCAATGCGAGGAGCAGACAGTACAAAATGCTTGGGAGCACTTTACCGCCGCCTACTTCCCCTCAATGGTAGGCGCTCGAGCCTCTCCACCAATAGGAGGGCTCCCAGTCCATCCAATTACGGCTGTCCAAAACGTGTTGAGGCCCCAGCCGCCTTCGCCACCACCAGCAGTCAGAAATGAGGTCCCATCGAGGGTTCCCCAGGCGCAGCAGCCTATCGAAAAGGAGAGAGCCTCTCAGAACGAGGGGGCTGAGAATGAGGAGGTCCAAGCCAGGGCCAGCGGGAGAGCAAGCCGCAGGAATGCTGGCAACCCTCAATTAGCCGCTGTACAGGATCAACTCGTCGGACTCCAGAATATGGTGGAGTAGCTCTCTCGTGCATGGTCTCGCGCCCCCCATGCTGGGGGTGAGGGGTCCAGGGCCAGAGACGCTTGTAACCCACGCAGCCATGATTCTCATCGCCGGAGAGAGGAGGACTACGAGGATGGGAACCACAGGCCCTTGACAGGCGCATCTCCCCTCATCAACGAGGTCTTGATGACCCGCGTGGGGAAAGGTAAAATCCCCAGGTCTGTCAACCGGTATGATGGAACAACCGATCCAGCCGAGCACCTGGATCACTTTGTGCACCTGATGCACTTGTACGAGCATCCCAACCATTATTGGGCCAAGGTTTTTGTCACCTCACTCATTGGGATGGCTCAGGAATGGTATAGGAAACTTCCCCCTTGTTCCATTCGAGGGTACAATGACTTGACTGATGTCTTTTTGAGCCACTTCAATTCCTTGAAAGCACCAACTCCTGCCGCCACCGCCTGTTACAGCGTCGTGCAAGGACCGAACGAAACTCTTAGGTCCTTCATGGGCAGATTCAACAAAGAGGTTTTATTAGTGGAGAGACCCTCGATGGACTTCGTGAGTCACATCCTGTTCGGCTCCATCAACACCAAGAACTATGTCAGCGAGGAATTCGCTGAGGAGGTGGCCAAGAAGAAGCCCCGCTCGTTGACAGAGTTGAGGGACATTGCGGATTCCTACTTCACCCTCGAGGATATGTACATCGCGAGGGCCCAGAAGCATGCAGGTGCCCCTCGAGCTGATAGGATTCAACAAGACAAGGGGGAAGCCCACAAGAACCGCCGACGTAGCCCTTCTTCCATTCGAAGGAACTCTCCTCCCCTCCACAGGTTCGAGCGAATCCCTCTCAATAGGACCATTGCTGAGGTATATTCTATGGAGGATAAAAAGTTGTTCAAGAGACCGTCCAAGATGAGGGAAACCGAGGCTCAAAAGCGCTCGGGAAAATACTGTGCCTTCCACAAACAGAAATGACACGACACAAATGAATGCCGCCAGCTTGAGAGTGAGATCCAGAGGCTCATTGCTGGGGGGCATCTCAGGGAATTTGTGAAGGTGCTGGAGAGGTATGATGAGCACTGTGCAGAGCGAGCGAGGTCTAGAGGAAGAAGCCATTCACGCTCAAGGAGTCCCCATCGCCATCACGCTAGGACAAGTAACCGCGGCAAGGAGAAGACCGCTGACATGGAGAACCAACCTTTCGCGGTTATTCATATGATCGCTGGAGGGCCCTCGGGAAGAGATTCCAACGCGTCCTGGCGCCGCCATGTCCGAAGCTATGATCAGAGACCCTCCCAGCCCAAGCCTGCGCTTTCCATCGATGGCACTACACGTTCGAAGGAGGAGGATGTTATAGGATTCACAGAGAAAGATCTAGAGCACATTGTAACACCCCATGGGGTTGGTGAAACCTCTGACTGCCCCATGGTGGTTAATTCAGACGTTCATAACCATGTTGTAAAGAGGGTCTTAATTGATAGTGGAAGCTCTGTGAACGTTCTCCAGTACTCAACATTTCAGAAGATGAATTCGGCTTTCGGGGTTCCGAGATCGTCCCTCGCGTATAAATTCGCTTGGCCACCTCTTTCGGTCACGCCCCACAGTGAAGGACATTGAGCGTTCTTTATGCAGTAGTTGAAGTGGATCTTCTATACAACATCATCATTGGACGTCCGGCGCTCGTTGACTTCAAGGCAATAATTTCAACATACCACCAGAAAGTCAAATTCCCCCACCCCCGAGGGGACTGGCGAGGTTCTGTGCAATGTCAAAGAGGCTTGGGAAGGCTACATCCTTTCCCTTCGAAGCCACAAACCCAAGCAAACTATTCAAGCAGGCTCCACCAAAAAGTCAGTCGACTTTCCCAAATTGGATGAAGATGGCCCCGAGCGTAAAAGGGCCAAACTTTACAAAAAGAAAAACAAAAAGAAGGCTCCGAGCGAGGCTCAGCCTACGGAGGATGGCCCACCTGGGGCCGTCGAAGGAACCTCCTCCGAGGGCGAGGATATAGAACCCTCGGATGTGAACAACGGCAGGCTTACTGGGAAGAAACGGGCACTCGAGGCCCCTCGGTCCGAAATTCGCATTGTACCCACTGAGAAATTCCTGACCATTGAATTGGAACCCGGGAATCCGGATAAGACCACCCAGATTGGATCAAACCTCGACGGTCCTTCTCAGATCATGATGATCGATTTCCTCTGAGAAAACCTCGACGTATTCTCCTGGAAGGCCTCAGATCTAACTGGGATAGACCCGAGCATAATAGTCCACAGGCTCAACGTGGATCCAGCCTTCAAACCCATCAAACAAAAGAAGAGGGACGTCATTGGTTTCTGAAGGAAAGTCATCGAAAAGGAAGTCAATAAACTCCTCGAAGCTCAATACATTGAGGAGATCTTATACTCGGAATGGCTCTGTAATGTTGTTCTGGTTCCCAAGAGCGCTAATAAATGGTGCATGTGCAATGATTTCACAGACCTTAACAAGGCGTGCCCAAAGGATCCGTACCCTCTGCCGAGGATCGATCAGTTGGTGGATTCGACTGCTGGATGTGAACTTATGAGTATGATGGATGCCTTCCAGGGGTATTATCAGATCTTCATGGCACCCGAGGATCGCCCAAAAACCTCATTCGTGGTCCATGTGGGCGTTTATTGTTTCAAGGTCATGCCGTTCGGGCTCAAGAACGCAGGTGCAACCTATCAACGCCTTGTCAATAGAATGTTTGAGCGCGAGATTGGAAAGTCCATGGAAGTATATGTGGACGACATGATCGTCAAGAGCGAGCGCCAGCCTTCCCATCTGCAGGATCTCAGGCGAGCATTCAACATCCTGCGTCATTATGGTATGAAATTGAACAATTCCAAGTGCACGTTTGGCGTTCAGGGGGTTAAGTTCTTGGGATACATGGTCAGCCAGTGAGGTATTGAGGCCAATCCGGAGAAAATTAAAGCAATCCTAGATATTCCCTCCCCTCGAAATGTGAGAGAGGTCCAAGTGCTAGTGGGCAAGATCATCTCTCTAAACAGATTTATATCCTGCTCGACGGACGGGAACTTACCTTCAAAATCTTACGCAATGCTCGCAACTTCACCTGGAGCGAGGAGTGTGAGAAAGCCTTGCATGACATGAAGGCTTATGTCTCGAGCGCCCCACTCCTGACCAAGCCCAACCCAGGGAAAAACTTATTCATTTACCTCCCGGTCTCCTCGGAAGCCACGAGTGCAGTCCTCGTGGCTGTACGCGAGCGGAAGCATCTGCGGTGTATTACTTGAGCAAGACCTTGTAGGGGGCGGAGAAAAGGTATATCGAGATAGAGAAATTTGCATTCGCTCTCGTCAACGCATCTCGATGATTGAGGACTTATTTCCAAGCTCACTCCGTCATTGTACTCACGGACCAACTCCTCAAACACACTCTCAAAGCCGGACGTCTCCGGAAGGCTCATAAAATGGTCAATTGAACTCAGCAAATTCGACATCACTTTCGAGCCCCGCACGGCGATACAAGCTCAGGCAGTGGCAGACCTGTTAGTAGAGCGCTTCAACCTGAGCACTGTTCCCTCGATGGAAGAGGGACTATGGCTCCTGCACACAGATGGCTCCTCGACCTCACAGGGGAGGGGGGAGCCAGGGTGACCGTCAGAGATCCTCACGGGATTGAGGTAGACTACGCTATCAAACTGGCATTTTAGATCACCAACAACGAGGCAGAATATGAGGCTCTAATCCAAGGGCTTAGGATAGCCCTTCAGAATAGCGTCGCTCGGGTCACTGCATATGTTGACTCCCAGTTGATTGCAAGTCAAATTGATGGCACTTATGAGGCTCGTGAAGCCACTATGGTGTAGTACCTGGCGAGTGCTAAGGAAGTGATCTCCAAATTCAAAGAGTTCCATCTGTTGTAGATTCCAAGAATGAAAAACGAGCGTGCTGATGCTCTTTCCAAGTTTACGTCCACTCTGGAAGATTCATGCGAACGGTCAGTCACATTCCTCAGAACGGAGAAGCCACTGATTCGCGAGACGGAACCCTTGGGTGGAGTGGTCATGATTGACCCCTCCGAACCTTGTTGGCTCGATGACATCATTAGGTTTCTAAGGGATGGAACCTGTCCGAGCGAAAAAGTGGAAGCACGGAAGGTTAGGAGTAAGGCCCCTCGCTTCTCTCTTGACGGCGACGGTCGACTGTTCAAGCGGTCGTTCCAGGGTCCTCCATTAAAGTGCCTGAGACCCTCGCAAGCCAAAGAAGTGTTAGAGCATGTGCACAGTGGGAGTTGTGGGAATCACTTTGGCGGACGAATACTAGCTAAGAAAGTATTAAGGAGTAGGTTCTACTAGCCCTCGATACTGTATGATGCCATCAGCTACTCCAAGAAATGTCCTAAGTGCCAGTTTTATTCCAACACCCCTCAACGGCCTGCAGCACAAATGATCCCCATTGACGTTTCATAGCCTTTCGACCAGTGGGGCATCGATATAGTGGAACCCCTTCCAATGGCGATCGGACAGAAGAAATTTATAATCCTCATTGTGGACTATTTCACCAAATGGGCCGAAGCTAAAGCGGTAGCAAAGATAACGTTCAAGGTTGTGAGGGACTTCATTTGGAAGAACATCATCTGCAGATATGGCATCCCGAGGGTCCTCATATCAGATAATGGTTCCCAGTTCATCGCCACTGACACACAAGATTGGTGCTACGAACTGGGGATTGAGCAACGCTTCACTTTCGTGGGCCACCCTCAAGCCAACGGTCAAGCTGAGGTGACCAACCGAACCATACTTCAGCATTTCAAAATAATGCTCGAAAGTAAGAAGGGGGAATGGGTAGAAGAACTTCAAGGAGCTCTCTGGGCGTACCGTACTACCCCACGAGCGGCAACAGGAGAAACCTCTTACTCCCTCGTGCATGGTTTCGAGGCGATGACACCTGCGAAAATTGCTCAAGAATTCGCACGCGTTGCTTATTTTGAGCTTGCAACCAACGAGGTTAATCGGACGCTCGAATTAGATTTGCTAGATGAGAGGAGAAATGTTGCTTGGGCTCGTATCCACAAATACAAGGCGACCGTAGCCCACCAGTATAACAGGAGCATCAAAGAAAGGACTTTCCAGCTAGGGGACTTGGTCCTCAAAAAAGTTGAAGTCTCCAAGCATGTGGGTAAGTTGGACCCCAATTGGGAAGGCCCCTTCAAAGTGATTTAGGTACGCGCGAACAATACCTACCTGCTAGAGACTTTGCAAGGCGAGCGTCTCCCCAAACCGTGGAATGCATGTAACCTTAGACGGTTCTACATGTAAACGTCAGCCTTTGTAATCACCCGCTAGTGGCACCTTGTACTTTCTTTTGCAAAACAGTTATTAATATAAATTACAAACATAGCAGTAAACATTCTACCAGTTATTATGTAATTTACTTGCTTTTTATTTGATTAATGGTTTGGGGTAATCAATTGCGTCAAAAGCCTACTCCCTGTCGAGCATCCTCCACATCGAATGGCTTGGTGAACACACAATTGCTTTCAAGTCAACGCTGTCTGTAAGTCGAGAACCCTCCATGATGAGTGAGTTCGACACTCATAAGCGTGTAAACCATAAAAATGAGCGTGTCGAAAAGGTGGGATGCTAAATGCTTAGTTTACACCGGCTGGATGCTGATCACACCAGTTTACGCTCGTAAACCCCCGATGACCCTCATCCTCTTAGGTATGAGTATGCCTCTAAATAGCTAAGGCTAGGCTAATCCTCTCACGGATACCTGAATACAACGTTAACACTACGGCTGCGCTCGTTTTAATCCCCTACTTAGCAAATCCTACAGTTGGTTTCTAAATAGAAGTATGCATCATATACTTAAGGCCAATACTTAGTCAAATCCTCAGGGGGTTTCTAAGTTCAAATTCGAGCCTCACTGTGAGTATAACCAGGGTACCCTCGTAAGGAACACCCTCGCGCCTATATATCCCTCTCTCAAATGTTCAAATGTTTCTAAGTCCTAATCTTAAAGTCCGTGATGGAAGACAGCCAGGGTACCCTCAAGAGAAACGCCCTCGTGCCCAAACACTCCCATCATAGATATTCAAATATCAACAAAGACAGGCATACAAACATCAAACACAAAGAAACCACAATGCCCAACGTTCAATATTGAAGGAATTAAACTTCATTAACGGAAATATCGTTGAGAATAAGATGAAGAACAAGTTCAAGTACGTTGTCAAGAGTATCAAATTAAAATACAGAAATTAAGTGTTCTTAGCAAAAATAGAAGGGGAACAGACAGAGTTTTGGAAAAGCAGACAGAGGAGCGTCACTGGGCTTGGCTCTCGGGCTCAGGAGGGGCAATTGAGAGAGGAACTGGGGCCAGCACGTTGGCGTTGGAAGTTTGGGCCTCGCCTGGATCCTCACCATCTTGAGCATCGATGGTGATACCGTTGTTTTCTACTTGGATAGGCTCGGGATCTACTGGGTTAGCGACTGAAGTCCCTTTGGCCCATCATCACCAGATCCTCGTACTCTGGCTCCGTCAGGCTATCTGTTGGGTCCCCAGTATGGACGATTGGCTCCAGATTTTCATCCAAGTCCATGCGCAAGCGCTCATCAGCCCGAACGCTCTCAGGTGCCAGCCCCAATTTCACCATTTGGCCCACTGTCTTCCAGAAGAATCGCCGGGCGTTGTCAACGCAATGAAGGTTGGCTGCAAAGGCAAAAGCCTTAGAACGCACGAACTTCAACACCGCCTCCCACGCAACCTTCGTCTCCAGGCCAGCTACCTTCCCCTGAAAGTCAGCAAGATTCTTCTTAATAGCCTCATTCTGGCGGGTACTCTAGGCCAGTTGATTTCGCAGATCCCCGTTAGCCACCCTTAGTTGACGCTCCTCTTTGAGCTTTTTATGACACTCGTCAAAGGCCAGGTATGCATCATCAGAGCTCTTCAGAGCCTCCCTCAACCTCTGCTGCTCAAGCTCGGACGCTGTAAGTTGAGCGCAGACATTATTGTAGTCCACCTGCAACTGACCGGGGTCAGAAATCCGCAGCAGTTGGCCTTGTGTTCAGAGTAGGCCTACGCTCGTCCCTGTAAGTTCTTCAGCCTCGGGATCAATTCCTGAAAAGCCAAGGACAAAAGTTACTGTCTGAAGTAAACACAAAAAAGTTTGGAACTTTGCAGAGAAATTTGAAATCTTACTGTCAAAAGAGCATGGCAGGCATCATCTGCAACTCGAGCGGTGTTGTGCTCGTTCAGCTTATCATGTTCCTCGGAGAATTGAAGCTTGCCGACGATGTCCGCAACCAAGTTGTAAGTGGCTACGCTCTTCTTTAAAAGGACCGGGCCGTCCGTCCTTTGTCGCTTGTAGCGGGCGTCCCCCCTGCATCTAATCTTCCAAAAATCATCATCCTCCGATGATGAGGTATCACTGCCCTTGCCTCGGTGGCCCACAACTACCTCTTTCCCTTTCCCGGATATGGGAATAGAGTCTGGCAACTTCTTCCTTTTCCCGGAGCGTTCAGCCTTCGCCGCGTCATGGAATTGGGCGGCCTCCCCCGAGCGGTTGCGGGAGTTGCCGGAACTGAGCGCTATTGGCTCCGCAAGAGCGGCAGGGGGAGTGGCACCGCGAGCACCATCGAAGGTCAGATCTTCAATAGGACCGGCGACATGGACTTCATTCCAGGCCGCCCTGCGAGCACCTCTTCCACCGTCACCTCGCCCTGCCACTCGGCGAGCGCCTCTTTCCCTCGAGGCATTCGAGGGCTGCACATGCTGTTGTTGCTGATTAGTGCCCGCCCGCTGAGCGCGCATCATTTCAGCAATGCCTTCTACGTCCATTCAGGCCGTAAGTACTTGTATGTCTGCAAGAAAAGAAGATTGAGCATCAGAAGGATAATAAATGAATAATCGCAATAAAAATATTACAACCTAAACAAGTTAGTGGAGCTATCCTAAGTGTTAGAGGAGTTAGTTCCTAGAGTCTGACCGTCGAAGCCCATGATGTCAGCGGGAGGATCATTGCTGGAGGGTTGGAAAGCCCATATCGGAACAGCACCCCCTCGTTTTTCATCAGATCCTTGGCCTTGATCTATTTTTTCTCGTTTTTTATCACGAGGGCCAAACTCTTCGCCCAGTGCTCAAAGGGCTTGTTTGCGGATCTATCCCTAACCAGAGGGTCGTCTCCGTGCACTATCCACCCTCGGTGAGCTCCAAAAATCCCCCCGTGCGCCCCCACGAAGAAATATTTATCTTTCTAATTTTCACCGTACGACATCGAGGGCGAATCAATCATCTTCAGCCTAGACTTAGCTTGGGCGTAATAGAACCCATCGGTCGGAGACGAGCGTGGAGAACGGGCCACTTGGATTAAGCTATTGAAGTTGTCTATTGAGGGTTCGTGGCCTGTAGCCCTCATTAAGATCATAAATGTCTTTATCAGGGCGATACCGTTCGGGAGAATTTGAATGGGGCTGAGAACTAGGTAGTTGCAGATGTCGGCAACCACGGTCGGAATTGGAAACCTAAAACCTCCAGCCAGGACTGAGTCTAAGTATACGGTCATCATTCCCGGAGGCGGACGATTAGCCCTCTCACTATTCGAGGGCAAACGAGTCCAGTATACCCTGTCATCCCAATAGGCCCTGGACTTCAACTCCGCCAGCTCCGCGAGCATCAAAGTGCTCTCTATGTCATCCGGCAACCTATTGGTTTGGTGGGTGTTGTTCACCCTCACTTGCGTCAAAGGTTCCTTCCCCTTGCGGGGAGGCTCACTCTCGTTTTGGCACTCGGAAGGCCCTGCACCCCCCTCAGGAGCCGCAATCGCCACCGTGATCTGGTGATCTTGCGGCCTCACCGCACTGTTCAGAACGGGGAGCACTCTCTCCCCCTGTCTCTGTATTTCCATCACAATATTCATCTCTTCAAAGAGATGATCTACTCCTTTAGGTCCGTGCTCATTCATTCCTTGAACAGCGGCATCAAGCTCTTCATCTTCATCCTCTACCGGAACCCTTGCTACTGGAATAGCAGTGGGCATTACATCTCCTGGGGAGGCCCTCGCCAGTGGAACGACTATGGGAACATTGTCATGAGGGGAAGAGCTCCCAACAGACATCTCATCTATCTCCCTCACATAATCATCTCCAACGTTATCCGCCATGGATGTTTTCCTGTTCTTGAAGTTGAAGCTTTCAAACAAGGGATCAATGGGAAAGAAGATTTCTGGTGCGGATTCAATAACGGAAAAAGGTTCCTCCCTCAAACGTATCACTCAAATAAGACCTAAATCTAAAGTTAGTATAGGAAATCAGAAGTTACGAGTATTTTACCTAGGGATGGAAGGGAAAAACTTGCTGGAATTTGCAGAGCTTTTTGCTCTGATTTTGCTTAGAGAAGACTGAAAGCGTGAAAGGTTTTAAAGGCCTTCTCTCTCCCTATTTATAGGGGAAGGGTTTACGTCACTTAGGGTTGGATAATTCAAAACTGCAATCATTTCCCGTCTTGGGAGACTCCCACTTTTGGTAACCGCCTCACGCTTATCAGAGTACATACGCCCAATTAGAAAGACACGCGCCCACGTTGCCACTCCGCATTAAATACGGATGGGACTGCATTTATGGCCGTGTCAATAGAGGGCCATTACAGAAGACAAACAGGCACTCCATCCTTAAAACTTAACCCTCCGGTATTCAGAAATTCAGGGCTCGCTTCTCTAAAATTCTACAGCACGCTCAAGCGCTACTACAGAATTTGAGAGGCAAATGATGAGACCCAAAACCACGCTTAGATCAGAGCTGTCCACGTGTCGCCATCTACTAACTTAGAGCTTGGACGCTCACATCACTGGGCTTATAGATCAACCCGGCCCGTTCATTTGTTAGCTAATCCACGCCCATGCGCCTCGGCCCACGGTTCAAGCGGAAGGTTCCATTGTCAAACCCAACGCTCGTACTATGACCTTTCAAGGTCATCCTTCCCAAGGGAACACTTCACAAGGGCACTTTCCTTCCTACGCTCACTTATTTGACGCTCGTGGGTCATCTGCCAGAAGAAACCCCTCTCGTATGTCCCTTCGAGCGTCACCCAGGCTCGGATCATAATTGACTCCAAGTAAGGCATCCGTACGCCTGCATAACCGATCTTGAGCCTCCCATCGCACGACCCTCGCCAACAACCTCTGACACAGTGGCAGTGCGCACCTCGTACCTGACACGCCGCCCACTTTTCAAAGACATCGCTTTTATACCATCACGGCTCGCCACGTGTTAGGGCAACACAGGTTTGGGATCACTTGGTCAAAACACCCAAAGCACCCTCACCCCTAACATATAATGTGACACCCCGACGGTTCAATTGTACAGGTATGATATACGTGCGCGATTTAAATTCATTAATTATGTAATATATGATTTAACTGTCGTTTTACTTCTTATAATTTTCTTACTTGTCTTATTTGAACTTATGTGAAATTTTGATTATATTGGAATTTATGATTTGAGATTTGGAGTTTGAACCCGAGCATGCCTAATTTGTGTATAACGTCGATTATTTGATTCTTGGACTTAATTGTATGATTTATTTGTGTTTTGGACTTGTTTGTTTTGGTTTGGACTCAATTGAATTTTATTTCAAATTTTTGGGCCAATTTGCAATTTGGCCACTCTTGAGTCATTTTCTCGTAACTTGAGCTCGGGGACTCGGATTCGAGTTCCGTCTTAGCCATTGTACTCGAATCGATGATTTGGATACAATGGAACAAGCCTTGAACTTTTCCGATACCGTTTCGACCCCCAATGACGCAAATTTTGGCCCTACGTACCTAGATCGCACCTATAAGCCTACTTAGAGACTATTAGACCTACCCATGCCCCTACCCTTGACTTTAATCATCAATATCAGCTCTCTCCTCCCCTTTGTGCTGATAATTTCGAACCAAAGCAAGGAGAAAGGAAGAAAAAGAGTCCCAAGCCATTTTCCTCCATTGTTGTGACCTTAAAGCTCAAGTTTTAGCTTTTCTTGCTCCATTTCTTCAAGGTAAGTTGGGGAATTTGATCTCCTTGATCTTGTGAGTATTTTACACTTCTTATATCATGCTTTAATGTTGGAGTTCATGAGATTTTCTTGGAGTCATGAATAGTTAGGTTTTGAAGAATTTTTGGAAGAACTAGTGCATCTCTTGCTTTCTTTGAGTTTGAAGCTTTATATGTTGATTCACTTGGCTTATTTATTGCTTTTATATGCTCCATTTTCATGGTAGGTGAAAGTATTATGATTTTCCATTATTGCTCTTTTGAGAAGTTGGGAGGAACTTGATGAAACTTTAGCTTCTTTGCTTCTTTTCATTTTCGGTTTGTAGTATGCATGAGTGGAGATGATTTGGGATGTTTTTCTTGCTTAAATTTGTGTTATATTTGCACCATTCCATGTCTTGTTGTTGATGCTTTGGTTTGGAAGGAGTTTTCATGGAGTTTGCAAGCCTTTTTTTCGAATTTTAGCCTCTGACCCAAATCCACCGGGGTGGATTTTTGATTTGAAAAAAATCCACCGGGGTGGATTTGAGGCAGAGAGTTGACTGCCTTGAATCCATGGGGGTGGATTCCTCCTTTGAAAAAAATCCACCGGGGTGGATTTAGGGCAGTGACTTATTTTCACTCCGAACTTTATTTTCTTGTTTTTCTTCGCTTGTTTGCTTCTCTCCCACCCCGAACATGATCCCTAAGCTTTGCTAACATGTATTATTGTGTGTTAATTCGATTATATTAGATTTTTGAATCTATTTGATATGATTTGAACGAGTTATGATTTGATATACATTAAGTAGTACGTTTATGCACTTCATTTGCATTCATTTCATTCATGAGCATTGCCGGGCGTCTAATTGGTTCATATTTGAGTCTAAGTCTCGGGTCTTGTGTTCTTTTGTTTCAGAGCCTCTTCCGGACGCCCACGAACCCGAAGTTTAAGCGGTTGTCGCTTCTTTTGACCCAGTTTCTACTCCTTTTTGCTATAAGGTGAGGTTTAGGATTTTTATCTTCTAGTTAAGCGACCTATGGCCTAATATGTGTTGATTTCTCATCCCGCATGCGACTATATATCTTATGTATAGTTAAATATGTGTGCTTAAGATATGTTTATGATCTTATGAATAAGCTTCAAGTTTATGAAATTGGTATAAGTACGAGCATATGTAAGCTTATGATTTGAATCCGTTTATTCGGTTATGTTATCTTTTGAGCGAGGTAAGCCCTGAAATATGGGAATTGGTATTGGTAAGGTATCTTGGGCCCCGGGAATTGTGGGTAAGGACGCCCGGGACGGCAAGGGCCATCGGGTTAAGCCTGTGCATGATTTCCATTCGTAGTATTATGCGCGATTCTTAGAGGTTGATGAGGCGTGATGCTCCGAGTACATTGTGGGTTAGCTACCCCTTGTACATAAGTAAGTGGGTGGAGAGGGTTTGATTCCTGAAACACCATGGTTGTTGGGGTTGGATTTGATTTATGATTTCGGTTTTATATTATGTTATGAGGAGTTAGGGGAGGTTCGTTCTCACCGGACTTATGTTTATGTTTTGTTTGATGGATCGTGAATCAAGTTAGGATTTCCTTTTATATTATATGCTAGCTTTTGAAAATGTTTTGGTATGAAAAACCTTAACTCGGTTCATGGCCATCACCTTGGATATTTGCTATGCTCTATTTATATGTATTTAGGTGTGGGCGTGCGTTTAGCCCCCTCACTCAGTCGAGTTGTGACTGACCCTCCATTTTCCCTACTCAGTTGCAGGTTGTTCCGAGCTAGGCGGGGAAGTGCTTCGAGTCTTGTCGTACTTTCGAGTCTAGGTCGAGTTGCATACATACTTTCCTACTTTTGGATACTCTTAGTATTTATTTGATATTTGGATTGTATATTTGGGAATTATGATTACTTGTTGGATAGACTCGATCTTTTGGGCCATGAGGCCATGTAAATGTGAATGTTTGTTATATGATGAGCTCTTTTGATCCTGTTTGATGCTTCCGCATATTTGTATGTTTGTTTTGCGCGCTCTGTTCTAGTTTTAGCCCCGTTTAGCCTAGCGTGTGAGTGTAGGTTCCCTTTCGCTTAGACTTGGGCTCATGTATGGAAATCCATTTCATATGTGGGTTCGGGTTTAGGTGCGGAGGATGTGGTGGCCTACCGTTCCGGGCGCTACATCTTAAAGTGGTATCAGAGCTCTCGGTTGTAAAACCGGAGCTCTAGAGTCGAGTTGGGTCTGTCTAGGTCGTACGGCTTTGGACAACGTGGTTATGTGCATTTATATGATTATTTGCTTATTTTCTTATTAATAGTGCACATGAACATGTACTGACCCTCATGCATATGAATTGTAATTTCTTGATTTTACAGAATATGCCTCCACGAAGACACCACCATCGAGATAGATCTCCGGAACACCGTCACCACCGGGATCATTCTCCACAACATGAAAATAACAATCCACCACCACCACCCCAAATGGATCCGGGTAATTTCATGGAGAGGTTAGTGGTATATTTGGAACAAAGAGCTCAAGAACGAAACAATGCACCTCCTGCTGGCAATCATGGAGGAAATCCCATTACTGCTATTCTTCGGGAATTCAAGAACCAAAATCCACTGATTTTCGTAGGTGGTAACGATATCCAAGCGGAAGAGTGGCTCGTGCAAACAAATAGGGTATGAAATCTCATACCTTGCGAGCCTATGGAGAAATTGCAATGCACTCTTACCATGATCCAAGGCCAAGCTTATAATTGGTGGACTAGTGTGCAAGGTAAGTTGGAGGCCTCCGGAGAGGATATCACTTGGGAGGTATTTGTTCAGGAATTCAAGAACAAATATATTCCCAAAGCTACAAGGAACTGGCGTTTAAGGGAATTTATGGATCTTAAGCAAGGGAGCATGTCCGTGACGGAGTATATCAACGAATTTGAGAGACTCTCCCGTTATGCCCCGAATGTTGCTAATGATGATGAAGCAAAGGCCTCACAATTCCTTCAGGGCCTTCGAGAGGATATGAAGGACGTGTTGGAGGCTTCAAACACAAGCACATGGGGAAAAGTGACCGATAAGGCTTTGAGGGTTGAAGAAAGAGTGATCTTGAGAAGAAAGACTTCACATACCGGGCAAGGGTCTAGCTCGAGGAATTTCAATAAATTTGGAAAGAGGCCAGCATTTCAAACTTTTCAGCAAGCCAAGCCTCAAAATAAGCAACCTCAACCCGCGAGACCTAATCAACCAAATCTACCCTTGGCACTTCCGGCTCCGCCTAAAGTGCAATGCTCTCATTGTCAAGGTAATCACCGGGTGGAAAACTGTTTCAAATTACACAAGAGGTGTTATGGTTGTGGGGCAACGGATCACATGTTGAGTACTTGTCCGAAGAAGAGACCGGGACATGCTACAGGAGGCAATCAGAGGCCCGCTGTTCAAGCTAGGGCTTATGCACTCGGGGTTGAAGAGGAGGAAGCCGCCGATATTGATCCCAATGCCGTGATTGAAGGTACCATTAGCATTCATGGCACTACATTGCATGTATTGTTTGATCCCGGGGCTACTCATTCCTTTATTTCCCGGGATATTGCTGCTTTTTTGTCCTTGCCTGTTTCTTTATGTGCGCATGATTACGTGGTTAGCTCTCCTCTTGGTGGTAGTTTGATTACTTACAGGGTATTTCGGGGTTGTCCTGTAATCTTTGAAGATCAGGTTTTCCTTGCTGATTTGATTGAGATGCCGATGCAAAGATATGATGTAATCCTTGGAATGGATTGGTTGTATGATCATGGGGCTCAGATGGATTGTCAAGAGAAGAAACTTTCCTTTGGTTCAGTGGTTTTTAAGGGCGAGAAGGTTAAGTCAAGCCCGTTTGTTTCTTTTGTTAAGGCGAGTAAACTGATCCGGGACGGTACAACAGGTTTTGTGGCCTATCTTTTGAATAAACCTAAGGATCAGGCCAAACTTGAGGAGACGGAGGTCGTGCAAGAGTATACCGATGTTTTCCCTGAGACATTGGGTTCTTTACCACCTGATAGGGACATCGAGTTCGTAATCGACCTTCATCCCGGAGCAGAGCCTTTTTCGAAGACTCCCTATAGAATGGCTCCTGCTGAGTTAAAGGAGTTAAAGGCGCAGCTTGATGAACTTTTGGCTTATGGGTACATTCGTCCGAGCACTTCTCCGTGGGGTGCTCCTGTTCTATTTGTAAAGAAGAAAGATGGAACGCTATGGATGTGCATAGATTACCGTGAGTTGAATAGGATGACCGTGAAGAACAAATACCATTTGCCTCACATCGAGGAGTTGTTCGATATTCTGCAAGGTTCCAAAGTTTACTCCAAGTTGGATTTGAGGCAAGGTTACTATCAGCTGCGAATTAGGGAGGTGGATATTCCAAAGACTGGGTTTAATACGAGGTATGGGCATTTTGAATTCGTTGTTATGCCTTTTGGATTAACTAATGCCCCAGCTGCGTTTATGGATTTGATGCACCGAGTGTTCAGGCCTTTTCTTGACAAGTTCGTGGTAATATTTATAGACGACATTCTGGTGTACTCTAAGTCGGCTGAAGAGCAAGCACAGCATCTTAGGATCGTCTTGGAAACTTTGAGGGAACACAAGTTGTATGCAAAGTTCAGTAAGTGCGATCTGGATTGACCGAGTTATATTTTTGGGACATATAATTTCAGGTGATGGGATTGAGGTCTATCCATCTAAGGTTGAGTCTGTGCTTCGTTGGGAGAGACCAAGAAATGCCTCCGAGATCAGAAGTTTTATTGGGATGGCAGGGTATTACCGAAGGTTTGTTAAGGATTTCTCTAAAATTACTGCCCCGTTGACTCGTTTAACTAAGAAGGAAGTGAAATTCGAATGGGATGATAAGTGCGAAGAAAGTTTTCAGACTTTGAAAGTGAAGTTGACTTCGGCACCGGTTTTAACCCTACCCGAGGGTACCGAGGGTTATGCCGTTTATACGGACGCTTCAAAAGAGGGTCTCGGGTGTGTTTTGATGCAGCATGGTAGAGTGGTAGCTTATGCTTCAAGGAAGTTGAAGGAGCATAAGAAGAATTACCCTACCCATGATCTCGAATTAGCTGCAGTTGTGTTTGCTTTGATGAAGTGGCGACATTATCTCTACGGTGCAACCTTCGAGGTGTTTACGGATCACCAAAGCCTCAAGTATCTCTTTTCTCAGAAAGATCTGAATGTAAGACAGAGGCATTGGATGGAGTTATTAGAGGATTACGATTGTACCATTCAGTACCATCCGGGCAAAGCAAACGTAGTCGCCGATGCCTTGAGTAGAAAGGCGAATGTGGCTAATTTCGAAGCGGGTTCTTCAAGCCCAGGTTCAGAGATCTTAGTTTCAAGAACTTGGTTGGCGAATCTCACGATAATACCGGATTTGAAACAGCAGTTGTTAGAAGCTCAAGCTACGGATGCCGAAATTCAGAAGTTGGTAACTCGTGCTAGAGATGATCCGAATTCTAAGTTTGGATTCGATGATTTCGGTTTGTTAAGGTTCGAAGCAAGAATATGTGTCCCAGAAGAGCTCAAGAGGATTGTACTTGAGGAGGCACATCGCTCGAGGTACTCGATTCATCCGGGAGGTACTAAGATGTATCGGGACCTGAGAGAGAAATTCTGGTGGAATGGCATGAAAAGGGACGTCGTGAACTTTGTGAAGCGATGTCTAACGTGTCAAAAGGTGAAGACAGAACACCAGAAGCCGGGAGGAACTCTCCAACCGCTTTCTATTCCCGAGTGGAAGTGGGAGCAAGTGACTATGGACTTCGTGTCTGGCTTGCCTAGAGTTAAAGGAGGGTTTGATGGAATATGGGTAATTGTTGACAGATTAACTAAGTCTGCCCATTTCCTCAAGATTCAGATGTCTGAGAAAGTTCCAAAGCTAGCCGAGTTGTACGTTCGGGAGATTATAAGGTTACATGGAGTTCCGGCTAGTATTGTTTCGGACAGAGATCCGCGGTTTACTTCGATTTTCTGGCAGAATCTACAGAGATGTTTGGGTACTAAGCTCAAGTTTAGCACCGCTTCGCATCCTCAGATGGACGGCGAATCTGAAAGGTTGATTCAGTACTTGGAAGATATGCTTAGAGCGTGTGTTTTGGATTTCCAAGATAAGTGGGACGAGCACTTGGCTTTGGTTGAGTTTGCTTATAACAATAGTTATCAAGGTTCGATTAAGATGGCTCCTTACGTGGCACTTTATGGAAGGAAGTGCAGGTCTCCTCTATTTTGGGATATTGAGGATTGGAGATGGACTGAAGAGGATAAACTCATGAGAGCCGAGCCCAAGGAGAATATTGCTGCTACTATTGAGAAGGTTCATATGATTCGACAAAGGATGAGAGCAGCTCAGGCTCGTCAGAAGAGCTACGCCGATAAGAGAAGAAGACCCTTAGAGTTTGAGGTCGGAGACAGAGTTTTTCTGAAAGCATCTCCTAGAAAGGGCTTCACTCGAATAGGTAGAGGTGGAAAGCTTAATCCACGCTACCTTGGGCCGTTTGAGATCTTAGAAAGAATTGGAGCCACAGCGTACAGATTAGATTTACCTCCAAGTTTAACCGGGATACACAACGTGTTTCACGTTTCACAGCTTAGGAAGTATTATCCCGATGAGGCAACTATCCTTCCTGTTGAAGAAGTTCATTTAGAGCCGGACTTGACAATAGAAAAGCATCCTGTTGCCATTCAAGACCGAAAGTTGCAAGAATTAAGGAATAAGTAAATTTCGTTGGTCAGGGTGCTTTGGAGAGATCAAAAGTCCGAGGAGTCGACTTGGGAAACCGAGGAAAAGATGAGAAGGTTATACCCGGGTTTGTTTGAGGAGGCGGAAAGGACTTGAGGATAAGTCCTTTTTAAGGGGGGATGATTGTGACACCCCGATTGTTCAACCGTACAGGTATGATATACGTGCGTGATTTAAATTCATTAATTATGTAATATATGATTTAACTGTCATTTTACTTCTTATAATTTTCTTACTTGTCTTATTTGAACTTATGTGAAATTTTGATTATATTGGAATTTATGATTTGAGATTTGGAGTTTGAACCCGAGCATGCCTAATTTGTGTATAACGTCGATTATTTGATTCTTGGACTTAATTGTATGATTTATTTGTGTTTTGGACTTGTTTGTTTTGGTTTGGACTCAATTGAATTTTATTTCAAATTTTTGGGCCAATTTGCAATTTGGCCACTCTTGAGTCATTTTCTCGTAACTTGAGCTCGGGGACTCGGATTCGAGTTCCGTCTTAGCCATTGTACTCGAATCGATGATTTGGATACAATGGAACAAGCCTTGAACTTTTCCGATACCGTTTCGACCCCTAATGATGCAAATTTTGGCCCTACGTACCTAGATCGCACCTATAAGCCTACTTGGAGACTATTAGACCTACCCATACCCCTACCCTTGACTTTAATCATCAATATCAGCTCTCACCTCCCCTTTGTGCTGATAATTTCGAACCAAAGCAAGGAGAAAGGAAGAAAAAGAGTCCCAAGCCATTTTCCTCCATTGTTGTGACCTTAAAGCTCAAGTTTTAGCTTTTCTTGCTCCATTTCTTCAAGGTAAGTTGGGGAATTTGATCTCCTTGATCTTGTGAGTATTTTACACTTCTTATATCATGCTTTAATGTTGGAGTTCATGAGATTTTCTTGGAGTCATGAATAGTTAGGTTTTGAAGAATTTTTGGAAGAACTAGTGCATCTCTTGCTTTCTTTGAGTTTGAAGCTTTATATGTTGATTCACTTGGCTTATTTATTGCTTTTATATGCTCCATTTTCATGGTAGGTGAAAGTATTATGATTTGCCATTATTGCTCTTTTGAGAAGTTGGGAGGAACTTGATGAAACTTTAGCTTCTTTGCTTCTTTTCATTTTCGGTTTGTAGTATGCATGAGTGGAGATGATTTGGGATGTTTTTCTTGCTTAACTTTGTGTTATATTTGTACCATTTCATGTCTTGTTGTTGATGCTTTGGTTTGGAAGGAGTTTTCATGGAGTTTGCAAGCCCTTTTTTCGAATTTTAGCCTCTGACCCAAATCCACCGGGGTAGATTTTTGCTTTGAAAAAAATCCATCGGGGTGGAT
Source organism: Lantana camara (assembly GCA_037501455.1). NCBI lineage: Eukaryota > Viridiplantae > Streptophyta > Magnoliopsida > Lamiales > Verbenaceae > Lantana > Lantana camara. The sequence continues at coordinate 4,922,774 of CM074865.1, forward strand.
TTGAGGCAGATAGCTGACTGCCTTGAATCCATGGGGATGGATTCCTCATTTGAAAAAAATCCACCGGGGTGGATTTAGGGCAGTGACTTATTTTCACTCTGAACTTTATTTTCTTGTTTTTCTTCGCTTGTTTGCTTCTCTCCCACCCCGAACATGATCCCTAAGCTTTGCTAACATGTATTATTATGTGTTAATTTGATTATATTAGATTTTTGAATCTATTTGATATGATTTGAACGAGTTATGATTTGATATACATTAAGTAGTACGTTTATGCACTTCATTTGCATTCATTTCTTTCATGAGCATTGCCGGGCGTCTAATTGGTTCATATTTGAGTCTAAGTCTCGGGTCTTGTGTTCTTTTGTTTCAGAGCCTCTTCCGGACGCCCACGAACCCGAAGTTTAAGCGGTTGTCGCTTCTTTTGACCCAGTTTCTACTCCTTTTTGCTATAAGGTGAGGTTTAGGATTTTTATCTTCTAGTTAAGCGACCTATGGCCTAATATGTGTTGATTTCTCACCCCGCATGCGACTATATATCTTATGTATAGTTAAATATGTGTGCTTAAGATATGTTTATGATCTTATGAATAAGCTTCAAGTTTATGAAATTGGTATAAGTACGAGCATATGTAAGCTTATGATTTGAATCCGTTTATTCGGTTATGTTATCTTTTGAGCGAGGTAAGCCCTGAAATATGGGAATTGGTATTGGTAAGGTATCTTGGGCCCCGGGAATTGTGGGTAAGGATGCCCGGGACGGCAAGGGCCGTCGGGTTAAGCCTGTGCATGATTCCCATTCGTAGTATTACGCGCGATTCTTGGAGGTTGATGAGGCGTGATGCTCCGAGTACATTGTGGGTTAGCTACCCCTTGTACATAAGTAAGCGGGTCGAGAGGGTTTGATTCCCAAAACACCATGGTTGTTGGGGTTGGATTTGATTTATGATTTCGGTTTTATATTATGTTATGAGGAGTTAGGGGAGGTCCGTTCTCACCGGACTTATGTTTATGTTTTGTTTGATGGATCGTGAATCAAGTTAGGATTTCCTTTTATATTATATGCTAGCTTTTGAAAATGTTTTGGTATGAAAAACCTTAACTCGGTTCATGGCCATCACTTTGGATATTTGCTATGCTCTATTTATATGTATTTAGGTGTGGGCGTGCGTTTAGCCCCCTCACTCAGTCGAGTTGTGACTGACCCTCCCTTTTCCCTACTCAGTTGCAGGTTGCTCCGAGCTAGGCGGGGAAGTGCTTCGAGTCTTGTCGTACTTTCGAGTCTAGGTCGAGTTGCATACATACTTTCCTACTTTTGGATACTCTTAGTATTTATTTGTTATTTGGATTGTATATTTGGGAATTATGATTACTTGTTGGATAGACTCGATCTTTTGGGCCATGAGACCATGTAAATGTTAATGTTTGTTATATGATGAGCTCTTTTGATCCTGTTTGATGCTTCCGCATATTTGTATGTTTGTTTTGCGCGCTCTGTTCTAGTTTTAGCCCCGCTTAGCCTAGCGTGTGAGTGTAGGTTCCCGTTCGCTTAGACTTGGGCTCATGTATGGAAATCCATTTCATATGTGGGTTCGGGTTTAGGTGCGGAGGATGTGGTGGCCCACCGTTCCGGGCGCTACATATAAATAGGGAGAAACCCATGCATTCTTCCCCAAGTCATCTTCCACGCAGTACATTGCACTCTAAAATTGGGCATACTTTCCTCCATTTTTCTTCATCTTCCCAAGCTCTGCATTACCTTCATCACAGCTGCATCTTAATCACACTTTGCACTCTTAGTGTTATCCTAGCTGGAAGAACCCACGCTCAAAAGAAAACCCAGTTCTTGAGGCCCAAACACCTATGATGGTCTTTCCCTTCCACAATCAAATCTAAAGTGTTTGGTGTTAAAGCAATCTTCTAAGTTTCTACACCATCAAATACGTACTATAATAGAGGCACTATGATCCAGCATTGAAAACCACCCCTTTCAATTATTACTTGTTTATTTCACTCTATGCCAACTTATTACTAATATCATCCAACAGTGGTCAAGTAATAAAGGATTCTTTCTCCATACCGACACAGTTAAGTATTCTTTCTTCAAATCGATGACTCTGGTTGGAATAATATCAGTTTGTTGTAAATAAAGTTCTAATCTTTTCTAATTTGGCGATGACTTTGCTCATGTTGATTCTATTTAACATCTGAAAAGCTAAACATTCCATCGCCACGTGCAAAACAGACGACAGACATGACAGACATTACTCTTTAGCTAAGAAGTTGTTTTCCTCTCTTATAAGCAAATTGTTCTCCACGACTTGTGTTATATTATTTTCTTGTAATGACAAGCTCACATAGCTCTTGAGGCTCATGTCCTCTCCAAACATTTCGTCTGATGGTTTTTTTTCTTGTGATATTTTTTAGTAGCATTACGCCAAATCCGTATACATCACAACTGGTTGATATTAAGGCTTCAACTCCATATTCTGTATAAAGAGACTAAACAAAGATGAACCACATCAAGTAACAATTTCGTTAAAGATGTGTGTAATTAGAAAGGATAGAATTGGAACATGGAGATTTGGAAATGTAACCAACAATAACCTGGTGCCACGTAGCTGATCGTTGCCAAGGTTTTTGTTTTCTCCATCTACTTCCCTCCGTCGAACAGTTTAGCCATACCAAACTCGCCAAACTCACCAAAATGAGCTGTCATATCTTCATCCAACAAAACATTACTAGGTCTCAATAAGTTGCAATAGGAAACGTGCATTTTATATTATGAAGATATTCTAAGACCAAAGGGATGCCTATTATAACTTTTAATCTTTGTAACAAATCCTACGAAAGATTATATGAATATAGCCACTTTTTCAAGCTCCCATTAGACATGTATTCCAAAACCAAAAACCTAGAAATCTAGATTACTGCAACACTATCCAAGTATCTTGATCAAGTTTCTATGCCTTATTGCTCCTGATACTTATGCTTCTCTCTCAAAGACAACACTTCGTGCTTACTTTAGTGTTTTCATTTGAGAACAATTGCTTTACTTTAGTTTATGAATACATGTAGTTGATAATATGCTTATATGAGTTTTTATAGGATTTTATGCTTTGAATTTTGTGTCTCAATGCATGTTAGAACTTGATAACCTTTGACGTGATTTTAGAATTTACTTGCTAAGCGAGAGCTTGTTTGTGAATTTTGATTGCGAATTCATTGATCGTCTTTTGGAAACCGGTCGAATATTTCAGAGAGGAGGATTTAATAAATAGCAGGTAAATAATTATTCTTCCTTAAACAAATCATTTATTATTATTGTTATTATTGTTGTTGTTGTTGGATTTTGGTTATTGCAAAATTCGAATAAATAGGTGTTTTATCATGGTAATAAAATTCCTAGCATTCCATCAATAGGATTTAGAATTTAATAAGTGAAACTAATTGCTGTCTTATGGAAACCGATGAATGTAATGTTTCGGGGAGGATCCATACTGTCCAAGGCCATTTGAAGGATTGAAATTCATTGATGTTGGCTGCGGGGGAGGGATTTTGGCTGAGGCATTCATCTTTACTTTATGTGATATTCGAACTTCATTTGTGTTAAAATTCTGAAGTTCTGTATTCTCTAAAAGGACAAATAAATAATAAAATGATTATTCATGTGGGATATTCTATGATTTGGGATGAAGATGGACTGGGTTGTCTATGTTATTTGCTATCTGTTAGATCAAGAGGGGGTGAATTGATCATTACATGAATGACCACCGATTTTCACAATTCAATCTTAAAGCTTGTATATTTCTGAACAATGAATTAAGATGAATAGAATGTTCAATTATCAGAGATTTTCAGTTCAACGTAGCAAAGTAATAGATGAGAGTAGCACAAGAAACCAATACAAGTGTTTAAAGAGGTTTGGCCCCAAAGGTTGTGAAAAACACTAACCAATAAGATTAATCCTCTACCTAAGTTATTAAACTTAGGATTTTAAACGACACAAAGTAGAGAGAGTCTACAGAGTACAAAACATGTAGAGCCTGTCTGGTACACTCTGCAACAAAGGCTGGTACAAAACAAACCAAGCTCTAGGACTCCAAGCTTTTGGCAACACTATCCACTAAAGACACTAACTCTTTATCCGGTGTAAAAGAAATAGCAGTAACTCAAAGCTCAGAGTTTCTTAACCTGATGCACAAAGTGCTCTATATATAGAATTTTGAAAACTAGTCGTTACCACTTTTCTTGATGATGTCCCTGATGATATCAAGCTGTGTATTTTTGAATAGGGCAGGTATACTTTTGTGCCAACTTGCTTCCATAATTCCTGTAAGAAATAATTATCAAGATACTCATATATATAATTTTTGTCAATCAATCAAAAGAGTTGTTTAGTTCCGGGATGATTCCAGGAAATCTAACACTATCGTATGTAGGAGATTGATAAATCTAAACACTACACAAAGAGAATTGGGGGAGAAAGATGCGAAAGGATAAATTGTATTCATAAAACTGATCTTCAGATACAAGTATGTACAAGTATATATACAGCTTGCTCAGCCATAGATGAACTGACACATGTCATGGAAGGTATGACCCTCAACCCTATTACTTAATCCAGTTATATTTCTATATTTAGATGAACATAAATTATGACCTAATCCTATAGCTAATACCCCCCTCAAACGCAGGCGAGGATATTGATCAAGCCATGTTTGCTTAGATGGTTGTGGAATGGAAGATTACTTAATGGCTTAGTGAATATGTTAGCTGTCTGTGCAGATGTATGAAGTGGTAGGAGGTGGATAATGTATTGTTGAAGTTTCTCTCTAACCACATGACAGTCAAACTCTATGTGTTTGGTACGTTTGTGGAATGTTGGATTGGCTGCGATGTGTAGAGCAGACTTGTTATCACAGTATATAATAGCAGATTTGGTGTCCGTAATGCACAAGTCCTTCAAGAGATACTTGATCCATTGTATTTCACAAGTAGTTGCTGCTAGAGCCCTGTACTCTGCCTCTGATGAAGATCTGGATGTCGTAGCTTATTTCTTTGACTTCCAACTGATGAGTGAATCTCCTAAGAATATGCAGAAACCGGTTATGCTTCTCCTGGAATCCTTGTAGACTGCCCAATCTGAATCACTAAAGGCTTTGATGGAGGAATCCTTTGTTGCAGGGAAGAATAGCCCCTGGTCTGGAGCACTTTTGATGTATCTAATTATCCTTTGTGCAGCTTGATAGTGTTGAACAATAGGACAAGCAAGAAACTGACTCAGTTGTTGCACACTGAATGAGATGTTAGGCCTTGTAGTGCATAGATACAGTAGTTTACCTATGATTTTCCTGTATAAGGCAATGTCCTCAAACTTTGTTCTTTCTGATGTAATTTGTATGCTTGAGTCCATTAGAGTGTTTGTTGGTTTGGCAGCTAACAATCCTGTATCAGCTAAGAGATCCAAAGTGTACTTTATTTGATTCGTTGAAATTCCTAGCTTTGATCTTGCAATTTCCAATCCTAAAAAGGATTTCAAATTTCCCAGAAACTTGATTTTGAATGTCTGATCAAGGAATGACTTTACTTGATTGATCTCAGCTTGGTTATTACCTGCAAGAATTATGTCATCCACATAAACAAGTAAGGCTGTGAGTAAACCATTTGATGATTTAATGAAAAGAATGCAATCAGACAAGGACTGAGTATATCCCTATGAGACAAGAGATGTAGATAACTTGTTGAACCATTGCCTAGATGTGTATTTTAAACCATAAAGAGGCTTTGTTAGTTTGCACACTGTGTTAGGACCTGCAGCTGTGAAACCCTGGGTCATATACACTTCTTCATCAAGGTCTCCGTGAAGGAAGGTATAATTGACATCTAATTGTTGTAACAACCAACCATTTTGAGCAACTAGAGCAAGAAGTAAACGAATAGTTGTGATCTTAGCAACTGGGCTAAAGGCATCAAAGTAATCAAGGCCCTCAGTTTGCGTATAACCTTTGGCAACAAGTCTAACTTTATAACGTTCTATACTACCATCAGCTTTGCGTTTGATTTTGTAAACCCATTTACAACCTATGAGATTTTTACCAGGAGGAAAATCAACAACCTGCCAAGTCTTAATAAGCTATAAGGCCTCAATTTCTTTGTTCATGGCCTCCTACCACTCTTAATGTTTGATGACTTGTTTGTAAGTTTTGGGCTCCGTTTGGTTAGATATGTAAAGAATATAATGCTTGTGAGAGGTTGCTAAATTATCATAGCTGATGACATCAGAAATAGGGTAAGAAAGAGATACACCTGGAGATGCAACAGTGGCATTAGTGGCATTTGTGAGGTTGCAGTGATAATCTTTTAAGTATTGGGGTGTTGTTCTACTCCTTTGTGGCCTGGCAGTTGTGGAAGCTGGAATGGTTGTTGAAGTGTCCACAGGAGCAGAGATTTGAGTTGTGGATGAATCCTGCAAACTGGAAGGAGCTAAAGGCATGGAGTGAGAGTCAGTACTATATTGGATGTCATGAGAAGTAGGTAAGGGAATTAATGACTGATCAATGCTAGATGTAGATGATATATGAGGGAAACAAGATTCAATAAAATGAACATTCCTGGAAACAAAGATTTCCAGAGAATTCAAATTTTGTAATATAAAACCCTTTGTTCCTGGTTTATAACCAAGAAATATACACTTCCTTGATCTAGGATCAAATTTAGATCTATTTGCAGTGAGTGTTGAGGCAAAAGCAAGACAATCAAAGACTCTGAAGATCAGTTTTATGAATACATTTATCCTTTCGCATCTTTCTCCCCAATTCTCTTTGCGTAGTGTTTAGATTTATCATGGTATCAGTTGAATTAATTTGTCTCCGCTGATCGGATTCTTGCGTTCATTTCGGTGTCATCTTTGATTTCATCTTCTCCGATCTCTTCGTCGGTTGATTTCGTTATTTCCTTTACCGTTCCTGTGATCTTCGCTTGCTTTATCAATGGCGACAGTTGATGCGATCGCGGCTGCAGAGTCTAGACTCACAGCTTCCAGTCCTCTCTATTTACACGCCAATGAGAGTCCTGGTCTGATCTTGGTTCAACCTCCTTTGGATGGGGTGAATTACCATACCTGGGCTCGAGGTATGAAGATGGCTTTACTTTCTAAGAACAAATTCACCCTTGTCGCTGGCGAATTGCGGGTACCTTCCACTACTGATCCTCTTTTTTCGGTTTGGGTACGGTGTAATACGATGGTCCTATCTTAGATATCGCGAGCTGTTTCTCCTTCTATTTGGCAATCCATTCTTTGGATAGATAGGGCTTCTGATGTTTGGGCGGATCTACGCGACCAATTTTCTTGCCGAAATGCGTTTCCTATTGCAGAGCTTTAAGAAGAGATACATGCTGTCAAACAGGGTGATTCCTCTGTGTTCAATTACTTCACCAAGCTCAAGATTCTTTGGGATGAGTTCTTCAAAGAGGGGGCGAAAATTGAAGAACTCATCCCAAAGAATCTTGAGCTTGGTGAAGTAATTGAACACAGAGGAATCACCCTGTTTGACAGCATGTATCTCTTCTTGAAGCTCTGCAATACGAAATGCATTTTTGCGAGAAAAACGATCACGTAGATCCACCCAAACATCAGAAGACCTATCCATCCAAAGAATGGATTGCCAAATAGAAGGAGAAACATGTTGTCAAACAGGGTGATTCCTCTGTGTCCGATTACTTCAGCAAGCTCAAGATTCTTTGGGATGAAAAGTGCAATTTTTTATGTTTGGAACTAATTTGGTCAAAAAAAAAAAAAAAAAAAAAGGTCTGGGACTACAAAAAAATGTACAGGACGAAAAAAAATTTTACCTATAAATTAGGGGACTAAAAATGCAATTTTCTCTGTCTTGTATGTTAGCCTTGTTTCCCTATATAGGGAATTGTAGCTTCCATGCCATGTAGTTGTTGGGATGGAGCTTGACGGAGTTGGAGGAGTTGATGAGTATGTGTGGTTGATTAGACTCAGTCTGATTTGATATTTGAACGGTGGAGGGTTTAGCCATGGCGGTAGTGGTGGGTGGGAGAGGGAAAAAAAAAAAAAGGAGATTGTGAAAGAAAGTTTTAGTGATCGAGTGCTCTGGATACCATATAGGGAATTGGTAGGCTGAATCCATGATTGTATTGTATTGTCATAGAGTTTAAATAGAATACAGAGTTTGTTGTATAGTAACAGAAAAGGATCAATTAAATAAATAATCTCCTAAGATAATGCAATCCGTTGTGTAGATGGATTCCTATGATTACTCAGTTGTGTAGAAATAAATTATCTCCTAAGATAATGCAATCCGTTGTGTAGATGGATTCCTATGATTACTCAGTTGTGTAGATGGACTCCTGTGATAACTCAAACTCCTATACCCTATGCTGTATGTTAGCCTTGTTTCTGGTTATTAGCCTTTTTTCTTTTTCTTTTTTTTTTTGTTTTTTAATCTTTGTTGTGCTATAATTGCTTTATCAACTTCTAACCTATTCTTCAGAAACTGATGAAGTTGCTATACCTGAACAGAAAAATTGGTGGAAGAGCAGAAAACATTTGATGTATTTTCACTGAGGTATGCCATTTGATGGAGCAGAAAACATTTTGGAGGGAAATATCATCTTCTTTACCATCTATAAGGAACAGATAATCGTAGCCACTCCATAATCATTTCCCTTCCCTCTCTTTGCAATTCTCTCTGTAAATGGCTGACAGGGGTTCTATAGGTGTGGAGGGAATGTAGTGTTGAACATTTGATGGACGGACGAAAATTTGGCAAGAAGGTTCTATATTGGTCAGGTGCCTACATATAGATATTTCAAGTGGCACGACTCCGTCCATAAATGACCTGTACAAATAACATACATGTACGAATGAAGCAACAATCCGTAAATGGCCTGTACAAATGACAGAAGCAATACACGACTTGTTCAAGATTCATTTCATTACATCAATGACCAATACAATTAAACATTGTTCATACACAAAAGCAACAGTAAAGCATCCATTCAAATAAACATGGTTCATACACAAAAGCAACCATCAATCCTACTACAACCATTGTTCATAAATAACAGAACCATCTATCCTACCATAAAACACTGTTCATTCACAAAAGCAATGCCCAAAAACATAGTGGAACATGTTCCTTTCCTAGCTAGTTGTGCTCATCTTCTATTAGACTGACATCTTGTTGGGTGCCTTAGAGGCCCTTTTCCTCGCCTGCAAGCACACAAGGTAATGTTACAAATACATGAAGAAATGAAAGTACAGTTTACTAATGCAATTTGAATATAATGAATTGTAATGTTACAAATACATGAAGACATGAAAGTACACATGAAAGCACAGTTTAGTAGTGCAATTTGAATATAATGCATTGTAACTTTTGTTGGAGCTTCTTACAGTGTACTGCTGAGAATGACCATCATGCACCTTCACAACATAGATATCGTGAGCAAAATTAAAAGTTTAAATATTTTGAAAGGAAAAGCTAAGGGAAATATGAGAATGACCAACATGCACCTAGATATCTTGAGCAAAATTAAAAGTTTAAATGTTTTAAAAGGAAAAGCTAAGCAAAATCAAACAAAAACGAAACATTGTTTAAAAATGCAAAGAAAAAAGAATCAGCAAAAATAACGAATACCGAAGTGACATAGGTTACTTGCAGAAAGTGGCACCAAAATCTCTTTTAACTTATGGTAACAAATTTCACCATCACAAAACTATGATTTAACCATAAAAACAATAAATTGCAAATATGGGATCTGACAATAGAGTAACAAGGCATGAACTTCAAGTTCGAGAATCAATTAATTAAGGGCCTAAAGCAAATAAATAAATGAAATGAATCTCAATTTTATCTAGATAAAAAGCAAAGCACTAATCAATAAAAGCATACCACCGCTGGCCTGACCCCCTTTCTCCTCGAATCTGGGACACGAATCTGGGACATCCGAATTCTCTGCCATACCACGCCGAGGACAAGTGCAACCCCCATTTCTCTTCTTATAGATACGAAGTTGCTCAAGAACATCATCAGGAGGCCTCGCATACTTATCCCCAAACTCTTCATAGGTGAGATCAGAAAAGTCATTAAGACCCATCTTGTAAGTGTGCCACGGCTGTGAATTATGCTCCCTAACAGACAAATAATTCTTTGTAAAGACTTGAAGTCTACGTTGTCGCTCTTCCGCTGAATCATAATTTTTCTCATGACTTTTGCACCATCTATCAAAAAGAACAGAAGAAATTTTTGTTTATGAATTGGGGAAATGGAAGAATAAGCTACATGAAAGACCATATGGGGAGTTTAGAATTTCTAAGTTTTGTCATCCCCATTCTTCCTTTTTACTCTCATCTTATTCTATTTTTCTTCTCATATCCCCATTCTTCCTTTTTACTCTCATCTCATTCTATTTTTCTTCTCATCTATTAAATATTGTCTGAAATGATAACAAAAAAATCTCCCATTCAAATTTTCTTCTCATAATTAAATAAAAATCTCAATTAACGGATTGGAAATCGGTCGACAAAAACAAAATCAAGCAAATCGACGAAAACAAAATCAAAGAAATGTTAACGAAATAAAGATTGGGAATTAGTAAAACAAAGGTCAATACTTCGCGAAGATCCGGCGGATCTGGCCTTCAGAGACATTACGCCTGCTCTGAGAAAAAGCTCTTCTCAGCGACGGCAACGCCGTTCGGTGCGGATCCTTAATTAAGGCTCGCATGAGAGTCACAGCCATATCTTATGGTTATGGTTCTTCTCCATCTCCGGTGTGCTTGCTATTCCTTTAAAACTTCTCGAAAAGTTTAGGTTTACAGTTTTTCAAATAGATTAGGGTTACAAAGAAGTTCTGAGCCGATAAAACACTATGGCCTCTCATTGATATTTATATTTTATATTATACTCTCTTGATAAATGGGTCTTTCTATTAGAAGTCCCATTTAATTAAAGGGAAAATTGCTAATTTCATCCGGGCCGTTATACTGACTTGGAATTTGAGGACACCATTTATTCAATTCACTAATTTGGGTCTGTACAAATTAAAATCATGAAATTTGTGGACAATTTCCACCTAAGTGTCTCAAGTGACACGCACGTGCTCGCCGGAAGTCCATGTTGGATTACACGTAATTTTTCCTATCCAGCTTGTCCAATAAAAATAAAAATAAAATTCCACCGCATCAAATTCAAGGCGTCATGTGCCACGATTTCCCCCAAAATTCCACTCCTTTACTTGGCTGGAAATTAGGGTTCTTCCGCCGCTGAAAATTGGAGTGCTTGAGCTTGGGAAATTAACACTGAAATTCTAAGTGAGGATGACTGCTTTTGCAGAAGAAGAGCAGTGATGCGTACATCCTGGACGAACAAGAACCCAGTTTAAATCTGTGTTAAAATATGTACTTTTCTTGTCAAATTTGAGTTGATAATGTTGTTTTCTAGGTTGGTTTCAAATTCTAGAGAGAAGGGTGTCATTTCTTTGCTTAGGTTGACAATCAACTTTGTGAACGTGCATGAACCATCATTCCGGGGCTTCTCCGTCTCATTAAAATCTGAAATTAAAATCTTCCCACCAATATGTTTGGCACTGGAACATTAATGAAGGTCCCTCCGTAGTGAATAGAGATGCTTAGGTACGAGCTTTTTGGATCTGTATGTATGGTCAGAGACCAAAAAATGTGATATCAGCATACATATTTTTGGGTCAATAGAAAAAATACACTTTACAACTAAACGACCAAAACACCTAACTCAATAAATACGGGTTTGAAAGTGTATTTAATGGGGTAAACCAAAAACCCTAACAAAAAACCCCTTTGTAAGAAAAATCTAAAAAACATAAGCTCAAAGACAAAGAACTGACAGAGAGGACCCATGTACAATAAATAACCATTATGTAGTCCCACAAAAGCCCCACCATAAACACTTGAATCGAACTAAAAGTTAAAAACCCAAAAAGAGTCAGACATTCGAATATTGTATATTTGCATCAGCACCCAGATCTGTACAAAAACGAACCTTTTCGACACATTTTTCTACACAACAGTGAAAAGAACAAAAAATGATTCTACCCCAAACACAGGGGCGGATCCAGGAATTTTTATTAGTCGGGGCTGAAAATTCCTAGGTCTCAATATATTAAAAAAATAATAATAACTTGACACTACAATTCATCTATTATAATTGTTTTCGACGATTCGTATTCCTTTCAATTTGCTCCCACCATTTTTTTTTTCCAAAACTAGAGTCTTCACGTACATATACTAATATGGTCCTTATTTAAAATAAAAAAAAAAAAACTAGAATTTATTTCGGGATTATAATATCCACTATCGAGAGTGTAGTAATTAATCCTTTTGGTAAATTATAGCTAGGTAAGTTAAAAGATAAACAGTTAAATAAAAAAAAAAACTATTAAATCTTTTATATTCGAAATTAAGATTCGAATTCACAACATTTTATTAAAATAATATGTATTGAAAATTAAATTTTTTTGTGATATTAATTTGACAGAGTTAGGTTTTGATTAGAATTATGGACGTGATATGATATTTTTATCTCTCTAATATTATATAATATATTATCTATATAATAAGATATATTACACTAATTTTTCTTTACATAAAAGCACAATACAATTGATTTTTTCATAAAGTGATCGGTCATAACAAAGTTTTCACGAATTATATCTAATATAATATATAAATATAACATTTATTATAGGGGAAATTACATACAGGTCCCTGAGGTTTGGCCTTATTATAGAGCGGTCCACGTAACTTTGCAATTTACATACAAGTCCCTGAGATTTGACCCAATTATAAGTCGGTCCCTATTCTTTTAATTATTACACTGTAGTCCCTAAGCCTTGTTAATTGGTTAATTTTTGTATACTTTTAGGGGCGATTTTGTATTTTTAGTCATATATTATATGTAACACTCACAAAACCTTCTGGGACATAAGTGTACTTTTACAAAATTCGTTAATGGACCTCACACAAAACAAGGAATATAGGGATTACAGTGTAATATTTAAAAGAAAATGGACCGGTTTGTAATTGGGTCAAACCACGGGGACCTGTATGTAAATTTCAAAGTTACGTGAACCGCTCTGTAATTAGGCTAAACCTCAAGGACCTATATGTAATTCTCCCTTTATTATATATAATAGCTAATAAATTGTATACTTTTAAAAATATAAATTAATTTATTTTCAGTAATATATATATATATACATATATATATAGTTTAAAAATTAAATTAGTGGAGTAGGGTGAGGTGGGGGGTGGGGGGTGGGGTTAGGGGGTAGGGGGTGGGGGGTGGGGGGTGGCGGAAGGGGGGGCTTCAGCCCCGCCTTGGCCTTAACTGGCTCCGCCAGTGCCCAAACAGACATAACCCAAAAGCACGAATCAGTAGAGAGTTGCATTTTTGTAAAAAGAAAAAAATAATTCGATACTTACCATAGATGGGTAGGGTGACCGTAGCATTTTTGGCCTACCATAGTTGGATTCGACTAAAGTAGAGCACGTTTTAGATGATTTGTTCAAGAGATAATGGATTATTGGTAGATTTGAGCTATGACTTGGGGATATATTGCAGAAAAAATTAGAGTTTCGGGTAATGACGAGGATTTGGCAATGGATGTTCAGACATGTTTCAAGGTTGAAGATTTTCCAAGTTTTTGTGTTTGAGAGATTGAAAGAGCAAGTGAAAAGCCTTTAAGTGAAGAAATCGATATAAAAATGTTAACTCTTCGTGGGGTTTCTTTTTTGTTTTGACTTTATTTATCAACAATCACATGTGTAAATTTGACTTTATTTATCAGCAATCACATGTGGCAAAAAATTTATTATGTGGCTTCACACGCAACATTCCGGGCTACACGTGGCCTTAGGCCATCGGCTCTGGCCCAAAAAAATTTATCAAGTGGAAATTGTCCACAAATTTCATGATTTTAATTTGTACAGACCCAAATTAGTGAATTGAATAAATGGTGTCCTCAAATTCCAAGTCAGTATAACGGCCCGGATGAAATTAGCAATTTTCCCTTTAATTAAATAACCCTCAAATTTTAATTTAATTACTAGATAATTTTTAATGTAAATAATTATTATTAATAATTTATTCACATTAATAAAAATATTTCGTACTTATTATAACTTAAATATAATATTTTAATATATTAAATTTAATCATTTAAACCATATTCCAATGTATACATTGAAGTTATAATTATGATTTTTACCATAAATCTAGCTAATGATTGTCCTTATAGTTCATTTAGATTTAATTACTCAGATTGACTATTAGTGGAGTAGGGTGAGGTGGGGGGTGGGGGTAGGGGGTAGGGGGTGGGGGGTGGCGGAAGGGGGGGGGCTTCAGCCCCCCCTTGGCCTTAACTGGCTCCGCCAGTGCCCAAACACACATAACCCAAAAACACGAATCAGTAGAGAGTTGCATTTTTGTAAAAAGAAAAAAATAATTCGATACTTACCATAGATGGGTAGGGTGACCGTAGCATTTTTGGCCCACCATAGTTGGATTCGACTAAAGTAGAGCACGTTTTAGATGATTTGTTCAAGAGATAATGGATTATTGGTAGATTTGAGCTATGACTTGGGGATATATTGCAGAAAAAATTAGAGTTTCGGGTAATGACGAGGATTTGGCAATGGATGTTCAGACATGTTTCAAGGTTGAAGATTTTCCAAGTTTTTGTGTTTGAGAGATTGAAAGAGCAAGTGAAAAGCCTTTAAGTGAAGAAATCGATGTAAAAATGTTAACTCTTCGTGGGTTTTCTTTTTTGTTTTGACTTTATTTATCAACAATCACATGTGTAAATTTGACTTTATTTATCAGCAATCACATGTGGCAAAAAATTTATTATGTGGCTTCACACGCAACATTCCGGGCTACACGTGGCCTTAGGCCATCGGCTCTGGCCCAAAAAAATTTTATCAAGTGGAAATTGTCCACAAATTTCATGATTTTAATTTGTACAGACCCAAATTAGTGAATTGAATAAATGGTGTCCTCAAATTCCAAGTCAGTATAACGGCCCGGATGAAATTAGCAATTTTCCCTTTAATTAAATAACCCTCAAATTTTAATTTAATTACTAGATAATTTTTAATGTAAATAATTATTATTAATAATTTATTCACATTAATAAAAATATTTCATACTTATTATAACTTAAATATAATATTTTAATATATTAAATTTAATCATTTAAACCATATTCCAATGTATACATTGAAGTTATAATTATGATTTTTACCATAAATCTAGCTAATGATTGTCCTTATAGTTCATTTAGATTTAATTACTCAGATTGACTATTATTTTGAACTTTAGCATACAATACTATGGAGGTTATCGGGGTGAAACTGTTGGAATAACGGAATCAGAAAGCAGCGGAAATTTTAAAATTTTCCAACAAAAGGATCGAAACTCGCAATCATGAATCCAAATTCGTAAGGTAAAGAAACTTACTTTTCAATAATCTTTCTTGAAGCGTTTCAAGCTACCCAAGAACTCTCTTCTCGTGGCTTGATCCCCTCTCCTTGGTAAAGCTCGAATCTTTAAAAACATCTAACTTGAAGCTCTCTAGAGATAGTCCACCAACTTGACCACAATCTAACTAGTAAGGATGCTAGTTCTCTAGTTAGTGTTTAGGCTTATCCTAGGGCTTACGTGATCTTGGAGAAAAGATGGTGTTCAACATATGAACCAAGAAGAATCGATCAATCCCTAAGGGGAGCTCGAGCTCCCCTATTTATAGCCGGAGAGGGGCGGCCGAACCAAGTCCTTTTGGACTAAAGATTTGGTCCCTCTCTCTTATTACTTGATCATCAAGTAATTCCAAACCTTGATTTTGAATTCTAATTCAAATCAACTTTTAAGAGAGCTAAAATATCCAAAACCCTTTTGGATAATATTATACTTTATTTATAAATAAATAACTTATTTATCTAATTAATTAATTCATAATTTAAATAGATTAATTTCTCCAAAATAAGACTTTCATTTTAATTCAAAAATTAAACGAAAGTCCATTAAATAATTAATACATTAATTATTTAATACATAAATAATATACATGTGTGACACACGTGTCCCCAAGGATACATGCCAATCACGTGAACCATATGTGTGTTTCACACGTATGGAACCCTCTTGGTATGATCAACTCGTTTAATCATTTTAAAGCCTTAACTCAGGTAACCAAGTTGTTGTGTGTGACCCTCTAGGTTCTCAATTCAATTAGTAGTGACCCTAATTAATTAATTCACTAATTAATTAATCAGTCCACAGATTAAACGATCATAGTCTAGCAACAGGTGTTTAACCCCTAGCTGAATTGGAATGTCTCGATTCGACGGAACCTTTAAGTCATTGATTCATGTAAGATACAATCCTCCTACTTACTATCTCTCAACCAAGATCTAGGGTAAGGGAATAATCAGAACCCTAATAATCAGGTCTTAAAGCTAAGTGCATTTCATATCCATTTGATCTCAATCCAAGAAACCCTTTTCCTGATGTCTTGATCTATTGCCTTGGCCAAGGACTCCATATGACATATGAATAACTTACACAATAAGAGATCACCTTGCAAATGCAAGTGTAGGTCCTTTCTTGATTCTCATTCACTTTCATGAATCGCTTGTGTAGCCCCAGCATAAGCCTTGAATCAGTTGTCTAAGGCGACGCCCTTTAAAGCTTATACCTAAGACTATAGAGTTAACTCATAAAGTGACATGGAACCTCAAGTCTAAGGATCAATTAATCACATCAATGACTCGTGAGATATTTCCTAATCTGGAAGTTTCCATTTCCTGAAATAGAAACTTCCTTTCCCATTTAGGAATCTTCTTACACGGGGCACCTCAGTGAACTTACTTATGGAAGTAAGCACCCTCATGTATCACGCACGTATCAACTATACACTTTGCACCTCCATGAAATAAGGTGGTCCTTTTTAAGGGCGTGATCTCACAAGCAAGCCTTAAAGGAGTCAGGTTGACACTCCCACAGTCTGTAGGACTCATCAGCTTAGAGTATTTTACTAATCATGACTTATGTGATATAGGGCTCGTTTCATGAACCATTTCACCTAAATGGTAGAGTCCTAAAGTCATCAGGATTAGGGGAGTTCTCATACATGCACAGCTAAAGTAAACGCATATCAAACAAGAGCATATAAAGAAGTGTTGCCTCAATTCGTTATTTTATTCAAAGATTGTCTATGATTACAATAAGAAAAAGTACAAAGCGGATATTCAATCGGCTTTCTAGGGCACTATTCCTAACAATCTCCCACTTGCCCGTCAAAGCCATTCCAAAGCTACTCTAAGTCCCATCTTTTGAAGATGACCTCGAAAGCTTCTTAACTAAGGGGTTTAGTAAGTGGATCTACCACGTTCTCTGCTGATGCGACCCTTTCAATTTGCACATCTCCTCTTTTGATAATATCACGGATTAGGTGATCCTTCCTCATAATGTGCTTGGTCCGTTGGTGAGATCTTGGTTCCCTTGCTTGAGCAACCGCCCCAGTGTTGTCACAAAACACGGTAATGGGGTCTTTCATGCTAGGAACAACATTCAACTCTTGAATGAAGTTTCTAATCCAAACACCTTCCTTAACTGCATCATTTGCAGCTAAGTATTCGGCCTCAGCGGTCGAATCTGCAGTGGTCGTTTGCTTGGAACTCTTCCAACTCACTGCTCTGCCGTTTAGGTAGAAAATGTTGCTGGGTGGTGGGCCCAGAACAGTGGCGGTTCGGGATCACATTTTTAAAATTTTATAATACAAGTATTAAAATATTTCTAAAACATTTTAATAAAAAGTGGAAGACTAGCCGGACCTACTCAAGTATATACATGCAATTGATAATAAATTTTAAATCACTTAAGCAGATAAATATCTAACATGCAATTAACACTTAAGAGCATATAATTTATCTTGCTTAAAATAAAATAACTGAAAAATATTACCGTACTGCAGTCATGGCTATCTAACGACATTTTTCCACCTCCTTTCCTACTCGTGAGACCAGTAGAGCTTCCCTGCAATAACCCCAGAGAAACCGTCGGAGTGTGGGCTCCGAAAGTATTTCTCTAAATACTTAGAGAAAATAAACTTTAAACTAGAAAACCCTTTTCAGGGTTTAATCTCCCGAAATTAGGCATTTTATATAAACACCTAATTAAAATTAATTCCAAAATAAATCAGAATTAACTAAACTGTCATTTTACACATAAATGGAAGGGTAATTTGGTCATTTGTACAACCGCGTACAAACCGTGTGTCGTCTGGCCAATCAGAGCACGCCACGTGGTAGCTCTCTCTACCGTAGACACAACGCCGCCAACCATGCATCGACAAGTGGCCGAACGCGCCCCCACGCGCCTTCACAAGCTGGCCAAGTGGTTGGCTCGTGTGAAAACGTGTAGCTCCACCAGATTTCGCCAAGTGTCCGGGTCCGGTTCGACCCTGTCCGGAAATCGACCCGACCCTATCCGAAAACCTGACCCGTTTGACCGGACTATCCGACCCGTTGACCGGCTCAGCCCAAATCAAATCTGGGCCGTTTGCGCTGACGTGGCTCAATCTGAGCCGTCCACGTGTCGCACACGTGGTGCCCAATCAGCGACACTTAGCAGCTGACTGCTGACGTGGCATGTCACGTCAGGTGCCATGTCATCATTGGTTTTTCTTTTTTTTGATAAAAATTTTATTTTCTCCAAAATAAAATTCCGGGCATTTTCAACTCTTTGGAACTTTGATTTATTTTCTTAAAATAAATTCCTTGGCTAGTTTCAAACATTTTGAAAACTCATTTCAGGTGCCAAGTCATCATTGGTTTTTCTTTTTTTTTTGATAAAAATTTTATTTTCTCCAAAATAAAATTTCGGGCATTTTCAACTCTTTGGAACTTTGATTTATTTTCTTAAACCAAATTCCTTGGCTATTTTCAAACATTTTGAAAACTCATTTCTCTTTCTCCCTTTAATATTTTCTCTTCGGGTTTTCAATTTGGGGCTTTCAGGGGGACCTGCAGGACTAATTAATTTTAGATCCAAACGGATTAATATATTATCGTCTCATGATAATAATTAATTACCGTTTAATAATATTTAATTCCACTAAATAAATATTGTTGCACTCTAAAATTAATTAAATTATTCACGAATTCCTCGATCTAGAATAATTTCGCATTTTACTCCTCCGTGTAGATATCCATGAAAAATAAATTGTCACTACTATCATTTATTTTTCATCTCTAATCTGAAATTTATTGATTCGCCTTAAGTTCAAATTCTCTGTATGTGAAACACATTCATCATACAACTTCGGTGACGTATCACACGAAGTGCTTTGGCCAAAGTCTTAATTCGAACTTTTGCAAATCTATTTCAGGGATATCTTTTACCTTCCAGCAAGGCCGCAGATTCCTCGATCAATATAACTCTTTAGGACATTTCATGTTGTCACCGAATCATACAAAGTATTTTGGCTACCCGTTACCGAGACCTCACTTCGAGTATATTACAGTGACTACCACTACATGCCTAAAGCTGAAACATTATTAGGATTAAGAGTACAATGCTTCCTGAGATTTTATTCATTTTAGATAGCAGTATAAAATAAATAATCTCAGTGGTCCAGTTCGATGTTTCCAACCCTATTGAAAATCATCAACGTGTTATAATTGGAATCACCATTCCCTATGACGAAAGACTAATCATCTTATATAACCACGTTATAGTCTTGAGAAGAACATATTCTTATCTTACCGACTAGAACTTTAATGACACGTGATTTCGGTATTCATAGTTTTTTTCTATGAAACACATTTCATATAAGAATACCATCACGCGCCGTTAATTATCAATATGTGAAATACTCACAACTTGCTGCAAATTCAGTTTAATTAATTCAACAAATTGAATTTTCAGGGCACTATTCCCAACAATCTCCCACTTGCCCCAAATTCAATTTGGCTACACATCTAAGTCTTATTCCTCTCACATGAGTGTCAAAACTCGTTTTGCACTCTTCTGCGCCAATACCTTAGTGAAGGAATTTATTAGATGTTTCTTACACTTAGCCAACTTTCAGGAAATCCTGGAGTCAATACATCTAACTGGTCGCTTCTCAAGCTACCATGTATTTGACTTCTATGGTGAAGTAAGCAATATAAGTCTTGCTTAACATTACCCAATTAACGGTTGCTCTTTCTAGAGTAAACACGTATTCTGGTGTCAAACATCTAAAATACAAATCAGATTGTAAATTTGAATCTGTGCACTCTATTTAAATGAGGTTACCACTGTGGTAGACAAGAATATAATCTCAAGTCCTTCTCAAGTACTCCAATATATGCTTTCACTACTACCCAGTGTCAGATTCTAGGGTTTGACCAATATCTGCTGACTTTGACCTATTTTATAATAGACATCTGGCCCTATACATAATATGACATACATAAAGCTTTCGCTGTGGAACTCTAATCATGTCTTCTATCTCTTCAGTTGCCTCAGGACACTGATCCCGAGATAGATAAATTCCATATCTAAAAGGTAATGAACCTTTCTTGGAATTTGTCATATTATACCTTACCAGCATCTTATCCATATATGTTTCTTGTGGTAAACCAATCTCATTATTCCTATGATCACGACAAAAGTCTGATCCTTGGAATAACATTGGTCTCACGTAGGTCTTTTCTTGTCAAAATGATTTGACGTTCGATCTTCACCACTGACAAAATTCTTGCATCATTCCCAATGAGCAGAATATTAGTTACGTACAAAGTGAAAATGTTACAACACTATAATGATGTCATTTTGTACACTCATGGTTCATCAGACAATTATTCAAATCCAAAGAATTTAAATTGCCTTATAATTCTGATGTTCCATAAACTAGACGCTTGCTTAAGATCATAAATCGATCTATTAAGCTTGCATTATATGCACCTGATTTCTGGCTGCGAAGCCTTCAGGTTGTGCCATGTTTTTCTCCTTGAAGGTGCCCGTTCAAGAACATAGTCTTTACATCCATTTATCTAATCTCATAATTGTTACTGAGATAAAATGGAGAGGACAATGGACTTAAGCATTGCTATAGGCGAGAAGACCTCATAAATGATTTCTTCTTTCTGGGTAAAATCCCTTGCCATAAGTTTGCTCTAAAGTCTCTACTTTTTCGTCTATTTTTTCCTTTTATTTTTCTTGTAGAACCCAATTGCATCTAATGGGCTTAATGCCTTCAGGCGCCTCTACAAGCTCAAGACTTTGTTAGAATACAGAGATTCTAACTTAGATTCCATGGCTTTTGACAAAATGGTCAGCGTCTAAATCTTCCACAACTTCATTACAAGTGATAGGATCAGATACGTTAGATTCAACCACTTGGGTTAATCTTAGGTATCTTGTCTGTCCTGACAATCCTCCCACTATAATGATGCTCTCGTGTACACGTCTCTACATCACATGTTGTATTTGGTACATCACATGTATCTAATACATTTTCAGTTATCACGGTTTTATGGAAATCAGTATCTAATACTGTTATTTCTTTTAACACTACTTTGCTTCCACCCTTTGTGGTTATCTATGTAATTGTCTTTTAAATATTCACAAACATCTTTTGTGATTTCTTAAATTATAAAATATACCACCTCTCGTTCTTCTAGGATAACCTTAGAACAAGTAAACCTTTGTTCTTTATTCTAACTTGTTAGGATCCATCCTTAACTTGTGGACCAGGCTACCTCAAATCCGAAGATAAGGGATACAGGGTTTTCACCCTAGCTACAGATCTATCAGTGTTCTAGGAACTCACTTAGATAGAACTAGGTTTAATATACATTGTCGTTTTGAGCGCAAGACCCCAAAACGAACTTCGTAGGGTAGCATGACTCTTCATGAATTTTACCATCATTATCAGAGTTCTATTTCGCTTTTCTGCAATACATCTTTGCTAAGTCGTATCTCATACAGATAGTTGAGATCTAATCCCATTTGAGAAATTCTTTTTAACTCTGAATCTAGATACTCATCACTACTTCAATCTAATCGAAATGCCTCGATACGTTTTCTAATTTGACTCTTTGACTTCAGTCTTATATTTGTTGAACTCTTAAAAAATACAGGCTTAAGTCTCATCAAATAAACATATATCTGTATCTAGAGTAATCATTCAAATGAATGATGAAGTACCCAAAACTTTCTCTTGCTTGAACACTTATAATATCATACGTCTGTATGAACTAATTCAAGCAAGTTCATGGCTTAATACCTTTGTCTAAAAAAAAGGCTTCTTGGTCATTTTAACTTTCTTAATAGGATACGCAGATTGATACTGTTTTTCAAGTCAATAGGACTCAACAATCAGTCTTTGGATCCTATTCAGATTCAATTGACCAATAGATAGATGCCACATAGAAGTTTTTCCTCTTAGATGGTAAGTCAAGCTTTTTAATGTTAAACTTAAATTAGAGTTTTCATTTAGGCATAAAAGACCATCTTTTATTGTCCCAGAGCAAATAAACCTTTTATTTTGTTTAATGGTAAACCTTTATTCAAAATAAACTGTTAGACCATTAATTATCAAATAACTTACAGAAATCAAATTTCTGTATATATGACACATATAATATTAAAACCCTATTGCCAAAATACGACTTTATAGTCCTTATTGCAAACAGACAGACTAAGTATTTTAGACAATTTCTTTTTCCAATACCCGTTACCACCGAAATAGAAACACTTTTCCATTGTCGGATTTGACTTTCTACTTCTGAACCTTAGATTGGGAACTTTTCCTTTTCTTTCTTCCACTTACTGGCTTTCTAGACCATGGATATTGATGTCTGATTAAAGAGAACCTTTCCCTTAGTCTATATCACCCTTTCTGCAATATTGAGGTCGTTCATTGGTTTTAAAAAAAATTATTTAAAATAATCTTGAACGTTCAAATGACTTAGGAAGAGAGTATAGGATCATATTCTATCTGTTAAGATTGTCTCTTTAAGCACATAGGCTTTCAATCTCGTTCAGATTAGTTATCATATTCATAATATGATTCTGAATCGGTGATCCTTCAAAACCTTTTCTATTGGCTCGTACCTTTGTACGATTCTGTCTTCAAAACATGTTCTTATCAGTAAACATCTCATGCATCTGATGCTCAAGAACTTTTAAGACAGATGTCAGGAAATAAGACTAGCCAGATCATTACACTTAATCTATTTGGAATAAACGTCTTTATAATCCTTAGTGGTTGTAGTTTTCGGAATTTTCGGATAAGGTTCAGTGAGTACATAAACTTTCGTGTCTCAACACGATGTCAAGATTCATTTCCTAGTCAGCATAGTTGAACCCTTACTAGCCTATTTCCTTACAGACAAATAGTTTATAGTGGGCTAAGAGAGATCGTTTTTATAAAACTAAAATAAATAAATAAAATTATGCAAGTTATGATTATGCATTTCACTTTCTTCTGCTTCTAACCAATAAATGAAATCCACGTAAGCATTTTGATTTACGCAATGGTGACTTAACTAACTGCAGTAGACTCCCCGGATGCGAGGTCGAAAACTGCTTAGAAAAGCAAGAACTAGTTTTAATTAACATGTCATTCAGGTAACTCTTACAAAACAATGTTAATCCACCACGTCAACCCTTGGCCTCTAAGTAATGTAACATAGCTCCGAAGGGAGGTTAATACATTGCTTAGTCAAGTGTGTACTATTACCTAGAAATCTGTACGAGTAGGTCAAGACACTGGACGGAGACATGGTCGAGCTGACTTTCCCATATTTCATTCTATCCGTAGAAGTCTAATCTTGTATACCGCGAATACATACCCGCCGAAGGGAGTAGTATATATCCACTATGCTATAGACCGGTAATGGAGGTCGTGAGAATCCAACTCTTTTCATCTCGCTCCCACTTGAATTTTTAAAAGGTGTAGATTATCTGTTGATTATTTAATAATCACTTTTGGCGTTTTATTGTTGGACGTGATTAATCTAATTAATACCCTTCCACTAGGATTACTAAATCACATTTATAATCTTAATAATAATATTTTAAGGTAATTTAATAACTACTTATTAATTAGGCCGAAAAATATTAGTCTAATTATGCATCAGGTCTAATCTCTATAAAATAATACTATTTATATGCATCAGGTCTAATCTCTATAAAATAATACTATTTAATCACATTAAATAAAATATGCATAATTGAAATATCATAATATCTCATATTATCATGATCATGCCATAAATTAAAACAATTAAGCATGCTTTCATATAATTATCACATAATTATCATGCTTAAAATAAATGGCATAAAGTAAACATGTTATAAATAAATTATCTCATAATTTAAATCATGTTTACTGATTCGGTAATTAACCAGGAAGATTATTGAAATCGATTCCCAGAAAATTACCATTCCACGCAAATTTCCAGGAAACACTGGAGGGTTCACAACGGTCCCACTTAAAAACCAGCCTCATTTGACAGAATTTACTTATCAATGCATGTATATATCTAAAGCTTGGCTCTGATACCAGTTGCTGGGTGGTGGGCCCAGAACAGTGGCAGTCCGGGACCAAATCGACTAAAGATAAGTTGAGATACCAAATAGACATGTTGTATGGTAATACAAAACAGGTTATGGAAAGTAATGCATTAAACCCAAATAACAAATTCAATCTCATGTTCAAAATATAATTAAATTCAGAAAAACCCATACGAACCGAAATCGTTCTTACGTTTGATTATTGTTGTTTAACATTGTTAGTGTAATGAGAGAGACGTTGTTTGAAAGATCAATCGAAGAGCACAACAATTGGAGAAATTTCAGAAAAATAGGGTTTTCCGTCGCACAGCTAGCTCCAGCGATTTGAGAGGTTTTGGTTGCATGGTCAGATTCTAATTTTGTATAAATGTTGGGGTGAAAAAGAAGCTCCAAAAACTTTTCTAATTACGATTTAATTGAGACAATTAGGACCCAAGGGAAGCCCAAAACTTATTTTAGAGATATAACCCTCAATTTCTTTCCCCTTTTTTTTATTCTCTATCATCTGACGTGGCTAATAATCACGTCATTTCTTTCAAATTCAGATCTCCCACCCAAATCAAACCCTAGTTTCTTTTATTTTTCGTCGTTTCTTCTTCTCTCCTTTAACGATGAAAAACAAAGACGGTCTTCTCGCCTGCACCTCTCCTTCTCGCATTCTCTCATCGTGATTCGTCTTCTCACCTTCTCTTGCCGCCGACATCTTCTGCAATCGCCTCCATAGATGTCTTCTCGTCGTGGATTCATCTTCTGCAATGGCCTCCGTCGAATTCGTGTTCTGCATCGCCGTATCTTTATCTTCTGCAACTATTTCTGACTGCATTCTGCAATTGAAGATCCAGAAATCTTATCGTCTTCTTCTTCTACTCTTCTGCATTTTTTTTTTCCAGATTTCTTCAAGAAATCAAGTACGTGATCTCTATAATCGTGCTATTTCATGAATCAAGCGTGCTTGCGCGATTTCTGGAAATCGCATGAGCGATTGTGGAAATCGCTCACGCGATTTCTGCGATTTCAGAAATCGCTCACGCGATTGTGGAAATCGTATGCGCGATTTTTGGAAATCACATGCGCGATTGTGGAAATCGCTCACGCGATTTCTTGAGTTCTGCGATCGTGCACTCGATTTCTGCAATCGAGTGCGCGATGGCAGAAATCGTGTACGCGATTTCTTGTGGAAAAATGAATAAACCAAATCTGGATCTTAAAAAAATAAAAGAAAATAAATAAAAAAGAAAAGTGATAAATGAAAATAAAGAAAAAATTGAAAAATAGATTTAAAGAAATCATGATGAATAAAAATAATTAAAGAAAATAAAAGAAAAAAAGAAAAGAAAAAAAAATTCGAGTGTGCGATTTCTAAAATCGCTTACTCGATTTGCCACGTGGAAAATAATTATATTTAATATTTATTTTATTAGACAAAATTGAGAAAAGGGTTATATACCCAATTCTTTTAAAACTAGGGGTTACATAACTAAAAGAAGACTTAGGCGTCACTTTTAACCGAATGTCCCGATTTAATTAGGTGCGCAATTAATTAAGAGCTAATTATACCTTAATGAAGGAAAGGGTTAGATAATTAATTCTTTTAAAACTAGAGGTTACATAACGAGAAAAAGACTTGCGCGTCCCTCAAAACGAAAAGCCCCCTTAAAAGTATGTGAAATGTTTTTATTAATGTGAATAAATTATTAATAATAATTATTTAGAAAAAACTTTATCTAGTAATTAAATTAAAATTTGAGGATTATTTAATTAAAAAAATTAAATGGGACTTCTAAAAAAAAAAAAACCGATTTAGTAAAGTTTAAATATATATGGGAGGCCATAGTGTTTTATCGACGGGGGATTCTATTAAAAGGGTCTTTCAAGTTTCTTTTTAATTAAATGACCCCCAAGTTTTAAAGTTGTTAATAGATAACCCTTTCTTATAATTAACCAAATAATTACTTTTACCTATTTTATTTTGACCCCCAACTTATAATATATTACAAATTAGACTAAAAAAATTGGGGGAATTTCCTCGCAAACCCATTTCTTCATTTTCTTCTCTCGATCCGATAAACCCTTCTTCTTCTTCTTTTTCTTCATGAAGAGATGGTGCTCGTGAGGCGGTGGTCGGCCGGATTTGAGGCTGGCGGCGACTTTGCCGGCGGAAAGAGGTGCGCGGACGGGGTGGTGACTATAGGCGGTTGTTGGAGAGGCCACGATAATTGGGTCGGATAGGATGCGAAGAGAAAGGAAAAGCGACGGTCGGCGTGGGTCGCCGGATCTGGGCTGAGGTCGGCGACGATGATGGCGTGAATTGAGATCTCTTCAGAAATGACGATGGGAGAATAACATACAAAGCTTATAGTGAGGATTTCCAGTACCTAAGGCTGGAACCTAATGGCCACCTAAATCTTTTCCGGTTTGATGGGTATAACGGGAGTTTATATTCTGATCTTCTCGAAAATAAAACTTACAGTGGTTGTGACTACCCAATGGTGTGTGAGAGAGCAGGTGTTTGCAACAGAGGAAATTGTTCATGTGCTAGAGAAGTGAGAGGAAGTTCTGAGTTCTTTGCCCCAGTAAATGAGACAGAGCTGAGTCTTGGATGCAAGCGAGTGTATCCATATTCTTGTAAGGATGCTAGGCTTCACACTTTCTTGGATCTAGAAAACATTACTTTCTTGACATTCAATTCATCCCTTTCCCATGTGAGTGCAGAAACGTGCAAGAGTGAATGCTTGAAGAAATGTGATTGCAAAGTTGTTTTGTTTAGGTACGCCGGCAAGGTAGGATCTCTTAACGCTTGATTTTGTTTGTTGTGCCTTTTGTTTTATGATGAATTCTGTAATTTTTTGGTTGATTATGTTTGGTGGTGGTCAATGTGAGTGATTTTCGATTGGGGGATGATTGGGGCTAGTGTATTTCTCTTTTAATCTTTGATGTTGAGATGATTGTGGGTTGATTTCTGTATGGGAATGGGGAATTTGTAGGTTGTTTGGTTATTTAACATCTGCATAGATTAAAGAACTAGGTAAAGTTTGGCTTTCCTTTTTCATATATAATTATATTAAGATTATGGGATTGATCTGAAAAAAGCTTTTTTTGTCCGTTATAATGCTTTCTTTAGCTTCAATTTTGTGACTGGCCTTGAGCTTGAGTAGAAGACGGGAGAAGTTTGGCAACGTGGTTTTTGATATCGATGGAAAGGGACTGCCTTGATGAAATCTTGGATGATCAGGTTTCGGGGCAGGAGAGAAAGAAAGAGGTGACTGCGGTTGCTGGATCGGCGCAGAGGTGCTTGAATTTGCAGGGGAGAATGAGGCCGACTATGAAGGAAGTGCCAATGGAATTGGAGAGTGTGAGAAGGTCTCAAATGCCAGCAACTTCAAGCGCTGATAATGGATTTCAAGAAACTAGGTTTGATGAATCCAAGATGATGATGATTTCGGATTTCGAATACAAGAAAAACACTTGCAATCAACCTCTGGGTCCTCAAAGATCAAATTGATACATCTTTGATCACACTTCACTTTTGCAAATGTGGATATTGATTTTTGGAAATGTGTAATCTATTGTTCCAATATGCATCTTTTGTTACAATGTGTAATATCGTTTATTCGTATATACTAGTTTATTCACGAAATATATGTTTGTACAAAGTGAAAAATGCTTACTGAAAAATTGGGTTGCTCAACGGAAAAAAGCGATTTCAAATGAAATAAGAGATCGCTTTTTTTTTGGACTTGTTTTTCATCACCTCGAAAAAAAGAGATCGCTTTTTTCCTTTGCAATCGCTTTTTCCAGCTTGTTCACTTGGTCAACGGAAAAAAGCAATTTCAAATGAAATAAGAGATCGTTTTTTTTTTGACTTGTTTTTCATCACCTCGAAAAAAAGCGATCGTTTTTTTCCTTTGCAATCGCTTTTTTTAGCTTGTTCACTTGGCCAACGGAAAAAAGCGATTTCAAATGATATAAGCGATCGTTTTTTTAGGAGTTAGATTTTTAGATCGATTCTCATAACCTTAAAAAAAGCGATCGCTTATTTGCCTTCAAATCGCTTTTTCAAGAGTTTGACTTGGACAACTAAAAAAAGCGATTTCAAGGTAAATAAGCGATCGCTTTTTTAGGAGAGATTTTAACTAGTATTTTCAATTAAATCGCTTAAGCGACGAACCCAATCGCTTAAATGGATACTCGTGTTGTAACTAAATCGCCTAAGCGACAAAGTCAATCGCTTAAGCGATTAAAATCGACATCTTAGAGAAATAATTTTTCTATGTTATAATATGCATAAATCGATTAATCATGTGCCATTAACACTCAATCACTAAGTGATTACAAAAAAAAAAATGTGCGTATTAATACTCAAAATAATTGTTAATTCATGTAATCTAAAATTACATAAATTATATTTAATTGATGAAAGAACAAACATTAATACTAAGTTTACATTAAATAACTCATATTTTTTGTGTGATAAACCCAATCGCTTAATTAAATCGCTTAAGCGATAAACCCAATCGCTTAAAGGATTTCTTGTATTTTAACTAAATCGCTTAAACGATTAAAGTCAATATCTTAGAAATTTAAATTTTCTAAGTTATAATAAGTATAAATCAAGTGAATTATTACTATCTTAATGAAAATTGTGCCATTAATCATATTTTAGTAATCAAGATGGCTAATTGTTGAAATACTTTGTTTCACGGGACACTCAATCACCAAGTGATTATAAAAACATGTCTTGTGTATTAAAGTTCAAAACAACTATTAATCAATGTAATTAAAAATTACATGAATTATATTTAATTATATTAAATAAATGATATTTTTTTTGTTAATATGTGTACATCTTTTATTCATCATGAAATATATTATTAGTGTTACATGAAATACATTACATGATAATAGAAAAATCATAGTAATTAAATATATATATATATATATATATATATATATACACTTGAAAATAGGAAAATCATAAGTGTTATATTTAAACTAAAAAATCATAGTAATCATAAGCGACAAACCAAATCGCTTAGACGAACCTTGTATTTTCAACTAAATCTCTTAAGCGATAAACCCAATCGCTTAAAGGATTTCTTGTATTTTAAATAAATCATACTGTTTGTTAATATGTGTATATTTTTTATTCGTCATGAAATATATTATTAGTGTTACATGAAATACATTACATGATGATAGAAAATCATTGTAATTGAAAATATATATATCACTTGAGAATAGGAAAATCATTAGTGTTATATTTAAAGTAAAAGAAATCGGATTTTCGCAATTGAAAATCATAAGTGTTATATTTATAGGAAAACGTTCATGTTAATTCGTGCTTAAATCATAAATGTTATATTTAAATTAAAAGAAACCGGGTTTTTGCAATTATAACTCCATCGCTTAAACGATTCCTTATATTTTTAACTAAATCTCTTAAGTGACAAACTCAATCGATTAAACGATTCCTTGTATTATAATAAGTATAAATCAAGTGAATTGAATTATTAATATCTTAATGAAAATTGTGCCATTAATTATATTTTAGTAATCAAGATGGCTAATTGTTGAAAAACTTTGTTTCCGGGGACACTAAATCACCAAGTGAATGTAAAAACATATCTTGTGCGTTGAAGTTCAAAACAACTATTAATCAATATAATTAAAAATTACATGAATTGCATTTAATTGATGATAGGACAAAAATTAATGATAAGTTAATCAGAAGTATTATATTTAAAGTAAAAGAAATTGTGTTTTCGCAATTATAACTCCAGTCTCCAAACGATGGAGATATCGCTTAAAAACGATTCCTTGTATTTTCAACTAAATCGCTTAAGCGACACTTTGTATTCTAACTAAATCGCTTAAGCGACAAACATAAATCCATTAATCATGTGCCATTAACACTCAATCACTAAGTGATTGCAAAAAAAAAAAAAAAAATTGTGCGTATTAACACTCAAAATAATTGTATTAAAGTTAAAGAGAAAGAACTCGGGTATATGTAATTGTAACTCCAACCAATTGTGACAATCGCTTAAATGATTGTTCATGTTTTTAACACAATCGCTTGAATGAACTAAATCGCTTAAGCGACGAATCCAATCGCTTAAATGATTCCTCGTGTTTTTAACTAAATCGCTTAAGCGAAAACCCAAATCGTTTAACTGATGGTTCATGTTTTTTACTAAATCGCTTAAGCGAGGAACACAATCGCTTGAATGAACTAAATCGCTTAACAAAAAAAAGCGATTTCAAATGAAATAAGCGATCGCTTTTTTGGAGTTGTTTTTCATCACCTCGAAAAAAAAGTGATCTCTTTTTTTCTTTGCAATCGCTTTTTCCATCGGTTTCTTTTGGACGACTAAAAAAGCGATTTCAAATGAAATAAGCGATCGCTTTTTCAAATGTTGTTTTTCATCACCTCGAAAAAAAGCGATCGCTTTTTACAGGTGTTTCGACTTGGACATGTGAAAAAGCGATTTCAAAGAAAAAAAAGCGATCGCTTTTTTACAAGTTAGACTTAAATCGTTTTTCAACTTCAAAGAGAAAAAGTGATCGCTTTTTTCCTTTAAAATCGCTTTGTCCGTTGCTTCGACTTGGACAACTGAAAAAGCGATCGCCTTTTTGGGAGTTAGAGTTACATCGTTTTTCAACAACTAAAAAAAGCGATCGCTTTTTTTTCTTTAAAATCGCTTTTTCCGGGAGTTTGATTTGGACCACCGAAAAAGCGATTTCAAAGTAAAAAAGCGATCGCTTTTTTGGGAGAGAGAGATACATCGTTTTTCAACAACTTAAAAAAGCGATCGCTTTTTATCTTTGAAATCGCTTTTTCCAGGAGTTTGATTTGGACCACCGAAAATCGAGCGAATTATTTAAATTTTGATGGAAATTGCACCGTTAATCACGTTTTAGTATTACAAGGGACTATTTGTTGAAATACTTTGTTTCCGGAGTCGCTTTATCCACCAAGTGATTGTAAGCACAAATCTTGCGTATTAAAGATCAAAACCACTGTTAATCAATGTAATTAAAAATTACATGAGTAATATTTAATTGATGAAAGGACAAACGTTCATGCTAAGTGCACATTAAATAAATTATATTTTTGATGTATATACAGGAGTTTCATTTTGACAACAGAAAAAGCGATTTCAAAGGAAAAAAAGCGATCGCTTTTTTAGGAGTTAGATTTCAACAACTGAAAAAGCGATCACTTTTTTTTTCCTGTGAAATCGCTTTTTTCAGTTGTTGTAATCTAACTGAAAAAAAAAACGATCGCTTTTTTTACTTTGAAATCGCTTTTTCCAGGAGTTTCATTTTGACAACGGAAAAAGCGATTTCAAAGGAAATAAAGCGATCGCTTTTTTAGGAATTAGATTTTAACAACTGAAAAAGCGATCGCTTTTTTTTTTTTTTTTTTCCCTGTGAAATCGCTTTTTTTCAGTTGTTGAAATCTAACTGAAAAAAAAAAGCGATCCCTTTTTTTCCTTTGAAAACGCTTTTTCCAGGAGTTTCATTTTGACAACGGAAAAAGCGATTTCAAAGAAAAAAAAGCGATCGCTTTTTTAGGAGTTAGATTTCAACAACTGAAAAGGCGATCGTTTTTTTTTCTTTGAAATCGCTTTTTTCAGTTGTTGAAATCTAACTGAAAAAAAAAGCGATCGCTTTTTTTCTTTTGAAATCGCTTTTTCCAGGAATTTCATTTTGACAACGGAAAAAACCATTTCAAAGGAAAAAAAGCGATCGCTTTTTTAGGAGTTAGATTTCAACAACTGAAAAAGCGATCGCTTTTTTTTTCTGTGAAATCGCTTTTTTCGGTTGTTGAAATCTAACTGCAAAAAAAAAAAAGCGATCGCTTTTTTTCCTTTGAAATCGCTTTTTCCAGGAGTTTTATTTTGACAACGGAAAAAGCGATTTCAAAGAAAAAAAAGCGATCGCTTTTTTAGGAGTTAGATTTCAACAACTGAAAAAGCGATCGCTTTTTTTTCTTTGAAATCGCTTTTTTCGGTTGTTGAAATCTAACTGAAAAAAAAAAACGATCGCTTTTTTAGGAGTTAGATTTCAACAACTGAAAAAGCGATCGCTTTTTTTTTCTGTGAAATCGCTTTTTTCGGTTGTTGAAATCTAACTGAAAAAAAAAAGCGATCGCTTTTTTTCTTTTGAAATCGCTTTTTCCAGGAGTTTCATTTTGACAACGGAAAAAGCGATTTCAAAGGAAAAAAAACGATCGCTTTTTTAGGAGTTAGATTTCAACAACTGAAAAAGCGATCGCTTTTTTTTTCTTTGAAATCGCTTTTTTCGGTTGTTGAAATCTAACTGAAAAAAAAAGCGATCGCTTTTTTTCCTTTGAAATCGCTTTTTCCAGGAGTTTCATTTTGACCATGGAAAAAGCGATTTCAAAGGAAAAAAAGCGATCGCTTTTTTAGGAGTTAGATTTCAACAACTGAAAAAGCGATCGCTTTTTTTTTTTCTTTGAAATCGCTTTTTCAGTTGTTGAAATCTAACTGGAAAAAAAAAAAGCGATCGCTTTTTTTCTTTTGAAATCGCTTTTTCCAGGAGTTTCATTTTGACAACGGAAAAAGCAATTTCAAAGGAAAAAAAGCGATCGCTTTTTTAGGAGTTAGATTTCAACAACTGAAAAAGCGATCGCTTTTTATTCTGTGAAATCGCTTTTTTCGGTTTTTGAAATCTAACTGAAAAAAATGAGCGATCGCTTTTTATGAGTGATGTTGGTTGTGGTGGTTGGAGGCCTGACTCCTTTTCCTTTTCCTTTTCCCTTTTTAAATTCTGGTTCTTTTTCAATTATTTGCAATTTAGTCCTTCAAAAAATCAATATTTTCAAAGCAGTCCCATTATATAATTAAATAATTGAATTTATATTTATTATATTAAAAATAAATATAAAATAAAATTGAGTGTTATTTTGTTAAATGCAAACTTGAAATGCACAAATAAACAAATTTCCTCTTTTATCGACTCAGAACTTGGGGGGTTGGATTAAAAAGACCTTTTAAGAACCTTTTTAATTAAATAACCCACAAGTTTGAGTTTAGTTAATGGATAGCCCTTTTCATTAATTAATATAAAAAAGGCATTCCACACACTTTTAAGAATTGCATTTTAGCCCAAAAATTTATTTATATTGCAAATAAACCCTCCCAAAATTATTCAGCCAAGATTTTTTCTCTCACTACAAACCCATTTCTTCTCTCTCTCTCTCTCTCGCGTACGAGCTTTCTTCTCCAGGAGGCCCGACGTTTTCTTACTGAAAATTTTCTGTTCTCTTCACTTCTCTAGGGATTGATTGTTCATCCAAGCACTAATTTATTCAAGAATCGAGATTATTTATATGATAAAGGAAGTCTTGAAGATACTTCATATAAGAAAAAGTGGTTCAAGAGCTCAACTTGTATTGTTGGAAGAAATCTTGTGAAAAGTACATTGAAGGTAACAAGTATTTGTATTTCTATCATTGAGCAAGGATATTAGAGATAGATATTATGTGCATCTTGAACAAGATTTGTTTGTGTGTGTGTATATATATATATATATATATATATACGCTGAATGTTGGATATAGAGATCTTGGGCATGTTCTGTTTTCGGTTTTTCTGGGTGTTAGCTTAATGATCGGAGTTTGACTCTAAAGGAAAAAATCAGATTGATCGCTTAGTGGAAAAGGCAGAAATCCGATCGCTTTTTTCAGGCTAAAGAAAAAAAGCGATCGCTTTTTTCAGGCTAAAGAAAAAAAGCGATCGCTTTTTCCAGGCTAAAGAAAAAAAGCGATCGCTTTTTAACTAGTACAAATTTTAAAAATTAATATGTGTTTGTTACGGTGCAGGTACATTTTAACTTAATTGCATCAATGCCAGAATTTGTTATAGGTGTCGTATACGGCGAGTGGGTGGAGAAAGATAGTTGTTGGGAGTGGAATCCAACAAGTAATGTAACTACACCACTTCTTGTAAGTAAGGATATTACCTTTGAGATGCTTGTCGATAAAGTTATCAACAAGCGCGAATTGAGCTGCTCACGTTCTCAAATACATATAAAGTATATTATAACAAATGCACCTCCGAATGAAAAACTACCTCCAACTGAAATAACGTCGGATGAAGATCTAAAGATATACATGAGTGATGTTGGTTGTGGTGGTTGGAGGCCTATTTTGAAAGTCTCTATAGCTGATGATGGAGAAAACAATGAATTGGAGTCACTGAATATTGATTTCAATTTTAATAAGGATGATATTTGTTTACCAAATGATGATGTAATAGTTAATTATAACTATAATGCTGAAGATGAGATTGAGGACGTAGAGGAAGACTATACAGCGGAAGAACTTAACGAAGACCCTAATATCATGATGGATGAAGATAATACTGCAAACGATCAACTATATCTAGAGAATGGTGATGGCAACGAAGAAATTATGTTGGCCGAAGAAATTTCAAGGGGAAAAACCACAGGTACGAATGTAAGTCGAGCATGCCACACATTCAATGATGGATCAGATTTATATAAAGGATATGTCTTCAATGACAAGAAGGATGCAATAAGGAAGATAAAATTTGTTGCTGTGAAAGGAAAGTTTGAGTTGCAAACTAAAAGATCTACAAAATCCTTGTTTGTTGTTGCATGTCCTTCCCCCAATTGTAAGTGGTGGATTCGTTGTGTTAACTATCCTGGATCAAGTAAATTTGTTATTAAGAAATACATTCGGGAGCACACATGCGGTTTGGAATTTATATCAGGAGAACATCGTCAAGCATCGGCTGATGTTATTGGAGAATTTGCGAAACCTCTATTTGTAGATGGAAAAGGTCCTACACCCAAGGATATGAAGAATTATGTACAATCACAATTGGGTTGTGTGGTGAGCTATTGGAAATGTTGGAAAGGGAGACAACATGCAAAGGATTTTGTGAGGGGAACACCAGAACATGGTTATGCAGTCCTTGAAGCTTATCGCTATATGTTAGTGTTAAGCAACGAAGGAACCAAGACACATTTAGAGGTTGACGAAAAAAATAGATTTCTTTATTTTTTCGTAGCTTTTGGACCGTGCCTAAGGGGTTTTGCATTAATGAGAAAAGTTATAGCTCTTGATGGTTGCTTTTTGACGGGGAAGTTTGGTGGTACATTATTAGTTGCCACGGCACAAGATGGTGAGAACCATATATATCCAATTGCATGGGCAGTGGTCAATTCTGAGAATGACCGATCATGGGGGTGGTTTTTGGAACATTTGCAAGACATAGTTCCTGACAGTGATGAGTTGTGCATAATATCCGACAGACACATTTCTATTAAGAATGCAGTTGCAAAAGTTTACCCCACAGCGCATCATGGGTATTGCATAAAGCACCTCTGCGATAATTTAACGCAAAAATACAAGTGCGGTGAAATTATTGGCCTTTATTTTTTGGCAGCCAAAGCTTATAGGGTTGATGAGTTCGATGAGCATTTTCGTCAAATTCGGCAAATCCACAGTAACGCGGCTGATTACCTTGAGCATGATGTAGGATTCCACCGATGGAGTAGAGCTCATTCTCCCATAAATAGGTATAATATTATGACAACCAACATTGCGGAGTCTTTTAATTCAAGAATTTTAGTAGAAAGAGAATATCCAATTACTGCGCTATGTGATTCAATTCAAAGAATACTTTCTCAGTGGTTTTATGAGCGTCGTATGGAAATTGTGGATTGCACAACAATACTAGTTCCATCAAAGGAAGTTGCGCTACGAAAAAATTTGGAACTTTCTAATTTGCTTTTGGCAACTCCAATTAATGTGCATGAATTCATTGTGCGTGGTGTTGGTTCGGACGTTGTTGTTGATCTTAACAAAAAAGAATGCAGTTGTAGAGTTTTTAATATCGACAAGATTCCATGTTCTCATGCTTTGGCCGCTTTGAGAGAACAAAAGCTCCCCGATTTTGGCAAGAGAATCTATACATTTTGCTCTCCAACTTATAAGGCCGAATCATTCTTGCATGCCTATGCAGAGTCGATATATCCAATTCCACCAGAGGAACAATGGGAGGTACCCGAATCAATAGCAAATGCTATCATTGATCCACCAAACATCAAGCCAAAAAAGGGCAGAAAGCGAGTCAAGAGGATTCCTTCCACATGTGAGGTCCAAAGAAAGAAGAACAAATGCTCAAAATGTAAGCAATCGGGTCACAAGAAAAACACTTGCAAGCAACCTCTTGGTCCTCAAATATCAAATTGATACATCTTTGTTCATAGTTTACTTTTGCAAATGTGGATATTGATTGTTAGAAATGTGTAATCTATTGTTCTATGCATCTTTTGTTACAATGTGTAATATCGTTTATTCGTATATACTAGTTTACTCACGAAATAAGAGATCGCTTTTTTTGGAGTTGTTTGTCATCCCCTCGAAAATAAGCGATCGCTTTTTTCCTGTGCAATCGCTTTTTTCAGCTTGTTCACTTGGCCAACGGAAAAAAGCGATTTCAAATGAAATAAGCGATCGCTTTTTTTTGCCTTCTTTTTCATCCCTCGAAAAAAAGCGATCGCTTTTTTCCTTTGCAATCGCTTTTTCCAGATTGTTCATTTGGCCAACAGAAAAAAGCGATTTCAAGGTAAAAAAGCGATCGCTTTTTTTAGGAGTTAGATTTTTGGTTCGGTTTGCATAACCTTCAAAAAAAGCGATCGCTTATTTACATTGAAATCGCTTTTTCGAAGAGTTTGACTTATCCCTTTGAAATCGCTTTTTGTAGGAGTTAGACTAGTCTCTTGCAAAAAGCGATTTGATGTTAAATAAGCGATCGCTTTGTTTAGGAGTTAGATTTGTGGTTCGGTTTGCATAACCTTAAAAAAAGCGATTGCTTATTTACCTTGAAATCGCTTTTTCCAAGAGTTTGACTTATCCATTGGAAAAAGTTATTTGAAGGAAAATAAGCGATCGCTTTTTTTAGGAGTTAGATTTTTGGTTCGGTTTGCATAACCTTAAAAAAAGCGATCGCTTATTTATGTTTGAAATCGATTTTTGTAGGACTTAGACTAGTCCCTTGGAAAAAGCGATTTGATGGTAAATAAGCGATCGCTTTGTTTAGGAGTTCGATTTGTGGTTTGGTTTGCATAACCTTAAAAAAAGCGATCGCTTAACTTTCTTTCAAATCGCTTTTTCGAAGAGTTTGACTTATTGGAAAAAGCGATTTCAAGGTAAATAAGCGATCGCTTTGTTTAGGAGTTAGATTTGTGGTTCGGTTTGCATAACCTTAAAAAAAGAGATCGCTTATTTACCTTGAAATCGCTTTTTCCAAGAGTTTGACATATCCATTGGAAAAAGCGATTTCAAGGTAAAAAAGCGATCGCTTTTTTCAAGGAGTTAGATTTTTGGTTCGGTTTGCATAACCTTAAAAAAAGGGATCGCTTATTTACCTTGAAATCGCTTTTTCCAAGAGTTTGTCTTATCCATTGGAAAAAGTTATTTCAAGGAAAATAAGCGATCGCTTTTTGTAGGAGTTAGATTTTTGGTTCGGTTTGCATAAATTATATTTAATTGATGAAAGAACAAACATTAATGCTAAGTTTACATTAAATAACTCATATTTTTCGTTAGCATGTGCACATATTTCATATTTAATTGTAATTCCAACCGATTGTGACATCGCTTTAGTGATTCCTTGTAGTTTCAACTAAATCACTTAAGCGACAAACCCAATCGCTTATATAATTCCGCGTGTTTTTAACTAAAGCTTACGTGTTTTTAAGTAAATCGTGTTTTTAACTAAATCGAGTGAATTATTAAAATTGTAATGGAAATTGTGCCATTTATCCTGTTTTAGTAACGAAGAGGGACACTTGTTGAAATACTTTGTTTCACGGGATATTCAATCAATAAGTGATTGCAGAAACGTGTTGTGTGAATTACAGCTCTGACAACTGTTAACCAATGTAATTAAAACTTACATGAATTATATTTAATTGACGAAATGACAAACATTGATGTTGGAGTTTACGTTAAATAAATATTATTTTTGGTTAATATGTGTACATCTTTGATGCGTCATGGAATGTGTTATTAGTTTTACATGAAATACAAAATGACGATATAAAATTATAGTAGTTGAATATATATATAAGTGTTAAAGTTAAAGTGAAAATCATAAGTATTAAAGTTAAAGTGAAATAACTCGGGTATATTTAAAGTGAAAATCATAAGTATCGCTTGAATTCACTAAATCGCCTAAGCGAAAACCCAAATCGCTTAACTGACGGTTCATGTTTTTCACTAAATCGCTTAAGCGAAAACCCAAATCGCTTAACTGACGATTCATGTTTTTCACTAAATCGCTTAAGCGAAAACCCAAATCGCTTAACTGACGGTTCATGTTTTTCACTAAATCGCTTAAGCGAAAACCCAAATCGCTTAACTGACGGTTCATGTTTTTCACTAAATCGCTTAAGCGAAAACCCAAATCGCTTGACGGTTCATGTTTTTCACTAAATCGCTTAAGCGAAAACCCAAATCGCTTAACTGAAACAAGTCCAAAAAAAGCGATCGCTTATTTACCTTTGCAATCGCTTTTTCTCACTTTATAAAAGAAACCTATGGAAAAAGCGATTGCAAAGGAAAAAAAGCGATCGCTTATTTTGGAGTTGATGAAAACCAAGTCCAAAAAAAGCGATCGCTTATTTACCTTGAAATCGCTTTTTTTACTTTAGAAAAGAAACCTATGGAAAAAGCGATTGCAAAGGAAAAAAAGCGATCGCTTATTTTGGAGTTGATGAAAACCATGTCCAAAAAATGCGATCGCTTATTTACCTTCAAATCGCTTTTTTTACTTTTAGAAAAGAAACCTATGGAAAAAGCGATTGCAAAGGAAAAAAAGCGATCGCTTATTTTCGAGTTGATGAAAACCAAGTCCAAAAAAAACGATCGCTTATTTTGTTGGACTTGGTTTTCATCCACTCGAAAATAAGCGATCGCTTTTTTCCTTTCAAATCGCTTTTTTCAGCTTGTTCACTTGGCCAACGAAAAAAAGCGATTTCAAAAAAAATAAGCGATCGCTTTTTTTTTGCCTTGCTTTTCACCACTCGAAAATAAGCGATCGCTTTTTTCCTTTCAAATCGCTTTTTTCAGCTTGTTCACTTGGCCAACGAAAAAAAGCGATTTCAAAAAAAATAAGCGATCGCTTTTTTTTTTGCCTTGCTTTTCACCAACTCGAAAATAAGCGATCGCTTTTTTCCTTTCAAATCGCTTTTTTCAGCTTGTTCACTTGGCCAACGAAAAAAAGCGATTTGAAAAAAAATAAGCGATCGCTTTTTTTTTGCCTTGCTTTTCATCAACTCGAAAATAAGCGATCGCTTTTTTCCTTTCAAATCGCTTTTTTCAGCTTGTTTACTTGGCCAACGAAAAAAAGCGATTTCAAAAAAAATAAGCGATCGCTTTTTTTTTGCCTTGCTTTTCATCAGCTCGAAAATAAGCGATCGCTTTTTTCCTTTCAAATCGCTTTTTTCAGCTTGTTTACTTGGCCAACGAAAAAAAGCGATTTCAAAAAAAATAAGCGATCGCTTTTTTTTTGCCTTGCTTTTCATCAGCTCGAAAATAAGCGATCGCTTTTTTCCTTTCAAATCGCTTTTTTCAGCTGGTTCACTTGGCCAACGAAAAAAAGCGATTTCAAAAAAAATAAGCGATCGCTTTTTTTTTGCCTTGCTTTTCACCAACTCGAAAATAAGCGATCGCTTTTTTCCTTTCAAATCGCTTTTTTCAGCTTGTTCACTTGGCCAACGAAAAAAAGCGATTTCAAAAAAAATAAGCGATCGCTTTTTTTTTGCCTTGCTTTTCACCAACTCGAAAATAAGCGATCGCTTTTTTCCTTTCAAATCGCTTTTTTCAGTGTTCACTTGTCCAACGGAAAAAAGCGATTTCAAAAAAAATAAGCGATCGCTTTTTTTTGCCTTGCTTTTCACCAACTCGAAAATAAGCGATCGCTTTTTTCCTTTGCAATCGCTTTTTTCAGCTTGTTCACTTGGCCAACAGAAAAAGCGATTTCAACTAAAATAAGCGATCGCTTTTTACCGTTATCATACAACAAAAGCCACAACTCACAAATAGCTGCTTAGGAAAAAAAACGTGAAGACATTATACATAAATCCAACTACCAACAAAACAACATTTAGCTCTACACTAAAAGATACAACAAAATCTAATATAAAAGTTTTAATTTTCATCACAGTGGGATTCCCCTAAAAAGCATTCTATAGCGAAACGTTCTCGCAAACCTTGAATTGTTACGTCATTAAGTTCATCCATAGGAGAATTAGTCATGTGAAATTCCACAAAACTCAATGCATAAGGCCCACAATCTCCGCTGCAATTTAAAAACAATAAGAAATTAAAAAATGACCTTTTGGATAAATTAAATATAGAAGGGGTTGAACACACTAACCCTCCTGGATTGGTTGGTAGGTTGGGAACATAACGATATGACCACGGCCTGTAAAAAAGCTCCTCTTTTAAATGAGAAAATTTACCAGAAAGTTTTAGAATCTTTGGTAAAACCACACATGGACCCCACATCACTTCTTCAAGTTCATGCTGCTTGTATGCTTCCTTATTGCAATCAAGAATTTCAATTCGCCCCTCGTCCAACATCCACACAACTGTAATCCAATGCTTGTCAAACACATTCAACACACAATAAACTTTGTTTACTTTGCACCAATTATGTCCGTCAAGTGGCCTGTTTCCTTCGAAATACTCATTAAAAACAGTATTATAGCCATTTTCGCATAATATCTTCTCAACTTCGTCCATATCAATCTTTTTTCCGTACCTCGACTTGTTATCATGCAAGGTGCCCCTTTTCCTCTTCTCTTTCTTCGGTTGTTCCTTATTGTCTCCTTCTTTATGACCATTCTGCCACTCAAAAATACGTTCGCATTGTTTCGAAAGATATTGGCCAAAATAAGCATCAACGACTGCACATGCTTGATCATACAAATAAGGAGTATTTCGTTGTTTAAATCTGAAAAGATTTAGCACCTCATGTATGTGCTGCATTAAAAAGAAATACTCATTAGTAATTATATATAAAAAATATGAGTAATTACACTACGTAAATTTAATAAATTGATAAAAACGTACCGAATCATCAAGCCAAAACCCTTTAGTCAAAATAGCGGAATAAAAGTCCCGCTTGTATTGTCCAGCGAAACCGTTTCCGAGAGTCAACTTGTCATTTTTCTCGTACCAGTCGTAGAATGCTCGTTTTCTGTCTTCTGCCGGCCGGAGTATATCTTGTGGTTGTTCTCCTTCTTTCTCGGCAACTCTGACTTTCTTCAGCATACCATCAGCGGTGTACGGCGATATTAAAAAATGACTTCGTTTTTTTTCTCTTTCTGGTCTTTTATCAACAATATTTTCAACCAATTCAATCCTCTTCTCCAACTTCTCCACAGTCCCTTTGAGCCCGTCAAATTTCTTTTCTAAATCGTTAAACCATTCCGTCATTTTCTTTTCCATACCTTTCAAGCATTCCATCACGTTACAATCGTGAACATGAGAATGTCGTGGCTGTGGTGTGCTGCTTCCAACAAGAGAAAGTAGCGGCGGTGCTGTGTTGATTCTAACAGGAGAATGCAATGGCGGTGGAGTGTTTTCATAGCCCATATCTTCACTTTGTGCTTTTCCTTTTTCTAAATCCGCAAATTGGTCAATATGTGTTGTTAACTGCGTAACTCCAGCCAATTCCTTCGTCAATCGGTCAATGTTTTCGTCTGGATTATCTACAGGCTCTTGAAATGACCGCATATATTCTTCTTGCATTTCACGATTTGTAGGAATCAAAAATGGAGACACAACCACCTACAATATGGATTTCGATAAATTAGTTTAAAGTACATAGCAGATTAGCTTAGAATATAAATATCTTTATACTACAAACATTAATTTGTAATTCTTGGAATTTTTTTCAACTAACCTCGTTATCTTTCAGCACTGACTCAATCATATCGTAGTCCCACTGTGCACTTCTTTTAGGATGCCATTGTAAAATCCTTGGGATAGGAAGTGCATCTCCATTTGATGGAGAAATCCGAATTCCAGCATTGTGAAAAACTGAAATTGCCTCATACGCCCACACCTAAAAAATATATAAATACATTATACAATAAATTAGAAAAATACATAAACGAATAAAAGAGTACCAAAAAAAACATGATACTATTATTACCAGAAATGCCCATGGAAAACCATAAAGATTGAATTTGGCAGATTTGCGGCTGCTTGTCCACTGCTTATATGCTTGTTTTAACTTTCTGGTTTGGAGCGAGCGAATCGTTGTACGGAATGATAGTCTCCCCCACGGATAGGCATTGAAAAATCTTTTATCTTTCACGAAAAGGAACCAATCGAGATCAACCTTCTTGCTTGCATCCCTTGCCATGAGAATCGAATGCAGAAAATATACAAGACAAATATTAATCTTGTCATCTCTGTCATAACGCTTCTCTTGCAACATTTCTTCCAAATCTACACCCACAAGACTCTTTCTTTTTTTCCCCAAAATGTGCTCCAAATAATTCTTGTTCTTTTTTTTAACTTTTTCCCTATCAGCTGCACTCGGAAAAGGTCCGCAATTCAGCCCCGTCACAATGGCAAATTCTTTCATCCCAAACCGTAGTGGCTTATTATCCACAATAAACCACATCTCTCGATCTTTTCTACTCTCGACAAAATGAAGCAATAAATAATGACATAACATCCCATTAAATGTCCAATCCTCCGATAGGTCTAGAAAATGACCGAAGCAGGTCTTCCGGACCACAGATTGCACTCCCGCATTACCTTCTTCTTCCCCTTCTTCAAGATACCTCTTAATTACATTTTTAAACTTAGCCCAAGAGGATCTCACCGTATAGTTTGCAGGAAAGTATTCAATCTCGTCTACCAATGGATGCAGATTAAAACCATGTAGGTCTATCGATCGCGAACATTCGGGCATTGAGAGCTTCTCCGGGTCTTCGCTCTCCTTCTTATTCTCCTACAATAAAGGAATAAAAATAAATTCTCTTGCAGTTAAACAAATGTATTAACCTTCATATTCCCAACTCAAAAGAGGTACCTCGTCTTCCTGGCTTGTGATTAACCCCTTGCCAGATACCATCAAATTCAGCTAATCCAATCAATGATTATCGATACACCATGAAGCGACAATGATCAATACCGTTTAAATAATTATTTTTCTTCAAAACAGCCGATTTAATAAATATTACATGATATCTTCACATATACGTACATAAACAAGATTTTTATAATTATATGCAAAAATGATCCTAATTGGTTTATTTTTAGAAGTGAAACAAAATTGAATTAATAATAATAATAATAATAAAAAGATTATACCATGTTTTCAACGGCTATCATCTCTTTCGCCAACATGCCACTA
The DNA here is from genome assembly GCA_037501455.1 of Lantana camara. Lineage (NCBI taxonomy): Eukaryota > Viridiplantae > Streptophyta > Magnoliopsida > Lamiales > Verbenaceae > Lantana > Lantana camara. The sequence goes on from CM074865.1 coordinate 4,966,856, forward strand.
TGCTCATTCGCCTCGTCCTGGCAAAAAAAATAGTATAAATATTAGAGACTAAATTTTAGAAACTTAAAAGGTTCATCAATAAAAAGCAAATTACATATAACTTAAATTTACTCAAAATTAAACATCAAATCAAACCTCTGTTTCAATGCATTCTTCAAACTTTTGGGTAGGTTCAAACTCTTTGCTTGTAACTTTTTGTCTCTTTTTTCCTTTCTCCGGCACATCGTTATGCTCATTTGCCTCATCCTACTCAAAAAAGAGATTAAATATTACAAGCATGAATAACTAAACCAATCCATCCAAATTATCCCAAACTTCTTGTTCTTAATTCAAACTCAAAAATGAAAACGCTGCTCCACCCTCTGAATCTTTCATGCTCCAAAACATGATTCAATCGGTCAACAAACATAAATTCAAACATATTTTCCCAAGATGCGAGCAAGATCATTACTTTTAGAACTCAAACCATCTCAAAATCTTTCAAGAATGCATCAGATTTCACATGAATGCTGAAAATTATAAAACTTCAATATATTTAGAGATCAAAATGGGAAATTCAAGAATATGTATAGAGAAGAAATCTGAATGAAAAGGAAAATAAAAACAGAGGAACCATGAGAGAAGGGCATTCCATAATATCTCATAATCAACATAACCACTCTCATATTCAACAAGATAGGATCAATTATCATTTTATATTGAAATCTAGCGCTTAAACAATAACCAAAATCAACATGGTATTCAAACGATCGCTTTTATATTGAAATCGATCGCTTATACAATAACATAAAAAAAAAAGCGATTCTACCAAAAGCAACAACTAATAAAAAGCGGTTGCATTGATTGAAGAGTTCAAAATCAACCAAAATGTACAAACCATACTTCATACTACAATTTCATACCTCATGTTGGTGTTCTTGACGAAACTTTCGTGTAGACTTTTGCTTGTAATTAGGCATTATGAGTCAAAACTCGAAGAAGCAGTGACAAGCAGCTGAGAGAAAAAAAAATTGATAAACAATTCTGTCAGGCATGTGTTCATAACGTTGGACAAATCAGAACACCACGCTCCTTAGGAAGTCAACAGCTTATTTTTTTCCCAGACACACTTGTATCATAACCCAAAATCAGAGCTTAAAGAAGTAATCGAACAAACCCTTGCTTTAAAAGTAAAAACAAGAATAAAATACCTAAGGAGGAAGGAGGTGGTAATGCGTCGGCGGAGGTGGTAATGCGGTCCCCTAGCTGCGGCGGCGGTGGTAGCTGCGGCGGCGGCGGTGGCGGAAGGAGGAAGAAAGAGTAGACGGTGAGAATGGTCCTCGGTATTGAGACAAATAGTGGCGACACCGAGAAGATGGAGGAGAGATTTTGCACGGGGCGGCGGCGGCGGCGGTAGACGCGGTGGCGGCGGTAGCTACAGCGGAGGGCCGGTGGAGGAAGGAGAAGAGCCGTACAAGCGAGGTGGCTTGAAAAAAAGCGATTGGTTTGGGGAATGACGGTTCGTTTTCTTTTCCCTTTTAATTTTAGTTTTCATTCTTTTTGGTTTATTTTCAATTTAATCCTTCAACCAATAAATATTTACAAAGTGCCCCCATTATATAATTAAATAATTACATTCATATTTATTACATTAAAAAGAAATACAAAATAAAATTGAGGGTTATTTTGTTAAATGGAAACTTGGGTGGCACAAATGAACAAATTTCCCCCTCAGAACTTCTCGAAACCCTAATCTATTTAGAAAATCGTAAACCTAAACTTTTCGAGAAGATTTAAAGGAATAGCAAGCCCGCCGGAGACGGAGAAGAACCATAACCATAAGACATGGCGGTGAGACAGCAAGCGGTGACTCTCCTGCGAGCATTAATTATGGATGCGCACCACACGGCGTTGCCGTCGCTGAGAAGAGCTTTTTCTCTGAGCAGCCTTAATGTCTCTGAACGCCAGATCCGGCGGATCTTCACAAAGTATTGACCTATGTTTTACTAATTCCCCATCTTTAGTTCGTTAAGATTTCTTTGATTTTGTTTTCGTTAAGATTTCTTTGATTTTGTTTTTGTCGATTTAATTTTGTTTTTGCCGATCGATTTTCAATCCTGTGTAATTGAGTTTTTTTTTGTTGTCAATTCAGATGAGAAGATGAGAGGAAAAATAGAATGAGATGAGAGTAAAACGGAATCTGAATATTTAATAGATGAGAAGAAAAATAGAATGAGAGATTTTTTTGTTATCATTTCAGACAATACGTAGAATGAGATGAGACAATACTTGATAGATGAGAATAAAAATAGAATGAGATGAGAGTAAAAAGGAAGAATGGGGATGACAAAATTTAGAAATTCATTGACTGAATAAATAAACTCCCCAAAATTAGTGATGATTATTGGTTACGGCCTTTCCCAACTGCTCATAAACAAAAATTTCTGCTCTTTTTGATAGATGGAGCAAAGATTACGGGAAAATTTATCTTTCGGCGGCAGAGCGAGAAGATAGATATGAAGCCTTCAAAAAAAATTATTTATTTATTAGGGACCCTAATAATGCACAGGAGGCGTTCTCTCTCAATTACTGTTCTGATCTCACTGATCAAGAGTTTGCGGATATGTTTTTGACGCGGTGGAGTAGATATCGGGTTTGTACTTGTTCTCGGCCTGCTATGGCAGCAAATTCGGGTGTCCCAGATTCGAGGAGAAAGCAGGTCGGGCCAGTTGTGGTATGCTTTTATTGATTAGTGCTTTACTTTGTATTTAGATAATGATTCTGGTTTTCATTCTCATGAAATTGAGATGCATTTCATTTATTTATTTGCTTTAGGTCCTTAATTAATTGATCCTCGAACTTGAAGTTCAGGCCTTGTTGCTCTATTGTCAGATCCCATACTTGCAAATTTTTTTTTTTTTTTTTTTTTGTGGTTAAATCATGAGTTTTGTTATGGTGAAATTTGTTAGCATAAGTTAAAAAGAAATGGTGGTGCCACTTTCTGCACGTTACGTATGGAGTTCGGTTTCTTGAATCTTGATGTAAGTGATGATGGAACAAAGAAATGGGATTCATTATTTTTGTTGATTCTTTTTTCTTTGTATTTTTAAACAATGTTTCTAGCTTTCAATCAGCGGAGTTGCATTCGTCGGTCTTGTTTGATTTCGCTTGGCTTTTCCTTTTAAAACATTTAAACTTTTAATTTTGCTCACGATATCTAGGTGCATGTCGGTCGTTCTCATATTTCGGTTAGCTTTTCCTTTCAAAATATTTAAACTTTTAATTTTGCTCACCATATCTATGATGTGAAGGTCATGATGGTCATTCTCAGCAGTAAAACCGTAAGAAATGGCTCATTATATTCAAATTGCAATAGTAAACTGTACTTTCTTGTCTTCATGAATTTATAGCATTACAATTCATTATATTCAAATTGCAGTAGTAAACTGTACTTTCATGTCTTCATGTATTTGTAACATTACAATGTGTGCTTGCAGGCGAGGAAAAGCGCCTCTAAGGCACCCAACAAGAAGTCAGTCTAATAGAAGATGGGCACAACTAGCTAGGGCAGGAACGTGTTCTGCTATGTTTTGGGCATTGCTTTTGTGAATGAATAATGTTTTATGGTAGGATAGATGGTTCTGTTATTTATGAACAATGGTTTATAGTAGGATTGATGGTTGCATTTGTGTATGAACCATGTTTATTTGCATGGATGCTCTATGGTTGCTTTTGTGTATGAACAATGTTTATTTGCATGGATGCATATAGTTGCTTTTGTGTATGAGCAATGTTTATTTGCATGGATGCATATAGTTGCTTTTGTGTAGGAGCAATGTTTAATTGCTTTGATGCATTTGGTCATTGATGTAATGGAATGAATCTTGAACAATTGGGGGTATTGCTTCTGTTATTTGTACAGGCCATTTATGGATTGTTGATTCATTCGTTCATTCGTACATGTATTTAAATGTTCATTCATTTTAATTTTCATTCGTACATGTATTTAAATGCTATTCTGGGTCTACATGCTTTTAGTAACTTTTCATTACATTACAAAAACCTACCACGCTAAAAGACATCAAACATGAAACTTCAGATTTGAACGGCTAAAAGACATGAAGTACCACTTGTTGCCTAACTAGTTAGTCAAGAAACAAGAATAATAGTCAGCAACCTATTTCTCCGTAGAAGTCTTGCAAGTCAACCTCCATCTTCTTCATTTCGGCCTTCAATTTTCAGCATCTGTCAATTTCAATTCCATGGTATCAATTCTACGAAGCAAAATTGGTGCTAGGGTTTCTAACACATAAAGTGTATAAATACATGTGTTTACACAAATTTTCGTTGATCTACGATAAATGTTTATAAAATACAAAAATAAGGGAAACAAAAATAGTATTATTGAATTGAGAGCTTGAATGCTTGAATTTCTTCGATTCCTTAAGTGCTTGTTGCTTGAGAGTTTGTGTGATTCCTTTTGTTGGTCTCGGAGACTTGTTTTTATGCTTATGCTTGTGTTGATTTTTTGATACTTTGATTTGTGAGTTCGGGTACTTTATTTATAGGCGAATGTTGGGCTCACTTTATTTCGTGGGCTTGGACTTGAGCTTGGCTTAGAGGTGACAGCCCATTTAATTAATCCAAAATAATAATAAATTATATTTATTATTTTGTATCAAATTATAATAAAAGTTCAAATTTGATATGAACTTATAATTGAAATTAATAATTAATAATCATAATTAATTATTAATCGTCGATTTTTCGGTATCAACAAATGCTCCCACTTCAAGATTTGGAGAAGAACATGCCGAGAATTTGTGAAAGCCCGAACTTGGGAGTATTTGATTTCTTTTCTTTTCTTTTAATGCGGCCAAAGAATTTGAATGAGCCAACAGCTTATAGCAACTTGTTTTTTCCGCCAGCCATTGCACGCAGCAAACACACCATTTATCCCCTGTTCCATGGCAGCAACACAGCAACAACAACGCAGCAGCAGGCATACGGGAAGATGCAAGAAAATTGCAAACAAACTCAAAGGAAAAACAAGCACAACCCTTCCTAGTACATGATCAGCCATATATGCAAGAGATCCAACCCAAAACCAAGCTTTCATGCTTAAGGGGATGTTTGCAAACTCTAAAAATAAACGCTTATTTTTAGAGGTTTTGGAGTGCTTGAAGACTTAATTTCTGTTTATTTTAAGCAGAAATAAGCTAGAATCCATAAGCAGGTTGGGGCATGCTTTTGGATCTCTGCTTATAGATTATACAGTTAATTATAATTCTATTTGACAATAATATCCTCATATCTTTGGATCTTTTCTTTTTTAATTCCTTATATCTTCTCTTTTTCTGTTTGTTCTGCTTTTTCTGATCTGGATCAAAATTGTGTAATCTAGATAGTTCAAAATTTTGTAATTACCAATTAATTTTGTAATTCCCTTTCTTAACTTTTATAAATTTATTTATTTTAAAATTGTTTGGTTTTATTATTTTCTAATATCTGTTATTGTGTGCGATTTTCTTCTCCTTGAAATATTATTATTTATAAATAGAGTATAAATATTATAAATGAAGTAATATATAAAATAATTATATGTTTGACTAATTATAAACAATCTTAGATAAAGTTATAATAATTTATTATATTAATATAATACTTAAATCATATTATAATACTTAAAAATAAATTAAAACATTTTGGGGATTGATCGTGTCAAAATCTGGACTCTGTACGGGGTTGCAGACTAAGACGCCAAATCACCCAAGATATTTGTAATGTGTGGAGAACTCCGGCGCTTCTCCCAGCTGGAAAGATAGAACAAACGTGAACTCAAAGGCCAAGACGGGGAAGAGTGGGGGTTGGACCCGTTTTGGCACTCCGACGCTCAAGTCAGCTTCAACTCTTGGATGGAAATTGCTAGAGTTGAGAGTTTTTTTGCGTAAAAAAAAGGGCTTACCTTTGGCCGTCGCTGGGCGAGGCTTTTATAGGGTGAAGATGGACTTCGCGGGTGCAAGTACACCTCCCAGAAAGTGTGGATCTGGTTGGGAGGAGAGTGTCCTGGTCCTCAGGCCGGAACAGTGCTTTTCCAGCCAAAGCACTGTTCGCCTGCTCCTGCCAGGATCCCTGCCACTGTACTGGGAGCGGCTGCAATTAATGCGGCCGGCCGTAGGTGGTACTCGCATTAAGTGCGGTTGTCCGGTAGTGACCGGGTCGGGGTCTCGCTGGGTCGCGGCTTTCTCTGGAGTGAAAGGAGGCCCTGGGTCGCAGGAGACCACCGCCAAATTAGGACTTGTGGTCTTCGGCCAAGTAGTGGGTCGATGATAGCCTAAGCGGCTCGGTCGTGAAAAGCTTACGTGGCACAGGCTGCTTATCTGGCAATGACATCTGGCGCTAAATCAGACTCCCCGATTTTCCCCTTATCATCTGCCCCCCCAGATCGGGCACCATTAAGAGAGTGGTGTCGGATCTCAAGGAAGGCTTTTCGGCTGGGGTAAAATGGGGGGAGGCCTGGGTCGCGATGATTTCGTGGAGATCTGGATCGTTGGGGAAAACTGTCCGAGCCAAGATTCGACGAGCCAGCCTCCTTCGACCACAGATATATTTCGACCCAAGACGCCAGCTGTGCCCCACTGGGCGGGGAACTCTGGAAACCCCCTTTGTCAGAGTCATGATTACACTTTTGAAATTTGGGGGACTTGCACGGGTTTTAAGGTTCGGTTGCAGGCGGCCGTTTTGGGGGTAAGGGGGCACGTTCTTCCCCAGTATACTAATTTATGGCCACGTGGGTAGGGATAACCACGCCTAGTTGAAACGTAGCTATAAATTGGGGACTTAGGCGGTTTTTCTCCCTTCCACGCCTTCCCCAAGAGCAAACCCTAGATTTGAAGTGACTCTTGCCCTCCACCAGACTTTGTCAAAACGCACTCCGGGAGAATTCGCAAGCACATTCTCGAGGTACGCTTCTCAATCCCAGATCTCTCCCCTCTTCCTTTCTCCCTCACATCCTAGAAATGGCTCCTAAGAGGAACGTCTCCGGGCCTTTCGAGAGCCAACCCCCAAATGAGCAAGTGAGGAGCTACGGTCCGCGGGACATTCCATCGGACTCTGAGGTGTCCCTAGAGTGCATAGGGGTTAAGGCTCCAGGGAGAGCCAGGTGGGAGGATCCCACCGTGACGATGTATATCAGGAACCCAGCGGAGGAAGCCACCGGATCGGCTCTGAGGGAACCGGCTGACAGTGAAGGTTCCATGGAAGCTGAATCCGTCCCCTTGAGCGGTGATAGAATACAAGGCGAAGTAAACAACGAGGTTGTAGAGGATACGGCCGCCGAGATTGAGGAGATGTCGTTGGAGGAGGAAGGTCTCGGCGGCGCAGCTTCAGATGTTGAACGGGGGCCCCAAAAGGGGAAAGCGAAAAGGAGAGGGCAGCAAAAATGCCCGAAGTACTACCACGAGTTTAGGGCCGAGGTGTATGGGTCGGAGAGGACCACCGCCCTAAAGAGGCTAACTGGCTGGAGAGATTTGGACGCCCGTTGCGAAGTTTTCACTCCCAACAAGAATGAACACATGGGGGCACCCCCTGAAGGGTGTATCGCCATATCCCTGCAGGCCATTGAATACGGATTCCGACTCCCTCTCTCCCCATTCCAGGTGGCTCTGTTTAATCATCTACAGATCAGCCCCATACAACTGCTCCCAAATGGTCACGCGATGGTAACAGCGTTCAGGTCCTTGATGAAGATCTTGGGTCAGATTGAATGCGTGGAGCATTTTGCAGAACTATTTGTAGCTTCCGTCGACTCAGCTGCTTCCCCCAATAGGAGGGGGTTTGTGAAGTTGCAATCTAGGTCGGGGAATAAGATTTTTGACACCGAGAAGTCCTCCCATGGCGTGGATTGGAAAAAGAAATTTGTCTTCCTGAAATATACGGACGGGTGGAACGGGCTAGAACACACTTCTTGGAACGACGTAGCCCAGGTTAGGTTGGAGAGGGGTCCGGTACGTTGGCCTAACACCCTGTTAGCTGCACTGAGGGGGGTGCATCCCCTGGATACAGGGATCTTCACGAACACCCATTTGCTAATTAACTTGGGGTTGGCTCCGGGAACACGGAGACACATTGATTTCAGAATGGGTAACTATACCCTCAATACTCTTAGGCCAAGCACGTTCCCTTCCCTGACTTCATCTTTTCTTTACCACATTGATTTTTAATTCTGCCCGCTGAACCTTATTTTTTCCCCATGTGTAGGGTCGATAATGGTAGCCGGACGAGCCAAAGCCGTGGATCGCCTGTTGAAGAAGAAACAGGCCGAGAGGGCCAAGAAAATTGCTGAGGAAGGAGTGCCTGGCCCGCTTCCTTCCGTCCAAGAGATAGCGCAAGAAGAGGGCCTCACGGAGGCTGATTCCCTGGGTCGGATTGCGGCTGTGGAGCGGGCAGCCGGGCAAAGGTGGGCTGACGCCCATGTTCCTACGGATGGGGGGGAAGCGGATGCGCAAGGAGCCGCTTGGATCCCCCCGGCAAACGATGCTCCGGCTCCACCTCCGGTAGATCAAGGCGCTATCCCTTCAAAACCAAAGGGGAAGGTGGTCACTTCTGCCGGGCGACCGGATACGAACTCAGAGACCAACTCTGGGTCGTTTCCTCCGGAAGTGCCCAGGGGTCGGCGTACTCTGAAGAGGAAGGACAAGGATGAGGTGGTGGACAGGGCCCCCAAGAGACCTGTTAAGCGGGATGATCCTCCTTTCCGGCCGCCGGGCGGCTGGGCTCCCCCAACTCTTCGGCCGGGGACCTCGCCCGGCTTTACCATGCTGAGGGGGGACTATGAACGCATAGTCGCTGTCCCCACCTTCGCCGGGCCTAAGTACCCCTTTGGGGTTTCAGAACGCAAAGAGGACGGGTCAGAGAGGAAGGTCGCTACTGGGGAAGTCGACCAGGATGTACTGGGGGCCATTTATTACTCCCTACAAACCGCAAGCGACCACCAGGAGTTGGCCAAGGAGAGCAATGCGACCCTCTCTTATAACAAGATTGCGCTCCTGAACGCGGTAAGGGCCCTTTCGCCTTTCTTTTCCTTGGGTCGTGCTTTTCACTGTTTCGTTTCTGACTTTTTCTCCTTTTCCTCTTCCCAGTTGATAGTAAGGGAGCACCAGTCTGCCATGCGACTGGAATTGGCCGATGAAGCCCGCCGCAAGCTGCTGGCGGAGAGGGCAGAGGTGTTGCAGGAGAAGAGCTGGAAAGACGAGGTGGCGAGGCAATCCCAGGCGTTGGAAGATGCCCAGAAAGCGTACACCGTGAAGCTTGACAAAATGGACAAGCTGGTAAAAGCTTCCCTTATGGAGAGGTCAGCCCTAGAGAAGGAGTTGGAGGAACTAAGGGCTGCGAACGAAGAGCTGAGAACGGGTGTGGCCACGCGGCAAAGCTTATTGGACGCCGCGGAAGCGAAAACTGAGGCTGCTTATGCCAAAGGCAAACAGGATGGATGGCGGGATGGCTTTGTGGAAGGGCAAAAAGATGGAACCAAAACGACCTTCTGGACGGTCGAGAAACTAGTCCCGCAAATAAAGGACAGTGCCGTGGCAGAGTTTCTTCAATCCAAGGTGTTTGGCACCGTCTCGGGCACCCTGGGGGTTTCGGATATAGAGACCGGCTTCATGAGGGCTCTATCGCAGATCCACCTTCACCACCCAATCCCCCATGCCCTCCTTAACGACCCCCGTAAACTTAATGCAGCGAACGGGTATGTTCCCAACACATTGCCGCAAGAGTTCATGGCTCGCGTTGATTTCGAAGAAGGGGTGAATCAGGAAGCGACAGACGGTGAAGGGGATGAAGAGGAGCCGGACTGGAACAAAGTGACCTACGGCTGGGCCATGGAATGGGCTGAGTCTCAGCTCGACAAACAGGCAGGAGCGGTATCTTTGCCGGGCCCGGTGGATATTGAGCGGGCAAAAGAGACTTTGCTGGCTACTTATGCTCCCTCAAGTAGCGGGTCGAAAGATGATGACCTTTTAACCGGGAAAACGGGTGGTCCTGCTTTAGCAATCCCTCCTTTGGCATCACTCCCTCCCGCCATTGAAGTGACTCCCCCGGCGCCTCAGCCTAATCTTCCAACTCCTCCTTCCAGCTCTTGAACATTTGTAACATTATTACTGCTATTTCTTTGTAATATTCCGGGGATTGAGCCCCCACCTCCTCCTGTAAATTTGAGCATTTAATATTTGCTTTTGATACTGTTTCATTCTAATGTTGTTTATTTCTAAGACATTGGTCTTGTTGGCGAGTATGGCTTTTTCGCAATCTTTTGAACGAAAACTTAAATGAAACTTGAAAAGTGCATGTGGTGGGTCGGAAGAGGTTGCCCTCGCGAGCCAACACTGGCTCGCTGGGAATATGCCTCACGAGTCGCCCCGAGCGACTTCTTAAGGTTTCCTTGATCTCTGTTTTCGTTATTCATCCTCCTTAAGATGTTTCGGATCGCATACGTAAACTTCGATTAACGTATACATCACAACATTTAGCTGAAGATAAAAGTCAATTCAGATGGACTGAAAGTACTTTACAATACTTAGCTGAAGATAAAAGACAACTCAGATGGACTGAAAGTACTTTTCATCATTTGGGGGACGAACATGGGGAAAGTACAAAATGGTACCTACAACTTAGAGAAATTCTTAAACATAAAACTTCTTGAGGTTATGCGCATTCCAAGATCTGGGGATGGCGTTTCCCTCCATATCCTCTAGGTGATAAGCTTTGTTGCGCCCTATTTCAGCAATGCGGTATGGGCCTTCCCAGTTGGGTTGTAACTTGCCCACGTGTTTCGTCACTTCAACCTTTTTGAGAACCAGGTCGCCGATTTGAAAGGCGCGGGGCTTGACCCCTTTGTTGTAGCTCCGAGCCACCGTGGCTCGATATTGCTGCATGCGTTGGAATCCCTTCTGCCGAATTTCTTCAATGGTGTCAAGCTCATGCGCTCGATCTTCAACGTTTCTGGCGAGCTGGTAGTTGGAAACCCTCGCAGTCTGATGTAGAAGCTCCGCGGGGATCATGGCCTCCGACCCGTAGACCATTGAGAAGGGGGTTAGCCCTGTAGCAGTTCTAGGAGTTGTGCGGTATGCCCATAGGACACCGTCAAGTTCGTCGACCCAAGCTCCCTTCTTGGCTTCCAGCCTGGTTTGGAGGTTCTGAATAATGATCCGATTAATTACTTCGACCTGGCCGTTCGCCTGGGGATGGCCGACCGACGCGAAGCGTTGACTGATTCCCATATCTGTACAGTAGGACCTAGTGTTGGCGCTTTGAAATTGAGTTCCGTTGTCGCAGATGAGGACCCTGGGGATCCCAAATCTGCAAATGATGTTGCGCCATAAGAAATTTTGGATAACCCTGTCCGTGATTTTTGCCGCGGGTTGGGCTTCGACCCATTTAGAGAAATATTCCACCGCGACTAATAGGTATTGCCGTTGACCCGTCGCGAGTGGCAGTGGCCCGACGATGTCAATGCCCCACTGATCAAAGGGCCAGCAAATATCTACAGGGACCATTTCTACGGGGTGCTGATGCGGGATGTTGGCGTGTTTTTGGCACTTAACACACCTACGGGCGTATTCCTTAGCATCCTCGTTTAGAGTGGGCCAGTAGAACCCACTTCTGGAAACTTTCTTGGCCAAGGATCGACCGCCCGCATGATTCCCACACTGCCCGCTGTGTATCTCTTCCAAGACGTCCAAAGCCTGTGAGGGACGTAGGCACCGCTTGGTTGGTCCCATGAATGCCCGCTTGTATAGTCTCCCTTCGGAATCTAGGGAGTAACCTGCGGCCTTGTACTTGAGGCGTCTCGCGGCGTTTCGGTCGGCAGGTAACACTCCATCTCTGAGGTAAAGTATAAATTCGTCGACCCAGCACGGCTCTGCGGGGTCGATGGAGCATATTACCTCTGCCTCGCCATCAATCACTCTCCCCTTGCTTGACAAGTAAGTGATGCTTTGGTCCATGGAGCCTCTCATTCCGTTCGCGAATTTTGACAACGCGTCCGCACGCGTGTTCTCTTCCCTGGGGACTTGCTGTATCGTAAATTCTTTGAATTGAGATGCCAAGGATTTGACCTTGGCAAGGTACTTGATCATAGTTTCCTCACGCGCTTCGTAGGAGCCCAGAAACTGGCTCGCCACCAGCTGTGAATCCGTCATTACGGCAATTCTTTCGACCCCATGCTCCTTTGCGATTTTAAGGCCAGCGATGAGTGCTTCGTATTCTGCCTCATTGTTGGTGGCTGGGAAGTCCAGGGAGATGGCGAAATCAAGCGTCTCGCTCCCCGTGCTGGTTAAGGAGATCCCCACACCGCCTCCTTGAGAGGTTGAGGAGCCATCGACCGACATTGTCCATAGCGCTAGGCGCGGAGTTTCCTTACGGGGGTCGCTCTTTTCAATGATGAAATCTGCGAGGATCTGGGCCTGATATGCAGCTCGGGGCTGGTAGTTGATATCGAACTGACTCAACTCAATGGCCCATTTCACGATTCTTCCCGATGCTTCCGGCTTTTCCAGGACTTGGCGCAAACCTTGGTCTGTGAGGACAATGATGGAATGGGATTGGAAGTAAGGCCTTAGCTTTCTGGAGGTATGCACGAGGGCCAGTGCGAATTTTTCGATCTCCATATAGCGCGTTTCCGCGCCGTGGAGTATCTTGCTAACGTAATATACTGGCATGTGCTTCCTTTCGCGGACGGCTACTAGCACAGAGCTCACGGCCTCCTCCGTGACCGCCAAATAAAGGTACAAAGTTTCTCCTGTTACAGGTTTAGCAAGCAAGGGAGGAGAAGCAAGATATTCTTTGAGCCTCTCAAAGGCTTCATCACATTCATCAGTCCACTCGAATTTTTTAATATTGCGTAAAATCTTAAAGAACGGGAGATTTTTCTCAGAAGAGCGAGAGATGAACCTGTTAAGTGAAATGATTCGACCGACGAGACGCTGGACGTCCCTCACGTTGTGGGGTCTGTTGATTCCTTTGAGAGCTAAGATTTTCTCCGGGTTGGCTTCGATTCCTCGTTGGCTGACTATGTAACCAAGGAATTTTCCTCCTTCTACGCCGAAGGAGCATTTGCCGGGATTCAACTTCATCCTGTACTTGCGGAGTAGGTCGAAAGTCCGACCCAAATCGGCCAAATGCATCTCTGCCCTCTCGCTCTTGACGATCATGTCGTCAACATAGACCTCCATTGTTTTGCCTATCTCGTCTGCGAAAACCTTGTTGACCAGCCTTTGATAGGTTGCGCCAGCGTTTTTCAATCCGAATGGCATGACCTCGAAACAGTAGATTCCCTTCACCACAATGAAAGCGGTCTTCCTCTTGTCCTCCTGGGCCATGAAAATTTGATAGTAGCCCTGGAAGGCGTCCATCATGCTCAGGAGCTCACAGCCGGCAGTTGAATCGACCAACTGATCAATGCGTGGGAGAGGGTAAGGATCCTTGGGACAGGCCTTGTTTAGGTCAGTGAAGTCGTTGCACATTCGCCATTTCCCTCCTGTCTTCGCTACCAGAACGACATTGCAGAGCCAATCCACGTACTTGGCAGGCGTAATGTACCCGGCATCCAGCAGTTTGTTGACCTCTTGCTCGATTATTTTGTTTCGCTCATCACTCTGGGCCCTCAACCGTTGTTTGATGGGTCGGAAACTTGGGTCCACATTCAAATGGTGTTCGATAATTTTTGGGTCGACTCCGACCAAGTCTGAGGATTTCCAAGCAAACACGTCTGCATTATCTCGTAGGAACTGGATGAGCATGCACTGCTGCTTACCTTTGAGATTCGCCCCAATGTGCGTGGTTTTCTCTGGGTCATCCGGAACCAGTGAGACTGGGACGAGGGCTCCTACTGCCTCTATCTTACCATCATCAAGCTTCCGCTTCTTCCTTGCTATGGTGTAGGTCATCTGCTTGGAACACATCTCGGCGGTGGGGTCGTCTGGGTCGACAAGTTCTGCATCTAGGAAATCGCCTACATCTATTAAAGGAACGACAGCTTTGTTTGGAAGTTGTACCTTTTCCATGGAGATGGAGTAGCATTCCCATGATTCCGGTATGTTGCAACGGAGCTCCCCTATCCCATGTGGGGTCGGCAGCTTGATGGTTTGGTGGTAAGTGGAAATCACCGCTCGGAAGCTGATCAGAGCGGGGCGTCCCACGATGATGTTGTAAGCAGAGGGGCCTTCCACCACCAAGTATTCCAATAATTGCGTGGCCCGTTGCGGCAGCTTCCCCATGGAGGTAACAAGCTTGACTCTTCCTTTAGAATAGACCTCCGAGCCCCCAAAACCCGTCAATGGTGTTTTAATAGGCTCATAGTCAAGGGAATTATGGATGTTCATCTTTTGCAAGGTGGAATAGAAGATAATGTTAGCGGAGCTCCCACTGTCGACTAGGGTCTTATGAACAGCGCAATTTGCTACGTCCAAAGTAACGACCAGCGGGCAACTAGGCATTCCCCCATCTCGTGGCATTACTGGTATGAAGTCCTTATCGCTAAACGAGATTTCTTGCTCGCGCCATTCTTGCCCTAGCTCCACTTGCATGATTTCTCTGGGCCCATAAAGCTCCCGACCCGCCTGACGCCTTGACCGCTTGCGGGCCGTCTTGGAGTCTCCTCCCGAGGGGCCACCCGCAATCATGAAGATTTCGTTTGTGGGCATGTTGTGGGGATTAGCCTCTCCCGGCTTCTCCAATGGTGGCTTTCGTCCCCTCCTGGGCGGAGGCGACTCCCTTGGGTCGAGGATTTGGCGGGCCCGCTCGTCCAATTTTTTGACAAACTCCATGAGGTGGCCTCCTTGAATTAATCGCTCTACCTCCTCCCTTAAAGCGATGCATTCTGATGTCCAATGACCGGGCTGCATGTGGTAAGCGCAGCGCTTCCCAGACTCCTTAGCCTTCTTGGTTTCTTTCAGCTGCTTTGGCTTTTTAAGGAGTCCTCGACCCATGACTTCGTAAATTTCCTCTATGGGGCAAACCAAAGGTGTATAACCTTTCCTGACCCCGCTCGTTGAGGGTACTTCCCGCTTGAGCCTCTGTTCCATTCTGTTGGAGATCCTTGGAGGTTCCGACCGAGGTGGGTCGGATCTGGGGAACCTATCGGGAGCTGGGTCGTTTGCTCGTCGATCACTTTTGCGCCCCAAAGCGCGCGTTGTGGACTTGACCTCCTCCAACCGCATGAAACGGCGTGCTATGGCCATTATTTCCTCCATATTCTGGGGAGACTCGAGGATGATTTCATCGGCGCACTCCGTGTGGCGGATCGCCTTGTGTAGGGTCTGGGTCAGGATGTCAATGTCCAAGTGCTCGACTTTGACGAATGCCTCGTTGAATCGTGAAAAGAAACTCCTCAAGGTCTCGCCTTCTTCCTGCGTGATACTATACAGATAGGTGGACGGGAGCTTGACTCCCGTCATGGAGGAGAAGTGAGCTTTGAATTTTCTGGCCAAATGATCATAATCTCGGATGCTATGCGGAGCTAGCCGCTCAAACCAGTCTTGGGCTGGACCCTCGAGCGTGGTTTCAATAATCTTGGCCCAAATGAGTTTGGAGTGGCCATAGAGGCTGACTTGTGCTTCGAATTTGGAGCAGTGCTTCACGGGGTCGGTGCTCCCGTGGTATATTGGCAGATTGGTGGGAACTCTATCCACCACCTTGGCGTCGATGATTTCGTCGCAAAAGGGGGACCTTGCCTCCCGTTCGCTGCGGTACATCCTCCCCTGACGTGGGGGGAGGTGACCGTGGCGGTGGGCAGGTGCCCTTTCCTCAAAGACTTGCCCTTGGGGGAAGTGTGATGACACCTCCTCTTGTGGATCAAAATACTCCGACCCCGGTGCCGGGTCGGGTAAATAAGCTTGCTGCTGCTGCTGTTGTTGCTGCTGCTGTGGTTGCTGCTGCTGTCTCCGGGGGAGATTATTTCGGAGATCGCCCTGTCCCACCCAATGTCCCCGATTAGCCTGATGGTAGGCGTTGGGATGGACCCTGGCCCCCAGGCGATCGAAAACAGGCACATTTCTAGGGACAGGAACGTCTCTATTCATTTCGCTTGCCGTCCCTGCGATGTGGCGCGCGCCCCTATCCGTTTCCCTCATATTGCGCAAGAGTTGCGAGGGGCGTTCCTCAGCCTGACCATTCCTTCTTCTGGCTGGCTCCTGTCGGCGGGGTGGGTTTTCATTGTCATCGAAACCCTCCTCCAGGGGCGCACCCAGATGGACTGGATGCTGGGCTCCCATGGCCGGAGCAATGTATATGGTCTGAGGTTGCGCGTAGGGGTTTTGACCGTAGGGGAGCTGCGGATACCCCCAGATACTTAGCTGAGGGGCATGCTGATGGACAGCATACGTCCCTGGTGCAGAAGGCCCTTGAACCGTGGGGTGTGCAACATTCTGAGGGGTCAGAGCCAAAGGGCTTCCTCTTGGGGGAGCCGGCATGACCGGCTCCCTGTTTTCTCTTGCAGCGGCAACGCCTCGGCCCGACAGCTCTCCGCGTAAGCTGCCAAATCCGCTTCTGAAAGTATCAAACGGCTAGAAGCACTAGGGCCAGCATCCGTAGCGACGATCCCCACTACGGGGGGTGGGAAGTTCCCCCCTGAGGTGTTGAGATCCGGAAAGATCTCTTCACCATTCTCGCCGTAGACTCGTCGCCCGTGACGCGTTTGGACCATCGTCAATGGAGAGATGGACTAAGCTGGTGAGGAAGAAAGACTTTTTGTTCAGAGTTTCCCACAGACGGCGCCAAGATGATCGTGTCAAAATCTGGACTCTGTACGGGGTTGCAGACTAAGACGCCAAATCACCCAAGATATTTGTAATGTGTGGAGAACTCCGGCGCTTCTCCCAGCTGGAAAGATAGAACAAACGTGAACTCAAAGGCCAAGACGGGGAAGAGTGGGGGTTGGACCCGTTTTGGCACTCCGACGCTCAAGTCAGCTTCAACTCTTGGATGGAAATTGCTAGAGTTGAGAGTTTTTGTGCGTAAAAAAAAGGGCTTACCTTTGGCCGTCGCTGGGCGAGGCTTTTATAGGGTGAAGATGGACTTCGCGGGTGCAAGTACACCTCCCAGAAAGTGTGGATCTGGTTGGGAGGAGAGTGTCCTGGTCCTCAGGCCGGAACAGTGCTTTTCCAGCCAAAGCACTGTTCGCCTGCTCCTGCCAGGATCCCTGCCACTGTACTGGGAGCGGCTGCAATTAATGCGGCCGGCCGTAGGTGGTACTCGCATTAAGTGCGGTTGTCCGGTAGTGACCGGGTCGGGGTCTCGCTGGGTCGCGGCTTTCTCTGGAGTGAAAGGAGGCCCTGGGTCGCAGGAGACCACCGCCAAATTAGGACTTGTGGTCTTCGGCCAAGTAGTGGGTCGATGATAGCCTAAGCGGCTCGGTCGTGAAAAGCTTACGTGGCACAGGCTGCTTATCTGGCAATGACATCTGGCGCTAAATCAGACTCCCCGATTTTCCCCTTATCAGGGATAAATTAGTAACTTAATGACAATTAAAAGTGCAAACACTCAACTGATTATTTTTTTGCTTATCACTTTTTTTTTCCTTAAACACTCACTGCTTTTACTACTACAATTTTTTTTTATAATTTTCACTTCTGCTTTAACTTCTGTTTATTGAGTAGAGTTTGCAAACACCCCTAAATCTCATACTTCATTAATGATGGATCATCAAACAATCAATTTACATGGATTTAAGCTCAAGAAATGCAACATAGAAGCTTAATAGAGCAAGGAAACACACTTAAAAGTCCACATACAACATGTTTGCTTCATGAATTGAAGAATGACTTAGAACCCTAACTATTCATCATATTTCTCATACCCCATGAAATCTAGCTCAAAACATGATTCATATGGTTGGAAAGATGCACAGGAAAGAGGAGAATCCAAAACCAACCTTAACTTGAAGAGATGATGGAGTATGGTGATGATTTGAGCTCTTGGGATGAAGAAATGACAAAGGGGTTCTCTTTTTCTCTTCCTCCTCCTTTGTTGCTGCTGACGCTTTGTGTATGGGAAGAGAGAAGGAAGAAATTGGCCTAAAAAGGCTATGAAACGGACCAAGAAAGGGGTCAAACGGGTAGGGTTAGACTTTTAGGGTCATTTGGATAGAATTTTAATTCGTCGGAGGTTCAACGGTATCGAAACGAGTCCAACGGCGAAGTCGGAATTCAAATATGAATTTTCGAGCTCAAGTTTTGCTAACAAGGACTCAAGAATGTCCTATTTGCAAATTGGCCCCAAACTTATGAAAAAGTGCAATTGAGTCCACTAAGGTTTCAATCAAGTCCAAAACATACTAAAATCATACAATTACACCCTTATCTCACATAATTCATGAAATTAGCATGCTAAGGAATCAAATTCATATCATATAAATTCATAAATCATAAGAATTCAAATCATATAAACACTTAGGGCATAATCTTGACATTCAAATTAAATAATTCATATAAATTCGTATAAGTTATAGAATAAGAATTAGATTACAAGAATATAATTCAATTGAAGCATGAAAATAAATGCAATATGGAAAATAAACTCACACGTGGTGCGAACCTGTACGTACAAAGACACGGAGCATCACATGAACGATTCTTTATATTTTACCTAAATCGCTTAAACGATTAAAGTCATTATCTTAGAAAAATTAAAATTTCTAATACGTATAAATCAAGTGAATTATTACCATCTCAATCAACATTGTGTCGTTAAACATGTTTTAGTTGCTGGGAGGTGGGCCCAGAACAGTAGCAGTCCGGGACCACATTTTAAAATTTTTATTTCTAATACAAGTATTAAAATATTTCTAAAATATTTTAATACAAAGTGGAAGACTTAGCCGGATCTACTCAAGTATATACATGCAATTGATAATAAATTTTAAATCACTTAAGCAGATAAATATCTAACATGCAATTAACAGTTAAGAGCACATAATTTATCATGCTTAAAATAAAATAACTGAAAAATATTACCGTACTGCAAACATGGCTATCTAACGGTATTTTTCCAGCTCCTCGAATTCACATCCTGAGAACCCGATACCCGATCTCCTCGTGAAACCGACAGATCTTCCCTGCAATAACCCCAGGGACACCCTCGGAGTGTGGGCTCCGAAAGTATTTCTCTAAATACTTAGAGAAAATAAAACTTTAAACTAGAGCACCCTTTTCAGGGTTTATTCTCCCGAAATTTAAACACCTAATTAAAATTAATTCCAAAATAAATCGGAATTAACTAGGAGAAAAGGGATATGGTTTCAAAGCTAAGAACTAGCCAAAACCTCTCCCAAAATTGAATGAGAAAAATGACAAGGGGATTAGCCTATTTATAGGCATAAAACGGAGTGAGTTTTGGTCATTTTGGACACAAAAGCAAGGGCAAAATGGTCATTTCACATCCCACTTGCGTAGCCAACTTGGACAAGAAAACCGAGGTGACCACGTTCAAGGTCTCGTCGCCACGAATCCAGCGCCGCCGAGAACGCGCCAATCGGAGCACGCACGCGCCCCCACGAGTCGCCTAAAGCCGGCGCGTGTCATGTAAGGGCTTCTTGCTGACGTGGCAGATTCTCATTCGGCCCCGTGTCCGGGTCGGCCTAACCGGACAGGCCCGGTGCAGATCAAATCTGGACCGTTGATTCATGTTGACGTGGCGCGATATGGGATGCACACGTGGCGTGCCACGCGGCCGCCCAGTCAGAGCCACCTGGGCCCACCCTGCTGACGTGGCGTGACACGTCAGTGCCACGTCACCTGCCACATCAGCATTTAAAAAAAAATTAAAATTTTATTTTCTCAAAAATAAAATTCCGGGTATTTCCAACTCTTTGGAACTTTGATTTATTTTCTTAAAATAAATCCCTTCGCTTATTTTCAAACACTTTGGTGAAATTTTCGAGGGTTAGAAATATTCAAACTATCTACTCAGAGTGCAAGTTACAAGTACAGAAAAGAAGTTAGTATGTATTCCTATCTAAGGTTAGTGCCCTAAGAATCTAACCGTCTCTCTCTACGTCATGAGCCGGAGGGTTGTCAAGGAAATAAGGGTCGTTGGAAAGACCACACAAGAACATGAGTTCCGCATCGTCTATCCAGTCCTTCGCTTGTATCAGGTGACCCTCGTCCCTTAAGGTTGCTGCCAGGTTTTTTGCCCAATCTTTGGGTAGTGAGGATGGCGAACGGCTCTTTGAATACGAGCCCCATTCAGTGATCACCTCAAAGCCCTCTTCTGCTGGGGCCTTGACAAAGATAAACTTTTCTTTCCAATCAATGCCGTAAGTGCTCGAGGGCGAATTGATCAGCTTCATATGGGCCTTCGCTTGAACGTAATAGAATCCGGCCTCGGGGGATGAGCGGGATGAACTGACCACTTGGAATAAAGCGTTGAAGTTCCGTAGGAGGGGCTCGTAACCCATGGTCCTCATCAAAATTACGAAGCATGTCAAGAGGGCTAAGCCGTTGGGCACAATTTGGGACGGACACAAGCCTAGGTTATTCAGTAGATGAGCCATTGAGTCTGAGATAGGGAACCTCAAGCCCCCTGAACTCACTGTGTCCATGTACACGGCCATCTCCCCGGGAGGCGGATTATTCGCTCGCTCGTGTTTTTGGGGAATTCTCCAGGTATACCGCTCGTCCCAGTAGATGGGTGCCATCATTGTTTTCACATCTCCCACGGTGACTGTGCTGGGAGTCTCATCAGGCGTGCGCTCGGTAGCCTGGTAGCCTGAGCCTGAGCCTTCACCCTCGTTTTGTCTTTTGGATTTTTGGGATTTCTTGCCCTTCTCTTTGTCCCGGGCCCTTTCTGAAGGCCCGGTTATGGCTTCCGCCACTGGAAGCGGATTTGCAACGGCCACGGTCACTCTATGGCGGTGGGGATGCGTGGCACTTTGAGTTATGGGGAGGGTGACTCCTTGTCTTTCTGCCTCTATCACCAGATCCATCTCCTCAAAAAGAGGATCCACTCCGCCTGGGTTTCTATCTTCCATCGCCATTACCGCCGCCCCCAACTCTTCATCTCTGGGGGAATTGTGGGAAGAAGAACTCTCAGTGGCCATCTCTTGGATTTCACGAGCAAATTCTTCAATGTGGTGGTCGGCCATGGCAGAAACTGAGGTTTTGAAGGTTTTTCTTGGAGAGAATTTAAGGTTCAGAAAGGCGAAAATCTGAGGGATTACAAAATCCTAAAGTCCAAATCTACGGTTAGCAAAGTTAGAAAGTTACAATGGAGATTTACCTTGAAAGTTTTGGAGAAAACTGGAGAAGAGATTGAAAATGCGGGAGATTTCTTTTTTGCAAAGGGTGCTTGAAAGTTCTGAATGCGTAAAGAGTGTGGAGATCTCAGAATCCCATATTTATAGGGATGGAAGTTGGTACTGTTTTAGGCGATAAATTCAAAATGGCAATCATTTCCCGCCTAGGAAACCGCCCACTTTATGGAACCGGCACATGCTTCCCAATGCTCACGCGCCCCACGCGCACCCGCATTTAATGCTCTGACGTTTCAAGGGCTTCAGAATAGTACCAACATTTAATGCGGAAGTGATACGAACGGTCAATTGAAAAGACCGCATTAATGGCGCATTCAGAGGAAAAATTGCTCAACACGCTAAGTCCCATACGAGCGTTGTATGCGGAAGATTGAACGTGTCAAAATTCTACAGTCCTTATCACTAAGGACTACAGAATTGGGGGGCAAAATGATGGGGTCAAAATACGATCGTCCCACGATAAGACACGTGGCATCACCGGGATGATGACATCTGTCTCCCCAAGGCTGCACCATCAGCACACGAGCGCTAAGCTAACGAGCGCAAGTCTTCTTCAGGAGTTTAGCCCAACAAGCGCTGTCACTCCAACGAGCGTCCTGCATACCAAACGATGGGCACGCTCACATGCCAAAGGAGCCCTCTTCGAGCATCACACTCCCTCAGAGTGGTTTCCCTTTCGCCTCATCACTTGAACTGGAGCCTTGATCCCCCTCAGCGGATGTCTTGGCCTCCAATACTCCAGGTTGTCACGAGCGCGCTCTCAAGCCCTCGTTACCAACCGCCCACATGGCTCTCTGACACAACGTACATGCCCGCGCACCTGCCACTGTTGCCAGCACTAACTTTTGGCCGCTTTTGCAGAAGATTCCTCCTAGGTTTCTCTCTCACAGCGCCACGTGTTAGGGCAACATTCGGCCAGGACCACTTGAGGCAAATGACCAAAGGGCCCTTGACCCTCAACTATAAATAACCCAAGTCATCTTCTACACTGTAAGCATTCTTTAAGCTCTTTTCACCTCTGCAACAGTGACTGAACTTACATTCCTTCATACACTGCACTGACTTGAGCGTCGGAGAGCCAAACTGGGTATCACCCCCAGTTCCCCCAGCTTGGCCTTCTGACTTTCCTTGTGCTTGTCCCAACAGGTTGAACCCCTATCTCATCTCCGGCGAAGCTCCGGTGGTTTCCTCCACATAATACAAATCGTAAAGTGATCCTGACGTCCTCGCGGCTGTGCAAGACCAGCTGCAGGGCCTCAAGGATATCGTGGGACAGCTCTCACGAGGGCGCTCAACTCAGATCTCCCATAGTCGGGATGAACGGGTTGACGCCAGGAGCACCCGCACCAAGGACCCTCCACCAAGGGTCCCCCGTCGCAAGGAGCCGGAGGAAAATTTCGGCACGTACGAATATCACCCACTGGCGAG
Source organism: Lantana camara (assembly GCA_037501455.1). Taxonomy (NCBI): domain Eukaryota; kingdom Viridiplantae; phylum Streptophyta; class Magnoliopsida; order Lamiales; family Verbenaceae; genus Lantana; species Lantana camara. Next base: position 4,989,570 of record CM074865.1, read on the forward strand.
AGGTTCACCCCTCGTCGAAGAGGTTCTGATGGCCCAAGCCGGCGTGGCCAAAGTCCCCACATCCATCAACAGATACGACGGGACAACCGATCCAGCGGAGCACTTGGATCATTTTGTGCATCTCATGCACCTTTACGAGCATTCCAGCCATTACTGGGCGAAAGTGTTTGTCACTTCCTTGGTAGGGATGGCTCAAGAGTGGTATAAGCGCCTGCCACCGCGCTCGATCCACTCGTATGAAGAACTGGCCGACGCCTTCCTCAACCACTTCAACTCTTTGAAAGCACCAGTCACCGCACCCACAGCCCTTTACAACGTGGTGCAAGGCAAGAGTGAATCACTGCGCTCGTTCTTCGCCCGCTTCAATAAGGAGATCTTGCAGGTGGAAAGGCCCTCGATGGATTTCTTGATCCCAGTGCTCTTCCAGGCTGTGGATCACAAGCAGTATGTAAGCAAAAAATTTGCTGATGCCATCGTGGAGAGAAGGCCTGGGACTCTCATGGGCCTAAGAGAAATAGCCGAGCCGTTCTTCGCGCTCGAAGATATGTATGGGACGAATGGTCCCCGACATCATAGCCCGGCCAGGAACGAGCGACCTCATCACGAGCGGGGGCGGGATGTGGCAGTCAAGAAAGAGCGCCCTCAAGAGCGCAGAAGGTCACCACCACCCCCTCGTAGATTCGAGCGCATTCCGCTCACCAGGCCAAATTCTGAAGTCTACAATCTCTCCGATAAGAAGCTCTTCAAAAGACCCATCAAAATGAGAGAGACAGACTCACTCAGGCGCTCGAATAAATACTGCGCCTTCCACAAGCAGAGAGGGCACGACACGGATGAGTGCCGCCAGTTGGAGGCCGAAATCCAAAGGCTCGTCGCAGGGGGCCACCTGAAGGAATTTGTCCGGGTGCTCGAGCGCTACGACGAACAGTGCAATGAGCGCTCCGGCAGGAGAAGGAGGAGTCCTTCCCGGTCAAAGAGCCCGAGGGGTAGGGGACCCCCTGAAAGCAGCAGTCGCCGGGGCAATAAAGGCAAAGCCCCTGAGCAAGAAAACGAGCCCTTCGCAGTTATAAATATGATTGCAGGAGGCTCATCAGGAGGGGATTCAAATGCCTCCAGACGGAGGTACGTCCGGAGCTACAACCAACGCTCAGCAGTACCCAAGCCTATCTACGCCATCCAGAGATCAAACGCTCAAAGATCGAGAGAAAACGATGTAATAGGCTTTGATGATAGGGATTTAGAACATATTGTAACGCCCCATGGGGAGGGTGTAACCTCAGATTGCCCCATGGTGGTTAGTTTAGATGTTCATAACCATGTTGTAAAAAGGGTATTGGTAGATAGTGGAAGCTCCGTTAATGTTTTGCCTTACTCTACATTCTTAAAAATGAAGGTTGATCTCCCGCTCGAGCCTCTTAAAACAGCCCTCATTGGCTTTGGAGGCTCGGAAGTTGTCCCACGAGGGCAAATACGCCTGGCTACTTCGTTTGGCCGAGCCCCTCAACGCAAAACACTCCTGGTGACGTACGCGGTGGTGGAGATAGACATTCCATATAACATCATAATTGGGCGCCCTGCCCTCGTTGATTTCAAAGCCATCATCTCCACATACCACCAGAAGATTAAGTTTCCTACTTCCGAGGGCGTCGGAGAAGTGCTCTGCAATGTACGAGAGGCTTGGGAATGTTACATGCTGTCCCTCAGAAAGCCTAAAGCGGAGAAAACCTTCCAAGTCGGCTCCACCAAGAAATCAGTGGATTTCCCCAATTTAGACGAAGACAGCCCAGCACGGAAACGGGCAAAATTGAACAAGAAGAAGAACAAGAAGAAGAGGGGAGACAACGGGGAGAATCCCCTCGAGAATATCCCCCCAGGGGTCGTTGGTGGATCGTCCTCAGAAGGAGACGAGCCGGAAGAGAATGAACCAGCATCTGGCGACCGTTTGACAGGAAAGAAGAGGGCGCTCGAACTTCCTCGCCCTGAGGAAAGGATCGAACCCTCGGAAAAGTTCCTGACCATTGAGCTGGAACCTGGAAACAAAGATAAGACTACACAGATCGGCTCAAACCTCTCAGGGCCTTCTCAGATCATGATGATTGATTTTCTAAGGGAGAACAAGGATGTATTCGCGTGGAAAGCCTCTGATCTCACAGGAATTGACCTGAGCGTCATCGTCCATAGGCTTAATGTGGATCCATCTTTCAAGCCTATCAAGCAGAAAAAGCGGGATGTACATGGTTTTCGGAAAAGGGTCATTGAAGAGGAAGTTAATAAACTCCTAGAGGCTCAGTATATCGAGCCCATCTTGTACCCGGAGTGGTTGTGCAACGTCGTCTTGGTGCCCAAGAGCGCAAATAAGTGGCGCATGTGCAACGATTTCACGGATCTCAACAAAGCTTGCCCTAAAGATCCTTACCCGCTGCCCCGGATTGACCAATTGGTGGATTCGACCGCTGGCTGCGAGCTCATGAGCATGATGGACGCTTTCCAGGGATATTATCAGATCTTTATGGCCCCGGAAGACCGTCCCAAAACCTCGTTCGTTGTCCATCTGGGGGTGTATTGCTTCTTGGTTATGCCATTTGGATTTAAGAACGCGGGGGCTACGTATCAGCGGCTCGTTAACAGGATGTTTGAAGAGGAAATTGGTAAGTCCATGGAGGTTTACGTGGATGATATGATTGTCAAAAGCGAGCGTCAGGACTCCCACTTGGAGGATCTCAAACGCACCTTTTCAATCTTGCGTCAGTACGGAATGAAGTTGAATCCCTCAAAGTGCACCTTTGGAGTACAAGGAGGAAAGTTCTTAGGGTACATGGTCAGTCAGAGAGGAATTGAGGCCAACCCGGAGAAGATCAAGGCTATTTTGGAGATCCCTTCCCCTCGAAATTTGCGGGAAGTGCAGGTCCTGGTGGGAAAAATCATCTCGTTGAATAGGTTTATTTCGCGCTCGGCCGACAGGAACCTTCCCTTTTTCAAAATTTTGAGGAACGCCCGTAACTTCGCTTGGACAGAAGAATGTGAAAGGGCGTTGCAGGATATGAAGGTTTACTTATCGAGCGCACCGCTGCTGACTAAGCCCGTCGAAGGAGAGAGGTTATTTATGTATCTTTCCGTTTCTCCTGAGGCCACAAGCGCGGTTCTGATCGCTGTACGAGAGCGAAAACATTTGCCCGTCTATTATTTGAGCAAAACATTGCAAGGAGCCGAAAAGAAGTATTTGGAGATTGAGAAACTTGCGTTCGCCCTTATTAACGCCTCAAGGAGGCTAAGGCCTTACTTTCAAGCGCACTCCATAACGGTTCTCACCGACCAACCCTTGAAGCAAGTGTTGTCCAAGCCGGACGTATCAGGTAGATTAATCAAGTGGGCCATCGAATTGAGTCAGTTTGACCTATGCTTCGAGCCCAGGACCGCGATACAGGCTCAGGTGGTGGCGGATTTGTTGGTAGAACGCTTTGGTTTCGAGCCCACCGTTGCGGGGAGTGAGGGGTTATGGGTACTGCACACGGATGGTTCCTCAACCTCTCAAGGGGGAGGAATAGGAGTGGCCCTCAGAAACCCCGATGGAATCGAACTGGACTTTGCAATCAAGCTGGATTTCCAAGTTACTAACAACGAAGCAGAATATGAAGCCCTCGTGCAGGGATTAAATATTGCTTTTCAGAATGGAGCCTCCAGAATCACTGCTTACGTGGATTCACAATTAATAGCGAGCCAGATTGAAGGAACTTATGAGGCTCGAGAAACCACCATGGTACAGTACTTAAAGAAAGCTAGAGAGATCATTGGGAAATTCAAGGAATTTAATCTACTTCAAGTGCCACGAGGAGAGAACGAACGCGCAGACGCTCTGTCGAAGTTTGCATCAGCTTTAGAAGGTACTTCTGAACGTTCTGTTACGTTCCTCAGGACTGAGGAACCTTTGATCAAAGAGAAGGTCGCCACCAAGATAATCGCTATGATTGATCCAAACGAGCCCTGCTGGCTTGATGACGTCATCATTTTCCTCAAAGATGGAATTCTTCCCACTGACAAGGTGGAAGCTAGGAAAATCCGAAATAAAGCCCCTCGTTTCGCTTTGGATCCCAAGGGGAGGTTGTTCAAGAAATCATTTCAAGGACCCCCAATGAGATGCCTGAGGCCTTCACAAGCAAAAGAGACGCTCGAACACGTTCATAATGGGAGCTGCGGAAATCATTCTGGAGGGCGTATCTTGGCAAAAAAGATTCTGAGAAGTGGGTTTTATTGGCCTACAATTCTCCAGGATGCCATTGAATTTTCGAGGAAATGCCCCAAGTGCCAATTTCATTCAAATCTCCCTCAATTGCCAGCAGCACAGATGATCCCAATAGACGTCTCTTGGCCTTTTGACCAGTGGGGAATAGACATTGTGGGCCCCTTGCCCATGGCTGCGGGACAAAGGAAGTTTGTCATTTTAGCCGTCGACTACTTCACCAAGTGGGCCGAGGCTGAAGCTGTTGCGAAAATCACTTTCAAGGTTGTGAGGGACTTCATTTGGAAGAACATCATTTGCAGGTACGGTATACCGAGGGTGCTAATTTCTGACAATGGATCCCAGTTCATAGCGGCAGACACACGAGAGTGGTGTTCTGAGTTGGGGATCGAACAACGATTTACCTCCGTAGGACATCCACAATCCAACGGGCAAGCGGAGGTTACCAATAGGATTATCTTGCAACATTTGAAAACCATGCTTGAGAGCAAGAAAAGTGAATGGGCTGAGGAGCTGCAAGGAGCGCTTTGGGCTTATCGCACCACCCCACGAGCGGCCACTGGAGAAACCCCTTATGCGCTCGTTTATGGATCAGAAGCAATGATACCAGCGGAGATAGTGAATGAATCCGCTCGTGTCGGCTATTTCGAGCCTCAGCTCAACGAGGGCAACAGGAGCTTGGAATTGGATTTGCTGGATGAAAGAAGAGACAAAGCGTGGGCTAAGATACACCATTATAAAGCCTCTGTGGCCCAACAGTACAACAAGCGTGTAAAGGAAAGAACTTTTCAGCTGGGAGACTTGGTTTTGAAGAAAGTGGAAGTATCCAAACACGTGGGGAAACTGGACCCCAATTGGGAAGGCCCATTCAGGGTTGTACAACTCAGAGCTAACAACACTTACACCCTGGAGACACTCCAAGGTGAGCGCTTGCCTCGCCCTTGGAACGCATGTAACCTCCGGCGGTTTTATGTTTAAAAAAAAAAAAAAAAAGGAAAAAAAAAAAAAAGCTCTTTGCAATTCCTGATGTAACAACCCTCGTTGATGGGTTCTATGTACCTCCAATCACAAGTAAGCAGTAGTACAATCTTTTTAATTTTACTAATATTTATGTTTCTTTGGTTGAATGGATAAGTCCCACGTCTCTCGTCTTTACGAGTGTGGTTGGCAACCCGTTCCAACGTATATGTTGTTATCTCGCATGGGTTACGCTGGCCAGCACTCTACTCTGCATGGGGGGACACCCTCATAAGGATAGACTGGTTACGCTCAAAACCAATTAGACCAGACGGAAGAAGATCACGAAGAAAATCCTAGTAGGCCTTGGCTGTTTCTTAAAACGCCTTGCGCTCGAAAACGGGATCTCCTACGAGAGCGAATCCTAGTAGGCCTTGGCTGTTTCTTAAAACGCCTTGCGCTCGAAAACGGGATCTCCTGCGAGAGCGAATCCTAGTAGGCCTTGGCTGTTTCTTACAACGCCTTGCGCTCGAAAACGGGATCTCTTGCAGAACCAGAAAAACGATAAGAGCCTGAGCGCTCGAACGATGGATTCAGAATCAAAAAGGAATTGCACAAGTCTTGAGCAAGGGGGCAATCTCACTGTAAGACCCTCACGATCGCTCAAGACTGAGACAAATTTACAGAAGAAAAATTTATACAAGTCTTGAGCAAGGGGGCAATCTCACTGTAAGACCCTCACGATCGCTCAAGACTTAGACAAATTTACAGAAGAAAAATTTATACAAGTCTTGAGCAAGGGGGCAATCTCACTGTAAGACCCTCACGATCGCTCAAGACTTACACAAATTTTCTTTGCATCAAAGAAATAAAACATTCACAAGAATATGCTACACAGTCTTGTTATATAAAGAAACTGAAGAACAAAGGCATGAAAAAGGAATATTTATTCATTGCTGCTAGAATTATTACAAAGATAAGGGCTCAAAAGCCCAGGAAGTGCTGTTACAAAAGGAAAACAGGAAATTACATAAAGTGAATACACAAAGGAAGAATCTTAAGCAGCTGGGGCAATGTCCTCGTCAACGATCACCAGAACTGGACCATGAGCGGGGCCATGGACTGGACCCTCAGGCTGTTGCGGCTGATCTTGGGGATCGTTGGGCTCGTTGGCAGCAGGAGCGGGGAGGTTGGCATCTTCGGCAGCTGGGACAAGGGCTTCCTCCAAGATAGGCGCTTGGGGCTCATCCTCGGGATCATCATGTTGAGCGGATGAGGCAGCATTACCCGCTGGATGAGCGTCCATATATTCATCCTGAAGGAGTTTTACCAGAAACTCATACTCCGGCTCTGCAATGGAATCCGCAGGGTTATCCCTCTCGTCATCTTCCTCCTCGCAGCGCTCATTGAACATGAGCCCCGTGCCCTCGGCCTCCTTCATGGCAAGATTGGTTAGCCCTTTGTGAATGCCCTGCTCGATGGCCAGATTGAAGGCCTTCTGAGCCTCCTCCAAGCAATGCAGGGAAGCAGCAAAGTTGAAGGCTTTGGAGTGGCAAAATTTGATCAATGCCTCCTTGTTTGCACGCTCTAAGCTCCGAGGCCATTCGTTGACAGTATCGTTGAATTTGCGCTCGGCCTCCAGCGCCCTTGCTTTCCAGCTTTCCCTGTCCGCCTCAGCCTTCTTGCACCGCTCGTCAGCCTGGGTCAACTGGTTACCCAAGCGGATTCGAGCGCCATCAACCGCCAAGAAATCCTCCTTCAGTTTCGACAGCTCTTCCTCCGACGTATTGTATAAACCCTTGAGGGTCTCATACTTGGCAATTTCAGCATCCAACTCCGCTTGGATGTGAGCCGGGTCATTCGAGCGGGCCATTTTCTTGTACTTGGCCTTGCGCTCGGCATATATGGAGGCTCGCATCTGCACGTTCCGGAGCCGAGGAAGAACTTGCTGCGTAATCGAGGGGGAAAGTGTTAGCCAGAAAGATGGTAATTTACAGAAATAAACAAAGGAAGCCCGGATTGAAAACTTACAGAAATTAGGGCATTGGCTGCGTCGATGGTCACCTTTTCCACAGACTCATTGTAGAGATGCCTGTGGTCTGCAGAGAATTGAGCCCTGCTGAACAAATCCCCGGAGATGGATTGGGCGACCGAGCCGTACCTCAGCAAAACAGGCCCGCCGTCGGGGGCGCCTGAAAAATCTCTATCCCCTCGACGGGGGAAATCCCACAAGTGTTCTTCCTCTGAAGAGGAAGTGTCCCCCTCGCCTTTGGGGCCCTCTGCAACTTGCTTCCCTTTGCCCTTGATTGCGACAGAATCGGGCATTCTCTTCCTCTTGCGGGAAGGCCTGTTTGCGCTCGGAGAAGCCTCTGTTATAGCCAGCGTGGTTACTGGCCTCGGTTGTTCTGAAGGAATGGGGGGTTGTACATCACTTGCTCTCTCTGATCGCCCCCTGGTCTCCCTTGGGACCAATCTACGTTCCCCTCGGCCACGAGGGGGCTGCACCTCAGGGTTGGCGCTCGAACTGGCGCCACCTCGAGCGTCCCCTCTATCATTGCGGTTGCGAGGGCGCTGTTCGCGTTGTTGATCCCCCTGTGGGGTCTGGTTTCTGTTCACGTGGGCGAAACGAGCCGCTTGTCTAATTCCTCCGGCCATTTCTATGATAGCGACTCCTGCAAGGGTGAAATTTTCGAGGGTTAGAAATATTCAAATTATCTACTCAGAGTGCAAGTTACAAGTACAGAAAAGAAGTTAGTATGTATTCCTATCTAAGGTTAGTGCCCTAAGAATCTAACCGTCTCTCTCTACGTCACGAGCCGGAGGGTTGTCAAGGAAATAAGGGTCGTTGGAAAGACCACACAAGAACATGAGTTCCGCATCGTCTATCCAGTCCTTCGCTTGTATCAGGTGACCCTCGTCCCTTAAGGTTGCTGCCAGGTTTTTTGCCCAATCTTTGGGTAGTGAGGATGGCGAACGGCTCTTTGAATACGAGCCCCATTCAGTGATCACCTCAAAGCCCTCTTCTGCTGGGGCCTTGACAAAGATAAACTTTTCTTTCCAATCAATGCCGTAAGTGCTCGAGGGCGAATTGATCAGCTTCATATGGGCCTTCGCTTGAACGTAATAGAATCCGGCCTCGGGGGATGAGCGGGATGAACTGACCACTTGGAATAAAGCGTTGAAGTTCCGTAGGAGGGGCTCGTAACCCATGGTCCTCATCAAAATTACGAAGCATGTCAAGAGGGCTAAGCCGTTGGGCACAATTTGGGACGGACACAAGCCTAGGTTATTCAGCAGATGAGCCATTGAGTCTGAGATAGGGAACCTCAAGCCCCCTGAACTCACTGTGTCCATGTACACGGCCATCTCCCCGGGAGGCGGATTATTCGCTCGCTCGTGTTTTTGGGGAATTCTCCAGGTATACCGCTCGTCCCAGTAGATGGGTGCCATCATTGTTTTCACATCTCCCACGGTGACTGTGCTGGGAGTCTCATCAGGCGTGCGCTCGGTAGCCTGGTAGCCTGAGCCTGAGCCTTCACCCTCGTTTTGTCTTTTGGATTTTTGGGATTTCTTACCCTTCCCTTTGTCCCGGGCCCTTTCTGAAGGCCCGGTTATGGCTTCCGCCACTGGAAGCGGATTTGCAACGGCCACGGTCACTCTATGGCGGTGGGGATGCGTGGCACTTTGAGTTATGGGGAGGGTGACTCCTTGTCTTTCTGCCTCTATCACCAGATCCATCTCCTCAAAAAGAGGATCCACTCCGCCTGGGTTTCTATCTTCCATCGCCATTACCGCCGCCCCCAACTCTTCATCTCTGGGGGAATTGTGGGAAGAAGAACTCTCAGTGGCCATCTCTTGGATTTCACGAGCAAATTCTTCAATGTGGTGGTCGGCCATGGCAGAAACTGAGGTTTTGAAGGTTTTTCTTGGAGAGAATTTAAGGTTCAGAAAGGCGAAAATCTGAGGGATTACAAAATCCTAAAGTCCAAATCTACGGTTAGCAAAGTTAGAAAGTTACAATGGAGATTTACCTTGAAAGTTTTGGAGAAAACTGGAGAAGAGATTGAAAATGCGGGAGATTTCTTTTTTGCAAAGGGTGCTTGAAAGTTCTGAATGCGTAAAGAGTGTGGAGATCTCAGAATCCCATATTTATAGGGATGGAAGTTGGTACTGTTTTAGGCGATAAATTCAAAATGGCAATCATTTCCCGCCTAGGAAACCGCCCACTTTATGGAACCGGCACATGCTTCCCAATGCTCACGCGCCCCACGCGCACCCGTATTTAATGCTCTGACGTTTCAAGGGCTTCAGAATAGTACCAACATTTAATGCGGAAGTGATACGAACGGTCAATTGAAAAGACCGCATTAATGGCGCATTCAGAGGAAAAATTGCTCAACACGCTAAGTCCCATACGAGCGTTGTATGCGGAAGATTGAACGTGTCAAAATTCTACAGTCCTTATCACTAAGGACTACAGAATTGGGGGGCAAAATGATGGGGTCAAAATACGATCGTCCCACGATAAGACACGTGGCATCACCGGGATGATGACATCTGTCTCCCCAAGGCTGCACCATCAGCACACGAGCGCTAAGCTAACGAGCGCAAGTCTTCTTCAGAAGTTTAGCCCAACAAGCGCTGTCACTCCAACGAGCGTCCTGCATACCAAACGATGGGCACGCTCACATGCCAAAGGAGCCCTCTTCGAGCGTCACACTCCCTCAGAGTGGTTTCCCTTTCGGCTCATCACTTGAACTGGAGCCTTCATCCCCCTCAGCGGATGTCTTGGCCTCCAATACTCCAGGTTGTCACGAGCGCGCTCTCAAGCCCTCGTTACCAACCGCCCACATGGCTCTCTGACACAACGTACATGCCCGCGCACCTGCCACTGTTGCCAGCACTAACTTTTGGCCGCTTTTGCAGAAGATTCCTCCTAGGTTTCTCTCTCACAGCGCCATGTGTTAGGGCAACATTCGGCCAGGACCACTTGAGGCAAATGACCAAAGGGCCCTTGACCCTCAACTATAAATAACCCAAGTCATCTTCTACACTGTAAGCATTCTTTAAGCTCTTTTCACCTCTGCAACAGTGACTGAACTTACATTCCTTCATACACTGCACTGACTTGAGCGTCGGAGAGCCAAACTGGGTATCACCCCCAGTTCCCCCAGCTTGGCCTTCTGACTTTCCTTGTGCTTGTCCCAACAGGTTGAACCCCTATCTCATCTCCGGCGAAGCTCCGGTGGTTTCCTCCACATAATACAAATCGTAAAGTGATCGGATTCGGATCTACCCATTTCCGGACCCATCAGTTGCACTCTAAAATTAATTAAATTATTCACGAATTTCTCAATCTAGAACAATTTCGCATTTTACTCCTCTGTGTAGATATCCATGAAAAATAAATTATAACTACTATCATTTATTTTTCATTTCTAATTTGAAATTTGTTGATTCGCCTTAAGTTCAAAATCTCTGTATGTGAAACACATTCATCATACAACTTCGGTGACGCATCACGCGAAGTGCTTTGGCCAAAGTCTTAATTCGAACTTTTGCAAATCTATTTCAAGGATATCTTTTACCTTCTAGCAAGGCCACAGATTCCTCGATCAATATAACTCTTTAGCACATTTCATGTAATCACCGAACATACAAAGTATTTTGGCCACCGTTACCGAGACCTCACTTCGAGTATATTACAGTGACTAACACTACATGCCTAAAGCCGAAACATTATCAGGATTAAGAGTACGGTGCTTCCTGAGATTTTATTCATTTTAGATAGCAGTATAAAATAAATAATCTTAGTGGTCCAGTTCGATGTTTCCAATCCTATTGAAAATCATCAACGTGTTATAATTGGAATCACCATTCCCTATGACGAAAGACTAATCATCTTATATAACCACGTTATAGTCTTGATAAGAACATATTTTTATCTTACCGACTAGAACTTTAATGACACGTGATTTCGATATTCAAAGTTTTTTCCTATGAAACACATTTCATATAGGAATATCACCACACGCCATGAATCATCAATATTTGAAATACTCACAACTTGTTGTAAATTCAGTTTAATTAATTCAACAAATTGAATTCTCAAGGCACTATTCCCAATATTAGTAACCAAGAGGGCTGCCTGTTGAAAAACACTGTTTCATGGGACACTCAATACGTTTAAAACTATATATTATTAATGTTACATGATCTATCTATCTATCTATCTATCTATCTAAATATATATAAAAAAATAGAAAATTCATAATGTTAAATTTATAGCAAAAGAAATTGGGTTTTCGCAAATATAACTCCAAGTGACGGGGACGTCGCTTAAACGATTCGTTATATTTTAGCTAAATCGCTTAAGCGACAAATCCAATGGCTTGAACGACTCCTTGTATTTTAACTAAATCGCTTAAGCGACGAACGTAATCGCTTAAACGATTAAAGTCATTAACATAGAAAATTAAAATTTCTAAGTTATAATACATATAAATCAAGTGAATTATTACTATCTTAGTGAAAATTATGTCATTAATAATTATTTAGTAATCAAAAGGGCTACTTGTTGGAAAACTTTGTTTCAGGGGATATCTTGGTGATTGTAAAAACATGTCTTGTGTATTGAAGTTCAAATCAACTATTAATCAATGTAATTAAAAATTACATGAATTGTATTTAATTGATGATAAGACAAATATTTATGCTAAATTTATATTAGATAAATCATATTTTTTGTTAAAATATTAACATCTTTTGTTCGTCATGAAATATATTGTTAGTATTACATAAACTACATTACATGATGCTAGAAAATTATAGTAAGTGAATGATAGGAAAAACATTACAACTAAATTTATAGGGGGAAAACAATACTTTCAGAATGATATATTATTAATGTTACATGATATATATATATATATATATATATATATATATATATATATATATATAAAATAAATTGGGTTTTTGTAATTCTAACTCCAAGCGACAGGGACATCGCTTAAATGATTCCTTGTATTTTAACTAAATCGCTTAAGCAACAAATGTAATCGCTTAAATAATTAAAGTAAAAGAAATCGGGTGTTCGCAATTATAACTCCAAGTGATGGGGATATTTCTTAAACGGTTCCTAGTATTTTCAACTAAATCGCTTAAGCGACAAATTCAAGTGCTTAAACGAAACTTGTATTTTTGACTAAATCGATTAAGCGACCAACCCAATCGCTTAAACGGAACTTGTGTTTTCAACTAAATTGCTTAAGTGACAAACCTAATCGCTTAAACGATTAAAGCCAATGTCTTAGAGAATTCTAAGTTATAATATGCATAATTCAAGAAAATTATTAATATTTTAATGGAAATTGTGTCATAAATCATCTTTTATTAACTAAGAGCTACTTGCTGAAATAATTTATTTCACGAGATACTCAATCACCAAGTAATTATAAAAATATATCTTGTTATTAAAGTTCAAAACAACTATTAATCAGAGTAATTAAAAATTACGTGAATTATATTTAATTGATGAAAGGACAAACATTAATGCTAAGTTTGCATTAAATAAATCATATTTTCTGTTAACATGTGCACATCTTTTATTCATCATGAAATATATTATTAGTGTTACATGAAATACATTACGTGATAATAGAAAATTATAGAAATTGGATATATATATATATATATATATATATATATATATATATTTATCAACTGAGAATAAGAAAATCATAAGTGTTATATTTAAAGTAAAGAAATTGGGTTTTCGCAATTATAACTCCAATCTATGGGGACATTTCATAAATGATTCCTAATATTTTCAACTGAAATGCTTAAGCTAGAAACTCAATCGCTTAAACAAAACTTGTATTTTCAACTAAATCGCTTAAGCGATAAACCCAATCCCTCAAATGATTAAAGTCAATATCTTAGAAAATTAACTTTTCTAAGTCATAATATGTATAAATCAAGTGAATTATTACTATTTTAATGGAAATTGTGTCATTAATCATGTTTTAGTAACCAAGAGGGTTACTTGTTGAAATATTTTTTTTCACTGGACACTCAATTACCAAGTGATTGTAAAAACGATTTTAGGATCTGAATTTGAATAACCCAGATAAACGATATCAAATTAAATAAGCGATCGCTTTCGGTCGTACAGGTATGAAGTCAAGAGTGAGCTATGTGTGCATTTAAATTATTTATTTATGCAATTATATGATTTATGTGATGTTTAAATGATATTCATATATTATATGTTTTTATACTTTGAACTATGTATTTGAACTTTGAACGTTTTTGCCCCTTTTAACTTTGTTTATGATCCTTTTAACCCCGAATTTGATTTTGTTTTTTGTAAATTACGTGACATGCATGATATATGTGTGAGTTATGAATATGTTTATATGCTCGTTGCACATTTTTGGACTCGTTTGATGAGGTCTTGGACCATTTTTGTGAAATAGGGACTTAAGGGCCTAATGAGAATTTAGGGCATCTTGGGTTCCGAGCTGCATAACTTGAGCTCGGGAATTCAGATTTGAATTCTGAAACTATTGCTGGACTCGTATCAAAGATACGGATCTAACAAACTAAGATTCATGATTTTCTACGCCCATTTAGACCTCCGAAACTTCATCGAACTGAGTAGCTTGTACCGGAGGACCTACCCGCACCGTTTTAGACATATTTGACTCATTTTAACTCCATTTGACCTGTTTATTCGACCCATGTCTTCCTAACTTAACCGTCTACCCTCCTTCACTCACACATTTTGGACCCCAACACATGAAGAAGGAAAAATGAGAAGAAAAGAGAAGAAAGAAGGAGGACACCCGCCCCTACTCACCTCTTGTGATTTTTGAGCTCAAATCACTTCCAATCTTCACCATTTCTTAGAGATATGTATATTTTTGGATTCTCCACAACATGATGCATCTTTTTATCCATGAAACCATGATTTTGATCTTGTTTTAAATATGCTATGAAGATATGAATGAATGGTTAGGTTTTTGAATCCTTGTTCAAGGATAATTTCCATGGACTTTGATGCATGATTCTTGTTCTCTAGAGCTTCCTTGTTTCATTTCTTGCCTGCTATTTCGTGGTAGATGTGTGTTGAAGTTCCACCCTTGTTAGAGCTTGAATATGTGAATAGTTATGGGTCTATGAATTGCGACAACATGAACTCCATTTCTTCTCCTTGTTGCCGCATGAGTTTGTAGCTGGAATTGGGGTGGATTTATGATCCTATTTTCCATTCATTTATGCATGATTTTGTTGCTCGATTTGTTGCCCAGATCCTGCCCTATTTCCATGTTGCTTTTGTCCTGTTTTGCAGCAGCAACTTGAAAAAGCTGCAACAGTTGGGACACACCCTCCTTTGGGAGGCCACGAGTGAGGGTGAAGGGTCTGTACCCAGACACCCCCATGTCTCCTTTTGAACTAGAGGAGAGACACACCTCTGTCTCATACTTTTTAAGCCATTTTGTAGCAGAACCGTGAGGCTTGTGCATGGGACTTTCTTCACTTATTGTTTTGTGTTGCTATGTGATTTTCTTGTAATGTTTTGTATTTTATTTAATTTTCCCCACCCTAATTATGATCCCAACATGTGAATAACTTATATTATTATGTGTTAAGATGTTTATTTTAATTTTATGATGTTGATTTCAAGGTGTAAACGTGACATTAAGTGCCTAACCGTTTAAGTGTTACGTGTGATGCTTCCTTGCAATTATTGCATTCTTTATGTATTCTAAACCTGTATATGCATGTGTTATGATATAATTTGATATTTTAGTTATTTATTTAACATGTTATGTGATGTTTTATGTGTCTTTCATGTGATTTCAACTCATGTATACGAGTATGAACTTACATGCTCTAAAATTTACCTCTTGTTGCATCTTTCGCATTATTTGCATCCATATGCATTTACTGAGCATTTATATGGTTCATTTTGAGTCTAAGTATTATCTTTCATGTTTAGATTATCCGTGTGGAGTAGCTCGTTGGTGTGGAACCGCTCCATAGGTGTGGTTTGCTTTGTTTTGCCCATTCCGTTCGTCGAGTTGAGGTTTTCTTTCTTTTAGTTACTTCGACCTACAACCCTACTTGTGTTTTAATTTCGCATGCGACTTGCGTATATATATATATATGTATATAGATACGTGTTTGGTACGTATTTTGTGGGAATTGGCCTGTTTGCTGTGAAATCATTTGAAAACACTTTTAGATATACGTAAGCTATATTTTTGTTTGTTTGTTTTAAAAAGGGTTGGTGTGTGTTATGAATCTGCAATGAGATATGACCTTGAAAGATAGGTCTTATGAATATAAATATGTCTATCTATCTATTGGGCCCCCGAAGATTTGTGCTAAGGAGCCCCGGGATGGTGTCGGGCCGTCGAGTCTACTCCTAAGTATGGCCTCCATATGTATGAAAGAATGTACCCAACCCACTAGGAGCTTTGGTTGGGGGATGGAGTCCTGAGGGTTGGAGAAGTATTGAGCACTCCCCTCATCTGCGTAGATGGTTAGGGGTGCGTACGACCCTTCCATCACCTGGAGAACAGGTAGCTTTGTTTGATTTTGATTCTGTATGAACATGAATATTTATGAAGGAGGTTGGTTGGAAACTCGTACTTGCCAAGTTAGTAAGAATTTGATTCTGATTATAGTTCGTCAAACGGGAGTGGATTCTTAATTACTAAAACTGGTTGATTTTGGCCTTCGACTTTAACTCTTTTTTTTTATATATCTACTATCACGGGAGAGAACGTTTTAGATTGCAAAAACCACTCCCCAGTTCATGAACTCTCTGATTTTTTATATGCTCTGCTCTTATGTATATGTACGTGTGTGTGTGTATGTGTTAGCTCCCTCACCAGTCAATAGAACTGACCCCTCCTCGTTATCTTTTTCCCCCTTGTTTTCTTTGAGCTGCAGGTATAGGTTTCGATTTGAGCTAGGCAGTGGTTTTCTTTTGAGTCGTTCGAGTCTTGTTGTCTGAATCTTTGGTATATTGCATCTTTACCTTTTCGTTTTGGTACTTTGTATATGAGTTTGATCTAGACTTGGAGAATTGTATGATTTATTTTGGCCCGTGGTGGCCATGACATGTATCTTATGAATGAGTTAGATTAATTGATCGTTATATGCATGTATTTTGATCCTGTGGCTTCCGCTTTTGTATTTCTTTTTGTTGCGCGCTCTGTTTTATGGTCTAGACCACCTTGTTTAGTGAGGTTTTGTCTGTCTCCCGTTCGCTATGGTTTGGTGCGTGTGTGAAGTCCCTATTTCGTTATACGTGTCGGGCTATAGTGCGGGGGATGTAGTGCTTTTCGCTAGGGGTGCTACAACTTATTTACTCTCAAATCGTTTTTTTTTTCAGGATTTAAATTTGAACAATTGAAATATGCGAATAAGTGATTGCTTATTTATTCTGAAACCTCTTTTTTCATGATCTTAAATTGACAAATAAGCGATTTCAAAAGTAAGTAAGTGATCGCTTATTTACTTTCAAATCGCTTTTTTCAGGATCCAAATTTGAACAACTGAAATATGCGAATAAGCGATCGCTTATTTAAATTGGTTAAACAATTAAAGTCAATATCTTAGAAAATTAAAATTTTAAGTTATAATACGTATAAATCAAGTGAATTATTACTATATAAATTAAAATTGTACAATTAATCCTATTTTACTAACCACGTGGGCTACTTGTTGAGGTAATTTCTTTCACGGCACTCAATCACCAAGTGATTGTAAAAACATGTTTTGTGTACTAAAGTTCAAAACAACTATTAATCAATGTAATTAAAAATTTTATGAAATATATTTAATTGATGATAGTACAAGTATTAGTGCTAAATTTACATGAAATCACTTAATTTGGAAAAAGAGAGAGCTTAAATGACGTGAAAGCGCTTGATGATGCATTAGTTTGTTAAAACTTAATTATATCTTTAAAAAAAATTGATCGCTTAATAATGTGAAATCCTTAATGAATTGGTTTGTTAAATTAGAAAAAAAAAATATTTTATACTGATTCAAAATTATTTATTCAGAACCAATTCTGTCAAATAACATTACAAAAACACACACTAATCCTTACAACAATTATCCAATATACTAATCTCAGGAAACCTTGCTGAGTCACCCCTGGAGCATATAACCTCATCAACCCACCTGCCAAATTACGAAGCATGCAATAATGTACACGAGTAAAATTATTAGCCAATTTGCTAACAAGTTTCTCTTAGCATAATTACTCGAACGGGAATACAAACTGCCAGGAAGAACTCTATACAAACTGGATCGTACACAAACAATACTATCTAAAAAGTTGACATGTTGTAGACACACACACAGATCTTAGGTTACTACACTTTCGGCATATTTTAGGTATTTAAATAGGAAACATTGCAGATACTCTCCTCCAAGAGCACAAAGTTTTTGCAAATACACCTCAAAACCTTGCAGATAGGAATCATTACATGATGTTGGGAGTTTTGGAGAAAGAAAACAGGAGAGTGTTGTTGCAGCTTTGGATTCAGACCCGTTCCACTGTTCATGTCAATATGATTTGTGTATTTCCCCTGCAGTAAGGAAAAACATTATCAAATAAAAGGATAGTACGAGGTTAGCGGTGGCATACTTATGTTATTATACATGTTGTGGATGATGAATTTGTCATTTGCTAATACGATGTTGATCATAGACAGCTACCGAATGATGGGTGAGGGGTCTGAAATTTTGTGGTTTTTGATTATTTTCGAGTTATTCAAGTAATCTCTTATTTTGAACGTAAAATTTAAATACCAAGAAAATAAGTTATGGGACCACACAAAAATACATCAAAATAGAGAGAGAAACTTATACAGACCTTCATCCATTAAGGCTAAAATTGATCAATGGCTTCTTGAGGAATCACCAATGTTCCAACCAAATGTGCTAGGAGCCAGAGTTGCTGATATCCATTCTCGTTTACTATTACTTGTGTAGCACCCCAAGCGGTGGGGCATCACACCCCCGCACTATGGCTCGACACGTGTACGAAATGGGAAGTCCGTACACGTACCAAGTCACAGCGAACGAGTGACAAACAAAAATCCAACCTAAGTTAAGTAGGGGGTACCTAAGCCTTGTACAAATGAAAATATGCAAAACCTGAATGCGGAAGCGATACAAAATACGAATTATCAAAAACTTTAATCAACAATCATAATTCATATATTCCAGAAAGTACATCAACATCAACTAAACGGGTTCAACTAATAAAGGAAGCCTGTCCTAACCTGTCCCAAATAACATACAACAAAAATGGGTTCAACTAATTCCATGAACAGACAAACTAAACATAACTTATACATATATCAAAACGTACGTTCAAATTCATGCAGACTTAGCACCCATACCAAAGCATATTATCTTAGACTAATATTATTCCAAAATTTAACTTAATTTATGAATCTACCCCCGTTTCACGAACTTAAGACAAACGTAACAAGACTCGGCGAGCACGAGTGCAAACTTCCACAAAATAAACCAAGACAATATATACCAGGCAAATCTCTACAGGGTGATGGAAGAGTTGCGCGACCCTAGCCATGGCAAAATGGACGAGGGGAGTGCTCAATGCTTCTCAAACCTCAGGACTCCATCCCCCAACCAAAGCCCTGGTGGGTTCCGGTACATCCTTGGCATATCACGTACGTTGGGGCCCCATCAAGCAAATTCGTATCACGTACAAAGCAAAACAAATCTTAAGCCTGCTACAAAAGTGCATAATAAGACATATCGTGCGTGTTATAAGCATAAGTATCATATACACACACACACACGTACGTATTTCATGCATACATACTATACATACGTACAAGCATACTTAACGCATACAAATATACCAGGTCCCAAACAAGCATACATAGACTTATACATAGCGTTCATACTTTCTAACGTATAGCAAAACCATCAAAGTATATACTTCGCGCATATTTACATATATATAAGGCTTATAAATCGCATGTATTCAAAAATGAGCACGTTGCAATAGGGTATAATTATATCCTAATTTCATCTAGTACCGAACGAAGCTGAAGATGAAGCAAACGGTTCACCCCGGAACTTATAAGACCCACTTGTCACCACCCCGGGTGCACCTGTACCAAACTAAACACAAACAAAGGACAGACACAAGAATAAACCATAGAGACGCACGACAAGGCTCACTATAATCAAGGTATGCATAAGTGTCCATGTTGTGCTTCTAATGTGGTGTCGTGGTCAAATTAGGCATATTAATGCTCAAGTATTACATACAATCTCAGTTTCATAAATATTACACAAACATCCCTTAGGCAAATTGGGAAAATTGCAAAATTGGTATACCAACTACCCTAGTTTAGTCGATCTGGTACACTAAGTTTTCGGCGAGCAAATTAACCCCACAACTCATAAAAACTAGCAATTTTGTGCACATTTGACCCGAATAACGCTCAACCCGCCTGAGATCCGACCCATTATTACACTTGTCATCCAAGTAATGTCACCTATTAATATTAAATCCAACATGGCAAAACCACTATGCCATTTCACAAACCAGTGAACATGTGGCGCTGGAAATGGCAATAGCCCCTGGTTTAATTAAAATGGAAATTGTACCGCATTTTTTTCCGAAAACAGAGAATTATTTTCTCTTTCTAGGAGAGTTGGGTCTTGATCATCGAGTCTTCCCCTGTTGTCTTCTTTCTTTCTTGCATTTTGTTTTTCTCTTTCTTATTTTATTCTCTCCTTTTCCTCTTGCAGGTGCTCGTTTTCCCCTCCTTTGCTTTGGCGGGTTTCTGAGCAAAGACGCACTCATCTCCTCTGAAGTTTCACACAATTTTTATCTGATATGGAAGAAGACCTTGAGTGGATGAGCAGTGCCCTGAGTTTTGAAACTTTTGAATCACAAGTCTATTGCCTAAGTCTTCGTAACTTTTGAATCCCAAGAAACCTAAAATTACACAAAGAATCACAAAAAATAAATCCCAGATCTGGAAGTTTGAAGGAAGGATGTATTGATGGTAGAGCCGTGGAGGCGATGGTGGTGGTGGTGAATGGTAGGGAGGTCGAAATCGCTACTCCTCTGGCCCAGATCTGGGAGTCTGGAGAAAGAATGTTGAGTGAGGATGGCGGTGGAAGGCAGTGGCGGTAGGAGCAACGTGGTGGTGATGAACGTTGGGGGAAGTTGAAATCGCTACTCTTTGGCCCAGATTTGGAAGTTTGGAAGAAGGATGTTGAGTGATGATGGCGGTGGGGAGATTGTGGTGGACGGTGGTGGCGGTAGGAACATTATGGCAGTGGTGGTGATGGTGGCGGTGAATTGGTGGGGAAGGTGATACGGAGGAAAATGGTGATGATTCGCAGGAACAGAGATTGAGCAGCAACAGGAATTTTTTTTTTTTTAATAAAAATAGTTATTAATTAATATAAAATTTTTATTAAATAATTAGTTTTTTATGTATAAATCTGTAATTGCAAACCTGTTAATAAATATACATATAATTGCGGAGGGTTAAAATAAAGGGGACTTTGAATAAATATACATATACTTATAAATCTGTAATTGCGGAGGGTTAAAATAAAAATTTTGAAAATATAATTCTTTTAGTAATTAAAATCTTATATTTAATTAAATTTAAGAGATAAATTATATTTAGAGCAAATTATATTTTTGGTCCCATACTAATGGGCCATTATCACTTTTGGTCCCATGTTTTTCAAAAGTGGTTTTTTTTGTCCCGTAGTATTTTTTTTTTTATCATTTTGAGGACTTCTGTCAAATAATTGACGGAAGTCACTGTTCATCCGTTAAATTGGATGAACAGTGATGAACAGTACCTTCCGTCAATGGATGAACAGTAATGAATGAACAGTAACTTCCGTTAAATATTTGACGGAAGTCCTCAAACTGATAAAAAAAAATTACTATGGGACCAAAAAAACCACTTTTGAAAAACATGGGATCAAAAGTGATAATGCCCTATTAGTATGGGACCAAAAATACAATTTGCTCTTATATTTATTATATACAATAAACAGTAGGTCTTTCGTTCATGTACATATATAATATAATTATAAATGTGTGTGTTAAAAATATGCATAGTTATGAATTAAACATTTTTTTTTTCCCTATGTCTAAATGCCACGCAATCTTTTTTCTTTTTTGTTTGTTTTTATGTGGCAGATTATTGTGTATGTGGCCATAACTGGTTTGACAAGTAGGAAAGACTAATGAGGTGGCAATACCGGGCTGGTTTTCCGACGACTGTTTTCAATATCATCCGAAAATTGGCATGGTTTTGCATATTTTACCGAGTTGTGGGGTTAATTTGCTCGCCGGAAACTTAAGTGTACCAGATCGGCTAAACTGGGGTAGTTGGTATACCAATTTTGCAATTTTCCCCAAATTTAAATTAACATGTTAAGTCAATTAGATATACATATTTATGAAGAAAATAGTTCCAAAATATTATTCATATTCTACTTTAGTTTATATAAACAAAACGACCTAAAATGAAATATAGATTCTCCAATCTCCAACAAAAAAAAGGTTAAAACTAAAGAAGAAAGGAATAGTTGCACTTATATATCCTAAATTTGAGATAATTACACAAATTTCTTATTGGATTTGAAAAATTACAAAAACTTCTCGAAATATATATTATATGAGGGCCTATAAATTTTGATAATTGTTCTCACTAATCAATATTTGAAATTAAGTTTCACGACCATAATAACACAAGTCTATATTCAAAAATTTAGAATCCAATGTAATTATATCAGTACTATGTATCAAATTTCATCGTAAAATTAAAATTTCGTACTTTACCGAAAATAAATTATTTCAATATCAAATTTTAGAGTATGTCAGACTATCATGCACGAATACTTCTAAAAATGTTATTTTTATCGTGTAATGTCAAATACTCGTATCCGATATTCTTCAAGTGAGAGATTTAAGTAAATTTTATATTATTGCCACGTACGTCTCTCATAGCTGCAAATATAAGCTACAATTAGTTTAGATGTACAGTTAGATTAGATATAAGCTTTGGGTTGAGGTCAACACCTCCCATTACACGTGTCACCACCCGGTTGGTAGGCACTGTATATATACATGTATATGCAGAACAATATTTCTTCATAATAAGAATTACAGTTTTCCCTTTCTACAAGCCCTCTCTCGATCTTTCTTGATCAATTCTAGATTTATCATGGTATCAGTTGAATTTTCCGCTTGATTTCAGATTTCTTGTTACGCTTTCTTCTCTGATCGTCTTATTGAGCTCTCTTCTCCGATTATGGCGACGGCTGAAGCGATTGCCGCCGCTGAATCCAAGCTCACCGCCTCCAGTCCTTTGTTTCTCCATGCCAATGAGAGTCCTGGTCTTCTTCTTGTCTCTCCACCTCTCGAAGGTGCGAATTATCACACTTGGGCGCGAGCTATGAAGATGGCACTCCTTTCCAAGAACAAGTTCGCCTTCGTTTCCGGCGAATTGCAGGTACCCCTGTCTACTGATCCTCTGTTTCCTGTTTGGGTTCGCTGCAATACTATGGTGTTATCGTGGATTTCGAAAGTGGTTTCCCCTTCGATTGGCCAGTCAATCCTTTGGTTGGACAAAGCATCAGATGTTTGGGCAAATCTGCGTGATCGTTTTTCTCAGGGCAATGCGTTTCGCATTGCAGAGCTTCAGGAAGAAATTCACGCTGTTCGGCAGGGCGATGCTTCTGTCTCGGACTATTTCACTAGGCTCAAGATTCTCTGGGATGAATTCTACAATTTCCGTCCGCTGCCATCTTGTACCTGCAATCCTAGTTGTTCTTGTGGATCTATTGTCAAGTTTAAGGAGTATCAGCAGACTGATTGTGTCATTCGCTTTCTCAATGGGCTCAGCGACAAGTTCTCTGGCGTTCGTTCTCAGATTATGTTACTTGATCCACTTCCTTCCTTAACGAAAGTGTTTTCAATGGTTGTGCAACAAGAACGCCAATTCTCTGTGGAATCTGATCATAGATCTTTTGTGGCCCCATCCTTAAAAAATTCAAGTTTCAAGCCTCCTTTCTCCAAAGGTGCGAGCACCTCCAAGTCTGGTTCTAATCAAGGTTTCGGTCGCGGTTTTCCCAAATTTCAGGGAAATAAGGCACAGAGTGGTACAGGTAAAGCTTGCCGCCATTGTGGGGGCCCCAATCACACAGAGGCAACCTGTTATCGCAAGCATGGATTTCCTCCCAACTTTCGTTTCAACAACCCAGTTGCTGCTGCTTTATATGCTACTAATCCACAGCAAGATGTACTTCAGGAAGAAGAGTTGCCCTCTCAGGCATCTTCAGTCAGTCAACTGACTCCGGTTCACAATTCTGAGCCTCAAGAATCTTCTACGGTCTCTCTTACTGCAGAGCAATTTCAGAGGTTGGTTAACATGCTTCAAGCTCCATCTGGTGCCCAGCAACCTCATCATGTCAACAATGTCTCTGTAGCTCCAGGCTCATCAGGTCATTGTGAGTCAGGTATATATTGTCTTTCCGCTAGTTCAACTTATCAAGATTGTTGGATACTTGATACAGGGGCGACCGATCATATATGTCATTCTTTATCTATGTTTACTGCTATTGCCCCTATTTCCCCAGTCTTGGTAAAGTTGCCTAATGGTACTCATATGACTGCTGATAAGGCAGGATCTATCATTGTTTCAAATAGTCTAACACTTGAGGGTGTGTTATTCATTCCTGATTTTAAGTTCAACCTATTATCTGTTCCTCAGTTAACAAGACGGATTGGTTGTTGTTTTGTGTTTCAAAATGATTTTTGTGTGATACAGGATTCAAAGACTTTGCAGATGATTGGTTCAGCTAGGATGCATAATGGACTCTATGTTTTGCTTGGCTCCAGTACATTCCACACTAGGCATTCTAGTAGTATCAATATTGTAGATTCTTGTTCTGTAACTTCAGGAAATATATGGCACTTTAGACTTGGCCATGCTTCTGAGTCTGTAATGAAACTTTTACATTCTGTTGATTCAACTATCCCTTGTACAAACAATTTATCTTTTTGTGATACTTGTCATCTATCAAAGCAAAAAAGGTTGCCATTTTCTTCAAGTAGTACTGTCTCTAGTGCAATTTTTAATCTCATTCATGTGGATATATGGGGACCTTACTCGGTTCCATCTATTCTTGGACATAGATACTTCCTTACTATTGTAGATGACTTCTCTAGATTTACCTGGGTTGCACTTGTCAAACAGAAGTCTGAGGTAAGGAAACAACTCCAATCTTTCATTGCTTTGGTGGAAACTCAGTTTAACACTAAAGTTAAGATTGTCCGAAGTGACAATGGCCCTGAATTTTCTATGACTGAATATTACAATAACAAAGGCATAATACATCAATCCTCTTGTGTAGAAACTCCACAGCAAAATGGCTTAGTAGAAAGGAAACATCAGCACATTTTAAATGTGGCTCGTGCTTTACTTTTTCAGTCAAATGTACCAAAGAATTTGTGGTCACACTGCATTATACATGCAGTTTACTTGATTAACAGGCTGCCATCTCCCTTGTTGCAGAATCAGACACCATTCCACATACTCTATGGAACTAGTCCTGTTTTCTCTGACATTAAGATATTTGGTTGCCTTGCTTTTGCTTCTACTTTAACTGCCAACAGGTCTAAATTTGATCCAAGAGCAAGAAAGTGCATCTTCCTTGGATTCAAACCAGGAACAAAAGGCTATGTCCTACAGGATATCAATTCCTTGAAGATTTTTGTTTCAAGAAATGTCAAGTTTGTAGAGAATTGTTTTCCTCTTGTCTCTTCCACAGGCAACTCTGATCAGTTTATACTCACTTTACCTAACTCTTCAGATATTCACTACACTAATAATCTTGGTTCTCTTTCAGTTTTACCTTCCCAGGATAACTCTTCTAGTCCAGATCAACAACCAGCTTCTTCAGCTGATTCTCTTGATGGGATAGACAGGATGTCTCCGGCTGCTTCTGCTCAGTCACAACAATCCTTGGACTCCACTACAGAGGTCCATTCCAGTGGTTCCACCTCACAAAATTCAGATAGAGTAAGGCCTCAAAGGACAAGAACAGCACCTCAATATCTCAGAGATTACCACTGCAATGTCCTCAAAACAGCTTCAGGTGTATCTAAACCTTATTCTCTCTCCGATGTATTGAGTTATGATAGGTTGGCTCCATCTCACAAAAGTTATATACTTAATATCACTACTCAAGCAGAACCAAAGACTTATAATCAGGCTATTAAGCATAAAGAATGGCAAGAAGCCATGAACAAAGAAATTGCAGCTTTAGAACAAACTAAAACTTGGGAAATTGTTGACCTTCCAAGTGATAAACTCCCCATAGGCTGTAAATGGGTTTACAAGATCAAATATAAGGCCGATGGTAGTATAGAAAGGTATAAAGCTAGGCTTGTAGCCAAAGGATACACACAAACTGAAGGTTTAGATTACTTTGACACCTTTAGTCCTGTAGCCAAAATCACTACCATCCGACTACTTCTTGCTCTAGCTGCACAAAATAATTGGTTATTACAACAACTTGATGTCAACAATGCTTTCTTGCACGGAGATCTTGAAGAAGAAGTCTATATGACTCTTCCTCAAGGTTACACAGTTGAAGGAAACAACAAAGTCTGTAGACTCACAAAGTCTCTCTATGGCCTTAAGCAGGCTTCTAGGCAATGGTTTTCCAAGTTATCCACTTCACTTATTTCACAAGGCTACACTCAATCACTCTCTGACTATAGCTTATTTGTTAAGAATTCAGATAACCAATTTACTGCCTTGTTGGTGTATGTGGATGATATCATCCTTACAGGAAACAACCAAGAAGAAATCAACAATATAAAGTGCTTTCTGGATGATTCATTCAAAATAAAGGACCTGGGATCACTCAAATTCTTCCTCGGCCTAGAAATTGCAAGAACAAAAGATGGTATCTCCATGAATCAGAGAAAATATGCTCTGGATTTACTTGCTGACACAGGTTTACTAGCTGCAAAACCATCTCCAACACCGATGGAATCCAACATAAAGATATCAACTGAGGGTCAGAAATTTGAAGATATTGCCACGTACAGAAGATTAATTGGAAAGTTGCTGTACCTCTGTACAACAAGACCTGACATCTCCTTTAGCGTTCAGCAGCTCAGCCAATTCTTGTCTTCCCCAACACTCCAGCATCACCAGGCTGCCATCAGAATCCTAAGATATGTCAAGAAAGCTCCAGGCCAGGGTTTATTCTTCCCAGCAACACCAAACAAGGATCTCAAAGCCTTTAGTGACTCAGACTGGGCCGGCTGTTCAGAATCAAGACGAAGCATCACCGGTTTCTGCGTATTCCTTGGTGATTCACTCATTAGCTGGAAGTCAAAGAAATAAACTACCGTGTCTAGATCATCTTCGGAAGCTGAATACCGCGCCTTAGCAGCTACTACTTGTGAAGTACAATGGATAAAATACCTTTTGAGAGATCTTTGCATTCCTGATCCTAAGCCTGCAGTTATCTATTGCGATAACAAATCCGCCCTACATATCGCTGCAAATCCGACGTTTCATGAAAGGACAAAGCATATCGAAATAGACTGTCACGTCGTACGCGAAAAACTCCAAAACGGAACCATCCATTTGTTACCACTTCACACTTCAGCTCAGACAGCAGATATCTTCACTAAGCCTCTTTGTACCACTCCATTTTACAACCACTTGGCCAAACT
This sequence comes from Lantana camara, assembly GCA_037501455.1. Classification (NCBI taxonomy): domain Eukaryota; kingdom Viridiplantae; phylum Streptophyta; class Magnoliopsida; order Lamiales; family Verbenaceae; genus Lantana; species Lantana camara. Next base: position 5,016,575 of record CM074865.1, read on the forward strand.
TGGCCTGATTAACATACATGCCTGCGTTTGAGGGGGGGTATTGCCACGTACGTCTCTCATAGCTGCAAATATAAGCTACAATTAGTTTAGATGTACAGTTAGATTAGATATAAGCTTTGGGTTGAGGTCAACACCTCCCATTACACGTGTCACCACCCGGTTGGTAGGCACTGTATATATACATGTATATGCAGAACAATATTTCTTCATAATAAGAATTACAGTTTTCCCTTTCTACAAGCCCTCTCTCGATCTTTCTTGATCAATTCTAGATTTATCATATATCACTATATCTCTGTCGCCTTATCCATATTCGTACGTCATGGGTGTTAGACCATCGAATCCGAGTGCTTTTTGTAATTCCTTACTCTTTTAAGGGAAATTTTTACCAGTATATTAAAACTTAAAGGTATGTCGGTGTAATTATCCCAAAATGAACAAAAGGGGAGAGGGAAGTGTAAGTCAACATCATAATATATCCCAAAACTCAGAAGCAATGGGGAGATGAATATCCCTTTCTCCAAGATCATGGCGACATATTTCCTACAAAATGACAACATTGTAATAAGATTACCCAACAAACCAACCTCGGATATTCAAATCCATCTGGGACTCTCAAAATTCCTCCAATAGATGCTCATGCAGTTGCCATTCGCGCGCCAATCTCTCCTCATTCAGCAAATATTCTTGCAAGATTATATCTACGGTGTTGTATGGCGTCTTTTTCCTCAGAGGCATTTTCACAAACACCATCAGCAGCAACAAAGTTTCTCCTTCTGTTCTTGATTTCTCAGCGGAGTTTCGGCTATGGGATCGCTGCCCGCATTTTACGAGCGTTTGCAGTATCCTGTGGCTCGTTGGGATGAGTCTGTGGTTGATAATTATCACGGTGTTATGGTCCCTGACCCTTATAGATGGTAATCATTTCGTGTGGTTTAAATTTCCGAACTTTAAAGTGGATATTGGTTCGATTTTTGAGATTTTCGTGTGATGTGATTAGGCTGGAGAATCCTGATTCGGCTGAAACGAAAGAGTTTGTGGAAGAACAGATGAAATTGACTAATTCTGTGCTTAAAACATGCGAAACAAGGGGAAAGCTTCACGAAAAGCTTACTAAAATGTATGATTTTCCCAAGTATAGTGCTCCATTTAGGGCTGGAGACAAAGTACTTTTACACCCATAATACCGGCTTACGGTCCACACGTTCAGGTTCTTCATAAAAATTTCAACTTTCCCTGCAGAGATCGGAGGTTCTTGTAATCCCTGACTTGTAGGGATTAATAGGATAAATTTATAATCTCTGTATCACTTTTACACGATCAATTATGAATTCAATACAATTCTCTTCTTCTCTCTATGTCTTAACATAGCATTAGAGCAGCGTCCATAATTTTTAGGACTCACTATTAACATCATCATCCTAAAAACCCTTTCCAAAACCTCCTCACATCGATCAAATATGTCACACCCTACGGACCAAAAAATCGATATAATGCAATTATTTGGAATATAACATGAAATATTTAACGGAATTGTGGCGCCCCGATCCGGGGCCTCCGTATGCCCACGGATCCGGACGTCAGGTGATACCAGTCAACTCCACATTATCTGTATAAACACTAATACAAAAGCCATATCTAATTCAGAAATATATTACATCAAGGATTTTCAGTGTCAACACGCTTATTTGCAACTCTTATTGTCTAAGATTAGAAGTACCGTAACATTATTCGTCACCCTAGGTTGACTAGACTATCTCAGCCACCAATATTTACACCTGAGATGTAGTCACTACTTTATTCAAACCAGTATGTACACACTACGCACAGCATCACCCTTAGCTCAATTCCCATTTCCAGCATCGCATCCTCTAATAACATATTCTGGAGAACAAAACGAAATAGAGAGAAATATAGGGTGAGTCAAATGACTCAGTGGGAATTATCACAATAATCAAGAACAGAAATATAACAGAGCAGATCAGAAGAATAATGATAACAACGATAACAGAAATGAAGAATAGGATAAACAGATAATGTTCACTGAGGGTCAAATGTTATAGGTCCCGCCTTGTATCGCCTTCCCAGATGATCAGTCCAGGTAGTAGTCAGTGGCAGTGGACAATACAGAGACCAGCGACGCACGCATGGTCATTCCCAGGGAGCGACCCTAGGAATTAACGAACTTTGGGGTCCCCGCAGTCGTTATTCTCCTTCATATTGGTTTACAGAAATCGGTTACATAATCAGGCTTAGGTAGGTTTAGGGTAGGCTTACAAAGCAACTTAAACAAAATGGCTATCAATTAGAGGCTCAGAACACAAGGCAGTGAACATGCAGTAGACAATACAGTAACAGATCAACAGACAGTGACCAATTAGCAAACAGTTCAGAAGACAGATCAGTAAACAGTTCAAAAGGCAATTCAGACAATTTAAGGAGCAATGCAAAAGATAAGCCAAGGAACACTTTAAGAATAATGAAGCATATAGGATATTAGAAGTAAAGAGATAGAAATCATGGTATGAGGATTGTGTTATGTCTCCAGCAAGAAGGGGTTATCCCACCTGTCAACCAGGGTTGTTGAGCTTCGTAGTCTGTTGGCTGCTGCTCTAAATTACCTGACAAGAATAAGGTAATTGGCTAAGCTCATATTCGGTTGTTCGTGATTAATAATTTCTAAATATTGATTTTTCTACTATTTTGACATCAATTGGTTAATCTTAGTGTGTTTAATAACAAGTCTGTTTATCACTAACTTATTCTTAACGCAATTTATACTAATTAAGTTAATAAGCAATTTTATAAAATTATTGCGAATATTTATTAACAATTATATGAGTTCCGATAGATATTTAAACAATATTATAAAATATCACTTAGTCCTTGAATTAATCTAATGTGTCCAATAGATTCCATCGTGTGGGGCCCACGTCAAAGTCAACGTCAAAATAGATTTCAAATTCAAGGTGAATCTTTAATTATTCTTTACAATTAATTAATTGCAATCATTATAATAATGACATTAGTTATGATAATTATTACTGTCACTATTTCAATATCAACTTAATGTAATTGATGTTGTTATTAATATTAGGGAAAATTACATCTACATCCCTCGTGGTTTGGGGTAATTACAAATAAGGACTTATTGTTTCATTTTTTACAAATACACCCCTAACATTTGTATTCCGTCTGTGATCCTTGTAATTCCGTTAGGGTTCGGTTAAATATTCCAAATATACCCCCAAGGACTGTCATGTTATATTGTTAAATCTTAAGGCTCATTTTGTAATAAATTATATACCTGAGGGACTAAATTGTAAGAATGTTGAAAATTTTCAAACTAACCATTGGGATTGGACTTCTATATATATTTGGTCAGGGTTTTAGCCTTTTGAAGCCAATTTTACTTGGCTAATCACGAAGTTCATCTCATACATATTATCAATGTTTGAAATATAGAAAACAAAGATGTAGAGTAGTTAGTTGTGGTTCATGCACAGTTGTGGAGAAAAACAATTTAAACAAAGGGAAACTATTTCATTGTTGTGATTTGCATTGCTTCTCACATTGGTGCACACCAATTGAAGAAGATAGGTTTGAAGCTCCACACTCTGATGAACAATAAAAGGCAAGTAGTGTTAGTTGCACTTGTTAACCTTTTAAGATACTTGAATCTTTTAAAGAAAAACAAAATAATTTTATTTTCATGCTTATTTATAGTTTTTAATTACTAGTCTTAGGATAAGGAGAGAAAGATCGTCCTTTGTTAATATGTGAACGTAGAAAAAAGATCAATTCAGAAACCAAAAAATTTTTGATCGACCTGAATCGAAAAATAAGTATAACATTGTGGATTTTGCGTATGTGTCCCACAACTAAGTAATTAAAATGACGTTATAATTTGAAAAAAAATCTTTATTTGCGTGTGATATATCAATAATTAGCGAGGGTGTGAATGATTGAAATATATTGAGTGTGTTATAAACGGTTAGGCCTACTTATTGGCTATATCTAAGTCCCATAACAAATGTGCTATTTCTGCTTGTTCTTGGTCTCCGGCTTGTATTGACTTGAAATTAACACTACTTGTTCTTGTTCTTCATTAGAGTATAGAGCTTAAAACCCTGCCTTCTTCAATTGGTGTGCACCGGTGTGAGAAGGTATGCAAATCACAATAATAAAATAGTCTTCTCTTATTTAAATTGTTTTTCTCCACCACTTTAATTGTTGTGCATGAACCACAAGTCCTCTACATCTTTCTTTTCTATATTTCAAACATTGATAATATGTATGGGATGAATTTTGTGAAGTAGCCATGTAAAATTGGCTTTAAAAAGCTAAAACCCTGACCAAATATATATAGTAGTCCAATCCCAACGACTATAAACGACTAGTTTGAAATTTTTGGATATTTTTGTAATTTAGTCCCTCAGGTATATAATTTCTTACAAAATGAGCCCTAAGGTTTAACAATATAAAATGACAATCTTTTGGGGTATATTCGGAATATTTAACGGAACCCTAACGGAATTACAAGGATCACAGACGGAGTACAAATGTTAGGGGTGTATTTGTAAAAAACGAAACAATAGGTCCTTATTTGTAATTACCCCAAACCACGAGGGATGTAGATGTAATTTTCCCTTAATATTATTATCATTTGTTATAATTATAATTATAATTACAATTATATGTGGGAAAACACGAATCAGAAAGCAGCGAAAATTTAAAAAGTTTCCAACAAAAGGACCTTGGACTCGTAATCGTGTATCCAAATTCGTAGAGATAAGAAACTTACTTTTCTTATATTCTTTCTTGAAGCGTTTCAAGCCACCCAAGAACGCTCTTCTCGCGGCTTGATCCCCTCTCCTTGGTAAAGCTCGAATCTTCAAACTTTTAACTTGAAGCTCTCTAGAGATAGTCCACCAACTTGACTACAATCTAACTAGTAAGGATGCTAGTTCTCTAGTTAGTGTTTAGGCTTAACCTAGGGTTTCGTTTATCTTGGAGAAAGGATGGTGTTCAACACATGAACCAAAAGAATTGCCAATTAGCCCTAAGGGGAGCTCGAGCTCCCCTATTTATAAGAGGGAGAGGACCGAAAATCCTAGTCCTTATGGACTAAGGATTTGGTCCCTCTCTCCTATTACTTGATCATCAAGTACTTTCCAACTTTGACTTTGAATTCTAATTCAAATCAACTTTCAAGAGAGCTAAAAATATCCAAACCCTTTTGGATATTATTATACTTTATTTATTTAAATAAATAACTTATTTTATCTAATTAATTAATTCATAATTAATTAACTAGATTATTTTCTCCAAAATTAGACTTTCTTTTTAATTCAAAAATTAAACCAAAGTCTATTAAATAATTAATAAATTAATTATTTAATATTCAATCAAACAAACACGTGTGGCACACGTGTCCCTATGACACGTGTCCAATCACGTGAGCCACACGTGTGGTTTCACACGTGTGGAACCCTCTAGGCCCGATTAACTCGTTTAATCATTTTAAAGGCTCAACTCATGTAACCAAGTTGTTGTGTGTGACCCTCTAGGTTCTCAATTCAATTAGCAGTGACCCTAATTAATTAATTCACTAATTAATGAATCAGTCCACAGATTAAACGACCATAGTCTAGCAACAGGTGTTTAACCCCTAGCTGAATTGGAATGTTCGGATTCGACAAAACCTTTAAGTCATTGATTCATGTGAGATACAATCCTCCTACTTACTATCTCTCAACCAAGATCTAGGGTAAGGGAATAATCAGAACCCTAATAATCTGGTCTTAAAGCTAAGTGCATTTCATATCCATTCAATCTCAATCCAAGAAACCCTTTTCTTGATGTCTTGATCTACTGCTTTGGCTAAGGACTCCATATGGTATATGAATGACTTACACAATAAGAGATCACCTTGCAAATGCAAGTGTAGGTCCTTTCTTGATTCTCATTCACTGTCATGAATCACGTGTACAGCCCCAACATAAGCCTTGAATCAGTTGTCTATGGCGACACCCTTTAAAGCTTATACCAAAGACTATAGAGTTAACTCATAAAGTGACATAGAACCTCAAGTCTAAGGATCAATTAATCACATCAATGACTCGTGAGATATTTCCTAATCTGGAAGCACCTCATTTAGGAATGTTCTCACACGGGGCACCTCAGTGAACTTACTTATTAAAGTAAGCACCCTCATGTATCACGCACGTATCAACTATACACTTTGCACCTACATGAAACAAGGTGGTCCTTCTTAAGGGCGTGATCCCACAAGCAAGCCTTAGAGGAGTCAGGTTGACACTCCCACTGTCGGTAGGACTCATCGGCTTGGAGTATTTTACTAATCATGACTTATGTGATATAGGGCTCGTTTCATGAACCATTTCACCTAAATGGTAGAGTCCTAAAGTCATCAGGATTAGGGGAATTCTTATACATGCACAGATAAAGTAATCGCATACCAAACAAGAGCATATAAAGAAGTGTTGCCTTAATTCGTTATATCATTCAAAGATTGTCTGTGATTACAATAAGGAAAAGCACAAAACGGATATACAATCGGCTTTCTTGGGCACTATTCCTAACATTATAATCATAGTTATAATTATCAAGGTTAGTCCGTGGCTTGTTGTTACACTTATTATTATTATTATTATTATTATTATTATTATTATTATTATTATTATTATTATTATTATCAGTTTTAACATAATTTAAATCCCAATTATATCAACCGTCTATCGAATTATCGATATTATCGTACGAATAGGTTCAGGAGATCAAGAATTATTTTCTGATATTTATCCGGCGAGTCGCCGTCACCGAACCACCACTGGAAAATTCCCAAAAATAACAGAAACGATTGTTTTCATGTCCTCATTAACAATTTTTAGTCAATTTTAGCAAATTAATTCCGGTTAGAGAGTAATTCAAGAATTCCCTTTTCAATCCTAACCCTAAATTCTAAAAATTCAAATTCAAATTAAATGCAATTCAGCTCGAATTAACTCATATCGATTTCAGATATATATTACCCAAATCTATCCCTTTAAAACCCACCTTCAAGTTGCCGGAAAATCACCGGAAAAGACGAACCCTTGTTCACCGTGTTTCGTCCGACAATACCGTACAGCCACCGCTGCGATTATAAACCCCGAACTCTCGGCTATAGGCTCGCATTTGGATACGTATAAAAAAATACAAAGGGGGTTTTATGGTTGTTCCATATACGCGCGCATTGGCTCGACTGAACGTTCTGACCTTCAGTTAAGTTATGTTATAGAAAAAACAGGATTCTTGCATTTTTTCCCTCCTGCCGAGAAAGCATTCATTCTTCAGCCCCAGTTCCTTTTCTCAAAAGACTTCAATTGGTACGCGCAAGAAATAGGCCAATTCTGCGGCTTTTTGTTCAATTTCTCGTGGAGTCAAATTCTCATCGGGAGGGGTCAACGGAATATTCCCCCAGCCTCTGATGTCCATATACCTTGTCAATCTCTCCAATACCCCTATGGTTGCCGATAGAAATTCCGGCCAAATCTCCTCCGTGGGCAAGGCTCTGCCGTAACCTTTCGACCTAATTTTCTCTCTCTCCTCTAGACAAAACTTGAAGATAACCACGGATTTGTATTCTCCTCGTTGAGACGTTCGAAAAACTCTATAGATTCCTAAGATTTGGTTGAGAACTGGTTGGGTTAGGGATTTGGCAGTGATGGCGTCCGTGTGGTGGGAGGGTTTGTGTGTTTTCTCAAGGTGTTGAGTGTGTGTGTTTTGTTAGGTTTAGGTTTAAATGAATTAAAGAGGGGTGGGGTTGTTTTAATCAGACGCGTTATGCGTCTGATTTAGTTTTCCTTTTTTTTTTTCCTTTTGCCCCAAACTTTTCTAAATTCTATTTCCAGCCCCAAAACTTCTAATTTTATTTATCTAGGCCCAATAACATAATTAATGACCTATTAATATTTTATAAACACACAATTATATAATATATTCGATTACCATAATTTATGGGGCGTCACAGGAACCGTAATTTTTTTTCACCGTTTAGTAATTTCAAAAATTTATAAGGAGTCAAACGGTAATAAAATGACTAATAGAGGTCCAGTTGTAATATACTAAATTTAAAAGGGGTCTAGAAGTAATTAACCCGTGTAATTTAATGGGGTTCTTGGAAATGGTATAAAATTTTTTTGGGGACCGTAATTTCGAAGTATTATCATTTTTCCATTCTGGGTATTATTATTTTCATGTACTTATCATCACTTCACTTTTGTAAAATGACATTTCAACTCCCCTATAATTTTTTATAACTTCGTTGTCTAATCAAATCCATCCATTTCTAAATTACTAAGTAGAATGTGAAGATTGGTGAACCAGAATGGCACATAAAGCAATAATTATTATGTAGGCTAATTTTAATATAATAAATGGTTGTAAATGAGACATCTCTCACGCAACAATACAACCAAACTAGTATAACATTTACTGTATTTTAATTTTCTCTCATATTACCTGTCTAGTCCTTTTTAATGGGTTGAATTTTCGAATTGAGTTCGATTCGAATTTCAGCATATTCACTAGATAAAAAATTCGATAGATCATATTCGATTATTATAAATGAATCGAATATGAAATTAAGAAATCTCTCAAAGTCAGATCACTCTAACTATGAGAGTGGGGGGAGTGAATGATACACCGTAAAAGTGATACCAACCCAAATGTTGAAGGCCTAGCCCAAAGTGAGAAGCAGGAAGGATAAACTTACGTTTCAGCTGGAACATACGTAGTAGGAGGGACGTCACTGACTGTCTGACAGACGTTTGGGCTTAATGCGAGTTGGGCTGTAACAGCCCGTATTTGGACCTAGCTGGAAGCAGTAAATCAAAGAGGACAAGAATGTGTTTATATACCTTGGTTCACCTTTACAAATGTTCATGCATTGCATTCTTATGTGAACAATGTGCATTCATTAGTCGTATTATGTTTTAAGGGGGATTTTCTTACCACAAACCAAATTTGCTATTCATTTTCCGAGCCTACCTTGTCCTAACATCTCATTGGAACCCTAGAGGTTCATAACTCATGTTCCCCAATCATATGAATATGTTTTCCAAGCTTCGAAATCCTTTCTTGATCATTAGGGGTATTTTGGGAATTTTTGTCAAAAGTACTATCCATTTTCCGAACTAGCACTACACCATTTTATTTGAGAAACCCTAGAGAACCTATACTTATTTTCTTAGAATTTTTCAGTCCTCTTTTCAATGCTTCTTGGTTTCGTTTATTTGTCCAGAGCAATTTAAGAATTTATTTTCAAATAAAAGTTTCCGTCGGTAGAATATATTTCCTTTGATAGGATAATTTAACCCTTGAAACCATCGCCATACCGTTCCTCGATTTTTTCTACATTTTTGAAGAACCTTTGGACCATAAAATCATACTCGAAGTATTTATTCATAATTAAAATAATTTTCGAAATTCAAGAAAATCACATCTTCCGAAGCTTATAACTTTTAAATCGTATGTCCGATTTTGACCGTGAGTAACCGTTTCAAAGCTAATTTTATTTCCTAGATCTTAGACACTTTTCCAACTCCAAAAATACACAGGAGCAAGGTGAAATTACCAGATTACCCCTACTGTAACAATTATACTAAAGAGCAAACCTATTTTTGGAAATTTCATAAAATACCCCACCTTAAGTCCCTAAAGTAAATATTTATTGCACTTTGGTCCTTCCCAAAAATTATAAATAAGTGTGCTGGGGTCTCATTTTGTGCTCACTCCATTCTCTTTCTCTCCCCCTAGGACCGAACCCCTCCCCCCTTGCAAGGTTAGTTTTCGTTTCTTTTTTATGTTTTAATTAGTTTAATTTATGTTTTAATATATGTTTATTTTATGTTTTAATTTATTTATTAATTATGCTAGGTTTAATTTTTAATATATGTTTTATTTTATGCATGAATTATGTGATTTAATTTATGCTTTAAATATTCATGAATTTATGAATTATGTTTCTTATAGTATAGTTTATTATGAAATGCGTCACATAAATTAATTATGTTATAATTTAATTATTTTATGATCATACTTAGGTAATTTAATTTATTACATGATTTAATTTAGTGTCGCATGTTATTTAATGTTACATAATTAAAGTATAACCTATAGTTTTAAATGTTACGTGTTTAATTAATTGTTACATAATTATACTTGACCAATTGATATATGTTATGGTATACATGTATAATATACGTATACGTATTTGATTCCAATATGTATAAATACGTGTATACTTTCGTATAAATACTATGTGCATTTTCATAATAAAATACGTATGTACTTTTGTATAAATACCGTATGTATTCTAGTATAAATACCGATGTATTCTTGTATAAATATTATATGTACCATGTATAAATACTGTATAAATACGGCAGGTATCCCCATATAAATACCGTATACATACAGTATAAATACCATGTACATACCATATAAATACACGTATACATACAGTATAAGTAAGGTATACATACGGTATATATACCGTATACTTGAATAGTGACCTTTGACCTTGACCGTTGACTTTGACCTTGACCAAGAATTTTGACTTTTAACCTAAATGATCGTTTCGAAGAGATGAATTCAACGGTCGAAGCCTTTTTCGAAAATTCTAAAAAATAAGGGATCAAAGTAAGTTTCAAAGTTCACATTCCTTTTCTAAATGAGATTATTTTAAGACCCTTAGAATATATACCCTTGAGTTCTTGACACGAGCTTTCAACAGAGACTAATCGTTTACTTGAATCATTTCTTCGAAAAGATTGTTCGATTTGCATTAATCTATTAACTCAAGTTTAAGGATAACTCGCAATCAATGTTCCATTCTTAGTTAAATGATTCTCTTGCATTAAATGGTATTACTCTCTTATGTACTGCATTACATGAATCCTATTATGCCTTCATGCTTTGATGGCTATTGAATAATTATCATGAAATCTCGCCACATAATATGATATACTTTGATAATGTTTCGTCCTGTACATGTGATATCATTATGTGCTATTGAATGCCTTGAGGTCGTCCTTACTTGCTTATATGACTATATGGCTTTTGGATAGAAACTTAATCATTCACCACTCACAGGTGAAGTCCGGATTTACTGTGGCTCTGGTATTGTTGCTTAATACCGTTTCTATAGGTGAGGTTAAACTATTTCAACTGGAACCATGAATATTCCTACGTATTCAAATGATTTCAAAATCAACGCCTTCGGTGCAAAGATTCTATCTTTCAAGTTAAACATTTTTCCATTTTGGTATAATGCTTCAAGTTTAAAGTCAATGATCTCTGATATACATCCTGTACACTGCTACACTGTTTTGAAAAAAAAGTTCAGTCTTCTGAACTCTGTGTACTTATGCATTTTTGTTATTTTGAATGCAAGCTTTGGAAATTTTGTTATGTTGGGCCCTGGCGGTATGGTTAAGTAGTAGACCGGGAGGCGTGCGCCAATGGCTACTATGATACTAGCCGTCGTACTAACCTTGGTGATGGTTTAATCGGACGTTGGTTACTCCACATCGAAGGTCAGGAGAGGTAGTAAATTCCACCCATTTCGCACGTCGCCGCGGGGTAGCTCCCCGGGCGCTACAATAAGGGGAGAAGGGATAGTGCATGTGTATATGGCTATCGGGGTCCTAATGGATCTCGATACCAATTTTGTAAATGTTTTTGAGGAGTAAAGGATGGATATGGCCTAGCTTGCGGGCAACTTTGGTTTTAAAGTCTGGTTCATACTTTTGGAAATTATCCTCGTACCCTGTTCCCCATTTATAAAGTATATATGAACCAGAACCTCTGATGTGTGTGCATATGTGTGCTTACTTGGAAATCTTGTTTCAAAGTAATCTTTTAAAGTACGGTTTTGAAATAAAGATTTTCAAATTCAGTTTTAAAGTACAGTTTCGAAGCAAATCCTTTTCTGAAAACCTAAAATTTCAAATACTTATATTGTTTCAAAAGTCATGCCTCACTTAGTCCTTTTGACTAATACCTCCATCCTGTTTTCTGACCTCATGGTTTCAGGTTCAGTGATCGCTTGTTGGCTGGTATCTTGAAGTATAGGAAATCTTTTGTTGTGCTCTTATGGTCAGGTTCTTTTGAACCATCTTGGTCTCCACACCTTGATGATAATGTAGCGTTCGATTAGGTACTTATCGATCTAGCCCCGGTGTCCTTTGTTACTTGTTTTCACTAGTTATATTTTCCTTTGACACTCTATCGAAATATCTCTTTCAATACTCAATTCCTGTATAGTCCTTGTACTTGGTTACTAGCCTCTTGTGCCTTATGATTTATGTTTCGAAAGTTTTAAATTTCTCATATTTCTGCTGCAATGATCCCCTCTAGTACTCTGATCTTGTAATGTTTTGTCCGTTCGCCGGCGTGCTTCTTGGGTGCTAGGTCTCTTAGCCACGCAAGAGGTACGATGGTGCGGGGTTGTAGCCCCTTCGGGGTGCTACATGGGCTATGCTCGAGGCTAACCTAGACAAGCCCAACCTGACAGGCGTTTGGGCTTAATGCGAATTGGGCTGAACTCAAGGCCAACCTAGACAAGCCCAACAAGAAAATTTTTAGGTTAAAACATATTAGGTTTGTTGAGAAAAAGTGGGGAGAGAGGGGATTCTGTTATGAATTATAACAACACAATAAAAAGAACTAAAATGTATTGTTGAAACGTTGTATAACTTTCTTTGATTTTCACTTGTGCATGAATGAGAGGATACAATCTCCTATTTATAGAAGAAAACTAAACATTGTGATATGGTAGAATAATATGATATATGTAGTGCTTATTTAGGTAAACCATACTCTTGCATTGTATACTACATGTAGTGCTTGTATGGGCACACCATTATCTCACAAGTTGCAAGTCTTGTCAATTGTGCAACTCTTGAATTTCTAATACTCCCCCTTGGGGTGCCCATGCAACTGTCTCTTTCAATGCTGCCTCATTAAAAACCTTATCAGGAAAAACCTAGTGGGACAAAAACCTGAAGAAGGAAAAGAGTACAGCTATGTATGCTTCCCCTGATGTTTACATCGGTAAGATCTTTTCATAGATCTCGAAGATGACGCATTCCAATATCACGAACATGTTTCTTGAAAGTTGTAGTGGGAAGTAACTTTGTGAAGAGATCTGCTGAGTTATCACATAATTGGACGTATTGAACAGTGATTTCTCCGTCCTTCTCAAGATCTTACGTAAACTGGAAAAACTTTGGGTGGATATGCTTTGTTCTATCGTTTTTGATATATCCCTCCTTCATTTGAGCAATATAAGCGGCATTGTCTTCATATATCATCGTTGGACTTTTATCATTTGATATGCCGCAGGAAGCCAAAATATGTTGTGTTACTGATCTCAACCAAACACATTCTCGGCTTGCCTCATGAAGTGCAATTGTCTCAGCATGGTTGGAGGAAGTAGCAACAAGAGTTTGCTTCTGTGGTGGCCATGAGATTGCAGTGCCACCAATTGTAAAGACAAAACCAGTTTGGGATCTAGATTTATGTGGATCTGATAAATATCCTGCATCTGCATAGCCAACCAAAACTTGTTTTGCATCTTTAGAATAAAACAATCCCAAATCAATTGTACCTCGAAGATATCGGAACAAATGTTTAATCCCATTCCAATGTCTTTTCGTTGGGGATGAGCTGAATCTTGCTAACAAGTTAACTGCAAAACATATATCAGGTCTAGTACAATTAGCAAGATACATAAGTGCTCCAATAGCACTGAGGTATGGTGTCTCGGATCCGAGAATTTCCTCGTTCTCTTCGCGAGGGCGAACAGGATTTGTTTCTATGCCAAGCGATCTCCCAATCATTGGAGTGCTTAAAGGGGTCGCTTTATCCATGTTAAAGCGTTTCAACAACTTTTCGGTATAAGTTGATTGATGCACAAAAAACACATCTTGTTTATGCTCAATCTGCAAACCAAGATAAAATTTAGTTTCCCCAAGATCTTTCATTTCAAACTTGATCTGGCTCAAATCTGGTCGATCTGACGTGGTCGATCTGGCTGTCAGATATGGGTCAATCAGTTAAGAATTTGTTTGAGTGGGTTCTTTATCGACCTGAAAGCACTAGCAAACGTGAGCTCGAAACCAACTTGGGGGACTTGGGGTTTTACCCAAGGTTGGCACTCCGACTCTCAAGTCAGTGATGGAGCTCTTTAGAGAGAGAATAAATGCAATTGAATGCGTATTAAAGGCTTACCGACTACTGTTCAAAGGGCGAGTATTTATAGCCATGGCCAAATGACACAGTAGTGTATGTACTGTAGGTGTGCATTAATGGCGTTGCCAGTCGTCGATCTGGATGTCGGACGATGGAACCGGCTTGAGGCGTGTCGTTTGTACCTTCTTTCCCCTTTGGGTAAAAGCAGGGACTGACGGTCATTAATGAGCCGTAGTACGCCTGTTCCAGGGAATGGGGAGGGTACACGTGTCCCGACAGGAGTGCTTTACAGTATTCGGGCATCCGGTGACGTATGATATCGATCTGGAGATCGATATTGCCTTCCGAGATCCTTAATGCTGTGGGTTTCCTCATAGGAGAGAGTAGATCGATCTGTTGATCTGATGATCGGATGGTATGCCAATCGATCTGGTGTCCTCAAACAGATCTGATGACCTGAGGACCTGGTATCGATCTGATGACCTGTCCAAGAGGTCGTTCCTGGTTTGTCCAGGTTGGCGTGAGGGTCCACGTGGCACCAATCAGGGGGCGGCCACGTGGCCCTGTACTATTATGCCATATCAGAGGCCCCCCAAATTACCGGTGTGAATCTTCGCAGTGGTAATTTCATCGAACTGGCAATGGGTAGGGGAACCATCGTGACCGTTGGAATCGAGCCGTCGTCTCAGTTACGGGCGTGACTTCTTGAGCCAGATCGGTCCGACAAAGCATTTAATGCGACGCGACCTTCCATAGGATAGGCGCATGCGGGGTAATTATGGCGTCGTTTCACATTTCGAGACGTTACTTTTCAACCCTTATAAATAAAGGTTCACCCCTTCTGCCTCATTTCGCCGCTCTCATATTCAAAGATTTCGAACTGCTCCTGCCTTCATCAGCTCGTTAGTGGCCGTAGCTTCGAACTCCGCTTTTCAAAGGTAAAATATTTTCCCTTATCAATCTTTATGGCTCAAGAACAGGTAGCGTTCACACCTTCGCCGGAACGGGGCGACGATCTCTTGGTCCCTCTGCCCAATGAGAATTTTGAGTCTGTGTCGGGGTCGGATCAACGTGAAGAGTTGGGTGGAGCAACCACGGCAAACAGAGGAGGGGCCGCCTCAATCTCGAGGGCGGGGCGGCCCCTAGGGCTTTTAGACGAGCCCGAGGGGGAAATTGAGGATGAAACTCAGATCGGAGGGGGACAGGTCGGGAGCGAAGAACCGGGGATACGTATCGTGAATCCTCCTGCTCGATCTCCGCACGTGTACTGTACACTTTCGCATGTTTCGGAGAGACTTTCCAAGATAACCCCTCAGGAATTTACGGAGGTCACCAGACTATTGGGGTTGGGACCCCAATACACAGTTCGCATGCCGGAGGAGGGGGAGACAGTTGAGAGACCGAGGGGGCTGAGATCGATGGGCATGTACTATGCCTCCGTCAAATATGGGTTTAGACTTCCTCTTCCCCGGGTTGTCGTGGATTTTTTAGTTCGGTATAACCTGTCCCCTTCCTAGTTGACCCCTAACTCTTTCTCGTTAATGCACTGCCTGATTGTCACAATGAAGTGCCTCGGGTTTGAGCCAAAGATCTGGGATTTCGGGGAGTTCTTCACACTTAACAGTGCTACCAAGTCTGGGGTCGGATACTTCAACCTCCAATCGAAGCCGAACCGGAAGATCGTGTCGATCCCGTCCACCTCTCACGGTGTCAGCTGGAAGTCCAAATTCTTCTTCATCGATCTCCCCATAGTACCTCGCTTCCGAATTACTTGGGGGGATAATGGCCCAAGGAAACTTGCCACCAGGTCGTCGACCTGGCTCCACAATCACTTCGAGCTGTTGACCAATATGGGGCTTTTAGATCATACCAACCTGACGAGGATGGGGAATCTGGTCGAAGCGGGCATTATAACCGGGCTTCATAAAAAGAACTTTCGCTTTGGTATGCTCTTACTTCGACCGGACCTCTACTCGATCAGGGTCCTTAAATTTCTTTTTACTTGTTTTTTCGATCCGTTTCGTCGAACTGAATCTTTCGTTTCGCAGATCTACGACCATTGATAATGTCTCGAGCTGCGAGAATGAGGGCGATGAACCAGAGGAATGCCGCACCCGACGAGCTGAGACCTGTGGCGGAGGCTGCTCGAGCAATCATCAATGCCTTGCCTGAGGCCCAGCGAGCTCAGCAGGAAAGGTGCTCAAAGGAATTACACGACCTGGATGCCGATCTGGCGGAGCAGACCGCTGGGGGGCCACTCCGTGGCCAAGAGCTCGAAGGTCAAGCTGGGTCGTCCGCGCAGCCGAGCGGTCAGGTCGGGGAGGACGTCGAACAAGTAATAAATCTCGATCATCTGCCTTTATATTTTGACGAAGATTTTGATTCTCAACCCGAGTTTGTTCAGGCGAGGCATGGGGTAGGCAAGAGACCATTTAGAGAACTGGTTCATGAACTGCAGGATTCTGACGAGTCCGATGAGGAGGCCCAGCTCTTGAACTTTCCCAAGACTCCCCTTCCCCAATGGCCTGCAGGTCTGGAGCTCGAAAAGGTCGATAGGACCAAGCGAGCTCTGGCGTTTGGCAAGGCCGATCCCGAACTTCTGGCTACCCTCTTCAACTCCGGGTGCATTATTGATGAGCAGAAGAAGCTCTCTCAGAGGTCGGCAAGGCAGAAGAGGTACCAAGCTGCCAGAGGCCTTTTCGGTGTAAGTTAGTTTTCTTTTTTTTTTTTTTTTTTTCTTTGAACTCCTGGAGATCGGACTCATTCGATCTTATCGCCTGCTCAAGACGTTCTCCCCGTCCTCTTTAATTCGATCCACGAAGCTGAGGTCTTCAAGGCTGGCAAGGAAAAGTACAAGGAAAAGTACCAGCTGATGAAGGGCCAGCTTGCCTCAGCAAACCCAGAGAAGGTGGAGCAGCTCGAGCGTGAGCTCCGGGAAGCTCGCGAGGAGAAGAGGAAGCGGATCGAGGAGAAGGATACCATGGAGGCGAAGTGGAAGAGCTCGCAGGAGGCCCTCGGGGAGGCGGAGAAGGCCCACGCGAACGAGCTGGCCAAGATAAGGGAGGACTTCACTAAGCAGCTCGATGCCACCGTTGCTGCTGCAAAAGACGATGGGCGGAACGAGATCTTCAGCTTGGCTCAAGCGAAGATCGTCAAAGCTGCGGAGGAGATGAAGAAATGCAAGCTGGAGATCGAACGGTATGCCGTTTGCGAGTTCATGGAGGGTCCTGGCTTCGAAGAGGCGAGCCTGGTCGTGGGGATGAACGATGTGGCTGAGGGGTTCCAGATCGCCATTAATCAGCTCAAAGCCCAGGATGCTATTGTCCCCAACTTTAACTTTGAGACCATCGGCCCCACGCTTCCCGACCCAGGTGCCACCGAAGCGGAAGAGGAGGAAGAGCCGGTCCAGATCGATTGGGCGACTTACAAATATGGCCATGCCATTGAGATCGCTCAAGCGAAGAGGGACAAGCGTCCAGTTGCATGTGAGCTACCCATGCCGATCCTGGTCGAGAGCTTCTTTCCTACCGTTAGAGAACTCAAGAGGACCCTCCGCCGATCAGCTTCGGAACCCACATCGGCTCTTGTTGAGCTCGACTGATTCGATCTAATTAACTTCCACCTTCCAGCCAGGTTGTAGCTGTGTGAATATTTCATTTCTGCTTTGCTTTTTCATGAACATTTGCCCGTCGAGCCACGTCGCGTGGTGATGCGCTAGGTAAAATCGATCCTCGTTAATTTTTGAGATCGATTTTCACATGAATGAATTATGTTTCTTATACTTGTGCTTTCTTTTACTTTGCACGTTGAACATTAATTCGATATGGCATGCGCGTGGTTTATCGATCTAGGTTTTGCTTACCCTTTAGTTAGATTTTTATTGCTTTCGGATCGATAGGTTAGTCACGCTATTCGATCTCGTTTGGATGTCGATCTAGTCCCGGATGTTCGCATTTTTTCCCTGGTCCTTTTACCTTACTGCATTCCCATCGGATCGATCCCTAGACCTCCTTGGATCTAAATTGATCGCATTGGATCTTGGGATCTTCTTCAGAAATCCATCGATCTTTGGACCTCTTCAGATCTAAAACGATCTCATGGGGTCCCTGGATTTAATCTTTGAAATACATCGATCTCTAGACCTCTTTGGATCTAAAACGATCTCGTTGGGTCCTTGGATCATTAATTTTTGAAAATGATTAATCTCTAGACCTCTTCGGATCGAAATCGATCTCGTCGGATCCCTGGATCTCTAAATATGTTAGGATGTTTAGGATCTCCTTGGGTCTAAAAACGACCTCATTGGATCTTGATCTCTAACAATGTTTTAAAAGCATTAGATGTGTTAGGATGTTTAAGATCTCCTTGGGTCTAAAAATGACCTCGTTGGATCTTGATCTCTAACAATGATTCAAAAAGCATTAAATACGTTAGGACTTAGGATCTCCCTGGACCTCTTCGGATCGAAATCGATCTCGTCGGATCCCTGGATCTCTAAATATGTTAGGATGTTTAGGATCTCCTTGGATCTAAAAACGACCTCATTGGATCTTGATCTCTAACAATGATTCAAAAAGCATTAAATACGTTAGGACTTAGGATCTCCCTGGACCTCTTCGGATCGAAATCGATCTCTAACAATGATTTAAAATCACCCAATACGTTAGGATTTTTAGGATCTCGTTGGGTCTGAAAACGACCTCATCGGATCTCGATTTCTAACGATTGGATGTGGGGGGGTTCGCTCCCCCATCGACCCATGACCGTAGGTCGAATGAGAGCTTACCCGAGGGGATAGTAACCTGGTACAGGATTACGTATTGACTCCAATCGGATGTCGTTCCCAAACATTATTAATTTACTGAATAGAGATCGATTCACAGGTGAATTCGACCGCTTTAACCGTTACAACTTGAAATAATTTGAAAGCTAAGTATAAAATTTCTTCAAGTTGTGTGCATTCCACGGTCTGGGTAATGGCTCCCCGGCCATGTCTTCGAGCCGTTAGGCCATGTTCTTCCCGATCTCCGTGACGCGATAGGGCCCTTCCCAGTTAGGCTCAAGTTTTCCGACATGCTGCAAGACTTCGACCTTTTTGTTTGTTGTATGATCGAGCCGCCGCTGCCTTGTACTGTTTGAGCTTCTTATTGGCGTGTTCCCTGCTTTCTTCAATCACATCTAGATCTTCAGCTCTGATCTCTGTATTCCGATCGAGCTGGTATTGCGATACCCGAGCGGTTTCGTACAACAGCTCCGATGGGATGACAGCTTCGGATCCGTAAACCAGAGAGTATGGTGTCTGTCCCGTGGCCGTCCGCGGGGTAGTTCGATATGCCCATAGTACGCCGTCGAGCTCGTCCGCCCATGCCCCCAGTTTGGCATCAAGGCGGGTCTTGAGATTTTGGATAATGATTCGGTTGGTGGCTTCAGCTTGGCCATTTGCTTGCGGATGACCAACTGTAGTGAATCTGAGGTCGATCCCGAGGTCCCGACAATAGCTCTTGGTATTCTCAGATCGAAATTGAGGACCATTGTCACAGATGAGTACCCTCGGAACCCCAAAACGACAGATTATATTCTTCCAGAGGAAATTTCTTATCACTGCATCAGTAATTTTGGGGACTGCCTCGGCCTCAACCCACTTTGAGAAGTACTCGACGCATACTATGGCAAACTTTTTCTATCTGGGTGCCAAGGGGAAAGGGCCGATGATGTCGATCCCCCATTGGTCGAAGGGCCAGCACACATCGATCGGTATCATGGACGCCGGGTGAGTGTGGATTAGGTTGCCGTGTTTTTGGCACTTGGGGCATTTCCTAGAGTGGATCTTCGCATCCCACACCATAGTCGGCTAAAAATACCCACTCCTTAAGATCTTTCGAGCTAAGGCTCGACCTCCGGAATGGTTTCCGCAACATCCCTCATGGACTTCTTGCAGGACATCTTGGGCTTGGCTAGGTCGTAGGCACCTTAGCGGGGGACCGGTGAAGGATTTTTTGAACAACCTGCCTTCATGATCTATCATATAGAGCAGAGATCGATATTTTATTCTCCTGGCCTCAGCTCGATTTTGGGGCAAAAGCCCGTCTTTGAGGTAAGCGATTAGATCGTCCATCCAGCAAGGCTCCGGCGGATCGATGGTGGCGATCTCGACCTTTCCTTCATCGATCGCACGGCCCCCCGAGACCATGAACGAGATGGTCGCATCCTTTGTTCCTTGGAATCCGTTAGCCAACTTTGAAAGGGCATCAGCTCGACCGTTCTCTTCGCGAGGGACCTGTTCGATTTTGAACTCTTTCAGCTTCGAGGCCAGCTCTTTCACCATTTTGAGATACGCTGCCATGGACTCTTCTCGAGCTTCGTACGTGCCGTTGACTTGGCCCACGACGAGCTGGGAGTCAGTTACAACGGCTAACCTGTCGATCTGGTTCTCCGTGGCGTACCTTAGCCCTGCCACCAGTGCTTCGTACTCAGCTTCGTTGTTTGTCGCTTTAAAATCGAGCTTAATGGCGAAATCGAGCTGTAGTCCGTCTGAGTTTATAAGGGATATGCCTACTCCCCCTCCTTGAGAGGTCGATGAGCCATCCGTGTACATGGTCCAGCTAGGCGAGGTACAGACGATCTCCATCGAGCTGGTGCTCTTTTCGACTAGAAAGTCAGCCAGAACTTGAGCTTGCTGGGCGGCCCGAGGTTGGTAGGTGATGTCATGCTGGCTCAACTCGACCGCCCATCTCATCATTCGACCCGACACATCGGGTTTGGATAAGACCTGCCTAAGGGGTTGATCCGTTAGGACGATTATAGGGTGAGCTTGGAAATACGGACGTAGCTTCCGAGCCGCATGCGTCAGAGCGAATACGAACTTCTCGATCTCAAGATAATTTCACTCCACGCCGTGTAGGATCTTGCTCAGGTAGTAGATCGGTAGGTGTTTTCGATCTCGAATGGCGACCAAGACTGAGCTGAAGGTTTCATTAGAGAGGGACAGGTAGAGGTACAAGGTCTCTCCCTCATTTGGCTTGGCCAGCAATGGTGGGGAGGCCAGGTACTCTTTCAGTTGATCTAACGCTCGGTCGCATTCTTTGTTCCACTCGAATTTTTTGAGATTCCTTAAAACTTTGAAGAATGGGAGGTTTCGTTCGGACGATCGTGATATGAACCGGTTGAGTGAGATTATGCGACCCACTAGGGACTGTACCTGGTTGATGCATCGAGGTCGAGGGATGACCTGGATTGCTTTGATCTTCATAAGATTCGCCTCGATGCCTCGTTGGCTCACCATGTATCCTAGAAATTTTCCTCCTTCGACCCCGAACGTGCACTTGTCGGGGTTGAGCTTCATACTGTATTGCCGTAAGATCTCAAATTGATCTGCGTAGATGATCTAGATGATGGTACGCCCAGCGACTCTTCACGATCATGTCGTCGACGTAGACCTCCATGGTCTTTCCGATCTCGTCTTTGAACATCAGGTTGACCAATCTTTGGTACGTAGCTCCCGCGTTCTTTAGCCCGAAGGGCATGACCTTGAAGCAGTATATTCCCTTTACTAAAATAAAGGCCGTGCGCTTTTGATCTTCGGGAGCCATAGAGATCTGGTAGTAGCCTTAAAATGCATCCATCATACTGAGCATCTCGCACCTAGCTGTCGAATCGACGAGCTGATCGATCCGAGGCAGTGGATACGGGTCTTTCGGGCATGCTTTGTTGAGGTCGGTGAAATCGTTGCACATTCTCCATTTCCCGCCTGTTTTTTGCATGAGGACTACATTGCATAACCAGTCGACGAATTGAGCTGGAGTAACGTATCCTGCGTCGAGGAGTTTATTGACCTCGGCCTCGATTATATCATTCCTCGCCCGACTTTGAGGTCTCAGCTTTTGTTTTACGGGTTTGACCGATGGATCGACCCCGAGCCGGTGGCAGATCACCTTCGGGTCGACTCCGATCAGATCTTTGGCAGCCCAAGCGAAGATGTCAGAGTTGTCCCTCAAGAATTCTATCATCATGACCTCGTGTTACGGATGCATATTCGTCCCGATCTTGGTGGTCTTATTGCTGTCTCCGGGGACTAGGGCAATTTCTTTTAGTTCTTCCGAGGGCTCGAGCCGCTCGCTGGCCTTTCTTTTCCGAGCGGCGGGGGACCTCTCAGCCTCGATCTCCTTCGTGGGTAGCTCGATTTCTCCGTCAGCATAGGTCTGCAGGTCGAGCCCTTCCTCCACCTCTTTCCCGGATGGCTTTTTTAGGACAATGGCGTAACAAGCCCAACTGTCCATGACATCGCAAGTCACCTCTCTGACCCCATTCGGAGTGGGCATTTTTAGCTTTTGATGATACGTTGAGATGATTGCTTTGAATTGAATAAGGCCAGGTCGTCCGAAAATCATATTATACGCTAGGGGCATATTGACGATGACGTATTTGACCTCCTGGGTCACCCTCTTGGGGGATGTTCCCATCGAGGTGAGGAGTCGGATGCGCCCTAACGGTATGACTTCCGATCCCCCGAACCCGGAGAGCGGTGTTCGGATCGGATCGAGCTTTAGATTATGCAATTTCATTTTTACAAGAGTCGAATAAGGGATAATGTTCGAGCTGCTTCCATTATCAACTAGGCATTTGGTTACATCATAGTTAGCCACGCCCAAGGTCACCACCATCGGACAGCTAGGCGCGTCGCCTTCCCGATGAGGGCCAGGGCGGCTATCACTCTCACTAAAGCTAACCTCCTGCCTTTCCCACTCTCTACCATGATCGATCTGGAAGACCTCTTCGTGCGGACCGTTGTACTCTCGAGCTGCTCGCCTGATGTTCCTCTTTCGAGCTGCATTTGAGTCACCGCCCTCGTGCCCCCCGGCTATCATATAGATCTTGCCGTGAGTAGGGGGATTGTCTTCAGCTCTCTCCAGTGGCTGCTTCCCAGATCGTTTGGGGGGAGATCTAGATCTGGACCTGTTGCGGTCGCTCGACCTCCCCGCCTTTTCAGAGTAGTGGTCGATGCGTCGAACAAAATCCTTCAGATGCCCTCCTTGAATGAGTCTTTCGATCTCATCATGGAGGGCATTACATTCCGCGGTCGTGTGGCCGCATTGCTGATGGTAGCCGCAGAACTTCCCAGATTTCTCAGCCTTCGGGCACTCTCGGATGGGCTTTGGTTTCTTCAGAAGGCTTTGGTCCATGACCACGTAGATCTGGTCGATGGACTTGGTCAAGGGGACATAGTTTCGTCGGTCGACCTGGGTCGGTGGGTCGACTTTCCCCTTGATCTTCTTCTGCTCGCCCCCTCTTCGGTGCTGGGGCGAGTTGGACCCGATGACCTGCCTCTCAGATCGGGGCGGAGGTCCATGCGCGAGGGCGATCTCCTCAACGCGCATGAAGCCGTGGGCGATATCTTGTATTTCCGTCAGGTTGCGGGGCCCAGCCCTGACGATCTCATCGGCCCAAAGGCGGTTACGAAGGGCTCGATGGACTACGGAAAGTAAGGTGTCCATCGTCGGGTTCTCGACCCGAACTACTTCCCTCGAAAAATGAGTCATGAAATCTCGCAGGGACTCGCCCTCCTTCTGATATATGCTGTTGAGATAAGAGGGGGGGGGAGCTTTTCTCCAGTCATTGAGGAGAAGTGTGCTGTGAAACGATCTACGAACCGGTTGTAGGTCGTTATGCATCGAGGCGGCAGGCGGATGAACCAATCTTGAGCGGGGCCTGTCAACGTAGTGACGAAGAGCTTAGCCCAAATCTGCTGCGGATGGGAGTGTAGAAGCATTCGGTTCTCGAAGGCTGTCACATGTCTTTCGGGATCTGTGGTCCCGTTATACATGGGCAGACCGGTCGGAATCCGATCTCCATCACAGGTCGTGCGGAGAATGTCTTCGCAAAAGGGGGAAGCTTCCTCCCTGTCGCTGCGGTAGCGGAGAGGGCGTCGGTTCAGTCCCTCTCGGAGATCGACCTGCCTCTAGGTGACGTGAGAGCCACGGTCGCCCAGGCGGTCTTGGACCCGTTTACGCGGGGGGTCCACGCCATGGTCTTGTTCCCTCCCAGCGCGGGCCGCGGTGATTCGGGCGGCCTCCTCCCTAGCGGATCGAGTGGGGATCCATGCACGGAGGTCATCGAACTCTCCGTTGTCCTCGTCGACCACGCGCTTGCCGCGGTCGTTACGGCTCGGGTGGTCGGAGTCTCCGTGGCCTTCGTGGGGGACTTGTTTGCTCGTCGCAGGGGGAGGCGGTGGCGGAGCGAATTCTTGGACATGACCGGCCCCGATCTGAGGACTGAGGCCCCAAATGATTTGGGCAGGTCGACCGTCGAGCGGTTGGAAGACGTAGGGAACTGGGTTCCCGTACGCTTGGACCGGGAGGGGGGGGCCAACGCGTTGCCTACCACGGGGCTAGGGATCGTGGTCGCTGGGCTGGCCCTCGGTAGTTCAAGGCGTCTGGGTTCGCGGCCCTCCGTCTGGGCGCGCTCTATCTCGACCCACCACTGATCGAGAAAACCATCAAGGTCCGCCTGGGTGACGGTGTATCTGGGAGTGGCCTCCAGCGGAGGCTGGGGAACGTTGGTGCTGGGACCGGCAGGTGGGACGGTGGAGGTGTTGCCAAGCGGCGCGTCGTAGTCATGCCTGCCTTTGGCAACCTCCTCCATGTCCTCGTCGCGGTTGGTGTTCCTTATGTTAACCATCGTGTTTGAAAAAAGGATGAAAGGACTTTTATCTAGGTCGATGTGAAAAAGAGAGTTTCCCACAGACGGCGCCAAACTGATCTGGCTCAAATCTGGTCGATCTGACGTGGTCGATCTGGCTGTCAGATATGGGTCAATCAGTTAAGAATTTGTTTGAGTGGGTTCTTTATCGACCTGAAAGCACTAGCAAACGTGAGCTCGAAACCAACTTGGGGGACTTGGGGTTTTACCCAAGGTTGGCACTCCGACGCTCAAGTCAGTGATAGAGCTCTTTAGAGAGGGAATAAATGCAATTGAATGCGTATTAAAGGCTTACCAACTACTGTTCAAAGGGCGAGTATTTATAGCCATGGCCAAATGACACAGTAGTGTGTGTACTGTAGGTATGCATTAATGGCGTTGCCAGTCGTCGATCTGGATGTCGGACGATAGAACCGGCTTGAGGGGGGTCGTTTGTACCTTCTTTCCCCTTTGGGTAAAAGCAGGGACTGACGGTCATTAATGAGCCATAGTACGCCTGTTCCGGGGAATGAGAAGGGTACACGTGTCCCGACAGGAGTGCTTTACAGTATTCGGGCGTCCGGTGACGTATGATATCGATCTGGAGATCGATATTGCCTTCCGGGATCCTTAATGCTGTGGGTTTCCTCATAGGAGAGAGTAGATCGATCTGTTGATCTGATGATCGGATGGTATGCCAATCGATCTGGTGTCCTCAAACAGATCTGATGACCTGAGGACCTGGTATCGATCTGATGACCTGTCCAAGAGGTCGTTCCTAGTTTGTCCAGGTTGGCGTGAGGGTCCACGTGGCGCCAATCAAGGGGCGGCCACGTGGCCCTGTACTATTATGCCATATCAAAACTCATTTTTCAAATAAACTGCTGTTTCATGGATTTCCGTAGCAGTTCCAATGATATTCAAATCATCGACATAGACTGTGATATTCACATATCCGGATGTTGTTTTCTTAATATATACGCATGGACAAATAAGATTATTCACATATCCTTTTTTTTTTTTATAGAAATTCGCTCAAGCGATTGTACCACATGCGTCCGGATTATTTTAACCCATAAAGAGATCTTTGTAATTTGATTGAATACCTCTCTTTAGGTTTTGATTGAAATGCAGCAGACATTTTGAATCCTTCCGGGATTTTCATATAAATATCCCTATCAAGTGATCCATATAAATAGGTTGTAACAATATCCATGAGACGCATTTCCAGTTCCTGATAAACTGCTAGGCTGATTAAGTATCGAAACATACTTGTATCCATGACAGGATAATACGTTTCTCATAATCAATTCCAGGTCTTTGAGAAAAACCCTGAGCAATAAGTCTTGCCTTATATCTTGTTACCTCATTTTTCTCATTTCGCTTTCGTACAAAGGCCCATTTATATCCGACAGGTTTCATATCTTCAAGAGTGAGGACAATAGGTCCAAACACATTTTGTTTATTCAGAGAATTCAATTCAGTTTGAATAGCGTCTTTTTATTTTATCCAGTCCTGTCTATTTCGACATTCAGTGATGGATCTTGGCTCAGGATCTTCACTTTCATGAGTGATATCATGTGCTATTGCATAAAAGAATATATCATCAATTTTAATATCACTTCGGTTTCACATCTTTCTTGAATGAAAGTAATCTATTGAGATTTTCTCGTTAATCTCACTTTATGCCTCTTCCGGGACAATTTCCCCATTTCGTGTCTCTTCTAGGACACTTTGCTCATTATTGGGGTCATTATTCACATTCGCTCATTTTCTTTTGCGAGGATTTTATCTTTAGAGCCAATTGGTCTACCACGCTTCAGGCGTGCTGTAGACACATGAGTGACATTCTTCTCGGATTGTCCCTTTGGAACCTCAATCCGAGCAGGAGCATTAACAGCTGGTATATATGATTTAGTCACTCTTTTCGTACATGTGAATGCATCTGGCAATTGATTTGCAATGCCTTGTAAATGTACAATATAATCTTTTGTACTTCCATCTCGCACTGCTTCGTGCGTGGATCAAGATTTAATAACGATGGTGTAGACCATGTAATATCTCTTTCCAGCTGTTTATTTTCTCCTCCTAATGTTGGGAAATCATTCTCATTGAAATGAAAATCAGCAAAACGTACAGTGAATACATCACCCGTTAGGGGTTCAAGATATCTTATGATAGATGGGCTCTCATAGCCAACATAAATTCCCAACTTTCTCTGAGGTCCCATTTTACTGCGTTGTGGTGGTGCTAAAGACACATACACTGCACAACCAAAATTTCTCAAATGGGATATATTTGGTTCTTGCCCAAATGCAAGTTGATTTGGAGAGTATTTGTAACACCCCAAACAGAGGGCGCCACATCCCCCGCACCGTGACCCGACCTGCATATAAAATAAAAAGTCCATACACGTGTCAAGTCACGGCGAACGGGGACTTACTCGCTCGTTATGCTAGGCAGGAGCTAGAACCTCGAGACCAAATAAATAATTCAATAGGATAAGATGCGCGTACGGAAGCATAACATATAATCAGTTATCAATGCAGGTAGCAATTGACGGGTTCAACTAGCATAAATACCTAGTCCCGAAATTTTAAATATAATTCATAAAACATGACCACGGGTTTAATCTATCCCTAGAAGCCTGCCCCAATCAATAAAACATAATATTAGCATTTATACATGTTTCAATATGACCTCATCAATTTACAATACGCGTGTGCAAGGACTTTGAGTTAACCACAGGACTTGATAGACACAAAATCCCGCCTAGCACTCCAACCTACAGCCAACAGGGTAATGAGAAATAGAAGAAGAGAGGGTCAGTCAAACGACTGGTAAGGCGGAAAGAATATAGTAGATATATACACGATGCAATAGGTAGAGATGTGCAATGCAATAACAAGTTGCCTCGATCCGATATAGCCTCAATTTTCAATAATAAACTATCATATTTTTTAGTCTCAATTTTCAAGAACAAGACAATTATTTACTTTCAAGAACAATGGCGTATACCGGATTAAGGGTTTCAATCAATCAGTAGGTACCGAGTTATACCCTTTCTCCAACCTTTACTCCACAAGACAAGAACAAGATCAAGAACAAGAACAATAACAAGAAACCATCCTTCTTCCTTCGGGTGACGGAAGAGGTAGCTAACCCCTAACCATCCAAGAACACACGAGTCATAGCCCATTTCGATACTATACTCCTTCAGCATCCATTGCCGGTCACAGGCGACATGTAGTATCAATTACCTCCGATGATAACACAGTCCCCCGTAGAGGTCACGAGATAGATTTACCATCAGCCCATGCTTTCCCGGCTCCTCTTCCCACGTCACCTCGAGCCCTTATCCCACCAAAATATGCGAATGGGGCCCCATCGAAACACGAAAATGGGGATTTTCAAGAACAAGCACTCGTTTATGCAATGCATGCAAGAAACTTTCCATTTTCACAATCAAAGTCATGAACACATGCTCAAGAATCTATATGTATAACCCATTTGTTACTTGAAATCCATTTCAATAAAAATTGAGAATATATTAGTCAATCACGTATTTATTAGATAGGTATACAAATAAGTATAATAATTCACATGTGGGGAAACAATTGCAATTCGTGTAGGCTATACGGGTATAGGTTGTTGGCTACAGCAAGAAGATAAACCTCACCTGTACCGATAAAGAAAGTAAGTATATAGCTATAGAGCTTGCTCCTCGTCAACGGGAAGATGATCTGTGCAACAAGGACAAGTGTATGTGAGACATGACTCATATGAACCATTTAAGACGCACGGCAAAGTCATGATCAATATATTATGCCATAACAATTAAGGAATGTCAAATAAGAGCATCATTATCAATAAACCAAGTATATAACTCATATAAGTCACATAAAGAAGCTAAGGAAGTGAAAGGAATGTAATAAGAGAGGTTTTAGTGAAGTTTGGCAAAAATGGACAATTTTAGAAAATGCGCATGCTGTAGGAAAACTGGAATATCTTGAGTTCCAGAAGTTGGAATTGAGTTTTGCTTATTGGGTTTGAAACTAGACACAAATAACTTTCCAATGATATATGGATCTTTTTCTAGTTCAAAGTGAGGAGAAAATGACGTAAGCTTGAAGTTAAGCGAGTGCAGTTTTCCGGGAAAGTGGCAACACCTAAAAGAATTGGTTATAACTCACAAATGACAAAAGATATTGATATGATTCCAATTGGAGTTTGTTCTAAACTTCAAAATATTTCCAATGGTTTAAAAATTAGGTCAATCAGAGTTCGGATGAGGGAGTACCCGACCGGTGAAAATACAAGGCAAAATCTACCCGGTCGGGGAAAAAGAGTGCAGAAAATTCTCTGGACTAAAGTGCCCGCCCGGGTAGAGTGTTTTCAGCTTAAAACCGAGAAGAAATAGGGGAGGAAAGGAAAAGGGAGCAAAGTGGTCACCCAATCATCCAATTTTGCAAAGATATATTTAGAATAACGTGTATTCATTTCATCACACACCAAAGCACACTTAGGAACATTCAAGGAGCAAATATACACCAAGAACTCATGCTTAATATTCATCATCTTCAACCTCAAAACCCCATATATTTCATGATATTCAACTTCCATATACTTCAAGAATTCAAGCAAGCTTTCAAGTTCAATGATCATGGTCATGCTTCTAACCACAAATAATCAAGGAATTGCATAATAAATCTCAAACCCTACTTAAATCATGACATCAAGAATTCATCAAAGTCTCAAGCTCTACCTTGAATGAAAGAAAAGATGGAGAAGATGAAGTGATGATGATGATGCTCCAAAGTATGCAATTTCACCTTGAAATCAAGCTTGAAAAATGATGAAATCCTTCCTTCCTTCTTTGGTGTTTTGATCGTGAGAAGTGTGTGTGAGTGTGTGAGATTTTTGGTGAAATATAATTAATGAAATGGAATGGAAGAGATAAAAGATATTTACATGATTCTTCCAAACCTGATTTAGTTTTGGTGGGCTGCATAGTTATATAACCAGTCGTATGAGTAAGCACTCATATGATGATGTTCAGTATTTAACCATCTTTTATCCCCCATTTTCTCTGCTAGGCAATTTGGAAATTGGAAATGGATATGGTGTGCCTGGCGGTGGTGCTTATTCTTCACTCCACCATAAACAAACCATTGGTAAGAAACTAAGAATATTTCCCTTCTTTGGATTATTCAAATAGTATTGTTTGACACAACATCTTCACAGAGGAAGGACCTTGATAACCAGAAAAGAAGCCAAAATAACCATGAGGTTGATGGTGAGTCCGGATAGAAAACAATGGGTAAAGACTTACCCGAATATCTCAAGCAAAAGTTGAAAGCAAGAGGTATCCTGAAAGAGGGTCAAAGTGAAGAGAAGTCTTCGGTGCCAGAAAATGTGAGCTGGTTGTTTCGTCATTGTTTTTGTTTAATCCTTCTCACAATAAGCTTTTGTATAAGAATCTTGACTTGCAAATTAAATCCTGGTTATTAGCCTCTTTCTTGTATTATGATGATTAGTGCTAGTCTCTGTTGAAGCTAGTCTGTAACTAACTCAAGTTTCTCATGTAATTTGGTTCAACATGACATATTCTTTTAAATGTACTTTCTGCTTGATCTATACTTTCTTTTACTGAATGATATCTTGTCGACTATATCTAACTTGTGTTGGGATTTGAATTTTAGAGACTGGAGGCTCAGTCACCTCAGCTCATGGCACACGGGAATCTTTCCCCGGGATGGGTGAGTACCAGTGGTATTCTTGTGAAACATATGTCAAGGAGTTTAATTAATGTAATTTACCTTTTATATCAACGTTTTATGTCATCACTTATCCATTTTGCCCCCACCAAATTGTTCTGTAGATTGAAACAAGGGACCCTGAAAATGGAGCTGTATTTTATTATAATGTGGAGAAAAATGCAGGAAACTACCTTGTGTTAGGCGAAAAGAGCAGAAAAAACCCCGACATATGAAATATCATCTAAAGAACCCTGTGTTTTCTAAAAGTTTGCAAAAAAAAACCCTGAGCGCGTTGTGTGGCCCTCACGCGCGTTGACTGCGTGTGTGGTAGGGTTTTTGGGAGTGAAATGTCACTTATGCCCTTAATGATATATATATATATATATATATATATATATATATATATATATATGAGTTAATTGCACCTAACCCTTGTGTGTGTTTCAATTTCCAGAAAAAACCCTCAGTTATGAAAATTAGCATATAATATAATATAATATTATAATAAATATAATATATATATATATACATATAATATAATATATAAATATAAAATATTGTATATTGTATTATGTATATATTTATTTAGTATATATATGTATAAGTAATAAATAATATATTTTTTAATGAAAATATATAAATAATATCAATGTATATTTTTATTTATTAATAATATTTTTAAATAATAGAAATACATTATACACATATAATATAATATATAAATATAAAATATTGTATATTGTATTATGCATATATTTATTTAGTATATATATGTATAAGTAATTGTGTGTGTGTGTGTGTATATATATATATATAATATATTTTTTAATAAAAATATATAAATAATATCGATGTATATTTTTATTTATTAATAATATTTTTAAATAATAGAAATACATTATACACATATAATATAATATATAAATATAAAATATTGTATATTGTATTATGTATATATTTATTTAGTATATATATGTATAAGTAATTGTGTATATATATATATATATATAATATATATATATATATAATATATATATAATATATTTTTTAATAAAAATATATAAATAATATCGATGTATATTTTTATTTATTAATAATATTTTTAAAAATAATTATTTATTTATATCTATATTTTAATATATATATTTAAAATTATTAAAAATGATTTTTAATATTTATATATTTTTTTAATATAATATGCATATATTAAATATGTATATTTTAAAAAATATTATAGTTGTAATATTTTTATTCTTAATACATTAAATATTTACATTTTTAATATTATTTTAATATATAAAGTAAGGGTATTTTATGGTTATCACATTTTATATTTGACCAAATGAGTTCGAGGGGCGGTGTGCAAAATTTAAAATAACATAGGGTTTTTTTAGTTAATTTTTATAACTGGGTTTTTTTTTTTTTTTGCAAATTGAAACTAACATAGCGGGTTAGGTGCAGTTAACTCTTATAATGTGAGTTTAGGGATAAGTCAGTGGGAAAAACCTACAGATATGGCTCCTCGTCCTGTCTCTGCCAAGGCACCTTTTCAGAAGATTGGGTAGAGGCATTTGATGAAACTTCAGGTATAGTTTCATTTTCTACTAATCAAATGTCTATATATTTGCGAAGATAGGAAGAGCTAGATGCTGTTGTGATACTTAAATTTTGATTAAAAATATTATATTATTGGAAGTTACCTGAATTGGATATATTTTTTGATATAATCATTCCCCTTCGAGTCAAATATCAACACTTACCACTTGCACTTCTGTTTCGGAATTGGCTAGTGATTATGATTCGGTGGGTTTTGTTTTTGTTTCTTAGCCATTAGTTTCTGTAAAAGTTGGTTTTCTTCAGTTAACGTATCTTAACAGTCCCTTTCTCCTTCATTCAGTAGTGATTTTATTCAAACTGCAGGTATAAAGGTGTTAATGCTTGTTCACCTCTTCCAATATTAATTCAGTCTCTTTCAACATATTTCACTTTATGGTTGTGTGTCGTCCAATATAATATGTGGCAGGAGGGAATGTAACCGTCTAACTATATAGACACATCCTCTTCCAATATTAATTCAGTCTCTTTCAACATATTTCACTTTATGGTTGTGTGTCGTCCAATATAATATGTGGCAGGAGGGAATGTAACCGTCTAACTATAGACACATGGGGGAAAAACAAATTCTTCTGCTGTATATATATATATATATATATATGCTGCTGGGGATTGGGTCTTGTACAGTCTTGGGGCTATTGCAAGCACTGCACCCGGTATGTTTCTCTCTTTTCTATATATTTCCAGTATTTTCTATTGAAACTTAATTTGGTATAAGATGTCTAATGTTGTTCTATGCAGACTTCACAATCTTCCACAAAGCCAATACTCATCAGCCTCTGCTGAAAGCTATAACCATGCCACTGATGCTGCTGGAAATCATGGAGACTCAGAGAAAATATCTTCCAAACCCAGTTGATACATGGAATACGGTAATAAAATAAATTGTAGCATCTTAACTCTAAAAGCACCGTCGTCAAGGGGAACAACCGATAATGAAAACAGAGTTTTTCTTTTCTTTTTATATATCTCAATATAAAATGGGTTCCAACTATTCTGATAAAGAGGTTCATAAATTGTTTTACCATGGTGTACAGGTCTAATGTGAAACCCCCTCTTGGGAAAGGCTATAAGAAGCATGCATATAGTGAAGATGATGAATTGGACCCCATGGATCCAAGTTCCTATTTCTGATGCTCCTATGGTGGTTGGTATGTCTCATACTTTTGCTAGTTGATAGAAAATTTAAGCTTGAAAAGGTTTCAATAGGATTAGTAGATCTGCAAGTGCCTAGATCCTGACCAAGTTAATGAATAACTGCTTATTTACAGGGTTATGGGCCTTAAAGGAGGAGTTAACTGCACCAAACCCCCTGTGTTTGTTCCAAATTGTAAAAAAAACCCTCTGTTATAAAAATTAGTTCAAAAAACCTTATGATATTTTATTTTTTGCACACGGCCCCCTTATTCCATTTGGTCAACTATTAAATCTTTTAACCTTAAAATACCCTTACTCCATAAGGTTTTTTTAACAGTTGACCAAAGAAATGAGGGGGTGATGTGCAAAAAATTAAATAACATAAGGTTTTTTGAATTAATTTTTGTAACATAAGGTTTTTTTTTGCAAATTGGGACACACACAGGGGGTTTTATGCAGTTAACTCATTAAGGGCATTATAGACATTTTATCCCAAAAAAACACATTCCTACACGCAATCAACGCGCGTGAGGGCCACACAACGCGCTCAGGGTTTTTTTTGCAAAATTTTAGAAAACACAGGGTTCTTTGGATGATATTTCATATGACGGAGTTTTTTTTGTTCTTTTCGCCTAACACGAGGTAGTTTTCAGCAATTTACTCCTTAAAGGAGTACTAACCAAGAGCTGCTGATACCACTGCCACGGTATGATATCACCGTTATTTTGCCTGAAGAATTTCCTTTAGAGGAATTCAAGGCCAGATATAAATATTAAAAATAAATGGGGAAGAAGTTAAAAAAGGATGAAGGGAACCTTTGAAATCTTAAAAAACGTGATCTGCTTTCGGATTAAGAAAATAAAAAATGAAGCAATTCGTTCTGCTACTGCTTCTAATAAACTAGAAACTAGAAGCTAGAAGAATTCGTTTCATTTTTCTGTTAATACATCATAAAATATACGGAAACAAGCTAGAAGCTAGATGAGTCCCACACAGTGCTTTTTTCTGTTTCTAGTTTCCTTTTTCTATTATTTAAAAGTACTTTTTTCTCCACACCCTCCTATCTTCCATTGCTCCATTTTTTTCCAACTTCAACTTCTTCAAGGACAATGTATTTTTTGGCTGGCTGTTTCGGCATATCATTTAGATCAGTTTCATCCCATCATTCGTTTAGCAGCATTCTTTTTGTTTTAACATAGTTTAATGCTTGGAAATTTCAAAATTGCAGGGCCCTCTTTTCCAGCAGCGGCCTTATCCATCACCAGGTGCAGTTCTACGAAAAAATGCTGAAGTTGCTTCACAAAGGAAAAGGCCAGGTTCGAACTACGCACCCGTATCCAAGAGAGGAGATGGAAGTGATGGTCTTGGAGATGCTGATTGAGTGATGCAACACATCGGTATATCAACTTAATTGCAGAAAATCTTCAATTGATTATATGGAGTAAATCTTGAACGGGAAACAGAGTGATGTGAATGATGCAGGCCATCGGCATGAACCGCCGGTGTTTGTTCAAGTTGAAGAAGTAACTCATTTGGGGTGGGTGGGGGTGTATGCTGAAATAATGCCTTATGATGGAATGTGAATGCTTCAATTTTGAGGAAATTTGGCCTCAGTACCATTCTCTGTGTGTGTTTTCACTTATAAGTACTAGTGAAGTGAACGTGCGTTGCACGTTTATCATTTAATTTTTTTTAAATAAATTTAGCTATTATATTTATTGAACAAATTAAGATATTAAAAATATTTATTTTGATTAAATAAATATGCACATATAAAAATATTTATATGAAGTTTCTCTTTCAAATCATCTACGATAAGTAGAAGTTCGAAGTAGAGAACATCCAAATAAAAAAACAATAAAAATATTTGAAATTTTGTTATTATATAAAAAAATATATATTTAAGTGTATAATAATTTGGTCAAATAATTCTAGCTCTTAAGCATAAGTAATAGTTTATAACTTTTAAATATATTTAATAAAATGAAAAGACATGTAAATATTATAGAAAAAAAACCTAAAAGATCACCCAGTTTTGTCGGTGGAGCATCCTAAACGTAGTAATCATCTTGAAACTTATGACCTAGTTTATCCGTCATCATTTTTTTTTTTTTTGCTAGAGATTTATTTAATTCAAGTTTCGTATGGCCTTTGGAGTAAATTTTGTCAATTAAAATTACATTTCTCATTTGTTTTATTTCAATATCCTTTATTGTTATCCATTTCATGACCATCTTCGAATCAATAGCCACATTAGTCTTCGAAAAGTGTCTTTCCCAAGTTAGTGTTAATACTCCGCGTAAACTCAATAACTCCACTATATTATTAAAACTCTACAAAGTCCATAGCGTATCGTAACACCAATATTCAACTGTCATCTCGAATGACGCCCCTGTCATATAAAATGATTCCCCTGGTTATAAAAGCTCACCTCAGAGTTTAGTTTCACCAATCCTTTCCCGGGTTTATTCCATGATAACCTAGTGCATATTTTTCTTTTATCTGTATTTTTTGTCCACACTGATTAGTGTTGAGGTTTCATTAACTCTTTTATATGGCAAAGAGTGGAACTTCTAAGTTTCATAACATTTTGATGGCTTCATTGGTTCCATGTTTTTCAAAGATTTTAGAGCGTCAAGATCAAGACAATCCACGCATGATAATTAGATAACATATTACTCTGAATTTTGCTATAAAAGCTCTCTTTGAGGCCGTTCGACACTCGCATGCCACGAAAATTTCATTCCGTTTGTGCATCAATAATCTTGTCCGACACCCGGAGTGCGAATGGACAACTTCTGAGCATGTGGTCCACATATTCATGTCCTATATAGCAACGTGTACATACATCGCTTTTTCTAAATTTTCTGTCATATTTCAGTACATTCGTGAGCAAGCTATCATGTTAGCAAGCCACAAGAAAATCTTGAACTTCTGGGGACAAAGTAATTTCCAAATTCATTTCCAATTTTTCTCCCATGTCTCATCCGACACCATAAGTAGACTATAACCGATTTATAGGACAATTTGTCGTTAGTTGACCCAATCAAAACTCTCTTATCTCCGTTATCATGCAATGCAATTAGGACATTAAGTATCTCATCCACCACCTCCTTAGGCAATAACGTTTTCAACTTATGCAAGTTTCGGTTTTTATTTGTGCAATGGATTACATACCATCAGATCTTTATCCTTCTTATGAATCTTATCTCCAAAGATGTCCGCTAGTTTGCTTGTGATAACCATCTATCATTCCATAGAGACGTCCATTCAACTGCTTCTAACTATCCCCTTCCATGCTCGGGAAGCCATAAGTTGAGGCTTATGTTCAAAAATGAGAACATCCTAGCAGCAATAACCAACTTGAACCTTATGACCTATCCTTGCCAATT
Source organism: Lantana camara (assembly GCA_037501455.1). NCBI lineage: Eukaryota > Viridiplantae > Streptophyta > Magnoliopsida > Lamiales > Verbenaceae > Lantana > Lantana camara. Next base: position 5,053,413 of record CM074865.1, read on the forward strand.
TATCCATCATCATGTTTCTTTCTCTCGAGATTTATTTAATTTAAGTTTCTCAAAATCTTTGGAGTAACCTTCGCCAATCAAGTATTACATTTCTCATTAGTTGTTTTTGAGTATCCTTCATTGTTATTCATTTAACGACCGTCTCCAAATCAATCTCCACATTAATTTTCGAAAAGTATCTCTCCAAAGTTAGTTTTAATCCTTTAGGTAAGTTCAATAACTTTGCTACATTATTGAAACTATACCAAGATTCATAACATATCCTAGCATTCATTTTCAATTGCCATCTCGAATGACGCCCCTGTTGGTGTAGTTATAAAAGCTTTAATCCGATTTTAGTTTTACCCATCACTTCTCGGATTTATTTCACGACAACTAAGTGCAGATTTTCTTTTGTCTGTATTTTGTATCCTTATTGATTAGTATTAAGGTCGTAGATAACTCTTTCATGTGGCGAATAGCAACATTTCTAAGCTTTATAATATTTTGATAGCTCCATCAGTTCCATGTTTTCCAAAAATTCTAGAGCGTCAAGATTAACACAACCCACCCAGGATATTTTAGGAACATATTACTCAATATTTTGCTACTAAAGCTCTCTTTGAGCTCATCCGACACTCGCAAGTTTTCCCCAAATTTTCTTTCATACTCTAATACATCTGTAAGCAAGCTATCATATTGGTAAAGTCACAGGAAAATCTTGAATTTTTGGGTCAAGGTAGTTTTCAAATTTATTTAAAGTTTTCTTGCATGTCTCATCCGACATCATAAGTAGAATATAGTCATTTTATAGGAGAATTTATCTTTAGTTGACCCAATTCATTCTCTCTTATCTCCATTATCATGCAGCGCGTTAGGACACTACGTACCTCATTCACCATCTCTTTGGACGGTGATGTTTTCAACTTATTCAGGTTTCAATTTTTATCTGTCCCAATGAGATTACATTCCATAAGATCTTTATCCTCCTCATGAATGTTATCTCCAAAGATGTCCGTCAGTTTGCCTTGTGATAACCATCTATCATTCCATAAAGGTATCCCTTCACCGTTCTCAATCCTCCATTTTCAAAATGGTTCCACCATCCAAGTGTTTTTAACTATCCTCTTCCATGCTCGGGAAACCCATAAGTCGAGACTTATATTCGATTAAGAATGTTTATCCCCTTTTAAATATTTTTTTGATGTATACCGTCATCTCCTTGTTAAGCATTCTTCATCCCGTTTTAGCTAGCATCACTATATTTCCTTTTGGGCTTCTCTAAAACCCAATCCACATTCTTACTTCTTTGCAATCACCTTCTTTAACCCTACAAGATGAGTTTGTTCCTTATTATATTAATCGCCTAAAGAAAGTTGTGCTTGAGTGAATCAAGTTTATCGTACATCTGATTGGGGAGCCCATTTGTGTGCATGTGGTTGATGGAGATCAAGATCATGATGGACTTAATAAGTGTCATTCGTCTGTTAATATTTGTCATTTTGGTTTTCTATCCCAAGAGATGTTTTTCGACTCTATTAATCACAATCGGGAAATGCTCATTATAATTACAGCTAAAGTTCATTTGCACCCCCAAATAGTTCCTTAAGTTGTCTGTATTTTCCATGCCCAGAATTCTACTAACCTACTGCTTTAAATCATTTGTCACATAAGGTACAAACAACACATGTGATTTGCATAAGTTTAATTTGAGGTCCAACTCCTTGCAACTTTTAATGCACTTTGCTCCATCCACAATAGCTTTGACTCCCAATATTAAGTCATCTGCAAAAAGTAAGTGCGAGATCATGTAAGAGCTTCTCTAATATACCATAATTGGCTTCCAAGTCTGACCGAAATGATCTCTTCAATTATATATGTAAGTTGTTCCATGCATATTACAAACAAATAAAACGAACGTGATTGCCTTATCTTATGCCACACATCCGTACAACCTCCGTTGGTTCACCATTCTATAGAATCTCTGATTGTATCCTCTACATTCTGCTCATAATGATATTGATGATTTTCATCGGGAATTTGAAGAAAGTTAAAAGTCTTTTTAGAAATTTCATCGAGTTTTTTTCGTACGCTGTTTCAATATTCAATTTCAACACCATGCCCCCTTTTTTCGTTGGAGTGATGTAGTATTCATAACACTTATTTAGGCATCAAGATATTGTAATAGTTGCCTTGGTCGGGAATGGAGCTATTCTAGTTCGATTCCGTAATTTTTTTTAATATACGGTTTAAACGAAGTATAATCATCTTGGTGATTATTTTGAGCAATATGTTGCACAACGTAATTGGCTAAAACTCGTTTATTTTTGTGGAGCATTAATTTTTGAAATTAGACAAATAAACACCCGATAATCTTTGTTGGTTGCTCATTCATTGTCTATTTTCATAGCATTCATTTGATTCCTTCTTCTTCTTCTTCTCACTATGGCTGATAGATGTAAGAAACTTATTTGTTTATCCCTAAATTTGAGCCAATTAATTCTCAACTCTTAAACCAAATAATCTCTTTTTGTTGCAATAGTTTGTTATATTCTGCCCTCAATTCTTCCTCCAAATCATTTGAATATTTACCTTGTTTGTATCATGCATAATGCTTTAGAAATTCTTTGTATTTTTGTTTTATTTTTTTGCTTTTCGAGCACATTGAAAACTGTTCAAGAACCATTGTTTCTGAGCAATGATCACAAGTCAAATTGTCCTTCAAGTTTTGATTCGGCCAATAAGTTGTATATTACTACTTTGGAGAATGTAAAAATAAATTGATAACTATTGGATCAATCTCATTTAGATTAAATTAAAAAAAAATTCATATCTTTCTTGAACTGACACTCAATCTAACATCTTGAAAATTTTAATCTAATCTTCGAAATTTTGTTACCATTACGCTATATTAATTCTCGCATATATTTGCAAAGATATTTCATAGTCGTTCTTAATTTTGGTATGCATGTGCATATACATTAAAATCAAGTAATTTTTTTTTAACCAACTATTCCTTATCTCTTTTTTATATTCTCTTTGTCATTTGATCTTGCATTCTATTTTTTTATTTGTATTCTTCTAGTGAGTATTATTTCAGATTTATGTTTATTTTTTTTATAATTGTTTTGATATATATAGTAGAAATAATTAAAAGAGTATATTTATATAAATGTTTAATCGAATATTATAAAAATTATGTATAAAATTAGTTTATATCTTATTTTTATGTGCACACACATTGAGTTTTCTTAGTATTCTTAATTTGAAGTAACTTTGGTCTAAGAACCTACAATTCTAAATTGTAGAATCAAGAAACCAAAAACGTTATTCGTGCTTTGAAGTATTTAGTTTATATTTTATCATATAAACTAAAGGAAGATTATATGGTTAGTTGGATTTAGATAATTAAAATTATATTAGTATTAGTTAATTAAAAAATATTACATTAGGATTAATTAATTTATTGAAAAATATTTTATGTAAATCATTAAATTATATTATTTTGTTAATTAGATAAGTTTATAGAATTATAATATCATTATAATTTAAGAAAGTTTATGGATTTAGATAATTAGAACTATGGACTTATATAATTAGACTTACATTATGATTGATTTATGGAAAGTTATTTTATGTAACGTACTTAAATAATATTTTATTTTACATAATTATAAAATTTTATAAAGTGAATCAATTTTTTATTTTTCAATTCATTAGATATATCTTATTATAACAATATTTTAAATTATAGGCCTTAAAATTAAAAAATAACAACTTATATTATAAAATTTGAATACAATTAATTAAAATTGTAGAATTAAGAAACCAAAAACGTTATTCTTGCTTTGAAGTGTTTAGTTTATATTTTATCATATAAACTAAAGGAAGATTATATGGTTAGTTAGATTTATATAATTAAAATTATATTAGTATTAGTTAATTAAAAAATATTATATTAGGATTAATTAATTTATTGAAAAATATTTTATATAAATCATTAAATTATATTATTTTCTTAATTAGATAAATTTATAGAATTAGAATATGATTCTATTTTAAGAAAGTTTATGGATTTAGATAAATAGAACTATGGACTTATATAATTAGACTTACATTATGCTTGATTTATTGAAAGTTATTTTATGTAACTTATTTAAATAAAATTTTATTTTACATAATTACAAAAATTTATTAAAATAAAGTGAATCAATTTGTTGTTTTTCAATTCATTAGATATATCTTATTATAACATTTTAAATTATAGGCCTTAAAATTAAAAAAATAGACAACTTATATTATAAAATTTGAATACAATTAATTAATATAGTAATATTAAAACAATCCTTGTTAAACTATATATCTTTTCTAAGTAAGTTGGAGAAATTTTACTTCTACAAAGTCCTATTTTATATTAGTGCTTTTTAAATATAATTAATTAATAATCTATAATATGTTTTTACATCATTATCCTTAACTAATAATTATTGAAATAATTGTTGTGAGGATATTTTAGGCGATCAGTATTTTGTAAGAAACTATTCGTGCTTTTATAAGATATATAGATAATACTGTGTTTTTTTGAATCTTTTCACTTATATGGTGGTCGAGAAATTCTTATTGAACAATTTAGTCGTTTTGTTGTTGTAGTTGGAGAGCAAAAACTGTAGAATTTCGGGAGCGATTGAATCGGGGTGTGACTCTAGCTGACATTGAAGCTGGTATATAATCATATTTTGATTTTCTGTTTAGGTTTGGTAAAGATTTCAATGTAATTTGTGGGTTCATATTCTTTTTTCCTGATTAATATTGTTTTTCTTCTTTTCCTCTTGTTTCGGTCTTTTCTTTTTAACAGGCGGTTGCTGTAGTTCGTGAAGCTGCGAAAAGGAAGCTCGGAATGCGTCATCTTGATGTTCAGGTATTGTACACAAACGCCCCATGTGTCATAGTTCTGTGTAATCTAAGTGGAATAGGTAAATGTGGAGAGATGATTTCTGGTGTACACAAAACAATTCTTGTAGCAGATTATTGGTGGAGCTGTGCTTCATGATGGGTCGATTGCAGAGATGAAAACTGGAGAAGGGAAAACCTTAGCCTATACTTTGGCAGCTTATCTCAATGCTCTAAGTGGGGAGGGTGTTCATGGTATGCCGTTGCTGCGCTCCTATTGATATAATAAGTGCTAAGTCTTATACGAGGCTGATGTTGTGTGGGCAAATGTTGATTTTGGATGATCCCAATGTCATTAGTTTAATGTAGAGCGTCTTACTCTTTGGGTGTGTTTGCAAAATCTTTTGGAGAAGCCAAATTTTTTAAAAGTTGAAGCAGACAAATTGAATGGCTGGAGAAGAAATCATGAAAATACTTATAAATAAAAGGGGGAAAAAAAAGACTTGGAAGCTGAAACAAGCACTCCATGAGGTTATTTTAGTTTTAAGCTTATTTAGATGTACATAAGCAGAAGTGAAACAGAACATAAAGTGTGTGCCTTTCTTAAGCTAAAAGCAAAAAATCGCTCGTTTTTAGATTTTACAAACATTACCTTTTTATCCATTTTTGAACTACCTTAGGGATTTATCACCAACGACAAAATGAAGAGAGAACTTGCTTATGGGATGTGTTCTGCAGCTTGTTAGGAAACTTTTGTATTTTGTATATTCCAGAATTCTTAACATGAACTCCCCATGGCAGTGGTGACAGTAAATGATTACCTTGCTCAAAGGGATGCTGAATGGATGGGTCGTGTGCATCGTTTCCTAGATCTCTCAGTGGGCCTTATCCAAGTAATTATTTACAATTATATGTCATGGGATTTTAGTTTGTTTCTGAATCTATTTTTTGTATTACAAGAAGTTCAGAAATAACAATGTAGTTAGTTTATCAGACCAAAACCAGGAAATAATACTTCGAAAACTGGATATGTATGTAACTTTTTAGTGAGTGGATATTGAGACACACCTAATAAATTTTTTTATGTCAATTTTTGGATCAAAATTTTGTAAACTCTTAAGGAATAAAATTAATGTTTATAATAATAGCTATCTTTTTGCCCTCAATATGCATGCAGAGTGGGATGAGCCCTAAGCAGCAAAGATCGAACTATAGATGCGACATTGCATACACCCGGTAAATTTAAATTTCGTAATAAATTTATAGATGGCATAGAATTGCTTTGTTTGCATTTTCAGTTGATATCTTATTTTAGTTCCTCATCAATGCTTTCACAACCTCCAATTAAGTGTTAGTTGCTTCTTTCTGGGACCCAGGAACTCGGTTTTAATATTTAAGAGATAATCTTGCTGCAAGCAGTAGAGAACGTGTGATGAGATGGTAGAGCCTGTCGCTCTTTTTATCTGATCGGGTAAAATTCTGTATTTAAGTACTGAAAATTTATTATTTTCATTATGAAACAGGCCAAAGCCCTTCCATTTTGCAATGGTTGATGAATTAGATTCTGTTCGACGAAACCCTTTGTTGATCAGTGGTGAGGTAATTTGCATATTTAGAAAGTCCCTAGACTTTTATTTTTTCTTAAGAAAAAGGAAGACAGAAAAGAAAATTCATTCTTTCAGAAGTGTATGTATGCTGCTTCTAAAGACCTTTTTTTTTTTTTTCAAAATCTTTCTCTGTTTATTTATTCCAGGCAAACAAAGATGCTGCTCGATATCCAGTTGCTGCTAGAGTAGCTGAATTGCTGATACGAGGGCTAGTGGGTCCCAAGTCTTCTCTTTTATTCACCTAAGAGATTTTCTCAGTTTTTGATGAAAAGTAGTCCAACCGAATGATTTTTAATTTTCTATGACAGCACTACAATGTGGAGCTTAAGGATAATTCAGTGGAACTTACAGAGGAAGGAATAGTATTGGCTGAGATGGCTTTAGAAACAAATGACTTATGGGACGAGAATGATCCTTGGGCTAGGTTGAGCATTGAACGTATTTCTCATTTGTAAGCTTAAATTTATATTTTAGATTCTTTATGCAATTTCATTCAATGCTGCAGATTTGTTTTAAATGCATTAAAAGCGAAAGAATTCTACAAGCGTGATGTCCAATATATGGTCCGAAATGGAAAGGCTCTTATAATCAACGAGGTACTTTCCGTTCTTTCTTTTCTTAAATATATTTGTAGACTTAATCACATCCACTCCCTACTGTCCTTTGGAGATTGCCATAATACAGTTGGTACCCGTAATTTTGAAAAAGCGACAAATCACTCCCTAAAAATGTTTTGAATTACGAACACCACCCTATAATGGGGTGGTGGAGACTGAATTTTTTCAAAATCCAATCTACCAGGAGTGGTTTGTGTAATTTTTTAGAAATTTAGGATGTGGTTTGTAGTTTCTTCAAACTTGCTGTACCAATTGTAATATTCCAATATCCGAGGGGGTATAGATGTAATTGACCATGTATATATGTGACTCAAAAGATAATAAGTTTATTTTTTTCAGTTAAGAGGTAGAGTCCAAGAAAAAACTCGATGGTCTGAGGGCATCGATCGGGCAGTTGGCCAAAGAAGGGCTGAAGATTGAGGTATCATAGTTAACTAAAGCTGTTTTGAACTTTCTTCTTAAATTCTAACTTTCTGAAATTTGTTAGGCAGCTTCAGTAGTTGTCGCCCAAATTACTTACCAATCACTATTTAAACTATATCCCGAGCTCTCCGGAATGACTGGGACTGCAAAAACTGAGGTATGAGCATCTTAATGTATTTAACTTTAATAATAATACTTGAAGAATGTTGAAAGTATTGATGTAGTAAAGATCCCTCTTTGTTATTGTAGGAGAAGGAATTCTTGAAAATGTTTCAAACGCCAGTCAGTGAAGTGCCCACAAATATGCCAAATATTTTTAATGATTTACCCATTCAGGCATTTGCAGTAAGACAATGAAATCTGGGAACTTTTTTCTCATTTTGTTAGAGAACTATTTTAATTGTTCATGTTTTGAATGTGTATATGTTTTGTAGACTGCTCGAGGGAAATGGAGATATGTATGTGCAGAAATTGAGTATATGTTCAAGCTTGGACGCCCTGTTTTGGTTGGGACAACTAGGTCTCTCTCTCTCCCCCAGAAAAGATGTTTATAGTTTGTATTGAAGTTTTGATTTTTATGCAATATGCTGTCAATTATTTCTTCTAAGCTTTATCCTATGTTGCAGTGTAGAAAATTCTGAACATTTATCTGCTTTGCTGAGGAAAAGGAAAGTACCCCACAACGTCCTTAATGCACGGCCCAAGGTTTATATGCTCATGCATATTCATTTATATTATATACATATATGTTGTATGGAATTGCAACAATTTATCATTTCCAGTATGCTGCGAGAGAAGCTGAGGTTGTAGCCGAGGCAGGTCGAAAACATGCAATTACTTTATCAATGAATATGGCCGACAGGGGCACTGACATAATTCTGGGAGGAAACCCAAAGGTATATCTTACTTTTATGTGTTTTTATAAATTGTTAAAAATAAAAAATTATGATGGTTTTCAAAGAACAGTCAAAATTCTCATTGTATTTCTTCAGATGCTCGCTAAAGGAATCCTGGAAGCAGCACTGCTTTCATCTCTCACACCAGATGTTCCTGATGTTGAAATTGATTATGCAATGTCTTCAGATAAGGTAATCATTCAGTTTATATTACGAGAACAAATCGAATAATAATTAAATCTCATCCCCTAATCTTTTGTATTTATTATTATATTTTTTTGCTCCATGCAGGTTCTATCTAAGGTAAAGGTTGGACCTTCGTTGTTAGGCTTGTTAGCTAAAACGGCTGTTATGTGTTAGTATCTTCTTTCGACCATAAATTTCCAAGTTTTCCTTTCTCTTTTATTTAATCAATATCTTTAACTAACAAATTCTTTTATTGATAACACAGCTAAATACGTATCCAAAAGTGAGAGCAAGAAGTGGACTTATGATGAAGCAAGAAATTTATCTATCAGTTCTAAAGGATTGCAAATCCCACTGTTATCAAGAAGGATTAGAGGTGAAAAGGCTTGGAGGTCTTCATGTGATTGGAACTTCTTTGCTTGAATTGAGGAGGATCGATAATCAGGTCAGTTGTCCTTATTTTGTAGGGTTTGATTGTAATGCTTTTTCCTAAAAAGTCTTCAAAAAAAGGCATAATTACACCGCCGTACCCTTAGTTTTCGCCTAATTACACAAACTTCCCTGAGCTTTGGGAAATTACAAAAACTTCACCCTGGCATACCCTGATGTTTGGCCTAATGCATGCTTCTATCGTCATAAATCTAAATTCAAATATTGATCAGTAAGTGTCAAGGGCAAAATAGGTATTCATAAAAGTATAATCAGTCTAGATGTAATATAAATTTTTTGATTAGGGAAGGTTTTGTAATTTCTCAAACCGCCTGAAATATTCCCCTTTTCTTTCCCTATTTTTTTTTTTGTCAACTTTTTTAGTTGTTTTTGCAATATTTTTGTGGATTTCCTAACATAATTTTCTTGAATAGCTCCGTGGCAGAGCAGGGAGACAAGGGGATCCTGGATCAACATGGTTTATGGTGAGGTATAATCATCTCGTTTTTTTTTTTTTTTTTTTTTTTTTTGGTTAACTATTAACAATGGATAATAAAATTAGAAAGTTCCAAATGGCTTTAATCTTGACAGCTTGGAAGATGAGATGTTTCAGAAGTTCAATTTTGACACTCAATGGGCAGTACAACTTATATCCAGAATCTCACATGATGAGGATTTTCCAATGGAGGGTCGTGAGATTGTGAAACAGCTTCTCTCCCTGCAAATTAATGCTGAAAAATATATACTTCTTTGGCATACGAAAGAATCTTGTTGAGTTCGATGAAGTTTTAGAGGTATTTTCTTTTGCTTAATTTTTTGCATTTATGTAGGTAATTTTATGGAATAAATTTCTGTAAATTGGTTCTCAAATACAATAGTGTGATGTTTGTTGTTTGTCAATAGAATATCTTTTCAAAGCCAAAAAAAAAAAAAAAATCTAACTATTCAACATTAATGCTATAGCGTTTGGGTAAAAACCTTCCTCAAACTATGTCTTTTGGATTAAAAAACCATAAATTTTTAATCTTTCTTTCAAGAAAACAAAATCATTGAATTTACTTCTTTGTTGTGCAAATTTACCCTTGATTTTCTTACATTAATATTTTTTAAATTTAATAAATTAATTCATTTATTCACCTATGCAGGTGCAAAGAAAGCATGTTTATGATCTTCGGCAATTAATATTGACAGGCGACTCCGACAGTTGCTCCCAGCAAATTTTCCAGTGAGCTCCTTTTTCACATTTCTTATTTCATGGAATCACAACTTAGCAAAAATATCTTTTTCCCCCCCTTAAATTTTCTGAACATATTAATTAATTGAGTCTAGGTACATGCAAGCAGTAGCAGATGAAATTATTCTCAGTAATGTCGATCCAACAAAGGTATTAAACTAACTTAAAACTATACTCCCGTGTCATTGAATAAACAGCTTTTACTTCTTTTGAAATTTTTTAAGACAATTTTGTGAACTTTTTATAGCATCCAAGCAGCTGGAGTTTGGGAAATCTTTTGAAGGAATTTTATGGAGTTCTGGAAATGTTTTGAACGGTATGTCTTAATTTACTGGAAATTGTTCTTGCGCGTAAAGATGAAATCATGTGAGATTCTTTAGCAGGAATTGCTGAGGAAGATTTGCTGCAATCACTCATCCAAGTTCATGGCTTGAATTCAATAAAAATTGATGAATTTCACCTTCCAAATTTACCTGAACCTCCAAATTCCTTTCGAGCCATCCGCATGAAGAACTCATCATTGAAACGTTGGCTAACAATTTGTTCTGATGATCCAATAAAGTGCGTATTTTTACCTATGGCGCACATATCTCCATTAATTCAAGATTATATTTTTATTCCTAATATTGAGTATTGCTTCCTGCTTACATGATTTCTGTTAGAATGGGGAAACTCAGATCAACTGATGATCTTCTTTGCAAGTACTCTGGAAATATTTTGATTGCTTCCTATCTTGATGTTATTCAAGAATTAGGCTACGACAGTAAAAGTTCAACTGGGTTTTCCATGACAGATACTTGTAAACACCTTGCCATTCCAGCACCTCCGTAATTGTGTAGTAAGATCTGCGAAGATCTCGAAACTTGTAATTATGAATATAGAACAAATAAATTATAATTAAAAGAAAAAAAAAAAAGCGAAACAACAAACGCAAATAACATAAATGAAAATTAATAAAACTAAATTTTTTACGAGAAGAATATTAATATATGTGATAACCAATGCGAGGCACGTGCCACTGCTCATTACGCGCTAAATGAAAATATCAACAATTACATTTATGAATTGATTTTGTTTAATTTACTTTTGTTACATAAATTAAAATATCTTATTGAATTGGATAATTATGAGAAAATGTAGAAAGAACATTTTTTTTTAATCTATACTCTATTATTAAGCGTGAGATTTAATTATGGTCTCTTGGACTTGATTTCTTTTTTTTCTTTTTTTTTTAATTTATTTATTTTAATCACTTTACCACACAGAGAACGTGTTTTAGTCCGTTATTTATTTATTAACCTCATTTTTCTCACACCTTGAAATTTTATATATATTTTTATTTTTTCTTTAATTTTTTGAACAGAAATCCTAGGCACATATTCTACAAGTTTTCTACTTAATCTCACCTACAGTCACGAAACTTTCAAATTATTTTCTTATTTATTTATTTTTATCACTTATTTATCTTTAATTCTTTTTTTTTCTCATTTCATTAATTTTTTATCATATTTTTTTTAATATTTTTTATTTTCTACTTGATGTTATTATATTCCACCAAAAAAAATAAAATATTATCTTATTTTATTTTTTTATTTATTTATCATAAAATTTTAATTATATTAAAAATAATTATAAATAAAATAATATTATGAAAAATTTTAATTTAATATTTTTCTTTTGGCACACGCATAGAGTGTGCAAAGGTGCTAGTCTAAATAAATCACTAAGAGCTCGTTTACTTTTATATAATCTGACAGATAAAATTAATTAACTCTCAAAATCTGTCATTTACTTTTCAGGTTGGTTTTTCTGTCAAAATCTCTTCGGCCCGTAGGATAGAGAAGATTTTGTTGGTTTTCTCTCACATGGAAAAATGCCGTGTTTGAGAAATCATGAGTTTTATCGGTAATGGCAATTTACTTATTTACCCAAATCTTTGATTTATTTACAAATTTTTGCTATTATTATTTATTAAAAAAAAAATTATATTTTTCTTTATTTATGTTAATCCGTTTTCTTCTTTCACGTTCTTTTCTCTTTTTTTTTTTTCTCTATTTGTTTATATTATCACTTCAAAAATATATTTCTAACTTATCTTTTCTCTTATCTCATTTTAATTTTTCTTTCTTTAATATATAATTTTTATCTTTTTTTAAAGATAATGTTGTTTGGTATATTATCTTTTCATGCTATTTATTTATTATAATTTAATAAATATATTAAAAATAATTATAAAATATATAATAATATAAAAATTATTATAAATATATTTAAATCATCAAAAAAAATTAATTTGCACACGCAATGAGTGTGCCACAATTACTAGTCTCGATTATACCCACGACGCAGAGCCCTAGAATTCCCGCGAAATAGAGCTCAAAATTCATTAGAGCCTATTACTTTGAAGGATTTTCCAATTGCAAGAGCCTATTAATTTGAAGGAGATTCTCGATGGGATGCTCTAGTTGGAATATTTGAGGGGATTTTTCAGGAAGAAGAACCCAATTTGTTTGAAATAATTGAGATTTCCAGTGACGACAAGTGACGGGGATGCCAACATACTAATGATGAATAATGAAATAATTGAAATTGATAGAGGCGCAAACTGATTCTAGCTAAATAAATTCGTTTTTTTTTTTTATTTTCTTGGTCACAATAAGTTAGATTTTTAGTTTCATTTTATTATTGAATGTTAGTTTTTTTTTTAAAAAAAAAAAATTAACATATTAATAAAAGAATTACATTTTTTACTATGATTGTATTGCACTCAATTAATGTAATGTGATTCTAAATTTATTTAATAATAATTAATGATACTTTACTGTCCTGGAATTTAGAAGAAAGAAAAATGTATAATGTATATACCAATGATCGTTAAAAGAAGGAAAAATAATTTAAAAAAAATTATATATTAAATGAGATTATTATATGGTTATTTTGGTAAAATTACTAGTTAAAGTATTATCTTCACATATAAAGTAAACGATTAATTCAAGAAAACATGATATTTATCTTTAAAGGTAAACAATAGATAATGTTCTGTTAATCCATTAAAAAAACCTCAATTATCTTATCTGCCCAAAACCTTTACTGGAAAGTAAACGACTTCTAAATGAGAGAGAGACGCTTCTTGGTTTATAAAGACTCTTTTTGAACTTAAACCTCAGCTCTTCCGCCAAAATACAACTCCGATGAACACCGCTGCCTCTTCCTCCGTTTTTTTCCTACCGCCGCTGCAATTCCGCCGCAGCCACCGTAAATGTACAACGCTCCTATGCAACAAGGGACCTCCTTCCCGCTCCTAATCTCTCCTCCCTCTTCTCAGCGCCGCCACCGTTTGGCTAGCTTTCCCATCACTTCGTCTCTAACAGTACGAATTTTGAAAAATTGTTACTTCTCCTCTTCGTATTTAATTTAGCCAAAGTTTTAATCTTTCCGCTTTGGGAATGGTGGGACTGGAGAAATATTATCACACCCTGCCCATTTCGGTAGTAGTTTTCTTATTCGAAGTGATGATATTTGTGGGAACAAATTGGAGGTATTAAGAAAAAATTGAGTGACTTTGCAGCTTGAACTACTGAGTGGTTAAAGATTACTACAGGCTTGTGAATTCCGTCAATGCCTTCGAACCTCACATTCAAAAGCTTTGTGATGAGCTGGTTATTTCTCCAGTTTCCTATCATTTTTTAGTTATTGTTTGGGATTTGTTTTTGAACAATTTCGTCCATTTGTTCTTGTAGTTGAGAGCAAAAACTGTAGAATTTCGAGAGCCATTGAGTTGGGGTGCGACTCTAGCTAAAATTCAAGCGGGTACATAATCAACTTCTGCTTTTCTGATTAGTTTTGGTAAAAGATTTCAATTTAATTTGTTGCCTCATATTCTTTTCCTTGATGAATTTTCTTTTTCTTCCTTCGCTCTTGGTTTTCGTCTTTTCTTGGTAAGAGGCGTTTACTGTAGTTCTTGAAGCTGCAAAGAGAAGACTCAGAACGAGAGGGTTTTTAATGTAATTTGGACCTTATAAAGATATGAATCAAGTCCAAGACAAATTATCATATGCCTTGGTAATTATCATATGCACACTAACATTTAATTACATGATTTTATTCTAATTTTTTTAAAAAATTATGAATAATAAATCTATCAAGTATTCAATATTGTATTTCAATAATGTAATTTAATTACACGATTTTCTATTTTGCACATTGAGTCTTTGATTGCTAGTTTCAATTATTGGACTGGCTAAAACGTAAAGAGTTCATTTTAACTAGCTTTAACCAACCTACAACATATATTGACACTGACTCTTCTCTGAGTTCCAAAGCATATATTTAGATCAATAAGTCTGAGATTGAGTAATGAATTTGAGTTCGGAATGATTTCAGCTCCTCAAATTATGAAACCATAAGTTTATACTCATTTTGGAAAAACAAAGGTAAAGTGCCCGATGAAATATGTGTTTCTTTACAAATTATATTACGTCTCAGAATTAATATTTCTAACTAATTATCTCAAATATTCTATAAACTTCAATAACTTATTACATTAAGCTCAAATTCTCAAATCTTCAATAAAATTCATTTACTTAGTACAACAAGGAGTAACAAGGCAAGAAGGTTTTTTTGGGTTCACCCAGTGTTAGCTGGTACTACTCTCTGTGCATTTAATGTTAGGAATGAATCATGACGCATGAGAGAAACTCTGAATAAATAAAATCATGACAAAAGTACGTGGTTAGGCCTCAGCTCTTATTGTTTGTGTTTCATATGATTTGTGGGGTTTTCATTTCAGTGTGTTACTATGCTGATACTGGACTTTTTTTCATTTTTTAAGCTTATGGCTGACCATTCTGATGAACCAAGTATTGCAGTTTGAATTATGCTTCGATATTTAGAGTTTATGCCTCACTGGTTATCCGTCATATGACTTGTCTAATACCATTTCAGGAAATTGCCACACAAATGGTTATACAAAGTCAGAGGTTTGTCCTGAAAATTTCCAAAAAATAAAAACCGGTTGTAATACTAGTATGTAATGGTAGGTTTTAACCTGTGTCTTCATACTCTTATGGTCAGAGAATCAAGCACTGTAACTGCACATTCTGAAGATAGCAGAGATATTTTGTCTGGCCGCCACAATCCAAATGCACTTAAGGTGTTTCAGTCTCACCATCTTTTAAACACTTTTTGTATTCTTTCTTGTGTGTAATCTTTCAATTTAAAAGACAGTTAATAGACCATGTTATGTTTCTTTGGTGTTTTTCAATTCAACAGGAGCATCTTCTGAAAATGACCTCACAACATCGAACTGAAGTGACTTTAAAATGTGGCATTCCCACCTCTATGGAGGAAGATTGGATATTTATACTAAACTATTTAGCATCTTTTGGTCTGTCATCGTTTTTCACTCTAGAAGTTAGATAGTAAGTTTAAAGACCCTGTATTGGATTTGGGGAGCTTCTTATCCAATTAAAACTATTGACATGGACTAGTTTGCGCCTGCATTGGTATTTGACATCCCAGTTAATTTTCTAAATAAACTCATAAGGACATATACTCGTTTGTGGTATATTGGGTTCCACAACAGTTGCCTTTTGGGGATGTGAAGTAGGAAAAATCTGTGTGGCTATCGATAATTATATATTTTCGTAGTGATTGGAGATAATCAAGACGATACATTATGCACTTATGATGAATAAGTACTTGTAATACATTTTTTATATTGGTAATACTGCATTTTTGGATGAGTGCTGTTGGATAACTCTTGAGTGATTAATCTGCTAAAAAAGCAGGTGAATTCTTTCCCAACTTAAAGTAATAGGTATTTACAGCATATATTGACACTGAGTCTTCTCTGAGTTCCAAAGTAGCCACTAACATTGGAAGAGAACAAATAGAAAGTCCAAAACCTGATTTAGTTCTGGTGGGCTGCATAGTTAAATAACCAGTAGTATGACTAACCACTCATATGATGATGTTCAATATTTAACCATCTTTTATCCCCCATTTTCTCTGCTAGGCCATTTGGAAATTGGAAATTTATATGGCGTGCCTGGTGGTGGTACTTATTCTTCAGTTCACAATAAACAAAGTAAGAATATTTCCCTTCTTTGGATTATTCAAATAGTATTGTTTGACGTGATTTTTTTGAATCTTCAGAGGGGAAGAACCTTGATAGCCAGAAAAGAAGCCAAAATAACAATGAGGTTAATGGTGAGTCTGGACAGCAAACAATGGGTAAAGACTTAACCGAATATCTCAATCAAAAGTTGTTTGCCTTTTTTTTTTTCCCCCCTTTAAAGAATTAGGTCCAAAATGCTTTTGCAAATAATCAAAAGTTGAAAGCAAGACGAAACTCTTATGCCTGTTAATGCCTGTTTTAATTTCTTAGCCGCTGAAAGTTGTTTTCGTGTCAACATATCTCAAAAGTCTCTTTTTCCTTCATTCAGTAGTCTTTTGTTCACCTCTTCTGATATTAGTTAATTCTTTTTCATCATAGTTCCACTTTAAGGTTACGTGTGGGCAGGAGAGAATGGAACCTGCTAGCTATAGACACATTGGGGGAAAACAAATTCTTCTGTTATATACATATTAATATATTTTAATTGCACTTGATGTCTTTTTTAAAAGGAAATAGGTTGTATGGAAATTGTGTTTGGAATATGTAGCATCTTAACTCGAAAAGTGTTCTTAAGGGGACAAGTGATGATAAAAACAGAGTTTTCTTTTATTCCTTTTTGTATATCACAATATAAAATCGATGGCAACTATTTTGATAAAGAGGTTTGTAATCTGGTGGATCATGGTATACAGGTCTATTGTGAAACCCCCTCTTGGTAAAGGCTATAAAAAGGACAGTAAGAAGCGTGCATATAGTGAAGATGATGAACTGGATCCCGTGGATCCAAGCCCTACTCCGATGCTCCTACTCGTGATGGTTGGTATGTCTCACTCTCAGTACTGGAGTGAAAATTCAAGCTTGAACATATTTCAGTAGGATTAGTAGATCTATAAGTGCACTAGATCCTGACAATTTAATAAATCACTGCTTATTTTACAGGGTTGTAGGCCATAAAGGAGTACAACCAAGAGCAGCCGATACCACTTCCACGGTATGATATTATCATTATTTTGCCTGAAGGATTTCTTTTAGAGGAATTCAAAGACAGTAGTAAATATTATAAATATATGAAGAAGAAGCTGAAAAGGATGCAGGAATGTTTGAAATCTAAAAACACGTGATCTGCTTTCAGATTAAGAAAATAAAAAATGAAACAATTCGTTTTACTACCACATCTTAAAATAAACTGAAATAAGCTAGAAACTAGAAAAACCCCGGGAGGTGCTTTTGCAGCCTCTAGGTTATTTTTTCTATTATTTAAATCTAAAAGAAGTGATTTTCATCTTCAGATTAAGAAAAGTAAATAGGGAATGTTTTATTTTGCTACCGCATGATAATAATATATACTGAAATAAGCTAGAAGCTGGATGAGTCCCATGAGGGGTATTTTTCAGCTTCTATCTTCTTTTTTTATTACCTAAAAGTACTTTCGTACTTCTGTACTTTTTTAATTGCTCCAAGTTGTTACAACTTCAACTCCTTCAAAGACAGGAAGTTTTTGCAGACCCCTCATAATACGAATGTATTTTTTGGGAAGCAGTTTCGGCATATCCTTAAAACCAGTTTCATCCCATCATTCATTTAGCAGCATTCTTGATGTTCTAACAGTGTTTAATGCTTGGAAACTTCAAAATGGCAGGGCCCTCTTTCCAGCAGCGGACTTATCCATCACCAGGTGCAGTTCTATGTAAAAATGCTGAAGTTGCTTCACAACGGAAAAAGGCGGGTTCGAACTATGCACCCATATCCAAGAGAGGAGATGGAATGGGGATGCTGATTGAGTGATGCAACACATCCGTATATCTACTTCATTTCAGAAAATCTTCAATGGATTATATGATGATCGTAGTAAATCTTGAATCAGAAACATAGCGATGTGAATGATGCGGGCTTATGAAGCGCGGGTATTAGTTCAAGTTGAAGAAGTAGAGTAACTACTGGGGGTGGGGGTGGAATAGGTGTATGCAGAAATAATGTCTTTGATGGAATGTGAATGCTTCAATTTTGAGGAAATGTGGCTTCCGAGCATAATACTGTTATTGGAGATTGGAGAGAAATGCTTATTGAACTATTTACATTAGTTGTGCAACAGTCGATACATAGTAAGAAATATTAATGTGTATATTTAATTTAGTTCAATCTTTTAACTCCCTTTACATATGCATTATGTTTTTTTCCTTCATTATTCGTTTAGAAAAGTAATACCTATTAAAATAAGCTAAATGTAATCCATATTTTAATTAAATTATAAGATTTATTTGTATTATTTTCTTTCAAATATATTTAATTATATATTAGTATATTACATATGACGCCCAACATGTTACCAAGGGCAAACCACAACAATGGAAAAGGACTCAAAAACAAAAAGGTAAAGTATGACTTAATAGACAACATCAGGCAAAAGCAGTTTTAAAATACACAACACAATAGACAACATCAGGCAAAAGTAGTTTTAAAATACACAACACAAGGAAGCCTTTTAGTCTTTACTAAGCATAAAAAGCCATAACAACATACATAAATTTCTGTTCAAGTTTTCCTTTTCTGCAGACTTATTACTTTGCAAGAAACAAAGTTCTAATCTTTTCCAGTTTTGCCACAGCCTCACTTATGCCCATTCTCTTCGAAGGCGAAAAGGCTAAACATTCAATCGCGACACGCAGAACGGATGACAAACATAGCTCTTTAACTGAGAAACTGACTTCCTCTCTTGCCAGCAAATTGCTATCCACAACTCGAGTTACATTGTTTTCTTGCAATGAAAGGCTAACATAGCTCATGAGGCTCATGTCCTCCCCAAACATCTTGTCTGTCGGCTTCTTTTGGGTGAAGGTCTCGAGCAGCATCACACCAAAACTGTATACGTCGCAGCTGGTCGACACAATGCCTTCAGCTCCATACTCTGTGTCCACAAATTAAACAAAGACTAAGCACTGAAAAAACGAAAAACTATGGGGGAGTTTGAAAATGTAACAAATTAGATCATTACCTGGTGCCATGTAACCGATCGTTGCCAAGGTTTGTGTTTGCACTGTCAACTCCCCTTCGCTGAATAGTTTAGCCATACCAAAATCACCAACGTGAGCGGTCATATCTTTATCCAGCAAAACGTTACTAGGTTTCAAGTCACAATGAACTATAGGAAACGTGTATTCCGTATGAAGATATTCCAAGGCCAACGCGACATCTATCATTACGTTTAATCGCTGCAACAAATCCAAGAAAAGATTATGCGAATATAGCCACTTCTCCAAGCTCCCATTAGGCATGTACTCCAAAACCAAAGCCTTGAAATCTAGATTACTACAACATCCAAGTATCTTGATCAAGTTCCTATGCCTTATTGCTCCTAGTACTTGTGTTTCTTTCTCAAAGCTTTGGCTCACATTTTCTGATTGTAGATTGAAAACTTTTACTGCAACCGTTAGCCTGTCAGACAATGTTCCAACGTATACCGAACCGAAGCTCCCACTTCCAAGAATATTGCTCTCGCTGAATCCATTTGTCGCTCGTTGGAGTTCAAAGTAAGAACTTTCTCTCCAAGGATGTGATGACATTTGGCTTGAGGTTCCTTTTATGTTGCTCATTTTTCTTCTTCTTACTAGAAGAATCAGGAAAACAGCAAACAAGGCTGCTACAGCAACACAAATAGGTGGTATAATATATTTCTCAACAGACTTGAAAGTACTTGTTTTGGTGTGTTTTTCACCACAAGGTGGAACTTGGAGACGGGCCGGACCACATAGACCAGAATTGTTTGAAAACGATTGAGCTGTAAAATTTGAAAAATTACCTCCCGTAGGAATTGGCCCTTCAAGTCTATTGTAAGAAACATTAAGGTATTCAAGAGTAGAGAGTCCCTCCAAAGACTTTGGGATGATTCCTGAAAAATCATTAAAAGAAAGATCCAACGATTCTAAACCTCGTAAATTCCCCAAGGACGTCGGAATAGACCCTTGAAATTTATTGTGTGCCAAAGATAGCCAAACCAATGATTCTGCCTTGTCAATAGAACTCGAGACGTTCCCTGTGAACTGATTCCAAGATAAGTCAATTTGTTCTATAACCTTAAAGTTTCCAATCTCGGATGAGAGTGAGCCGTTTAACCTGTTTGAGGACAAGTTTAAGAACAGGAGATCACTAAGGTTGTACAAACTGGAGGGTAGATTAGATTCCAACTTGTTGTCATCTAAGTACAATTCTCTCAAGGATTTGAGTTCACCGATGCATGCAGGAATCATGCCAGACAATGCATTGCTGCTTGCGTAGAAGAACCCCAAATTGCTTAACCAACAAATTTCAATAGGAATGTCTCTTTTGAGCTTGTTGTAACCAAGATACACACGAACGAGTTTTCTTAAATTTCCCATTATTGGTGGGATAACACCTGTCAACGCATTGTTGTCAAGATCTAATTCTCGCAAGTTAATCATGTTTCCAATCTCAGAAGGGATAGGACCTTTAATTCCGCAAGACGACGCTAAAAAAGTATGAAGAGAATCAGATAAGTTCCCTATTGAGTTAGGCAGTTTACCATCAAGCAAATTTTCAGATATTGCTATAACCTCCAAATATCGACAATTTGTCAATGAAGCGAGGAAGCCTGGTTCCTTGTTTTGAGATTGTAATGTTAATCTATTGCCTGCGATGGAAACAAATTGCAAGAATCTTAGGTTGTCCAAGTTGGGTGCTGGGCCAGAAAAATAGTTACTACCCATAGATAACTCTGTAAGACTAGTGGCATTGTTGATGCAGCTTGGCATAAGTCCACTGAGTTTGTTGCCATACAAATAAACACCTTTTAGGTTGGGAAGTGAAAGGCCAAATGTTGAAGGAAGATGACCTGAGAACTGATTGACTATAAGGTCTAAGATTTCCAGTGTTGATATGTTGAAGATGGAAGGAGGGATGAGACCAGATAACCCATTGATGCCGACACTGAATGCTACAAGATTAAGGCTGCCAAGCTCACTCGGCAATTCACCTACCAATTTAATTTATTTTTTACATGTTAAAGAAAAACCACAAGATTAGTCTTTGTGGATTTTTAAGTAGAATGGAAGTTTATTAATTTATAATGCAAGAACACATGGAAAATTTATATGGGAATTTTTCTTCGGACAAAATTATAAAAATGGTCCTATAATTTACATTTTTTCGGATTTCAATCATTTTTGATATCGTGTTTTCAATTTTATTCTTAAATTAATTTTTTTTTTTTTGCAATTTTCAACCGGTTTTGGCTCAAAATTAAAAAGTTCCCAATTTTATTGACGTGACATGATTTCGGGCCTAATTTGAAAATTTTTTGGCTGACTGGGCTAAATAAAAAGTTTGTGGATACCTTGTGAACTTATAATGTTGCTGTTGTATTTTGAAATAAACAAGATGTCCTAATATATATAAAACTTCAAATAAAATATGTATCCCAAAAATGAAAAATAAATAATGTATATAAATATATAAAATATATTATTATATTTATCAAAAATCTTAATAAATTAATAAATATTTATAAAATCTTAATAAATTAATAAATATATATATAATATTACAACGAAAATTATATATATATATATATATATAAATTACATATATGCATATAAAAGAAATTAAAACAAAAAAAGAGAAAAAGGGTCATCTTCTCCAGGCAGCTACCCGCTGCCTGCTTTACACCACCACCGCTGCCGGCCCCATGCTTTGCACTACCACCACCACCACCGGAAAGTCTTTGCACCGCCACGATCACTTACAGAATGACCGGGTGGGCGACGGCGATGGCTCTCCCCCGGCCGAAATAACTTCGAGAGCGGCGGTCCAACGGCGGATGCTGAGTGTCCGAGCAGGCTTGAATTGGGGTCTTGGAGAAAACGTTTGAAGACTCAGAACGAACAAACCCATTTTCCATGATATTTCTCCTAATCTGCTCATAACCACAACCTCCATATCTTAAATAATCAATCAAGATTGCCTGGACTCTTTTGGTCGAGGGTTGAGAGGGGAGAGTCGCAGCTAGAGAGGCGGGGGATGAGAGAGACACCATCACTTAATTAATTTAATTTGGTGGTTGGTGGTGCTGGTGGGCGGCCGCCTCGTTGCTGGAGAAGATGAACGTTTTTTTATTAATTTTTTATATGCATATTTTGTCTTTTTTCTTAATTTGATATGTATATGTTTTTTTTTATTTTTTTTATTTTTTTCAATTGACACCTCAAGCCTTCATGTGAACGGCCATATAAACTTTACAAATGAGTCGGCCAAAAAAGGTTCTCAATTTGGGTTGATAATGACACGTCAGTAAAAATTGGGAATATTTTAATTTCGAGTCGAAATCAAACGAAAATTGCAAAAATTTTTAAATAAGAGTACAAAATTGAAAATGCAATATCAAGAAGGACTAAAATTCGAAAAAATGTAAGTTATAGGATGATTTTGCAATTTTGACTTTCCATTAGAGTATATAACAATAAGAATTTTATCCTAAAGTTGTAATCTAATTACTTACAACAAATTTTCAACATACCTGTGAAATTGTTTCCAATTTGCTTAGGTAAGTTACCTGTGAATTTTTTACTACCCATTATGCCTCAAGTAAGCTTCTACGTCCACTTTCGAATTTCAGCTCAAGTTATAAGAATTAGTATACATACCATGGAAGTTGTTGTCCTCTAAATACAAGCTTTGAAGCTTTGTCAACGAGCCAATGGAGGTTGGGATGTTCCCATTGAAATGATTATTCGACAACCACAGCTCCTCCAACTTGCTGCAATTGTAAATATTGAATGGAATTTGGCCTCTAAACTGATTACCATTGAGATAAACCTCGCGAAGCAGTGCAATATTATTGCACATATCATCTGGCAGCACACCTAACCGAGAACTATTCGTGAGATCATTGCAATTCATGTAAGAACTTGTAATAAAACTATACTTCCTATTTCTATTGTTGATGGGAGATGACCTGAGAACTGATTGTTTGAAAGGTCCAAGATTTCCATTGCTGATATGTTGAAGATGGAGAGTGGTAATTCACCTGCCAAAAATCCATTGTGTATGCCATGATACAAGAAAACTTTGAGAGGCATGGTAAATTTTGTCATTTCAAAGATAATTTAATCACCTGCTGTCGACATACCTATGAAATTATTGTTGTTTAGATACAGTTGTTCCAAGTTGGGAAGATTATGAAACATGGAATCTAGAACACTTCCCGACAGACTATTGTTGTAGAAATTTAAAGCTCGCAGAGAAAACATGTTGAAGATAAAAGCTGGAATTTTCCCTGTTAGAAAGGCACCATTTAGGCCGAGAAGTTGTAAACGTGAGAGATTTCGAAATTCTGATGGAATTCTTCCACCTGAATAGATAGTCCAAAACATGAAGATTGTTGTTAATAGTGAAACAGCCCGTTGAACATGCAATCGAGATTCATTTTTAGTTCATAAATATATGATAAAATTACAAAAATCATCCTTCAACTTATACTTTTTCGAACTCCAATTATTTTCGATATCGCATTTTAAATTTTGTCCTTTAACTTAATTTTTTTTTATAATTTTAGTCCGATTTCGATCCGTAATCAAAAAACACCAAAATTTGCTGACATGGCATAATTTTGGATCAAAATTGAAAACTTTTTGCTGATTGAGCCCATTGAAGATTACCTGGATGCTTGTGGATTTGTGACGTGTCTTATGTCATTATATATGAGTTAACTGCACCAAACCCCCTGTGTTAGTTTGAAATTGTAGAAAAAACCCTCAGTTATGGAAATTAGCAAAAAAAACCCTGCGTTATTTTAAATTTTGCACACCGCCCCTCGATCTCGTTTGGTCAACTGTAAAATGTGATAAACCTAAAATACCCCTTCAGTACGGTTCCAGTACATTGTAAGTATCCATTTCATCTTTTCGAAAAGCAATTATCTAAGGTGGAAGAACTTGGTGGGAAAATTCCCTCCTTTGCCGAAACCACAAAACCCTTGTTGAGCTTTCATGAATCTCTTCGCCATTGAAATCTTCGCATCTTAATCTGGTGACTTTGCATATCTGGGCACAAGAATTGGGAGAATCCACCAATATCCGTGCGTGAAAGATTCATTGCAAGGTATGTCGCATCATCGTGGGTGGGTGGCTGCCTTCTTTCTCGTTTTTATTTCCTAGTTTGAGGTTTAAGTGATTTGCGTGTGGATGCGAACACCAATTTGAAGGTTTTTATTTTCGGAGATAAATTAGGGTTTGCGCTGCATTTGGATATTAACATTTCGCGACATTCATTTCTGATATAAGCTAAATGTTGCATTGATTTGAAAGTTAGTTAAGTTTTTGTTTCATTTGCAACCTAGATCCAGGGCTTAACTGAACGTACTTGTTTTCACCTTTTGTTTCAGAATGGGAGAAAAGGGGCACCATATTAACCTGTACTATGGGGGTGATTTCGTACAAATTCCAAACCGTAGTCTTCTGTACCTTGGTGGAAGAAGATACCGCAGCGTCAAAATCAATCTTGATTATTTTTCCGAAATTCAGCTGATGGATTTGTACCAGAGGTGTAGAGGAAGAGGAATGGCTGTAGAGTTTTTTTACTTAGAGCCAGGTCATACTCTTGAGACTGGCTTAAGGAAGATTGTAGATGGCTGGTCAATAATACAAATGCAAAACCACCACAGTGAGCAAGAAGAGATAGTAATATACTCAGTGAAGGGGCCAGCTCCAATTGCTGCATTGGATAAGGAAGGCAAAGATATTACAATGCAGGTTTTAGAAGTAGACCAAGGTCAGCCAATTCTACACCTTAGAGAACAGGGTGAACCTGAGGCAGAGGAAGCAGTTATTGATGGTAATGTAGATGAAGAAATTATAACAGGGGATGTTAATGGGGATGAAGAGATGAGGGTTGTTAATGAAGAGGAAGAGATGAGGGCTGTTAATGAAGAGGAAGAAATGAGGGATGTTATTGAAGAGGAAGAAGTGAGAGATGGTAATGAAAGTCAGGCAACTGAAACTCAACCCCAAGAAGGATTGACACAAGAAAATGTGATACTTGCTGAAGATCAATCATCCCCAAGACATGAAGATCCATTTGCAGATTATGAATTCACTTTTGATGAACAAGTTTCTGATGCTGAGATTCCTCAAGAGCAGATGCATGAACAAGTAGTAGTTGATGATGAGCAATTACCTGCTGGGGGAGTACCTGAAGGGCAGCATCATGAAGGAGAACAAGATGTTAGTGATGGGCATGAGGCAGACATTGAAGATGCAGCTGAGTATGAAAATCTCAGTGACTTGGAACCTTGCCCTGAGATGGAGGAGGAGTTCAGACAAGCTAGAATGAATCATACATCAGGTCAATGTTGTCTTCCTAATTGTTTTATTGTTTCTGCATTACCATGCATGTGTTATTGATATGGTGAACCTGTTAAATACGTATTGTTAACTGTGTAGTTGCTGTTGTGTTAGGTGATCCTGAAGAGTCACCTGGAGACAATGGGGATGGAGATTGGGAGGAGTCTGATGTTGAGGAATCTCCTAGTGATGCAGATAACCAATCAGATGATCCGTCTGACTGGTATGATGATGTGGAAGGCTCTCAAGAAGATGATATCTTCAATGAGAGGGACAACAGTAAGGAGCATAAGAGGAAAAAGTTAAGTGAAATGAGAAAAAAAAGAATGGAGCAAAGGAGGAAAGCAAGGGTGGCAGATGTTGGTGGAGTGGTTGGAGAACGAAGCAGAGATGGAACTGAATGGTACAGTGAGAATGAAGGGGATGAAAATTTTGATGTCCCCCCTGAATCAGATCATGAGGGGCCAAAATTTGCTATTTTTAGAGATGGTGACAGTATTGATGATCTCAAATTCCATGTTGGGCTGACATTTTCAGGAGTGAACAAGTACAAAGAAGTCCTCACAGACTGGAGTGTTAGGAAGGGCTTTGAGCTTGACTTCTTCAAGTGTGAGAAAACCAGAGTTACAGCATTGTGTAAAGGAGATGGATGTGGTTGGAGAATACATGCATCAGTTATGCAGGACTCTTCACAATTTCAAGTAAAAACCTTGAAGGGACAACACAGTTGTGTAAGAAAAAGCAACAACTCAAGAGCAAATGCAGCTTACATTGCTAAAAGGATGGAAGAGGTACTTATATATGTGTGAATTACATCTAGGTATGAGTTATATATGTGTTATATTTGACAGTTAATGTATTTGTTCAACAGGTTGTGAGGGATCATCCAGACTTAAGGATTGGTATTTTCTGTAATATTGCAAAGAGGCTAGTTGGGGTGGAAATAACTTACTTTGTGGGGTTAAGGGCCAAGAAACTAGCAATGGAAAAGCTGAGAGGGGATGATGAGAAGCAGTTTGCCATCCTCTGGGACTACTGTGAGACTGTCAGACAAAAAAACCCTGGAAGTACAATTATATTGCACAGAACAGATGATCCAGAGACTCCAAGATTTGACAGGCTATATTACAGCCTTGCTGCAATGAAGAATGGGTTTTTAGATGGATGTAGGCCCTTGATTGGTCTTGATGGATGTTTCATCAAGACAGTTCATGGTGGTCAGTTACTTGCAGCAGTAGGGAAGGATGGCAATGATAATCTCTGGCCCATTGCAGTAGCCTATGTGAAAAGTGAAAACAGTAACACTTGGAAGTGGTTTTTGCGTACATTGATGACTGATTTGGGTGGTGCAGAAGGAGGGAGATGGACCTTTATAAGTGATAGGCAAAAAGGTCTGTTGGATGCACTGAATGAGGTTGCTCCTGAGTGTGAGCATAGGTAATTCATGCTTTTTGCATCCTACATTTAATTTTTGCTAAAATCAAATCTGTTTCTAATATATTTGATGCTTGTGGTAATTTTTTTTATTAGGTTCTGTTTACGACACTTATATCAGAACTTCAGCGTTCGTTGGAAGGGACAAAGGTTCAAAAATCTTTTCTGGCAAGCAGCATCTGCTGCCAACAAACCTGAGTTCAGGGATGCAATGGACAGTATCAAAACAGAAGATCCAAGGCACGATGATGGCCAGATGACAGCATACGATTGGCTAATTGCATTGCATCCTGACTGTTGGTCAAGGGCCTACTTCAGGAATGGCTGTAAGTCTGATGTGTTGGTAAACAATTTATGCGAGTCTTTCAATAACATGATTTTACCTGCACGAGAAAAACCAGTGGTAGACATGTTTGAGTGGATTAGGATTAGGGTCATGAATAGGATTGCTGTTAAAAGACAAGGAATGTCTAGGTTTCAGGGTACTATATGTCCTAATGTATTGAAAAAAGTTAACAGGCAAGTAGAATTGGGCAGGAATTGCATTCCTCAGTGGGCAGGTGATATGGAGTTTGAAATTCAAATGGATGGGGATCAATTTGTGGTGAAATTAGATGATAGGACCTGTACCTGTGGTCTTTTCCAATTGAATGGATATCCCTGTTGCCATGCTGCTCCTTGTATAACTTATATGAGGCAGCAAGTTGAAGATTACATCGACGCTTGCTACAAAAAACCAGCTTACATGGAGGCATATAAGCATGTGGTGCATGGTGTTCCAGGAAAGAAACATTACATAAAAACTGCCCACACACCACTCAAAGGACCAGAATACAAACCCAAACCTGGAAGACCCAAAAAGGCACGCAGAAAGGGAGCCGACGAAAGGAGACCACCAAGCACCCGAGTGGGACTAACACATACATGTAGTAGGTGCCTTCAACTTGGTCACAACGTCAAGAGTTGCACTAACAATCCTCATCCCAACTCAAGATTTTACACTGTAAGAATGTTGCTTTAATAATTTCAATTGCACAGTTTGGAATATTTGATAAATTTGAATTTCTATTGCACAGGTTGGATTAACTGCCCTGGACACACGCTCTAGAAGACCTACAGTACACTTATCTATCCTAAAAACTTAATTACTTACTAATTTTGAATTAGCAAAATGAACTAATACCTCGATTTCTGCAGGTACCAAGTCAAAGGGGAAGAAGGAGGGTATTCAACATAAGAAGGGAAAAGAATGCTGCTGCCCGGAGATCCAGAGCTGCTGCAACTGCAGCTGCCAACAACCAAACTACTCAGGACCAATCTTCCACACCAAATCCAGCACCATCTGCACAGCCTCACACACCAACTAATGCTGGATCTTCAGCAACACCCTCCGAGGGAGTTACAGCACATAGAAATGAAGCTCCACCTCCTGAAACCGCTGGCCCGAGTGCACCCCGTCAAAGAAGAAGGCCATGGACGAAGAGACCAACCGAAGAAGAAGCGTTTCGGAACGTAAGAGGACATGCTCAGAAAAGAAGAAACAATGTGCCTTGGAGACCTTGACTATGAAGTTAGCCAGATCTGGATCTGTAAAACAATGCCCTTTATTTTGTTATGACTCTGCTTTAAACAATGTTTGTTGGAACCTTTCAATTGTGGTCCACTTTTTGATATGTGGGATGTGTAGCCCCACACTAACATTTATCTTTTTTTAAATGGGAAAGGGTTTTTTGTTGGTGAATACAGACATTAATGCCCATCTTTTCATGCCTAATACAGTATGTTAAATTTATTTTGTGATTCTTGTGGATGCATAGTTCTGTACTGCTCAGTAAAATTGCCAATTCATGTTACAATCTGACAGGGTTTTTTTGGCAACAATTTAAAAATCACAGGGTTTTCTTGACAACAATTTCAAATCACAGGGTTTTTTTTGCATATTTAATAAAACACAGGGTCTCTGATGCATAACAAAGTGGCAACAACCTTGACCAAACATCATCGTCTTCAATTTCATTCCCAAATGCAGTACATACAACCTTGGGTGCAAATCCAGAAAATTCAATACAACTTCAAATAAACAGTACATATCATTTTAACAACAGAATAACCAACAACAAGAACAATCCCATACATATGGCCCATGGCAGAACTTCTTTCTTCTCATCAACCTTGAATTTGGACATACCAACCTCCAATTCCCCAGAAATGCTGTGAGCTTCAGATTCATCTTCAAATTCGTTCAAACCGTCGCAACGATTGTTGTTTCCTTCCACAATACGCTCCCATTTAGCTCGAATAGGGTTTGCCCAACTGAAATATGAGCATTTGGAAGAGGCACAAGAATAATACAAAAGCCCTTTGCTGGGTTTGTTCCAAGATTCAACAACCTTCATCGAAGCCTTCATACCACAATAACAGTTTGGCATGGGAGGATATCGAATTTCGAACTCGGACTTCATCTTCTTGGACCCTCCCGCCGTGAAGCTCCTTGAGGCAGACATTTGTGTGTTTCACGATCTCCAAGGTTGAAAAATTGAAATGAGTTTGAATTCAATGACCATGGATCAGACAAAAGCCAAACAAAGTAAGGGCATAAATGACTTTTCACTCCAAAAAACCCCTCCATACACGCAGTCAACGCGCGTGCGGAGCACCCAACGCGCTCAGGGTTTTTTTTGCAAACTTTTTTAAAACACAGGGTTTTTTTAATGATATTCCATAAGTCGGGGTCTTTTCTACTCTTTTCGCCTAACACGAGGTAGTTTTCAGCAATTTACCCCATTATATATATATATATATATATATATATATATATATATATATATATATATAAATTTCTGTATATGACTATTAAACTTTATTAATTTTATAAGTAATATATATTATGAATATGTTTTATGTGAACATATTTTTTAAGAATTTTAAATTTAATTAAAATTTAAATTCTTAATTTAGATTAACTACCAAATTAATTAAATTTCTAAGTTTCATAAACTTAAAATAAAAATAAAACTCTCAAACTAATTCACCACCGCCGCCACCGTCCACTGTTCCTACCACCACCAACCTTGCTTCCTCCGAAATTTCGCCATCACCATCATTGCCTCCACCAAAGTTCCAGATCCACCATCCAAATCCCCCACCCGTTCGCGTCGCTGTTCCTACCACCGCCACCACCAACATCACCAAGATTTCCATCCAGATCTGCCGTCCAACCACTCGTTCACCACAACCGATTCGCCACCAGCCTCCCCCACAATCTCGCCTCCAACATCACGCTCAACATCCTTCCTCTACCTGCAAAATTCTTGGGTGATTTTTGTGCGTGATTTCAAATCGGATATGTGGTGGTCTGATTTTGGTAGTGGCAGATCTATCGGTGGTGGGCCGCCATGGTGGTGGCGGTAACTACTGGTGGTGGTAGAGTTTGTGTTCCTTATGAGAAGGACGGCAGAGGTGGCTTTGGTGGCGGCGTCGGCAGGTTGGTGGTGGTGGTAGATTTTGTGTTTCAATTATGAGATAGGAACGTAAGGAATCGCAGAGGTATTCTGGGTGAGCGAGGGTGTTTATGTTTTTTAAGTTTTATTTTTATTTTAAATTTGATTTTTTAATTTGTATTAGAAATTTAAATAATTTTTTTATTAAATTAGAGATTTTATTATTTTGTTAGTTAATTTAAAAATCTTAAAATAATATCTGAATATAAAATACATACATAATATATGTTACACACAATATCTTTTTTTATTTGCCATGTGTGTATATATATATTTTTTAATTTTTTTTTTAAATTTCCACAAAACATCCACATAATCTTTAATTGGCCCAATCAGCTAAAAAATCCCCAATTATGCCCGAAATCGTGCCTCGTCAGTAAAATTTGGAAATTTTTTGTTTTCGAGCCGAAATTGGGTTAAAATTACAAAAATTTTAAATTAAAAGACAAAATTAAAAACGTGATATTGAAAAGTATTGAAGTTGGAAAATACAAGTTAAAATATATATGATTTTACTTGTTTTTTATGTCATCTTTGAACTATAATGAGATCTCCATCTATTAATTTTATTTTTTTTTAAATTTTATATGTTACCATTCATTTTAATATAATTAACATTTTTTCTAGAAAATTATATAAAAAAGAGGGCAAGACTTCTCCTCTAACTCAAACTTTTTCAGACTTCACACCTATTTGATTTTAATGTTTTCTATATTGTCCTTCAATTTCTAATTTTACACACTTTTTTTTTAAATTCTTTTATTTTGTATTTTTATTAAGTTAATTAATGTGGCAATTTTTTAATTGTTTTGTATCATTTTTGGACACCATTGATGAGTTTAGTCAGCTGCCAATCATCTACACAGCAACTTGGCCTAGATTCGAGTAGCGTGCGTGGATTAATTTGGAAAATTTATGTATTTAAGGTAAAAATCTAACAGAAATTATGTAAAATTAAAAATTGAATAACAAAATTGATGATGATTGAAGTAACAAAAAAATTGAAGTTAGAGGACGAATTCTTGCAGATTTGCCTACAAAACTAATGATAAAACACAATAACGATAATTCATTGTATATGAAGGGGACAAGTAATTTATGCTATATGCACCTAGGGGGATACATATGGTACCATAATATGTATTTTTTCTTTAATTTATGAAGTGCACGCTCAAGATACATGTCAACTCTAAATTACAAAAACTACATACCTTGGAAGTTGTTATCTCCGAGATACAATGTTTCCAGATTGCTCAACAGACCTATTGATCTTGGAATGCTGCCATTGAAATGGTTAATCGACAATCTCAGATCCTCCAGCTTTCTGCACTTGTAAATATCCAATGGAATTTGCCCGCTAAGTAGATTAGCAGAGAGATAAAGCACAGTAAGTCGTGAGGTATTATTGCACAAATCATTTGGCAGCACACCCGTCAGACTATTATCCCTGAGATCAATTTGTTTGATCCTAGACAAGTTGAAGATCCCATGAGGAATAGATCCTTTCATATGGTTATATTGAAAATCCAATATTTCTAGTGAAGAAAGATTCCCAATTTCTCGTGGGATTTCTCCACCAAGAGAGTTATTGACCAATTTGAGTATCCTCAACCGTCGTAGATTAATAAAGAGCTCGTGGGGTATGAAGCCTGTGAAGCTGTTTTGGCTGAGGTCTAATGAATCGAGGAATGTTAAGTTTCCAAGATTCGGAGTGAGATGAGTGGCCTGAAAACCGAAGCCGGAGAAATTAAGGGCAGTGACTCGTTGGGTGGTGGTAGTGCCGTTGGTGCAGGATACACCAATCCAGGTGCAAATGGATGCATTGGTGGACCAGTTTTTGGACAATATTCGAAAAGGGTCTGAGTTTATTGTGGATTTGAAAGCAAGAATTGCTTCTTCATCTTCTGTTGAAACTATTTGATCAGCTAAGGAAATTGTTATTGTGATACTGAGCAACAGCATTAGGACAGCAATTATGACAGAAAGTTTCTCCATTGGACGACTTGTTGTGTATGTCTCTATTTTTTACAAATTTTAGGCCATATATAGAGGAGATATTTAGGGAAAATTGCACGTTTCATCCCCACAAAACAAATATTTAGAGTTTTAGCACCTATTTTTCAAAATTGCAAATCTCATCCCACACTTTTATATTTTTAGTAAGGGATAATTACGAGCAGCCCTATTTCCTCCGTTAACTTTAACAAAATGTGTAATTTTACTATTTTACCTTTTATATGTTGAAACTCAAGGGGTATATGTAAGAAAATTTTAAAGACAATGGGGTTGATGCATGTATTTAAATTTTTGGCGGTTTTTGATGTAAATACTTGAGTTTTGTCTATCTAATATTTTTTTCAAATAATGCTACTTAATGATATTTAATATTTTCATGATGAACTAATTTTATACTTAGAGTTTATGAATGGTAATATTTTTTATTTTTTTATATATATATTTGACATGCATATTTATATTGGTATCTTATTCTTTGTTTGTAAGATAGATACATTAGGGATCACCAATACTTGAAATATTTGTTTAAATAACTCTGATGGATATTTATATAAATTTACTAATGCATCTTGGTGTGTTTTTTAAAATTTTCTATTCCAGAGGAAATTTGTTATTTTCAAACAAATAAGTTTAAATAAACTTATGAAAAATATACATAAAACTAAAATATAAACATAAGGTATGAAATAAATATGCGTGAAATATCTATTTTGATTTTTACTTATAGATAAAATATAAATATTATGTTAAATTATATGTTTTTTAAAATTAAAAAATACAAATTAATATTAAAAATATATCATCATATTTTCAATATTATTACAATTTACCCCCCTAAGGGAAGGACCGGAATTTTGAAAAGGGTCTGAAGTTATTGTGGATTTGAAAACAAGAATTGCTTCTTCATCTTCTTTAGATACTATTTCAGCTAACGAAATTGGTGTGATACTGAGCAAGAACATTAAGACAGCAGCAATCATATGACAGAAGGTTCGTCCATATGCGACTGGTTGTGTAGTTTGGAGCTCTAGATGTGAACAATGAACTTCATATATATATCTATTATCTTTTACGAAACTTAGATCACAAAGAAGAGATATTTACCTGTAGTTAGTTGGTTAATAAGATTTTTTAATTGTTGCTAGAACAGTAAGTATGCGCATTATAAGAGTCATGATGTTGGATACACATAAAAGAGGGCACTTGACTCCATTAATGGGATATCATCTTCCGTAATGGGTGAAATGATGGCCTCCACCACAAATGCAATAGGTGAGGTTTCCACGAAAATCAACCAGCCCCCTGCACGTAGCACTCCGGCACCAAATGTTGACGATGTCACGAAGACAGGACTTTACGAGGCATTAGCCGAATATTTCGATTAAGATAAGACAAAAGAGCCAACAGTACAGAGGTTGGTACAAGTTAAATGGTTCTTTTTCCAGGGTAATGAACCTAGTTCGAATCTCTCTAATCACTTGGGTGTGTGATTAACAAAAAAAAAAAAAGAATAAATAATAAGACAAAAAAAAGGTCTTTTGACATACGAGTAAAATCGACTGCATTGCACGAAAATTATATTATTATTCAAATAATATTAACCGTTAAAATTATAGGAAGTGAATAACTAAAATTAAGTATCGTTAGTTAATTATCGTTTCAAAAATAATGATGAAACATTAGTTAAGCTTGTGTTTTGAGTAACTCCTTAAGAAAAATACTAATCTAAAATTTGTAATTCAAATCATAGGCAAATAAATAATGTAACTATATTATAGAGAAAACTCCAAATTTTGTGATGAAACTCACTAGGAAGTTTAACAAAAAAACTGTGGAAATATCATGCAATTCTGAAAACCAGTTGCTTGAACAATAGATTTGATCTGTTGCAACGGTTTCCAGGATCCAAGAATGCACAAAGGATACAGATTATAATGCCATGGATATACCTGAAGACTGAGAGGAAGTGCTTGTGGCTGTGAAGGAACAATGGACACCTGATTAACACCATGAGTCTGATTAGATTGACTCTGTTGAGATTGAATGATTGACGTGATCATCTCATATTGCTCAATCAACAGTAAAAGGCCTTACTCAACTGAGGCAATGGGTCGATGAGCATGATCTGCGAAGCGACACCTGAGTACTTGTCATTCAACCCATTCAAAAATCTAATGACGCAATTGTTTTGTTCATACATGCCGTATGTATCAATTGCCTCACAACTGCACTTTGGATTACAAGATCATTATTTCCTGTTACAGAGCCATATAAATAGATGTGCATGCGTGAAGGGGTGTCTGTGTAATTTACCACAACTATTCTAACCGACATAAATATCTTCTTAACAATATTACTGCTGCTAAGTAATTTAATTTATTGCTGGAGCTTAATATATCAAGATCCCATATATTCAAAAGATTAAGCCAAGTTACACAAAACCCATCAATCAGGAAAAACTGACAAAGAAGCTCCAAATTTTTACAAGGCACGAAAAAAGGTAGCAAATTTAAACCAAAATTCAACAGCCCAGACAAAGAAAGAGGCACAAAAGGCAGATTTCACAACCCACATAGACAAACTCAAAGAAATTCATCTAAATCAACAGAAACACAGCAATCATGATAAATACCACAGCAATCCACTCAAACACTTAACATACAATATGCATCCGTAGAAACAACAAAAAACTTACCTAACAGACAAGGCGAAGGTAAATAGAACAGTTCATTAAAAACAGAAAGAATAGTTCGTCGGCAAAAGACTCCATTTTTCCTGTAAAAGAATCGAAGAAAAATGACCTGACAGCATTAAAAACACACATATCAGCGACATTAGATGTCGCACTTAGCGTTTCTCTTAAAAATAAAAACTTTTATGGTTTATAATTGACGAGTTTGAAAATTATATATACTAGCTAATAAGTAAAGGGTTTCGTTATCGTGACATTTGAGAATCCAAAATATTTATTAATTTATTAAGAAAATTTAAATTCGTAAATCTTAATATTAAACATTACAAAGAATATTGAAAATGTGCATTCACAATTATTGAACCGAATTGCATTTTATAACTAAAAAGATATGTTTGCAGGTTTAAATTAATTGAACATTTTATACCAAAAAGTAATACCTATTAAAATAAATTAAATGAACCATAACTAAATTAAAACATAAGATTTATGTTATTTTTTATTTCTTTCAAATTCCACATCACATAGCATTACTAATAAGGATATTGCATACGAGACCCAACATGTTTATCAATGGCAAATTGGCAGCTCAGAACAATGACAAAGGCAAAAAAAACAATAGGATAAAACCATAACAACTTTCAAATATAACAAGTCCATCTTCATCGATTATACATTCAAATTCAACAGAAGGAAGCCCTTCAGTCTTTGTAATATTAACGCAGAAAAAGCCATAACAACATACATATATCTCTGTTCAAGATTCCCTTCTCCGCAAACTTATTACATTGCAAGAAACACAATTCTAATCTTTTCCAGTTTTACCACAGCTTCACTTACGCGGATTCTCTCCGAAGGCGAAAAGGCTAGACTCTCGATCGCGACATGTGGAACCAAAGACAAACATAGCTCTTTAGCTGAGAAGCTGTCTTCCTCTCTTACCAGCAAATTGCTGTCCACAACTCGAGTCACATTGTTTTCTTGTAATAAAATGCTAACATAGCTCATGAGGCTCATGTCCTCCCCAAACATCTTGTCTGTCGGCTTCTTTTCAGGTAAAAGTCTCAAGCAACATCACGCCAAAACTGTATCCATCGAAACTGGTTGGCACAATGCCTTCAGCTCCATATTCTGTGTCCACAAATTACACGAAGACTAAGCACATCATTCTTTCAAAACGAATGCTTCAATTCGAATGCAATCCACACAAGAATCCAATATGATCGAAGATTGTAGCACTCCAATGAGGGATTTTGGGCATTGATTCTGTTGTAAAATTGAGTAAATCTTCTTCTACCAGCTGGCTTTGGCTTCACAGGTTTCTTCCGAAGGCCAAAAATCTCCTGCACGAGAGGTACATGAACAAGCACCAGCTTCCACGCCAAGAACCAGCCTACACAGATCACACACAGAAGAACAAAAGACAATTCTTTAGGCAAAATTTGACTAGCCCCAGATGAAAAGAGTTCCGAAAAGTTCTAATTGCAGCATTCAAGATCCCATATATATCCAAAAGATTAAGCCAAGTTACAGAAAACCCATCAATCAGGAAAAAGCTCAGTAACCCAGATAAAGAAACTCGAATTTTTTACAAAACATCAAAAAAGGTAGCAAATTTAAACCAAATTTCAATAGCCTAGACGAATAACGAGGCACAAAAGGCACGGTGAAGGCAGATTTCAACAACCCACACCAACAAACTCAAAGAAATACATCTAAATCAACAGAAACACAGCAAACATGATAAATACTACAACAATCTACTCGCATATATACTCAAAAACTTCACATACAATATTGCATCCATAGAAACAAGAAAAAGCTGACCTACAAAGAGCAAGGAGAAAGTAAATAGAACAGCGAGAAAGGGCCGGAGGAAAAGAAACGTGAAGTAATCCCAATAGGAGACAGAAATTGTTAGAAATCAATAATTTGCAATGTTTATTGAAGAGTCATGACTTCTCAAATTCATAGATGGTCAATTTCCTTGTCATTAATGTGTTGGTCAGATTAATTGCATTATTATTCATAGTATCTATATATCCCCTGTTTCTGGGATTACATTCTGAAAGAAAAGTTAAGTCAATATTTGTAAGTGCCGTAGCATTGCAAACATTGTAACTTCATCAAAAGTCTGTCAATATAATTTGCTGAATTATTATTACTCTTATCCTTCTTTTATTTTTTCTGTAAATACACAATATCCCCAACAAATTGTGGTATCTAGAGCCAAGTTCTGTATCCTATTTTTTTACACAAATGGCATCAACTCATACAAATGTTTGCTTACACCCCAAATCAAATTCCAATTTTTGAAGGAGAGCATTTTGATTATTGGAGTAGTCAAATGGAGACTTTATTTGTCTCTCACACTACAAAAAAAAACATTTTTTTGTGACAAACTAATTTGTTGCAATACATGACAATTTTGTCACAATAGATCTATTGTGACGATTATTTTTGTCACAGTCGCTGTCGCAACAGGCCCGTCGTATAAAGTTCCAGACGACAATTTCTACGTTCATCACAGTAGGTTTGTGACAAACATACTTTTGTCACGAAAAACTCCATAATTGTGACAAACTTATTATCATAATAATATATATGTATTGTCACTGCAATTAGATTTTGTCACTAAAGGCCGGTCAAATGACCACTTATTATGACAAATGTTTTTGTCACAAGATCATGTTCTATTGTGACAAACTTATTGTCACATATCTGACACTTATCGTCATCATAGTCATATATTTATCACTATAGCCATGTCAGTTGAGCACCTCGTGTGACAAACATATTTGTCACCACATCATATTTTATAGCAAGATAATTAAATAAAAAATTAAAAATTTCACTTGTGAGACCCGAACCGCACCAACCCCTCAGGCGAGCCAACACCGAACCCATTGACTCAAGCACGAGCCAACGCGATAATTAATTCTTTTCAATAATTGCGCTAGCGGAGAATCGAACTCGGGTCTCCAGGAAAGAATATTGACTCCCAAACCAATTTGGATAACTTATTTGATAGTAATATTATGTCTTTTAATATATTTAATAACAATGGAATATATTCATACACTAATTTTAATTAATTATTTAAATATTTTTGTGTTATTAATTTAAAATATATAATTAATTGAATTAAATATATTCATATTTATATTCGATTTTCGGTTGTTTTCTTGTAGTGCTTAAGCATTTGTTGCAATAAAATCTAGTATGACAACATATATTTTGTCACAAATAAAGAAAATTTTATGGCAAAAAATATATTATCGCATAACATATTTCTATTATGACAATATGAATATATCATAATAACAAAGTGATTTTTAAAATAATAAATTTTTATATGACAATATTACATTTTGTCACGAAAAAACTAATTATTGTGACGGCCAATCATTATCAAAACATTATATTTCAATGGTAACAATACGAACTTGCCACAATTAAAAATTTATATAAAACAAAAATATTTCACATGACAATAATTAATTTTGTCACCACAAATGACCTATTGTGACAATAAAAAATTTGTCATGATACCATAATTTTATAGTGACTATTACAAGTTGTCACATGTAAATAATTTATAAAATAACAATACTTTATATGATGATATTATTTTTTGTCGCAACAAAATAATTTCTTGTGACAAACCTAAAATTTGTCATATATATGATGCATAAGTGGCAAAACATTTTGTCACAAGAGGTTAAATAATTTATCATCGTACATTGTACAATTTAGCGCGACATATGTCTGAATATTTTGTGACGAATATTAAATTTTGTCATATAAAACAAAGTCTTTCATGACATACAAAACTTTTGTCGCTTAAAGTTTTATTTTGTAGGACAGATTTATAAATTGTCGCTATAGTGTAATCTATTATGACGCTATTATTTTTCGTCACAACAAATTATCACGAAAAATAATTTTTTTGTAGTGTCAAGATTTGTGGGATGTCGTCGAAGATTCATATCCAGAGCCACCTTCACAAAATAAAGAAGAATGGACAGAAGAAAATCAAAAGGCATACAAGAAAAATTTGAAAAGAGATGCAAGTGCTCTCAGATTTATTCAGCAAGGTTTAAGCAGAACCATCTACCCAAGAATCCATGGAGTAAAGAAACCAAGCAAACATGGGATATACTGAAAGAAGGATTCCGAGGAAATGACAAGGTGACATCAATCAAGTTGCAACATCTATTGTGAGAATTTGATAATTTGGCAAAGAAAGATAATGAAAGTATGCAACTATATCTTACTAGAGTTGCTGAAATTGTGAATCAAATCAGAAGTTTTGGAGACACCATTGATGAGAAAAAGATTGTCCAAAAAGTTCTACGAAGTCTTCCTCACAAGTATGATTATATTGTTGCAGCCATAGAGGAATCTAAAGATTTGACATCATTTACCTTTCGTGAACTTTCAAGTTCACTTCAAGTGCATGAAGAAAGGATCACCAGATCTTCAAATCAGTCTCTAGAGCAAGCATTCGAGTCTAAAATAAATTTTTCTGAAAATAAGAATGCTAGATGGCAACAAAGAGGTCGAGGAGGATCATTTCGAGGAAGATGAAGAGCACGAGGACAAGGTTTTCAAGCAAGAAATAATGACAGAAAATTGGAAAATCAAGCATCAAATTCAAACACTTCTTGCAGAATATGTCGGAAAAACAATCATGAGACAAAAGATTGTCGATTCAAATGCAAAAGGTGTAGAAATGCCAACCATTCCCATAGGGACTGTTGGTACAAAGAAAAAACAGAGAAAGAAGTTGCAAATTATTGATTTCTAACACCCCCTCTTAATTTGCAATTTTGAGAAAGAAGAAGCAAATTTCATTAAAGATGAAGGAGAACAACTATTTTCTTGTATGGCAATGCAACAACAACAACAAAACATATGGTATTTGGATAGTGGTTGCAGCAGTCACATGACTGGGAATAGAAGCATGTTTGTGGAATTCGATCAGAACTTCACCTCTCAAGTGAAGCTTGGTGATGGGAAGCTACACAAAATTGAAGGAAAGGGAACTATTGCTGTCAAAACAAAAGGAGGTAACAGAAAACTCATTGGTGATGTTCTTTATGTGTCTAACTTGACAAGTAATCTTCTTAGTGTTGGACAATTACTACAAAAAGGTTATTCTGTATTTTTCGATAATGAAAATTGCAGAATTTTTGATAAAAAAAAGCAACAGTACCATTGCTAATGTTCAAATGAGTTCAAACAAAGTGTTTCCTATGTGTATTCTTCCTGATCATAATTTGGCACTTAAAGGAGAAAGTGTTGATCAATATAAAATTTGGCACTTGAGATATGGTCATCTAAATGGAAAAGGTTTGCAACTTCTCCGATAAAAAGGGATGGTGATTGGTCTTCCAAAAGTTGAAAAAGAAACAGAAGTTTGTGAAGGATGCATACTTGGAAAAATGCATCGTCTTCCTTTTCCAAAGACAAGTTGGAGAGCGAAGGAGCCTTTGGAGCTTATTCATGCGGATATTTGGGGGCCGTCCAGAACTCTTTCAATTGGAAACAAAAGGTACTTTATTCTTTTTGTGGATGACTATACAAGGATGATGTGGGTTAATTTTCTAAATGAAAAATCCGATGCTTTTTCTACATTCCTTAAATTCAAGGCTTTTGTGGAGACATATAGCAACAAAAAGATAAAAACTCTTTGGACAGATCGTGGAGGTGAGTTTCTTTACACTCCCTTCATGGAATTTTGCAAAGAAAATGGGATTCATCGACAACTCACTGTTCGGAGAAGCCCACAGCAAAACGGAGTTGCTGAGAGGAAGAATCGGACAATTGCAGAAATGGCAAGAAGTATGATGATTGAGAAAGAACTACCAAAGAATTTCTGGGCTGAAGCTGTCCATACAACTGTGTATATTCTGAATCGATGTCCGACAAAAGCTGTCAGAAATAAAACACCATATGAAGCTTGGAATAAAAGGAAGCCAGTGGTTGATCACTTGAGGATTTTTGGTTGCATTGCATTCTCTCATATATCAGCCCCAAATAGAGACAAGTTTGATGAGAAAGGTGAAAAACTGATATTCATTGGGTATAGTGAAGAATCAAAAGGCTATCGACTTTACAATCCTTCAACTTGCAAACTTGTTGTCTCAAGAGACGTAATTTTTGATGAAATGGCTGCATGGAGTTGGCAAGAAAATTCCTCTAAATCAGTCTTACCTCTTGAATTTTTTGAGACTCCATCCACTGAAAATGAGCCTGCACAAGTAATTGAACCTCCTACACCAGATTCTTCAAGTAGACAAAGAGAAAGAGAAGAGAACTCTGCTTCAGAATCACCTGTAAAAAAAACTCGTTCCTTGAGAGATATTTATGAGAACTGTGAAATTGCTTTGT
This sequence comes from Lantana camara, assembly GCA_037501455.1. Classification (NCBI taxonomy): domain Eukaryota; kingdom Viridiplantae; phylum Streptophyta; class Magnoliopsida; order Lamiales; family Verbenaceae; genus Lantana; species Lantana camara. Next base: position 5,095,180 of record CM074865.1, read on the forward strand.
TTTCTGTTGAGCTAAAATCTTTTGAAGAAGTTGTAAAAGAAGAGGTTTGGAAGAAGGCTATGGAAGAAGAAATTAGAATGATTGAGAAAAACAAAACTTGGGACATTGTGGATTTACCAAAACACAAAATTGCAATCGGGCTAAAGTGGATTTTCAAGACAAAATTCAATGAAGATGGAAGTATTCAAAAGCACAAGACTTGTGGCGAAAGGGTATTCACAACAGTCGGGAATTGATTTTTACGAGACGTTTGCTCCGGTGGTTAGAATGGAAACTGTTCGAGTTGTGCTTGCAATTGCAGCTCATTTAGAGCTTCAAGTGTTCCAACTTGATGTTAAATCAGCATTTCTTAATGGGGAACTTGAAGAAGAAATATATGTCCAGTAACCTCAAGGATTTGAGGTAAAAGGTGAAGAAAATAAAGTGTATCATCTCAAAAAGGCACTTTATGGGTTGAAACAAGCTCCGAGAGCTTGGAATAACAAAATTGATGGTTTCTTTTGCAAAAATGGATTTCATCAAAGTCCAAATGAGCCATCTTTATATGTAAAGAAAGAAGGGCAAAATTTCTTGATTGTGTGTCTTTATGTTGATGATCTTATCTATACAGGCACAAATTTACAAATGGTTGAAGAGTTCAAGCAAAAAATGATGAAGCAATTTGAGATGACTGAGTTGGGAGCCATGAAGTACTTTCTCGGGATACAAGTTAAGCAATCTAAGGGCGAAATATTTATGTGTCAAGAGAAGTATGTGGATGATCTTTTGAAGAGGTTTCATATGGAGAAAAGCAAACCAGTTTCTATTCCTATGTCTGTTAATGATAAGCTGCAGAAAAATGATGGAACAGAAAAAGTGGATGATAAAATGTTTAGGAGTCTTGTGGGTTCATTGATTTATTTAACGAACACAAGACCAGATATTGTTCATACAGTAAGTCTGGTTTCTCGATTCATGAATGAGCCAAGCAAACTCCATTTTACAGCAGCAAAGAGAATTCTGAGGTACCTTCAAGGAACCAAAAATTTGGGCTTAAATTACTGCAAAGGAGATGACTGCAATTTGGTTGGATTTACAGATAGTGATTGGGCTGGTTCAGTGGAAGATAGAAAAAGTACTTCAGGATATCTTTTTTGCATTGGTTCTAATCTTATTTCTTGGAGTTCAAAGAAACAAAAACCTGTTTCTCTTTCGTCTGCTGAGGCAGAGTATGTTGCAGCTAGTGAAGCAACTTGTGAAGTTGTTTGTTTGAGAAGATTGCTTTCAGACTTGCATCAATTTCAAGAGCAATCAACTACGATATATTGTGACAATATGTCAACAATAGCAATGACAAGGAATCCGGTGTTTCATTCAAGAACAAAGCACATTGAATTGAAGTTTCATTTCATCTGAGACATGGTTGCAAAGAAAGAAATCAATTTGGAGTATATAGCAACAAATGAACAGCCTGCTGATTTCCTTACAAAAGCTGTTAGTGTTGAAAAGTTCGAGAAGGCAAAGGAGGTGCTCAAAATTGCAAATTAAGAGGGGGTGTTAGAAATCAATAATTTGCAATGTTTATTAAAGAGTCATGACTTCTCAAATTCAAAGATGGTCAATTTCCTTGTCATTAATATGTTGGTCAGATTAATTGCATTATTATTCATAGTATCTATATATCCCCTGTTTCTGGGATTACATTCTGAAAGAAAAGTTAAGTTAATATTTGCAAGTGCCGTAGCATTGCAAACATTGTAACTTCATCAAAAGTCTGTCAATATAATTTGTTGAATTATTATTACTCTTATCCTTCTTTTATTTTTTCTGTAAATCCACAATATCCCCATCAGAGATTAGTTTGTCGGAAAAAGACTCCATTTTTTTTTTTTTTTGGGTGGAATCGAAGAAAGGCGTTGGCTTTAGGCTTTAGCTGACCCGAAGCATTAAAAATTCAGAGTCATACACGCATACACGACTTTAGATGTCGCACTTTACATTTCTCTAATGAATAAAAGAGTAATATAGGTATATATCAAGTCTATCTTTGAATTATGGGTCTAGAATCTATAAAAGCAGTTTTAAAACTTAGCAAAAAAAGGCAATTTTAAAACTTAACAAGTCCTTCTTTATTGATTTTACATTCAAATTCATTAACTATTACAGAATACATGGAATATTAATGCATAAAGAAACTTAACAACATATATTTCTGTTCAAGACTTCCTGTTCTGCAAACTCATGACTTTGCAAGAAACAAAGTTCTAATCTTCCCCAGTTTTGCCGCAGCTTCACTTATGCCCATTCTCTCCGAAGGCGAAAAGGCTAAACACTCCATTGCAACACTTAGAACAGACGGCAAACATAGCTCTTTAGCAGAGAAACTATCTTCCTCTCTTGACTCTTGCCAGCAAATTGCTGTCCACAACTCGAGTCACATTGTTTTCCGGAATTCGTCTGATGAGCATAGTTGGGAACTTGATGCAAATTAGGACACTGAAGGTATCGTAACAAAAGTCCCTTCCTTTCTCCCTTCCCGTTTGGTTGGGGCAACTTGGATATTCACGAATTAACCTCTACCATTGTTTGTGTTAATTGTTTGTAATCCCTTAAAGAAGTCTTATTTTCTCAGCTTTCACTTTCATAGTCTCTTAACGCGTGATTATCCCCACGATTAACATTTAATGAAGTGCCCTTTTATTTCAGAGAAATCTTAAAAGTAATGGCTAATTTGGGATTATCTGGCATCTGCTAAACAAGAGAAGGATGATCAAATAATTCAGAAGATGAAACAAGAGCTTGCAGATATGGTCAAGCTGCGGATTCCATATGTAAAATCAAAAGTATGCCCGTATTTTGGATCGATTCTGATTCAAGGAGCTGGGATTGGATTGTTGTTATCCTGCCTCAAAGAACTTGTCACTTATCATCAAATTAAAACAAAATGAAAATTTCTTTTTCTCTCATAAGTCCAGAAGAGAAAGAAGTCTTAAAACGCAAATACAGCATGGATGATGCATTGGAAAATAGGATTTGTGACTTGTATGACCTTTATGTTGAGGTATACATCAGATTTTCTAGTTCCCTTGAAGACCTCACCTCACCCACTCCCAAAAAACACTTGATTAAAGAAGTTTTTTCTTGACCCATTTTCTTGGTTTTTATTCCAGAGACTAGAAGAAGATTCAGGACCACCAGTCAGAAGGCTTTATGAAGAGGTACTCGGAATGAGATTAATCTAAGAATATTTTACTAAAATAATCTATCGTAGCAAGTCAAGTAATTTACTTTTAGATTTTATACAGAATAAGATCATCTAAGTTTGTTAATCACACTGGAATTAAAGTGCAGCTCATGCCTATCAATTATCATTCTGTTTCCATAAACAGAAGCTTTAATGAATTGATGCGTCTTTTCCTGATTCAGCTTGCAGTATTCTGGCCTAGTGGACTCATGGATACTGATGGAATTAAACGTGCTATATATAGAGCAAAAGGCTGGAGAGGCAGCCTGCGGAAGGTTTTTTAATATTTTCTTGTTTCAGCAGATGTAGTTTGAAAGCTTTGTTGAATGCGATGCCTTTTCAAGCCATAACATTGTGCACCCATGCATGCATGCATGCATTATGTTTCAATATGGAAATCATTTTTAGTTTTTCCTGTCCCGAATATTGTTCTTGATATCTCTATAAATGAGAATCTATTCGACCTTCCTATTGTTTATTCGTCTGGTTGACTTCGATATTTATTGTTTTTTACATAGCTCCGTAGAGGTGGAAGATGTAATCATCTGTTGTCTCATCCCTCAAAACTTATAGCATTCCCTCACTCTTCAATTCTTTGCTCGTTAGGACCGAGACAAAATGAAAAAGAGAAAAGTATGGCCTCCAAAATCAGACAGCCCCAAATTGCCCTCAGACTCTCTCATATAACATCCTAACTTGACCAGCAAACCAGTCCCCAGCGGCGCTCCTCATGTGCCTGTTGCCTTGAAAAACGTGTAAGCATAATTATTCAAATTCATAGAAAACTTTAATTATGAATTTAGCATAGCGGAAATTAGGATCGAAATACCTCCCGCCATTGCTCTTCGTTTTGCCGATTGAATAACCGATATAATCCAGAAAATAGCCCACGAATACTAATCGTTTGATGACTATAGAGAACTGCGTCAATGGCTTCAAGTCTTCTCTTTATAAGAATTCTTCAAGCCCTTTTCTCCTTAGGTTCTTCTAAGCACCGAATCCTCACAACCTGATGGATATGGTTTTCTGTATGTGTGTTGTTCGTGCTTAGGGACCTTAGAGTTTCTCTATTATTTATATATCGTAACTCCATCAGTTACGATATATCTGTAGCAGTTTTCTTTATTTCTTTAGCGGTTTAGTCCCACCGAGAAGATTCTAGAGTTAGTGGGAATTAGTGGGTTAGTGGGGGTTTCTTTATTTACGTCATAATTAGTGGAAAATATAATATTAATAATAAATATTATCTTTATGCAGTTTAGAAATCCCAACGGACCACAAACTGCTAACATTCTCCCACTTGGTCCGTAAACCCACATTTACCCAAACTTGAGAAAACACAATACACGAATCATGGCGGTAGATCCTCTTATAGACGAGTAGTACCTTCCATGTATTACTATGTATTATGGTTTCAACTTTACCGCATAATCTTTATGAATAAACCCTATGTTTATTCGAGCTCCAAACTGTAATGATATTTCTCAAATAACACAAATGTGTACACAAAATCATAAATGTGAGAAAAATATCCTGAAATTCAGAGTTTCACAATATTCGTCCAATAACGAAACTTTACATATGGGACACAAGTCCTATATCAACTACATGATCCTTAAATTTATATGGTGGCATGCCTTTAATCATAGGATCAGCTAACATCAATTCAGTGCTAATGTGTTCAATGACCACTTCCTTATTCTTGACACGTTCCCTTATGGCTAGATACTTGGTGTCGATATGCTTACTTCGACTACCACTTCTGTTATTCTTAGCCATGAAAACAGCAGCTGAATTGTCACAGTGTATCTTTATTGGCCTGGAAATTGAATCCACAATTCCAAGCTTAGAAATGAAACTCTTTAACCACAATCCTTGTGAGGTAGCCTCAAAACATGAAACGAGCTCAGCCTCCATAGTGGAAGTAGCAATTAGGGTTTGTTTTGCACTCCTCCATGATACAGCTCCACCGGCAAGCATAAAAATGTATCCTGATGTTGACTTACAAGAGTCAACGCAGCCAGCAAAGTCTGAATCGGAGTACCCATTCACCTCCAAATTGTCTGATCGCTTATATGTAAGCATGTAATCCTTAGTCCCTTGAAGATACCTCAAGATTTTCTTTGCAGCTTTCCAGTGGTCAATACCTGGGTTACTCTGATATCTCCCTAACATTCCAACTGCAAATGCAATGTCAGGTCTTGTACAAACCTGAGCATACATCAAGCTTCCAACAACAGAAGCATAAGGAATGTTTTTCATTTCTTCCCTCTCAAGATTGTTCTTCGGGCACTGATTCAAATTGAATCTATCACCCTTCACTATGGGAGTTATACTTGATGAACAATTCTTCATCCGAAATCTTTCTAAAATTTTGTTGATATAGGCTTCTTGAGATAAACCTAAAATTCCCTTATGTCTATCTCGATGGATCTTAATGCCAATGACATAAGATGCCTCGCCCATGTCCTTCATCTCAAAATTTAAAGAAAAGAATTGTTTTAATTCATATAGCATCCCCTTATCATTGGTAGCAAGCAAAATATCATCCACATATAAGATAAGGAAACAAATTTTACTCCCACTAACCTTACGGTATACACATTCATCCTTTATGTTCTCAACAAACCCAAATGAAGAGATAACATCATGAAACTTCAAATACCATTGTCGGGAGGCTTGTTTCAATCCATATATGGACTTTTTCAACTTACACACCAACTGCTCACCATGACTAGAGGAGAATCCTTCAGGTTGTTTTATATACACCTCTTCCTCTAGATTACCATTCAAAAATGCCATTTTCACATCCATTTGTTGCAATTCAAGGTCAAATTGAGCTACTAATGCCAATATAATGCCTAAGGAATCTTTCTTAGAAACAGGACTGAATGTCTATGAATAATCGATTCCTTCTCTTTGAGTGAACCCCTTCGCAACAAGTCTAGCCTTATATCTCTCAATGTTGCCTAATGAATCCCTCTTGGTTTTAAACACCCATTTACAACCAATGGGTTTTACACCATCAGGCAACTTGACAAGGTCCCAGACTTCATTACATCTCATGGAGTTCATCTCATCCTTCATAGCATTGTACCATAATTCTGACCCATTACAACTCATAGCTTGTGAAAAGGACTCGGGATCACTTTCAGCTCCAACATCACAGTCAGATTCTTGTAATACACAACATAGTCACTAGGAAGTGTTGATTTCCTTTCCCTAGTAGATCACCTCATGGCATGACCAACATTCTCATAATTAAGATCATGTTGTTCTACCTGTTGTTCAATAACTTGTGGAGTTTCTTGAACAATTTGATCTACTTGAGTATTTTCAGCAATATGTGGATCTTCATTATGTTGTTCTTCGACACCCGGTTGTACTTGAGGGGCGTTGTGAATAACAACCAATCTGTTAATTGAAGTAGGAGGTTGATCTCTCACAGAAATAAAATCCTGCAATTTATCACTCCCACTGATCAAGTCATTCTCAAGAAATTTTGCATTTCTTGATTCCATAAACCTAGTGCTATGAGATGGACAATAAAACTTGTATCCTTTAGACCTTTCGGTATATCCAACGAAATACCCACTTATGGCCCTTGGATCAAGTTTCTTTTCCTGAGGATTATAGACTCTCACTTCAGATGGGCATCCCCATACACGTGTATGCCGTAAGCTCGGTTTTCAACCTTTGAATAACTCAAATGGTGTTTTAGAAACAGCCTTAGTTGGAACTCGATTCAATACATACACTGCCGTTTTGAGAGTTTCAATCCACAAAGACTTAGGTAGCTTAGAACTACTAAGCATACTACGCATAATGTCCATTAAAGTTCGGTTTCTTCTTTCTGCTGCACCGTTTTGGTCTGGAGACCCAGGCATGGTGTATTGGCCAACAATCCCATTTTCTTGAAGAAACTTCGCAAATAGACCTTGAGCTTGTCCATCTTCAGTGTATCTACCATAGTACTCACCACCTCTATCAGATCTCACTATCTTAATTTGCTTACCGCATTGCTTCTCTACTTCAGCCTTATAAACCTTAAAGGCTTCTAACGCTTCACTTTTGTGGTGAAGCATGTAGAGATGCATATATCGTGAGTAGTCATCAATAAAGGTGATAAAGTATTTCTGACCATATGCATCCATGTCTGGACAACATATATCCATATGTATGATTTCCAATATGGTTGTACTTCTTTTGGCACCTTTCTTTGACTTGTTAGTCTGTTTGCCTTTAATGCAGTCTATACAAGTATCGAGATCAGTAAAATCTAAAGTACTAAGTACTCCATCATTTATTAATCTCTTAATTCGATCAATGGAGATATGTCCCAATCTCCGGTGCCATAAAACAGAAGAATTTTCATTTGTAACACATCTCTTAATACCAGCTTGAACATGCATAACATTATGAGTGGTGTCATTTTTCAAATCAAGAGAATAAAGACCATCACACAACACTCCTTATCCAATAGTTTCAGATTCATAAGACAAATTAAAAGAAGAGTTTGAAAAGTTAAAAGAGTATCCAAAAGGAACAAGTCTTGAAACTGAAATCAAGTTTCTAGAGAAACTAGGAATGTAAAAAGTCTTTTCTAAAGTCAAAACAAAACCACTCTTAAGAACTAAATTGCATGTTCCAATAGCTTCCACATGTGACTGCATCTTGTTTTCCGAATAGATGCATCGTTCACTTCCCACTGGTTCCCGTGGGTTGGTTAACCCCTGCAAGGAATTTGAGACATGGATTGTAGAACCAGAATCAATCCACCATGTGTTACAATTAACATCAACCATATTTGCTTCATACGCGACAAATGAGGTTAAATTACCTTTATTCTTAAGCCATTTCTTATACTTGATGCAATCCTTCTTTATGTGTCCCTTCTTTTTACAGAAGAAACACTTGGATTCCTTCTTGATATCAGCATTAGGAAGTAATTTTCCCTTCGCCTTAAACTTGGCATGAGAAGTCCTCTTTCCTTGGGTGGTCACCAACGCACTCTCTCCCATTTCCATGACCAATCGTCCCTCCTCTTGAACACACAGGCCATAAGTTCATTAATAGACCATTTTTCCTTATGTGTGTTGTAAGAGATCTTAAATGGGCCATACTGATTAGGAAGGCTGTTCAGTATGTAGTGCACAAGGAAAGTTTTAGACATATCAACCTCAAGGTTCTTAAGTTGCTATATCCCTCATCTTATTGATGTGGTCACGCACACCTTTAACTCCGGTGAGTCTTAAGTTCGAGAATTTCATTATTAGGGTGCTAGCAAGTGCCTTGTCTGAAGTCTCAAACTGTTCATCCAGTGCCTTCAGTAATGCCCGGACATCATCATGCTTTTCCACAGAACCACGAATACCAGCAGGAACTTTAGTCTTTATGAACATGACACTGAGTCGGTTAGACCGCTCCCACTGTTCATAAAGATTCTTTTTTGCTTGAGTGCTGGTTTCAGTGATATGTGGTTTGTCTTTCCGAATAGCATAATCGATGTCCATACACCCTAAATGGAGGAGAACCCCATCCTTCCATATCTTATAATTCTCACCATTCAGTTCAGGGATTTCAACATTAAAATCAGAGATACCTACAGGTTTCCTAACTGCAAAATCATATAAACATACTTACTAACTTAAATTGAGGCAAATAAACTAACTATGATTTACCAATGCAAACCATAAAAAAATGAATCAAGTGACATAAAAATTGCCTGTGGGCTAAATTTTTAATTCGATAAGATTCATTACTTGATGATAGAGTTATCGAAAACTTGAGATAATTTCTATCCCTTGATAAAATTATTAAATTCAATTTCACAACCCTATGGGTAATTGTGAAAGGGCATTTAATAATTTATCTTATTTACTTAAGGAAGTACCATATTTGATCCTCAATAAACAAATTTTATTCGATTAAAGATGTTGTGGCTAGTCTTTAACAAAATAAAATTCAATTGATCGCTGAAAAATCAGTACTTTAAAATATGCACTAATATTAGACATTTAAAATACCATATGTGGTTTTACTTTATCATATAATTAAATTTAAGGGGTTTTCTATGAATAGTACCTAAAAGTTGAAAAAATTTCCTTTAACTCCCAATTTTTAAAGAAGTTCCCATTTGCTCCCTAGATGACAGGCCAAATTCCCTTTGACTCCCCATGGTTGTATAAAAATTCAAGAATCGCGTACCCGAACCCCGAAATCACGTACTTAAATGCCCAAATGATGTATTTGGGGGCAAATACATCATTTGGGCATTTAAGTACGTGATTTTCGGGTTTGGGTACGCGATTCTTGAATTTTTATACAACCTTCCAAAAAAACGGGGAGTAAAGAGGAATTTTGATTTTCATTTGGGGAGTTCAGAGGAACTTTTTTGAAAGTGGGGAGTAAAGAGGAATTTGAGTTCCCATATGGGGATTTTTCGGGAATTTCCCGTAAATTTAACTAGAATTGCTGTGGCTATTCTCTAATTAAATAAAATTATATGAACCACTAAATAATTTCTAATGCATATTCTTAATGACCAATTTTAAACTTTATGGGATTATATACTTAATTAAGTACTTCTAATGCTTATCTCAAACATGTGATTATCGAACCGTATATAATCACTGCTAATAAAAACACATTCACGCATTTGAAACATATATATATGCTACCAATCAATAACGTTCATTTAATAACGGTGGACATGCTCTATAATTCTTTCAATGGAACAAACAATATTCCAAGAAAAATCTGAATATCACACGCAACCCAACAGGTTCTCAAATTGCGTACATACAGTAGCAATGAATAACATTACATTCCAAATTCTAAGCACATGATCTTTCTGCCATGTACAACACACGTTTTTCGAGAATTGGTCATCAAATTGCATACATATGTAAAGCAATAAGTTTGCATACAAACTTCTGAGAATAGCATGAGTCATCAAACATCATTATACTAGGAATAATGGTCTCCTAGTTACATACGTGTCTATTTGCATAAGAATTGATTTCTTATTAACAGCACAAAGGCACGTAAATTCATAAAGCATAATCAATCATCAGAAAGATAAGAACTCTGAAAAGGTTCTTTTGAAGTATTGCAACTGTATTCAAATTCATGCTAAATGCGATTAAAGGTCGTACGCATAAATTATTCCAAACTCTAGCAAATAGAAAATTTATGAACAAAAATAACCGCAATTTGTTCAAGATGTCGGCATCAAACGAGCAAGATAGAGGTATATTATCATGCTCTGATACCACATGTAAACATAATTATTCAAATTCATAGAAAACTTTAATTATGAATTTAGCGCAGCGAAAATTAGGATTGAAATACCTCCCGCCATTGCTCTTCGTTTTGCCGATTGAATAACCGATATAATCCAGAAAATAGCCCACGAATACTAATCGTTTGATGACTATAGAGAACTGCGTCAATGGCTTCAAGTTTTCTCTTTATAAGAATTCTTCAAGTCCTTTTCTCCTTAGGTTCGTCTAAGCACCGAATCCTCACAACCTGATAGATATGGTTTTCTATATGTGTGTTGTTCGTGCTTAGGGACCTTAGAGTTTCTCTATTATTTATATATCGTAACTCCATCAGTTACGATATATCTGTAGCAGTTTTATTTATTTCTTTAGCGGTTTAGTCCCACCGATAAGATTCTAAAGTTAGTGGGAATTGGTGGGTTAGTGGGGGTTTCTTTATTTACGTCATTTATTTCTTTAGCGGTTTAGTCCCACCGATAAGATTCTAAAGTTAGTGGGAATTGGTGGGTTAGTGGGGGTTTCTTTATTTACGTCATAATTAGTGGGAAATATAATATTAATAATAAATATTATCTTTATGCAGTTTAGAAATCCCAACGGACCACAAACTGCTAACAAAAAGGGCCCAAAACGGACACGGCGAAGAAGGAAAAAGTGAAGGGGAGCTCCAGCAGCAATCCTTCTGATGTTGTGATTGCATTGAATATGTTGCCGAAAAAGAAAGTGAAAAAGCATCCGAACTCAGAGGTTCCACCAGCCGAGGATCGGCCCAAAAACCATAAGAATGTGTTTGTTCCTCCTGCTAAATCAAACCTTGAGGCAGCTGTGCCTGAGCCTGAGTCACTGAGCTGACAGTATAACTCTTTAGTTAGTTTTGATTCTTTTTTCCAATGGTATAAAGCTTTCTTTTCATTTCTTTGAGTTAGATTTCTTTTAGATCATAGCTTGTTATATAAGCTGCATTTGTTTTAGGTTAGCTGAAGTCTTGAAGAGCGCACCTGCCCTTCATCCATAATGGGGAGAGGGGCCTCTTCATTTTCCTTTTCTTTTTTTTTTTTTTCAAAAATTCAATTTTGGTCCTGAAATTATTTAAGTTAAAAATTTCAGGACCAAAAATTTTGGGGTGATTATCCATACGGTACAAGTGGTACGTCGTTATTTTTTGACATGTTTCTTTTAATTGCATTTTGGGAAGTATAGAAAACACTGGCGGCTAGGGTTCCTTAACCTTCATCGGAGTTTTTGATTGGAACGGAGTCGCGCCGCCAGCGCGGTGACCCCCCCCCCCCACCCAATGGATACGGGGGACGAACATTTACAGGGACATAATATGACACGGAGCTATGCAGCAGCAACAAAGGGAAACAACAAATTCGTTACAACCACCACAGGGAGGAATCCGGTCAAAACTGCAGCAGGAAGGGTTCACCTGTTTATGCGAGATCCTAATAGACACAGATATGGAAAGATCACGGAGCGTAACGGAATCACAAATATTACGTGTTCAGATGATGAGATCGCGGAGCTCTCTGAGCCTTTTCAATTCGCCTTAGTTGGTAAATTTTCTCATGGATATCCCACCATGGCCAGGCTACACGAACTTTTTATGAACCTGCAATTATCAGGAGAGTTCAAACTTGGGCTCCTAAACTTCAAACATGTCCTAATTCGTTTGGACAACCAAGAAGATTTCCACCGGATTTGGCTAAAGAGATTCCATGTTTTTGATGGCTACCCCATGAGAGTATTTAAGTGGACTCCCACTTTCAACCCAAAAATCGAACCTTCAATCGTGCCGGTGTGGGTTCGGTTGGAGGGTTTGGAATCGCAGTTCTTCAAAGAAGAAACACTCCTGGACATTGCGGAGCAAATTGGAGAGCCTCTGTGCTTTGATGAGGGGACGTTGGACGCAAAGAGGCCAGCTATGGCAAGACTGTGCGTCGAAATTGACTTACTCAAGCCCAGAAAAGAGAAAATATCTCTTACGTATCACGGAGGGACACACATTCAGGAAATACTATATGAAAAAGTCCCCCCTTACTGTAAACGATGCAACAAACTGGGACATGAACAGAAGAAGTGCTATGAGGGGAGCAAAGAATTGGAAAACGAGGTGACAGCCAAGGAAACTGGAGATCTCAGGGGGATCATACAGGAGAAACGAATGGAAACAGAAAAGGAGGGAGCTAACCAAGGGCAAAACGTAGGAAACACTAAACAATGGGTACAGAGAACTTTTGCAAAAAAGAATGCGGAACCATTGGAGAACCGCAGAGAAACACAGCAGGACGGGAATCCGAAAATCACTCAGCATGGTGAAAAAGAGACCTCGGGAAATATCCAGCACGCTCAGGACATTAATAGTAAGGAACAAAGTGCGGACACAGAAAATATAGTAGAGGCCTCCAAGGGAAGCAAGGAAGAAGAGGGTCGGGTGGAGCAGGCTAGAGACACCAGCCATGAAAAAATAGAATTCGTGGAAAGTTCTCTCCCAGATGAACCGGTAGAGGTGCTACCAGCAGGTGTACAAGACTTAAAGGAAGCTTGGAACAATTTGGTGGGACCTACGGAGGGCACCAAAGATAAGGAAGATGGTAATGTGCACCCAGGGGAGGAATCGGTGAATGGTAGTGATGACAAGGAATTTGAGGAGGATGACCAAGACACTCTAAAACAAGTGGCGGTATACTCTAGGTCCAAGTCTTTGGATAAAGAACAAACGAACCCGAATTGGGAGATGGTGGAAAAGAAGAAGAAGAAACAGAAGCAATCCCCCCCTCGTAATACCCAGGCCGCTAAAAGGGCGCTTAGATCGTCGGCCTCAAGTGGAAGTCGGATATGATGATAAAAGGCCTTATATGGAATATCAGGGGGATACGGAACGGTGGAAGGCAGCGTATTCTTTAGGATTACAGGAGAAAAAACAAACTTCACTTTATGGCTATTATTGAACCCATGATTACTTTAGATCCTAGTTACTTCTGTTTTAAGTTTAATTTCAATAAAGTTTGTGCGAATGTGTCTAATCATATTTGGTTTTTCTGTGTTGCAGATGTGGATGTCAAGATTCTTAAGGACGAGAGACAGTACTTACATCTAAAGCTCTCATGTGAAAGATGGATAGAACCAATCTTGCTCACCATCATCTATGCTGAAAGCGACACAGTGGGGAGGAGGGAAATATGGAACGTGTTCAAAAATGAAGGTCTATCCGATGAAAATTGGATTATAGGGGGTGACTTTAACATAATTCGGAACTCAGAGGAACGGAAAGGGGGAAGGAGACCTCCAGAGTTGCTTCACATGAATGAATTCAATACTTTTATTCAAGATATGGGATTAATCGAACCACCCTTCAAAGGGTCAAGCTTCACGTGGGAAAAGGGAGGCCCGTGGCAGAGACTTGATCGCATTCTAGTTTCCGGGAAATGGGCCAGCACCTTCCCAGATATGGATGTGCGACACCTTGCTAGGAGTACATCCGATCATTGCCCTTTGTTATTTAAATGTGCGACTTCTACAGAAAAAGTGTCGGCCGCCTTTCGGTTTCAAAACATGTGGCTTAGACATAAAGACATCTTTGAGGTGATAAAAGAAAACTGGGAGGAATCGGTAGAGGGACAACGGATTTGGAGGCTGCATACAAAATTATCCAGGCTTAAAATACGCCTAAAACTGTGGAACCGGGAAACCTTCGGGAACATCTTCGATAGAGTTAAAGATGTGGAGAATAGAGTGATGGAAGCGGAAGCCTGATATGATGGTTCACCATCGGAGTCTAATCTGATGGATTTGAATAGTCTCTCAGCGGAAAGAAATAGAATTACGTTGATGGAGGAGGACTTTTGGAGACAGAAGGCTGCCTGCAATTGGTTAGTTGACGGGGAAAGAAATACAAAGTATTTTCATTCCATGGTCAAGAAGAAGAGGTTCAAGGGGCAAATAAGATCAATCTGGGTGAACCGGGAGGAGATTTCAGACCCGAGACGACTCAGAGCTTCGGCGAACGAGCACTTTCAGAGGATACTTACTTCGACACCGGTTAACGGGGACGTTGGACAAATTCATAAAGTGATCGGGGATGAGGAGAGCACAATGCTGGAGGCCGACATTAGTGAGGAAGAGATAAAGAGGGCGGTCTTTGAGATTAATCCCAACGGAGCCGCAGGACCGGATGGATTTGGTCCCCAATTCTATCAGGTGTTTTGGGAGATAATTAAAGAGGAAGTGATCCAGATGGTTACTGAGTTCAGCAAAGGAGTTAGGATACCTAGGGCCTACACGGCCACATCTATAGTTTTAATCCCGAAGAGAGACAACCCGATGAATTGGAATGACTACAGGCCGGTTAGCCTGTGTAACGTTTCGAGTAAGATCATCTCCAGAATCCTTAATAATAGATTGGCGAGGGTACTTCCAACATCGATAGCTCAGAACCAATGCGGCTTCATCAAGGGAAGGCTAATGAGCGAGAACATCCTCCTGGCGCAGGAGATGATCCATGAGTTAGATAGGAAAGGGCGATATAAGAATGTTGTTCTCAAGCTGGACATGGAAAAGGCTTACGACAGAATTGAGTGGAATTTTCTTTTGGAGATAATGCAGAAGAAGGGGTTTCCAAGGAAATGGTTGATTTGGATCAGTAACAACATCAGCAACTGCTGGTTTTCCGTCCTCGTTAATGGAGCTTCGGAGGGAATCTTTCATTCGACTCGTGGCCTTCGCCAAGGTGACCCTCTCTCTCCTTCACTGTTCGTTTTAGCGGCTGATTATCTTTCCTCTTGTCTTAACAGGGTGGTGGATATAGATAAAAAATGTGGGTATCAGGATGGCAGCTCTATTTCGATTTCTCACCTAGCCTATGCAGACGATACGATAATTTTCACTAATAGTCGTAGAGCTAGTTTAGAGCAAATCAAGCTGGCTATCGAGGAATATGAGTCGAGGTCTGGACAAAAGGTTAACATTGCTAAGAGCTCCTACTTGGTGGGAAAGGGAGATGAGAGGGAGGACAGAAGAGTTAAAGAGATCCTTGGTTTTCAAAGAGGGGAACTGCCTATGAATTATTTAGGGGTGCTTCTGTTCAAAGGAAGAAGAAAAACCGCCCTGTTCGAAAACATAATTGGGAAATTTAGAGAGAGGATTGATGGATGGGAAACAAGTGTGCTATCCCATGGGGGCAGATTACAGTTGATAAAATCAATATTGTATGCAGTTCCGATGCATGCAATACAAATCATTGATCCGCCAGTGGGAGTGGTTCGAGGTTTAGAAGTTATGATGAATGGTTTTTTCTGGGGCTCTGTCGCTAGTAAGAAGAAGATACGGTGGGCCAAATGGGAAAAACTATGCTATCCGGTGGACGAGGGAGGACTTGGAGTAAGGAGGCTAACAGACTTGATTGAAGCTTTTAGTTGGAAGTTGTGGTGGAGATTCCGAACGGGGAACTCCCTATGGGCGAAATACACGAACGACAAATATTGCGGTAAGGACCATCCCATAATTGCAACGTGTGCTAGTAGACACTCCTATGTGTGGAAGAGATTGTGCAGAGTACGAGAACAGGCTGACAAACACATTACATGGATAATTGGTGAGGGAAGACTTTCTTTTTGGAATGATAAATGGCTAACTACGCACTCCCTCCGAGAGATTTTGAACAACCAAATGGGAGCGGAAATGGTACAGGATTATATTAGGGAAGGAAGGTGGGACATGTGTAGGCTGGAGACGAGGGTCGGACCTCATATGGCCAAAGTTATCGAGTTGTGCCCCATTAGGCATGGTAGTGGCGATATGGCGATTTGGGAAGGCAACAAAGATGGTCTCTTCAGCGCGAGAGGAGCTTGGGAGATGATCAGATGCGAAAGGGAAAAATCGCCAATATTCAAATCAATCTGGGCGACGAAATTAACTCCCACTATACTAATCTTCATGTGGAGGCTGGCAAATGACTGGGTCGCGGTGGAGGAGCACCTCCAGAGGAAAGGAGTCACTTTAGCTTCTAAATGCAGGTGTTGTCAAGAGATCGAAACAAGGGGGCATCTGTTTCTACAGGGAGGAAAAGCTAGACAGGTTTGGAACTATTTTGAACAATTGTTTCGAATTAACCCTTGCAACACGGAGTCACCAACGATAGCACTCCAGTATTGGGCTACTTCGACAGTTTATAGCCCCAAATCTCACATAAGAATGGTAATCCCTATCCTTATTTTTTGGTATATTTGGAAGCAAAGGAACTATAGTAAATTTGAAGGTAAATATTTCTCCATCTATAACATTATTAGACAAATCCTAACACATGTCTCTCGTCTACAGGGCATGAGGAGGATAACGAGGAGCTGGTGGAGAGGAGATGTGGATGTAGCTGGGAAAATGGGGATAAAGGTGGAGAAGAAGAAGACGAAACATTATGAAAAAGTGCAATGGAAGCGGCCGCCTCATGGTTGGCTAAAAATTAATACAGATGG
This sequence comes from Lantana camara, assembly GCA_037501455.1. Lineage (NCBI taxonomy): Eukaryota > Viridiplantae > Streptophyta > Magnoliopsida > Lamiales > Verbenaceae > Lantana > Lantana camara. The sequence goes on from CM074865.1 coordinate 5,112,159, forward strand.
GGCGTCTCGTGGTAACCCCGGTAACGCAGGAATAGGAGGATTAATCAGAGACCATCAAGGAGCTATCAGGGACGCTTTTAGCATAGCGGTCGGACAGGCAACGAACATAGTTGCTGAGATAAGTGCAGTGGCAGAAGGTTTTAGAAGAGCAGCAAACATGGGATGCCAGAAAGTATGGTTGGAGATTGACGCGGAAGTTGTGATCCATATTCTCAAGAGAGGATTTATGGGAGATGTGGAGATGAATAGGCAAATCTCGGAGATCAAGAGATTCACCAGATACATGGAGGTAAAAATCTCGCATATATATAGGGAGGGGAACACATCGGCGGACTGGCTGGCTACAAGAGCAGCAGACTCCCAAACGGATTGGTTCTATCCAGAGGAAAACATGGAGCAGAGATTGATGGGGCTCGCCAGGGTGGATAGATGGGAGTTACCGGCGTTTCGCTTCAAATGAGCTAAAGGGTATTACAAGGTGGGACAGTGGATAGAAGCAGCTGATGTGTAATCTAATGGAGATAAAGGATTGTACAGGTATGTTGCGTATCATTAATATTCAGACCGATGCTTTCGACATTTGTTACTCTTTTTACATGTGTTTGTTAACCTCTGTCGGGAAAAAGAAGAGTGGTAGGTACACGAGTCGCGATAGGAAAAGGAATGACGGTATGAAGGTGGGGATACAGGCTATCCACGGATTTCTGAATATTTGGTTTAGGGTGACTAGAACTAATACTATACTTAATCGGGTCTTGGGCGAGAAGATGTTTTGCAGGTGGCATAGGTGGAAGGCGGAACAATGCAGGAATAGGACTCTCCATGGCTTTTTATGCCAAGTCTGCAACTATGTAATTGACGGCGACTATGTACAAATTGACCGGTTCCAACCACATGATTTGCGTAGCCCTGTGGACGCCATCGTTACTAATAGCACGTTCGGCAAGAGGGGCCAGAATCGCACACAAGGATGTTGGCAGCTACCTAGAGTGAACTGGCACAGCTCCAATATGCAGCTGAAGAGGAAGAACCCCTGTCAGTTTCATTATAACCAAGGCCCTGGGAGAATTAGGGATATTTACATTATGAGGGGACACTATTGTATGTTGTGCCTTAACGATCCTTGGATCATGAACTCTTGTATTCTTTCCCTAGTTTGGTTGGTTTATATATGAGGGGGGGACCTCGTTAATAACCCTACGGCGCGTCGCCGGTTCTTTAAAAAAAAAAAAAAAGTTAAAAATTTTGGGGAAAGAATTTTGACTAGCACTCTTCAGGAGAAGTCTAATTAGATCTTGGTTTGATGATGATACTTAGATCTTTTTTTTCTTTTTTTTTTTTTTTTAATTGGTTGGATAGTTTATTACTTCATTTTTATGAGTTGAGTTGAGCCAGATCATTTAAGTGTAAAACTCTTCCTATTAATGGCTGTTGCGTTCTCAGGGATTAGAATTCAAGACTTCTGATTTTATTTTATTTTAGTTCTTTTTTCTATAACCCATTTTCATGGCTCGAGCTGGACGGACCACTTAGGGTGTAAAGTTTTTATTATTATTATTATTATTTTTTTTATTTTTTTTTTTTTAAACACACACACCCCAAGTGGCCAAAGGGATTCGAACCCGGGACTTTGCCTTCGAGAAAGAACCCTCAAACCACTTAATCAACCCTTGTTGGCCACTTAAGATGTAAAGTTTTTCCCACCAATGGTACCGGCATTTTCAGTAATTCGAATTCGAGATCTTTGATTTGATGATGATAGTTGAGACTTGATATTGAGAATACTAATAATTATGAATTGTTATGACATGATTGGTACGTAAAAATTGATTTTATGCAATAATTAACTGAATTTTGGTACATAGGAATGAATTTTAAGTAGTAATCGTCTGAATTTAAGATTCGAGAGTACATTGAAAAGAGTAACATTATTTTGGCTTTTATTATGATCGTTATGTCAAGAAATTCGAAAAGAAATTAATTAAACTTATCTTTATTTTATCATTTTTAATAATGAAAATAAAAATAAAAATATGTTGAGTTCAAAATCAAATTATGTAAAAATATAATTCACTATTTCAATAAAAGTAATAATATTTTTTGTAATTAACTATTATGTTTTGAAATCAATATTTGTGTATATCATAAAAACTATGAATAAAACTTATAAAATTCTATCAATATTTAGTACTTTTTATCATTTAATAATAAATATTTACAAAAATATTATAACTTAAGATACATTTACGGACAATTCCTCAAAAATCCCCAAGTGTAAACTGAATTTCCTTTTCACTCCCCAATTTTGAAAAAGTTCCTGGTCACTCCCCAATTGAAAAACAAAATTCCTTTTCACTCCCCAAGGTTGTATAATAATTCAGGAATTGCGTATAAAAATACTGGAATCTCGTATATACGACATTTTGAGATTTTTATACGCCTAAAAAATGTACGTAATTCCTAAAGACAATGTACAAACATGTACTGTTTGTGGGGACCTAAAAGGAATTTTATTTTTTAATTGGGGATTGAATGAGAACTTTTTCAAAACTGGGGACCTAAAAGGAATTTTTTCAACTTTTTGGTACTATTCAAAGATTTTCCCCATTTATTTAATAAGTTTTGTAATTAAAATTCAATAACGAGGATTTGATATGTGGGCAGTGGGCTCTATGATGGACATTCGACAGAGGCGATTTAATGGGCCTGAAATAGGCCCAATACAAGAACATACCAATAATCTCTTGTACCTTACGCTTCCACTGTTGTACATTAACAAGACATTTTTATATCCGAGAATTTCAAAAAATTCACTCTAGATTCCCATTTCAGTGTTGCCAGCTTCAAAATCTTCGTATCGGGTATGCTGATTTTAGGGTTTGAAGTTCTAATTGATATGCAAAAGCATGTGTAATTTGTGTTTGTTTGTGTTGACAGGAATTTGCAAATTTCAGCTAAACGGTTTCAATTTGCAATTTTCAGGTAATTAGTGTTCGAGTATATTCCAAAATTATTGAATTGTTCAATTTGATGGATATTTTATTGATATTGGAGGCGATTGAGCTCGTTTTTATTTTTTTCCTTTCTTCCTGAGAATTGGGAATTGGATTTCTTGGAGTTGGTTTAATTTTGGGGGCAGGTGAACTCCCTGTTGTTTTTTATTTATGTGTTTGTTATTGTTAATTGCTTTGTCGAATTTCTGGAAGTGAATGTGATGGTTTCTTGATTTTAATCGTGTTTTGGGGACTGCAATGGGGCGAGTTAATGTTCTGCTTTTTGTCATTACTATGGAATTTTGTTTGCTGTTGATTTTGTGGAGTAAATATAATGCTTTGGATGTAGCTACTTGGGTGTGAGATGTGCATGTGTATTACGACAATACTTTTGTGTCTTTTAGTTTGAATGACATTTATGGTAGAAGATTGGAAGGTATTACTCTATGGAGTTTTTGAGCTTCTGTTCATGTCTTGAGTAACTTATGCCTGAAAATTTTGAATATAGGTCTTTTAAATTCTTAGTTGATACTGTTTGTTCATGTATGTTGAAGTTTAGATTAATAAGTTTGAGAATGAGGAATGAATTCGAGCTCGGAATGATTTCAGATCCTCAAATTATGAAACCATAAGTTTTAAACTCGTTATTGGAGAAACAAAGGTAAAGTGCCCGATGAAATATGTGTTTTCTCACAAATATATTACGTCTCAGAATTAATATTACTAACTAATAATCTCAAATATTCTATAAAATCCAATAACTTATTACATTAATCTCAAATTCTCAAATCTTCAATAAAATCTATTTACTTAATACAATAAGAACTAACACGGTGAGAAGGTTATTTTGGGTTCACCCAGTTTTAGCTTATAGTTTGCTAGGAATGAATCATGACACATGAGAGAAACTCTGAATAAATAAAATGAAGACAAAAGTATGTGGTTAGATCTCACGCCTTATTATTTGTGGAGTTTTCGTTTCAGTGCGTTCCTATGCTGATACTTGAATTTTTTTTGTTTTTTAAGCTTATGGCTGACCATTCTGATGACCCTCCTCCTCCGTGAACCCATTCTTTGCGGAGTTCACAACCAGTCTCATCTACTCACGAGGCATTCGCCATGACAGCCGCTGATTCTAGAAGCAACCTTTTCCGTCTTCCCCATTCAAATGCACCCGCATCTTCTTCCTTGGAAATTTCTACTCGTGAGAGCTCCAATTGGTCCCATGTGCAGTTTCAAAGAAATAATGATATTGAAGTTGCGGCGCAAAATGCTGTTCTGCACGAGCAAGTATTGCAGTTTGAATTATGCTTCGATATTTAGAGTTTATGCCTCACTGGTTATCCATCATATGACTTGTCTAATACCATTTCAGGAAATTGCCACACAAATGGTTATACAAAGTCGGAGGTTTGTCCTGAAAATTTTCAAAAAATAAAAACCCGTTCTGATACTAGTATGTAATGTTTTATTTTAACCTGTGTCTTCATACTTATGATCAGAGAATCAAGCACTGTAACTGCACATTCTGAAGATATTTTGTCTTGCCGCCATGACCCAAATGCACTTAAGGTGTTCCAGTCTCACCATCTTTTAAACTCTTTCTGTATTCTTTCTTGTGTGTTATCTTTCAATTTCAAAGACATTTACTAGACCATGTTATGTTGCTTTGATGTTTTTCAATTCAACAGGAGCATCTTCTGAAAATGACCACACAACATCGAACCGAAGTGGCTTTAAAACGTGGCAAGCCCACCTCTGTGGAGGAAGGTTTGGACTACTATACTAAACTATTTATCATTTTCTGGTCTGTTATCTTTTTTCACTCTAGAAGATAGATAGTAAGTTTAAAGACCCTGACCCTGTACTGGATTTGGGGAGCTTCTTATCCAATTAAAACTATTGACATGGTCTAGTTTGCGCCTGCATTGGTATTTTATATCTCAGTTAATTTTCTAAATGAATCCATAAGGACATATACTCTTTTGTTCTACATTGGGTTCTACAACATTTGCCTTTTTGGGATGTGAAGTAGGAAAGATCTGTGTGGTTTATCGATGATTATATATTTTTTCCTAGTGACTGGAGATAATCAAGACGATGCATTCTGCACTTATGATGAATAAATACTCATAATACATTTTTGATGTGGGTACCACTGTATTTTTGGATGAGTGCTGTCGGATAACTCTTGAGTGATTAATCTGCTAAAAAAGCATGTGAATTCTTGATTAATCAAATTAATCTGCTAAAAAAGCAAGAATTCACAACTTATTAAGGTTTTAGGTATTTACAGCATATATTGACACCGAGTCATCTCTGAGTTCCGAAGTAGCCACTGACTTTTGAAGAGAACAAATAGAACGTCCAAACCTGATTTAGTTCCGGTGGGCTGTATAGTTTTATAAACAGTAGTATGAGTAACCATTCATATGATGATGTTCAATATTTAACCATCTTTTATCCCCCATTTTCTCTGCTAGGAAATTTGGAAATTGGAAATGGATATGGTGTGCCTCGCAGTGGTGCTTATTCTTCGCTTCACCATAAACAAACCATTGGTAAGAAACTAAGAATATTTCCTTTCTTTGGATTATTCAAATAGTATTGTTTGACATGACTTTTTCGGATCTTCAGAGGGGAAGGACCTTGATAGCCAGAAAAGAAGCCAAAATAACAATGAGGTTAATGGTGAGTCTGGACAGCAAACAATGGGTAAAGACTTACCCGAATTTCTCAAGCAAAAGTTGAAAGCAAGAGGTATCCTGAAAGAGGGTCAAAGTGAAGAGAAGTCTTCGGTGCCAGAAAATGTGAGCTGGTTGTTTCGTCGTTGTTTTTGTTTAATCCTTCTCACAATTAGTTGTTTGTATATGAATCTTGATTTGCAAATTAAATCCTGGTTATTAGCCTCTTTCTTATATTGTGATGATTAGTGCTAGTTTCTGTTTAAGCTAATCTGTAATTAACTCAAGTTTCTCATGTAATTTGGTTAAATATGGTATATTCTTTTAACTGTACTTTGAGCTTCATCTATACTTTTTTTTTCTGAATGATATCTTGTCGATTATATCTAACTTGTATTGGGAGTTTGAATTTTAGAGACTGGAGGTTCAGTCACCTCAGCTCATGGCACACGGGAATGTTCCCCCAGGATGGGTGAGTACAGTGGTATTCTTGTGAAACATACATCAAGGAGTTTAATGAATGTAATTTACCTTGTATATCATCCTTTTATTTCATCACTCATCCATTTTGCCCCCTCCAAATGATTCTGTAGATTGAAACAAGGGACCCTGAAAATGGAGCTGTATTTTATTATAATGCAAGTTTAGGGATAAGTCCGTGGGAAAAACCTACAGATATGGCTCCTCATCCTGTCTCTGATAGAGCACCCTTCTCAGACGATTGGTTAGAGGCATTTGATGAAACTTCAGGTATACTTTTTATGTTTCATTTTCTACTAATCAAATCTCTATATATTTGCAAAGATAGGAAGAGCTTTGGATGCTGTTGTGATACTTAAATTTTGATTAAAAATATTATATTATTGGAAGTTTCCTGAATGGTTATATTTTTTGATATTATCATTCTCCTTCCCGTCAAATATCAACACTTACCACTTGCAACTTCTTTTTTCGGAATTGGCTAGTAATTATGATTCTGTTAGTGCTTGTTTTAGTTTCTGTAAAAGTTGGTTTCTTCTGTCTATTTATCTTAACAGTCCCTTTCTCCTTCATTCAGTAGTTTTTTATCAAACTGCACTCTTCCAATATTAATTCATTCTCTTTCAACATATTTCCACTTTATGGTTGTGTGTTGTCCGATATAATATGTGGGTAGGAGAGAATGGAACCTCCTAACTGTACACATTGGGGGAAAACAAATTTTGCTATTATATATATCTTTAATATTTCTCAACTATGTTCATTTCAGGTCAAAAATATTATTACAACAGGAAAACCAATGTATCACAGTGGGAGCATCCAAGTGCACAAGAAGTCAACCCACAGAATTATGCAGCTGGTGGGAATTTGGAATATCAAGTGTCCACATTTCCTAAATACATGGGATGTGGTGGGTGGGGATTGGGCCTTGTACAGTCTTGGGGTTAGTGCAATCACTGCAGCGGTATGTTTCCTTCTTTCCTATATATTTACAGTATTTTCTATTGAAACATAAATTGGTATGAGATGTCTAATGTTGTTCTATGCAGACTTCACAATCTACCACAAAGCCAATACTTATCAGTCTCTGCTGAAAGCTATAACCATGTCACTGATGCTGCTGGAAATCATGGAAACTCAGAGAAATAATCTTCCAAACCCAGGTGGTATATTATTTCCTCATTTTAATTGCACTTGATGTCTTTTTTAAAAGGAAATAGGTTGTGTGGAAATTATGTGTGGAATAAGGCAATAAAATAAATTGTAGCATCTTAACTCTAAAAGTTTCGTCAAGGGGAAAAGTGATGATGAAAACCGAGTTTTTCTTTTCTTTTTGTATATCACAATATAAAATCGGACCCAACTATTCTGATAAAGAGGTTCATAATTTGGTTTACCATGGTGTACAGGTCTAATGTGAAACCCCCTCTTGGGAAAGGCTATAAAAAGGACAGTAAGAAGCGTGCATATAGTGAAGATGATGAACTGGACCCCATGGATCCAAGTTCCTACTCCGATGCTCCTCATGGTGGTTGGTATGTCTCATACTCTTGCTAGTTGATGGAAAATTCAAGTTTGAAAAGGTTTCAGTAGGATTAATGAATCATTGGTTATTTTACAGGGTTGTAGGCCTTAAAGGAGTACAACCAAGAGCTGCCGATACCACTGCCACGGTATGATATCACCGTTATTTTGCCTGAAGAATTTCCTTTAGAGGAATTCAAGGACAGATGTAAATATTAAAAATAAATGGGGAAGGTGTTAAAAAGGATGAAGGGGACGTTTGAAGTCTTAAAAACGTGATCTGCTTTCAGATTAAGAAAATTAAAAAATGAAGCTAGAAGATTCCGGGAGGTGCTTTTTCAGCTTCCTGGCTATTTTTTCTATTTTATATCTAAAAGAAGTGATTTTCCGCTTTAGATTAAGGAAAGCAAGAAGGAAGTGTTTCATTTTGCTGCTACTACATCATAAAATATACTGAAACAAGCTAGAAGCTACATGAGTCCCACGTGGTGCTTTTTTCAGTTCCTAGCTTCCTTTTTCTATTATTTAAAAGTACTTTTTTCTCCACGCCCTCCTATCTTTCATTGCTCCCATTTTTTCCAACTTCAACTTCTTCAAGGACAATGTATTTTTTGACCAGCTATTTCGGCATATCCTTTAGATTAGTTTCATCTCATCATTCGTTCAGCAGCATTCTTTTTATTTTAACATAGTTTAATGCTTGGAAACTTCAAAATTGCAGGGCCCTCTTTTCCAGCAGCGGCCTTATCCATCACCAGGTTCAGTTCTACGAAAAAATGCTGAAGTTGCTTCACAAAGGAAAAAGCCAGGTTCGAACTACGCACCCATATCCAAGAGAGGAGATGGAAGCCTGGTTCTCCGGGACGCCGCGATAACGGCCGGAACGGGCGTTCCGGAACTGGATCGGCCACCGCCGTCCTTGACGTGTATGGAACGCCGGCACCTTGGAGCGGGAGCGGAACGCCGCGAAATCGGCCGGAACGGAGTTCCACCCTGTTTTCTCGTTCGTAACCGAAATGGAACGGCGCTTTCACGGTCTGAATCGGAATAGAACGGCCTTTCACAGCAGAGAATGGATGGAACGGTAAGGTGACGGAGTAAAAACACGGCTGGAAATGACAGAGTTAAAACTTAAAACTAGGTTTTTTTCATTTAATATCCTTAAAAAAAAAAAAAGGTTTTTTCATTTAATTAGAAGAATTAATGGGCTTGGAAGTAATGGGCTACACCTTTGGGTTGTTTCCTTCATTTAAGTATTAGAAGTTTTAAAAATTTTGGGCTAACAAATTGTGGCTCATTTTTATATAACTAGTGAAATGAACGTGCGTTGCACGTTTATCATTTAATTTTATTTAAATAAGTTTGGCTATTATATTCATTGAATAAATTAGGGGGGAATTTGAGAAAACTCCCCAATTGTATAGTCAATTTTTAGTTTACTCCCCAGGTCTACAAAAATTTTAGTTCACTCCCCAATTCACATGCATAATTTGAGTTAACTCCCCAATTTTGGGGGCAGATACCACATATGGCGATTTAGATACACTATATGACGAATTAGGTACACGATTCTTGAGTTTATCTAAATCGCCATATGTGGTATCTAAATCGTCATATGGTGTATCTAAATCGCCATATGTGGTATCTGCCCCCAAAATTGGGGAGCTAACTCAAATTATGCATGTGAATTGGGGAGTGAACTAAAAATTTTTTAGACCTGGGGAGCAAACTAAAAATTTTTCAACCCATGGGGAGTTTTCTAAAATTCCCCCATAAATTAGAATATTAAAATTATCTAATTGGATTAAATAAATATAATAAACCATTTTGATCTTTTCAACTTACCCATACTAAAATATTTATATGAAATCTCTCTTTTAAATCATATACAATAAGTAGAAATTTAAAAGTAGCAAAACATTCAAATAATAAAAATATTTAAAATTATATTATTATATTAAAATTTTTTAAAATATATAATAATTTGTCCAAATAATTCTAGCTTTTAAGTATAAGTAATAGTTTATAATATTTAATAAATAAAAAGACATGCATAAAAATATAGACAAAAACCTAAAAAATCATATAAAATGTTATAAATTAAGTATATATATTTTTATTACGTCTATTGTTTGATTTTCTTTAATATAATTTATGATATTTTTAATATCCATTTCTCAAAATTGTGGGTTTGACATATCATCATTTTCAAGATTACCCTTTTTCTCAAATATCTATCGTGTTATTTTTCTCTCTATTTAATTTATACCTCGAATTGTACTTTTTCAATTATATCCGTATACAATTTTCAATTGCAATGAGAAAGCAAAACTCCATGGATACTTGTAGACTAAGTTTCCTATAATATTTTGAGTTATGTTCTCTTTAAACAATTAAAAGTGTTAGTAATTTAATTATACAAAATATTAATAAAACTTTTAATGATTAATTTATTTATAATATATTAAAGAAATAATATATTATGGAAATTAATTAGATTCTCAATTGATTTTTGATATCCATATACTGAGCAACTTATATACTCCAAATAATATGATGGAAGCACTATACCCGTATGTATAACATTTAGTACTACTTTGTACTTATTATTAATTCAATAATAATTTACAATATAAAATTGATAAATGAAATTTTCACTTATTGATGGTTTGATATTTTTATTTTGCTTCTGTACAAGTTTTATATCTTCATTATTGCACTTTTCATAGGAAATGCCCTTTTCAAATTTGTATAATGATTCATTGCATTTTTTACACGTCTCATATTATAAGGACTTTTTTTCAAGGGATAACTATTTGTAACATCCTGAACTATTGCGTTTTTTTATGCAACTCGAACTATAAAGTGTCTAAGTTTGCAACCTCAACTATTTGTAACATCCTGAACTATTCCACTTATCGTGTGACACGTACACAACATTTCTTTCACGTGTCACATGATGAATGGAATCAGGTTGCACTTTGCTACAAAATAATAGTTGAGGTTGCAAATTTAAATATTTTATAATTTAGGTCGCAAACTCCAAAAAACGCAATAGCTCGGGATGGTCAAAATTTTTATCCCTTTTTTCAATCACGTCAGTCTCCCTTAAAATAATAACATGTATATCTTGTATAGTAAAAAAGGTATAAGTAATATTATTTCTTTTGCACTATTTATACATCCAATTATATTCATTTATTTTTTCTTCTATTTTTCCAATATTTTTTTCCCCTAAACAAAGCAACCCAACATAGGAAAAATAGCCTCAAGTTAAGACTCATCCAGTTTTGTCAGTGGAGCATCCTAAACGCAAGAACGACATTGAACCTTGTAACCTATCCTCGCCAACTTATCTCGGGATTTCTTTAATCTAATTTATCTAGGGCCTTTGGAGTAAAGATCGGCAATTAAATATCACATTTCTCATTGGGTGCTTTTAATATCCTCCATTGTCATCCATTTTACGACCGTCTCTGAATCAATCTCCACATATATTTTCGAAAATTAGCGTCTCTTTCAAGCTAGTGTTAATCCCTCAAGTAAGCCCAGTAACTCCTCTACATTATTGAAACTCTACCAAGTTTGTTAGTGTATCCAAGCACCCATCTTCACCTGTCATCTTGAATAACACCTCTGGCTAAAGCATTGTTGGTGTGGTTATAAAAACTTTCATCCGAGTTTAGTTTCATTCATCTCTTATTGGGTTTATGACAACTCAGTGTAGATTTTCTTTTGTCTGTGTTTTTTGTCCTCACTTATTAGCACTGAGGTCTGAAATAACTTTTTATATGTAGCGAAAAGTGATACTTCTAAGTTTTATAATATTTTTGATAGCTTAATCGTTTCCATGCGTTTCAAAAATTCTAAAGCGTCAAGATCAAGACAATTTATCCAGGATATCCCGGTAACATATTACTCTCAATTTTACTATTGAAACTCTCTTTGAGCCAGTCCGACCCTCACAAGTGACGAAGATTTCGTTCAGTCTGTGCATTAATAATCTTGTCCTACATCGGAGTGCGAAATAACTTCTCAGTACGTGGTCCATCTATTCATGTCCTGTACAACAACTTATACATACGTTACTTTTCCCAAATTTTCTATCATACTTCAGTACATTCCTGAGCAAGCTATCATGTTGGCAAAGCCATAGGAAAATCTTGAACTTTTGTGGGTGAGGTAATTTCCAAATTCATTTTCAATTTTTCTCGCATGTCACATCCAACACCATAAGCAAACTATATGTCGTTTTATAGGAGAATTTGTCGTTAGTCTATCCAGTCCAAACCCTCTTATCTCTATTATCATGCAGTGTAATTAGGACACTAAGTATCTCATTTACAACCTCCTTGGACAATAATGTTTGCAACTTATTAGGTTTTAATTTTTATCTGTGTCAGTGGGATTACATACCATAAGATCTTTATACTCCTCATAAATGTTATCTCCAAACATGTCCTCTAGTTGCAAAATGGCTCCACCATTTAAGTGTTTCTAACTATCCCTTTCCATGCTCGGGAAACCATAAGTTGAGGCTTATATTCAATCAAGAATGTCCTCTACTTTCAAATATTTTTTCTTATATATCTAGTTTCACACCATGGTTTCCTTGTTGAGCATTCTCCATCCTGTTTTGGCGAGTATCGCTATATATTTTTTAGGCTTTTCTAAGACCCAATCCACCTTCTCGCTTCTTTCTAGTCACCTTCTTCTACACTACAAAATGGGTCCATTACTTTGTTATATCAGTAGCCTAAAGAAAGTTGTGCTTGAGTCGATCAAGTTTATTGCACACGTGATTGGGGAGCCAATTTTTGTGCATGTGGTAGATGGAGATCGAGATCGTGATGGACTAAATAAGTGTTATTTGTCCAAAAAGGTTTGTCGTTTTGGCTTTCTATCCAAAGAGTTGCTTTTCGACTCTTTTAATCACAATCGAGAAATACTCATTATATATAGTTTCAGCTAAAGTTCATTTGCACCCCCAAATAGTTACTTAAGTTGGCTGTACTTTTCATGCCGAGAATTCTAGTAACAACCTACTTAAATCATTTAACACATAAGGTGCAAACAACACTTGTGATTTGCTAAAGTTTAATTTGAGGCCCAATGCCTTGCGAAACTCCTTAACCACACTTTGAATGCACTTTGCTCCATTCACGGTAGCTTTGGCCACTAATTAAGTCATTCGCAAAAGGCAAGTGTGAGATATGAAGGATTCTCTAATATACCATAATTGGCTTCCAGGTTCGGCTAAAATAGTCTCCTCAATCATATATGTAAGTTTTTTTATGTAGAGTTCAAAGAAATAAGGCTAGAGTGATTGCCACACACCCGTAGCCTCCGTCGGTTCACCATTTATAAAATTTTCGATTGCATCCTCTACATTTTGCTCATAATGATATTGATAATTTTGGTCGGGAATTTGAAGGAATTTAAAAAATTTCTTAGAAAATTCCATCGGATTTTGCCGCACGACTTTTTAAGATTCAATTTGATCACGCCTTCAATTGATTATTATTGGTTACCCATTCATTGCCTATTTTGAGAGCATTCATCTGATTCCTCCTTCTTCTCGTTATGGATGAGAGATGAAAGAAACATGTTATGTTTATAATTGAATTGGAGCCAATTAATTCTCAACTCTTAAAAACCAAATAATCTCTTCTTGTTGCAATAGTTTGTTATATTCCACCATCAATTTTTTACATAAATCATTTGAATATTTACCTTGCTTATCTCATGTATAATGCTCTGGAAATTCTTTGTAATTTTTTTTTATTATTTCGCTTTTCGAATACATTGAAAACTATTGAAGGACCATTGTTTTGGAGTAATGATCCAATACAAAAAGTCATTCAAATTTTGATTCGGCCAATAAACCGTGTATTGCTACTTTGGAAAATATAGATCTAAATTTATAGTTGTTGAATCATTTTCGTTCAAATTAAATTCAAAAATTCTCCATATTGTTTCTTGAGCTGACACCCAATCTAGCATCTTAAAATTTTTAATCTAAATTTTAAAATTTTGTTTATCATTGTACGCGATATTAATTCTCACTTTGTCATGTCCTTTATAAATATATTTGTAAAGGTATTTCACAGTTATCCTTAATTTTGATATGCGTGTGTATATACATTAAAATCAAGTAATTCTTCTTTTAACTAACTATTCTTTATCTCTTATTTATATTCTCTTTGCCATTAGATTTTGCATTTTATTTTCGTATTTGTATTTCTTTAATGAGTATTATTTAAGATTTACGTTAATTTTTTTATAATTGATTTTGCGTCTGTAGTAGAAATAATTAAAAGAGTATACTTATAGAAAAAAATTCAAGGAATGTTTAATCAAATATTATAAAAATTATTTATAAAATTAGATTATGTCTTATTTTTATGCACACACATTAAGTCTCCTTAGGATTTTTAATTTAAAGTAACTTTGGTCTGACGACCTGCAATGGTATATTAAGTCATAAGAAACCAAAAACTCTATTCGTATTTTTATGTATTTAATTTATATTTTATTATACAAACTTAAAGAAGATTATATTGTTAGTTTGTTTTTTTAATTTAGATTATAGGGTTAGTTAGATTTAGATAGTTATAATTATATTAGTATTAGTTAATTAAAAAATATTACATTAGGATTAATTAATTTATTGAAAAATATTTTACATAAATCATTCAATTATATTATTTTATTAATTAGATAAGTTTATAGAATTATAATATAATTATAATTTAAAAAATTTTATGAAATTAGATAATTAGAATACATTAGGATTGATTTATTGAAAGTTATGTTATGTAACTCATTCAATTTAAATAATATTTTATTTTATATAATTACCAAAATTTATTAAAATTTATAAAGTGATCGAATCAATTTGTTGTTTCCAATTCGTTAGATATATCTTATTATAACATTTAAAATTATAGGCCTTAAAATTTAAAAATGAACAATTTTTATTAATATTAAAACAATTCTTTTTGAACTATATATATATTTTGGGTAAGTTCGTGAAATTTTATTTCTACCAAAAGTCCTATTTTATTACGTTAATAAGTGCTTTTTAAATATAATTAAATTAATAATTTAAAACATGTACTTACATCATTATCCTTAATTAATAGTTATTGCCTTAATTATTATGAGGATATTTTAAACGATCTATATTTTGTAAAGAAATAAAAATTCAATTTGTGGTTTTATAATATACATGACATTATATTATAATACTATTAGAATTAATTTATTCAAAAGCTTATGGATATAATTAATACTATTAGAATTAATTTATTCAAAAGCTTATAAGATTACAATTATATAGTGTTTTATAATTAAAAAACGATTTATACAATTATATTTTGATTAGAATTAGATGAAGATAATTAAGAGTTTGATTAGAACGAAATATCCTACAAGAATATTTATATATTTAGTATTTTACAAAATTACCCTTAATTGTATTTTACTAAAAATCTTACAATAAGGATATATTGGTAGATCACAAAAAGAATATTTATATATCAATTTAGTATTTTACAAAAATATCCTTAATTGTATTTTACTAAAAGATTTACAATAAGGGTATTTTGGCCGATCTCAAAGTTTCAAGAAACCAAAAAACCCAACTCGTACTTTTATAATATATATAGATAATAATAATAATATATTTAATAAAATAAATAATATGAGTAGGAGTACATGAATACTATAATTATAAATTTATGCTTACTATTTTATGCTTTTAACTTCTCAGATTTTATGCGTAAATTTTATGAATTTATGCTTAATATAAGTATTTATTTTAATATCTGTGGTATTGTATGATCGTGAATAAACTTCTATTTGTATTGGTATATTAATCAATTTTATTTATCATAAAAATGTTTTTCGTTACACAAATTGCCACGACATGACGCTGGAACTGGAACTGTGCCCCCCTTCCCGGGTCCCCGCGACTGCGACTGCGAACCATGATGCCTTGTGATGGAATGTGAATGCTTCAATTTTGAGGATACGTGGCTTCATTACCATTCTCTGTTGTGTTTTCACTTTTCACTTATAAGCATAATACTGTGTTTTCTTGAATCTCTTCACTTATATGGTGGTCGAGAAATGCTTATTTAACTATTTACATTAGTTGCAACAGTCGATACATTGTGAGAAACATTAACGTGTATATTTAATTTAGTTTAATCTTTTAACTCCCTTTACATATATATGAACTGTCTTTCTTTTCTTAAATTATTCATTTTATCTTATGATGTGAATGTTTATATATATATATATATATATATATGCACATCATATATAAATATATATAGATAGATAGATATAGATATATATCATTTTAGCTGGCATTTAATAAATATTTAGAGAAGTAATTTTCACCCAAAAAAGAAAAATGTAGATTTTAATTGAACTATAAGATTTATTTGTATTATTTCATTCAAATATTACATCACATAGTATTACCGGTAAAGATATTACATATGACACCCAACACATTACCAAGGGCAAACCACAACAATGAAAATCGACTCAAAAACAAAAGGGTAAAATAGGTATATCAAGTCTATTTTTAAACTACGTCTTTAGAATTAATAGACACCATTCGTTAAAAGCAATTTTAAATATAACAACATACATGTATTTCTGTTCAAGATTTCCTTTTCTGCAAACTTATTACTTTGCAAGAAACAAAGCTCTAATCTTTTCCAGTTTTGCGACAGCTTCACTTATGTTGATTCTCTCCAAAGGCGAAAAGGCTAAACATTCGATCGCGACATGCAGGACAGACGACAAACATAGCTCTTTAATTGAGAAACTGTCTTCCTCTCTTGCCAACAAATTGCTGTCCACAACTCGAGTTACATTGTTTTCTTGCAATGAAAGGCTAACGTAGCTCATAAGGCTCATGTCCTCCCCAAACATCTCGTCTGTCGGTTTCTTTCGGGTGAAAGTCTCAAGCAGCATCACACCGAAACTGTATATGTCGCAGCTGGTTGATACAATCCCTTCAGCTCCATACTCTGTGTCCACAAATTAATGAAGACTAAGCACATCATGAGTTGCAAAAGCCAAAAACTTTTTAAGATGCAACATTTGAGGGATCATTACCTGGTGCCATATAACCGATCGTTGCCAAGGTTTGTGTTTGCACCATCAACTCCCCTTCGCCAAACAGTTTAGCCATACCAAAATCACCAACATGAGCGGTCATATCTTCATCCAGCAGCACGTTACTGGGCTTCAAGTCACAATGAACAATAGGAAACATGTATTCCTTATGAAGATATTCCAAGGCTAACGCGACGTCTATCATAACGTTTAATCTTTGCAACAAATCCAAGAAAAGATCATGCGAATATAGCCACTTCTCCAAGCTCCCATTAGGCATGTACTCGAGAACCAAAGCCTTGAAATCTAGATTACTACAACATCCAAGTATCTTGATCAAGTTCCTATGCCTTATTGCTCCTAGTACTCGTGTTTCTCTCTCAAAGCTTTGGCTCACATTTTCTGATTGCAGATTGAAAACTTTTACAGCAACCGTTAGCCCGTCAGACAATGTTCCAATGAATACCGAACCGAAGCTCCCACTTCCAAGAATGTTGCTCTCGCTAAATCCATTTGTCGCTCGTTGGAGTTCAAAGAAAGAACTTTCTCTCCAAGGATGTGATGACATTTGGCTTGAGGTTCCTTTTATGTTGCTCATTTTTCTTCTTCTCACTAGAAGAATCAGGAAAACAGCAAACAAGGCTGCTACAACAACACAAATAGGTGGTATAATATATTTCTCAACAGACTTGGAAGTACATGTTTTGGTGTGGTTTTCAACACAAGGTGGAACTTGGAAACGGGCCGGGCCACATAGGCGGTAGTTGTTTGAAAATGACCGAGCTGTAAGGTTTGAAAAATTACCACCCGTAGGAATCGGCCCTTCGAGTCTGTTGTAAGAAACATTAAAATATTCAAGAAAAAGAAGTCCCTCCAAAGACTTTGGGATAATTCCTGAAAAATTATTAAAGGAAAGATCCAATGATACCAAACCTCTTAAATTCCCCAAGGATGTTGGAATAGACCCTTGAAATTTATTGTGTGCCAAAGATAGTGAAACCAATGATTCTGCCTTGTCAATAGAACCCGGGACATTCCCTGTGAACTGATTCCAAGAAAGGTCCATTTGTTCTATAACCTTAAAGTTTTTAATCTTAGATGAGACAGAGCCGTTTAACCTGTTTGAGGACAAGTTTAACGCCAGGAGATCACTAAGGTTATACAAAGTGGAGGGTACATTAGATTCCAACCTGTTGTGATCTAAGTATAATCCTCTCAAGTATTTGAGTTCACCAATGCACGCAGGAATCGTTCTAGATAAAGCATTTCTGCTCGCGTAGAAGAACCCCAAATTACTTAACCGACAAATTTCAATAGGAATGTCTCCTTCGAGCTTGTTGTACTCAAAATGTACACGAACGAGTTTTCTTAAATTTCCCAGTGTTGGAGGGATAACACCTGTCAATTCGTTGTTGTCAAGCCATAATTCTCGCAGGTTCATCATGTTGCCAATCTCAAAAGGGATAGGACCTTTAATTCCGCAAGACGACGCTAAAAAAGTATGAAGAGAATGAGATAAGTTCCCTATTGAGTTAGATAGTTTACCATCCAACAGATTTTCAGATATTTCTACATCCTCCAAATATCGACAGTTTGTCAATGAAGTGAGGAAGTCTGGTTCATTGTTTTGAGATTGTAATGTTAATCTATTGCCTGCGATCGAAATGAATTGCAAGAATCTTAGGTTGCCCAAGTTGGGTGCTGGGCCAGAAAAATAGTTAAAAGTCATATCTAACAATGTAAGACCAGTGGCATTGTTGATGTAGCTTGGAATAAGTCCACTGAGTTTGTTGACAGCCAAATAAACTTCTTTTAGGTTGGGAAGTGAAAGGCCAAATGTTGAAGGAAGATGACCTGAGAACTGATTGAATTGAACGCCCAACGATTCCATTGTTGATATATTGAAAATGGAAGAAGGGATGAGACCAGATAACCCATTGACTCCGACACCGAAGTCCACAAGATTAAGGCTGCCAAGCTCACTCGGCAATTTACCTGTCAGTTTGATTTAATTTTTACATGGTAAAAAGATTTGAAAAACGACGAGATTAATATTCATGGATTTTCACATCTAATGGAAGTTTATTCATTTGATGCAAGAACATTTCAAAATTTTACATGGGAACTTTTCGTTATTCCACCAGATTATATATATATATATATATAACAAGAATTTATATATATAAAAGAAGAATCGTGCTGTAATCTAATCACTTCCAACTGATTGTCAACATACCTGTGAAATTGTTGTAGTCTAACCTCAAGTAGTTCAACATGGTGAGGTTTCCAATTTGCTTAGGTATGCTGCCTGTGAATTTGTTACCATACAGATATACAATCTGAAGGCTTTTACAGTCCAACACTTTGTCTAAAATATTTCCGGTTAATTGATTGGACATAAGGGACAACACTTCCAGATTTGGGAGATTATGACAAACATTGGAAACTGGAACGTCTCCTGACAGTTTATTGTTGCGGAAGTTGATATTCTGTAGAGAAGACATGTTGAAGATAGAAGCTGGAATTTCCCCCGTTAGAAAGGCACCTCGTATGCTGAGAATCTGTAGACATGAAAGATTGCCAAGTTCCGATGGAATTCCACCTAAAACAATGAAAGATTTCATTTTGTGTTGTGCCTTAAGATAAAAGTATAATATAAGTGCTTTTGAGATTTTTTTTTTGGGTTTTCTTCGATGACTATTCTTTGAATATCTGCAATGTATATATACTTTCGTTTTTTGAAAACAAAATAAAGTTAAAACCAATGCAAATGAAAGAGTGTTGGAAAAAAACAATGCTTTTTAAATAGAAAAAAGAAAAAAGACTCTTTAAGATTAGCTTATGAACTTTTCAAATTTATCAAGGTTTATTCAGAAGAATTGCATTTTACCTCGATGTAATTTTAGAAATTAGCAAAGATCCTTTATCAAAAAAATAATAATAAATTAGAAAAGCATCTTAGTCGACACATGGGTGTATATAGAGAGACCTCTACGCAAAATTAGAAAAATCGTAAATTTTAGGACATATATGATATACACATCAGCAAAATTGGCATGAATAAGATACACCTGGACCAATTTGAGGATTTTGTTGAATTCGGTAACAAATAGAAATGAAATTGTAAAAAATTCTAAATTGGAGAATAAAATTGAAAAAAAAAAAAAAAAAGAAATCGTAGAAGACTAAAATCCAAAAAACTGAAAGTTATATGAGCATTTTTGCAATTTTACCCGTCTTTTAACCCATATTTACAATTAATTTCATTTTTTACTCTCCAACCACCATTTTTTTTTTAAAAAAGAAAAATTAAAGAAGCCACAAAACATCCTAAAACGACATTTACTAAACCAAATATTGAATCCAACCAATTATCATTGAATCAGGTTTAACTTGGTTCGAGTAGAATTACCATTCAACAAGCTATTAGACCCACCAATTCAAAGGCCAAATATAACAACAACAGCAAATAATATTTCAGGGTCAACGTGGTGCTTATATTAATTGATGTTCACATTGTCAAAGCAAATTACACGAGTCAGCTTTAACGATTTAACGTCATTCCATAACTATAACCCCGTCTCTCATTTTATTGATTAAAGAAGATGAAATGTTTCATTAAAAACACGGAGGAAAGAAATATTTTTGAAATTAGTTGTTGGTAGTATAATATTATTAGCAGAAGCCCTTGTAAGTTTCACTAAGCTTCTTCGTCGACTTTCAAATTTCTGCTGAAGTTATAAGTAGTAGTATACAACTATACATATTACATACCATGGAAGTTATTGTCCCCCAGCTTCAAGCTTTGTCAAGGAGCCAATGGAAGTTGGGATGCTCCCATTGAAATGATTAATCGACAACGACAGCACCTCCAAATTGCTGCACTTGTAAATATTGAATGGAATTTGGCCACTAAGTTGATTACCAGAGAGAGAAAGCTCACGAAGTGGTGCAATATGGTTGCACATATCATCCGGCAGCACACCTAATGGAGAACTATTCATGAGATCAATTCATTTCATGCTCAACAAGTTGAAGAAAGCAAATGGAAGAGAACAGGCCTGTAATAAAACTATGGTTCCAAGTAAATATTTCTTTTATTGAAGGAAGATGACCTGAGAACTGATTGGATGAAAGCTCTAGGATTTCTATTGTTGATATGTTGAACATCGACAGAGGTATGGGACCCGAGAACCCATTATCGTTGACATACAATTCCACAAGATTAAGGTTGCCCAGCTCATTTGGTAATTCACCTGCCAAATCCGTAATGTATGCCGTGATCAATGCAAGAAAACTTGGAGATGTCGGAATTAATGCAACTTTCAAACTTCTTGTTACTTTATCTTTCAATATTCTTAGGTTGCTTGAATGTTTTAAAGTCATATGAATCTAAAAATCCTCTGTAATCCCTATTCTATTTAAGAGGCACAAATATATCAATGAAATCAAGAGTTTTTGATTGCAAACTCAAGAATATATTTTCTGTTTTGAGCTCTGTTGAAGCAACTCACCTTCAAAGTGGTATCAAGAGTAGGTTTGATCAAAATAAAATGACACAATCTGCAGCAACTTCAACATCTCATATGACTCCATTCTTTGATTGAGAAGATTATGAATATTGGGAGATCAAAATGAAAACATACCTAAAAGCTAAAGGTTTATAGTTATCAATAAAAAGGAATTTTGTTGAACCTAGCAATGAAAATGAACTTTTAGAGGCACAAAAAAAGCAACTTGAAGCTGTATAACGTCTTGATGCAAGTGTTCTTACCAAAATTCACATGAGTGTTGCAAAATCCGTATTTTTAAGATATTAGGAGCAAACACGGCAAAAGAAGCAAGAGATATGCTAGAATAAGAGTTTCATAGTGATGAGAAGGTAAGAACAATCAACCTTCAAACTCTTAGAAGTGAATTTCAGAATTTGAAAATTAAAGATTTTGAAAATGTACAGGCTTATCACACGAGAGTAATGGAAGTTGTTAATCAAATAAAAATGTTTGGTAAGAATTTTTCTCATCAGCATGTTGTGGAGAAAATTTTGATAAGCTTGACAAATAAATATGAGTACGTAGTTGCATTGATTGAACGATCTAAAGGTCTTGCAATGTTGTCGATTCGAGAACTCATCAGATCTCTTCAAGCACATGAAATGAGAAGATTGTCCCAGGAAGAGAAAACAAATGAAAATGTTTTTCAAACAACGTTGCAACAGAGGCAAAGCTCCAATAGCTCTTACAGAAAAGCAAATTGGAGGAACAAGAAGGACAATAATGGAAAGAGAGAATTCAAGAAACATGACAAAGGTATGCAATTTGGAAACTCCACAGAGGAATGCAAAATTTGTCGCAAAACCAATCACACCACTGATCAATGTTTGCATAAAGGCAAATTCAAATATTCTAAATGTCACAGATTCAATCATACAGAGAAAGATTGCAGATTTAAGGCAAGAAAACAGGCAAAGTTTCTAGAAAAACAAGATGATGAACAAACCTTGTGCTATGCTTCCAAATTTGTTTCTCACAAAAATGATGATGTTTGGTATTTTGATAGTGGTTGTAGTAATATGTCCGAAAATCAGTTTCTTTTTTAAAATTTGGATAATACAGTCACATCAAAAGTAAAGTTGGGTGATGGTGCAGAGGTGGAAGCAAATGAAAAAGGTAGTGTTGCTATTAATACAAAAAGGGGTGTTTCTTTTCTACAAAATGTTCTCTTTGTACTTGATTTCACACACAATTTGTTGAGTGTTGGGCAGCTTGTCGAGAATGGTTATTGTCTCATTTTCAAGGATAACAATTGCAGAATTTTTGTCAATAAAGCTCACAATAAACTCATTACTGAAGTGAAAATGGAAAGTAACAGATAATTTCCCATTCGGTTCCACAATAATGCCTTGAAGGCTGAAGTGGTTGACGATACTTGGCTTTGGGACAAAAGATATTGTCACTTGAATTTCAATGGATTGAAGTTTCTCAAGCAAAAGCACATGTTGGTCGGAATACCAGATATTCAAACTAATATGAAACCATGTGAAAGTTGTATCTTGGGGAAACAACACCGAACATCATTTCCTAATGGAAAATCAAGGAAAACGAGCTCATACAGACATTTTTGGAGAAACAAAAACTCCATCTCTTGGAAAACAAAGGTATTTCTTAATATTCATTAATGATTATTCAAGAATGACATGGATTTTCTTCTTGAAAGAAAAATCAGAACTTTTACAATTTTCTAGAGATTCAAACCTTTGGTCGAAAACAAAAGGGTTGTAGCATCAAGACTATTCAAAGTGATAGAGGAGGTGAATATACCTCGCAAGAATTTGATCCTATTGCAAAGATGAGGGAATTTGGAGGCAACTTACCACAACTTATTCTCCACAACGAAATAGAGTGGTCGGGAGGAAAAATAGGACAATTTGTGAGATGGCAAGGTCAATGATTAATGAAAAGCTCTTCTAAAAACCTTCTGGGTTGAAGCTGTAAACACGACTGTTTACGTTCTAAATAGAAGTCCAACAAAATCTCTAACCCAAAAAAAAAAAAAAAAAAAAAATAACCTTTTTAAGTTTGGACAGGAGTAAAATCCAATGTAAGTCATTTTAAGATTTTTGACTGCATATGTCATTGACTAGACAATGTGAACACTAAGAAGTTGATTGTCAGTAGAGATGTGATTTTCTATAAAAATGCAGCATGTGATTGGAAAGAAAAGAATGTGCCAGTGAACAAGACTTGTCATTTTGCCTTCAACTTCTGCTCCAGAAACTTCCAATGGAAATGGTGATGTTTCTCTACCAGAATATGCTCCAAGAAAGATGAGAAGCTTGACTGAAGCTTATGAAAGTTGTAATTTCATTACAACAGAACTTGAAACCTACGACGAAGCTACAAAGAGTCGAGTTTGGGAGCAAGCAATGAAAAAAGAAATGAACATGATCGAGAAGAATAATACATGGGAATTGGTTAACAAGCCCGATAATAGAGAAATTGTTAGCTTGAAGTGGATTTACAAAATTAAACTCAACCATAAAGGAGATATAAAGAAGTATAAAGCAAAACTTGTCGCGAGAGGCTTTACCCGAAAACCAAATGTTGATTTCTTTGAAACATTTTCTCCTGTTATAAGGATGAAATCAATTCAACAAATGTAATTGCTCTTGCGGCTCAAAGAAAATGGCAAGTTTTTCAATTTGATGTTAAATAAACATTTCTTAATGGAAAGCTTGATGAAAAGATATATGTTGAACAACCTAAGGGTTTCTCAGTAAAAGGGGGAGACGATAAAAGTTTACAAGTGAAAGACAGCACTTTATGGGGCTTAAACAAGTTCCAAGAGCATGGTACAATGAGATTGATACTTAGTTCATTCGAAATGGTTTCGAAAGAAGTAAAAGTGAAGTATATGTGAAGAAAGAACATGGTAGCATTCTAATTGCTTGTATTTTATGTAGATAATCTCATTTTTACCAGTGTTAATGAATAGATGTTGCAAAAATTCAAGAAAGAAATTACCCAAACCTATGAAATGAGTGACCTTGGTCTACTTCACTATTTCTTAGGTATTGAAGTCACTCAAATGGAGGATGACATTTTCTTTCCCAAAAGAAATATGCTAAAGGCATTTTGAAAAAGTTCAACTTGGAAAAATGCAGGCCTAGGCACTCCACTAGATGAAAATGAAAAAAATAAGAAAAGATGATGGTGCCTAGAAAGTGAGTAGCTCGGTATATAGAAGTTTAATTGCCAGTCTTTTGTACCATGACAACCACAAGACCAGACATCATGTTTGGTTCAAGTTTGTTCTCTAGATTTATGCAAGAACCAAGTCAAGTTTATTTAGGAGTTGCCAAAAGGATCTTAAGGTATTTTCAAGGCACGCTTGACTTTGGAATCATGTATAGAGCATCAAAATCTTCAGATTTGATTGGTTATTGAGATAGCGATTGGGCTGGAAGTTTGGCTGACATGAAGAGCACATCAGGCTATACTTTTTTACTTGGATCTAGTATTTGTTCTTGGGTTTCAAAGAAATAAAATATTGTTGCTCGATCATATGCAGAAGCTGAATATGTAGCTATTAGAAAAGCTACTTCGCAAATAATTTGGCTAAGGCGAATTCTTGAAGATATTGGTGCAAAGCAAGAGCAAGGGAGCAAGGGAATGCGCTTTTCTGTGATAATAAATTAGCAATTTCTATTGCTAAAAATTCAGTTCATTATGAGCGAACCAAACACATTGCCATTAAAAATCATTTTGTAAGGGAAGCTGTGCACAAAAGGAGAAATTCAGTTGCACTATTGCAACTAGGGATGTATACAAATCGAACCGAACCGAATTTTGCTGTTTTTTTTCTGACTTGAGGTTCGGCTCGAACTTATTTTGCTCGGTTCGGGCTCGAGTTCAAGTTCGAAGAACCCTATTTTTTTTATTCGAAGTTCAGCTCGTCCAATGGTTCAAGTTCAGTTCGGTTCGGGTTCGGCTCGGTCTCGATTTCGAACCCAAGATATAATTTAAAATAAAAAATAAAAAATAAAAAATTATATATATATAAGTGTGTGTATATATATATATATATATATATACATATAAATATATATAATTTTTTAAAAAATATAATAGGTTATGCTCGTGAGCCACGAACAGGAATAAAAACGTTCGAGGTTCGAGTTCGAGTTCGATTCGAACCTTGGCTCGATTCGATCTCAGTTCGAATTTTTCGAATTTGATTTCGAACCTTAACCAGCTCAGCTCGGTCAGCTCGCGAATCGGCTCGGTTCGTGAACATCCCTAATTGCAACACTCAAGATCAGCTCGCTGACATTGTCACCAAAGCACTTCCTCGTGACAAGTTCTACTACATTAGGGAGTTTATCGGAGTCATTAAAGTGCATTAAGAGGGAGTGTTGGAATTAATGCAACTTTCAAACTTCTTGTTATTTTATCTTTCAATGTTTTTAGGTTCCTTGAATTTTTAGATTCTTTAGTTCCTAGTTTAAATTCAGATGAATGTAGAAATCTTCTATAATCCCCTTTTCTACTTAGAGGCACAAATATATCAATGAAATTAAGAGTGTTTTTTTTTTTTTTTTTTTCAAACTCAAGAATATATTTTTTTTTTTGAGCTCTGCTGAAGCAACTCACATTCAGGAGAGGCACGAAAATTTTTGTCATTCAAAGATAATTTGGTAACTTGGACGAGGTTGTCAACATACCTGTGATATCATTGTTGCTTAGATCCAGTCCTTCCAAGTGAAGATTATGACACACGGAATCTGGAACACTTCCCGATAGACTATTGTTGTAGAAATCTAAAATTCGCATAGAAGACATGTTGAAGATAAAAGCTGGAATTTTTCCGGTTAGGGAGGCACCTTGTACGCTGAGAAGCTGTAAACGTGAGAGATTGCGAAATTCTGATGGAATTTCCCCTATAAATAGATAGTCCCAATCATGAGAGATTGCGTTTATGACGATACACACATTCAACATGCAATCGAGATTCATTTTTGGTTCATAAATCTAAATTATTTTTGGGCGAGTTACATACAGGTCCATAAGGTTCGGCCTAAATACAAGCCGGTCCCTATTCTTTTAAATATTACACTGTAGCCCCTAAACCTTGTTAATTTGTTAATTTTTGTATACTTTTAGTGAAGATTTTGCATTTTTGGTCATACATTAAATGTAACACTCACAAAACCGTTAGGGACATAAGTGTACTTTTACAAAATTCGTTAATGGACCTCACACAAAAAAAGAAATATAGGGACTACAATGTAATATTTAAAAGAATAAGGACCGACTTATAATTAGGCCTAACTACAGGGTAATCAGATGTAATTATTTCAATTATATATATAGAAATAATTACATCCGTATGATTCAATTTATTTTTTATGTTATCTCTGGACTCATAATATTGTACGTAAAAAAAGGAAAATGAGATGTCGATCTGTTAAAATATTTTTTAAAATTTCTAAATTTAATATATTACCATTCATTTTAATTAATAATTGAGAAAATTATTAAAATCGTCCCATAAAGTAACCCACTTATAGGTTTGGTCCCAATAGTTGTCAGTGTCTCACTTTTGGTTCCCATAAAGTGACATTTTTCTTAAATTAGGTCTCATTAACCACTTTCCGTCCAACATAAACATTTGACCGTTAAAATAGACGTTTGACCGTTAAAAAAAATATTTGACCATTCAAAAAATTGCCTTTAAGCCCTTTTTATTTGTTTATATCTCCAAACCTACCCCAAACTATTCAAATTCTATATTTACACCCCGAAGTATTATATATATGTATTATATATATTATGTACACGTATTATTATATATATATATATATATATATACACACATATATATTATATATATGTGTATATGTATATAATATATATAATATATATACTTAATATAATATATATATATATAATACGTATATGTAACGCCCCGTCTTTTGAAACAGGTAAAATGTGTGTGAACGTTCGAGAAAATATGTTATATTCGTTCGATATATTCATTGCCAACTACTTGTCCTTAATTGCTAAAGTTGCAAAGTATGATTACCTAAGTGAATTTTAATTGGATTTGTGTATTCTTAATGCAAGAATGTGAGAACTTAATTGCATAAACTATATAATATCAAGGAAAATGTCATAAATAGGGTAAATTTGGAAACACAAATAAACCATAAGGGCTGAAAAGTAATTTTTTTGACGGTCAAACGTTTATTTTAACGGTCAAACATTTGTTTTTGATGGAAAGTGGTCAGTGAGACCTAATTTAAGAAAAATGCCACTTTATGGGACTAAAAGTGAGATAGTGGCAACTGTTGGGATCAAAACTGTAAATGGGGTATTTACAGGACGATTTTAATAATTTTCTCTTAATAATTTTTCAAGAAAATTATACAAAAAATAGCGATAAAACATAACAAAAGGATGTCATAGTAATTATAATTCCTAATACATGAAGGGAGACAATTAGTACTATATATAATTTAGGGGGACAAATTTTTTATTTAATTTTGTTTTATGAAGTTCATGTTCAACAGATACCTGTCAGATCAAGTTACAAAAACTACATACCTTGGAAGTTGTTTATTCCGAGATACAATATCTCCAGGTTGCTCAACAGACCTATTGATCTTGGAATGCTGCCATTGAAATGATTAACCGACAATGACAGATCCTCCAGCTTTCTGCACTTGTAAATATCAAATGGAATTTGGCCACTAAGTTGATTGGCAGCGAGATCAAGCACAGTAAGTTGAGAGGTATTATTGCACGCATAGTTTGGCAGCAAACCCGACAGACTATTTTGCGTGAGATCAATTTGTTTGATCCTAGCCAAGTTGAAGATCCCACGAGGAATAGATCCTCTAATAAGGTTAGATTGCAAGTCCAATATTTCTAGTGAAGAAAGATTGCCAATTTCTCGTGGGATTTCTCCACCGAGAGAGTTGTTGGCCAATCTGAGTATCCTCAAACGTGGCAGATTCGAGAGTTCACGGGGTATGAAGCCCATGAAGGTGTTGTAGCTGAGGTCTAATGAATCGAGAAATGTTAAGTTACCAAGATTCGGAGTGAGATGAGTGGCCTGAAAAGAAAAGTCGGAGAAATTAAGGGCCGTGACCCGTTGAGGGGTAGTAATGGTACCGGTTGTGCACGATATACCGATCCAGGTGCAGATGGATGCGGTAATGGACCAGTTTTTGGACAATATTTGAAAAGGGTCTGAGGTTATTGTGGATTTGAAAGCAAGAATTGCTTCTTCGTCTTCTTTTGAAACTATTTCAGCTAACGAAATTGTTGTGATATTGAGGAACAACATTAGGACAGCAATCATGACAGAAAGTTTCTCCATTGAACTACTTGTTGTGTAGTTTGGAGCTCTAGCTATGAACGACGAACTATATCTATTATCTGTTACGAAATTTGGACCACAAAGGAGAGATATTTACGTGTAATTTGGGGTTGACTCTTTAAGTCTTTGCTACAGTTTAGGAATTTTGCTTCCAATATTTATGTGTGGGGTACATGAGGAAAGTGGGATAATTACATTTTTGGTCCTCCAACTATACGACTTATTCTCTTTTCGTCCCTGACTGTTCAATTTAACAAAACTGGTCACTGAACTACCACTTTTTTTACACATTTGGTCCCGCCGTCAGTTTTACCGTTAAATGAAACGGAAAATGCTTGTTAGCATCAAGCTATTTCATGGAAGAAGCACGGGAACTGTTTGATAAAATTCCTGAACCAGACACTGTTTCACATAATATTATGCTGGCTTGTTATTTCAAAAATGGTGCTGTGGAGGAAGCTAAGTCTTTCTTCAATCAAATTCCGGTTAAAGATATTGCGTCTTGGAATACTATGATTTCTGGTTTTTCACAAAATGGTAGGATGGATGAAGCTGAGCAGTTGTTTGGCATCATGCCAAGAAGAAACGTCGTGACCTGGAATGCGATGATATCGGGATATATCGAAACTGGGAATATGGAATCAACACTAGAATTGTTTGGAAAAGCTCCTGACCGAATTTTTTTTTTTTAAAAATACCGAAGAAAAATTTGGTAACTTGGAATGCAATGATTGCGGGCTATGTCGAAAATGGTAGAGGAGGGATGGTCTGAAGCTTTTCAATAAAATGTTGGAAGTGGGGATTCAAGCCAACCCATCAACCTTGAGTAGTGTCCTTTTGGCTTGTAGTAATTTATCGTTGTTGAAATCGGGTAAACAAGTGCATCAGTTTATGTTCAAGTCCCCTATGTACTTGGACACCACAGTTGGGACATCATTGATTACTTGGAACGCAATGATTTCGGGCTACGCCCAACATGGTGTACGTGAGAAGGCTCTCAATCTGTTTGGCGAGATGATAAGTGTAGGAATGAAACCAGATTGGATTACCTTTGTTGGAGTTTTATCAGCCTGTAACCATGCAGGATTAGTAGACCTCGGCTGAGCCTACAATGTGTTGTTTGTTTTGTTGTCGCCTGGAAGGAAAGAAGATGTATATTACTATACAAAGAGATGGAAAAGAGATGGAGGGAAAGAAGATGTATATTACTATACAATAAATGGGATAATTACTCTGACATACCAGAAGGTTTGGTTCCATCACACAAACTTCGGTTGATTTTTGAGAAATTATAAAAACTTCCCTTCAGGTACAGGGGAAGTTTTTGTAATTTCCTTTAACCTTAGGGGAAGTTTTTGTAATTTCTTTTCAGATGTAATGTAGACTCTTTTACAGGGGAAGTTTTTGTAATTTCTTTTAACCTCAGGGGAAGTTTACATAATTATGCTCCCAAGAGTAAGTGTTAATGCATGATTTGTGTCCATGATTGTAGTGGCTAGGAGAAGAAGAAATGCATGATTCGTGTCCATGAATAAGATCATGTGCGTGGTTTCTGTTGATTCTTTCTGACTGGTCCTTGGTTGTGCGTGAATGCCATGAATGCATACTTACGAGTTGAGAAGTTGTCATGATGGGAGGGTTGATCAAATCCTTATAAATCCTCAAGTAAATCACCCATTTAGGAGGAAGAAATGAGAGAAAAGGTAAAAAACGGCACCAAAATTAGCCAAAAATTAGTTTTTTGTTTCATTTAACGGTAAAACTGACGGCGGGACCAAATGTGTGAAAAAAGTGGTAGTTCAGTGACCAGTTTTGTTAAATTGAACAGTCAGGGACGAAAAGAGAATAAGTCGTATAGTTGGATGACCAAAAATATAATTATCCCTGAGGAAAGTCCAAGAAACCTAAAAAAGTACCAAACAATTGAGGGATTGACTCTGTTAAGTCATTGCTGCTGTTTAGGAGGTCTGCTTCCAATATTTACGTGTAGTTTGGGACTTTGGGGTACATGAGGAAAATCTAAGAAACCTAAAAACCAAATAATTGAGATTGACTCTTTAAGTCTTTGCTACAGTTTAGGGATTCTGCCTCAAATATTTACGTGTAGTTTGGGATACATGAATATAGTCCAAGAAACGTAAAAACCAAATAACTGAGATTGACTCTTTGTCTTTGCTACCGTTATGAAGGCCTTTTACAAATATTGCTTTAAACCATCATGAAATAGATATTTATTTTTTAAACCATTTCACTCCATGCCAACTTATTACTGTTTGATATTTTGAGCCAAAATGAGGTGATTTTGCGAAGACACTTGCAAAGGTCGAGGCAAGAGTTAAACTCTTTTTCTTTCGAAATTATCCCACTCAAGTTCTTATGGATTAACATTAATCATCTCCCAAGATATAACGATCACTTCTCATAATAGTAGTACTACAAATTACGAGAACAACAAACTCTAAGTATTTAGAACTTACTTATATCTTAAATGTAATTGTGACTTGTGAGTACTTGTTTGTATCTTAGTATCTATATGACTTGAATGAATGAAAATGCAAGATGGGAGGATCTGATTAGTCATATTTTTGTTGGATTATTAAGGGTGAATGATTATATTTTGCCCCGTGATTTGATTTAATTGTGGGAGACGCGTGCATTAGGACCTACTAATTCCTAATCCTTTCGGTAATTCAAATTAGGGCGATTTAATTGTGGGAGACACATGCGTTAGGACAGGACGAGTTACATACAGGTCCCTAAGGTTCGATCTAATTACAAGTTGATTCCTATTCTTTTAAATATTATATTTTAGTCCCTAAACCTTGTTAATTTGTTAATTTTTGTATACTTTTAAGGACGATTTTGTATTTTTTGTCATACATTAAATGTAACACTCACAAAACCGTTAGGGGCATAAGTGCACTTTTACAAAATTTGTTAATGGACCTCACACAAAACAAGAAATATAGAGACTACAGTGTAATATTTAAAAGAATAGGAAGAGACTTATAATTAGGCCTAACTACAGGGTAGTCAGATGTAATTATTTCTAGACTTTAAGTCATACAATGGAAGCACTCATTCAGTTTTGAGATTTGCACGTAAGGAGTTTGCGATTATTATTCTCTTACTTCTGGGGGATTATGAAGCCCATTAACGCACGAATCGCTAGTATATCAAATAATTCCATTCTCATGAATTAGGGAGGGAGGAGGCAGCCGCAATCAAGACATTCATTGACGCAAGGGGGAAGGCGGATTTACGATCTTGAGGAACATCAACACTTTCCAGCATCGAGAGTTTATCTAGTTTTCTTTTTTTTTTTTTTTTTTTGTAATTTCTAGATTATATTTGAAGGGGTAGTTTCAAAAAAACTCCCGATCAGTTTGGAGATTTTTACTTTACTCCCCGAAAATTTATATTACTACTGCATTAGAACATTTTAGTAATACATTATGTGAAAATTATACAACATGTTTTGAGAGTGGTGAAAATTTATACAATAAAATAAGATATAAATACTACATTATATCATATTCGTACTACATGTGGGGAGTAAAATAAAACTTTGATGCCCAATTGGGGAGTTAAGTAAAAATATGATACCTAAGTGGGGATTTATCCGACATTACCCGATATCTTTTTTTTTTTTTTTTGAATCTTATTTTGCTTAATTTTGGTATGAGTAGCTAGATTAGTTTTTAGATGGGGAGTTCCCAATTATTATGCTTTGACTCATGAGACTGAATTGTTCTAATTAATTGGTTTATGACATTTTTACTGTTTTCGTTTTACTGTTATTTTTTATTGATTGATTATGCGATTAGAGCACAATTGTAGAGTTAGTTAATTTACATATAGCCAATTTTTTTTTTTTACTGAGTGGTTAGTATATGTGGCAATTGACACTGCGAAATAATATTTGTTTGGTTTCGTGTTGAGAAACTTGCGATCTAATTGAATGAATCATGAGTCGGTTAGTGTTCTTTGGTGATTAATACAATTGACTAATTAAATCTCGGGAAGAGTCTCAAGTAGGGATGTAAACAAGCAAGTCGGCTCGCGAGCTTTTTCGAGTCGAACTCGAACCCAAGCCTTTTTATTTTAGGCTCGTGGCTCGCGAGTGTATATATTTAATTTAAAAATAAAAAATATATCAATTTTTATATATAAAAATACTTAATTTATATATAATATTATATATATATGTACTAATTTATATATTTAAATATATTTAATTATTTAAAATAATTAATTTTAATTTAAAAAATATATTTTTGGGCTAGCTCGAGCCAAGCCGAGCCCAGAAAAAGGACCAAGGCTCGGCTCGGCTCGGCTCGATTACATCCCTAGTCTCAAGGGGTTAGTAGTTAATTAGGGGATAATTATAAGGAGTTTTTTTATTATTCTAATAACAAGAAGAAAGGAGTGAGTCAGAGGAAATTGGTAAGAATCGAGAAAGTCAAGAGGAAATGGGTAACTATAGTTAACTTGTCATTAAATTAATAAAATTCTAAATAACTTGTCATTAAATTAATAAAATTCTAAAATTCCTTGAGTAGCATAATTAGATGGCTAAGTTGTTATCTATTGAATTACTTCGTGAGATTTGAGTTCTTGCTATCTAGAGTCTTTGTTTTATTTTAATTGCTTTTAGTGAGTCATGTAATTTGTTGAGTACTAGTAACTTCGTACACTTTACGCGTGTACAAATAAAAAATTACTATTATTTAAATTTATATTAAATTAAATTCTTTATTTCAATATTTATTTTATAATAATTATTAATAATTATATATTTATAATAAATTAATGAATGCAGATAATATCTAATTAGTGAAAAAATAACAGTTAAAGCATAAATTAGAGAATAAAGAAAAAAGAAAAAAAAATTGGAGTGAGGTGAGAAAGAAAAAAAAAAAAAAGGAGCTAGTAGATAAATAAAAATTAACACAATGTATGATTGCTTGAAAAAATAATAAAAAAAGGAAAAAAAAAATGGAGAGCCCAAGAGACTACTTGACTCTCTGGCTTAATATAATAAGTTAATAACTAGTAATTTTGGAACACTCTACGTGTGTGCAAATAATAATATTATAATTATTTAAATATACATTAAATTAAGATATTTATGTTCATATTTATCTTATAATTGTTTTTAACATAATTAAAATTTTAAAATCTAATACAAAATAGAAAATAGAAAATATGGGAAAAAAATAATTAATGTGGCAATTTTTTAATTATTATGTATTATTTTTGGACACCATTGATGAGTATAGTCAGCTGCCAATCATCTATACAGCAACTTGGCCTAGATTCGACTAGCGTGCGTGGATTAATTTGGAAAATTTATGTATTTAATGTAAAAATCGAACAGAAATTATGTAAAATTAAAAATTGAAGAACAAATTGATGATGATTGAAGTAACAAAAAATTGAAGTTAGAGGACGAATTCTTGCAGATCAGCCTAAAAAACTAGTGATAAAACACAATAACAATAATTTATGCTATATGTACTTGGGGGATACATATGGTACCATAATACTTATTCTTTTTTTAATTTATGAAGTGCATGCTCAAGATACATGTCAACTCTAAATTCCAAAAACTACATACCTTGGAAGTTGTTATCTCCGAGATACAATGTTTCCAGATTGCTCAACAGACCTATTGATCTTGGAATGCTGCCATTGAAATGGTTAATCGACAAACTCAGATCCTCCAACTTTCTGCACTTGTAAATGTTGAAAAATGAGTTTTGGTCTTACTCACCCCCAAAAGCTAGCTGTTGAGGGGAGGTTTGTCATGCCATTATATATTGAACACCACATCACTAATTATTGGATGTGGGACATTTAACACACCCCCATTACGCCCAAATTGGTGCGTGAACATTGCAGGAATGAACATCTGCAAGCTGCAGGAATGAAACATCTGCAAGCCGGGTGGAGAGAAGAGACAGGCACAGGAATCGAACATCTGTGAACCCGCTCTGATACCATGTTGAAAAATGAGCTTTGGCCTTACTCACCCCCCAAAAGCTAGCTGTTGAGGGGAGGTTTGCCATGTCATTATATATTGAACACCACATCACTAATTATTGGATGTGGGACATTTAACGGTAAATATCCAATGGAATTTGCCCTCTAAGTAGATTATCAGAGAGAGAAAGCACAGTAAGTCGTGAGGTATTATTGCACATATCATTTGGCAGCACACCCGTTAGACTATTATCCCTGAGATCAATTTGTTTGATCCTAAACAAGTTGAAGATCCCATGAGGAATAGATCCTTTAATATGGTTATATTGCAAATCCAATATTTCTAGTGAAGAAAGATTTCCAATTTCTCGTAGGATTTCTCCACCAAGAGAGTTATTGGCCAATTTGAGTATCCTCAACCGTCGCAGATTAAAGAGCTCGCGGGGTATGAAGCCCGTGAAGCTGTTTTGGCTGAGGTCTAATGAATCGAGGAATGTTAAGTTTCCAAGATTCGGAGTGAGATGAGTGGCCTGAAAACCGAAGCCGGAGAAATTAAGGGCAGTGACTCGTTGGGTGGAGGTGGTGGTGGTGGCGCAGGATACACCAATCCAGGTGCAGATGGATGCATTGGTGGACCAGTTTTTGGACAATATTTGAAAAGGGTCTGAGGTTATTGTGGATTTGAAAGCAAGAATTGCTTCTTCATCTTCTTTTGAGACTATTTCAGCTAACGAAATTGTTGCGATCCCGAGCAAGAACATTAAGACAGCAGCAATGATGACAGAAAGTTTCTCCATTGGACGACTGGTTGTGTAGTTTGGACCTCTAGATATGAACAATGAACTATATATATCTATTATCTTTTATGAAGCTTAGATCACAAAGAAGAGATATTCACTTGTAGAGTTGTAGTTAGTTGGTTAATAAGAATTTTTGTTGCTAGAACAGTAAGTGTGCGCATTATGAGAGTCAAGATGTTGGATACACTTGGTTTTTTTTTTTTTTTTTCTCTTCTGACTCCATTAATGGAATATCATCTTCCGTAATGGGTGAATTCATGGCCTCCACCACAAATGCTATAGGTGAGGTTTCCACGAAAATCAACCAGCCCCCTGCAAGTAGCACTCCGGCACCAAATGTTGACTATGTCACGAAGATAGGACTTTACAAGGCATTAGCCATTGTGCCCGGCCTATCCCTAGACGACGTGATGCGGGCAATACATCACTTACCGAACAACCATGGGGATCTTCTTGCCTTCTATGACATGCTGGTGTAATGGGACAATCTTTAAGAATACGGTATAATTTGAGAAAATTGCATTTTTAGTCCCACTGTTTATAGGCCAAATTTTTTTCGTCCTACACAATTTTTCTTTAGTCCTGAACATTTTATTTTTGACCAAATTAGTCCTAAAAAGTAAAAACCAAAAAATGTATTTTGACTAAAGGACTTTTCAATGGGTTTAGGAGTTTTGGGGTGAAAAGTGCATTTTTTGGTTTTTGGGATTAATTTGGTCAAAAATAAAATGTCCACAAAAAACTGTACAGGACGAAAAAAATTTTGGCCTATAAACTCTGGGACTAAAAATGCAATTTTCTCGTATAATTTTTAAATATAGTGTACTAAAAATGCAATTTTCTCGGATAATTTTTAAATACAGTGTTATGGAAACGCCCATTACCGGGGCATGCCGATTTTATGCAATATACTGGGAGGGTGTAAGAGTAATGTGTCCGACCTAACTCAGCTCAAAAACTAACTAATCAAAGGAGGATTATCAAGTATTTATTAACTAGTACATGGTTTATTTCTTTTCCTACATGGGACATGTTAATAGAGTGCATTTGGTTGCAATGACAACAATCATTTGGTGTATCCGAATCACCCAAAAGAGCAAACAATTATCAAGGACAAAGTGGGGAATTAACATTTCAACGAATTGCTAATCTCATTTATCAAACACTATATTACATTACATTGGGTTGTAGGCTGTGTGCAAAGTAACGTATCAAACAAAAGATTATGTCAATTCAAAAACACTTAATGTCGCATAAAAAACTCGAACAAAATTAAGTTCTGCAAACTAATCTCATGTATCAAACGCCTTCAAATTATATTACGTTTGGTTTGGGGTACATGAGGAAAGTTAAGAAACCTAAAAACCAAATAACTGAGATTGACTCCTTAAGTCTTTGCTACTGTAGGAATTCTGCTACCAATATTTACATGTGGGCTACGTAAATGAGGAAAGTCGAAGAAACCCACAAACCAAATAAGTGAGATTGACTTCTAAGTCTTTGGCACCATTTGGAAATTTTGCTAGCAAATATTTCCATTAACATAAGATAAGATAAGACAAGGGGGACCTGCATTGCACGATATAATTAGATTATTATTCAAATAATATTAACTGGTAGAATTATAGGAGTTGAATAATTTAAATTAAGTATCATTAGTTAATTATAGAGATAATTGCTTGAAAAACCCCGTGAAATACAAAAAATGTAAGATAATCCCAATCTTTCAAAAATTAGCATAAAAAATTCCCTGTTTTATAAAACTAAGCATAAAAAACCTCACGCGTTGTCTTTTTTTACGAAAATAAAAACAAAATTTAGATACAAATATTTATAAATAAAAAATTGCAAAGAAATATAATAGAATATAAAAGAAAATATTAGAAAGAATATATTAAAGAAATAAATGAACAATACAAATACCACAAAAATTCTTATTGAGAAGCAAAAGATGAAAATAAAGATATAAATCAAAAGTTGGTAAAAAAAAAAAGCATTAAAGAGAAATTAATGGATAAAAAATTACATGGTAAAATAAATTATTTTAGGATCTATTTGAAAATCTCTATAAATATTGAGGTAAAAATTGAAATTATAAAAACTAAGAGACCATGCATATAAGTTAAAAAATACATTTTTCTAAAGAAAATCCATTCAACCCGAGCATATAATGGTAATAAGGCTTTCTGTGCAAAATTTAGAAAATACAAGATTTTTTATGGGATTTTATATAATGTGTGGTTTTTACGTCCATTTCAAATATCACAAGGGAGTTGGGTGCATATCATTAATTATAGTTTCAAAAATAATGATGAATCATGAAACATTAGTTAAGATTGTGAGTAACTCCTTAAAAAATACTAATAAAAAATTTATAATGCAAATCATAGGCAAATAATTAATATGACTATATTACAGAAAACTCCAAATTATCTGTCTTTATCCTTTTCTTTATATCTCTTTAATATTAATTATCTTGTATTCTTTTTCTTATTTATATTTTTCTAATGAGTATTATTTAAGATTTAGGTTAGTTTTTTTTACCATTGAATTTATGAAAAATTGTACAATTCATCCGGCGTATGAAAAATTGGTGTTTTTAGAACACCATTTTCGTTTTTAGAACACCATTTTCCAGAAATGAAAATGTCTACTCATCTCACACCTTTAAAAATTTCAGGATAATTTATACCAGAAAAATTATTCCGCCAAATTAAAGCACGTGTTCCTCATGTAACTAATTTTTCAGTCCAATTTGTTGTAAAAAAAAATTTGGTGCCGTAAAATGTCCCAAAAATATGATCATGAGCTTATAATGTGCTTAGAAGACGTTTTAAGCTCAGCCGAATAACTTCTAAGATCCAGTACAAATCGATTCTTAGAATGAAATATAAAGCAACAATTAGGTGATCTTGTTAAGCTGTGGAACAGATAAACAGGACATTTGTAAGACACAAATCACTGGAAATCCGTATCTTTATTTTCGTTAAGCACCTATACGGATCAATCACGGATTTTCGTTAAGCATGTAGGAAATAGGTGCTTGACGTCGTCAATTTTGCCTCAGCGGAGGCTATTCTCTCCCGCATAGCCAAGGCGACACCATAGGCAACCGGTTCATTAGCCATATGAAATTAATTTGATTGATGTCGGAAGCGTGAATGGATTGTCAAGCTGAAACCATGAAGAATGTATGAGCTCGCGCACGTGCAGAGAGAAGAAATTCGTGAAGACAAGAAGAACAAAACAGAAATATTGTATAGAACCATCTTGGGTTAACTGTGTACAGCAGCCATATAAATAGATGTGCATGTGTAAGGGGTGTCTGTGTAATTTACCACAACTATTCTTTTTTTTTTTTTGAGAAATTTACAACTATTCTAACTGACGCAAATATCTACTTAACGATATAAATGCTGCTTACTAATTTAGTTTATTGCTGAAGCTTAATATATCAAGATCCCATATATTCAAAAGATTAAACCAAGTTACACAAAACCCATCAATCAGAAAAACCCAGATTAAGAAGCTCGAAATTTTTACGGAACACGAAAAACTGTAGCAAATTTAAACCAAAATTCAACAGCCCAGACAAAGAACGAGGCAAAAAAGGTGCGGCAAAGACAGATTTCACAACCCAC
Organism: Lantana camara; assembly: GCA_037501455.1. Classification (NCBI taxonomy): domain Eukaryota; kingdom Viridiplantae; phylum Streptophyta; class Magnoliopsida; order Lamiales; family Verbenaceae; genus Lantana; species Lantana camara. The sequence goes on from CM074865.1 coordinate 5,151,287, forward strand.
ATCGACAAACTCAAAGAAATTCATCTAAATCAACAGAAACACAGCAATTATGATAAATAACAAAGCAATCCACTCACACTTAACATACAATATGCATCCATAGAAACAAGAAAAAACTGACCGGAGAAGGTAAATCGAAGAGAGAGAGAGAGAGAGAGAATAGTTCGTCCATTTTTCCGTTAGAGGAATCGAAGTAAGTTTTATGGTTAATTATCTATGACTATATGTAGTTTGAGCGAGTATTCGAAATTATAACTAGTGATCCCTTAGTTAAATAATTGCTTTTAGGATGAGTGTGAAAATAATATATGTTAATTAATAGGGGGAATTACATATAGCTCCTGAGTTTTGGCCCAATTACAAATCGATTCATTTTCTTTTGAATTTTATATAGTAGTCCTTCGAGTTAATGAGTTTTGGACTACTATGTAAAATTTAATAACCGAACCTCAAAATTTAGGGACCTATATGTGAAGTTTAAAAAAATTTGAAAATCAGCTTGTAATTGGCCAACCTGATAAACCTATATGTAATTTTTCCTAATTAATCCCACTCCTGCTGCTGCTCCCTTTTCTTTTCTTTCACAATTTCATTCTTCTTTGGGCAATTTTGTGCTTTTATGGTGATTTTGTTGGGTTCGTCCATGATTGTTCAATTTCATGATTATTTGTTGTTACTAGCTTCAATTTGTGGAAGATATATTTGTCTTGATCGTTTCTATGCTATTTACCTCAATTGGCAGATTGTTTTTTTGAGAAATTATTGGTTTCATTTAGTTTTTCCTTTATTTTTTTAATTTTACAGAGAAGGTTCGGTTTTTTGGTTATTAACCGAAACCGAACCAAAAAAAAGTCGGTAAAAATCGAACCGAAACCGACCATAATCAGTTCAGTTAACAGTGAGTCAAAATCAAAAATCGAACTTTTGGTTAACCGAACTGAAAACCAAAAGTTCAGTTTTTTATCAGATGTACACCCAATGTAAAGTGACATTTGAGAATCTAAAATATTTATTAACTTATTAAGAAAATTCAAATTTACCAATCTTAATATAAAAAATTATAAAGCAAATGTGCAGTTACAAATTGTGAGAATTTGAAGGAAGGAAATGGAGAAACAAGATTAGAGAAAGAGGGGAGGTGAAGACCCGGAAAATAATTCAATTGATAATGAACTTAATTGTAGAATTGTACAGGAGTCCAGCATACGGGAGCCACATGAAACATGGTTGCTTAGATAAACAGGTGTTTGAAATCTCCATTGGCGAGTTCACAGACATTGTTGTATCTGCAGAGAGAAATTGATAGAATAACAATGTTGGAATGACTTGCAAATTATTTTGAATAATTAGCAGCATACGACTAGCTATTGGTTAAGGCCAACAAGTAGAAGCAAAAGTAGATGTGGACTAAATCAATTTTGAAGAAAACAATCCACCATCCAGTGTGTGCGGACAAAGCAAGTTGCTTAAAGATATTTGTAATTTTATTTCTTTCAAATACCACGTCACATAGCATTACTAATAAAGGATATTACATATGATACTCGAACTGTTTTATCAATGGCAAATTGGCAACTCATGACAATGAAAACAGACTAAAAAAACAACAGGACAAAAATAGGTATATCAAATCTATTTTTTAACAACTTTATCGATTTTACATTCAAATCCAACAACTATTACACAACAGAAGGAAGACCTCTAGTCTTTGTAATATTAATGCATAAAAAGCCATAACAACTTGCATATATCTCTGTTCAAGATTCCCTTATTACACTGCAAGAAACAAAGTTCTAATCTTTTCCAGTTTTGCCACAACTTCACTTATCCCGATTCTCTCCGAAGGCAAAAAGGCAAAACACTCGATCGTATTAGAATGTAAAACGAGAGAAAAATAAAATTTTCATCTTTCATTCAACAAAAATTGTTTAGCTACAGTGCAAGCATGTGCCTATATACAGATCTGAAGAAGGATGGATAAATATCTCCTAAGCTCATCACTGGTCCACGTGTCACTCATCACAATCAACTGACTAACTAACTCGGTCAACTAAAGAGGTAAAATAAAACACGCTTTTTCCACAAAGCGTGAAAACTAAGCTGACAAGAAAAATATCTAAAATATCTAAAACACCCCCCTCAAGATGGATCAAGGAGGATGAAAGATATCCTTGATTCCCAGCTTGGACATAAGCAGCTTCAATTGTGGTGCAAATAAGGCTTTAGTGAACATATCGGCCACTTGATGCATCGACCGTACGGGAAGTAATTTCAAGAACCCAGTGGAGACTTTGTCACGAACGAAATGACAATCTACCTCGATATGTTTTGTGCGTTCATGAAAGATGGGATTTTCAGCAAGATGAACTGCTGCCAAATTGTCACAGTAAAGCACCACGGGTTTTGCAGCAGCAACACGAAGATCCTTGAGTAACTGATCAAGCCACACTAATTCAGAGGCAGCAACAGCTAGGGCCCTGTATTTAGCCTCTGCTGAGGACCTGGATACTACACTTTGCTTCTTAGAACGCCAAGAGATAAGAGATTCGCCCAGGAAAACACAAAATCCAGTAGTGGACCTTCTAGTGTCTTGACAGGAGGCCCAGTCTGCATCTACAAAGGCTGTGAGTTTCAGATCAATTGAAGAAGGGAAGAAAATACCCTGTCCTGGGGACTGCTTGAGATATCTCAACAAATGATAGACTGCATCAAGATGGATTGTCCGTGGCTTGGAAACAAACTGACTGAGTTTGTTTACAGTAAAGCATATATCAGGCCTTGTGATTGTCAGATATAGCAATTTGCTGCTAATCATCACTTGCTGCTTGATATCTCTGAGGATGCACTGATCAGGCAAAAATGTGAGAGAGACAGATGAGTATCTCAATAAATGACTGAGGGAAATCAGGTTGAACTTAAAATGAGGAACATATAGCACATCATGCAAGACCAGAGAAGGAGCAATGGTAATAATCCCTTTATAATCAACAGGAAAAGAAGCACCACTAGGCAGAAGCATTTGAGTATCAGTCACTGGCTCCAAGTTGTCATATAAAGATAGATCACAAGTGATGTGTCTACTAGCACCAGAGTCAATGATCCAAGAGGAATTCCCAACATTAAAGGCAGAAGAGGCAGACAGAGATATACTTGTCTCAGAGGACTGTTGGTTAGAGGTGCTAGGCTCAGTGATGGCAGCTGCAGTGTGTACCTGTGCTGCTAACAAAGACAGAAGATCTTTGTATTGCTTATCAGTTAAAGACTGCATAAAGGAATTGGGATTAGGGGAACCACCAACAGAGGGAGACACATGATTAACAGATGGAGTTGTCACATTGTCAGGGGAAGTAATTGTGGTAGCTTCAATATGATTTACAGCTGGAGAAGGCTGATGGATAGACTGAGGAGGACGTGGTTTGTTGGTGAAATACCCAGGGGGGTATCCATAAATCTGATAGCATCTATCCACGGTGTGTGTTGTGCCTTTACAATGAGAGCATTCAAGGCGACCCCTGCCTTTAGAGAAACCACCGCGAGGAGAGCTAAAACCACCACCCCGTGCGCCAGGAGAGCCACGACCAGGATTGAACCCTCCGCGAGGACTCCGGACAGCAAAAGCAAGAGGTGACGGAGAGGAAGGAACCTGAGATCCCAAGGCACGATGCTTTTCTTCCTGACTGACCAAAGCAAAAGCCTTACTCATTGTCGGAATCGGTTCCATCATCAAAATCTGACTCCTAATTTGCGCATATGTCTCATTCAAGCCCATAAGGAAAGCCATTAAGTATTCAGATTGATAGTACAGACATAAATCCTGAACACCCCCACAATTACAGCGATTGCAGGTACATACCGGACGATAGTTCGTCAATTCCTCCTAGACAGCCTTAAGTTTGGTGAAATAGACACTTACAGAAGAGTTCTCCTGACGAGTAGATAGCAGAGATTGGCGAAGCTGGAAGATCCGAGGACCATTGGACTGTTGAAACCGTTCCTTGAGATCCAACCAAACATCGCGAGCAGTGTCCGAGAAGAGGATAGAAGCAGCTATCTCCCTACTAACAGAGTGCAAAATCCACGAAATAACAACATGATTGTTACGAACCCAGGCCTTGTGGCGAGATTCAGGCGCAGTGGATTCCGGAGGAAGGAGAGAACCATCAACGAATCCGTGTTTGTTCTTCGCAGACAAAGCAATCAACATCGATCTGCTCCAAGTGTTATAATTTTCACCGGTCAGCTGCTGAGACACCAAAAAGGAGTTGAGATGCTCGGACGGTGGGAGATAGAACGGATCATCCGGCTAAATCGCCGGAGAAGCTGAAGCAGATCCGCCGGAATTCATGGCGAACTGCGTAAAATCCACACAAAAATCCAGAGTGCAAACAAGGAAAAATCAGCGAGCAGGAAGCATGAATTCTGCTGATACCATATTAGAATGTAAAACGAGATAAAAATAAAATTTTCATCTTTCATTCAACAAAAACTGTTTAGCTACAGTGCAAGTATGTGCTTATATACAGATCTGAAGAAGGATGGATAAATATCTCCTAAGCTCATCACTGGTCCACGTGTCACTCATCACAATCAACTGACTAACTAACTCAGTCAACTAAAGAGGTAAAATAAAACACGCTTCTTCCACAAAGCGTGAAAACTAAGCTGACAAGAAAAATATATAAAATATCTAAAATACAGATCTGAAGAAGGATGGATAAATATCTCCTAAGCTCATCACTGGTCCACGTGTCACTCATCACAATCAACTGACTAACTAACTCGGTCAACTAAAGAGGTAAAATAAAACAAGCTTCTTCCACAAAGCGTGAAAACTAAGCTGACAAGAAAAATATCTAAAATATCTAAAACACCCCCCTCAAGATGGATCAAGGAGGATGAAAGATATCCTTGATTCCCAGCTTGGACATAAGCAGCTTCAATTGTGGTGCAAATAAGGCTTTAGTGAACATATCGGCCACTTGATGCATCGACCGTACGGACAATCCAAGCCACTTGTGTTACATCAATTTTCTTGTGTGGAGAGACCCCAACAAAACTCTGTTGTGGAGAGGAAACATCAGCATCTGCTGAATGTTGCTAGAGCTTTGTATTTCCAATCAATACTTCCTTTAAAATATTGGACTGACTGTTTGCTCACAGCTGTTTACTTGATCAACAGAACCCCTTCACTCAATTCACAGTCTACATCTCCTTATGAACTCTTGTTTCACTCCAATTTTGACTATACATCTCTCAAGGTCTTTGGATACCTTGCTTATGCTTCTACTCTCCCCTCTCATAGGCATAAATTTACTGCCAGAGCAAGAGCTTGCCTTTTCTTGGGCTATCCTCCAGGGGCTAAGGGTTATAAACTTCTTGATCTTGAAACTCACACCACCTTTATCTCAAGGGATGTAGTTTTTCATGAGTCTATTTTCCCTATGCAAGATCAATCTTTCAATGTTGCTCCTGGTACTGATTTTCCAGACATCTCTCTTCCCATACCAATGGAACTAGTACATATTCCCTTGGGGTCTGCCTCTCCTGACATATCCCTACCTTCCATTTCCAATCCTGAGACTTGCAGAAGGTCTTCCAGAGACATCAGAAAGCCCTCATATCTACAGGATTATCATTGTGGCTTACTTCATCATGAGGAGAAACAGACATCATGTCTATACCCTATTGCATCATCTGTTACTTATGATAGTCTTTTCCCATCTTACAAAGAATTTTGTCTCAACATTAGTGCTGTCCCTGAGCCTCAGTCTTACAAAGCAGCAGCACAGTATCCTCAGTGGCAGACAGCTATGCAGGAGGAATTGGATGCCATGGAAGCAAATCATACTTGGACAGTAGTTCAGTTGCCACCTGGGGCTCATACCATTGGTTGTAAATGGGTTTTTAAAACAAAGTGTCATTCAGATGGATCTTTGGAAAGACACAAGGCCAGGTTAGTGGCCAAAGGCTATAGCCAACTGGAAGGTGTTGATTTCTTGGATACCTACTCCCCTGTAGCCAAGCTTACTACTGTTTAAACCGTTTTGGCTTTGGCCAGTGCAAACTCTTGGGATTTAGCACAATTAGATGTAAACAATGCCTTTCTCAATGGAGATTTATTTGAGGAAGTGTACATGGAACTGCCTCAAGGTTATTCACCAGCTACTGTTGTTACAGATCCTTCCACACCATTGGTCTGCAGATTGAACAAATCTATATATGGTCTTAAGCAGGCCTCAAGACAATGGTATGCCAAGTTCTCCACCTCTTTGATCAAGTATGGTTTCACTCAGTCTAAAGCTGACTATTCCTTGTTTACTAAGGGTGATGGATCAAAATTTGTGGCATTATTAGTGTATGTAGATGACATTATTATCACTGGGCCAAACCCAGCCTTCATACATGATTTGAAGCAATTCTTGAGTACCCAGTTCAAACTCAAAGACCTTGGTTCTTTGAAATATTTTTTGGGGTTGGGGATTGCTCGTTCCACCAAAGGAATTGTCTTATGTCAAAGGAAGTACACATTGCAGCTTTTGGAGGATGCTGGTTATCTGGGTTCTAAACCAATATATACCCCTATGGATCCAAACTGCAAACTTAATTCCTTTGATGGAGAAGAGTTGGAGGATGTGAGTAAGTATAGACAACTCATTGGCAAATTGCTATATCTGACAATCACAAGGCCTGATATATGCTTTACTGTAAACAAACTCAGTCAGTTTGTTTCCAAGCCACGGACAATCCATCTTGATGCAATCTATCATTTGTTGAGATATCTCAAGCAGTCCCCAGGACAGGGTATTTTCTTCCCTTCTTCAATTGATCTGAAACTCATAGCCTTTGTAGATGCAGACTGGGCCTCCTGTCAAGACACTAGAAGGTCCACTACTGGATTTTATGTTTTCCTGGGCGAATCTCTTATCTCTTGGCGTTCTAAGAAGCAAAGTGTAGTATCCAGGTCCTCAGCAGAGGCTGAATACAGGGCCCTAGCTGTTGCTGCCTCTGAATTAGTATGGCTTGATCAGTTACTCAAGGATCTTCGTGTTGCTGCTGCAAAACCCGTGGTGCTTTACTGTGATAATTTGGCAGCAGTTGTGATGAATAATGAGCTTTGGCCTTACTCACCCCCAAAAGCTAGCTGTTGAGGGGAGGTTTGTCATACCATTATATATTGAACACCACATCACTAATTATTCGATGTGGGACATTTAACACACCTCCGTCACGCCCAAATTGGTGCGTGAACATTGTAGGAATGAACATCTGCAAGCCGCAGGAATGAAACATCTGCAAGCCGGGTGGAGAGAAGAGACAGGCACAGCAATCGAACATCTGTGAACCCACTCTGATACCATGATGAATAATGAGCTTTGGCCTTACTCACCCCCAAAAGCTAGCTGCTGAGGGGAGGTTTGACATGCCATTATATATTGAACACCACATCACTAATTATTCGATGTGGGACATTTAACAGATCGCCACACACAGAATCGATGACAAACATAGTTGTTTAGCAGAGAAGCTGTCTTCCTCTCTTACCAACAAATTGTTGTCCACAACTCGAGTCACATTGTTCTCTTGTAATGAGATGCTAACATAGCTCATGAGGCTCATGTGCTCCCCAAACATGTCATCTGTCGGCTTCTTTCGGGTGAAAGTCTCAAGCAGCATCACGCCAAAACTGTATACGTCGTAACTGGTTGATACAATGCCATCAGCTCCATATTCTGTTTCCGCAAATTAAACAAAGACTTAAGCACATCATGAGCTGCAACAGCCAGAAACTACGGGGAAAGGGCTTTAAAATCTGTTTCGATGAAACATTTCAGAGATACAATTTTAAACAATATTTAGTTCTTTGAAGTTGAACATGCTTGCAAATAAAACTTGATAAATACTGCTAACAGTTCATAAGAGAAAACTGGAAGTTTTGCAAACTGAATAGACAAAGTATTTCTATATATGACTGAAATCAGCGAAGTCAAAATGCGGTTTTGAGATGTAATGGATTAGATCATTACCCGGTGCCATGTAACCGATCGTTGCCAAGGTTCGTGTTTGCACAGTCAACTCCCTTTCGCGGAATAGTTTAGCCATACCAAAATCACCAACATGAGCGGTCATATCTTCATCCAGCAACACGTTACTAGGCTTCAAGTCGCATGAACAATAGGAAACGTGTATTCCGTATGAAGATATTCCAACGCTAACGCCACGTCTATCATAACATTTAATCTCTGCAACAAATCCAAGAAAAGATTATGCGAATAAAGCCACTTCTCCAAGCTCCCATTAGGCATGTACTCCAAAACCAAAGCCAATCTAGATTACTACAACATCCAAGTATCTTGATCAAGTTCCTATATCTTATTGCTCCTAGTACTTGTGTTTCTCTCTCAAAGCTTTGGCTCACATTTTCGGATTGTAGATTGAACACTTTTACTGCAACCGTTAGCCCCTCAGCAGAGGCGGAGCTAGGGGGGGCATGGGGTGGCGGCCGCCCCCCCCTAAATTTTTGAAAATTTTTTTTATTGTATGTAAATTTTAGAAATTTTATTATTTTGCCCCCCCTAATTTATAAATTTGCCCCTCCTCCCCCCAATTACGACTCACTAATCCTAATAATTAGGTTTTATTTTTAGATTAATTTGAATTTTAGTATTAGTTTACTTTTAATTATGATTCTTTTTCTCAATCCAAATGCACTTTTTACGTTTCCCAATAGAAGTCTTTTGATATTCTTTTCTTCTTTCACATATTAAAAAATCTCCAATTAATCTTTCTCTCTCTCTCTCTTTACCGTCTTTTTCTCTTTTATTTTTCTATTCTTCTTTTATTTTTATTTTCTTCCACTCAACTTAAAACTCTTATTTTTCTCCCAAGTTATCCAATAAAACCAAAAGATAATATTAATTTATATTTAATTTTAATTTTTCTATTTTTCTCTTATAGTTTTAGTATGAATAAATTATATAGATAAAATTTATAATTAATTTGTTAATTGTAAATTAGTTCAATATTTTGAGAAAAATTGTATCTATGAAATAGTTTAAGTAATAATTGTGTTTAATTTTGGATAAATTAGTATCAGTATGACAATAGAATAAAGATAACTATGTCTAATTTTAAATAATATATTGTAATAATATATTGTGTTTAATTTTAGATAATTTAATGTTGATATGAGTTCTGTGTATTAAGAAAATATTGTTTCTTATTTATATAACTGTGCTATTTTTCTTCTTTTATTATGGATAATTATTTAGTTAAAAAATTATATCTAAATAGTAATTTTAGTTTGTGTTTTATTATGAAATAAATGTGTTAATCTTAGTATTTCTTTTATTACAAATAAATTATTTAGCTAATAGATTACATCTTAAATAATAATTTTAGTTTTTTTTTTTTATAATAGATAACATTTATCTCTATGACTATAATAGAATATGTCAAATAATAGATAGAATATTTTTTTTTTTTTTTTTTTTTTTGTTGAATGGAAATATTATAGTTATAATATGTAAAAGTTTGAGACACTTTTTAGTGCATTTTTAATCAAATTAAAGTTTTAAGTTATACATGTTTTATTTATATATATCGAATAAAATAATATTTTTATTTTTAATAAAATAATATTTATTTTTTAAAAAATATTATTATATTTTAAATTTTCGGCCCCCTTACTTGAAATACTGGCTCCGTCCCTACCCGTCAGACAATGTTCCAACGAATACTGAACCGAAGCTCCCACTTCCAAGAATGTTGCTCTCGCTGAATCCATTTGTCGCTTGTTGGAGTTCAAAGTAAGAACTTTCTCTCCAAGGATGTGATGACATTTGGCTTGTGGGTCCCTTTACGTTGCTCATTTTTCTTCTTCTCACTACAAGAATCAGGAAAACAGCAAACAAAGCCACTACAACAATACAAATAGGTGGTATAATGTATTTCTCAACAGATTTGAAAGTACTTGTTTTGGTATGGTTTTCAAAACAAGGTAGAACTTCAAGACGAGCCGGACCACATAGACGGGAGTTGTTTGAAAATGACTGAGCTGTAAAATTTGAAAACTTACCGCGTGTAGGAACCGGTCCTTCAAGTTTATTGTAAGAAACATTAAAGTATTCAAGAAAGGAGAGTCCCTCCAAAGACTTTGGGATAATTCCTGAAAAATTGTTGAAGGAAAGATCCAACGATTGTAAACCTCGTAAATTCCCCAAGGACGTTGGAATAGACCCTTGAAATTTATTGTGTGCCAAAGATAACCGAACCAATGAATCTGCCTTGTCAATAGAACTCGGGACATTTCCTGTGAACTGATTGCAAGATAAGTCAATTCGTCCTATAGCCTTAAAGTTTCCAATCTCAGATGAGAGAGAGCCGTTTAACCTGTTTGAGGACAAGTTTAAGAACAGGAGATCACTAAGGCTATACAAACTGGAGGGTACATTAGATTCCAACTTGTTGTGATCTAAGTACAATTCTCTCAAGAACTTGAGTTCACCAATGCATGCAGGAATCACTCCAGACAACGCGTTGCTGCTCGTGTTGATGAACCCCAAATTGCTTAACCGGCAAATTTCATTAGGAATGTCTCCTTGGAGCTTGTTGTAACCAAGATATACACGATAGAGTTTACTCAAATTTCCCAGTGTTGGAGGGATAACACCAGTCAACTCATTGCTGTCAAGGGCTAAATCTTGCAAGTTGGTCATGTTGCCAATCTCAGAAGGGATAGAACCTTTAATTCCACAAGAAGACGCTAAAAAAGTATGAAGAGAGCCAGACAAGTTCCCTATTGAGTTAGGCAGCTTACCGTCCAGCAAATTTGTAGAAATTTCTATGATCTCCAAATATCGACAATTTGTCAATGAAGTGAGGAAGCCTGATTCCTTGTTTTGAGATTGTAATGTTATTCTATTCTCTGAAATCCGAACGCTTCGCAAGAATCTTAGGTTGTCCAAGTTGGGTGTTGGACCAAAAAAATAGTTACTAACCATATCTAACTCTGTAAGACTAGTGGCATTGTTGATGCTGCTTGGAATAAGTCCACTGAGTTTGTTGCCATCTAAATACAAACCTTTTATACTGGGAAGTGAAAGGCCAAATGTTGAAGGAAGATGACCTGAGAACTGATTGCTTGTAAGACTCAATATTTCCAATGTTGATATGTTGAAGATGGAAGGAGGGATGAGACCAAATAACCCATTGACGGCGACACCGAACCCAGCAAGATTAAGGCTACCAAGCTCACTCGGCAATTCACCTGCCAATTTGATTTAATTTTTACATGTTAAAAGAATTGAAAAACGACAAGATTGATTTTCACATCAAATGGAAATTAATTCATTTATGATGCAAGAACACTTGGAAATTTTCATGGAAATTTTTCCTTATTCCACCAGGAATATATATATATATATATATATGGAAAATCTCATTTTTTGTCCTCTAATTATGTCATTTTTTTATTTCGGTACGGACCTTTTGACTTTTATCACATTCAATCCTTTCTGTTTCGATTTTTTTCAATTTTAGTCCTCTGTTGCCTACATGGCACAAATTTGGGGAATTTTCTTAATTTTCTCTCCAAAATCTGAGTTGGCACATTATGCGGATTATTAATGACTGAGAAAATGCAACATAATTTGGGGAATTTTCTTTTCTTTTTTTTTAAATTGAGAAAGAAGATGAAGTTGGGGAAATAATAAAAAAAAAATTATATAAGTAATGAAAGTTTAATTAATTATGTGATATTTTTTTAGTTTTTTTTTTTTTAGTCATTAATAATTCATATATGTCAGCTCAATTTTTGCAGGAAAATTAATAAAAATCCTCAAATTTGTGCCACGTAGGTAACAGAGAACTAAAATAGAGAAAAATCCAAAATAAAAGAATTAAATGTAATAAAATTCAAAAGGTCGGAACCAAAATCGAAAAATGGTATAAATAGAAGACGAAAAATGAGATTTTCCATATAATCACTTACAATTGATTATCAACACACCTGTGAAATTGTTGTAGTGTAACCTCAATTCGTTCAACATTGTGAGGTTTCCAATTTGCTTAGGTATGTTGCCTGTGAATTTGTTATCACGCCGTGATAGAAATTGAAGGTGTTTACATTCCAACACTTTGTCCAAAATATTTCCCGTCAATTGATTATATGCAAGGTACAACTCTTTCAGATTGGGGAGATTATGACAAACACTGGAAACTGGAATGTCTTCTGACAAACTATTATTGTTGAGATTGATAGTCTGTAAAGAAGACATGTTGAAGATAAAAGTGGGAATTTTCCCTGATAGAGAGACGCCTGATGCGCTGAGAATCTGTAGACATGAAAGATTGCCAAGTTCCAATGGAGTTCCACCTAAAACAGAAAGATTTCTTAAAAAAAAAAAAAAAAAAGAAGGTATATTCAAGATAAGCTTATGAACTTTTCAATTTTAGGAAGATTTATTTGAAGCGTTGAATCCTTTATTAAAAAAAAACTTGGCACTCTCCACCTCCTAGTTCTAAAAAAGGCAACTTATTTGACACATGGGTGATGGGTTTATGATGAGACATGTAAGCAAAATTAGAAAAATCCCCAATTTTATGACATATATGATGTGCATATCAGTAAAATTGACCGAATAAGAGATGTGTGGATCAATTTGAGGATTTGTTAATTTCGGGTCCAGATCGGACAAAAATTGTATTAAGTTTTAAATAAGAGGACAAATTTTGCCAAAAACGAAATAGTAGAGAAAGTTATCGGATGATTTTTGCAATTTTACCCCATCTTTTTTACCCATAAATTAATTTCAGTTTTCATAATCCAGCCACCAATTTCCAAAAAAAAAAAAATTTGATTTTTTTTAAAGAAGCCTCAAAACATCCAAAAACGACATTTGCTGCATTTACTAGGCTATTAGACCATCAATTCAAAGGCCAAATATAACCACCTCAGCAAACAATATTACAGGGTCAACGTGGTGCTTATATTAATTGATGTTCATAATGTCCACTAGTCAGCTTTTGTGATTTAACATCATTTCCATAAATATAGCCCGTCTCTCCTTTTATTGATTAAAGAAGATGAAATGTTTCATTTTCTTATGTGGAAGAAATATTTTTGAAATTAGTTGTTGGCAGTACAAGATTAAGCAGCAGCCTCAAGTGCTCAACGAAGCTTCTTCATCGACTTCCAAATTTCTGCTCAAGTTATGACAAGTAGTATACTTACCATGGAGGTTGTTGCTCCCTAGATACAAGCTTTGAAGCTTTGTCAAGGAGCCAATGGAAGTTGGGATGCTCCCATTGAAATGATTAATCGACAACGACAGCAATTCCAACTTGCTGCACTTGTAAATATTGAATGGGATTTGGCCACTAAATTGATTACCAGAGAGATGAAGCTTGCGAAGCTGTGCCATATTGTTGCACATATCATCTGGCAGCATACCTAACGGAGAACTATTGGTGAGATCAATGCATGTCATGTAAGAACCTGTAATAAAACTATACTTCCAACACCAATATTTCTATTGTTGATGGGAGATGACCTGAGAAGTTATTGTATGAAAGATCCAACATTTCCATTGTTGATATGTTGAAGATGGAGAGAGGTAATTCACCTGCCAAATCCGTTGTGTATGCCATGATACAAGAGAACTTGGAGACGCATGGTAAATTTTTGTCATTTCAAAGATAATTTAATCGCCTGGAGGCTGTCGACATACCTGTGATACTGTTGCTTCTTAGATACACTTGTTCCAGGTTGGGAAGATTATGGCCTATGGAATCTGGAACCCTACCCGACAGGCTATTATTGTCGAGATTGATAATTTGCAGAGAAGACATATTGAAGATAAAAACTGGAATTTCTCCAGTTAAAGAGGCTCCTGGTATGCTGAGAAGCCATAAACATGAGAAATTGCGAAATTCCGATGGAATTTCCCCTGAATAGATTGTAAAAAAAAAAAAAAAGAGAGATATTGTTGTTTGTGGCGATACACGCATTGAACATGCAATCCACATTCACTTTTAGTTCATGAATCTATATTATTTTGCAAATTTAGATTTTATTTGTTGTTTATGTTCTCCTTGAACACATAATAGTGTTTGAAATATATAATGAGATCTCCTTCTATTAAAATATTTTTTAAATTTTATATGTTACCATTAATTTTAATATAATTAACAAAATTTTCAAGAAAATTATATATAAAAGAGGGAAAATTTGCAATATTCATCCTCTAACTTGAACCTTTTCAAACTTCACACCTCATTGATTTTAATTTTTCAATTTTGTCCTTCAATTTTTAATTTTACACAATTGCCGTCCGATTTTTTTTTTTTTTTATAAAATTTCATAATTTTGTATTTTTATTAAGTTAATTAATGTGGCAATTTTTTAATTATTCTGTATTATTTTTGGACACCATTGATAAGTTTAGTCAGCTGCCAATCATCTACACAACAGCTCGGCCTGGATTGGAGTAGCGTGTGTGGATTAATTTGGGAATTTATGTATTCCAGGTAAAAATCGAACAGAAATTATGTAAAACTAAAAATTGAAAGACAAAATTGAGAAACAAAATCGATGAGGATTGAAGTAAGAAAAAATTTTAAGTTAGACGAATCTTGCAAATTTGCCTGAAAAGCTAGCGATAGAACACAATAAAGATAATTCCTTATGTATGAAGGGGACAAGTAATATATGCTATATGTACTTTAGGGGATACATATGGTACGACAATTTTTTTTTATGAAGTGCATGCTCAAGATACATGTCAGCTCTAAGTTACAAAAACTACATACCTTGGTAGTTGTTTATTCCAAGATACAATGTTTCCAGATTGCTCAACAGACCTATTGATCTTGGAATGCTGCCATTGAAATTGTTAACCGACAATTCCAACTCCTCCATCTTTCTGCACTTGTAAACATCCAATGGAATTTGCCCGCTAAGTAGATTAAAAGAGAGAGAAAGCACAGTAAGTCGTGAGGTATTATTGCACATATCATTTGGCAGCACACCCGTCACACTATTATGCCTGAGAACAATTTGTTTGATTCTAGACGAGTTGAAGATCCCATGAGGAATAGATCCTGTAATATGGTTATGTTGCAAGTCCAATATTTCTAGTGAAGAAAGATTGCCGATTTCTCGAGGGATTTCTCCACCAAGAAAGTTGTTGGCCAATCTGAGTATCCTCAAACGTTGCAGATTAGAGAGTTCGCGGGGTATGGAGGCCATGAAGGTGTTGTAGCTGAGGTCTAATGAATCGAGGAATGTTAAGTTTCCGAGATTCGGAGTGAGATGAGTGGCCTGAAAACCAAAGCCGGAGAAATTACGGGCAGTGACTCGTCGGGGGGTGGGGGGGGGTGCCGGTGGTGCAGGATACACCAATCCAGGTGCAGATGGATGCATCGGTGGACCAGTTTTTGGACAATACTTGAAAAGGGTCTGAGGTTATTGTGGATTTGAAAGCAAGAATTGCTTCTTCATCTACTTTGGAAAGTGTGTTGGCTGAGCAAATTGTGGTTTTACTGAGGAACAACATTAGGACAGCAATGATGACAGAAAGTTTCTCCATTGGACGACTTGTTGTATAGTTGGAGCTCTAGCTATCAACAATGAACTATATCTATTATCTTCTACGAAATTTAGACCACCAATGAGAGTATTTACGTGTAGTTTGGGGTACATGAGGTAAGTCCAAGAAACCAATAAACCAAATAACTCTGATCGACTCTTTAAGTCTTAATTTGCTACAGTTTAAGAATTCTGCTTCCATATATTTACGTGTAGTTTGGGGTACATGAGGTAAGTCCAATAAACCATTTGCAACCAAATAACTGAGATTGACGCTTTAAGTCTTTGCAACCATTTGGGAACTCTGCTCCCAGTAATTTGATTCAGATAAGATAAGATGTAAAAGGTATCACGAAATGCATATTTATTTCTTTAAACCATTTCCCTCTATGCCAACTAATTACTAATATCAATTCGTTGTAAACAAAGTTCTAATCATTCTAGTTTGACATAAAAACATATAGAATCTTGTGTTATGCCTAAATATCAAGAAAAATCTTATGATTTAAAAACTATCATAGAAGACCCTATATTTTTAGAAATATACATAGAAAACCCTCCGCCTAGCAATTGTGCCTTGCTTGCAGGTTGTGCGATTTTTCGTAGAAAATTTTCTTTTTTATCTTTTTATAAATGGTCTTTCGGTTTCTATATTTTCAGTTTTGACACCAAAGTTTATAAAATCTCTCCAAAAGATCCTAGAATGCTCAATATATATGTTAATAATTGATGTAATTTTTTTATATATTTTTTATAAAGTTTTATGTCGTTTTCAAGATAATTTATAGTAATGAAATTTAATTCTTCATAATATATTTCTAAATTTTTTTCTTCCTCTTTGAATTCCTTTTGATATTTTATAAATTATTTTTGTATTTTATAAATTATGCCCATATTATTTGTCGGCATATATTTTTCATTTCCTGTAAATTTTTAGTTTTTTTTCTTGTATTGAAATTAAATCTTTTCTCGTAAAAAGTGGTAATTTCTTGAATTTTTGTAATTTCTTTAGTAAGTTTTTCTTCCTTGTATATTTTGCTTTCTATTTTTTTAAAAAATCTTATAAGAAACTTCTTATATCTTTTATTCATATTAAGTGTATGTTATTTGGTAATCTATATTACGTCTTCTTTTTATATATCTACAAATTTTTGCATTTCATGTGTTAAACTCATTTATTTGGTATATATAAACTTATTTAAAGTATCAGGGTTTATGCAAGTTTTATAAATACAGGGTTTTTTGTGTTAAGTTTTGGTTTAAAGAAGAAAATTTTGGTGCGTGTGCATCACTCGGCGCGTTTAGAGTTTCTGGTGTATATTTTAGAAAAGACAAGGTTTTTTATAGCTGCTTCAAAAACATGGGGTTTTTTATGATAGTTTGTCATAATACAGGGGTGATGGATGTTATTCTATGTTTTAAAACCCGAACCGGACGTCGAACCGGAGCTCTTACTGGTTACTAGTTTTACTGGTTCAACCAGTTGGACCACTGGTCGAACCAGTGTGACATGATAATTATATCATAATTATATCTAATTATATAAATATATTTAATAATATAAATATTAATTATATTTAATTATATAAATATTAACTAAAAATAATCAAATAAATTAAATAATATAAAAAATAGATATAATTTTAAATCATTTTCAACTACTAACTTATAAATAATATCTCTAATAATAAAATTCCAAGCTATAAATCTACAAACATACAGATAAAATATCTAACTAAATATTAAAATAATCAACATCAACCAAATTAATAATATAGATAAAAAATTAATTTAGAAAATATTATGTTTTTATTGTGAAAAAAATTTAAAAAAATATCACACAAACGTTTATATTTTTAATAAATATATATTATAATAAATAAAATATTTCAAATTATTGTACCTATGTTTAAATTGAATTCTTAGGACGTACTATAATATCTGTAATCATAATTAATATTTTCTTATTTGTGAGTTTATTATTTCTAAGAGTTTATTTAAATTGCTTCCCATTAATTATCAATAAATCTAGTTAGCATAATTGGTATCATAATCTCTTTGTATGATTGAGGTGGTGGGTTCGAACCCCACACTCTCACAAATTAAAATTGATTTTAACAAATTTTTGGAAAAAAAAAAAGAAAAGAAAAAGAACTGAAAAACAGGCAAGGCCACAAGCTCACATAGCTCTTGAGGCTCATGTCCTCTCCAAAAGTCGCAATGGACAATAGGAAACTTGTAGTTCGAGTGAAGATATTCCAAGGCCAATGCGTCGTTAATGTTTAATCTTTATAACGATTCCATGTTTAATTTTTGTAACGTTTAATCTTTATAACGATTCCATATTTAATTTTTGTAACGATTCCGGGAAAAGATTATGTGAATATAGCCACTTTTCCAGGCTCCCATCCCCTTAGGGCATGTACTCCAAAACCAAAACATTGAAATCTGTAATCTTTATAACGATTCCATGTTTAATTTTTGTAACGTTTAATCTTTATAACGATTCCATGTTTAATTTTTGTAACGATTCCGGGAAAAGATTATGTGAATATAGCCACTTTTCCAGGCTCCCATCCCCTTAGGGCATGTACTCCAAAACCAAAACATTGAAATCTGGCTTACTACAACATCCAAGTATCTTGATCAAATTCCTATGGCTTATTGTTCCTAGTAGTCGTGTTTCTCTCTCAAAGCTTTGACTCACATTTTGTGATTGTAGATTGAAATATTTTACTGCTATCGTTAGTCCATCAGACAATGTCCCAACGAATACTAAACTGAAACTCCCGCTTCCAAGAATGTGGCTCTCGTTGAATCCATTTGTCACCTATTAGAGTCCAAAGTAACAACAAAAATGGTGCTGCACAAATTGGTGGTATATAATGTACTTCACAACATTTTTTGAAGGCCTTGTTTTACTAATGTTTAGAAATGACTCAACAGTAAATTTAAAAATATCCTTGGTAGGAACCAGCCGCCCTTCGACTTTGTTGTGCAAAACATTGAATATTCGAGGTTAATAAATCCCTCCAAAGACATAGGAATAGATTCAAAAAATTATCTAAAAGACCTAACCAACTAAATCTCTCAAATTCCTAAGGAGTCGGCCTTATTAATAGAACTAGAGGCATTCCCGTGAATCGATTACAAAATAAATTTAATTGTCTTACAATTTTAAGATTTCCAATCTCAAGAGAGCCATCTCTTGTATCATTAAGGTCTATGTTTTGAAACCCGGATCGATGACCGGAAGCCTATTTGGTCCGGGTAAAAACCAGTCTCTTTCTAGACTAATTTAACTTGTCGAGAGCCGAACTGGACCACTCTGCGTGCCGTTTGGCCCGAAAATCCTTTTTTTTTTTTTCAAAATTTTGAAAACAAATATGAGCTTATTGGGAGTCGGACCCTCAATGTAAAATGAGGGTACATTAACCAATTGAGCAACCCAATCTTATTGTTATTTAATTGGTAAAAATATATTTAATATATCAGTTTGAAATTTGAAAATTATATCTCAAAATTAATTTCTTGGAAAAATATTAATTATGACTAAAATATTATAATACATCATAAGACTTCAATGTAAGTTATGAATAAAATAATATAAAACATTTTATTATATATATATAATAAAATATATGTAATTTTTTTCCAACAAAATATATGATATTTTTTAAATTAGTCTTTTATTTATATTATTAATTTGGTTGATGTTGATTATTTTGCTATTTAGTTAGATATTTGATCTATATGTTTGTAAATTTATAATTTATAATTTTATTTTTAGAGATGTTATTTAAAAAATAATCAAAAATTGAAAATTATTATATATATATATATATATAGTTTTAAATAAGTTTTTTTAATTAATATCTATAATGTTATATAATAATATTTATATTAATAATATAATTATTACATGACATCATAGCGATTCGATCAGTCGTTCGAAACCAGTAAGAGGTTCCAATTCGACATCCAATTCAGATTTCAAAACATAGATTAAAGTTGTATAAAGTAACTTGAAACTTGTGAATAACCATTTTTTTTTAGGGTTAATTATTGAATTGTGATTAACTTTTTTTTTTTTTTTTTTATTTCTTTTCTCTTCGTCGTCATTATGAAGTCCCTATTAGGATTATAACAATTACATTTATGAAATGTATCAAGTCAATTCAAATTTTTGATTGTGTTTAATTTACTTTTTGTTAACTAAATTAAAGTATCTTTGGGTATTGAATAATTATGTGAAAATGTAGAAAGAATTTGTTTATCCTAAATCACTAATGAGAAACTGTATAATAGCTTTTAATGAAACCTTTTGGACTTAAACCTTAGCTCGTAAAACTCCGATGACCACCGCCACCTCCTCCTCCGTCTTCCTCCTACCGCCACCGCAGTTCCGCCGCAGCCACCGTAAATGTACGACGATCCTATGGAACAAGGCGACCTCCTTCCCGCTCATACTCTCTTCTCCCTCTACTCAGCGCCGCCGCCGTTTGGCTCGCTCTCACATCTCTTCGTCTCTAACGGTACGAATTTCGAAAAATTGTCACTTCTCCTCTTCATATTTTGCCAAAGTTTTGATATTTTCATTACGGGAATAAAGTTTTAATCGTTTCGTTATGGGAATGGTGGGAATGGGGAATTTTATCACACTTTTTCCATTTGGGATAATTTTCTTATTCGAAGTGCTGGTATTTGTAGGAACAAATTGGAGGTGTTAAGAAAAAATGGAGCGACTTGAGCAGCTTGAACTACTGGGTGGTTAAAGATTATTACAGGCTTGTGAATTCCGTTAATGCCTTCGAACCTCACATTCAAAAGCTTTCTGATGAGCAGGTTATTTCTTCAGTTCCCTATCATTTTTTCAGTTATTGTTTGGGATTTGTTTTTGAACAATTTTGTTCTTTTGTTGTTGTAGTTGAGGGCGAAAACTGTAGAATTTCGGGAGCGGTTGAACCAGGGTGCAACTCTAGCTGACATTCAAGCTGGTACATAATCAACTTTTGCTTTTCTGTTTAGGTTTGGTAAAGATTTCAATGCAATTTGTGGGTTCATATTCTTTTTCCTGATGAATTTTCTTTTTCTTTTTATCCTCTTGTTTTGGTCTTTCCTTTTTAAGAGGCATTTGCTGTAGTTCGTGAAGCTGCA
The DNA here is from genome assembly GCA_037501455.1 of Lantana camara. Classification (NCBI taxonomy): domain Eukaryota; kingdom Viridiplantae; phylum Streptophyta; class Magnoliopsida; order Lamiales; family Verbenaceae; genus Lantana; species Lantana camara. Next base: position 5,172,030 of record CM074865.1, read on the forward strand.
AAAAGGAAGCTCGGAATGCGTCATTTTGATGTTCAGGTATCTACACAAACGCCCCATGTGTCAATAGTTTTTTGTAATCTATGAAGAATGGGTAAATGTGGAGAGATAATTTCTATTCTACACAAAAAATTCTTGTTGCAGATTATTGGTGGAGCTGTGCTTCATGATGGATCGATTGCAGAGATGAAAACTGGAGAAGGGAAAACCTTAGTCTCCACTTTAGCAGCTTATCTCAATGCTCTAACTGGGGAGGGTGTTCATGGTATGCTGTTGCTGCGCTCTTATTGATATAATAAGTGCTAAGTCTTATACGAGGCTTATATTGTGTGGGCAAATGTTGGTTTTGGATGATCCCAATGTCATTAGTTTAATGTAGAGTCTTACTCTTTGGGTGTGTGTGCAAAAACTTTTGGAGAAGCCAATTTTTTTAAAAGTTGGAGCAGACAAGTTGAATGGCTGGAGAAGAAATTATGAAAATACTTATAAAGACTTGGAATCTGAAACAAGCACTCCATGAGGTTATTTTAGTTTTAAGCTTATTTAGACGTACGTAAGCAGAAGAAGTGAAACAGAACATACAGCGTCTGCCTTTCTTAAGCTAAAAGCAAAAAATTGATCGTTTTTAGATTTTGCAAACATTACCTTTTTATCCATTATTGAACTACCTTAGGGATTTATCAACAAAAAAATGATTATGGGATGTGTTCTGCAGCTTGTTAGAAAACTTTTATATTTTGTATATTCCAGAATTCTTAACATGAACTCCCCATGGCAGTGGTGACAGTAAATGATTACCTTGCTCAAAGGGATGCTGAATGGATGGGTCGTGTGCATCGTTTCCTAGGTCTCTCCGTGGGCCTTATCCAAGTAATTATTTACAATTATATGTCATAAGATTTTAGTTTGTTTCTGAATCTATTTTTTGTGTTACAAGAAGTTCCGAAATATCAATGTAGTTAGTTTGTCAGACCAAAACCAGAAAATAATACTTCAAAAACTGGATATGTATGTAACTTTTTAGTGAGTAGATATCGAGACATACCTTCTAAATTTTTTTATGCATTTTTGGATCAAAATTTTGTCAACTCTTAAGGAATAAAATTAATGTCTATAATAATAACTATCTTTTTGCTCTCAATGTGCATGCAGAGTGGGATGAGCTCTAAGCAGCGAAGATCGAACTATAGATGCGACATTACATACACCAATAATTCGGTAAATTTAAATTTCGTAATAAATTTATAGATGGCATAGTATTGCTTTGTTTGCATTTTCAGTTGATACCTTATTTTAGTTCCTCTTCAATGCTTTCACAACCTCCAATTAAATGTTATTTGCTTCTTTGTGGGACCCAGGAACTCGGTTTTGATTATTTAAGAGATAATCTTGCTGCAAGCAGCAGAGAACTTGTGATGAGATGGTAGAGCCTGTCGCTCTTTTTACCTGATCGGATAAAATCCTGTAGTTAAATACTGAAAATTTATTATTTTCATTATGAAACAGGCCAAAGCCCTTCCATTTTGCAATAGTTGATGAAGTAGATTCTGTCCTGATTGATGAAGGACGAAACCCTTTGTTGATCAGTGGTGAGGTAATTTGCATATTTAGAAAGTCCCTAAACTTCTATTCTTTTTTTAAAAAAGGAAGACAGAAAAGAAAATTCATTCTTTCAGAAGTGTATGTGTGCTGCTTCTAAAGACCCTTTTTTTTTATCTTTTTCTGTTTATTTATTCCAGGCAAACAAAGATGCTGCTCGATATCCTGTTGCTGCTAGAGTAGCTGAATTGCTGATACGAGGGCTAGTGGGTCCCAATTTTCACCTTTCTCTTTCATTCACCTAAGAGATTTTCTCAGTTTTTCTATAAAATTGTGCATACGAATAATTTTCATTTTCTATGGCAGCATTACAATGTGGAGCTTAAGGATAATTCGGTGGAACTTACTGAGGAAGGGATAGTACTGGCTGAGATGGCTTTAGAAACAGATGACTTATGGGATGAGAATGATCCTTGGGCTAGGTTGAACATTGATCAGATTTCTCATTTGCAAGCTTAAAATTTTGTATTTAGATTCTTTATGCGGTTTCATTCAATGCTTCAGGTTTGTTTTAAATGCATTAAAAGCGAAAGAATTCTACAAGCGTGATGTCCAATATATGGTCCGAAATGGAAAGGCTCTTATAATCAACGAGGTACTCTCTGTTCTTTTCTTTTATATGTATGTAGACTTAATTACATCTACACCCCTAATTTTGAATAAGTGACAATGTACTCAGATCGAAGCGACAATGTACTCCCTAAAAATGTGTCGAATAACGAACTCCATCCTATAATTGGGTTGTGGTGACTGAATTTTTCCAAAATCCAATCTACCAGGGGTGGTTTGTGTAATTTTTGAGAAATTTAGGGAGTGGTTTGTGGTTTTTTCAATCTTGCTGGTGCCAAATGTAATATTGCAATATCAGAGGGGGTATACATTTATACCATCTATATGTATGATTCAAAAGATAATAAGTTTATTATTTTCAGTTAACTGGTAGGGTCCAAGAAAAAACTCGATGGTCTGAGGGTATCCATCAGGCAGTCGAGGCCAAAGAAGGGCTGAAGATTGAGGTATATCATAGTTAATTAATGCTGTTTTAGACTTTCTTCTTAAATTCTAACTTCCTGAAACTTGTTAGGCTGCTTCGGTTGTTGTAGCCCAAATTACTTACCAATCTCTATTTAAACTATATCCCAAGCTCTCGGGGATGACGGGGACTGCAAAAACCGAGGTATGAGCATCTTAATATATTTAATTTTAATTTTCAATAATGCTTGAAAAATGTTTAAAGTGTTAAATTTGTTGATATGGTAAAGATCCCTCTTTGTTATTGTAGGAGAAGGAATTCTTGAAAATGTTTCAAATGCCAGTCATTGAAGTGCCCACGAATATGCCAAATATTCGTAATGATTTACCCATTCAGGCATTTGCTGTAAGACAATAAAATCTGGCAAACTTTTTTCTCATTTTTTTAGAGAATTATTTTACTTGTTCATGTTTTGAATGTGTATATGTTCTGTAGACTGCTCGAGGGAAATGGAGATATGTATGTGCAGAAATTGAGTATATGTTCAAGCTCGGACGCCCTGTTTTGGTTGGGACAACTAGGTCTCGCTCTCTCTTTCTCTCTCCCCAAAAAGATGGTTTATAGTTTGTGTTGAAGATTTGATTTTTATGCAATATGCTGTCAATTATTTCTTCTAAGCTTTATCCTATGTTGCAGTGTAGAAAATTCTGAACATTTATCTGCTTTGCTGAGGAAAAGGAAAGTACCCCACAACGTCCTTAATGCACGGCCCAAGGTTTATATGCTCATACATATTTATTTATATTATATACATATATGTTGTATGGAATTGCAACAATTTATCATTTCCAGTATGCTGCGAGAGAAGCTGAGGTTGTAGCCCAGGCAGGTCGAAAACATGCAATTACTTTATCGACGAATATGGCTGGCAGGGGCACTGACATAATTCTGGGAGGAAACCCAAAGGTATATCTTACTTTTATGTGTTGTTATAAATTATTAAAAATGAAAAATTATGATGGTTTTCAAAGAACAGTCAAAATTCACATTGTATTTCTTCAGATGCTGGCTAAAGGAATCCTGGAAGACGCACTGCTTTCCTCACTCACACCAGATGTTCCTGATGTTGAAATTGATTCTGCAATGTCTTCAGATAAGGTAATCATTCAGTTTATATCACAAAAACAAATCGAATAATAATTAAATCTCATCCCCTAATCTTTTGTATTTATTATTATATTTTTAATTTGCTCCATGCAGGTTCTATCTAAGGTAAAGGTCGGACCGTCGTCATTAGGCTTGTTAGCTAAAACAGCTGTTATGTGTTAGTATCTTCTTTCTACCATAAATTTCCAAGTTTTCCTTTCTCTTTTATTTAATCAATATCTTTAACTAACAAATTCTTTTATTGATAATACAGCTAAATACGTATCCAAAAGTGAGAGCAAGAAGTGGACTTATGATGAAGCAAAAAATTTAATTTCAGAGTCTATTGAAATTTGTCAGTCAATGGACTTGCCAGATTTGCAGAAGCTCGTTGATGAGGAGACAGAAACGTACCCTCTCGGCCCGTCTATTGCTCTTGCTTATCTATCAGTTCTAAAGGATTGTGAATCCCACTGTTATCAAGAAGGATTAGAGGTGAAAAGGCTTGGAGGTCTTCATGTGATTGGAACCTCTTTGCATGAATCTAGGAGGATCGATAATCAGGTGAGTTTTCCCAATTTTTTCGAGTTTGATTGAAATGCTATTTTCTAAAAAGTGTTCAAAGGGATAATTACAGCGGCATACCCTTAGTTTTGGCCTAATTACACAAACTTCCCTGAGGTTTGAGAAATTACAAAAAACTTACCCCCCCCCCCCCCCCCCCCCCCCCCCCCCCCCCCCGGGGATATACCCTGCTATTTGGCCTAATGCATGCTACTATTGTCATAAATCTAAATTCAATATTGATCAGTAAGTGTCAAGGGCAAAATAGGTATTCATAAAAAGTATAATCGACCCAGATGTAATATGTTTTCAACAGAGGAAGGTTTTGTAATTTCTCAAACCTCAGGAAAATTCGTATTTTTTTGTCAATTTTTTTTAATTGTTTTTGCAATATTTTTGTGGATTTCCTTATATAATTTTCTTGAATAGCTCCGTGGCAGAGCAGGGAGACAAGGGGACCCCGGATCAACACGGTTCATGGTGAGGTATAATCATTTCGTGTACTTTCTCTTTGTTATGTTACAGTTATACAAATGGATATTAAAATTAGAAAGTTCCAAATGTCTTTAATCTTAACAGCTTGGAAGATGAGATGTTTCAGAAGTTCAATTTTGACACTCAATGGGCAGTTCAACTTATATCCAGAATCTCACATGATGAGGATTTTCCGATGGAGGGTCGTGCGATTGTGAAACAGCTTCTCTCCCTGCAAATTAATGCTGAAAAATTCTTCTTTGGCATAAGAAAGAATCTTGTTGAGTTCGATGAAGTTTTAGAGGTATTTTCTTTTGCTTAATTTTTTGCATTTATGTAGGTAATTTTATGGAATAAATTTCTGTGAATTGGTTCTCAAATACAACAGTGTGATGTTTGTTGTTTTTCAATAGAATATCTTTTCAAAGCAAAAGAATATCTAACTTATTCTACATTAATGCTATAGTGTTTGGGTAAAAACGTCCTTTAAACTATGTTTTTGGATTAAAAAAACTGTAAATTTTTGTATCAATCTTTCTTTCAAGAAAACAAAATCAATGAATTTACTTCTTTGTTGTGCAATTTTACCCTTGATTTTCTTACATTAATATTTTTATATTTAATAAATTAATTCATTTATTCACCTATGCAGGTGCAAAGAAAGCATGTTTATGATCTTCGGCAATTAATATTGACAGGCGACTCTGACAGTTGCTCCCAGCAAATTTTCCAGTGAGCTCCTTTTTCACATTTCTTATTTCATGGAATCACGACTTCGCAAAAATACCTGTCTTTCCCCCTTAAATTCTCTGAACATATTAATTAATTGAGTCTAGGTACATGCAAGCAGTAGCAGATGAAATTATTCTCAATAATGTCGATCCAACAAAGGTATTAAACTAACTTAAATTATACTCCCGTGTCATTGAATAAACAGCTTTTACTTCTTTTGAATCTTTTTAAAACAATTTTGTGAACTTTTTATAGCATCCAAGCAGCTGGAGTTTGGGGAATCTTTTGAAGGAATTTTATGGAGTTTCTGGAAATGTTTTGAACGGTATGTCCTAATTTTTATGTTTGATTTGCAGTATATAAACTGCCGCCCCTATTATAACCATTTACAATTAAACAGATTTTCTTTTCTTGGTTGCAAAATTACAAAGACCTCTCTTATAACTTGTTTCCCCTTACATTTCCCCTTTCTATGTATGATGCCTTTGCAAATTGTTCTTTCACATACGGATGAAATCATGTGAGTTTTTTTCTTTTTCTTTTTCTTTTTCTTTTTCTTTTTTTTTTTTTTTTTTTTTGGTGAAAATGTGAGTTTCTAAAGCATCAGAATATCTCTAGATTCTTTTGCAGGAATTACTGAGGAAGAATTGCTGCAATCACTCATCCAAGTTCATGGCTTGAATTCAATAAAAATTGATGAATTTCATCTTCCAAATTTACCTGAACCTCCATATTCCTTTCGAGGCATCCGAATGAAGAACTCGTCATTGAAACGTTGGTTAACAATTTGTTCTGATGACACAATAAAGTGTGTATTTCATCTTTGTCATACTCGTACATATCTCAATTTATTAACTATTGAATTTTGGTTCCTAATCGTGTGTGCTGCTTCCGTGATTTCTATTAGAACGGGGAAATTCAGATCAACTGTTAATCTTCTTTGCAAGTACTTTGGAGATATTTTGATTGCTTCCTATCTTGATGTTATTCAAGAATCAGGCTACGACAGTACTTATGTGAAGGAAATTGAGGTACCAACATTTTAGCAGATTCTTAGTTGTATGATCATATAAACCTTCTTATTTGTCTCACAAAGTAATTTCTGCATTTTAGAGGGCTGTTCTTGTGAAAACTCTCGATTGCTTCTGGAGGGATCATCTCGTGAACATGAACAGGCTTAGCTCCGCGGTATAGTTTATGCTCGACTCGCTTCATTTTCAATTCCATTACAATTATGTTATGTAGGGTTGGGTCAATTACAAACAGCTATTGAAACTCCGTTAAAACTGATAAATTTGTAATTGGGAAAATTACACTTACATACCCTCGGTTTGGCTCAATTACATAAAAGGGGAGGTTTGTGTAATTATTTTTAAACACGGGGGAGGGCTCTGTAATTACTTTTATAGAGATTTTAACTGTTTATGATGTCTTTATAGGTGAATGTTAGAAGTTTTGGGCATAGACATCCACTTGAGGAGTACAAAATTGATGGCTGTCGATTCTTCATTTCTATGCTCAGTGCCACAAGAAGGGTAACTGTGGAATCTCTGTTACGTTACTGGTCATCTCCGATGGAATCTCAAGAATTATATGTATAAGACGTGTACGCCTTCTCCCGCAAAAGGTACAGCCTGCACCCGTAAAAAGCCTCATGAGCCAACATGGGTCGAACAACAATATTGACCCGAGATCGGCTAAATTTGTCTACCACATGAAATTCTTTTCTCTAAAGCCGGAGGGTTGACCAGACGAGTGTTGGAAATCCGAGTTTCTAGGGTTTTCCATGACAGATACTTGCAAACGCCGGTGCTACGCCAGCACCTCCGTAATTGTGTAGTAAGATCCGCGAAGATCTCAAAACTTGTAATTATAAATATAGAACAAATAAAGATGAGATTATCTATCTTCAAAAAAAGTGCTTATTTTCAACAGATTTCTCGAAACAGCTCGGGAACATGTTATACGCAGGCCCGACTGGGTCGTGAACCGTTAGATCATACATGTATTATGAAATATCCATGTCATCGTAAATCACATTATCTTGCAGATGATTTATGATTCCCAGACAGAAACATGATGAAAGCTTTGGAAATTGATTGTGTCACAAGAATGTTATCTTATCTTCTGTTGTTGAGGACAGATTGTTCTGTTTTTTTTTTCTGTGTTTTTTGTGCATAGGAAATTGCTGTCATGCTGTGTTAGTCTCTGCAAACAGGTTGTCTGAATTTATTTTATTTTTTTTAGAATTACATCATTATTATTATTATTATTAGTAGTAGTAGTAGTATCTCGTGCTTTGATCCTTAGTTCGTTTTGTTTGCCCATTAATTTTTGAATTAATGTGATTGTCTCTCTAACCTTTAAAAAATATCATACTTAATCTCTTTTAGCAAAGTAAATTTATATAGAATAGATTTCAAATGTATTCATATTATATGTCAAATTGAAGCTCTCGACGCAAGGAACACAGTGGTGGTTTTGAAACCAGAATTCAACAACCGACGAAGGAAAAATCATTGGTCAAAGATGGAGAACAACGGCGGGGCTTTACAGCGGTTTTCGGCGGCCAATAGAGTCGATTGTGGCATGGGATTTGATCCTCTTAGAGAGACGAACACGATGGTTGTGGTTTTGAAGCTTGGATAGTCATGAAGGAAGAAAAATCGACGGTCAAAATTTATTAAAAGATATTATTTTTAAAGGTTAAGTTATGGGAAAAATTGCACTAATTTATAGATTAGGGTGGCAAAACTCAATAAGATCAAAAGGATAAAGGTTGTTTGGAAATTATTATTATTATTATTATCTCCTAAAACAATATTTATTTCGTTTATTTGATATTCGAATCAAATCGGATATATAAACTATAAAATTATCTAGCAGGGGCAAGATTTCCAGTAAAATCAACGGACATATTTTATTATTTATAAAATTAATAATGGATTTACAGCAAGAACTCATAAATAAGAAGGAATACGTGTCATAATAGTTGGAATTAATCATTGAATATAAGAGACTAAACACAATCTAAGATATGATTAATTTCCTGATTAGGGGTTTGAATGTTGTCTCTTTAATTTTTCAGGGGAATATATTTGAAATATAACAGATCTTATTTAGTTCGATTGTACAGTACGACATGATTGTGGTACTTAAACCTGATGGATTATCATAATCAAATCCACTGATATTAATTATTTTGTTAATCATTTTATGATATGGGCAAAGATATTACCCGAGATACCATGATTGCCCCTCTATTTCAAAAATAATATCACACCACCTTATAAATTTGCATCTTACTATGATTGTTTTTTAAAATATTTATTCAAACCTTTAAATGTTTCGGATTCAATTGTAGTTTGGAAAAATTTTAAGATTGTCATTTGATGTAAATTTTTTTGTCAGAGACTTTTAATTTTTCGCCTGAAATTAGCCACATTTTAATACCTAAATGACCGGATGATAATCTGAATTTTTTTTCAAAATACAAATGTTAATCTATAATATTTGAAATTCAAATAAAATTTAAAAAAAAAAAGGTGATAGTATAGAAATTAGTTTTTTTTTTTTTTCTATTTTATAATTAAGGAAGATTGTTATATTAACTCTTTTATCAAGAATATTAATATTGTAGATTTTTTTCTGGTTTGATTCGTTCTTTTGTTAAGTTTCATGAATTTTAAAAGACAGAACAACTGATTAGAAAATTAAAACATGTTTTATATTCAAAGTCGATCGGGATTTGATTGAATATAACATAATGTTTTCCAATCGATCACAAATATATATACAAAATACTTAACCAATTTCAACGATTTACAAGTGTTAGTCTGATTTAAGTCATTTAACTCACGATTTTATCATTTTTAAATTATATAAATGCATTTACTACTTCAATTTTATGTGAAAATATTAGGCCAAATCGCACTTTCTCATGCTATATTAAATCAACTAACCGACACCTAAATGTGGACTTTTTGATTGGAATTAAACAAGTTCTTGGCCTACTTTGAATCAAATTCATTATCTTAACTTATAGTTCATCGTAATCCAAACACGATATAATATAGATATAATAATCGTGTTCGATATAATACGAGACAATAAAATTACCTCAACCCGAATTATATATATTAATCTTTTTACTGAAAACAAATACATATTTTCTTTTTTTAATCGTGATAGAATGAAGATAATATACCATAAATCTATTATGTATGAACATTTTTGAATATATCTTTTTGTCATGTTATCTCCGATACTTCTCAAGTGAAAATTTAAAAAAAAAATATTTATATCGTATTATGTCTGTATCGTCGTGTTTAAATCATAGCCGCACATCCAAATCTGTGTACAGACACCCTAGACCATTTTGTGAGAAATTAAAAAAAGTGTGTTGAGAGCAACACCATTTGTCAGCATCATGTGGGATTTCTAATTAAGTAATCAAAGTGTTCTTCTATTGGAAGGTAATTAATTAAATTGTGACATATATAGCTAGGTGCATGAATATTAACCAATTTTAATGATGAGTCTAAGTCAAACACTAGCAATGTGGAAAGCCATCGTAGCTAAATAAACTATTCTTTTTTTATTATTATTTAATTAAAAGAATTCTATATTTAGCATTCCTCATCATCATGTATATCAACCGAAAGTGATCGAGTCAAATATATATTATTAATTTGGTTCCATTACTAGTTATCAATAATGTGTTTTAGGCACCAAAAAATATATTTTTTGATAAACATATTAATTAATCATTAGACTCAAAATTCCATAGTTCTTCCTAGTTTTGATTAATACATAAATATATTGTATATTTTTTATTCAGATTTATTTTGGGTACAAATCGATTCGTATTCCTAAGGGGGGGAAAACCCATTACAAGTAACGGAAGAGAAAGATCTCCAAATTTTTATATGAATCCTTTCCATCGACGAAAACCTTAAAAATTTATGATTTCTCGATAAAATCCTATTTTACCCAAAAAATGAAGTGTTATGTTTGCACGATTTAATCATAGTGCAGATAATTTCAATTTTAAACATTTGAACAAGAAATATTTTGATCCATTATTATAATAATAATAATAATACTAAAAAAGTTGTAGGGATCACATCTTCTTCTTCTTCCTAATTAACTAATTAAATAGATTAAAAGAGTCAACTAGGAATAAAATAGTGCAATAATGAAGGCCATTGTGGCAGCCCCGTGTGGACGTACCTTTACGTACTAAAAACATATTTTTGGTCTAAATTAAATCATGCAACATGCCACCAAAGCTATGCTTCAATAAATAAATTTCTCTACGATTGTGTTCGCCATAATTAATTGATTAATTCAAATTTATATATATCACTTATACCTGATTAAATAATTTTAGGTAGCTAGCAATATGTGCTAATTAATTTGAGTTATAGTTCAAATTTATTTGTATATTTATTACTACGAGAGTTTGAATTAATTAGCCATAAATTGATTTAACCACATAAATGGTGTCAAGAAACTCCCTAATTAATTAATTATTATTAGCATTTGAAGTATTAATTAATTATGACATCATTTGGACGTTAGTGCATATGTTGTTAATGGAACCGTCAATATTACCTGTAACAGCTACAATGTGCCCCAATATTCTAACAATTAGCATCAAATCACAAGTACAACAAAGCTTGTGTTCAATTATTACACAGATCGATAGTTATCTGATAAATTTAACTATTACGTTAACTATTATTATACATTTTCTTGGTTATAATATGAATCATTTATTTAGGTTTGAGTCGACCCGAGTCGATATATAAATATTAAAAGTGTATAGTTTTTTCTAAAAATAATAGGTACATTTTCGATAACTCAAACATAAAAAGTCTGATTTTTTTTGTTGATTACAATTTTAAAATTAAAGTAAACTTATGCGATTTACCATCTCGGAAGCACACTCCGACAAAAAAGTTTATTCTCGATTAATATATGTTTATGACTACATATTACGATGAGGACAAATAATATATATGATGTACGAACACTTGAATGAATATCAATATATTGTATTGTACTATGTGAAATACTTATGGAAAAAAAAATCGATACTCTCATATCTGCATTACTTTCTTATCTATATCCGTGGATTATAGGTTAATTGTAACTAATTACTTCATTGACACACAAATTTGCCTAAAATTAAGTGCTTTTCATTTATCACTTCGATTATTTAGTGATAAAAATTATGCGGGATCATGCGTTACGAAGTCAAAAGGGGTGATTAATTACATTTAAAAATTAATTAAAAGTCAACTCATAAATGGTGTTAAATCGACACATATTTGAAACTCAAGTTTAAATTAAAAAAGTACAACCTTCATAGTTTGCACGTCTTGATGTCGAAGTGCGTTACTTTTATTTATCTTGAAGGGATCATGCTATGGATTAGATTTACAATTTAATTTATTTATTTTTACATTGAGAATTTATTAAAGAGGTTTAATAGTCTCTAATGAAATCAATCCTAATTAATACGTGACAATTTCCCAAAAATATCACTTTATTTTACATTTATTTATCAAAAATTTAAAAGTATCACAATCATTCAAAGTGATAGCCCGTCGTTAGATTAAGATATCTAACGATGTCTACACTAATCCCTACTCAACGGTCGTCTGACAGCTTCAAAAGATGCAACATGTCCTAATGCATGAATACAGATACGATAATACGGATATGACACGATACAGATACGATAATATAGATCTTTTTTTAAATCTTCTATATGAGAGTGTCAAATACGATATCCGATACAACACTACATAATAAAATAATATATTTAAAAATGTTCATACCCCATCTTCTGCAAAGGATTAATAAATTAATTGTGTACATACTACATACGCATGGTCATAATGATAATTAATGCAGATTAACAATAATTAGCAAAATGCAGTTTTATCGACAGTTAAAAGACATGACAGTTGTGACATGAAACAAGCAACATGAATTAGAACATGATAATTATTGATCTCGCCCTGCCACGTGGCTGAATTTAGCTTAATTATGTGATGAAATCATTGATTAATTAATTAAATTGACGTTTAATTAAGATAATCACCCCAAGGATAGTGCTTAATTAGTTGTGGGACATCAATTACAATAATTATCTGATCCCATACATTGACTTAGTCAGTTTCCCCTTCCACTGCTTCAATGGCTGCTAAATATATATATATCCTTTTTATTTTAATAAACTTTATTCACATTATATATATATATATATATATATATATATATAGCTTAGATATTGGTAGCTGCAGTATAAATAGGCCTAGATGTGAGTTATATTAAGCACCATAATCTAAGTTAAGGCTTTAACGATTTCTATATAAATTTTTGTCTTTCTGAACTGAAATCGCATTTTCAGTTGATAATGGCGATTCCTGTGATTGATTTCTCAAAGATCCATGGAGAGGAAAGGGCCAAGACTCTTGCCCAGATTGCTTCTTGCTGTGAAGAATGGGGTTTCTTTCAGGTACGTATGCGTAATCCGAGGGCGATGGCCCCCCTCGACGTTCTTGCTGCTATCATATGTCGTATTTTATGAAAAGTGTATGTATACTCTTTCCTTGAAAGTTTCGAGAATTTGATTTTATTGTGATTTGGATGTAGTTGATCAACCACGGGATATCCGAGGAGCTTCTGGAGAGGGTGAAGAAGGTGGCGACGGAGTGCTACAAGGGTGAGAGGGAGGAGGCTTTCAAGAAGTCGAAGCCGGTGCAACTTTTGAGTGAGTTGGTCGAGAAGAACGAGAGCGACGTGAAGGTGGAGAATGTGGATTGGGAGGATGTTTTCATGCTCTCAGATTTGATGAGTGATGATCAATGGCCATCGAAAACACCTGGTTTCAAGTAAGCAGATTATCTTCCACTGTTTGTCATATTTGGCCTAATTACACAAACTTCCCCTGAGTGTTTGAGTAATTACCAAAGTTTCTATGTCTAAAGAATTTACATTTACATTTGAATGAATGAGTTTAAACGAAATCATCGTTGATTTTTCATGAATACCTCAAGTTTTAACTTTATCATTACAGTAACATGTATGAGACCAAACTTTATGGTATGCTAGGAAGAGTTCATTAAATTTTCTCAATTTCAAGGGAAGTTTGTGTAATTAGACGAAACATCAGGGTATACCATTATAATTATCCCTTAAGTTTGTAGCATTCATGCATACTGATACTTGACAACTGGAATAATTTAAACCAATTCCATAAACTATTCTATCTTGTCTCTCCTAATTTATTTCTCACCATCACTCTTTTGAATATTCTTGGACATGAACATGTGCAAGCAAACATTAGATTCAATCTCTGATGAATCATCATAAACTAATCATATATCCCTTTTAACCATGCAACAGGGAAACCATGAAAGAATACAGGTCTGAACTTAAGAAACTTGCACTCAAAGTCATGGAAGTAATGGATGAAAACCTAGGTCTGCCAAGGGGCTACATCAACAAGGCCTTCAATTGTGGAGAAGACACCACCAAAGAAGCCTTCTTCGGGACGAAAGTGAGCCACTACCCACCCTGCCCCCAGCCCGAGAAGATAAACGGGCTTCGGGCCCACACGGACGCCGGAGGCGTCATCCTACTCTTCCAAGACGACGAAGTAAAGGGCCTTCAAATATTGAAAGACGGGGTCTGGATCGATGTGCAGCCCCTGAAAAACGCTATAGTGGTCAATACTGGCGATCAGATTGAGGTGCTCAGCAATGGGAGGTATAAGAGTGTCTGGCATAGGGTTATTCCCCAGCCCGATGGGACCAGGAGGTCGATCGCCTCGTTTTACAACCCTTCGTTTAAGGCTACAATCGCGCCCGCAATCGAACAAAAGGCGGAGAAAGAGGAGGGTGAGGAGACCGATTCGATTAAGTACCCTAAGTTTGTGTTTGGGGATTATATGAATGTTTATCTTGAACAAAAGTTCTTGCCTAAGGAACCAAGATTTCAAGCTGTGGGAGCAATTTAGGAGGTGTTATTTGTGTGTGCATGGCACTCTTTATTCATGTGTGTGGAGAAATTTTGGGTTTTTTTGTAATTTTCATTTTTGGGGTGGGAGTTGGGATAGGGTAAAGGGTTTGAAGATAGTTGTTAAAGTTGTCACCAAAGCCAAATGCTTTGTTAAGAACATGTCAGTGTCATTGTGCGTGAATTAGGTTCTCATTTAGTTGGGTTTCAAATACAAAAATCAAATTATCAAAATTTATTTTGTATTTTACTTTCTACATTTTGATTCTATCAACTAAAATTTAAGATTATTTACTTAAGGATCCCTATTAGTATGTGAAATTACAATCAGATCCCTTATTAGTCGATTTATTACAGCTGCACCCCTTGTCAGTTTTACAAACAACTAATTACACCCTTATGAAAAGACTCAGTATTAGTAAATTTCATACACTCGCATGGTGTGTAAATGTAATTAACAAAGTTGACAAAGAGCCTAGGGTTTGATTGTAATTCTATATAGTTATAAACTTATAATGGATCTAAGTGTAATTAATATTACATTTTAGAACTAATTACATATGACTACTTTCCATTTAGATCTGATGATAATGCAATCCATCTAGATCGAAAAACTACATTTTAATCCCTAACTTTTAAGAACTATTTCTGGTCTCTGACATCCGTTAGAGTTCGTTATGTCAATCAAAAAATATTCTCAATTTTTTTTTTAATTTAATTTGAGACTTTAGGGATTGTATTATTAAATTCATAATGTTTAAAAATCTATTTATTTATTTTTTATATATATATTTGTAAACATTGGAGATTTTGGGTTATACACTTATATTCAATATAACACTCAAACAACCCGTTAGGGGTGAAAGTGTACTTTTATAAATTTCGTCAAAACCTCAAACAAAATAAGACTTACGGAGACTAAAGTAGAAATAATTACATCTGACTACCCTGCATTTAAGTCTAATTACAGCGCAATTCATCTAAATTAGAAAATTATATTTTAGTCCCTAACTTTTGAGAACCGTTTGTGGTCCTTGAAGTTCGTCAGGGTTCCGTTATATCATTTTAAAACTATCCCTGGTGATGGGGTTCAGAATGTGAAGGTCCGAATCCGATCACTTTACGATTTGTAATTGTGGAGGAAACCACCGGAGCTTCGTCGGAAATGAGAAAGTGGGTTCTTCCTGTTGGGACAAGCACAAGAAAAGTCAGAAGGCCAAGCTGGGGGAACTGGGGGTGATACCCAGTTTGGCTCTCCGACGCTCAAGTCAGTTCCAGGTATGAAGAAATGTAAGTTCAGTCACAGTTGCAGTGATGAAGAATGCTTACCAATGTAGAAGATGACTTTAGCTATTTATAGTTGAGGGTCAAGGGCCCTTTGGTCATTTGCCTCAAGTGGTCCTGGCCGAATGTTGCCCTAACACGTGGCGCCATGAGAGAGAAACCTAGGAGGAATCTTCTGCAAAAGCGGCTAAAAGTTGGTGCTGGCAACAGTGGCAGGTGCGCGGGCATGTACGATGTGTCAGAGAGCCATTTGGGTGGTTGGTAACGAGGGCTTAAGAGCGCGCTCGTGACAACCTGGAGTATTGGAGGCCAAGATATCCGCTGAGGGGAATGAAGGCTCCAGTTCAAGTAACGAGCCAAAGGGGAGGCCACTCTGAGGGAGTGTGACGCTCGAAGAGGGCTCCCTTGGCACGTGAATGGGCCAATCATACAGTATGAATGGCGCTCGTGAGAGTGTCAGCGCTCGTTGGGCTTAACTCATGAATGATGGATTGCGCTCGTCGCGTTTAGCGCTCGTGCGCTGATGGGTGCAGCCTTGGGGAGACATATGTCATCATCTTGGTGATGCCACGTGTCCTAACGTGGGACGATCGTATTTTGACCCCATCATTTTGCCCCCCAATTCTGTAGTCCTTAGTGATAAGGACTGTAGAATTTTGACACGTTCAATCTTTCGCATGCAACGCTCGTATAGGACCTGGCGTGTTGAGCAATTTTTCCTTTGATTGTGCCATTAATGCGGTCTTTTCAACCGACCGCTCGTAACACTTCCGCATTAAATGTTGTACTATTCTGAAGCACTCGAAATGTCAGAGCATTAAATGCGGGTGTGCGTGGGGCGCGTGAGCATTGAGAAGCATGTGACGGTTCCATAAAGTGGGCGGTTTCCTAGGCGGGAAATGATTACCATTTTGAATCCATTGCCGAAAAAGGTACCAACTCCCATCCCTATAAGTACGGGATTCTGAAATCTTGATACTCTTTACGCATTCAGAACTTCCAAGCATCCTTTGCAAAAAGAATTCTCTCGCACTCCAGTTCTTAGAGCATCTTCAACCTTTCTCCCAGTTTTTCTCAGAAAACTTCAAGGTAAACTTCCAACGTAATTTTCTAACTTTGCTAACTTTAGATTCAGACTTTAGGATTTCATAACCCCTTAGATTTTTCTCCTTGAGGAAACCCTAATCTCTTTCCCAGAAAAAACCCCATTGTCTAACCGAGACTGAATTTCTCCCAAATCTCAGTTTCTGCCATGGCTGACCAACATGTTGAGGAATTTGCCCGTGAAATCAATGAAATGGCCACTGAAAGTTCCTCTTCCCCCGATTCCCCTAGAGACGAGGAGTTGGGGGCGGCAGTAATGGCCATGGAGGATAGGAACCCTGGCGGAATGGATCCTCTCTTTGAGGAGATGAATCTGGTGATGGAGGCAGAGAGGCAAGGGGTCACTCTCCCCATAACTCAGAGTACCACTCATCCCCACCGCCATACTGTGACGGTGGCCGTCGCAAACCCGCTTCCAGTGGCTGAAGCCATAACCGGGCCTTCAGAAAGAGCCCGTGACAAGGGAAAAAGCAAGAAATCCCAAAAATTCAAAGGGCCCAACGAGGGTGAAGGGTCAGGCTACCAGGCTACCGAGCACACGCCTGATGAGACTCCCAGCACAGTTACCGTGGGAGACGTGAAAACGATGATAGCACCCATTTACTGGGACGAGCAGTATACATGGAGAATCCCAGAAAGCCACGAGCGTGCGAATAATCCGCCTCCCGGGGAAATGGCTGTATATGTGGACACAGTGAGTTCAGGAGGCTTGAGGTTCCCTATCTCGGTCTCGATGGCTCATTTGTTGAATGATCTGGGTCTCTGTCCATCACAAATCGTGCCCAACGGCTTGGCCCTATTAACCTGCTTCATAATTCTGATGAGGAGCATGGGTTACGAGCCTTTCTTGCGGAACTTCAACGCCCTATTTCAAGTGGTCAGCTCCTCTCGTTCATCTCCCGAGGCCGGTTTTTATTATGTCCAGGCGAAGGCACATATGAAACTGATCAATTCGCCCTCGAGCACTTATGGCCCCGATTGGAAGGAGAAGTTCATCTTCGTCAAGGCTCCAACAGAAGAGGGCTTTGGGGTGCCCACGCAATGGGGCTCGTTTGCCAAGAGCCGCCTGCCACCCGCACTCCCCAAAGATTGGGCCAAGAGCCTGGCAGCCACCCTGAGGGACGAGGGCCACCTCATTCAAGCGAAAGATTGGATAGACGATGCGGAGCTCATGTTCCTGTGTGGTCTTTCCAATGACCCTCATTACCTTGACAACCCTCCGCCTCGTGACATAGAGAGAGATGGTTAGATTCTTAGGGCACTAACTTTAGATAGGAATGAATACTAACTGCTTCTCTGTACTTGTAACTTGCACACTCAACCATTCTTGTCTAAGGATTTATAACCCTTGTACTTTCCATTTTGCAGGAGCCGCTATATTAGAGATGGCAGGAGGGATCCGACAAGCCGCTCGTTTCGCCCATGCTAACAGGAACCAAGCCCCACAGGGGGACCAACAGCGCGAGCAACAGCGCCCTCGTAACCGTACCAACCACGGGGACGCTCGTAGCGGCGCCAGTTCGAGCGCCAATCCTGAGGTCCAACCCCCTCGTGGCCGAGGGGAGCATAGAGTGGTCAGCAGGGAGACCAGGGGGAGGTCTTCTTCAGAGAGAGCGGGCGATGTTCAACCCCCCATGGCTGCAGAACAAGCGAGGCCAGTAACCACCCTGGCGATAACTGAGGCTCCCCCGTGCGCAAGTAGGCCTTCCCGCAAAAGGAAGAGGATGCCCGATTCAGTGGCAATCCAAGGCAAAGGGAAGCAAGTAGTTGAGGGCCCCAGGGGCGAGGGAGAAACTTCCTCTTCAGAGGAGGAACACGCATGGGAGTTCCCCCAACGAGGGGACAGGGATTACAAAGGTGCCCCCGACGGCGGGCCGGTTCTGTTGAGGCCTGGCACGCTCGCCCAGGCTGTCACCGAGAACCTTTACAACAAGGCCCAGTTCTCGGCGGACCACCGGCATCTCTACAGTGAGTCTGTGGAGAAAGTGACCCTTGATGCGGCCCACGCTCTAATTTCCGTAAATCTTCACTCCTGGCTCTCTTTGCTAATTTCTGTAAGTTATCATCTTTTTTGGCTAACACTTCCTTTTCTTCTAACTTATGCAGCAAGTTCTTCCCCGGCTACGAAACGTGCAAATGCGAGCCTCCATCTACGCTGACCGAAAGGCCAAATACAAGAAGATGGCTCGTTCCAACGATCCGGCTCAGATTCAAGTGGAGCTGGACGCTGAGACTGCAAAGTATGAATCCCTCAAGGATTTGTACAACAAAACGGAGGAGGAGCTGGGAAAACTGAAGGAAGATTTTGTGGCGGTAGACGGCGCTCGAATCGGTTTGGGCAACCAGTTGGCCCAGGCTAACGAGCGGTGCCAGAAGGCTGAGGCGGAGCGGGAAAGTTGGAAGACGAGGGCTCTGGAGGCCGAGCGGAAATTCAACGACGCCGTCAACGAGTGGCCTCGAAGCCTAGAGCGTGCGAATAAGGAGGCGCTTATCAAGTTCTGCCACTCCAAAGCCTTCAATTTTGCAGCCTCGTTACACTGCTTGGATGAGGCCCAAAATGCCTTCAACTTAGCGATTGATCAGGGCATCCATAAGGGGCTGACTGACCCGGCAATGAAGGGAGCAGAAGGCACGGGGCTCATGTTCAACGAGCGCTGTGAAGAAGTGGATGAGGACCCCAACGACCCCGCGGACGCCATTGCGGAGATGGAGTACGAATTCTTGGTTAAGCTAATCCAAGATGAGTACACCGACGCCCATCGGGAAAGAGGTGCGGCTCAAAATGATGATCCTGAAGATGAGCCTCAAGCGCCCGTCATGGAGGAAGCCCCGGTCCCAGTTGCTGAAGGTGCCAACGTCCCCGATCCTGGTGCAAATGAGCCCAACGATCCCCAAGCTCAACAGCAAGAGCCTGAGGGCCCAGTCCATGGCCCCGTGGCCCAGAACATTTTGGTGATCGTTGATGAAGACATCGCCCCAGCCGCCTGAAGTTTTCTCTTATAATTTTCCTCTGTACTTTCCTGCTTTTCTGTCTTCCTGTCATTTTCTTCTTTTGAAACAATGTTCAGTGGCCTTTGAGCCCTTATCTTGTAAGATTTCCCTTATCAATGAATATACATTTTATTTTTCATGACTTTGTTCTTCTGTTCGTTTATGAATCATAACTCATACTTAGAGCTTGCTGGAACAAATCTTGTAATAATAAGACTGTGTAGCATACTCTGTGAATGTTTTATTTCTCTGATGCAATGAAAATTTGTCTAAGCCTTGAGCGGTCGTGAGGGTCTTATTGTGAGATTGCCCCCCACTCAAGACTTGTATAAATTTTTGCCCTTGTCATAAGCCTTGAAAATTTGTCTAAGTCTTGAGCGATCGTGAGGGTCTTATTGTGAGATTGCCCCCCACTCAAG
Source organism: Lantana camara (assembly GCA_037501455.1). Lineage (NCBI taxonomy): Eukaryota > Viridiplantae > Streptophyta > Magnoliopsida > Lamiales > Verbenaceae > Lantana > Lantana camara. The sequence goes on from CM074865.1 coordinate 5,192,346, forward strand.
ACTTGTATAAATTTTGTTTTTGCTCTTGAAAATTTGTCTAAGTCTTGAGCGATCGTGAGGGTCTTATTGTGAGATTGCCCCCCACTCAAGACTTGTATAAATTTTGTTTTTGCTCTTGAAAATTTGTCTAAGTCTTGAGCGATCGTGAGGGTCTTATTGTGAGATTGCCCCCCACTCAAGACTTGTATAAATTTTGTTTTTTTTTTTTTAAAAAAATTTGGCTGAGTCTTGAGTATATACGAGGGTCTTATTGTGAGGCTGCCCTCGTTTAAGGCTCATGCGATTCTTCTTAACTTTGGGGGAATTTTACTAAGTCTTGAGTGTGTGCGAGGGTCTTACTGAGTGGTTGCCCTCGTTCAAGACTTGTGCAATACCTTCTTGATTCTGAGGCCATCGTTCGAGCGCTCTGGCTCTTGCCGTATTTCTGGCTCTGCAGGAAATCCCATTTTCGAGCGCAAGGCGTTTTTAAGAAACGACCAAGGCCTACTAGGACTTTCTCTGTACGAGATCCCGTTTTCGAGCGCAAGGCGTTTTAAGAAACAGCCAAGGCCTACTAGGATTTGCTCTTGTAAGAGTTCCCGTTTTCGAGCGCAAGGCGTTTTAAGGAACAGCCAAGGCCTACTAGGATTTTCTTCATAATCTTCCTCCAATTCGCCTAATTGGTTGTGAGCGTAACCAGTCTATCCTTATGAGGGCGTCCCCCCATGTGGAGTAGAGTGCTGGCAAGCGTAACCCATACGAGATAACAGCATACATATTGGAATGGGTTGCCGGCCACGCTCGCAAAGACGAGGGACGTGGGACTTATCCATTCAAGCAACCAAAGAAACAGGAGTATTAGAAAAATTAAAAAGATTATGTTTCCACTTACTTGTGATTGGAAGTACATAGAACCCGTCAAAGAGGGTTGTTACATCAGGGTTTGCAAAGAGCTTTTAAACATAAAACCGCCGGGGGTTACATGCGTTCCAAGGGCGAGGCAAGCGCTCACCTTGAAGTGTCTCCAAGGTGTAAGTGTTGTTAGCTCTGAGTTGTATGACCTTGAATGGACCTTCCCAATTGGGATCCAATTTCCCCACGTGTCTGGACACCTCCACTTTCTTCAAAACCAAGTCTCCCAACTGGAAAGTTCTTTCCCTTACGCGCTTGTTGTACTGTTGGGCCACGGAGGCTTTATAGTGGTGGATCTTTGCCCATGGTTTGTCTCTCCTTTCATCCAGCAAATCCAACTCCAAGCTCCTGTTGCCATCATTGAGCTGAGGCTCGAAATAGCCGACACGAGCGGATTCATTTACTATCTCCGTTGGTATCATTGCTTCTGATCCATAAACGAGCGCGTAAGGAGTTTCTCCAGTGGCCGCTCGTGGGGTGGTGCGATAAGCCCAAAGCGCTCCTTGCAGCTCTTCAGCCCATTCATTTTTCTTGCTCTCAAGCATGATTTTCAGATGTTGCAAGATGATCCGATTGGTAACTTCTGCTTGCCCATTGGCTTGAGGATGTCCTACAGAGGTAAATCGCTGCTCGATCCCCAACTCGGAACACCATTCTCGTGTATCAGCAGCTATGAACTGGGATCCGTTGTCAGAAATGAGCACCCTCGGTATGCCGTACCTGCAAATGATGTTTTTCCAAATGAAGTCCCTCACAACCCTGAAAGTGATTTTTGACAGAGCGTCCGCACGCTCGTTTTCTCCTCGGGGCACTTGAAGTAGATGAAATTCCTTGAACTTCCCAATGATTTCTCTGGCTTTACTTAAGTACTGTACCATGGTGGTTTCTCGAGCCTCATAAGTTCCTTCAATCTGACTCGCAATTAACTGTGAATCCACATAAGCGGTGATTCTGGAGGCCCCATTCTGAAAAGCAATATTCAATCCTTGCACGAGGGCTTCATATTCTGCTTCGTTATTAGTGACTTGGAAATCCAGCTTGATTGCAAAGTCCAGCTCAATCCCATCGGGATTTCTGAGGGCCACTCCTACTCCTCCCCCTTGAGAGGTTGAGGAACCATCTGTGTGCAGTACCCATAACCCCTCATTCTCCGCAATGGTGGGCTCGAAACCAAAGCGTTCGACCAATAAATCAGCTACAACCTGAGCTTGTACCGCGGTCCTGGGCTCGAAGCATAAGTCAAACTGGCTCAATTCGATGGCCCATTTGATTAATCTTCCAGATACGTCTGGCTTGGACAACACTTGCTTCAAGGGTTGGTCGGTGAGAACCGTTATGGAGTGCGCTTGAAAGTAAGGCCTTAGCCTTCTTGAGGCGTTAATAAGAGCGAACGCGAATTTCTCAATCTCCAAATACTTCTTTTCGGCTCCCTGCAATGTTTTGCTCAGATACTAAACGGGTAAGTGTTTCCGCTCCCGCACAGCGATCAGAACCGCGCTTGTGGCCTCTGGAGAAACGGAAAGATACATAAATAACCTCTCGCCCTCTACAGGCTTAGTCAACAGTGGTGCGCTCGATAAGTAAGCCTTCATATCCTGCAACGCCCTTTCGCATTCTTCTGTCCAAGCAAAGTTACGAGCGTTCCTCAAAATTTTGAAGAAGGGAAGGTTTCTGTCCGCCGAGCGCGAGATAAACCTGTTCAAAGAGATGAATTTTCCCACTAGGACCTGTACTTCCCGCAAATTTCGAGGGGAGGGAATTTCCAAAATGGCCTTGATCTTCTCTGGATTGGCCTCAATTCCCCTCTGACTGACCATGTACCCTAAGAACTTTCCCCCTTGCACTCCAAAGGTGCACTTCGAAGGGTTCAACTTCATCCCATACTGACGCAGGACTGAGAAAGTGCGCTTAAGATCTTCCAAGTGGGAGTCCTGGCGCTCGCTTTTGACAATCATATCATCCACGTAAACCTCCATGGATCTTCCAATCTCTTTTTCAAACATCTTGTTGACGAGCCGCTGATACGTAGCTCCGGCGTTCTTGAGTCCGAAAGGCAAGACTAAGAAGCAATATACCCCCAGATGGACAACGAACGAGGTTTTGGGGCGGTCTTCCGGGGCCATAAAGATCTGATAGTATCCCTGGAAAGCGTCCATCATGCTCATGAGCTCGCAGCCTGCGGTCGAATCCACCAATTGATCAATCCGGGGCAGCGGGTAAGGATCTTTAGGGCAGGCTTTGTTAAGATCAGTGAAATCGTTGTACATGCGCCACTTATTCGCGCTCTTGGGCACCAAGACAACGTTGCACAACCACTCCGGATACAAGATGGGCTCGATATATTGAGCCTCCAGGAGTTTATTAACCTCCTCTTCAATGACTTTTTTCCGAAAACCATGTACATCCCGCTTTTTCTGCTTGACGGGTTTGAAAGAGGGATCCACATTAAGCCTATGGACAATGACGCTCGGGTCAATCCCTGTGAGGTCGGAGGCTTTCCATGCAAATACATCACTGTTTTCCCTGAGGAAGTCAATCATCATAATCTGAGAAGGCCCCGAAAGGTTTGATCCTATCTGTGTAGTCTTATCCTTGTTTCCGGGCTCCAGCTCAATGGTGAGGAACTTCTCCGAGGGTTCGATCCTTATCTCAGGGCGAGGAAGTTCGAGCGCCCTCTTCTTTCCCGTCAAACGGTCACTGGGTGCTGGTTCACCCTCTCCCGGCTCGTCTCCTTCTGAGGACGATCCCCCAACGGTTCCTGGTGGTGCACCTTCGAGGGGATTCTCCTCGTTGTTTCTCCTCTTCTTTTTGTTCTTCTTCTTGTTCAATTTCGCCCTTTTCCGTGCTGGGCTGTCCTCATCTAGGTTGGGGAAGTCCACTGACTTCTTGGTGGAACCCATCTGGAAGGTTTTCTCCGCTTTAGGCTTTCTAAGGGACAACATGTAACATTCCCAAGCCTCCTGCACATTGCACAGTACTTCTCCCACACCCTCGGAGGTAGGAAATTTAATCTTCTGGTGGTAGGTGGAGATGATGGCTTTGAAATCCACGAGGGCGGGGCGCCCAATTATGATGTTATAAGGGATGTCAATCTCCACCACCGCATATGTTACCAAGAGTGTTTTGCGCTGAGGGCCTCGGCCGAATGAAGTAGCTAGGCGAATTTGCCCTCGTGGGACAACCTCTGAGCCTCCAAAGCCAATGAGAGCCGTTTTGAGAGGCTCGAGCGGAAGGTCAACCTTCATCTTTAAAAACGTAGAATAAGGCAAAACATTAACGGAGCTTCCACTATCCACCAACACCCTTTTTACAACATGGTTATGAACATCTACACTAACCACCATGGGGCAATCAGAGGTTATACTCTCCCCACGGGGTGTTACAATGTGCTCTAAATCCCTATCATCAAAGCCTATTACATCATTCTCTCTTGATCGTTGAGCGCTCGGACTCTGGATGGCATAGATAGGTTTAGGCACTGCTGGGCGTTGGTTGTAGCTCCGGACGTACCTCCGTCGGGAGGCGTTTGAATCCCCCCCTGATGAGCCTCCTGCAATCATGTTTATGACTGCGAAGGGCTCGTTCTCTTGCTCAGGGGCTTTTCCTTTATTGTCCCGGCGGCTGCTGCTTTCAGGGGGTCCCCTACCCCTTGGGCTCTTCGAACGGGACGGACTTCTCCTTCTTCCCCCAGTACGCTCGTTGCAGCGTTCATCGTAACGCTCAAGCACCCGGACAAACTCCTTCAGGTGGCCCCCTGCGACGAGCCTCTGAATTTCAGCTTCCAACTGGCGGCACTCATCTGTGTCGTGCCCCCTCTGCTTGTGGAATGCGCAATATTTGTTCGAGCGCCTGAGGGAGTCCGTTTCTCTCATCTTGATGGGTCTTTTAAAGAGCTTCTTATCGGAGAGGTTGTAGACTTCTGAATTCGGTCTGGTGAGCGGGATACGCTCGAATCGACGAGGGGGCGGTGGCGACCTTCTGCGCTCTTGAGGGCGCTCCTTCTTGATGGCCACGTCCCGTCCCCGCTCGTGATGGGGTCGCTCGTTCCTGGCCGGACTGTGATGCCGGGGACCATTCGTCCCGTACATGTCTTCGAGCGCGAAGAACGGCTTGGCAACCTCTCTCAATGCCATGAGGGTCCCTGGCCTCCTTTCCACAATGGCATCAGCAAATTTCTTGCTCACATATTGCTTGTGATCCACAGCCTGAAAGAGCACTGGGATCAAGAAATCCATAGAAGGCCTCTCCACCTGTAAGATCTCCTTGTTGAAGCGGGCAAAGAACGAGCGCAGAGATTCGTTCTTGCCTTGCACCACGTTGTACAGGGCACTAGGTGCGGTGACTGGCGCTTTCAAAGAATTGAAGTGGTTGAGGAAAGCATGAGCCAGCTCTTCATAGGAGTGAATCGAGCGCGGCGGCAGTCGTTTGTACCACTCTTGAGCCATTCCTACCAAGGAAGTGACGAAGACCTTCGCCCAATAATTGCTGGAATGCTCGTAAAGGTGCATAAGATGCAAAAAATGATCCAAGTGCTCAGCTGGATCAGTTGTCCCGTCGTAACGGTTGATGGAAGTGGGGATTTTGGCCATGCCTGCTTGGGCCATCAGAACTTCTTCCACGAGGGGTGAACCCCTCGCCAATGGGTGGTACTCATACGTGCCGAAATTATCCTCCGGCTCCTTGCGGTGGGGGACCTTTGGTGGAGGGTCCTTGGTGCGGGTGCTTCTGGCATCAACCCGTTCATCCCGACTAGGGGAGATCTGAGTTGAACGCGCTCGTGAGAGCTGTCCCACGATATCCTTTAGACCCTGCAGCTGGTCTTGCACAGCCGCGAGGATGTCAGGATTTACGTCTCCTTGTCTGGGGGCTCGTGACCCCCTCCTAGAGGCATGAGAGTCCCCTTCATTATCATTTACCCGTTCTGTGGGCTCTTTGTTCCTGCCTACGGAGGGACGCTCGTTGCCCTCCTGCTGGGGCACTTCTCTGGCTGGTGGTGGTGGTGGTTGTGCCCTCAGGACAGCCTGGGCTTCTCTGAGGGGAAAGTTTTGTTGTCCGCCCAAAGGGGCTGCAACTTGAGTGGCCTGCCCAGAGGGAAAGTACATGGAATGGAACCTTTCCCATGCCCCCTGAGCCGCCTGAACCTCACACTGGGCATAGAGAGCCCTCAACTGTTGGGTGGTCAGTGGAGGTAACTCCACTCCTTCAATCTCCCTGGGGACCACCACCGGGAGCTGGAGCTGACCAGCATGATACGGCTGGACCGGCGGCATCATAACGGCCGGAGTGAGGGTATATCCGGGCGGAGGCATCATGTAACCTTGCAGTCCGGGATTCACTTGGGGGTGGAACCAAGGGTTCTGGGCCGGCTGCTGAGGAGCAGAGAGAGAGACTCCTCCAGCGGCGGTGGGAATCGGCAGTGCCGGCGGTGCAGGTGGAGGTACGGAAGACTCTGCTTGGGGAGTCACTCCTGCGGCGGGAGGTGCTCCACCAACGGTGACGGAAGGTGGCGGGGCTCCACCAGTAGCGGTGGAGGGAATAATGATATTGGCATCCTGGGAGGCATTATCTCCTCCCCCCACAGCTCCAGATCTTGTAGCAACCATGATTGTTATGGGTAAGAGGGTGTGCTTGCTTTTCTACCAACAAAAAGGAAGAAAGGGATAGAGGAACGGTTTCCCACAGACGGCGCCAAAAATGATGGGGTTCAGAATGTGAAGGTCCGAATCCGATCACTTTACGATTTGTAATTGTGGAGGAAACCACCGGAGCTTCGTCGGAAATGAGAAAGTGGGTTCTTCCTGTTGGGACAAGCACAAGAAAAGTCAGAAGGCCAAGCTGGGGGAACTGGGGGTGATACCCAGTTTGGCTCTCCGACGCTCAAGTCAGTTCCAGGTATGAAGAAATGTAAGTTCAGTCACAGTTGCAGTGATGAAGAATGCTTACCAATGTAGAAGATGACTTTAGCTATTTATAGTTGAGGGTCAAGGGCCCTTTGGTCATTTGCCTCAAGTGGTCCTGGCCGAATGTTGCCCTAACACGTGGCGCCATGAGAGAGAAACCTAGGAGGAATCTTCTGCAAAAGCGGCTAAAAGTTGGTGCTGGCAACAGTGGCAGGTGCGCGGGCATGTACGATGTGTCAGAGAGCCATTTGGGTGGTTGGTAACGAGGGCTTAAGAGCGCGCTCGTGACAACCTGGAGTATTGGAGGCCAAGATATCCGCTGAGGGGAATGAAGGCTCCAGTTCAAGTAACGAGCCAAAGGGGAGGCCACTCTGAGGGAGTGTGACGCTCGAAGAGGGCTCCCTTGGCACGTGAATGGGCCAATCATACAGTATGAATGGCGCTCGTGAGAGTGTCAGCGCTCGTTGGGCTTAACTCATGAATGATGGATTGCGCTCGTCGCGTTTAGCGCTCGTGCGCTGATGGGTGCAGCCTTGGGGAGACATATGTCATCATCCTGGTGATGCCACGTGTCCTAACGTGGGACGATCGTATTTTGACCCCATCACCTGGTTTATTATTAAATTTATAATTTGTAAGAATCGTTTTGTTTATATTTATAAATTTTATAAATGATTTTGTAATTTTGGTTATATAGTTAATGTAACACTCATACAAACGTTAGTTGCAATAAAAAAAAAAAAAACTCATACAAACGTTAGGTATATAAGTATATTTTTTCAAATTTGGATTTATAGGGATTAAAATATAATTTTTTAATTTAAATAAATTATATTACAATTAGATTTAAATATAGATATTTAGATGTAAATCACTCAATTCAAATATAATTTTTTAATCTAAATAAGCTATATTATAATTAGGTTTAAGCAATATGGGATGTAAATTCCAACTCCAATACCATTCCAATTCTCAAGGCCCATAGGAAAAATGGCCACTTAATTTACCATCCTATCCCCACTTCGTCCCCCACAAACACAAACCCCGACAAAACCCGCAAATCCCAAACTATTCCAAGGGTAAAACCGGAAACAAAACCCTCTATATAACCCACCTTCATCTCTTCCACCCATATCAAGAATCCATTAGCTCAGAAAAACGGCGAAAAATGAGGCAGCAGAGAGATCGGATTTCTTCAAGGGTGGTTGCCCCTCTCTGCTCGCCGATGATTTCCGTCCAAAATAGCAACAACCCTTTAGTTTTTTCCCAAGAAAAACATCAAAAAGAAAAGGAAAAAGAAGAATAATAAGCAAATTAATATATCGCACATATATATATATATATACACACACATACAGGAAGAGAGAGAGAGATGGATATGTAATGCAAATGCTGGTTGAAGTTATGATTCTTCTGCATATTTGCAGAAGGTCTGGGTTTGAATCCCCCTTAAGAGGCTGTGATGATTGTTGTTCTTGTTTTCTGAGCTAATGGATCGGGTGTGGGGAGATCCGACCCGTATCTTGGCGGGGCGGCCGCGGCGGCGCTGTGGTGTTCACCACCGTGTGTTGCCGGCGGTTCTGCAGCCATGGCGGCGTTGCTTTCTTCATACCTCGTTGATGTCACAGATCTGAGCCTCAATTTTATTTTTATTTTTTTGTGGGAAAATGTAAATCAAAATCATTTTTTTAGCTGTGGGTGGAGAAAAATGAAATTGTTTCTGGGCAGTTGGGCACGTTTGAGCATTTGATGCGCTTTTGAAAAATGAATGATTTGTAATTTTAACCCAATTTTGTCTGAATTGGAAATCAAAATTTAATATATTCGATTGATAAAAGAATTTTGAGTAATATATTCAATTGTGGTTGCGGTAGTATATTGGATTGATAAGATCATAAATTCATAATTTGCAAAAGGTTGGCGAACCGGTGTCGGAAAGTGTGCCGTTTTGCATAGATGCAATGCAAACCGGAAATATAGCAAGGTTCATCCACCATAGCTACCAGCCCAAATTGTTTGTCCAATGTATATTAGTTTGCTAAAAGCCTGAAGCTATAAGTTTAGGCTTCATTTTTGAGCTTTCCCTTCTGCTAATTTGTTAATAGGGAATTGATTATGTTCACTTCTGTAGGTGTCTCTATACGAGGCCAGTGGATGATTCGTTAAAATTGCTTAGTAGGAGAGGTTGTGAGTCGCTTTGGGCCCACAACTCTCTTACTTTAATGGCTGATGAAAATTCGAGCGTATGTAAGTCACTCTGAAGATTTACCCGCTTATTTGGTTATCTATTTTTGTGGGCATCCGAGTATGAATAGTATCATTGATTTTGGATTATGAACATTGATATTTCCACTTGTTGATTTTGGTTGGTTATATATGAAAAAAGAATCAAAATATTTTAAAAAAAAAAATCAATTGATAAAAAAAGTCATATTGACAAAAAATGGTTTGATGGATATGTTCCATTATAAAGGTCATTATAAACGTAAAAATGGATCAAATATACTAATTGATAAATGTCGTTATAAACATAAAATAGATCAAATGTACACGCAAGATCAATTACTTTGTTGATAAGTAATATTTATATGTTTTATAATACTCCATATTTTCAATTTTTGTGAATTACCAAGTATTAATACTGATGAGGTCCCACTATCAAGGCACATGGTTAGTCTCACGAACCGCAAGCACGAAACCTATTCGAGTCGGGACTTCGGGGCATACACAAACTCCAACAATAGTCGGCTAGACATAACTAGGGGAGAACAAGAGTTGAATAGAATTACACTATACATAAAAAAAATTGAGCATGTTTGTTTTTTTTTTTTTTTTTTCTTTTTTTAACACGTAACTCTAAATGGTTTGAGAGATTCAAATTGGGATATTATTTTGGAGAAAAAAATCTTTAAATCACTTGAACCATCCTCCATTGATAAATACCGAATATACATTAATTCCAAAAATCTCATATTTAGAAAAGTATTGAATCATTGATCGAGTTTGGGCAAATGAGCAAATCTGTGGGGGGTGAAAATTTAATTTTTCAAGTTTGTAGGTATCAATGTAGAATTACTGAGACCAAAAACTCGTCCCGTTTAGAAAACAATAATCTTGATGACGTGTCCTATTCTAATTGGTTTTCAAACGAGTCACACCTTTTGTTACTATCATGCGTCGCAGAAGATCCAAACTCAAATATCTAATCCTATTTCCCTCTCTCGCAACTCAGTAAAGCTCAACTTCCGCCACCGCCACCGCCATCGCGCCACCATGGGCGCCGCCACGCTCCTCTTCTCACCATTCCTCCCGATAAACACGCGCGTACCTCACTCAATTTCAGTTCCGAAGCTCAAATTTGTCCGGTCTTCGAACGTTACCCGTTCCAGGACAATATCTTCGAGACCGGACTTTCGCGTCTTTGCCGACGACGGAGATGCGGACGGCGGAGGACCAGATGACTACGACATGGACGAAGATGAGGTGGAGGAGCTCGACAATAAGAAGGACTTCGAAATGGATTACGACACCGCCGCTGCACTCGCTGCTGCCGCCGCCGCCGGCCACGGCGGGGAAGAGGAAATTGCGATGGTGCATAGCAAGAGCTTCGTGTCGACGCAGGGCTGGGACTCGGAGAAAATTGTGGATTATCGGATAAATGAGGAGGAGTTCCATAAGATATCTCTGTTGGATTGTGATTTTTTCATTCGGAAGCCTCCTGATCCTGATAATGACGTCTATGATTTCCGTGAGGTAGGGTTTTCTTGTGGTGTGCCTTCTGCTTTCGTTTGGCAGTTTGGATACTTTGTGTTTTGCACGCAGTGTGGTGTTGTACTTTTTGCTGCATTGGTTTTCTGCTCCAAATTTCTTACGGTCGTCGCATGTATTTGTGAATGGTATTAGGGAATTAAATGGTTCGAGATGATACCCTTTAGTGCTTCATTGGTTGAATCTTGATTTATTGAGATTGTGTGTAAATTCATGTTGTTTTTCAGCATTTGATTCTAACAGTCGCACCATGTGGTGCAGGGATGTTTGTGATGATCATCTTTGGTGTAATAATTTGAATAACCAGACTCTACTATACTAATGAAAAGCAAAAGAATGACTGTGATATTGTGTTCTTGTTTTTCCTGATCAGAAATTCATCAGGATGAATCCGGTTGTTGATTTTTGTTCTTGTTTGTAGATGTATGTCACTCCTCCAGACACGGATATATATGCAATTCCAAAGGTTCTTGCACCAATGCCTCAAAAGGTATTCATTTTGTTTCTGGACAAGATTTATGTTATGTCTCTTAATTGAAAAATAACAATTTGGTTACAAGGTTCATATCCAACTTTGCCCAGACATAAGCATGATTGAAACCGGACAAACGTGTGGACATGTAATTCACTTGATTGTTTGCTCAGTTTGTTGAACACTTATGCCTTTGTTCGAATGGCAGTATATTCGATGTGCGAAGAGTGATTATGGTTCCTACAATGTGACAGAGCCACCTATTGATGCTCCTCGAGATCCCATGTACAAATCTGAGAGGGAAGTCCTGAAGGTAAGAACTAAGAATCAGCATTATGCTGTTTATATTTGTAGAAAGCAAAATATGTAAGATATTCGATACTGTTACAGATTATAAAAGGTTCAGTTTCCATGTAGATTGCTTTTAAGGGCCAATTGGATGGTTCTATTGTCGGAAAGAGACTCTTCATTCAACATTGTGCTCTTGACATATAGAAACCTTGTTGTTTTTGTTGCAGATTTTCTTAACAAAACACTTCAAGAATCGTCGGTATGGTGATCCAGAATTTTCGCTGGATTTTGAGGAGATCTATGTAATTGATTCAAAAACAAAATCAATAACGAGAGCAAAAGTTGTGGTATGCAGATACATGTCCCATTTTGCTTTCTAGATTTGAAAATTGTTTATATGAATGGTGGCTCCGCCCCACCACCACCCCAATTTAAAACTGATCAAAATGCATCAAAAAAGTTGTGGTGGGCAGATTCCTTTCAGCTGCATGCCCCTTTTTTCTCTCTTAGCATATGTTAATGTCACTCCCTCTTAAACTTAGTCCTGGTTTCTTATCATGCATATTATCCATGTTTTCATCCTACATGATTTAACATGTTATCATTTTCTGTTTGCAGGTGACAGTTCCCGAAGGAAGAAATCGAGATAGAAAGAATGATTTGCTGGTCATTCGTGATAACGGGAACTCCTTCAAAATAATTCACAGAGTAATTATCCCCTAAACAACTTGCCATTCATTCTTCATCATTTCCTTTCCGTTGACTTGATCCGTTGATGTTTATAATTCTATAGGATGAAAGAGACGACCCGACCACCGTAATCGAGAAGGAAGAGTGGACCAAAACTAGGGCAGATATGGAAAAGCATCTTCGAAAGCTCCGGGACTTCAACGTGTCAAACTGGTTTTAGTCAAATAATTCTCTGAGTTAGGACAGTGTCTTGTGGAACAGATGCGGAATGACAAATGAAACGCCATGCCTCTCGTCCTTTTTCGGGAACATCAGCAGATTTTGGGTATTTAAAAGCAAAATGTCCTATGCTGATGGGGTATTTGTAAATCATCAAACGTAGTGAAGAACAGTTTTTCCAAGGCTATGTTCTCTAGGGGATGATGAGATGTTTTGATATGGAAGAAAGTTCAGGGTGTTAGTAGTAGAAATAGTATGAAGAGCTGGGACTAGGAAGTTAGTTGGTTTGACACATTGTGTTAAAAGAGTTTTAGTCGTGTTGTTGGTGAAACATGTTGATGTGGTTGGAAGAATTTGGAATTTTTTGCTCTATTTTTGTTGAAACATTCGAACACACATTAAGTGTATTAATATACAATATACTCGTCGAATAAAACACGTCTGTTAATACACATTAAAAGAATGATGTCTTAATTTGGAATACGTGTTAAGTGTATTAATATATAATATATGTTGGGGATGAAATGACAGACTAAAACTGGAGATCGGAACTCACAAAAGACATAAATAGTGAAAAATAGCTTAATTCGTAATCATCGACATTGAAATGTAGAACTTGTAAATAACCAATAGATTTGTATTATTTCAAGTGGATTCGAGTAAAATAACAAATATAAAATAACGATATTACCTTCGATTTCTATATAAAAAAAAGGATAATGTCGTAAATATATTGACATTTAAAAAATATATATATACATTTAAGTGAACAGAGAGATTCAAATTCTATTCAATGTAATGACACTTGTGCCCGTCAAGCACGAGACCCCTTTTTTTGAGAAACAAATTGAGATTTTCTTGATTTGTCTCCCTCACAATCTTATCGGGTCAGGGTATAGAGACGTTTGGAGTGGACGATTTCATCTTTTGAATGTAAGAGATTCAAACCCGAATTATTATATTAAAGAAAGAACCCTTTAATCCAAATTTACCTGATTTTTCCCCCTCACAATCTTGTCGGGTCAGGGTATGGAGACGTTTGGAGTGGACGATTCCACCTTTTGAATATAAGAGATTCAAACCCGAATCATTATCTTAAAGAAAAAACCCTTTAACCAAATCGATCAATCCCGTCTCCTTGGTCCGAATATTTCCTTTTATCCAAACTATAAAACTTCCATTTTCAGTCGATGATTTTAATCATGGTCAATTAATTACACTTATTAAACCCAAAAAGTCCAAAAGAGAGGAAAAAAATCCAAAAATAATCATAATAAAGAGAGAAAGGAATCATTGACTTGCAAATTCCCCAAAATACCCCCACCTGTCACGTGACAAGAACCAAAACCCACGCATTGAACCAGTTGTACATTAAGCTTTAAGGCGTTGTACCCTACTGTGTCTCTGCGTGCGTCAACAGGATAAATCAAAACTCCATGCTTTGTTCTCTCTCCTCTCCTCTCTTTCTCTCTCTCACACTATATTCTTTCACCCTCAACAACCGCTTGCTGACACCGTCAACAAGCAATTCCTTTCTCCCGCAACGCGCAGGCGAGGAATCTGTACATGCGATCGTTGTGTTTGTTTCCGTGTGAATTCATCGAATAGATAGCTTCCCAGTTGATATTCGCCGCGTTTTGTTGGAATTTTGGTTTTCCAGGTACGGCACGATACGATCCCTATTTTTATCTGCTGCTTCTCGTTGAGTTTCGCTTTTGTAGGGTTTGCTAATTCCGCATTGGCGTTTACGGCTAGGAAATTGGGGTTTTTGATTTTTGCAGCGATTAGGGTTTTGGGTCCTGGTTTTTTGGACTCGGTTGTTTGGGTTTAATGGTATTGGTGTTTGTGTCTGACTTCGACCTGCATTGGCGTGCGGTGTCGGGTTATGCTGAGCTTTTCGTTTTTTATGTGCGACATACTGGATTGGATTGATTCTTGGTGATGAAGAATATCTGTGTTTATTTCTGGGTGGTGTTGATTTTGGTGTGGTAGACATATGAGGAAATAATTTAAAAGGGTTGGTTAATTTGGGTTAGGTTTTGCAGTATTTGAACATCATGTTATGACATTGGGTACTCGTTTTCGAAGTTCTTCGTGTGCGGATAAGCACGTGGCGAATGGGTTTAAAGGGGTTAGTTCGTTTTGTTACGATCGAGTTAGTTGGAGGATTTGGAAATAAATTCCTTCGATTTGCTTAGATTCCTTAAAACCACATGGCATTCAATTCTGAGCTTCGGAGAAAAACATTTAATATGATTTTGTTGATATTTACTCGTTATTATGTTCTCTGGGATGTGTATGTTGTGGAGCTTATTTATGTTGCTGATAGAGTTTCTAGACTGAGCTCCAGCCTCAAGGTGATTGGATGGTTTTCTTTCTTCTTCCCTCCATTATCTTGAGGACTCTGTTGTTTGTACTATTTTACTTTTATGTTTCTCTAGTGAAGGGCATGTTAAATTGTTAATATCACCATTTCATATCTACAGTTTTTCTATTGTAAAAGGTTTTTATATGTTGTAATCATGAATTTAGTGTGCCTTGTCTGTTCTTTTAAATTGCAGTTTTGTGACCATATGCTTATCAATGATATCCTTTGTATCCATTATTTTAGGACATACCCGCTATCAATCCAGGGAAACAGTGTTTCTATGGGTTGCATGCTGCTTATTGCTGCTGAAGTTTCTCTTCAAGTCTAATGAGTCTCAGTGAACTGGTTAATATGTTTAATGAGGCATCTGCTGGTGAAATCCAAGAAGAGTCACCTCTAATTGATTTTGATTTTGGCACTCGAGAACTGTCCCCCTCACCTGTACTATATGAATCCTTTGGCTTAAGCGCTGATGAAACACCTTCGACAATGGTGGCATCACGTATTTCAGCTGATGATGTTCTTCTTTCAGCTTTTGACTCCATCAGCTTTGTTGAGGACTCCAAGCATTGTCACGGCATAATGAAAAACACCATTGAAACAGATGCTGCCGGTCTAATTTGTGAATCTAACCTGCATGGACAGAGAACTGATGATGGAAAAGTTGCTAGATCCGATTCGTCTGATTTTGCTTGTTTTGCTGAACCATCTATACGTGGCGAGGGTGAAGCTGAGGTTGTGAATGAAACTGACAAAATCCAGGAGTCAAACAATCCTCTGATTGTATACACTTCTTCTCGAAGGCAGAGTGTCCGCAATACTAATATGAAATTAAATCAGAATGAATCCCTGAAACCATCAAGAAATTGTAGGAGGATAGCCAAAAGCACCTCAGCGTTAGATTTAAATTCCTTGAAGATTTCAAGAAAGAGAAGAAGCTTATTTTCCAAGCAACCTCGATCTTCTGTTTGGGGAGTTATGGGGAATATGGGACCAGCTTTTGAAGAACAGATCGGTCTTGTCCCCAATTTGGGCAATGAAAAGAAACAAAGAAGAGGAAAAGGTGGTCAGGAAAAGAGAAACATTAGTAAGAGCCATACGGGTCAAAAATCAGTCCCAAAAACCTGCACTTCTACTGGTCGCATCTCCTTGAAGATTAAAATTGGGAATCAGACCTTTGGCACGGTTAATATTCCTGAAAGCCTTAATGCTTTGGGGAAACGTAGTCCTGTTTTATCGGACAAGAATGAGAAAAAATCAGGGGAAGAGTTGCCTGGTGATATGCTATTACCACATGAAAAAAGTTCAGATAAGGTGCCGTCTACACTTGCTTCTGATTTGGGCACAGATCTAAAAATCAGGGCCTGTCTTGAAAATACATCCTTGGGTACTTCAAATGATCTCCATCAAACCATCAGCCATGAGGATGGTGATAGTTTAAGAACTTCCACTGGAAATAGGTGTTCAGATCCAGGAACTTCGCCTGATTCTGAAGTTATAAACTCTGTTCCTGATGCTCCACTGATTGAAAAAGGTTCACAAACTATGAATGATGCTCCTATGATGCGAATGGAAGGAAAAAACCAGGATTGCTCTACAGACTCTGTGCCCTATGTTTCTTTTGGGGATGTAGCAAATTTGAGTTTCCCGGGAATGAACTATATGGAAGGAAAGAAAGATAAACGGCATCTGGTGGGAAATTGCATTGTGGAAAGCAAGCTAACTCGTGAAGAAAACCCAAGCAATGCTAAAACACGTGCAGAACTTGGATTGGGCCAGAAGGTGGTTAAGGTCTCTTATTGTAATGATGCCTCCATGATTGCAACAGCAAAACCTTATCTGGATGCAAATAACAGCAACGAATTTTCAATGGATCCTTCAAACTGTTCAAGGATGCTTGACTCAGGAAGCCCTTGTAGTACCTCCCAAGTTTATACTGGTGCTGAAATGAATCCTTCTTCCAGGCTTGCCACTGTGCTAGAGTCTTCAAAAGCACAGGCCGATGGAACAGTGATTTCATGTAACAATGGGCAAAAATCCCCTAAGTTTTCTATAGGAAAGGGAGGGCGCAAGAGCATGTCTGGAACCTCAAACCTACCCGACAAGAAAGATAAAACCTCTAAAAAGAAGGCCGCTAACAATAATTTAGTAGGTAAAAATCAAATTGATGAGAAGGGTGAGGCTAATGGCTTCCTTAGTGGATTGGAAAGCCATCTGACAGCAGGTAGCAGTCTAATTTAGTCAAATTGGCAATAAGAACCCGGCTCTTAATGCTTTATTTGGGAACTTCAGATTAGCTTTCTGATGTTGTCATCAATTTTGTAGGAAATCAAGCATCATCTGATCATGGAGTAACTGAAGACCGGGGCAAGAATTTAAGTGGACAAGTAAGCAACCCACAGTTTTCGTCTGCTGGGATAAGCAATCAATATGTTCCTTCAAGGAATGCGTGGGTGCTTTGTGATGTGTGCCAAAAATGGAGAAGGATACCAGCTATACTTGCAGATCAAATTGAAGAAACAAACTGTGGATGGTGAATAATCATCTTTCAGTTCTGAATACTTGAAATGACCATAATATAACATGCACAGCTCACTTTAGTGTTGATGGTTGTCAGTCTCTGTTTCAGCAACTTAATTGGCCGATTGTGTCACTTGCATGCAGGCTATGCCTATTTTCCTGCAGTTTGTCATATTTATTCTTTTGTGGATCTGTCTTTGTAAAGTTGCTCATGCTGTCGTTATTTACAGTCTAGTGTAGGCTTGATTTCTCTTTGACAACATATTTAGGGAGATGTCCTGGCTCATGACAAACACCTCAACTATCTTAGTGTAAATGTGCTTTTTTACTACTGGCAATACTATGCCGCCACCAAGACCCAGAGATACTGTTTGGTGGTTTTCGTTTTATTTGCTTCTGACTGGAAGAGTGGTTTTTCATTTTATGCCTTGAATTTTTGAAGGACTTGCAAAGAGAACACTGATAAAGACTTTGCTGACTGCTCGATTCCACAAGAGAAGTCAAATTCAGAAATCAATGAGGAGCTGGAAATATCTGATGCTTCTTGTGACGAAGATGCTTGTGAAGCCTTGCTGAAGTCTAATCAAAACCGATCGAAAGGTATTTACCACATTATTCTGCCACAGTCCTATATGTTATGCATCTTCCTTGCTTTTGATGTTTGAGTTTTGTATATTTTGCAGCTGCTCAACAGTCAGCTTTTTCACTTATTAAGTCAAATTTGTTTCTGCACCGGAATCGCAAAACTCAGACTATAGATGAGGTGAATGCTTGCTTTGTGCATCTGCATGTCCGAGCTATAATTTATTAATTGGATTGATCTTTGTTCAGCTCTTGAAGTGTTCAATTTCATTCAGTTGTTGCTAGCTTTGTTACTTCATTCACCTGAAGATACTTCTCTCTTGCCTATTGCAATTGTCATAACAGGTGATGGTTTGCCATTGCAAACCCCCACCAGATGGGAGGATGGGTTGTGGAGCTAAGTGTTTGAACAGAATGCTCAACATTGAATGTGTTCAAGGAACTTGTCCATGTGGTGAACGTTGTTCAAATCAGCAGGTGTGAAATTTTTTTAATTCTTCCCACTCTTCTGGTGATTGTATGTGTTATTTCTGAAGTCAGTTTTATGCAATTGCTTGCAGTTCCAAAAACGCAAATATGCTAGGCTGATGTGGTTCAGGTGTGGAAAGAAGGGTTTTGGCCTTCAAGCTCTTCAAGACATCTCATCAGGACAGTTTCTCATTGAATATGTTGGAGAGGTAACTTGTATTCATAACTTGAGATTTCGGCATCTAATGTTTAATCGTATTAAGTTAATACCCTATTCACTTGACTGAAGTCACTGAACTAGTAGGTAATGCTGTGCATATCACGAACAAGTTTCCGTCATGAGCAGTGTTGCATTTATCTCATCAAATCGATTTTTGTAACTCCATGCTGAGTGGAACAGTTACACCTATGTCCTCACTGTCTGATGCACATAAAAAGACTTTGTCTAGAAACCAGGTTGTGGTTCTACATAGTTTTTGGTGGAGATATGCAAAAGCTACTTTTCCCCATACTGAAAGATTCTGATAGTGCTAATTTAAAAATAAAAATATAGTCAAAGGGTTTATTCCAATGACTTAGTGTCTTAAAGTTCATCTTTTATGAAGATTCAAGTCCCCAGCTGTGTTGCCTTTTGACAGTGAGCAAGGTTGTAGTCCTTGCTTATTACTCGCAAGTCCTGAGAAGCCAACCTTGAAGCCTGCTAACCTCTGGTACTTGGTTAACCATTAGTCTTTTTGGGGCCACAAACCATGTCGCTTTAGGTGGGACTTCATTAGATTTAGTCAAGATATACGAACACACCTTAAAAATGTAGTTGTATGTGAATTTGGTCAATATGTACTACTGAAACGGAAGCTAATTTCTTAATCACCCAACTCACGTCTGACATACTTAAATATTTGTGGGTGTCACAGGTACTTGATATGCATGCTTATGAAGCAAGGCAGAAAGAGTATGCCGTGCAAGGTCATAAACATTTTTACTTCATGACGCTGAATGGGAGTGAGGTAATCGATGCTTCTGCCAAAGGAAATTTGGGTCGCTTTATAAACCATAGTTGTGATCCTAACTGCCGAACAGAAAAGTGGATGGTGAATGGAGAAGTCTGTGTTGGACTTTTTGCTGTGAGGGATATTAAAAAGGGTGAAGAGGTCACCTTTGACTATAACTTCGTTCGCGTGTTTGGTGCTGCTGCAAAAAAATGTGTATGTGGCTCACCTAATTGCCGGGGCTATATAGGCGGTGATCCAACGAATTCTGAAGTTGTTCAGGAAGACTCAGATGATGAATTTGCTGAACCTGTTATGACCTGTGAAGATAGGGAGATGAATGAAGACTGGAAGGACATACTGTCGAATTGCTTGCATGACAGAGAAAGTGTAAATGCAAATGAACTACAAGAAAACGGATATAGGATGAACGAACTGGTTGATGATGCTGGTCAATTTGAGACCGTCACCTCAGAAACTTTATTTCAGAAAGTAGGTGGTAATCCCTCTACCGCTGATGGATGCTCTAAGACTCCAACTCCCAGGGAGGTTAAGGACATGATGGTTCACGATAAATCTGTATCTGTTGATGATGATTCTGCTTTTAATGATGCTGTTCGGCTTTTGGCTGCCAAGCAAGACACTGCAGCATCATCGAACAGCTCTGTATCTGCTGCAGCTGCAAATGATGCTGCATTGCTGAGCAAATTAGAGCCTAATACCACCGAATCTAAGAGAAAGTTGAAATATGGTATAGTGCAACAAAAGGAGGACTTATTAAAGTCTGATCCTCTTGTTAAGACACGTAGTCCATCTTCTTCAATTAAAAAAGGGAAACCTAAATTTAATGTTGCCAATGGCAAAGGAAAACGGGACATGGATAAGTCAAATGCAGTACTTCATAAATCTAAAAAGTTACCAGAGATTTCTGTGAACAGTCATGTGGAAGCAGGTATTCAGTTATCTTTCTTTCTCTTCTTTCTTTTCTGGTATTTCGCCAATTTGCTAACTGTAAGTACTTACCTGAGTTATGGCAGTTGAAGAGAAACTGAACGAATTGCTCAACAAAGAAGGGGGAATAAGCAAGCGAAATGTATGTTTTCCGCACCCTTCAGTAGCTTTTCCTGCTTTCTTGACTCTCTTGTTTCTCAAAGTATTACCCTTTTTTGTTTTTATGTTTCATAATATCGATTATCAAGCTAGAAGACGTACCTTTTTTTTCCAGTTTGAGCCAATTCTCGATATTTTATGAAAACTAATTCAGATTTTGTTGATTTCATAATAATTGTTTGTTCTGTTGTTATGATTGCTTCTATGTACTTGCTTCTATTTTGTGCCTGTAAACTGGTTTGGCATTCTTTAAGGGTTTCTTGTGATCTAATAGGATGCATCGAGAGGGTACTTGAAGCTTCTGTTTCTAACAGCTGCATCTGGGACTAATGGCCATGGTGAAGCTATTCAGAGGTATTTCTGATTTGTTCATGCGGTCATGTATACTGTAACAGTGTTCAGCATTTGTACAAGTGAATATATTTTTACTTGAACGACTCTTGATATTTTCTTATTTCGTTTGCAGTAATCGTGATCTTTCAATGATCTTGGATGCACTCTTGAAGACAAAATCTCGGACTGTTCTGGTTGATATAACCAACAAGAATGGTAATATTTTAGTATTATGTTGCCTGAAGATGTCTATATTACAGTTTTATGCTGCTCTGTACTCGGTGCTTATGACATTTTTGTGAATAGGTTTGCAGATGTTGCACAACATAATGAAGCGATACAGAAAGGAGTTCACTAAAACTCCAATTCTCCGCAAACTTCTTAAGGTAAATTAGTGTATGGACTTTGGATGGTAATGTATTTGGATAAGATAAATTTTAAGAGTTATTGAAAGTTTTTGTCCACTGTTGCTTAGGTACTTGAGTATCTTGCAATGAGAGAAATCCTAACTTTGGAGCTCATAACTGGAGGTCCACCTTGTCCAGGAGTCGAGAGGTGAAACAAATTCTCTTTTTACCTAATATTGCTTTTACATGATTTACTCTACTTCTACTTGAATCTTGAACAACATTTGTAATTCAACATGCACAATATTTAGTATGATAATTTGTGATTGATGTGGGGAGCTTGTGGTATTGTATTTTAGCTTTTCATTTTCACTACTTTGCTTTCATGTCTATGTGAAGTACCTTGTATTGCACAATCATGAAAGATAATCATCCTCTGTTCAAATACATATGATAAAGCATGCACTGAGGCATCATTAACTGAATTTACCTCCATGCAAACTCCCTTAATTGATCAGCTTCCTTCTATACATGGTCCTTTCTGACTGAATAAAATGAAAGCATCTTCTTATACTGTGGATGGCAACATTTAATCCTTGTATGCTGTATTAGTTAAATGACATTGTTCTCTAAAATTTATTTGTGTTTTATGGTAATTGTGTGGTTTTCTGAACTTCTTCTAATTCTGTACTTACAGCTTTAAAGATTCAATATTGACGCTGACAGAACATGCTGACAAACAGGTAATGCACAACAGGCCATTTTTTATTCCATTTTAATTCTGTCTCATAGATCTACGCCCCATTGCATCTTTCACACGAAGTTTGATATGTGTTGCTGCCAGTGGAGAACATGTCTAAAGACCTAATATAAACATATCTAACATTGATGCAATGCTTTTGTGATGTCTATTATTTGACTCTGTAAAATATTCCACACTGTTTTTCTTTTAACCTTGCTATAGTGTCTGTGGCTGTTGTCTTCTGCCAAAGTTTTGTTGACCATATTGCTCCTAGTGCTGTCTACATTGAATAAATATAAACAATATCCTTCATTAAATTAATTGCATTCTTAATTTGCTGAAGTTGTAAATTTCACTGTTCTTGCTCTCAGGTTCATCAGATTGCACGTAACTTTCGTGATCGGTATATTCCTAGATCCCTCAGAAGAAGTTGCTTCATGGAAATGGATGATTTGAAGATGGGAACTCATCACCACTCAAGCTATGGTAGGTTGTCAGCCTCATCACACGATCATTGGTGTGATCGAGGTGGAAAACCTGCAGAATCTGGTAGTGTGGATGCTTCCACACAAGATCATCCCACTGCTTCAGGTTCAACTTCTGGAACCAATGGAACTAGAACACGTAAGCGCAAGAGTCGTTGGGATAACCCTGAGGAGGACCACCTGCACCCAAAAAGTAGGTGTGATGTTGATGAGGACATCCCTCCTGGCTTTTTGCCTCCCTCTAATCCCTCTACAGTTCCATCTGATACAGTTTTGGGGAATCCACATCAGAGATTCATTGCACGTGTTCCTCTCTCCTATGGGGTTCCTGTTTCAGTCATGCAGCAATTTGGGGTCCTTCAAGCAGAAATTGCTAAGGGATGGAGTGTAGCTCCAGGTTTGCCTTTCCATCCATTTCCCCCATTGCCTCCATATGCTAAATGTGCTCCATCAAGTGAACCTGAAGAAAAAGCAGAGCATGGTAATGATGCATGTATTCCGCGGCTTTCGGGCCAAAAGCGTACTGCACCATGCAGCATGGGACCACCAGGAGCAAATTCTTCAGAGCGAGAAGGTGGCTCTAATAATTTGGGGAGGAGATACTTTAGGCAGCAAAAGTGGAACCACTCAAAATTAGCACCGCCATGGGTTCGAATGAGAAATCATGGTTGGGGGCATGCAGATGGTAGAAATCAATTTAGGAATTCATACAACTCTGAGGAGTTTAACTGAGGAGTATTTTTGACATGCAGTTATTCTCGTCAGTAATTGTTATGTTTTATAGGTGGTGATTTTTTAGGGGCGACTCTCAGAAATTGTCGAATGCTCCTCTTTGATATTATACCATTGTTTAATGCACATTATTATACCAATATTGAAATATTCTTTCATTCCTTCAGCTTGTCCCCATATGTTGGCTATCTTTTCTGCAGGTAGTATGCTTTCTTCTTTTGCTTTCATCACTCAGAAGGAGGTAAGCATGTTCACCTTTTCCCTAAGCATTTACAAGATATGGTGTTCAATATATCCTTTTTGCTGCATATTTAATTTGGATGTGGAATTAGAGGACAGAAATCCCTGTTTTTGGTTTTATCGACTAAATCTGATTGAAAGCAATGTTCCCATACATTATCATTTGGTTATTGTTGATTCTAACTCTGTATATTCATAGTTTCCTATACATGATCCACAATAGATAGCGTAAAAATGCTTTCTTTGCAAAAGCTTCCATGACATGCTTTGTTCTTGTGTACAGATTACCATTTTTATTAATCTAGAAACCAGGCTGAGGCCAACCACCAATTTCTTCATGATCGTCGGCTTGTGAAGCTCAAAATCCTTCTCTTGGTTAATATCAGGTATGATACGATGTGCTAATCTCGTTAACTTGGTTGATTCGAGGAGGGATGAAGCTAAAGTTGTGAGTATATCTCAATTCCCAAGTTGGATTTAAAACTTCATGTACTTTTGTTATATGAAACTTGTCTTAGAACATTTCTTGAGGTTCTTTGGTGTTGGTGGTGAAAGACAACATATTTTTACACGAAACGCAACACTAGAACCTATGTATGTACACATATTATTGCTATGGTGTTCTTTTTCCAAGTTAATGCGTCGCATTTAAGAACTAATGGCAGTGACTGGGGACCTTTTATTGCAATAATAGTAAGCAATTATAAGTGGATGTAACAGCCAAAAAATGAACTTGTTAACTAACTTGAGCACATGATTATTACCAAATAACGATCTCCCAACCGCTTTCTATTTCTCTTTAAAGAATCACTTTTGTCATCTTTAAATTTGATTAGTATTGTATGAAGTTTAGGATAATGTTCTACCCTATAATGTACGGATTCAGACATGACACGATAGGGATACGGGGATTCGAATTTTTTCTTGAAATTTTCATGTGAGTGTTGGATACGGTACTCGGACACGAGTACCTGATATGACACGATTTTTAAAAGTGTTCGTGGTTCATAAATTTTACCCTAAAAGAATACCTTCAATTAATATGTTTAGTCAAGAACGAGTTTGTTATAGTACAATTAAATAATTACACTAGTAGATGATCACAAACTTTTATCGGGTTTTGTATTCAGTTAGTTATGGGTTCGAGTCAAGCTGGACTATAAAAGTATAATTTTTTCGTACGCCCAAAATTTAAATACGAAACGTTTGATCTAATATAGTGGGTTTTGTACTCAATTGGTTATTATGGGTTTGAATCAAGTCGGACTATAAAAGTATAATTTTTTCGTATGCCCAAAATTGAAATACGAAACATCTGATCTAATATAGTGACCTACGTTTAAACTATACTATTTAGGATTGTGATTACAAACTTTGGTACCAAATTGGTATCTTTTTGCTGGGAATGTCAGTTGCAGTGGGATCCATGTGCATGTGGTAGTTTCATCAAAAGTATATTATTTGGAACTAATGAAAGGCTGATTAGTTAATCCGAACATAATAAAGACGAAACTCTTTCAAGTTTGTTCTTTTGTCTCAGTCTTTCCTCATTACCAAATCAAAGTTTAATCAAAAGTTCGTAGCAATAATCATAAGCTTATAACAGTATGCTTTCAGGTAAGAAGATAATAATGATTGACAATTGCAGTATTTGAATTTCTATCTTGGAATTGTAGCAGTAGCACTGTGCTACCTAATAACACGTGAGATCACTTTGTTCAAACATATAATATAAATATTTAGATACGATCATACATTAATTATGATACGATCAATATACTACAATACCGATATTACATAAGGCAGTAAAATAGTATATTTAGAAATAAATGTCTTGTCAATTCCGATTCATTTGACACTATCAAATTTCTCAAATTTTCTATGGTTTCTATATTCTTTGCTAAAGCAAATCGATAATAATTGCAAATGAAATATATGTTTGAAAGCTTTAAATAATTTTCGAATCTGAAAATTAATAACTAAATGAAAAATCTATGTAAATAAGGAACATCTACAAGCTCAAGTTAGTCAATAGGGTTGATTCAAGTGGTTAATGGGCTCATTCTCCAGGGCAATGTTCCGGGTTCGAATCCCATTTGGGTGTACGTGCATGGAAAAAAAAAAAAAAAAGAAGGTAAAATCTACAAGCTCAAGTTACCAAGTCTCCACTTCACATCCTAAAATTAATAGGCTAATAGCTTCTTCCTTTCCCTTGAAAAATATTACAAAATCATATTATAATCTATGATATAGATATGCATACAAACAATACAGGTAGACCTGATGCAAATTTTTTCTTAAATTTTTCACGTGAGGAGTGTCAGATATAGTATCCGACAGACGGCACGACACGATAAAATGATATTTTTAGGAATGTCGGGTCAATAATTCCCATGAATTTCAAGTACCATGTAACATAACAACAATAATTTTCTTGGATTTCAAGTACCATGTAACCACTTGTAGGGTACTATAACTCCCACTCCACCCCGCTGTGGGTCCATAGTTCAACGACTAAAACCATGAATGATCATGATGAACTTGAACCATAGCTCAACTTTCTCCATCTAATGTCTGGTGGCCAGAGAGACAGAGAGAGACAAAGAGAGAGAGAGAGAAGGAGAGAGATTCTGGCATATGACTGCCTGACATAGAACTATTGCTAAAATCTTGAAATGCAAACAAGAAACCACCCGAAAATCAGTTACACTTACATTAGATCATTAACCACCGAACTAAACGACCCTTTTTATGCCACCCTTGTCTTCATATTCTTTAATGACTTTCCAGGATTCCCGCCGTGGGCAGACTGAGAAGGATAAACTGCAACGGTGAAAAAGAAAGGTTCTTGAAAGTTGGTTTTTTTTTTTTCTTTTTTTGTGTGATCGGAGTGATTCCGATGGCGGTTGAAGGTGGCGGAGAGAGCTCGGGGCGGCGGACAGTGGTGGTGGGGGTGAAGCTGGATTCGCACAGCAGGGAGCTGCTGACATGGGCTCTGGTCAAAGTTGCTCGGGTTGGTGATTGTGTTGTTGCGGTTCATGTTCTTGGCAATAATGGTAAAATGTGAATAAAAATGATGTCTTTATGTGATTTTCATATTGGTTCATAAGGAAAGTTGATATTTAAATCTATAGATAGATAGATAGATATAACGGATGTAGAGATTCTTGATCGAGTTGCAGGTGAAAAGGAGAAATTTCGTTTCTTCATTCGTTTCCTGCATTTGTTAACCAAGAAATGAGTTGTCTATAAGATTTTATATTTTGATCTTCATCTAATCTCTTCCAAGTAATTTAGGAAATTATTCCGGCAATTTCACATGTGATTATACATTTATATAAAATGGGGTGGTGCAGAAACAGTTGCTAAGGACGCCAAATCGTCCCTTCTGTCTCTCGTTAAAGCATTCAACTCAATTCTCACAGTTTATGAAGGCTTCTGTAACCAGAAACAGGTAAGCAATTATCCACGTTTCCCCCTTAAAATAATTACACATACATCCCCTACAGTTTATGTCAACCTTACGGATACCCCTTTTGTCGCTCTTTACAGTGTTAAACGATATCTTATTCATGTCTAGTAAATTTTCTGATTCTTACAGAATATACGTTTCTTGATAAACTTTGCATGTTTTGATCAAATTTCGATTGTCAAAAGGGGGTATTTTGTAATTTGTAAACAAAGAAGGCTAGTATGTGTAATTGAACATAGTTAGAGGGGAGGATGGTGTAAAAATAAAGTGAAATGGAGGAATTTTCTTTTAATGCTACAGGTGGATCTCAAACTCAAGATCTGCAGAGGTTCATCCGCTCGAAAAATTCTCGTTCGTGAAGCAAAATCGCACTTTGCGGATCAGCTTATCGTAGGAACCACTCAAACTCATCTCACATTTCGTTCATCCGTCTGTATTGCTAAATACTGTGCCAAAAAGCTGTCAAAAGAATGTTCAGTCTTAGCGGTCAACGATGGGAAAATCGTCTTTCATAGAGTATCCAGCTCTATTTCTCAACTTATCCAGAAAGGTATTCTTAACTTGCTTATTTGTTTCTGTTTATTTCCTCTTTCTTTATTGTGAATAAGTTATATATGCAGAAACAGAACATCATCGTCCGAACAGCCTGCTCGGAGTTCTTCAGAGATCATTTAGCAAGAACAGTAAAATAACCAACGAAAGCAATGCATTAAAGACAACACGGGATCATCATCAAACCCTCAAACAAAATTGTTCGATCTGTTGTTCGAGCAATGAGCCTTCAAATGACGAAAATAAAGAGAATAATACATTGGCCATTGTACCATTTCAGAAGACAGAATTACCTGAACCAAAACCTGGTTGGCCACTTCTTGGAAGAAAAATGATATCAAATACGACGTTTATGTATAATTCCCGCGTTAGTCAGATGTCGGTGGTGCAATGGACCATGAGGCTACCGAGCCGATATTTTTTGTCCATTGATCAGCACTCAGCTACAAAAGTTAGTGATTCTGCTTATGTTCAAGAACCTGGTGCAATTGTTCCTGTTGGAAATGGAGATGTTTCTTTCCCTTCATCACCGCAAAGCGTCTCGAGAGAATTAGAGGGTCTTCATGAAAAGTACTCAGCTACGTGCAGATTGTTTAAATTCCAAGAACTCGTCTCTGCAACGTCGAATTTCATGCCAGGTTTTTCTTCTTAAGTACAATTTGTTTGAGATCCTTCTAACATCAAATTCAAATTCTTTGCATCATTCTGCATGAGATTATAAGTTTTGATAAAATTTCTAAACGAGAAAAGAGCTTAATACAAGAAGCAGAAATGCAGTGTTTTCTTAAAATGTTTCCGACGAAATAAGCTAGAAGCTAGAAGCACTTTTGGGGAGCTTTTTTCAGCTTCTAGATTCTGTTTTCTGATACTTTGAAGTGTATTGTGTACTTTTGTTCTCCAAATAGTCTCGACTCTGAACTTTTTTTTACGACTTCAGCTTTTCATATTGAAATTGTCAACTTTTCAGAAAATCTGATTGGTAAAGGAGGGAACAGTAAGGTTTACAGAGGCTGCCTTCCTGATGGCAAAGAACTGGCAGTCAAGATTCTGAACCCATCCGAAGACGCTTCAAAAGAATTCGTTCACGAAATCGAGATGATCACTTCTTTGAACCACAAAAACATAATTTCTCTTTTCGGATTCTGTTTTGAGGACGATCATCTAGTCCTGGTTTACGATTTCCTCTCACGGGGAAGCCTCGAGGAGAACCTTCACGGTACCCTTCCATTTCAAGAACGATATAGTTATTGTTTTTCGTTTTTCTTTTCCCTTCCGGTAAACCGGGTCCCGATAAAACCGAGCATTGTGAATCAGGTGGTAAAAGGACTACATCAGAATTTGCATGGAGTGAGAGATATAAGGTGGCTGTATCTATAGCTGAGGCATTGGATTATCTTCATAACAGAGAGTCTCAACCTGTTATACACAGGGATGTAAAGTCATCTAATATACTTCTCTCTGATGATTTAGAGCCTCAGGTACTGTCATAACAATAACAAGACATTTCATTGGGATTTGAATTGAATCTTTCTTTATATTAGTTATCTGATAATGTTTCAGCTTTCGGATTTTGGACTTGCTAAATGGGCATCATCAACCTCGTCCCACATAACATGTAACGACGTCGTTGGGACTTTTGGGTCGGTACATTTTCGAACTTATTCTCGAATTAATATCATAACATATAGTTAAATAAATAGAAGGGATAGTTACCAGACACCCCTCAGTTACAGGAACAAGAATAGAGGGGTTTCTTGTAATTGGAGCAAGAAGCAACTGGTGTTATGTAAGGAGAACGGAAATCTCAGGGGGGTAATTGTAATTTTTAACATTTATCGGGGGGGTATTTGTAATTTTTCAAAAGAAAACTGAACCAGTAACGCATTCCCATATTAGAAACCAAGTCATATATATGCTAATAAGTTGTTCCGCGTAGCTACTTAGCTCCCGAGTATTTCATGCACGGGAAAGTAAACGAGAAGATCGACGTGTACGCATACGGTGTCGTACTTCTTGAGCTGCTATCTGGGAGGAGGCCTATAAGCAGCAATTGTCCTAAAGGTCAAGAAAGCCTTGTAATATGGGTAAGTGCTATACGAACATCGAATCAGTCGACAAACCTTCAATTTTGTCGAAAAAAATGGAATTTTAAAACATATTCATGATTTACAGGCAAAGCCAATCCTAAACTCTGAGAAGTTTGCTCTATTGCTGGACTCAAACTTGGGCAGCAGTTATGATGCTGAAGAGGTGGAGAGAATGGTTCTTGCTGCTTCGCTCTGCATCAGGCGCGCGCCACGAGCCAGGCCTCGAATGAGCCTCGTAAGCTGAACGAAACTACACTTGAACTTCTTACATTAGTCATTGTTATTTTAAGTAATCCTTCAAAAACAAAAGGACTGGTATTGTTACAAGATTCTTGTTACTACTGCAGGTTCTGAAGCTTCTCCAAGGTGACGGAGAGGTAACGAACTGGGCACGTTTGCAAGTGAATGCTTCTGAAGGGCGCGATGATTTAGATGATCAGACGTTTTCACGATCCAATCTTCGTTCACTGCTCAACCTCGCGTTGCATGGAGGGGAAGAAGAAGAAGAAGATTCATTCTCTGAAAGCAGCATTGAGCAAAATGTTTCTTTAGAAGATTATCTTAGAGGCAGGTGGAGCCACTCCTCTGCATTTGATTAACCATGAATCCTATAAATAGGATTTAACAATCTTGCTTTGAAATGTTTTCTCATTTTTAACTTTTTGGTATTTGATTCTCGAATTGTGTATTGTACATGGGGAAGGAGTGGCTATAAATACCTATGCGTTGTTCATCTCAACGGCTCGGTACTATACTAGCTTAATTAGATTTATGATGTTCGAGTCTGTCGATATGCAGCTATCATTGGTAGGGAGTGTTACACCACAATTCAAAACATTCTCGTTGATCCGTTACAGCAAATGTGCGAATTCCAGCCATTCTTTACAACGACAAAACCAGACAGACAGCATCATACAGAAAGGGGAAAACAAAGGAGTTTCAAGATAAGAGACCTTAACAAGATTGTGGCATTATAGCAAGGCATTCTTCATCATTCCAAGGCAGAAATGATCCATCTTGCTGAATATTCTGGTGTTTTAAACAACAAAAAAAGTTCAGTCAGAAAATAGAAGAAAATATAATACAATCTACGTATATACTTAGAGGGCGTTTGGCTAAACTAAATCTGATTCGAGCAGCTTATAAGATGTTGAAAGTGTTAGGACAAAAAATAAGATCATGAGCTCATAAAAATGTTCATCATGACAATTGTGTAAGTATTACGATCAAACTTAAAGGGGCTTGTAAGCTCCAAAAATCTTATTTTAACATCTTATAAGCTCTTTAACAAAAAGTTGGTCAAACGCTTTATGAGTGAAGATCTTATAAGCTCAATCAGACATCGTCTCAATAGTACAGCACTGAGTATTGTATCTGTGTATGGGATTAATGTTCACAGTTTTTCATTATGCATTTTGGTTGTCGGTTGTGTGAGAGAATACGTGTAAACGCTTTGAACAATCAAGCATTTTAATCACAAAGAGAAAATACAATATAAGAGCACATACATCAGGTAAAATTTGAGATGTTATTGTTCAATATTCAATCAAACGAATTACTAACCTGAAGCCAGAAGAAGAACCCTCGTAAAAGGTTGAGACATTTCGGTTTATCATCTTGGTATAGTAAGAGTTTTCTTCCCAAGTCTGCATCAAGATACACAATCTTACTCATAGATTAAAAAGAGGAAAAAAGAAAAGATCGTGGGGGGTATACCAATTTTCAAACGTTTATGAATAACAGGAAATAGCAATGACGTGAAAGAACCCTAAGATCTCCAAAAGGGTACAAGCAAAAAAACCTTAAAGATTTCGAACTCACCAGGATGGTGATCGAGGTAGGATTTTCCATCTATGCTTGTTGGGATTGACTTCTCGTTCCCATCCCGTAAGTCCCTATGGCGCAATTCCTTCTTACGTTGTTCAGCTTCTATACAAAGCTTATTGTACTCCTCTTGCTCAAAAGGTCTTCTAAGAATACCAATAACCTTATGCCTAAATTCAGACTCCATTATCGAAGACCCATGTTTCTCGTTGTTCATCTGCACAAGTGAGATCTTCTAACATAAACAAGCTATTGAATAACATAAATAGACATGCGCGACATTCAATAACGAATATTAAGGAGAGCCAGGGGCCGAAGGTGCAGTAAAGTCCCCGGCCACCCCCCACCCCCCAAAATAATGAAAAGATTTCTTATATTTCACAATGGCAAGTTAAAACCTTACCTTAGAAGGGCTCAGACTTCTTTCATTATAGAATGTAACGCTGTCTATAATTTCGACATCATCAGAATATGCATGATCATCCTTTGTTTCCTTATTTTTGTTAATATTTTCTCCTTTACTCTTCTCATATACTACCGTATCAGTCCCATATGAGAAAACATGATAGCCATCTACATATTTGCAGTGTTCGAGGAAAAAACGATGATCAGATTCCAGCACCTTCACGCTAGTCGAGCCTTTCACTTTTTCTATCTTCTCACTCTTGACCTTGTTTTGGAAAAAACGGTGATCAGGTTCAGGCACCTTCACGCTAGTCGAGCCTTTCACTTTTTCTATCTTCTCACTCTTGACCTTGTTTCTTGATTTCTTTGAAGCTCCATCTCTTTGTTGCTCAGTAGAGCTCCTCAATTTCCTCTTAGGTTCTTTTTCACGCTCTTCATCCCGACTACCACCATCTTCATCCCGACATGCACAATCTTCATCCGAACAAAAGTCTACTTCGTAGGGAACCAAAAAGTGCTCACCATTTCCCACGTCTTCTAGAACATATGGTGTCCCTTTCTGCTTCAACTTACTAAATAAAAGCTTACGTGAAGGACCAATGTCCTCATCAGAAGTAGAATGACCACTATAACTCTTGGAGCCACCAACAGCATTTTCATAGGAACCAGTTTCGTTGTCCGGGGCATTATCGTCTTTTCTCGTTTGCTTTTTATCTGGCTCGAATCTTTTTGACATGGATATGAGGGTTAAGAGAAAGCCCTTGTTGTCCGGCTCTGACTTCTTGTGTTTACTAAGCAGCTTTTCTTCATATTCACATATATCTTGATGATGCTCTTTCCTTGACCGGATGAGATCCTGATAAACGTCTAGTTTATCTAATTTCTCCGGTCCGAGAAGTTTCATCTCTTCTAAAAAGACCATTTGACTTGATGCGATATTCCCTACTCTCACCCTCCCACTCCTCCTCGTTGCCATCTTATATATTCACATATGCATCACATTTGCAAGAAAAAATCACTATCATCTCCTGCACAAACAATAAGAAAAATCTAATCTTGAAGGTAACCCAGAGTTTAAATTGTACAATTGTAACTAAAATCTCAGTACAACTTTACAACACTCAAGTTAAGTACCAAACATCATCTCTTTCAATAGAAGACCTAATAATCTCTCTTCCCAAATCTTGAAGCATTACACGCTTCTAATCTTGAATTCTAAAATTTCGAAATTAAGTTAAAGCATACACATTATATAAACACAAACATGTATGCATAAGCACCCAAATTTCAGAATCATAAACAAAGTCTCTCTCCTACTTCTAATATAATTAAAAATCCAACAAAAAAAAAGGAAAAAGGTGCACCAGGAATAACAAGCTCCACACAAACACAGATACATATATGCATGTGGGATCTTCGAGTAAACTCAAAATCTACAACTTATTGCAAGTTTAGAAGCATGTAAAGTTCGGAAACCCTGGAGGGCAAAATATGGACAGAATTTAATAAGAACAGAAAAACACCCATGAGAGACACCGAGAAACCAATGTACTTGTGCTTCGCGCTACAATAATGCAGAATTTTTGGAAAAAAGGAAGCAATAATAATCCATAAACAGAATATTTTGTGAGTTTAGTTGAAGAAATACCCGTGCATTGAAGAACACCAGAGAGCCCGTTTCGCCTGGAAATATCGCTGAGAGAGAGAGAGTTCTAAGTCGAGTGGAAGATGAAAAGGGGGATAAAGAAAAAATAAAAGATAAAAGGTAAACTATTAGATATAAATCTAATGAAGGGTTAATTACATCTAGACCCCTTTCGAGTTTAGTATATTACAATTGGATCTATGTTAGTCATTTTATTACAGTTTGACCCCTTTTAAAATTTCGAAATTACTAAACGGTGAAGAAAATGTACGATTCCATTAAAAATTTCACTTTATATTCCAAATAATTGTGAAATGATCATTATGTTTGGTTCTAAGATCATATTTTATAAAAGTATGAAAAAAAATCACGTCTTTTTAGAATAAATAAATTGTTAAACAAACAATTATTTCATAATTATTTTGAATATAATGGTTACTTCACAATTATTTGGAATATTCCGTGAAATATTTAACGAAATTGTATCTTTTATTCACCGTTTAGTAATTTTGAAATTTTAGAAGGGGTCAAACTGTAATAAAATGACTAACAGGGGTTCAATTGTAATATACTAAACTCGTAAGGGGTCTAGATGTAATTAACCCATCTAATGAAAGAAAAATTGCTACAAATAATTCGACGAATAAAAAAATGGAATAAGAAAACTTCGTAATTAATGTTTTAAAAAATAACTTAAAGAAGGAGGA
The DNA here is from genome assembly GCA_037501455.1 of Lantana camara. Taxonomy (NCBI): domain Eukaryota; kingdom Viridiplantae; phylum Streptophyta; class Magnoliopsida; order Lamiales; family Verbenaceae; genus Lantana; species Lantana camara. Next base: position 5,226,185 of record CM074865.1, read on the forward strand.
TTGAAATTTTTTTAAAATAACGTAAAGAAACACATTATAATATAAATTCACACATTATTTTAATAAAATATAAAAAATAAGTTCTTAATAAATGAATGAAATATTATATAGTAATAAAACTATAAAAAAATAAGAATAGATCTATCAAAATATTATAGAAACAAAATACTAAAACTACAAAAATTAAGTAAATCCATAAATAGCAAGACAAAGAGTAAAGAAAAACACCGAAATTTAAAGAAATAGTAAAGATGCTTCAGAAAAAAAAAATATATTATAGAAAAGATAGAGAATATGTGTACATAAAAATATATTAATCATATTAATGAATAGCGATGAATTCACAAACACAACTAAATACAAAAATGAATAACACTAAATTTGAGATATTTAGCTTATTTAAAATTACAAAGGAAGCAAGATTTGACTATTAGAAAGGTATACAACCTGAATTCAATATAACAAATATAAATTAATATTTTAAAAAAATACATCAAATCAATAAATAAGAAATTTGAAAATTAAAGATACATAATAATATGAAGAAACTAAAAAAATTATAATTCAAACCATTCAAATTAGTAAAAATAGAGGTATCTTCGGAAATATATAACAGAAACATAAAATACTAATTAATAAATAATAATAATAATAATAATAATAATAATAATAATAATAATTTAATATATAAATCTGCAACATATAGTATAGATTCACATTCCTCCCAACAAAAAAAAATTAAATGTAATCATTGAACAAAGTACAATAAAAAATAAAAAAGTTCGATTAAAAAAAAATTCAAGAAACTCTCTTATTTTTAACTTCATGTTTATATATTATACCATTCATGAAAATACAAAGGAAAAAAATTCATGAACCATAGATATCATCAAAGGAAGAAACAAAGATTATGAACACTATACATTAACTGAACCTTCAATCAACATCATGAAATTGCATTCATATATCTACAATTGGAAATGGAAAAAAAAAAAAAAAATGAACGATAGAGAGAAATCTGAGTGAATGCATTTTAAAAAATGAGAGATTAGTAGATGGAGAGATTGATTATATAGGCATGACGAAATTCGGATGCTATGGTATATTGAAAGCAATAAAGAAATTGTAAATAATATCAATTAAATACGTTAGTAATTGCATACAAATAGATAATTGATTGTTGACATCTTTATAAATTAGTTAAAAAATATGAAATTGAAAGCATTCTAATTATATTTTTTATTAAAAATAATTCAAGAATTATTAAAATCACCATAAATAAATTTCAAATGTCATAAATTATGAGGGGGTGGTGGCTATATTAGGTAATGCAAATCAGTTTGCTCATTTTTAGGAGATTTAATTATTAATAACATATATTTAGTGTTTATTAATGGAACAATTAATGGATTGCTTATAATAAGAAATTGTGTTTAATAATAATTGAAATATATTAGTTCAACAACCAACGAGAAATTATCTTTGTAATAAAATATTTTAAAAAAATCACAAAATAGTATTGAGTCAAAATAGCATAATTACGGTGAAAAATCATTGTGCTATATATAACAATATAGATATATATATATATATATATATATATAAATTTATTAAGTATTAATTTTAAAATTAAAAAAAATAATTAATTGGATGGAACTACCAATAATAATTTTTTTAGATATTAAAAATAATTCAAAATTCTAAGAATTACACATTAGAAAAAAAAAATACACATAAAAAGTATATTATGAATTTTATCAAATATAATTATTTTTCTTAATTACTATTTATTTTAATAAAATAATATACAAAATAAAGATAAGTCAATTATATTTTTTCTATTTAATTGAAAATCTTAAAAAAATACAAAATATCATTCAGTCAAACTTGCCAAAAATAACTATTTTTCTTAGTTATTATTTATTTTCATAATAAAATAATATATAAAATAAAAATCAACCAATCACATTTTTTTTATTTAACTAAAATTCCACAAAATTCGACATCATCAAAATACACAAAAAATCAAATAGTGAAATGTGGTTTTCAAATATATAATAGTACAGATTAGGTATATTCAAGGCATGTTTTCCAAAAAAAAATATTACTATTAAAATTTAATCTTTTATATTATCAAAAATTAATTATATTAAACGAGTATGATTCTAATATATAATAGCATATATAAAAATAAATAAAAAACACAAAAAAAGCACAATTATACTAGTCAAAATAATGATAATTAAAAATATAAAAAAAAGATAAAAAAATATTAAAAAGATTAACATGATGTAAGAGAAAATGTGAGTTCAAGAGGTAATATGTGAATAAATTAAAAATTAAAGAGTTTACTTTAAGAGTTAGCAAATCATCAACAGTCTTAAAAAATATAAAAATTTTGGGTATTTTACGCAAATTCTTATTTATTTTAATTAATAAGTTTTCGTTTAAATAGCCTTAAATTCACATTTTTACTTTTTTATTTTATAATCAATATCTTTCCATATTTGTTTTTAAGTGCTAAAATAAGTGCTACTGATATCCAAATCATCTATGTTTTTAAACTGTCAACAGGGGTAGGTGAAGTGGTAGGATTCTTTCTCGAATGCGATGATTTGGATTTGAATCCCTCTGGTGACTTAGGGCGTGTGTTAAAAAATAATAATAATAATAAATAATAGGACATTAATGTTCTTTTCAAAAATATTAATTTTCTTTTCCCCAGTTAATTACATCAGACCAGAATATATTGATGGTGCAAGAAATCTGGGTTTCCTAATGCAACAACACTTTAGAATTTGTATGAAAAGGGAAAGACCATCACAGGCAAGGGGGCCTCAGGATCTGGGTTTCCTTTTGAGCGTGGGTTCTTCCAGCTAGGATAACACCAAGAGTGCAAGCTACTAAGGTAGAGTTACTGTGGTGAGTGAAAAGCTTGAGAAGTTCAGTGGAAAATGCCCAGAACAGTGTGTATGGTTTTTATGCAGATGATCACTTGGGAGAGAATGCATGGATTCTCTCCTATTTATAGGTTAGGGATGGGGATAGAGGGGTAAATTGAACATGTGGTCCCAAACCTGTGTTGCCCTAACACGCGTCAGCTTTTAGTGGGGTGAGAATGACATCCCTGAAAAGGGTGACGGCGTGTCAGGTGCCCGGTACACAGTACCTTTGTGTCAGAGGTTGTTGACGAGGGCGACGCGGGAGACGGACCTAAGATCCTTTCTGCCGAGGTTCGGATCCAACGAAACGGGGTATGGATATGCCCGAGCGTTGGTGACGCTCGAAGAATGTATGGATGGCCTCCTCGCGGTATATGACCCTTGAGCGTCGAAATACCGAGCGTACTAGTGGGGCCCCCATGTGGGCGCTTCCCTGAGAAGGATAACCATGAGGGCCGCGATGCGAGCGTCAAACCCGTTGGTTACGGCCCTTGATCTGAAGGGTCACCCGCTGACTGACGGATAACACTAACTGGCAATCGAGCGAGTGGAAGGCCCATGAGCCCATCAAGGCGAGCGCCAGGGCTCTGGTCAGCATTGTGTTGCCACGTGGACGGCTCTGATTTGAGAATGATTTTTAGGCCTCATCATTTTGCCCCCCAAATTCTGTAGTATCGCTTCGAGCGTACTGTAGAATTTATAAGGGAGGAGTCCTGAATGTCAAATATCCGAGGGACGAGAGATTACCCTCGAGGAGACTGCTGGCCTTCTGTAACGGACACAAACTGACATCGCATTAAATGCTGTCAAGTCCGCATTTAATGCAGAGTGGGAACGTGGGCGCGTGGACTCCGGGAGACGTGAGGCGGTTTACCAAAAGTGGGGGGTTTCCCAGGCGGGAAATGATTGCATTTTTGAATTTTCAACCCTAATCCATGCTCCATCTCACCTATAAATAAGGGTTTGCAGGGCCTTGGAAGCTTTTTCACGCATTCAGACTTCCTTCAAGCATATTCATAGCAAGAGTCCTTTGCTCCGGCGAATTTCTTCTTCTCCACATCTTAGGTAAGAAATTCCTGATTCTTCTTCTTATTTTCCCCGTACTAACATTAGTCTTAGGTTGTGTGAGATAAACCCTTGAGGGAAGAACCACTATCCACCACTGAATTTGTTTCTGAAAGTTTATCCCCCTTTAAGCTCTCTGTTAGAAATCCCGTTTCCAAAAAAAATTGAAAACTGACCATGGCCGGAAATCAAGCCGATGACTATGTACGGGAGATTGAAGAGATGTCAGTGGGGAGTTCCTCCCCTCACGGCGACGTTCCCGTAGCTGTTCCTTTAATTAGGGCGCACTCAGGTGAAGTTATTCCCATGGCGATATCGGTGGCCCAAGCCCCAGTTGACGCCGGGGAGGAAGAGGTGAACGCTGCTGTTCAAGGGATGAACGAGCGTGTTCCCGGTGAGACGGATGACCTCTTTGAGGAGATGGACAATGTAATGGAGATGCAGAGGCAAGGGGAAAGAGTATTCCCTGTCCTGAATAGCGCCGTGAGACCTCAAGATCATAGGATCACAGTGGCCATGGCGGCTCCCGAGGGTGAAGCGGGTCCATCCGGGCGTCCATTCGAGGCTGAACCCCCCAGAAGGCGTCAGAGGAGGGGCAAGGAGCCTGTCACTCGAGTAAGGCAAGACAACCGCCATCAAACTGACAGGCCTCCGGATGAGATTGAGAGTATCCTGACCCTCGGTGATTTGGAGGAGCTGAGGGCGAAAGCGTATTGGGATGAAGTTGTGTTCCCCATGAGACTTCCTGAGGAGGGGGAAAGGGCCAATCGACCACCGCCTGGGATGATGGCGGTCTACTGGGACGCAGTTCTTGCTGGCGGTCTGAGGTTTCCAATCGCTCACGATGCCGTCATCATTTACCATCATCTAGGGCTTTGCCCTTCACAAATTCTTCCCAATGGCATAGCCCTAATCAACGCGTTCATAATAATGATGAGGGCCCTGGGCAAAGCACCCTCGATAATCAATTTTGACAGCTTAATCCAAGTAGCCCGCTCGCCACGCTCGTCGCCCACAGATGGATTTTACTACGCCCAGGCCAAATCAGGTTTCAAGATGATAGATTCCCCGTCTTCCTCGTATGGCGAGCATTGGAAGGGAAAATACTTTTTCGTGGGGGCTCCCGGGGGAATTTTTGGGGTTCACCGTCAATGGATGATTCATGGCGAGGGTCCATTGATTAGGGAGAGGATGAGGAACAAGGATTTTGAAGAGTGGGCGATGGGATTAGCCCTCGAGATGAGGGTTGAAAAGAAGTGGATTAAAGCGGAGACATTGGTGAAGAATGAAGGGGTGTTGTTCCGATATGGATTATCTTGCCCCCCTGACATGATACTCAACCCTCCTACTGACATCATGACCCTCGACGGTTAGATTCTAGGAACTAACATCTCTAACTTTTAGAATAACTTTCTGACTTACAGTTATCAATGTTCTCTTGTTTATATGATCCAAATAACCAATCTTCTAACGCTCGTTCCTCTTTACTTGCAGGCATCCAAATACTCTCTCAAGGGATGAATGCTGAAGCCCTTTCACGTATGTTGGGTGCCCAAGGTCCCGCGGTTGACCCTCAACAGCAGCAACCGCAGCAGAACCGCCCTCCGAGGGCGAGGGTAAACCGCCGAGCAGCGGGCCGAGGACAAGGAAATGCTCGGGGGGGCGTGGGGAACGTGGCTCCTCCCACGGGCCCCATTGAGGATCTAACACTGGGAGGTGCCCACGAGGCCACTCCTCCGCCGGCGGCCCCCGTGGGCCCAATCTCCTTGAGTTCAAGCGGGTCACGGAACCGCTCGGGCGAGCCTGTCCGTATCCATGAAGTCCTCCGTGCTGACCGTCAGGGGAAGAGAAAGAGGATGCCGGACTCCCTCCCGATTTCCGGCAAGGGGAAAGAGGTGGTCGTGGGCCACCGAGGCGAGGGCAGTGACACTTCGTCTTCCGAGGATGAAGAATTCTGGAAGATAGGCTGCAAGGGTGACTCCCGTTACAAGCAGCAGCGGACTGAGGGCCCCGTGCTCTTAAAAAAGAACGCTTACTCCGTCAACCTTGTCTCCGACGTCGTTGGGAAACTCCAATTTTCCGGCGACCATGACAAGTTGAACAATCATGATGCCGCTCGCGTCGCTGATGATGCATGCCACGTTCTTATGACGGTACGTGTGTATTCCCTATTACCACATTTTCCTTTCTTTTTCCACGCTCGAATTATGACCCTCGCTTAATGTTTCTCAGGAGGTAATCCCAAGACTGAAGAACTTGCAGGGTCGAGCGCAAGCATATTCTGAGCGTAAAGCCAAGTACAAAAAGTTACTGCGCATCTCCGACCCTGTCCAACTGCAGGAGGATTACAATAATATCAGCGCTCAGCTGAACTCCGCCCACATCGAAAACGCTAAGCTGAATGAAAATCTGAAGAAATCTGACGATGCCGTTTTGGCCCTAACTGAGCGTCAAAAGAAGCTGAAGGATGAGCGGGATCAGTTGAGGGCTCAAAATGTGGAGCTGGGCGAGCAACTGGCGGAGAGCACTCGCCAGAATGAGGCAGCCAACAAAGCCTTTGCTGAATTGCAAGGCAAAATTCAGGGCTTGGAGGCGAGGGTATCTTGGGAGGCGGTGAAGAAGTTCGTGCGCTCTAAGGCCTTTGTGTTCGCGGCCAACATTCAGTGCTTCGATAATGCTCGACGCTTCTTCCATAAAGCGATTGGGCAAATGGTGAGGTTGGGACTGGCCCCGGAAAGCGCTCGATCTGACGCTCGTCTGCGCATGGACCTTGACGAGAACTGCGAGCCCATGGTCCAGGAGGAGGATCCCTCGGATACTCTGGCGGAGCCTGAGTATCAGGAGTTGGTGGAAACATTGCAGGGGGAGTTTATTGCCGCTAACCGGAGGGATCCCGAGCCTCTCCTGATAGAAGATGAGGGTACCCTTATGGACGTGACGGATGCAGAGGAACCCGGCGAGGCCCAAACTTCTGATGCTAACGTGTTGGCCCCAGTTCCCCTTTCAACCGCTCCTCCCGAGCCTGACGCTCCGGCCCAATGAAGCTCCCATGGCTACCATCTTCTTGCTCTTACTCGTTTGAATGCCTTTTCTCCTTTATGAACAATTTTTATTCTTGTATTTAATCCTTCTTTTAGTCCCAGAATACATTGGATCTTTTATGTCGCTTTCTGATATATTTGCATCTCTTCTTCAATGCTCGAATGTCTGAATGTTATCTTACTTGCTTTTAAATGATGAATGACGTTATTCCATCGTGCTCTCCGCTTTCATATTGATATCTGCTGTTTGAGCGTTTGCGATTAGTGTGTAAGTATGCTAGGGCATCTTTTACGACGGTCCTTTGACACTCATCACCATGCATATCAAGTTTAGATGCTCGCGACGTCGGGCGGTTGGCTTGTTGCAGGTACGGGCGCGAGGGTGACCCTTAGGAGGGTTCCCTGGCCACAGTAGAAATGAACTGTGTATTTGGACTTAGAAAACCTTTGAGGGAATACAGGCGCGAGGGTGATCCTCGTGAATATTCCCTGGCTGTATTCTCCTTGAGGCTTGAATTGGAACTTAGGAAATCCCTGTAGGATTGGCTTAGTAGGGGTAAAAACGAGCGTAGTCGTAGTGTTAGTGGCATCCACTATTTACGAGCGTGCTCTTACCCAATTGGATGAGGGTCACAGGGGGTCCTTACGTGCACGAGCTAGAGCGGTGAACACTCAGCTGGCGTAAGTTGTGCGTTGGGCTCCCCGTTGTCGGACGCGCTCAAAATTAGGACTTCATATCACAAACTGTTCAAACTGTTATAGGTGGATGATCCTCAACACCTGGACAGCGTAGTTTCGGAATGATTGGAGTTTTGCTTAGGCTTTTCGACGTGGAGGATGCTCGACACGGAGTAGGCCCCTTGTCGCTCGAATTATTAAATAAAAATAATCAAAGCAAGCAAATAATAAAAACAAAGAGTTAAATACTTACTGTTACATAAATGCATTTTTTGGAAATGATTACAATGCGCTTTCACGCCACAAACGGGCCATTACAAAGAAATTGAAGTCTACACGTAAAACCTTCTGAGGTTGCATGCATTCCATGGCCTAGGGAGTCGCTCGCCTTGCAAAGTTTCCAATAGGTAGGTGTTGTTCGCTCGTACCTGGATGACTTTGAAGGGGCCTTCCCAATTAGGGTCCAACTTACCTACGTGTCTGGAGACTTCAACTTTTTTGAGAACCAAGTCCCCTAGCTGGAAAGTCCTTTCTTTAACACGTTTATTGTACTGGCGAGCAACGGTTGCTTTGTATTTGTGAATACGTGCCCAAGCATCATTCCTCTTCTCATCCAATAAATCTAATTCAAGCGCCCGATTGGCCTCGTTGGCGGCAGGCTCGAAATAGGCAACGCGTGCGGATTCTTGAGCTATTTCCGCAGGTATCATGGCCTCGGAGCCGTACACGAGGGAATAAGGGGTTTCCCCCGTTGTCGCTCGCGGAGTAGTGCGGTACGCCCATAGGGCTCCCTGAAGTTCTTCAGCCCATTCTCCCTTCTTGCTTTCGAGCATCGTTTTCAGATGCTGGAGTATGGTCCGGTTGGTCACTTCGGCTTGACCATTGGCCTGAGGATGACCCACGGAAGTGAATCGTTGTTCGATCCCTAATTCATAGCACCAATCCCGCGTGTCTGCAGCGATAAACTGGGAACCGTTATCCGAGATGAGCACCCTCGGGATGCCGTATCTGCAGATGATATTTTTCCAAATAAAATCCCTCACAACTTTGAACGTTATCTTAGCGACCGCTTCTGCCTCAGCCCACTTGGTGAAATAATCCACGGCCAGTATTACGAACTTCTTTTGCCCGACCGCCATTGGGAGAGGCCCCACAATATCAATGCCCCATTGATCAAAAGGCCAGGAAACGTCAATAGGAGTCATTTGAGCTGCCGGCAACTGGGGAGTGTTGGAGTGGAACTGGCACTTGGGACATTTCTTGGAATATTTAATGGCATCTTGCAGTACTGAGGGCCAATAGAACCCACTCCTTAAGATTTTCTTTGCCAAGATTCGTCCGCCTGAGTGGTTCCCGCAACTCCCATTATGTACATGCTCTAAAACTTCTTTAGCCTGCGAGGGTCTCAAACATCTCAACGGTGGTCCTAGGAAGGATCGCTTGAATAACCGACCCTCGGCATCTAAGGAGAAGCGAGGGGCTTTACATCTGATCTTCCGAGCCTCAACTTTGTCGCTCGGGCAAGTTCCGTCCTGGAGGAATCTGACAATTTCATCAAGCCAACAAGGCTCGGATGGGTCAATCACGTGCACTTCTTTCGAAGGTTCGCCTTTGCTTATCAGTGGCTCCTCCGTTCTCAGAAATGTAACAGCGCGTTCACTACCGCCATCCAAGGCAGACGCAAACTTCGATAGAGCGTCAGCATGTTCGTTTTCCGCCCTCGGAATTTGCAAAAGATGGAATTCCTTGAACTTGGCTATCTCTTTCTTGGCGCTCGACAAGTACTGTGCCATGGTGGCTTCTCGAGCCTCATAACTACCGTCAATTTGACTCGCGATCAACTGCGAATCAACGTATGCTGTGACACGAGTGGCCCCATTTTGGAGCGCAATCCTGAGCCCTTGAATGAGAGCCTCATACTCAGCTTCGTTGTTGGTGACTTGAAACGCCAGCTTGATTGCGTAGTCGACTTCCGCCCCAAGAGGATCCCTGAGGGTTACCCCGGCTCCCCCCCCTTGTGAGGTCGAGGAGCCATCAGTATGCAAAAGCCATAAACCATCGTCCGCCTGCGGCTCAGTTTCCAAATTGAAACGTTCGACCAACAAATCGGCTACTGCCTGAGCCTGTATGGCTGTACGGGGCTCGAAGGAGATATCAAACTGACTAAGCTCAATCGCCCATTTAATTAATCTTCCCGAAACATCCGGCTTAGATAAAACTTGTCTGAGCGGTTGATCTGTGAGCACTGTGATGGAGTGAGCCTGAAAGTAGGGCCTCAGCCTTCGGGATGCATTAACGAGCGCAAAGGCAAATTTCTCAATTTCCATGTATCTTTTCTCGGCTCCCTGTAGAGTCTTGCTCAGGTAATACACCGGCATATGCTTACGCTCGCGGATTGCTACGAGGACAGCGCTCGTGGCTTCTAAAGAAACTGAGAGGTAGATAAACAAGTTCTCTCCTGGGATTGGCTTGGTCAACAAAGGTGCGCTCGACAGGTACTGTTTCATGTTCTGCAAGGCCTCTTCGCAATCCTCGTTCCACGTGAAATTCCGAGCGTTGCGCAAAATTTTAAAGAAGGGCAAATTCCGGTCCGCTGAGCGGGAGATGAACCGATTTAGTGAAATGACCTTTCCCACGAGCACCTGGACCTCTCTCAGATTGCGAGGGGAGGGTATATCCAGGATCGCTTTAATCTTCTCAGGGTTAGCCTCGATGCCACGTTGGCTGACCATGTATCCCAGGAATTTACCACCTCGAACGCCAAAAGTGCACTTTGAAGGGTTCAACTTCATGCCGTAGCGACGAAGAATATCGAAAGTCTGCTTGAGATCCTCCAGATGGGAGTGTTGGCGCTCACTTTTGACTATCATATCATCCACGTATACCTCCATAGATTTTCCAATTTCGCGCTCGAACATTCTATTGACAAGGCGTTGATAGGTTGCCCCCGCATTTTTGAGCCCGAAGGGCATGACTTTGAAACAGTAGACACCCAAGTGCACAATAAACGCAGTTTTGGGGCGATCCTCGGGCGCCATAAAGATTTGATAATATCCCTGAAAGGCGTCCATCATGCTCATGAGTTCACACCCGGCCGTAGAATCTACCAACTGATCGATCCTCGGTAGGGGGTAATGGTCTTTGGGGCACGCTTTGTTGAGGTCAGTGAAGTCGTTGCACATACGCCACTTATTAGCGCTCTTTGGAACGAGCACCACATTGCAAAGCCACTCTGGGTACAAAATCTCCTCGATGTACTGAGCATCAAGCAACTTACCCACCTCTTCTTCGATAACCCGTTTCCTAAAGCCATGAACGTCTCTCTTCTTCTGTTTGATGGGCTTGAAGGTTGGATCCACGTTCAGTCTGTGAACAATGACGCTCGGATCTATCCCTGTGAGATCAGAAGCTTTCCACGCAAAAACGTCTATATTCTCCCTTAGGAAATCGATCATTAAAACTTGCGAGGGCCCATCCAGGCTCGAGCCAATCTGGGTTGTTTTATCCGGATTCCCAGGCTCCAATTCGACGGTCAAAAACTCCTCGGTGGGCTCAATCCGAACCTCCGGCCTCGGTGCTTCTAACGCTCGTTTCTTCCCAGTGAGCGTATTCCTGGGCTCATCTCCCTCGTTTTCTGAGGAAGAACCCTCGACGGCCCCAGGTGGCCCTTTCTCCGAGCACTGAACGTCTCCAGGGGTCCTCCTTTTATTCTTCTTCCGGTACAGCTTGGCTCTTTTACGCTCGGGGCCATCTTCGTTTAGTTCTGGGAAATCAACGGATTTCTTAGTAGATCCAGCTTGAATGGACTGCTTGGGCTTGTGGCTGCGAAGCGAGAGTATGTAACACTCCCAAGCTTCTTTGACGTTACACAGAATTTCCCCAGTGCCCTCGGGGGTTGGAAACTTAACCTTTTGATGATAGGTGGAAATTACGGCCTTGAAATCCACGAGGGCTGGGCGCCCAATGATGATATTGTAAGGGAGATCCACCTCGACGACGGTGTATAGGACGCTCAACGTTTTTCGCTGTGGGGCGCGACCAAAAGAGGTGGCCAAGCGAATCTGTCCGTGAGGGACAATCTCGGAACCTCCGAAACCTACAAGGGCAGTTCTGAGAGGTTCGAGGGGAATGTTGGTTATGTTCATTTGTTGAAACGTTGAGTACGGGAGAACATTCACAGAGCTTCCACTATCAAATAAAACCCTCTTTACAGTGTGGTTATGAACGTCTAAACTAACCACCATGGGACAGTCAGAGGTTTTTCCCGTCCCATGGGGGGTTACAACATGATCAAGATCTTTCTCTGTGAATCCTATGACGTCCCCCTCCTTCGAGCGCGACGAGCTGTCTACGGAGAGCACTGGGCGAAGGAGTGACGGGCTCTGGTTATAGCTCCGTACATGGCGGCGACGGGAAGCATTGGAGTCGCCCCCCGAGGGACCCCCCGCAATCATGTGAATGACCGCAAAGGGCTGATTCTCCACGTCTACCCCTTTCCCCTTGTTGCGCTCGCTGGCTTCAGGGCGCTGGCGGCGAGGACTACGAGAACGTGAGCGGCTTCTTCTTCTTTCGAGCGCCCGTCCTGCGCAATGTTCGTCGTATCCTTCCAGTACTTTTACAAACTCTTTGAGGTGCCCCCCAGCAATCAGCCGCTGAATCTCCTTCTCCAGGTGACGACATTCGTTAGTGTCATGCCCCTTCTGCTTATGGAAAGCACAATACTTTCCCGAGCGCTTTTGAGCCTCGGTCTCTCTCAGCTTGGGCGGCCTTTTGAACAACTTCTGGTCCGCCAGGGAATAAACTTCGGCGATTGGGCGATTGAGTGGGACACGCTCGAGCCTCCGTGGGGGAGAGGAATGACGACGAGCGGGTATTGGGCTGCGGCGGTGACTTCGGTGGGGCTCCACTTTGTCCTCGTGGTTTCTGGTGGGGCGAGGGGCATTTGCCATCTTCTGTTCCCTCGCTATGTACATGTCCTCGAGGGTAAAGAAGGAGTCTGCAATCTCCCGAATTTCCAACAACGAACGTGGCTTCTTCTTGGCCACTTCCTCCACGAATTCTTTGCTGACGTAATGCTTCATGTTGATGGCACCGAACAGCACGTGCCTCAAAAAGTCCATCGAGGGCTTTTTTACTAGCAGAATCTCTTTGTTGAACCTCCCCATGAAGGACCGGAGGGTCTCGTTCGGCCCTTGGACCAGGCTATAAAGAGCGGTCGCGGCCGGGGCTGGTGCTTTCAGCGAATTGAAGTGGCTGACAAATGCATCCGTCAAGTCATAATACCCTCGGATTGAGCGCGGAGGGAGCTTTTTGTACCACTCTTGGGCCATTCCAGTGAGGGAAGTGACAAATACCTTGGCCCAGTAGTTGTCTGGATGGTCGTACAGGTGCATTAGATGCACGAAATGGTCCAGATGTTCGGCTGGATCCGTGGTTCCATCGTATCTGTTAATTGAAGAGGGAATTTTACCCTTCCCTGCGCGGGTCATTAGAACTTCCTCGACGAGGGGGGAATCGCCCACCATGATCCTGTAATCCCGCTCGTCTGGATCTTCATAGCTAGCCTCTCTTCTCCGGTGGGAAATGGGGCTGCGTGGTCGCCGAGCGTCTCTGGCCTTGGACCTCTCGTCCCCCTCACGGGGGGCGTGAGACCGCGCTCGAGAGAGCTGCTCTACCACGTTTTGGAGCCCTCGAATTTGATCTTGTACAGCTGCTAGCTGAGGGTCACCGACATTTCTGCGGTTTGCCCTCCTTGTGGCCCTTGACTGGACCTCTTCATCATTTCCGGCCGCCTCATCTCGAGGAGCCCTGTCATCTCCGTCAACGGGTCGTTCTTGCTGGACCCTCGGTGGGGCTTCATTTTCTTGATTCGGAGCAGGTGGGGGAGGTTGTTGTGCCCGTAGAGCATTTTGGGCCATTGTCAAAGGATGTGCAGGGAGCCCGCCCAAGGGTGGGGCTATCCGAGCGCCCGCGTATGAAGGGAAATAAGCCATGGTGAAGTGCTCCCAGGCATTCTGTACAGCTTGGCTCTCGCACTGCGCGTACAACGCCTGAAGTTGTTGCGTAGTGAGTTGGGGCATCTCCACCCCCTGTATTTCCCTTGGCACTGCTAGAGGGAGGTTCAGTGTCCCCACTTGATATGGAGGGACCAAAGGTATCATTCCCGGCGTTGTTCCAGGCATTACTCCGGGCTGCGTGAGCGCGTATCCTGGCGGCGGCATGGCCATAGGATATACGCCAAGATGGGAGGCAGGGACGTTTGAGGCGAAAGTTGGGGGGGGAGGATTGGAACCTGATCCTCCTGCTTCATTCCCAGTTGGGAGGGGTACAGTGGCATCAACGTTTCCGGCCGCAAGGGGCGGTGCCCCTCCGGCGAGAACAGGGTTCTCAGCGTTTTCTCCGTTGGTGGGAGGAAGACCTCCCCTGTTCCCTAAAGTTCCAGATCTTGTGGCAGTAACCATGATTCAAGACTTGGGTGTTACTTTTCAACTAGCTTTCAGCGGAAGAAACTGGCTATACCAAAGATGGTGGTGATGGTTTCCCACAGACGGCGCCAAAAATGATGGTGCAAGAAATCTGGGTTTCCTAATGCAACAACACTTTAGAATTTGTATGAAAAGGGAAAGACCATCACAGGCAAGGGGGCCTCAGGATCTGGGTTTCCTTTTGAGCGTGGGTTCTTCCAGCTAGGATAACACCAAGAGTGCAAGCTACTAAGGTAGAGTTACTGTGGTGAGTGAAAAGCTTGAGAAGTTCAGTGGAAAATGCCCAGAACAGTGTGTATGGTTTTTATGCAGATGATCACTTGGGAGAGAATGCATGGATTCTCTCCTATTTATATGTTAGGGATGGGGATAGAGGGGTAAATTGAACATGTGGTCCCAAACCTGTGTTGCCCTAACACGCGTCAGCTTTTAGTGGGGTGAGAATGACATCCCTGAAAAGGGTGACGGCGTGTCAGGTGCCCGGTACACAGTACCTTTGTGTCAGAGGTTGTTGACGAGGGCGACGCGGGAGACGGACCTAAGATCCTTTCTGCCGAGGTTCGGATCCAACGAAACGGGGTATGGATATGCCCGAGCGTTGGTGACGCTCGAAGAATGTATGGATGGCCTCATCGCGGTATATGACCCTTGAGCGTCGAAATACCGAGCGTACTAGTGGGGCCCCCATGTGGGCGCTTCCCTGAGAAGGATAACCATGAGGGCCGCGATGCGAGCGTCAAACCCGTTGGTTACGGCCCTTGATCTGAAGGGTCACCCGCTGACTGACGGATAACACTAACTGGCAATCGAGCGAGTGGAAGGCCCATGAGCCCATCAAGGCGAGCGCCAGGGCTCTGGTCAGCATTGTGTTGCCACGTGGACGGCTCTGATTTGAGAATGATTTTTAGGCCTCGTCATATATAACGTACAGAAAACCTAGCAACTTATATAAAATATTATATATAGAGGTATACATAATATTAATAATATTATAGACGATTCTATAAGATAATTAGAATCAATTATATCCTAAATATAATATTAAAAAAAATCTATAAATATAATAACAGAATAACAAATCCTACAAAAAGATATGCACAATATTTTCTACCATTCTTAGATTTGTATTGTATATAATAACCTAAGTGCCGACTGCCTTAAAACCTAAAATTTCGGAGAACGTTTAAAGGAATCTGCAGGCCATAACCATAAGACATGCAAGCGGTGAGTCTTTTGATGAAGGATGCTCTGACGAGGCACCGCACAAGAGCTTTTTCTCATATCAATCGAAGAGCTTTTGGACTTTTTTCTGATGATGTCTCTGAAGACGATAATAATGTCTCCGAAGAGCAGATCCGCCTCCACTTCAGAAAGTATTAGCCTTTACTAATTCCCTATCTTGGACTATTTTTGTTTGTTATAATAACAATATAGAATGAGATGAGAGATTCCATTCGATTTTCATCAATTTCTCTTGATCTTTTTGATAGTTGGTGCGAAGCACGTAATGCACCGTGTCCTTTACCCACCGAATTGCAATTCCGATTTTTTAAAAAGGCTTATCTGAAGGTTGCGAAGGCGAAGGGTACTGCAGACCCCAATATTTGGGATGTATATGACTTTGTTGATCCCATTTTACTTGGAGTTGGGATCCGTATGACTAAGTATGGTCCGGATCCGGAAAAGGGGGCTTTACCCTGTTGGACTGGGTCTGGTCCGGAAAAGATGGCTTACCCCCGTCGGGAAAAGGGGACTTCCCCCGATCAGACCAGTTGTGGTATGTGTGTTTTTATCTAGATAAAGATTCTGACTTGAAGTTCTGTTGTTGGATATATTTGCAATTTATTGTTTTTGGGGTTAAATCATGAGTTATCTGAAGGTGGCCTAAGTTGGTGCCTTTAGTGACCTATGGAGTTCAGTTTCTTGAATCTTGACCGAACGAAGAAATGGGATTCATTATTTTTGTCTTTTTAAACAATGTTTCTAGCTTCCAATCATTGTTTGATTTCGCTTAGATTTTCCTTTTAAAAAAATCTAGGTTTTCCTTTTAAAAACATCTGAACTTTTAATTTTGCGCTTAGCTTTTCCTCCTTTTAAAAACATCTAAACTTTTAATTTTGCTCGCGATATCTATGTTGTGAAGGTGCTGAAGGTGCATGGTGGTCATTCCCAGCAGTAAACTGTAAGAATCTCCAACAAAAGTTTGGTTCATTATATTCAAATTGCAACAGTAAACTGTACTTTCATGTCTTCATGTATTTGTAACATTACAATTCAATTCATTATATTCAAATTTCAGTAGTAAACTGTACTTCCGTGTCTTCATATATTTGTAACATTACAATGTGTGCTTTGCAGCCGAGGAAAAGGGCCTCAAAGGCACCCTACAAGAAGTCAGTCTAATAGAAGATGGCACAGCTAGCTAGGGAAGGAACATGTTTTGCTTTTGTTGGTGAACAATGTTTTATGGTAGGTAGGATAGATGGTTTTGTTATTTATGAACAATGGTTTATAGTAGGATTGATGGTTGGTTTTGTGAATGAACCATGTTTGTTTGCATGGATGCTTTATGGTTGCTTTTGTGTATGAACAATGTTTATTTGCATGGATGCATATATTTGCTTGTATATGAACAATGCTTGATTGCATGGATGCATTTGGTTATGGATGTAATGAAATGAATCTTGAACAAGTGGTGTATCGCTTCTGTCATTTGTACAGGCCATTTATGGATTGTTGCTTCGTTCGTAAATACTATTCTAGGTCTACATGCTCTTAGTAACTTTTCATAACATTACAAAAACCTCCCTTCAAAAGTTGAACAACATGACACATACACCCCTTGTTAGATGACTAGCCCTCAAACATGAAAGTACAGTTTAGAACTGCTAAAAGACATGAAGTCAAGTTAAACCACTTGTTGCATAAACTAGGAAGCCAAGAAACATGAATAACAGTCAGCAACCTCCATCTTCATTTCGGCCTTCAATTTTCAGCATCTGTGAATTTCAATTCCATGGTATCAATTCTCCGAAGCAAACCTAGGATAACGGCTCTTGATCTTTCACATATGGGCGGGACATGCCACTCGAAATATCTATATGCAGACACCTGACAAATATAAAACCTTCTTACCAAATTTTCGACCGTCCATGAAATGTTCAACAGTACATTCCCGCCACATCTACAGAATCCCTATCAGCCATTTACAGAGAGAAAATTGCAAAGAGAGGGAAGGGAAATGATTCTGTTCCTTATAGATGGTAAAGAAGATGATATTTCCCTTCAAAATGCTTGTCTTACGTGAGTATTTTTCCCCAAAACATTGGAATAATGGATGTTAACCCCGTATGAGGTCAAATGTGAAGTTTTTTTTGTGGGACTTAAAAAAAAAATTTACAAGACAAAAGAAAAAAATCGATTGTTGTCCTATGGGATTGAAAGTGCAAATACATGAGTCCTGTATTACATGGTTTGGGAAGTACATACCTCATTTACAGTAAATGAGGCATAATACATATGGTTTGAAATATGTAATTTAATGTATTCAATGATTGCTAAACCAAATGTTAAAATTGTTGTTTTTTAGTTGTGGCGTTCATCTTCTCCGACGCGGGTGGGTTCTTTTTCATTTTCTTTCTTCTTTCCTTTTGATTTTTGATTTTAATTTAAATTTTATTAATAATATATTATGTAATACATAATTTGTATGAATACAATTTTAGAAATATATTATCCTCAAAATACAAAATATATATTATACATAACATAAATAAAATGTATTAATTCTTAATGATATACAAAAATTGAAATTTTAAATTTTTTAACTTAATTAAAACATAAAGGCATTCATAATAATTCATAAAATCCAAATTGTAATTTCCTAAAATGCAGGTCCTGATTTATAATTTCGCCTATAGTGAGGGTAGTCAGATATAATTTACCCTTCAACTATAGTATATATGATATTCATTTCCATTCTATTTTCTTGTTATATTAAAATGTTCTAAACATTTACGTAGTAAAATTTGGGTAATTCTAACCAAAATTTGGTTCGATCAAATCAGTACAACAAGAAAATGAGTGTTTTACCCTTGTGACTTGTCATATGATTGATAGAAAATTTAAGAAGAATAAATAGTAAGTATATATTTATCGTTATAATTGATTAGATATTCAATCGAGATGGATTGAATTAGAATTTTTCGTGAAATTTAGTGAAATTCATACAAGAATACATTGTAATTTTTTAATTAATAATACAACCATACACAAACTCAAAAAGAAAAATGTCCAAGAGTCGATTTATATATATAATCAGAGGACATACTAACGAAATCATTTATTAATTCTACATCTCCTACATATCCTCATTTCATAATTTTAGAATATTGAAAGTATGATATAAAATAAAATACAATAATCAGAAACCAAACATTGGCAACATAAAAAAAAAAAAAATTACTTAAAAGATATATATAGAACATGTATGTATGCATGCATCATGTAGCCCAGCTTCCTTTTCTGTGCATAATTGTTGAGATGAAAGTTAGGCAAAGAGTCCCAAAAGTGAGGTTGAAAACCCGAAAGTGAAGATCCAAGACCTCATCCTGGAGCACCACGACCCGGTGAAGTGTAGGTAAAGCGTCACAACCGAGCACATGTAACCAAACAGAAACTATGTAATCTGACAATCCGTCACCGCCTATGATGCACGGACACTTCTAAAAATATCATTTTGTCGTGTCGTGTCATGTCGTGTGGTGTCGGACACCGTGTCCGACACTCCTTACGTGGGAAATTCAAGAAAAAATCCGTGTCGCCTTATCCGTGTCGTGTCGTGTCCGTGTCCGTGTCCGTGCATCATAGGTCACCGCCTTCTTCCACGGCGGCCGAAACCCTAGCACCGCCGCCAGGTATGTAGGTGTACATCACCACGTGCACGGAGGTGTTCATCACCACCAGGGACGTCCGGAGCTAGGATGATTTAATGTAACACATAGTGTAGTAACATTAATTTTTGCACTTCACTACTAACACGTATCTTTGTTTACTCACTCTTTAGATACTACACCAATAATAAATTTTTATATGAATGCAATCAAGTTTAATATTGCTTTTTACATATTGTGATTTTTTTTTACACCCGCGCCCAATGAACGATCATTTGTTGTTCAAAAACTATCTGATAAAAATAGACTTGACGTTGTTTGTCAAAAGCAATTTCTGCATAATAAGATACTTTGGAGTGCAAAATCACTTTTCGAACATCAATTAATTTTTTTATGAAATCTTTCAAATATACAAGGCCCATCTTTCTAACTAGATATGTATTTGAAGAAGGTACAAAAATAGTTCTTTCTTGAACTAATTCAACTTTTATAGAAATCCTTTAAAAAAAAGGAAAACAAAATTATCAAATCCTAGTTAAATAAGAGGAATGAATAAAATAAATAAGAAAATGAATTTAATTTTTAGGGGTTTATTTGTATTATGTATAAGTTTTTGGGTTAGAATGCAATGAGTGAAATTTCTTTATTAATTCAAACTATCTATCTTGTAGCAAAAAGTTGAATCCCCAACCCTAAGGGTCCTCCCCACCCTGGCCCAACGAAGCAAGTGAGAGAAAGTAAATAGGTACTCAGCGGCAAAGTCGATTGTGGTGTCATGAACTCTTGGTTTCTTTTTATTTTATTTTATTTTATTTTATTTTATAACTCTCACGTCTTTGTAATTTCTTTTTTCTCTCTCATTACTTCTACTATTTTCCTTTCCTTTCTTTTTTATATGATTTTTATCTCTTTTTACTTTTATTTTTAATTATTAATATAACACTATCTTATGCTATTTATTTATCATAATTTAGTTATTATATTAAAAATGATCAGAAAACATATATTAATAAAAAAAATTAGAAATATTTAATACTAATAATTTTTTATTTGCGTATGCATCGAATGCACGAAATTGCTAGTTTATATTAATTGGTAAAAAAAGTTATCTCGGGGCTTCGGGAAAATGCAAGAAATTGTAACTCAGCAAAGTAAAGGGGTGGAAAGGGGATTTAAATAAGTGCCAACTGCCAAGGTAAAGATTAAAGACTGCCTTAAAACCTAAAATAAAGGAATTAGGAGTCTGCGACGTAGAACCACCATAAATAACCATAAGACATGCAAGCGGTGAGTCTTTTGATTAAGGATGCTCTGACGAGGCACCGCACAAGAGCTTTTTCTCATATCAATCGAAGAGCTCTTAGGTTTAGAGTTTTTTCTGAAGACCAAAGCGATAATAATGTCTCTGAAGACCAGATCCGCCTCCACTTCAGAAAGTATTAGCCTAATTTATTTTACTAATTCCCTATCTTCCTTTGATTTTGATTTTGTTTTCGTAGATCGATTGCTTTAGTTTGAAATTTCTCTTCTTTCTTTTTGATAGTTGGTGCAAAGAACGTGATAAAACGTATGCTTCGGCGGAAGTAAGAGAGCACGTATTCCAATTGTTTAAAAGGGCTTATCAGTTTGTTGTGAAGTGTAATGCAGACCCCAATGTTCGGGATTTTGATTTATATAAGTTTGCTGATCGATTTTTACTTGAAACTGGGATCCGTGGGACTCGGTATGGTGGTCGGGCAATTTCCATGGAAGCAGATTCTATTGATCAGAACAGCTGTGGTAAAGGTTTGTGTGTTTTTATCTAGATGAAGAAATTGAGATTCATTTATTTATTTGCTTTGGGTCCTTAATTAATTAATTCTTGAACTTGAAGTTCATGCCTTGTTGTTGGATATATTTGCAATTTATTCTTTTTGGGGTTAAAATTAAATCATGAGTTATCTGAGGGTGAAATTTTGTTGGCTTTAAGTTAAAGAAATTGTGGTGTGATTACTTTCTGCAAGTTACCTATGGAGTTTGGTTTCTTGAATCTTGAACCAAAGAAATGGTTCATTATTTTTGCTGATTCTTTTTTCTTTGTATTTTTAAACAATGCTTTTAGCTTCCGATCAGCTCGGTTGTTTGATTTCGCTTAGCTTTTCCTTTTAAAAAAACATCTAAACTTTTAATTTTGCTCGCAATATCTATGTTGTGAAGGTGCATGGTGGTCATTCTTTACTTGAGTAAACTGTAAGAATCTCCAACAAAAGTTTGGTTCATTATATTCAAATTGCAATAGTAAACTGTACTTTCATGTCTTCATGTACTTGTACATTACAATTCAATTCATTATATTCAAATTGCAGTAGTAAACTGTACTTCCGTGTCTTCATATATTTGTAACATTACAATGTGTGCTTTGCAGGCGAGGAAAAGGCCTCTAAGGCTCCCAACAAGAAGTCGGTGTTGGATCATCCCATAGAAGATGGCACAACTAGCTAGGGAAGGAACATGTTTTGCTTTTGTTGGTGAACAATGTTTTATGGTAGGATAGACGGTTCTGTTATTTATGAACAATGGTTTAGAGTAGGATTGATGGTTGGTTTTATGGATGAACCGTGTTTGTTTGCGTGGATGCTTTATGGTTGCTTTTGTGTATGAACAATGTTTGTTTGCATGGATGCATATATTTGCTTGTGTATGAACAATGCTTGATTGGATGGATGCATTTGGTCATTGATGTAATGAAATGAATCTTGAACAAGTGGTGTATTTGCTTCTGTCATTTGTACAGGCCATTTATGGATTGTTGCTTCATTCGTAGTTTCGTACATGTGTTTAAATGCTATTCCAGGTCTACATGCTCTTAGTAACTTTTCATAACATTACAAAAACCTCCCTTCAAAAGTTGAACAACATCACACATACACCCCTTGTTAGATGACTAGCCCACAAACATGAAAGTACAGTTTAGAACTGCTTACTGCTAAAAGACATGGAAGTCAAGTTAAACCACTTGTTGCATAAACTAGGAAGCCAAGAAACATGAATAACAGTCAGCAACCTATTTCTTCATTGAAGTCTTTCAAGGTCAACCTCCATCTTCATTTGGGCCTTCAATTTTCAGCATCTGTCAATTTCAATTCCATGGTATCAATTCTCCGAAGCAAACCAAGTTTCGATGAATGCAATTAAGTTTAATATTCCTTTTTATATATTGTGATTTTTTTTTACACCCACGCCCGATGAATGATCATTTGCTGTTCGAAAACTATCTGATAAAAATAGACTTGATATCGTTTGTAAAAAGCGATTTCTGCATAATAAGAATTTTTTTGAATGCGAAATCGCTTATTGAACATCAATTAATTTTTTATGAAATCTTTCAAATATACAAGGCCCATCTTTCTAACTAGATATGTATTTGATGAAACTACAAAAATAGTTCTTATCTTGAACTAATCCAACTTTTATAAAAATTCTTAAAAAGAAAAGGAAAACAAAATTATCAAATCCGAGTTAAATAAGAGGAATGAGTAAAATAAATAAAGAAAATGAATTTAATTTTTAGGGGTTTATTTGTGTTAGAATGCAATTTTTAAAAATGTGTGAAATATCTTTATTAATGTGAATAAATTTTTAGTAAAAATTATTTATATTAATTGGTAAAAAAAAGTTATCTCGGGGCTTCGGGAAAATGCAAGAAATTGTAAGTCGCAAAGTTAAGGTGTGGTTAATCATGATATTGCTCCTTACAATATAAAACAATTAAAGCTTGTCATACCAGCT
This sequence comes from Lantana camara, assembly GCA_037501455.1. Classification (NCBI taxonomy): domain Eukaryota; kingdom Viridiplantae; phylum Streptophyta; class Magnoliopsida; order Lamiales; family Verbenaceae; genus Lantana; species Lantana camara. The sequence continues at coordinate 5,249,056 of CM074865.1, forward strand.
AGTTTAAAAATTAAGGTTTAATGGGTTGATTATAATCCCAATAAGAATATTTCTCATATTCAACCTATAGGAATTAGACGGGGTTTGGCTAAATGCCTAAAATTTTGTTAAATAAGCATATAAATCCTGCTGCGGATCTGGTTTGACCCGACCCGTGGTAAAAAAAGAAATATATTTTATTCTTATATATGATTAATATAAATTTTTAAAAAAAATATCCAATCAAATAGTAAGTACTAGTAATTGCGCACACAGCACACTCGATGTCTGTGCAAAAAAACAAAATATTAGTATTAAAATAAATTAAAATTAAAACTTTTATATTAATAAAAATTAAATAACTACTAAATTATGATAAATAAATTTGATATATAATATCATATAAGTAAAAAGAAAAAGATAATAAGAATATATAAAAATTATTAAAAGAAAAAGATTATCGAGATGTGAGAGAAAAAAAAAAAGAAATAATACGTACAATAGTAAAATTATTTAAATTTAAAAGACAAAACAGTGGCAAAAAAGAAAAAAGTTTAAGAATAGAGTGGTCAAAAACAGAAGAGTCCAAGACACCAAAAACAGTTTTTATCATGCAATATATCATTGAGGCAAAAGCTTTCAATTATGATATAAGGATACGAGCACGGTAATACAGATACAAATATCATACGGATATAGAATTATAATTTTTTTTCTTAAAATTTTCACATGAAAATTATCAAACAAGATGTTCGATATGCGTGTCCGATACAATAATACCGCAAAATAATATTTTTAGAATGTCGCTATTAGAGCATTCCAATTAAGAATCCCCGAGGGGTAAAAGCAATACAAATACACTACAAAAAATACAACATCTATATCAATTACAAAGCAAAGTGCTATGATACAATTCGCAAGAAAAGCTACATATCTGCAAAAATATCAGTCATCCTACTAACACTTCAGTAACCTCCCATAGCAGCAAAGTTCTCCTCATGATTCAAAGTTATTGCTGCATTCAAAAGCATATCGACACCGCCCGCCTTACTGAAACCCTCGTTGCCCTTCAATTTTCTGTCCAAGACTCGCTGTCTGCACATATTCTTTGTGTTTTCATACATCCGTCTAGCTTTCCTCACACGCTGTATAGCACTATCACATTTCTTGCAGAACCATTTCCCTTTGGGTACGGTGCTGCGAGGAGGCTGCATACAGTAAATATGGTACGCGTGGTCACAGCCGTCGCACAGAACAATCTTATCATCATCTTGATCGGTTAAGCAAGACCGACACAGACAAGAAGGGCAGTACCAACACGAGCCGTGAGAAAGCAATTGCTTGCTTGTCAAGCATTTCACATGGTAAAAATTGTGGGGACAAAACGAATGGCCACAAATTATGTACTCTTCCTCGTTTCTAACCTCAGTTCTACAGATTTTGCAGTGTGGGAATCTTTTATTGCCTTGGTTTGAACTCTCATCTAATTCATCAGCAGTTGCGCTGTGTGCAGTTTCATCTTGTCCGTTGGCATCGAATAGTGATTTTGAAGAGTTTAGGCGCTCGCACGCGATGCAGTTTTCATGCGGGGATTCAATTCCCTTTGCCGTGCAGTTCGTACAGTACCAACTTCTGGTGGGGATTTCTTTGACAGGTGGCTCGATGCAGGAGATGTGATACATTTCTTCACAAGAATCACATACTAGACACAATCTCCCCTCTGCTTTTTCCTTACAGTGACTGCATGTGCGGGATTCGTTGAGTGTGCATGTATCTGTTTGCTCGGGTTTTGTATCCATGTCAGAATCTTGTGCAAAGAACTGTCAGCATCAGAAAGAAATGTATCCTTTAGTAACTACCCCAGATAGCAAGGAACTTGAAATTCGGAATCAATAATATTTTCCCTGAAACCTGAGTTATTCACAATCCATGGATATTTAACAAGACAAATTTTCTGATAATTGGCCTTCAACCCAAAGAAGAGATATGTAACATATCCTCTACAGAAAATACATATTAAATACAGGAAAAAGTTCTGATAAAATCTTCAAGTTGGTTATGCAACCAAAATAAAATTGTGTAGACATAAGTTGCGAGACAGATAAAGAGGGCCAACAATTTCGGAAAGCTAAATAATTCCAAGCAACCAGCACCTAACCACATAACCAAAACATTACAAAGCAAGTTCTTTAACTTGAGGAAATGTTTATGAAAGCAAACAGGACAAGTACTTTTGGAGTGTCATATTCCTTTAGTTTATTTTAGTTCATAATATCAAGAAACTCAAATCAATAGATGTATTCCATACATGTGCTGGAACTTTCAGTTGTTTTGAGTTTCATGAAAAACAAAGGTAAGATATACAAAAGGAGAAGGAAAAACAGGAAACAAGTACCTCAGGTTTGCCATCCTCAGAGGTGCTATTTGCTGAGTTACCTACCTGAGGATACATAGAAGGTAAGCTAAATGAGAATACCAGTCATAATCATGGAAACATAAACTATGAACAAAAAAAAAGATATCAAAATAGACCAACATATATCAAAGCGTCTGCAAGCATACTCGTCTACCTGTTCACGAAAAGAAGTCTTTGTTTTGTCTGAAAGACACTTTGCAAGAGCAGTTATATCAGCACCAATCTTTTGGAGCTTTGTCCATACCTACACAAACAAGTTAGCCTTCAAATGTAAATCAGAGAAATGTAACTTCTTCATGAAGTTCATAATACAAGACATCCATCATTGGGATTTCCTAAATTGTCCACGAATTTTAAAAGCACCTGTTGGATATCTGACTGAAATAGCAACGGTGAACTTTCATAAACTCGCTCTTTCATCCTTGAGTTTATGCGATTCAAATCAAATAATTTGTGAGCCTGCACTCCCTGAAAATTTTCGAGTAGTAGACTACATAATTCTGCAAACTTTTCTGACATTATAATATCGGAAAAGGCACATTGACAGAGCTCTGTGGATGTCATGCCCAAATTGACCCTGGCTGTACTGGGGATACCATCATCATGGGTCCCAGTCTGAGAGGTACATTTGCTATTTTTACAAGAATGTACAGATTCCTGTAAAACAACAATAACAAGAGATATTCATGCTTGGTGAATGGATTCAGTATGGTGAACAGCGGGAATCATATGAATTGCGAGAAATGTTTAATCCACGATTCCTACAAGGAAAACTCCTCCATACTTCTTTAACATACCAGAGTACAATGTACCTTAATAGTAGTTCTGCTACCAGTTTCTGGATGAGAAACAAGAGCATTTTGGATGCATTTCTTCAAACCACCTTCGCTATCCAGTGACTGAAATATTTGCTCTAGAACAATATTTCTTTGTTGTTTGAGTGAGTAATCGTTGGACGAGATATCTGGAGCATACGAACCTTTCTGATAACATGCAGCTCGTACAAGTTAGTTTCAGAGTTAAGTTACTTTCAAAACAATTACACATATAATGAAACACCATGTCAGCACCATAAGGTTTCTGTGCAAATCTTGATAGCATTCTTCAATCAGAGGATGTTTAAAAATTTGCTTGGACTAAACAATTAGGTATTATAAGTTGGATGCTACGGATTAATAAAATGACTTATTTTGCAACGTAAATACAAACATGAATTTTAGCAAATAAAGTAACTATACCTTCTCACTGGGTTGACTCACTGAGTCATCACCGGTCTTCCCATCCTCAGCAACTTTCCCATTCTTCCGCCTCTTGTATGTACGCAAACTATACCCACCTTCCATCCCCGACGAACCGGTTTCAGTATCCAATGCACTTCCGTTCTCTTTCACCCCCTCAACACCCACGCCCAAACTTCCAAAATCATTTCTTGCAGCTCCACCTCCAAACCCATTACTTTCTTCCTGAGCACCCACCATGCTTAATCTTCAGTTAATTAGAACTTGAACGAACTAAGAACCCAATCATAACCAAATTCCCAAACTCAATAGCACGAAAGAATCCCAATTTTCCTGCCAAATTCCATACAATCTGTACAAACCCATTTACGCAAATCAGCCCGGAGGAATCACTAAACAGCAAAAACTCCCCGAAGCAAAACAGCAAATACATACATTAACTCAAAATTACTTCACGAATTCGAAAAAGCAGCTAATTTTACGACTTACGGGAGCCAGATAGCAGTAATTGAAGCGAAAAGAGTATCTGGTTAGCAGGTTGAGCTTGGAACCCTAAGTCAAGATTGCGTCCCCAAATTGACGAGAGAATTAGGTCCCAAGGGACGCCCAAGTCTTTTTTTAGGGATATAACCCTCAATTTTTTTTCCCTTTTTCTTTCCCCGATATTTTCTGACGTGGCATCTTTATATACTAATCAAGTTGCAATTAACTCGTTTTGTAAAAGGAAGAAATTTTAGGGGCCCTTCTGCAAATAAAATAAATTTATAAGTTATAACAAAACGAAAACAAAAGCCCTAAATCTAACATAATTTCTCCATTTTTCCTTCCTTTCCTCTTCCGCTCTTATCCCGTTCTTCTTCTTCGGCTACATCCCCCAGATCTATCCCTTTGTTCGCATATCATATCAGCATCACCATCACGTATTTGAAGTTGACCCAAACCACAGGTTTTAGGGCTTGAAGTCGAGCATCTAAGGACTGGGTTTCATGAGCAATGAACAACTATTAAGAACATGAGGAAGGAAATGTCAAAATCGTTATACATTAAAATCGCACAATTTAATTTTTTATTTTATTTTTTTTTTTTTTGGGAATCCAATGGAAGGTTGTTAAATCAATTTGGGTAATTTGAAAATTCACGATGTAATAGATAGAGTTAATAAAACTCATCTTAACACCATATTAAGAATTATTTTTGACATAACTCAATTCTGAAAATTAACTTATGTATGAATATTACATATTTGAATTTTTAATACGAATATTTAATAACTATTTTTATATACCAAGAAACTATTTATCTTCCTATGAGAAATTTTGATGATCTTTTGACAATATTTTTTAAGAGTTTCATTATCTTTGATCTCTGATATAAAAGGAAATTATTAATCAGATTCTGACCATTAGACACCTGTTGCCATTCCAATAACTAAGGAATATTTAATAACTATTTTTATATACCAATAAACTATTTGTCTTCCCTATCAGAAGTTTCGATGATCTTTCCTCTGAAAATTTGAGAATCTTTTTATGAGTTCAATTATCTTTGATCTCTGTGAGATAAAAGGAAATTATTAGTCAGATTTTGACAATTAAACACGTGTTGCCATTTCAAGAACTATTAATAACTATTTTTATATACCAATAAACTATTTGTCTTCCCTATCAGAAGTTTCAATGATCTTTCTTTCTGAAATTTTGAGAATTTTTTTTAAAAGTTCAATTATCTTTGATCTCTAGGATAGAAAATGAAATTATTAATCAAATTCTGACCATTAAACATATGTTGCCATTTGAAAAACTAAGAGAATGACAGAGTTTTAGAGATTTCATCGGACAATATTTGATTTTAAATTGAAAACCACTCTGATCGAAAAAATACTTTACTAGGGATTTCATCCTTAAATATTATTTTTTAATTATATCCATTACGAGGCTAACAATGTATCACTTTTCAAAAATATTGCTGCTTCGACTAGCGTATGATTTTAACTTTCCGGCTTTATGCTGCATTTAGGGCTGTAAATGGATATTCGAAAATCCGATATCCGTCCGTATCCGAATTCGTTTTAAGAGGATATTATTCGTATCCGATTATAGACATCCGAATTATAAACGGATAAGGATATGGTAATAAGATATCCGATCCGTTTAACATCCGATCCGTTAGATATATCTGTTATCCGATTTATCCGTATCCGATAAATAATATGTTATATTAAAATATATACAAATAACTGTGTATGTATGATAGATTATTAGTATTAAATAAATTTTTTAGCGCATTTATTAAAAAAAACCTTCGATTTTATTAGTAACCATATGTTCACTTCAACATTTATATAGAGATAATATTGATGGGGCCTAAAATCACCATCGAATCAGAGCCGTCCACGTGTCAGCGTGCCGCTGACTAAACCCCGGATGCTCGCCCCAACGGGCTCGTGAACATTCCCAGCCCACTCATTTGCAAGCAGGGATAGGCCGTCAAGCCTCGGACGACTGCTCCAGTAAAAGCCCAGGCCCAGCGAGTTTGACGCTCGCGTCTCGGCCCTCAGGGTTATCCCTCTCATTGAAGCGCCTGTATGGGGGTCCCATGCTGGCGCTCGGGATATCGTCGCTCAAATGTCATCTGCCGTGGGGAGCCCATCCGTGGATTCTCCGAGCGTCACCAACGCTCGGGAATGAGTCTACCCCTCGTACGATGGATTCTCGCCTTCAGAAGAAGACATTAGTCCCTCATCCCACTCTACCCTCGTCAACAACCTCTGACACAAGGGTACAGTGCACAGTGCACCTGACACGCCGTCTCCTTTTCTAGGATGTCACTCTCACCCCACCAAAGGCTGACGCGTGTTAGGGCAACACAGGTTTGGGACCACATGGTCAATTTACCCATTTACCCCCATCCCTAACATATAAATATAGGAGAATTCATGCATTCTCCCCCAAGTCATCTTCCACACACACACTGCATAGTTCTGGGCATTCCTACTGATCTTCTCAAACCTTCCATTAACCTCACCATAGTTGCATTACCATTACTTCTGGCACTCTTGGTGTTATCCTAGCTGGAAGAACCCACGCTCACAAGGAAACCCAGTTCCTGAGGCACACACGCCTGTGATGGTCTTTCCCTCTTCATACAAATACTAAAGTGTTGTTGCATTTAGGAAACCGAGATTCCTGCACCATCAAATATAATTAACTATATTATGTTACTAATAAAAGTATTATATTTCAAATTAATTATATGTTAAAATTTATAGTTTCACCATATATATACACCACTAAAAAATAAAAATGATATATATAGATAGATATACTTATTAGTTCTCTATTTGTCTAAAATATATATATTCAAAATTATATAATTATTAAATAATTTATCTATAAATGAATAGTTGATAATTTGATTAAAAATTCGAAGTTATATAGTTAAATAATTTATGTCAAATTTTGAATAGTTGAAAATCCGACTAAAATCCGAATCCGCCTTGTATCCGTATAAAAAGGATATTATCCGAATTCGACTTAAAAGGATATTATCCGTATCCGTCCAAATCATAAACGGATAAGGATATGATAATCATACATCCGATCCGTTTAGTATCCGTTTACACCCCTAGCTGCATTATTTATACTTTTCAATTTAATTATTTAATTTACAGTACCATTTAAAAAAGAAAAAAGCTATTCTTATTAATTAATTGTACTATAGAATAATTAGTTAAAAGTAGAAATATTTAAATCTATCAGAGATTCCAAAGCCATTGCAACTTTACACGTGAATATACAGTGGTGCATCATCATCAAGTTAGTAGTTTACAATTCACTCCAATTTCAACCAAAGTCGTCATTTGCACGAGCGCACACCTTAAAACTTTGAGCGTAAATAAAAGCAGAAAAAACGCATTAGGTCAGCTGAAGGAATCGCCGAAAAGATAAGCACCGGAAATTGATCAACTGTAGAGACGACGAAGTATGCGGCGCCACAACCGGCGGCGGCTCATCTCGGACACCGACGACGACTCCGACGAATACGAGGACAACGATGAGGAAGAAGACGAGACGGAGGTAGGATCCGCGGCGGCGCGGCGGCGGTTGAGGATGAAGTGCCTGTCGTGCAAGGAGGACTACGGCGATCGCGACGCCGGAACGTGCCGCGAGTGCTACGAGGAGGCGGGGGAGACGGAGGAGGAGCTCAAGCGCGAGATCGAGGAGCTTAAATCGAAGGTCAACTTCCTACGGTTGATCTCGATAGGGCCGGGGCAGGGGAGCCCGAACTGTGTGGCGAGGCCTCACGTGCCGTGTTTCTCCGACGTCGTGTTGGTGGCCTCCGGCGCGGCGGATTCCGGTGACGCGCAGTGCAGTTCGCCTTCTATTCCGGCGCATCGGGCGGTGCTGGTATGGCAGTGGCTTTTGGTTTTATTTTCCCTCTTTTGCTTGAATTCCTGCATTTTTGTGATTTTTTAGGGATTTGGTAGTTTTGAGTGGAAGTGTGTTGCTGATTACTGAAATTTAGGAACAAGCTAACCAGCTATGGAATTTTGTCTAATTTGGCATTATCAAACACAGATAGTGATGACTGGTCACAACCTATACTGTGTTTTTGCAATTTAAGTGTTGTGATTATCTGTTGAGTTTAGTCTTTCCCTAATTGATGCAGAAGAGTATGGTCTTTCTCTGCCAAGAACAGGGATGAAGTCTAAGAATCTTGATATCAGTGGGCAAGACTAGATTTTCACAAACTATAAAGGCTAATGCTCTTGTTTTTTTTGTGGTGGAAGTTTCGATTTTACTGCGAATATACATGTAATCTGGTTTTATGTGGTTCTTAGACTAGTATACAGAGATTTGCAACCATTTGTAACAATTTGCCATGATTTCTTGATTTCTCACTGTAATGATCCTGATATCCATGCAGATGAGCCGTTCTCCCGTCTTCAGGGCCATGCTCGAGAACGAAATGGAGGAAAGCATAAGTGGGACCGTCAAAATCAGTGATGTTTCATATGATGCCCTTCGCGCGTTTGTTAACTATCTGTACACAGCTGAAGCTTGCCTTGATGAACACATGGCCTGTGATCTGTTAGTATTGGCTGAAAAGTACCAAGTAAAGCATCTCAAGACTTATTGTGAGAAGTATCTCATGTCCAGATTGAATTGGGAGAATTCGCTCGCTTACTACGCTTTTGCTTACCAGCACGGTGCGAAGAGCTTACTCGAGGCAGCATTGTCTTTGATAATGGACAATATGGACAAACTCAGTAAGCAGGAAGAGTATATCGAGCTCGTGGAGAAGGACCCTCGTGTTGTGGTGGAGATTTACGAAGCTTATCTGTCGAAACAGGTGAATACCGCTGCAAGTAAAGATTCAACCGTGAAATCCTAGCTTATAACTTGTCAGGGAAAGCGGGCTTCTGAGAAATTTCGGTTGGAGTTGGGATTTTGACTGGTTGTAGACATTCTTGGCATGTAAGTGAACTGAAGCAAGCAGTGTGCTACTGCTACTGGTATATGTATTTCAATCCATCTTTTTATTTATCTGCCAAGATTTCGCCGTTAAGTTTGATTTGAAAGCTCTGTTTTCTCGTGGCTCGTTTGTTCGTCGATTTCATGTTCTTGATTTTGAAGGTTTTTGTTACAGCATAAACAATCAGGGGATGTTCTTTCCCCCAGTGTCCAGATGCACAAGATGAACTCTTCATGCATAAGAATGATTGAGAAAATCATCTGAGGGCACAAATTATAAGTTTAAAATGTGAATCAGATAGTTTATGCACAGATAAATCACAAAAAAACTAAATCAAACAAACAAAAAAAAATGTATTATTCGAGTCAAACTAAACCAAGAAAAAGGCTCGACTCACTCAAACTCAAAACTACACTCGTATCTAGATTGCAACTGAAATTATACCTAAAGCCTCATAATCTCACAGCAATCTCACACATCCAAAAACAAAAACTCACACAAGCACAAAATACAAAAACCACAAGAAATTTACAAAACATTCAAGATTGTCCTGTGAGCAGCATCATATCCTTAAACTCCTCAAAATCAACCAATCCATCCGAATTGGTATCATAAACCTCAATCATATGTCTGCAATCCCCTCCACACTCATCCAACAACCCTAATCTTGAAAGAGCAATTTGCAGCTCCTCACATGAAATGAAACCATCCCCATTCAAATCAAAAACCCCGAAAGCTTTCCGAAGATCCCTCTCGAAGCTTTCATCTCCGTCTCCTTCGCTCTTTTCCTGCTCGAAAACATCCCCCTTCATCAGACTCTCGTAAAAGAACACGAAGTTCGCATAATCCAGCTCCCCGTCTCCCACCAGCAGCTCAAGCTCCTCTCGTCTGCCGGAAAAACCAATCATGTCCAGAAGCGAACCGAGCTCGTCCACCGTGACACGGCCGTCGCCATTTCTATCGAGCTTGTCGAAGATTCTTTGCAAGTAAACCGTGCTTAAAGAAGCCATTGTTTCTCTCTTTCTTGGAATACTATTTGATCAGTTGTTGCATGTATGTATGAACTTATAAGCCAAGAATAAGCCCATATATATAGAGAATGACAAGGTCTTGTCATTATTTGTCCTCTAATTCTTGTTTATTATTAATCACATATTTTTTTATACTAAGTACAATGCCTGTACGGCTTCATGAAAGGACGACAGTGACAATATGTGGCCGAGATTTTACAAGTAGGGTTTAAGGAAACTTCCTGGAAATCTGATGTAATAAAAATCAGGGTTAGGATATTCTTGTTTTTTTCCTATTTTTCGAACAAGAACAAAAGAAGGGGTTTTCAATTTTCGTGGTGATCTGATAGGTATGATTTGGTTGTTGTTTTTATTTGGGGAGAGAAGAAGAAGGGTTCATGTTGATCTCATAAGCATATATCTTCCATTCTTGTTTTTATTTGAGAATTATGGAGGTTGCCAATACCTTCATGATTTGTGTAGATTTCTCCTTTTTGTCTTATTAAATTTTTTGAGGTCATGTTTCAGTGGGAGTTTATAGAATATCTTGGTGGTAGTTATTAAATAAAATTAGTTTAATTTTTGTAAAATGAAATATTATTTTGATATTGAGGGAAACATTAAAAACAACATTTTTGGGTATCTTGTCAGGTACATGTCTCGTAAAAATGGAAAAATTATAAATTTGGTGTATCAACTCGATCAATTAAACGTTTTGTATATTTCATTTTTTGACGATAAAATAGGATTATATATTAAAATCATGCGATTTAATGCATTATTTGACCGGAATCCGGTTTTGTCCATCGGAACCCGACCTAATTTCACAGGTGACGAACTCCTAATTCATCACGTGTAAATTCTAGTTAGCAAAATCAGTTTTTGATTAAAAAAAAAAAAGTACATTAAATTACTTAATTTCGAAGATATGGTCCTGATGGGGTCAAAATACGATCGTCCCACGACAAGACACGTGGCATCACGAGATGATGACATCTGTCTCCCCAAGGCTGCATCATCAGTTCACAAGCGCTGAACCCAACGAGCGCGGATCTTCTTCAGGAGTTAAGCCCAACGAGCGCTATCACTCCAACGAGCGTCCTACACACCAAGCGATGGGTACGCCTACGTGCCAAGGGAGCCCTCTTCGAGCGTCACATTCCCTCAGAGCGGCCTCCCCTTTGGCTCGTCACTTGAATTGGGGCCAACATTCCCCTCAGTGGATATCTTGGCCTCCAAGACTCAAGGTTGTCACGAGCGCGCTCTCAAGCCCTCGTCACCAACCACCCACATGGCTCTCTGACACAACGTACATGCCCGCGCACCTGCCACTGTTGCTAGCACTAACTTTTGGGCCGCCTTTGCAGAAGATTCCTCCTAGGTTTCTCTCTCACAGCGCCACGTGTTAGGGCAACATTCGGCCAGGACCACTTGAGGCAAATGACCAAAGGGCCCTTGACCCTCAACTATAAATAACCCAAGTCATCTTCTACACTGTAAGCATTCTCTAAAGCTTTCTTCATCACTGCAACTGTAACTGAGCTTACACTTATCTTCATACATTGAACTGACTTGAGCGTCGGAGAGCCAAACTGGGTATCACCCCCAGTTCCCCCAGCTTGGCCATCTGACCTTTCTTGTGCTTGTCCCAACAGGTTGAACCCCTTTCTCTTTTTCCGGCGAAGCTCCGGTGGTTTCCTCCACAAAATACAAATCGTAAAGTGATCGGATTCGGACCCATCCATTCCCGGACCCATCATTTTTGGCGCCGTCTGTGGGAAACCAGTCTTCCATATTCTTCCTTTCTTTTTGTTGGTAGAAAAACAAGCACATCTTCGTTTTCAACAGCCATGGTTGCAACGAGATCTGGAGCTGTGGGAGGAGGAGAAAACACCTCCCAAGATGCAAACATCGTTCTTCCCTCCACCGATACTGGTGGAGCACCACCTCTTTCCGTCGCCGCTGGTGGGGCACCTCCCGTCGCAGGAGTGACTCCACCAGCTGAATCTTCTGCGCCGCCGCCTGCACCGCCGTTGCTGCCCATTCCCACCACCGCGGGAGGAGTTTCTTTCTCAGCTCCACCGCCGCTTGCGCAGAATTCCTGGGTCCATCCCCAGATGAACCTTGGAATACAAGGTTACATGATGCCTCCGCCTGGCTACACTCTTACTCCGGCTATGATGGCGCCGCCGGTCCAGCCTTACCATGCCGGACAACTCCAGCTCCCAGTGGTGGTCCCCAGGGAGATTGAAGGAGTGGAGTTACCTCCACTAACCACCCAACAGTTACGGGCTCTTTACGCCCAATGTGAGGTTCAGGCGGCCCAGGGGGCATGGGAAAGATTCCATTCCATGTACTTTCCCTCTGGGCAGGCCACTCAGGTTGCGGCACCTTTAGGCGGACAACAGAACTTTCCCCTCAGAGAAGCCCAGGCTGTCCTGAGGGCACAACCACCACCACCACCAGCGAAAGATGTGCCCCAGCAGGAGGGCAACGAGCGTGCCTCCGTGGGAAGGAACAAAGAGCCCACTGAGCGAGTGAACGAAAATGAAGGAGACTCTCATGTCTCCAGGAGGGGCTCACGAGCCCACAAGGACAAGCAAGTAGAAGTAAATCCTGACGTCCTCGCGGCTGTGCAAGACCAGCTACAGGGCCTCAAGGATATCGTGGGACAGATCTCACGAGGGCGCTCAACTCAGATCTCCCATAGTCGGGATGAACGGGTTGACGCCAGGAGTACCCGCACCAAGGACCCTCCACCAAGGGTCCCCCGTCGAAAGGAGCCGGAGGAAAACTTCGGCACGTACGAATACCACCCATTGGCGAGGGGTTCACCCCTCGTCGAAGAAGTTCTGATGGCCCAAGCCGGAATGGCCAAAGTCCCCACATCCATCAACAGATACGACGGGACAACCGATCCAGCGGAGCACTTGGATCATTTTGTGCATCTCATGCACCTTTACGAGCATTCCAGCCATTACTGGGCGAAAGTGTTTGTCACTTCCTTGGTAGGGATGGCTCAAGAGTGGTATAAGCGCCTGCCACCGCGCTCGATCCACTCGTATGAAGAGTTGGCCGATGCCTTCCTCAACCACTTCAACTCTTTGAAGGCACCTGTCACCGCACCCACAGCGCTTTACAACGTGGTGCAGGGCAAGAGCGAATCACTACGCTCGTTCTTCGCCCGCTTTAATAAGGAGATCTTGCAGGTGGAAAGGCCCTCGATGGATTTCTTGATCCCAGTTCTCTTCCAGGCTGTGGATCACAAGCAGTATGTGAGCAAAAAATTTGCTGACGCCATCGTGGAGAGAAGGCCTGGGACCCTCATGGGCCTAAGAGAAATAGCCGAGCCGTTCTTCGCGCTCGAAGATATGTATGGGACGAATGGTCCCCGTCATCACAGCCCGGCCCGGAACGAGCGACCTCATCACGAGCGGGGGCGGGATGTGGCAGTCAAGAAAGAGCGCCCTCAAGAGCGCAGGAGGTCGCCACCACCCCCTCGTCGATTCGAGCGCATTCCGCTCACCCGGCCAAATTCAGAAGTCTACAATCTCTCTGATAAAAAGCTCTTCAAAAGACCCATCAAAATGAGAGAAACAGACTCACTAAGGCGCTCGAATAAATACTGCGCCTTCCACAAGCAGAGAGGGCACGACACGGATGAGTGCCGACAGTTGGAGGCTGAAATCCAAAGGCTCGTTGCAGGGGGCCATCTGAAAGAATTTGTCCGGGTGCTCGAACGCTACGATGAACAATGCAACGAGCGCTCCGGAAGGAGAAGAAGGAGTCCTTCCCGGTCAAAGAGCCCAAGGGGTAGGGGACCCCCGGAAAGCAGCAGTCGCCGAGGCAACAAAGGCAAAGCCCCTGAGCAAGAGAACGAGCCCTTTGCAGTCATAAATATGATTGCAGGAGGCTCATCAGGGGGGGATTCAAACGCCTCCCGACGGAGGCACATACGGAGCTACAACCAACGCCCAGCAGTGCCCAAGCCTATCTACGCTATCCAGAGATCAAGCGCTCCAAAATCAAGAGAAAATGATGTAATAGGCTTTGATGATAGGGATCTAGAACATATTGTAACGCCCCATGGGGAGGGTGTAACCTCAGATTGCCCCATGGTGGTTAGTATAGATGTTCATAACCATGTTGTAAAAAGAGTATTGGTTGATAGTGGAAGCTCCGTTAATGTTTTGCCTTACTCTACATTCTTAAAAATGAAGGTTGATCTCCCGCTCGAGCCTCTTAAAACAGCCCTCATTGGCTTTGGAGGCTCAGAAGTTGTCCCCCGAGGGCAAATACGCCTGGCTACTTCATTCGGACGAGCCCCTCAGCGCAAAACGCTTTTGGTAACGTACGCGGTGGTGGAGATTGACATCCCGTACAACATCATAATCGGGCGCCCTGCCCTCGTGGATTTTAAAGCTATCATCTCCACCTACCACCAGAAGATTAAGTTTCCTACTTCCGAGGGCGTTGGAGAAGTGCTCTGCAATGTACGAGAGGCTTGGGGGTGTTACATGCTGTCCCTCAGAAAGCCTAAAGCGGAGAAAACCTTCCATGTCGGCTCCACCAAGAAGTCAGTGGATTTCCCCAATTTAGACGAGGACAGCCCAGCAAGGAAACGGGCGAAATTGAACAAGAAGAAGAATAAGAAGAAGAGGGGAGAGAACGGGGAGAATCCCCTCGAAAATGTCCCCCCAGGGGTCGTTGGTGAATCGTCCTCAGGAGAAGATGAGCCGGAAGAGAGTGAACCAGCATCTGGCGATCGTTTAACAGGAAAGAAGAGGGCGCTCGAACTTCCTCGCCCAGAGGTAAGGATCGAACCCTCGGAAAAATTCCTTACCATTGAGCTGGAACCTGGAAACAAAGATAAGACTACACAGATCGGCTCAAACCTCTCAGGGCCTTCTCAGATCATGATGATTGATTTTCTAAGGGAGAACAAGGATGTATTCGCGTGGAAAGCCTCTGATCTCACAGGGATTGACCCGAGCGTCATTGTCCATAGACTTAATGTGGATCCGTCTTTCAAGCCTATCAAGCAGAAAAAACGGGATGTACATGGCTTTCGAAAGAAAGTCATTGAAAAGGAAGTCAATAAGCTCTTGGAGGCTCAGTATATCGAGCCCATCTTGTATCCGGAGTGGCTGTGCAACGTAGTCTTGGTGCCCAAGAGCGCAAATAAATGGCGCATGTGCAATGATTTCACTGATCTCAACAAGGCTTGCCCTAAAGATCCTTACCCGCTGCCCCGGATTGATCAATTGGTGGATTCGACCGCTGGCTGCGAGCTCATGAGCATGATGGACGCTTTCCAGGGGTACTATCAGATCTTTATGGCCCCGGAAGACCGCCCCAAAACTTCGTTCGTCGTCCATATGGGGGTATATTGTTTCTTGGTCATGCCCTTTGGACTTAAGAACGCCGGAGCTACCTATCAGCGGCTCGTCAATAAGATGTTTGAAAGTGAAATTGGGAGGTCCATGGAGGTCTATGTGGATGATATGATTGTCAAAAGCGAGAGCCAGGATTCCCATTTGGAGGATCTCAAGCGCACGTTTTCAATTTTGCGCCAATATGGGATGAAGTTGAATCCCTCGAAGTGCACCTTTGGTGTACAAGGGGGAAAGTTCTTGGGATACATGGTCAGTCAGAGGGGAATTGAGGCCAATCCGGAGAAGATCAAGGCCATCTTGGAAATTCCTTCCCCTCGAAATTTGCGGGAAGTACAGGTCTTGGTAGGCAAAATCATCTCGTTGAACAGGTTTATTTCACGCTCGGCAGACAGGAACCTTCCCTTCTTCAAAATCTTGAGGAACGCACGTAACTTTGCTTGGACAGAGGAATGCGAAAGGGCGCTGCAGGATATGAAGGCTTATTTATCGAGCGCTCCACTGCTGACTAAGCCTGTCGAAGGCGAAAGGTTATTCATGTATCTTTCTGTCTCTCCTGAAGCCACGAGCGCGGTTCTGGTCGCTGTACGGGAGCGGAAACATTTGCCTGTCTATTATCTGAGCAAAACCTTGCAAGGAGCCGAAAAGAAATATTTGGAGATTGAGAAATTTGCGTTCGCTCTTATTAACGCCTCAAGAAGGCTAAGGCCTTACTTTCAAGCGCATTCCATAACAGTTCTCACCGACCAACCCTTGAAACAAGTATTGTCCAAGCCGGACGTATCTGGCAAATTAATCAAGTGGGCCATCGAATTGAGCCAGTTTGACTTATGCTTCGAGCCCAGGACCGCGATACAAGCTCAGGTTATGGCGGATCTGTTGGTTGAACGTTTTGGTTTCGAACCCGCCGCTGCGGAGAATGAGGGGTTATGGGTACTGCACACGGATGGTTCCTCAACCTCTCAAGGGGGAGGAATAGGAGTGGCCCTCAGAAACCCCGATGGGATTGAACTGGACTTTGCGATCAAGCTGGATTTCCAAGTCACTAACAATGAAGCAGAATATGAAGCCCTCGTGCAAGGTTTGAACATAGCTTTTCAGAATGGAGCCTCCAGAATCACTGCTTATGTGGATTCACAGTTAATAGCGAGCCAGATTGAAGGAACATATGAGGCTCGAGAAACCACCATGATACAGTACTTAAAGAAAGCCAAAGAAATCATTGGGAAGCTCAAGGAATTTCATCTACTTCAGGTGCCGCGAGGAGAAAACGAGCGAGCGGACGCTCTGTCAAAGTTTGCGTCAGCTTTAGAGGGTACTTCTGAACGTTCTGTTACGTTCCTTAGGACTGAGGAACCTTTGATCAAAGAAAGAGTCGCCACCAAGATAATCGCTATGATTGATCCAAACGAGCCCTGCTGGCTTGATGACGTCATCATTTTCCTTAAGGATGGAATTCTTCCCACTGACAAGGTGGAAGCTAGGAAAATCCGAAATAAGGCCCCTCGTTTCGCTTTGGATCCCGAGGGGAGGTTGTTCAAAAAATCATTTCAAGGACCCCCAATGAGATGCCTAAGGCCCTCACAAGCAAAGGAGACGCTCGAACACATTCATAACGGGAGCTGTGGAAATCATTCTGGGGGGCGTATTTTGGCAAAAAAGGTTCTGAGAAGTGGGTTTTATTGGCCTACAGTTCTCCAAGACGCCATTGAATTTTCGAGGAAGTGCCCCAAATGCCAATTTCATTCAAATCTCCCTCAATTGCCAGCCGCACAAATGATCCCAATAGACGTCTCTTGGCCTTTTGACCAGTGGGGAATAGACATTGTGGGCCCCTTACCCATAGCTGCAGGACAAAGGAAGTTTGTCATTCTAGCCGTCGACTACTTCACCAAGTGGGCCGAGGCTGAAGCTGTTGCAAAAATCACTTTCAAGGTTGTAAGGGACTTTATTTGGAAGAACATCATCTGCAGGTACGGAATACCGAGGGTGCTCATATCTGACAATGGATCCCAGTTCATAGCAGCTGACACGCGAGAGTGGTGTTCCGAGCTGGGGATAGAACAGCGATTTACCTCTGTAGGACATCCACAATCTAACGGACAAGCGGAAGTTACCAACAGGATCATTTTGCGACATCTGAAAACCATGCTTGAAAGCAAGAAAGGTGAATGGGCTGAGGAGTTGCAAGGAGCGCTTTGGGCTTATCGCACCACCCCACGAGCGACCACTGGAGAAACCCCTTTCGCTCTCGTTTATGGTTCAGAAGCAATGATACCGGCGGAAATAGTAAATGAATCCGCTCGTGTCGGCTATTTCGAGCCTCAGCTCAACGACGGCAACAGGGGTTTGGAGTTGGACTTACTGGATGAAAGGAGAGACCGAGCGTGGGCTAAAATCCACCACTATAAAGCTTCTGTGGCCCAACAGTACAACAAGCGCGTGAAGGAAAGAACTTTCCAGCTGGGAGACTTGGTTTTGAAGAAAGTGGAAGTATCCAAGCACGTAGGGAAATTGGACCCCAATTGGGAAGGCCCATTCAAAGTCATACAACTCAGAGCTAACAACACTTACACCCTGGAGACACTTCAAGGTGAGCGCTTACCTCGCCCTTGGAACGCATGTAACCTCCGGCGGTTTTATGTTTAAAAGCTCTTTGCAAACTCTGATGTAACAACCCTCGTTGACGGGTTCTATGTACTTCAAATCAAAGTAAAAGGTAACATAATCTTTTTGATTTCTTTAATATTCCTGTTTCTTTGGTTGCTTGAATGGATAAGTCCCACGTCCCTCGTCGTCGCGAGCGTGGTTGGCAACCCATTCCAATATGAATGCTGTTATCTCTCATGGGTTACGCTGGCCAGCGCTCTACTCCACATGGGGGGACGCCCTCATAAGGATAGACTGGTTACGCTCACAACCAATTAGACAAGATGAAAGAAGATTAAGAAGAAAATCCTAGTAAGCCTTGGCTGTTTCTTAAAACGCCTTGCGCTCGAAAATGGGATCTCGCACAAGAGCGCATCCTAGTAGGCCTTGGCTGTCTCTCACAACGCCTTGCGCTCGAAAATGGGACCTCCTACAAGAGCAAATCCTAGTAGGCCTTGGCCGTTTCTTATAACGCCTTGCGCTCGAAAGAGGGATTTCTTGCAGAACCAGAAAAAAATAAGAGCCAGAGCGCTCGAATGATGGCCTCAGAATCAAAAAAAGGAATTGCTCAAGTCTTGAGCGTAGGGGCAATCCCACAGTAAGACCCTCACGACCGCTCAAGACTTAGACAAACTTTTAAAATAAATTTACAAGGGGAAAATTTACACAAGACTTGAGCGCAGGGGCAATCTCACAATAAGACCCTCACGATCGCTCAAGACTTAAACAAATTTTCAAGGTTTGTGTCAAAGACAAAATTTATACAAGTCTTGAGCAGGGGGGCAATCTCACCATACGACCCTCACAAGCGCTCAAGACTTAGACAAAAT
This sequence comes from Lantana camara, assembly GCA_037501455.1. NCBI lineage: Eukaryota > Viridiplantae > Streptophyta > Magnoliopsida > Lamiales > Verbenaceae > Lantana > Lantana camara. The sequence goes on from CM074865.1 coordinate 5,268,046, forward strand.
TTTCACACAGAAACAAAACATCGTCATAAAGGCAAAACATCCACAGAGTATGCTACGCAGTCCTACTGTATGATTCATAAATGGACAAGAAGAACAACAAAGTCATCAAAAAAGAGACATTTTATTCATTAAAAAGGAAGCGTATTACGAGACAAAAAGGGCTCAAAGGCCCATGAAATTCTAATACAAGGGAAAGCAGAGAATCAGAAAAATACAAAGGAATGATGGAGGAAAAGTCTCAAGCAGCTGGGGCGACATCTTCATCAACAACCACCAGAATTGGGCCCTGAACTGGGCCGTGAATGGGACCCTCAGGCTCTTGCGGATCGTTGGGGGCATTGACAGGAGCAGGCTCATTGGCATCTAGAGCGTTGGCATTTTCAGCGACTTGAGCTGGGGCATCCTCTATGATCGGCGCTTGTGGCTCGTCTTCATGAGCATCAGATGGACCCACACCCCCTTCCCTGTGGGCATCGGCGTACTCATCCTGGATCAATTTCACCAGGAAGTCATACTCCATTTCCGCTATACTGTCTGCGGGGTCGTTGGGATCCTCTTCCGCCTCCTCACAGCGCTCATTAAACATGAGCCCCGTACCCTCAGCGCCCTTCATTGCTGGATCTGTCAGTCCTTTGTGGATGCCCTGATCCACGGCCAGATTGAAGGCATTTTGAGCCTCGTCCAAGCAGTGTAACGAGGCCGCGAAGTTGAAAGCTTTGGAATGACAGAACTTGATCAGCGCCTCCTTGGTCGCACGCTCTAAGCTCCGAGGCCACTCGCTAACAGTATCGTTAAGCTTGCGCTCGGCCTCCATAGCTCTTGTTCTCAAGCTCTCCCTCTCTGCCTCAGCCTTCTTGACCCGCTCGTTAGCTTGGGCCAGCTGGTTGCCCAAGTTGATTCGAGCGCCGTCCACAGCCACAAAGTCTTCCTTCAGCTTTGTCAGCTCCGCTTCATTTTTGTTGTATAGACCCTTGAGGGTCTCATACTTGGCAATTTCAGCATCCAATTCCGCTTGGATGTGAGCCGGGTCCATCGAGCGGGCCATTTTCTTGTACTTGGCCTTGCGCTCGGCATATATGGAGGCTCGCATCTGCACATTCCGGAGCCGAGGAAGAACTTGCTGCGTAATCGAGGGGAAAAGTGTTAGCAAAAGAATGGTGAATTACAGAAAAGAAGAATGCAAGGGATGAGGACTTACGGAAATTAGGGCGTGGGCTGCATCGAACGTCACCCTCTCTACAGACTCACTGTAGAGGTGTCTGTGATCTGCTGAGAACTGAGCCCGGCTGAACAAATCATCAGTAATAGTCTGGGCGACCGAGCCCGGCCTCAGCAGAACCGGCCCGCCGTCGGTGGCGCCAGAAAAGTCTCTGTCCCCTCGACGGGGGAACTCCCACATGTGTTCTTCCTCTGAAGAGGAAGTGTCCCCCTCGCCTCGGGGGCCCTCGACCACTCGTTTGCCCTTTCCTTTGATCGCGACGGAGTCAGGCATTCTCTTCCTCTTGCGGGAAGGTCTATTTGCGCTCGAGCTCGGAGGAGCCTCTGTAATCGCCAGAGTGGTTTCTGGCCTCGTTGTTTCTGCAGGAACGGGGAATTGAACATCATCTCCTCTCTCCGTTCGCCTGTTCTCCCTGGGGACCAACCTACGTTCCCCTCGGCCACGAGGGGGTTGCACCTCAGGGTTGGTGCTTGAACTGGCACCCCCACGAGCGTCCCCTCTATCATTGCGGTTACGGGAGCATTGGGGCTCGCGCTGTTGGTTCCCCTGGGCGGCTTGATTCCTCTGAGCGTTGGCGAAACGAGCAGCTTGTCTAATTCCACCGGCCATTTCTAAGATAGCGGCTCCTGTAAAAATGAAAATACGAAGGTTATAAATCCTTGGACAAAAATTATTATATGCAAGTTACAAGCGCAAGAAAGAAGTTAGTATCTGTTCCTATCTAAAGTTAGTGCCCTAAGAATCTAACCGTCTCTCTCTATGTCACGAGCCGGAGGGTTATCAAGGAAGTAAGGGTCGTTGGAAAGACCACACAAGAACATAAGTTCTGCATCATCTATCCAGTCCTTCGCTTGTATGAGGTGACCCTCGTCCCTCAGGGTTGCCGCTAGGCTTTTGGCCCAATCTTTGGGGAGTGCATGTGGCAGACGGCTCTTTGAATACGAGCCCCATTCCGTGATCACCCCGAAGCCCTCTTCCGCGGGAGCCCTGACAAATATAAACTTTTCTTTCCAGTCAATGCCATAAGTGGTCGAGGGCGAATTGATCAGCCTCATATGGGCCTTTGCTTGGACATAGTAAAAGCCCGCCGCCGGAGAGGAGCGAGAGGAGCTAACCACTTGGAAAAGGGCATTGAAGTTCCGCAAATAGGGCTCGTAACCCATGGTCCTCATCAGAATTATGTAGCAGGTCAGGAGGGCCAAGCCGTTGGGCACTATCTGGGACGGGCACAGGCCCAGGTCATTCAGCAAATGGGCCATTGAGACTGAGATGGGGAACCTCAGGCCTCCCGAGCGCACGGAATCCACGTATACTGCCATCTCCCCGGGAGGCGGATTGTTTGCACGCTCGTGGTTTTGTGGGATTCTCCAAGTATACCGCTCGTCCCAGTAGATGGGGGCCATCATTGTCTTTACATCTCCCACGGTGACTGTGCTGGGAGTCTCATCAGGTGTGCGCTCGGTAGCTTGGTAGCCTGAGCCTGAGCCTGAGCCCTCGTCTTGTCCTTTGGATTTCTGGGTTTTCTTTCTCTTGCCCTTGTCACGGGCCCTTTCTGAAGGCCCGGTTACGGCTTCCACCACTGGAAGCGGATTTGCAACACGGGCCCTTTCTGAAGGCCCGGTTACGGCTTCCGCCACTGGAAGCGGATTTGCAACGGCCACTGTCACTCTATGGCGGTGGGGATGCGTGGCACTTTGGGTTATGGGGAGAACAGACCCTTGCCGCTCTGCCTCCATAACCAGATCCATCTCCTCAAAGAGAGGATCCACTCCGCCTGGGTTTCTGTCTTCCATAGCCATCACCGCCGCCCCCAACTCTTCATCTCTGGGGGAATTGTGAGAAGAAGAACTCTCCGTGGCCATCTCTTGGATTTCACGGGCAAATTCTTCAATGTGTTGGTCAGCCATGGCAGAAGCAGAGGTTTTGAAAGTTTTTCTTGGAAGGAGATTAGGGTTCAGGAGGGCAAGGATCGGAGAAGGTTATGAAATCCTAAAGTCCGAAGTCCACGGTTAGCAAAGTTAGCAAGTTACAATGGAGATTTACCTTGGAAGCTTTAGAGAAAACTGGAGAAGAGGTTGAAGATGCGGGAGATGCGAGAGAATTTTTCTTGCAAAGGAGACTTGGAAAGTTTTGAATGCGTAAAGAATGACAAGATTTCAGAATCCCTTATTTATAGGGATGGGAGTTGGTACCGTTTTAGGCAATAAATTCAAAATGGCAATCATTTCCCGCCTAGGAAACCGCCCACTTTATGGAACCGGCACATGCTTCCCAATGCTCACGCGCCCCACGCGCACCCGCATTTAATGCTCTGACGTTTCAAGGGCTTCAGAATAGTACCAACATTTAATGCGGAAGTGATACGAACGGTCAATTGAAAAGACCGCATTAATGGCGCTTTCAGAGGAAAATTGCTCAACACGCCAAGCTTTACACGAGCGCTATGAACAAGAGATAGAGCGTGCCAAAATTCTACAGTCCTTATCAATAAGGACTACAGAATTGGGGGGCAAAATGATGGGGTCAAAATACGATCGTCCCACGACAAGACACGTGGCATCACGAGATGATGACATCTGTCTCCCCAAGGCTGCATCATCAGTTCACAAGCGCTGAACCCAACGAGCGCGGATCTTCTTCAGGAGTTAAGCCCAACGAGCGCTATCACTCCAACGAGCGTCCTACACACCAAGCGATGGGTACGCCTACGTGCCAAGGGAGCCCTCTTCGAGCGTCACATTCCCTCAGAGCGGCCTCCCCTTTGGCTCGTCACTTGAATTGGGGCCAACATTCCCCTCAGTGGATATCTTGGCCTCCAAGACTCAAGGTTGTCACGAGCGCGCTCTCAAGCCCTCGTCACCAACCACCCACATGGCTCTCTGACACAACGTACATGCCCGCGCACCTGCCACTGTTGCTAGCACTAACTTTTGGGCCGCCTTTGCAGAAGATTCCTCCTAGGTTTCTCTCTCACAGCGCCACGTGTTAGGGCAACATTCGGCCAGGACCACTTGAGGCAAATGACCAAAGGGCCCTTGACCCTCAACTATAAATAACCCAAGTCATCTTCTACACTGTAAGCATTCTCTAAAGCTTTCTTCATCACTGCAACTGTAACTGAGCTTACACTTATCTTCATACATTGAACTGACTTGAGCGTCGGAGAGCCAAACTGGGTATCACCCCCAGTTCCCCCAGCTTGGCCATCTGACCTTTCTTGTGCTTGTCCCAACAGGTTGAACCCCTTTCTCTTTTTCCGGCGAAGCTCCGGTGGTTTCCTCCACAAAATACAAATCGTAAAGTGATCGGATTCGGACCCATCCATTCCCGGACCCATCAGGTCCTATTTATCACTGGAAAATGAAATATACGAAAAATATTGAACTAGTTGAGTGGGTATACCAAATTTATAATTTCCCTTATAAAAAATAAAACAAAGTTATTTGTATTTTCATATTAATATTTCGTTGTAGAGGAAAAAACAAATTTCTCACTATATTATAGTTTTTTTTTTAAAACTTTTTATTCGAGCTTTCAAATGTTTTATATTGACATCCGTACTTTGTAAAAAAATTTAGATTGTCATCTCAACCATTTAGGTATTAACACATGTATCCAGGTGTCCTTTTAGGCTTAATTAATTCTGTCTGTTCTGATCTTAGAAAGCCGTATTATATTTATATGTGTTCTTGCAAGATTAGTTCTTTTATGGTAAATAACAGTTGACTTACTCAAATTAGCTTCTTTTTTTTTTTTTTTTAAATTCACGAATACCCAAGTAGGAATATTCAAACCCGAGATTTGCTTTAAAAAATGAAATCATTAATCATTTGAACTAACCCTATTGATAAATTAGTTTGCTTAATATTTGAAGGCGAATTAAATTAAATATGTTACTAAAAAAGTGCCATATACAAGATATTCATACATGCGAAAATATAAGATGGATTTATGGTAATATAAGATGGATTTATGGTAATATTTGAAGGATTGCACGACTAAACTTTTCAACGAGATCACCTGAATAGGTCCTCGAATCACCCCATAAAAAGCGTGACAATTGCTTCTCACTAGTCATAACTAGAATGCAAAGTTTTCTTCAAGGATTGGGATTTTTTTTTATCTTGAGTTTAGTAAATTTTATTTGAAATAAAACTAGAATTTATGAAGTTCTGTTTAAATAAATTAGGAAAATTTATATTTGACTACCTTGTATTTAGGTTTAATTACAACATATGGTCTATTTAAATCGAAAAATTATATTTTAGTCCCTGTAAGTCTCGTTTGGTTTGAGGTCTCTGTTAGAGATTACGGTTAATTAGTAGGGATTTATTTCCGTAGTTAGCGGGATTACGTTTGTACATATCTTTCCTTTTCTGTAGATGTTTGTCCCTATTTATTGTATGTATGTTGTAAGTCCGTATATATAGAAATTAATGGAATTCAGAAAATTTCCTCAAAGTCCAAATCTTAAATTCTAACTTGGTATCAGAGCAGGTTAATCGTTCATAGATTTTCGACGATTTTCTGGGCTCATCATTTACCGCCATGACCAAGCAGCACGACGGCGGCAGCACCAGTAGAGCCGCCATAGCCGTCGCCACAGTAACACAAAAAAATAGACAACAAGAAGATCGGTTCGCGTTTTTCCCACCGACGGCGAGATCAGCTCCGCCCGGGTTCGAAACGACACGAAGACAACAGAGATACAACGGTGGTGGCGGCAGTCCAGAAAACGCCACCATCGCGACCCTCAATAGCACAGAAGAAAAACAAGGAGGAGAAAATAGGAGAGGGTCGCCGGCGACGAGACCAGCGCCGCCGGGATCTGGAGCCCACATAAGCGGAACAGCGGCGGCGGGCTTTCAGAAGCCGCCACCAGCGAAGCCCTCCCAGCGGCATCAGGCGGTGTTTCTCCAACAGGGGACAGCGGCGGCGGTCTTTCGGGAGGAGCAGCCAACGACAGACCTCAAGCAGCAACAGCCGGCGGCGAACCCAACGCCGCCGGTCATCGAAATTTTAGGTGGAAGCCGAGACAAGGTGACGGCTAGAGAGAAATATTTTCCTCTTTCACCCATTGAAATGAACGATCCAGCGGCTAATCAAAGTCCTAGAGTTGGGGGTTTGCCAACTCAGTCCTCATTAAATGATTATTTGCAGATCGACCCCCCAATTTTGGAGGAATCACAGATTGGTCCTTCAACTTCAGAATACTTGTAGATCAGTCCCCTGAGTTTGAAAAATGTGCAGAATGACCCCCCAAAATGTGGAAATGCCTATATAACCCAAGGACCCAAGCCAGTCGAGTGGGTCATTGATTGCGGGGCCACCGATACCATGACTTATGACATTAATGACTTGATTACCATGTCAAAGTCTACCAGACCACCTATTCAGTGTGCTAACGGAGATCTATTACCGGTTCAGGGCACCGGAACGATTAATATATCTCCATCCTTAACCTTGAAAAACTGTCTATATGTTCCTAGTTTATCCTACAAGCTGCTTTCTGTTAGTCATATTACCCGTGAATTGAATTGCGTTGTAGTGATCTATTCTGGTTTCTGTCTTCTGCAGGATATTCAGTCAGGGAAAGTGATTGGGCGTGGCACTGAACGTGGTGGGTTGTACTATGTGGACGATGTGGCTCAAAACGGAACTGCAGCGCTGGCTCACGGGACTGTTGAGAGGCAACAGTGGTTATGGCATCGTCGGTTAGGTCACCCATCGGTTAGCTACTTACACTTACTCTTTCCAAGTATATTTCAGTCTAAGAGTCAGTTATCCTGTGAGACCTGTATTCTAGCCAAGAGTCATAAACAGTCATATCCGTATTCTGGAATTCGTATGAACACAGTTTTTTCCCTCATACATTCAGACGTTTGGGGTCCAGCTCCGTATACAGTCTCTCACTCTGGTTTTCGGTTCTTTGTGTTGTTTGTTGATGATTGCTCGCGCATGACTTGGATATATTTTTTGAAACATAAATCAGAGGTTTTTTCTAAGTTTGTCCAGTTTTATAACATGGTCCAAACTCAGTTTAAGGCTCAAATACAGATTCTTCGGTCAGATAATGGGGGGGAATATGTTAATTCCAGTTTTAAACAGTTTTTCTCAGAAAATGGTCTTGTTCACCAAACCACTTGTGCTTATACACCTGAACAAAATGGGGTTGCTGAATGTAAAAATCGAATTATCCTTGAAATTGCTAGGGCCATTATGTTTGATGCAGGTGTTCCTAAGTCTTTTTGGCCTGAAGCTATTGCCACAGCCGTTTATCTCCTCAATCGGTTGCCCAATAAGATTCTTGATCTTAAGACTCCACTCTCAGAACTTTCCAGACATGTTAGTATCCCTTCACCTCTTACTCTGCAGCCTCGTGTCTTTGGGTGTTCAGTATTTGTCCATATCCCTAAACAGGAGCGTACCAAATTTGACCCATGTTCAGTTAAATGTGTCTTTGTTGGGTATGGAGTTAATCAAAAAGGGTATCGTTGCTATCACCCGTCCACACGACGCCTGTACACCACCATGAATTGTGACTTCCTAGAAACTGAGTTCTTCTACCACACCCAACCTAGCGGTCAGGGGGGGCAGTCTATAGATCCACTAAGTTGGGTGTCATACTCCACTATGCCAGATCCGGACCCAAAAGATCCAGTAGGCGGGACCACCGAGCAGACGTCTCCCATAGTTCAACCCCTCATGCCAGCACCAGTCCCAGGATCCGAACCACTGAATGTTCCTGAGGTACCCCTTGAAACTTCCTCATTTGATAATAATTCTGTTGGTACTTTTGATAATCTGCACATAGAGGAGTTACAGGATCAAGAGAGACAGGTTCAGGAGCAATTACAGGATCAAGAAAGACAGGTTCAGGGGAGCCCACGGGAAGTGACCGGTATGTCCTTCCACCACGGAGTAATCGGGGAGTGCCTCCAAAGAGGTATGAACCAGAGTATGAACCCAGAAAATCTCAGTATCCGGTCGCTGATTATGTACAGGGAAAGCTAACAGTGACAGCTAGAGCATATTCAGCAGCAGTCTACGCTGATGTGCTTCCTAGAACAGTTGAAGAAGCTCAGAAGAAGGATGAGTGGAAGTTGGCCATGAAAACAGAAATGATGGCCCTTGAAAAAAACATGACCTGGGAAAGATGTAGATTGCCACCAGGGAAGAGACCGGTAGGTTGTCGATGGGTGTTCACCATCAAACATCGATCTGATGGGTCCATTGAGCGGTATAAGGCTAGATTGGTAGCCAAGGGGTACACACAGACGTACGGAGTGGATTATTCAGAGACTTTTTCTCCAGTTGCTAAGATTGACACTATTAGAGTACTTTTCTCGATAGCAGCTAATCAAGATTGGCCGTTGCATCAGTTTGATGTGAAAAATGCCTTCCTACATGGGAAGTTGGAAGAAGAAGTTTACATGGAGCCTCCACCAGGGTTTTCTGAGTAGTTTCGTGCAGGGGAAGTATGTAGGTTGAAGAGAGCACTCTATGGGCTCAAGCAGTCACCGAGAGCTTGGTTTGGGAGATTCACAGTTGCTATGAGAAAGTATGGGTTCAAACAGAGTAATTCGGACCATACACTGTTCTTTAAGAGGAGGGGTGAGTTAGTAACTTGTCTTATCATCTATGTTGATGACATGATCATCACTGGGAATGATCTTGAGGAAATTAAGCTTTTGAGGAAAAGTTTGTTTGAGGAGTTTGAAATGAAAGATTTGGGGGAATTGAAGTACTTCTTAGGGATTGAGGTACTTAGGTCAAGACGGGGAATCTTTATTTCCCAACGGAAGTATGTACTTGATCTATTAGCAGAGACAGGGTTACTTGACAGCAAACCAGCTGGGACTCCTATAGTTGTGAATCACGGGCTAAGGATAAAAGAAGATGCAGAAATGGTTGACCGAAGCCGGTATCAGCACCTCGTTGGGAAGTTGATCTATTTGTCACACACGAGGCCTGATATTGCCTATGCAGTAGGCGTGTTAAGTCAGTTTATGCACCGACCGCAGCAGGATCATATGGAAGCAGCACTTAGAGTGGTCAGATATCTCAAGGGGACTCCCGGGAGAGGAGTGTTGTTCCAAAAACATGGGGATCTGTTCATTGAGGCCTATACAGATGCAGATTGGGCCGGGAATCAGGATGATCGGCGCTCCACTTCGGGTTATTTTACCACTGTTGGTGGCAATCTTGTCACGTGGAAGAGCAAGAAGCAGAAGGTAGTAGCTTTATCTAGTGCAGAAGCAGAGTTTAGGGGAATTGCACGAGGACTGGCCGAAGTCCTTTGGCTTCGGAAGTTACTTGAAGAACTTGGATTTCCCGTAAATGAAAAGTGTAGATTGTGGTGTGATAATAAAGCGGCTATAAACATCTCAGAAAATCCGGTTCAGCATGACCGAACCAAGCACATAGAGGTGGACCGACACTTTATCAAGGAAAAACTCGAGAGTGGAATCGTAACGTTTCCTTTCTTACGATCAGAGGATCAGTTGGCAGACATTCTCACTAAGGCTGTGACTGAGCGAGCTTTTTCAGATGTTCTGAGCAAGCTGAATGTGTGTGATCCCACAGTCAGCTTGAGGGGGAGTGTTAGAGATTACGGTTAATTAGTAGAGATTTATTTCCGTAGTTAGCGGGATTACGTTTGTACATATCTTTCCTTTTCTGTAGATGTTTGTCCCTATTTATTGTATGTATTTTGTAAGTCCGTATATACAGAAATTAATGGAATTCAGAAAATTTCCCCAAAGTCCAAATCTTAAATTCTAACTGTCTCAAACGGAATTTATAAAAGTACACTTATTTCCTTGATGGTTTGTATGAGTACGAGTGTTACATTGAATATGCAACTAAAAAATTACAAAATCATTCCTAAAGCTTACAAATATAGACAAAACAATCCCTATAAATTATGAATTTAACAACACAGTCACTGGATTCACAAATCAATTAAAAAAATCGGGGATATTTTTGGAATGATATAATGAAATTTTAATGAACGTCAGAAAGTACGAATGATTTTAAAAAATTATAAACTAAAATATAATTTTTCAATTACATGAACTACGTTGTAATTAAACATAAATACAAGATAATTAGACATAAATTTCCCAATATATTATGATCAAGGTGCAATTAATTAACTTTTGCTACAATCACATAGGGCTGTCAACGGGTCGGATTCGGACCGGATCAGGAGATTCCGGATCCGAATACGATAAGAGAATCCGAATATCGGATCCGAATCCGAATCCTATAGGATTCAGATTCATTGTTTTTGAATCCATATATAATCGGGTGGATCCGATCCGATAAAAGATCCGACCCGATTAGTAATAAAATTTATTTTTTTAAATAACAAATTTGATATAAAAAATAAATATAATTACATAATATTTAATAAATAATTATTATTTAATGAATTACTTGATAGTTTTGTTTATATTTATTTAAAATAAATTAATTTAAACTTATTATTAAAAGAAAATATATACGTTTTAGAGTAAAAAATTTAAATTTTATTATTGTTTAAAATGATAAATATGTGAAAATTTTAATTTTAATCATTTTACTTAATATTATGTATTAGTAAATAATTTATTTAATTAAATATTATATATAATATCGGATTCGGATTCTTAACGGATCGGATTCCTTAAATCCATATTCGCTCCATTTATTTCGGATAACGAATATTTACAATCGAATATGATCCATCGAATATTTTTATCGAACGAATATGCTAAAATTCGGATCGGACTCGGATCGGATTCGGATTAAAATCCGCCCCATTGACAGCCCTACGAATCACATGCTCCATTTGGTCAAATATCAAATTGGCACATTAAGATCTGCATAATACTACAGTGGCCCAGATGTTGTTGGGATTAAAGATCCTTTGCTCCATTATTGGAAAGAATATTACGACAATCGAATCTTATTATAGATATTCTTTAGGACTTAGGTCATTACAATCAATCTTATTTTAGATATTCTATAAGACTTACATCATTAATATCAAATTCAAATCCAATGAAGATTCGAGAACTCAATTAAAACTTGAAATGAGTCACATTTCTAGGTAAAATTTTTGAATGTTGAATATGACAGTTATATTTTTACACGATAATATCATTTGATATATAATAAAATAGATGAATGCATCCGTATTCAGTGTTCAGATACCTGAATTCCTCTTAATCCACGATAAATTCTTATTTTTATATCGCGGTAATACTTTTGTCAACATTTTTTAATTTTTACAAAATTTTGTAAAGTTGAAGTAGCATCTAGAATTCTATAAAATTTTAAAATGTGCCAAATTTCTAGCCAACTTGCCAACAATCCCAAATTTCTCAAGTTTGAATTTCTTTTTGCATATATCATAATTCAAACTAAGACAACCCTTTCAACAAGTATCACTTCTGTCCAACTATATTTATTCTCAAATGTTTTAATGAATCACCAAAAAATGAGGATAATATTGAGATGATTCTCATATCTCAATCATATTGTGGGATTCAAATCTAGTCATTTTCTTGTCTCCATGTTTGGATTATTAAGTCTAACGCGTATCATTGGGCCCCTGACCAAGTTTCTTTAACTGGGGACCATAAATAGTTTATATATATGCTAATGTTAGTAATAATAATAAATATAAATATATATATCATTTATTACGAATTATTAGCGGTGGAAAATGATATTTAAGTAGGTAACAATATTGATATATATTCATTGATTTCTAATACATCGACACTTTTAAAATCTTGAATTGTGTATAGAAACAAAACGAACCACTTATATTTTCGGAGATGACGTATATGAAGAATGGTTTTTTGGTCCCTTTCGTCTAGAGGTTAGGGCATCATCTTTTCATTTCGAAGACACAGGGTTCGATTCCTAAGGGATAGGTACTCATTCCCAACCGCTTTCAGTTAGTGACCATTGCTGAGTGATTGCTCGTTATCTGGCTGGAAAAGATGGTCCGGAAGCTTCCTCTCTCCTAACAAGCATGTGGAAAATTTTAAAAGAAATTTTTGTTGTTGTATCTGTATTATATCGTGTTTATATTGTGTTAACTGTGTCTGTATTGATATATTAAAGGTTTAGTTGGTATATAATATAATGGGTCGCTAAATTTCTTAGTTAACTCTGGATTATTTTAAATTTGTATTACATCTCCTATTTTATTCATTTAGATTCAAAACTCCAATCCTATAAATTGAGCGACTGGACTACGAGAATTCCCCAATATTGAGCTTTTATAATATTGGAATTGGGTAAAAATCTTATATATTGGAACAATAATATAATCTTACGATAATATTAAATTTAATGTTACTTTATGAATAACATTCGTCATATCTTCCAACTTATTATTAATTGTTTTTCGCCACTTTTCCCAACTTCCTTGTAATAATTGCAAGAATATCACAATAAAAATCCAATTGACAATGACGTCATCTAGCATGGCGTCAGCTTGTATCCACTCATATGATGAAACGTGTACATACTTAATTAACTATTTAAATATACCGACTCCGCGTGCTTCAACTACAGTTGTGCCTATAAAAAAAAAGAAAATTAATTTTGACAGAACTATATTATTGATGTAATTTAGTTAAGGGCTCTTTTTGTAAAAAAATTCATAGTTCAGGGATTTTTTTATAATATTTTTTGAAAATTCAAATGTCAAAATTAACGGAACCCTAGCGGCATTTAGGGATCTCAATCGAAACAGTATTTATAGGGACTAATCCGTAATTTCCGGAAGTGGAGGGATTAATTTGTAATTATGCCAAACCTCAGGGGACCTTGGTGTAATTTGCCCTTCTAATATTTTTTTGAATTGCTTGATTTCTCTTAGTAGTTTGTAAAGATAAGTTAAGGAGAAAATTACAATTTTAGTCCCGTAAGACATAAGTTGAGTTTTTTTTGGTCCCATTGTTTTTAAAATGTCCCATTCGTTTGTTTTTTCGACAATTTTAGTCCCAAACACCAAAACTTGCACTTTTAGTCCCAAATTCTATTAACTCCGTTAGTATGTTGATAAATACATATTTATAATTCTTCTTTTCTTTTTCTGAAAAGCACATACTAAATATTAGAAAAATGTCATTTAAGTGATCTTTAGAAATAAAATTCTTTTCTTTTTCTGAAAAATACATATTAAATATTAGAAAAAATGTCATTTAAGTGATCTTTAAAACTAAAAATTCAAAATGAATACCAACAAGATGGAAAATTTAAAATTGAATTCCTAATTAGACTAAAAAAACTAAATCAATCAAATTCTTAATTTAGATTAAAATCAAATTTAAATTAATTAAAACAAAATAATAAAGAAAAGGTAAAAGAATTGGACCACCACTGCCATTGCTGTCTTCATACCGCCACCATCACCCGCACAAAATCGCAGCACCACCACCATGATGTGTACCAGAATCGCACCACCACCGCCTCTCGCATCAAATTGCACAACCTCCGCCGCGAAATCAGACTAAATCACGCACCGATAACGCACAAAATTGCAAAAAATCACTAATATTAAACCCCAGTCAGAAAACCCAGCAGAAGCTCAAACATAACAAATTAGTTACCAGCAATGGTATCATCAATTACACAAAGAACAAAGAATCTATAATGCAATAACATCATTACAACACAAAATTGTTTCAAACTTTTTGAGAGAACTTACAAATATCATCACTAATGTCCTGCACCTCCTTCCTCAAGCTTCCTGCAGTTAAAAAAAAAAAAAAAAAAGAAGCTTTCTACAATAAGCTTGGAGCACCATGACTAAATCCCTCATATGCGCCTGAATTGTGACAACAACAGAAGTCGGGTGCCTTGAATTCCTCGGGCCCGTAAAATTTCTCCAACAGTAAAGCCCTTGAAGGCGATGAGGTGGCGGAGGTGGGTGGTGGTGAGAAGGAGGATTTGAGGGAGAGGGAGGTGGACGCGGCGGAGGACGACGGAGGAAATTAAAGCAGAGTGGAATCTGAAGAGAGTGGCGATGCTTCCGCGGATGAATTGGGGAAGAAATGGTTGAGATTTTTTTTTAAAATATATTTATTAATTAATAAAAACATTTTATTAGATATAAATTTTTTTTATTTGGCACACAAACACCGTTCAAATTTTCGTTAAATTTTTAACGCTTGGGACTAAAATTGTCTAAAAAACAAACGAATGGGACATTTTAAAAACAATAGGACAAAAAAAAACTCAACTTATGTCCTACGGGACTAAAATTGTAATTTTCTCTAAGTTATTTCATTTCCACTTGTACCATGACATCAATTGATAGCTTCTGTTAAATTACTATTTCCGACTATTATTAATTGGTGTTGAATATATATTGTATCTTTTTATCACTCTAATAAATTTTTAAATCTCCATGTATAATTACAATACAACACAATAAAATGATACCATTAGAAATGTTTGTTTATTATAGGATACAATAATAACATACTTCTAGAAATATTCATATTGACTTCGCGAGCCTTCAAGCAAAAATGGTTTGGTTCAAGTTTGGTTCGAAAACCTTTGATCCGGGCTCGATTGAGCCCAATCTTTTATGGAGTGGTCGCATTAGGCTCACCTACAAATCATGATGTGGGTCCCACAACTAATGTGGCCTTATCTTCTTTCCTTTTTTATTTTTTCCATCTAGACACTCAATTGAGAGTGAAAAACTGATCTCTCGAGGTACAAGACACTTTTTATAGGGATCTCTTCTACTATAATTTTTTATATTCATAAAGCTCGAATCGGGACCTCACCTAAGTGAATCCAAATACTTTTCATTTAAATCAACTGTCCGTGGATATGTGACCCGATTTTTCATTTGTGTATGCAGAAATTAACATGTACTTTACCAAAAAAACAAAAAAGAAAAAGAAATTAACATGTAAGAAATTTCCACATGAAGAAAGGGAACGTGATGAAAAGATTAATCATAGGTAATTGGATTAGATTGGATTATTGGCCACCAATTAAAAGTGCATGATAATTGGCTTAACATTAATTTAAACTACTTTTCTTAATGTGCCTATTTATGGGCGTTCTTGCATCCCATTTGACTGTATTTTTTTTTTTTGAAACAAATCATTTGACTGTATTAATTGTGCCTGCTTTCTTCATATGATCGCCCAATTCTTTCTACGTGGAATTTGTATGTATTCGTTGAAAATATAACTGTACTTCGGTTTCACACTTGTGACAACTCACAAATATCGTTACCAACCATATATTATTATATTATTCAACCTTATTATTATTATTATTCATATATATATATATACAGATAGGTCTAAATCATATAATTAAGGTAAGGTATTTGGATCTATACCAACTCCACAAAATCAGATTCAAACTGAAAATTTTCTTGGATTTATTAATCATCGGGATAGAAATAAATAAATAATTAAATTCGATTTTAAGGTTTAATATAGTATAAAAGCATGCGCAAGTGTGCTCGATCGATGAGCAGGTCAAACTGGCGCAAAGCTTGGCCCGTGTGTGTGTCGGAAATACAAAATGCAGTGGGATGTAACGATCTGAATAAGTATGATTTTAGTCGGAATTATTAAAATATTATGACCAATATTCCTTACATGAAATATTTTAAAAAAAATTGCGTAACCATGTCGTTATAATTTTGTGTTCATATCTTCGTATTCTTGTATCATTGCATCATATATCAATTATCAAGAACCAAATCCAAGAGCAAAGTTGTGACGTAGATCACGTTTCCATTTCACAACGTTGGATTACAGCTGTTCTCTTATCACCACGCGGGTATTTAACAAAAATTTGTTCCCAAGTCTACTTTATTTTAATCCTACGAAGTAAATAAAAGATAACACGGCTCTGTCTCTCTCTTTCTCACACTATCACTTTCACTCCCTCTATATATATTAAATAGTTTAATTCGCGGAGTGCCAAATTAATCAATTCGTTACCTGACTTACAGAGAGAAGGAACAAGAAAATGGTGGCGCCACCTGAGGAACACGGCGGAGCTGCGGCGGCGGCGGCGTTCAAGCCCAAGAAAGGGAGTGTTTTCCCGGCGCGGAGGAAACTGGTCAAGACTATGGTGTTTCTTTCGATTGTTGAGTCCATAGTTTCCTGCTTCGGAAAAGGTGACCAGCCAAACAGAGCCTTACCCGCCAAGAAGAAGAAGCAGAGTCTTCTATTTCCGGTCACCTGAAAATACCATGTAATTAATATTTTTATTTCTCATTTTATGACATATTAATTGCTATATGTATTTTTTAAATTAATTGTCACTTTGATTTATTGTAATACATATCTTCCACTAAAAGGGCTGTTTGTAAATTAGACCATTATGTAATTTAACTACCATTATTATGACATCATACGTTCATATCGATTATTTCATATTGGATGTTAGCTGTTTATTTAAAAATTTTGAAGAAAAATTCATATCGAAATGTTTGTATCGTTGGTGTCCCGATTTACAAGTGTTTGTATATATACAATGAAACGTGGTTCAAAGAAAAATATGATTTAAATATAGAATTAAATTATTTTATATATATATATATAATAACTTGCTACTCAAGGATATGTAAAAGTGGGATCTATATAAACTTTGAAGTATAAACTCTGAATTTTGACTGATTGAACGTCAGTTGGACTTCAAACTTACGGTCAAATCTCAAAAGGTACATTAACAATCATATTCAATTCCTAATTTCCTCGGGTTATAATCTCTAATCTCTTATAATATCCATACTTTTATTCATCTTATTCCAAAATATTTCATGCAATATAATTAAATCGAATATTAAACCAATTATTAAGCATAATCTTTTTTCTTTAATATGTAGCTATATATATGATTAATAAAATAAAATAATATTTTGAAATTTTCAATGGGAGGCCAAATATATGGGATACGTGGCTAAGACACAGAGGATCCTTGAGGTTTTGTATTTTTGTTGCTTAGCCCACTACCCAATTAATTTAATTAAATGGGTCCCTGCCCAAAAATATATTATACGAATAAAAGGGAAGAAACTTTATATTGAGTTAGGGCCGTAAATGGATATTCGAAAATTCGATATCCGTCCGTATCCGAATTCGTTTACAGAGGATATTATTTGAATTCGTTTCAAGAGGATATTATCCGTATCCGATTATAGACATTCGAATTATAAACGGATAAGGATATGGTAATAAGACATCCGATCCGTTTCATTATCCGTTATCCGATTTATCCATAATCCGTATCCGATAAATAACATGTTATATTAAAATATATACACACAACTGTGTATGTATGATAGTCGATAGATTAAGCACATTTATTAAAGAAAAACCTTAGATTATATTAGTAACCATATGTTCACTTCAACATTTATATAGAGATAATATAATTAAAATATATTATGTTATTAATAAAAGTATTATATTTTAAATTAATTATATGATAAAATTTATAGTTTCACCATATTTATACATTTACTAAAAAATAAAAATGATATATATATATATATATATATATATGTTATAATAAATTCCTTAGAGTTGGTAGAAGAAGAGCTAGAAACTCTCCTAGCAATGGATACATCCCCAGACCAGTTAATTTTTGTTTCCTCTTCTCTTTTCCTTCCTAGTCACTCTACCAGTAAAATAGAAAACCTTGTTTGAATATTCCATTATCCCAGAAAATGCTATAATAGAACAAACTGTTCCACCCCTTGTTAGTCCTTACAATATTTACAGAAAAAGAGGTTCGTTGAGAGGAATCAAATCTTTGATTTCCTCTAATAGACCACAAACAAAAGAGTTTGTCCAATCCTCTAGGTTGGATAAGTGCGACCTGCCATACTCCAAAAGAGAACATTATGTTACTCTTTCAATTCCTCCAGAATTCATATCCTCTTGGAAACGAGAAGGATACACACATCTCCACTTCGGGGCAGTCCGTCTTGTTCTCTCTTACCAAGGGAGAAAAGGTCTTCCAGTAACAGCCAGATTGGCCTTACTGGACACCAGATATTTGAAGTATGAAGATGCAATCATCGGAACAGTGGTGACTACGCTCAACAGTGGAAGTGCAGTCCTGACATATTTTCCCAATTTCGCTATGTTTTTGGGAGATTCAAATATTCCTACTACCTTGAAAGTCCAAATTCAAATCACTAGAGCTGAATAGGTAGCTACGGCAGTAACAACTACCCTCCATCACCAGCTTGTCTACAGGTTGCAGAACCATGGCCTTGATCTACAGGATCTCCTGATGCCTTAATGATTCTTGCAAACTCTGGATCTGATATTCCCACCATAGTTCAGGTTCCTAGGCAGATTCCAAGAAAGGAACTGGAGAGATTGATGCCAACCGAGTGGATCACTAACTATGAGTCACTCCAACAATCTCATGAACCCATCAGATCTACACACTATGAGTTTCAAAAATGTCAGATGGTAGAACTAAAACCATCTTCAAGCAACCTCAAGAAGAAACCCCATCTTCTTCAAACCCAATTTTCAAGCAACTGATGATTCAGCCGGTGATTCCAACAAGCATAGAAACATACCCAATCCTTGGGTATCTTCCAGTAAACTTCTTCTTCCCTGATGGAAAAGAAGTTTACATTGACAAAGTCGATGGCTATTTCTTATGGGATGCTGATCCATCCATGTGTGACCCAGGTTGTTCTTGCGGATAAGAATCAAACTCCGACAACGATGATAAAAGTGAAGCCAGTCGAAGACGAAGACGTAGAAAAGCAAGAAAGAAAAGTCTTCCTTGTAGGACCTTTGAACCAGAGGAACAAGAACCAGATCCACCATCCTCCGCACAGCCTTTATCTTGTTATGATAAGGCCTTGGCCATCCTTAAAACTGAGAGATAGAAGAGTTGCAGGGAAGAATTTCCTTCAAGCAATCCACCACCAGCACTACCTTATCCACCTTGCATGATGCTACACAGCTATGGTAACGACTTTCCACATTTGGAAAGAAAGACAGAAAACAAGGTGACAATTCGTCCATACATTCAGACTACTACAGTCCATCCAGACGGAGGAACAACTTCCTCTCTTTCCCAAGGAGAAGAAGTTCTGAACTGGCAAACCACAAATGCTAGAGCTCAGAATAAAGCTTTAATTCAACTCGATTCTAAGGTTGATAAGGTTTTATCTCATGTTCAAGATAACAACCAGAAAGTGGATGCTATCACTCAGGAGCTTGATCAGATGTACAAGAGATTAGTTGCCAGAATTGAACTTCTTGATAAAGAACTCAGGCAACTTATTTCTCTAAGAAAGACAGGTCGAGAATTTGATCAAAAGGAAGCAGAAATCAGGCAGCTCAAAAAGGATCTCGAATACATGGAACAAGATAGGAAAAGGAGTTCAATTCCTAAACTTCATTTTTTCCCTACAGCTGTTTCTTCTTCTCTTTATGATCCGCCTACTTCTCCTGATTACTCAAAATAATTTTTCATGGTGTCTGATATTCCTCTTAAACCATCTCTTCCAAAGTCCAAGCCAAAAAGAGTCACTTCTTCCTCAAAAGAGAAAAACAAAGAAAAGATTGAATAACAACCCTCTTCTACATTAATGATTAGAAACCTTTCTAATCTTAATATTCAGGAAGAGTCAGAAAGATCTGAAGATACCTCTTCAGAAGAATCCTTTTCTCAATACACTGAAAGTGATGATGAAATTGCTGATATTTCCCAGATTCTTATGGCTGATGATCCAGCCTCAGGATCTCATCAAGACCAGCAACCAATTGGAGAGGAAGAAGGAATAATAGAAGATCCTCAAGAATTTCAATCTACAGATTCTGGAACTTCTAAACCAACCAATGGTCCTTGGTTCACTTTTGATGATATTCTAAATGGAAAAAGGTGAGAAAGGCTACAATCTTTTGCTGCATGGATTGATCTTCAAAGAACCAAAGAATCACATGTTCCTACAATCTTAAAAGAATTTGCTTCCAGATTTACAGGGATATTGAGATAATGGTTCCAATCTCTGGGAGAATACAGACAAATCCAATTTATCCAGACAACCGCTCCACAGGCACTAGGAGTCATCCACCAAGAATTCATTGGAGATAACACTCTCTACAATAAAATGGTTCCACAAAGCTATTTTTCCATGAAGTGCTGTTCTTTGAAGCAAGCAGATCTGGATTTTCATTTTAAGAGAATGGTAGAATTTTATTATACCCTTAATGGGTATAATGATCCGAATCTCAAACATGTGTACATTGCTTCTCTTCCTCAAGAAATCCAGCCTGAACTCCACAGAGCTATAACAACCTCAAGAAGGGATATTCCTCAAATTTCTCTTGGAGAAATCCATCAGATGGCCATTGCCACGATTGACAAACTCTGTGAACAACAAACCATGTTCAAATCTCTGGCAGAAAACAAATCAGTTCTCAAGAAGGCTTGTAAGAAATCTCATCTCAAGATTAAATGCAAATCAAAAACAGAATGCAAGTGTTCTCGTCCAAAGCATAAGAAAAAAAAGGATTTGTTGAAAAAGGCCTAAAGAGAAAAGGTCGTCTCAGATTCTTCAAAAGGAAGCCTTTTAGAAATAAAAGAACTGATCGATGCTTTGTCTGCAAAAAGAAAGGACATTTTGCAAAAAATTATCCTCAAAACCGTGAAAAGTCTGCTTGAATGATTTCTCATATTCTACAAAATGTAGAAACAAAACTTGATGAAACAGATGTGGAATCATTGTTCTCAGAACAAGAAGAACAAAACGAAGAAACCATCTTTGTTATTAAAGATGAAACTACAGACGATGATCCATGTTCCGATGCAGAAGATCAAACTCTACCTATCTTTCAGTCAGAGTGCATCAGTCAAGAAATCATTCCTTCTCCTCATTTCCAGATCCATATACTTCCCTCGAAGTATGACAGGCCAATCAAAGCAATTGGATTTATGGATGCAGGAGCTATGAAGTCCATGATGAATCCAGGTATTCTACCAAAAGAAGTATGGGCAACCCATTATGAGTATTTTCAGGCAGCAGATGGTCAGCAATTCAAAACATCGTTGATTACTAAACATCCTATCGGGATACGATTCTTTCCAGATTGTATCGTATGAATGAAAGTTATTAGAAGCAAGTTACACGGGAAAGATCTTCTCATTGGCTTTGATCTTTACCACAAAGCCAAAAGGTTAACTATTCTTCCTAACGGAATCAAGTATAAGAGAAATTTTCAACCTTATACTACTCTTTAGAAGATCTATGCCTTGTCAGAAGCTTCAAAGGAGTTTTATGATCTTGTATTCAAACTGAAAAGTTATTGTGCTGAATCTCATTCGGATTTTTCTCATCCACATCCTTTGTGGAAGAACTCAGATTTTTTCATTCAGCTACCCTTCAAAAAGAATGAAGATGTAAATCCGACAAAAGCTACTCATCCAGGGAGGACCCTGATGACGAAAAGCTTGCTATTGCTGAATGTGCTCAACTTCAAGAACTTGGGCTGATTGAACCCACAATATCCAATTGGGCTTGCCAGACATTCTATGTCAACAAAAGGGCTGAACAAGTAAGGAGAAAAAAGAGACTTGTCATTGATTATAAGCCTCTCAACCATTTTCTTGCAGATGATAAATTCCCATTACCTCGAGCCCACATGCTCTTTTCCCATATAACCCAGGCCCAAATCTTTTCCAACTTTCATCTCAAAGCTGGGTTTTGGCAATTGGGTATTGATCCGAAAGACATATACAAAACAACCTTCTGTATACCAAAAGCCCAATACCAATGGAATGTCATGCCTTTCGGTCTTAAAGTGACCCCATCACTATTCCAAAAAGTCATGACCAGAATCTTCGAGCCCATCCTTCACAGTGCTTTGATTTACATTGATGACATTCACCTTTTTTCTGAAAATGAGAAATTTCATAAAGCACTACTTTCAGATTTTTATCAAATGGTCCAAAAATACGGAATCATGCTCTCAGAAAAGAAAAGTGCGGTTGGACAATCTTCTATTGAGTTCCTTGGAATGAAGTTCTCAGAAGGAAAATACAAGCCAGGTCCACATATTGCTCAAGAGCTGCTCAAATTTCCAGATGATAATTTGACTACCAAAGAAATTTAACAATTCTTGGGAACGGGGAATCCCAAAAACTCCCCATATGATAAGTCCAATTCCTTTTAGCTCCCCATTTTAAAAAATGATGTATTAAAACTCAAGAATCGCGTATCTAAAACCCCAAATGATGTATTTGAAATACAAGGAAAAAATCATGAATCTAAATCCCAGAATCAAGTATTTAAATCCCAGAATCGCGTATCTAAATCCCAGAATCGCGTATCTAAAACCCCAAATGATGTATTTGAAAATGGGAAGCTAAAAGAAAGTTTTCAAACCCATTGGGAGTTTTCAAAAATTTCCCCTCTTGGGAATAGTCAATTACATTAAGGATTTTCTTTCTCAATGCTCCAAGGATACAAGTCAGCTTTCCAAAATGCTCAGAAAAGGAGCCCCTACTTGGGGAAAAGAATAGACGAAAGTTGTCAAGCAATTGAAACAAATCTGCTAAGCCCCTCCACCTTTAAAGATTCCAAACAAAGGTGAAAGAATCCTCCAGACAGATGCCAGTGACGAATACTGGGGAGCAATCCTGATTGAAAAGGCTGATGGAAAAGAATACTACTATGGACATGCAAGTGGACAGTTCAGTAATGTTGAAAAACATTATCACACAGTCTAGAAAGAAATCTTGGCTGTCAATAATGGAATCAAGGAATTTGAATTCCATCTCATTGGACATCATTTCACATTGGTTATGGACAACTCATCTTTTCCGAAGATCCTAGAATTCAAAAACAAAGAACCTCCAGAATTACAGCTGTTGAGCCTGAAAGACTGGTTTGCCAAATACCAGTTTTCTGTGAAGCATATAAAAAGAGACCACAACCTCATTCCTGATCTCCTATCCAGACCAAAACAGATCCATCTCATCTCATCAGTTAAACCAATTCCCTTGATATACATGATGGCCTCTTCGTCACAAATACCTGCCATAACAGCTGAGCCAGTTTTTCCAGAATTCCCACCAACAACATTTCCATTGACCAATCCTGATGAAATCAAAACCTTTGCCATAAATTACATCTTTTACTATCAGCCATCAGGCAAAATTTCTCCTTGCTTTAGGACTCACTCTAGAGTCAGGAAAATTTTATCCTGATAATCCGTTCTTACCAGTTTTTACTCTGATCGATAGGGTTACTCTTCCAGCAGAAGGATACTGGTATTTCTGGTGTATAGGTATTTCCAACTGGTTTGCTTTAGAAGTTGATCCAAGGATTCTGCTCAATTCTATCAGAATCAATGATTGTAACTCCAATCTTACAAAATTTCTTTATGGATACTGGACCAGAAAAGAATGGATCACATATCTG
Source organism: Lantana camara (assembly GCA_037501455.1). Taxonomy (NCBI): domain Eukaryota; kingdom Viridiplantae; phylum Streptophyta; class Magnoliopsida; order Lamiales; family Verbenaceae; genus Lantana; species Lantana camara. The sequence continues at coordinate 5,291,715 of CM074865.1, forward strand.
ATAAAGATTGAGAAGAAGAATGAGTATTTAAAGAAACCGCTAACTGTCCTCATAATGCATAGGCCTTATTTCTTTTCACAAGAAAAACTCATTCCTCTTGCATATTGTTATGATTTTACCACTACTAATGGTGGTATTGCTAAACATCCTGAGAAAGCTACTGAGTTATACAATCATCTCTGTACCAAGAACCATGTCCCTGCCATAACTTACATGTCGCCTTTCAAAAAGAAGTCTTATTGCACCTCAAATGTCTTCTTAACAGAAGATTTCTCTGATGGAGATCCTTATGCCAAATCTATGATCCAAAGTCTCAAAAAAACAACTTTACAAGGTGAAGAAATTCCAGATACTACTCAAGAATATCTAGAGGGAGAACCAGATGATTTCCGCAGCTACACTTATCCAGCAGGATACAGCTAAAATCCGTGGGAATACTAGACTGCCTCAATTTTCAAAAGTAGTGGACCCCCAGATTCCTTTGGAATCTTTTAATTTCTTTGTTGGCCATTTGTTTTGGCTTTAGTCTTTACTTTATGTCTTTGTCAGTCGGCCATTGTTTAGGCCTGCTTTCTTGTGAGTCCTATAGAGCTGAAAAGAAGACAATAATTTGAGACGATGGGGCCCATTGAGCACCCGCTCTATTATTGTTCTTCTAAGTCGTACGCAATGACGTCATGGACGTCAGAGCTTTCTTAGTTTGTTGTATATTCGCCTTAAGTCCGCTCTCTATATAAGACGAATGAGCATCATGTTTTAGTCATTCTGAATTGAAGAAATAAAATCCTATGTCTTCTTCTATCATCCAAGCTTAAAGCCTTCTTTCTAGTTCTTCAATACCCTCAAATGGTTTATTATAATATACTCTTATACATCTTTAAGATTTTCTCTGTTCTTGCCAAAATGCGAAAAGTATATCTTCTTTACCAGAAAAGATATAATCAGCTCCTCAGAGAACAGGCGAAACTTGAGGCCATTGATTTGTGGTTCGGAGAATTTCAACAACAACAGAGGAGACTTGCTAGGCTCGTGATAATAAGCTATCACTTGAAATATCTCTTTGTTTGCCTTAAGAAGATAACAGTGGCATGAAATCGATTTGCTACGGTCCCTGAATTTCTGTTATATGTTCTGAAGAAAAGTTGTACGTCCCGCTTAGGCAGGAAGCCGCTAGGGCTATTCTTTTCTTTTAGCATGTTTCTTAGAGATTATAGGGCTCCCAATCGGTGATGGTATCAGAGCCATGTTTTTCTTAAGAGTGGGGTATCATGTGTTTAATGTGAGTATGTTATAATAAATTCCTTAGAGTTAAATAATTTATCTATAAATGCATAGCTGATAATCTGATTAAAATTCGAAGATATATAGTTAAATAATTTATGTCAAATTTTGAATAGTTGAAAATCCGATTAAAATCCAAATCCGTTCGAATCCGCCTTGTATCCGTATAAAAAGAATATTATGCGAATTCGATTTAAAAGGATATTATCCATATCTATCCGAATTATAAACGGATAAAAATATGGTAATCATACATCCAATCCATTTGGTATCCGTTTACACCCCCATATTGAGTATTGACGCTGTTTGTCGGGAAAATTGCAATTTTAGTCCCATTGGATTCAAACCGTTGCAATAAAGGTCCCATTGGTTTGAAATATCCAAAACACATCCCATTGGATTCTAAAAGGTTGCAATAAAGGTCCCATTGGTTTAAAAATCCAAAATACATCCCATTTGATTCTAAAACATTGCAAGATTAGTCTCATGTTTGATCAACTAACAAAATAATTAGATGTTTCGATAGTGTAAAAGATTTTTTTTTTTTTTTTTTTTTGGGAAATCACCATTTTTTTTTTCTAAAATATTTTATTTTCACCCATATTTATTTGAATTTTTAATATTTTATTTTCCCCCATATTTCTCCTAATTTCCACCTCATTTATGTCATTTTATTAAAGATTTTTTTTAAAAAAATTAATTATTTACTTCCCTATATCTTTTGATTTCCACCAAAATTTTCTATTTTTTTTATTATGAGTATTTTTTTTTTAAAATTTCTATAATGCACTATGGATTACAATGAAATAAATAACTCCTATCGTAAGTAATTCAAAAGGAGATTTTCATTTCTCACATCAAAAGTATCATATATATATAAATGTGCCAAACAATGTTTTCATTTATAAGGGGGAAAAAGGTAATTTTTTTAAAAAAGAACTCTTTAATAAAATGATAGAAAAATACTCTTAATAAAAATTAAAAATACTCATAACAATAAATAAATAAATAAATAAGTCCTCTAACGAGTAATCGAAAAGAAGATTTTCATTTCTTACTTAAAAAAAATCATATAAATGTGCCAAACAATATTTTTTATTTCCTCCCCTATAAATAAAAATATCGAAAAATTCAAAGTTCTTTTTAATTTTTATTAAGAGTAATGTAGAATTTGCAAAAAAGAAAATACTCTTAATAAAAAGGTGAAATTATAAAAATAGTATCACTTTCTAAAAGCTTTGTAAAAGTGGTATAGATTTATATTCTTTTTTAGTCTTAGTGTAAGACGTGTACCTATTCAGCGTCTTTATCGTTGCTTTTGGGTGAAATTTTACTTTTGGTGTACTGTTCATCGGCATAGTTTAAAATTGGTGTAATTTCGTGGGATAGTGTAAGTTTAGTGTAAAACAGGTATGGGAAAAACGTCTTTGAAGACGTTTTTCCAGAAAACGTCTTCAACAGGTTTTCCGTTGACCACAGATAAGCCGCTGACTGCCAAAATATGATGAAGACGTTTTCCGAGAAAACGTCTTTAAAGACGTTTTTCTGGAAATCTTCTTTAAAGATGTTTTCCCGGAAAACGTTTTCTTAGGAAGATTTTCTGGAAAACGTCATGATTATCTTCATCAGAAAATGCCATTTTCAGAGTTTCAGTCCTGGACGCGTGACCTCCTTATATAGAATGTTGTTTTTTTTTTCCGAAATAAATGTGATTTGTAAAATATCATTCAATCCAACCATAAGTTTATTATGAGTCGTAGACTGGCCAATTTTAGGTGGTCGGGTATGAAAATGTTACATTAGCACGCAAGTTTACAAAAGTCGGAAATACGTTCAACGTTTATTTATTGACAGAAAGACAACCGTAGGTACACATAACAGTGAACTACAATCAACGACCACCACGTCTTGAAGTACTTGCTCTCGCACGAGCTTGTGCACGATCCATCTCCATAGGAAATCGAGTTGTACGGCCCCGACCGGCATTCCCCTCCTCCCGCCCCGTCTCCTTGGCCTTTCTTCGTTGGTATTGACTAGGATTAGAGAAGCCTCTGGCCAGTAATCTTCATCCAATATCGGGGCGAAACCTCCCGCGTAAGTTTGAAGGTATCGTTCGATTTCGTAAAACCAGGCTACGAAGTTTGATGGCGGAATACCAAATGAAATGGCTGCCTTAATAACATGAGAACAAGGGATGCCGTGTCGCTGCCAGAAACCACATGAACATGTCTTACTGTTCAATTGGACGATATGTTTTCTCGAGCGTCCACCTGAGGCCGGATTATGGGTAATTACTTCAGCCCTGTATTCTCGTTGGTCAAACAGGCTTACCTCATGGAGGCCACAGTTCTCGATATTCATCTCGAAAATTGCCCAAGCATAATCCGTCCAGGCGTGGCAGAGTGACTTTGTGTGCATGCCACTTTTCTGTCTGTCGACGAAGTATTGTGCCGTGCGTTTTAATGTGGCTTCAACGATTGGCACGATCGGCAACCGACGAATATTTCTAAGAACACCGTTGAAGCATTCCGACAAGTTGGTCGTCATCGTTCCGTACCGCATGCCACCATCGTGTGAGGCAGCCCACATTTCCGGTTCCAACCCGTCAAACCAGGTTATTGCTCGCAAGTCACTTGTAGCTATTCTCTTCATTATCCTGTCGTAGGTTACTTGCTCCATTGCATCCCCGGCTTCCCAACATAGATCTTTCAAGCGTTGATCGTGACAGAACTTGTAAAAGTTGGAGCATATGTGTCGCAGGCAGTATCTGTGGCACCCAGCTGGTTCGTTGAATTCTGGAGTAGATCGGACCCCGGATATGATCGCACGGTGTCTATCGGAGATTAGACAGACACGTCGCTCTGGTTGACAGAAGTTCTTCGCAAGGTGAAACAGAAAGAATTTCCACGATACGTCAGTCTCTTCATCCACCAAGGCATACGCCAATGGAAGTACGTTCTGATTTGCATCTACTCCCACCGCAAGCAACAGTTTGTATCGATATTTGGTGTACAAATGCGTACCATCGACACTGATAACCGGACGCATATGTCGGAGTGCATCAATGCATGGCTTGAATGCCCAGAAGACGTGTTGCAGCATGCATGTATTTGGATCTGGAGACCTGAACTGTCTATTATGCAACCACTCGACGACAGTACCTATGATACAATAACGAGGCTTGTAAAATGGGAATATGTTCTATGAAATAATTTTCGAAATCTATGTTTCAGAGGGTACCTGGATTCCATCTTTGAACTGCACTGAAGAACCGAGGTAATTTGGGCACAGAAGTCTCCCACGTACCGTACTCTATGGCTCGTGCCTTTTTCAGTCCTTGCCATGCCTTCGAATATGAGACATTAATTGCGTATGTTGCGTGAACCTGAGTTTGTACGTTGCTTACTTTGTACCCATAATCATTTTTAACGAAAGGCAGGATTAAGCTTGCTATGAATGCAGAACTCAAATTTGCATGATCGTTAGTGTTCTGGTTAGGTAGACAGTAATGCCGAGGCGACAGTTTCGTAACTCTCCAAAATCCCTTGTTTGCCTTTGCGCTGGCACGAAGTTTCCAGTTGCAATTTATGTCTTTACATTTGATTTTCCACATACGTGGTCTGCTCTCCACGACATTATATTCGCGCTTACTCCATTTAATGCAGTGATCCTTAACAGCTGCAATCACATGTGCTTTGTCTTTGAACGTCATACCCTCCGATAATACACCCGTGTTGCGATTGTAGCATAGTTCTCCCCGGACCGTTGGCACATCGACGGAGTCAGCAACAACCTCCGGGAACATAGCTGCCAAGTATGGACTCACAATTCTAAGAACCAGGGTTCCTGTTTCGGCCGCCACATTAGGAGTGGATGGCTGGTGCAAAGCTTCATGCATCTCATTTATTAAGTTATCCTCCTCTTGTTCCACCTGGGTGAGGTCACCTTCTTCTTCCGAAGCAAGAAGCTCTGCAACCTCATCGTCCTCTTCTTCTTCCGAACTAGCAAGCTCTTCAGCCATAAATGAGTTACTTGTTGGATCCGGGAACTGTGAAGGCCTCAGTGATGGTGGTTGCAATTGTTGGGCGTCGACCTCAGGCATGAAAGTACTGTCGTCAGGTAATATCTCCGGGTAGTACGGAATATTCAGATCCATCGGAGGTTGAGAAGACGAAGCACCGTTGTGCTCATCAACCGTCATGGTGTTGAGACCTTGTGTTATCTCTTCTACGTAATTGAAGTTCTCATGTGAGAGCATTGAAGTGTAAGTTCCCATTTCTGGCCCATACTCCGATTGAACGTATATGGGGACACATTCCAGACCTCTCGCCGGGTCTACGAAGTACCATAGATCTGTGTCGTTGGAAATTTCAAAGAGTTTTTCCATCGGAGGGTCTCGTGAGATTAGACAAGCAGCTAATATTTTTAGTTTGTATAGCTCTTCATGGAGGTTGAGGCAAGCATATACTTCGGAAAGAAAATCAGAGAACGAGGAAGAGCGTGAAATACTTAACAAACAAACGGGTGACATGGAGCAATGTATGGTGTAATTTGCCTCTCTAACATTACCACCATGATGGACCAGAAAGCCTACTGTTTCCATGAAGAAGAAAAGCGGGGAGAAATAGTAATGGCTTTACGAATTATTTGGGAGATTGATTGGTTTGATAGCATATTATTGGTAGCAGTATATATGCATGTACATCTGACGAAGTTTGAAAAGTTTCGCGAGAAGGTGTCACTTTAAAGCCGCAAAAAGGTGGTCAGCCCCTTCCAGCGTCTGTTATGCTTTTAACACGTATACTGAAGGCGTTTTCCAGAAAAACGTCTTTAAAGACGTTTTTAAGATGTTTTTCCGGAAATCGTCTTTAAAGACGTTTTCTGAAAAAACGTCTTCAAAGACGTTTTCCTGGAAAACGTCTTCAATAGGAGATCAGAAAAAAAAACTTGCCATTTGCAGAACCCCAAAATCTAAAACAACCACCAATGTAATATTGCGTGCATTACAAAACAGACTGTCGAATATAATAATTGAAAGCCTACCAATGACAATAACTGAAAGCCTACCAATGACATGCTAACAATGCCCTAAATGACCATCGGTACCACACTCACGGGCACGTCTGCGCCGATTACCTCTTCGCACGTAGTATGCCGGTTGTTGAGTTGTAGGCACCAACTCAGTTCCCGCATCTGCATCGACATCTTCGATCCGCTCATCAAATTGAGTCACGGGTGCTCGATGATCATACAATTGAGGCGTTAGTTGATCGATGCCATATGGATGTTGCTGACTTGCAGGGGTTGCAAACTGCTCCGGGAAATAGGGCGATTGCAAAGGGACATCTCCTTGTCCGAAGCTGTATGATGATGTGCCAAGCTGGCATGCAGAGCTCGTCTCTGCTGCCTCTACGTGTTGTTCATGGACTTGCATGTTGTCGGGCTAAAATGACTCTTCAATATTCTCCTCTGCTTGAGGTTGCTCTTCATCATTTCGCCGCACACCTCCTCGGATCCCTCTTCGACGGCGACGGCCCACAGGTGGAGGCGGCGCATCAGGATCCGTAAATTCAGAACGGTGTACACGCTGCGTGGGTTGCGTGTCAGTTTGTGACCCAAACAACAAATGCCTTTCGTCCATCCTTATAGATTGCCGCGTCATTTCAAGCAACATTTGGGTGTCATGCATAATGTTCTGTCGGTACGTCTGAAAAACTGTTGGATCATTGTAATCAGAAATCGTCAAAGATTGTTCCAACATTCGTGATGCTATGTCATCCTGGATATTATAAAAACAAGGTCACGATCAGCGCATAGTCCAGTAGGAAAATATGACTTCAAATGGAAGAGAAAAAGAATGAGCAAGTAATATATCATCCTTTGACAAAATAGAAGAACTTACCACACCATAAGCAAAATATACATCTGGGGGATGGTAGCCCTCTAACTGCTGTACCGAACCCGGATCTGTCAACTCGTGGAGAAACAATGGTGGTGCGATCAATTTCCTAGTTATCTGCCCATACCAATTCCAATAATCCCGATTCACGTGAACGCCAACACCATTGCTGAAACGCACTAAGGAATTTTCTTTATCATCCCATAGTTGGATGTAATTTCGGTGTATACTCAGCCATGACCTACCCACCATCCCTCTTCTCCCGGCAAAAGAGTGCAAATCATCGGTCATCCGTTGATCTACCTCCAAAGGAATGCCCTGCACGTACCCAAATTGTCGGGAAACCCTATCTGGATAATGCCACTCGACACACACCCAATTTATTAGGGGTACTCTACAATGCCAATTTCCACTACCAACATAAGCGGGTAGCCCACCGTACTCAACTTGGCTTTCGTCATACGGCCGCCAAATAAACTACACAAATTGCAAATTAGACGATATATTAAAATTGCAACCATGTCATCCAAATAACAACTTGTAACTAAACTATGACAATAACCTCGTTCTCCCTCATCTGGTCAAGCATCTGTCTGAATAGTTTGACGTTGTGCGAGACAGTGTTAACCCAGCTATTATAATGCAGCCAACTGCGTGACCAAAAAATAAAAAAATATATTAAAAAAAAAACATTAAAAAAAAATTGCATCCTCACAAGTTCTAACTATATCTCACACCATGCTAAATAAGACAATTTTGATACTTACTGTGCTCCATATGGAGCCGGATGCAGCTGGCGCCCAAGTACAATCCTTGGTCCAACATAGACCTTCTCTTCTGTCCACGTTGGAGCAAGACGTGGCATCCTACTCAGCGCCCAAACCTGCGAGAGAAGTAGATAACAAGATTGAGCTCTATCAAAAATTGCATTCAAACAACACAGCAACGAACACAAATTTCACCTGCAACAACTGTAATGGGCCTCCTATATTCTTCTTTCCCTTTTTCGCTGCATTGCAAAGGGACCGGTATAATGACGCCAGTACGGCACTGCCCCAGCTATAGCTTCTAACCTCCTGCAGCACCGACTTCACATCCTCAACAAAAACCTCTTGCGGGTCCTCTGGGGAGGCCTTGTATCCAAGATTGAACAAGTATACCAAGGAGATAGTGTTCCCCGTGCCATCTGGCCACATCATTGTTCCCATCATAAGCAGGATAGTGCAACGAGCCCATCGCAGTACTTCTTGATCCGAACTATGATCCCCGATTGGATGTTGTTGCATGTACTGACGGAGCTCTCTAAGTCTCAGCTTGGCACCTTCGACATTAGGGGCAAAACCTAGATGTCTTACGCAAGCATCCACCCAATCAATACTCGCACTGTCATTACCTACTACTGCTCTCCCATTAATCGGGAGGCCCCACAAATGGCGACATCCTCGAGTGTCACCGTCGCCTCCCCTACGGTCAGATGAAAGGTATGTGTCTCCGGCCTCCACCTCTCCACCAAAGCAGTGATCATAAAGTGGTCCACCTCCATCTCCCCTACTCTGTGCAACCCGTAGAATCTCATCTCATATAGAAATGCCAGGACACGATCATGCATTTCCAAATAGAAAGTACTATCATCCCTGGCGAGAACCCTGGCTTCCCATTACGCACTTGCAAGCAATCGTCCAATTCTCCCGATTTAATATCCTTTAAACTCTCACTCCGATGTGAGGCTTGCGCGTACAACACGCTAGGATTCCGAGGTCCATAGTAACGATCCATCGACAATCTACAAAGCACCAACAACCAAAATCACATTACCACATCATTCGACAATGCACATACTTCAAATCAAAATTAACACAACTATGGATAAAAAACAATTATACATACATTTTATTCCAAATTAATATTTTCATTACACATACGAGCATCTATTCAGTCTACGGAATAATGACGAATAGGAACTATGGAAACTACCAACCTAATATTCATTGATAGAACAATTTGTGCAAAATTTATTTGTTTTGATTTGTGCAAAATCAACAATTAACATGCTCTCTACCGATAACCATCACTCTACAATTTCAGATTCCACAAGAACAAATGACCAAGTAAAGCCAATTCTTTCACATACTCGAAATTTTAAATTCTTGCCCAAACACAAAAAAGGAAATAAAAAAGAAAAAGGAAAACAAGGAAGAACTAACCTTGATAGCAACAACACTCTAACCGAACGACCCACGTCACGGAGTTGGTCGCCGCTTGATTCCGCCGGAATTCGCCAGCTGCGTCGCCCCCTCTCTGTCTTTTTTCTACTGATAGGGTTCTCTGCAGAGAGAACCCAGAAGGCGTTTTTTTTTAACCGTCTTCAATTGAAGACGTTTTCCAGAAAAATTCATCAGGTTTGTATCGGTCAGCCACTTAATTTGATCAACGGCAAACGACGATGAAGACGTTTTTCACATAAACGTCTTCAAAGACGTTTTTCCCATACCCATTTTACACTAAACTTACGCTATCCCACGAATTTACACCATTTTTACACTATACCGATGAACAGTACTCCAAAATTAAAATTTCACCTAATAAAAAGATAGAAAATTTTGATGGAAATCAAGAGATATGGGGGTGGAAATAATTAATTTTTTAAAAAAGAACTCCTTAATGAGACCGTAGAAATGGGGTGAAAAATAGGAAAAATATGAACGAAAATAAAATATTGAAACTAAGAGAAATACGAGTGAAAATAAAATATTTTATAAAAAAAAGATGATTTCCCAATAAAATAAGCAAAAAATATAGACACTTATGAAATAGGTAATTATTTTATTAGTTAATCAAATATGGAACTAATTTTGCAATGTTTTAGAATCAAATGGGATGTATTTTGGATATTTCAAACCAATGAACCTTTATCGCAACGGTTTGAATCTAATGGGACTAAAATTGTAATTTTCCCTGTTTGTCGAAGTCTCGACTCTTGAGAAAACAAAAATGGTAGACAAAAATGGCTAAGATACAGAGGATCCTGGAATTAAACTGAAAACCCATCTTCAAGAACAACCCCTTATTATCAAAACTCCCATTTCTGATCAAATTTCTCTCATTTCTCCAGCTCTCCTGCCTCTTCACGGTAACTCTTTGGTGCAAGACTTGATTTTTACTCAATTTCTCTTCAAGGGTTTGGTTGTTTTCAACCTTATGATGCTCGACGAGGTCTTTTAAAGAGAGTTCATACGAGGATTCCGGCATGTTCTTGACCATCTCCATGAGCTCCCTCTGCCCTCTAGCAATGGCCTGTATTCTTGAATTTGGGGATAGTAATGATCGGTGGATCTGGTGTCTGAGGAGAGGCTGAGATGGGCTCGTCGATGGGCTCGAGGCGGCGGGGCTCTTCCATAGCGGCGGCGAACATGGGCCGGAATCATCACCTTCCGGTGATTCTTGATTCTGAGGTATTGGTCTGAATTGGAGGGTGTCTTCATCATTATCATCAGCCAAGATTGTGGATGTTTCACTGTTTTCATGATTTGTGTGATGATTGTGATCATCTTTGTGGGGGAATTGAGTTCTTGGATTGTACATTGTGTGAATTTTGAGTGGAAATTGAGAGGGGGAGAGGAAATTAGGGGGGTTTTGGGCGGTGGTTGTAGGTGGGATTGTACGTTAATCAATGTGTGTAGGTCCATAGTCACCTTAGTTATAATGACAACAACAAAAAATTTGTGGGGGGTGGTTGTTTTGGCAATTTACGTGTTGTGATTATCTGTTGAGTTTAGTATTTGCATAATTGATGCAGAAGAGCATGATCTTTCTCTGCCAAGAACAAGGATGAAGTTTAAGAATCTTGACATCAAGGGGCAAGACTAGATTTTCACAAACTATAAAGGCTAATTCTCGTGCTTTCTTGTGGTGAAAGTTTCGATTTTACTGCAAATATACATGTAATCTGGTTTTATGTGGTTCTTAGACTAGTATACCGAGATTTGCAACCATTTGTAACAATTTGCCATGATTTCTTGATTTCATACTGTAATGATCCTGATATCAGTGCAGATGAGCCGTTCTCCCGTCTTCAGGGCCATGCTCGAGAACGAAATGGATGAAAGCATAAGCAGGACCATCAAAATCAGTGATGACTGATGTGTAATACGATGCCCTTCGCGCATTTGTTAACTATCTGTACACAGCTGAAGCTTGCCTTGATGAACACATGGCCTGTGATCTGTTAGTATTGGCTGAAAAATACCAAGTAAAGCATCTCAAGACTTATTGTGAGAAGTATCTCATGTCCAGATTGAATTGGGAGAATTTCGCTCGCTTACTACGCTTTTGCTTACCAGCACGGCTCGAAGAGCTTACTCGATGCAGCATTGTCTTTGATAATGGACAATATGGACAAACTCAATAAGCAGGAAGAGTATATCGAGCTCGTGGAGAAGGACCCTCGTGTCGTGGTGGAGATTTACGAAGCTTATCTGTCGAAACAGGTGAATACCGCTGCAAGTAAAGATTCAACTGTGAAATCGTAGCTTATAACTTGTTACGGAAAGAGGGCTTCTGAGAAATTTCGGTTGGAGTTGGGATTTTGACTGATTGTAGAGATTCTTGGCATGTAATTGAACTGAAGCAAGCAGTGTGCTACTGCAACTGCTATATGTATTTCAATCCATCTTTTGATTTATTTTGCCAAGATTTCGCTGTTAAGTTCGATTCGAAAGCTCTGTTTTCTCGTGGCTCGTTCGTTCGTCGATTTCATGTTCTTGGTTTTGAAGGTTTTTGTTACAGCATAAACAATCAGGGGCTCTTCTTGCCCCCAATGTCCAGATGCACAAGATGAAGTCTTCATGCATAAGAATGATTGAGAAATCATCTGAGAGCACAAATTATAAGTTTAAAATGTGAATCAGATAGTTTATGCACACACAAATCACAAAAAACTAAATCAAACAAAAGAAGATATTATTCGAGTCAAACTAAACCAAGAAAAAGACTCTGACTCAATCAAACTCAAAACTACACTCGTATCTGGATTGCAACCGAAATTATACCTAAAACCTCATAATCTCACAGCAATCTCACACATCCAAAAACAAAAAAACACACACACAATACAAAAACTACAAGAAATTTACAAAGCATTCAAGATTGTCCTGTGAGCAGCATCATATCCTTAAACTCCTCAAAATCAACCAATCCATCCGAATTAGTATCATAAACCTCAATCATATGTCTGCAATCCCCTCCACACTCATCCAACAACCCTAATCTTGAAAGAGCAATCTGCAGCTCCTCACATGAAATGAAACCATCCCCATTCAAATCAAAAACCCCGAAAGCCTTCCGAAGATCCCTCTCGAAGCTTTCATCTCCATCTCCTTCGCTCTTTTCCTGCTTGAAAACATCCCCCTTCATCAGACTCTCGTAAAAGAACACGAAGTTCGCATAATCCAGCTCCCCGTCTCCCACCAGCAGCTCAAGCTCCTCTCGTCTACCGGAAAAACCAATCATGTCTAGAACCGAACCGAGCTCGTCCACCGTGACACGGCCGTCGCCATTTCTATCGAGCTTGTCGAAGATTCTTTGCAAGTAAACCGTGCTTAAAGAAGCCATTGTTTTTCTGTTTCTTGGAATACTATTTGATCAGTTGTTGCATGTATGTATGAACTCACAAGCCAAGAATAAGCGCATATATATAGAGAATGAGAAGGTCTTGTCATTATTTGTCCTCTAATTCTTGTTTATTATTAATCACATATTTTTTTATACTAAGTACATGCCTGTACGGCTTCGTGAAAGGACGACAGTGACACTTGTGGCTGAGATTTTACAACTAGGGTTTAAGGAAACTTCCTGGAAATCTGATGTAATAAAAATAAGGTTAGGATATTCTTGTTTTTTTCTATTTTTCGAACAAGAACAGAAGAAGGGGTTTTCAATTTTCGTGGTGATCTGATAGGTATGATTTGGTGGTTGTTTTTATTTGGGGAGAGAAGAAGAAGGGTTCATGTTGATCTGATAAGTATAATCCTTCATTCTTGTTTTTATTTGAGAATTATGGAGGTTGCCATACCTTCATGAATTGTGTAGATTTCTCCTTTTTGTCTTATTAAATTTTTTGAGGTTATGTTTCAATGGGAGTTTATAGAATATCTTGGTGGTAGTTGTTAAATAAAAATTTAATTTTTGTAAAATGAACTGTATTTTTTATTTTGAGGGAAACTTTAAAAATAACATTTTCTCGTAAAGTGTAGGATATATGTTTTGAAAAAAATAGTAAAATTGTAAATTTGACATACCAATTCAATCAATTCAGTGTTTTTGGTATTCGGGGATAAAATAGGATCGTATCTAAAAATGCACTTTTTGACCGAAATCCAGTTTTTTCCGCTAGAAACCCGACTTGATTTTACACGTGATGAAATTCTTGCAGGCAAAATTAGTTTAAGGTAAAAATGTGGATTAAATTGCTTAATTTTAAAGATACAGTCCTATTTTATTACCGAAAAATAAAATATACCAAAAATGTTGAACTAATTGAGTTAGTATACCAAACTTGTAATTTCCCCCGTAAAAAATAAAACAAAATTATGTGTATTTTCGTATTAATATTTTGTACGTTGTAGAGGAAAAAACAAATTGACCCCTGTATTATGGCCGATTTCTTTAACTTTTTATCCGAGCTTTCAAATGTTTTTAATATTATCATCTTTACTTTGTTAAAATTTTCATCTCAGTCATTTAGGTATTAACACGTGTCTCATTTGTTAGAAATGAGACACGTGTTAACACCTAAATGATCGAAATGACAATTCAAAATTTTTTATAAAATACATATAACAATCTAAAAACATTTAAAAGTTCACATTAAAAATTAAAAAAACGATCATAATATAAAGGTAAGTTATATTTTCGTATGAGTAAGTTCATGCAAGCTGATGTTACGTAAAAGGACCTTCCCCGAAGCTGGTTGCAAAAGAACAAATCTTGCAAGTTAACACCTATAATACGGCTTTCTAAGATCAGAACAGACAGAATTCAGCCTCAAATGACAGCTTCTTAACTATAAATTATTTTTATGGTAAATACTTGGAAGATTAACATCTGGGTAATTCTAATCGAGGGGGCGAGTGTTTTACACTTGCCGCGTGGTTGGTGGAAAATTTAGGGAGAGTGACCAATAACATAGCAAGTGTAATTCACTTGCCTTTTTAATTGGTTGGGTTCGGCCAAGCCGAGTCTGAGCTAAAATTTTCCTTAACATTTGACATTCGTGTTTGTGGTGATGCTTGAACTTACTCAAATTAGCTTAATGTTTGAAGGTGAATTACATTAAAAATGTTTTTCAAAAAATGTAATATATATATATAGATATGCATACATATGAAAATATTCGTTCTACAAGAAATTCTTCACACATTACACCGGTCGAACGACAGACGCGCTGGGATGATTCTAAAGCTTGATTTAGAGAAAGCGTATGATAAAATTCGGTGGGATTTCTTAGCGGAAACTCTGGAATTTTTTGAGTTCTCTCAAATTACGATTAAACTCATCATGAATGCGATCAAGTGCATCGAGCCGGAAATCCTTTGGAATGGGGCGCCTACGGAGGGGATCAAAACCTCCTGCGGGATACGGCAAGGAGACCCTCTCTCTCCATATCTATTTGTTCTTTGTTTGGAACGATTAACATATCTCATTGAGGAAGCGGTGATAAAGGGCGACTGGCAGCCAATCAGAGCGAGCAAGAACGGAGTCGAAATTTCACACCTTTTGTTCGCGGACGACATCATATTGGGAGCAAAGGCCACGGTTAAAGATGCTATATGTGTGAAGCAGGTCATCCAAACTTTCTGCATGGCCTCGGGACTAACTCTCAACAACAGAAAGTCTCAAGTTCTGTTTGGGCAGCGAGTTCCCTTGGAAGTGCAATAACAGATCTGTAGTGTTCTTGAGATAGCTAGCACAGATAATCTCGGAAAATACTTGGGTGTTAAGTTTAACTTCGGCAGGAACCAACGGGATGTTTTTGGGTCGGTAATCGAGAAGGTGGAAACGAGGTTGTCAGGATGGAAATCTCGCACTTTGAATCTCGCGGGGAGAGTTACGCTCATCAAGTCAGTAACTAATGCAATCCCGGTTTACCAGATGCATACCAATTGGTTCCCTAACTATGTTTGCGAGAAACTTGATCGGTTAAATCGAAGCTTCCTTTGGGCTACGGATTCAACCAAGAAACGAACACATCTAGTCAGGTGGGAGACGGTTGTGAAGCGGAAGGAGGATGGTGGGCTTGGCATCAAAGAAGCTCGCAAAATGAATATCGCCTTGTTGGCTAAGACGGGCTGGCGTCTGATCCGGGGTGAGAATACAACTTGGGGTCGGATTTTCCAAGAAAAATATCTGAAAGGGGAAGATATCCTAGAGCATACACCGAAAATTACAGCCTCGAAAACATGGAAAGGTATCACACGCAGCATAAGGGAACTAGAACCTTGCTGCCGCTGGCGAGTTGGAAGAGGAGATAACATTTGGCTTTGGGACTATAGATGGCTTTCGAAGGAGACCCTAAGGAACCGATTGGGTGGAATGATAGATACTATTGATGAAGATAGAGTGGTAAGCGATATTATCAACTCAACAAGGGATTGGGACCTTAAGGACCTGAGCACTACATTGCCGGACCAGGTAAAGAAGGAGATCATGGCAATGCCGATACCTTCCAGAGATGGTGACGATAGGCTGATTTGGACGGGCTGCAGCTCGGGTAAGTTCTCAGTTAAGTCTGCATATGCAATGCTGCTACCGAGAACTACTAATAGGGACGAGGCTTGGAAAAAACTTTGGAAAATCCCATGTCCAGAGAAGATCAGATTATTCCTTTGGCTGTTCAAACACAATAGTCTCCTCACCAATGCTCTGAAGTCCGATAGGAGATTTGGGAACTCAGACAGGTGCTCTAGGTGCCAAAGTGATCGGGAAGACACGGTACACCTTTTGAAAAATTGTCATTATGCAGCGAGGATTTGGGAGCTATGTGTCGACCACTCTACATACATGAAGATTATGAGTATGGGACAGGCAGATTGGTTGGAAAAACTTATCCAGGCAGACTGTAAACACAGGCTAAACTCTAATCTGCCTTGGTGGGTAATTGTGCTGGCGGTGGTGTGGAATATATGGAAGGCGCGCAACAGTTTCGAGTATCAACAAGCCACCTTACCTCGCAACGTCGTTTTCAATAATATAAAGCAGCTTGCCACGAATATAATGGGAACTTTGGATACGAAGGCGAGTCAAATGAGTAATGAGAGGGGGAAGATGACGTGGCACGCTCCGGCCTCAGGTTGGGTTAAGCTAAATGTAGATGACAGCTTTTTCGAGAGCAAGCAGCATGCATCCGCAGGAGGATTGATCAGGAATTCAAACGGGGAGTGGATCATTGGCTACGCTCTAAAGCTGGGTTGTATCCCGATTAATCTAGCAGAATTGCTTGGCCTTCGCAAAGGGCTTGAGATAGCTTGGGAGAGAAGATTTCATAAGATTGAAGTTGAAATTGATTCGGCCACGGTACTGAATTGGGTGACAACTGAAGAGATGGAAGATCATCCATGGAGGAACATTATCGAGGACTGTCGTCGGCTCATTCACATGCCTTGGGATATCAAAATCCATCATATCTATAGAGAGAAGAATGAGAGTGCTGATCGGCTTGCTAAGATGGGTCACTCAATTGAGAATGATTGCATGATTTGGGAGGATCCGCCAGCTCTGTTTGTTTAGGGAGTCTGCCCTGTTCTTGTTTTTTTTTTGGGTTTTGTTCTTTTGTTTTGTGCCCGTTCTTGGGCCTCTGTCCGACCAAAAAAAAAATACATACGAAAATATGAGATTGATTCATGTTAATATTGGATCACACTTATGAATTCGGCACGATAATTTTGTTAAAACGATATGTAGAATTGTACGGTTAAACTTTTCGACAAGATCACCTGAATAGTTCGTCGAATCACCCCATAAAAAGCGTGACAAATGCTTCTTAGTAGTCATAACTAGAATTCATAGTTTTCTTCAAGGATTGGGAAGAAAAATTATCTTGATTGAGTTTACTAGATTTTATTTGAAATAACACTGGAATTCATGCGGTTTTGTTTAAATAAATTAGAGAAATTTGTATCTGACTACCATATATTTCAGTTTAATTAGAACGCAATTCATCTAAATTGAGAAATTATATTTTCGTCCCTACAAGTCTTGTTTGGTTTGAGATCTCTAACTGAATTTTTAAAAGTACACTTATACCCCTGACGGTTTATATGAGTATTACACTGAATATGCGACCAAAATTACAAAATCATCCATAAAATTTACAAATATTGACCTAACAATACTTATAAATTATGAATTTAACAACACAGTCCGAAGAATCACAAATCAATTAAAAAGATCGGGGGTATTTTTGGAATGATATATCGGAACCCCAATAGACGTCAAAGACCACAAATGATTTTCAAAAGTAATAAACTAAAATATAATTTTTTGATTTAGATAGATTATATTATAATTAGACCTAAATACGCACAGTAGTTAGATGTAAATTTTCCGGTAAATTACTATCAAAGTGCATTTAATTAATTTTTGGTACAATCACATACTCCATTTGGTCAATATCAAATTGGCCCATTAAAACTTGCAAAATGCTACAGTGGCCCCAGATGTTGTTGGGCCGATTAAAGATCCTTTAATTTGCTCCATTATTGGAAAGAATCTTACGACAATCGAATCTTATTATAGATATTCTTTAGGACTTAGATCATTACAATCAATCTTATTTTAGATATTCTATAAGACTTACATCATTAATATCAAATTCAAATCCAATGAAGATTCGAGAACTCAATTAAATGTTGGAACTAAGTCACATTTCTATGTATAATATTTGAATGTTCGAATACGAGTACATCGTATCTTTATAAGGTTACATCATATAGCAACTATTTTGGTCAAATTTTTAATAGTTAATCAAAATTTTATGAAGTTAATTAGCATCAAGAACGAGTACATCGTATCTTGATACAATTATATCACATAACAACTATTTTGGTCAAATTTTTAATAGTTAATCAAATATTTATAAAGTTTGAATTAGCATCAAGAATTCTATAAATTTCAAAACGTGCAAACCTAAACATATGGAACATACTCTACTCCTTCATGCATTAATATTTTATATATAAACTTTATCAACATAAAAAATAATATCAACAATATTATTCCGCGGTATTACCCTAATCTTTCCGAAACCCGTTGTTGTTGTGGCTCTTACTTTCGTCTTAATTCACAATTTTCTTCCAATTTTATCGTTATCTTTCTCAACGACTCCAAATCAGCTCAGATGACTTATGACCAGACTCAAGATTCAGCAATCAGCCCAACACGTAGATAAGGTCGGAATCCCAAACCATGAACAGATAAGTTCTTGGGAGTTTGAGAAGATAAGGCAAACTAGAGAAGAAGGAAGATCGTAGCAACTCCCCAAATTCCCCTAAGTCCCCATATTTTATAAATACTACCTTGAGATATGACGAATTAACCTTTTCGTCTGATCTCTTGATTAATCTTTCTGAAACCCTGAGAAAAAAGAGATTAATTTTTAAGGATTTTGGGCTGGATGGTCAATATATATATACACACTCCAAAATAGTTAGAGAGATTCAAATTTGGATTATTATCCTGGAAAAAGAACCCTTTAGTTTTAAAGACACTCATTTTTATTTTTATTTTGTTCAAGAGTTTGGTGATGGGGATTAAATTCATAGAGTTCACACTTCACACCTAGACTAATAGTGTTCACACTTGTATACATATATAGTTTGTGACGACAAAATCTGTCAAAGATTCCTAGCCAACTTGCCAACATTCCCAAATTTCTCAAGTTTGAATTTCTTTTGGGCCTTTGGCATTATCAGAATTCAAACTAGACAACCCTTTCAACAAGTATCACTTCTGTCCTACTATTATGGTGGTACGTTTTTTTATAATATCATTTTACCATGTTATATCATATCGAATACTTATTATCAGACACTCCTCACATGAAAAATCAAAAAATAATTTGCCGTGTTGTATCATGTCCAATACTCGTTGTCTGACACTACTCACGTGAAAAATTTAAGAAAAAATTCATATTATCATATATATGTTGTATTATATCCGTGTTGTCGTGTCTGTATCAGTACATTATAGCTGTCTAACTATTTATTATTCTTAAATTTTTAATGAATAACCCAAAAAGAAGAGGATAATATTGAGATGATTCTCATATCTCAATCCCATTGTGGGATTCAAAATCCAAGGAGTCATTTCTTGTCTCATTTGGATTTAGTCCAACGCGTTTCTACATGACCATAGCTAATTAATTCTACAAGCTAGTAATATGTATCATTATTACTTATAATTCTGAGTTCCAACCTATCAAACTATCTAAGTATAAAGCTTTGTATATCAATGATAAATGTATTATTAAAGATTTAAATATAAAATCTTTATAATAACGAATTACTAACCTATCTCACTTTATACTAGTTATTAATAATATATGTTCATTACAATAACCCAGAAAGAAAATGGCCATATATAAAGGCCAATATAAGACTTGCTAATATATATATATCTATCAAGTAGTTCTTACTAATATCTTTACAAAAAAAAGTAATTGGTCGAAAAGGATGACACGTTAGATTTCTTAAATAAGATCTAGATCTAAATTAATAGTATCTTTATATTTACACCTTATGTGATCGATTGGGTAATTATAATTCGTACTCCCTTACATCAAAATATTACATAACCTATCCTTTCAAGTTTAAAAATTTACAAATGAATCCATTCTGGTAGGCTTTTTCACAAAATTCCTTGTATTATATTAACTATATTTCACCACTAATGAGTTCCTCTCAACAATCCACACATCATTCTCAAGTGGCAAACAAGTAAGTTATGAAGGTGTTTTTTGAGAGTCAACGCATGATTCGTTTGTAAATTGACATTCATGATTATTTTTTTTTTTCTCTCAATTAGCTGTGGAGAACTAATTAGTGGTGAAATATAGTCAATTCAAGAATGATTTTGTAAAAATCCAACCCGAATGGATTCATCTGTAATTTTTCAAACTTAAAAGGATAAGTTTTGTAATATTTTCATTAAAGGAATACGAGTCGTAATTACTCAATCTCACATGTTGCTTAAACTTAAGCAACCCATTAATTAATTCATAATATATTGTAATTAATGCCACAATTAAAAATTTAGTAGGACCCAAAAATAAACAATTAAAAATTAAGTTGAGAATGACGTATGCATTATTACGTCATGTTCCAGCCATTCATATGATGCCACGTGTACAACTTCTAGACCTCTTTCATTAATAGTTAAAGTACCTATTTAAGTAGCCTTCGCGTGCTTCAACAACACTTGCTTCTTTAATCAGAGAATATAACAGGAAATTAATGGTGGCGGAAACAGAGGACCACGGCGGAGCACCGGCGGCGGTGGCGGCGTTCCCGCCGTTCAAGGCGAAGAAAGGGAGCGTTTTTCCGGCGAGGAGGAAGTTGGTGAAGACAATGATCTTTCATTCGATTGTTTCATTTTTCTTCAAGAAAGCTGATCAGCCAAACAGAGCCTTACCGATCAAGAAGAAGAAGAAAGCTCTATTTCCACTCCCTTGAAAAATTATTTGTAATATTTCCCATTTTAATTATTTTTGTATAAATTGTTTGATTTTTCTTAATAGTATGTAAAAATTCATATATTTCATTGAATCATTTCCACTTGTTGTACTATTGATATCTTCTAATTAATTAATTCCTACTTCTACTACTATATTAATTGATAAATTTCATTATTGGTGTTGAATACAGTTATATAAAGTGTCTCTAGACCACATGGATATAAAGATATTTTTTATTTAAAAAAAAAAAAAGTTGATATTCATAAATATTCGACATAAAAATATAATTTTTTTAAAAGCGTTACCCTCGAAAAAATAATGCGTGGGTAATTTCTTATCGGTTAAGACTTAAGACCGTTCAAAGAATTATATTTATGTAAGGTGGAGGCATAAATTATTGTGGGGCCTATTTCTAAATATTTTAATCAAAAGGATGGATTGATAGACTTGTTTTGTTGAGGAGACGAAATATCCATTTTATAAACTTTACATACCTAAATAAAGAATTACAAAGTATTATAGACACATGTACATAAAAAAATAATTATTTATCAAAATATAAAATCTCATGACCGGTTCATGAACTTCCGAACATGAATGATTCGGCTCGAGTTTGGTTTCAAAACTTTACGAGCGAATCTCAATCGAACTCAAATTTCTGTCAAGTTAACTGCTCGTTAAGGATGGGTACTGTTGGGGACATACCTACCTAACTCAAGGTTCAGCCCACTACGTGGATAAGGTCGGAAGCTCAAATCACTAAATGAAGGAGAACAAATAAGTTATTGGGAATTTGAGCAGATAAGGCAAGCTAGGGAGGAAGGAAGATTGTAACAACTCCAATATGAAGAGATAATTCGCATCTTTTTATAAGAAATAACGTGAATAAGTGACACCTTTGAGGGGTGGACTGGTACTTCGAACAATTTCTGGTATTCATCCTTTACAACGCAATTCACGGTAAGATAGATAAGCTACACTAACTTGTCTACCTTACAACTCATACAAAAGAAAGGTATTACCTAGTGTCTGGAACTAATAGAAGAAAGTATCAGACAGTGTTATCCAGACTCTAGAACTAACAGAAGAAAGTACCAGAGATTACAAAACGCACAAAGCTAATAACTGGAACGCCCGGTACCAGTACCACGGTCAAGTCCATTGGAACGCCCGGTAACAACTGTACCACGAGTCAAGCCCCACACGAACGCCTGATACTAACACCACGGTCAAGTTCCAGAGAAGCGAACGTACAGGGAAAAACACCCAAAAGAGTGGACGCCTCAGCGTGCATTGCTCCTTTTAATTGCTTGAATATATAGCCAACACTTTAGGGTTTCCTTCCAGCATATAATTAAATACTTTCCTTTGGACTTGTGATCATTATCCTTCCATGCTTGATTCCAGATCATTCAAATATTGTTAATTGATATTTTTCTTTTTCTTTGAGAACATATCCTTGTCATAATTGACTCCTTCTGAAAATAATACAAGTACACACAAGGAAATCAAATCACGTAGATTAATTGAGGTTAATTCAAATCTATTTTCATCAAAGGAAACTAAATCATAAAGGATATGTCAACAATCTCCCCTTTTTTTGTTGATGAAAATCATGAGTTGTCTTTATCTCCCCCTGTCTCAAGTATTGAGGCACTTAAGCTCCCCCTATCAATATGCTATAACTTTGTGTGCGAATGGTGCAACCTGCAAGAAGAGCTTGATAACAAATCATAGCAACATAGTTTAATAAAAGATAAGCAAGTTCAGAACATATTCCACTTTAGCAATGAAATTTTGGATCAAAAAACAAGTGGTTAAACCTTGTGTTTTTGAAAAACCTGCTCTAATACCAATTGACACCTTTGAGGGGTGGACTGGTACTTCGAACAATTTCTGGTATTTGATAAAACAAAGTACCAGTGTAACACCCGTGACGATAGGCGTCACATCCCCCGCACTACAAGTCTAGTCCACACGTGAAATTTAAAATCTAGCATGAACAGGACTCATAGCGAACGGGTGACAAAATAAAAAGATCAACCTGGCTAGGCGGAGTCTAACCCTGTACCAATTAAATTACAATGCTAAAACAAGGTGCGGAAGCAATAATTAAGCATGACTTTCAAAAATGGCTATAAGCCCAATAATTCCATACATAATTAAATTCCATCATGAATCCTAGCAACGGTTTCAGCTAATCACACAACCTGTCCCGAATCAATATTCAATAATTCATAACTCATGAGTTGGCACACAGGCCTGTTAAATAAAAGATACAATAATACGCAATCCTACTCAAGTGTACAAGTGAGACTCGAGACAACCACTAAGACTTGACTCCCGCCTAGCAAAACCTGCAAAGAACTGGAAAAGTGGGAAAGAGGGTCAGTCTCTAGAAGACTGAGTGAGCAGGAGCGAAACATATATATAGAACATGCACAGGCAAGCCATAAATCCCGAGCAAGGTTTTATGTGAAGTTAGTTCCCGCGAGGGGCAAGAAGATAGATAAGCAATGCTTGGACTTTATGACTAATTCATATTAAATCCTTTAAGTTCATAATTCATGATAATCATAATAGCTCGGTGAGTGAGCGTACATAATTCTCCAACCAAACTCTGACCGTGTACAATGAACATGACTTAATACTTTGAATACGTGATCATGCAATACATAATAATACACACGAGCAATAAACATGAGACTTCATCGTTTGGGCAATCCGTGTCCCGGCCTTCCCGCACGGTGCATAACATAATAACATGAACATAATCTTAATCATGAAAATAAGTTCCAACCTTCTCCCTCCATAATGGTCGGGCCTGCAGACCCGGACCATTTAATAATAACAATATCGAGACGGGGGCTTATGACTCCTACCCGCTCCTTCGATGGGTTAACAATCGGCTCAAGAATAACTCACCTTCCACACTACACGGTCGCGTGAGAGATTCTCAATGAGTACTTTGTGCAATGGCTTAGCTATACGTCGACCCGATGCCGAACCGGTCTCCATTCACACATTTCCTCGGGGCCCAATACATGTGCATGATCAATGTACATAATATCACAAAAACATTTCAAGTCATGAGAATCATAATACGTTTCATTTCATAATTCTTAAGAAAAGGCTTACTCGATAAGAATTTACTCAGAGACTTTACGTTGAAAACAATACGTATATATACATTAGGTTTTTGGCCAAAACTTATCATATAAGGTTGTAGGGTTTGATACATAGCTAGAACGAGAACACCCTCACCTGGAAGATGGCGAAACAAGGATACGAGTTATACCGGGTGCCTATGTGAACATGATATCTCCGTCCTGGAGATAAACTGTACAAGAAGGGAAACAATGTGTACTCGTGAGCAAAATGACTCAATATGAGACCAAATAAGACGCACGACATTAGTATGAGGTGATATAACATGTGTGACATTCAATTAACATATAAGAGATGCAATTAAACTCAAAGAGGTTATGTATTCATGTCATTTAATCAAATGAATTCATTTCATGTAAGGCACAGAATTAACAATCAAGTTTAAACAATTAAAGATCAAAGAGTGTCAAATAATAACATAAATATTAATTAAGCAAGTATATAATTCATACAATTCACATACGGGAGCCAAGGAAGCGAAAGGATTGCAATATGAGGGGTTTTGGTGAAGTTTGGCAAAAACGGACAATTTCGGAAATGCGCAAGCTGTAGGAAAATGGGTATATCTTGAGCCTGAGAAGTGGGAATTGGGTTTTGTTTCTTGGATATGAAAGTAGACACATAGACCTTTAAAATTATATATGGCTTGAATCATGGTTCAAAGCGAGGAGGAAATGGCGTAGGTCCGAAGTTGAAGGAGTGCAGATTTCTGGTAAAGTGGCGACACCAAATTAAAATGATTATAAATCACAAGATAGAAATGATATTGAGGTGATTCTAATTGGATAATATTCTAGACTTCAAGGGGTTTCTGTGGGTTCAAAAATCAGGTCAATTAGAGTTCGTATGAGGGAGAAAAGGCATTTACAAAATAGCCTGGAAACCCAAACGGGAGTTTGGAATTTGAACTGGGCGGCCACACGGGCGTTTGGGAAGGCTCGGGTTGAGGCAGTAGGTTTATAAACGGGCGTTTGGTGATTGAACTAAGGGCCCAAACGGGCGTTTTGGAAGCCGCTGGGCGAAAAATAACATGGGAAAACAGGGGGGTTCACGGGAATGGCTCCCAAACACACTTCAACACCAAACCAAAGCATCAAACACACTAAAAACAATCACATAACATGTATATAACTCAAATACATCAATTAGGTAATATTTAAGCCAAAGAAACATGCATTAATTCATCAAAGTTTACTCAAGAAATCCCAAAATGAAAAGTGATCATCCAAGCTCAAATCCTCATGAATCTCAAAATATATATGCATCATCAAGCTTATAATTAACACATAACTTCATATTAGTTCATGAATTCATTATAAATCATAAAACCCTAACAAACCCTTAAGATATCAATCCCACACCCAACAAACCATACCTTGGAAATGGAAGAAAATGATGGGGAATGAGAGAATGAAGTGTAAAGCTTGAGTTCTTGATGATGATGGATGAAAACTTGATCTCCTAGCTTCATTGTATAAACCGAGATGGAGAGCTAGGAAGAGAAAGAGAAAGTGTTTGTGTCTTGTTCTTGAGAGAAAAATGAAGAAGGAAGTATGTGTATAGGTATATGTATGTATATCGTGAAAAGGGAGGGGGAGAAAAGGAAAAATTGCAACTTGGTCCTTCAAGAATTTAAGTAATTGAATTATAGTGCCAAGATTTGATAGGTTGGCAATTTGGTCTAAAGTCAAAGTTTAAAAAGAGTCCAAGGATTTCATATAATTTCAAATAAGTACACGAATGAAATAAAACATTTAATTAGCAAATAAACATATTATAAACGAATTTAAATAACATACTCAATTAAATCATATAAGTCACATAATAAAAATTAAAATTAAATACACATACAAAGGAAAAGAAGGTTCCTAACCCTCAAACTCTCACGTGTGGCGTGTGTACCTGTACGACAAAACACGGGGCGTTACAACCAGTGCACAAGAAATAAAGATAAAATGGAATAAAAACTGAAAAACTAAAATGCAAGAGCGATTTATACAGGTTCGGTACCAAGAGTGTAATGTACCTACATCATGTCCCCAAGTTATTAGCTTGGGAGTTATCAAAAAGATTTTCATTAAGCACTTGGAGATCACAAACAAAACTTTGTGACCCTTTACAACTCAATTCACGGTAGGATAGATAAGCTACACTAACTTGTCTACCTTACAGCTCACACAAAAGAAAGGTATTACCTAGTGTCTGGAACTAACAGAAGAAAGTACCAGACAGTGTTATCCAGACTCTGGAACTAACAGAAGAAAATACCAGAGATTACAAAACGCACAAAGCTAATAACTGGAACGCCCGGTACCAGTACCACTGTCAAGTCCATTGGAACGCCCGGCAACAACTGTACCACGAGTCAAGCCCCACACGAACGCCTGATACTAACACCACGGTCAAGTTCCAGAGAAGCGAACGTACAGGGAAAAACACCCAAAAGAGTGGATGCCTCAGCGTGCATTGCTCCTTGTAATTGCTTGAATATATAGCCAACATTTTAGGGTTTCCTTCCAGCATATAATTAAATAATTTCCTTTGGACTTGTGATCATGATCCTTGCATGCTTGATTCCAGATCATTCAAATATTGTTGATTGATATTTTTCTTTTTCTTTGAGAATAAATCCTTGTCATAATTGACTCCTTCTGAAAATAATACAAGTGCACACAAGGAAATCAAATCACGTAGATTAATTGAGGTTAATTCAAATCTATTTTCATCAAAGGAAACTAAATCATAAAGGATATGTCAACAATAAGTAAAACCCTAAGTCCCTGAAAAATACGATCCTTGAGATATGACAAACCAAGTTTTTTGTCTAATCTCTTAATTAATCTCTCCGAGACCTTGGTTTACTTCCATAAAAATCTTAAAGAAAGAGGGATTAATCTTAAGAATCTTGGGGCCGGTGGATGTATCAGGTATGAACCACAACTTTAGGGATAGCAAGAATTTTCCACATGAAGAAAGGGAACGTGATGAAAAGATTAACCATAGGTAATTGGATTAGATTGGATTATTGGCCACTAATATTAATTTAACTAATTTTATTAATGTGCCTATTTATGGGCATTCTTGCACCCTATCTGACTTTATTAATTGTGCTGGCTTTCTTGATTTTGATGGCTCAATTCTTTCTATGTGGAATTAAATCGCATTCGTTGAAATATACTTGCACTTCGGTGTTCACACTTGTGACAAAGTCACAAATATGGCTACCAACCATATATTATTCAACCTTATTATTATTATCATTCATATATATCTATCTATATAGTGGTCTAAATCATATAATAAAGGGGATGTATTTGATCTAATACGAATTTCACAAAATGGGATTCAAATTAAATTTTTACTGGATTTATTATTCATCGAGATAGAAATAAATAAATAGTTCAATTCGATTTTGAAGTTTAATACAGTGTAAAAGCATGCACAAGTATATGCATGATGTTAATTTACCTAAATCTTTTCATATAACCTCAATAGTATAGCGTTCGCTTCAGAGTAGGTCAAGCTGATACAAAGTCTGTCCTGAGGGGACGTCAGGTGTACAAAGTGCAATGGAATGTAACGATCTAATTGATGATCACTAAGTATATGTAATTTTAGTCAAACAAAATTTTCGAATAAGCCTTTCTTGTATCATTTAGGCGATGATTAGACTCCCCCACTCTACAATCTGAATTTTCAATTATGTTTTTAATATTTTTAACATGTCTCTAATATTTCTTACATATTAGAATATGCCGATCAAAACAATAGAGGATTATATATACCATCAAGATTATTAAGGAAAATGTTATTATAAACCCGACTTGATCGAATTCAGCCAATTAAAAGAACAAATGTATCATTCTTTTAAATTTTATATCAATCACACGACAAGTGTAATACAATTATCTCCTCGTTACATCGATTTAATCAAGTAACCGGACTATAATTTCTCTATCATCAACCAAATCCAAGTGGAAAGTTGTGACGTTGGATCAGGTCTGCATCTTACAACGTTGGATTACAGCTACTCTCGTATTGCCACGTGGTATTTACTGTTTACAAAAACTTTGTTCCCAAGTCTACTTTATTTTAATCCTACGAAGTAAATAAAAGATAACACGGCTCTGTGTGTCTCTCTCTCTCACTATCACTCTCACTCACTCTATATTAAATAGTTCAATTCCCGGAGTGCCATATTTATCAATTCGTTACTTGACTTGCAGAGAGAAGGAACAAGAAAAATGGTGGCGCCACCTGAGGAACACGGCGGAGCTGCGGCGGTTTTCAAGCCCAAGAAAGGGAGTGTTTTTCCGGCGCGGAGGAGACTGGTGAAGACTATGGTGTTTCTTTCGATTGTTGAGTCCGTACTGTCGTGCTTCGGAAAAGGTGATCAGCCAAACAGAGCCTTACCCGCCAAGAACAAGAACAAGAAGAAGAGTCTTCTATTTCCCGACCCATGAAAATATCATGTAATTAACATTTCATTTCTTATTTTATAACTTATTGTTATATGTATTTTTTAAAAATTAATTGTCACTTTTGATTTATTGTTATATACATGTATCATCTTCCACTGTTTTTAATATGTGTAAACCATCCGAACTTAGGGATGTTTGTAAATTAGACCATTATGTAATTTATCGATCATTGTTATGACATCTACATTCATATCGATTATTTCATATTTATATCTAGGTGTTTGTATTGTTGGTGTCCCGATTGATGAGTGTTTGTATTCGTTAAAATATTATATATGATTTGATGAAAAATATGATTTAAATATAGAATTAAATTATTATATATATATATATATATAACTTGCTACTTAAGGATGTATAAAAGTGGTTGCAAGTATACAGTATAAACTCTGAATTTTGAGTTTTGACTGATTGAACGTCACTTGGACTTTCAAACTTACGGTCAAAAGGTACACAACCAATCATATTCAATGCTTCGGTTTATGATCTTTTATAATATCCACACTTTTATTCATCTTATTCCATAAATATTTCATGCAATATATAGATAGGTTAATCTATTATCGTTAGAAAGTGCTAGTTATGGTGGATGTATAAGTCGTTAATCATGTGATATTAGGTTATTTTTGGATCATCTAATCACCGGGCCGTGTTAAAATTGCTATTAAAATTAGTCAACCTCTATTACGAATCAAGGAGAGTGAGTGTGATTAGGTGAAACTACAATTCATTGAAAGTAAATGTAACTCAATTTATCGAAATATTTTTCATAAATACAAGATTATTTGTCGAATACTTATGTCTATATAAAACTTAATTTTAACTAACAATCCGGATAAAGATAAACTCTAATAATAAAATGAAATTATATTTTAAAATTTTGTGTAGAAGGTTGAGAGGCCAAGTGTCTAAGATACAGAGGATCGTTGAGATTTTGCTTTAGCCCACTACCCAATTAATTTAATAAAATGGGTCCTATCCCAAAAATATATATACGAATAAAAGGCAGGAAACTTTATTTTGACGCTGACTGTCAAAGTCTTGAGAAACAAAAATGGTAGACAGATCAAAGCCAGCTAATTTTGGGTGATTCCATTCATTAAAATTACTACTTTTCTCATTCAATGTTACCTTATTTTATGTAAACATATAGTTTCTATACCTACACATAATATATAGAAAAATTCTATCCTCAGTTTGGTTTGACCAAACCAATATAACGAGAGGACGAGTATTTTATAAGTATCTTGTGGTTGGTGCAAAATTTAAGGAGAATGACAAATCAAATAACAAGTGTAATACACTTACCTTTTAATCGGGTTTGAGATAGAATGTTTCTAATATATAGATATAGTGTTTATTAAACATGTTTATGTCCCTCTAACAATTTTATTTTGTTTCTTTAATCTCTTCTATTACGGGTCGGGCCGATGTCATATAAGCAGGTTTCTAATTGTCTATATAGACGTCCTATCAAAAATTAGTTGTTTATTGCTAACATGTTTTACGGAGGAAAAGAAATAAACCACGTGTTAGTTATAAATGTTTGACGATTCTCACCTTATCAACTAACTTTCTAGGTAAAATGGATCGAACACATACATTCACAAGTTATTAGAGTTTAGTTATACAAATCATGTGTTAGTTAAATATTTGATAATTCTCATATCATCGCCTAACTTTTAAAATAATTTAAGTCGAACACATATTTTCACATTTTCAATTATTCGAACAATAGCTCACCGATTAAACTAAAATAGTGTCCAACATTTGAAAAAAAAAACAAAACAAAACAAAAAACCAAAAAAAAAAAAAAAAACTAGGTTTTTGACCTCTCGATGCGGGGAGAGGCATGCAATTTCTAGTATAATTTTCTGTCTTGATAGGTATAGTAATGGGAAAATTACACTTTTCGTTCCATTAGACTAACTCGATACCACATTTGGTTCTATATAATTTTTTGTTTACACATTGAGTCCTATAAAAATAATTTTGAACACATTGAACCATAACCGTTAACTTTTGACCTATGATGCACGGACACTTCTAAAAATATTATTTTACCGTATCGTGTCGTGTCGGACACTCGTGTCTGACATTCCTCATATGGGAAATTTAAGAAAAAATCCGTGTCTCCATATCCGTATCGTATCTTGTTCGTATCGCCGTGCGCCCGTGTCTATACATCATAACTTTTGACTCTAAAATTGAAAAAAAAAAAAAAAAACCTTAATGTTAAAATAAAAGTGGAATCTAAAATAAAATTAATGTATTTACTGAAATTTATACATCCAAAGTATACAATACGTAAAATTGAGTGGCGGCCCATATATTTGTCAGATGCATTTGTCGGAGGCCCGAAGTGACAGAATTCACTATTCAGACAAACTCAATTAGAGACCCACGTGTCACTAATATTTCGTACTATGCGCGTGCTTGGTAATTAAAATGTGGGCCCCTTCCACCTTAACTAATCCCAAAACAAAACTTAGTTCTCATTCTATCACCTATTTAATATCCCATATTTCCTTCTCAGTACCATACCCAAATAATTAAATATGAGCACATTTGGATATTTCAGTACTGCAGCCGCTCAAGAAAACCCAACCGCCGCTGCTGCCGGCGGCGGTGGGGGAGGCGGACGAGGTGGGCAGACGAATACTGCAGCGGCAGCGGCGGCGGCGGCGGCGGCGGAAGCAGGGAAGGGGCGGGTGCCGCCGAAGAGAGGAGGCGTGATGAAAAGAATCGTGGCGGATTTTACCGGAAAGGGGCTTCTAAGTTCTAACTCTTGATCTATGGTTGATTGATTGATGATCAATTTGATTAAGCTATCTGTGTTGATTAGAATAATAATGTTTGTTGTGTTTCACTGTGTCATGTATGGTTGATCCTATGTTTAATTAATTATTAACATATATAAGTGATGTTTATTATCTAATTAATCATATGGCTGTTGGGGATGTTATTATTAATGATTTTTAGTTTGGGTAAATTTTCTTTCTTTCTTTCTTTATTTATTTTTCATTTTTTATTCTTATAAATTTCATGTTGTCATGAGCTCTGATATTTATGTGGAATATAACAGTAATTAATTGACGATGTCAGCAAACCAGAGTACCAGACAAGTAAATTCCGGTCCTAAAATTTATGGGAGGAGCCAAGATTTTAAAAATAAATAAATAAATAAAAATCATAAATTTTGACTAGCAAAGAAGGAAACTGTAATATTTTTTAATGCATAATTCATTTTGGGCAATTACAATTTAATTCTACATAAACTTTTAGGGGTAGGCCAAAATTAAGGGGGCGGCTGTCCCCAATGTGTCTCCTATCTCGACCGCAGTTGAAATTGGAATGGAGATTAACTCGATTGCCCGATTAGGGTTAAGGTCAAGGGGATCGAGAACTTTTGAATCGAAAACTCCAAACAAAGAAAGAAGAAAAAACATGCTATCTACACCGATCATGGCCAATTAAAGCATTCCCACTAAACTTTGCCACCCGGTGGGTTACTAAAACTATTCCGACCATCATTCTTCGAAGGCATAATTTTCACCGAATGTGTGCCTTTGGACGGGGTTGAAGACGGCGTGGGCATCTTCTTAGGCAGCATTTGCTCCCATTTCGGCACTCTCGATCCTTCAGACACGACAACGAGCGCAAGAAAACACGCAATAATCAGCCAATTGAACTTCTTCCCAGAAATTGATGATGACATGATCAATTGAGTACGTTGTGCAACAACTTCTAATTAATGCAGTTTTTATATATGAACCTTTAGTTATGATGTAATTGGGTTTTATATGTGGACTATTGCAGCAGACATCCAGACATGTTTGAGCAATTCAAGGATTGTTGTAGCTGAAAAGGATGAAGAGTTTGGTGTGGTAACATAGTCTTGTCATTGTTGTTGCTGCTTTGGTTGTCTTGGCTTGTTATTCCTGGAAAAGAGGGAACTGTTTTAGTTGAATTAGTTGATTTTAGAATTGTTTCTTGACAATTAGAAAGGGGACAAAAAAGTGGTTCTAAAGGGGCGAAATGTGTGCTAGGGAGTTGTCAATAGGCAAGTCTATCATATTCCATGGCAATAGGTACTCACTTGAGCAACTATTCCTTCACTTCAAAGCGCAAAACTTCCACCGACGATGAATCCACGTACAGATCGGAGTGGGGGTGTTGAACCCTGAGTTAGAAAGTATATTTACATGTGTAGTAATGGAGAGTGGGATTGCTCGATTATTTGAGAGTCCCTAACTATCAAGAAGTGACCCTCTGACTCTGAGATCCTGACTCCGCCACTGATTATTGTAATTTTGTAAATCTGATAAAGTAATTAAATTAACTTTAACCATGCAAGTAGGAAAAAGAAAGAATCAAAAGTCATGATTAAACAAGATTTGGTTTGAATGCATGAACACAACATATGTTGAAAGAGGCCTTAGTAGACAATGAAGAGTTGGACCAAGGTGGAAGGATAGATTGGGACTTTCTTCCCAAAAGTGGTGGGCCGAAATTTAATATTCAAAGAATGTCGGGTTTGTTGGGCAATTATTTAGATTTCATGTGCTGCTTTTGGAATTTTTAATAAAGTAAGCTAATGATAGAAAGTTCGCCGCACGGGGACTAATATTTTAAATTCTCATGTCATTAGGTCATTATTATAATTTTTAATAAAATAAATCATGGGCCATGGGCCAAGTGAGCCTAATGGGCTTTGCCTGTTATTTTGGGCCTTTTTGTGTATTAGTTGTATTGGGCCAAAGGTTGCCCCAAATTTGGGCTCTTTCAGTCCTTCCCTCTAGGCCTATGAACGGGTTGGCTTCGCACTAGATCGGGAGATTCTGGATTCGAATCCAATAAGAAAACTCGGTAACCAGATCCGAATCAAAATCCTATAGGATTCGGATTCATTGTTTTTGAATCCATGCATAATCAGGTTGAATTAGATCCGAATTGATCAATAATAAAATCTAATTGTTTAAATAACAAATTTAATGTAATAAATAAAATGTACTTATATAATTTCTAATAAATAATTTAATTATTTGATGTTTTTATTTATATTTATTTAAAACAGATTAATTTAAACTTATTAATAAAAGAAAATATATACTTCTAGAGTAAAAAATTTAAATTTTATTATTGTTTAAAGTGATAAATATTTAAAATTTTTAATTTTAATTATTTTACTTAATATTATGTACTACTAAATAACTTATTAAATTAAATATCATATATAAAATCGGATTCAGATTATTAACGGATTGGATTCCTTAGTTCCATATTCGGTGCATTTATTTCGGATAATAATTATTTATAATCGGATATAATCCATCAAACATTTTTATCAGACAAGAATTCAAACCTGATTTGGATTAATATTTATAATTCCTTTATATGAACTTTTGCACCTTCTGTGACAATCTCCTACAAATCATAATCAATAGAGATGAAATACTCCTCAATTCGATTTTTCAATGTAGCATAGTTAGAGCCATCAAGCAGCGGAGGTCGAGTGTGTGACACTCCCTCCGAGTATGT
Organism: Lantana camara; assembly: GCA_037501455.1. NCBI lineage: Eukaryota > Viridiplantae > Streptophyta > Magnoliopsida > Lamiales > Verbenaceae > Lantana > Lantana camara. The sequence goes on from CM074865.1 coordinate 5,325,811, forward strand.
CTCATCTTGAGACTCGGGAAGTGTCTCAGAATGTTCATTCAAATTAATAGCCACAACACAAGGCTTCTCAATCTCATTCAAGCATATTAATGTAAAGGTATAATAGCTTTGTTGACTATCAATGATTTTAGCTCCAAACAATACTTGTGCAGTTTATAGGTAGTAGCCTTAGTGAGCAATCTTGAGCACAGACAATTGACAAGATAGTTTCTCAATCTTGTTCTTTCAGTAGTATAAGCTTTGACCCACTTAATGTAATATTCCAACCAAACACAGCTTCAAATCTTGGTAAATGATTATTTCAAAAGTCACAAAGCTTTAACCAAGATGTTTCGTCCACAGAGTATTCGTATGTTCCAGTAGCTCAAACACAAGCTAATGATATCGACCAAAACATATCACATGGAATGCTAGAAGCGCAGATAACAGCTCAAATAAGATCTCGATAAGTCTCAAACAATGATAAAGAGATTGATAAACAAGAGACAAGGGATTTAGAGAGGTTTGACCCTAATGATTGTGAAAAGCACGAACCAAAAGGATTAATCATCTACCTAAGTTGTTAGACTTAGGATTTTTGAACGAGTCACTAAAATGTATGAGAGATTACAAGATACAACACAAATGGAGCTCGTACAGCACAACAGTAACCACGACTGGTATAAAACAGACCAAACTCTAGGATCCCCAAACTTCTTGCAAACACTACCCATCAGAGATTACACAACACTCTCTATATGGTGTACACAAAATAGCAGCAAACAAAGCTTGTAAAAGTATCAGTTCAAGTGCTGGAAATGAATCCCCTTTTATAGCCTCAGAGTATGACCGTTGCCATGTTTGAAATTCAAAATGGGTTGCTCTCCCAATGAGCTTGTAGAGCAGGTACAATCCCAACAACTCTTTTCTTTAGTCGATAGTGGAGGCAAGTGGGAGAGAGAGTATCAGAATTTATCAAGACTTTTTTCTGATGAGTTCTTGTTCAAAAAAGATATTTCAAGTTAATATTTATTTTAAGAATAATATTATTTGATTTCCTTGAAACCTGTGCAGCTCTTTTTAAGTTGATTGTTCTTGGAAGTGACGAGGGAATAATTTGTTTCAGTGAGGATTTCAGAGATGAAGACCTGCAACACTTTTTGTTGATCAATTCAAAACCTTGGATGTTTAACAATAAATAATCAAAAAGTCACGATTAAGGAAGGTATATTTGAAATTTGAATATATGCACAAGAAGACAGAAACATATGTTGAAAGCGACTTTTCTTCTTGAACAAAAAAAAAAAAAAAAAAAACTCTCATTACTAATAGGCTAAAGATAGAAAGTTGGGTCGGACCTAAAACTCTCTTTACCAATAAAAACTACATACTTAAGGCTCAAATACAAGATCTCTTGCTAAAATAGCGCATCACAAAATCGTTAAGTTACACAACACCACTCGATATATAGTTTTCATTCTCATGTTATTTTTCATTTATCATTATTAGAATTTTTCATAAATAAAGAATGGGCATCGGCCACGTGATTTCTATGCTTGATTTCCCTTTTAACATTTATCAGAATTGACTCGGTAAAGCTTCTTGATAATTGGGCAACCTTTTCAACTAGTATCACTTATATTCTTTTTTTTTTTTTTTGAATGAATTTATTCTTATAATTCTTAATGAATATATTGAGATGATTCTCGTTCCCCTTGGGGAATTCAAATCATTAATGATAATGTTAGTAACAATATATGTTCATTACAAGAACCATAAAAGCAAATTGGCCATATATAAGACTTGCTAAAGATTATGACAAAACATTTTTCATTTATTACAAAAATGATTGCCGTATTATTATTAGTAGAAAATAGTATTTAATTAATTAGTTACTATTATTATTCACTGGTATACTAAATATCACTTGGTCTAAGGGGATGAGATGTCAGAACCCCTCAAACAAGATTAGGTTCAAATGTTAACCTTGTAAATGAAGTTGGATTTGTAAATGAAGGGGATGAGAGGATACTGCTATGTACGAATTATTATTAAAAAAAAAAAAAAAAATGAAGCGGAAAACTAAATTAAAAACCCACTTTTTGTATTAACCAAAGACGAAACTATAGGACGGATTAGTTGGGACTTGGGATTACCCAGCCCTAAATATTTTTTTCAAGAAAAAAAAACTATGGTTTTAGGTATGCCCAAACTCTAATCTCTTACTCAAAATTCTGATTACAATCAATAATCGCCAGTAATAATTAATAATTTATTATAAAATAGATATTTTTGGAAATTAATATTTTGTGATAATATTAAATTTAATGTACCATTTGTCAAAACTTTGAACTTACTATTTATTTTTCTCACCACCTCAGTTTCCTTATAATAATTGTAAGAATATCACAATTAAAAATTCAGTTGAGGATGACGTAATCTAGTATACGTCATATTGTAGTCATCCCGGATGAAGAAGGAGAAGAGGAGTCCACTTTTTCCACTCCCATGAAAATCATTACTAGTATTTCCATTTTAATTTTTTTATAATTTTTTTTTTTATTTTCTTAATAACTTGTAAAAATACATTATCTTTCGTTTGTATTTGTACTACTATGATTAGGGGTGGGCGTTTCGGATCGGGTATCGGGTACCCGATCCGACCCGATCGGGTAAAACCCGATCGGATCGGGTTTTCTTGCTAAGTTCGGATATCGGGTCGGGTACCCGATACCCGATATAATATATCGGATCGGGTTCGGGTAGTATTTTACTACCCGAATTACCCGAATTTTTTTATTTTTTTTTTATTTTTAATATATATAAATATAATATAATATATGTACATATATATTATATATCTTACGGTATGTCTAATATTATATATATATAATATAATATATGTATATATATTATTTATATTACACAATGTATAATAATAATATATATATATATATATATATAATATAATATATGTATATATTATATACTACAATATGTATAATATTATCATTATATGCATATATATATTATATAATATATGTAAATATTCTTTTAAAACAATCAAAAAAAATAAGCAAAAAAAAAAAAAAAAAAAAAAAAAAAGAAGTGGAAATTAATCGGGTACCCGAACCCGACCCGACCGGATACCCGAAAAAATCGGGTACCCGATTGTCGGGTACCCGACTATTTCGGATCGGGTTCGGGTAGCAAAATATGCTACCCGACATTTCGGGTACCCGATCCGAAAAACCCGAAACCCGAAAAACCCGACCCGCGCCCACCCCTAACTATGATATATCAATTGATAGCTTCTAATAAATTTTTACTTCGGCTATAATAGCTTCAAAATTCAAATAAATATCTACCACATGGGGTGTTGAGAATACAAAGTATGATGGGATGTAATGATTCACTAAAACTATATAATTTTAGTCTGAATTTTTCCGGATAAACATTTCTTGTACCATCTACTCGGCAACTAGAGTCTCCCACTCTACAAAGTAACTTTTAAATTATGTTTTTAATAACTTTTACAAGTTTAAATTGTTGCTATTAGTAAGGGTGTAAACGGATAATAAATGGAGCGGATATGCAGTATCCGAATCCGAATCCGTTTAGCATATCCGTATCCGTTATCCGACGGATAATGAAAATGCTATCCGTATTCGAATTCGACGGATATGATCCGAATATCGGATTATCCGTATCCGTGAGGATATCCGATTAGTGAGTTATCCGATATCCGAATTCGAATCCGTTTTTCTATTTTACATATATTTTTTAATAAAAAATAATAGATTGAAATTTCATAACACAATTAAATATTAATATAACTAACTATAAATCTATTAAATCTATACACTATAACTCATAAGTATAATATATAATTGATAATATATGTTTACAATAATTAATGGAGTTTATTATTATAAAGAATATGATATACATTTACTGTTATTTTTTTTATAATTCTCAAATAATTATATAATGTGTAAATTAATATATGTTTCATAAAGGTATAAAAAATATATAGATATATATGTTATCGGATACGGATTACGGATAATGGATATATCTAACGGATGTACAAACGGATCGGATGTGTCATTACCATATGTCCATATCCTTATCCGTTTATAATTCGGATGTCTATAATCGGATACGGATAATATCCTCTTTGAATTGATACGGATAATATCATCTTTAAACGAATTCGGATGCGAACGTATATCGGATTTTCGAATATCTATTTACGGCCCTGGCTATTAGTAATTATTCATAAGAATATGACACTAAAACCAATTAGGGATTATACCATCACGTCATGATAACCAAATCCAAAGTGCAAATTTGTGACGTGCGTAGATCCTATTCCCATATTCCTGCTGTAAAAAAGGTGGGGGAAAAAAAAAAAAAAAAAGATCACGTTCCCATCTTACAACATGGGATTACAGCCATTCAAGTATTGCCACGTGGGCTTCTAGAAGTACTTTGGTTCCAAGTCTACTTATTTTAATCCCATATAATACAAGGAATCTCTCTCTCTCTCTCTCTTCCTCTATATATATTAAATAATTCAATTCCCGCAGTGCGATATTAATCAATTCGTTACTCGTTAGCATCAGTACTACCTGAATTGGAGAGAGAAGGAACAAGACAATGGTGGCGCCACCTGAGGATCACGGCGGAGCAGCGGCGGTGTACAAGGCGAAGGAAGGGAGTGTTTCTCCGGTGCGGAGGAAACGGGTGAAGACTATGATGTTTCGTCGGATTGTTGATTCCATAGTCTCCTGCTTCGAGAAGAAGAAGTAGAAGAGTCTTCTATTTCCCGACTCCTGAAAATATCACGTAGTCAATATTTTCGTTTCTTATTTTATATGACATATTGTTATATGTATTTTCTAGAGTAATTGTCACTTTGATGTATTGTGTTATAAATATATATATACATGATTTAGCCAGGGATAAACAGAGACCTGGTCTACTCGATATACTGAGGCTACATTTTGCTTCGACGATCGATCTATTGGAGTTTGCATCGGTGGAAAAACAAATTGAAAATTAGAAATTAAAATATACGTCCACATTATTTTAGAAAAAAAAAATATATATATGTATAACATTAGACGTATTTTAAAATTGAAATGCTTCCGGAGAAGTATGCATACTAGAGATTGAGAAATATACAACTCTCAACATACACGCAGATGATACTTTAGTTAAACGAAAGAATTCAGAGAAATGGAAATCAATATTTCATTTTAAAAACCAAAATTAGGAACACTTATCGACTAAAGATAAATGATTGAAAAAGAAAAATAATCGAAATTGATACACAACGAAAACAAAAGAAATTTAGAGATGAAGATATAATATAAAAAGGAACTAGAAATGATTCCAAGTAAAACTTGGAGATGAAGGGATGATATAAAAAGGAACTATAAATGATTCTAAGCACCCGATTCTTCATTTCTTGTTTTGGCATTTGTTGCATTAGTGAGGTTTTGCTGTAGAAAATAGGAGCCGGGAGGAATTTTTTAAGCGTTTTAGCGAGGGCATTTTAGTAAATTCAGTCGAGGATGATGTAATCTAGTATACGTCATATTGTAGTCATCATTCCTATAATGATACATGAAAACAAAACTAAATTACTACTAGGGGAAATTACATCTACACCCCCTGAGGTTTGGCCTAATTACAAATCAGTCCCTCTTATTTCGTTTATTACATATTAACCCCTAAAAATACTGTTTCAATTACATTTTAACCCCTAAAGAGGGACTGATTTGTAATTAAAACAGTGTTTTTAGGGGTTGATATGTAATAAATAAAAAAGGAGGGACTGATTCGTAATTAGGACAAACCTCAGGGGGTGTAGATGTAATTTGCCCTTACTAATATTTCCATTTTTTGTTTTTTTGATTTTCTTAATAGAAATGAAATATAATGTATTTTTTGTTTTGCATTCATTTGACTGTATTAATTGTGCTTGCTTTTGGTGCTTTAACTTATCAAAATCACTCAATTCTGTTCTAATTGTGACACCAATAATATTTTTATTTTTTATTTTTTTTGTGTGTGACACCAATATATGTGAATGTTACAAAAATCTGTTTTCAACTATTGACTAATAACTACCAATTGCGAAAGAAATTTCTATCAACTATGAATAATAGCTACCAATTGCAAAGAAATTTTTACTAATTAAATAAATTTAAGTAACGGTATCACAATAAGAAATAATTGTTATTATTTTCATTGATATATATGGTTGGCTATGATTATATATTAAGCAAAAGATACTTCGATGATTCCTAGTTTGAATAGAATCAGATTCCAAATAAAAATTTGCTTTTATCTATTTTCATCAAGATAAAAAGGATAATATATAGAAACTCGATTTTGAGGTTTAATATATTGTAACAGCTAGCTTATAAATCACGATTTCTAATCATTTGTAAATGATTTAATTTTAGATATAGATAATTATTCTTAAGATCATAAGAATTAGGGGTGTACGTGGTAGGGTATATGAGCGACCCGAAGTATATGGGTTTATAAAAATAAAAATCATAAATACATAATTATTTTTTCAAATCGAACTTTTCAAGTTGAGCGGGTGTGGCTATATAGCGAGTGGATTGATGGTTTGACGGATTTTATAAATATATTTTAATAAAAATAATAATTTATACTCATAATTTTAACAAAATAACCGAAAAGATATAAAGAATATGAGAATTTATTCTAATTTAATAGCATATTCCAACACTAATATATAATAATTTCAAAGTCGATGAATATATTTGTATAACATACATAACAATTATTATTATTTTTTTAGGCTAAACATAACAATTATATTGTGTATCATATATTTATATAACTATTATTATAAATAAAAAATATAAATATATGTATATAGCAGTCGGGTTGCAGTTAGGAAAATTTAAATTCCTACTCAAAAATAGCAGATTGTAATATTTTTCAACCTTGATTTTTTTTTTTTAAATTTCAACCGATGATTTTTTGACGATTTGATGCGGTTTGAACGAATTTGACGGATTATACAGATTTATGTACACCAAGGATAGGAGTCATATGACACTAGAGACGATTGGGGAATATACCATCAAGATACCAATCAAATCCATGTGAATCAATGGTGTGACTTAGGCCACGTGGCCATGTACAACCGTCGGATATCGCCACGTCGCATATCAAAAACTTTGTTCCCATGTCTACCTAATTTAATCCTATTAAGCAAAAGGCCAAAAAAAAAAATAAATAATAATAATAATAACAAAATAAGATCAAGTAAAAAAGCAACACGACTCTCTCTAATTCTCTCTGTATATTAAATAGTTCAGTTAGCGACTTAGCGCAGTTACACATTAACTAATTCGTTAGAGAGAGAGAAAGAACAGGAAAATGGCGGCGCCACCTGAGGATCACGGCGGAGCTGCGGCGGCGGCGGCGGTGTTCAAGCCGAAGAAAGGGAGTGTTTTTCCGGCGAGGAGGAAACTGGTGAAGACTTTGATGTTTCATGCGATGATTAAATCGATAATCTCGTGCTTCGGAAAAGGTGATTGGCCAAACAGAGCCTTACCCAAGAAGAAGAAGAAGAAGAAGAAGAAGAAAAAGAGTCTTCTGTTTCCAGTCCCCTGAAAATCTTTAATTAATATTTAATACTCTCATTTCTTATTTTTTTACGCATTGTTGTATTGTATTTTTTGAATTAATTGTCATTTTGATTATTTCAGAACAGATATGAATGTATCTTCCCCTGTTTTTAGTATGGGTAATTACAACAAGAAAAATATTCTGTCAGCATGTTTGAGTTGTTTGTGTCATGTTTAACTTTTTTTTTTTGTTTAATACATCAAAATGGGATTCGATAATCCATTAACCATTTGGACTAATTCTTATTCGCTTGTGTCATATTTAACTTGTTTGTTTATAGTGATTCGAGCCATATTTAACTTGTTTGTTTATAGTGATTCGAGCAATTATATTGAATAACGTATAGTACATGCATTGAGAAATTTCAACGAAAAATTCATTTCAACCTGTCTGTGTTGTTCCTGTTCTGATCGGCGTATCTACTAGAAAAAGAAAAAAAAAAGTTAAAAAGTTGTATAATTTAATAGCAAATATGATTTAGATATACAGTTAAATTATTTTCAAAATGTAAATATTTGTGTACCTTGCTAATTAAGGGTATATATAAGTGCCATCAATACGAACTCTCTGAATTAATTTGACTGATTGAAAGTCACTTAAAAGACTAAAAGCCGGCATACTTTTGCTGAGATTATCGAGAATATGGATAAGTTTGCAAAAATGAGACATGATATCCCAGCGGACTTCATGGTGTGGGAGGCACCACCGGACGGCTTCTAATGGGGCTTTCCTTGTTTTCGTGTTGAGTCGACTATCGCATTTTTTGAAAAAAAAGAAAAGAAAAGAAAGTCACTTGGACTTCAAACTTATGGTCAAAGACTCAAAAGTTATATGAACAATTTTATTCAATTCTTCGGGACTAGCTCTTAGATTGTTAATACTTTTATTCATCTTTTAACTGTCATATTTTATGCAATATGGTTTAATCTAATATTGTTGACAAATAATTTGACTATTAAACCAGTTATTGATAAATCTTTCCTCCCAATAAATGCTATCATTAATAATTTAATTTACATCCAATTCCTGTAGAAAGTTGAGAGGCCAATTAATATCTGGGATACGTGTCAAGATCCATAGTGGCCGGCCCCTTTTCTTGCTTATTATTATTCCGCTACCTAATTTATTTAATAATAAGGGTCCCAAAAGTTTGTGAATAAAAATGAAAGCAACTTTACATAGACACTCTTTTGTCAAACAGTTGAGGGAAAAAATATAAAAATTGGTAGACAGAAAGCCAGCTAATTTTGGATGATTCATCTTAATTACTACTTCTCTTTATCAATTTTGGATCTTTCATTAAAGTAATTTCAAATGTACCTTATTTTATGTATGTATGTATATGGTTTTTATACATACACATTATATAAATGTAGTGTTTATCAAGCATATCTATGTCCCTCTAACCATTTTCTTTTGTTTTTTCAGCTAACTCTTATGTTATGGGTCCGAACTGTTCTCATTAAAAGCAGGTTTCTGCTCATCTATATAGATGCCCTGTCAAAATTAACGGTTTATCTATTTAAACTAAAATAGTATCGAACAAATAAGCTAGGTTTTTAACCTCTCATTGCGGGAGAGCCCACGCAATTTGTAGTATAATTTTATGTCTTGATAGGTATATAACAACATTGGAATGTAAAATAAATAAATACATGTGGGCCCTTTCCACCATAACTAATCCCACAAACAAAATTTAGTTCTCATTCTATCACCTATTTAATATCCCATTTAATTTCCTGCTCACTACCATAGCCAAATAATTAAAAATGAGTACATTTGGATATTTCAATTCTGCAAACGGAGCCACAGCCACTCAAGAAAACGCCCGCGGCTGCGGCTGCGGCGGAGGCGAAAGAGGCGGGCGGACAAATACTGCGGCAGCGGTGGCGGACGGAGGGAAGGGGCAGCTGCCGCCGATGAGAGGAGGTGTGATGAAAAGAATCGTGGTGGATTTCACCGGAAAAAGGGGCTTCTAACGCTCTTGATCTATGGTTAATTGATGATGATCAATTTGATTAAGCTATCTTTGTTATGATTAGAATAATAACGTTTATTGTGTTTCCATGTGTCATGTATCGTTGATCCTCTATTTAAGTAATTATTGTTGGATATTTTTTGGACAACAAATAGCGTGATTTTACTATGATCATTGCAAAAGGTCGAGGCGAGAGTTCAACTCTCTTTCCTTAAGACGAAATTGTCCTGCTCAGGTGCTTACGGATTAACGGCAATCATCTCCCAAGATACAACGGTCACTTCTCGTAATAGTAGCATTACAAATTACGAGATCAATGAACTCTAAGTGTTTAGAACTCTCTTAGAACTTAAATGGTTTTAAGTGTATTTATATGTAATTCTAGAATTAGATGTATTGAATGTGTGAAATTCACAGTAGTGGGGTCTATTTATAGATATTTATGTACCTCTTTAAAAGAGTATTTATCTATTCACTTTTTTTTTTTTTTTTTTTTTTTGGTCTGAAACGAACGCCAACCCACGTAGGGGTCAAACCAAAGAAAACACCAAACTAACCAACGCCATCAGGCGGCATCTCCCAGACACCTATTCACTTTTAGTTATTAATTAATAAGATACATTTTCGGTTATTACCGAAAAAACATAAAGTTACAACACACCTTTTCGGATAAAGTAATAACTATTCATCACAACTATTAATTCCAAAGTTAAAACCCTAGACTGATTGGATCCTTCACATTCATCTTCACCATCATCGAATGCTTTGTCAATGCTACCTTCTTCACCAGCTACATCTCATTTAGCTTGCATAGGATACACCCAACGGAAATATCCACATTTACAAGAGTTGCAAGAGTAGTAAAGAAGGCCTTCGATTACAATTACAATTAGGAGTGGATGAGTAACGAACTTCAAGCTCAGATTTCATCTTCCTCAACCTCTTGTCCTCATACATCCTGGAGGAAGCCATTAATGTGTACCTGCGCAAGCTAGAAGAAGGAGGCCACTAATATGAATTCAATTTTTGAAAATTAGATCTGAAAATTAAAGGAATTACAGGAAGGGCATAATAGATGTTTCATACCCAAAAAGTGGCCGAAAACGCTATCATACTTGCAGTCAGCGCGCGTGAGTCGCACTTACTAGTTTCAAGATTTTTTGTGCATATTTTAAAAATCACAGGGTTTTTTAAGGTTTTTTTTTTCAGAGTTTTTCTTGATACTTTCCCTTAACACAGGATAGCTGGGTGACAATTTCACTTTTTTTTCCCTAACGTGGTAAAGAAATTTATTTTATTGGTTTATGACACTAACATTATTAAATTTATAAATGGACATACAATAACAGATAATAAAGAAATTTATTGAAAAAAAATTAAGAATTACTGTTTAGCCCCGTATCTATGATGCAAAGATACGGACACAGCGTTACAAACACGATACGACAATACAGATTTTTTCTTGGATTTTTTATGCGAGAAGCGTCCAATACAATGTCGGATTACAAGTATTCGACACGATATGATACAACAAAATAATATTGTTCACAAATTAAGTTGAATATTCAACCAATTATTGATAAATCTTTTATCCCACAAAATGCTATGATTAATAATTTAATGAGCAAATTACATTTTTGGTCCCATAGGATTGGTCAATTTGCAATTTTGGTCCCATTGTTTTAAAAAGTGACAATTTTGGTTCCAACCGTCCAATTTTGGACGGAAACCGTTAAATGCGTTTGGCGGTTAACGATCAAATAAAACCATTGACAAAAAAAGACAATGAATACGTTGGTGGCCAAGTGGTGGGGAACTTATCTTCCCTAATTGAGGTCCCGGGTTCAACACCAACGGATTATTTGTAGCCACCGGTGTACGCTGTTCTTGTTGAGTGTTGGTACTACATACTGATTTAGATTATATTAATTTAAATGAATAATCAATCAACTTCAACTTTCAAGTTTTATAGTTTCAAAGTGTTGAATTTTTTTGCTCAGATCAATATAAATTACATATTCATTTAGATGGATAATTCAATTAGCTTTTAGATTTTATAGTTTCAGGTGTTTGAAATTTTTTGTTCAGATCAATAGTAATATAAATACATAGTTTACACTAAAAATTATTTTTGTACTCAGGGACGGCGTGCACCGGTGGCTAGACACCTTAGAAGCGGTAAGAAAATCAGAAAATGTCTGACCTCCAATATTTGAAGCTTAGCATCATGGTCATTTGGAAGTCCACGAATTTCCTCAGACATTCTTAGAGCTTCAGCTAGACTTTCAGGAGAGAGAAAATCCAGTCCCAGCTGAACTGAGGACTGAAAATCGAAAGAATCAGAATTTTTAATCGAATATTCTTTGCACATTAACACACAGATACCAATAAATTTTCAAATATTATTAAGTTTTAATATTCAACAGTTGCTCACTCGAAGATATCTGACTTGGACCAGACATCCAGCAGGGATGAATACAGCTTCGCCAACCTGCTGTTCAAATGACCAAGGCTCCACTCCTGAGAAAAAGAAGTGCAGAACAACATTTTTTGAGTCATTTTTTTAGGTTGGAACTCGCAGATAATTACTCTTTTGATCACTATTGTATGTTCAGTTTAGAGAAGAATATTCATTAAGGCAGATTTGGTGCTTCTTATCAATATTTTAGGTGTGTTTTTTGAACTCAGATCCAGCATCGCACTCGATCACCAGCTATAACCTTCGATCTTTGTCCCTTCACCACTCTGCCCCTGCTCTTCCTCGAGGTAAATTTCGTACAAACAAAATGCCACTCAGGTTTTTCCCTGTTCCTTTTTCTCAATTCATAGGGTCATATGTTTCAATCATTGAATTGTTGCTATTACATCGGAAGATTTGATTCTGAGAACTAGGCTTACCTATACGACATAACTCTAAGGATTACTTAATTGTATTAACAGTAAAATCGCTATATAAGAGTTGTGCACACATATCCTAAGAACAGTCTTAATAAATCAAATATTATTGTCATGGCTTATCACTACACAATAAATTCGCTTTATAAGAGTTATGTATACATATCCAAAGAGCAAGGAAAATAAATCATATATTATTGTGAGATTCTTCGAGAAATAAATAACAACTAGGAGGAGCTTTATATAAATAAATTCTATTTTCTACATGACCTATTGGGACAATTTTACCGCAGCTTAAATACTTTGGAGGTTTTTTCAAAAGAATCGTAAGAGTCCACACAAATTTACCGCATCTTATATACTTTGGAGGGTTTTTTTTTTTTTTTTTTGAGACAATGTGTTTTCGGTTGCATCGCCCGGACATTTTTAGTCTTTGTTAAAATTTCATTTTTTAAGTAAATCTAACAATACTTATGGTTAATCAGTGAATGAAGTGGGTATCATAATTATTTTTAATAGGATTTTAAAACACACAAAATATACATCCAACTCAGTCAGACCACAGTTTTTTGCATGTATATACAAGACAAATCAACAGAAACTGCACCAAGTGAACAATTAAAACATACTTCAGAGCTTCAACTTTGAGGATATTTGCATTAGAAATTGCATCTGCATGACCATACTTATTTACATTACAAATATGCGGATGGACACCTAATAATCATAGAAGTCAGTTTAACGGTGGCCATAACCCCCAAATTAGACTAACCCCAACCCAGATTTACGACCCCGAACCCCAAACACGGCCACCGTAATTACCATTTCACCCCTACACGAAGGAGTGCTGCACCCCAAAGCCATGTTTCCCATACACACAACCTGCAGGCCTGTTATAGTAGTAAGGAAGCCATGTTTCCTTTGCTTCCCAAATCTGCCCTTCAATTTCCACGGCACCAATTCATCATCAACGTCATCCAAATCAACATCATCATCATCTTGATCATGATATTGCATTTTTTTTATTTGTATATATTTTTGTGTTTTTTACGTGTTTTTGTTATATTAAGATTAATTAGGGACTACACACACATCGGTTCATATTTTCTATTGGTTGTTGGTAGGCCTTTCCATTCCTATTTTATCATGTTGGTGTATTTTGTCCGAATATCATTCGTTAAGCCTTTGCTCTACAAATCACAATTTCTGAATTTTGTGATTCTTTTGTTTATTTCTTTATTTAAACTTATCCACCAAATTTGATCGGAAGGGCCAACAAATTTATACACAAAATGTTTTGTTTCTCAATTTGTGCCTGATCTAGGTTGATTTCAAAGTAAGAAATCTAATACAGAGCTGCGTGATTTTGGTCATGAACTTGATTAATTGCGGGCTTAACGCTATAGTAGGATACATACATATTTAGGTTTAATTTTGGATTACTTAAGAGAAATTGTTTGTATTATGTTTGATTAATAGCCGGACTGAAGATTAATGGGTACGAAACTGTCTTCCAATTACCGAGTGTCTATGCATCTTATGTTTGCATACTAGGTAGTTTGAAGTGCTAACAAACATGATTATACTTAATTGTCTGTGATTTGTGGCTGGAAATGGACTTGCTTAATCATCTGTACTTTGTGGTTGGGTTACATATGACTCTATACTCCACTGAATTGTTTTCATTTTTTTTTTCCAGATATTTTTATCTTCAAAAACTTATTCCAAGAATGGACAAAGAGAATTAAATTTGAAGAGCACTTCTTAGTTCTGGATGACAATTTAGACAGTTGCATTAAATACGTTTGAGATATTATGAATTTCTTATGTTGATATTAATATTTAGATGTACCTAACCATCAACTTTTAATTGTATTGAATTAATTAGCTGGAGTGTTGTATTATTATTATTGTTGTTATTATTATTTGTCTACTACGATAAAAAATGATACCCATATTTTAAAAATCGAAGAATGCTTCGGTGGTAGTTAAATTATAAGTACATGAATATTTTTAGTATGGATAAAAATAAAATATGCTACATGAACTGTCAGCCTTGGTTTTTTTTTTTTTTTTTGTTGTTGTTGTTGTATGATTATAACATAATTATACCAACACCCATGAGTCATTCTTAGAACTCAATGACTTATATATAACTCATAAATCAATCCTGTAGGTGCTCAAACTTGAAAGCCAATATAAACACATAAGTCAACATAGGCAAGACATCAATAAATGAAATGTTCCCAAAAATATTTAATTGATTATTGACATTTATGTAAGACTATGAAAATGCTAAAAATCCAAAAGAAAATAGAAATTATCCGAGGTGGCTAGCTATTTTGATAATACCGAAAACGTTTTATCCATAATTTAATATCACCCTAATATTTTTGAATAGGCTACATAGAAATGAGACCTTCTTAAAAGACATATGAATAAGGGATATTACTGATTTTTGGCATATTAAAAACTTCCATCTTTGATTCTGGTGACTTCCCTTCACCTTCTTTAAGAATGATTATTATATTCTTAAGCCAAACAAAGCACCCATTGTCTATTGAAAGTTTCAACCTTTGATTTTGGTGACTTGCCTTGACCTTTTTTAGAAATGATTATCATATTCTTAAGCCAAACAAATAACCGTTCTTATAACTCAAATACAGTAAAGGCCAACCTCAATAATATAAAAATAACCTTAAAAATCTCTAGACATCAATAAGTAATATCTTCTTAAAATTTGAGCTTCGTTTTTCCACCTACGGGAGTATAAATTTATTGATGGGCTCTGTGATATCTTCTTACAATTTGAGCTTTGTTTCTCCACCTACAAGAGTACAAATTTATTGATGTGCTCTTTTTCTTCATCTATAGTTTTACAAAATTATTGACGAACTTCTAAAAATGGAAAGACAAGATTCAGAAATGGAAATAGAGCTTATACGTAAAAGAAATCGTATACGTGCTAGGCAAAGAAATGAATCAGATGCTTCACCACAGGTCAATCGTGGACGAAGAAGAGAATTAGATCGCATCCGGGCAAGAGAAACAAGAGCATCAAGAACTCCTGAAGAACATGAAGCCCACTTTGCAAGAAGACGTTATTTGTACCACCTTCGAAGAGGAAACATCTCTATTCAAGGTTAAGATTATGCATTTCCAAAATCTACTAAAACTGCTCAAGGTTTCAATATTTAAGGTAGTTTAAAGTTTATTTTATTTTTATTAATAAAAATTGAAATATCTACAGAACAATTAATTTCCTATATTATATTTCAAATTTCTTTATTTATCTACAACTTACAATGATCTTGATATATTATGTTACTATGCAGAAGGAAACAACTCTAATAGAAATCAGAGAGAAGTTCATCTAACTAATTCAGACCATCCTATTGAATCTGATATGCCAACATCAGGTTATTAAATACTTCACCACAATATGCATTTTTGGGGTAATTGGATGTCATAGCATGTAAAATCATTAAGTTTAAACATGAGATTTTTTTTTTTTTAACAGGTGATGTTTCAAATAGAAATAATGCAAATGTTTCTATTCGTCCAATTCCTTTACCAAATTTTGGCTCAATTTCTACTTATCATGAAGAGGCGTCAACCTCAATTGCTCCACCACCTAATAGAGTAGGTATGTAATATA
This sequence comes from Lantana camara, assembly GCA_037501455.1. Taxonomy (NCBI): domain Eukaryota; kingdom Viridiplantae; phylum Streptophyta; class Magnoliopsida; order Lamiales; family Verbenaceae; genus Lantana; species Lantana camara. The sequence goes on from CM074865.1 coordinate 5,342,007, forward strand.
TTTTAATTTTTAATGATACGAGATATTTATTTCTTATTCTTATTTCCATTATCTATCGATGATGAACAAGATACTAGCTTGACAACATATATCAATGCAGCTAGAAGTAATAATTTTCATAATTGTGCACGAAGTTGTTATCCAGCACGTCATGTTTTGAGATTACAACTCCCTCCTTCCACGATGTGCTCTCATTGTCGCGCTAAGTTGTTTCGTCGGGAAACGAGAAACTTTTGCTGCAGCGGAGGAAGGATAAGGTTACCCAAAATACCTATTCATGTGGAGCTGATGGATCTTTCCGTGAATCAGTCTTCGGAAGGGCGTTCATTTAGGCAGAATATACGTGGTTATAATCACGTATTTTCATTTACTTCTATGGGGGTATCTCTAGATGAAAATTTAGCTCCATTTGATCATGGAATTTATACTTTTAGGGCCCATAGTGTAATATATCATAGAATTGGTTCTTTATTGCCTCCTCCTGGAATTCGACCAAGGTATATACAGTTGTTCATCTATGATACAGAGCACGAGCTAGAAAACCGATTACAAGAAAATGGTGGCCTAGACCGAGCTATACTTGAGAAAATTAAACGTATTTTAGATGGCTACAATCCATTTGTCAAAACACTTCGCCAACTTGGCCAACGATCAGATATTGGTGATTGTAGGATGCTAATTAAAGAAAAACCTTCTCCTAATTTGCAATATACTCTACCAACCGCCTCACAAGTAGCAGCAGTCTTGGTTGGAGGAGAAGAATCAATGGAAACAGATCATCGTGATATAGTTGTTCAAACAGTTGCAGGCCAACTTATGAACATAAAGGAATACACGGGCTATTATGATCCACTTCAATATCCACTTTTTCTGCCTTTCGGAACATATGGTTGGGATAGTGATTTTCGTTCATTCAAAGGAAATACGGTCACATGTTGTGACTACTATGCATATTTGATACAGGTAGTTCTACTCATCTATAAGTTTTTAATAAAATAAAATAAAAATTTTGACAAATCTTGACCTTTTTTTGGTATTTTTTCTTCAGATTCGTGGTGCTATCCCATCGATTTTACTGCATGCGGGTCGTTTACTGCAACAATATGTTGTTGACAATTATGTCAAGATAGAGACTCAAAAACTGCGATGGATAAGATTTCATCAAAGTGAAATACGCGCGGAGTTGTATGAGGGACTACAAGATTGTATGGATACGGGTGAAAATGATGCAGGCAAGCTTTAAATAAATTATATCTTAAAACTATTAAGTTTTTATCTATACCGTTTTATAGAAATAATAATGTTTTAATTAAAAACCTAATAAATTATTCTCAGGAAATGTCGGACGACGTACAATCTTACCATCATCATTTGTTGGAAGTCCTCGCCATATGTACCAACGGTACCAGGATGCTATGGCAATAGTACAAAAATTTGGAAAGCCAGATATATTTGTTACAATGACGTGTAACCCTTCATGGGAAGAGATAAAAAGAGAACTACTCCCAGGACAGACGGCACAAGACCGTCCTGATTTACTAACCAGAATTTTTCGGGCAAAATGTGAAGAATTGAAAGAAGATATTATTCACAAATGAGTGATTGGGAAAGTTATTGCACATGTACATGTCATTGAATTTCAGAAACGAAGATTACCACATGTACACATGTTGGTAATTTTCGACGAGGATGACAAGTTGAACAATCCTGATGATTATGATAATATAGTACGGGTAGAAATACCGAACCACGATGAAGAGCCTGAGTTATATGTGGCTGTCCTTAAGCACATGATACATGGACCATATGGACATACTAAACCAAACGCGCCCTGCATGAAGAATGAGAGTTGTAAAAAAGGGTTTCCTAAGCAATTTGTAGAACATACTAGGAAAGGCAATGACTCCTATCCAGTTTATCAGCGTCGAAATGATAATAGATCTATAGTTTTAGATGATGATGGGGACGTTGTTATTGATAATGGATGGGTGGTTCCATATAACCCATGGTTGCTGCTCAAATATGATTATCATATAAATGTTGAGGTCTGCAATAGCATTAAAAGTGTGAAGTATTTGTACAAATATGTATACAAAGGGCCAGACTGTGTAGTATTTGAGGTTCGCCCAGGACCTAATTATGATGAAATCAGCAAATATGTTGATGGGAGATAGATATGTGCACCCGAGGCTTTTTGGAGAGTATTCAAGTTTCCAATGAGCAGGATATATCCCTCAGTTGTACGATTACAAGTGCATCTTCCTAACAGGCAACAAGTTCGATTTTATAGTCATCAATCGATTTCAGATGTGTTGGCTGATGATAGAAACTCAAGAACAATGTTAACTGAGTTTTTCAGAATATACAACGAGGGACGGGAGCCAAATAAATATTTATACAGTGAGTTTCCAAAATACTACAGATGGCTTTCACACGAAAGAGTTTGGGTAAAGAGAAGGACTAGCCAAAAGGTGATTGGGCGAGTATATGCTGCATCACCAAATGAAGGAGAAAGATTTTATTTACGTCTTCTATTGAACCATGTTAGGGGTCCAAAATCATTTGAGGATCTATTAACCGTTGATGGAGTTCATTATTTGACTTTTAAACAGGCAGCAGAAATACGAGGTTTTCTTGAGGAGGATAATAGCATTAGAGAGTGTTTGATTGAAGCTCAAAATTTCATAATGCCATCAGCACTTCGAAGGTTGTTTGCCACGATTTTACTATACTGCGAACCGAGTGAAGTCAGAAGATTATGGGATGAAAACTACTCATTTATGATTGAAGACTACCCATCTTCAAGTAACACGAATCAGTTTTATGTTTTGAACAAACTTCTTCATGATATAAATGGTATTCTTATGCAACAAAAGAGAAGTGTAAATGAGTTTGACTTGCCACGAATATCTGAAGGATTTCAAGATTTGGGGAATATCACCGGGTTACTGGAACATGAACTCTCAATTCCTAAATCAGATAGAGATGTTAACTCTGTTAATCTTCTCAATGAATGCCAGTTTGCAGCATTTGATGTGATTAGTCGGGCCATAAGAAGAAAACATAGTGCAATATTTTTTGTGGATGGTCCAGGTGGAACAGGTAAGACATTTTTGTATAAAGCATTGCTTGCTAATTTTAGAAAAGATGGGTTCATTATTCTTGCAACTGCAACATCAGGCATTGCAGCAAACCTACTTCCAGGGGGTCGGACTGCTCATTCAAAACTAAAAATATCTATCATCTTCGAACCTTTTTCAATGTGTCGGTTTAGCAAGCAATCAGAGTTATCCACTTTGATAGAACATGCATCGGCTATTATTTGGGATGAGGCGCCAATGGCAAATAGAAAAGCATTTGAAGCAGTGGATCGAACATTCAGAGACATGTTTCGTTTCGACTTACCATTTGGAGGCAAAGTGATGATTTTAGGAGGTGATTTTCGTCAAGTCCTTCCTGTTGTGATTGCAGGTACGAAATCACACCTTATAAATGCTAGCATAGTATAATCACCGATATGGTGTAATGTTAAACTCCTACACTTATCCGAGAATATGAGGGCACAAAATGATGTGGGCTTTTCTGAATTTCTACTTCGTATTGGTAATGGTGATGAGCCGACGATAGAAGATGATTTGATACGAATTCCTACCTCTATGTCAATACCTTGGGAGGGTGAACATTCTATTAAAGATTTAATCGATTTTGTTTTCCCAGAGTTAGGCTCACACACATATGATACGGAATACATGTCTAGCCGGGCTTTATTAACTCCTCTGAATGATGATGTGAATAAGTTAAACGAGCAAGTTCTAAATGCTTTTCACGGGGATGAAGTCACATATTACTCATTTGACTTGGTAGCCGATGATGTTCGCAATTTGTACTTGCCTAAATTTTTGAATTCTCTATCCCCGGGTAATTTGCCACCTCATAAGTTGACTTTGAAAAAAGGTGCCCCAGTGATGCTCCTGAGGGATATCGATCCGAAGATTGGTCTTTGTAATGGTACCAGACTTATTTGCCATCGGTTTGGTAGAAACATAATTGAAGCAGAAATTTTGGGTGGGCAGTTCAAAGGATTGAGAGTATTTTTGCCACAAATTCCATTAAAGACTGCTGAAGATGCACATGTGCCTTTTGAATTGACAAGGAGACAATTCCCAGTTCGATTAAGTTTCGCCCTAACGATTAACAAATCTCAAGGACAAACAATTCCAATTGTGGGAATTTATCTTAGGAATCATATTTTCAGTCACGGCCAGTTATATGTTGCACTTTCACGAGGTACTTCTGAAAGAACGACTAAGGTTTTGGTAAAAAAAAAGGTTCTATCGATGGTCATGATGGAGTTTTCACAAGAAATGTGGTGTACAAGGAGATTTTTGATAAGTTAAGGAGCACTCTATCGAGGTATGGTACACATTACATATCTAACAAAATATTTTGATATTTGCAGTTCGTACAATTTTAATTGTTAATTGATTTTCTTACTATTTTATATATTTTTGTAGGTGAAAAACAAGTGGTCCATTGACTACATATAAGTGCACACTATATTCAGGGACTTGAATACTTTTTGGTGTTACGTGGAAGAAGTGAAATATATTTTTTTTTTTTTTGTAATTTAACTTATTACAATTGATAGATACTTTTCATCATTTTTAGTGTATTAGTTTTATTTTCGTAAATCAGTATACAAAAATTTATAAGTTTTATGTAAAGTATAACCCAATTAACAATATTATTCATGATTAAAGAGTGGAAGAAAGAGTGTTTTAGAAGGAAATTACATATTTATTGTTTTATATGAAAACAAACGTAAAAAGATATTCATCTCAAATAAGTTAGATCATATAGAAATAGGTGTGTTACCTTAAATTATTTTTGCGAGCAAGAATGCGAAGGAAAGGGAGATAATTGCTCCAAAATCAGCAATGGTGAATTTAGCAATATTAATGTCTGGACTTTTGAGTCCTACTACCAAATAGCAATTATAAAAAAGTATTTGCATGCGTCATTATTAAGATGTTGTGATCAAAACAATTTATTAAGGGTAATTGACTTTCCCTTTTTTTTTTTTTTTTTTTTCATTTTGCAAGCAACTGTTTAGTGTTGGTACTACATACTGATTTAGATTATATTAATTTAAAAGAATAATCAATCAACTTTCAAGTTTTATAGTTTCAAAGTGTTGAATTTTTTTGCTCAGATCAATAGTAAATTACATATTCATTTAGATGGATAATTCAATTAGCTTTTAGATTTTATAGTTTCAGGTGTTTGAAATTTTTTGTTCAGATCAATAGTAATATAAATACATATTTTACTCTAAAAATTATTTTTGCATGCAGGGACGGCGTGCACCGGTGGCTAGACACCTTAGACGATGGCTAGGTCTGAACAAAAAATTGACTAATTTGCACACGATTAGTGCAATACATCTACACCGGTGGCTACGATTTTCAGGGCTAGACACCTTAGACGATAACTTATTTGGCTTTATGTCTGGATAATTTATACCACCGGGCACGCCGTTCCTGTGTGCAAAAGAAAAAATTATACTACAGTGAGTTGCTTTTAATAAATCAACAAATAAAAATCAAGAAAAAAAAAAAAAAAAAAGAAGTGGTATCCACAACATGAACCACCAAGTGTAAAGAAAAAATTATAATGTACTTAGTTGTTTTTAAATTTTAATAAATCAACAAATCAAAATTAAGAAAAAATAAGAAATGATATCCACGACATGAACAACTACAAAACTGTAATGAGTTGTTTTTTTTTACTAAAGAGAAAAACATTCGAATATTTTTACCTTTAATAATGATGTTCTCTTTTAGACTATTTTCTTGTAAATTTTCCAATAAAATAAAATTAATCAATAATATTCACAACATGAGCAATTTGAGCAACAACAAAAAAAATTTACCTTAGACGATAAAAATTCCCCCTTTGAGTTTCTTTCCCTTTAAATTTTCCTGCAAAATAAAACAAATCACATGTTCCTAAACATTACTTGATATATTGCACTAACATAATACAAAGAAGTACTTATTTTGAATTTTAGAGGTTTACCTTTAATAAAAATGTTCTCTTTTGTGTGTTAATTTTTCTATAAGATAAAATAAATTAAGAAAAAATAAGAAGTGAATACTAAAATAAATCAAGAAAAATTCGCGGTATGAACAACAGGTGTTTTCTAAAAATTTGAAATTATGATAACTTATCTTTGAATAAAAAAAAAACATATCAATATTTTTACCTTTGATGACAAAGATTCTCTCTTTTAAGTTTTTTCCCTTTAAATTTTTCTGCAAAATAAAATAAATCGTAGATGTAACATAAAATAAAGAAGTAATTATTTTAAATTTTAGAGGTTTCCAAGAGTATTTCACAATAAAATTTTGAGAGTGTTATCGAGTTTATTTGAGAACATAGCAATAATTTTATCTTTGATGATAAAAATTCTCTTTTTTGAGTTTTTTTTTTTCCTTCAAATTTTTCTGCAAAATAAAACAGATCGTATATTTTTAAACCTTACGTGATGTATTATACTAACATAATACAATATGTTTTTAAACCTTATGTAATGTATTGTAATAACATGATTAAAAAAAAAAAAAACTTACGTTGAATTTTAGAGGTTTGCTTTGATAAAGAAAAGATAAAAAAATTTCCTCTTTTGGGCGTAAATTTTTCTGTAAAAAAAAAAAGTGATATTCACAATTGGAGCAACCGATATTTTATAAAAATTCCAAACTTTGATGGCTGATCATTGAATAAAAAAAGAAATATATCAACATTTTTACCGTATAAAGATTCTCTCTTTTGAGTTTATTTCCCTTTCAATTTTCCTGCAAAATAAAATAAATCGTGTGTTTCTAAACATTATGTGCATGTATTGCAGTAACATAAAAAACAAAGAAATACTTACTTTGATTTTAGAGGTCCCAAGAGCATTCCACAAAAGAAATTTGAGAGTGTCATCTAGTTGCATTGCAGCAGTTTTGATTTGAGTATTCGAGAGTTTAATGAGAAAAGAGAATTGCAACGATTCTGAATTGAATAAATCTATACCATATAAAAGTTTGAGATCGTGAAATAATGAGAAAAGAGAGTTCTAGAGATAGTAAATAAGTGAAATTGTTGTGATTAGAATAAAGATAAAGAAAATAATGAAAAAAGAAGTTTGAGATTATGCAATAATGAGAAAAGAGAGTTTTAAAGATCGTGCCTACGTGAAATTGTGGATATTTTAAATTCCAATTTAATCCTTAAAACTATTGATAGTCTTAGGGGGCATAACAGGTAGTTTAGAAAAATTGGTGTCCAAGTCTTAAAAAACCGCCGTTTGTGAGACAAAAAGTTCTTCCTTTTTTATATAGTATAGATAAATATTATTTTTTATAAATACATAATATATATTTTGTACATATATATATTATATATTATATACATTAAAAAAATATTTTTTAATGTATATAATATATAATATATATTATGTATTTATAATATATATTATACTTAAAAATATTTTAACATATATATTTATAATATATTTATTTTGACATAATAATTTATTTATAATATATTATTATTAAAATTAATTTATATTTAAGCATAATAATTATTTGAACAAAAAAGGTGTGGCATATGGTTTGAACCCAAGACCTCATGAATGAAAGAGGGCTCCCTAACTGATGGGCTACGAAGCTCATAGCGTTTGCTTCTTTATCAATAATGTTTTTTTTTTTATTTTTTTATTTTTATTTTTTTTTAACACACACACACACCAAGTGGCCAGAGAGATTTGAACCCGGGTCTTTGCCTTCGAGAATCAACCCTCAAACCACTTGGCCAACCCTTCTTTATCAATAATGTTATTTGACCGTTTTCCTCCCTTAGGAATTTAACGGCAAAATCCATTTTCCGTCCAAAATTTAACGGTTGGGACCAAAAATGTCATAAATTGAATCCAATGGGACCAAAATTGTCACTTTTTGAAACAATGGGACCAAAATTGCAAATGGCCCAATCCTATGGGACCAAAAATGTAATTTGCTCTTGAATTAAATTAACCTTACTTTAGTCATGAGCCATTTATCTTTGCCCCTTCAAGCATTAAATTCATAATTGCTTATATTGTAAAGAGGGGAAAAAAAAAAAAAAAAAAGGAAAATTCTCGATCGCGTTAATACTTTATTACAAAAGAAATAAACAATTTCTTGAAAGACATTAGCTAATAACATAGACATATAATAACAACGATCTATTTCTGTTTCTGATGTAAAATTTCGCAAATTTTAAATAGAATAACCATATAATTATACAAGTAACAAAGAATCAAAAAGTCTTGATGAAACAAGGTATATTACTATATTTGAATATATGCACAAGAAGATAGAAACATATGTTGAAAGAGACTTTCTTCCCAAAAGTGGTAGACCAAAGTTTAATAATCAAAGAATGTTGATCTTTTACATTTCCTGTGCTGCTTTTAGAAATTTTGATAAAATAGGCTAAAGATAGAAAGTTGGGTGGGACCTAAAACTTTCTTTATTAATAGTAGGGAAAATTACATCCAACTACCCTGAGGTTTGCCCTAATTACGAATCAGTCCCTCTTTTTTCATTTATTACATATCAACCCCTAAAAACACTGTTTCAATTACAAATCAGTCCCTCTTTAGGGATTAAAATGTAATTGAAACAGTGTTTTTAGGGGTTGATATGTAATAAATGAAAAAAGAGGGACTGATTCGTAATTAGGGCAAACCTCAGGGTAGTTGGATGTAATTTCCCCTTAATAGTAATTGCATACTGTATTTCGATAGATTAATCCTTTATTCAATTGGTTGGGGATACTCTGGAGAACTTACTCAATTGGATGGGACACTCTAGAGAACCAAAAGAAATAGTAACTTTGTACTCAAGAATTCGAATACAAGACATCTAATTAATATAGTATAACTCAAAACCGCTAAGTTATACCAGATCAGTTTTCATTCTCATGTTATTTTTCATTTATCATTATTATAATTTTTAATAAATAAAGAATGGGCCATGGGCCACGTGATTTCGAATCTGTTTTCAAGTGGTTAAACGGTTCTGTTTTCAGGACAATGACCTGATTCCGACTCTTTCTAATTAATCACTTGAGATATATAAATATATATATATATTAGAATATAAAAGCTCGTTCTGGGCCTGCGAGCCACGGAAGTCGGAACATAAATGATTTTGCTCGAATTTGGTTCCAAAACCTTTACAACTCAGGCTCAATCGAGCCCGAACTTTTCTCAGGACAGTTCCTAAGACATCGGTAGGGCTGCAAGCGAGCCGAGCCGATCCGAGTTTGGCATAAAATATCAGGCTTGAGCTTGATATTTTTGAACCTGACTCGAGTTCGGGATCGAGCTTGTCAAGCTTGGCATTTTGCCGCTTGAACTCGGGCTCGGCTTGGGTTGAAGTTTTTTCTTTCCTTTTTTTTTTCCTGACAATTCCTTTTATTTTTAATAAATTTAGTTATATATATATAATATAATAATATATTGTGTGATATATATATATATATATATATATATATATATATATATATATTATAATTGTATTAATTAAATTAAATTAATTAATCATATATATTAATATTATATTATTAAATAACATTTATTAAAATTTTATCATAAAAAATAAAAATATATAAGAATATATATGATAGTTTGGTCAATTATTAAACTCACATATGATATAATATAATATAAATCTATTATAATAGATAACATATTTTATACATTATCCTATTAGATAATATCACCATACACATTAGTAAACTAAATATTATTAAGATTTAATGTATACTGTATATTTATCATATATATTATGTTAATAAATAAGATACATTATTAGCTCATATATTATTAATACACATACATATTTTATTATAATATATGATACATAATTACATACTATCTCATTAAATCACAATAGTTAGTACCACATATATGTTAGTAAATTATATATGTAATTAAGAATTTGAGACACAAAGTTATAAACATAAAAAATATATGAAATATCAAAAACTCTTGTACACATATATAATATTGATTTAACCTATTAAGATGTATAACATATAAATAAATATTATTTTAATTATTAAATCAAATACATTAGTAGTTCATCCATTATTAAGGGACACATATAATACATGATTGATATTATCTTGTCAAACTATATACATTGGTAAATTGTATATTTTTAAGATTTTAAGATATATATAATATACTATATGATATATAAATGTACATTTACATAATACAATATTGGAGTTTGAATCATATATAATTAATAAAAGGATTATTTATATGTATATATAATATATTATATATATATATATATAACATAAAATATTTATTTACATAAAATATAAATCTAATATACATACATATATATATATATTGTATTAAAAAAAAATACATATATATGCCTAGGCTCGTGAGTTGGCTCACAAGTCGCGAGCCTAGGCACACCAGGATCGAGTTCGACTCGATGGTTGGACCGAGCTCGTCAAAGCTCGAATTGAGCTCGCCCAACTACGATCTCAAGCCGAGTCAACTTGAGCTCGGCTTGTTTGCAACCCTAGGCATCGGTACGAAACGTGACATGGTCCCATTGCTGATGTGGCACTGTTTCATTTGTCTAAGTGGAAACATGTAAGAATTTTCCACTTAAAAAAAAAAAGGGAACGTGATCAAAAATAATCATAGCTAATTGGATTGGATTATTGGCCCTTAATCAGCCTGAAAAGTGCATAATTATTGCCTTAATATTATTTTAAATACTTTTATTATGCCTATTTATGGGCATCTTTTGGATTTATTATTCATGACGTAGGCCATCTTACAACTTTGGATTACAGCTATTCTCGTATTGCCACGTGGGCGTCTAGAAGTACTTTGGTTGCAAGTCTACTTAATTTAATCCTATTAAGTGAATAAAGGATAACACGAATCTCTCTCTCTCTCTCTCCCCCTCTATATATATGAGTGCCATATTAATCAATTAGTTTAGCATCAGTACTACCTGACTTAGAGAGAGAAGGAGCAAGAAAATGGTGGCGCCACCTGAGGAACACGGCGGAGCTGCGGCGGCGGTGGTGGCGTTTAAGCCCAAGAAAGGGAGTGTTTTTCCGGCGCCGAGGAAACCGGTGAGCACTATGGTGTTTCATGCGATTATTGAGTCCAAAGTCTCCTGCTTCGGAAAAGATGACCAGCCAAACAGAGCCTTGCCGAACGAGGAGAAGAAGTAGAAGAGTCTTCTATTTCCCGACTCCAGAAAAATATCATGTAATTAATATTTTCGTTTCTTATTTTATATAACATATTGTTATATGTATTTTCTATCTTCCGCTGTTGTTAAGATATGCAAGTAATCCGGAACGAGGGATCTATGATGCGTGGATACGGACACCGCACGATATGGATATGGAAATATGAAATTTTTTTTTGAACTTTTTATGTGAGGAATGTCGTGTCCGACACAAGAGGATACGACTGTCGTGTCCGACACAAGAGGATACGACAACATTATGCAATTTACTTATTGTTAGTTATATATTAGATTTTGAACTTCAGATTTGATATATGTTTGAATGTCCATGTCATAAGTAGATCTGCTCGAGACACTTTCTTAAAATTATATGACATATACTGTTCGTGCTGCTGGAGAATTTAAGAAATTAAAAATATATTACAAAATTGTCGATATATATGTCCTATACTCGTATTAAAGAACATATTAAATATTAGTTGTTACTTGAAATTTTTGAATAAAAAATTTATATTAATGTGTTTGTATCGTCCATTGACGTATTTTAATTGGTTAAAAAGTTGCATAATAACGCAAATATATATATATATATATATATATATATATATATATATATTACTTGCTACTTAAGGATATATAAAAGTGCCTGAATTTTGACTGATGGAATGTGAAACCTACGGTCAAAAAGTATGCAAACAATGTTATTCCATTCATCGAGTTATGATAACTTATAATCACACTTTTATTCATCTTAATCCATAATATTTTCATGCAATAAAAATTTAATCTAATATTGTTTATTTGATAATCTTTCATTGAACTTATTAACTAAGATTAAGTTATGTTTATATATAAGCATTTAAGAAACGATTTTGTATATGATACTTAAGTTTGTGAAGAAGTTCTAATATATTAGATATGTTTGATTTTAATGAGTTATAGTTAATATTATGCTAGATATATTAGATTACATTTATTTTCGATGAATTAAATTTTCACCCGATTATAACTTCACCTAATCACACTCAATCTTCGTACCGTAATTCCTAATAAAGATTAGTCAATGTTAACAGTTAAATCCACCTAATCTAAGCTCCAATAACTTAATATTACTTAACTAATATAAAAATAAATGAAATTAAATCAAATGAAAAGATCTAATTCGCGGTAACTAACACTTCCTTAACAAATTAAATTGAACATTGAAATAATTATTAACCATAGTCTTTTTCTTTAATATATGATTAATAAAATAAAATTATATTTTAAAATTTTCTATAGAAGGTTGAGAGGCCAACATATGGGATACGTGGCTACTTGAGATTTTTTTGCATAGCCCACTACCTATTTTATTTAATCAAATGGGTCCCAAAAATATAGGAATAAAATGAATGGGAACTTTACATTGACCCTAGCCAAAAGAGTTCAATTCAAGTGATTTTCTTCAAAATAATGGTCCACATTTGAATTTTATTAAAATAAATTGAGTTTAAATTCCTCAAATCACTTGAGGGTATGCACGTTAAAATAATATATATATTTATGAGCAGGTTGGTCCAAACGGTAGACAAATCAAAGCCAGCTAATTTTGGATGATTCATCTTAATCACTACTTCTCTTTATGAATTTTCGGTCATTCATTAAGGTAATTTCAAATGTACCTTATTTTTATTATATTTATATATATCGAGTCGAGACGGACCCTTTTAGGGAATAAAGCTCTTCCTATCAATGCTAACTGCGTTCTCACGGGTTCGAACTCAAAACCTCTTGTTAAGCTAGCATTGCGCCAAAACATTAATCTTAGTTGTGTTTATCAAACAACATATTAAATATAGCTGTTAGCCTGTTACTTGAAAATTTTGAATAAAAAATTCATATCAATATGTTTATATCGCCCATTGATGTATCTGAATTGGTTAAAGCGTTGTATAAAGCAACCGCAAATTTGATTTAAATATAGATTTTAATAAAAGTTGTATAATTACGTAACTTGCTACTTAAGGATATATAAAAGTTGCATTATGTTTTTTTTTTTTTTTTTTTTTTTTTTTTTTTTTTTTTTAACTTAAAGAAATTTTCTCCACTCAGTAGTGGTTCGGTATGGTGGAAATTAAAGTTGAGGGAATCTTCGATTTCTTTGATTGTGCAGCATTGTGTTGACTCAAACTCATTAGCTCAAGGTAAGTAGAAAACTTAATTTTTTATTTGTTCTTTTTAAAAATCTATTAGTATTTTACCAATTTTTAATTTATGTAAAACTGCAGTGTAGATATAACGGAAGTGTACTAAAATATAATACTATAAACTACAATGGTCGGTATTTATAATATTTTGGGGAAGATGAAGTTTGTTGGTAATTTCATAAATTTAAATAGGGTGTGGATGTAATTTTCCCTTTTATTTATTACAAAAATAATTATCGTATTATTAATAGTGGAAAATAGCATTTGAATGGTTATTATTATTATTATTATTATTATTATTATTCACTAATATATTAAATATCACTTGATCTAAGGGGATGAGATCTCAGAGCCCTCAAACAAGATTGTGTTCAAACGTGAACTTTGTAAATGAAATTGGATTTAGAGAGTCGGCCCACGTTGAGACACACTGCTATGTCTAGATTCAAAAAACATAATAATAATAATAACATAATAATTAGAAAACTAAATTAAAAATCCACATTTTGTATTAACCAAAGACGAAACTATTGGATGAGTTAGTTGGGACTTGGGACTATCCCTAAACTTTTTCGAGAAAAAAACTATGATTTCAGGTGTCCAAACTCTAATTTTTTACTCGAAATTCTTATTACAGTCAACAGTCATCAATAACAATGAATAATTTATTATAAAATAGATATTTTTGGACACTAATATTTTGTGAAGATATTAAATTTAATGTAAATCTATGAATAGCATTTGTCGAAACTTTGAACTTATTATTTATTTTTCTCACCACCTCTCCCGGTTTCCTTATAATAATTGTAAGAATATCACAATTAAAAATTCAGTTGAGGATGACGTAATCTAGTATAATATTGTAGTCATTCCTCTAATGACACATGAAACACTTTTTCGAGGAAAATATGTCGGACTCTACTATTTCCACTCCCATGAAAATAAATTACTAATATTTCCATTTTAATTTTTATATTATTTTTTTGATTTTCTTAATAGCTTGTAAAAATACAATATATTTCGTTTTTAATTGTACTATGCATGATATATCAATTGATAGCTTCTAATAAATTTCTACTTCGGATATAATATTAATTTTTAGTGCTGATTATATATTTTATATTTTATCATCTTCATGAATTTCTAAATTTCTACATATATAAGAAAAATAATCTATGAAGTACAGATACGAACAACGCAATACGAACACGATGTGATACAGCTTGATGACACAATTTTTTCATAAATTTTCGTGGGATAAATATTCGACACAATTTTTTCGTAAATTTTTATGGAATAAATATTCGATACTATTGAATAATGTGCTTTGGCCTTACTCACCCCCAAAAGCTAGCTATTGAGAGGAGGGTTGCCAAGCCATTATATATTGAACACCACATCATTAATTATTCGATGTGGGACATTTAACACACCCCCGTCACGCCCAAATTGGTGCGTGAACATTGCAGGAATGAACATCTGCAAGCCGCAGGAATGGCACAGGAATCGAACATCTGTGAACCCGCTCTGATACCATATTGAATAATGAGCTTTGGCCTTACTCACCCCCAAAAGCTCTGATACCATATTGAATAATGAGTTTTGGCCTTACTCACCTCCAAAAGCTAGCTGTTGAGGGGAGGTTTGCCATGCCATTATATATTGAACACCACATCACTAATTATTCGATGTGGGACATTTAACACACCCCCGTCACGCCCAAATTGGTGCGTGAACATTGCAGGAATGAACATCTGCAAGCCGCATGAATGAAACATCTGCAAGCCGGGTGGAGAGAAGAGACAGGCACAGGAATCGAACATCTGTGAACCCGCTCTGATACCATATTAAATAATGACTTTGGCCTTACTCACCCCCAAAAGCTAGCTATTAAGAAGAGGGTTGCCAAGTCATTATATATTGAACACCACATCATTAATTATTCGATGTGGGACATTTAACACACCCAAAATAAAATTATATATATATATATATATATTATTAGAAATAAAAAGGCTCGTGTTGGGCTGCGAGCTTGGGAAGACGATAGAGACAGAATCAGTATTTAATATAAGAAGACGAAAAATTAAAATATTAAGTAACAAGATTTTTGTCAAGTCAGTTCCTTAGGTTTCGGTGCGAAAGTGACATGGTCCCATTGCAGATGTGGCACTGTTTCATATGTCTAAGTGGAAACGTGTAAGCATTTTCCACTTAAAGAAAGGGAACGTGATCAAAAATAATCGTAGCTAATTGGATTGTATTATAGTTATTGGCCCTTAATCGGCCTGAAAAGTGCATGATAATTGTCTTAATATCATTTTCACTACTTTTTTTGAGAAAATTATTTTCACTACTTTTAGTATGCCTATTTATGGGCATCTGTTGCATTCATTTGACTATATTAATTGTGCTTGCTTTTGGTGCTTTGATTTATCAAAATCACTCAATTCTGTTCACACTTGTGACACCAATATCTGTCAAATGTTACAAATATCTGAGTGTGAACTGTGAACCAATATCCGTCAAATGTTACAAGTACCTATTTTCAACTATGAATTATTCAAGTACCGATTACAAAGAAATTTTTATTAATTAAATAATTTAAGTAACGGTATCACAGTAATAAATAAATCGTTATTATTTTTATCGATGGTTGGCAATCGATTTTATATTGAACAAATGATATTTCGATGATCCCTCGTTTGATAGAATTAGATTCAAAATAAAAATTTGTTTTTTATATATTATATAAAAACTCGATTTTGGGGTTGAATATATTGTAAAAAGCGTGCACAATTATCTATAACGTTATTTGAACCTCTCAATCTAATGTCGGCTATGTTTTGAAACCCGAACCGGACCGGACCGGTCTGACCGATCACCTCTCCGGTCCGGTTGACCTCCAAAACCCAGTTGCTCCCTGGATCAGTCTGAACCGGTGAAATAAGCGGACCGGACCGGTTGACAGACCGGTGGACCGGTTTTTTTGAATTTTTTTAATTCTTATTTATTTATTTTTGGGGCAAAAATTAGATGTTTTGATTTTTGAGATAGCTAGGTGTTGAACCCTAGACCTTTTGGATAATAGAAGAGAATTCTAACCAAGTATGCTACTTCATTTGTTGATATTTAAAATTCAAATTAATATATAATTCATTCATGTGCCAAAAATTACTCGGCCACGTAGATTGGAAAAATAAAAGTGAACAAATTGAGAGAATAATGTGTAATATTTACTTTGTTTTTTATAATAGATTATGTATTATATTTCTTATTTATTTTTTCATAATAAAAGTATAATATTTGTTAAATCAATATTTTATCTATATTGTTGATTATTTTGTTATTTAATTAAATAGTTTATTTATATGTTTGTAGATTTAAAATTTAGAGATGTTATCTGAAAATTAATAAATAGTAGGGAGTAATTTAAAATTATATCTAATTTTTCATACTATTTAACTTATTTGGTTATTTTTAATTAATATTTATAATATTATATAAATATATATAATTAAATATAATTATTACGTAATTTTGACGTCACATCGGTTCGATCGATGGTCCGACCGATCGAACTAATAAAACCAGTAATCAATAAGGGGTCCCGATTCGATGTCCGATCCGGATTTCAAAACATAGAATGTCGGCGTTGTAGGCTCTGATGCTAGCTTATAAATGACGCTTTCTAATAATTTGTAAATGATTTTATTTTGGATATGAGTCATACACTCATATGACACTAGAGACGATTGGGGAATATACCATCAAGATACCAATCAAATCCATGTGAATCAATGGTGTGGCGTACGCCACGTGGCCATGTAAACGTCGGATGTCGCCACGTGGCATAACAAAACCTTTGTTCCCAAGTCCACTTAATTTAATCCTATTAAGTAAAATGCACAAAAAAAAAAAAAAAAAAAAGTAAAAATGCCACACGACTCTCTGTATATTAAATAGTTCAGTACTTCAGTTGGCGCAGTTGACACATTATTTAATTAGTTAGCATCGGTGCTTATTAACTTAGAGAGAGAAAGAACAGGAAAATGGTGGCGCCACCAGAGGATCACGGCGGAGCTGCGGCGGTGTTCAAGCCGAAGAAAGGGAGTGTTTTTCCGGCGAGGAGGAAACTGGTGAAGACTTTGATGTTTCATGCGATGATTGAATCGATAATCTCCTGCTTCGGAAAAGGTGATCGGCCAAACAGGGCCTTACCGAAGAAGAAGAAGAAGAGTCTTCTGTTTCCAGTCCCCTGAAAATCTTTAATTAATATTTAATACTCACATTTCTTATTTTTTACGCATTGTTGTATTGTATTTTTCGAATTAATTGTCATTTTGATTATTTCTGAATAGATATGAACGTATCTTCCCCTGTGTTTAGTATGGGTAATTACTTCAACAAAAATATTCTATGTCAGCATGTTTGTGTGTTGTTGTGTCATGTTTAAATTTCTTTTTTTTACACACCCAAATAGAATTTGAGTCCGGTCATTGCCCAAGAGAAACCATTCGGAGCTCGAGCATTTATGTTGAATACCGTATTGTACATGTGAGAAATTTGAATGAAAAATTCATTTCAACCTGTCTGTATTGTTCCTGTTCTGATCGGCGTATCTATTAGGAAAAGGAAAAAAAAAAAAGTTAAAAAGTTGTATAATTTAATAGGAAATATAATTCAAATAGGGAAAATATTTGAATAGTACCAAAAAGTTGAAAAAATTCATTTTAGGTCCCTAGTTTTGAAAAAGTTCCAATTCAATCCTCAATTAAAAAACAAAATTCCTTTTAGGTCCCCACAAACAGTACATGTTCGTACATTGTCTTTAGGAATTGCGTAGCTTGCTACTTAAGGGTATATCATATATGTAAGGGCCAGTAATATGAACTCTCTGAATTAATTTGACTGATTGAAAGTCAACTTAATTTTTAAATAGAAGTTAATGAGAGTACCGTCAACTTGGAGACTAAAATTTGGCATATTTTTAAATAGAAGTTAATGAGAGTACGGATAAGCTTATAAAAATGAAAAATGTATCCCCGAAGAGCTTCTAGTGGGGTTTTTCTTGTTTTCGTGTTGACCAGACTGTGACGTCTTGTGGACCAAAGAAAAAAAAAAATGATTTTATTCAATGCTTCGGGACTATCTCTTAGGTTATCAATACTTTTATTCATCTTTCACCATCAAAATTTATGCGATATAGTTAAATCTAATATTGTTGACAAATTAAATTGAATATTAAACCAATTATTGATAAATCTTTTATCCCAATAAATGCTATTTTAATAATTTAAATTACATCTAACAATTCCTCTAAAAGGTTGAGAGGCCAATATGATGTACGAATATAGACCGATACGATACGGGGTACGATAATACAATTTTTTTTTTTTAATTTCCCATGTGAGGAGTATCGGACAAAGTATTCAATACGAGTATGTTCGGCACGACATGATATGATAAAGTAATATTTTTAAAAATATTCGTGCAGGAGGCGAAATATTTGGGATACGTGTCAAGATCCATAGTGTCCCTTTAGATTTTCTTGCTTTTTCCAATATTTAATTTATTTAATAATATGGGTCCCAAAAGTATGTGAATAAAAACGAAGGGAACTTTATATAGATAGTCCTTTGTCAAAGTCTTGAGGGGGGAAAAAAAATGGTAGACAGAAGGAATCCAGCTAATTTTGGATGATTCATCTTAGTTACTACTTTTCTTTATCATTCTTGGATCATTCATTAAAGTAATTTCAAATGCACTTTATTTTATGTATGTATATGGTTTCTATACATATACATTATATAAATGTAGACTTTATCAAGCATTTTTATGTCCCTCTAACCATTTTATTTTGTTTTTTAACTCTCTTGTATAAAAGAAGGTTCTGATCATCTATGTAGATGCCTATCAAAATTAACGATTTATAAACTATTCAAATAATGTTGACATGAGTTTTTCTATTTATGTGAATAATGAGAATTGCAAGTAACAGTAATTAATAATTGATGAGGACCTGTTGAATTTTGCAGGTGGAGTCACGATTTAAAATATTAAAAAAAAAATCATAAATATTGGCGACCAAAGAAGAAAAAGTGATATTTTTTAATGCATGATGATTCATTTTGCACAATTTCTACAAGGGGTAGGCCAAAAGTAAGGGGGCGGTTGTCCCCACGATTTCAATTCGGAAAATTCTAATCCAGACCTGATTCGATCGAACCCAACCAATTAAAAAGGTAAGTATATTACACTTACAATTTGATCGTTTCGTGACACTTAGAAAGGGGACAAAAAGTGCTTCTAAAGGGGCGAAGTGTGTGTGAGAGGATTGAGGGGTTGTCAATAGGGAAATGAGTGCCAGCAAATACTATCACTGATTAATTACAAGTCTGTGATCTTTCATGGCAATAGATACTCACTTGAGTAACTATTCCTTCACTCGAAGGGGCAACACTACCGGCGACGGTGAATCCACGGATAAGTCGAGGTGGGGGTGCTGAAACCCGAGTTTAAAAGTATGTTTACATGTGTAGCATTAGTAGTGGAGGGTGAGAGTACTTGATTACTTGTGAGCCCCTAACTATCAAGAAGTGATCCTCTGACTCTGAGATCCTGACTCCGCCACGAATTATTATAAATTTGTAAATCTGATAAACTAATTAAATTAACTTTATCTATACAATTACTAAAAGGAAAGAATCAAAAGTCATGATTAGACAAGATTTGTTTGAATGTGTGCACAAGTAAATAGAAATATATGTTTGCAAGAGGCTTTTGTAGACAATGAAGTGTTGGACCAAGGTGGAAGGATAGTAATTTAATATTCAAAGAATGTTGGGTTTGTTGGGCAATTGTTTAGATTTCATGTGCTTTTGGAAATTTTAATAAAGTAAGCTAGAGATAGAAAGTTCGCCGCACGGGGACCAATATTTAAATTCTCATGTTATTTGGTCATTATTATAATTTTTAATAAAATAAATCATGGGCCATGGGCCACGAGAGACTAATGGGCTTTGCTAGTAATTTTGGGCCTTTTTTATATTAATTGTAACTATTTTCAGCAGCCTCAATAGGGCTAGCAAGTTGGCCCAAATTAGGGCTCATTGAGTCATTTTATGTTTAGATTGGGGAAATTAAATTTTTTTATTTTTATTTTTTTTTCCGGTCAGAAACGAAGTAACGACCCACGCAGGGATCCAAAAAACTATTGAGGGGTTGTTTGCAAATTCTACTGCATAAGCAGAAGTTAAAGCAGAAGTGGATGTTATAAAAATTTGCAGTAGTAAAAAACAGTGAGTGTTTGAAAAAAAAAATTTGAAAAAACTGTGCTCCACTTTCGAATTCATGACTTTCGTGAAACATGAATAACATGAGAGAGAGAGAGAGACTCAGAGAGATCGAGAGAGAGAGAGACCTCCATTAAGCCAAACTACGAGAGGCCTGGACAAGGGTTCTTCAACAGCTTCAGTAAGCCAATAGAACAGGGTTCGGCCCGCAATCTGGTTAACCGTATCATAACCGGAGAACTGCCGAAACCTGACTTTTGGCTGCCCGGGCAGAGCTACTGAGCTACAATCCGGTCAGCTTCTTCTTCGTCGACTCAGGAGCACAACAATGGCCACAACTGGAAACAGATAAGAACTTATCTGCCCAGCTTTCCTGCCCGTGAAGAACAACATTATGGCTTAATTTAACACTAAAGTCGCTGGATCAAACCAGCAACTTTGCCTTTACAAAAATGTAGAAATGAATGCTTCTTAGTTCTTACGATCAGCTCGAAATATATAAATCGAGAGAGAGAGAAGGGGTGTGGGTTGGGGGCAACTTTATTAGGGTTGCATTTACAACAATCTGATATTTATTTATTTATTTGGTTTATTTATAAATATATTTAATATTGTTGATTCATGCAAAAGGGGAGGTGATGATTAACAATCATGCACATAAAGGTTTTGACTAAATAGTTAGCATTTTGTTTTGTTTTTAGTTAATTATTGTTACATAATTAATATAACATAATGTTTTGAAATAGAAGGTTTGAATTATGTGGGTTTCTTGATTTTATTATATTTTTGGTAAGTGGTACAATTTATTGCACATATCATGTCACGTATAGGGCTCTATTTGCATGTGTATGTTGCTCCAATTCCATGATTCATGCTCATGCTACTTAAATGAATGCAACATTGAAAAATCTACATAGGGTGGGTCACAACAGGGTAAGCCAGCTATCATAATAATAATAATAATAATAATAATAATGAAACCAATAATAAATTAGGACCAAATCGTAAGGAATAAAATTTAACTCACATTTGCAACAAAAAGTTACCACGTATTGGGAATTAAGACTGGAATTCTTCCTAATTATGCAAAATCGAGATTCACAAAAGCATCTAATATCCTATCCTACCATAAAACATTCTTCATTCACAAAAGCAATGTCCAAAACATGTTTCTTCCCTAGCTAGTTGTGTCATCTTCTATAAGATGATCCAAGGCTGACTTCTTGTTGGGTGCCTTTGAGTCCCTATTCCTCGCCTGCAAGCACACATTGAAATGTTACAAATACACGACGACATGATAGTACAGTTTACTACTGCAATTTGAATATAATGAATTGTAATGTTACAAATACAGGAAGACAGTTCACTATTGCAATTTGAATATAATGAACCAAACTTTTGTTGGAGTTTCTTACAGTTTACTGCTGAGAATGACCATCATGAACCTTCACAACATGGATATCGTGAGCAAAAGTAAAAGTTTATTAAAAGGAAAAGCTAAGCGAAATCTGAGAATGACCAACATGCACCTAGATATCGCGAACAAAATTAAAAGTTTAAATGTTTTAAAAGGCAAAGCTAAGCAAAATCAAACAAAAAGGACGAATGCAACTGAGCTGATTGGAAGCAAGAAACAACATTGCTTAGAAATACAAAGAGAAAAAAAAAAAATCAGCAAAAATAATGAATGAATCCCATTTCTTTGTTCCAGCACTTAGGTCAAGATTCAAGAAACAGAACTCCTTAGGTAACTCGCAGAAAGTCATCACTAAACGCACCACAATTTCATCATCACAATTTCTTTAACTTATGCCAACAAATTTCATATCACATAACTCATTATTTAACCCCAAAAACAATAAATTGCAAATATAGAACAGTGCAACAAGGCAGTTCAAGAATGAATTAATTAAGGACCTAACACAAATAAATAAAATGAATCCCAATTTCATGACACTGAAAGCCAGAATCTTTATCTAGATAAAAAGATAAACAGTGATCAATAAAAGCCAAGAAGAAGAAAAAGAAAAAGAAAAAAACCCACATACCATCAATAGAATCTGGGATATGCGCTTCCATCGAAATTGCCCCAACAGTAGTCCTACCAAGCTGAGAAAAAAATTCCGGACGAAGAACAATACCAGGCATCAAACACTTAGTCTGATACTCACGGTGAGTGATATCAGCAAAATGATTTAGACCCAACAGGTGAGGAACATTGGGGTCTGCATTATGCTGCCTAATAATCTCATAATTTTTTTTAAACACTTGGAATCTCTGCTCTGTTTCTTCCGCCGAAGAATAAGTTTTACCATGTTCTTTGCGCCAACTATCAAAAAGAAAAGAAATTGATGATGATTTGCTTATCGACAGGATGCAGGAAAGGCCATAACCAATAACAGCCATGAACACAGGTCAATTTGGGGGTTTCATTAGTCAAAGATAAAAACGTGGGATTTTTCAAGTATGTATTGCCTTTCAATTACTGTTCATATTTGTGAAACTACTAGGCCGAGGCAAAGCTATAATGTCCCCGAATGCACAAAGAATCACACTATATAACACAAAACCGCGAATTCAAACAGAAAAATGTGACCGTTGATCAAATTAAAGAGAATCTAATCAAATTAAAGAGAAGAAAAAAAAGGTGGCGACAGAGAGTGCGTTGCGGCTGATATTAAATCTGAGAAGCAAGATCTAGCAGTTAGTTAAGGTGGTCCGGCAATCTGGAATTTGGTTTATGGTGCTGAGGAATGAATGTTCAATTAATGAATTTCTAAATTCTCTCTTCCCCATTAAAAATTAAAAATTAAAAATTAAATGGATCTACGAAAACAAATTAATGAATTTCTAAATTTTCTCTTCCCCATTAAAAATTAAATGGAACTACGAAAACAAAATGATGCATAAAGGTAGGGAATTAGTAAAATAAAGGGTAATACTCAAAATTAATTATCTCTTCCCCATTCAAAATTAATTTCTAAATTTTCTCTTCCCCATTCACGATTAAATTGATCTACGAAAACAAAATCAAATGAATCTTAATCGATCTACGATGATCGATCTAATCAAAGGAATCTTAACAAAAAGAAGCATAAAAAATGATCTACGAAAACAAAATCAAAGGAATCTTAACAAAAAGAAGCATAAAAATTGATCTACGAAAACAAAATCAAAGGAATCTTAACAAAAAGAAGCATAAAGATAGGGAAGGGTAATACTCTTGGAAGCGGAGGCGGAACTCGTCTTCAGAGACAATTTCGGGGAGATTGACATTTCTTAACTTCATAACATCTTTGCGAGTTAAAGGCAGGAAAGGCTGCGTCGGTACCGCCGCCATGTCTTAACCTCTCTGGTAGGTTCTCCAATCTTTTTAGGGTTACAAAACAAAACGCCATGGCCTGGCCTCTCATCTATATTTATAGGGTTGCCAACGGGTCAATCCGAATCCTATTCCTATATGAATATTGAATACCATATTACCATATATAATATCGAACGTACCTTAGCATTAGTGTTCATGGCCCAATTCAATAAAGCGATTAGTACTATGTACAAATATTTAGAAAAATAACATTTTTAATTTTGGTCAATGCGTCCCTTGGGCCTTAGCCCACGGAAAAAACATGTGACATCAACATGGACAATTAAACACATAGGCTGCATTTACTTTTGTAGAAATGGACTTGTTGTGTATTTTAACCCACCTTTACCATGCTTTACTTTGATGGTTGAGCTGCACATCCTTTTCCCGGAGCCCCGGTACGGAACCAGAAAAGGCCTTTCTAAATTGCCACCCAAAATTGTAGTTGCTAAATAAGCCATTGCCAATGGGTTTGATAAAATTACATTTGTACCCATTATACTTTTGTGAAATTCCAGAAGATACCCTCCTCTTGTACTGAAATTTGGGAGGCTCTCCCTCCATATTTTCGGCAAGTTGCCCGCCATTTCTACCCTAATATTAGATTGGTATTTCATTTTCTCATTTCACTTCCATTCTTTGAGAGTTCGAGGTCTGAATGCGCAGCGGCTTGATTGGGTATTCCATTGTCACTTTCTTCATGTTCTCGATTTTGCCTTTAATTTTGCCTTTAATTAATACTGTGTTTGTCCTGCTCTTTAGGATTTGAAGGCAAAACCAGTTTTTCGTGAAACTACAGTGGTGGGCTGTAACGCGGCTTTTTGCTCTCAAACAAGGTAGCCTTGAGTGTATGGGTTTAAATTTTTATGTTGTATTTTCTACCAGTTTTATTATTTTGCTATTGTTGAATTTCTTTTGTTGTTTTTGAACTTAAATATTCAGTGTTGAGCCTATTTAATTGTTGTTAAATGCTGATGCATTCGTGTTTGTATTTTGCGGGTGTTGTACGTTATTGACGGATGTTAACTATGTGTCAGATGGACTCTAAGAAAGCCCTCATCTTAGTAGAGACTATTAAGTTTGTATTACTCGGTATGTTAATCGATACTATGCTCATACTCTCGATGCTTAACCCGAAGCGGCGTAGGATAGAGGGTGAGTTGTCCATGTCGTACAGTTTGAAAGAGAGATTGCCCGGACGAATGAAGTATCTAGATCGTTTAACTAAAAAATCTGAAAGCACATGTGTGAAGTTGCTACGTATGGGTAGGAATGCATTGGGGCGTCTTTGTGTGATTCTTCGTGAAGTCGGAGGTCTTAATGACAGCCGCGAAGTAACCGTCGTTGAGCAAGTTTGTATTTTTCTGGGTGTACTTTCCCACCACAAGAAGAATTGCACCGCGGAGTTTGATTATGAACGTTCGGGACGAACCGTTTCAAAATATTTTCACATAGTTTTAAAAACGGTTTTGAAATTGCATCATCTATTCCTTGCTAAGGCTACTCCAGTTGAGGCTGACAGCACAGACCACGCTTGGAAATGGTTTGAGGTAATTTTAATTAAGCTGCATAATGAAACCAATATATGAACTGTTGCATTCCATTCCATCAAGCTGCTTTAGCCATTAATAATTTCAATTTTTTACTATGAACCAAAAAAGGGATGTCTAGGAGCATTGGATGGTACATTAATTGAAGTTACTGTCAGTGATGAGGATAAAGGTCGATACCGTTCTCGCAAGGGGAAATGTCATGTTAATGTTCTTGGTGTGTGTAACCGTAAGTGCAATTTTACATACATGTTAACTGGATGGGAGGGCTCCGCAGCGGATGGGCGTGTTATACGGGATGCTGTTCGTCGGCCTAACGGCTTGCGTGTACCGGCAGGTAACTATATGTTTCTTCGGTAACGTAGTGGAAAATAGTTGGATAATTAACACTCTCTCATAGAAGAATTGATATTATTGATGTCCTATTCAGCACTGCTCCTTGGTCAAACATTTCAAACATTCTTAGCATTCGATTATATATGGGTGATGTAACACTAGTAACATGCTAAAAATGGATGCTTTTGGTAGTGTTTGCAAGCTGTAAAAGAAAGGGTGTTATGCTCTAGGCTTTACAAAAAAAAAGGGATGAAGTATTTCGTACTTAGTTTAGTTGCTGATTCTGTTCAACATATGACAGAAACATCTCTTCTAAAAATATTGAATTAGGAAGTGTTTGTTTAGTGTTCTGTTGTAACTCAAATTTAAAATAAAGAAAACCAATCAATATTTTTAATAGAAAAACATATTGCATCAACTTCTATATTATTTTCAATTTGTGTCTGTACTCTTGTCATTACAATAGCAAATGTGAACTTGTATGTTCCTAACTAAATATTGCTGAGTAAAACTAATTTTTGCGTATATATAACCAATAGTGAATCTGTTGCTATAACACATGTCGATTCATTCTAAATTAATATTACATATTAATTTTTTCTTTATAGGTAATTTCTATCTATGCGATGCTGGCTACACTAATGGTCCCGGATTTCTAGCACCGTATAGGGGTGTTCGATACCATTTACAAGAATGGGGAAACCGCGTACCCGTCAACAGTAAGGAATTGTTTAACAAGAGGCACTCCTCGGCAAGGACAACTATCGAGCGTGCTTGGGGTATTTTTAAAAAACGATGGGTTGTTCTGCGTAGCCCGTCTTTCTACAACATAGTGGTACAAAATCAAATTATAATGGCTTGTGCTTTACTCCACAACTTCATCCGCCAAGAGATGGATGTAGACCCAATCGAACAAGAGCTGAATGAGGCTGGTTTGCAATTCGGCGCCGTCGAAAACGAAGCTGAATATGTTGACCACGTGGAGCCAACTCAAGAATGGACTGAATTCCGTGATAAAATTGCTGAGGATATGTGGACTGGTTTCAGAGCTCGTGGATGAAGTTTTCTAATAATTGGCATAACTAAGACTGCATTAACAATTCTATCATCAATTTTCTTTTGCTAGCCCTATTTTATTTTTTTTAAGTCTTGAATGTCTGTTTACTAAGTGGGTAGTATCATTTTTTATATTAAACTTGGATTGTAATATTACCCGTTCTTATGTCCAGCGTTTGTGTCAACACTTGTATTTGGATTGTTGGAAACATTATTCAGTTGGGTGAATCTATTCACATACAATTCAGTGTTTGTGTCTACCTTGAGTTATTTCAACTTGGTTTGACAAACCTGTAATGTGTCATTTAGTGCATTTTATTATTTGAATTGCTGCTATTACTTGTAGATATGTCAGTCATAACATGGGTACTCAGTTATCTAAAGTGTTCGTAACATGATATGCAGATGAATTTCTCCCAATCACAAGCTCTCAGTGGCAATGGCAGAGGTGAAAGCAGCTGTACTAGAAAGCTTGGGTCAAGAAGATCGTGGACTTCGGCGGAGGAACGGGCATTGCTCTTGGCCTTCAAGGATATCATCGCATGTGGATGGAAAACTCCGAACGGTTACCGAGCAGGGTATATAGAGCAACTTGAAGCAAGGATGAAACAAATGCTGCCTGGAACAGACCTACGAGGTAACCCTCATATCTTGTCCAAATACGGCTCGTGGAAGAAGACATATCGTGAAGTTTATGATACGCTTAGTAAGACTGGGATGGGTTGGAATGCGACTTTGAAGACGGTAAAGGCTCAACCAGCTGACTGGGATAACCTGGTTCAGGTACATGTTTTCGACATCGTTATATATATATATATTTCATTTTTTGGTTTTTGGAAATTAGTTTTAATTCATATTTGGGCACGAATACTACCATTCACTGTTTTAATAAACATTGAATGGTTGTAGATTGAACTGAGATTCTACCAGAGTGTAATGCTTTGTTATAGAGAACTGACATGTTAATACATAAATTGGGAAAGTCCTATATTGATATTATTGAGTGGTAATATATGGAACTCATTGTTATGCTGCTGTCATAGTTCTATCCGGATTTGGCTCACGTACGGGAGAAGCCGTATCCATACTACGAGACATGGGTGGAGATTTATGGACGGGACGGTGCAACAGGAAATGGTGCCTTTGATTTTAATAGTGTTCCTGTTGATGATGGTGTTGGCCAAGGCGTGGAAGTCATAGAGGAAACAAATACGAACAGCCCAAACTTGTGCAATTCTGATAATCCCACGCATGCGCAATCGGCATCGCCTAAATCCAGCGGGGGACGGGATGTAACAAAGGGTAAGCGTAAACGAGTTGAGGAAGTTAACGAGATTGTTGGGAGGATTGACAATATGTGGGGGCGTGCAACCGAGGCTTTGAACAGGGTAGCTAGTGCACTTGAGAAAGACGTTGACACCAAGATGGATGTCCATGCTGCTGCCAATAGGAAAAAGCTATATGATTCAATCAAAGACCTTCCACTAACATTGACAAGGATGGAACAGGTTCGAGCAACGAGCGAACTTGCTAAGCACCAGGAACAGCTGGATGTTTTCTTTGAGCTTCCTGACACAGAAAAGTGCGACTTGGTTTATTTGGCACTACAAGCGGCAGCCTGGTAAATCGCTCTAAGGGTGGCTGTTCTTTATGGTTTTGCATAGAAGGTTTATCAACGTCTTTTGTCCAAGGATGCCAGGGTATCAAACTAGAAGATGCTACGTATATGTTGACTGGAGATGAATTTGTGCATATATGATGCAAAGTTAGGCAGCCTGTAATTTCAATATCGGTTTTTGGATCAAACTTAGTAAAAATTAGCTGCCGGAATAGTGATTTTGTATGATGTCCTGCTCTAAACAATTTGGTAATGATATTGCAATTATGTAATTAAGTTGTTTCCTTTCGATATTATGGTTGCTATTTCTTTTAAATCAGATACAGAGCATTATGTAATATGAGAAAAAAAGTGGTTGGAGAGTTTAAAGCCGATTATAAATTGAGGTTTCGTTGAGTGGACTGTTTACTAGATGAGTTGCTTTTACAGACGAGGGGTGATGATGGTTTGTAAACTAAGAAATCCCAAAACGCATGTGTAAGAAGATCTTTCTAAAAGATTATCAAATCTCCCCATTTATTACATAATATAATAAAGCATTGACTCTACATACTGATTTTAGCGGATATTCTGGTATTCGATCTTTATCTAATGTTCTGAATATACCATTCTTATGCAGCAAGTTCCATCCTCGTTTTCAATACATATCCACCTCGTACATGTAATACAACTGTCTCATTAATTGGGATCATCTGTCAAACAAGTAAAGAAGATTTCATCTGATACATGGCTACTTAAAAGTACATCTCTCAGCCTGAACGGCGGCCCGTAGCATCAATAACTGAGATGTTGTTGGTATAAGGAGTTTGTTGAGCCTATTAATTGCATCAACACATACCTTTTCGTGTATAAAATCACATTACCATTAGCATGTTTTGTTGTCATTCATATTCACATCTAACCATCTTGTGGAGTAAAAAAAATAAAAAATTCAACATGGTTGGATTCTTAACAGGAAACGGGACTTTCTTCGAGAGGAATGGGTGGTCAGAGCAACTGGATGAGTCCTTCTTACTTGAGCTCATGTATGTTGCCAACAAAGCAGGAAGGAGCCTATCGTTTGGAGATGATGGAATCTTTGTCGAAGTGCTGGAAAATATGAAAGTTCACACAAATCTACAGTTCAATATTACGGACATCCACCGCCGATTTAAGCTTGCACACCTACGCTATAATACTTGGAAAGGTATTATGGAACACGAAGCCGTTGCATACAACCCGGAGACCTACTCTGTCTCAGCTTCAGTTTGGACCTGGATTGAACTTTGTGAGGTAAGGATGCCCATGTTAATTTTACTGGTTCGTAGATCTTCATACACAGCACCTGCACAACATGATTATTTTTTTCTCATCTTTTGTTTCATATATCAAAGAGCTTCGAAATTGCAAGTGCATACCATAAGGTATCCATGGAGCGCATGTGGCCTGAGTTGAATGCCATCTTTGGTCCAGATGAGGCACGCTCGCCAAGCACGCTGACAATGCTACCAAAAAAACCACCCCGTGCCTTTGAAAACATTGATTTGGACGGCAATCGCATTCCGACGATTGACGAACTTCTGGCTGACTTTGGTATGTGTATATTGATTAACAAATATACCTTTTAATGCAGCCTTCATGTGATTACCCTTTCATAATGATGCTTAACTCGTAGTTGATGAAGAAAAGCGTCAGTGGGAGCTGAATAAAAAACGGAAGATGAAAAAAGCTAAAGTTGTGACCGAGTTCGTCCCTGCCGACATGATGAGCGCCACAAAAGGGTCCGGTCAGGTTCTCGCTCCTGGAAGAGAGGTACTGGTCATTTCGCCAGAAATCAGTCGACCAAGCGGCTCGGCGGAGAGAAACTGTGATAATGTCCGTGCCAAGCGCCACCTCTCCTTTGAATTTCCATGAAGTCTATTACGTTTCTGTTACTAAATTATGCTCTTTATCTTTATCAATTTTAATGTTGTAGTATTTCAACTTTGTGAACTTCCTATATGGTTCTCTGCCAAAGGTCTTATTTGAGATGATGTATGCTTGATGAACCTTAGTATGTTTTAATGCAGACATGAGCTTATTTTGAAGTCCAATGGCTGTTATTTTCCTAATTGCAATTGATTGAGCCTTCTGCGTTGTTAGACAAGCCTCACAGATAAACAAAGTTTAATGTATACAATACCATATTATGAAGCAACAAAGTCATGGAATAACCAAACCCAAAAATAAATAAATGAAGCCCTACATAAACAAAACACCACGGCACGAGCTTAATTAGATATCAAAGGAACTAATACAACGAATATTTGTCTGGTGGCCTAACATGTTCTGCAATGCAAATACAACATACACGCATATCGGCTTACTTCAACAACAACAACAGAATTGCTAACACCAGCATCAAACACACCATCGTACAAGTGAGACTATAACAACAACATATAACATTCATGGAGATTGGGGTCTCGTTCACGCGACGATTGCGTGGTATTCCGGTTACCACTTCATCACTAGATGACGCCTGCACGGATCTTTCGATGCCACTTTCTCCGTAGACGCCTCCTGAGCGGCTGCTTAACGTGGGAACTTGAGGTGTTGCCATTAGAAAATGACAGGGGATGATCACGGGGTGTATTCTGGCGTATTTCGCGCTTAGCAATTCATCAGCCCATATAAACGAACATGCCCTAATCTTCTGGGGACACCTGTAGTAAAACCGACCAGGGTTTTGTGCTTGCTCACCAGCTCGTAAGAAAACTTTCGGGCCATTACCGCACTCGCAAGGCACAATAAACCTCTGCATCTATCACACATCAGATCAAAATCAGGATTAAAGCCAAGTAAATTGAAGTCAAGTTTCAAGTTTAGACTCACATCAGCTCAATACTAGCCCAGCAGATGGCAGCGCATCGCAGCATTCAAATTTAATACACAAAGCAGTCCCTAAAGTGTGTATAAACTAAGCACCGAGTTTTGTTCGATGAAAATATCTTCAAATTCAGTAGAACAACTGCAATTGCAATGTATATTTCCGATACCGACTTGCGCTGACAAAAGGGGGGAAACCTAAAAAAAATAGGAAATGCAAGGCAAACCTACCTATTCCCCGATCTCGAAATTATTCGCTGAACTATAGACGAAATAATGGATCATATATAGTACCTAGATTCAGAGCATGGATGATTACCTCTTCAAATTCGGGAACAAGACAAGGTCTGGTGCGGGTTTATTGATGCGTTCTTCAACCAGGGGTTAAGCAATATGAAGAAATAAATGGAATGGTGGATTCAACACAAATGAACGTTGGGCACACATTTTCATGCAAGGGCAAATTTGACAATTACACCTCCAATCAATTGGGTACAATCTGTCAAAGTAAAAAGGAAGGTATGTCGGAATAAACTATCTAATTGACAAACCATTAAGGTAAAAAAGAGACTAGATAAAATAACCAAGAATCCCAAAAATTTAAACCATTCCCATTGGATAGCTAACAAGAAAAGTAAATGCAGCCATATTGTATTATAATTACATCATTATAGTAACTTAAATTTTTAAAAATACTCTAACCTTTTAAATAAAAAAAATTCAAAAACCTAAATAATAATGTATTAAAATAATAATATCAAAGCATTAAATATTATATTAAAATTGTACACATTAGAAACTATCTAATAATAATAATAATAGCATATTACAGCAAGGATGGAAATGATTTGAATTGTTTAGATCGTTTAATTCGAAATTAATTTAAACCCAAAATTTGAAAGATTTTAAAACATCCATAACTTTGAAATTAATTTATGCAGAGGTGTTTGATGTAATTTGAAAGATTTTCAAAATTAACTTATTGTTAATTCAGGTCACTCCTACTTTTTGAACAACCTTTTGTATCATTTCCCGGTCATTATCATCTTAATTTTAGAGATCCATAATGAACAAGGGTGGCAGTACCAAATACACATCTCGTAAAAAATTAAACCTGTACAAAAAAAAAAAAAAAAAAGAAGATCATTATTAACTACCATTGATACTTTGAATGTTCTTATGTAAGATTGATATAAACGGGAAAAAATCATCATTATTAGAACCTTTTTCTTTTTCTTGTTTTTAAATTTTCATCTAGTCACTTATGTTAGAATCATTCATATATGTAAAGTATCTATTCCATCCATGTAAATGACAATATGCCACAAACTTGGGATTCGGGTTTAAGAGATCAGAAACTTACCAACCCATTTTTAGTAATTGAATAGCCAAATATGCAACCTTTGCTAGGACATAACTCTCAGTCGAATCAGCATATTTCTGTTAGCTAAAGAGCTAATACCCAGTTGCAAACTTAACTGTAATATTGGTTTATGAATCTCACACCCAAGAACAGAGTATTAACTTGAAGGAGAAGAAAGAAATTTGAGAGAGAGAGAGAAGAGAAAATTGCATTTTTGGTCCCATAGGAAGTAGGCCAATTTTTTTTTTTTTTTTTTGGTTTTGTAGTTTTTAAATCGTTCTGCACTTTTAATTTTTCGACAAATGTAGTCCCAAAGTGAAAAAATTTCAATATTAGTCCCAACAAATTTAGAAATATATATTTATAATATTTTTTCTTAATTAAAAAATACATATCAAATATTAGAAATAATTTAGAAGAATACCAACCACATGATATGCATTTTATTTTTATAATAAATAATAAATTATTACATTTTAAAGTATAAGTATTACTTTAAAATTAAAAAAAAAATTTATACATAATAACATAATTAATAATATAACCTTCAATATTGCATTTAGTTAAAAATATGTAAAATAAAAAATTGAAAAAAAAAAAAGAAAAAAAAAAAGAGTTTATGACACCACATGGCTCTCTCGCTCAATATAATAGTATAGATAATACATAGTAAATAATTAAAAAAATTTATTCAAATGAATTTTATTTATAATTTCTTAGTTATCAACATAATTGACCGTTTATTATATTCAATCTTCCCTCAATTAGAATTAATCTCGTCGCTTAATAGGGAAGTAATCTTAAAAATTTTCTTATCATGCATTAAATATTCAATAGTATTAATACTTATCATAAAACAAATAAAATAAAAAATAGATATTAAGTACTTACTTACCACAAGATAAAAGGGAAACAGGGGCATCATAAGATATTGAGTGCATACCAAAATTATAAATATAATTAATTTCCAGTTGTAAAAATTTCCTTACTATGAATGTAATTTTTATAATTAGAAACGTAATTAACGAATTAACAGTTGTAAATGTAGTAAATTACCAGTTAAAAGCATTTAATTTTATTTCTTTTAGAATTGGGTTCATTTAATTTTGAAACATTATAAATATTTACTTACCAAAATTATAATGATGCTTATTTTCTTTTAAAATAAGGTGATTTAATTTGGGGCGGTCATAAATTCGGCCAACTGAGAGACCCATCCATTCAGCAATCCCTTTGAGCAAGGTAATCATTTACTGTAACCACTAGGGATGCAAACGAGCCGAGCCAGTCTTGTCATTTTTTTCTGGCTCGAGCTCGGCTCGAGGCTCGCTCGGCTCGGTTCGAGCCAAATGAAATTATATTATTTTTAATTAAAAATTAGTTTTTTTAAATAATTTAATATATTTTTATACATACTAATATATATTTATTAAATATATATACATATAAATTATAAATATATTAATTTTTTATAAAAATCAATAAAAATATATATAATATTATATAAAAATAAAAATATTTATATATATAAAAATAAAAATATTATTTTTTAATTAAATATCGGCTCGCGAGCCTAACTAAAAGGGGCTTGAGTTCGGGCTTGGCTCGAGCTTGCTCGCCCGGCTCACGAGCCGGCTCGGCTCGTTTGCATTCCTAGTAACCACTGAGATGGAGAATACATGTTAAGGATTCTTGTATATACAAAATACTGAATTTATCTTGTGATAAATCCTAGTTCAAGAATGAAGAAAAATGTAATGTTTGCAAACTCTAAAAAAAGAGCGACTTTATTGCTTTTAGCTTGAAGAAGCAGACATTGAATGTTCTGTTTTACCTTATCAAATGCTTTATTCAGCTTCTATGGCCGTTTTTATTTCTATTATTTATAAGTCTTTTGATAATTTCTTCTCCAAACCACCCCAAAGAGTAAGACGAAGCCTGTAATAATCTTTAACCACCCAGTAATTCAAGCTCCCCAAGTCGCTCCATTTTTTCTTAACACCGCCAATTTGTTCCTACAAATATCAGCATTTCGAGTAAGAAAACTATCCCAAATGGAAAGAGTGTGATAACATTCTCCCAGTCCCACCATTCCGATAGCCAAAAGATTAAAACTTTGAGAAAATACGAAGAGGAGAAGTGACAATTTTTCGAAATTCGTACCATTAGAGACGAAGAGATGGGAAAGCCAGCCAAACGGCGGCTCTGAGAAGAGGGAGGAGAGAGTATGAGTGAAAAGGAGGTCGCTTTGTTGCATAGGGACGTCATACATTTACGGTGGCTACGGCGGAACTGCAGTGGCGGTGGGAGGAAGACGGAGGAGGAGGTGGCGGTGGTCCAAAAGGTTTCTCTCCCATTAAGGATTTAGGATAAAACGTTCTTTCTCATAATTATTCAGTTCTAGGATATTTTAATTTGGTTAACAGAAAGTATAATAACAAAATCAAAGTCTTGAATTAACTTTATACTATTCATAAATGTAATTGTTATAGTCGTAATGGGGACTTCATAATGAAGAAGAAGAGAAAAGAAATAGAAATGAAAAAAAAAAACAAAAAAGTTAATCACAATTCAATAATTAATCTTAAAAAAATTGGTTATTCATAAGTTTCTAAGTTACTTTGTACAACTTGGTCACTAATACACCGTGTTGAATTACTTATCTTTTTATGACTAACAAATTATGATCTCATTATTGTCCAATGTCTTTTTGCAAAGGGGAGGAAGCCTTGAAAGTTGAGACAAGAAATCACTTGTGAGCCAAAGGAAGAAATCACAAGGAATCAGTTCATCTGGTACCAAGAAGCAACTAAATCTCACATACAACTCTCTCTACAAGAACCAAAAGGAAGCTTAGCAAAAAGTATCTTGAAGAATGAAGAAAAAGAAGAAGCTGTCAAAATTGTCAGAGGTCAAGTTCGAGAGAAGAAATCATAAGAAAGACAAGTTAAAGCTGATTAAAGGAGACAACTTATCTGGTACCAAAACAATTGGCGTTACATGCAACTCCATCTATCTAAAAAAGGAAGCTCAACAAAAGTCGAAGCTAAACTCTCAAAGCAAAGAGGAAGAGTAAGAAAAGGAAAGGAGCTACTCAAATTGTCACAAGCAAAGAATGATCAAGATCAAGAGAAAGATTAATCAAGGAAAGAAGGTGCTTAAAAGGATATAATTCATCTGGTATCAAATCACCAGCTGGTACAAAACTCTCTTAAGTCAACCAAGATTTCAAGTAATGTTGAAAAGCACAAAAGACTGAATCCTACATGGCAATTAAAAGATGAAGAGCACGAGTCAGCACTTGACTAAGCACAAAATCTATTCAGAAGCAAATGCACAACGGATCTTTCACCCACTTGCTAAGAACAAAAGAATAGAAGAATGGGTCAGCACTTGTACTTGTTTGGTAACATGTCATTGGCAAATGTGCTAAGTTCAAAATTCAAATGAAGAGTCTAACGGCTCTTTTGGAGTTCACTCTTTAAAAGGAATGCACAGATACAACTTCAAGGGACATCCAAGATCTTTCATTAGCTGTCATATACATAGAGGTTGATAGTTTTCATAGTGTTCTTAAGCTTGTCAGATAGCTTGGGTCCTGGAACGTTTGGTTCCACAGTCACATATGCTGTTTTTGGTTTTGCAAATTGTTTCCAGTTGTTTGTATCTTGTACTCATATATCTTTATAAACTCCTCTTTAAAATTCTAAGCATAACAAACTTAGGTAGTGAACTAACTTATCCAACTCGTGCTTTTTACAGTTGTGGTAAGCCAACCACTATAAATCCCTTGTGTTCTTATTGTTCTCACTTACTCTTTTCTAGGCTGATACTAATTTCACTTTGGTTCTAGCCTTGTTATCTTCATTGTTTGAGTTTGGGGATCTGATATTTGAGGTTATTTGTGTATATTCTATATAAATAATGGGGGAAATAAGATGACCAAGATGAGCAATGAAAGTATATTCTATATAAATAATTTATTTCTAAGGAGTGTCATAGTTGTCAAAGGATGACTATATTCCATATAAATAAATATATTTTATATAAAAATAAAAATATTTTATAAGTATAATATGTGTAACATAAATTATTTATAAAAGTACGTAATATTAAAAAAATTTAAATAAGTTTTGTTATTTCAGTTTCCTCCCCAAAAAAATTTAAAAACATTAAAAAATACATAAAAAAATTGTAAAATTATAAAATTTATTCCGTAGTATCTGATCCATGTCAGGCGCTTTACCCCGCCATATCCAACATCATACCTATATATATTTCAGATAACATCGGCTGGTGCTTCTGCTTTCGTAGAGACAACGACAACGCCTGCCGCTAGCCCGCGTTCTTTTGGAATATAGAGATGGACCGACACTTCATCAAAGAAAAACTCGGGAGTAGGATTGTGACGTTTCCGTTTGTGCGATCAGAGGATCAGCTGACAGACATTCTTACCAAGGCCAACTGAGAAAGCCTTTTCAAGCATTTTGGGCAAGTTGAATGTGTGTGATCCCACAATCGACTTGAGGGGGAGTGTTGAAGATCACGGCTATTATTTTGGGATTTTAATCCCTGATTTAGTGTGATTCGTACATATCTTTTCCTATTTTGTAGCCTCATGTATATATTTATTGTAAACTTGTTGTAATCGTTTTATTCATCGTCAGAAATCAATGAATACAAAAATTCCCAAAATTTAAATTCTAACTGTGGGCAGATGAATATTGCGGCGGCGAACGGAGGGAAGGGGCGGCTGCCGCCGAAGAGAGGTCGTGTGATGAAAAGAATCGTGGCGGATTTGGCCGGAAAAAGGGGCTTTTAATGCTTGATCTATGGTTGATTGATGATGATGATCAGTTTATTTAAGCTATCTATGTTGTGATTAGAATATTAATGTTTGTTGTGTTTCACTGTGTTATATTATATATGGTTGACCCTCTGTTTAAGTAATTATTAACATATATAAATAATGCTTATTATGTAATGATCATATGCTTATATTATTGGGGTGTTATTATTATTATTTTTAATTAATGATGTTCAGTTTGGGTAGAATTTTTTTTTTTTTTTTAATCATTCTTTTGTTCTTATAAATTTCATGTTGTCATAAGCTTTGATATTTATGTGAATCATTATAATTGCAAGTAAAAAGCAATTAATAACTGAGGACCTCAACAAACCAGGCCACTAATTCCGGTCAAACTCACGAGAATTCCTAAACCGGCTCGTTGAAATTTATGGACGGAGTCAGTATTTAAAATAAAAATTTTGACGATAGAACAAAGAAAAATGTAATATATTTTTTAGTGCATAATTCATTTTGCACAATTTCTACATAAAATTGTAGGGGTGGGCCAAAATTAAGGGGGCGGCTGTTCCCAAGTGTCTCCTACCTCCGCGACGGTTGAAATTAGAATAGAGAGATGAATTTGATCAAAAACTCCATCCTAAAAAAGGAGAAAGAACATACTATCTACACCAATCAACAACCAATTATATCAGAAAAGTATTTTGGTGCCCGCAGGGCGTAGCTCAGTTGGTTCCGGAGGGGCAGATTTGCGACAAGAAAAGTATTTTGGTAAGCAACTATATTTTCTCAAAGCATTGTTACTAATCGATAAGCTTCACCACCCGATGAATCAATTAAACTAATTGAATCACCATTCTTTGAAGACATGATTGTTACGAAATGACCAACAAATTGTACTTCTTCCCAGAACACATTGATGAAGACATGATCTCGTACGTAGTGCAACAACGTAGTTTGGTATGACAGCGTAGTTTGGTTATTGTTGTTATTCCTGGAAAAGAGGAGACTGTTTTGGTTGAATTAGTTGATTTTAGAATTGTTTCTCGACAATTAGAAAGGGGACAAAAAGTGGTTCTAAATGAGTGCCAGCAATACTATCACTGATTAAGTATATGATCTTCCATGGCCAAAGGTACTCACTCGAGCAACTATTACACTTCACTCCAAGGGGCAACGCGACCGCCGACGGTGAATCCACGGATAAAGTCGGGGTGGGGGTGCTGAAACCCCGAGCTTAAAAGTATGTTTACATGTGTAGTATTAGTACTGGAGAGTGGGAGTGCTCGATTACTTGTGAACCCCTAACTATCAAGAAGTGACTATCTGACTTTGGGATCCTGACTCCGCCACTGATTGTTATAAATTTGTAATCCTGATAAACTAATTAAATTAACTTTAACTATACAAGTATGAAAAGGAAAGAATCAAAAGTCATGATTAAACAAGATATGTTTGAATGTATGAACAAAACATATGTTGAAAGAGGCTTTTGCAGACAATGAGGAGTTGGACCAAGTTGGAAGGATAGATTGGGACTTTCTTCCCAAAAGTGGTGGGCCAAAATTTAAAATTCAAAGAATGTCGGGTTTTGTGGGCAATAATTTAGATTTCATGTGCTGCTTTTGGAAATTTTAATAAAGTAAGCTAAAGATAGAAAGTTCGCCGCACGGGGACTAATATTTAAATTCTCATGTTATTAGGTCATTATTATAATTTTTAATAAATAAAGCATGGGCCATGGGCCATGTGAGCCTAATGGGCTTTGCTTGTTATTTTGGGCCTTCTTGTGTATTAGTTGTATTGGGCTAAAGGTTGCCTCAAATTTGGGCTCTTTCGGTCCTTCCTTCTAGGGCTGTTAACAGGGTCGGAGTCGGATCGGATCAGGAGATTTCGGATCCGAATCCGTTAAAAAACTTGATAACCAGCTCCGTATCGAAATCCTGTAGGATTCGGATTCATTATTTTTGAATCCATACATAATCTGGTTGTATTAGATATTTAGATTTGATAAAAGATTCAACCCAATCATCAATAAAATCTAATTTTTTAAATAACAAATTCATGTAATAAAGTAAATATAATTATATAATATCTAATAAATAGTTGCTATTTAATGGATTATTTGATGGTTTTGTTTAAAATATATTAATTTAAACTTATTAATAAAAAAAAGAATATTTTTAGAGTAAACAATTTAAATTTTATTATGGTTTAAAGTGATAAATATATAAAAAATTTAATTTTAATTATTTTACTTAATATTATGTACCAGTAAATAATTTATTTAATTAAATATCATAT
Source organism: Lantana camara (assembly GCA_037501455.1). Classification (NCBI taxonomy): domain Eukaryota; kingdom Viridiplantae; phylum Streptophyta; class Magnoliopsida; order Lamiales; family Verbenaceae; genus Lantana; species Lantana camara. Next base: position 5,382,060 of record CM074865.1, read on the forward strand.
ATAAAATAGGACTCAGATTATTAACGGATGAAATTCTTTAATTCCATATTCGGTACATTCCAACGGTCATTTTTATCAGACAAATATACTAAATTTCGGACCGAATTTGGATTAAAATCCGAACCATTGACAGCCCTACTTCCCCACCTCCCTCGACTTTGGGGCGCGAAAGATGGTTGGAAGAAACCTCTCGAGGGATGGTTTAAACTGAATACGGATGGTAGTTTTGTACAACGAGACGGGATTGACTGAAGCTGGTGGTCTCATTTGTGATGACGAGGGAGGTCAAGTTGCGGGATTCTCCAAAGAGTCCAGATGGCCGCCAAGAAAACACATTGCCAAGGGCAATTTGGCAGGATAACATGGCGGAAATTTTTCCTAAGCAGAGCAAAGATCCAATCCTCTTCATTAATATTCCAGAATTCCAGAAATTCAGTAGGCATGATTAGGAATTCCCAAATCTCTCTAGCGTGCAAGCAATTCCTCAAAATGTGCAGAACATCCTCACTCAAACCCCACAAATCTGTCACAATTATCCGAACTAGCGAAACCACGATGGAAGCGATTCGCGTTAGTCATCAGACCATTGTGTTGACACTGCCAACCGAGACCTCCAAATGCTGCAGACTACCATAGGCCGATTTGCAAGAGAAATCCGAGTATCCTCTTGATCACCGTGGAGAGGCAGCGGGTAACAGGTTACTTTCTGCTTGATATGATCCGAAACAGGGGTTTTAAGCTCCTCAAGCTTCCTACCACCACTTCCGTTGAGAACATCCGCGACCTCAAGTTCCTCATCCTCCAGAACATCATTACCAGGCAAAGAATTAGCAATTGGTTGACAACATTGAGCATCGACTTCATGGAATCATCCTGGATGTTCAACGTCTGTTAAGGAATCCGTGGGAGATTAGGTTGGGGCCGTTGGGCACACTAAGCGTGGCAGCAATGAGAGTGCAGATTTTGTCGGCTAAGACGGGGCATACACTGTTTAAAAGCTTTGAGAGCTGGCATTGCGCGCCTCCTGGGCTCAGGATGATCGTCTCTGACGAAGCGTAGAGCTTGGTTCTCTTCCTCCCAACCTCCAAAAAAAACTAGAGAACTTCTACCTTGTAAAGCTTTCCAACTTTTACTGTTACAATTTCGTGTTTTTACCGGGCTCTTACAATTTTTCGTGATTTTACCGTCCCCAATAGGGCAAACACTCCCTTAATCCTCAAATTCAATGGATACTTCCTTGCATTGTTCATGCAGGAATGCATACAAAAAACAATGCATACAGATGAAGGCTCAACAACCAATCAACTCCAACGAAGACACACTATACACATTCACAAACTTCATATCCCAGCAATCTTTCTCAGCTACAAAAATTACACAGTTACATTATATAGAAGCCATGAAGTTTCAAGCCATCAACAGACATTATAGTTACGGTTCCAAATATGTAAAAATTTGAGTGTCCTAATGACGCAACAACAGCAAGGTTTGTTTGTTGTCCTGCCTTGATTCCAGTCCTCGTGTTTCATCGCCTGCCATTCGGGCATTTCTACAAACACCTTCAGTGCATTATTACAACATGAAACAGACACTGCACAACGATAAGGAATCATTACAAGCATACATCATCATCATCATCATGATCCGCAATCACAGCTTGATAGATCATGGATAATTACATCTAAAATATGAAGTCCCAAAATAACAAAAAAAGGGCGGAAAAAAACTCATGAAGTATCTAGAATCGTGTAAAAATCCATACAAAGACTAACAAAAATCTAATTCAAGAACTCAAAGCAGGACCCCAGAACAAAAGGGCCACAGAAATCCCCACTAAGCCACCAAGACAGAAGTGAAATCAAACCAGCTACGAAAACCTCAAAGATCATTTTTTTTTTTTTTTTACAATTCCAAGGATCCCACTTCGGATATACAAGAGTAAGATCAAGAATTCATGGGAATCAAATCAAAATGTAGACTTATCCCAGAAACAGAAAGAAAAATTCAAGAAGAGATAAAAAAGGCTGGATCTTTAACCAAATACTTGTCGGAAAGCCCTAAGAACGCTTCTTCTTGGTTGTTGGGACTTGGGTCAACTTTATAGTTATAATGTTTTTACTTTTATTTTAATGTAACAATTATAAGTTACTTCATTTATATAAAAATGAATTTATTATATATATATATATATATATGTCTTATAATTTTGTTATATTCTGTTATAAACTTATAACCCTAAGCCAAAATTTATTTATTCTACTCCCGACCCGCGCTAATAGGCGACATAGTGACAGAAATCGCCGCCGCTTCATACCGCCGCCGCCGCCACCGTTAAATTTATTGTCCCGGCGAAGTAGAGTTTAGTCTTGCGCGCGACAATGGCAGATGCTTCCACGGAAAAGGTTGTTTCCGAGAGCTATTGCGAAGGAAAAGGCGAGGACTATGAAGAATTAGAGGAAGAAGAAGATGAAGACTTGTCTTTTTCGTCAGATTCTGAAATAGGTGAGGCTTTGGATTACTTGGAGTCAAGAGATGATGCAGAAGGCGGCAGTTTGGATGGCTCATTCACTCTGCTGCATACACGGCGGCCTAATGCTCACGGCGGGCTTCACTCGCGGCCTAATAACTCTGCTCTTCAGCCCATATCGAATAAGTCTCAGAAGTTCTCGAATCACATCAGGGCAGCGCCGTTGGAGGTTGGTGTTGGTGAATTTGATGAATATGTGATGTGGGTTTTTGTGGGGTTTGGGGGAAAAGTGGTGCAAGAATGGATTTTTGTTGAATTAGTGGTGTTTGATGTTTTTGTTTTGTGAAATGCTGTAGTGGGTTGTTTGGGATTTCTGGGATTATGGTTTGTTGTGGAGGCATTAAGGTGTGATTAGTCTGGGTTTGTCTGAAACCTGGAATGGAGTTGGAAAAATTGATTCTTTAAAAGTAGCTTGTGATATGTATGTTCATTGTTTGTTATGTGCCTCTAAGCTAAGCCGATTGGTGTTGCAGGAGTGGGAAGGAAGGTTCAATGTTGGAATGTCGAATTCTGTAACAACTGCTATTCGTGGGAGTGTTCGTGATATGGCCATCGGTAAGACTAAAACAACCGAGAAGGCAGACCGTGCAACTGTGGAGCAGGTAAATGATAATGATTAATATGTTATTTCTTGGTATTCGTTATGTTATTATCATTACAATGAGTTCGGCTTTATGGATAACAATCACTTCTTTGTTTCAGGCAATTGATCCTAGAACCCGTATGGTTTTATTCAAAATGCTTAATCGAGGTGTATTTAATGACATCAATGGCTGTATTTCAACTGGAAAAGAAGTATGTGTTGCAATCTTTTGTCTCTTGTTGATTCTATCGATATTCTTGCGTTGTTTATGAATATTTCTTTTATCTTGTTTTTTGGGGAAATTGCAGTAGAACTTCTTTAATTAAAGGCCTATTCTTTGTTTATTTTCTCTTCAAACAGGCCAATGTCTATCATGCTACTAAATCTGATGGTCAGGAACTTGCAATCAAGGTTTACAAAACCTCAGTTCTTGTATTCAAGTAGGCCCATCAACCCTATAGTTTTGTTCAATCCATCGATAGCTTAATTCATCATATAAAATTTCTATTCGACTTCGCAAAATAAGAGTTATACCAATGATATAGTGATCTCTTTTCGGGATGATTAGATCTTTCTCTGCAATTCGCTTAATTTGTCATTCATACTCATGCTCCAAACATTTGCCTTAAAAAACTCCAACGGCCTCACTCGTATTTCAAACCTTCAAAAGAGAAGATGATATTTAACTATCAGAAATGTAAAGGTATTTATATATCTTGATATTATCTAATTCTCCACTCAAAACAAACAGGGATAGAGATCGTTATGTACAAGGTGACTATAGGTTCCGTTATGGATATTGCAAACATAACCCTAGAAAAATGGTGAAGACATGGGCTGAGAAAGAAATGAGGAATCTCATGAGGTATGTCCGCAATTTGTCTGCATCATTCGTTGTCTTTTTTTCTTCTCTTTTTAAAAGATGGGATATGATTTCATATTGTGAAAACGTGAAGGCTAAGAGCAGCAGGCATACGGTGTCCAGTCCCGATTCTATTGCGGCTTCATGTTCTGGTCATGGAATTTATAGGTATTTTGTTATGTTGGAACTTAAATTTAATAACTTCTGCAGAAGTATATTCATACATTAAATTTCATTTTGTTTTCTTGTTTTCAGGTAAGTCAGGTTGGGCGGCTCCTCGGCTCAAAGATGCTGATTTATCTCTCGATAAGTTACGCGAGTGCTATGTTGAGGTGCGTTTGGATGTTATTACATTTTAGTTTTGACATTCTTGTTTGTTGGCTTTAAGATCAACAAACTAAATACGTGAAAAGCTAACACTCCCTTGTGTTCGCCAACTTCAGATGATTACGTCTATGCGCACATTATACCAGAAGTGCAAGCTAGTACATGGAGACCTGAGCGAGTATAACATACTTTATTTTGAGGTGAACATTTTCTCTAATTTTCTCGTTAAAATTATGGCATTCTTGAAGTATATTAATGATTTTCTTGTTTCATGCAGGGTCACTTGTACATAATTGATGTTTCACAATCGGTCGATCTCGACCATCCTCATGCCCTTGATTTCCTTAGAGAGGATTGTATTCATGTTAATGTGAGTATTTCACTAAATACTGAATTTTCCCCCCTCTCCCCGTCCACGGATGACTTCTGACTCTCTTCGCTTTCATGCAGGAGTTTTTCAAGAAAAACGGGGTAGCTGTGATGACAATAAGAGAGCTGTTCGATTTTATAGTGGATCCTACAATTAGTGATGATTCAGTCGACAGTTATCTGGAAGAGGTACGAAAGATTTACACAATTCAATCCATCCTACAACTTTTATAATCTGAAAATGTTATGTTTTAATTACTTTTTAATATCTTGTTGCTTGTTTCTATGAATTTCGTTTGCAGGTGCAACAAAAGATTTTGGCTAGAGGCGATGTTATATCCGCAGAGGAAGAAATTGCAGATTGTGTATTTGTTCAGGTTTGTTTGCGGTACTGATCTTATTTCCAATTTTTCGTTAATTCTAGTCGTGAGTCTATTCTGTTCTTCTGGACGCTGGAGGAGCTCCAAATCTCCTTAAACAGACCTGTAAGTTTGGAACTATGCGTAATTACACAATTCTTGTCCTCTTAGCTCGAAAGAACTACAAAATTTGATCAGAATTGAGAATTTATCGAGAAACTCGGATTCCATCATAAAAAATTGAGGGATAGCATCATTTAACCAGTTATGATAATGAGATCATTACACTGACCTACACTGAGTTTCGCGTAATTATCCCTATAATATTTGATCGAAGGGGGTAATTGTAACACGGACACAGTGTCTAAGGGATGCTCGTGTAATTACTAATAGTACAAAGAAGGCTGTCTAATTATTTTTCTTTACAACAAATTTAAGTTACACCTTCCTTGAATTTAAATTCTGACACATCAAACACGTTTCCCTGTAGACATTCATTCCGAAGACTTTGGATAGTGTGAAGCACGCCGAGGAGGATGTGCAACGAATCATCAGCGGCGAGGACACAGGCGACATGTACTATCAAACCATCACGGGCCTAAAGGCTCTTACTATGACCAATTCTTCACAATCAGATGTCTCAGGTAAGCCCGTAACAGAGGATCAAGGCCCGACTGATAAATCCTTGCCAGATGACGAATCAGATACGGGAAGTGAGGACAACTCTGATTCCGAGGACGATTCCTCGTCTGAAAGCGATAAACAAACTCCAGAAGAGAGGAAAGCAGCAAGGAAGGAGAACAAGAAGAAAGTTAAAGAAGAAAAGAGGGAAGCAAGGAAGACTAAAGTTCCAAAAGCTGTCAAGAAGAAGAAGAAGAAGCTGGCAAAAGCCAAGAAGTATCGCTAGAGAGAGAGAGAGAGAGATTTTGATATGTACTGAAATATGCACAGAAAAACAAGAAACAAATTTTGCAGAAGAATATACAAATGCTTCATCCACATATATATATTTTCATTCATATAATCTCATAAATCTGAGGCAAATGGTGTTTGTGACAACACTCCCGTTTTGCTAGTTCCGGTTCCGTACGAGTACTTGGAAACCAGCAAAGATCCTCTTATACTTTAAAGAAAAAGAAAATAAAAAGAATCTAATCGATTTGGGATTTTCTTGATTGGAAAAATGGCCAGCAACCTGAATAGAACCCTTTCTTTTCCCTGCAATAAAAGTGTCACTTTTTCAGTTAGCATTGATTATATACACCATATTGAAGAAAGACATATGTATATATATATACATAAACATGAAGAATATCATCAATTAATCAAGACGATCGCCTGCATTTATTGTAGTTTATTTCAATCTTAACCCAATCCCAATAGCAAAAGTTTGCAACTTCTACATACCCACAGCATCAATCCAAGAACACCAAATTCATGATCGAATTAAAATTCCCACATACCTGCCGCCGGCGTCGCTCCGGCCACTACTGCTCCGCCCACCGCCGCTGCTGACGGTGGTGGTGCTGCTACCGCCACTTGTTCTGCTGCTATCACTATCACTGGAGCCAGTGAACTTCTTCTTCCACCAATCCCTTTCTCCACCACCCTTCAAAACCTCAGGCTTAGGCGAAATCCTCCCACTATTACTACCATTATTCCCAAATTTCTTCGTTTTCCTGGAATTAAACTGAAAACCCATCTTCAAGAACAACCCCTTATTCTCAAAACTCCCATTTCTGATCAAATTCCTCTCATTTCTCCAGCTTTCCTGCCTCTTCACGGCAACCCTCTGGTGCAAGACTTGATTTTTACTCAATTTCTCTTCAAGGGTTTGATTGTTTTCAATCTTGTGATGCTCAACGAGGTCTTTTAAAGAGAGTTCGTATGAAGATTCCGGCATGTTCTTGACCATCTCCATGAGCTCCCTCTGCCCTCTAACAATGGCCTGTATTCTTGAATTTGGGGACAGTAATGATCGGTGGATGTGGTGGCTGAGGAGAGGCTGAGATGGGCTCGTCGACGGGCTTGAGGCGGCGGGGCTCTTCCATAGCGGCGGCGAACAGACGCCGGAATCATCACCTTCCGGTGATTCTTGATTCTGAGGGATTGGTCTGAATTGGAGGGTGTCTTCATCATCATCATCAGCAGCCAAGATTGTTGTGGATGTTTCACTGTTTTCATGATTTGTGTGATGATTGTGATCATCTTTGTGGGGGAATTGAGTTCTTGGATTGTACATTGTGTGGATTTTGAGTGGAAATTGAGAGGGGAAAAGGGAATTGTGAGAGGAAATTAGGGTGGTTGTGGTGGGATTGTAATCAATGTGTGTAGGTCCATACTCACCTTAGTTATAATGACAACAACTTAAAATTTGTGGTGTGACTAAGTTTTAATTTTTGTTTTATTATTGAAACTTTGGGTTTAGGAAAATAAAAAGTCAAGGGTTTCTAGATGGGTGGGACAAGGACAAATAGGCTAACTTTATCTTAAATTTTTAATGGGGTTTGTCTCTTTTAGGTTTTAGCATTAACTTTTGTTTTTCTCACTCTTCTTGAACTTTTGCTTGTCTCTAAATGCTTCTCTTTTGTGAGAATGAGATGGGATTAACTCTTAATCAATTTGGGAAATGTTTGATATATGTAATTAAGTTTGATTCTACTATATATGTATATGGATATAATAATATAGAGATAATGCAATACGAATATAATGATATGAATTTTTTCTTAAAATTGAAAGTGTCTGACATGATAAAATGATGTTTTTATGAGTATATGCGCATTTGAAGTTTGATTAGGTTTGTTAATCAACTTTAATATGAGGTTATGGTATGCGAAATTAAGTTTTTCGACCGGTAATACTTAATTTCTTAGTCAGATACTGTTCAAGCACTATTCACAAGTTTTTTTATTTTCACGTGAAATGTAACTCTTGTGAAATTGAATGAGTTGTCTTCTATATCAAACATTATATATATCTTGGTCAATAATATTTGATTTTTTTTAATAAGTATTAACCAAATTAAATTTACAAAATCCGTTTACTATACCAAACACTTCTTTTTCATATTATTTATTTCTACATAATGAATTGATTATTATAAATGGAGATTTTTTTTGTTTTACTTTTGCATATATAGAAAATTGGAGGAATTAGAGAGGGCATTAATAATTTATAAATATATTATAACGACTTTGGTTAAGGAGACCAAACTTAATTTGATGTTAATATCTCATATCTTTAATTGCAATGTATGATGGTGAAGTTTGTATTATTCAATAATGACAAGCTATGAATCAACTACCTATACACCATAATTAATAATATATATATATATATATATAGATAATCAAACTTATAATTGAAAATAAAACTTCAAACTATTGGCGTCATCAAATAATTATAAATAAAAAACCTCATTGATTATGCCATTGCATCTACCAAACTACCACACGTGTGGGTTTTAATATTTATTCCTTGATCAATAATCTAATTAATTCTAGAATTAGTTTTGGAGACTAATGAAAAAGAAAAGAAAGGGAGGATTAGGACAAAAACAATATATTTTTTTTTTGATACTTAATCCGCACTACAAATATATTTTATTTATATATAATCTCACATTAAAGTCAATTAAAGGGTTGAAGATTAATTGCATATCTTTATTTGTTCCATGATACGTGTGAATCTTGTTTTTCTTTGATAAGGATTTGAAAATAAATGCGGAATTATTTTTGATAAATGATACTATTAAATGTACTTTTTATTTGATTGGATAATATTCTTCCAACTTAAATAACATAATCCTTCTATTATATTTAATCCATCCGCACTTAGTTCTCTACACTAGTGAATTTGTTGCTTTAAAACAACAACTTAAAATTTTAGCTCTCCATACTAACAAATTTGTGCGGATTTTTCGCTTAAGATGACTTATAATTTATGAATTCATGCATTTAATAATATGAAGATGAATTTTAATTTTTAATTTAATATATAATAATTCTAAAACAATGAAATTAGGTTGTTATTATTAATAGGTAAATAAATTTTGAATTAATTAAAATGGGTTAAGTGTGATATTTTTTAAAAATTAGGAGTACAATCACATTATTTAAAAATTATGAGGCAAAACATATTCTAAATATTAACGTAATCTTAGGGATTTGTGTTTATCTTTAGGATATTATTAATTATATATAAATTCCAGTTGTTCGCCTCTCTTTGAAAATTCAATAACAAAAAACCTCTAAAATTGATAGATAAGGAAGAGATCTACAAAGAAGACATCAGCAGCCGAGCTCCTAGTATCCCCTCCACCACCGCCGTCGGCTACTGCGGCGGCGACGAGGAGTCCGGAGGAGTCTCCTGCAGTACAATTTGATCTTAATCTCAACGAATTATCCGATAAGAGCAACAAAACCGGCGGTTCTGGTTCCAAGGCAATGCAGTCTACTGCACTATCTCCGCCGCCGCTGAAATATGTAAATACGATTTCTGATCTGAACGATCTGGCGTCCTCTGATCTGGAATCTATCAAGCGCCAGCTGGAGAGATCGCACTCTGAGACTGTGAAGGATATTGAGGCGTCTCAGTATCGCCTTCAGAAACTTTTCAAGGTAAGCATGATTTGTGTGGAATGAAATTATATGTTTCAGGCTGTGATTTGACATTTATTTTATGTATAAATGTGGAATTTGTAAAATATAGTACTTAGCAGTTGGTTGATGAAGCCTTTTCTGATACTCAGTGTTTGAGTTGTGTATTTACAATTCTGGTGGCAGTTTCAATTGAGTGTGTGCAAATGTGCTGCTGCAGAGATGCCTAATGCCCTTACTACTATTATCTGGCTGCTGGCATTATGTTTTAAGCTGTTGATCTGTTTTGAAGCATAAAAAGTTTTGCAGCTTACAAAAGTTGCAGTGCATGATATGTGATCTACATCCTCTTGTTTCTGATCTTAGAATGCGACTCTTTTCATGAAGAACTTTTGACTGCACTCCTGAAGAGCATGTACATGTACAATACAATCATTTTGACATTAGATTACATGACATTGCTGTTATATGGTATGTCTTGCGGACCGACCTTACCTAGAATTTGATCTCTTGAAGGGGAGAGGGTCACAAATTTATTTCTAGTTTTGCACACTGCTTTCAGTTGCACTATGTTGAAAACAGATACTTCCCCCTATTCGAGGAAACATGAAAATTTGAATCTGGATGGATCTGTATCGGTGAAGAGCAGTACCTCAAGAAGAAAATTTTCGAACGAAGTTTAATGTGTTACCTGAACAATGTGAACCATAAAAGTAGTGTCGGGATATCAATGGGAATCATTCACTGCTAAACATGAATGGTTCGATAACATCTTTATCAATTACACCAAACACTTAATACTAAACTTGTTGTACATTTACTAGATTTTATGCGACAGGAGAAAGGATGTTGACACCCTTTATGTCTAAACAGATTCAGAGGCAAGCATGTCAGGAAGTAATCGATAAGGCTGAGAAAGAATATAAGAAGTCGTCTGTTGCTATCAAGAATGCTCAAGACTTCATAAGGGTGGGTCACATTTGTATCTAACTAGCTTATCGTTTCAGTCGTCCCTGCAGTAACGGCTGCTAGTGATCATAACATTCCTCTTAAGGCTTGGGCCTGTCTGTCTAACCTTAGGATTTGTTGCAGGTTTCATATGCAGAGTTTATAGAAGTAGCACAATTCTCTGCATCTCATCGTAAGTTGTACTCTTATACGATGTTTAATCATCATTTACTTGTGTTTTTCCAGCGTCTGATTTCCTTCTAGCTTTTATCTCCAGCATTATTTAGTATTGTTTTATATAGAAGGTCTCAAATCAGGTAGAGGTCATTCCCCTCGGGTGTAATTTAGTATGTGCATGCTCTTTTTTAAGTAAATATATGAACTTATGAAGTAGTCTGCTACAGAAAATAACATAAAAATTAGATCTCTCTAGTGTGGAAAAAAGCTATTAATATCATATGTTGTTCATTTTTTTCAGTTTGCAAAGTATCTATCTCTGAGCTTGCTGAAACCTCTGAGAAAAACATCGCTGCACTTCGGAGCCGTTTTGGAAACTCAAATGCAGCTTGACTTGGGCTACATAAGGTTCCTTTGAAGCTTTCTTGTCATTAAGCGATGAATGGCGTTCTCTTAGTTTCGCAGTCTGCTCTGTTTTGTTGAAAAATATTTGGTTTCTCACATTTTGGCGTGCTTGTTAATTATATGTTACGAGTTGATATGGATCATCTCTAGGGATGGCAATTGGGCCGGGTCTGGACCCGGACCCGCCCCGCTAGACCCGCTCCAGACCCACCCCATCGGGTCCCGGGTCGGGTCTGGACCCGGAAAAATGGACCCGTGAGAAATGGGTCCTTAACGGGTCTGGACCCGGACCCGGCCCTTAAATTAAAAAAAAAAAAAAAAAAAAAAAGAAAGTTGTTAGTGTCAGAATTATACAAGTCCCACGTGAGACCACACATAATCATTAAACCCTATGTTTTTTTCTAAGTTGATTTAGATATATAAACTCAACATTTCACACTATTTATTTCTAAATTAATTTTATTTTTCCGCGAGATCTACATAAAAACTAGGCACAAATATATATATGGATTTTATACTTTCATTATAATTTGCCTTTCTCGATTCAAAATAGTTTTTATATATCATAATAATAATTTATTAAAATGTAATTTATCCAAAATTTGAAAAGTAAATGGGTATGGAAATTATTAATAATGTAAAAGAAATTAAAGTGTTAGATATGTGAAAAGGAAAAGTTGGACCTACATGGAAACAGAAATATAGTCATACGCATTTTTCATTTTTGTCTACAACACAAAAATCAGACATGCATATGATGACTGTCGTCCATCTTTTCATATTAAGGCATGCATTGTGAGACCAAGAATTTAGGAGATTAATTAAGGTAAGAATAATTAATTGTAATATTAATATTAAGTGATATGAACAATAATCCATGTGATATATAGATAATTTGTAATATTAAGTAAATATTTAAATCATATAGAAGAAAATATAATCGATGTGATATATACTTCTTTTAAATAATAAATGAATTACGGTTAAAGTCAAATTCTATTACTTTAATGTACTTAATTCTAAATTGTATATTAAGTATTTTCTTTTTATAATTTTTTTTATTAATTAAATAAAGAAGTTGTAAAAAAAATTAATTTAAAAAAAATTATATAATTATCATCAAATTTTAAAACTCTCTTAATATATGTAGATAGATATAGATACAGATTATAGATGTATCAAAAAGTTTACAAACTGAAACTATTATAGTATCAAAAACGGGTTAAATGTATCAAAAATGAGTTAAGTGTATCAAAAATGGATTAAATGTATCAAAAACGAATTAAACAGACCAAAAATTAATAAATGTGTCCAACGGGTCTTGTTCCGGACCCGGGTCCAACGGGTCCAATATTAGACCCGCTGGGTCCATCGGGTCTGGACCCGCCACCAACCGGGTCTGGACCTATCACGGGGCGGGTCTGGACCCGCCGAGTCTGGCCCAGACCCGGCCCATTGCCATCCCTAGCTATTGCTAACTTTCGACATGTTCTTAATCCAGTCCTCCAGAATCGTCCAAAAGGTCAAAAGATGTTGTTACCATCGGGGGCGGATCCAAGATTTCTCAATAGCCGGGAATTTGATAAATGTTGTAGTGCGTTGAGAAATTTAATTGCAACTTTTTAGTCCAAGAAACTATAGTTCTGCTCTTGCTAATTACGTGTGGAAGGAATGTAAATATCTAATGAGTATTTTCCTCCTATTAATTACTTAGGTAGCAAAGTTGTAGCCCAATTTTAAGTCTTGGCCCGCTACACCCAATCACGCCATCTTTAGGAATTAGGAGTTCCCATCATATTTAAGTTAGGGAAAATTGCAAATTTGGGACAATAACCAATCTCATTTTGCATTTTTGGACTTTAACTTGATATTTCTGATTTTAGAGACACTTACTCTCAAAATTTTACAATTTTAGTCAAATCTCAGCCGGATCCTTAATTCCGCACCGGAAAGTCGCACGTGACCCTACATAATCGCCTGAAATAGCCTGGGCCACATAAGCAAAAGAGTGCATCAAATCTCAGTCGGATCCCTAATTTCGCACCGAAAAATCGCATTGGAAAACCGTACGTCACCCACGTGTTCGCCTGAAATCAGTTGAAATCCCACGTGGCAATGCATTCTTTTGCTTATGTGGCCTAGGCTATTTTGCCCCGTGGGATTTCAACCGATTTCAGGCGATCACGTGGGGTCACGTGCGGTTTTCCAGTGCGGAATTAAGGATCCGGATGAGATTTGGCCAAAATTGCAAAATTTTGAGAGTAAGTGTCCCTAAAATCAGAAGTGTCAAGTTAAAGTCCAAAAATGCAAAATGAGGTTAGTTATTGTCCCAAATTTGCAATTTTCCCTTTAAGTTATTAACTATGGAAAATTTTAGCTCAAAGGTTTCAAACCCGATTTGGTTGAATGGATCCAACTAATTAAAAGAGCAAGTGTACTTATCATTTTTTTTTTTTATATACCAATTTGATCGAGTCAGATTCAAATTAAAATTATCCATTAACTATCTCTATGTTATTTAGCCTTCTTTTATACCTCAAAAGTTACCAACGGTTCCAACCATTCTTTTGGGCTCTTAGTATTATATGGGCTTCGATATGGCGTCTCAAGGGAGCTCATCGACCGGCTAGGAAGTTCTGGTCGATAGTCATCGATCCGCCGTTAGGGCGTGCTTTGATGATGTGTCAATCCATGTGGAGAGTATTGCCCACGTGTCATTTTTTATGGGTGTGTCAAAAGACGACACGTGTCGCTTTCGGAAAGTCCCCGTTATTATGTATTAACAGAGTAAATTATTCACACTAAAAACACATAAAATACTTGAAATTGATGCTCTTACATATCGGGATAACGGGATTATGTGATTCAGGAGTCAATATAAACTCGGATGTTGCTAGTTGTGCTCCTATTCGAACAGGATCAAGAATACTGTCTAGTTAATCGGTAGTTGTTAATGTTATATATATATATATATATATATATATATATATATATATATATATAATAGACTTTCCGTATAATTAAAGAGCTTCAAGAAATAATCAAACTTATATATAATTGAAAACAAAACTTCAAACTATTGGTGTCATCAAATAATTATAAAACAAACCTCATTGATTATGCCATTGCATCTACCAAACTACCACACGTGAGGGATTAATCTAATTAATTCTAGAATTAGTTTTGGATATTAAAGAAAAAGAAAAAGAAGGGAAAGATTAGGACAAAAACAATGTTTTTTTTGATACATAATCGGCACTACAAATATATTTTATTTATATATAATCTCACATTAAGTCAATTAAAGGGTTGAAGATTAATTGCATATCTTTCTTTGTTTCACCATACGTGTGAATTTTGTTTTTCTTGATAAGGATTTGAAAATAAATGCGCAATTATTTTTGATAAATGATACTATTAAATGTACTTTTTATTTGATTGGATAATCTTAATTACATATGTAAGTGATTTATATTATTGTTTTTGTCCGATTAATATGGTTGATTTTTTCTCTTTTGATTTGTGTCAAAAAATTAACGCCAAAAAAATCACTAATGCGTTCAACTAGTCCACCTTCCTGTTTACACTCTGCTCATGCTTCGGTTCCCCTCATCCATTCCATTCTGCTCATCCCTAGTGCTAAGCCGATGCGGTCGGCTAAACGCGCTCCACTCAATTTACACTTCTCTCCGTTCGACCACGAGCATAGTGCGCTCAACACCCTCACGAGCAGCAATTGCCCATGTTCGCCTACTATTCAATAACCCAAACGAGTGGCCCTAAAATATCCGCGCACTCAGCCCACCAACACACTACTCTAATCCAATCCGAACAATATAAATACTCTTCTCCACAAAGAATCAGGTAAATACAATTACTTAATTACCCAAACGCTTTCATTCTATCTTGCTGCGTACAAAGGATTAATTGAGGGTAAAATTGACATTTTAGGTTAGTGGGGAGGTAAGTAAAATTATTAAACTCAGTTAGGGAGTTTGTGGGGATAATTTTTGAAGTGGGGAGGTAAATGAAATTTTTTTAAACTAGGGAGAGTTATTAAAGAGCGCCCCTTATTTCACATGTATATTTAAAATAAATTTCAAAGAAAAAAAAAAAAAAAAAAAAAAGAGAAAAAATTCATCTTCTTCCTCGTGACTTCTGCTCCTCCTCCACCACGACGGCCGGCCGAACGAAACCACTGCCACAAATTCACATTTCAGCTTGATTGATGTTCAAAATTTTAAATAAAAAAGACATTTCAAGATTGAAAAAGCAAAAAATTCTTACATCTCCCTTGATTTCGAGCTTTTGTTACAGCCCCTTTCTCCCTCCAATCGACATATGGAGGGAGATCATCGGTCAATCTGAACAGTGATGTGGAAAAGGCTCTGCATAAAGACCGTGTGATGCAGTTGGCCGCCATTTCCATCGGCTGGAACTCTGTTTGAGGAAAATGGACTTATTCTTACTAATTAGTCGCGTTCTTGAAATTATATCTTTGCCCCTGGTGTTTTCATTTTATTGTTAATTGGGCCTCAGATGCTTTTTCATTTCTTTTGGCACAAATTCACTTGAAATGCTTTTGAATTTTTTTACTATTTTATTTTGAAGGAATTTACTAAAAATATTTAATTTAGTTAAAAAAAAAAAAAAATGTTCGATTGAGTTTTCTTTTATGTTGAAAGCTCTCCTAAAACTAATAAATTTTTATTTCATTTTTAATTGATAGTTTATTTTTTCTTACTTTAGTTAAAATTTAAATTATATATATTATATCAGAATGATGTTAAAAAATAATATTATAATTAAAGTTAAATTAATAACGACCGTATCTATAAAAAATCTTTGGATTTTTTGGATACAATTAACGAGGAATAAGAATCATAGAGAGATGTAAACTTTATGGTCTTGAACTGACTTTTAAAGTAAATTCATGATTTTTTTTTTTGGGTAAAAAATTAAGGAACAAGCTCAGTGGTTTAGACATATCCTATGTGAGGGTCATCAAGGTAAAATTACTATTTAACTGATAGATTGCAAACTGAAAAGTAAATAAGTTCATAAATTGGGCTATATAACATAACCATTGAAGTAAAATGGGTGTTGGACAATATAACCAAAAGATGTCAGGTATATGTTGTAGATATTGGGTACTTGAGGAGCGAGTACGGACTCAAATGGGCGGTTTCCCGTCAACGTGTTTGCTTGCTTTCGTGCCTTCCAAGAGTATGAAGGGGTAAGTTTATTGATGCATTTTGTGTAATCCATTATCCATCCAGATTTTACCACATAAATTTTTTACATTTTTAACCAATTAATGTAGGGTATCTTCCGGGGGCCATGTCCCGAGAATCAAAAAAGTGGTCATTCGATGCTTTTGGTTGGGAATGGCCCCGAAGGCGGGGAGGATTTTTGGATCGTCAAAAATTCCTAGGGGGAGGATTGGGGCGAAAATTGAAAGAAAAACCGCAAAGTTGATGAGACTAGACAAGGTGGGCATTTATCCGATCCTCCTCCATCACATTACTGATTGGGTGTTGTGGTAAGTCTTACATCATTTTGTCGTCAACAATTTATGTTAATCAAGAATATTTTTTGTTGATCAAGTTACATTTCTGCTCACTATAAGTTTTATCTCTATATAATAAAGGGCACCTTTATTGGAGCTATTGGCAACTGCAAACTTGGTTAAGACAACCTTAGGACCTAAGGGAACAGTAAACAACATACTGTGTAGACTTTTGATGCCGCCAAACAAAAAGTTCTATTTAACCATTCATTCTCTTATAATTACCCAACTTATTTGTGTAGGATAAAATTCACAGCCCTACTGCAGACAATGCTGGTTTGGAACGTACTAAATTGGTTGCTCAACTCCGTGCAGAGGATTACAAGGAGTGAAAAATGCTAAGGGCCTTTAGTTCTCTAGGAACTCATTTAGAATGTGTTTACTTGGCCAGGTGGCAATCTATTGCCAATGGAAAAACAATACAATAGTAATTTTTTGTTCATTTAACCTCAAAACTTGTGTTTACTTCATTGTTTTGTCTATTTACTAAATAGACTATTTTTACATTTTGCTTACTTCTTTATTTTGTAACCCAACTTCTCAATGTCCAAATTTTGTATATATCCTTATGAGTTATGACCCAGGACAGATCTATTGTTTTTTCTTTTTGCATTCACCATCTGTGATGACTTTCAGGGAAACAAAAAATACAAACATTCATATATTAATGATCATTTTGAACATACAGAGCTTTCCGAATTTTCTGGTTAATTGTGACAAGGTCTAATCTTTCTGGATCTCTCTGTTGAGCATGGTTGGATGTCCAATCTGAACTGTCAATTCTTGGTTGTTGTCGGTGGGCTTGATGTTGATGGTGGTTTGGGTGATTTGTTCGGGTTGTTTGTGCCTGAGAGGTTCCGCTCTGATACCATGTTAAATGGACAATGTTTGGGAAAAAGCAAGGTTACAGAAGGAAGGTATTCGATTCGTTATTGAATCGAAACCCGCTCTTATGGACAATGGACAATGTTTGGGAAAAAGAACTGAAATTGGTATTCATTTTCTTATGTTCGTATCTTGTTGTAAGAATTACAGAAGGAACAGAGAATATAAAAGCCTATACAGGGGACAAAGATCACTATAAATCTGGCATAAAACGGGGAATTAGGTATTACGGTCAACCTTCCCGTATTTACTTTTAACGATCGGAACCAAAGAAGGGATGATGATTGCTCATCCAACCAATCAAATATGACCGCAACTTCAACTCTCAAACATTTAAGTCAGTAGAAAAATGAAACTTAAGAGTGACTTTTGGACTGGGCAGTCAAACAGATCGTTTAGTGGGTTCTTAAACTCGGCTGTGGGCTAAATGTTGTCCGTGGGCTTGATGTTGATGGTGGTTTGGGTGATTTGTTCGGGTTGTTTGTGCCTGAGAGGTTCCTCTCTGATACCATGTTAAATGGACAATGTTTGGGAAAAAGCAAGGTTACAGAAGGAAGGTATTCAATTCGTTATTGAATCGAAACCCGCTCTTATGGACAATGGACAATGTTTGGGAAAAAGAACTGAAATTGGTATTCATTTTCTTATGTTCTTATCTTGTTGTAAGAATTACAGAAGGAACAGAGAATATAAAAGCCTATACAGGGGACAAAGATCACTATAAATCTGGCATAAAACGGGGAATTAGGTATTACGGTCAACCTTCCCGTATTTACTTTTAACGATCGGAACCAAAGAAGGGATGATGATTGCTCATCCAACCAATCAAATATGACCGCAACTTCAACTCTCAAACATTTAAGTCAGTAGAAAAATGAAACTTAAGAGTGACTTTTGGACTGGGCAGTCAAACAGATCGTTTAGTGGGTTCTTAAACTCGGCTGTGGGCTAAATGTTGTCCGTGGGCTTGATGTTGATGGTGGTTTGGGTGATTTGTTCGGGTTGTTTGTGCCTGAGAGGTTCCTCTCTGATACCATGTTAAATGGACAATGTTTGGGAAAAAGCAAGGTTACAGAAGGAAGGTATTCAATTCGTTATTGAATCGAAACCCGCTCTTATGGACAATGGACAATGTTTGGGAAAAAGAACTGAAATTGGTATTCATTTTCTTATGTTCTTATCTTGTTGTAAGAATTACAGAAGGAACAGAGAATATAAAAGCCTATACAGGGGACAAAGATCACTATAAATCTGGCATAAAACGGGGAATTAGGTATTACGGTCAACCTTCCCGTATTTACTTTTAACAATCGGAACCAAAGAAGGGATGATGATTGCTCATCCGATCAATCAAATATGACCGCAACTTCAACTCTCAAACATTTAAGACAGTAGAAAAATGAAACTTAAGAGTGACTTTTGGACTGGGCAGTCAAACAGATCGTTTAATGGGTTCTTAAACTCGGTTGTGGGCTAAATGATATGAGCCTAAATAATGTTAAGTTTTCCATCGGAAATTCCGACAGAAAATTTGTCCGTTTTTCGTCAAAATTATTTAATTTTATTTTTTTGATATCCGATTAATTTTCCAACAGAGTCCCAATATCTGACCGGCATTTTTGGGACGGGACATTCCCATTGGAATCCGTCGGTTTTGGCTATTTCTAATGGGATTCCGACGGAAAACCAGCAGACCTTTTCATCGGAATTTCGGCAATTTCTTGTATTGATACACCTCTCTTTTTGAGAACATTGGCAATATTGCTTGGTTTAATTTGGGAAATTTATTTACTGGCTTTCAATAGTACAAAACGATTGAAACACCCTTTTAATTTAAATAACATAAATTCAGTTTTACCACTTTTGTTTTCTTTCGTAATACATCATATTTCTAATTCACCAATCCAAATCATGTGAATGGATCACAAGCCGCCAATAATACCTAATCTCCATAACCAAACTACCAATAAGACAAAGAAATTAGTACAAAAGAAATGGGATTATAACAATTAATAGCCGGCTAGCTGCATTATTGAAGTCCTGGTCATTATTTATTCGACATACATACAAGCCTTTGGTCATTTTATATAGCAATTAGCTGGAGTACACTTCTCCGGACAATAAAATATAACAGAAAACATAAGCCTTTCAACTCCATTTTTGTAATTGGTTATTTCATTTCCAAGCTGCATCAGTGCCTTCAATCATTCTGGTAATTAATCTTCTTTGATTTCCATCTTTCCCAAAGAGTACTCATTCTCTCTTGATCACGTTCTCATCACCAACAAAAGTCCTACCTCTTGAAGCTAAAATCTCATAAAAATATCGACCAAACAAAAAAAAAAAAAAAAACTCATATAAGTTCGAATCATCCATCAACCCAAAAAAAAAAAAAAAGAAAAAGGAAAAAGATTGTGTGTTGTTTTTCAAATATTCATTGTCTTGTTCATTTCACGAGGTTCTTGGCAGTTGAGTAGTATCGGTGAGTATATATACAGATCATTTGTCTATCTTTTAGTACTCTCCATTAAAGAATAATTCTCAGATTTCTTATGTTATCAGACTTTTCTTTGCAGATCAGAACTGGATTTGAGATTCTGAGGTGAAGAAATATTTTCTGACTACATTGAAGGTAAAATTATTATTTCTAGACGAACACAATATCACATCTTTTATTGTTTGTCAGTATAATAGAATTACTTGAGCTTAAATACTTCAAAAAATCTTAGTTCTTCTGTCCATCTTTCACGAAGATGGCAAGTACTTACGGATTGTTGTAAAAATTGTTCGTGGCACAATAAGAACAAGGTAATAGATTTAAGAACAAAAGTTTGATACTACTGAGTTTTGAATAATCAGAACATTTAAATAATAATCATAGATTAGTGGAAATAGTTATTATGTTGTCAAGAACGACCTATCATGCTTCACTTGGCCAACTACATGGAGTTATAAATATTTTGTTTTTTTAATGCGATATTATATAAATAGATCCAAGTACATATTTAGGCACAATTTTGATAGGGAAACATATTATACAAGCTATATTTACAAGATCAGGAAATTAGAATTCGATCAAGAACTCATAATGAGAATTAAAAAAAAAAAAAAGAGTGTATTAAATATCAAAAGACGTGCAGGTAAATGGCAGAAATTCTATCAAGTCTGGTGAAGCCAGCTATGGAAGAACTCGGAAGATTCACTGTTGTGAAAATCAAGCATCTATTTACTTATCTGTGTTTCTTCAACAACAACATTCAAGGGCTAAGGGATGAAGCTCAAAAACTGGAAGATGCAAGAATTGGGCTGCAGAGGGAGGTTGTAGCGGCTGAGAATAATGCAGAAGTGATTCTCCCAGAAGTTAGGACTTGGTTAGAAAATGCCAGTAAGAAGATCCAAGTCGACAAGAGTGGAATTGATAATGAGATTCCAACTCTAAAAAATGGTTGTTGGGGTGTCAAACCACGTTTTCTACTAAGCAGGAAAGCTGTGAAGTTAACAGGAGAAATGAAGCAGCTAATCGAGGAACGCAACAAATTTAATCATATATCTACGCCTCCGCTCCCAGCAGCACAGGCTGAAATTTCATTGGGAACAACGTATGAGTTCCAGTCTAGAAAACAAATTGAAGAGGAAATAATGGAAGCTTTGAGAGCTAAGGAGGTCACTACCATGGGGATATGTGGGATGGGAGGTGTGGGCAAGACGACCATGGCGAAACGAATCATGGACAGAATGAAGAAGGAAAATATATTCCAGGAAATTTTTATGGTTGTTGTTAGCCAACAAGCAGACATTTCAAAAATCCAGGATGAAATCGCAGAATCCTTGGGCTTGAGTTTGAGTGAAAAAACATTATCAGCTCGAGCAAACAAAATACACGAAAGACTAATGAGTGCGAAGAGAATACTCATTGTACTCGATGATGTTTGGGAAAAACTCAAATTGGAGGATTTGGGAGTTCCTTGTGGAAATGAGCGATGCACGATACTTTTAACCTCTCGAAACAAGGAAGTGTTGAAAAAAATGGATGCTCAAAAAGTTTATGGAGTAGAAATCTTGTCTGATACAGAAGCATGGTTTCTCTTTAGAGAAAAAACAGGGACTTGTGTTGATGATCCCAATTTGTTTTCTACAGCAGAAAAAGTTGTAAGAGAGTGCAAAGGTCTGCCGATTGCCCTCATAACCGTAGGTGGTGCGTGTGGTGAGTTTGAAGATCAAACAAACATTACTTTATGGGAAGATGCACTGCAACAACTCAAAAGTTTCAACCCTGAAGATATGCCAGACGTTATTAAAGATGTTTATAATCCCTTGAAGCTAAGTTACACAAAATTAGAAAGTAGGCATGCAAAGTCATTGTTCTTGCTCTGCAGCCTATTTCCTGAGGATGTCGACATTAGCCTTGAGGAATTGACTTCATACTGCGTGGGGTTACGGATGTTTTCTAATTTGGATTTCTCAAACGCGTCTGAGGGAACTGTGGAAAAAGTAAGAAAGAGGGTATTCACAATAGTTAATATGCTTAAAAATCGTTTCTTGCTGCTCAATGGTAGAAATGAACACCATGTGAAAATGCATGATGTTGTTCGTGATGTGGCCATTTATATTGCTTCACATGAGGCAAAAGAAGGGATTGTTGATGTCAAATTTAACTCGATGCGTTTGTCAGCGGAGTATACATACCATTGGGTTGAAGTCTTAGGGATGCATGGCCTAATTTGGTATAGAAATTTTGAAATTGAGGACTTTCCTATTTTTGAAGGAATCAAACAACTGAGTTTGTTGTCTTTCCATTCTATTATAATGAAATCAATACCACTGGAAATACAATTGCTAAAGAATCTCCGAACGCTGCGCTTAGAGTTTTGCGAGTTGGAGTCTTTTTCTGTAGTTGGAGAGCTATTGAGTCTGGAAATTCTGTGCTGTCATAATTGTAATTGGATTGAGGAGTTGCCTGTTGAGATAGGAAATCTAACTCAGCTCAAGCTGTTAGATTTTACCAATTGCAGAAGACTTAGAACAATCCCTCCAGGAGTTGTATCGAAATTGGTCGAATTGGAGGAGTTCAAGATGATAGAGAGCTTTAGTGGATGGGAATTAGCAACAGTAGCAGCAGAGGTGCAAGAACAAGGGAGAAGGAATGCGTCCCTCAATGAGTTTGAAAATTGTGATGGGATTGAGGAGTTGCCTGTTGAGATAGCAAATCTAAATCAGCTCAATCAGTTAGATTTTACTAATCGCAGAAATCTTAGAAGAAACCCTCCAGGAGTAGTATCGAAATTAGTCGAATTGGAGGACTTCAAGATGATAGAGAGCTTTGGTGGATGGGAGTTAGCATCAGTAGCAGCAAAGGTACAAGGACACGGGAGAAGGAATGCGTGCCTCAATGAGTTTGAAAAACTGCCTAAACTAAACCGCTTGGAGATTGAAATAAATGATTTCAATTTAGCAGCGGAAGAGATACGTTTCTCTGCAAATATCGCAAGATATCACATACGAATTGGAGATATTCACTACGTCCATGACCATGAAATATCTCATGCAAAAGGTATGTGTGTGCAGTTATCGAAAGAGATTAATTTGGGAAGTTGGGTTCTTAGATTTCTAAGAAGCACAGATAGGCTATATTTGGATGGAGATGGTTTGAAAAGTTTAGATCTACCACAAGCCCACAACATGAAATCATTGAAGATTGTAGACTGTTGTACAGATAAGGAGCTGGTGAGTTCAACAACAACATCAATGGATGAATCGAGTAAATTTGATGTTTTTCCCATCTTGGAACGTCTTGAACTGTCACGACTTTGCAAGTTAGAAGAGATATATGATGGTCCAGTTTTAGATCAGTCCAATTCTTTCAGGAACCTTGAAAATTTGGAGCTTGTTGATTTGCCAGCTCTAAAGCATTTGTGTAAGAGATCAAACAGGAATATTGTTTCACTCGACAAGCTTCGCCATATTAAGATTCGAAACTGCAACAACCTACAGAATCTCTTCTCATTCACAGCTTGTACTGGGACTGACGAAATTTCATCGGGGCACGACACAGATGATTTGCTCTGCACCGAAAAGGTATGCCTATATCCTTTAACTAGTGCAATAATTACACTTTATATTACTTTTTTATGTACTAATTTGAGTAATTTCTACGAAGGTAGGAAGAGACGCTAACGATCTTAACTTGTACAGATTCATACATAGACTAATCATATATATATATAGATTATAGACTAATATAAAGAGTTTTAGTTGCTTTTTATACTTCCATAACAAATAAAAAGGATAATTACCAACTCCCCCTTAAGGTATCACGAAAATACGGATTATCCCATTATATTTGAAATATTACAAACACCTCCTGAAGTTTGCATCCTCTGTCACAAATTGCTCCAGTCATTGGTATTAGCTTTTGATGACGTCAGCAATATTATTTTTGAAAATTTCAATGCTATCCTTAGAGGGTATATTGTAATAATATTGGAAGTGTAATGATATATTTATAATGTTGGTTAAATTTATGTATTTTAATTTAAAATTTTGTAATTTAATTTAATATTTTTGTTTTATCTATAAGTATAAATCGAAATAAA
This sequence comes from Lantana camara, assembly GCA_037501455.1. Taxonomy (NCBI): domain Eukaryota; kingdom Viridiplantae; phylum Streptophyta; class Magnoliopsida; order Lamiales; family Verbenaceae; genus Lantana; species Lantana camara. The sequence goes on from CM074865.1 coordinate 5,406,265, forward strand.
TATTTCAAGTATATTTATTCCTATAAAGTATGATAAAAAAATTATAAATTGTACTTTATGTTTATGTCTTAGTTTGAAGTGAATTTTGTATAAGTTTATTTAAATTTTATTCGTTTGAAATAAAAAGAAAATCATTCGAACTAGAAAACCATAACAAACACACCAACAAATCAATTAGTAAATTCACATAAATATCCGCAGATATATTAGACATTCATAAATTCTAGGCATGAAATTAGTTCACCATAAAAATATCAGAATATCATTAACATTCTTTGGGAAAAAAAAAAAAGATATTAGATAGACACAAAACTCAAATACTTACATCAATCAAACCTACTAAGAATTTCAGTACTTGCATTAACCTCATTTTCCCTGAGTTTCAGCATATTAGTTGTAAAATAGTAAAATCACACATTCTGTTAAATTTAATAAAGGAGATAGCCAGCCGGGGGAAAATTCATAATTTCTCAAATCTCAAGAGAAAAATTGTATTTTCGTCATATGTTAGGGGGTCGTTCGTAATTATTCCATAATAAAATAATAAAATTGTAGTTTCTTTTTTTTTTTTTTTTTTTTTTGAGCCACGAATAAAATTGTAGTTTCTAAGAACAATAAATAGTTACAAATATAAATTTGATTTTGTCTAATAGTCTAAACATATGTCAGGTGATCTAATGAAACGGGACATTATTGATGAGCAACAAATACTAACTAAGTATTAATAGACACTAAGAACTTGACACACTCGGTGTGTATGTAAATAAAATAAATAAATAAATAGGATAAGATGAAATTATAGTAGAAAAATAATTAAAACAATAGAAATTAGAAAATATAGAGGAAGAAAATATATATAAAGAAAAAGAGTTTAAGGTGAGATGAGAGAAAAAGAAAAAGAAAAAGAAAAAAACAAACACGTTGAAGGGGTGAAATTGATAAATATGGATTTGATGTTTAATATAATAATATTGGTACCTAGAATATGGACACATTCTCCTTCACTAATTATTATCATATATATATATATATATATAATACTTAATTATTTGCAGGTGTATTTTCCTATGTTGGAGACAATGAAGCTAGAAGAACTTGACAAATTAGAAATAATATGGAACTCCCCAATTCCACATGGATCTCATTCTTTCAAGAATCTAAAAGAATTAATACTTTTTCATTTGTCGGCAATGACATATTTGTGGAAGAGTCCAAATCTAAGTGTTTCACTTAGCAGTCTCTCTCGAATAAGAATTTACAAATGTAATAAGCTACGTAGCTTCTTTTTGTCCACAATGTCAATGGAATTTCTTTCACAACTGGAAGAGCTTGGAATTCTAGATTGTGAGATGATGGAACAAGTGTTATTGAAGGAAGAGAATGAAAATGATGGAAATCAATGTCGTCATACTATTAAGTTCTCAAAATTGTCAAAACTGGAACTCGATTCTTTGAAAAGTCTCACAGCTTTTGGTAAGGGAATTAGAAGCATTGAATTCACTATGCTGGAGGACATTCGTATCAGAAATTGCCCCAAACTCATGAGTATCCTCTTTTCCGACGTAAATAATCAAAATTCTACAAATGATCACGATGAATTTGCTTCTCATTTGTTTTGCAGCCAAAAGGTAAATCTTTTCGATTTTCTATTATATCGTAAATTTAATTTGGCAATTATGATATTTGTTGGATGTAATTTGTATATGTCCCGATTATATTAAGGAGGAAAATTAAAAATTTATCATCAAACTCAACTTTGTCGTTGTCTGAACTATTTTTGTGTGATAATTTACATTTACTAAATATATTTAATTACATCCATACAAAGAACTTAATATTTCATATGATAATCTTCTCCTTCCTAAATTTATTTACATTTAATTTTGGATGTTTGTATTAATATCCAAAATGAAGCCATATAATCGGAAAACTGGCAATTGCATAATGAAAATATGTTATTCATGTATCAAGTACAAAAGTATTCATCCATATTATGCGGCCTTTTTCATTATTTTCTCTTCGAAATTTCACCTTCAAACTTGTCCCAGAATATATAGATGTTGATACATAATACTTGGGCATAGTTTCTTTTATTAATGCCTTTTAATGTAACAGTTATTTATGTAATAAAAGTATTCATTCGTTTAATAATAATACAGAGTGTATAATTTATATGCAGATTTCATTTGGCAGCTTAAAAAGAATTTCCATTGATAGTATTCAGGTCAAACGCAATATATGGTGTCACCAAATTTCAGTTGGTTTCTTCAGTAAGCTTGAGGTGTTAGAAATTTTCCGTTGTAGCAGCATTAGAAGTTTATTTTCATCATCAATAGCTGTAAATCTTGTCAATCTTGAGATATTGAAGATTTGGAGCTGCAACGAGATAACAAAAGTGATCGAGGATAATGAAGAAATGTCATGTGAAAAGCCTCTTATATTATTCCCTTCTTTGAAATTATTGAGTTTAGTATTCCTACCCAAGTTAGAGAGTTTTTGCAGCTGGAGATGTGATCTTCAGTTGCCTTCATTGGGAGATGTGGAAATTTTAACGTGTCGTTCGTTGGAATTCTTCACCACAAAATCTGTGATGACACCAAAATTGGGAAGAATCAGAGTGGATCGGGATGACAAAGATGTCGGAGATTTGAATGGTGCAATAAAACTGCATTTTGAAGCTAATCAACGTCAACTCATCTCCACTAATTAAAGAGGTAATTAGCTCTGCAATTAAAACTCTGTTCCTCAACCACTATAGTACTGGCATATTGTTATGTTAATTGATTTCATACACTCTTTTTCTTGGTGTTTTAAACACTTTATAATTATCCAAATATATTAGAGAAAATCTTACATGCATTGTATCTTCTTTGGTTCCTTATCGTCGATTAAAATCAGTGGAAACTGGGTTAGGAATCAACCTCAACAAAAGCATCAGAGGTGGAAGAGAGGAGCGAAATAGAAGAGGCAGAAGTTGAATAAGCTTTATCAGATAATTAAGAGGAAGAACGCTAAAGACATTAAGAGTGACCTTTGGATTGGGCTTTCAAACATAATGGGTCACGAGGATGGAGGAGAATTACGTGATTGATGATTTGGTTTTTAATGTACAGGGCCTCTCGGTTTACTCATTTATTCCACCCTATGTTGCACGGATACGGACACGATACGACACGGATTTTTTGTGAATTTTCCACGTGAGAAGTGTCGGACACGACACGACACGACAAAATGATATTTTTAGAAGTGTCCGTACATTAGAGATTCCACCACAAGAAGTACAGAAGGATTAACCAGAGGAAAATCTTGACTGGAGATCCCCGCTACATGGATAACGATTTTCATTTGTTGGACAAGGTGTTTGGGTTGAATGTTTTGTTTGGTGTACACACAAGGATTTTGCCTTCCTTTTTATGAAAATATAGTCTGGATTCTGGATAGGGCATAAGGTGTGTTAAAAGTGTCTTCATTTTGTACGAAAGTTTTGGATTTACCTGTGCTAGTAACATCTCTGTTCAGAATTCTAATCTCTGTTCTTGATCCTTGAATTGAATATGTTATTCCAGGAATATAGATTCTTCATATGATCTTCAAACCTTATTTTAAGGTAATAATTAATACCCCATTTCATCCTCCCAATGTAAACGTATTCACTTACTAATTTACCCCGGTTTGAGAAATTTCGCCAAACCTCAGGGGCATTCATAATTATCCCTAATAATTAATACCCCATTTCATCCTCGCAATGTAAACGTGCTATTGCCAAGGCGTAAAGACCTATGGACTCAAAATATATATTTCACTAAAGAAATATTACAAGAAAATTTTTATTTGAAATGCCAAGGGGAGGAGTAGTCTATTTATATTATTACATCCTCCCAAACTATTATAGAAAACACTTATCTCAACCTAATTTTCGACATCTAATTGAGCCACAAACCAACACTTACATCAGCTAAGATTAATGTATCATCTAATTCTCAGAAAGATGAGAAAAATGTCTGCAATAATATAAGTGGGTCAGGGGTACCTGTTCGAGTGTGATATCAGACACCTTCACATAATGAAACCATTTTTATGGCTTCCACGGCAGCAGCCGCCATAGCTCCGCCGCTCAAAGGTCGTACGTGAAATGTGTGGCGACGGAGCTGTTTTCTGCCGGTAATGGTGCAGAGGATAGTGGACTCTTGTCCATTGGGTCACTTAGGAGAGCCCAAATAATTGGGCTTTTAGTTAGTGATGGTGGGCATGGGTTAATGATCAAGTCATTCGTGTCAATGGCGGATTTGTTATTAAATAAATAAAAAATATTTGTTGAATTTATTGATTTGGAGTAAGAATAATTTGTTCTTTATTGTTATAATAATTAAATAACTTCTGTAAATTTATTCTTTCTAAAGCTTTCTTTTGACCGAAGATCTCATAAAAGTTATAGAATTGATTTTTGATAACATGTGTTGTCAACTTTTTGAATTTTAGAAGTGTTTGTCATCGTACTAGTAAATTTCCAATAAAATCAAAGAAAAATATCTTTATCCATCTATCCATTATTCTACGTATATTATAAAAGTATGAGTGGGTGACAAGTGTCGAATCCGTAAAAAATAATTAAACTACCTATTTAACGATTAAACATAGAGTATAGTGCAAATAGGGTCGATCCACAAAGACTGATTGATTTATTTCTAACAATTCCAAGTTATTCACGAGAAGTAACAATTAAAAGGGGGGTTTTTAGAATGATTCTAACCTAAGTATGCGATTAAAATAAATAACAAGAATTAAAAAGCTAACTAAAACTATCAAATAAAATCACGTAGGATTAAATCAATCAGAGAGGAAAATTACCTAGCCAGGGATATTTGATTCGAATGGTTATATTGATCATTGACTCAAGGATAAATTCAAGTTATTCAGACAGATTGACTATAGTTGATAGAGACACTCGACTCAACCTCGTTTTTACTTAATTAATCGGATAACCTAGAAACACTCGACAGTTATCTTCCCTAACAAATTCACAACCTCTAGAGACACTCGACAAGATTTAATGAATTCGCAGCATTAAGAACAATAAAAACACAAATCCTAATTAACCAAGTCGTGACACACACAAGATTTAAATTAGATTATCAAATCCCTTAGTGAACGAGGAATATTATCGTTAAGACCCTACCACTAATTTACCACAATTTATCAATCAACTTTACATACACTTCAAGTATCATGAATGACAATATGCAATTAAAACAACCTAGAGATCATGCACTATCCCGAAATTACCTAATTACAATAAACACGAAACACGGAGATAAGATAAATGTCTGAATAACATGAATTGATAAAAACATTTAGGTCTCATAATATCCAAAATCGAATCTTAATCCCTATTTAGATAATTAAAGTTTAGCTACTAAAATAAAAAACCATCAAAACACAAGAGGAATTCTTTAATATAAATAAACTAAAAAACAACGAAAGAATTAAACTAAGAACGAAGAGAATTAAACTAAAAAGAAACTTCTGAAGAGGCTCGTGCTACAATAGTCACTTCGCTTGCAATTTCCTGTTAACTCTAAAGAAATGGTCTATAATTGTAATGTCGTAATTTTTTTAAATAAATCCAAGTTGAAAGGTGATGGTGCAGGAATCTGAGTTTCCTAAATGCAACAACACTTTAAGATTTGTATGAAAAGGGGAAGACCATCACAGGCGTGAGAGCCTCAGGATCTGGGTTTCCTTTTGAGCGTGGGTTCTTCCAGCTAGGATAACACCAAGAGTGCGAAATGTAATGCTACTGTGGTGAGGTTAATGGAAAGCTTGAGAAGATCAGAGGGAATGCCCAGAACGATAGAGTGTGTCTGTAGAAGATGACTTGGGGGAGAATGCATGTGTTCTCCCCTTATTTATATGTTAGGGGTGAGGGTAGAAGGGTAAATTGATCGTGTGGTCCCAAACCTGTGTTGCCCTAACACGTGGCGGCCCGTGAAGGTATGAGAAGGACGTTTCTGAAAAGGAGGCGGCGTGTCAGATGCGTAGTGCGCACTACCTTTGTGTCAGAAGTTGTTGACGAGGGTCGCGTGAGAGGAAGGCCTAAAATCCTCTTGTGAAGGTTAGGATCCGTCGCATGAGGAGCAAGATCATTCACGAGCGCTGGTGACGCTCGAAGAATGTACGGATGGGCTCCCCACGGTAGATGACCCTTGAGCGCCAAAATCCCGAGCATCATGAATGGGTCCCCCGTGTGGGTGCTTCCCCGAAGAGGGTAACCCTGGGGGCCGAGATGCGAGCGCCAAGCCTGTCGGCTCCGGCCCTTTACCCGAATAGTTGTCCGAGGCTCCATGGTCTGTATTAGTTGGCAAATGTGTGGGCTGGGAAGGCCCACGAGCCCATCAATGCGAGGTTCGGATCCAACGCAGCGGGGCATGGTCATGCACGAGCGTTGGTGACGCTCGAAGAGTGTATGGATGGCCTCCCCACGATAGACGACCCTTGAGCGCCGAAATACCGAGCCTCAAGAATGGGCCCTCGTGTGATTGTTTCCTTGAGAAGGATTCCCCCGAGGGCTGAAATGTGAGCGCCAAGCCTATCGGTCAGGGCCCCTTGTTTGAACAATCGGCCGAGGCCCGATTGCCCAAACTAGTTGGTAAGCGGATGAGCTAGGTTAGCCCACAAATCCCTCAAACCGAGCGTATAATCTTCAAGCTCGTTAAAGGTGACACGTGGACGGCTGAGATACGAGCGCGTTTTTGAGTCCCATCATTTTGCCCCCCAAATTCTGTAGTATCGCTCGAGCGTACTGTAGAATTTTGCCATGAAGGGCTTTAGATTTTGAATTATCCGAGGGTCAGGCCTCAACAAGGGATGTGACCTTTTGACTTCTGTAACGGGTACAGTCTGACAACGCATTAAATGGTGTCATGTCCGCATTTAATGCTAAGTGGGAATGTGGGCGCGTGGACTCCGGTAGTCGTGAGGCGGTTACCAAAAGTGGGGGGTTTCCTAGGCGGGAAATGATTGTCATTTGAAATCCTCAGCCTTAAATCATGTAAATTATCCCCTTTAAATAGAGTCCTATAGAGCTTTGGAACCTCTTTCACGCACTCAGATTTCTTCTATCATTTAAGCAGCAAAGAGTTTTCTGCCATCTTTACAGACTCCGGCGGGCTTTCGTTCTTCAAACTTTAGGTAAAGCTCCACAACTCTTAATATTCTGATACTAACTTTTAGATTTAGGTTGAGTGAGTGAAACCCTTGAGTGAAGAGCCACTTTCTGCTACTGAATTTTCTCCAGAAATTCTTCCCCTTTTCGACTGAGTTTTCTGAGAAAAACCCCATCTTCAAAAATCGTAAAGCAGCCATGGCCGGACACCCCGTTGAAGATTACGTAAGAGAGATTGATGAGATGTCGGTGGGGAGTTCCTCCCCTTACGGCAATGTTCCCACAGCTGTCCCTCTGGCTAGGATATCCCCGGGTGAAGGGGTTTCCATGGCGATCCCTATGGCCCAGGCTCCGGCCGCTGTCAGAGACGAAGAGGTTGATGCCGCTGTTCAAGGGATGAACGAGCGTGCGCCAGGGGGGGGGGGGTGATGATATTTTTGAAGAGATGGACAATGTGATGGAGATGCAGAGACAAGGGGAGAGAGTGTTCCTGGTTTTGAACAGTGCCACGCGACCCCAGGATCACAGGGTTACAGTGGCCATGGCGGCCCCCGAGGGAGAAGCTGGGCCATCCGGGCGTCAATTTGAAGCTGGGCCCTCAAGAAGGCGCCAAAGGAGGGGAAGGGAGCCTGCCACTCGTGTGAGGCAAGATAATCGCCATCAAACAGATAGATCACCGGATGAGATCGCTAGCATCTTGATGCTCGATGATTTGGAGGAGTTGAGGGCGAATGCTTATTGGGATGAGGCAGTATTTCCCATGCGACTTCCAGAGGAGGGGGAAAGAGCCAACCGACCGCCGCCTGGGATGATGACGGTCTACTGGGATACGGTCCTTGCCGGGGGTTTGAGGTTCCCAATTCCGCCCGTCGTTGCCAACATCTACCATCACTTGAGGCTTTGCCCTTCACAAATTCTGCCGAACGGCATAGCCCTGATTAATACCTTCGTGATTATGATGGTTGCTCTAGGTCGCGAGCCCTCGATCATCAACTTTGATAGCTTGATACAGGTGGCCCGCTCGACTCGCTCATCCCCTACTGATGGATTCTATTACGCTCAAGCTAAATCAGGCTTTAAGATGATAGATTCCCCATCTACCTCCTATGGCGAGCATTGGAAGGAGAAGTACTTTTTCGTGGGGGCTCCAGGAGGAATTTTCAGGGTTCACCGCGGGTGGTTGATACATGGCGAGGGTCCTCTGATTAGGGAAAGGACGAAGAATAAAGCTTTTGAGGATTGGGCACAGGGGTTAGCCTTCGAGATGAGGGCTGAGAAAAAATGGATTAAGGTTGAGACCCTGATGAAGAATGAGGGAGTGTTGTTCCGTTATGGTTTATCTTGCCCCCCAGACATGATACTCAACCCTCCAGCTGACATCATGGCCCTCGACGGTTAGATTCTAGGAACTAACATCTCTAACCTTTAGAATAGTCCTCTAACTTACAGTGATCGTTGTTTTCTTGTTTATACGATCCAAACATCAATCTTCTGACGCTCGTTCCTCTTTACTTGCAGGCATCCAAATATTATCCCAAGGCATGAATGCTGAAGCCCTTTCCCGCATGTTGGGTGCCCAAGGACCCGCAGTCGATCCTCAACACCCGCAACCGCAGCAAAACCGCCCTCCCAATGTTCCGAGGGGGAGGGTAAACCGACGAGGAGCTGGCCGAGGGCAAAACAATGCTCGAGGGGGAGCAGGGAATGAGGCTCCCCCCAGAGGCTCTATCGAGGATCTGACAGTGGAGGGTACCCACGAGGCCACTCCTCTGCCGGCGGCCCCCGTGGGCCCAATTTCACTGAGTTCGAGCGGGTCACGGAACCGCTCGGGCGAGCACATCCGCATTCATGAAACCCTCCGGGCCGAACGCCAAGGGAAGAGAAAAAGGCTTCCGGATTCAATTCCCATTTCTGGCAAGGGGAAAGAGGTGGTCATAGGGCACAAGGGCGAGGGCAGCGACACTTCTTCATCAGAGGACGAAGATTTCTGGAAGATAGGCTGTAAAGGAGACTCCCGCTACAAGCGCCAACGGACTGAGGGTCCGGTGCTTCTGAAAAAGAGCGCCTACTCCGTGAACCTCGTTTCTGACATCGTCGGGAAACTCCAGTTTTCCGGCGATCATGACAAACTGAACGTGCATGACGCCGCTCGTGTTGCTGACGATGCCTGTCATGCCCTTCTGACGGTAAGTCCTTAGTATCCTCTTGAAGGTTTTCAACTTCCACTGTTCCCATTCGAACGCTAATCTTTGTGTCCGACTTTCCAGGAGGTAATCCCTAGGTTAAAGAATCTGCAGGGGCGAGCGCAGGTCTACTCCGAGCATAAGGCCAAGTACAAGAAACTGTTGCGCGTTTCTGATCCCGTCCAGTTGCAGGAGGATTACAACAACCTCCACGCCCAACTGTCCACGGTCAACCGCGATAAGGATCAGCTGAGGGAGAACCTACAGAAGGCGGACGAGGCCTATCTCACTCTTGACGAGCGTCACAAGGAGGTGAAGGCGGAGAGGGACCAGTTGAGGGTGCAAAATAGGGAGCTGGGGGAGCAGCTGGCGGAGAGCACTCGCCAAAATGAGGAGACAAACAAGGCCCTCGCTGACTTGCAGGCCAAAGTGCAGGGCTTGGAGGCAAGGGTGTCTTGGGAGGCAGTGAAGAAGTTTGTGCGCTCCAAAGCTTTCGTATTCGCAGTAAATATCCAGTGCTTTGACAACGCTCGACGCTTCTTCCATAAAGCGATCGGGCAAATGGTGAAGTTGGGACTGGCTCCTGAAAGCGCTCGATCCGACGCTCGTCTACGCATGGATCTGGATAAGAATTACGAGCCAATGGTCCAGGATGAGGATCCTACTGAGAATCTGGCGGAGCCCGAGTACCAGGAGTTGGTGGAAACACTCCAAAGGGAGTTTATAGCTGCCAACAGGGTAGATCCTGAGCCCCTCCTGATAGAAGACGAGGGCACCGTCATGGACATAGTGGATGCCGAGGAACCTGGCGAGGCCCAAACTTCTGACGCTAATGTGTTGGCCCCTGTTCCCCTTGCAACTGCTCCTCCCGAGCCTGACGCTCCGGCCCAGTGAAGCTCCCGTGGCTACCAATCTCTTGCCCTTGTCAGTTTGAATTCCTCTTTCCATTTACGAACATTCTCATATCTGTACTTAATCTTTCAGTTATTTCCTGAATGTTTTGGATCCTTTATGCCGCTTTCCCATATATTTGAACTCCTTTCTACTGCTTGAATGTATGAATGCTTTCTTCTTTACTTTTGAATGGTGAATGATGCTGCTTTGTTACGCTCGCCGCTTCTATATTAATGTCTTTTGTTTGGAACGTTTGCGATGGTAGTGTAAGCATGCAGGGGTGTCTTTTACGACGGTCCTCTGACACTCATCATCATGCATATTAAGCTTAGAAGCCCACAACGTTAGGCAGTTGGCCTATTGCAAATATAGGCGCGAGGGTGACCCTTAGGAGGGTCCCCTGGCCATAGTAGAAATTAACCTTGAATTTGGACTTAGAAAACCTTCGAGGATATACAGGCGCGAGGGTGACCATTAAGAGGGTTCCCTGGCCACTTTTGAAATGAAGTTTCGAATCCAGACTTAGGAAATCTTTAGCTAAGAATTGGCTTATGGCCGGAATATTGGGAGAGGCAAATATGGGCACGAGGGCGATCCTTATGAATGTTCTCTGGCTGTATTCTCATTGAGGCTCAGATTTGAACTTAGGAAATCCCTAAAGATTTAGTTAAGTATCGGCCTTAGACATTTGGCGTACATCTCTATCTTGATTGTTCCAGAAAATTGATCATACTTAGAAATCGCCTGTAGGATTTGCTAAGTATGGGTTAAAACGAGCGTAGCCGTAGTGTTAGTGGCATCCACTATTTACGAGCGTGCTCTTACCCAAGTAGATGAGGGTCACAGGGGGTTTACAAGCACGAACTAACGTGACGGGCACTTAGTGGGCTTAAATCAAGCGTTTAGCATCCCGCCTTTCGACACGCTCATTCATAGGGTTTAAACTCTTGCGAGCGTTCAAACTGTTACAAGTGGATGGTTATCAACACCTTTGACAGTGTAACTTTGAAATGATTGGTGTATCGTGTAGGCCATTCGACGTGGAGGGTGCTCGACACGGAGTAGGCCTTTTCTCGCTCGAATCCTTAGATCAAATAAGAAAGCAAGCAGATAACGAAAACAAAGAATTAAATACTTACTGTTTTATAGATGCATTTTTTGGAAATGACTACAACACGCTTTCTATCAAAGGATAGCACTTCATGCCGTAGATGGGCCATTACAAAGAAATTGAAGTTTACACGTAGAACCTTCTAAGGTTACATGCATTCCATGGCCTAGGGAGACGCTCGCCTTGCAAAGTCTCTAACAAGTAGGTGTTATTTGCTCGTACTTGAATGACTTTGAAGGGGCCTTCCCAATTGGGGTCCAACTTACCTACGTGTTTGGAGACTTCAACTTTTTTGAGGACCAAGTCCCCTAGCTGGAAAGTCCTTTCCTTAACACGTTTATTGTACTGGCGAGCAACGGTTGCTTTGTATTTGTGGATACGTGCCCAAGCAGCGTTCCTCTTCTCATCCAGCAAATCTAACTCGAGCGCCCGATTGGCCTCGTTAGCGGCAGGCTCGAAATAGGCAACGCGTGCGGATTCTTGAGCAATTTCCGCAGGTATCATGGCCTCGGAGCCGTACACGAGGGAATAAGGGGTTTCCCCCGTTGCCGCTCGCGGAGTAGTACGGTACGCCCACAAAGCTCCCTGAAGTTCTTCAGCCCATTCTCCCTTCTTACTTTCGAGCATCATTTTCAGATGCTGGAGTATGGTTCGGTTGGTCACTTCAGCTTGACCATTAGCTTGAGGGTGACCCACGGAGGTGAATCGTTGTTCGATCCCTAGTTCATAGCACCAATCCCGTGTGTCAGCAGCGATAAACTGGGAACCATTATCCGAGATGAGCACCCTCGGGATGCCGTATCTGCAGATGATATTTTTCCAAATGAAATCCCTCACAACCTTGAACGTTATCTTAGCGACCGCTTCTGCCTCAGCCCACTTAGTGAAATAATCCACAGCAAGTATTACGAACTTCTTTTGCCCGACCGCCATTGGGAGGGGTCCCACAATGTCAATGCCCCACTGATCAAAAGGCCACAAAACACCAATAGGAATCATTTGAGCGGCTGGCAACCGGGGGGTGTTAGAGTGAAACTGGCACTTAGGGCATTTCTTAGAGTAGCTAATGGCATCCTGCAACACCGAGGGCCAGTAGAAACCGCTCCTTAAGATTTTCTTCGCCAGGATTCTGCCGCCCGAATGGTTCCCACAACTTCCACTGTGCACATGTTCTAAAACCTCCTTGGCCTGCGAGGGTCTCAGGCATCTCAACGGTGGGCCCTGGAAGGATCGCTTGAATAATCGACCCTCGGTATCCAATGAGAAACGAGAGGCCTTGCTCCGGACCCTCCGAGCCTCAACTTTGTCGCTCGGACAGGTTCCATCCTGGAGGAATCTGACAATCTCGTCGAGCCAACAAGGCTCGGAGGGATCAATCATATGTACCTCTTTCGAAGGTTCTCCTCTATTTATCAAGGGCTCTTCAGTCCTAAGAAATGTAACAGCACGCTTGTTAGAACCTTCTAGGGCCGATGCAAACTTGGAAAGAGCATCAGCACGCTCGTTTTCAGCCCTCGGAACTTGCAAAAGATGGAATTCCTTGAACTTGGCTATCTCCTCCTTGGCGCTCGATAGGTACTGTGCCATGGTGGCTTCTCGAGCCTCATAACTACCATCAATTTGACTCGCGATCAACTGCGAATCAACGTATGCTGTGACACGAGTGGCCCCATTTTGGAGTGCAATCCTGAGCCCTTGGATGAGGGCTTCATACTCAGCTTCGTTGTTGGTGACTTGAAACGCCAGCTTGATTGCGTAGTCAACTTCTGCCCCGAGGGGATCCCTGAGGGTCACTCCGGCTCCTCCCCCCTGTGAGGTCGAGGAGCCATCCGTGTGTAAAAGCCATAAACCCTCATCTGCCGACGGCACAGTCTCCAAATTGAAACGCTCTACCAACAAATCGGCCACTGCCTGAGCCTGTATGGCTGTGCGAGGCTCGAAGGAGATATCAAACTGGCTGAGTTCAATCGCCCACTTAATTAACCTTCCCGAAACATCCGGCTTAGATAGCACTTGTTTGAGTGGTTGATCTGTAAGCACTGTGATGGAGTGAGCCTGAAAATATGGCCTCAGCCTTCGGGATGCGTTAACGAGCGCAAAGGTAAATTTCTCAATTTCCATGTACCTCTTCTCAGCCCCCTGCAAGGTTTTGCTTAGGTAATACACCGGCCTATGCATACGCTCGCGGATTGCCACGAGGACAGCGCTCGTGGCTTCCAAGGAAATTGATAAATAGATAAACAAGTTCTCCCCCGGGTTAGGTTTGGTCAACAAAGGCGCGCTCGAAAGGTACTGCTTCATATCCTGAAGGGCCTTTTCGCATTCCTTGCTCCAGGTAAAGTTGCGAGCGTTGCGCAGAATTTTAAAGAAGGGTAGGTTCCTATCCGCTGAGCGAGAGATGAACCTATTTAGTGAAATGATCTTACCCACAAGCACCTGGACCTCTCTCAGATTGCGAGGGGAGGGTATGTCCAGGATTGCTTTAATCTTCTCGGGGTTTGCCTCTATGCCACGTTGACTGACCATGTAACCCAGAAATTTACCGCCTCGAACGCCAAAGGTGCATTTTGAGAGGTTCAACTTCATTCCGTAGCGACGAAGGATACCGAAAGTCCGCTTGAGATCTTCCAGATGGGAGCGTTGGCGCTCACTCTTGACTATCATGTCGTCTACATATACCTCCATAGATTTTCCAATTTCGCACTCGAACATTCTATTGACGAGGCGTTGATAGGTTGCTCCCGCGTTTTTGAGCCCAAAGGGCATGACTTTGAAACAGTAAACACCCAAATGCACAATAAACGAAGTTTTGGGGCGATCTTCGGGCGCCATAAAGATTTGATAATATCCCTGAAAGGCGTCCATCATACTCATGAGTTCACACCCGGCTGTAGAATCTACCAACTGATCGATCCTCGGTAGTGGGTAATGGTCTTTGGGGCACGTTTTGTTGAGATCCGTGAAGTCGTTACACATACGCCACTTATTGGCGCTCTTTGGGACGAGCACCACATTGCAAAGCCATTCTGGGTACAAAATTTCCTCGATGTACTGAGCATCAAGCAATTTACTAACCTCTTCTTCGATAACCCGTTTCCTAAAGCCATGAACGTCCCTCTTCTTCTGTTTGATGGGCTTGAAGGTTGGATCCACGTTCAGTCTGTGGACAATGACGCTCGGATCTATCCCGGTGAGATCAGAAGCTTTCCACGTAAAAAAGTCTAGATTCTCCCGTAGGAAGTCGATCATCAAAACTTGCGAGGGCCCATCCAGGCCCGAGCCAATCTGGGTGGTTTTATCCGGATTCCCAGGCTCCAATTCAACGGTCAAAAACTCCTCGGTGGGCTCAATCCGAACCTCCGGCCTCGGCGCCTCTAGCGCTCGTTTCTTCCCGGTGAGCATACCCTTGGGCTCATCACCCTCGTTTTCTGAAGAAGAACCCTCGACGGCCCCCGGTGGCCTATTCTCTGAACACTGAGCATCTCCAGGGGTTCTCTTTTTATTCTTCTTCCGGTACAGCTTGGCTCTTTTGCGCTCGGGGCTATCTTCGTCTAATTCGGGGAAGTCAACAGACTTCTTAGTAGACCCAGGTTGAATGGACTGCTTGGGCTTGTGGCTTCGAAGCGAAAGTATGTAACATTCCCAAGCTTCTTTGACGTTACATAGAATTTCTCCGGTACCCTCGGGGGTAGGGAACTTGACCTTCTGGTGATATGTGGAAATTACGGCCTTGAAATCCACGAGGGATGGGCGCCCAATGATGATATTGTAAGGAAGATTCACCTCAACGATGGTGTAGAGGACGTTCAAAGTTTTTCACTGTGGGGCGCGACCAAAAGAGGTGGCCAAGTGAATCTGTCCACGAGGGACGATCTCAGAACCTCCAAACCCTACGAGGGCAGTTCTGAGAGGTTCGAGGGGGATGTTTGTTATGTTCATTTGTTGAAACGTTGAGTACGGGAGAACGTTCACAGAGCTTCCACTATCAAATAAAACCCTCTTTACAGTGTGGTTATGAACGTCTAAACTAACCACCATGGGACAGTCAGAGGTTTTTCCTATCCCATGGGGCGTTACAATATGTTCAAGATCTTTCTCAGTAAACCCTATGACATCATCTTCCTTCGAGCACGGCGAGCTGTCCACGGAGAGCACTGGGCGAAGGAATGACGCTCTTTGGTTATAGCTCCGAACATGGCGACGGCGAGAAGCATTGGAATCGCCTCCCGAGGGCCCTCCCGCGATCATGTGAATGACCGCAAAAGGCTGATTTTCCATATCCGCCCCTTTCCCTTTGCCGCGTTCGCTGGTCTCAGGGCGCTGGCGACGAGGACTTCGGGAGCGTGAACGGCTTCTTCTCCTCCCGAGCGCTCGTTCCGCGCAATGTTCATCGTACCCCTCTAGTATTTTCACAAACTCTTTGAGGTGTCCCCCGGCAATCAGCCGCTGAATTTCCTTCTCCAGGTGGCGGCATTCATTAGTGTCATGCCCCTTCTGCTTATGGAAAGCGCAATACTTCCCCGAGCGCTTCTGAGCCTCGGTTTCTCTCAGCTTGGGCGGTCTCTTGAACAACTTCTGGTCCGCCAGGGAATAAACTTCGGCAATTGGGCGGTTGAGGGGGACACGCTCGAGCCTCCGCGGAGGAGAGAAACGACGGCGAGCGGGTATTGGGCTGCGGCGGTAACTCCGATTGGGCTCCACTTTGTCCTCGTGGGTTCTGTTGGGGCGAGGGGCATTTGCCATCTTCTAATCCCTCGCTATGTACATATCCTCGAGGGTAAAGAAAGAATCGGCAATCTCTCTAATTTCCATCAGCGAGCGCGGTTTCTTCTTGGCCACTTCTTCCACAAACTCCTTGCTGACGTAATGCTTCATGTTGATGGCCCCAAATAGAATGTGCCTCAAAAAGTCCATCGAGGGCTTTTCTACCAACAAAATCTCTTTATTGAACCTCCCCATGAAGGATCTGAGAGTCTCGTTTGGCCCTTGGACCAGGCTATAAAGAGCGGTCGCAGCCGGAGCTGGTGCCTTCAGCGAGTTGAAGTGGCTGACAAAAGCATCCGTCAGGTCATAGTACCCTCGGATTGAGCGTGGGGGAGCTTTTTGTACCATTCTTGGGCCATTCCGGTGAGGGAGGTGACAAACACCTTGGCCCAGTAGTTGTTCGGATGGTCATACAGGTGCATTAGGTGCACAAAATGGTCCAGATGCTCGGCTGGATCCGTGGTTCCGTCATATCTATTGATCGACGAGGGAATTTTACCCTTCCCTGCGCGAGTCATTAGAACCTCCTCGACGAGGGGGGAATCACCCGCCATGATCCTGTAGTCTCGCTCGTCGGGATCTTCGTAGCTGGTTTCTCTTCTGCGCCGAGAAATGGGGCTACGTGGTCGACGAGCGTCTCTGGCCTTGGACCTCTCGCCCCCATCACGGGAAACGTGAGACCGTGCTCGAGAGAGCTGCTCTACCACGTTCTGAAGCCCTCGAATTTGGTCTTGTACTGCTGCAAGCTGAGGGTCACCGATATTTCTGCGGTTTGCCCTCTCTGTGACCCTTGACTGGACCTCGTTGTTGTTTCCAGCCCCTTCATTTTGAGGTGCTCTCTCGTTTCCTGCTGGCTGCTGCCCTTGCTGGACCCTCGGAGCGACTTCATTTTCTTGAAGCGGGGGAGGGTGAGGTTGCTGGGCCCTTAACGCATTTTGAGCCATCGTTAAGGGATGTGCAGGGAGCCCACCCAAGGGTGGGGCTATCCGAGCGCCCGCGTATGAAGGGAAATAAGCCATAGTGAAGTGTTCCCAGGCATTCTGCACAGCTTGACTCTCGCATTGCGCATATAGTGCCTGAAGTTGTTGCGTAGTGAGTTGGGGCATCTCTACCCCCTGTATTTCCCTTGGCACTGCTAAGGGGAGGTTCAACGTCCCCACTTGATACGGCTGGACCAAAGGTATCATTCCAGGCGTCGTTCCAGGCATTACCCCGGGCTGCGTGAGCGTGTATCCTGGCGGCGGCATGGCCATAGGGTATACGCCAAGATGGGAGGCAGGGATATTTGGGGCGAAAGTTGGGGGGGGGGGGGGGGAAGAGGATTGGAGCCCGATCCTCCCGCTTCATTTCCAGTTGGGGGAGGAGCAGTAGCAGCGGCATCAACGTTTTCGGCAACAAGGGGAGGTGCGCCCCCGGCGAGAACGGGGCTTTCAGCGTTTTCTCCATTGGCGGGAGGAAGACCTCCTCTGTTCCCCAGAGTTCCAGATCTTGTGGCAGTAACCATGATTAAAGACTTTGGTGTCACTTTTCAACTAGCTTTTGAAGGAAGAAACTGGTAATACCGAAGATGGTGGTGATGGTTTCCCACAGACGGCGCCAAAAATGATGGTGCAGGAATCTGAGTTTCCTAAATGCAACAACACTTTAAGATTTGTATGAAAAGGGGAAGACCATCACAGGCGTGAGAGCCTCAGGATCTGGGTTTCCTTTTGAGCGTGGGTTCTTCCAGCTAGGATAACACCAAGTGTGCGAATTGTAATGCTACTGTGGTGAGGTTAATGGAAAGCTTGAGAATATCAGAGGGAATGCCCAGAACGATAGAGTGTGTCTGTAGAAGATGACTTGGGGGAGAATGCATGTGTTCTCCCCTTATTTATATGTTAGGGGTGAGGGTAGAAGGGTAAATTGATCGTGTGGTCCCAAACCTGTGTTGCCCTAACACGTGGCGGCCCGTGAAGGTATGAGAAGGACGTTTCTGAAAAGGAGGCGGCGTGTCAGATGCGTAGTGCGCACTACCTTTGTGTCAGAAGTTGTTGACGAGGGTCGCGTGAGAGGAAGGCCTAAAATCCTCTTGTGAAGGTTAGGATCCGTCGCATGAGGAGCAGGATCATTCACGAGCGCTGGTGACGCTCGAAGAATGTACGGATGGGCTCCCCACGGTAGATGACCCTTGAGCGCCAAAATCCCGAGCATCATGAATGGGTCCCCCGTGTGGGTGCTTCCCCGAAGAGAGTAACCCTGGGGGCCGAGATGCGAGCGCCAAGCCTGTTGGCTCCGGCTATTTACCCGAATAGTTGTCCGAGGCTCCATGGTCTGTATTAGTTGGCAAATGTGTGGGCTGGAAAGGCCCACGAGCCCATCAATGCGAGGTTCGGATCCAACGCAGCGGGGCATGGTCATGCACGAGCGTTGGTGACGCTCGAAGAGTGTATGGATGGCCTCCCCACGATAGACGACCCTTGAGCGCCGAAATACCGAGCCTCAAGAATGGGCCCTCGTGTGATTGTTTCCTTGAGAAGGATTCCCCCGAGGGCTGAAATGTGAGCGCCAAGCCTATCGGTCAGGGCCCCTTGTTTGAACAATCGGCCGAGGCCCGATGGCCCAAACTAGTTGGTAAGCGGATGAGCTAGGTTAGCCCACGAATCCCTCAAACCGAGCGTATAATCTTCAAGCTCGTTAAAGGTGACACGTGGACGGCTGAGATACGAGCGCGTTTCTGAGTCCCATCAAAAGGCTCTGTTGGCTTTGGAGGATATTTTTAATTGATTAAATTATACAAAGAAAAGTAACTAAATACAAAGACAATTTTTGAATAGAGAGAATGAGAAATGATTTATTTAAATATTGCTTTTACTTTTTATTATTTTATGTTTTTTAAATGTCGTAATATTACTTTGCTTTATTTAGTTTATTCGTTTTATTGTTATATTGCTTTTGCTTTTGTCGGAGGTTTCTTGTGGTCTTTTTTCTCTCTCTTTTTTTTAATATATTAAAAAAAATATACAACAGATCTTTTCTTGCTTTCATTTTAGTCAATCATCTGTTTTCTTGGCATTTTAGCAGACCAGTAAGGGCGCGTTTACTAATCATGTCGTGTTATTGAATGTCATGATATTGCATGTCTGTGTATGTAATCTAACATGCGTTTACCTTAATAAAAGCGCACGTCAAAAATCCCTAAATTACATGTGTTATAATTAATATATGTATTTACTTTGAAATAGAAAAAATCATGTTTGTAATCTATTTACCAAAACACCCTTTGCTTTTCCTACCCCTCCACTGGCCCAATTACATCTATATTGTATCAATATTACTAGTCCATATAGTCCATCTGGAACTGAGGCAAAATACGTGTAAGCTTGGAGTTAAAAGCAACATGGTAAAACTTCAAAGTTCAAAGTCATAAAAATTAAAAATGAATTCCTCTTGGCCATCGTCTTCTCCAAAATTCCCAATTTGAAGATATGAAATTTTACAGTTTTTATCTTTAGCTGCTGCACAACACAATCCAACACAATCCTCCGATGACTAATTCTCCGCCATCCACCAAAAATCCATTTTCAGCCACACTCCTCCACCGTCAAGCTCAACCTACGCCACATTGACAGCCACCGCCCCATCAAAGCCCTACTGAGGATTGAGGCCGGGAAAGTTGGTGGAGAAAGAGGTTGACCTCAAGTCCTCAACCCCGACCTCTGATGTGAGTCTCCGCCGCTTATGCCTCCATTAAAGTACCTCTGTTACAAATCACTTTACTCTCACTTTCAAGATTGCTTCATCTTTTTGATACTAACTTCTCCATTAATCCTTGGACCAAAATTTTCCCTAAAAATTTTCGACATAACGCGAGGATGATTTTGTGGATTTTAGTGGCAATTTCATGTAATTTGCGAGAAATGTTGGATAGTGTGGTAATTTGGCACCACATGTGGTAGATCGTGTGATCCATCACACGCCAAAAAGACGTGTGATATGTAGCCGTTCCAAACACGCCTACCCTACAGGCCACATGGTATCACACAGGCTGAAGCACATACAAAGTAAACACATGATATTAGGAGTGATGCATCACAAACATTCAATATTCTAATAAGTAAACACGGCCTAAGTCTTTCAATTCAGATTAAAGAAAGATTATCATCATTTATATTTAAAAGAATGACTAATACAATTGGAGCCGTGGTAGATAATCAAGTAATCTGGTATCCAGTTTCCTGTAAAAGAAGTTGAAAATTGATATTGTCTTCCTTTGGGCATTCTCAGACTTCTGAGGATTTGAGCACACGTAAGTTATTAGCTGATATAATTAAACACTAATTAGTTCGTTATAGACTTAACTACTTTTGGGTTGAGGATTAATCCTCCCATGACACGTGTAGCTCCCCTATAGGCTGCACCCTTGTATAAATAGACTAACATGTACAGACTTTCAGCTCATTAGTTTATACGCATACTTTTCATTCAATTTTCCCCAATTCTCTCTCGATCCCTTCCAGATTTATCTTGGTATCAGTAGAATTTTCCGCTTGATTTCGTTTCTCTTGCTGCGATTTCATCTCCGATCATCGTGTTTCGTTTTTCGCCTTTGATTATGGCATCGGCTGACGCGATCGCCGCCGCTGAGTCCAAGCTCACAGCTTCCAGTCCTCTGTTTCTTCATGCCAATGAGAGTCCTGGTCTTATTCTGGTTTCTCCGCCTCTGGAGGGTGCGAATTATCATACCTGGGGGCGCGCGATGAAGATGGCCCTGTTGTCCAAGAACAAATTCGCTTTTGTTTCAGGCGAATTGCAGGTACCCTTGACTACTGATCCTTTGTTTCCTGTTTGGGTTCGGTGTAATACAATGGTGCTATCTTGGATTTCGAAAGTGGTATCTCCTTCTATTGCACAATCCATCCTCTGGATGGATAAAGCGTCGGATGTCTGGGCAGATCTACGAGATCGATTTTCTCAAGGCAATGCTTTCCGTATTGCGGAACTACAAGAAGAGATTCATGGTGTTAAGCAGGGCGATACTTCTGTTTCTGATTACTTGACTAGACTCAAGATTCTCTGGGATGAGTTCTACAATTTTCGCCCGCTGCCGTCTTGCACTTGTCGTCCAAGTTGTTCCTGTGGTTCTGTTGATCAATTCAAGGTTTACCAACAACAGGACTGTGTTATCCGATTCTTGAATGGGCTTAATGATCGTTATTCTGGTGTTCGCTCTCAGATTATGCTTCTTGATCCGCTTCCTTCTTTGACTAAGGTTTTTTCTATGGTGGTTCAACAAGAACGTCAGCTTGCTACAGCTTCTGAGCATAGATCTTTTGCGGCTCAATCTTTCAAGAATCCACCATCCAAGCCTGCGTTTGCTCATCAGCAGAGTGGTGGCTCTTCCAAACCTGGTTTTGGCCGTGGTTTTAACAAATATCAGTACTCCAAGGCTCCCATGGTTTCAGGCAAAGCGTGCCGCCATTGCGGGGGTCCTAATCACATAGAAGCCACTTGTTACAGGAAACATGGCTTTCCTCCACATTTCAAGTTCAAGAATCCAGTTGCTGCTGCTCTCTATTCTTCCACAGCTGATTTTCAGCAGGATGATCATCAAGAAGAGGATCAATCTCAGGAGACTTCTCTTGCTTAGCCTACTGGTGCTTTTTCATCTCAGTCTTCCACTTCTGTCTCTCTCACCAGTGACCAGTTTCAGCAATTGGTCAATCTCCTTCAAGCCTCTTCTTCAGGGAGTCAGGGAAATCATCATGTCAATCATGTTTCCACAGCTGCAACTTCCACACAGGATTTGAAACCTATTTTTGAGTCAGGTAGTCTTTGCTTATCTGTCAGTTCATCTCTAATTGATTCTTGGATCCTCGACACAGGTGCCACAGATCACATTTGTCATTCTTTGCACATGTTCACCAGCATTAGCTGTATCAATCCCATTTCAGTGAAATTACCTAATGGTGATACCATTACTGCTGCTAAAGCTGGTACTATTAAAGTATCTGATACTCTCACTCTTGAGAATGTTCTTTTCATTCCAAATTTTAGATTTAACTTGTTATATGTGCCTCAGCTGTCTAAAGCAATTGGGTGCTGCTTCATTTTTTATAAGGATTTCTGTGTTGTACAGGATACCAAGAGTTTGAAGATGATTGGTTCAGCTAGGTTGCATGCTGGTCTCTATGTTCTGCTTGGATCTTGTTCCTTTCATGCTAAACAGTCTAGGGTTAATCTTGTTGATTCTTGTTCTGTTACTAATCACAATGTATGGCATTATAGGTTAGGCCATGTTTCAGATTTTGTCTTAAAATTTTTGCATTCTGTTGATTCTTCTATTGCTTGTAAAGACAATGTATCCCCTTGTGACATTTGTCACTTTTCAAAGCAAAAGAAGTTACCATTTCCTTCCAGTACCACTGTGTCTGTTGCTGCTTTTAATCTTCTTCATGTTGATATATGGGGTCCTTATTCCATTCCTTCTGTTCATGGTCATCAATACTTTGTTACTATAGTTGATGATTTTTCCAGATTCACTTAGGTTGCTCTTGTTAAGACTAAGTCAGAAGTAAGAAAACAACTTCAATCTTTTATTAACATGGTTGAGACACAGTTCAGTACTAAGGTTAAAATGATAAGGTCTGATAATGGCCCAGAATTTCTCATGACTGAATTTTATAACTCTAAAGGCATAGTACATCAGACTTCTTGTGTTGAGACACCTCAACAAAATGGCATTGTGGAAAGAAAACACCAACACATTCTGAACATTGCAAGGGCACTGTTGTTTCAGTCTAACATTCCCAAGAAGCTGTGGTCATATTGCATTATTCATGCTGTATATCTGATAAACAAACTGCCTTCTCCTCTTTTGCAAAATAAATCTCCTTTTGAATTACTTCATGGCAATCTTCCTGTGTTTTCTCATCTCAAGGTATTTGGCTATCTTGCATTTGCCTCTACTTTATCTGCACATAGATCTAAATTTGATCCTAGGTCCAGAAAATGCATCTTTCTTGGGTTCAAATCTGGAACAAAGGGATTTGTGTTGCAGGATATTAATTCACATGAAATTTTTGTATCCAGGAATGTACAATTTTTTGAAAGTCACTTTCCATATCACAACTCACATGTACCATCTGATCAAATCATGTTATCTATGCCTAATTCTCCTGTACTTCAGTACACTGATGATTTGCATCCCCAGGATCCATCATCTCATCCAGATATCTCTTCTCACCTTCATATTGATTTACCTGTTAGCTCATCCTCTCACCATAACACTACAACATCAGAATCGGTTACCTCTGTTACTCAGCTAACAAATGCAGGTTCAGGTGCTCAGTCTTCAATCACAGGAGCAACAGCTTCTACAAAAGCTCCACCTATTATCAGAAACTCAGGTAGACCTCCAAGAACAAGGACAACACCTCAGTACTTGAAGGAATACCATTGCAACCTCACCAAAATCTCAACAGATTCCAACATTCAAGCAGATTCACATGATCCAGGTGTATCACCCACCTACCCTATCTCTGTTGTTATTAATTATGATCACTTAGCTCCTTCTCATAAACATTACATCATGAACATATCTACTCAGTCTGAACCTAAGACATATAAACAAGCTATCAAACATCAAGTTTGGCAAGAAGCTATGAATAAAGAGATTGAGGCTTTACGATTAACTAAAACATGGGAAATTGTTGATCTTCCTCCTGGTAAAAATCCAATTGGTTGTAAATGGGTTTATAAGATCAAACATAAAGCTGATGGCAGTATAGAACGTTACAAAGCCAGGCTTGTTGCCAAAGGTTATACTCAAACTGAAGGCATTGACTATTTTGATACATTTAGCCCAGTTGCTAAAATCACCACCATAAGACTTCTTCTTGCTTTGGCTGCTCAAAATGGATGGCTATTACAGCAGTTAGATGTTAACAATGCTTTCCTCCATGGAGATCTTGATGAAGAAGTCTATATGACTCTTCCTCAAGGCTTCACAGCTGAAGGATCAAATAAGGTTTGCAGACTCACCAAGTCTTTATATGGCCTTAAGCAGGCTTCAAGACAATGGTTTTCTAAGCTATCTACTTCTTTACTCTCTCTTGGATACACTCAATCTTTCTCTGACTATAGCCTTTTCATTAAGACCATCAATGGATCTTTCACTGCCTTACTTGTGTATGTTGATGATATTATCCTCACAGGTAATGATCAGGCTGAAATAGACCGTGTCAAAGCTTTTCTTGATGACTCTTTCAAAATCAAGGATCTGGGTACCCTTAAATATTTTTTGGGATTGGAAATTGCAAGGACAAAGAATGGTATTTCCATGAACCAACGAAAATATGCTTTAGAATTACTGGCTGAAACAGGACTATTAGCTGCTAAACCAGCTTCAACACCCATGGAATCCAACATACAAATTACATCTCAAGGGCCAAAATTTGAAGACATTCCATCTTATAGGAAAATTATTGGTAAACTATTGTATCTATGCACTACCAGGCCTGACATTTCTTTTAGCGTGCAGCAGCTTAGTCAATTTCTTTCATGCCCAACTGATCAACACTATCAAGCAGCCTTAAGGATACTCAGATATATCAAAACTGCTCCAGGAAAAGGCCTTTTCTTCCCAGCCACAAAGCACTCTGATCTAAAAGCTTATAGTGACTCTGACTGGGCCGGTTGCAAAGACACAAGAAGAAGCATCACAGGATTCTGCATTTTCCTTGGTGACTCCCTCATTAGCTGGAAATCCAAGAAGCAAACTACTGTCTCAAGATCCTCCTCCGAAGCTGAATATAGAGCTTTAGCCGCCACCACATGTGAACTTCAATGGATAAAATACCTTCTACATGATCTCTGCATACATAATTCCAAGCCAGCAATCGTTTATTGTGACAACAACTCTGCACTTCACATCGCTGCCAATCCAATCTTCTATGAAAGAACGAAACATATCGAGATCGACTGTCACGTGGTTAGAGAAAAGTTACAAAAGGGAGTGATCCATCTCATGCCACTCCACACATCTGATCAAACGGCCGACATATTCACCAAGCCCCTTGGCAACATACCCTTTCACAATCACTGTTCCAAACTTGGCTTAATTAATATCCGCGCCTGCGTTTGAGGGGGGGTATTAGCTGATATAATTAAACACTAATTAGTTCGTTATAGACTTAACTACTTTTGGGTTGAGGATTAATCCTCCCATGACACGTGTAGCTCCCCTATAGGCTGCACCCTTGTATAAATAGACTAACATGTACAGACTTTCAGCTCATTAGTTTATACGCATACTTTTCATTCAATTTTCCCCAATTCTCTCTCGATCCCTTCCAGATTTATCATAAGTCTGTATCTCTCCATTTAACTTTCACAAATCTCAGTTTTTTGTATATTATTTTTTATTTTTCTGATGTATATGTTTGCTCTTAAATGTTACATCCTCCACTGCAGTCTGCATACACAAAGGCGTTCGTTCTAACAATCTTGATAGGGAAACATAGTAGAAGTTATATTTAGACGATTATGAAATTAGTTTTTTATAATTAAAAAAAAAAGGATTGAACTAACATTACATTTAATTTCCCCTTTTTTTTTTTACAAGCATAAATATTTCAATGCTTTTCGATTTACGCACATCTCTTACTTCTGGTTGAATAAGATCAAACGGTATTAAACATCTAAAGATATGCAGGAAATGGCAGAAATATTGTCAAATCTGGTGAAACCAGCTATGGAAGAACTTGGAAGAATTACTCTTGTGAAAATCAAGCATCTATTTACTTATCTGTGTTGCTTCAAAAGCAACATTCAAAGCCTAAGGGATGAAGCTAAAAAACTGGAAGATGCAAGAGTTGGGTTGCAGTCTTGCAGAGGGATGTTGTAGCAGCCGAGAATGATGCACAAGTGATTCTCCCAGAAGTTAAGATTTGGTTAGAAAATGCCAACAATAAGATCCAAGTCGACAAGAGTGGAATTGATGATCGAATTCCTACTGTGAAAAAGGGTTGTTGGAGTGTCAAATCACGTTATCTATTAAGCAGGAAAGCTCTAAAATTAACTGAACAAATGAAGCAACTAATGGAGGACCTTAATAGGTTTAATCATATATCCACGCCCCCGCTCCCAGCAGCACAAGCTGAAATTCCATTAGGAACAACATATGAGTTCCAATCTAGAAAACAAATTGAGGAGAAAATAATGGAAGCTTTGAGAGCTAAGGAGGTTACAACAATGGGGATATGTGGGATGGGAGTTGTGGGCAAGAAGACCATTTCAAAAAGAATCATGGACAGAGCGAAGAAAGAAAATATATTCCAGGAAATTTTTATGGTTGTCGTTAGCCAACAAGCAAATTTGTTGAAAATTCAGGGTGCGATTGCAGAATCCTTGGGTATGAATTTGGGTGAAGAAACTTTACTAGCTCGAGCAAACAAAATATGCGCCAGACTAATGGGTACGAAGAGAATACTCATTGTATTCGATGATGTTTGGGAAAAACTCAAATTGGAGGATTTGGGAATTCCCGGTGGAAAAGAGCACTGCGCCACCCTTTTAACATCCCGAAATAAGGACGTGTTAAAAGAAATGGATGCTCAAGCTTATGGAGTGGAGATTTTGTCTGATACAGAAGCTTGGTTTCTCTTTAGGAGTTTATTACACCAAAAACCCTGTGATATACCTAATTAATACTCAGAACCCTGTGATTTGAAAATTCTCAAAGGGAACCCTCTGATTGTAATAAATTAGTACTCAATTAGCATTTCAAACCCTACAGCCGTGGTTGTAGGGTTTTGAGTGCTAATTTTAATACAATTACAGGGTCTTCAATGCTAATTTATATAATTACAGGGTTCTCTTTGAGAATTTTTAAATCACATGGTTCGGAGTGCTAATTAGGTATATCACAGGGGGTGACCGTGCAAAAAACTCTCTCTTTAGAGAAAAGACTTGGTCCTCGGTCCTCTGTTGATGACCCAAATTTATTTTCTACAACAGAACAAGTTGCAAGAGAGTGTAAAGGTCTATCGATTGCCCTCGTAATGATTGGTGGTGCGTTGAAAGATCAAATAAACATCACCTTTGGGAAGATGCGCTACAACAACTCAAAAGTTTCAACCTGGAAGATATGTCAGGTGTTATTAAAGATGTTTATAATCCCTTGAAGCTAAGTTATACAAAATTAGAAAGTAGGCATGCAAAGTCGTTGTTCTTGCTCTGCAGGGTATTTCCTGAAGATGTCGACATTAGCCTTGAGGAATTAACTTCATACTGCATGGGGTTATGGATATTTCCTAATTTGGATTTCTTTAACGCGCCCGAAGGGAATTTCGAAAAAAGTAAGAAGAAGAGTATTCACAATGGTTGATATACTCAAAAACTGTTTCTTGTTGCTCAAGGGCAAAGATGAACACCATGTGAGAATGCATGATGTTGTCCATGATGTGGCCATTTACATTGCTTCACATGAAGCAGAGGAAGAGACCGTTGATGTCAAATTTAAGTTAATGCGTTCGTCATCCCAGTATACATACCAATGGGTTTCGGTCTTTTTCAGAAAAGATAAGTGGCCTCTTGAGGATGCACAGCCCAAATTTGATGCGAATTTTGGAAATCAAGGACTTTTCTATGTTTAAAGGAATAGAACAGCTAAATGTGTTGTCCTTCCAGTATATTTTATTGAAGTCACTACCACTGGAAATACAATTGCTAAAGGATCTCCGAACGCTACGTTTAGAGTCTTGCAAATTGGAGTCTCTTTTTGTGGTTGGAGAGTTACTGAGTTTGGAAATTCTAATATGTTGTAATTGTGATGGGATTGAGGAGTTGCCTGTTGAGATAGGAAATCTAAATCAGCTCAAGCTGTTAGACTTCACATATTGCAGAAGTCTTAAAAGAATCCCCCCCAGGAGTCATATCTAATTTAGTCGACTTGGTGGAGTTCAAGGTGTTAGGTAGCTTCAATGGATGGGAATTAGCTGCAGCAACAACAGCGGTGCAAGGACACGAGAGAAGGAATGCATGCCTCAATGAATTTGAAAATTTGTCTCAACTAACCTGCATGGAGATTGAAATAAATGATTTCAATTTAGCAGCAGAAGAGATACGTTATTGGAGATTCTGGCACCTACACATCTCATGCGAAAGGTATGTGTGTGGACTTAGCCGGAGATATTCGTTTGGGAAGTTGGGTTGTTAGATTTCTGAAGAGCGCAAATGACCTATATTTAAATGGAGATGGTTCCAAGCCTTTAGATCTACCACAAGCCCACAATATGAAATCATTGAAATTTGAAAATTGTTCTATTGTGACGAAGCTGGTGAATTCAACAACAGCATCAATTGATGATATGAGTAAATTTGTTGTTTTTCACATCTTGGAAGAGCTTCATCTGTATCATCTTCCCAAATCCCAACGTAGAAGAGATATATGATAGTCCGGTTTTAGATCAGTCCAATTTTTTCAGGAATCTCGAATTGTAAAATATTGAAGATTTGCCGGCCCTAAAGCATTTGTGCAGGAGATCAGACAGGAATATTGTTTCCCCGGACAAGCTTCGTCATATTTCACTCCAAAAGTGCAACAACTTACATAATCTCTTCTCATTCACAACTTGTATTGGGACTGACCAAATTTCGACGGGGAGTTATTTACACCATTCCCCCTGTGTTAAGTGAAATAAGCAAAAAAATCATGTGTTACAAAAATTAACACAGAAAACCCTATGTTTTCAAAATATTTGCATGTCGAACACTGAAAATTTATGGTGTTGGTAGAATACTAATTTTCTCTATTCATTAGATACGAAATAACTAATTTATGCTTTTATATTCTGATATACATCATCTCAAATCTCTCTATATTGTTCAATACTTTTTTATATGCACCGAAACCTTTTTTTTATATGCACCGAAACCCTGTATAAAAATAAAAATTGTATGAAGAACCCTATAAATAAGTATAAAAAAGGGTATATAGAGAGATGTGAGATGATCTATATCACAATATAAAATGTTAAATTAGTTATTTCTCATACAATAAATAGAGAAAATTAGTGTTCTACTAACACCAGAAATTTTCAAGGTTCGGCATGCAAATATTTTGAAAACACAGGGTTTCCTGTGTAAATTTATGTAACACGGGGTTTTTTTGTCCATTTCACCTAACACAGGGGGTATGGGGTAAATAACTCTTTCGACGAGCGGCGAAACGGGTGAATTTCTTTGCACCCAAAAAGTATGCATGCATCCTTTAATTAATGTGCTGCTATATGCAGGGATGCAAACAAGCCGAGCTGAGCCGGCTCGTGAATCTGATGAGCAAGCTCGAGTCAATCCCGCACTCAAACCCCTTTAAGTCTGGCTCGTGGATCACGAGCCATTATATTTAAATAAAAAATTATATATATATATATATATATATAAATACTTAATTAATATATAATATTATATATATATATTAATTTTTATACAAAATTAATAAAAAAGTAATATATTTATTATATATTTGTATATATATTCAATTAATACATAATATTATATATAAAAATATATTTAAAAATTCAAAAAAACTAATTTTCAATAAAAAATAATCTAATTCCATTTTAGCTCAAGCCGAGCCGAGCCGCTGGCGAGCATGACCAAAACTGGGAAGGACCGTTCCCAGCCTCGCACGCCAGATCATTCAAAGTAGTGGGAACTAGGGATGTAAACAAGCCAAGCCGGCTCGAGAGCCAGACGAGCCGAGCTGAGCTCGAACTCAAGCACATTTATTTTTGGCTCACGAGCCACTATTTTAAATTTAAAATAAATCAATATAAATACTTAATTAATATATAATATTATATATATACTGGTTTTTATATATAAATATATTAAATCATTAAAAATAATTAATTTTTAAATAAAAAATACACTTTTTTATTTGGTTCGAGCCAAAGCGAGCTCGAGTCAAGGAAAAAAGGCCAAGGCTCGGCTCGGCTCGGCTCGGCTCTTTGCATCCCTAGTGGGAACTGCCATTTCGGGAAAAAAACTAGAACAAGAAGGGCTGTTCCCGCTCTGCAAGAAGCTCAAAACAGATCAGAAAATAGGGGAGCTCTCGGACCACACCCAAAACCATCAGAACATCATCAATTCAACTTCCAAATGCAATAAAACATGAAATAAACATACTTACATACTTAAAGTACAATGAAAACCAACATAAACACTTAATTCAATCTTTGATCATCAAGAATTTCCAATATCAAACCCATATAGCATCATGTCATCCAACCCTATAAACTTCATAATTCAAGCATCAAATTCAAGTTTAAAGCCTAGAATCATGCTTCCACCAACTAAACACAAGTTATCACTTCAATTCACAAACCCTAGCTTCTAACACTAATTCAAGAAATCACCCAAAACTCAAATATACCTTAAAAGAAATGGAGAAGGAAGAATGTGGAGTTAAGAGAGGTAATTAGCACTTCCAAGATCGTTATTTTCCGGAATTATAGCTTGGAGTTGATGAATTCTCCTCTTCTTCTTCCTTGCGTTTGATCGGAGATAGATGGAGAGCAAAGGGATGATATGTGTATGTGTGTTGTATGAAATGAAGAAATGTTACGTGATTCTTCTAAATAACAGATGAAATGTCACCAATTTGCAATTAATGTTAGGAATAGTGCCCTAGAAAGCCGATTGTATATCCGCTTTGTGCTTTTCCTTATTGTAATCACAGACAATCTTTGAATGAAATAACGAATTGAGGCAACACTTCTTTATATGATCTTGTTTGGTATGCGATTACTTTATCTGTGCATGTATGAGTACTCCCCTAATCCTGATGACTTTAGGACTCTACCATTTAGGTGAAATGGTTCATGAAACGAGCCCTATATCACATAAGTCATGATTAGTAAAATACTCCAAGCCGATGAGTCCTACCGACAGTGGGAGTGTCAACCTGACTCCTCTAAGGCTTGCTTGTGGGATCACGCCCTTAAGAAGGACCACCTTGTTTCATGGAGGTGCAAAGTGTATAGTTGATACGTGTGTGATACATGAGGGTGCTTACTTCAATAAGTAAGTTCACTGAGGTGCCCCGTGTGAGAACATTCCTAAATGGGAAAGGAAGTTTCTATTTCAGGAAATAGAAACTTCCAGATTAGGAAATATCTCACGAGTCATTGATGTGATTAATTGATCCTTAGACTTGAGGTTCCTTGTCACTTTATGAGTTAACTCTGTAGTCTTAGGTATAAGCTTTAAAGGGTGTCGCCTTAGACAACTGATTCAAGGCTTATGTTGGGGCTGCACAAGTGATTCATGAAAGTGAATGAGAATCAAGAAAGGACCTACACTTGCATTTGCAAGGTGATCTCTTATTGTGTAAGTCATTCATATGCCATATGGAGTCCTTGGCCAAGGCAGTAGATCAAGACATCAAGAAAAGAGTTTCTTGGATTGAGATCAAATGGATATGAAATGAACTTAGCTTTAAGACCAGATTATTAGGGTTCTGATTATTCCCTTACCCTAGATCATGGTTGAGAGATAGTAAGTATGAGGATTGTATCTCACATGAATCAATGACTTAAAGGTTCTGTCGAATCCGAACATTCCAATTCAGCTAGGGGTTAAACACCTGTTGCTAGACTATGGTCGTTTAATCTGTGGATTGATTAATTAATTAGTGAATTAATTAATTAGGGTCACTGCTAATTGAATTAAGAACCTAGAGGGTCACACACAACAACTTGGTTACATGAGTTGAGGCTTTAAAATGATTAAACGAGTTAATCGAGCCTGGAGGGTTCCACACGTGTGAAGTCACACGTGTGGGTCACGTGACTGGACACGTGTCATTGTGACACGTGTGCCACACGTGATTATTTAATGATATATTAAATAATTAATTTGTTAATTATTTAATAGACTTCGGTTTAATTTTGAATTAAAAAGAAAGTCTATTTTTGGAGAAAAATAATCTAGTTAATTAATTATGAATTAATTAATTAGATAAAAATAAGTTATTTATTTTAATAAATAAAGTATAAAATTATCCAAAAATAGTTTGGATATTTTTAGCTCTCTTGAAAGTTGATTTGAATTTGAATTCAAAGTCAAAGTCAAAGTTATTTGATGATCAAGTAATAGGAGAAAGAGAGACCAAAACCCTAGCCCATGAGGACTAGGATTTTCGTGTTGGAAAACACGAATCAGAAAGCAGCGGAATTTAAAAAATTTTCCCAACAAAAGGACCTTGAACTCGCAATCGTGTAACCAAATTCGTAAAGATAGAAAACTTACTTTTCTTTTGTTCTTTCTTGAAGCGTTTCAAGCCACCCAAGAACGCTCTTCTCGCGGCTTGATCCCCTCTCCTTGGTAAAGCTCGAATCTTCAAACTTCTAACTTGAAGTCTCTAGAGAAAGTCCACCAACTTGATCACAATCTAACTAGTAAGGATGCTAGTTCTCTAGTTAGTGTTTAGGCTTAACCTAGGGTTTAATTTAATCTTGGAGAAAGAAAGGTGTTCAACACATGAACCAAAAGAATTGTCAATTAGCTCTAAAGGGGAGCATGAGCTCCCCTATATATAGGAAAGGGGAGGGGCGGCCGAAATCCTTGTCCTCATAGGCAAGGGTTTTGGTTCCTCTCTCCTATTACTTGATCTTCAAGTAATTTCCAACTTTGACTTTGAATTCTAATTCAAGTCAACTTTTAAGAGAGCTAAAAATATCCAAACTATTTTTGGATAATTTTATACTTTATTTATTATAAAATAAATAACTTATTTTTATCTAATTAATTAATTCGTAATTAATTAACTAGATTATTTTCTCCAAAATAAGACTTTCTTTTTAATTCAAAATTAAACCAAAGTCTATTAAATAATTAACAAATTAATTATTTAATATATTATTAAACAATCACGTGTGGCACACGTGTCACAATGACACGTGTCCAGTCACGTGACCCACACGTGTGGTTTCACACGTGTGGAACCCTCTAGGCTCGATTAACTCGTTTAATCATTTTAAAGCCTCAACTCATGTAACCAAGTTGTTGTGTGTGACCCTCTAGGTTCTCAATTCAATTAGCAGTGACCCTAATTAATTAATTCACTAATTAATTAATCAGTCCACAGATTAAACGACCATAGTCTAGCAACAGGTGTTTAACCCCTAGCTGAATTGGAATGTTCGGATTCGACAGAACCTTTAAGTCATTGATTCATGTAAGATACAATCCTCCTACTTACTATCTCTCAACCAAGATCTAGGGCAAGGGAATAATCAGAACCCTAATAATCCGGTCTTAAAGCTAAGTGCATTTCATATCCATTTGATCTCAATCCAAGAAACACTTTTCTTGATGTCTTGATCTACTGCCTTGGCCAAGGACTCCATATGGCATATGAATGACTTACACAATAAGAGATCACCTTGCAAATGCAAGTGTAGGTCCTTTCTTGATTCTCATTCACTTTCATGAATCACTTATGCAGCCCCAGCATAAGCCTTGAATCAGTTGTCTAAGGCGACACCCTTTAAAGCTTATACCTAAGACTACAGAGTTAACTCATAAAGTGACAAGGAACCTCAAGTCTAAGGATCAATTAATCACATCAATGACTCGTGAGATATTTCCTAATCTGGAAGTTTCCATTTCCTGAAATAGAAACTTCCTTTCCCATTTAGGAATGTTCTCACACGGGGCACCTCAGTGAACTTACTTATTAAAGTAAGCACCCTCATGTATCACGCACGTATCAACTATACACTTTGCACCTCCATGAAACAAGGTGGTCCTTCTTAAGGGCGTGATCCCACAAGCAAGCCTTAGAGGAGTCAGGTTGACACTCCCACTGTCTGTAGGACTCATCGGCTTGGAGTATTTTACTAATCATGACTTATGTGATATAGGGCTCGTTTCATGAACCATTTCACCCAAATGGTAGAGTCCTACAGTCATCAGGATTAGGGGAGTTCTCATACATGCACAGCTAAAGTAAACGCATACCAAACAAGAGCATATAAAGAAGTGTTGCCTCAATTCGTTATTTTATTCAAAGATTGTCTGTGATTACAATAAGGAAAAGCACAAAGCGGATATACAATCGGCTTTCTAGGGCACTATTCCTAACATTTCGGTCCTCCCTCTAATATAAATAGGGGAGCTCGAGCTCCCCTTAGAGCTAATTGGCAATTCTTTTGGTTCATGTGTTGAACACCATCCTTTCTCCAAGATAAACAAAACCCTAGGTTAAGCCTAAACACTAACTAGAGAACTAGCATCCTTACTAGTTAGATTGTGATCAAGTTGGTGGACTATCTCTAGAGAGCTTCAAGTTAGAAGTTTGAAGATTCGAGCTTTACCAAGGAGAGGGGATCAAGCCGCGAGAAGAGCGTTCTTGGGTGGCTTGAAACGCTTCAAGAAAGAATAAAAGAAAAGTAAGTTTCTTATCCCTACGAATTTGGATACACGATTGCGAGTCCAAGGTCCTTTTGTTGGGAAATTTTTTAAATTCCGCTGCTTTCTGATTCGTGTTTTCCAACAATTAAACCATCCAAGTTTGTAAGTTCATGCAATTAAGGATTAAACTTACGAGAAATGATCAATTTAGTCCAATTCAATTAAGTCCTCCAATTTATGAAAGTGATCAATTAAGGGCAATTAACCAAATAAGACATGCTCGGCAAATAATTCACGTGTCAATCGGATACAATTCATGCAATAATTCATAAGTTGATAAAAATTTCATATAAACACTTAGTAATATCACAAAAATATCATGAAGTGTATAAATTAATAAATGAAAGAATTAAAATAAATCCTATCTCTCGAAAACTCACACACGTGGCGCGTATACCTGAAAGGCCAAAAACTGGGGCGTTATAATCCTCCCCCCCTTAAAAGAATCTAGTCCATAGATTCACTGATCGGGAGGAAACAACTCTGGATGGAATCGTTTCATCTTATACTCGGCTTCCCATGTGACTTCTTCGGTCCTATCACTTCTCCATAGAACCTTAACCAATGGAATTTGCCGATTCTCAATTCTTGAAATTTTCGGTCTAAGATATTGATCGGCTTCTGAATAAAAGTTAGATTCGGTTCCAACTCTGCTTCTTCAACGGGTAGGATCTTGGATTCATTGGGGTAGTATTTCCTTAATTGAGACACATGGAAAACATTATGAATCCCCGTGAGATTCAGTGGTAGGTCCAACCGGTAGGCTACTTCACCAACTCTTTCAAGAATTTCAAAAGGATCCTTTCCCAATCCGGGCAAATCCTTTATGTGGAGACGCCTTCAAGAACACTCGGTCTCCAACTTCAAACTTGAGATCTCTTCGGCGAAGGTCGGCGTAGCTCTTTTGTCTATCTTGAGCTGATTTCATCCGTTGTTGTATTTGTTGGACTTTCTCAATCATATCTCATACGGCTTTAGAAGGTTTCTCCAATTTCTCACCCTTCTTAACACCTTCTTATTTAGTCCATTTCCACTCATCTAGATCGAAGAACAACGGAGATCGACACTTTCGACCATAAAGTAACTCATACGGGGCCATACCGATCGAGGCTTGAAAACTGTAATTGTATGCGAACTCAATCAAGGGTAGTTGTTCATTCCAAGAAGTCTGAAAATCTAAAGCACAAGCTCGAAGCAAGTCCTCGAGATACCTGATCAATCTCTCGGATTGGCCGTTCGTTTGACAGTGTGACATGGTACTAAACTTGAGCTTCGTGCCCAAAATACCTTGTAACTCTTGCCACAACCTCGAAGTAAATCTCGGATCTCTATCCGATACGATGCTAACCGGAATTCCATGAAGTCGAACAATCTCTCTATTATACAACTCAGGTAGCTTGCAAATTTTATAAGACATCCGAACCGGTAGAAAATGCGCAGACTTAGTAAAACTGTCCACAATCACCCAAATACCATCATACCCACCTTTTATTTTCGGTAGCCCGGATACAAAATCATCGTCACCTGTTCCTACTTCCACTCTGGAATAGGTAACGGTTGTAGAAGACCTCCGGGTTTCTAATGCTCAGCTTTAACTTTCTGGCAAGTTATTGTTTCTAGTTTTGCACACTGCTTCTAGTTGCACTATGTTGAAAACAAATGCCTCCCCCTATTCAAGGAAACATGAAAATTTGAATCTGGATGGATGGGTATTGGTGAAGAGCAGTACCTCAAGTTGCATTTCAGTCATTGTCTTGTTTGCCTATGACTAGACACTGCCAGGCAGGCCAACCCCAAGAAGAAAATTTTCGAACGAAGTTTAATGTGTTACCTGAACAATGTGAACCATAAAAGTAGTGTCGGGATATCAATGGGAATTATTCACTGCTAAAAATGAATGGTTCGATACCATCTTTATCAATTACAGCAAACACTTAATACTAAACCTGTTGTACATTTACTAGATTTTATGTGATAGGAGAAAGGATGTTCACACCTTTTATGTCTATACAGATGCAGAGGCAAGCATGTCAGGAAGTAATGGATGAGGCTGAGAAAGAATATAAGAAGTCGTTTTTTGCTATCAAGAATGTTCAAGACTTCATAAGGGTGGGTAACATTTGTATCTAACTAGTTTATCATTTCAATCCCTGCTGTAACGGTTGCTCGTGATCATAACATTCCTCTTAAGGCTTGGGCCTGTCTATCTAATTACCTTAGCATCTGTTGCAGGTTTCGTATGCAGAGTTTATAGAAGTAGCACAATTCTCTGAATCTCATCGTAAGTTGTACTCTTATACGATGTTGAATCATCATTTACTTGTGTTTTTCAAGCGTCTGATTTCCTTCTAGCTTTTATCTCCAGCATTATTTAGTACTGTATTATATAGAAGTTCTCAAATCAGATAGAGGTCATTCCCCTCGGGCGTAATTTAGTATGTGCATGCTCTTTTTTAAGTAAATATATAAAGGGGTTATTTACATATTTCACCCCAGTGTCAGGTGAAATGGGCCAAAAAAAAAAAAAAAAACTCTGTGTTACAAAAATTAACACAAGAAACCCTGTGTTTTCAAAATATTTGCATGGTGAACCCTAAAAAATTCTGGTGTTGGACATACGCTAAAAGCACGACTAGAACACTAATTTTCTCTATTTATTGGACGCAAAATGGCTAATTTACCGTTTCATATTTTGATATACATCATCTCACATCTCTATATATTGTTTAATACTTTTTTATATGCACCGAAACTCTATACAAAATAAAATTACATGAAGAACCCTATAAACAAGTATATATTGAATACTTTTTTATATGCACAGAGACCCTGCTCAAAATAAAAATTGCATGAAGAACCCTACAAACAAGTATAAAAAGGAGTATATAGAAAGAGATAAGATAATGTATATCGGAATATAAAAGGTAAATAAGTCATTGCAGGTCCAATAAATAGAGAAAATTAGTGTTCTAGTCGCACTTTTAGCATGTGTCCAATACCAGAAATTTTCAGGGTTCGCAATGTAAATATTTTGAAAAAACAGGGTTTTTTATGTTAATTTTTGTAGCACAGGGTTTTCTTTGTCAATTTCACCTAACACGGGGGGTATGATATATATAACTCATATATAAAGTAGTCTGCTACACAAAATAACATAAAAATTAGATCTCTCTAGTGTGGAAAAAAAAGGGAAAAATACAAAAAAATGATACCAACTCACCTAAACTAGCGTTTTCGGGACATTTTTTTTTTTCGGCGACAAAAATGGACATTAACTCAAAACAACTGGCATTTTCAGGAAAATTTCGCCGGAGTATGCTAACGGGGCCAATTTTGCTGACCTGTTCGAAATCATAAGCAACCACGTCATTATTAATTTAAAATAGGCATCTAAGTGTGTGCTGACTCACCTTTATGAATTTGATTGACAATTCTTCCACTCCAAAACCAAGAGTCCATCTCCAACTTTTTTGACCAAGATTCGTCATTTTCTTCACTTTAAAAACCCTAGGCGCAGGAAACAGAAGACCACTCCATCCCTTCACTTGAATGTCTGAAGAAAAGTTTGGAAAACCCGTCGATTTAATGGCTGCCTCCAGAAGCTCCTACTTCCCGGCCCCAGATAATATGTTGTGTGTTTGTGGAAAGCACGCAGCTGTTATCACCTCATGGAAGCCGACGAATCCTGGGAGAAGGTTCTACAGCTGCCCTGATCAGGTTCGGTTGCTTGAGTTTTTATGTACTATGTACGTAGCTCTTCTTAACATTGTGTTAACATGGTCGTAGCAATGCCGCTATTTCCGATGGTACGAAGGGGAAATGTGTGAGCGAGCCAAGATCATCATCCCTGGACTGTTGAAGAAGATAAACAAACTTGAAGTTGTACTTGTGGAGAAGGAGGAGGAGATAAAGAAATTGAAATTGAAATTTGTAGTTTTTATTCTTCTGACCTATCTTGCAATTGTTGTGAAGCTTGTCTTTTAAGGGTAATGGTAGGTGTAGTTCTGGTAAAATATGTGTGCTTTGTTAGCCATCGAATGTCAATTTTGGAAATGTGACATCATGTGTGTATGTTTGTATCCATGTATTCGAAGTGGTAATGAAAAATATTAGCAGTTGTATCAAAGAAATGTGTCCACACCAAAAGTTACTGCATTTACATATCATCATGAACAGACCATTGTTTGTCATCCTTCTTACAGCAGTGAACCAACATCTAACCCACATTCAAAACAAACACAATAAACTAACATCCCATGTGCAACATGAACAAGTGTTTTTGCACTGACTACACAGATAAAAGCAACAAAGTTTTAATTACTTAAACCACACCTAAGTCACTGAGAACCAAGGTTAGAGGAGGTTGAGAGATCCAAGAACTTCTTTTTGCCCTGAATGATGATGTTTTTATCCGGCATCGGACCACAGACACTTGATTGCGACATAAAGAGATCAGTTTCTAAGAAAACTGGGGGCACTCTAAGTTTCACACCCTTCTTCTTGTTTGCATCCTCTTTTTTCCTGGATATTTCAGTTAGCATTGAAGCTTGTATCTCCTTGACTGTTTGAAGTGCCCTTTTCCTGGGTTTTCTAGACTTGCCCTGGTTTCCCGGCTCCAATTGTTCGTGTTGGAAAACGGGAATCAGAAAGCAGCGGAAATTTAAAAAAATTTCCAACAAAAAGATCTTAGACTCGCAATCGTGTATCCAAATTCGTAGAGATAAGAAACTTACTTTTCTTTTATTCATTCTTGAAGCGTTTCAAGCCACTCAAGAACGCTCTTCTCGCGGCTTGATCCCCTCTCCTTGGTAAAGCTCGAATCTTCAAACTTCTAACTTGAAGCTCTCTAGAGATAGTACACCAACTTGATCACAATCTAACTAGTAAGGATGCTAGTTCTCTAGTTAGTGTTTAGGCTTAACCTAGGGTTTCGTTTATCTTGGAGAAAGGATGGTGTTCAACACATGAACCAAAAGAATTGTCAATTCACTCTAAATGGGAGCTTGAGCTCCCCTATATATAGGTAAGGGAGAGGGGCGCCGATCCCAATCCTTGTTGGGCAAGGATTTGGTTCCTCTCTCTCCTATTACTTGATCATCAAGTAATTTCCAACTTTGACTTTGAATTCTAATTCAAGTCAACTTTTAAGAGAGCTAAAAATATCCAAACTATTTTTGGATAATTTTATACTTTATTTATTTAAAATAAATAAATTATTTTATCTAATTAATTAATTCATAATTAATTAACTAGATTATTTTTCTCCAAAATAAGACTTTCTTTTTAATTCAAAATTAAACCAAAGTCTATTAAATAATTAACAACTTAATTATTTAATATCTAATTAAATAGTCACGTGTGGCACACGTGTCTTAATGACACGTGTCCAGTCACGTGACCCACACGTGTGATTTCACACGTGTGGAACCCTCTAGGCCCGATTAACTCGTTTAATCCTTTTAAAGCCTCAACTCATGTAACCAAGTTGTTGTGTGTGACCCTCTAGATTCTCAATTCAATTAGCAGTGACCCCAATTAATTAATTCACTAATTAATTAATCAGTCCACAGATTAAACGACCATAGTCTAGCAACAGGTGTTTAACCCCTAGCTGAATTAGAATGTTCGGATTCGACAGAACCTTTAAGTCATTGATTCATGTGAGATACAATCCTCCTAAATACTATCTCTCAACCAAGATCTAGGGTAAGGGAATAATCAGAACCCTAATAATCCGGTCTTAAAGCTAAGTGCATTTCATATCCATTTGATCTCAATCCAAGAAACCCTTTTCTTGATGTCTTGATCTACTGCCTTGGCCAAGGACTCCATATGGCATATGAATGACTTACACAATAAGAGATCACCTTGCAAATGCAAGTGTAGGTCCTTTCTTGATTCTCATTCCCTTTCATGAATCACTTGTGCAGCCCCAGCATAAGCCTTGAATCAGTTGTCTAAGGCGACACCCTTTAAAGCTTATACCTAAGACTACAGAGTTAACTCATAAAGTGACAAGGAACCTCAAGTCTAAGGATCAATTAATCACATCAATGACTCATGAGATATTTCCTAATCTGGAAGTTTCTATTTCCTGAAACAGAAACTTCCTTTCCCATTTA
Source organism: Lantana camara (assembly GCA_037501455.1). Lineage (NCBI taxonomy): Eukaryota > Viridiplantae > Streptophyta > Magnoliopsida > Lamiales > Verbenaceae > Lantana > Lantana camara. The sequence goes on from CM074865.1 coordinate 5,446,963, forward strand.
GGAATGTTCTCACACGGGGCACCTCAGTGAACTTACTTATTAAAGTAAGCACCCTCATGTATCACGCACGTATCAACTATACACTTTGCACCTCATGAAACAAGGTGGCCCTTCTTAAGGGCGTGATCCCACAAGCAAGCCTTAGAGGAGTCAGGTTGACACTCCCACTGTCTGTAGGACTCATCGGCTTGGAGTATTTTACTAATCATGACTCATGTGATATAGGGCTCGTTTCATGAATCATTTCACCTAAATGGTAGAGTCCTAAAGTCATCAGGATTAGGGGAGTTCTCATACATGCACAGATAAAGTAAACGCATACCAAACAAGAGCATATAAAGAAGTGTTGCCTCAATTCGTTATTTCATTCAAAGATTGTCTGTGATTAAAATAAGGAAAAGCACAAAGCGGATATACAATCGGCTTTCTAGGGCACTATTCCTAACAATCTCCCACTTGCCCGTCAAAGCCATTCTAAAGCTACTCTAAGTCCTATCTTCTGAAGATGACCTTGGAAAGCTTCTCGACTAAGGGGTTTAGTAAGTGGATCTGCCACGTTCTCTGCTGATGTGGCCCTCTCAATTTGCACATCTCCTCTTTTGATAATATCACGGATTAGGTGATACTTCCTCATAATGTGCTTGGTCCGTTGGTGAGATCTTGGTTCTCTTGCTTGAGCAACCGCCCCAGTGTTGTCACAAAACACAGAAATTGGGTCTTTCATGCTAGGAACAACATTCAACTCTTGAATGAAGTTTCTAATCCAAACACCTTCCTTAGCTGCATCATTTGCAGCCAAGTATTCGGCCTCAGTGGTCGAATCCGCTGTGGTAGTTTGTTTGGAACTCTTCCAACTCACTGCTCCGCCGTTTAGGCAGAAAATGTATCCTGACATTGACTTAAAATCATCTAAGTCAGATGCAAAGCTTGGATCGCAGTATCCTTCGACAGTAAGATCTTTCTGACCTCCGTAAACTAAGAATAAATCTTTAGTACTTTTCAAGTACTTAAGAATATTCTTCACGGCAGCCCAGTGACCATCTCCAGGGTCAGATTGGAAACAACTTGTTACACTAAGTGCATAAGCTACATCCGGTCGAGTACATAACATTGCATACATTATGATACCTATTACTGATGCATAAGGTGTATGAGTCATTCTTTCCTTCTCAAGGTTAGTCTTAGGACACATTTTCTTTGAAAGACATGTTCCTACACTCATAGGAAGGTTCTTAACCTTTGCTGACTCCATATTGAATCTCTTCAACACTTTGTCAATGTACATCGACTGTGATAGTCCTATTAACCTTCCAGATCTATCTCGATAGATTTTAATTCCAAGGATATAGGACGCATCACCAAGATCTTTCATCTCGAATTGGTTCGATAACCATAACTTAGTCACTTTCATGTCATCCTTCGAATTCCCAATAAGAAGGATGTCATCAACATAAAGTACTAAGAATTGCACTGAGGTCTCCAATTCCTTTCTATACACACATGATTCATTCGAAATTTGACTGAAGCCAAACGCTTTGACTGATTCATCAAATCGAATGTTCCAATTCCTAGAAGCCAGTTTCAATCCATAGATTGATCTTTGGAGTTTGCAAACCTTTTGCTCACTCCCACTGAATGTGAAACCTATGGGTTGCTCCATATAAATGTCTTTGTCAATGTCACCATTGAGAAAGGCAGTTTTCACATCCATTTGCCATATCTCATAGTCATAATATGCAGCAATGGCAAGCATGATCCGAATAGACTTTTGCATTGCAACTGGCAAAAAAGTTTCATCAAAGTCCACGCCGGGTCTTTGAGTGAATCCTTTTGCAACCAGTCTTGCTTTGTAGGCTGCAATGCTTCCATCAACTCCAAGCTTTCTCTTAAAGATCCATTTGGAACCTATGGGTTTGACCCCATTAGGCAAATCTACCAAGGTCCAAACTTGGTTGGAGTTCATGGAGTCCATTTCGGATTTCATGGCTTCTATCCACTGTTCAGAGTCAGAATCTGAAAGTGCCTCCTCATATGTTAAAGGATCATTATCCTTTTGAGAGATTCATGGAAGAATCCATACCATCTCTCCGGCTGTCTAGGAGTGCGTTTAGAACGCCTTAGAGGAGGATTTTCATGTGTATCGAAATTCGTGATTGGTTGTGGTTGATCAGAAGGGTACGTATCTTCAGTGGGTGGTGTGGGATCACTTTGTACTTCTTCTAATTCTATGATCTTGCCTTTCTTTTCTTTAAGGAACGGTTCCTCAAGAAAAGTGGCATTTCTGGAAACAAACACCTTTTGTTCAGATTGATCATAGAAGTAGTATCTTATGGATTCCTTAGGATAACCTACAAAGTAGCATAAGTTAGAACGAGATTCTAACTTTTCTCCCACTGTCCTCTTCACGTAAGCAGGACAACCCCAAATTCTTAAGTAAGAATAGCCAGGGATTTTACCATGCCACATTTCATAGGGCGTTTTAGGGACTGACTCAGAGGGAACTAGATTCAAAATCTTTGCTGCACTTTCTAGGGCATAACCCCAGAAAGAAGGTGGTAAGTCAGTGAAACTCATCATGGAACGAACCATATCAAGTAAGGTTCGATTCCTTCTCTCAGAAACTCCATTAAGCTGAGGAGTTCCCGGAGGAGTCCACTGAGAGTTAATCCCATTATCTTTAAGATGATTAAGGAATTCTTCACTAAGATACTCGTCTCCTCGATCAGATCGAAGTGCTTTGATCTTGTGACCAGTTTGGTTCTCAACCTCCTTTTGAAATTCTAAGAATTTCTCAAAAGCTTCAGATTTATACTTCATCAAGTATACATAACCATACCGACTGAAGTCATCAGTAAAGGTTATGAAATACTGATGATTGTTTCTTGTGCTTACACTAAGCGGTCCACAAACATCAGTATGGATGAAATCCAAAACCTTAGTGGCACGTTCCACAGTTCCTTTAAAAGGGACTTTGGACATCTTTCCTTTGAGACAGGATTCGCAAGAAGTTAACTCCTTAAGATCATTTTCAGAGAATGATCCTAAAGTGTTTATCTTGCTAATTCTGTTCTTGGAAATGTGTCCTAATCTAGCGTGCCATAAGGGAGCTGAAACTTTGTCATCTCTCTTACGCTTCGTTTCTCGTTGTATATTCATGATATTGATATTCTGAGTTAGATAAAGTCCATTACTTAGAGTACCGATGTGAACGGAAGAGTTGTTCCGTTTGATAAAGTATTTACCATTCTTAATATAAGTTTCATAACCTTCACAATCTAAAATTGGAACAGAAATTATATTACGAATAATGCTCGGTACATAAAGGACTTTATTTAAGACTAACTCAAAACTACCTAAATCTAGTCTAATTGTGCCTAAAGCTCGAGCTTCAACGTTTGAGCCATCGCCGATCTTCAAGACACATTCTCCTTCTTTGAGTTGTTGGACTTCACTTAGCATCTGTACATCATTACAGATATGAGTTCCACAACCGGTATCAAGTACCCAAGAACTAGAATTAATAGAAAGATTTATTTCAACGAGAAAGATACCTTTCTTTAGAGTAGTCTTGTACTCTGGGCAGTTTCTCCTCCAATATCCCGCTTTGCCACAATGGAAGCAAACATCCTCCTTCTGATCACGCTTTTTCTTTTGGGTCTTCCCCTTCGAAACGCCACCAGTGGGCCTAAGGGGTTTCTTCTTCTTCTTTTGGGCTTTCTTGCCCTTACCTTTAGAAGGCCCAGAAGAGGAAGATGGAGCATTCACCATCAAAACCTTATTGTCCTTCTTGATCGTGCTTTCAGCAGTCACAAGCTGACTAATCAGCTCGGCTACAGTAGCACCAGCATGATTCATGTTGAAGTTATGGACAAATGGGTTGAATGATGGTGGGAGCGAAGCTAGCAACAAATCCACTGAAAGCTCATCTTTCAGTGGGATGTCCATGGAGGCAAGTTTCTCAGTAAGGGCAAGAAACTTGAGTCAATATTCATGGACACTTGAACCTTCCCTCATTCTCAAGTGGAACAATTCCTTTGAAGTTTTATACCTTGTAACACGTTCATGAGGGCGGTAAAGTTGCTCTAAGTGGTCGTAAATCTCCCAAGCGAATTCCATGGCCTCATGTTGCCTTTGCAAGTCTGGAGACATGTTAGCCAACATAAGGCAACGGGCTTGGAGATTATCATCCTTCCACTTCTGAATCGCGTCCCACTCGGCCCGAGTGGGAGCCTCCCCTTCGGGACTAGGCTCCCCTTCGAAGAGAACATAAGTTCTCTTCTCAGAATCTAAAATGATTTTTAGATTCCTCAGCCAATCAGAATAGTTGGGACCAGTCAACTTGTTTGACTCGAGGATCGATACAAGAGGGTTTTTGGTTGCCATTTCAAAACACGCAGAGAATCACAGAATCTACAACCTAAATGGTAAAACAGAGAACTAGTGAGCATGCTGAATTATAACGATATACAAAAGATAAGGTCTTTAATCTAATGTAGCTCCCACTGGTTTTCAAAGATCTATAATTCCCAAAGATCTAAGAGGAACACGTTTCCCAATGGGTACTAAGATCCTAGGCATTTTACCTCGAACCCACGACTCGCGGACATTCTAAGTAAGAACCCTAGGTAGGTACAACTTACCAATTCTAACACCTTTAGAACTCTTAGTAATTATTTTTACATCACCTATCTTTCAATATGGACCCACGACTCGTGCGATATCCATATTTACTTAGGCGTTAAGCTAGACCCATCAATCATAAGATCATGATCAAAACTTAGTTCGAACGACCCACGACTCGCGGACATCGCCCTTGCTAAAATCGACCATGAAATATTGATCATTTAAAATGGTCAATTAGGTAACTAAGAACTAATAAGCTCCACTAGCTATCCCACGACTCGCGGACAATAACTAGTTTCACTTACTAAACTTAAAACCTATTGATGGAATGCTAGGAATTTAATTCAAAATTTGCATCTCGAATTAAATACCTATTTGTTCGAAATTAGCTTAATATTTAATGGGAATTTTCGAATCAACCGGAGAGTTGTCCGGTTCGACCTCACCAACATATATGTTATCCAATTTTATTAGTCTTGATTAATGCAAGTACACTTAAATGCATTTCAAACAAGCACATAAACAGATAACATGTCCTAGCATGATACTAACATGTAATGATCATGGGTTCTACCTATCTTATGCGTGATATGTGGGAGCCACTCCACAATCACAAGTTCTAACATACATGCCACATAAACAGTTTAAATCACATAAGGGAAAGGGGTAACAAAATACGAGCCCTATCTCTATTACATTTTTACAATTGAGATTCTCCTCCCTAACATTTTGAGGGGTCTTCACTTATGGCCTCCTTGTTACTTGAATGTGGTCCATCTTACTCCATGGGTGCATTGTCTCCAAAATGAAAATAAAACCTCACCATCTATCTGTACTCTCAAATTACAATAAAAAGAAAAAGACATAAAGTAATAAGGCTCAATCTTCATATTGGCCTTAGACAATTACACGGGGCATACCCCGGCCTCAAAAACAGTAATATGGAAAGCCACATAATAAATCACATAACAGTACGCACATAAGTGAGGCTCCAACCTCAATTGAAAAAACGCAACTATAGGGCTCCAACCCCAATTTAAACCATCCCTGTGCATAAATTAAAATCATACATAAGTCTAAACCCATGATCACCTAACATGCTTTTGCGAGAATTTAAATTTAACCAATAAATTAAAATTCCCGTTTCAAGTCCTAATGACTTAAAACACGACTTGATGCGAGTCTTATTTATAAAAGTTTTCAATAAATCCCAAATTAACAAAACAAATAAAAATTCAATTAATTTCTGAAAATTAATAATTTTATCAAAGATGCATTTTCCCAAAATATAAACCGTTTCAATTTCTCAAAAATCCCAATTTTAAGTTTTATTCAAAAAACTAAAATAAATATTCAAAAATAAAATTTTAAAATTAAAATAAAAATTGGGACTGGATTGCACGATAATCAAAACCGGATCACGAAAACGGGGCCCGTACCCGAAAAGGGGCTGCACGTCGCAAGCGCGCGGCGCCTGGAGCGCGCAGCTCCTGTCGGAAGCTTGCGGGCGGGAATGGGCGGGCGTCTAGGCGCGCCCGGAAGGCCTCCCGCGCGGTTGCGGGAGGGTGCTGGGCGGCGTCACCCATGCGCTCGCCTGGGCAGGTGGGCGGCTGCGCGTGAAGCCCGCGCGCGGGACGCCTTCGCTCGCGGGGTTTCGCGTGTTCGTCGTAATCCGGGTTTTCGTTTCGTGTTTTCGTTCAAAAGCAAAACCAATCCAAGAAATCCAAAAAACAATCTATACAGTTTCAAATCTAAAATAGTTTTCAAAAAATTAAATTTTGCAAAAAACAATTTTCAGAAACTTTCAGGAAAAAATACAGTTTCGTAATTCAGGCTTTCTAAAACAATTACAAATACTCAATCACATCAAGCCTAAGAATTTCTACCAAATTCAGTATAATTGAGGCGAATCAGAAACACGATTAACGAGGTGGCTCTGATACCACTTGTTGGAAAACGGGAATCAGAAAGCAGCGAAAATTTAAAAAAATTTCCAACAAAAGGATCTTAGACTCGCAATCGTGTATCCAAATTCGTAGAGATAAGAAACTTACTTTTCTTTTATTCTTTCTTGAAGCGTTTCAAGCCACCCAAGAACGCTCTTCTCGCGGCTTGATCCCCTCTCCTTGGTAAAGTTCGAATCTTCAAACTTCTAACTTGAAGCTCTCTAGAGATAGTCCACCAACTTGATCACAATCTAACTAGTAAGGATGCTAGTTCTCTAGTTAGTGTTTAGGCTTAACCTAGGGTTTCGTTTATCTTGGAGAAAGGATGGTGTTCAACACATGAACCAAAAGAATTGTCTATTCACTCTAAAGGGGAGCTTGAGCTCCCCTATATATAGGTAAGGGAGAGGGGCGCCGATCCCAATCCTTGTTGGGCAAGGATTTGGTCCCTCTCTCTCTCTCCTATTACTTGATCATCAAGTAATTTCCAACTTTGACTTTGAATTCTAATTCAAGTCAACTTTTAAGAGAGCTAAAAATATCCAAACTATTTTTGGATAATTTTATACTTTATTTATTTAAAATAAATAACTTATTTTATCTAATTAATTAAATTAATAATTAACAACTTAATTATTTAATATCTAATTAAATAGTCACGTATGGCACACGTGTCATAATGACACGTGTCCAGTCACGTGACCCACACGTGTGATTTCACACGTGTGGAACCCTCTAGGCCCGATTAACTCGTTTAATCCTTTTAAAGCCTCAACTCATGTAACCAAGTTGTTGTGTGTGACCCTCTAGGTTCTCAATTCAATTAGCAGTGACCCCAATTAATTAATTCACTAATTAATTAATCAGTCCACAGATTAAACGACCATAGTCTAGCAACAGGTGTTTAACCCCTAGCTGAATTGGAATGTTCGGATTCGACAGAACCTTTAAATCATTGATTCATGTGAGATACAATCCTCCTAAATACTATCTCTCAACCAAGATCTAGGGTAAGGGAATAATCAGAACCCTAATAATCCGGTCTTAAAGCTAAGTGCATTTCATATCCATTTGATCTCAATCCAAGAAACCCTTTTCTTGATGTCTTGATCTACTGCCTTGGCCAAGGACTCCATATGTCATATGAATGACTTACACAATAAGAGATCACCTTGCAAATGCAAGTGTAGGTCCTTTCTTGATTCTCATTCACTTTCATGAATCACTTGTGCAGCTCCAGCATAAGCCTTGAATCAGTTGTCTAAGGCGACACCCTTTAAAGCTTATACCTAAGACTACAAAGTTAACTCATAAAGTGACAAGGAACCTCAAGTCTAAGGATCAATTAATCACATCAATGACTCATGAGATATTTCCTAATCTGGAAGTTTCTATTTCCTGAAACAGAAACTTCCTTTCCCATTTAGGAATGTTCTCACACGGGGCACCTCAGTGAACTTACTTATTAAAGTAAGCACCCTCATATATCACGCACGTATCAACTATACACTTTGCACCTCCATGAAACAATGTGGTCCTTCTTAAGGGCGTGATCCCACAAGCAAGCCTTAGAGGAGTCAGGTTGACACTCCCACTGTCTGTAGGACTCATCGGCTTGGAGTATTTTACTAATCATGACTCATGTGATATAGGGCTCGTTTCATGAACCATTTCACCTAAATGGTAGAGTCCTAAAGTCATCAGGATTAGGGGAGTTCTCATACATGCACAGATAAAGTAAACGCATACCAAACAAGAGCATATAAAGAAGTGTTGCCTCAATTCGTTATTTCATTCAAAGATTGTCTGTGATTACAATAAGGAAAAGCACAAAGCGGATATACAATCGGCTTTCTAGGGCACTATTCCTAACAGTTCGAACATTGATGGTCCGGAAGAGTTGGAAACATCATCATATTTGTACATTTCAGTAATGTACTCTTCAGTTTCTTCATTTTTATCCTCTGTGATGTGACTTTGAGTCTGTGGTGGTAACAATTCAGGACCCATCTGTTTCAGATATAATGTTAAATCCCATTTGTGGTGACAACATGTTAATAAGTAATAACATATAGCTTGTAAATACCTCAGTTATGTCAGCAACCAAGTCAATATTGTCAATTTCATGCTCTTTATCAACCCCAGAAGGAAGTTCCAACAATTGTCTCAGGAGAGCTCCTTGCATTGTCAAACAATCTCTCTCTTGCTCTTTGTGCACTTGCAGGTAGTTGGGGGCAAAACAAGGCATTGTGACCAGCTCCATGACAGATGGCACAATGAATCGTTGTCTGAAATCTTCGAAGTTTTTGAGTGCCTAGCTTCTTTGCTTTTTTCTTACCCGTACGGTCTACCTCATCAATCCCTCTTCTTCTTAACTTTGTTGGCCTTCCAGGTTTTCTTCCAAAGTTTGGAGGAAGTGGAGGTATAAACATGGTTTCTCCCCAGATCTCTTGGCTACTAATTGGGACAATAACCCCAGAGTACACCTGTCTGTAAGTTTCCACTGTGTAGTACTCATCAACCATGTCCAGGCCATCTTTTTTCTCGTTATATAGTGCACTTAATGCATGCCTACATGGTATACCTGTTAATTACCACCTCCTACAAGAACAAGTCCTCTCATCAAGTGAAACTGCGTATTGGCCACCATTCATTGCTTGTACCTGAAAATCACTCCTAGATGCTTTGATCGGCCTACAACCACCAACCTTTTTACCATGTTCAACAATGATGTCCACTATCTTTGGGCATAACAATCCTACAGAGCAAAGTAAATATGAGAGCATCACAAATGAACAGAAATCATCAAACTAACTTGAATAAGTTAACAAATTACTAACCTTCCCATTTGTCTGACTCCTCTCTGCATTTTTGCAAATATTTCATAAGGTATTCCCTCATCCACTCAAGCATAGTAATGATAGGCTCTTACCTAGCTGGCAGAATTGAACTGTTGAATGATTCGCAATAGTTGTTTAAAAGCACATCACATTTAGAATGCTCTAAAAAGTGGCTTTTGGACCACTGTGAAGGGTGTTTGTCTTTGAACCACTCATAAGCAGTTGGATGTTTCTCTCTCATTTGTCTCATAGTTGCTCTAAATTCACCCATTGTGTTTGATTTAGCTGCTTTCCACACAGAGTTAGTCAAATCAAGACCCCTATGACCAGCAGCATTTAGGTTCAATATGAGGTGCCTGACACAGAACCTAATCTCAGAAGCAGGAAAGACCTCTGGAAAAGCATGGATTAGTCCCTTTTGCTTGTCAGACATAAATGTGAAACCTTCACCACTTCCCATCTCCAAGTCTGTTTTCAGAACATAAAAGAACCAACTCCAGTTTTCCTTATTCTCAATGGAAACAACCGCATACGCAACCGGGAAGAAATTATTGTTGGGTCAAACCCAACAGCTGTAAGAAGTACTCCCCCATGTGGGCCTTTCAGGTGACATACATCAACACCCAACACTGGCCTGCAACTCTTAAATCCAACTTTCATTGCTTTGAAGCAAACGTAAAATTTTGAGAATCTTGGTTGCCCTTCAGAATCATCAGTCCCTAAAATGATTGTTGAGCCTACATTTGTCTTCCTCAACTCATTTGCATAGTCCCAGAGTTTTGTGTACTGAAAATCTGGGTCCCCATGAAGCATCTCTAATGCCTTTCTCTTTGCCCTATAGGCCTGTGAGGTGGACACATTCACAGCAAGCTTGTATTGGACATCTGTTCTCCAGCCTTTAACATTCCTTTTGGGATCTGATTTAAAATCTGGTACATATCTAGCAGCTAGCCATGGTGTTTTAACATTCTGAACATGGTATGATTCTGCACAAGAATGCTCTAAATTCAGCTCTCTCAAGACATAAGCATGCTTCTCACCAGGCACCCTCATTGCATTGAGCTTAAAGGGACACTCCTTCTCAGCACATCTAACATAGCACCTCTCCTGATAGCTTTTGGTAAATGGTAAGCTTCTCCTTGTTTTTATAGCATAAGAGGTCACAACTTTTTTTAAAGTGGCTTTATCAAGGAATGGTTGCCCTAGGTAAAATGTGGGGTCAAATATGTCTAGATTGTTGTATGTGGGTAAGCTGTTAACCTCAGCCTCATCAGCAGACACCCTATCCATGTCTAATTCCTCTTCCTCACTGCCTACCACATTTTGCATGAAAGAACTTGCATGTGAGGCACTCTCACCACTGCCATTTTCTTCTTGGGCAAACTCAGCACCAACACTGACATTATCATCAAATAACAAGTCATCTAATGAAGTGTCTGCATCTACAGGACCTGGAAAATCTTCATCATCAGAAGAGTTGGGAACAACATCAAAGTTCATAAATACCACACGTTCACCATCTAAGTCTTCAACAGATTCCACCACATAAGCAGGTTCAGCATCTTTAGTAACAGTGCTATCAAATAGGGAATCATCATCACTAAGAGTTTCATTCTGCTCACTACAATAATCACCATCAGAATCATCAGTATTAAACTCACCTTCATCACCACTAAACTCACAATTATCAGCATTACTAGCAGGCTCAGGGTATCTTCTATTATACTCTGAAATCCATTCATCTGTATTTTCAGCCCTAGCACAGAATTCAATTGATGATTCTCTTTCTTTCCTTACATTATCAGGTGCAACTTCTTCATTTTTTTCAGGAACAACATCATCATTGTTTTCATTTGTATCATCATCAGGTAATTCATCATCATTTTTCAGAGGCAGTACATCAAAGATTATAAAATACTCATACTTCTTTTTCAAATACCTGTGCCCATATTCTCTCAGCTCATCATCATTCAAAATTAGCTTGAACCCACCTAGTACACCGGTGTAAAACCTCGCAAACTCACCAGGTTTGACAAGGTCTTGGACAAATTCTTCTAAATTAGCTATTTCCAACGTCTCCACGTCCACGTAATCAACCTTCCTTACTTTCCCGCCTACGTATTTTTGGACATCGACCTCTCCCCCATAATAAATGGCCACAGTGACGCTTGTCGAATCGGGATCTGCATCAGTTTAAAGAAACACAAAAATTAGTGTTCACTCAAGCATTTACGCCACACCAACCACAAGCATACTCTTTAGTGAGGGACAAAGATGTAAACAACCATGTACAAGAAACAAACAAAGGGGACCATCTCAGAATAAAGAATCCTCAAAGTAGGGTTCATAACAGTAAAAGATAAGGTTTTAAAAGCGACATTCCAAGAAAGCAAGAACCTTTTCTCGAATCCACAAAAACCCACACAAATAATTAACAAAAAGACCACTTTGAGAAAGGCAGGACTTACGATATGGGGGCGGAGGTATGTTCTCCAGTCCTTTTGTGCGAACCCTCACCATATGGGACTTCAAACAGCCACGACACAGCTAAATCTACCCAGGTAAGCTTTCGGTTTTCCTTGATCTGAATGGGTGTAGAAGCAATGGCGAAATGAACAAGGGTTTTGCCTTTTGGCTTATGGTGGAATTTCGAGAGTCTCATTCAATTTGACAAAACAGGGGTATGGAATTGTTTAATTTTTAAATAAAGATTAATCTAGTAGGATGCCACTTGTGAACGACGTGGCATTATAATATGATGTGTATATTAATTATAAGTCCATGTCATTAAATACTAAAGGTGTAACATCTTCCGGCGCCCCGTCAGCATACTCCGGCCAAATTTTCCTGAAAATGCCAGTTTTTTTGAGTTAATGTCCATTTTTGTCGCCGGAAAAAAAAATGTCCCGAAAACGCTAGTTTAGGTGAGTTGGTATCCTTTTTTTGTAATTTTCTCGGAAAAAAACTATTAATATCATATATTGTTCATTTTTTTCAGTTTGCAAAGAAGCTATCTCTGAGCTTGCAGAAACCTCAGAAAAACATCGCTGCACTTCGGAGCCGTTTTGGAAACTCAAATGCAGCTTGACTTGGGCTACGTAAGGTTCCTTTGAAGCTTTTTCTTGTCATTAAGTGATGAATGGCATCATGTAAACATATGTCACATAATCCAAAATTTTTTATCTTACATGAAATGGAACTCTAGTGAAATTGAATGAGTTATACATCTTGGTCAATAATATTTAAGATTATTAAATAAGTGTTAACCAAATTAAATTTACAAATCCGCTTACTATATTATTTATTTTTTTGGGTTAGAATCCACTTACTATATCTAACACTTCTTTTTCATATTATTTATTTTTACATAATCAACTAATTATTATAAATTGAGATTTTTTGTTTTACTTTTACATATATAGAAAATTGGAGGAATTAGAGAGAGGGCATTAATAATTTATAAATATATTATAACGACTTTGGTTAAGGAGACTAAACTTACTTTATTGTTAATATCTCATTTTTAATTGCAATGTATGATGGTGAAATTTGTATTATTCAATAATGACAAGCTATGGATCAACTACCTATACACCATAATTAATAATATATATATATATATATATATTTGTACTGTTGAAAATTAAAATATTTATGCCTCTACTTATAGCCTATAGGATTTTAATGTGTATTTTATAAACGTTTATCCAAACAACATCTGGCCATGATTATCTGAAACACATTAATCTATATTATCAGAATAAAAATGTTCACACTAAAAAAATAAAAAATACTTAAAACTTGTTTATATTTGGGGTTTTGCTTATCTCACCGATGTCTATGAGACATTTTCTATTTTGTTCATTGATAATTAAATTATTTTCTCTCTCTTAGATAGTGATTTATATAAAGTAAAACTTTAAGAGATAGTTTACTTAATTAAAAATGGATGGGTTAGTTATTTAACACACCAATTTCTATGTTTATTAAAATATTGTAAGAGTCTTATGTTATTGACAAAGCCCAAGAAAAGATAAAAATACACTATTTTTTTTTATTTATTTTGGTCAGAATAAAACCAGGGTAATTAAACAAATTGAATTGGGTATTTAACAAAATTTTAACATAGTCATATTAAATTCAACTAGATAATAAACTGAGAAAGTAAATATTTTCTAAATATTAATATATAAACCCCAATAGATTTAAAACTTTAAAGATATAAGACAAAGATTAATTTATATGATTAGGATTCTTATGAAAATCGTAAAAAAAAATATAATCATTAATTTTCTTATGAAAAAATCCAACGAAATTCAACTAAATAAAAAATTCATAGTATGTTTTTCTTCTCTTTTCCTTTTTCTTTTTCTTTTTCTCTCTAAAAGGGTCAGACGTACGTAAAACGAACGTATTGTGTAAACAGGTATTACTTGGAACACTAAATTTTATATTATGAAATAACTTTATATTAAAATATATTTATATTTTCTCATTCACGGGTATTTATACTATTTGAGAATTTTAATTTTCATTGGTTAAATTTTCAGATATAAGATTTAACTTTAAATAGTAAAACCATGGAGATTTGATGTGATAATTTACTTAATTTGATTGTCACAAGGATCAAGTTGGATAATCTTGGTAAATAAATATATAGCTAAAGGAGTTAATATTGAAATTTTAAATTTTAATGAAAAAGACGTTAAGAATTATATTGTTGAGTACAAGACTCTAAAAATATTGTAAGAAGATGACAAGTTATGATTATAGAAACTATTTATATCGTAGCATACAGAAGTCTAAAGTTATACATTACTTTATAACATTCCGACATGATATCTTTCATAATTGTTACACTTTCCCCCTTTACAACGTTTCCGGCGGTATCTTTTTGGATCTATAACACGTGTTCTTTCATGAACGGAATATTCCAAAAAGATGCAGTCAGAAACATTGTAAAGTGGGAAAGTGTAACAATTATGAAAGGTTAGGGAGAAATCACCCAAAATCAAAGTATAGGGGGCAATCCACCCCAAGGGGCAAAGGACGGTCTTTTTGATTTGGTTGTTCCTGAAACGATTTTATCGTTTAGACATCGTAGAAAATTGAGAATTCTAATTTGTTTCAATTCAAAGAATAGAAATGATGGAGATAGAAATCCAGTATTTTGGAACGGAAAGGACGTAAAAAACAGCAGACAAGTTTCACATAAAAATAATCATCTTGATAGAGCAAAAAATCAATTAATGAAATTGAAGCTCTTTCTTTGGCCTAATTATCGATTAGAAGATTTAGCTTGGAATCTGTAATTTACCCTATATATAATCTCACATTAAAGTCAACGAAAATATATGCGGAGTTATTTTTCTTTGTTTGTTTCATGTAATTTACCCTATATATAATCTCACATTAATTGCATATCTTTATTTGTTTCATGTGCGTGTGACTCTTATTTTTCTTGATAAGGATCTGAAAATAAATGCGGAATTATTTTTGGTAAATGATTTTGTAGCTCAATCAGTTAATCTTCGTTCATCCCCTTTTCACTCGGCTGTCTAAGACTTTAGGCGTCCCGTTACCTCGCCTTGGAATAGAATCGAGGTCGGAATGGGATCGGGTGTTTTCACGTCTCACCGTGGTTTTGTCCGGTTGATATGGTTGAATTTTTTCTCTTTGGATTTATCTCAAAAATTAACGCCAAAAAAACTATTAATGTGCTCAACCCATTGCGCTTGTCCTGCACTGCTCATCCTATTGAGCTCGACCTTCCTGTTTAGCCATCCCGCTCGACCTATGGCACATTTTGCTCAATTAATGCAATCCACCATTACATTCAGCTTTATTTGTTCGGCATATTATGAACCGCCTGTTGCACTTCGTTGATGGTTAGCTTCCCTCATCCATTCCATTCTGCTCATCCTTAGCGCTTAGCTGTTGTGCTCGTCTAATAGCACTCCGCTCAGCTTACGCTCCTTTCTGCTCGATTGCAAGCATAGCACGCTCAACACCCTCACACGCGGTAATTGCCCACATTCACCCACTATTCAACAACCCGAATGAGTGGCCCCCAAAATATCCGCACACTCAGTCCACCAACACACCACTCTAATCCAATCTGAACGGTATAAATATTTTTTTCCACAAAAAATTAGGTATATATGAGTAACTGCTTATCGAAATTCTATCAGATTTTTTGTTTATCGTTTTATTCCAGCCGGGACAATCTAATTGGTTTGAGCATCGAAGTGTTTAAGCGGAAAACACCTCCCGCCTGGTATTCTCATGTTTCATTGTTTTAGCAAGTCAAAGAACCCACATTTTGGCTGATTCGCTAGAGATTTTAAGTCGATTTCATCCATTCAAAGGAGACTAATTTCTGATATCATCAGTTTGCACCGTCTATGCCTCTTTGTTTCGTTTGAAAGATGATCGGATCGGAAGACCAAAGTTGCGACGAGTGTAGCTCTAGTTTGCCGCCAGGACTATCCCCACTCGAGTAAGCCAACCAAATATCAACGTGTTGTGCCGCATTCTCCTGGTGTTTCCACATAAGAGAAACAACACCGGAACCACCACATGGTTCAGCATGCACATATAGACTATGCAAGCCCTTAGCGCCAGAATCGATCAGAACCCGATGAACTTCCTGACAAGATTGCACCCCATGCTGATGAACCCATTTTGGTTCAACCCTTTTTGGGGGGTTCCTAAGCGGAACACAAACGAATATTGGAGGAGTTCAAACCACTATCATCCCGGCACGCACTACCTTAGAATATTTTTCAAAAGATGTCAATTTTTTAGAATATTATGTAAATTTTGTGAATATTCAGTGAATCTTTTAATGGCCTAGATATTGGGTGTGTAATGTAATTATTAAATTCACGAGGGGATGTAAATATAATTATTTGACTAAAAGGAACCAAATTATAGTTTTTGATACTCCCTTGGGTCCATATGTTATGAACCCAAAGTTAAAAATTAGTTTTCCTATGTGGGCCTTTAAACAATTAAATCGATGGACAATACCAAATCTTGAGCCCAATAACAATCATCATGAGGCCCATTACCCACATATATAAATTAGGGCTGTCAACGGGTCGGATTCGGGCCGGATCAGAGGATTCCGGATCCGAATCCGATAAGAGGATCCGATAACCGGATCCGAATCGGAATCCTATAGGATTCGGAATCCTATAGGATTCGAATTCATTTATTTTGAATCCATGAATAATCGGATCGGACTATATTCGATTAAAGATCCGACCCGATTAGCAATAAAATTTAATTTTTTTATTTAACAAATTTAATATAAATAATAAATATAATTACATAATATTAATAAATAATAATTATTTAATGGATTATTTGATGATTTTATTTATATTTGTTTAAAATAAGTTAATTTAAACTTATTAATAAAGGAAAATATATACTTTTAGAGTAAATAATTCAAATTCTATTGTTGTTTAAAGTGATAATTATGTGAAAATTATAATTTTAGTTATTTTACTTAATATTATGTACTAGTAAATAATTTATTTTAATTAAATATTATATATATAATCGGATTCGGATTCTAAACGGATCGGATTCGTTAATTCCATATTCGCTCCGTTTATTTCGGATAACGAATATTTGTAATCGGATATGATCCATCGGACATTTTTATCTGACGAATATGCTAAAAATCGGATCGGATTCGGACCGAATTCAGATTAAAATCCGATCCATTGACAGCCCTAATATAAATATTCCACAATTTAATTTATTTATTTTGCTGAATATTCTTGCTCTTAGACTGTAGTATCATCTTCTTCATTTCCATGTTGGGAATTCTTCGAGGTGCTAACAGATTCCTTCACACAGCTCCATTTTTCTCTACTCTCTTCGATCAGTGTTCTTCATCGGCAAACCCCTCGAAATCTTTGAGATTAATTCATGCCCAGTTGATAAAATTCGGGTTTAATTCCAATACATTTCTGGGTAATCGCTGCATCGATCTTTACGTGAAGTCCGGATCCGAGAATGATGCTTTGAAGGCGTTTCATGAAATGCCTTGTAAAAATGTTGTATCTTGGAACTTATACTTGAAGGTTTTGGTTAGATGTTTTGATGTGGTGACGGCACGTTTGGTGTTCGATGAAATGCCAGAGCGAGATGCTGTGAGTTGGAATACGATCATTTCGGGATATGTTTCATGTGGGCTTCTTGATAGTGCTTGGGAATTATTTCTGGAAATGCAGGATTGTTGCGTTAGGCCGAGTGAGTTTACGATTTCGTTGGTGTTATGTTGTGTGCAGTGTGGTAATTATGCTAAGGAAATGCATGGTTGCATTATGAGAAGCGGTGGAGCTTACTCTAACTTGGTGGTGGGAAATTCCCTAATTGATGCTTATGGGAAGCTTGGTCTAGTGGATTATGCTCTTGCTGTATTTTTAAGCATGGAGAAAGTGGATGTTATTTCCTGGAATTCTTTAATTTCTGGTTGGTGCATATCTGGTTACGAAGAATTCGCTTTGTTTAAATTGTCTCTGATGAGAAGTAGTGGTTTTGAAGTGGATGAGTATACAGCGTCCTCAGTGCTAACAGCTTGTTCTAACTTGCGAAATTTGGAAAAGGGTAAGCAAATGTTTTGTCTTTCCATAAAACTCGGTTTTCTTTGCAACACAATTGTTTCAAGTGCAGCTATTGATCTATTCTCCAAATGCAACAGAGTGGAGACTGCGATATGTGTTTTTAAGGAATCGTATATATTTGATTCAGCTATTTGCAATTCAATGATAGCTTGCTATGCTAGCCACAATCTAGAGGAAGACACTTTGGAACTTTTTGTTTTCTCCTTAAGAGAAAATATCAGACCGACAGAATTCACACTAAGCTGTGTTCTCGACTCTGCTGCTGCTTTTATTCCAGTAGAGCAAGGTAGTCAACTTCATTCTCTGGTGATTAAAACTGGGTTTGAATTGGATGGAATTGTAGCGAGTTCACTTGTACATATGTATGGTAAATATGGATTAGCCGACTTTGCCTTTACGGTTTTTCGAAATACGGATTTTAGAGATTTGATAGCATGGAATACTATGATATTGGTGTTGACCCACAATGGCAAACTTACCGAAGCCATTTCCCTCTTTGAAAAATTACTTCAAACCAGTTTATATCCTGATCGGATAACATTTTCCGGTGTTCTTTTAGCTTGTAATTATGGTGGGTTACTCGAGGAATGCTTGAACATTTTTTCATCAATGCAGAAGTATGGAGTTAAACCAACAAATGACCATTTTACCCCTCTTGTGGATACGATGATTCGAGCTGGTAAAATTGATGAAGCCATTGAGTTATTGCACCTAATGCAATGTGAACCTACTTCTCCTATATGGGAATCCATACTTCGTGCTTGTCGGGATTGTGGGAATATAAATTTAATCGAAGGATTTGCAGAGAGGATGATGGAATTGGAGTCGTACTCATCTTTGCCTTACCTGATCTTGGCTAACATTTATGAACAAAAGGGGAGATGGGAAAGTCTTGTAAGAGTTAAGAACTTGATGAGAAAGATGACGGCAAAGGAAGCAGTTGATTGCAGTTGGATTGGAATAAAAAGCGGAAGCTTTTCTTTTCAAGCGAACCAAATGATTCATTATGGTGAGAAGAATATCTACTCTGTTTTGGAATTGTTAATGCAAGAGATGTGGGATGAACTGGCTTAATTCACCAATGTTCAGGTTTTGGAGAAAGCTTATTCTTTTCCATCATTTCACTCGTCGATGTTTCATTGTCGAAAACGAAGTTCACAAGTAGCATAGGAGACATAAGTAGGATAATAAATGTACATAGATGAGGAGAAGTACTGGAAATCCCCACAGTGTATTTATGGCCAAGTTGCGATTTTTAATCCCGATAACTTATCCGTTTTCTGGTTTTCGTCCTTTAACTTGTGCTGTTTCAATTTTTGGATTGGTATCTCTCAAACATGTGGTACATCTAGTCCAGATTAGCCGGAAACTCTCACGTGTCAGCCCCGTGCTTGTTAAATTTGGTAGATTCATCCCGAATCTACCAAAATCACAACCATGTGCCTGATACATGACAATTATCAGCTAATCGTTCGATTTTCGAACAAACCAGACTAGATCTGCCGAAATATTGAACAATATCGACGTAAATTGGAACAGGATAAGCGAAAGGACTAAAACCAGAACAGGGTCAAGTTAGCGGACTATATTGTAATTTCGACATAAATCATTTGTCTATTATTTTTTAGGTTATTTCTGGTTTTTATGCCCAGCTCTTTGATCATCCCTCGTTGTAATCGTCCATTTTTGTAAACCCTTATCAAATCTTGTATCTTCTGTGTTGTTATTTTGGTATCTTGTTTCATGTTGTATGTCTGTTGTGTAGAATACAAGCTGATATGAACATAAAAACAGAGATGAATCGAATTTTCTTGTTTTGGTTTCGTATGCATTTCTTTTTCGAGTTCGGGTACTGCAGATGCCTACGGGGGTCGATTTAAAATTAGTAGAATTGATGGTAATATCATGTATAGAGAGATTTTTGGACATTGAACCTCAATATGAACGAAAAAAAAAATCTCCTTCGGACAGTGGGATTCCAGCTTAAGAAGGGTAAATTACATTTAGACCCCTTGGAGTTAGGGATAACTATGGGTCCCTTCGATTTCGTAAATTAGACTTTCGCCATTTATGATTTGCTAACGGATAACAAAACCCCCTTCGTTAGGCTCTACTAGGATTTAAAATATTTCCCGTTGAGATTTTGAAGTGCCGTATCTAAGTCATTTCACCATTAGCACCGTGAGTCTCACATCTTCCCGAGGTAGTATCGTCTCTATAGTAATTCTGATTAGATTTACTAATTCCGATTGTTTAATGCGTGTCATTTTGACAAGTTTTGGTACCGTTGGTGGTTTTATAAGAGTAAGTTCGAAAACCTTTAATTGTGTCGATGGTTCCATATTGATCGGTTTAATAAGGTTCAATACTATACATCAAAATTGTAACTAAAAAAGGCATTTAGATTTAGATTCCTAACAGAGCCCAACAGAGGGGTGTGCTTGTAAACTATTACTAAACCATAAGGAATGAAAATGTAATTCTTGAAACTAAAAGAGGTCTATGTGTAAAGATGCCTAACCATAGGGGTCCAAACGTAATTTTCCCTTTTAGAAAAACGAAGTTAATAATGAACAACAAAAAAACACTAACACCAAAGAAATACTTTACTTAGCTTCATCCGAAAAGGGCCTAAAAATGGATTCTTGGTAACCATCAACAAACTTTCCTTGCAATCATCAATGTTGCAATGTTGTTCTTGCTAAAGACCAATTATGAATATCCACACCCATATACGTATATGTATGCATACATCTCTATATATCTCTTATATTGCAGAAATTCTCTCTTGTTGCAATTCTTGATCGTAAAAGGGTAGAAAGAAACCTTCTTAGTTTTCTGAATTTCGGTTTCCATGGCTTCACCATTGCAGAGAACCATCAACAGGACAGATACTCCTCTTCCTCCCAAGCCAGGGCTTGTTCTGATTGCTTTCGATGCTACGAAAAATCGAGATGCTTTGGACTTCAAACACATTATTCAAAATGTTCTTACATGGGGCACCATGATTCAAGGAGTTGACAATATTAAGGTCTTTGGAGTTTTGCACAAAATACTTCACCCCAGTAAGTTTTTGTTCTAACAGTAAGCTCCCCTTAGGTTTGGCTAAATTACATATAAACCCCCTCTGAGTTGTTGAAAATTACATATTTAGTTATGTTGTGATCTCTGTATTAATGAAAATATGTGTATTTCTGCAGTGGGTTTTCAAATTAAAATAGGCCCCGAATCTTTCGTTGGAGCACACGGTCGTGCAATTAAAGAAGAAGTTTCGAGAAAGGTTGATGCGTACGTGGGCTTGCTCAAGCATAGTTATGAACAATGCGAAGGCGAAGGGGTAATATTTAGTACTCATAGATTCTTTGCAAGTGCATTAGATGTAATTTGTTTCTCTTCATATTATTCTGTAAATATAGGTTGACCTCGAAGTCAAGGTGGTCGTCGGAGCTCCAATGACTAAGGTTATCTTGCAAGAAGTTGTAGATTTGAAAGCATCATGGGCTGTACTTGATAGGTATCATTTAAATTTTACCATTTCGATATGCTTTACTTTGGCCTTTTCAAGAGTAAATTACAACCAGAGTTTCCAGACAAAACAAAATTAGAAGGGGTTCGTAAATTTCAAAAGATGAGGGGAGTTTTCGACTATTAAGTTAAACATTATTCGAAGAAATATAATTATGATCCAAATTCATGGGGCTGTTTTCTCGAGCGAATATCATAGTATCAAAATTCATTATGACAGGCAGCTACGAAAGGAAATGAGGTTTTACCTCGATCACATACCGTGCAAGGTCGCCCATGTCCGAGATGACTTATCACTGCACATTTTGAGACCTTATAATATTAGCAAGAGAAGTAATTCTATAAAGCGTAAGCTGATTTACTCTCTATCCAAACAAGTTTCACCGCCACCCACACAAGATATTGAGAGCGGACAGCAATCGGTTCTTACTCTATCTGCTGGGTCTCAAACAAGCTCTGATATTACCAAGAACGGGTCGTTGATTGCATCCACATTGGAACCCGAGGAGGAGGATAACAATATCTTGCAGGACGAATTGGAACCAAATCTTCAGGAAGAAATATCAGGTTCGAATTGTTTGTATATTATGGTTTGCAAGATGTATAATGTCACAATCCAACATTCATTGTAGTACTCTGGTGTTGGTAAGAAAAGAGAAACTTTTAGAGGCATAGTTACACAAACATACCTTGGAGTTTGGTTAATTTACACAAACTTCCCCCGAGGTTTGAGAATTACATAAACTTCCCCTATCAGAGAATTAATATTACATCTAGAACGATGAATTTTAAAGATATCTAATTTTTTTACGATACTATATTATATGCTCTTGATACATACCGATCAATATTTGATTTTAATAACCTTCAGGTATTTTAGGGGAAATTTTTGTAATTAGGTCAAACCTCAGGTATGGCGATGAACAAAAGAAGAAACATGAAAACATACGACAATTTTAAACCTAAATGCTTACTGATCTCTATTCGCTTACCGATCTCTATTCATTTCTCATGCACTTTTATCTGTAATTGAACGATATTGATAGGAGTTGAAACTGAACAAGAAAAGGAACATGAAAACTCTACTCATGTGATGCAAAACGAAAAAGTTCTAGAAAACCAACCTGAAGAATCTGCTCATTGCACTTCTAGCATGCATTGCGATTATTCCGATACACAAACTACACCGGATGAACTATTGTTCGAGTTTGATACTAAAGTGGAAATAAAAAGAACTTCGGAGATGACTTCGGACACACCAACTGTTGTCTGCACCCTTGATGAGATGAACAACACGAGCTTCGATTCGTTGGGATGTAGCTACTCCATTGTACAGACTGCAACTGATAATTTTTCCTCTGATAATATACTTGGAGAAGGCGAAAACGGAGTTTTCTATAAAGGTCAGCTGAAAGATGGGCGCTTGGTAGCAGTAAAGGTTCTGAAACAAGAAGCAAAGAAAGAAGAACTTTTGGAATTTCATTCTGAAGTGAATGCCCTCATCCTTGTACGACACACGAACGTTGTGACTCTTCTTGGTTCTTGCTGCAATGAATATGTTAACATTTTGATGTATGAATATATATGCAACAAATCATTAGAGTGGCACTTATTTGGTGAGTAAATTTAATTATAATGATGCAACTGAAATTGTCCGATTAGAACATATTTCCGTTAGTGCTTTTTTTTTACATTTTTTGATGTTTATGTGACAGATAGTACAGAACGAGTTCTTGAATGGCACAGAAGACAAGTTATTGCCATTGGAGCTGCTAAAGGGTTGCGTTTCCTGCACGAAGAGTGTCGCGGAAGTCCTATTATTCATCGGGCTATGAGACCGAATAATATATTGATCACTCATGACTATGTTCCATTGGTAAATCTATAATCCGCTTCAGTTATTTATACAGCACTTTAAAATAACAGTTGACATAGTTTGTGAATTTTCTACCTATTCAAAGATATTACATATTTGGGATAATTACACCGGCGTACCCTGAGGTTTGAGCTAATTACACAAACTTCCCTGAAGATTTGAGAAATTACGGAAAATTCCGCTGACATATTTTGAGGCCCGCCTAACACATGTGATAATAATCATGAAGTTAAAGTCAAATATTTATTAATAAGTGTAGAGGCCAAAATAGGTTACTCAAAAACAATTCAAAAAGACATCATCAATATTCAAGGATCCACATGTAATGTAAATTATTTGAAAGGGGAAGTTTTTGTAATTTTTAAAACATCAAGGGAAGTTTGTGTAGTTAAGCCAAACCTGTGAATATCCCAGTTTCATCATCCCTAATTAATTTATCCCTTCTAATTACTTGGCTTGAGTAAGTGAAGCAGTCCAAACAGGTCTGAAAGTTGAAGAATTTCGCGCAATCGGGGTGTGTTAGATATTAAATTATGTAACATCTCTCATGTATAACAGCTTAAGATTTCAGATCCCATCATTGAATACTATCTTCGTCCGTTTCCAATCACAAGAAACTCGATAAATCATTTAACCCTTGTACTCCATTGATTTGACCATGCACAGCTAGGAGATTTTGGTCTTGCTAAGTGGAAGGAAAACGATCCAGATTTACAAAGAAGAGTTATTGGCTCTATCGGGTGAGTATTATTTGTTTAATTACAACCCAGTGCATAAGTTTCCATTTTTGATGTTTTCTTTCCTCATCATGTGCAGATACCTTGCACCAGAATATGCAGAAACCGGCATTTGTTCTCCAAAAACCGATGTCTATGCATTTGGCATTATTCTCCTACAGCTGATATCCGGCCGCAAAGCAGAATTCTTAATACAAGGCAATCAGCATCAATCTATCAAAGATTGGGTACGTTATTTGGCCGATTTTTAACTCATTCATTCGGCTCTTTTAGTTATTTTCCAGAATAATTACAGACACACCCCCTGAGGTCAGGTATAATTACAGAAACCCCCCATTGTAGCTGTCATCAATACATGAATGCTGTCCTAAACGATGCCATATTTTTTTTTCTTGGTTTCATGCTTTGCCTTTGATTCAGACACTTGAGCTAAACGAGCTTGTTGATCCTCGTCTCGGGGACTTATACAGCACGTATGAAGTATACAACATGACTCGAGCAGCAAACTTATGCCTTCAAAGCGAACCATCGATGCGTCCGACAATGGAAGAGGTAAGTCAGCACCGATAACGTACCAAACTGTTATATTTCGTAAGAATCCAACTGTTGTCCTGCTACGATCATTTCTAACGCTAAGTTTTCTCTCAGGTACTACGTCTTCTCGAGGGGACAAACGATCATCTACGCCACGTCAAGAGCAATTTATACCCCCCTATGATATCTCTATTTAGTTAAGGTGAAAACTGGATGTATATTTCTTGTGATGCTGAGTTGAAGAGGATGTTTATCTGCCTCGGGAAATAACCTTTGAGCAAGTTGAAGAACTAGCATAGTTTTACATACGTGCCTGTATAGATTAATTTGAGCTCCCAGATTTCTATTCTTCAAGTTTCTTTTGTATGGACTTTATTCATAGATTGAATAATAACATCTATTTGTTTCTTGTAAGCTGTTTTGGTGTATATTTAACAACTTTATATATATATATATATATATATATTTATTAGAAGTCATATTCTCATAGATGATGATGATAAATACAATGGAAAAACTCAAATAATAAATTAGAGCTATGATAGTTTATGATTATTACAGTTTACACCAATGACAACGTAATATAAGTATCTTCCTCGCGACAACTTCATCTTCATTCAAACCCTACACTACACCTCCATGGAATCTCCTATTCAACTTCATCATTTTCTAACCACATTATATGCATATATAAATCAATTTCAATTAAGTAATCCAAAAAATATTTTATTACTATACAAGAACGTCAATTGAAAATTGGTTTCAACAGTAAAAATATGTTAAACACCACCAGAAATCTACTCAGCACTCAAAATAAAACGAAATAAATTGACCAAATTTCAGATACTACAAGAAATCTGCTGAAATTACATCTAGATTTCTTGCGGTGGAATGGAAGTACACAATTAAAATAAATCATCAAACATAATGTAAATACATTCACCAATTTGTTTTTATTGGATTTAATCAAACTATTTTATCTTTCATGATTGACTTAATCAAATTTAGGTGTGACCCTCCAAAAGCTTAAAATTAGGGGAGTGAATTCGAGTCCAAAGAAAACTTGAGGGGCAAATTTGCAATAAATTTCGAACTGAACACTGAGCTGACTCCATGCTTTTGTCTTCAAACTTTGGAGGAAACGAAGAAGATGTTAAGGCTATTCGCTCAAAATCATGTGGCGTCACGCCACAATTCGCATATTCTGAGCATATCTCTCAAAATATGCACAAGATATTCTCTCTCACTTCATCCAAAGCAAAAACAGTCGGAGAAATTGAGACAAACAATGGCGGATTCGGATAAAAAGGTAAAGTTTTTAACTGGGTTCAGTTTTCGTGGAGCGTAATTCCATTGGCTACACTCTCAATTTCTGTCCCATTTTTTGAATTTTGCGTCATTCCTGAAATGGTCCCGTATAAATGCTTCAGATTTTTCGAGGGTTAGCTTGCATTCAGGGGAAGAAAGATTAAGTTTTTTTTGTTGTTGTGGGACTTTGTATTTTTGTTTGTCTGAATCTTGGTGCTGTTATAGCTACGATGGGCAGCGGTATTACTGATCATAGGGATAATACTCTCATGCTTTCTCGTGTTTTGATTGTGTGTGATGCTACTAAAGAGAGAAGTAATCATGAGCTTAGGCAGACTATTCATAGTATCCGGACGCATGGCGGAATCGTGCATTCGGGAGATACGATCACGGTTCTTGGGGTGATGCATAGAGTTTTACATCCAAGTGAGTGAATTTGATGTGTTTTGGTTTATTTCCTTTTGTGGATTTATTGTTTTGCATTTCTGTGTTCTTATGGTGATTCTTGTTTTGTTTGAGTAACTTGATCGATTTAGTCATGATATATTAGTCTTCTTTTAATCAACTAGTAAGAGATACGTGTGTTGCACGTGGAAATGAACGATTCAGCTAGGGAGGGAGCTCGGAATTTGGTTATGGAATTAAGGGCCATTATCTAGAATATAAAAGCTAAACTTGTATGTTTACGAGGGGCAAGATGCTGATTTTGATGGAAGTGTATATTATATAGGAGAAATACGGAGATCATTATTTTGAGTTTGAATTTGGCAATTTCTCAGTTGCTTTGGCATATGTACTGTGTAGTATTTACCCATTAATTCGTTTTGTTATGTAATTTGTGTGTAGTGGGATATCAAATGAGAACAGCTCCTGAGAATTTCCTTGGAACAACACATATCCGTGCAATGAGGGAAGAGGTCTCGAAAAAGGTTGATTCGTACGTGAGCATGCTCCAGCACAGTGCTGAAGAATGTGAAGGAGATGGGGTAAAACACTTTCGTGCACGCCCTGTTATATCATCCTCTAATATTTTCTATTCTTGAAGCCAAATAGCATAAAATAGAAGAAGAACACGGTCGGAATTTTGTTACGGGAAAAAAGATATTTTCTTGTGCAGGTTAATGTTAAAGTCAATATTATTGCTGGAACTCCGATGAGGAGGGTTGTTGTTCAAGAAGTTGCAAATTCTAGTCCCACATGGGTTATACTTGATAGGTATTCTTTAATCTTCACGATAATATATATATACACGTGGGATGTACACGGAGTTTTCCATGCAAAATTTAAATTTCACAGGTTTTTTTATGTGTATTAGCCATAGCACAGAGAGTTGAGTGCAGTTAACTTGTGCTCTCTGTTTCCGTGTACATAACTATCCCCCTTGGAATTACAAATACACCCTTGAATTTGCCTTCCGTCTTACAAATGCTATGTACCAATGCACCAGGCACCTGAGGGGGGAGTTGAGGTTTTACCTTAGAAACACAGCTTGCAAGGTTGCTCTGGTTCTTGATAACTTGTCTTTGGAAGTTTTGAGATCAGTTTCTTCTAATAAGGAGATCGAACAAGTGGAATATCTGCTGTTTTACTCTGAATGCAAGCCTGTTCCGTTTCTACCGGTGCATGATAACGATAACAAAGAGCAGGATATCATATCTTTAAGCTACAGTGCATCAATGACTTCCATCGACAGCTCTGATATGGCCAAGAATCTGATGGCGTCGTTCAGATCCAACTCCAAAGAAAACAGCTTTTCTTCGAAGGACGGAAACAGGTCAAATCTTAAGCTAGCGCAATCAGGTTAGAAAGCAGATATATGTTTAAACAGTAATATTAAATAAAGTTTTGTCCCGGATGCTTTGGATAGTACAATTCCTCCCCTTGGGATTTTGTCTTAAATCCTTCTCTGTTGATGTTTACGGGAAGCACCTAAACCTCAGGGGAAATCAAGTATTATTAACAACATCTAAGTCTCTGATAATTCATTTTCAGTGCAAAAACATCCCTAATGATCCCTAACGAAAATTGCAAAACTACAATAATACCCCACGCGAGAGATGTTTCTGCACCAAAAAATGAAGTATACACCAAAACCTTAGGACCTAGGAGTAGCCGAGTAGAAGATGTAATTTTCCCTCCATGCATTTCCTTCAGAATCTTCTATTTTTTCTAAGACGAGTGATGAATAATGTCACAGGTAGCTACCCTAAAGGAGAAGTCAAATACAACGTTTGGCAGAGATCATCGGAGGGTCCTTTACTATGCATTTCTTGTGGAATAAAGACAGAGCTTGATGCAAGAAGATATAGTTATTCAGAAATACAGCATGCGACAGATAATTTTTCGTCAGATTATTTATTAGGAGAAGGATTATTTGGTCTTGTATACAAAGGAAAGCTTAACGAAGGTCAGCAAATTGCTGCGAAGGTGCGAAAGGAAGCAAGTACACAAGGGTTTGCAGAATTTCATTCTGAGATATACGTTCTAAGCCTTGCACGTCATAAGAACATCGTGATGCTCCTTGGTTATTGTTGCAAAGAAAACCTTAACATCTTAGTGTATGAGTATATATGCAATAAATCACTTGAATGGCATTTGTTCGGTGAGTATTTATACTAAGTCATCACAATTCCATTTTCTCACTGCTGTGTTCTTTTCTTCTCTCTCGTGTGTATTCTGCCACATATTTTCTTCTACACATTTTACTGTTCTCTCTTGTCTCCCTTATTTCGAAGTGCATAAACATTGCATATGCACACTCACTCAGACACACATTCCAGCCCCTAGTTGATTAATTTTTGTGGATATTGACAGAGAATACAGAACACATTCTGGAATGGCACCGACGATATACTATCGCCCTTGGAACCGCCAAAGGTTTGCGCTTTCTACACGAAGAGTGTAGGGGAAGCCCCATCATTCATCGCGATATGAGGCCGGGAAATATATTGCTCACACATGATTTTGTTCCTATGGTACATCCTCGACACATCTGTAGCCTAATCGGACAGTTTGTCCAAAGAGCATTAAAACATAATTTTTCATATGTAAAATGTGCGCCGAGTGTTTAACTCTGTTATTTTTCTTTACAAACAACAGCTTGGGGACTTTGGCCTTGCAAAATGGACCACAAATGAGGAGGATATACAGACAAGACTTTTAGGCTCTCATGGGTGAGTATGTGCCCATGATAGGGATAATTACAGCGACATATTCTGAGGTTTGGCCTAATTACACCAACTTCCCCTAAGATTTGAGAAATTTTCTCGCCGAAGTTTTGTCAAACCTCAGGGTATGCCAGTGCAATTATGTCCAAAGTTTTGTGAGTGCGCGCGTGTAATCATTGATAATTTGATATGTGTGTCTCAGATATCTTGCACCAGAGTATGTAGAGAACGGCATTGTTTCAGTAAGAACGGATGTTTATGCATTTGGCATTGTTCTGCTACAATTGATATCTGGACGTAAGGCAGTGGATTCAACAAAAGAAGGCCAACAACTGTCTGTTAGACAGTGGGTAAGTTAAACTTTGTCTTAGTTCCCATTGCAGCAATTACGTTGGCTTCCCCTGTAACTAAATACAATTACACAAACACCCCTTTTTATTATAAAATTACACCTTACATTTAACCCCTTCCCCGTTCACTATACACACAATCGGATAATGTTATAATTCAAATTGTAAGGTTCTCTTTTCTGAGTCATCTCTCATGGTACTCCATTGCAGGCATTACCTCTGATGGAAACACTTGCGTTAGACAAACTTGCTGATCCTCGTCTTGGAGACTCATACAGCACATGTGAACTATATCACATGGCTAGAACAGCATACTTATGCGTTCAGAATGAGCCTGAAATGCGACCGTCAATGGCAGAGGTAAGCTATTACCATTATTACTATACGAATTCTTGAAGTTTGTAAAATTCTACGACATCATGGTAAAAACGTGGTGCAGGTATTGCGTCTTCTTGAGGGGGAAAACGATCATTTTCACCATTTGACGGAGCAATTCATCTCTCACTATAGTAAGTAACGAGATGCGATAAACTTAATCTACAGCAGTTCGTTTCAGGCTACAACTATTTAGGTGCTTTGTTTCGTTTCATAATGTTTTTTAAGGAGGTTTCTGTCTCAATATTGTACTACTAATAAAAACCACAAGGAATATTATCAAGCGTTGATATGCAGTTCTTGATGTATAATATACATGTGTATGTATGATCCCGAATACTTGTTCTTTAGGCAAGAAAACCAGTTTCTTGATATAATGTTATGAGCTCTACAATGCATGATCACTCGTTAAGATATCATCTTCCTGTATTGTGCCGTGTATTGACGTTTCAAACACTTGTCAAATGAACCCATACCGCTATTTTTGTGTGGTGTCATGTTCGTATCACTGTATTTATGTACTTGTTCTTTAGGCAAGAACACCAGTTTCTTGATATAATGCACGGTCACTCGTTAAAATATCATCTTGTCATACTGTGCCGTGTATTGACGTCTCAGACACTTGTCAAATGAGCCCGTATCGCTGTCTTTGTATTATGCCGTATTCGTATCATATCGTGTTCGTATTCTTGGATCGTTGGCTTGATTAATATTTTAATGAAACCCGAAGATAAGTTGTATGAAAAGACATAGCAATCATTGTTGGGCTAAAGAATGCATCTGGACAGTAACTTGAGAAAGATTCAAAAGCATTTGGACAAAAATGATTCAAAAGAAAATAGGACACAAAGATATGATCGAAAACTCCAATTTTGGCTAAGCCGAAAGCCAACATGATAATATGATATTTGACACAACTATTGCGATCCTACGCATATTACAAATTTCAACGACTATGCTTGATAGGTGGTGTCGTTTCATTAATCATTCCAACAATTTTAATATAAGATGTATTAAAAAACAAATTATTTTTTTGAAAACCGTATAAATTTTGTAGCGATCATTAATCTTTCATAAAATTATACTAACAGGATGTTCGATATAATGCATGCAATACGTAAAAATTATATTTTTAATAGTGCTCGAGCATCGTAGGTGTCCCACCGGCCCTTATAGTGCAATCATGCAATAGTACTAGTGAAATTAATTAAAAGTGAATAAAGTTGTTATCAAAAGTTGAAAATTATCGAGTATTATTTATTATGATAAGGCTCTTGGTGTCAACAACTATGTAAATTGATATGCAACTTGATGTATAGAAACAAAGTTGCATGTCTTATCACTAATGAAATTAGTAAGGAATAATATCCTCCAACGTAACAAAAGGTTATAATTCATGAGCAATAGATTATTTTACACGTCCATGTCAATATTCGTCACTAATATTATAAAAAATTCTTTAAAACAATTAATCTGTCAATTATTCTTTGAAGGATACACATCAAATTTTATATGCTTTCTTGTCCATACTATGATACGAAAATGGCGATATAAATATGATAAGATAGAATTTTTTCTTAATTTTTTTTATGTGGGAAGTGTCGAATATGATATCCGATCCAACATGACAAATAAAATAATATTTCTAAAAATAGTCCTACATTAGAACTTTTTGTTTAATTTTCCAACTTTTCCTAACTAATAAGGTTTGATCCTATTATACTTACACAACAACCAATACGAATAAACCATGTGATCACCATGATACTAATATAAGAGTACATATTTTCTTTTCAAGTTCATTACGGGATATGAGTTT
Source organism: Lantana camara (assembly GCA_037501455.1). NCBI lineage: Eukaryota > Viridiplantae > Streptophyta > Magnoliopsida > Lamiales > Verbenaceae > Lantana > Lantana camara. The sequence goes on from CM074865.1 coordinate 5,478,705, forward strand.
TGAAAAACAAACTCATCCCACATCGAAAGATTAGAGGAAATTTATTCAATATATAAGTGTTTATCCAATTCCATTAGTATGAGATATTCTGGGAGATACTTCGTACGAGCTTAACCCAAAGGGCACAATATCATATCATATTAATGCGGCCTCAATATTTAAAACGAAATGACGACACAACACGATATAACAAATTTTTTAAAAAATATCCTTAGCAAAAATCAACTATCATTAATGACAATTAACTCAATATTTAATTAACAATGAAATAAATGTCTTATGTATTGAGTGCCATAAATAAATAATTCCCACTACTTTATGGGCACGGCTTCGTTTTTGCACAAAAGGAATTGTTTTTTGTATGGCCCATATATAATTTCCTTTTCGAATGGTGTATAACTCCTTTAACTTTAATTAATAATCAAGTTGCATTAATAATTATAGTTAGTTTGAATTTGTCGTTTCGTTCATCTTTTTCCGCGTTGCGTCTTCTTTTTTCTCTCTATTTTTCTTCTTCACCATGCAAATTGGGAAATTCCCCTTATCACATCAAAGGTCATTATAAAGGTCGTGCGTCCAATGACAAAAGAATTAGGATGATGATATGGATCCCACTTCAATTGATAATAATAACTAAATGGTGCTAATAAAATACAAAAACAATTCTTTAAATATCATTTTCTAGATTACTTGTCGTACTATTTCGAATCTTCTTTGTCGATTAGAATTAAGGTATATTCATATTATTATTGTATCCGTGTCATTGTGTTAGTGTCCATTTTCATGCATTATAGTGTTGCAGACAATCTCTCACTTGTGAAGTTAGGTAGAAATCCGTCATTTCTTTGTCCCCGATGAGACGAGATCCATTTCGGTTGGAGAGTAGGTGGTGAGCATAAACTTCTGATCTCAAGATGTTCTTGATTTATGGAAACAAAACTTGATAGATTGTACGTTAATACGACCTTTAAGATTCTTACCGGTTTTCTCAATATTTTATTGAACTCACGTATATCGGTATGTACCAAAATATATAAGTATGCTTGGGTGTATCTCAAGGTTTTCTTACTCATTTTACTCCAACGCATACCATGTTCATGAGGGACGGAGCTAGGAGTTCCGATGAGGGGGGACGAAAATTCATAATATCAAAAATATAAATAATATTATTTTTCAAGAGTAGTGAAATCGTAATTTATTTTAAAATAAAATGGGTAAATTTTATAATTAGGGGGGGCGAAAATCCAAAATAAAGGGGACAAAAATAAAAATTTTCTAAAATATACAGATAGTAAACAAAATTTTTCAATAAAAATAAATTTTTTCTAAAACATCTCTGGTATTCATAATATCTGTATTCCCAGATCGGTGTCCGTGCATTATAGGGTTGGTCGTTGGGGTGACCTAAGCGTTATAAATGAAAATATTAGGGGTGGTTGATGCAATAAGCATGTAATATAGGGGTTTAAAGCTAATAATAGTAAGATTGTAAGGGAAATGGGACAAAAACTATGATGCACGGATACGGACACGGTAACATGGACACGACACGACATGGATACGGCAGTACGGATTTTTTCTTGAATTTCCCACGTGAGGAGTGTCCAACACGAATATCCGACACGACACGACACAGAAAAATGATATTTTTAGGAGTGTTCATGCATTATAGGGCAAAAAATTACGGCATGCTTCGTAATCACAGTGAGCTTTCACGTACGCACAGCACGTGGCGTCGCGATCGTCGCCCAATTCTTCACCTTTGTCCTTATCTGTCGAGGTGCAACGTACAACCCTCCGTCATATGGAGCTTTTTAAGGTACAACCTGTTAGGAAAGCTGTAAATTAGGGATCTTTGTATATTTGGTATAGTTGACCTTCCTTATTAGCATAGCCCTGTTAATATTTATCCTTCAATAATGTAACACGTTTGTACAGCATTCTAAGGTGAATAACAAGAATTCTCCCAACCAAGCTATGTTTCTTCTAAAGTCTAACATGGTATCAGAGCGGGCGACGATCCATTAAACGGATCCGACCCTTGCTCATCACATACCGATTACCTCTCACGGCCATGGCCGAATTCAGTAGCCAATCCAGTTTCGATAAGGAATCACAGCAGCCCGTTGATTCCTTAGCCACGCAAATAGCCAGCATTATCGAAAGCAAATTCCAAAACCTACAGCCACAAACAGACAACAGTCAGTACCAAATTCCACAAACAGTCAGTGTAAGCACCAAATTAAATCAGTTTAATTTCTCGTTATGGTCTCGATTGATGAAATTAGCCATTGGAGGCAGAGGGAAACTCAGCCACATCACCGGGGAACCAGCACCTCCGGCGATTGGCCATCCGAATTATTCCAGATGGGAACAAACCGATCTGATAGTCTTTTCATGGATTCTTGACAATATGGACCCTGAACTCGTCCCTAATTATGCCGAATATCCATCGGCAAGGGCACTCTGGGAAGGATTGACCGCAACATATGGGTCTGGAGGCGACGGATTCCAGATTTTCGATCTGAGTGTCCGGGTAAACACCATGAAGCAGGGGACGGACACAATCGAACTGTTCTACAGCAACTTACAGCGGATTTGGAGGGAAATTGACATACGGCAGCCCAATCCGATGGCGTGTGAAGGGGATATTGCCATCTTTAATCGCCTCAGATCCGAAGCCAGACTTTTTCAGTTTCTTGCCGGCGTTGATGACCGGTACGACACCGAAAGGCGGGATTTGTTGAAGGAACATCCACTGCCTACGGTGGAGAAGGCCTACGCAACGATCCGACGCGAATCAGCAAGAAGAGAGATCATGGCTGGTGGTCGGAATACATCATTGGCGGCGACGGGACAGGCTACCAACTCCGGCGTGGGTGCCGGATTCTCTACCCAGAAATTCAGATCCAAAGAAACATCATCCCTCTCGAGGGAAAACCCCAGATTCAGATCCACACCGACACAGAGAAACGTTGAATCAGGCACGAGGGGGCCCGTCACCAACAACCGAAACGGCGGCGACCGGAGCCCCATTACTTGCGAACAGTGCGGGCAAAACGGGCACCGGAAATAGGGCTGCTGTGAGCTCATAGGCTGGCCGGAGGGCTGGCGTAGCCGACGAAGAGACAGAACATCGCCGGGCTACGCCGGCGAGAGGAGAATTGGGGCGGCGAATCAGGCCGCAGCTGTGCAAGAAGACGGCGAGGATGGCAAGCAGGAGGAGGAGGCGGCTGATGGAAATGAGAAGAAGGGGAAAGCTTTGCTAGGTAAAGGGTTAAGGCGGGTAGAATTACCGTCTTGCCCTCAATCATATACTTGTCCCAATTCTCATTATATGTACAGCAATAATTCTTGCAACTTAGATTATCCCTTCACTAATATACCTAATGTCTTGAATAATCTGCCATCATGTGACTCTGCTGAAAAAAATAAGAGAACAGTAGCTTGTACCTCACAGACTCGATTCCCAGGGAATGGTACAGTGGGTAAAGAAGCCCGATGGTTGTTTGATTGTGGAGCATCAGACACGATGATGTATGATAAGGGAGATTTGAGGGATTATACAGTGGCACACAAATATTCAATTCAGAGTGCTAATGGTGGATCATCACCCGTCCATGGCACGGGGAACATTTCATTATCCCCCACAATTAATTTGAGAAATTGTTTACATGTGCCGAGTCTCTCTTGCAAATTACTGTCCATTAGTCATATCACAAAGGAATTAAACTGCATGGCCCTGATATACCCCACCTTTTGTTTATTGCAGGATATTCAGTCGGGGAGAGTGATTGGGCGTGGTACTGAGCAGGATGGGTTGTACTACGTAGATGAGGTGGCTCACCAAGGGATTGCAGCACTTGCTCACGGGACAGTGAACCGCCAACAATGGTTGTGGCATCGCCGGTTAGGTCATCCCTCATTAGGGTATCTTCAGAGTTTATTTCCTAGTATTTTTCCTCAGAATAGTCAAATTTCTTGTGAGACGTGTTTACTTTCGAAAAGTCATAGACAACATTTTTCTCCTTCAAACTCTAGAGTGAAGGAAGTGTTTTCTTTAGTTTATTCAGATGTGTGGGGGCCTGCCCCGAATGTTGGTGATCATGGTTTTAAGTATTTTGTTACCTTTGTGGATGATTGCTCTCGCATGCTGTGGGTGTTTTTTCTGAAAAATAAGTCTGAAGTTGCCTTAAAATTTGTTGAGTTTTTTACCATGGTACGAACCCAGTATAAGGCCCAAATTCGTGTTCTTCGTTCTGATAATGGGGGGGAATTTATCAACTCAACCCTAAAAAGATTCTTTCAAGATAATGGTCTTATTCATCAAACCTCGTGTCCCCACACTCCTCAACAGAATGGGGTAGCCGAACGTAAGAACCGACAACTACTTGAAATATGCAGAGCACTTATGCTAGAATCCCTGTAACGCCCCGTTTTCCCGATAAGTCAGGTACGACGTCACGAGAGAGTTTAATTTAGTAATTATGTGATTTATGTGACGTCGCATGTTAAACGTGTCAACGTGTAATTTATTTAATTATGTGTGCTTTAGAATTTTATTTAAATTGTTCTTGGACTCAATTGTCCAATAAATTGCAAGTTAGGAACCTAATTTTAATTAGGGTGTTTTGAGGCCTTCGTGGCTACTTTGAGCCCGGGGATTCGGATTCGAATTCCAACCTTATTATTGAATTCGTTTCAGTGATTCGGATTCAATTACTTAACCTTTTATTTTTCTAAAGCTACTTGATTGCCCAACCGTTCTAAATCCAATCCAGTTAGACCGGTTATCGCTTGACCCTACCCGTTTCTACCGACCCGTTTGACCAGCCCTTGAAAAAGGGCCAGCCTTTTCTCTCTCTCCTCACTCTTGATCAATCAGCAGCAGCACAAGGAAGGAAGGAGAGATTTCCCATTTTTGGCTCCAAGACCTCAAATTCGGTTTTTCTGATCCAACCGTCCGATCAACGACTTAAGGTATGATTCGTACTCTGTTCGCTACGTGCTTTAATTTGATGTACCTTTCGTGCCCCGGATTTGTGCCTATGTGATGATTTGGGAAGATGATGAATAGTAGCCGGGGTATGATTTTTGTATGATCGAGGCCGTTTTACGAGTTCTAATGTGCGTATATGTGACCTACGTGTTTTACTTGGTCCGTGGTATTAATTTTGTGCATTTTGGAGTGGTTTAGGGCTGTGTTTGTGTGTGGGTGTGGCCTTTTCCGCCATTGCTGCTATTTCTGCTTCTTCTTGGACGAACCAGGTGGGAACGGCCGTTCCCATGTTGAACTGGAAATGGGAACGGCCCTTCCCAGGAGCCGCGGGGAGGAGTTCGGGGAGCTGGGAACGGCCGTTCCCAGCTCAAGCGTGGAACCGGAACGGCCGTTCCCATGGGCGGGACTGCTGAGCATGGCCGTTCCCAGAGTAGGCGAGGCCGTTCCCGGCACTGTTCCAGTGCTTTTATGTGTTTTATTCGTGTATTGTTATTTCGTGATTTCCTTTGCATGTCTAAATATTATTACATCGTTTTACTTACATAATTTCATGCAATTGAATTCGTTTATTGAATGTAAGTGCTAATTGATTTAGTTGCCCTTAATTGCATATAAGAGCATGATCATGACTTAGTTTATTATCTTATGTATCGTTCCGTGACTTTCGTGCCATTTCATATTAATGCCGTGCGTCGTAATTGGTATCATTATTGAGTCTCCTCTCACGAGTACACATTGTTTCCTTTCTTGTCAGTTCTTCTCCAGGGTGGAGACTTCGGGATTGAATAGGCAACTGTAGTGTTCGTGTTCTTGTTCTTGTCTCTTGGTTCCAGGTGAGGTTTAATTTCTAGATACATAGAACCATTACAACCCTTACGTGAACTTTCGGCCAAAAGGTATCTATATATCTATAGTTTTCTAAACTCTATTGATTTTCAACTGATTTAAGGAAGTGTACTGTATTGATTGATCGTGTTGAACTGTATTGTATTGATTGACCGTGTTTTGGGCGAGTATATTGTACCGTGCACTGTGGGCCCGAGAGTTAGTGTTTGAGCCAACCGGGAAAGCAAGGGCTGACGGGTAACTCTTACACTCCTCTCAACCGTGGGGATGAACCCTGAACCCACCAGGAGGTTTGGTGGAGGAAGGAATCCCGTGCGTGGGAGTCATGTTCTCGACGCACACCGTGTTTACCGTGGATGGATCGGGCCTTGCAAACCCACCATCATTGGAGGAAGAAGGAGTCATTGAAACTGCTACGTGTGCACTGTAATTGATTGCCTGACCACTTAATTAATTAATGAAAAGTATCGTGATTGTACACTGTCGGAGTAAGGTTGGAGAATGCCCTCACTCGCCGGGCCACTGATTGATTGATTGATTGAAATGATTGATTGTTAAATCGGATAATTGTAATCTCGGGCGAGCTTTGTATTATTATTGAACTTATATTATTTTCGTTATAAAAACCTTACCCGAGGTTATGATTTGCATGTTATCTGCGCGTATATCTATTATGCCCCTCGCTCAGTCTTGTGGAGACTGACACCTCACTTTTCAGTTTTGCAGGTGGTGTGCTAGGCGGGAGTCAGAGTTGTGTCTTGTCTTTCGTTTCGAGTCTTGTTCCAGTCTCATCACTTACACTCACTGCATATTGTATTGAATTGATCCGGGACAAGTGTATTATTTTAGTAGAACCCGTATTTACTTTCTCTGAACTTACATTCATTTATTGATATTGATTGAATAATTGCTTTACTTCCGCACCTTGGTCATTGTCGATTGTTTCAGGGTTAGATTCCGCCTAGCTAGGACTGTCTTTTTATTGTCTTCCGTTCGCTGTGAGTTTAGTTCATGTATGGATTAGCCGTTTCATATGTGGACCGAACTCACAGTGCGGGGGATGTGGTGCCTCCCGTCACGGGGTGCTACATCTTTAGGTGGTATCAGAGCTCGGTTGCAAAACCGGGTCTCTAGTGTCGTGTCTTGTGAGTCTAGGTCGCACGGCTTAGGAACTATTTGTCAACGTGTGCACCGCATTGAACATGAGCATTGTTATTGTTACTTGATATGGAAAATATTGTTACACATGCTTCTTTCAAAATTTTGTTGATTTGCAGGTTGTTTGTTGCATCAAATCCATGCTTTTGGTGGTGATTATGTGCATGAGCATATACTAAACTCATGCATTTATTTTGAAATGAATTGTGATTTCTAGGTAACAATAGATGATCAAGTAAGTCGGGATACGTTTGCAATTCAACGAACCATGAACAGGTGTTAAGTTAAAGAATGCAACTACAGTGACAGGTTCAACGCATTCATGGCACGTGCATCATGCATATCTTTAATTATTATTGTATGTAATTTATTGCTATTTGTTATTACTTTGGAGTGAGCGAGTGTCTTAGCCACACGGTGAGACGAGGGCCGAGCTTTGCAAAAAGGTCTTCGGAGACCATGTTTTGAAGCTTGTGGCAGTTCAAGAAACCAACTTCAAATCACGAAGTTGATGTGATGATGGAGAATCCGTTTGGGTTGGAGAACGAGTGGTGGAAGTTTGTTAACTACTCCACTTGTGATACCGAGTGTGGGATGGTCAGGATAGATCAAATGGTGGGAGCTGAATCTCGTGTAGACCCTCCTATCGTGCGAGATGTCCGGACCACTCATAGTTGGGTCAAGTTCGTGAGCGGTGGAAGACTTCCCTTGTGCTTGAAGGCCTTTCTGAACTAATCTCTATCGGGATGTCATGAACCCCGCGTGGGATGAACACAGAGAGTTTTGCTTAGAGTCCAGAACTCGAGGCAGTGGACCTGAGGACATGTCCTTCTTAAGGGGGAGAGGTTGTAACGCCCCGTTTTCCCGATAAGTCAGGTACGACGTCACGAGAGAGTTTAATTTAGTAATTATGTGATTTATGTGACGTCGCATGTTAAACGTGTCAACGTGTAATTTATTTAATTATGTGTGCTTTAGAATTTTATTTAAATTGTTCTTGGACTCAATTGTCCAATAAATTGCAAGTTAGGAACCTAATTTTATTTAGGGTGTTTTGAGGCCTTCGTGGCTACTTTGAGCCCGGGGATTCGGATTCGAATTCCAACCTTATTATTGAATTCGTTTCAGTGATTCGGATTCAATTACTTAACCTTTTATTTTTCTAAAGCTACTTGATTGCCCAACCGTTCTAAATCCAATCCAGTTAGACCGGTTACCGCTTGACCCTACCCGTTTCTACCGACCCGTTTGACCAGCCCTTGAAAAAGGGCCAGCCTTTTCTCTCTCTCCTCACTCTTGATCGATCAGCAGCAGCACAAGGAAGGATGGAGAGATTTCCCATTTTTGGCTCCAAGACCTCAAATTCGGTTTTTCTGATCCAACCGTCCGATCAACGACTTAAGGTATGATTCGTACTCTGTTCGCTACGTGCTTTAATTTGATGTACCTTTCGTGCCCCGGATTTGTGCCTATGTGATGATTTGGGAAGATGATGAATAGTAGCCGGGGTATGATTTTTGTATGATCGAGGCCGTTTTACGAGTTCTAATGTGCGTATATGTGACCTACGTGTTTTACTTGGTCCGTGGTATTAATTTTGTGCATTTTGGAGTGGTTTAGGGCTGTGTTTGTGTGTGGGTGTGGCCTTTTCCGCCATTGCTGCTATTTCTGCTTCTTCTTGGACGAACCAGGTGGGAACGGCCGTTCCCATGTTGAACTGGAAATGGGAACGGCCCTTCCCAGGAGCCGCGGGGAGGAGTTCGGGGAGCTGGGAACGGCCGTTCCCAGCTCAAGCGTGGAACCGGAACGGCCGTTCCCATGGGCGGGACTGCTGAGCATGGCCGTTCCCAGAGTAGGCGAGGCCGTTCCCGGCACTGTTCCAGTGCTTTTATGTGTTTTATTCGTGTATTGTTATTTCGTGATTTCCTTTGCATGTCTAAATATTATTACATCGTTTTACTTACATAATTTCATGCAATTGAATTCGTTTATTGAATGTAAGTGCTAATTGATTTAGTTGCCCTTAATTGCATATAAGAGCATGATCATGACTTAGTTTATTATCTTATGCATCGTTCCGTGACTTTCGTGCCATTTCATATTAATGCCGTGCGTCGTAATTGGTATCATTATTGAGTCTCCTCTCACGAGTACACATTGTTTCCTTTCTTGTCAGTTCTTCTCCAGGGTGGAGACTTCGGGATTGAATAGGCAACTGTAGTGTTCGTGTTCTTGTTCTTGTCTCTTGGTTCCAGGTGAGGTTTAATTTCTAGATACATAGAACCATTACAACCCTTACGTGAACTTTCGGCCAAAAGGTATCTATATATCTATAGTTTTCTAAACTCTATTGATTTTCAACTGATTTAAGGAAGTGTACTGTATTGATTGATCGTGTTGAACTGTATTGTATTGATTGACCGTGTTTTGGGCGAGTATATTGTACCGTGCACTGTGGGCCCGAGAGTTAGTGTTTGAGCCAACCGGGAAAGCAAGGGCTGACGGGTAACTCTTACACTCCTCTCAACCGTGGGGATGAACCCTGAACCCACCAGGAGGTTTGGTGGAGGAAGGAATCCCGTGCGTGGGAGTCATGTTCCCGACGCACACCGTGTTTACCGTGGATGGATCGGGCCTTGCAAACCCACCATCATTGGAGGAAGAAGGAGTCATTGAAACTGCTACGTGTGCACTGTAATTGATTGCCTGACCACTTAATTAATTAATGAAAAGTATCGTGATTGTACACTGTCGGAGTAAGGTTGGAGAATGCCCTCACTCGCCGGGCCACTGATTGATTGATTGATTGAAATGATTGATTGTTAAATCGGATAATTGTAATCTCGGGCGAGCTTTGTATTATTATTGAACTTATATTATTTTCGTTATAAAAACCTTACCCGAGGTTATGATTTGCATGTTATCTGCGCGTATATCTATTATGCCCCTCGCTCAGTCTTGTGGAGACTGACACCTCACTTTTCAGTTTTGCAGGTGGTGTGCTAGGCGGGAGTCAGAGTTGTGTCTTGTCTTTCCTTTCGAGTCTTGTTCCAGTCTCATCACTTACACTCACTGCATATTGTATTGAATTGATCCGGGACAAGTGTATTATTTTAGTAGAACCCGTATTTACTTTCTCTGAACTTACATTCATTTATTGATATTGATTGAATAATTGCTTTACTTCCGCACCTTGGTCATTGTCGATTGTTTCAGGGTTAGATTCCGCCTAGCTAGGACTGTCTTTTTATTGTCTTCCGTTCGCTGTGAGTTTAGTTCATGTATGGATTAGCCGTTTCATATGTGGACCGAACTCACAGTGCGGGGGATGTGGTGCCTCCCGTCACGGGGTGCTACAATCCCAGTGTCCCAAATATCTTTGGCCAGAAGCCATTGCCACTGCCGTGTACCTTGTCAATCGCCTTCCCACTAAACCTCTTGGCCTCAAAACACCACTTCAATTTCTCAGTAGTCAAGTCAGTATACCATCCTCATTGGTTCTCCCTCCGCGGGTGTTTGGGTGCTCGGTCTTTGTGCATATCCATAAGTCTAAACGTACCAAATTGGATCCTTGCTCCCTCAAGTGTGTCTTCGTGGGGTATGGGGTAAATCAGAAGGGGTATAGGTGCTACCATCCCTCTACTCGACGTCTTTATACCACCATGGATTGTAATTTCCTTGAGACCGAGTATTTTTTCCACCAACCTAGTCCTCAGGGGGAGAAACAACAACAGGGGGAGTACGAGCCACTAGGTTGGGTACCATCTTGGCCAGACACAGTCTCAACAGAGCAAGTAGGCGAAACCACCGAGCCTGCCTCTCCTACAGTACAACTCTCCACATCTGATCCAGCACCAATCACCTCGACTGATATCCTTGAGGTATGTAAAAGTAATTCAGATTCAGATAGTTCATATCCTGTAATTCAGCATGAATCTAACAGTGCAGGAAGTGAAGAGGAACAGGGGGAGTATGGGACACAGAATCAAGTTGAGTTGCCACAGGATGAAAACAGATATGTTTTACCACCTAGAGCTAACCGGGGGGTTCCTCCCAAGAGATATGAGCCGGAACTTGGGAAGAAAACATCAAAGTACCCAGTAGCCGACTTTGCTCAAAGAAATCTGTCACATCAGGCCCGAGCTTATGCTACTTCCGTATATTCTACTGTGATTCCAAATACAGTAGAGGAAGCTCTTACAGATGACAGGTGGATTCAGGCTATGAAAACTGAGATGGATGCACTTGAAAAGAATGGTACATGGGATAAGTGCAGGTTGCCAAGTGGAAAACGTGCAGTTGGATGCCGATGGGTGTTTACGGTCAAACATAGAGCAGACGGAAGTATAGAACGATATAAGGCTCGATCAGTAGCCAAGGGGTACACACAGACCTATGGCGTGGACTACTCAGAGACCTTCTCCCCAGTGGCGAAAATAGACACTATCAGGGTTCTATTTTCAATAGCAGCGAATGAGGATTGCCCACTACATCAGTTTGACGTGAAGAATGCCTTCTTGCACGGCGATCTACTAGAAGAAGTATACATGGAACCCCCACCTGGTTTCTTGGGTGGATATGATAGAGGCGAGGTATGCAGGTTGAAGAAGGCCCTGTACGGACTGAAGCAGTCACCACGTGCGTGGTTTGGGAGATTCACAGTGGCCATGAGGAGATATGGGTTCCACCAGAGTAACTCAGACCATACTCTATTCCTTAAACGAAGAGGAGAGAAAGTCACTTGTCTGATCATCTACGTAGATGATATGATTATTACAGGGGATGATTCAGAAGAGATAGCTCAGCTAAGACATAATTTGTTTCGGGAGTTTGAAATGAAAGATTTGGGGGAACTAAAGTACTTTCTTGGAATAGAGGTGCTCAGGTCGAGACGAGGCATCTTTATATCACAACGGGAGTTTGTGCTTGACTTGCTCGCTGAAATTGGACTCCTCGAATGCAAACCAGCGGATACTCCAATGGTGGTGAACCATGGTGTAACGCCCCAGCTTTCGGCAATTCAGGTATGAACGACACGTGTGCGTTTGAGGGATATATTTTATTTTAATTGTTCATTTCTTTAATTTCCATAGCATGACATTATTTTTATAAAATTATATTCTTAACATTTTATTGAAAATTCATACCATATCATATTTTTCGAATTTATTGAACATGATTGCAATGCGAAATATTTTCTCGAACGTGATTTATTTCTTTTATGTCCTTAATTGTTCATTTGCATGAATATGGGACCTAATTGAATTGGACCTAATTGATCAGTTAAAATGGGATTTGGACTTAATAGCATGACTTACTAAATGAAGGGATTTAATTGCAAAATGGCCATCTTTTCTCTTCTCTTGAGCAGCATATCACGTAGCATCTCTTCCTCATTCATACAAACATCTTCTTGCTCCATTTCTTCCTTCTTTCAACCGAGACAAAACCCTTGTGTAGAAGAGAGGAGATTTCATCTATTCAAGCTAAAATTTGTGGGTTTTGGGATCATACAAGCTTCTTCATCATCATCTCTTTTTCTCTTCTTCCATTTCTTTCTCTTGAGGTAAATTTGGTGATTGGATGATTATATTGGAAAAATGGCATTGATAGGGCTTTGTGTTACATTGGATAAATTGTGTATTGGTTGTTGGAAAATTGATTGTGATCATTAAGCTTGAGTTTGATGCATATAACTTGTGTTTTATGAGCTTGGAGCATGAATGAGTATGGGGGTTTCAAATGATGGATTATTGATGATCTAATGTGCAAATATGTGTTTTTATGATTTGTTATTGATCAATTTACATGCTAGCATATTTATTGTATCTAATATTTGCATTGGAACTTGGTTTGCATCCAATTTTGGTGGTTGATGGTTGGTTGCCATTGTTGCTCTGTTCTGCTCTTCTTCTTCTTTTGCTCACGTATTCTGGGAACGGCCCTTCCCAGCCCCAGTTCAAAACTGGAACGGTCGTTCCCATGATGCTGAGACTCAGGCCAGCGAGACTGGGAACGGCCGTTCCCACTTTGGCCTGCGAGCCGGAACGGCCCTTCCCAGCAAAACGCGTTTATATTTTAAAAAACGCTGGCGCGCGTTTTCTGAGCCATGGGAACGGCCCTTCCCATTTTCAAGGGAAGGCCGGAACGGCCGTTCCCACGGCGATTGCAGAAGCAAAGCTACTGCATAAAAATTAATTTTCAACATCATCCTCCAATCATTTCTTTGACCCCTAATTGATGTTATATGATCGCATACATGTTGAAACGTGATATTTTCAAGGTGCATTGTATTTTTCCCGTCGTTTCATCGCATTTTGCCGTTCGTCATATTTGGTACATTTTGAGTCGTGTTTCACGGACAATTGTCTTTCTTGCACAGACCAGCTTCCTGGTGACGAGGAGCAGGCCCCGTGAGCTGTTTCCTTGGATTAATTTTGGGTCGTCAGGTGAGGTTTAATTTTAGATACATAGGACCCGTACAACCCTATGTGAAGTTTTAAGCCAAAACCTATATTATACTTATAGTTTTCAAATGAGATTGGTTTTCAAATGTTTTATCGAAATATTGAAAAGAATTGATTGATTGATTGATTGATTGGGCGAGTATTGTATTGCACTGTGGGCCCGAGGGTAGTGACTCGAGCCAACCGGGAAAGCATGGGCTGACGGGTAACTCGGGAGCTATCCTCACCAAATTGGGATGACCCCTGAACCCCCTAGGAGATTAGGGCGGGGAAGGAGTTCCGGGCTTAGGGATTCATGTACCCTCTGCCCAGATTGATTGGATGGTGGGGCCTTGCAATCCCACCATCACCCGGAGGAAGAAGGCGTCATTGAAACTGCTAATTGTGCACATTAATGAATTGCTTGATCACCTAATCACCTAATAATTGATTGACTGATTGTACACAGTCGGTGTAAGGTTGGAGAATTGCCCCACTCGCCGGGCCACTATTGATTGAATTGAATTGATTGAATTGAAATTGGATTAGTTGTAATCTCGGGCGATAGTGTCTCTTTTAATTGTTAGATCGTATTGTTTTTCCAAAGTATTACCCGAGGTTATAACTTGCATGTATGTGCGCTTATATTTATTTATACCCCTCGCTCAGTCCGTGTTGGACTGACACCTCAACTTTTCAGTGTTTTGCAGGGCGTGCTAGGCGGGAATTTAGAGTCATGAGGTCTTTAAATTTGGGTCTAGCACACTTCATTCCACATTTTGTTCATGTATAGTTAGCTTGGGATATTTTGTATCAAGCCCTGTTATCTATTTTGTCGAAGGATGATATTGTATTGATAGGGTAAATGTTGGTATCTATACGTAAATAAATGAATATGGTATCTAGTGAATGTTATTGCTTCCGCTTTTGATTACTCTGATTTGATTGCTAGTCGGTTTTAAATTGAGGGTACCCGCCTAGCCTTGAGTCATTTTATTGTCTCCCGTTCGCTAACGCTTTGATTCATGTATGGATTGCCCATTTCATATGTGGATTGGAGCGATAGTGCGGGGGATGTGGTGCCTGGCGTTCCGGGTGCTACATCCTACGGTGGTATCAGAGCTCGGTTGCAAAACCGGGTCTCTAGTGTCGTGTCTTGTGAGTCTAGGTCGCACGGCATAGGAACTAATTGTCAATTTGAGAGTCTTGCATTGTTATTTGATATGTGAACCTACGTGACTTACTTGAATTGGGGTGACTTGTTGGAATTTTGAACTTATATGCAATCTTGGCTTACTTGCACACATTGGCATTGACTAATCGAACATGCATAATAGTGACTTGATTTCAGGATGGCTCGCGATAGACATCACCGTGATCGTTCTCCTAGACATCGACATCATCGCAGGGAGAGATCACCACCTCCTCCTCCACCTCCTCAGGCTCAGCCACAGGATTTTATGAACGCAGTGGTGGGTCTTATTGATCAGAAGGTTCGGGATCATGTTCCTCCAGCACCACCAGTTCCACCACCACAGCCAGGGGCACAGATTTCAGCTGTCTTTAGGGAATTCCAGAACCAGCATCCTCCCAAGTTTTATAAAGGTAATGATATTCAGGCCGAGCAGTGGCTCAGGGAGATCGAGAGGGTTTGGGAGCTCATTCCTTGTGAGTCTCAGGAGAAGGCCCGTTGTACGCTTTCTTTGATTCAGGGTGAGGCCTATTCCTGGTGGGAGAGTGCCCGGATAGTGTTAGAGGCAGCAGGTGAGGAAGTGAATTGGGAAGTGTTTGTCAGAGAGTTCAGGAACAAGTTCATTCCTCCATCTTCTCGCACTAGAAGATTGAAGGAATTTACCGAGTTAAAGCAAGGAAACAGGTCGGTCTCAGAGTATATCGCTGAGTATGAGAGATTGTCCCGCTATGCCCCTAATATAGCGAGTGACGATTTCCATAAGGCGATGCAGTTTGTTCAGGGCCTTAGACCGGATATTCAGGCAGCGATTGAGGCGGTCAACACGAGCACGTGGGCAAAGGCTACTAAAAAGGCTTTGTTGGTTGAGGATTCAGTGAATGCGAGGCGGTCTTCTTACCGTTCAGGTTCAGGTTCGGGCTCAGGTTCAGGATTGGGATTCAGAGGTTCTGGATCAGGTTTCAGAGGTGCCGGATCAGGGTTTAAGGGTTCTGGCGCGGGTTCTGCTTCAGGCAAGAGGCCGATGGTTTATTCTGCTCCACTACCAGCTCCACAGGGCCCAGGGAAGAAGCCCCGACCAGTAGGGCCAGTGATTAGAGCTCCAGTTGCTCCAGCTTTACCACCACCACCCGAGAGGCCTGCTTGTACCTTCTGTGGTCGGAGGACGCACACTTATGATAACTGCAGGAGGCGTCTGGGTTTATGTTTGCTTTGTGGGAGCGACGAGCATATGGTAGACGGATGTCCGGATAACAGGATGCTACCGCCGGGAGCACCGAGACCACTGATTAGGGCTCGGGCTTATGCTTTGGACGGAGAGCAGCCGGATGCTGATGTGGATCCAGCCGCGGTAGTTGAAGGTACCATTTGCATACATGGCACGAACATACATACCTTGTTTGATCCGGGAGCTACTCACTCCTTTCTTTCGAGTGCTATATCTGTTTCTTTGCCTTTGCCTGTTTCTCGTTCTTCTGCATGTTATGTGGTTAGTACTCCTTTTGGTGGTAGTTTAGAATCTGATCGGGTGTTCAGAGAGGTTCCGGTGAGTATCGAGGGTCGAGTTTTCTTGTCAGACTTCATTGAGCTGCCGATGACTTGCTATGGATCTATTCTGGGCATGGATTGGTTGTACAGACATTCTGCCACAGTTGATTGTAGAGCGAAGAAGGTTCAGTTGGGATCAGATTTGGTAGTAGGTTGGAGTTCCAAGACTGTACCGCTACTTTCTTTTTCTGAAGCTCATAAGTTGGTTCGAGAGGGAGCCACGGGTTTCATTGCTTATGTTCTCAATAAACCCAAAGATCAGAGTAAGCTGGAAGAGACGGAAGTAGTGAAGGAATTTCCCGAGGTTTTTCCTGAGGAATTGGATTCTTTACCTCCAGAATGGGAAATCGAGTTTGTGATCGATTTGTACCCTAACGCAGAGCCGTACTCCAAGACTCCGTATCGTATGGCTCCGGCCGAGTTGAAAGAGTTGAAGACTCAACTTGATGCGTTGTTGGAGATTGGGTACATTAGACCGAGTTCTTCTCCTTGGGGTGCACCGGTTTTGTTTGTAAAGAAGAAGGACGGAACCTTGAGAATGTGCATAGACTATAGAGAGTTGAACCGGATGACGATCAAGAATAAGTATCCTCTTCCACACATCGAGGAGTTGTTTGATATACTTCAGGGATCGAAAGTATATTCGAAGTTGGACTTGAGACAAGGATACTACCAGCTGCGTATCCGAGCA
This sequence comes from Lantana camara, assembly GCA_037501455.1. Classification (NCBI taxonomy): domain Eukaryota; kingdom Viridiplantae; phylum Streptophyta; class Magnoliopsida; order Lamiales; family Verbenaceae; genus Lantana; species Lantana camara. Next base: position 5,495,582 of record CM074865.1, read on the forward strand.
GGGGATATTCCTAAGACAGGATTTAACACTCGGTACGGGCATTATGAGTTCGTAGTGATGCCGTTTGGATTGACTAATGCCCCAGCAGCTTTTATGGATATGATGCACAGGATCTTCAGGCCTTTTCTGGATAAGTTCGTGGTCATCTTTATTGATGATATCCTGGTTTTCTCGAAGTCTGCCGAGGAGCATGCAAGACACCTCCAGTTGGTATTAAGAACTTTGAAGGAGCATCAGTTGTTTGCCAAGTTTAGCAAGTGTGAGTTCTGGATTGACAGGGTGTCATTCTTGGGTCACGTGATTTCGGGCAACGGTTTGGAGGTCGATCCTTCCAAGATTGAATCGGTGTTGAAGTGGGAGAAACCTAGGAATGCCTCTGAGATTAGGAGTTTCCTAGGATTGGCAGGTTATTACCGGAGGTTTGTTAAGGATTTCTCTAAGTTAGCAGCTCCTTTAACCCGGTTGACGAAGAAGAATGTGAAATTTGATTGGAATGAAGATTGTGAGAAGAGTTTCACTTTCTTGAATGAGAAGTTAGTGTCGGCTCCAGTGTTAGCCCTTCCGGAAGGTTCTGAAGGATATGCTGTTTATACGGATGCTTCTAAGGAAGGTTTGGGATGTGTGTTGACTCAGAAGGGTAAAGTAATTGCTTATGCGTCCCGAAAGTTGAAAGAGCATGAGAAGAATTATCCGACACATGATCTTGAGCTTGCTGCCGTAGTCTTTGCACTTGGAAAGTGGAGACATTATTTGTACGGGGTGTCTTTCGAGATTTTCACCGACCACAAAAGCCTCCAGTATTTATTCACTCAGAAGGATTTGAATATGAGGCAACGGCGTTGGATGGAAAGGTTGGAAGATTATGATTGCACGATTAAGTACCATCCCGGCAAAGCCAATGTGGTCGCCGATGCACTTAGTAGGAAGGCTAGTGTGTCGAGCTTGGAAGTGGGTGAAAGCAGTGGAATCGAGCCAATTGTTTTAAAGGCTCGAGTTTCTAATATTTCGGTTCAGCCAGAATTGAAGCACAAGTTGTTTGAGGCTCAGAATACAGATTTGGAAGTTCAGAGATTGGTAGCTAAGGCAAGAGCTGATCCAGAGTGTCCATTCGGGTTCGATGAAACCGGTCTTCTTCGTTTCAAGAACCGAGTGGTTGTACCCGAAGAGTTAAAACGGGTGTTGCTCGAGGAAGCTCACAGATCGGCTTATTCTATCCACCCCGGAGGAAACAAGATGTATAAGGATTTAAGGCAATATTATTGGTGGCGTGGATTGAAGAAAGATGTGGCCGAGTTTGTGAAGCATTGTCTCACTTGTCAGAAAGTGAAAGCCGAGCATCAGAAACCGGGAGGTCTTCTTCAGCCGTTACCTATTCCGGAGTGGAAGTGGGAACAGGTGACGATGGATTTCGTGTCCGGATTACCTAAGGTGAAAGGTGGATTTGATGGGATTTGGGTGATTGTGGATCGTTTGACGAAGTCTGCACATTTTCTGCCGGTTCGGATGTCGTATAAGATTCGCAAGCTAGCTGAGCTTTATAACCGGGAGATTGTTAGACTTCACGGGATTCCGATTAGTATCGTTTCAGATAGAGATCCACGGTTCACTTCGAGGTTGTGGCGTGAATTGCAAGAGGTTTTGGGTACGAAGCTCCAGTTTAGTACAGCTTTTCATCCTCAGACAGATGGTCAGTCCGAGAGATTAATAAGGTATCTCGAGGATTTGCTTCGAGCTTGTTCTTTGGATTTTCAGTCTTCTTGGCATGATCAGCTACCTCTGATTGAGTTCGCGTACAACAACAGTTTTCAGGCTTCGATTGGAATGGCACCGTATGAGCTACTTTATGGACGGAAGTGTCGTTCTCCGTTGTTCTTTGACTTGGAAGAGTGGAAATGGACTAAGCAGGAAGGTGTTAAGAAAGGTGAGAAATTGGAAAAACCTTCCAAGGCCGTTGAAGCTATGATTGAGAAAGTCCAACTAATACAACAACGGATGAAATCAGCTCAGGACAGACAGAAGAGCTACGCCGATCGTCGCAGAAGGGATCTCGAGTTTGAGGTTGGAGACAGGGTATTCTTGAGGGCGTCTCCACGTAAAGGATTTGCTCGGATTGGGAAAGGAGGTAAACTTAAACCTCGTTATTTAGGTCCGTATGAGATCTTGGAAAGAATTGGAGAAGTTGCTTACAGATTGGACCTACCACCGAGTCTCACGGGGATTCATAATGTATTTCACGTGTCTCAGCTGAGGAAATACTACCCCGATGAAACCGAGATCATTCCTGTTGAAGAAGTGGAATTGGAACCGAGTCTTACCTTTGTTCAGAAACCGGTTAAGATATTGGACAAGAAGTTTCAGGAATTAAGAAACCGGAGGATTCCCATGGTTAAGGTTCTTTGGAGAAGTGATAAGACCGAAGAAGCCACGTGGGAGACCGAAGACAAAATGAGACGGTTCCATCCAGAGTTGTTCCCTTTCGATCAGTGAATCTGGGGACCAGATTCTTATAAGGAGGGAGGATTGTAACGCCCCAGCTTTCGGCAATTCAGGTATGAACGACACGTGTGCGTTTGAGGGATATATTTTATTTTAATTGTTCATTTCTTTAATTTCCATAGCATGACATTATTTTTATAAAATTATATTCTTAACATTTTATTGAAAATTCATACCATATCATATTTTTCGAATTTATTGAACATGATTGCAATGCGAAATATTTTCTCGAACGTGATTTATTTCTTTTATGTCCTTAATTGTTCATTTGCATGAATATGGGACCTAATTGAATTGGACCTAATTGATCAGTTAAAATGGGATTTGGACTTAATAGCATGACTTACTAAATGAAGGGATTTAATTGCAAAATGGCCATCTTTTCTCTTCTCTTGAGCAGCATATCACGTAGCATCTCTTCCTCATTCATACAAACATCTTCTTGCTCCATTTCTTCCTTCTTTCAACCGAGACAAAACCCTTGTGTAGAAGAGAGGAGATTTCATCTATTCAAGCTAAAATTTGTGGGTTTTGGGATCATACAAGCTTCTTCATCATCATCTCTTTTTCTCTTCTTCCATTTCTTTCTCTTGAGGTAAATTTGGTGATTGGATGATTATATTGGAAAAATGGCATTGATAGGGCTTTGTGTTACATTGGATAAATTGTGTATTGGTTGTTGGAAAATTGATTGTGATCATTAAGCTTGAGTTTGATGCATATAACTTGTGTTTTATGAGCTTGGAGCATGAATGAGTATGGGGGTTTCAAATGATGGATTATTGATGATCTAATGTGCAAATATGTGTTTTTATGATTTGTTATTGATCAATTTACATGCTAGCATATTTATTGTATCTAATATTTGCATTGGAACTTGGTTTGCATCCAATTTTGGTGGTTGATGGTTGGTTGCCATTGTTGCTCTGTTCTGCTCTTCTTCTTCTTTTGCTCACGTATTCTGGGAACGGCCCTTCCCAGCCCCAGTTCAAAACTGGAACGGTCGTTCCCATGATGCTGAGACTCAGGCCAGCGAGACTGGGAACGGCCGTTCCCACTTTGGCCTGCGAGCCGGAACGGCCCTTCCCAGCAAAACGCGTTTATATTTTAAAAAACGCTGGCGCGCGTTTTCTGAGCCATGGGAACGGCCCTTCCCATTTTCAAGGGAAGGCCGGAACGGCCGTTCCCACGGCGATTGCAGAAGCAAAGCTACTGCATAAAAATTAATTTTCAACATCATCCTCCAATCATTTCTTTGACCCCTAATTGATGTTATATGATCGCATACATGTTGAAACGTGATATTTTCAAGGTGCATTGTATTTTTCCCGTCGTTTCGTCGCATTTTGCCGTTCGTCATATTTGGTACATTTTGAGTCGTGTTTCACGGACAATTGTCTTTCTTGCACAGACCAGCTTCCTGGTGACGAGGAGCAGGCCCCGTGAGCTGTTTCCTTGGATTAATTTTGGGTCGTCAGGTGAGGTTTAATTTTAGATACATAGGACCCGTACAACCCTATGTGAAGTTTTAAGCCAAAACCTATATTATACTTATAGTTTTCAAATGAGATTGGTTTTCAAATGTTTTATCGAAATATTGAAAAGAATTGATTGATTGATTGATTGATTGGGCGAGTATTGTATTGCACTGTGGGCCCGAGGGTAGTGACTCGAGCCAACCGGGAAAGCATGGGCTGACGGGTAACTCGGGAGCTATCCTCACCAAATTGGGATGACCCCTGAACCCCCTAGGAGATTAGGGCGGGGAAGGAGTTCCGGGCTTAGGGATTCATGTACCCTCTGCCCAGATTGATTGGATGGTGGGGCCTTGCAATCCCACCATCACCCGGAGGAAGAAGGCGTCATTGAAACTGCTAATTGTGCACATTAATGAATTGCTTGATCACCTAATCACCTAATAATTGATTGACTGATTGTACACAGTCGGTGTAAGGTTGGAGAATTGCCCCACTCGCCGGGCCACTATTGATTGAATTGAATTGATTGAATTGAAATTGGATTAGTTGTAATCTCGGGCGATAGTGTCTCTTTTAATTGTTAGATCGTATTGTTTTTCCAAAGTATTACCCGAGGTTATAACTTGCATGTATGTGCGCTTATATTTATTTATACCCCTCGCTCAGTCCGTGTTGGACTGACACCTCAACTTTTCAGTGTTTTGCAGGGCGTGCTAGGCGGGAATTTAGAGTCATGAGGTCTTTAAATTTGGGTCTAGCACACTTCATTCCACATTTTGTTCATGTATAGTTAGCTTGGGATATTTTGTATCAAGCCCTGTTATCTATTTTGTCGAAGGATGATATTGTATTGATAGGGTAAATGTTGGTATCTATACGTAAATAAATGAATATGGTATCTAGTGAATGTTATTGCTTCCGCTTTTGATTACTCTGATTTGATTGCTAGTCGGTTTTAAATTGAGGGTACCCGCCTAGCCTTGAGTCATTTTATTGTCTCCCGTTCGCTAACGCTTTGATTCATGTATGGATTGCCCATTTCATATGTGGATTGGAGCGATAGTGCGGGGGATGTGGTGCCTGGCGTTCCGGGTGCTACATCCTACGGTGGTATCAGAGCTCGGTTGCAAAACCGGGTCTCTAGTGTCGTGTCTTGTGAGTCTAGGTCGCACGGCATAGGAACTAATTGTCAATTTGAGAGTCTTGCATTGTTATCTGATATGTGAACCTACGTGACTTACTTGAATTGGGGTGACTTGTTGGAATTTTGAACTTATATGCAATCTTGGCTTACTTGCACACATTGGCAATGACTAATCGAACATGCATAATAGTGACTTGATTTCAGGATGGCTCGCGATAGACATCACCGTGATCGTTCTCCTAGACATCGACATCATCGACATCATCGCAGGGAGAGATCACCACCTCCTCCTCCACCTCCTCAGGCTCAGCCACAGGATTTTATGAACGCTGTGGTGGGTCTTATTGATCAGAAGGTTCGGGATCATGTTCCTCCAGCACCACCAGTTCCACCACCACAGCCAGGGGCACAGATTTCAGCTGTCTTTAGGGAATTCCAGAACCAGCATCCTCCCAAGTTTTATAAAGGTAATGATATTCAGGCCGAGCAGTGGCTCAGGGAGATCGAGAGGGTTTGGGAGCTCATTCCTTGTGAGTCTCAGGAGAAGGCCCGTTGTACGCTTTCTTTGATTCAGGGTGAGGCCTATTCCTGGTGGGAGAGTGCCCGGATAGTGTTAGAGGCAGCAGGTGAGGAAGTGAATTGGGAAGTGTTTGTCAGAGAGTTCAGGAACAAGTTCATTCCTCCATCTTCTCGCACTAGAAGATTGAAGGAATTTACCGAGTTAAAGCAAGGAAACAGGTCGGTCTCAGAGTATATCGCTGAGTATGAGAGATTGTCCCGCTATGCCCCTAATATAGCGAGTGACGATTTCCATAAGGCGATGCAGTTTGTTCAGGGCCTTAGACCGGATATTCAGGCAGCGATTGAGGCGGTCAACACGAGCACGTGGGCAAAGGCTACTAAAAAGGCTTTGTTGGTTGAGGATTCAGTGAATGCGAGGCGGTCTTCTTACCGTTCAGGTTCAGGTTCGGGCTCAGGTTCAGGATTGGGATTCAGAGGTTCTGGATCAGGTTTCAGAGGTGCCGGATCAGGGTTTAAGGGTTCTGGCGCGGGTTCTGCTTCAGGCAAGAGGCCGATGGTTTATTCTGCTCCACTACCAGCTCCACAGGGCCCAGGGAAGAAGCCCCGACCAGTAGGGCCAGTGATTAGAGCTCCAGTTGCTCCAGCTTTACCACCACCACCCGAGAGGCCTGGTTGTACCTTCTGTGGTCGGAGGACGCACACTTATGATAACTGCAGGAGGCGTCTGGGTTTATGTTTGCTTTGTGGGAGCGACGAGCATATGGTAGACGGATGTCCGGATAACAGGATGCTACCGCCGGGAGCACCGAGACCACTGATTAGGGCTCGGGCTTATGCTTTGGACGGAGAGCAGCCGGATGCTGATGTGGATCCAGCCGCGGTAGTTGAAGGTACCATTTGCATACATGGCACGAACATACATACCTTGTTTGATCCGGGAGCTACTCACTCCTTTCTTTCGAGTGCTATATCTGTTTCTTTGCCTTTGCCTGTTTCTCGTTCTTCTGCATGTTATGTGGTTAGTACTCCTTTTGGTGGTAGTTTAGAATCTGATCGGGTGTTCAGAGAGGTTCCGGTGAGTATCGAGGGTCGAGTTTTCTTGTCAGACTTCATTGAGCTGCCGATGACTTGCTATGGATCTATTCTGGGCATGGATTGGTTGTACAGACATTCTGCCACAGTTGATTGTAGAGCGAAGAAGGTTCAGTTGGGATCAGATTTGGTAGTAGGTTGGAGTTCCAAGACTGTACCGCTACTTTCTTTTTCTGAAGCTCATAAGTTGGTTCGAGAGGGAGCCACGGGTTTCATTGCTTATGTTCTCAATAAACCCAAAGATCAGAGTAAGCTGGAAGAGACGGAAGTAGTGAAGGAATTTCCCGAGGTTTTTCCTGAGGAATTGGATTCTTTACCTCCAGAATGGGAAATCGAGTTTGTGATCGATTTGTACCCTAACGCAGAGCCGTACTCCAAGACTCCGTATCGTATGGCTCCGGCCGAGTTGAAAGAGTTGAAGACTCAACTTGATGCGTTGTTGGAGATTGGGTACATTAGACCGAGTTCTTTTCCTTGGGGTGCACCGGTTTTGTTTGTAAAGAAGAAGGACGGAACCTTGAGAATGTGCATAGACTATAGAGAGTTGAACCGGATGACGATCAAGAATAAGTATCCTCTTCCACACATCGAGGAGTTGTTTGATATACTTCAGGGATCGAAAGTATATTCGAAGTTGGACTTGAGACAAGGATACTACCAGCTGCGTATCCGAGCAGGGGATATTCCTAAGACAGGATTTAACACTCGGTACGGGCATTATGAGTTCGTAGTGATGCCGTTTGGATTGACTAATGCCCCAGCAGCTTTTATGGATATGATGCACAGGATCTTCAGGCCTTTTCTGGATAAGTTCGTGGTCATCTTTATTGATGATATCCTGGTTTTCTCGAAGTCTGCCGAGGAGCACGCAAGACACCTCCAGTTGGTATTAAGAACTTTGAAGGAGCATCAGTTGTTTGCCAAGTTTAGCAAGTGTGAGTTCTGGATTGACAGGGTGTCATTCTTGGGTCACGTGATTTCGGGCAACGGTTTGGAGGTCGATCCTTCCAAGATTGAATCGGTGTTGAAGTGGGAGAAACCTAGGAATGCCTCTGAGATTAGGAGTTTCTTAGGATTGGCAGGTTATTACCGGAGGTTTGTTAAGGATTTCTCTAAGTTAGCAGCTCCTTTAACCCGGTTGACGAAGAAGAATGTGAAATTTGATTGGAATGAAGATTGTGAGAAGAGTTTCACTTTCTTGAAGGAGAAGTTAGTGTCGGCTCCAGTGTTAGCCCTTCCGGAAGGTTCTGAAGGATATGCTGTTTATACGGATGCTTCTAAGGAAGGTTTGGGATGTGTGTTGACTCAGAAGGGTAAAGTAATTGCTTATGCGTCCCGAAAGTTGAAAGAGCATGAGAAGAATTATCCGACACATGATCTTGAGCTTGCTGCCGTAGTCTTTGCACTTGGAAAGTGGAGACATTATTTGTACGGGGTGTCTTTCGAGATTTTCACCGACCACAAAAGCCTCCAGTATTTATTCACTCAGAAGGATTTGAATATGAGGCAACGGCGTTGGATGGAAAGGTTGGAAGATTATGATTGCACGATTAAGTACCATCCCGGGAAAGCCAATGTGGTCGCCGATGCACTTAGTAGGAAGGCTAGTGTGTCGAGCTTGGAAGTGGGTGAAAGCAGTGGAATCGAGCCAATTGTTTTAAAGGCTCGAGTTTCTAATATTTCGGTTCAGCCAGAATTGAAGCACAAGTTGTTTGAGGCTCAGAATACAGATTTGGAAGTTCAGAGATTGGTAGCTAAGGCAAGAGCTGATCCAGAGTGTCCATTCGGGTTCGATGAAACCGGTCTTCTTCGTTTCAAGAACCGAGTGGTTGTACCCGAAGAGTTAAAACGGGTGTTGCTCGAGGAAGCTCACAGATCGGCTTATTCTATCCACCCCGGAGGAAACAAGATGTATAAGGATTTAAGGCAATATTATTGGTGGCGTGGATTGAAGAAAGATGTGGCCGAGTTTGTGAAGCATTGTCTCACTTGTCAGAAAGTGAAAGCCGAGCATCAGAAACCGGGAGGTCTTCTTCAGTCGTTACCTATTCCGGAGTGGAAGTGGGAACAGGTGACGATGGATTTCGTGTCCTGATTACCTAAGGTGAAAGGTGGATTTGATGGGATTTGGGTGATTGTGGATCGTTTGACGAAGTCTGCACATTTTCTGCCGGTTCGGATGTCGTATAAGATTCGCAAGCTAGCTGAGCTTTATAACCGGGAGATTGTTAGACTTCACGGGATTCCGATTAGTATCGTTTCAGATAGAGATCCACGGTTCACTTCGAGGTTGTGGCGTGAATTGCAAGAGGTTTTGGGTACGAAGCTCCAGTTTAGTACAGCTTTTCATCCTCAGACAGATGGTCAGTCCGAGAGATTAATAAGGTATCTCGAGGATTTGCTTCGAGCTTGTTCTTTGGATTTTCAGTCTTCTTGGCATGATCAGCTACCTCTGATTGAGTTCGCGTACAACAACAGTTTTCAGGCTTCGATTGGAATGGCACCGTATGAGCTACTTTATGGACGGAAGTGTCGTTCTCCGTTGTTCTTTGACTTGGAAGAGTGGAAATGGACTAAGCAGGAAGGTGTTAAGAAAGGTGAGAAATTGGAAAAACCTTCCAAGGCCGTTGAAGCTATGATTGAGAAAGTCCAACTAATACAACAACGGATGAAATCAGCTCAGGACAGACAGAAGAGCTACGCCGATCGTCGCAGAAGGGATCTCGAGTTTGAGGTTGGAGACAGGGTATTCTTGAGGGCGTCTCCACGTAAAGGATTTGCTCGGATTGGGAAAGGAGGTAAACTTAAACCTCGTTATTTAGGTCCGTATGAGATCTTGGAAAGAATTGGAGAAGTTGCTTACAGATTGGACCTACCACCGAGTCTCACGGGGATTCATAATGTATTTCACGTGTCTCAGCTGAGGAAATACTACCCCGATGAAACCGAGATCATTCCTGTTGAAGAAGTGGAATTGGAACCGAGTCTTACCTTTGTTCAGAAACCGGTTAAGATATTGGACAAGAAGTTTCAGGAATTAAGAAACCGGAGGATTCCCATGGTTAAGGTTCTTTGGAGAAGTGATAAGACCGAAGAAGCCACGTGGGAGACCGAAGACAAAATGAGACGGTTCCATCCAGAGTTGTTCCCTTTCGATCAGTGAATCTGGGGACCAGATTCTTATAAGGAGGGAGGATTGTAACGCCCCAGCTTTCGGCAATTCAGGTATGAACGACACGTGTGCGTTTGAGGGATATATTTTATTTTAATTGTCCATTTCTTTAATTTCCATAGCATGACATTATTTTTATAAAATTATATTCTTAACATTTTATTGAAAATTCATACCATATCATATTTTTCGAATTTATTGAACATGATTGCAATGCGAAATATTTTCTCGAACGTGATTTATTTCTTTTATGTCCTTAATTGTTCATTTGCATGAATATGGGACCTAATTGAATTGGTCCTAATTGATCAGTTAAAATGGGATTTGGACTTAATAGCATGACTTACTAAATGAAGGGATTTAATTGCAAAATGGCCATCTTTTCTCTTCTCTTGAGCAGCATATCACGTAGCATCTCTTCCTCATTCATACAAACATCTTCTTGCTCCATTTCTTCCTTCTTTCAACCGAGACAAAACCCTTGTGTAGAAGAGAGGAGATTTCATCTATTCAAGCTAAAATTTGTGGGTTTTGGGATCATACAAGCTTCTTCATCATCATCTCTTTTTCTCTTCTTCCATTTCTTTCTCTTGAGGTAAATTTGGTGATTGGATGATTATATTGGAAAAATGGCATTGATAGGGCTTTGTGTTACATTGGATAAATTGTGTATTGGTTGTTGGAAAATTGATTGTGATCATTAAGCTTGAGTTTGATGCATATAACTTGTGTTTTATGAGCTTGGAGCATGAATGAGTATGGGGGTTTCAAATGATGGATTATTGATGATCTAATGTGCAAATATGTGTTTTTATGATTTGTTATTGATCAATTTACATGCTAGCATATTTATTGTATCTAATATTTGCATTGGAACTTGGTTTGCATCCAATTTTGGTGGTTGATGGTTGGTTGCCATTGTTGCTCTGTTCTGCTCTTCTTCTTCTTTTGCTCACGTATTCTGGGAACGGCCCTTCCCAGCCCCAGTTCAAAACTGGAACGGTCGTTCCCATGATGCTGAGACTCAGGCCAGCGAGACTGGGAACGGCCGTTCCCACTTTGGCCTGCGAGCCGGAACGGCCCTTCCCAGCAAAACGCGTTTATATTTTAAAAAACGCTGGCGCGCGTTTTCTGAGCCATGGGAACGGCCCTTCCCATTTTCAAGGGAAGGCCGGAACGGCCGTTCCCACGGCGATTGCAGAAGCAAAGCTACTGCATAAAAATTAATTTTCAACATCATCCTCCAATCATTTCTTTGACCCCTAATTGATGTTATATGATCGCATACATGTTGAAACGTGATATTTTCAAGGTGCATTGTATTTTTCCCGTCGTTTCGTCGCATTTTGCCGTTCGTCATATTTGGTACATTTTGAGTCGTGTTTCACGGACAATTGTCTTTCTTGCACAGACCAGCTTCCTGGTGACGAGGAGCAGGCCCCGTGAGCTGTTTCCTTGGATTAATTTTGGGTCGTCAGGTGAGGTTTAATTTTAGATACATAGGACCCGTACAACCCTATGTGAAGTTTTAAGCCAAAACCTATATTATACTTATAGTTTTCAAATGAGATTGGTTTTCAAATGTTTTATCGAAATATTGAAAAGAATTGATTGATTGATTGATTGATTGATTGGGCGAGTATTGTATTGCACTGTGGGCCCGAGGGTAGTGACTCGAGCCAACCGGGAAAGCATGGGCTGACGGGTAACTCGGGAGCTATCCTCACCAAATTGGGATGACCCCTGAACCCCCTAGGAGATTAGGGCGGGGAAGGAGTTCCGGGCTTAGGGATTCATGTACCCTCTGCCCAGATTGATTGGATGGTGGGGCCTTGCAATCCCACCATCACCCGGAGGAAGAAGGCGTCATTGAAACTGCTAATTGTGCACATTAATGAATTGCTTGATCACCTAATCACCTAATAATTGATTGACTGATTGTACACAGTCGGTGTAAGGTTGGAGAATTGCCCCACTCGCCGGGCCACTATTGATTGAATTGAATTGATTGAATTGAAATTGGATTAGTTGTAATCTCGGGCGATAGTGTCTCTTTTAATTGTTAGATCGTATTGTTTTTCCAAAGTATTACCCGAGGTTATAACTTGCATGTATGTGCGCTTATATTTATTTATACCCCTCGCTCAGTCCGTGTTGGACTGACACCTCAACTTTTCAGTGTTTTGCAGGGCGTGCTAGGCGGGAATTTAGAGTCATGAGGTCTTTAAATTTGGGTCTAGCACACTTCATTCCACATTTTGTTCATGTATAGTTAGCTTGGGATATTTTGTATCAAGCCCTGTTATCTATTTTGTCGAAGGATGATATTGTATTGATAGGGTAAATGTTGGTATCTATACGTAAATAAATGAATATGGTATCTAGTGAATGTTATTGCTTCCGCTTTTGATTACTCTGATTTGATTGCTAGTCGGTTTTAAATTGAGGGTACCCGCCTAGCCTTGAGTCATTTTATTGTCTCCCGTTCGCTAACGCTTTGATTCATGTATGGATTGCCCATTTCATATGTGGATTGGAGCGATAGTGCGGGGGATGTGGTGCCTGGCGTTCCGGGTGCTACACATGGACTACAGATAGTGGATGGAGGAGAAGATGCGGATAAGGGCCAGTATCAACGGTTAGTTGGGAAATTGATCTATCTCTCACATACACGGCCTGATGTAGCATACGCAGTTGGGGTACTCAGCCAATTTATGCATCGACCCCAAAGAGAGCATATGGAAGCAGCACTGAGGGTCTGTCGGTACCTCAAGGGACATCCGGGAAGAGGTGTCTTATATCAAAAACACGGACACCTAGACATTGAAGCATATACTGATGCTGACTGGGCCGGGAATCCTGTTGACAGGAGGTCGACATCCGGATATTTCACTCTGGTAGGAGGAAACTTAGTAACTTGGAGAAGCAAAAAGCAGAAAGTGGTGGCTTTATCCAGTGCCGAGGCAGAGTTTCGAGGAATTGCACGGGGTGTAACTGAAATCCTATGGTTGAGAAAACTTCTTGGGGAAGTTGGGTTTCCTGCTAAAGAAGCCTGCAAATTAAGGTGTGATAATCGAGCAGCAATCAGCATTTCAGAAAATCCGGTGCAACATGACAGAACTAAGCATATAGAGGTTGACCGGCACTTCATCAAGGAAAAACTGGAAGATCGAGTTGTTGATATCCCGTTTGTGCGGTCTGAGGATCAGTTAGCCGATATTCTAACGAAAGCAGTAAATGGGAGGATTTTCAGCGAAGTATTAAGCAAGTTGAGTATCGAAGACCCGACACTCGACTTGAGGGGGAGTGTTAGGAAAGCTGTAAATTAGGGATCTTTGTATATTTGGTATAGTTGACCTTCCTTATTAGCATAGCCCTGTTAATATTTATCCTTCAATAATGTAACACGTTTGTACAGCATTCTAAGGTGAATAACAAGAATTCTCCCAACCAAGCTATGTTTCTTCTAAAGTCTAACACAACCATGTTTCCCCATTGTCATTACACGCACAAATACGCACTGGAAAGTGTGCCCTTCACTTATCTTTTTTTCACAATGCAAAATGATATGTTCCTCCCTCTGTAAATGTTGGGTCTTTTTCCATTTCTTGTTCTCGTAAAGTGAAATAGAGCAGAAAATAGGAAGACCCTTTTCACCATTTTTGTTACCGCAGTTGTGTTGAGTGAAAAAGATCGTTTCTTTAGAGTTTTTACCGAGGCAAAAGGGACAAAAGAACCGATTTTTCTAGAAGGAGAAGCACCTCCATGGGAACACCCTTTTCCCACTGTTGACACCTGTTGAATATTTTGAGTAACATCTTGCGTTTCGGTAACTGATGAAGAGATTTTATTATTAATTCTTTAAATTCCCAATATTTATCTCTACTTTTTTGTTTTTCTTTGTCTGCTTGATTATGTTTTTTTCTCATGACAGGAGGAGAAAGGCATCCTCTTTTCTTGGCTTTTCTGGTTGGGGTTCTATATAAGTGAAGGGTGGAGAGAGAGTGGTGGAGTACGAGTGAAAGAGGGGTTTGAGATTGGCTTGTGTTTTTGAGAAAATTATGGTTTTTGATTGTAATAAGACTATGATGAGTGGTAATAACAGCAATGGCTGTGGTGGTGAAATGGTGAGTGTGAGTGAGTGGAGAGATATTCCAGTGGAGCTTTTGTTGAGGATACTCTCTCTGTTGGATGATCGAACGGTGGTGGTTGCATCTGGGGTTTGTCATGGCTGGAGAGAAGCTATTTCTTGGGGGCTAACTCATCTCTCCCTATCTTGGTATTTTTGCTTATTTTTAATTTCAGATTGTTTTTCATACTTGTGAATATTTGAAGTTAGAGAATAGATTCTTGGTGGTTGTTTATTTGCTCTGTTATTGGTGATATTAGTTGTATTTGTTGAATTATTTTGCTCTTTTCTTGGATGTTAATGAGTTTTGGCAAAAAGAGAAATTTCTGGGCTATAGTCCATTTCCTGTCTCTTTGTTCTGTCTAGTTATATGAATTATGAAGATGTAATTATCAAATTAAATCAAAACTTTAGATGGGATTTCATATATATATATATATATATATGTGTGTGTGTGTGTGTGTGTGTACAAGTATGCTGCAAAATCACTAATTTTGGTGTGTTTATTTTGTCTTGTTGAGTTTTGACTACTATTGATGTATTTCTATGCATGATCAAAGGACATAAACAAAGGCCATTTGCTTTAAACTTGATGGAAGACAATGATTTTTATATTCTTTTTATGGAAGAATATAGTTGAAGATTGAATGTTTTGTGTGTTTACTGATTACTCAGGTGCAAGAAGAACATGAACGATTTAGCTCTCTCACTCATTCCGAATTTCACGAAGTTGGAACGCCTAGTTCTAAGACAAGATGTCCCGCAGCTTCAAGACGAGGCCGTTGAAAAAATCGCGAAGTACTGCCACGACCTTCAAGAGTTGGATCTCAGCAAAAGTTTCAGGCTAACTGACAGTTCCTTGTATGCATTAGCGCATGATTGTCAGAATCTTGAGAAGCTAAATATCAGTGGCTGCTCGTCTTTCAGTGATTCGGCTCTGGCTTATTTGATGGGCTTTTGCCGAAAGTTGAGAATTTTGAATCTCTGTGGATGTGTTAGGACAGCAACTGATAGGGCATTGAAGGTGTACATTGTGAACTATAAACCTTTGAGTGCTAACTTTGTGAGATGATTTACGATTTGTGGTGTTTTTCCGGTGCAGGCGATTGGGTATAACTGTAATAAACTGCATTATTTGAATCTTGGATGGTGTGAGCTTGTGGGGGACGAAGGCGTGAAGAGCTTAGCTTATGGCTGTCCTGATCTGAGAGCTCTTGATTTGTGTGGATGTGTTCTTATAACAGGTATCTCGTTATTTTTCGCCGGGTCACTTCCTATGGTACGGAATGTATATTCGTTAAATCGAGTGAAAATAAGAGATATGAAGCCAATATGCGATTGTAGTTAGTTTGATTGTTCTTTTTGATGCTCGTAATAGCACCGGCAAACAACTGCCTCCACCAGAGGTATAACCGTTGGGCCGTTGTAGCTAGTTTTAGATTGTTCCCGACTGATGTCAACGTGTCACTTCATTACAGACGACAGCGTAATAGCGCTGGCAAACAACTGCCTCCACCTGAGGTCCCTTGGCCTATACTACTGTCAAAACATCACCGACCGCGCCATGTACTCTCTCGCGCAGAGCCGAGTCAAGAACAAGCACGGAGTGTGGGCTGCGGTCAAAAACAGGTATGAGGAGGAAGGGCTCACGAACCTCAACATCAGCCAATGCACCGCCCTAACTCCACCGGCTGTACAGGCAGTGTGCGACTCGTTTCCCGCTCTCCACACATGCCCCGGTCGCCACTCTCTGATAATCAGCGGCTGTCTGAACCTAACTTCGGTTCATTGCGCTTGCGCCGTGCATGCTCACCGTGCATCGAACGCGATGCCTCGAATGGCCCATTAAGACGAGCTCGGTGTTTCTTTTCTGGATGAAAGAAGTGTGGTTTGTGTATGAAGCTTTGTTTGTTGATAATGAGGACGTTATGTTGATCTTTTGAAGGTTTTGAGTGAATGAAATGTTCTCTTATTAACCATAAGAATAATATTTATATTTATGGCATTTTAATAGCCAAAAATGAACCGAAAAAGGTAAATAAATAAATAAAATACTCTTCATTGCCAAGAACAGCTATTTTGGCTGAAACAAAGAATTAACATGCCACAGTTATTTGGACATAAAATACAAGACAAATTCCTGAAACATGTATTTGGTTTTCAGGGATGGAACCTAAACACACAAAGAATTCAGTTGTCCATCACAGTTGTGTTTCATAAAGATGATATATTTTCACACACTCATCTTCCTCTATAAACGATTTCGTCGTCGTCTACATCGAACGCGGGGTTGCAGAGACACCGGAACAGCCTTCCTATTCCCTGCGAAAATCGGAGATATATGGTCTCAGAAATGTTATATATTCTTGTCCTGATAAGCAATACTTCGAGATTGATTCATTTTCAGGCACATTCGATGCGTGTGCAAAGTAAAATTATGTTGTGTCGAACAAGAATATGCTAAGCCGGCAAAATGTGGGGAAGTTTAGAAAGTCCGAGGTTTCCATCATGCCGAATTCCTCTAGGATGATTGAAGGAAGGGGCTAACTGTAAGGTGGGTGCATTTTGTAGGGGAGGTATGTGTAATTTCAAAAGAAAGGGGGAAGTTTGTAATTATGCCTAAGGTTTACCTGGTTAAGTAAAGGAGTACGATAATTAAGCGATCTTGGCGATTCATCTTCATCACTACTGTCAGAACTACTGTCATCATCAGTTTGCTTTGATGTTCCAGCATTCTGCATATATTTATGGCTCTGCAACACGATAATAAAACAAAATAAATTAAATTAAAGTGCAAACCAAGAACCTAATTGTATTCAAATCAATCTTCCAAGTGAAAATACAGTTACAGAAGTTGAAATATCTCCTAATGCAAGTAATTGAAAAAGATCAAAATTAGAGCTGGGGTGTAATTATCTTTCAGAAGTATAATCGGCATGGCGAAAATGCATAACCACCAAAATACCTGGAAAATTTTTCCTAGAATTTTCAGAGCTGTCGCGCGCATTTTGAGTTCTTCCTTCCTTGCATTGTTTTCTTGTAGCACCTATAAAAAGGATTAGCTAATCATTGGAAACAAGAAAACCTCAAAACTCGAATGAAGATATGCAAGTTTCCAAAATGCCGAAAGAATTATACCATTTGGCAAACGTGTACTAGAGTTACTTCAATGTCGACGACATTAAGTTTCCATAGTGAATTCATCAGTGTGTCTTTATTCAGTCTCAAATGTGATTCCACGTCGTTTTCTGGACCGCTCCCATCCATTTTGAATTGGCGTCTCGTATCTTCTTGAAGCTGAAGCAACTGAAAAGCACCTGAGATGGTACACTGAATCAACTTAACTAACATATATAATAACCATGTAGAGGGAAATGAAGGGCGTGGCTCGACACCTTTTGCTGCTGTAAATTGTGATTTCCAGAAATGACCTTTGTTACGAACCCACTCTGCCACAAACGGCACTCCTAGATAAATAGCTTTCTTTCCCAGCTGTAATGCTGCTTGTCTTATGTATATATATCCAATGGTATTCAATATTTCAGACCCAAAAGCTGTAAGATAGCAAGGAATGAGACAATTTAATGGTAAGTAATATCTATTAATAATAAAAATTCCCTTAAATTTAGCTAACTTGAATGTGAAAGTCTCTCTGCTTCGGATTCAGCTTGTTTTACGAAGCCTTCTTTGTCACCACGAACGTAACGGTAAAGAAAATCCCTTAGCTTCCTAGCAAGCTTTTCTTCTCTTTCTCTTTGAACCGCCTTCATTAAGAAATACAGAAAATATAATATAGTAAATTTGGAAGACTACGTTGGCATGCCCTGAGGTTTGACGTAATTACACAAACTTCCCCTGCGGTTTAAAAATTACAGAAAGGCATCCCTAATATTTGGCCTAGTGCATGCTATCATAGTCATGAATGTAACATCAAGTATTGATCAGTAATTTTCTATCAAAAATAGGGACTTCTCCAATTTCTCAAATATAACGGGAAGTTTGTTTAATTATCCCTTTACTAGATATTTTCTTGATTAAAGAAGAGAAAAAGAGCTTTGAGTTCTATGACCTTGAGCCTGTCGTGGATTTTGTCGGGATTGTCACTTTCACAAGATAATTCAGTAGAAGCCATTGATGCAACAGATAAGTGTCCTATATAGTCTTCAAAGAGTTCACTTCCAAAAAGAAGAGCAAACACAGCAGTTGGATCAAGCATCGTTTCCCTAAAGAAGATACCGTTCAAAATGAGATTTGGAAACAGGAAAAATTAAGTTCCAACTTAATATAAGCACTTCGTATTTAAGACCGACTTTGAAATACTGTGCTTCCCATTGCGATCGTATGTATCTCTTTGAACTGGATCACTCAAAACTTGGTATGCTTCTCCTAACACCTGTTATAATAATAAGAACAACTTCGTCATGAACAAAACGCGATGTCTTAGATTGATATATTCTTTGCGTTAGTTTTGCTATCACACTTGAGAAAGGGTATTAGAATCATAGGAGTCGTAGCTAAATGAGGTCATTTACACTGACCTCCCCTATAAGTACGTATACCTGTGCAAGTCAAAAGTATAAATACCTCTTTTTGGTGATCAAAATCCAATCAAAACAGATCGATAATAATAAACCGAAGGTGGAAACAATGTTAAACAGGGATGTATGAGTAATTCCGAAGCTAAGAGGAAATAACTCCGTAATTGCATATAGTTACACAAGAAAGCATTATAATTAGTGTGGATAACTGCTTATATGATAAGACAAGAAACGGTAATTGCCTGAAATCTTTCTGCTGCCTGAGGATCATTCGGGTTTTTATCAGGGTGAACTTGCTTCGCCTGCACAGTTAAAAGAAACACAAAGCTCAAATAAAATTCATGGATGATAACAATCATCGGAAACTCATCACCTCGACTAAAGCAACATTACACTTTTAAGTTTTAACAATACAACAGAGAAGAAACTTATTGCAGTTCACTGAAATAAACGAAGCAGGAAAGCACAGCAAAACATTAATCCCGAAAAGGATTCGACACCATCAATATCACAAAAGGCTACCATTTTTCGTCGTCACTCAGACATTAACACAAACAGATTCAAATCAAACAAAAAACACCAACTTCCACACAAGAACCACACATCACAAGCACCCCAAAACACCAAATCAAACGTAGAAAACAACATGACCAATCACCAAACCAAAAGGGCATCTCTAAAACAACCAAACCAATCCAAACACCTTGAGATAATACGCTTTCCGAATCTCCTCCTCAGATGCGGAGGGGCTGACCCCAAGAATATCATAATACTCAGTTTCTTTCACCATTTCTTTGAATTCCTTCCCCAGAAGCTCTTATCCAAGCTCCAAATGGGAAGAAAAGTATGATCTTTGAGATGGGGAAAAGGAGAGGAGTGAAATAGGAGAGACCCCTCCATGAGTGCAAGGTGTTGGGATTTTTCTTTCCAGTTCTGCAGAATTGAATAAAGTAATGGCTTTGCGGAAAGCTTTTTCGCGGGAGAAAAACACTATTTTTAACTGTCACTTTGTGGCATTCATCATTCCCTATGCGTTGTCTCTTTTTTATTATTATTATTTTATTTCATTTTTAAAATTTTTTTTTAAAGATTGTGAATCCCAAAAGTAACATGTGATACGGCAAATTTGGAATTTTTTTTTTTTTAAATTTGAGTTTGGAGAAGTTTGCATTTTGCACCCTCTAAAATGAGTATATTACTATTTAAGCTTTTTTTTTTTTTTTGTGAAAGATAGTATTTAAGTTAATAGTTTAGTAATGTTTTTTTAATGCTTCTTGAATTATAAGTTTGTCCGATTTCTTTGTATCTTTGATGCATGACAACAAACACGATAATATAGGTTTTTAGAGATAGTGGTGAATTTTCTGAGAAGTGCAGATATTAAGAAGTGCCCTTTAAGGGTTATTACGAAAGATTGTCTTAAGTTGTTAAGGAAACTACAGGATTGTAGCCTCAAACACATTAAATGATCATTGATCGAAAATGGTTTTGCCGATGCCCTGACAAAGATGAGTCAACGGAAGAAGGAAGGGAAAATAGTACGGGAGGATCAACCAAAAGCTATGATGCACGGACACTTCTAAAAATATCATATTGCCGTGTCGTGTCGTGTCGGACACTCGTGTTGGATACCGTGTCCGACACTCCTCACGTGGAAAATTCAAGAAAAAATCCGTGTCCGTGTCCGTGCATCATAGACCAAAAGGGTTTGAATTTGTGAAAGATTTTGTAGGCAGTTAGTTTTTAGCTCACTTTGTTTGCCACCATAAAAAGAAAATACAGAATTTAAATTTATTACGTGAAAGGTGATCGATACGAGTTTGAACATAATACAATAAAATGCTATTTTTAAAAATATTCATGCATTGTAATTTTGTATTGGTTTAAAATTTATATCGAACTAAGAATTTATTGTGAAAATTGGATAGGAATCTCACGCGGGTAGAGATAAAAAAATGTCGAGGCCGACATGGATTATTACTAAAACAAAATACTTAAAAGGAGTGTAGTGCTAAGTGCTAACACATTTTGAGGGGTACAATGCCCAAAATTATAATTTAAGGGTGCAAAATGCACATAGAAATTTCTTAGAAGGCGCGAATTGCAATTTCGTCGAACCTCATGGATTTGCAATTGGGCCCACGAAAAAGTGGATTTTATTGATAAGCCCACTAACTCTCTAGTGGATGGGCCAATCTGATCCAGATTGGTGTGCAGTGATTTTCATCCAGTCCAGGTAGGGCTATCAACAAATGGACAAATACTTTTAACATATATACGCGATTTTTAAAATATAATTTTGTCGTGGGCACCTAAAAGTCATGTCATCATGTACGTAATTTTTAAAATATTATTTTATCGTGGGCAACCTAAAAGTCATGTAATTGTATTGCGTCAATATCTATTTATGTATGTTATTATATCATGTCTATGTCTATTTATGTCTGTATGACTGTATCCGTGTTCATACGGGCATGTCGGGTTTCATACATCCAACATTTATCATGTTTGTGTTTGTATCATTGTATCCGTGTTTATACGAACATGTCCGGTTTCATACACCCAACATCTATCATGTTTGTGTCTTTGTGTCCAGGTTCATACGCTCGTATCGTCTATCATGTTTGTGTCTTTGTGTCCGGGTTCATACGTTTGTATCGATTTTCCGATGTCCTAACCATATGTCTAACAAAGCAGAAAACCTGAACATAAGAACAATTCTCTCATTCTCAACAAGATAAATTATAAACTGTTATGGAAACATTGTCAATACAATTCATTACAAACACTTAACCGGGGAACGTTGCGCCGACCTACCCCTCTCGTCGCTTTCGCCTCTAATCCATATAATACATGTAAATAACAAAACAAAAAAATCAAAATAGACACAAATCAAGACCAAAATTTGGTTTCTTTTCCTGTCATCTATAGAGAAGTTGGAAAGATGGGTTAATGCATCAGAAATGTGTGCTTCTCTGCACTGAATATGTCGAATTTTCTTCCATGCGTTTCGTTTGAAGCACGGTTTCACTTCATACGATTTCCAGAAGAAAAAAGGGAGCTGACCTCGTAGACTTGCCTTACTTTCCTCGTCCTCCTTTTCCTCCCTTTCCTCTTCCTTTCCCATTTTTGCCAAATTTGTTTCCCTTCTTACCTGATTTGCTCTTGAGATAAGAAACTCTCTCTGCTTTCTTTTGCCTTCCCTTTCTAACCTGTTCCAGATTTTTGATTTCTGAACGCACGTGGGCATTTGGTACCGACGTATTCCTTCTTCCACCTTTGAACTTCCGGTAATCCCCTCGGAAACCAGAGGCGCCTTTGAAGCAAAAAGTTGAAAATACAAAACACAAAGTTCTCTTAGGTTTATCATCACACTAAAGAAGCTTAACATTAAGAAATCTGCTTTTTCAATTTTGAAAATATATACCTGCTGAACTACCAGCTTCTTCTGTAGTGCTGTCGTTGCTTGTTCCCTTAAGTGATACCGTCTTATGTGACCGTTCTTTCCACTTTTTGTATATACCGGTTTTGTTGGCTTTTTTCATTCTTGCACCACTCTCTGTTTTAATCTGCACACCAGCACACAAATAAATTTAACTGCATGTGATGAGAATTAAATCAAAACAAAATTTCAAAATATACGCATTTGCAAAAGAAAATACCTTGCCACTAGCTGTCACGCGTTCCCCATTGTTTAGCTTAACATACTTTTTGCTCCTCTGTTGCAAAAATAAATATGAGTACAAAGTGTCAAAAACTTCGGTTTTAATTATTTATCTTCCATTTTTGTAGGAGTGGTGAATGGATGTTTGAAATAATAGCGTACAGTACCTTATCCCAGTGATAAGAAGATTTCTGCTTATGCAATCCTGAAGTATCATCAGCATTTAGATCAAGAACTGCAGCATCCAGCCTGTTTGTTTGAAAAATGTCAATATCCCTCCATAAATGAAAGTTAAATACTCACTTCCATATATGAAAGATGAAAAGATATTACATGGTCGTAGTATCAATTATTATCCTTACCTATTTGATTCAAACCCTTGGTTGCCTCTCACAGAAAGCCCTGCTTCAAAATGCTGCAATTAACAGATAAATGTTAATTCAAAGAATAAGAAAGCTGTTCTAGTAGTTACTGACAAGAGATCTCAAAATATTAGAAGAAAATAAAAACAACACATATTGAATAATTTTAATTTCATCACAACTAACAATTGCAAGGCAAAAGCATACAAAAGAAGAGGCAAGTAATTCAACCTGATTTGTGGGCACAGAACTTATGAAATATTCATCATCTTTGAAGCTCTGTGCCTTCCTTTTGGTGCCGGACACTGCCAACACAATTTGGAGATATTCAGAAAAACAGTTAAACCATCATACTAATATAATATGTCTAAATAGGTAAACTATATCAGCGTGTATGTGAAAAAAAAAATGAGTAAAAAACGGTTCCACCAGTTTGTATCATGGATCTTTAGTACTTGTATATTTACTTTCTAACTGAGACGAACTTCCACTTAATCTTTTTCAAAACCATTCATAAAGGGCACAATATATGGTGAAGATAAGGCATTGAGGTGAATAAAATGCCAGTGAAAGTGACAATAATCACCTTTTTTCTGCTTGTCATTTGAAGTGCTTTGTTCTGCTTCAGCTTCCTACATGAAGAGAAAGATTCATCAAATATACAAAGGAGGGATAGCCCATAACTGATAGCTATCAACCCTCAAAAACTTCATCAAAATATTACCTTCTCAGCATGATCTCTAGATTTCTGCTGATGAACTTTATTAATCACCTCCTCATGCACAGCTCTTTTAGTCTTCATCACCTCTACCCATTCCTGAAATTCACCAAACGTGACCAAGATAATATAAGTAATTCTGAAATTAGTAAAGGCTCAATACCACAGTGGAGACGGAAGTAGCATTACCTTGCGATTTTTTGTTTTTGCAGCCTCCCCTTCAGCTTCCAAAATGGTTTGCTTTGGTCTTTCAAAATTAAAAGGTAAAAGAAGTTAATCAAAATCATCAATTAGCCATATTTTGTTCTAAAAACCCAGCACAAAAAGTTGATTCAGGACTCACCTAAATGCCTTCAAACGCTCGGAAAATGCTAAAGCAGATAACTCGTCACCACCTAGCTCATTTCTAAACATTGGGTGCAAACCTTCACGGGCCAAGTCTTTTACTCTTTTAATAGACTCCTTAGACGGTTTTGCCTTTGTCTTTGTGTACAAGGAAAATGCCTTGGCAGTAGGTCTCACCATAGCCAACAGTTCGGCAGATGAATCAATGATTTCTCGAACTCTGTCTGAATGCAAATCTATAACTCTCTGAGGAAAACGTCCATAAATAGTGACTCCACTTGCAACCGCTTGTTCTATTACATTCATAATTCGATCCGTATCTTTTAAGACCTCTTCCTCAGTTGGAGCAGGCCTAATTGGTTTTGAGAGAAATAGATGAAGGTCTAACAAATGAGGCATATCTTCCAATGTCACAAAAGAAAACGAAGTACCAGTCCGACCGGCCCTTGCAGCTCTCCCCACACGATGAACAAAAAGCTTAGGTCTTGGAGGAAAGTCAAAGTTAACTACATTATCAAGTAAAGGGATGTCGATTCCTCTAGCGGCAACATCTGTCACAATCAGCAGCATAGTTTTTCTAGCCCTAAATTTCGATACATGGATTTTGCGGGCTTCTTGATCCATATCCCCATAACATACAGAAGCCACAATACCATCTTCTTTAAAAAGGGAGTAAAGAAACTCGACATGATATTTAGTGGAAACAAAAATAATAGTCTGCTGATCAGAACTTATCTGCTCCCTTATCAAACACAGCAGCGCTGCATATTTCTCCTCCTGTCTTACTGTGAAGAAGGCTAGTTTCAAGTCGGGGCTAATTTTGGTCTCCAAATCAAGCCTCACTAGTTGCGGGTCGCGAAGACCGGCTTTGGCAAACTCAGCAAGAGCACTAGGTAAAGTTGCGCTGAAAAGCAGAGTCTGGCGATTCTCACCCAACTGCGCGAGGATTTTGTGCAACTGTTCCGCAAATCCCATGCTAAAGAGACAGTCAGCTTCATCAAAAACAACATACTCCACACTGCGCAAAGACATGTCATCAATCTCCTCCAAATGGTGCATAAGCCTTCCAGGAGTTGCAATTATGACATCCGGACTCTGTGCCAACTCCTCGAATTGGCTTTCCATACTATCTCCACCGACCAGTAAACTAACGCGAAGATCTACAGAGAAATACAAAATTCAACAATTGCAGTACTCATTTTCCAATCCAACCATACAAAATGCAGAACCCCAGAAAAAAGTACCTACCCGTATACCGGCCGAGTTCTTTGGCGAACTTAAACGTCTGAAGAGCTAAATCACGAGTAGGGGACAGAAGAAGAGCCCTAACCCCCGCCTGGGGAACGTGTTGCTGAAGCTTCTGAATCATGGGGATGAGAAAAGCCGCAGTTTTACCAGAACCAGTGCGAGCCATGGCAACAACGTCATAACCGCCGAGAATAAGGGGCATAGTCTTCCGCTGAATCGGCGTCGGCACTCTGTATCCCTTCTTCTTAACGCCATTGAAGATATTGGGGCTCAATCCGAGCGACTCGAAGCCGCCGGACTTCGATTTCTTCTTCTGCTCCAGCTTTTTCTTCATCTCCCCCTTCGAGGACGCTAGAATCTTCCCCTCTCTCGCCATTGCTGGTGGCGGTCGTCCGATTTTCCGGCGGCGTTCAATCTGAATTTCGGGGTTTTTAGGGTTTAAGAGCTCAATTGTGGCTGCGTATATGAGCTAATGAATTCTTCTCCACCTGATGTAACCCGATTGAGGGAATATGGAGTCTGACCCGAATTAATATGGATTGGGCATTGGTCCAGCCGTCCAGGGCCTCCAGGCCCAATACTATTGGGCCGTTTTCGGTGAGCTCCGGCCTAAAAATGCGAATTAAACAATTAGCCGAAAGAGTATTTTTACAACTACACCCCTTACGATATTGGATAATTAAAATTCATAACTTCTTAGATGAATATATTATACAACTCACCCTTTCAAATTTGAAAAATTACAAATGAATACATTTCGGAAGGATTTTTCATGATTTTTTTTTAATTGATTATATTTCACCGTTAATTAGTTCATCACTGCTAATTGAGGGGGAAAAAGTCATTATAAATATCAATTTACAAACGAATCATGTGTTGATCCTCGAAAAACTTCATAAATTACGTGACTGTCACTTGAAAATGATATATGGGTTGTTGTGAAGAACTAATTAGTGGTGAGATATAGTCGATTCAAGAATAATTTTGCAAAAAATCTAACCGGAATGGGTCATTTGTAATTTTTTAAATTTGGAAGGGTAGGTTGTGTAATATTTTCATTTGAAGGGGTATGAGTTGTAATTATCCAACCTCGCAGGGGTGCAGATATAAACCACCCTTAGCTGAAAAATATTAATATAATTATTTAAATTATCATAACCAAAATTAATTAATTAATTAATTAAGGGTTTATTATATCTACACGTCTCGTGAGATTCGGTAATTTCATCCCGTATCTCCTTAGATAAAAATATTACATAAACTATTATTTCAAGTTTAAACTTAAAATAAACTCATTTCGATAGATTCCGACGAAATCATTATTAAATTGACTATATTTCATCATTAATTAAAAAAAAAAATCATCTTAAATATTAATGTTCTTAAAAGAACTTCATAAATTACTATATTATCACTTGAAAATGGTGCATGTATTGTTATGAGGAATTCATTAGCCGTGAAATACGTTCATTTTAAAAATAATTTCGCCAATAAATTTATTTGTAATTATGTAAAGTTTAGTGTTAACTCAAAATTATTAATTTGGGCAATTAGTTTTAATTATTCATTAATTACTTTATTCAAATTAAGGAAAATAGATATAAAGAAATAATTTGCATTATCTCCGTAGTCATAGCTGCCAGTTCCTCCACCTGCGTCGCAGTTTTCCAACCCAAAATAGAAATTGATAATCATTACACGGACACTGCAAAAATTGGGATGAATCGATGATTAGGGAGATTTTCTAACACCCCTTTTTCTAACGCCGTAGTCGGCGTTTGTTTCTAACACTGCAAAAATTGGGACTTGAATGTGCGATGATGAACGATCAAGAACAGCGCCGATCGCCGCCGCCGCCGCTGCAGCCGGCTCCCGTCCAGGATGCTGAGATGGGCAAAGCGCCGTCGGTGGAGGAGACGCCTTCGCAACGAAAAGAATCATCAGCACCGGAGTTATCGGTGCAATCTACGAATCCTGATGCCGTCGTCAGCGGTGGTGGAATGAGGTGCATTTTTCTTGCTTTGGGGATTTGTCCGCCGGCGACCCCCCAATTTTGGAAATTAATTGATACCCATTGTTTATTATTTATTGATTTTTGTGGTTTGTGAAATTAGAGATTCGTTTTGTTCATGAAAACATAAATAATAAGGATTTGTGCTGATAATCTGTGGCTGTGCAATGTAATGTAGTTCTTTTTGGCTGCAGAGATGAAATTAAAACCAAAGTTGAAATCTTGCAAATTGGTGTATTTTTCAATGAAGACTAACCTATAATGCATGGAGACTTCTAAAAATATCATCTTGACGTGTTGTGTTGTCGGACATGAGTGTCCGATACCTTGTCCGACACTCCTCATGTGAAAATTTCAAGAAAGATTATGTGTCACCGTATCTATGTCGTGTTGTGTATGTGTTGTCGTGTCTGTATCTGTGCATCATAGTGACTAACCGATCCCTTTTTTAACAATCTATTTCGACATTGTTAAAAACTGCAGCTTTCTCTCTGGAGATAAAAATGCAAAGTTTAGTTATGGATATTCAAGTTTCAAGGGTAAACGTGCATCGATGGAGGATTATCACGAGATAAAGATATCTGAAGTTGATGGCAATATGGTTGCACTTTTTGGTGTTTTTGATGGTATGTCTCCATCCTCCAAAATTTTCATAATATTTTTGGTTCCTTTATTTTATCGTAATGTCTTGATGAATTTAAAGTGTGGACGAATTGATGTTTGTCGATTGTCTTGATTATTTTGTTGTTATCAGGGCATGGAGGGTATAGAACCGCGGAGTACCTTAAGAAAAATCTCTTCGAAAATCTAAGTGGCCACCCCAATTTTATTAAAGATACAAAATCAGCTATTGGTATGGATTTCAACAACTTATAACTATTTATTATATAATATTGTTGAGAAAGAGTTATGATAAAGCTTCTTGATTGCAGTTGAAGCATTTAAACAAACCGACACTGATTACCTTAATGAAGAAAAATCCCAGCAGAAAGATGCGGGTTCGACTGCATCAACAGCTGTCCTTGTTCGTGATAGAGTATTTGTTGCAAATGTTGGAGATTCTCGAGTTGTTGCCAGTAGAGCGGGTTCAGGTTTGTCGTTTTTGTAGCTTTTTGATATTTTTTCACTTCATGTGACATTTTTTTTGCTAATTATATGATTCTTTATTATCTTATCATTTTAAATTTTGTACTCTGTTTTATATGGAAGTTAGATTACGGCTTCTGCTTATAAGTTAATTGTAGCTTATAAGATGTTTTTGGAGATTACAAGGTATCTAAATAAGTTGTTAAAAGTTTGGAGAAAACAAGATTTTGGTGCTTATAAATCATATTTAGTAATGACTTAGAGCTTATAAGTTCTTTCTAGTACAACGATGACGGTAAAATTAATTTTACGTAATTTAAGGAGGTCGGAATGTAATATTGAAAGAAAATCAAGGATATTCATGCAATTTTAGTGTTTGGAATTGGACAACTCTATTCTATATATAATAAAATCTTAAATTTCGATATGTTACCTCATTCACATTCTTGAATCTTGATGAATATTATTGCTTCTTTTGTAGCTCTTCCTTTGTCCATCGACCACAAGCCTGATAGGTCTGATGAACGTGAAAGAATAGAACAGGCTGGAGGTTTCATTGTTTGGGCCGGTAACTTTCTTTTTTTTTTCCTTAAAACCTATTTGTTCTCATGAAATTATATCTTGTTGAATTCTATTGTGGTTTTTTTCATGCTTACTGCAGTAATTTTCAAATGGAAATTTCTGAAAAATTATTGAATATAGGCTACTTAGATGGATTTTAAGATTTGTCATAATACGACGCTATTTATCATTATTGTCATAAAATTGACTTCGTGTATAACTCTTCATTTCAGGAACATGGCGTGTTGGCGGTGTTCTTGCTGTTTCTCGTGCATTTGGAGATAAATTACTTAGGCCATATGTCGTGGCTGATCCCGAAATTCAGGTATTCTTTGCTTTTTATTTGTGAGCAATTCCATCGATGTAAAACCATAATTTGCATATAATCCAGTATACTCTCCTCTTGTTTCGTGATCTATGTGGGATACCAATTCAAATGTTCTGATAATATTTTATCGGCTCTCTCTTTAGGAAGAAGAAATCGATGGCGTAGAGTTTATCATCATCGCCAGCGATGGACTCTGGAACGTCCTGTCAAATAAGGTGTGTCCCTTTTGACTTCCGCTTCAAAATCAATCTTCTACGAGGCTAAAGTATTGTTTTTATGACGACTCAATTTTGATTCTTCTCGATACTTAGCATAACACGACCCGTTACTTTTTCCCAGGAGGCTGTAAATATCGTGCATGGTATACCAGATGCTGAAGCAGCATCAAAGAAACTGATCGAAGAAGCTTACGGGAGAGGGAGTTCGGACAACATCACTTGCCTCGTCGTTCGATTCAACAACTGATGATAACCGATGAACCAAGAAGCAGCAGCAGCAGTTCCTGTTGTAGATTTTCATGATTTTTTTTTCTTTCTAAAGTTTCTAAATATGAACTTAATATTAACATGATTTTGTTCCTTTTTTTTTTTTTCCTTTCTTTATGTATGGAACTGATAGCACAGTTTAGCATCAACCCAGATTTTATTTCATGTAATTTGTAAGCTGTTGTGGAAGTATTAACAACAATGTATTGGGTTATATACTTATATGTGGTGTAATATATTCTGAAATAAATGACAATAGAGCCATGAATTTCTATATTTATATAGTAGTTCCATTTTTATTTAATTTTTTCTTTCTTTGTCTAATATATGTTTAAATCTAAATTATTACTATAATGGATACGTTGAGACGAACACGATATGGTACGGATATGACAATATACGATATGATACGGATATGCCGATATTGATTTTTTGTTTTTTGAATTTTCCACGTGAAGATTACCGGATATTGTATCTGATACGAGTGTTGAACAAGACATGCCTCGGCGTAACATGGCAAAATAATATTTTCAAAAATATTTGTAAATCATAAATTGTCATGAATTTATTTGAATACGGTTTATAGTTTTCTATTGAGGAAAAAAGGTATATCATAATTCAGATGTGCATTTTCAGAATATAACAGATTCATATTTTGTGTATATGAAACAGAAGAAACAACAGAGAGCACATGGATGATGGAACTGGGAATTTGAAGGCATACACAAAGCATGAGTTGTATTATCCTGCAAATTCTGAGGATCTAACATGAAACTTGGGATCAAAGGTGTAATTTTCCAATCTATGAAGCGAAAAACGCTAACGAAATAAATTACACGCTCTTTTCTGATCGGACTGAAGAACGAAGCATATAAATTACAGCAGAGAAAAGATTCAGCAGCAGCTGCTCGCGGATGCATCCGCCTCGGGAGTTTTCTGTTTGAAGATGTTCTTTTTCACACCGGCTGAACCCTCGGCCAAAAGACTCGGTGTCTCCAAGATCTGGTGGAAAAAGCAGAAAATCAAACGCACAGATATAATGTTATTACATATTTCTCAAGGATAATTACACTGGCATACTCTGGGGTTTGATGTAATTACACAAACTTTTCCTGAGGTTTGATGTTACGCTAACGTTTGACCTAATGCATGTTCCTATGGTCATTAATTTAACGATTCGATATTTACTAGGAGTGAAGGGAAAAATAGGATAATGATAAGAAAATGAGGATGATGATGTGATAAATCATCGATCGAGAGGTAATGTAGATTCTTTGACGAATAAGTTCTCTTCTCAAGCCTCAAGGGGGTTGGGGAAGTTTGTATTTTGTAAGTAGGTCGAACTTCCAGGCATGTCAATGTAATTATGCCTTTTATCTTAAGGGGAAAATAGATGGCGGAAGAGCTTCATCTCTTTGTATATTGTTGACAAGATAACCCTAAAAGATTATTCAACTTTTTATTGTATTTAAGATAATCAATTGAATGATGGAGCAAGATTACCAACCTTCAAGACAAGCTCCTCGAAACACTGCTCCACATTGACACGAGTTTTGGCACTGCACTCGATGAAGAGGCATCCGTATTCCCTAGCAAAGTCAATTCCTTCTTTTTTACTAACCACCCTTTCACTCTCCTGCGAAAGATGCAAATTAGCCTTTGTAATATAAAAAGAAAATGCACTATGCAAAAGCATAGATGTAAAATTTAAGACCAAAAGATTAACAAAAAAGGTGAAGGAAGACAAAACCCTCAAGAGGTCGGATTGTTTTACAAGATGATGAAAATCCAGGCGACACAACTATGAATAACATCTTATCAACTTTAAATATATGGCAAAGGGAAGTACCTTATCAACTTTGTTGCCAACTAGCATTTTGATGCAATCTTGATTTGTTGAATAGAGGTCGATTTCTTTGGCCCAAATATCAGACAGATTTGTAAAGGTTTCTCGCCTTGTCACATCATAAACTGCAACAATGAAACAAAATCGCTATGTTTTTTTGAATAATTCTGTAAATAAAGCCATAGCTGCACAAAAAAGAAAACAATATAAATGCAAATATTGAGCATACCCATGATGATTCCTTGAGCTCCTCTGTAATACGAACTAGTCAGAGTCCTAAATCTTTCCTGTCCCGCTGCAATTGTAGAAGTTAACTTAGCAAACATACACATATAATTCTTTAAGTAATGAATGAAAATCCAGACACGGCATACATCCTCTTCAATTCTTTTTCTCTCAGTAATTTTTTCTCGAGTACCAAACTGTGGAGGCATTCTTACCAGTGTCCCAGATTGCAAGCTTCAATTTTTTCCCACCAAGAGTAACATGCTTTACCTTAAAATCCACTCCTGAAGATAGCACAACATAGCAGATTACAATGCCAAGCGCGAAACTTTTTCAGGCTATTAGATGATAATGTTTGCCCAAGTTAAAATCAATATCATGCCAGAAACAAGAACACTAATCCAACGCTTAATGCAGTCTCAAGATCAAGAACCTGAGTATTTTAAGATTGTCAAGTATCGCCAATCCAAGAAGCACCAATTTAGATACATATATCACCTTTATAAGTGAAAAACCAGAACGATGGCAGCAGATTTAATAATCATTACAAAGATAAGAACTCGAAACGAAACAGCTAAATGAGAGCCTACTAGACTAAGTAGCTTTCATTTGTTTCACTCAGAAAGTTGTAGCTTCCAAAATCTTTACACAAACCTAAACACGGGTGCGCACACACACACACCCCATAGTTAACACTAACCAAAAACAATACTGTTTCAATCAATGGTATATACGATCAAACGTGCTATATCGACAACAAAACTCTAAACTCAAAAAATAACAGCACAATCCATCCATTACCCAAAATGTATCAAGATTCCAAACACAAATTCCATCAAGAAAAACACACAACACCAGCATTTCGCAGCTGTTTCAATCATAACCCATCCCAAAACAAATTACAGGTCCTACTCCCAAATGCAAATGTCACACGGATTCAATCCAACATAATATCATTAACTCGATTAAAACACATGAGAGGGTTATCAAGCTACCGATTGTAGGAGAAAGATCCTCAAACGTATCAGCCGTGAAGCTGAGCAAAAGGCTACTTTTCCCAACCCCAGAATCCCCAATCATCAACAGCTTAAACAAATAATCAAATTCCGGCGCTGCTCCTGATGACGATTCCATATTATCGTCAAAGTTTCAATCTTTCTTCCAGAAACCTAACACCCACAAAATTATTCCAATCAATTGATTCATATTACAACAAAAATCAATCAAGACTAAAAAAAAAGAACGGAAACCCATCAAGGAAAGACGCGTAAGAACAAAACCCAGATTGAGGAATGACCTGAAATCAAATTGAAAAGGGACAAACTTCGGAGCAGATCTGAGACAAACGTTAATTCCACACGTATTATGCGTATTGACTATCACTAAATACCCGAAATTTATATATTAAAACGGCTTATGTATACGTATAGATACGAAGATAAAGTGATGAAGTGTAGAGAAAGCAACGGGAAAGGGAAAAGAAAAGCGGTTGATCGATGAAGCTTCCAGCTTCGTGGCGGTGACGAAGAGCCAAAGAGTATTAAAGATTGAAGCTTGTACCTTGTGCAAAGAAGCTTGTACTTTTTCTTGTAAATTAAAGATGAATTTCAATTAATAAATCAATTAAGTACTAATTCACTATTTATTAAACAGAATATTGATATATGCGTAGAGATATCTTCTTATCTAAAGCATCACATGATTTTTTAGATATTGGGATTTTGTAGAATTTAAATTTTGTTTTGTTCTCATTCATTAATTGTGACATGGCATGATGAGATCAGGCCACGTGGTGCCCCAACATGGAGCCACGTGGATCCTGCGCCATCTCAGACCACTCGAAGGCAGCCTCGATGACCATACGTGGCACGCTTCCCACCGCGGATCGTCACATCGACCCCCAATGATGAAAAGACATTCAACTAGCCAAGGGGCCTGATCGTTCCGGTCTTGGATCGATCTCCGCATTCACATCAATCCGAAGCTCTCGATCTGATCCAAAGGTTAAGCAAGTACTTTATCCATCCATGACAAAGGTTTTAAGTTATACTTATTTTAAACTATACTTGTTTTATTTATATATATCGAATAAAATAATATTTTTATTTTTAATAAAATAATATTATTTTTTAAAAAAAATTATATATATTTTTAATTTTTGCCCTCCTTCCCTGAAATCCTGGCTCCGTCCCTGTTTCTATCATCATTTTTTCATTAAGGTAAGATATTTATTTTTAAACATATTTGTACGGGGGAATGATACAATAAAAATTAGCATATTTCTAGAAGTCTAATTTATATGACATTACACGATACAACTATGAAAAGCAACGTAAAATTAACATGCATAGCAACATATGTGAAAATTGTAATAGATGATGCTACGTGATTAGTTGAACCAAAACTAGATTAAAATTTTCTATAATATTCAAGAATTTTCATTTCATCTCCCGTTCATCACTGTGACTGTGAGCTCATTAATGGAGTGTCCGATTTGGCTGATGCGTTGAGTCGACTCGACATGAGAACAATTCCATTTCTCCGCAAACACTGGTTGCTCAGGAAAGGATAAATCCTTAATTTTAGCGTTGAGCATTGACAAGACTGTTTGAATGGTAGGTCTGTTTACAGGTAATTGTTGGACACACAAAAGAGCAATGTGAATGCATCTCACTATCTCTTCCTGGACATTTGAACTTGCTATCACTTGATCTGCAAAAGACAATCCATTGTTTTCATTCCACATTTTCCATGCCTGAAAAAGACAATAATAATATGGACAGATTATTAGGCTTGGATCCATGATTGTTTCATGAAGAATTGAAGTTAAAGGAAATATATATAGAGGCTTACGCATCCTAAGAGGCTCAAAGACCATTCTTCATTGTAATAACGTGTGTTCTTTTTTCCGCTCACAATCTCTAACATCAACACTCCAAAACTATAGACATCTGATTTTTCAGAAAATCTACCCTCCATTGCGTATTCTGGTGCCATGTATCCACTACAAAATCAAGATAAATCTCGTAACATATATAAGAAAACTTTTTGAACACATGGTTATGAATACCATATTTTTTGGTTAATTCACTTACTAGGTTCCAACAACTCTCGCAGTATTGGCTTGATCTTCGTTGCCTCCAAATATTCTCGCCATTCCAAAATCTGAAATTTTGGGGTTCCAATCACCATCCAGCAAAACATTACTTGGTTTGAGGTCTCGATGGATGATCCTCAATCTTGAATGCTTGTGAAGGTACAGGAGCCCGCGCCCAATACCTTCAATTATACTAAACCGTGTCTTCCAATCTTGAATTTTTTGTGATTGATGGCTCGGAGCTATATGTAGAGAACAAAATTTTACGATATAAATATTCAGCTATACTGCAAAATCGTATCAAATTGAGAATGGCCGGGCTTTAAATTTTTAACTCACCAAAGAGACAAACATCCAAGCTTCTATTAGGCATGTATTCATATATCAACGTCTTCTCCTCTCTCTCCACACAGCATCCTATAAGTCTAACAAGATTCCTATGTTGGAGTTTGGAAATCACAATCACTTCATTCATGAATTCTTTCACTCCTTGTGCTGAAACTGCAGAAAGCCTCTTTACAGCAATTTCTCTCCCGTTCGCCAGTTTTCCCTAGGATTGAGAATAAGTATTCTAGGAATTGATATTCTGAAAACTATGCCAAAATTGATTATAAAAATATAATATATATAGAAAATGGAACATGTATTTCTTACAAAGTAAACAGGACCAAATCCACCCTTGCCAAGCATATTGTCGTCATGAAAATGGTTCGTCGCATTTGCAAGTGTCGCAAAAGTGAACAATGGCAACTCTTGTATGTTAACTTTCTCTGATTTGTCTCTCAACACAATAGCAGTTGAATCTGTGGACAAGCCTGGCTTTGCTTCAGAAGTCTTTTGGCCTTTTCTTCCCTTCATGACTCCTGATTCCCACAAGAAAGATATATAATCAGTTAAACAGATTGACAACAGCCAAATATATAACAACTCAGATAAGTAATTCTTTCACCTCTTTTCTTGGTCATCCAGCACCAAACAACAAAGATGGAAATCGATATGCAAACAAACCCCGTCATTATTGGAACTATGATAATCAGTTTTATCCCGTGGTGGTTATCTGGAAAACAGAAAAAGAAAAAATAGAGTAATTTGGACATGTAAGATTACAGTAAGTCAAGGAACAAGAATTAGTAATAGTATAAAGTGACAATGAGAACCTTGTAATTTTTCACTAATGATAAGTATAAAGACAAGTACCTAATTCTGAAGATGCGACACGAATGTAAAGATCCTTCTGAAGGCCAGAGAACTTCTGCAGATCAATAAATCCCTTAGTCCAAAACTGCTGAGTATCAATCAATTTCTTTCTCCAAATTATGCACTGAATAAGCGAATCATAAGCATAAGCTAAGCAAGAGCAACTCCTCAAACATCTACTTCTACATTCTTCTTCGCTTCCAGCTGGGAGCAGTTCAGGAAAATCCGGCACCTTCACATACCGCATCCTGAAAAACATGTCGTCTTTTTCACCACTGCCGCTGGCGCTAGTATTATTGCTTCTGGTACACTGCAACGGCGTCTTCCTAATGCACCCGCCTGTCCAGTTACCATTTCGCCATTCCCCCTTGTTTAAGGGCTCGAATCCTCTCAAACAAGAACAAACAGGGGAATTCTGTGCATAGCAGCTGCCGAAAGGTCCACATTTTCCATAAATATCACATTCACTTCGAGGGAAGAACCATATGTTATCCCAACTCTTCTTTTGATCGTTCCAGAGAGTTTGCACTGCACTTCCAGAAGTATTCAGGTTGGTTTTAATCAAGAATCCCTTCCCTCGATCATTCCCAAGGGACAAAATCCCCGAGTCATTCGTCAGGGTGACCATTCCAGGGCCCCAGTAAAATACGAATACAGAATACGAACTGATGGATCCAGTAAAATACTGTCCATTCCAGGGCCCGAGTCTCCAGTGGGGCTTACCATTACGCCACGCTACAAGATGGGACATCTGACCTCCAATACCCAAAGTGAAGTTTCCGGCGTCTGGGTCCGACCCGTTTTTCCACGATGACAATACCAACTTATCGCCCGTGTTTGTGTTGTCAATCAGCTTCATACCGGGCACGAAAACATCCGTGGGATGTGCGAAACTCTCCCACGTCACATTTCCTGTCTGAATGTCGCGGAGGACAAGGTTTCCGATGTCATCGAGTTGAGCAGTGGCGTTGTTTGGAGTATTTGTGGCGTTTGTGGACCAAATGGTGTCGTTTCGGCCATTCTTGAGAACGAGGTTGCCGTGGGCTGATACGGTTACTGTGCCTGAAGAGTCCGTCAGTGGCCTGCCTCTGTTTGCAATCCATATCACATCTCTTTCAGAAAAGACGTAGAAAATGGCTAAGTAGCGGTTGGTGGTGTTAATGTCGGGGCTGAAGAATCCTAATTTGAAAATCCGACCAGGAGATACCATGCAATCCGGATCCTTGAGGGATGTAGTGGATGAAATGGTTTTCGTTTCCAGGGCAAAAACCTGGAAATGAAAGAAGAGTGTCAGGAAAAGGGATTGAAGAAAAAGTTTAAGGATCTTCATGTCAGCCATGGCTGTTTGCCACTGGATGTGGTTACTTAAAATCTGCTGCCTTTACAGTATATATGAAGCAGATTTTAGAAAGCTGGACTTAGTCGTGTCTTCGGGTTAACTGGATCGTTATCTTGACTCTTGAGTCAATTATAAAATCCAATTCCCCGAGTTACTTTTTATTTCTGGAACGATCGTTTTTACTGATCTCTCCATTATTTTCTGCAACCAACTTGTCAATGAGTACTTTTTAGACTCCGAATTGAAACATAAACGACTATAATTGAAAAGAGAAGACGGTGTTAGTTTGACTAAAACCATTGAAAAATGAATTAGGATGAGTATTTCCACATAACACCACTAAAAAGTGAATTAGGATGACAGTATTTCACAAACACGGAAGTAGATGGCAGTATATAAGTCGAATTAATTTATAATATGAGATACAAATAGCACTACAGTTAGAATAACAAAAGATATTTATGTCTAATTAAAACATATTGAATGGTTCAAACTCCCGAGCCCCATCAAAAGGAAAATGCCAACTTGAATAATGGGCTATTCGCATTTCTATATGTAAGAAATAGTTTGTCACAAGGGACCGGGTTTAGCAGCGTGGAAATAATGCCAACGTCTCAAGTTAATTACTCAGATTTTTATCAACTTAGAGCGTGTTTACTTTTACAAATAATAGATATTTGTGATATATAATCGATATCTACGTGTATTTACATTGCATGTGTGAAAGCCTGTAGGATACACTCTGGCCTATGAGATTTGCGTGTTTTATTGAGATATAGACCACACGCTAAAAAGACATGTGATAGATCACGGGAATTATGACACGCTACACAAAATTACCAATATATCAATCGCGTCTTTTCACAGAATTTACAAAACAATTGTCATTTATATCTATTTTTCCTCCGAAAGATTTTTTTGGAGAAATTTCTCTTTCATCTATTTTCTTCTCAAGATTTTACAAAAGATTCTATTTTAATCTATTTTCATATCAAGATTTTATAATAGATTTTATTTTCATCTATTTTCTTCTCAAGATTTTATTTTCTTCTCAAGATTTTACAAAAGATTTTATTTTTATTTTGCAAAAGATTTTATTTTCTTCTCTCCAAAGTGATCAAGTTCTTTTATTTTTATTTTATAATTATAGAAAATTTTAAATAGGAACGTGAATTATTAAAAAGTTAAAACATGATGAACCACAAAATAATTTTAAAAATTGAGACGAAACTCCTCCAAAAAAACAAAAAATAATACCGTCTCCTAATTTTTATTATTTTTTTTTTCACTTTACACCCTCTCACTTAATATAATGCATTTTTTAAGGATTTAATCAAGCTGCAAAGAGATTATTATATTAAAATATTTGAAACGGTGCAATGAATGCTCAAATCAAAATGAAAAGGGAGATCTCTATTTTGTGACTACAAAACTCTATTTTTGTAAAAGTTAAGAATAAAAAATAATTAAAATAAATTAGGGTAAATAAGTAATTTAATTCTATTGTGCGTTAACTACCCATAAAAGTAAACAACAAATTAAACGTAAACATGAATTGATGATATATATTGACATGATTAGTAAATATGAGTATGTCTACTATCACAAACATTTGATATCATTACATGCATTATCACTACATGAAAAGTAAACGAGCTCTTATATGTTTAAAAGTTTTCTTTAACTGAATTAAAAATATGATAAAGTCACCCACAAATAACTATACTCTGATTTTTAACTGAGTTGCTAAAGTGATAGGATAACCGTGACAGAATCTCAAAAGAATTGGTAGCTAGTTTTGATACCCGACCACATCATTCCAGATCTATAAATATATTTGAGAGTCACATTCTCCAAACAATGTAATAAGATATAACACGATATAATACCCAAACTTTACCTAACTTTATATATAGGGAAAATTACATTGTACTATCCTGAGGTTGGTCATAATTACAAATAGGTCCTTATTCTTTGTGTAATTACATTGAAGTCCCTAAACTTTCACTTCCGTTTGAGGTCCATAACGAACGTTACTGCTCCGTTAGGGTTCACAGTTGACCGGCTCGAAATACCCCTGAATATTAAATTATTATTACAAATAGGTCCTTGAGGTTTGAATTATACCAACAAAACGATCCCTGTAGTTTATTCAATAACAAATAAGTCTCTGTATTTCAGGTCGGTCAATCGTTGACCGTGACGGAACATTAACGTCCGTTATGGACCTCAAACAGAAGTGAAAGTTTAGGGATTTTAATGTAATTACACAAAGAATATGGATCTATTTGTAATTATGGGAAACCTCAGGGTAGTACAATGTACGTAATTTTCCCTTACATATAATGCGATAGAATATAATTACATCTGACTACCTGTTAGATAGCCTAATTATAAGGCAATCCATTTAAATCGGGATATTATATTTTAGTCCCTAACTTTTGAGAAACGTTTGTGGTCTCTAGGGTTCGTCATGTCATTCTAAAAATACTCCTAATTTATTATTAAATTCATAATTTATAGAAATGATTTTGTTAATTTTTGTAAACGTTAGGGATAATTTTGTAATTTTGGTCATATATTAAACGTAGCACTCAAACGACCGTCAGGGACATTAGTGTACTTTTACAAATTCCATTAAAAATTTTAGTTCAAGATTTATAGAGACTAAAATGTAAATTTTCAATTTAAATAGACTGCGTTATAATTATACTATCTAGCAGAATTGTCAGATATAAATGACCTGATTATTTGAGGTAACTATGTCGGAGTCTGCTGTATTTTTGTTATTTTTGGTTTGGAGAGAGGTCCATTATTTTTGGTCAACCAGAAGCCCCGGCCTGGGCGACCAAAAAAAAAAAAAACAAAACTCAAGGGACCCCATCCGGAGGAGCATCCACTCACAGTAATCCGTGTCAACCTCGTGACCCATCTTGGCCAAAACATCCGCT
Source organism: Lantana camara (assembly GCA_037501455.1). Lineage (NCBI taxonomy): Eukaryota > Viridiplantae > Streptophyta > Magnoliopsida > Lamiales > Verbenaceae > Lantana > Lantana camara. Next base: position 5,535,616 of record CM074865.1, read on the forward strand.
TTATCATTTCTTTCTCTATAGATGTGACGGATCTTCGCTTCCCACGGCATGTTCAACAGCCGGCGACAATCTAAGATGATGTTCGTTTTGTTAAAATATTTGACCCCATGGACTATTTTGTTATATAATAAATGTTAAGGGATCGATTTGTTAATATTTATAAATTTTAAGGATTATTATGTACATTTTTATGTATATTACAAAATAATCCCCCCGATGGTATTTTGGTCATCACAGGGGTCAAATTTGACGGAACCCTAACGGAATGGAAGGACCTCAAACGGAGCATAAAGGTTAGGGACTAATATGTAATTTTCAAACTAGACGTCCTGATTTATAATTTCGTCTATCGTGAGAGTAGTTGGATGTAATTTTCCATTATTATTATTATTATTATTATTATTATTATTATTATTATTATTATTATTACTACTACTTAGGTTTAGTTGAGAGCGTGAGAATGATTACTGAATAACGTATTTTTAACACCGTTTACCATTACTATTTAAGACTTCTTTACATGATTTTCATTTAGAGAACGACATTGGTCAAGATTGTAAAATACTTCTCTTGGTTCAAGATTGTAAAATACTTCTCTTTGGTTAAACACGTTTGGTTTTCGTCAACACGTTTTCCAAATATCCGCTTTCCACCACGCAAAACCTATATGTGCCACGGATTAATAGAAGGACGAAAAATTTTAGCCAAAATTCAGCTCGGTCGAATATTAATCAAATTTATTAAATCTGAATCAATTACATGAAAAATATAAAATTGTTTTTTCTTCGATTGTATTAATTTGATTGAATCGAATTCAAACTCGGGTTAAAATTATCATAGAATGAATACGGATATCAATTAACTGAGCTTATTTCTTTCAAGTAAAAAAATCTTCTTGTTCCCACATTAAGCCCTTGTAACTTGTTATCATTCCACCTGCGATGTATCAAATAATTAATTACATAGAATTCTTTCAAAAATTATATAAACATATAATATATAGAATGATATAAATTACTTAGCTAGGTATATATGTTTATTATACCTTATGGATAAAATCCTCGACTACATGGGCACCCTTAGATATGTTTTCAGCAGCATGTTCGACTAAAACGGCAGCGTTTCTGGATCTCGCGTCTTTCGGAAGGTCCTCGGCGATGTGCTTCGACGCTATCTCCACTCCCTCGGCCGCCTTTTCCACTCCCTCGGCTATCGCTCCGACCGACTCTACGCCAGTTTCAACCTCGTCTGCACATTAATTTTGTGCATATTTATATGTAAAAACTAAAATGTTATAATGTTGGAGGAAAAATTAGAAGAATTTAATGTTAGTTAGGAAAATATGAGAATTAAAATAAAGAAATTACACTTACTCTTGAGCTTGAATAGTGAACTCCATTTGTAGCTGACAAGAGGCAGGATTATTGTTAAAATTACTTTGATGATCCATTTTCTGCATTATTAAAAAAATTATAGATTAATTAATTAATAAGTAAAAACTCAATATTATTAATAATTTTGGTGATTTTGTACAAAATTCAACTTACACGAAGCTGAAAGGCTTCTTAGAAGGCTGTGGGTCTCGTGATGCATATACAACAAAGCTCCTGAAAATAAATTTATTATATAATAAAAAATAAATCCTAATTAATGTTGTATTTGAGTTTATTTATTTTTTTTTTTTTTTAAGAAATCGGCTAAAGCAATCGTAGGATTATTACCGAGTTTCTCTCCTCAAATAAATCAACCAAAACCGTGACAAAGTACAAGCATTCATGATCCACAAACTATTGAGATTGTTCATACGAGAACGCCCACGAAATAAATGAACAAATAGGTGCATATATAATGTGGGTTAAGCTACTTAAAAAACGCTGAAAATATTAGAATTCTTGCTTGTCGTTAAAGAAGGCAAAATCAAGTTACAACCCTTCATACTAAGCGAATAACTTGGACCAATCGTTGGCCTAAAAAAGAGATGCTCAGTCTTCCGGACACAGAATCAATGAGTACCAACATGACACTCATCTGGCAACAGCTGATCGCTCTATGTCGCTAGCGTCCGCATGACTTTTCGTGTTGAGTTTATTTAACTTGAAATATCATTTGGTTGCTTTAAAAGATAATTTAATTAAATCCCTCCAAGAAATATCATCACATAAACTCTTCCATCTCAATTCCCATACAGTATTGAATGACAGTCTCATTTAAAGTCTCAAGACGTCACGTTTTATTAAATACCTAAATATCTGAATACCTACGAATCTAAAAATCAACGCACGACTTGGTACGTATCACCCTTAAATTGTTAACATGATCTGAGCATTGAGAAATACATGAGATCACTAAATTTAAACATGTTAAGGGCGCAACTATTAACAAAAATAAAATTGATCTCAAACTCAATCATGAGACAAAAAAAAATATGAAAATTTTCACTACATACCTTCTATTTTTGTATTCATGCTTTATTCTCTTGAGACATTTGAAGCATTTTCTTCCCCCAAGAAAGCTTTGATGTTCTGCAATAATATTAACAAGATTTGATGTTTGTAGAGAATTGATGTGAAGGGTTGGTAGGCATTGAAAGGCGACGAATGATTTTACGAGTGACATTGTTTGTAATTGTAATTTTATTTTTATTTAATTTTAGCAAAAGTTTTGGTCCAAAAATAATGAACACGAAACCCTAGTAATTAACTACGAATTAGGAGAAGTTTGCGAAATTGTGTTGGATTTTGTCAAACAAGATGATTGATTTGTAAGTTTTTTTATTAGCAATTAACTAATTTTAGAAAAGAAAAACAAATATTCCTTTTTTTTTTAAAAAAAAAAAACAGAGCAAATAACCTGACGGGGTTTTTCACGAGGCTCACCCCCACATTTATCGAATAGAACCAAAGTTACAACAAGAAATTGATAAAACACATCAACATACACAAAATAGCTAACACCCGATACACAAATGAAAAGCAAGAAAAGAAAGACCCAGTAATTATATTAATTTGATCAAATTATGTTCGGATTGAAATTATTCTTAATTTGATTGATTACTCACCCTATCGAGGATAATTCGTAATTGCGAACAAGTAATGATATTTGAATTTTGAATATAAATGTCTCTAATTATGAATATAATCGAGATATTCATAACTTTTTTAATTGAATAACCAAAACCTAAATATATACTACAATTCTATCCTACTACAAAAAATAAAAAAAGAATCATATGATATACATTTATAAAATACATCATTATAAATACAAGAAAATTATTGTTTGTCTTCTTCATTATTTGTTTCTTTAAGTTCCTCTTTAGGGTGTTGATGTTCAACGACTTCCTCCGCCAACGTCTCAACATATGCCTCCATTTTTTCCTCAGCTTCTTGGACCTGCAATTTTGTCGATAAAAATATTGTCAAATATATTAATTCATAATTATTGTGTCAATTTATGCTCGAGTCGAGCATATCGAGCTGACTCGACAAAAATTTGACTTCGATTTTGAAGTGTTCGATTTCAATCAAGTTTGTCGGTTAATTTGATCAGCAAGCTCGAATTCAAACTCCTAGTTCAAACTCAAACACATATTTATTCATAAATTCGAGCCCGTGACATGTACAATTTACTCTGGATTCGTAGGGCTCCATCTCAACCTTGATCTCGAGCTTAGAAAGACGGCATTTCTCACCCCCTGTAGTTACGTACTAGGACTATTTCAACATCAAGTTGAAATTTATCCTAGTTTAAATATATACCTAACTTTTTGCAATTTTAGTTATAATAGCATTCAAGACTTGATTAAAAGTCTAATGAAGACTTTGATCAATTGGACATATATAAATAAGTTAGGGTTATCTATATATGTACCTTATCGATTAAATCTCCGACTAAATGAGCATCCTTGGATATATTTTCAGCTACATGTTCGACGAAAACAACAGCTTTTCTAAGTCCTCCGCCTTGTGGAAGATCGTCGGCGATGTGCTCCGCCGCCTTCTCCACCCCCTCCGCCACCTTCTCCACCGTGTCGACAATTACTTCTATCGTCTCCACCGCCGTATCAACCTCATCTGCAAATCATCAAAGTTGTACATTTGTATAATAGAAGTGCAGAATTATAAGAATAATAATCTGTAATTTAATTAATTAAATTACATTTTATATTGAACTTCTCTCTTTGTAGTTAAAGAAACTTACTTTTGAGTTTCATTAGTGGACTCCATCTGTGGCTTGTAAAAGGTAGAATTATGGTTAAAACTACTCCCAAAACCCAATTCCTGCATTAATAATAAAATAAAAACTTATATTAAATTAAACGTAAACCACAAAAACATAAGGATTTTTTTTTCCGAGAGCTTGCAGTACTGCATTTTCTCAGACTAACCATTCTAAACTTTCGAATATATCTATTTTTGAACTAAATGTATATCGTAAAGTGCAACCTAATTCAACTTTCCGACCACAAAAAGTCATCGGAATTAGATCACACGTCATCCACGTATCGATTAATCCAAAAGTTTACAATTACTCAACATTATGTTGCATGTAAGATACTAAATTTTAGCTTACAAGAATCTGAAAGGAGGATTGGGAGGCAGCGGAGCTTCGGCCGGTTGAACGATGCAGTGCACGGCGAAACTCCTATAATTAAACATATTAACGAAATATCAAACAATATTAATGAAAAATTGTTATTAAAAAAAAATCGTGTAATAACCATATATAATTTCATTATTTTTTAACATTTTCATAGATTTTCCCTATTTTTTTTTCCCCTCAAACTTCCATAGTAAGTCTACGTACCTTCTTCTTGTTATATCATTCTTTTGCAGTATCCCGACACCATCGAAGCATTTCAAGCTTTGTTCGCCCCGTGAAACACCTAGGTTTTTCGTAATCACGAATTTTGGACGACGATTAGTGGGTGGATAGCCCACGGCGACGATGGATTTAGCGATGAGCATGGTTTTGGCAACCGTGTGTGTATGTATATGTGTGTGTGTTGGATTAATCCAACAAATAATGGAAGAATAAGATAAGAGAAGTGTTATGGGAACATATTTGAATTTATAGAACGAATTGGAGACGGTATTTCTTATGCAAGTTGTCAATAGTCAACAACTAATCCTTAGGAAAAAGGTTATAAATTTTGTATTAATTGGACAATTTAATTAGGAACAACTTAGGCGAATTCGTAGAAAATTAATTAATGTCAGCAGACACGTAAAAGTGGCTAACAAGTTAATAATCTTTTGAATATTCTTCCCGACAGTTGGATTTTGTTTACTTTGACTTGTACACATGGCTGCTCAACTGGCAATTTTTTGATTATCCATAAGAGAAATCAATTATCTTCCACTTGAATTAAATAATAGATAGATAGATAGATAGATAGATAGATAGATAAAAAACGCAAATTCAAGATATTATCTATCTTCAAATTATTTTTTTTTTACAATTTTTTTCCAATCAAAATTATCCCGTAATCCAAAAAAAAAAAGTCGTATTTTTATGACAATCGTCGCCGGAAAATGATATGGAAGCCGGAAAGCTCACATAATTAATTGACACTTGTTATATTAAGATTGTCCTAAAAAATATGACAATTATCCCGAAAAACTGATCCCAAAAAGTTAACCATTGTCCTAAAATATGACGATTATCCAAAAAACTTGTCTCAAAAAGTCAATTTGGGATAAGTAATATGAGAGGGAGAGAGGGGAGGATATCTCAACCACTCCTCTAAAAAACCTCATTACATTACATATTATGACCATAACACAAGGTATCACTACAAACGTCATGGATTACACCTTAATCTTCCAATTAAGATATATAAGTTTTATTTAATCCAAATAGGAGGACAAGTGAAGAAAGAAACACAAGAAAATTAAGATTTCTAACACCATTGGAAGGAAGAATCAGGCATATATGATCATGGCATCATGCACACTCCTCCATTTGAACATCCTTAGCCTTCAAAGGCACATATTCTCCCAGCAGATAAACCTCCAAATGGTCCGAAAGCGCGGATTTATCGATGTTTTCGTGGTGATACGACTTGCAGACGAAGTAGACGACGGTCTGCACCACCAGCCCGAAGAGGAAGAGCTTGAGCAACAGCAAGAAACATAGAGTAGCAAATCCCACAACTTGTGCGGCATCCATCACCAAGCAGCCATAGATCACAAAGATTTTGAACACGAAGTTTATGGCAACCAAAGTAACATTGAGTTTGAGGAAAATCATTATGGCCACAAACATTTTCCCCTTGATCAAGTTCTTGCTCTTGATCATGGCTTTGATTCCGTAAGAGTCTTCCAACACGGATACGACGCTTGCAAGCTGCCAGATAACGGTCATGTACACGAACCCCATGGCGTAAAGTATAAACAAAATCACTAAAACCGCTCCCCCAACCCTCGTGCCCTCCACCGTGGCGCGCCACATGATTAGGGTTAGGCCAAAAGCTAGGTTGTAAACAAAGAAGGCAAAGAAGGCACACAAGAAAGTGCCCATTAGCCTCTTCCAAACCCTAGGGACAACACTCATGACCTTTTTGTAAGTTATCTCACGGGACGTGTACACGCATGCTACTGTGTACACGACCGCCGAGGTGGACAGGAGGGAGAAAGCCAGGAGGAACGTGAAGTAGACAACCTTGACAACTATGTATACGGCCCACTCCGAGGATACGATGTCCGAAAGCCTGTGCCATTGTTCGTTGGATTTCGTGTGGTATAGCCTGAACTCGTGGTACCTGATCCGATAGTAAAGAATCGTGGCCACGACTTCATGGGCTAGAAAGATGAAGGAGAGTGGAAGGATTAGGGTTAGGGTTATTTGGGTGAAGATCTTCCTCAACTTGAAGATGAGCTTGTAGGATTCTCCATAGATGCCAAAGAACCCTAGAAATTGCATCTCTTCTTGCTCTCTATCCATGATTGTGTGTGTGAAGAGTGATCAAGAATGATGAAAAAGATAAGAAGGAAGTTAATTCTTGAGGGTTTTTGTAGTTTAGTGATCAATAATTAAGACATTAATTAAATAAATTAGGTGGTGGTTGTCATACAAGGCTTTCATTAGTAATTGTGGCTTGTTTTTAAGCTTGAATACAAACATACGAGGCCGTGATGAATCCTCGTTTTCTTAGGATTAAACGTCACGTTTTTCTGATTTTTCTTTTAATTCTTGTGAAGGTGACAAATGATGGAATAAATAAGGGCAAGGCCGAATAGTTGAAAAGGAAAGCATGTCAATGCATGTTGGGCGAGTCGGGTCTGAATTAGAATTTTTCATAATCTTAATTGCTTGATTTCTAGTACTAAATAGTTATGAAGAGAAATTAACCTCTACAAACCAACAAAGGCCATAAAGATCGTCGTCCTCCTCTTAACGGCTCCAACTACTGTCTGGCTGGTCGAACACCAACTTGTCCCTAGTCGTATAATCAGGGCGAATCATCGCATCTGCACAAGCATTACCATGCATTTTGGTATACACACAATCCCAACTCTCCCACAATATTCTTTTTGTAATCACCCCATAGAAAGTTGGCATATAGAACGTCCATTCTTATGCATCACAATCAAACCAAATTTCATAATTCTACTTAGTAACATTCAGAAATAAAGGGTATAATTTATAACGCGGACGGCACATGCGAACGTACGATATGATTCATTGATTTTCCTAACCATTATTTATTATTTTTGTTAATTATACTAAATTAATTATCTGCAAGGTTGATTTGCAGAGGCAGATATATAATTATTACTATCCAGTTTTTTATACCCATGAACCGGCATCCGTTAGCGACATCCGGGTATAGCCATAACCGGATGACCGTGTAGAAGTAGTGTCTCGTTTAAAACATTATCAATGTTGTTTTGTGTGAGGTCAAGGGGAGAGGAGCGTTTCGAGGTTGCAGGGAAATGGAACCGGATGAGAGCCGGGTATAGCCATGACCGGCTGACCGTGTGGAAGTAGTGTCCAGTTCAGAATATTATCAATGTTGTTGCGTGTGAGGGCAACGGGAGGAGAGCGTTTCGAGGTTGCAGGGAAATGGAGGTCAGGGATGAGAATGGCAGGTTTCGAACCCGTGCCCGATTACCAGAGACGTGGGAGACAATATTAGGGGACTTGTAGAGAATACTTGGAAGGGTACAAGGTGAAAGAGGAGGAAGGTGTACTGCATTTGCATGGGAATATATTATAATGTTTATCCACTCCATTACATGAACTTGAAGATTGAGAGTACTTGTAACTAATAAGAAGATGATTATAGGAATCAAAGGATTGTAAATAAATTCTTAGAAACTGTTAGAAATTCTACAATAAACTTGCTTAAAGGCAATCCAAACTATATACACTCACATATTGGGGAAGTTGAAGCAGGATGGAGGGGAGCCGGTCGCCACGCCGGAAGAATTTTACAGACACCTCTGAAAGAAGTTCACTTGAAGAACACAAGGTGAGGAGCATTCCATTATCCGGGTCGATTCCGCCTCTTTCCCCTAAAAAACAGTTAGCAGCTGACACAAACCACCAAAGTTAGCGTAAATTTAGACGACGACGCAAGATTCCCAATCAAGATGTGTTTCGTTTCCTTTCTTTGAATTAGTACAACAGGGCTGTGAGCTGACGAACCATTTATCCTTTCAAATAACGCGTTTTCTCAACTTCCCAACTCCTGAAATTTTCTATGCTGCACAAACAGCTATTACTTTTTCAAGGCCAATACCAGAATACCATTAAACAAAAAAGGAAAAAAAAAAAAAAGAAAACCTATCACGGGGACGTCTTCCAATCGAATTGAAGGTTATTATAACCATTAACTGCACCAAGACCAGTAAGCAGTTGGTTACCCATATCCTGCTGCTGTGAATTCATACCCTGTTCTCGCCCCATATTCATTCCTACCCTCCCGTTCATGGATAGAGAATTATTCCCAAGTGCTGCTCTAATCCCGTTCACCATGGCGGATTGTCCAGCAGTCCCAAACCCGGGATTACCATTACCTACTCCCGTTCCAACGAGAATATTCCCACCGTTCATACCAGCATTCGTATTTGCTGACATCATCCCACCGATGTTTTTCATGTCATTGCTCATTGCCCCCATTCCCATCATACCCCCACCCCCACCACTGCCTAGCTGTGATGACATCATCATGTCGTGTATGATTTTCTGGACCGAGCTTTGTGAATCACCTGCATCTGCACCACCAGAAAGAGCTGGTTGTTGCTGCTGCTGCTGCTGCTGCGGCTGCAACGAGATGTTTGGTGAATTTACCGAGTTCAGATGGGACCCAGATAAACTGTTGTGGGAAGTTGGCTGCTGCTGCTGCTGCTGGTGGGGGTTGTTTGATGATGACACTGTCGGGGAGAAGGGGGAAGGTGGGGGCTGAGACGGGGACGCCATCTGGACAGTTGTACCCCCTCCGTATGAGGTGTTCGTGCTGGACATTGGGTTTTGCTGCCGGGAGTTCATTGAATTTTGATGAAGAAGCCCGGCTATTGCATTGGTTGATGACGTTGTAGGAACTGAGTTCATTGTGTTGTTGACACTTGGCGTGCCGGTTGTGGAACTGAGTTGCATGGCAGTGGCCTGGACGGAGCTGTCATTGTTTGAGTTTTGACCGGGTGCTTGCTGCTGCTGTTGATTTTCGGATTGATGGGGTTGACCTTGGAATGTTGGTGAAGGGTTTGTTCTTCGAGGAAACTTGGCCAAGCTCTCTGGAAATTCATAGTAAATGGTCATACAGAGACAATCTACGACTTCGTAGTAGTGCTATATTTAATATATTGTGGAACTTTAAACAGCAATAAGATGTAAAAAAAGAATAGCGAATGTCTGTTATGGAACAGAAAGAGAAGCAGAAGCTTACCCATAGGACCCGAACCAGTTTCACGGCTATAATCAATAAGATCTTTCATGCTATTCACCACTTCTGATATCTGTAGCGTGAAATGTGAAAAAGAAGCAAGCAATCAGTGTGTGTTACAAATCAGGGAATTGTCATCCAGTTGATATTTTGCCTTCATTAAGAATGTCACGTCCTTATTATCCCCAGATACGAAAAAATTAGAGAAGGGATACTAGCCTGAGTTTAAGAAGACAAAGCAAAAGTAAACTATTTTTACCCCATGCAAATTTCAAAACTATTTTCAGAACTCAATCATGGTTTTCAATTGCTAAAACATAATGTGGACAGGGGAATAAAAAGCGAGTCACCTGCAGGCACCGCACATATCTCTTCGTATATCCCAAATCATTTACCAGCGGAACTTCCAAAGCTTTGGCCAGCTGGCGAGCAGAGGCAACAAACCTTAAAAAGAAAAATATAGAGCTTGAATTAGAAGAGCATTTGTATAGTATGCAGCATGAGCTAGACACGTAAATCGATATACAACAACAGTAAGTTCAGAATAATCCTAGTGGATAATTTCAATTTCATGGGTAGGCTGTATTCTGTTAGCTACTAATATTTCCAATCCACAGTCATAGAGATGCTTGTGAGAGCACCACGAGAAAATGAAGCTATCCAGAGGGCTAGATCTCAAAAAGTGTAATGCTAATTATAAACTGGTAAGCTTTCATCCCCAAAACAATCTTCTCCGCCGTTGGAAAAGGTGCTCTTTAGCTAAAGGTGAAAAACCATTAGATCAGTTAACCATCAGTAGGATCATGTTTTGACTATGACCAAAACAAGTAAATTTCCGAGGACCTGTTGAACAACTCAACCTATGAATACCAATCTTCTAAACAGGTGTCATTACACATTTGTGATGCATTCTCCACATGGATCTCTCTACCCTTTTAGGGTAAAACATCAATTTTGAAGAAGAGGACTTGCTCCTTCATCTACTAAATTTAACAAGACAAATGACCACACTCCGCTCCCGTTCTTTGCAAACTATGGCCCATAAAATGGAAGTCCTCCATGACTAACCGGTTCAATAGAATGCCACAGTGCCATACATGAGAACATACAAGAAACCCCTACCTAGCAATTCATCCTCATACAGATGAAAAGGGTAAAATCAGATGAAACCTAGGGCTCTCATGATTGAAAAATCAGGTGTATATGATACAACTTTAACCAAACCACGTAAAAAGACAATTAAATGGATATGCAATACACACACAAATCAAGATCCATAAATAAGACAAGTAACGGGAACTCACATATTGCAGTTGTTTTGTAGCTCCGAAACAGAAGCGCTTGGTGATGTATTTTGGGTAGCAGCCTGGTATTTTTGGGCAGCATTCCCAAGTTGGCTAACCTGCAGCGTAGATGAATAAGTGAGACCAGTTACAGATACATTAATGGAATCCCAAGCTGTCCCTGCTTCAGCAAACCAAAGGAACCATATTACAAAGCACATGCATTGGTAAAACTCTCTTATTTGCATATTCAACTATAGAGCATTTCAATTTGAGTTTCAGATTTGGAACCTGGGGAATCAGCAATCTTCTTGGAATAAGCTCCTCATGACGTCGAGCACAAAACTCCCAGGAGCATATCTGACAAATCAATACACAAAACACTAAGTGTAAGAATATAGAAGATCTAGATCTAAACGAAACTCATAACCGATAGTTATTGTACAACCTTGAGATCAGGGGAGAACACAATCCGAAGCTGACCGTCACGAACAACACGGAGTTGCTCAAAGACACTCTCCTGTATGGCTTTTGCATAGTCGAGAACAATCTGCCCAGAGGAATTCTGATACTCTCTAGGCATATCAACATAGAGTAGTTCTTCCAAAGTTCCACTCTCATATTTTATTTTGAAGAGTCTGGGCAGAACCTCAACAGTTGCCTCTGAAAGAAACAAAGATTTACGGTTAGCTCTAATGGCTTTATCTCTTTTTTCTATCTTTTCCAATTTTGGCATATGTCTTATGCAAGTTTTGGGTGTCAGTGGGGATGGAACTGATAATTAGAATTGGGCGTTCAAGAAAATACATCATGCTACAGCATGTGAAACTTTGACAAGCTGACGATCACAAAGCAACAAATAACAAAGAGAATAATGAGCAGCTAAGCTACCACAAAGAGGTAAGAATTTGACAGGTTATGTAGTAAAACGCAATAATAAACGCACCAAATCCACGGCCAGGCTTGCGGTTGCAAATTTCACAGTGCCATACATCCTGCATATATAACAAAATGGTCACTTTGCATAAGTATTAATTGTTTTTTGAGGAGATGAGCTGCACCATTTAATTATCAAAAGGTTCGGTTAAACAATAATCCTTAATCCTGGCGAAGACAATTAATGATTGGGGCTGTAATCCAACAAACCTGGGGGAAAACTCCAGTTGTTTGGCGGCCACTTCCATACATTGAAACACACCATTTTTTCTTGGCATTTGGTGCAAAATATTCAGCTACGAATTTCCTCCAGAACTCAATATTGTTATCCTACAAAAGAAGTTGTGCCATTGCATTAACATATGGAGAGAAGATTTCACCCAGCTCTTCATTAGCTGATAAAATCAAAACTAAATCAGCAGTGTCTTACTTCAGGTCTGTGTTGTTGCTGATACATGTAATGGGTCAGCCTCCGCGCACACATTCCAGGCTCATAGATTGGTTTAACAGGTGACCTAATAGACAAATTCTGTGGATTAAACTGTGGTTGCAGTGGGGATCTTTGCTGAGGCATGGCAGCTTTCAAAAGCTGCTGCTGTTGGTGATGTTGCATTTGAATGAGCCTTTGTTGATGAAAAATCTGGGCAGCTGCAGCAGCCTGAGAAGATTGGCGGGAAAGGAGGAGCTGCTGTTGCTGTTGTTGATGTTGATGTTGATGTTGCTGCTGCTGTTGCTGCTGTTGTTGATGCAGAAATAAAGATGGGTCTGAATGCTGGGGTTCCATTTTAACAGGACCCAAGCTTCTCGTGTGTTGTAGCTGTTGTGGTTCCAGTTTTACAGAGCCAAGACTCCTCAAGGCCTGCAGTTGTTGAGGTGCTTGCTCGTTCGTCGTTTGCGGCTCCATCTTGACAGGTCCCACACCTCCACCTACTAAACCAGGTCGCATAGATTGAAATTGTTGTTGCTGCTGCTGCTGTTGTTGTTGTTGGGAATTGCTTGGAACTGAAAACTGCTGCAAGTGCTGCTGACCGTGCTGAAAATTCTGCTGATCAATCTGCTGAGCTTGTTGCTGGTCTGCCAACATCTGATTGCCGGAAGAGTTCGAGAACTGTTGTTGCCCTTGAACTTGACCAGATGAATTTTGGCTGGCACTGATCGACGGAGACATATAAGAAGATGATGGAGTATTGTAACCCATCCCGTTTCCGACACTAGAAAGTGGACCAGACTCAGCCCCACCATCAATAAGCCCCCTCTGAGTGCTCCCTGGACCTGAGATACCAGAACTTGGACCTCCATTCGCAAATGACTGGTGAAGCAAAGATGAAACACTTGGAACATTCCCAAGCATATTCAAGTTATTAAACTGATTGCGAGGCGACACTAATGACGGAAATGCATTCTGGGGAGGTGTTCCTCCCCCCTGTCCACCCAAGTACCCAGAATTTGATCTCAACAAAGAAGGCGGAACCTGCTGGGCTCCTCCTAGGGGAGGTGGGGGGCCTTGTGGCACCATTTTTCAGCTGAAATTAACACAATCTAGTTTACAACACAATATAATAACGATCGCACTTTCTAAGCAACATTACACTAAAACCTTCGACTCCATAAAACAAAAAAAACCTATAACCTAAAAGGTTTAAGATGATACAGTTTGCTTTTACACAGACAGCCAACCAATGTCGGAATTTCCGGAATGTTTTTCATGAACACCAATAACTGGATAAGCCTCACGCATGAGGATACGGGGGTATGTTCTACATAATTTAAGTTGGAATTCATTATCTTTCAAATCCAAGCAGCTCAATATATCAGTAAGCATCCTACTTTTGATTCTCTTCTATTCAAGTTGCAATTTTTCACCAGCTGAAGAATGGATTCCTGCATAAAAAAGTCAATTCAGGTTAGACATCTGTTCCCAACCGAAAGGATGAGCAAAAGGCTAAACCTGATAATAAAGAGGAACCGGGAAGAACAAGAAACAGTAAAAATCTCCTAAAAGCATCATAATATCATATCATGTAACCAAGTAAAAAGGTACAAAACTCAATTTCTTGTTAAAATACATGAACAGAAGAGAAACAATGGCAAAATTCGAACTTCAAGAACAAACAGTACAAAACAACAAATCAAGAAATTAGTACCATTACCCAAGAAAATCAACAAGGGAAGAAAATTGATCAAACCCTAAATCTCACAAGAGCAGACAAAAAACACACTCGATCCAAAGCCCAAATGAACCGATACTCCCTAGGGCTCTAAACTCCAAACCCACTTCAAACATACAAAAAAGAACACGAAATCACACACTAGTGCCAGCAAAACAAAAAAACCAGCTAAAACACAAACACAAAAGGCAAATTAAGCAAGAACACACCAAAAACAGGGTAAGAACTCACCCAAGTAAGATTCCACCTCCTCAATCCCTCAAAACACTCGTAATTGAAGCTAAAGCTGCCACACACTCTTCGCCATTTTCAGGCCCTTTCAAGCATCATCAACAAAGATGAAAACTTCACCTCCAAATCAAGAACACACAAGTGTATATCTAATGCTCCGTAGTTGTATGTATGTCTTAGATAGCTGTCAAAAAAGTCTTCCCAAATCTTTGAGCCAAAAAAACAAACTAGAGAGAGAAAGACACAGTTTTTATTGAGCAGAGATGAACAGAGAGGAGAGAGAAAGGGAGGGAGAGAGGATGTGTGCTGAGAGTTGAGGGGTTTTATTGCGGACGTCAAAAATCCATTCCATCGGATTGAATATTTTTTTCCCTTCTCACTTCATTCTCTCTCTCTCTCTCTGTGTATGAAGTCAATACTTCTTCTTCGATGACGATGAGAGATGAGTGTATCTATATGTGTATGTATATGCGCATGTCTGTATGTATGTGTCTATGTATGTATGTGGATAACGGCATTGATGTTATGTGCATGTCTCTAATGATTGAATGTGTCATCATGATTAGCTTAAAGGCATCACAGCTCACCATTTTTCTTGTGATTCCGATTTGGTCCTCGAGTTTTGGTTTTATTTGCCAACATGCCACTGGATATTTATTGGATTTGGATGTGAGAAACTTATGAATTATGATGTACGAATACGTACGAATACATCGATATAGATATAATACGGATATGATAATATGAATTTTTTTTAGAGGTTTCTGTGTGAGAATTGTTCCATATGATAATCGAGAAATATCCGATACGACACGATAAGATAAATACTTTGAGAAATATTTTGTGTGTATCACACGAATAATCAAAAGGGTATATATATATATATATATATATATATTATATTGGATTGAATTGTATCTACAAATTTATAAAATAATCTGTCCAACATGTTTATGTGTTTTTCGGTTTTTCCTTATAATAAATTGTAGAGGTGTACCAAGAAATGAATATGATTAAATAGTAGATGTATATGATATTTTACGAATTTTTGAAAGATAGCAATTAATACGATAGTAGATAATATTTTTCAGCGTATATTTATAGATAGTGTTTGAAATAATTATGAATTGTAAAAAGACAAGTGTGATAAAATAGTTGTCATACTTTAGTACATATGTTAGGTAAAAAAAGTACACTATTTCAATAATCTAATTAAATATACATTAAATAAGAAAAGAGTAATCTAAAGAATATTATGAGAATTTGAGAAATAATAGAAGTACATAGAATTTTGGTATTTAGGAAAGTGCAAATTAAAGGCAAATAAGCAATTAATTGACATATGGGGCAGTTTCAAATAACTTCCCATGGGGTTGGAATATTTTCATTTACCTTCCAAAAACACGAATCATGAATTTGTACTACATAATATGATACAAATACTGCATTATAATGTTTTTTTACTACATTATGTGAAATTCATACAACACACATTTGAACGTTTACATATGGTGATTTGTTCCCAAAACCACAAAATCCATGAATTTATATTACATAATAGGATATAAGTATTGCGTTATAACGTTTTGTATTACATTATGTGAAATTTATACGAATGAATTATGTCAAAACTTGATACCGCATTGAGATTTATCTCACATTTCCCCTTGACTTAATTTGAATTAAAGAGCTTAACTAGCATACCCACAAGATTAATTAATATCAAACCACACTAGTCACTACTCACTAGCAATGCAATTCATGTAATATTTGAACCCCAATCAAGTTATAATTTATTGAGGCATGTAATATCAAGCTCTTAAAAACTAGACGATATTGTTGAGTGGAAATGATTTATCCATCTGTAATTAAATGTCATGAAATTTTTTTTGTTAGTGGACTGGTTATCCTACCATTTAAGATGTCTAGACTAAAAAACGATAATTCATATAAATAAGACATAAAAATTCCCACCCCATGACCCAAAAATTTGTATAAATCTACTTCACGCAAAAATTATTATCGACTCTATAAAGTAGATAATATCATAATATGACTTTAAAATAGAAAGACAAGATTAGCCAATCTTCAAAGTTAGAAAATAAGATTTCTTGTGACCAACCCGAAGGTCATGATTTCTATAATCTAGTAGAAGGTGCTATCTGACCCCCAAAAAAAAAAAGAAAGCCAAAGGGTGTTATTGAGACACGTTCTCTCAATCTTATTGTGGAAAGTTGACCCAAGTCTAATCGAACATATCGAAATTTAAAACTAATCAGTACCAAACGATAGGAAATAGATACTTTATCCCATAAAAGCCAACACAATACTGTATACTATCTTTATCTAACTCAAATAAGAAATTGCAATTTTTTTTAAAAAGAACACTAAATTTCTTTTAATTTTCTAAATGATCCACTCTCTTTGCTTAATCCCCTACAACATAAACCATTGTCCCACTTCCTTTTACTTCAATACTCATATGAATTTCATTACATCCACATCAATTGTACCACCCACCACAAAAATGATTCTTTTCCCATACCAAGTTCCCATCTCATTACATACCATACATTCAAATCACCATTTTAAAAACAAGAAGAAAATTCCCGTCAAAAAAGAAAAAAAAAAAGAAAAAAATTACATAGAAAAACCCATAGGGGCACAACCGTCATTTCCCACCACGTTTCGTCATGTCCCGCTGGACTCCAAGAAAACCCTAACTCAGATATAAAAAAGCAAAGCCCAGATAATTAATTACATGTGTCACCCCATCTCACCATCCATCCATCCATCCATGTATGCATCTTATTCCTACATTATACATACATACCCATGATGCTTGAATACTTCTAAAAATATCATTTTATCGTATCGTATCGTGTCGTATTTTATCGGACACGATCTACATCACATGTACATATACACAATGCACTGATACTCACATATCTCACCATCCATCCATCCATGTATGTATGTATGTATGCACCTTATTTCTACATCATACATACACACATGAAAGCGAATTATTATGTATATGTACGGATACTTACATGGCGACATGATATAACGATATGAATTTTTTTATAATTTTCTACGTGAAGAATATCGGAGACGATATCGAATACGAATATCCAACACCATACGATGGGATAAAATGATATTTTTATAAATATTCGTGTAGTCTGTCCACACCGTTAACGGAGGTGGATATGTGGCATTGGGTCACGTGGCTGGTGCCACTAACGGAAAAGCGGAACCGTTAAGGCGAGAGGGAATGAAGAGATAACGGGCGTTAGAAGCTATTTGGCTCTGCTGACAGTTGGGTTTTGGCTCTTAACTGGGGTTCTAAAAAAAGGAGATTCTCTCTCCTATATAATATGGCATTTGAGATCCAATCCCCTGTGGCGCCGGCCTACCGTAGTGCGATGCGCTGCTCGAAGATCTGTGGCTTTGATGGGCATCTACGGCTGAGATTTACTTAGAGTGGTTCAAAACCATTATCTCGAGGACAAATTACACCAAGGTCCCGTGAGGTTTGGTATAATTACAAATTAATCC
The DNA here is from genome assembly GCA_037501455.1 of Lantana camara. NCBI lineage: Eukaryota > Viridiplantae > Streptophyta > Magnoliopsida > Lamiales > Verbenaceae > Lantana > Lantana camara. The sequence goes on from CM074865.1 coordinate 5,553,684, forward strand.
CTCCACTTCTTGAAATTACGGATTAGTCCTTATAAATACTGTTTCAATTGAGGTCCCTAGACGCCGTTAGGGTTCCGTTAATTTTGACAGGAGTACATTGTTGATGTGATTTAGTTAAGGGGTCGTTTTGTAAGAAAATTCATAGTTCAGGGACTTTTTTTGTAATATTTTTCGAAAATTCAAATGTCAAAATTAACGGAACCCTAACGGCGTCTAGGGATCTCAATCGAAACAGTATTTATAGGGACTAATCCGTAATTTCCAGAAGTTGATGGATTAATTTGTAATTATGCCAAACCTCAGGGGACCTTGGTGTAATTTGCCCTTATCTTGATGTTACGTACTATTATTATTAGGGGAATTTGCTTCGGACTGTCACGTACTTAGATATAATTACAATAGGGTTTATTTTGATCGAAAAATTATATTTTAGTTTTTAATTTTTAGAAATTATTTGTGGCCTTTGAGGTTCTTAAGGTTTTGTTATATCATTTTAAAAATACGTCTAACATTTTAAATTAATTTGTGCCTTTTGAACTGTATTGTTATTCATAATTTACGGAGATTGTTTTGTTTATATTTATAAACTTTATGAATAATTTTATAATTTTTGTTATATATTCAATATAGTACTTTTACAAACCGTTAGAAGTATAAGTGTATTTTTACAAATTATGTTAGGAGCCTCAAACGAAGCAAGACTTACAATAACTAGAATATAATTTTTCTGATTTAAATGGATTAAGTTGTGATTAAACCTAAATATAGGACACTCAAATATAAATTTTTCTTATTTTTAAGAAATCCCAGAGAGTTGGTCCACTGAAATATGATTGGGTTTGTCCTTAATATGATCGCATGTTTGAAAGGTGCTCGTTAAACCCCAAAATATTCAATGTCTTGAATTTGAGCATCATTCTTTCGATCTAAAATTTTAAAAATAAATAATCTTTAATGCAAAAGTATCTAAAAAAATTGTTTCATCATGTCTAAGAATATTATCTTATCGTATTAGATATTCGTGTCTGATATTTTTTACGAAAATTTTCAATTTGTGTTATATATTTGTGTCCGTTGTCTCACCTAAATTATGTTTTGTGGTTTATTTTTATAATTTGTTTCTTTCTCCTCCTCTAAGAATATTATCTTATCGTATTAGATATTCGTGTCTGATATTTTTTACGAAAAATTTAAATTTGTGTTATATATTTGTGTCCGTTGTCTCACCTAAATTATGTTTTGTGGTTTATTTTTATAATTTGTTTCTTTCTCCTCCTATATTTTTTAATTTTATTTTAGTAATTTATTTTATTTTTACAAGTGAAGTTTTTGTGCATGTGAAATTATTTGAAAATATTGACATTGACTTGATTTATGGTGTTAATTCTGTAATTTTGGTTACATACCCGATATAGGCATATAACATTTTTACAAACCGTTAGGGGTATAAGTGTACTTTTACAAATTATGTTAGGAGCCTCAAACCGAACAAGACTTCTAAGAACAATAATATAAATTTTATAATTTAGATGGATTGCATTGTAATTAAATCTAAATATGAGACAATCAAATGTAAATTCTTCTTATTTTTAAGAAATCCCGCATAGTTGGTCCACTGAAACATGATTGGCTTCGTGCTTAATACGATCCCATGTTCGAAAAGTGCTAGTTAAACCCAAAATATTCACTGTCTTGAATTTGAGAGTCATTCCCCAAATTTAAAATTTTAAAAATAAAAAACAAAAAATCTTTTAACTTTTGCATTACTTTAATGCAAAAATATCCAAAAATATTGTTTTATCATGTCTAGGAAAATTATTTTATCATACTAAATATTCGTGTCTAATACTTTTTACGGAAAATTTAAATTTAAATTATTATATTTGTGTCCATAGTCTCACCTAAATTATATTTTTTGATTTATTTTTATATTTTGTTTCTTTCTCCTCCTATATTTTTTAATTTTTATTTCTAGTAATTTATTGTATTTTTACAAGTGAAGTTTTGGTGCATGTGAAATTATTTGAAAATATTGACATTGACTTGATTTATGGTTGTGACTTTTGACCTGTGACACAACATAAAGATAATTAATTAGCAATAATTGATACTTTTTGTGCAAGTATATGTGGTATTTATATTCTTAAGCATAATTGTCCACTAGGCATTATTAGCCAATTTTAATAATATTAACTGTTTCAAATTTAATAATCATGTAGGTTAAAAAATATTACAAAAAATCAAAATTCACTAAATAATTTACACTAAAAAAATAATTATTTAATTTTAATATTGTAAAATTCTCGAGGGGTTATTAAAGTTGCAAAAATTCAGAAATTGATATAATTATTAATTGTTACTGATAATATTTATTTCTGTCAAAAGGGGCAGAAAAATGACTGCATTCCGGCGACCACCGTACCGGAGGGCGGAGCTCTGGCGTCTCCGACGATCGAATGGCTCGGTGTTTTGCCGGAAAGTGAGTTTGTTTTGAATTTAACGGTTGATTTATTTCAGCATTCAGCTTGCATTGTGTGTGTTCGACGAAATTTCTGAATGGGGGTTTATTTATGTGTTTGGATGTTGATCGCTTAAATTTCTGAATTGTGTTCCATTTTAAGTTTGCTAATGGTTTTAAGGTAGTTATGGTGCAGTAGTATAGTTAGCAGGGGTAAGAGTTGAAGGTGATCAAAGCTAAAGTGCATCTCCATAAAGTGATAGATGAACTCTTACTACTGATTTGGTAATTCCTGAAATAGTACATGAACCAACATTAATTCGGCTCAGTATGCACATGATAGGGATGAATGAAGTAAAATTATAATAGGAATTAAGATGAGAATGATTATGGGAAATGTATGTTTACATGAATTACAAGATATGTTTGAGGTGTGCATTGCGGTTATTTTGAAGATTGATTATGCAATGCAGTATGTTCTTTGGAAAACCTGGTGTCCCATTTGAAATTCTCCGCTTATTTGATAAAAAAATGTTTAGTTATGTATTTATTCTGCCTAAACATTATATTGTCATATATGACGGTTGGCATTAAGTGAAGATTCGTATGTTATTAAATGAGAACACGCAAGCATTCACGGGGTTAAATAGATCAACCAAAGATTTGCAAGAATTACAAGAAATGGCAAAAGTTAGGAAATCACCAGGTGGCTGCCGAGCAATAATAAATGGCAGCTTATTCCGGAAAAGGTGGTTTTCTCATGATACATGTACCAACAAAGACTAGTGGGGAGAAGAAAATTAACTTCTGCATTTGTAACGCTTGCGCAAAAGCTTGCATGCACACCAACTATAGTCGCATGCGTGCAAAACCTTTCTGGTGTTTGCACTCAACAATATGTCATATTATATAAATATATATGTACATACACGTAAACATATTTATAAGTTTGTTGTGTTGCTTAATAAATTGTCGATTGTTTTAAGGAGATATTAAGAATGAACAAACAGATTAAGATCGCCATGTGGCTGCTAAGCGATACACATGGCAACTTATTCAGGAGAAAAGGGGTAATTTTCTCCATAATTTATGCTGTCAATAAATAGAGTGCTGTGATCACTTCAGTTTGTAACGTACACGCGCAAGCTTGCATGCAGACCACCTTTATCATAAGCACACACAAAGTATAGTTCCTTACAGTATATAATACATCGGCCCTTTTGAGAAGAAACATAGTGAAGAGAAGGGTATTTGATATGGAGTCAAGTGTCTTTCTGTAGCAGCCTCTCCCAAGCAGAAGAATCTTCTATAATTAATTGCTAAACTTAAGGTATATCTATTGTTTACAGAAATAAAACTGATTTAGCTGCATACAAATGTGTAAAATTAGCATCTTTCTGTATCGCTGATGGTTACTTAAGGTTAATTGAGGTTGTATGTGTGGCCAAATGAATTTAAGTGTAGATCTAATGCTTGGAATAGGACTGCTTGTGGGATTTGGTTGAAAGTAAAGAAGGTAGATCCGCTAAGTTGATGTTGCATTTAATAGTTGTAGATCTTTTCTTTTTAATGTTTAATAGTCTGTAGATCTCTGAAATGTCAAATTGCAACGTGAACAAAGAAGGGTAACAGAAAAAGGAAATTATCACAAAAATCTATGTAGAGTGTGCATGAGGTTGGAATTCCAGATTTTTGTGGAAGTTGAGTGCTTAATTTTTACATGGTTTTTCAATGTAACAGGAATTATTTGATCCCGTAAGTTTAAGGAAAGAGTTGAGTTTCTTCGCACGAAATATTTGGCATTCCTTTCTAGTGGAAAGCATAGTGAAAAGCTCATGAATTTTTACATGTAAAAAAGGGAAATTCAGGAATTGCCACATTCATACAGACTTAGAACAGTTAATCCTTGCACTTTGGTGATAATTTAGTATGGTTTTTGTTTTTATTGGCAAATTAATAAAAATCATGAAATTTTGCATGTGCTGCCATTGAATCTCTTATTCAGTATTTTAGCGGCTAGTGGATATGCCTGTTGCAAAATTGAGGTGTATATCATGTACATTGTTATCGCCTTCTATACTGTATAATTATTGAAAATGTGGATTTTAAGTTTTATTGGCTGACAGTGGTTATGCGTGGAAGTAATGGTGTGCTCACGGCAGACAGTATCCTTTGTTTATCATCTTTTTTGGCATCTTCCGTTGTATACATGTTTGATCCCCAGCCTTATTCTGGCCTACAAGCTGTGAGACTGCATTTACTTGGGTTGCTATGAACTGTGTTGTTCATTTTCCCTTGCTCCCTCTTATCAGGATTGATACTTCGTAGATCTGTTACAGATGAAGAAAATTTGAGGACTTGGCAGGTTGCAGCTGTATAAGAACTTACTCTGTTTTCCTGTGTAAAGATAATTACAGAATAATCTAATGTATTAATTTAGCCACACGTCTATCATCTCGTGGATGATGTTTGAACCAGGAACTTCCCTATCAATGTTGTTATATTATTTTGTTGTCTTTATTTAGCTTTAAAATTCATTTTTTCTGTTGTTCTCCTTAATATATGAGGTGTGCAAACTCTAACCCTGTTTAACTTTCAACTCTTTTTGAACTATTTCATATTATTAGCCGATCCATTTTATACCTAGCAATCTAAAATGTACCTACATAATTTCTTGTTTATGTCGTATAGTTTGCCTTCCAAGCATTTGTAAACATGCTTCAATTGCTAATAAAATGTATTTAGTGCTACCTTTCTCAACAAGACTAGTTATATTCCAAAAATCCGTCCTCTAACAACGATATGTGTAGTTAAAAGGTCAAGATTCTCTTCTTTCAGCTTTCGCTGGACTTTTTGCAGTTGCATCAACAATGGACACAGATTGGACGATCAGCAGCTGTTCCTGGTTATGGGAGGATGATGTAACATTCAAGGATGCATGCAGCAGTTCGCATTGGACGAAGGAGGAGGATAAGGCATTCGAGAATGCTGTTGCAGTCCATTATAATGATGCTGATAGATGGGATAAGATTGCAGGGGCAGTTCCTGGAAAAACGGTTGAAGACCTAAAACTTCACTACGAAGCCTTGAGTGATGATGTGATTGCAATCGAGTCCGGAAAGGTACCTTTACCTCATTATGCAACTAATGTTCATGAAAAGACAAAGAAATCATCCAAGGTTGGTGCGCAACGCGGGATACCTTGGACAGAAGAGGAACATAGGTAAACAAGTGTTCACATTTTAGATAATTGTCATTTTACAGCTCTTTATTCTCAAACTTTTGCTGTGTCAAAGTCTTTCACTTTACATGTCCCAGTGGTATTTTTCCCCATTCTAGTTATGTGTTCTTGAATGATTTGATTTGGTGTTGTCGAGCTGCTTATGATGCCGATGTCCAATGTTCTCTCTATGATATTGCTCGATGCCTAATTCTGCTAGATTTGGGCAGTGTTTGCAAATTCTTAAAAAGAACTATTTTCTTAAAATTACCAGCACACGGCATTTCAAAGGCATACGTATTCCATTCTGGTAATCAAGATACCGCTAACAAAAAACTCTGATCTATATTCTATTGTCAGGCGATTTCTACACGGCTTGCAGAGGTTCGGTAGAGGCGATTGGAAGAGCATCGCACGATACTCCGTGCTGACTAAATCAAACAGCCAAGTGGCAAGCCATGCTCAGAAGTACTTCAAACGTCTAAACGCAGCTAATAAGGAAGGAAGACGGCCTAGTATCAACGACATAACAGGTACCTCCCCTGCAACCAATAACTTGCCTATCTACCCCAAGAAAGCTTCACCTGCTCCTTTCCCTATTCTTGGCACATCTGCCCTGCCATTCTCAGCAGCTGCTTTAGCTAACCAGCAGAAGTTCCTTCTTCCCGTGCCGGAAAATCGGGTAACCGATCATCGTTTGTTTGATGCTCCTTTTACCTCAGAGATCATGGATTTGGACATGTTTGTGTTGCCTCACATTTTAGACATGGATTGAAGTTGCTCGTGTTCGGGTTCCTATGTTTCGTGCTTATAACTTTAAGGTTGTGTGTTTGTTTTGGGTTCTTTCCTAAGTTTAAATTGTCTTGTAGAATGATGCTTCATTATCCAATTTAGTAATTTCCCTTCCTATTTACTAATCGAGGAAATTTCTAACTCAAATTCAATTCGATTGAACCCATCTAACTAAAAGGACAAGTATATTACACTTGTCATTTGTTTTGTTACTCTTCTTAAATTTTTTATTAATCACACGGCAATATAAAACACTTGTTCCCTTATTACACCGGAATGGTCGAACCAGACTCGGACTAGAATTACCCGGTAGTTTGATATGCTAAGGTTACTGAAATTTTGTTTGGAAATCAAGAATCTGGTTAAGTAGTTGAGAGGAGGTTGTGTTCAAATTTGGATCAAGATCTAAGTCCAAAACAACCAAGATTCTTGCTAGTAACCCCAATTGCTGCAACGCATACAATTTTGTTGAATTATGTAACGACTAAAGTTAAGTTTGAAAATTTAATAAGAGATGAGAAAAATCTCCATTAATTTCTTAATTTGTGAGAAACAATTATCAAAGGTGGTTGGAGATCGTTAAGACCATCTTCAACAAATTATAAACACCATCGATTCTTATCCAACTCCGATTTAATCGAACCTAATCAATTATACGGGCTAATCGGGTCGAACTTAATCGATTATGTGGATCAATACCACAAATTACACGACAAATATAAAATATTTTCTCCTCGTTACACTAACTTGACACGGATTAATAATAAATTACAGCACTAACACGATCTAATCCAACTATTTAAAGATTAAACTATTGAACGCAGCTGGAATCAGTCCTCATCCACAGAATTGTCTTCTTCCCATGCAAAAAACCACTGCTCCCACCCATAGTTTCAAACCTTACACTTTTCCCAATTCTTGATCCTTATATAAACTAAACACTTTCCAATAATAAATACAACCATAACCCCACAACTACACTAACACACACACAACCATGCAAGCCTCATCACTATTCCCCCACACCACCACCGCCACACCACCCCTCCGCCGCCGCCTCCCACCTCCCTCCGCCGCCGTCGCCGCCCCTCCCCACCCCCGAACCACCCACTCGCTGCCGCCGGAGAAGGCCGAAATCTTCAAGTCCCTCGAGACATGGGCCTCAACCACCATCCTCCCAATGCTGAAACCCGTAGACAAATGCTGGCAGCCCAATGAGTTCTTGCCCGACCCGATACGGTTAGATGATATTCGGGCACTCCAAGAACGGGCTAAAGGGTTGCCCGACGAGTACTTCGTGGTTCTTGTGGGTGATATGATCACTGAAGATGCATTGCCCACGTATCAAACGATGATCAACACTCTTGATGGGGTCCGGGATGAAACCGGGGCGAGCCCGAACCCGTGGGCGAAGTGGACCCGGGCGTGGACCGCGGAGGAGAACCGCCACGGGGATTTGCTGAGGACGTATTTGTATCTTTCAGGTCGGGTCGACATGTTGATGATTGAGAGGACGGTGCAGTACTTGATCGGGTCAGGAATGGTAATGTTGTTTATGTTTTCAAGTTAGTTAATTTGTTTTGTTAACCGGAGAACCAGCATTGATTCTCTTAAATAAAAAAAAAAAAAAAAATGGTTGGCTAATTTGGTTGGAATCTTGGTTTAAGTGTTTTTAGTTGATTTGTTTTGTTTAATTGGATTTGCTTAATAGCGTTTCTCGAAACACGAAATTTTGAAGTGAAAGACAAGTTTCCAAATGTTTGATTTTTTCTAAGAAGAATTAAGTTGGTTTTAAAATTAAAAAAAAAAAAAAGTTGGCTAATTTGGTTGGAATCTTGGTTTAAGTGTTTTTAGTTGATTTGTTTTATTTAATTGGATTTGCTTAATAGCGTTTCTCGAAACACGAAATTTTGAAGTGAAAGACAAGTTTCCAAATGTTTGATTTTTTCTAAGAAGAATTAAGTTTGGTTCGGTCAAATCAGTGTAATGAAGAGTGAATGATTGATATCTGGTGTGACGAAAACAGGACCCCGACACGGAAAACAACCCGTACTTGGGCTTCGTGTACACCTCGTTCCAAGAGCGGGCCACGTTCATCTCGCACGGCAACACGGCCCGCCTTGCCAAGGAGGGCGGCGATCCGGCACTCGCCCGCATATGTGGGACCATCGCAGCGGACGAGAAGCGCCACGAGAACGCGTATCAGAAGATCATCGAGAAACTGCTCGAGCTCGACCCGAACGAAGCCATGTTGGCTATCGGGGACATGATGAGGAAGAAAATCACCATGCCGGCCCACCTAATGTACGATGGTCGGGACCCGCATCTATTCGAGCATTTCTCGGCCGTGGCCCAACGACTAGGCGTCTACACGGCGGATGATTACGCGGGCATCGTGGAGTACTTGATCGGGCGGTGGAGGTTGGAGAGGCTCGAAGGGTTGAAGGGCGACGGGAGGCGCGCGCAGGAGTTCGTGTGCGGGCTGCCGCGGAGGATCAGGAAGCTGCAAGAGAGGGCGGAGGAGAGGGCCAAGAAGCTGAAGCAGCATGGGGTGAGATTTAGCTGGATCTTTGATAAGGAAGTGCTTGTGTAGAGTGTAGATTAAAGAGTATTGTGTTTCCATGTTTTTGAACACAAGAGTTCTTTTTTTCTTTCATTTGATTGATAATGTAATTGTGATATGGTTTCTTTTAGAGCTTTGCAAGGATTTTTGTGTTCTTTGTTTTGTAGTAACTATTTAGTTGTTTTTGGCGTATCACCGGTGAGATATGAGGATACAAGTCGAGGATACAGTACGAGGATATGAACACTTTAAATATACGATACGAACACTTTTAAATATGCGATACGAGGACACAGTGTTAGTATCAAAATATAATATTATTCAAACACTTTTAAATATAAGATACAGCATATTAGTATTCAAACACTTTTAAATATACGAAACATTTTAAGAAACAACATACTACTGTTCAAGCACTTTTAAATATACGAACATTTTTAAATATAGGATACGAGAGTATAATGTCATATCCAAATATACTACTACATTTGTGTCCAAATATACTACTATTCAAACACTTTTAAATAGACTATCATAACATGGAATGTCATGACAGGTCAAAAAAAAAAACATATCTAATCAAATGTAGAGTTGAAAGTCCAATATTGAACACTTCTAAATACATATAATACCATAACATTAAATGTCAAATCAGGTCAAACATTTTAGTATGATTCAAAACACTTCTAAATATATTATTACCATGACAATAAATATCAAGTTGAGTCAAATACTTCGAACACTTCTAAATATATTATAAGATTAAATATTTCAAGTGTCAGGTTGGATCAAATACTTTTACTACAAGTCAAAACACTTTTAAATATATTATTACCATGACAATAAATGTCAAATTGGATTAAATACTTCGAACACTTTTAAATATATTATAAGGTCAAAAACTTCAAGTGTCAGATCGGATCAAACGCTCAGGACAACATTGTCATAGTATCCAAGTTTTTCGAGTTGTCATAGTATATATATCCGAGTGATCATGTGTGTGTATTGTAGATTACAACATCTCAAACACACAACCATAGAGCCATAAGATTAAAGGAAAATTGGATACAATACATATGATATTGATATATATAAAAAAAAAGAGTAAAAGATGTTTGAACAAGCTTCTCAAACATTATTCATATCATAAACCTCTTAACATTACCCTCTCAGCATATTATTGCCCAGAAAAACAGAGTTTCCCTTTAACTCGCCATCGACACCATGCAGCGAAGACCCTCGCCTTTCAACATGATATCGAAAGCCTTGTTGATATCCGAGAAAGGAACTTGATGGGTGATGAACTTCTCCAGCTCCAACTCCTGCAACACAAGGTAAAAGGAAAAACCAAATCGGCTGCAATTAAATGATGCGCAGACACAAAGATCGAGCGTGAGATATAGTTATGCAGAGTCGGATCTTTGATGCGCAACACAAAAGGTTGAGCACGAGATATACATTTTTCGTGCACATGGAAATGGAAATTTATACCGAGTTATAAAGCTTTTACCTTTTTCATGTACTTCTCAACCACGCCTGGAATGTCGCTTCGGGGCTTATAGTTGCCAAAAAAGGTTCCCTTGAGAGTCCTTTCGTTCAAGAGATTCACGGGATGAGTCTTGAACGCGTCATCCTTGTTGGGCACTCCAACAAGTACAGCAACACCCCAACCCTACAGTAAAAGCAAGGATAAAAATTTCACAGATTTATGGAAGGAGGAAAACAGAAAAGAGAAAAGAATGGTAGTCGAAGATAGTTACATCATGAACACATTCGAATGCGGAGATCATAGCGTTTATATTTCCGGTGCATTCAACGCTACGGTCCACACCACCATCTGTCATCTCAACAATGACCTAATAAATCCACCATTTGGATTTTAGCTGATAAATTATACATTACTCTTTAGCAAGCAAAAACGAATTCGTGTAGAGATGGGACTCACCTCTTGAACCGGCTTGTTATGATCCTTTGGGTTCACAAATTCAGTAACACCAAATTTCTTAGCTGTTCAAAAGGAGAGAAAAAAGCAGGTATTTAATTAATTATATCCTACACTTTCACCAATGGTATACATTACAAAAAAGACTTAATTACATCTAGACCCCTTCGCCCCTTCGCGGATTATAGTTGCTACTTGTAAGTTCTCAAGAATGTACAAAACTACATGATATAACTATTTAAAATTACAAGCGCCACCCCGTATTTGGGAGTGGTTTGGTAATTTTCGTAAAATCCCAGGGAGGGTTGTGTAATTTCAAAAGTTTTTGGAATTGGCAATAACATTGCAATCTCAACGTTCAACGGGGTATACTGTAGTTAACCTCCACAAAATATTGAATAAATTGAGGAACCTAACCTTCTTCAAAGCGATTCGCGTTCAGATCGATACCAATGATCCTTGAAGCCCCGGAAATACGAGCCCCTTCAGCAGCCTTAAATAATCAAGAAAAACAAATTCCAACACTCAATACCACATTCGAAATACACACAACGCACAAAACTGTGAACTTCTAAAAAATTACTCACAGCAAGACCAACAGCCCCCAATCCAAAGACAGCAACTGTCGAACCCTGAGTCGGTCTAGCAACATTAACCATAGCACCAAGACCTTCAAACCACAAAAACTCAAATCATCAATAACATAAAACAAGAAACAATTTATAATCTCATAAAATATACCAATTATCAATCCAAACCTGTGGATATCCCACAACTAAGCACACAAACTTTGTCAAGAGGCGCGTCCGGATTAATCTTCGCCAAACTACCAACGTGCGTGACCGTGTACTCGCTAAAGGTTGAAGTTCCAAGGAAGTGATAGATCGGTTTACCATCTTTGGAGAATCTACTTTGACCATCTCCAATCATGACACCGCGATCCGTGTTTATTCTGAGAAGATCACACATGTTGCTCTCTGTTGATTTACAATGCCTGCATTCTTTGCATTCCCCTGTGAAAATAGGAAGAACATGGTCCCCGGGCTGCACTTCTGTCACGCCTTCGCCAACACTTTCCACGATTCTGTTTACAAGGAAATAAAAGTATATGTCAAGATTGGATTTTTATTCTTTCTTTATCCTTCTTTTTATCGAGCTTTTCGGTTATGGATTACTGTAAAGATTAAGGTAAATGGGATTCGATTCGGAGATAGACCGTACCCTCCAGCCTCGTGGCCGAATATGCGAGGAAACAGAGGCGTTTGTCCCTGCAATGTGAGTGTTATGGTGAGTAAATCAGTTATTTGTGATATTTTCAGATGCTAATATAGTGGAAAATCAAGGAATTTAGGATTTGTTTAGTAAATTTCACCTTGGCTTCCCAGAAATAAACATCAGTGTGACAAAGGGAGGTGAAGAGGATCTTCACCCGAACTTCCATTTTCTGCGGCGGCGCCACCTCCACCTCTTCAATCACCAGTGGCTTACCCGCCTCCCATGCCACGGCGGCTGCAAAAACAGTTTTCTCACCATCAACACCACACCAATCAAGAATCAAAAACAAGAAAAGAGTTGATAACAATCAAACGAAAATGACCACTTCAGGATCGAAACCAAACCCATAATTTCAAACCAAAATCCAAAGGCAAAGAAAGAAAGCCACCCCAGATCATTACATCAGCTACAAACAACCCCACATCACAAATCTTCAATAAAACACATGTAATACCCAAACAAGACATCAGTGATCATGATCAAGGTCAAGAATTTCTTTCCGAAACAATTCAAAAGCCCAAAAAATTGAAAAAAACTCAAAAACCGCCCCCAAATCACACTACATAAGCTAGAATCAGCAAAACCCACATCACAAATGTTCATCAAAACACATACAAGCTCCCAAATCACAGATGATCACGATCAAGGTTTCACCTTTGCAGCGGATAACTTGACCCTGAGTGCTAGACATTTCCTTTTTTCTTCCCTCTTTGCACCGATTACTCTGTGTAGGAAAGTGAGTGACGATACTACGGTTTGTGTCGATTTCTGTGGGCATATATGTATACATATATATACATATACAGGTGGTGGGGTTGAGGGTACGTGGGTGTTGGAACGTGTCCACCGGCAAAGGATTTGTGAGACTGTACGAGAAAGAAAACACATCAACATTTGCCTCTTTCAACTATTAAATTCTTGAAAATAGACTAAAATAAAATCCATCCATTTTTGCCGTAAATTGTCATTTTCTTAGCCAACTTTTTCTTCTTTGCCATGAGCATACAAAAAAATATAAAAAAAAAAAACTTAGGATGCTCATTCTCTCTGCTTTGTCCACGTTTCAGTTTCATTTAGCAAAAGAGGCGATCTTGAAAAGCAAGCGGCAGATGATCATGTTCAAAACGATTCATTTCGCTTGTGGACAAATTAGATAAAATCTTGGATTTCTTTATTTAATTATTATTTTATTAAATTGTGTTATTATTACGTACAAAATTTTAAAAAGAGGCGGATAATGTAAATAGGAATAACATTAAAATTTAAAATAAAAAGATGGAAAACTAAATATCAAAATTAAAAATAATATTAAGCTTAATAAAACTTATATTTTAGGAGTGTTTGTAAACTCTAAAAATAAATACTTATGAGATATTTTAAAATACAAAAAATACTTATGAGATATATAGATACTTATTTTAAGCGGTTTTGGATAAATGCTTATTTTAACTTGTCCTCATGGATTCTGCTTATAACTTATTTAATTTTCTGTCGTTAATTAAATTCTATTTAAATAATAATATCCTCATCAAAATATTAATATTTTCTAATTAATCTTTTATAAAACTTTATGGTTTATATGATCATTATTTTTTCCCCCTATTGATAATTTTAAAAATCTCAACTGAAAGTCTAATAAAAGATATGTAATTACTAAATAATTTTTTTTTTCTTTCTTTTTCAATTCTTATGAATTTATTTATTTTAAAATTGTTCCATTTTATTTTATTTTTATTATCTATTTTTTTCACATGTATTTTATTTATTATATTTACTTATCTTATATAATTTTAAACTATTATTCATAATAATATATTATTTAAATCATATTAAATTATTCAGAATAATTTAATAAATTTTAGGGGTAAATTAGTAACTTAATAAAAATTAAAAGAGATTTTCAACTTTTCTCTGCAAAAATTCAATGGATTACTCTTTTGCTTTCTTTTTTTTTTTTCAAATACTCACTACTTTTACAACTCCAAATTTTTACAATGCAGTATAGTTTGCAAACACCATTTTATTTAAAATATGAAAAAAACTCTCAATAAGAGGACAAATATATAAATATTACAAAATTTACATGTAGTAATAAAAAAAATAAAAAAAAACTTTAAAATTTTAGGGACAAGAATGGTCACAATATTCGCGTCTAAACTTAAGAATAAGAAAAGATTCATATTACCGTACCCATATCATGTTTATGTCATTATAGGTGGTGTACCGTAACATAACTCCGCTCAAACCTAGAGGGGAATCATGATCTCACTCTAGGACATTGGTGAATCAAATTGATGTTATGCCGACATGCACCCGTTTTCAAAAATACAATCTCGTTGTATCTCATTGTATCGTACTCGAACACTTATTATGCGAGAATTTGAAAAAATTATTTGTATCTTCATGTTCGAATGGCTGCATTCGGGTGCTCTCACTGCTCTCGTTATATATGTTGCATTTCTTTAGTTTCCAATCAACACGATGACTTACCGATGTCATCATCGAGAAATTGGAACCGATAATTGCGTTTTAAATTGGTAAGTGAAATCTTCAATTTCTTTGGGAAAATTACAATTACGTCCACATTTTGTTGGATATCTAACACCATATGTTGAGGGTAAAATTGGGTATTCAAATTGGGGTGTTAGTTTTCTGATATTTCAGAGGATAAAAGCTGAAATTAGTGACAACATTGATTCAATATCTCTAACATGTGGGGAGAAAAGGTCTTTCCTTTTATAATAATAGTATAGCCTATAGAAGTATGGATGTATATTATTTGGGAAGTCTGATTACGTAGCAGTAAGAAACGCTTTGATATGAACGCAACACGATACAGATATGATAATATATATATATATATATATATTTTTTAAATTTTTATGTGAAAAGTATCGAACATATTATCTAATATGACAGAATACGAATAATATTTTTAGAAACATCCGTGTATTTAAGCAACCAACCAACACATTTAGTAAAACATGTGATAAAAACATATTCTTTGAAGGACTGAACCTTGCTCATTTCGGGCCCATTCAAAGTGGGCCGGTTCAATTTTCAGCCCATTTTCTGACTGAAAGGTGCCCCAACTTGAGCTCATAATAAAATACAAATTGCTCAATTTAGAATTAGACAAAAGATGTTTTTTTTTTTTAATAATAATTTTTATAATAAATAACAAACGCCCTAAATTGGTCAAAAAGATTTGAACATTATTGCCTCGAAGAGAATCCAAGAAGTGATTTTCTATAGCTCATAAACTAAAGTTTATCCGAGGAAAATTAGAGTTAGATCTGCATTAATTAAATACATATATAGTTAAATAAAGCAAGTATTGGAAGCTACAATTTCCCTAATTAATTAATCTTCTTTTTTTTCTTTTTATAAGCCCAGGAATATGTGATATAAAAGAGTTACAGGTAAAGAAACCAACATACAAGGAGAATCATAATTTCACTTCAGGGCCTTGGTGACTCAAATTGAACGTGCCGACATGCGATCGCTTTTAAGTATACGATCTAATCGTATTTCATCGTATCATATCAGACACTTATTATATGATAATCAAAAATAAATAATCTGTATAATTATGGACGTATCGTGGGATCAATTAGTAACAATCGGATAACAATTAGTAAAGAAACAATTGAGACATATAGCTCACTTGGTTCAATTTGCACAACAAGCATCATTCAGGTATAAACTAACACAATAAACAAAGTTACTGAGTGAATGGCAACTTCTGAATTACTTTAAGAAGATGAGTGTTGTTTTCCTTTTTTCCCATTGAATCAAGGAGCAAATTCGAGAGTATATTTGGGGCCAACTTCTGAATCACTTTAAGAAGACGAGTGTTGTTTTCCTTTTCTTCCATTGAATCAAGGAGCAAATCTAGCATCGATAAATCAGGACAGAGTCCTCTTTCGCACATTTCCTCAAGAAAGTTTGCGGAATCATCATATTCGCCCCTCATCACTGTTCCTCGAATAATAAGGGCATAGGTAACAGGATCTGGTAACAAATTTTCATGTTTCATTTTCAATATAAGATCCTTAGCTTCCTTCAGTAGACCATCTCGGGAGTATCCTTTTATTAGGATAGAGTAAGCTACAACATCAGGTTTCAGTCCTTTAGAAGGTAGATCATCAAAAATAGCTTGCGCTTCATGCAGTTTTTCAGCTTTACAAAACTCATTCATAACAATGGTATAGTAATTGATATGAGGACGGACTCCTTCGTGTTCCATTGCATTCAAGAAGGACAATGCTCGCTCAATAGACTCATTCTGACACAATCCGTGCAACATGTTACAATACGTATGTAAATTTGGTTTTAGACCAACGCATTGCATCTCATCAAAAACTTGTTGCGCATCAAAACATCTTCTTGCAGAGAATAATCCTTGGATTATATTGTTACAAGTAATCAAATCAGGCTTTGAGTGTTTGCAAGCCATCTCACGAAAGAGTTGCAAGGCTTTGTCTATTTCCATTTTCCTACAATATCCATTGATTAGGATGGTATAGCTGTGAACATTAGGAGCAACATTGTTGCTATCCATAAATTCAAAAACTTTTCTAGCTTCATCAAGTTTCTCTGCCAAACAATATCCGTCCATCAATGAATTGTATGTGATGATGTCAGGAACCACATTTTTCTGCACCATGAGACGGAGTACATCATTTGCTTTATCCACCAACCCTTCATTACATAAAGCATCAATGATAACACTAAATGTCACCACATTCGGATCAATTTTCAGATCTACCATTTCCTTCAGTAGCATTTCAGCCTCTTCACCACAACCCATAGTACATAAGCCACAAATCAAAGTATTGTAAGTAACAACATCAGGGGTTATGCCTTTTCGAGATATTTCACCGAAAAGCTTGAAGACAGAGTCTATTTTGCTGTATTCACACAAACCATCAATAACCATGTTGTACACACCGATGTTAGGCCTAAGATTCCCTCTCTCCATTACTCTGAGAACTTCAATGGCCATCATAGTGTTGTCGGCCTTGCATAGTCCATAGATCATGGTCCCATATATAACAACATTTACCTCGCACAACCTTTCTCCTACTATCTTCTTAAACAGTTCTTGTGCTTCAAGAATCCTATTTTCCTTAAACAAACCCTTCAATAAGGTGCGAAAGGTAACTCCCTTAGGAACACAACCCTTCTTAAAGAACCAACCGAGAATCGAAAACCCAAAATCGACCCGGTTAGAGAGGCAATAACAGTTAATGGCAATGTTCATAGTATAATGATCGACTAAAGTCTCCGAATTGCAAATATCCTTAAAAAGAGAAATGGCCGTGGAATACTCTTTTAGCTTCACCAGACGCGAAAGCAATTGAGTAAATTGTACTACTGCTACACTAGGCAAAGGCCTCATTCTGGTCATTTTCTCATACACCTTAACTGCATCACTCGAGCCATTAACATTACGCAAATCTATGTAATTCCCTACAGATTTTCTACTGAAATAACGAAAAGCAGAGACAAATATAAATGGGTTGCGAAAGAAATTACCTGATTTAGAAGGATATAGAAGTAGCCCTAATTTCATTTTCAAGAACTCAGAAGCAGCGGAGTGACGGTTTGATTTATGAGATGAGATGATTTGCCTGTCCAGCCTTTTATAAAAAATTGTGTGATTTATCTATGAAATTTATTTAATTAAGTAATTTAAAGGACTTTATTTAACATATCTATAGACTATATATATACTATATAAAAAGCAAAGAGGGTTTTTCTCTCACAAAAGGCAGTTTTTTAAGTTGCAAGACCAATTTTTTAATTTTCCAAATATACCCCTTTATTTTAATGTGTAAAAGAGAATTTGAGGGTCGAGAATGACATTTTATTAAAAAGATAATAACTCCCACTTCTCACGTTTCTATCTTAACTATTTTTTTTCTCATCACTAATAACTCTCATTTTTCTTCAATCACATTTCTATCAGAAAAAATTATTTATAAAATAAGAAACCCCATAAAACACAACCAATACGGTAAAAACAGAAAAGAAAAATTAAAATAGGTAAAATTCAAATAATTTATATAATTTTTTTTTTCATATTTCTTCTTTATTGACATCACAATTTATTCTAAATTGTGATTTGATTACAAATCTTTTTGCACACAGGGACGGTGTGCACAGGTAACTAGTATATTATATATTAAGCGAGAGAGGCAAAGTTGGTCTCTTTGATTGGTCTCTAATTTCTTTTTTATTTAATTAATTTATTTATTTTTTCATCACATACAGAACGTGTTTCAACTTCATTTTTCTCTCAACTTACTTTTATAGTTTTATTCTCTTCTTTTATATATATTTTTTCAAATAATTTTTAATTTATATTTTAACTATTTTCTATGTAAGAAACTAACAGCTTTGGTTGATTATATATTTTTATTTTTTTTTTTCATATTTTGTAGTTTTTATTTTGTATTAGTTTTTAAACTTTAATCATATCAAAAATATAAAAGAAACTTTAATTATGAACATAAAAATTTAAATTTAATATATATTTAAATAATTAAAATTTTATTATTTGCACACGCATAGAGTGTGCTAAAATTGCTAGTACTAATAATGGTGGAACGCGGTCCACAAGCGCATAATTAAATTTATTGTAATTTTGTATAATATATACATTGCGTTAGGGAAAATTGCATTTTTTATTACGATTTATAAGGTTGTAATATTAGTCCCGTTCTTTTTTTTTTTAAATAAAAAAGTCCTATTTTTTAGGAAATTATTGCTATAATAATCTCAATAATAATCCCGCATATTGCAATAATAGTCCCGCTGATAACTAAATAATGGGTTGTCAAACAAAAAAGAAGAAAAGATAATTAGATAATGGAACCATTAACTAAGTAATAGAAAAATTATGCATAGCTTATGGAATTCTTTTATAATATTTTTTGAGGGAAACCTTTTTTAAGTTCTTCCCCGATGAGCTCTTCCTAAGGCAAAGTCCTAATCAAAGCAAAATTATCTAATTATAATTAAAAAAATAATTATATCTGCTATTTTATTAATTTTATTTCAATTTATTTATATTTTAATATTAATTAATATGTTAATAATAATATATGTTTTAGGGATCATATATATAAAGAGTTGTATAAATTTATTAAAAGATATACTATATTTATTTTTATTTTTATATTAAAATTTTACCATAATATCGTGACACACAAAATGTAATCACATTATTTATAGTTACTTTAAATATTAAATTCTTATATTTTGCCAAAAAAATCTTGTACACTCAATAAACCTTTCAATTCATATAAACACAAAATTTCAATCAAATGAGAGCCACGAGAAAAGAAAATCATATCACTAATCGCACAATTAAAGGAAGGGGCAATTTTTGAAAACTCCCCGTGAGTTTAAAAAGTTCCTTTTAACTCCCCATTTTCAAATACATCATTTGGGGTTTTAGATACGCGATTCTGGGATTTAGATACGCAATTCTGGGATTTAGATACGCGATTCTAGGATTTAGATACGTGATTTTTTTCTTGTATTTCAAATACATCATTTGGGGTTTTAGATACGCGATTCTTGAGTTTTAATACATCATTTTTTAAAATGGGGAGTTAAAAGGAATTTGACTTATCATTTGGGGAGTTTTCGGGAATTCCCCGTTAAAGGAACTAAGCAAATCAAACAAACAGTATCTACTCAACCCAACATAAACAAATACGATAAAAGCAATTCTATTGTCGTCGAACATATAATCGGTGCAAAAACAGAATTTTTTTTTCTAAAATCACGTGAATACAAACAAGCTTTGAGAAAGCTCATGTCTTCCAAAATCAGCGAAAAATAAAATCTTAAACACAACCTCCCACTCCCACTCCACCTTTTAAATATGCTTAATCACTATACCAATTTCGCCCACTTATTTTTTGAAATTAAGTTTGTCAAATTCAAAAATTCAAAAGAAAAATAGGAAGAAAAGAAAACAAAAACAAAAATGAAAAGAATACTACAAAATTCTCATGAATTAAATCCCCAAATCTCGTGGAAGAAACGGGAAGAAATGAGTTTGAATATCACTTCCGTGCAAAACACTTCACTCCAATTTTCCAACAATCAATAAACCAGAAGCAAAATCTAAACGCCATTGACGAGTTACCAATTTTGCAATAAATAAATAGGAAAAGGAATAGAAAATCTCGGGAAAAAAAAGCAAGCAAATGAATCAATAATTCACCGTCTATCCCATATCTGAAAATCCATATATATACAATAGGTTTCAAGAAGAATTAATTAAAAATTTGATAAATAAAGTTATACTATTAGGCTATGTGTAAAATTTGGGTTTGCGAAGTTGCAGAGAACGACACGTAAAATTTATGGTGAAGGATGGAAGGAAAAAAAGAAGGCCCTAAGAAAAAGAAGAAAGAGCAACATCGTCGTTTTGCTTGGAAGAAGGAAATTATCCCATATTTTGCAAAATCCTACATGGGGACGACAAAATCATACTACGCCTCTTCTATTAAAAAAATAGGGGAATATGTTCGCATTTCTTTTAGTCTCAATTAACACGATGACTTACCGATGTCATCATTGAGAATGGGTGTTAGGTTTCTTATATTTCAAGGGGTAAAAGCTGAAATTAGTTTTTCCTTGTCTAGATTAAAATATTCACCGTCGACTATTGTGACTAGTCCCCTCGTTGAATTGTAGGCACCTTATATGGTAAGACAACTGGCCAGGAGGTTTAAAGCTGATTCATACCAAAAGTTAAGATTCGAATCTCTAACTTTTAGTTAAGAATGAATCAGTCTTTTCTATTCAGCCACCCCCTCCTAGTTAAAAGCTGAAATTAGCGACAACATTAATTCAATATCTCCAACATGTGAGGAGAAAAGGTCTTTCCTTTCCTTTTATAATAATAGTATAGAAGCAAGGATATATATTATTCCAAAATCTAGGTACATAATTATTATTGATGAAAAAATAATTTTATATATTTTTTAATAGTTTAATTAAGTTTGATATTTATAATGGGATATAAGAAAAGAAAAGACTATAAATTAGTTAAATATCTTTTTGTGGAAGATGTGAAATTACAAATTTAATAACAATTCACACCCAACTTATAATGCATTGACACAGACATGTTGATGCGGTTATAATACGATACAAATATAATGACACGAATTTTCTTTTAAGTTTTTCACATTGAAATATTGGAAATAGTATCTAAAATAATACGAGACGATAAAATAATATTTTTAAAAGTGTTGGTACCGGACCAACCAACCAA
Organism: Lantana camara; assembly: GCA_037501455.1. Lineage (NCBI taxonomy): Eukaryota > Viridiplantae > Streptophyta > Magnoliopsida > Lamiales > Verbenaceae > Lantana > Lantana camara. The sequence continues at coordinate 5,575,238 of CM074865.1, forward strand.
CGCATTTAGTAAAAATATATGATAAGTACATATTCTCTGATGGATTGGACCTTGTTCATTTCTGGCCCATTACAAAGTGGGCCGATTCAATTTTTAGCCCATCTTCTGATTGAAGGTTGGCCCAACTTGACCGCATGATGAAAGAAATTACTCAATTCAGAGTTACAAGAAGCTTGAAAGAAAAATTAAAATAGAAAATCCATATTATGAAATATGAAAGACAAATTAAAAGAGAAAATCCAAAAAGTAATTTTCTATAGCTCATATTAAAGGTTTATCTGCTGAAAATTACTCAAATTAGAGTTAGATATGTACTAATTAAATACATATAATAGTTAAATAAAGCAAGCAGGGAAGCTACAATTTTCCTAATTAAGTAAATTGGTTCTAATTAATTTAATATTTTTTTTAACTATTCATAAGCCGAGGAAAATATAATATAAAAGTGTTACAGGTAAAGAAACCAACATGCCAAATATGACCCTGCAAAAATAGGAGAAATTAATTGATTTTTGATAATTATGAAAATTAAAATAAAGGATTTACGAAAATAATTTGATTTTTTATCACTTACCCCGTACTTAGGATGTCTGGATGTAACCCGTATTCTCGTGCAAATACAAATGGCACAATTCCTTGGGGAAGAGCCGCCTATACATACATAATTATTAAAAAAAAATGTTAGGTAAAATTACAATAAAATCATTATTATTAAATGTTAAATCTATAATTATCACCTAATTATTAAGATTATTACAAATGGGGGTATATTAGCTACTTATGTCGTGTTGGCAAATACTTAAAAATTTTGATTTCTGTCTCTATTTCAACCGTTTATCTGGCGCGCTCCGGTTTTATGTAAACAAATAGTATATGTATTTCGTCCTCATATATATATAGAGAGAGATAGGACTTGCCCCGATGGAAGTAGCCAAGTAGGTACCTGAACAATGGCAGCATGAAGGTGTGATCCTCTGAGACCCACGGCGAGGGATGCGGCAGACATGACTATCGGACCACCGATGAATCGAATTCCCATCGATATCGTCGCCATTTTCGTACCACAAGCTATGATTCGAGGTTGTAGTGCCATGAAAAGACCTTTCCAAAAGAAAAAGAAGTCCGTACAATTATGCACGAATACACGTATATATGCATGTGTGTGAAGAAATCAAGAGTTTACATATACACATACCCAAACTAAACATGGCCATGCCAAGGCCTGCATCTGAAATGATCTTGATCGAGTACTTCACCACACTCGGCATCCCCACATTCCATCTGTAATCGTGAAATTAATTTGGTTTATCATATAGTTAATCATATAAACATTCACGCATACGTATGTCACTATAAGAAAACAGACAAATTTCGAGGGAAATTTATGAAATTAGGGACATACGTATGGGTGTGTGTGACAATCTAAATACTTACTTAAAGGAGATTAGGGACCATAATAGGCCTAATACGCTTGAATATGTATTTGGATTACGAGAGAGCTTCCTCCCAACCACGATCAATATGAGCCTCAGCATCACAACAGCACGTGGCATTTTTTGATTGGCTATCGCACCGGTCTTCGTCTCCGATCCCTCCTCCACTTGGATCTTTGAGCAATCCCTAAAGCTTAGATCCTTTTCTGATGAAAAAAGTTCAATAGTTATTATTGCCCATTCTCAAATTACTTTTGACGGGATTTATGATCGATCTGTTTGTGAGTGTAGATACTTATGATTACGTTGTCTCTACATCCCTCAATAATGTGTAATTGCTAACGTTATGATATTTAATCGAGATTGAGTTAGGATTTTGGATTCAAACCAATCATAAACACAAATTTTCATACATTTTTATACTAATTTGCAAGAAAAATATATATCAATCATAGCAAACATCCAAGATTCAAAGTATTGTATGATATAAAGTTGGATGGATGGATTAAAGCATGGAGCAATGGAGTTGACAATAAGAGGCAATTAAACATATATAGAGTGGGGAAAATCATGAAATTAAAAGTGTCTTTATTAATTTCATAAAATTCAAACGGGCAATGATTGAAAATCCCACATATCAAATCCCAATTATAACACACGTGCTTTCATGTAATTATGTAATCCATTAATAAAAGTTAATTTCCTCCCCAATCAATACTTCTGCAAACATTTAACCCCACAAAAGCTGAAAAAGCTTTATTTTTCTTTCTTCTCCCTCTTTCGAGAAAGGGATAGAAAAGCTAGATATATAATCCATATATAATACACGGATACAAAACAGAGAGACAAAATCAAAATTTATGATGAGGAGATCAAAAATTTATAATATAAATAATATTATTTTAAAAAATAATAAAATAGTATTTTTATTAAATTGAAGAGATAAAATATCTAATTAGAAGGGACAAAAATCCCAAATTAGGAGGATTAAAATAGGAATTTTCCAAAATATATAGAGAGAAATAATTTTTTTTCAAAGAAACAAATATAAAAGAATAGAAACGACACAATACAAATATAATGACATGAATTATTTAAAAAAATTACTACATCAAAGATAGTCGACACGAAATGATAATATAATATTCTAAAACACACATTGGTCTAAATGTAATAATAGCAAATCAAGGTAGTGTAATTAATTTAAATATATAAAGTAAGAAGCTATTTAATTATGCTAAGAGATCAGATAACATTTTATTTTGTGCATAATATATTATAAATTAAAAAGAGCAATGACTTTACTTGAGCTTCAAGTGAATGTCGGCTGTGGACAGCTTCAGCCAATTTAAAATTTCGAAGAGGATTATATATCAATTTATTTCAAACACTATTTGCTTTATATATAATATTAATTTAATAAATAATTTTTAATCATTCCTTTTGGAGGATCTAGAATTAAAATTGAAGATAAACTAACGTGTACCTATCTCTCTCTTACGTATTTTAAATTTTTTTAACCTAGATCTGATTTATAACTTGTGTTACTCTCTCTCTCTTAAGTATTTTAAAAAAATTCTAACCTAAATCTGATTCATCGTACATTTAAACCAACTAAGCGTTAGTCCACCTGATATTATAATGAGAGCGTCAAAAAATCCTCGATCCAGACATTAGATGACAAAGTTAAATTAGCTTACCAATAACAGTACTTAATCAATCCTTACCCATAAACAAAGAAGTGACTACTCGAGACAACTTAGACTTTCTTAGTGATAAAGAATTCGTATAGGGTAAGACGTAAATCCCAAGGCTTAATTTCGTTACAAAAAACTAAAATGATATGGCCTCGGAAGACCATGACCTAACCAAAGTTTCAACGCTTGCTTTGGCACGAATCCAATCAATTATATAATAATAAATATAATATATTTATTTTTTATCGAATTAAATTTGAACTAGAATTATAATTTTTGACTACCCAAAAAGTATCTTGGGGGTTCAAAAGCTAAAATGTACCTACTATTAAAAACAAAGGAAAGTACTATTTCTTTTGTACACTTTAGAAGGAAATGAATTAATTAAACATGTTAGGTCAGTTGTTGGCTGGGCAGACAAGGTTATATGACTGAACCAAACCTGTGTATGTTGGCAGAATCCTGTGACATAAACTGTACATGCAAACCCTACAGAAAGCTACTTCTCTCTGCATGCATTTGCATTGTCTCGTACCATCCATGAATATGCATGGATATGAACACGACAAGACACAATACGACACGATACGGATAAGGCGATACGATTTTTTTTTTTTTGAATTTTTCACGTGGGGAATATCGGATAAATATTCGACACAATACGACATGACACGATACGACAAAGTAATATATTTAAAAGTGTCCGTGCATCATAACTCGTACCCATCTTCCCCTATTTCTTCCTAGGTACCACACTAGGGATATTAATTATCTCTTTCTAAACTCGTAAAATCCGTGAGATAATTTTATCTCGAACCTATGGTTAAATCAATGTAACGACAGAACACCAAATTATGTAGTTAATAGAATATTTAAATATTTAAAAGTAATTAATTAAATAACAAATATAAATTAATTGAGTTCAATCAAGTGGTGGAGCCACCCTTTATTGGGGGTTACAATTGACCCCCCTCAAATTTTTATTTTATTTTATTTAATTATGTATATATATATAGATATTTGTATATGTAATTTTATGGGGTTTTTCATTATTAACTCCCTCAATAATGTTAAAATTAATATTATTCAGGATCAATATAATAATAAATTATGTATCATCCTTTAGTATTATACTTTGGTCGATCCTCCTAAAAAAAAAATTCTGGCTCCACCACTGGTTCAATCTGATGGAATTGAGACTAGAATTTTCCCAATTTTTGAGGGTCCGTATATAATATGATTGATTGAGTTCAGCATACTCGAATATGAGAAAAAAAAATTCTATGAATAATACATGTAATAATTTTAATAGTATTAGTTTTGTTACACTCGTTCCTATTTCTTTCATTAATTTGCAATAACCTAATTAAATGTATTATAATATTTTTGTAAAATAATTTCACTTTAATAGAATAAACTCATGCTAAACAAAAACATATATGTCGGGGGAAAGAAAACGACTCAACATACATACAATAACGTACCGCTAACATCATCTCTGAACACTTCTCCCTCCGGCGACTCCCACACCATCCTCACCCCTGGCGACGGCTGTCGGAAAACCTTCCCCGCCGTCGGGCTGGCGGCAATCACATCCAATTCGTTGAAGTTCGACGCCCTCGGCGTCGGCTGCAGCGAGTATGCGTCCGACGAGGCATAGCCGGACAATCTTGGGCTCACGGGTCGGGTCCCATGCCCGTACCCGAACCCAAATTCGTTCGGAGTACTTATTGAGAAGATTTCGGCGTTCGAGAGATTTGAAGCTCTCGGCGTAAGGCCCATGGAGGACGACTGCGGCGCCGACGACGTGGACCGCCGGATGCGGACACGGATGCGGCCAGCGTCGTCGATCTCAGAGTCGGTGCAAAGTGGGTCGCGGCCGTCGAGGGAGATGACATCATTGTCGATGTGGAATTCGGTGATGGCGGCGGCGGTAGCGCCGGGGAAGCGGGTTTGGATCAACACGGTGGCGGCCCTATACTCGAAGAGGAACAGCAATAGAGTGTACCTGCATGCATTTCACATTTCAAATTTTTTTTTTCAATTAACTATTTTTGTTTATATTAATTTAATTAATAAATATATATAATTATTTCATCAAGATTTATGAAAAGTTAAATATCTTTCGAGGAATCCAAGGTGAGAGTGACAGAGTGAAGGACATTAGTGGACAGTGGTCAAAAGAAAAGGCATAGAAATGTACCATCCATTTCCATATATGTAATCTTGTTTCTTTGCAAAAGTTTGCAAAAATGTAACTTTTTAGGTTAAAATTCAATTCACTTTTAAGGGTATACCCCATATGTTTGACCTATGTTTCCTCTCTTTTGCATCTTGCTTTCAACCACATGAAGCCTATACTTACACTCTATATTATTGCATTGAATCTATATATATAGAGCAAAAGCGGGTTGCTAATTAATGAAGTTATAGTCATCAAAAACATCGTACTTTGGTGTAATTCTATCACAAACCTAACTCGGTTAAACTGATGTAACGAGGGGACGGGTGTTTTACACTTGCCGTGTGGTTGGTGGAAAATTTAGAGAGAATGACGACCAATTACACTTGTCATTTGATCAATTAGGGTCTGGCCGAGCCGAATCTAAATAAAATCTTCCCATAATATGTCAATAAATTAATCCATTTTGGCATAAAAGGGCTCTTACCAAAAAAATATACTAAGAGTTGAGAAAATAAGTACATTTTTGCTTCTTGGAACATAACCCTTTAATTTATTTGGCATAGCCCTTAATAATTTTTAAGCAAAGATCAAATGGACTATATGAGATCATATATTTACAAATAATAGGATTTATATATATATATATATATATATATATATATATATATATATAATTCTTGAAACTTACCAAATAATGCATTGAAGCACGACGAGTTGAACCATGAGGCTTTGAGTGAAGTCTCCATACATGGCCTCGAGCAGAGGGATTCCCATAACCAAAGTATTGGGCAAAGTTGAAACCGAGAACAAAGTGATGAGCCAATCGAGCTGCCCTTTGCAGAAGCACCAAATGGACAACAAACAAAGCACGAAGAGCTTGGAAAGAGTGTCGGACAATATGAACTTCACGTCCATTTGATAAGGGTTGTTTTGGGCGATGAAGTGGAACGAGAGAACCGGCACGGCGAAGACGGCCACGAAGCGGTTGATGCCGGCGCATTGCTCCGGCGAGAACATCTTGAACCACTTCACGGAGGCGAAGGCGACGAGCATGGCGAAGTAGAGGGGCACCATCGCGCACATTACCTTGTAGAAGTCATTTGGGGTTATCATTCTTGGTTCTTTGGGGGTGGGGGAAGATGAGAAGAGTGTGTTTGTGTGTTTTCTTGAAGGGGGTTTTATGTTGGGAAGTTTGTAGGGAAGGAGGAAGAAAGGGTAATATTGTCTTTTTAGTATATATATATATATATATATATATATATATATGCATATATATGGTCAGCTATAGATTTGTATATATGTATGTGTGTGTTGTGTTCTTTTTCTATGGTTTTTATGTTGGGGAAGGTCTAGTCAAGGAGAGGGCATTATTGTCTTTTCTCTCTAATTGCTAGGGTTATTGACCGATTCATTTGAATTTAGGTATTGTAGAAATTCGATAGAGGAATCGACAATCTGTTTAATTCGATTACTTTCACAATATACCTTACGTATATACACGATTACAATATAAATTAGTCTTGTAATTTTTCGATTTTATATGTTAAATCTTAGACTTAGTAATTTTATCCCTCTCCATATGTCTTGGTTCCATCCCATGGGTTTCTTGAAAGTCGGCTTCGTACGCAGAATTCCGACTATCTAATTGTTGTTAAATATATTATTAGGAAACATTATACTAATTTTACAGATAAATGTTATTAAAAATAGTGAAATTAAAGTAAGAGAATTAGATGGGGTTCAATTATATATCTATAGCACACGAGGTGCTCCTCGTGTAATATTCACAAGGTACAACATATACACACACATATATATATATAGACCGGATTACATTTGAGTACCCTTAGATTTAATCTAATTTTAATGCAACCTCTATTCTTTCAATTATTACCATATACTCCCTAAGGTATGATTTCAAACTGAGATCCCTAAACGTCGTTAGGGTTCTCAAGGACCAATATGTAATTTCAACTTAATATAGAGATCGTTTTGTAACATAATAAAATAATGAGGGATGAATTTGTAATTTCTAACTAAATTTAAATTAGGCCGCATTTAGGGACCTCAGATAGAACCCTAACAGCGTTTAGGGACCTCAGACGGAAACAATACCTCAGGGACTATATGATAATAATCGAAAGAATAGGAACTACGTTGTAATTAAGCCAAACCTGAGGGTACTTAAATGTAATTCGCCCTATATATATATATATATATGTTGGATATCTCGTATATATGGAATAGTTGACTTTGTCCCTAATTGGTAGTGATATATAGAGCCCGATTTGTAGAGATTTGTTTCCGGTACAACTTGTTATATACCTAGGGCTACTTGTACACTGTATACACAAAAAAATACAATTACCATATAATCAAGACTTTTCCCGAATATCATGTTCTAACTACAGTATATATATATATATATATATATATATATATATATCATCTCAAGAAAGAAAATAATAGCTAATGGGTAATTATATCCCGAGTCTGCCTCGGCCAAACTGGTGTAACAAAGGGGTGAGTGTTTTACATTTGTCGTGTGGTTGATGGAAAATCTAGAAAGAATGACCAATCAAATGACAATTGTAATATACTTGCCCTTTTAATTTATTGAGTTCGATTGAGTCGAATTTGACGTAAAATCATCCAATACTTAATTTATATAAGGCGTGGAAGTTTAAAACCATAATTATATGGAGCTTTCAACGCTACTAATTGATGCACACATTTCTAGCAAAATTATTGTGTTTTTTAGATGTAAATTATCACTGCACTTTGATAATGTCGCATTAAAAAGGGATATTTGTCAACAAGGTCTATATCCAAAACGCAACAAGATGGAAGCATCATAATTAATTATGTTATTTTTTTCACTAGTAACATAATATGGAAAAAAAAATCTAACTCTAGATCCTTCCCAATCGAATTACCTGTATGATAAGTTCACAAAAAAAAAAAAAAAAAACATTTACTACTTATATGATAAGTGACTTACGCTTATTAATTAATTTCCACTAGCTAGATATAAAACGGAGTAGAGAAAAACCCTAGTACGGAGAAGAGAACAAAAACCATCAGAAGAAAAGAAGAAAAAAGCTAGCAATATATCCACGGAGAGTAGGAGCTACCCTCCTATATTAACTAGGAGAAAAGGGTAGCGGTGAGCGCAGTACAAAATCGGTCTGATTGTATGGAGAAGATATCAAACGTATCTGACAGAAAGAAGAAAAACGCTAGCAACTTATCCGACGGAGAGGAGGAGTTGCCCTCCTATGTCAACTAGGAGAAAAAGGGACCAGTGAGCGCAGTACAAGATCGGTACTACCTGATTGTATGGAGAAGATATCAGACGTATCTGATGGAAAGAAGAAAAATGCTAGCAACTTATCCGACGGAGAGGAGGAGTTGCCCTCCTATGTCAACTGGAATAAAAGAGGAGCGGGCAGCGCAATACAGGATCGGTACTACCTGATTGTATGGTCTCCTTCTTTTTTATCTCTCCTGTGTGTTTCCGTAAAATCTCAATTATGTAAACACGAAGTTTGTTCGTGAATCTTGAACAACTCGCTAATTCGATTTCTTTGAATTTTTTAACTTATCTTGAACAACTCGCTGATTCTATTTCTTTGAATTTTTTAAACATGAAGATTGGTGTTGGGCATTTGCCGCGGTTGGTGTCATCGAATCGATAAATCAAATTGTTACGGGTTCGTTGGTGAGATGGTCCAACCAACAATTAATAGATTGTGATGATCACAACAATGGTCTTTTAGGTAGAGGATCAGTCTTCAAAGCATTGGAATATATCATTAGAAAAGGGGGCTTGGTGACCGAGGAAGATTACCCCTTTACGGGAGAACAGGGACGATGCAAGGGTCACTAGGTCATTGGATATTTCCTTTTTTTCTTTATTTTTTAAGGTCTATTTAATAATATATTATTTTTTCAGTTTAAGATACATAATGTGGCGATTGATTGATTCGAATTTGTACCGCCGAATGACGAGAATGCTCTCAAAAGAGCGGTTGCGCGTCAACCTATTGTGGTTCATATCGATGCTACTGATGCAAATTTACAACATTACAATGGGATAATCCACTGATAATTGTTATCTAATCTTTTTATCTAATCAGTCTAAATTTGCTGTAGTTCTTTATAAATGTTTTACCAATTCAAATACAGTATCTTTATCGAGGCCCATGGTCAGAGCCGGAACCAGTTAACCATGCCATGCTAATTATTGTGTATGGAACTCATTCTGAAACCGAGGTTGACTATTGGATCATCAAAATTGGTTAGGCCGGGAACGGGATCAGTATGGATACATGTTCCTAGAAAGGAACATTGGTATTCCCTGCGGGTTGTTGACAATGAACTCATGCTGCTTATATCCTACGATGAAGCCAGATTTGTTGATACATGATCATGCTGAAAAAGATCATGCAAGAATGGTGAGTCTTCAAAAACATATTTTAGTTGATCAAAGTTGTGTATCTGCTCAGAATAGCTTTTCTATCTGTGTTTATCCATCATTCTCTTATTATTGTTGGAAAACACAGAGTAAAAGCAGCGGAAGTTTAAATTTTTTTTCAAAAGTGATTGTGATCTTGCAATATTCTTTTAAAAACCTTTTGGAATCCAAGAAACTTACAAGAATTGAAGCTTTCTTGAAACGTATTGAGCCGCCCTCAAACGTTCTTCATGCGGCATGAGCATCCCCATTTATTGAACGATTCTTCTTCGAGATTCCATAGCAGAAATACTCTAGAAGTATCCACACCAGTTCTCGATTTAAATCATATTAGTGAGTGAGTATGCTAGTACCGTAATATATGTATTAAAGAAACAAGAAATGAGATAGAAAATAAGAGCATGATTAAATGTCCCTTCAAAACCACTATTTGACGAAGATCGAATTGCTACGCCCTTTGCCTCGAAAAACATACCGTACACTTGTCATCTGCACGAACTGACTTCGTATTCCCAAGAAACTCATATTTTTTAAACTGGAAAACGTGATAGAAAAAAACGTCCCCGTAGCCCTTCAGAATTAACGCTAGCAACTTATCCGACGGAGAGGAGGAGTTGCCCTCCTATGTCAACTGGAATAAAAGAGGAGCGGGCAGCGCAATACAGGATCGGTACTACCTGATTGTATGGTTTCCTTCTTTTTTATCTCTCCTGTGTGTTTCCGTAAAATCTCAATTATGTAAACACGAAGTTTGTTCGTGAATCTTGAACAACTCGCTAATTCGATTTCTTTGAATTTTTTAACTTATCTTGAACAACTCGCTGATTCTATTTCTTTGAATTTTTTAAACATGAAGATTGGTGTTGGGCATTTGCCGCGGTTGGTGTCATCGAATCGATAAATCAAATTGTTACGGGTCCGTTGGTGAGATGGTCCAAGCAACAATTAATAGATTGTGATGATCACAACAATGGTCTTTTAGGTAGAGGATCAGTCTTCAAAGCATTGGAATATATCATTACACAAGGGGGCTTGGTGACCGAGGAAGATTACCCTTTTACGGGAGAACAGGGACGATGCAGGGGTCACCAGGTCATTGGATATTTCCTTTTTTTCTTTATTTTTTAAGGTCTATTTAATAATATATTATTTTTTCACTTTAAGATACATAATGTGGCGATTGACGGATTCGAATTTGTACCACCGAATGACGAGAATGCTCTCAAAAGAGCGGTTGCGCGTTAACCTATTGTGGTTCATATCGATGCTACTGATGCAAATTTACAACATTACAATGGGATAATCCACTGATAATTGTTATCTAATCTTTTGATCTAATCAGTCTAAATTTTGCTGCAGTTCTTTATAAATGTTTTACCAATTCAAATACAATATCTTTCGAGGCCCATAGTCAGAGCCGAAACTAGTTAACCATGCTATGTTAATTATTGTGTATGGAACTCATTCTGAAACCGTGGTTGACTATTGGATCATCAAAAATTGGTTAGGCCGGGAACGGGGTCAGTATGGATACATGTTCCTAGAAAGGAACACTAGTATTCCCTGCGGGTTGTTGGCAGTGAACTCATGCTGCTTATATCCTACAATAAAGCCAGGTTTGTTGATACATGATCATGCTGAAAAAGATCATGCAAGAATGGTGAGTCTTCAAGAACATATTTTAGTTGATCAAAGTTGTGTATCTGCTCACAATAGCTTTTCTATCTATGTTTATCCATCATTCTCTTATTATTGTTGGAAAACACAGAGTAAAAGTAGCGGAAGTTTAAATTTTTTTTCAAAAGTGATTGTGATCTTGCAATATTCTTTTCAAAACCTTTTGGAATCCAAGAAACTTACAAGAATTGAAGCTTTCTTGAAACGTATTGAGCCGCCCTCAAACGTTCTTCATGCGGCATGAGCATCCCCATTTATTGAACGATTCTTCTTCGAGATTCCATAGCAGAAATACTCTAGAAGTATCCACACCAGTTCTCGATTTAAATCATATTAGTGAGTGAGTATGGTAGTACCGTAATATATGTATTAAAGAAACAAGAAACGAGATAAAAAATAAGAGCATGATTAAATGTCCCTTCAAAACCCCTATTTGACAAAGATCGAACTGCTACGCCCTTTGCCTCGAAAAACATACCGTACACTCGACGTCTGCACGAACTGACTTCGTATTCCCAAGAAACTCATATTTTTTAAACTGGAATACGTGATTGAAAAAAACGTCCCCATAGCCCTTCAGAATTAACGCTAGCAACTTATCCGACGGAGAGGAGGAGTTGCCCTCCTATGTCAACTGGAAAAAAAGAGGAGCGGACAGAGCAATACAGGATCGGTACTACCTAATTGTATGGTTTCCTTTTTTTTTATCTCTCCTGTGTGTTTCCGTAAAATCTCAATTGTGTAAACACGAAGTTTGTTCGTGAGTCTTGAACAACTCGCTAATTCGATTTCTTTGAATTTTTTAACTTATCTTGAACAACTCGCTGACTCTATTTCTTTGCATTTTTTAAACATGAAGATTGGTGTTGGGCATTTGCCGCGGTTGGTGTCATCGAATCGATAAATCAAATTGTTACGGGTTCGTTGGTGAGATGGTCCAAGCAACAATTAATAGATTGTGATGATCACAACAACGGTCTTTTAGGTATAGGATCAGTCTTCAAAGCATTGGAATATATCATTAGAAAAGGGGGCTTGGTGACCAAGGAAGATTACCCCTTTACGGGAGAACAGGGACGATGCAGGGGCCACCAGGTCATTGGATATTTCCTTATTTTCTTTATTTTTTAAGGTCTATTTAATAATATATTATTTTTTCAGTTTAAGGAACATAATGTGGCGATTGATGGAAATTTACAACATTACAATGGGATAATCCACTGATAATTGTTATCTAATCTTTTTATCTAATCAGTCTAAATTTTGCTGCAGTTCTTTATAAATGTTTTAGCAATTCAAATACAGTATCTTTCGAGGCCCATAGTCAGAGCTGAAACCAGTTAACCATGCCATGTTAATTATTGTCTATGGAACTCATTCTGAAACCGAGGTTGACTATTGGATCATCAAAAATTGGTTAGGCCGGGAACGGGGTCAGTATGGATACATGTTCCTAGAAAGGAACACTGGTATTCCCTGCGGGTTGTTGGCAGTGAACTCATGCTGCTTATATCCTACAATAAAGCCAGGTTTGTTGATACATGATCATGCTGAAAAAGATCATGCAAGAATGGTGAGTCTTCAAGAACATATTTTAGTTGATCAAAGTTGTGTATCTGCTCACAATAGCTTTTCTATCTATGTTTATCCATCATTCTCTTATTATTGTTGGAAAACACAGAGTAAAAGTAGCGGAAGTTCAAATTTTTTTTTCAAAAGTGATTGTGATCTTGCAATATTCTTTTCAAAACTTTTTGGAATCCAAGAAACTTACAAGAATTGAAACTTTCTTGAAACGTATTGAGCCGCCCTCAAACGTTCTTCATGCGGCATGAGCATCCCCATTTATTGAACGATTCTTCTTCGAGATTCCATAACAGAAATCCACTAGAAGTATCCATACCAGTTCTCGATTTAAATCATATTAGTGAGTGAGTATGGTAGTACCGTAATATATGTATTAAAGAAACAAGAAACGAGATAGAAAATAAGAGCATGATTAAATGTCCCTACAAAACCCCTATTTGACGAAGATCGAACTGCTACACCCTTTGCATCGAAAAACATACCGTACACTCGTCGTCTGCACGAACTGACTTAGTATTCCCAAGAAACTCATATTTTTGAAACTGGAAAACGTGATTGAAAAAAACGTCCCCGTAGCCCTTCAGAATTAACGCTAGCAACTTATCCGACGGAGAGGAGGAGTTGCCCTCCTATGTCAACTGGAATAAAAGAGGAGCGGGCAGCGCAATACAGGATCGGTACTACCTGATTGTATGGTTTCCTTCTTTTTTATCTCTCCTGTGTGTTTCCGTAAAATCTCAATTATGTAAACACGAAATTTGTTCGTGAGTCTTGAACAACTCGCTAATTCGATTTCTTTGAATTTTTTAACTTATCCTGAACAACTCGCTGACTCTATTTCTTTGCATTTTTTAAACATGAAGATTGGTGTTGGGCATTTGCCGCGGTTGGTGTCATCGAATCGATAAATCAAATTGTTACGGGTTCGTTGGTGAGATGGTCTAAGCAACAATTAATAGATTGTGATGATCACAACAATGGTCTTTTAGGTAGAGGATCAGTCTTCAAAGCATTGGAATATATCATTAGAAAAGGGGGCTTGGTGACCAAGGAAGATTACCCCTTTACGGGAGAACAGGGACGATGCAGGGGTCACCAGGTCATTGGATATTTTCTTTTTTTCTTTATTTTTTAAGGTCTATTTAATAATATATTATTTTTTCAGTTTAAGATACATAATGTGGCGATTGATGGATTCGAATTTGTACAACAGAATGACGAGAATGCTCTCAAAAGAGCGATTGCGCGTCAACCTATTGTGGTTCATATCGATGCTACTGATGCAAATTTACAACATTACAATGGGATAATCCACTGATAATTGTTATCTAATCAGTCTAAATTTTGCTGCAGTTCTTTATAAATGTTTTACCAATTCAAATACAGTATCTTTCGAGGCCCATAGTCAGAGCCGAAACCAGTTAACCATGCTATGTTAATTATTGTGTATGGAGCTCATTCTGAAACCGAGGTTGACTATTGGATCATCAAAAATTGGTTAGGCCGGGAACGGGGTCAGTATGGATACATGTTCCTAGAAAGGAACACTAGTATTCCCTGCGGGTTGTTGGCAGTGAACTCATGCTGCTTATATCCTACAATAAAGCCAGGTTTGTTGATACATGATCATGCTGAAAAAGATCATGCAAGAATGGTGAGTCTTCAAGAACATATTTTAGTTGATCAAAGTTGTGTATCTGCTCACAATAGCTTTTCTATCTATGTTTATCCATCATTCTCTTATTATTGTTGGAAAACACAGAGTAAAAGTAGCGGAAGTTTAAATATTTTTTCAAAAGTGATTGTGATCTTGCAATATTCTTTTCAAAACTTTTTGGAATCCAAGAAACTTACAAGAATTGAAGCTTTCTTGAAACGTATTGAGCCGCCCTCAAACATTCTTCATGCGGCATGAGCATCCCCATTTATTGAACGATTCTTCTTCGAGATTCCATAACAGAAATCCACTAGAAGTATCCACACCAGTTCTCGATTTAAACCATATTAGTGAGTGAGTATGGTAGTACCGTAGTATATGTATTAAAGAAACAAGAAACGAGATAGAAAATAAGAGCATGATTAAATGTCACTACAAAACCCCTATTTGACGAAGATCGAACTGCTACGCCCTTTGCATCGAAAAACATACCGTACACTCGTCGTCTGCACGAACTAACTTCGTATTCCCAAGAAACTCATATTTTTTAAACTGGAATACGTCATTGAAAAAAACGTCCCCGTAGCCCTTCAAAATTAACGCTAGCAACTTATCCGACGGAGAGGAGGAGTTGCCCTCCTATGTCAACTGGAAAAAAAGAGGAGCGGGCAGCGCAATACACGATCGGTACTACCTGATTGTATGGTTTCCTTCTTTTTTATCTCTCCTGTGTGTTTCCGTAAAATCTCAATTATGTAAACACGAAGTTTGTTCGTGAGTCTTGAACAACTCGCTAATTCGATTTCTTTGAATTTTTTAACTTATCTTGAACAACTCGCTGATTCTATTTCTTTGCATTTTTTAAACATGAAGATTGGTGTTAGGCATTTGCCGCGGTTGGTGTCATCGAATCGATAAATCAAATTGTTACGGGTTCGTTGGTGAGATGGTCTAAGCAACAATTAATAGATTGTGATGATCACAACAATGATCTTTTAGGTAGAGGATCAGTCTTCAAAGCATTGGAATATATCATTACGAAAGGGGGCTTGGTGACCAAGGAAGATTACCCCTTTACGGGAGAACAGGGACGATGCAGGGGTCACCAGGTCATTGGATATTTTCTTTTTTTCTTTATTTTTTAAGGTCTATTTAATAATATATTATTTTTTCAGTTTAAGGTACATAATGTGGCGATTGATGGATTCGAATTTGTACCAACGAATGACGAGAATGCTCTCAAAAGAGCGGTTGCGCGTCAACCTATTGTGGTTCATATCGATGCTACTGATGCAAATTTACAACATTACAATGGGATAATCCACTGATAATTGTTATCTAATCTTTTTATCTAATCAGTCTAAATTTTGCTGCAGTTCTTTATAAATGTTTTACCAATTCAAATACAGTATCTTTTGAGGCCCATAGTCAGAGCCGAAACCAGTTAACCATGCTATGTTAATTATTGTGTATGGAACTCATTCTGAAACCGAAGTTGACTATTGGATCATCAAAAATTGGTTAGGCCGGGAACGGGGTCAGTATGGATACATGTTCCTAGAAAGGAACACTGGTATTCCCTGCGGGTTGTTGGCAGTGAACTCATGTTGCTTATATCCTACAATAAAGCCAGGTTTGTTGATACATGATCATGCTGAAAAAGATCATGCAAGAATGGTGAGTCTTCAAGAACATATTTTAGTTGATCAAAGTTGTGTATCTGCTCACAATAGCTTTTCTATCTATGTTTATCCATCATTCTCTTATTATTGTTGGAAAACACAGAGTAAAAGTAGCGGAAGTTTAAATTTTTTTTCAAAAGTGATTGTGATCTTGCAATATTCTTTTCAAAACTTTTTGGAATCCAAGAAACTTACAAGAATTGAAGCTTTCTTGCAACGTATTGAGCCACCCTTAAAACGTTCTTCATGCGGCATGAGCATCCCCATTTATTGAACGATTCTTCTTCGAGATCCCATTACAGAAATCCACTAGAAGTATCCACACCAGTTCTTGATTTAAATCATATTAGTGAGTGAGTATGGTAGTACCGTAATATATGTAATAAAGAAACAAGAAACGAGATAGAAAATAAGAGCATGATTAAATGTCCCTTCAAAACCCCTATTTGACGAAGATCGAACTGCTACACCCTTTGCCTCGAAAAACATACCGTACACTCGTTGTCTGCACGAACTGACTTCGTATTCCCAAGAAACTCATATTTTTTAAAATGGAATACGTGATTGAAAAAAACGTCCCCGTAGCCCTTCAGAATTAACGCTAGCAACTTATCCGACGGAGAGGAGGAGTTGCCCTCCTATGTCAACTGGAATAAAAGAGGAGCGGGCAGCGCAATACACGATCGGTACTACCTAATTGTATGGTTTCCCTCTTTTTTATCTCTTCTGTGTGTTTCCGTAAAATCTCAATTATGTAAACACGAAGTTTGTTCGTGAGTCTTGAACAACTCGCTAATTCGATTTCTTTGAATTTTTTAACTTATCTTGAACAACTCGCTGACTCTATTTCTTTGCATTTTTTAAACATGAAGATTGGTGTTGGGCATTTGCCACGGTTGGTGTCATCGAATCGATAAATCAAATTGTTACGGGTTCGTTGGTGAGATGGTCCAACCAACAATTAATAGATTGTGATGATCACAACAATGGTCTTTTAGGTAGAGGATCAGTCTTCAAAGCATTGGAATATATCATTAGAAAATCGGGCTTGGTGGCCGAGGAAGATTACCCCTTTACGGGAGAACAGGGACGATGCAGGGGCCAACAGGTCATTGGATATTTCCTTTTTTTCTTTATTTTTTAAGGTCTATTTAATAATATATTATTTTTTCAGTTTAAGATACATAATGTGGCGATTGATGGATTCGAATTTGTACAACCGAATGACGAGAATGCTCTCAAAAGATCGGTTGTGCGTCAACCTATTGTGGTTCATATCGATGCTACTGATGCAAATTTACAACATTACAATGGGATAATCCACTGATAATTGTTATCTAATCTTTTTATCTAATAGTCTAAATTTTGCTGCAGTTCTTTATAAATGTTTTACCAATTCAAATACAGTATCTTTCGAGGCCCATAGTCAGAGCCGAAACCAGTTAACCATGCCATGTTAATTATTGTGTATGGAACTCATTCTGAAACCGAGGTTGACTATTGGATCATCAAAAATTGGTTAGGCCGGGAACGGGGTCAGTATGGATACATGTTCCTAGAAAGGAACACTGGTATTCCCTGCGGGTTGTTGGCAGTGAACTCATGCTGCTTATATCCTACAATAAAGCCAGGTTTGTTGATACATGATCATGCTGAAAAAGATCATGCAAGAATGTTGAGTCTTCAAGAATATATTTTAGTTGATCAAATTTGTGTATTTGCTCACAATAGCTTTTATATCTATGTTTATCCATCATTCTCTTATTATTGTTAGAAAACACAAAGTAAAATTAGCGGAAGTTTAAATTTTTTTTCAAAAGTGATTGTGATCTTGCAATATTCTTTTCAAAACTTTTTGGAATCCAAGAAATTTACAAGAATTAAAGCTTTCTTGAAACGTATTGAGCCGTCCTCAAACGTTCTTCATGCGGCATGAGCATCCCCAATTATTGAACGATTCTTCTTCGAGATTCCATAGCAGAAATCCTCTAGAAGTATCCACACTAGTTCTAGATTCAAATCATATCAGTGAGTGAGTATGCTAGTACCATAATATGTGTATTAAAGGAACAAGAAAGGAGATAGAAAATAAGAACATGATTAAATGTTCCTTCAAAATCCCTGTTTGACGAAGATCGAATTGCTACGCCCTTTGCCTCGAAAAACATACCGTACACTCGTCGTCTGTACGAACTGACTTTGTATTCCCAAGAAACTCATATTTTTTAAATCGGATTATGAGATTGAAAAAAACATCCCCGTAGCCCTGCATATATTTGTGGGATTTCTTAATCTCTAAGACTGTTCGACTTTTCTTTTATTTTTCTTTCTCTTCAAGTAATAACATCTTATCTAAATAAGATATCATCTTGTAGAAAAGGGACCCTAATCAAATTAGGAATATTTAATTATTCTAATAATAATTAAATATCTTGTCTTAATTATATCTTATTCTAATCAAATTAGAATAATATTAAATAGAAGATATTTTATATTTAACTTATTTGTTTATTCTAATCAAATGAGAACAATTAAATAATTAAATATCTTGAATTAATTCTCCAATTAGTTTCATGATGAGTAGTAGAATTAATTCACTAATTAATTCTAATGGGTTAAAATTAATTCCTAACTAATTTCCTTTTTGGGCTATATAATTAATTCACTAATTAAAATTATATTGTGTCTTTATAATTAATTCACTAATTAATTATATTTGCGCATCCCAATTAATTAATTATAATTAATTCTCCAATTAATTAACACATGGTCCAATTCTTCAATCGGACCCACGCATCCCAAACATTGCTCTCGAACCCACACGTGTACTTTACACCAATGGTCTCGTTTCGATCAATTACTTGACCTTTCCAATAATACTCTTCGAACTTGACATTTGTATGTGACCCTCTAGGTTCAATTTCAGTTAACAGTGACCCTAATTAATCAATACACTTTATTCATTAATCAGTCCACATATCACACTATTGTAAATTTAGCAACAGGTGTGTTGATGAGACCCAGAAACGCGCTCGTATCAGAGCCGTCCACGTGTCGCCATTGATTCACTTGAAGACTATACGCTCGCATTGAGGGGCTCGCGGGCTAACCCAGCCCACTCACTTGCTAATTAGTACGGGCCATTGGGCCTTGGCCAACTGTTCAGGTAAAGGGCCAGAGCCGACAGGCTTGGCCCTCACACCTCGACCCTCGGGGACATCCTTCTCAAGGAAACACCCCCACGAGGGCCCCATTTTTGGTGCTCGGGATTTCGGCGCTCAAGGGTCATTTATCGTGGGAAGGTCATCCGTACCCTCTTCGAGCGTTACCAACGCTCGTTCATGATCATGCTCGCAGCGTTGGATCCGAACCTCGACAAAGGGGATCTTGGGCCCTTCTCCCGCGTTACCCTCACCAACAACTTCTGACACAAAGGCAGTGCGCACCTTGCACCTGACACGCCGCCTCCTTTTCAGAAACGTCCTTCTCACACCCTTACAGGCTGCCACGTGTTAGGGCAACGCAGGTTTGGGACCACACGGTTAATTTACCCATCTACCCTCATCTCTAACATATTAATAGGGGAGAACACATGCTTTCTCCCCCAAGCAATCTTCTGCATACACTTCACACTGGGCATTCCTTCTCTCCATTTTCTACATCTTCCTAAGCTCCGTGATCCCTTCACCATAGCTGCATCATCTTCATCCCTTGCACTCTTGGTGTTATCCTAGCTGGAAGAACCCACGCGCAAAAGGAAACCCAGTTCCTGAGGCTCTTACGCCTGTGATGGTCTTCCCTTCCCAAAACAAATCTTAAAGTGTTGTTGCATTTAGGAAACTCAAATTCCTGCACCATCATGTGTGATCCCTATCCGAAATATAAATGTATATTCGAAAGAACCTTTCAGTCAATGACATCATGTGGGATACAATTTTTCTATCATCCTATCTCTCGATTAAGATCTAGGGCATGGGAATATGGAGAGCCCTACTAATCTTATTCTTAAAACAAAGTTCCCTTCATATTTCATTTGATCTCAATCCAAGAAAATCCCATATTCTTGATGTCTTGATCTAATCACCTTGCGCAAGGATTTTGAGATGGAACATGAATGACTTGTGTAATAAGAAATCATCTTGCTACATCAAGTGTAGGTCCTTTATTGATTCCAACAATTCTCATATGCCACTTGTGTAATCCTAACATAAGCCGTAATTCAGGTATCTATATGGCGAACCCTTTTGAGTCTATATCAAAGACTACAAAGTTAGCTCATATGAGATAATGTGGAATGTTAAGTCTAAGGATTAATTCCTCACGTCATTGACCTGTGAGATATTTCCTAATCTAAAAGTTCTAGTAATGTCCTTTTCCATTGAGGAATCTTCTCACGCGGTTGTTCTTGTAACAAGCACTCTTGTGTATTGTGTATGCAACAACTTATACACTTTACAGCCCATGAAACCGGATGACTTTTCTTAAGGACACAACTACACAAGCAAGTCTCAACGGAGTTAAGGTCGACACTCCCACTGTTTGTCGGACTCATGGACTTGGAGAAGTTTCTAGTCCTTGCCTATGGAGTTAAAAACTTATTTCATGTGTCGTTCTTATAAGGACAATGTTCTTAACTGCCTCATCGGATTAGGGGAGTTCTGATACATGCGCACGTAATGGAAACAAATAAAACACATAATGGCACATAAGAAGTGTTCGTTTGTGATTACAATCATTCGTACATTATTCAAAGATTGTTTGTGATATAAGGAAAGTCCCAAAGCATACAAGCTTTCTAGGGCACTATTCCCAACAATTATTGCATAATTCACTTGTGTAGGATAAAATTTTGCAATTCTCATGACAGAGTGTTACTGATACAAATGATGGTGAAACCATCTTAAAGTCCCTGCACATCGACAACAACCGTGCTGGTAAAGTGCTCTGCTTTAGTATGCGCTGTCAATGCTTATTGAGGTTCTATGTCATTGTCTTTACGGACCACGATTAAATTTTTTTTTTCTCCAACCATCGTTGCAGACAATGCTGGTTTGGACAGTGCTGAAGTGGTTACTCAACTCCGGGCAAAGCATTACAAAGAAGGAAGCACAAGTGGGGATGATGTCATCTCTGGATCTGTGAGTGGTGTTCTTGAATCATTTAAGTATACCTGCTTCTCCCTTGGTATGTTTTTGGTTCATTCTTTTGCAAGTTGGAGATATGTGAAGCATTCATAGTGAAGAATGTCGTGCTGCTCTCGGCAACTGAAGCTGCTGATGAGATGATTTTGAGGGTTGATGAAGTCTGAAGGAGATAGGATAGAATGTGAATGTATCATTAAGGATTTGTAACAGGCATCTTTAATGTGCGTCTTTAGCGTTCAGCTTTGACTTTGGTTATTTTTCAACTATTAGATGTGTGACAAATCAATTAATAAGTGAAAGTCACTTATTAATTGCGTATATAAGTATTTCTATTCGGAAAGATCTGTATTAGAATTCTTTCAAGTATTACTGGTGAAATAAATAACATAATTAATTAATTAATTATGATGTTTCCATCTTGTTACAATTTTGATAAAGACCTCGTTGACAAATATCCCTTTTTAATGCGACATTATCAAAGTGCAATGATAATTTACATCTAAAAAACACAATAATTTTGCTACAAATGTGTGCATCAATTAGTACTCGTTGAAAGCTCCATATAATTATGGTTTTAGACTTCCACGCCTTATATAATTTAGGTATTAATTATTGTATTTATTGAGTTGATATATAAAATACCTTGCACAACGTGTTATATATATATATATATGTGTGTGTGTGTGTGTGTGTGTGTTGTACTTTGTGAATATTACACGAGGAGCACCTCGTGCGCTATAGATAATTGAACCCCATCTAATTCTCCTCCTTATGTTTGGTTCGTATTATGCTTTTGTGCTTTCCTATCATGTTTGATCCAAGTGTTTGTTTAATTATATGTCTAATGATGGGTTTAGGAGGATGCTTGTGAGTTTAAGGTAACGAACCTTAAATGTTTAGAACAAAGTTTTTAGTTTTGTAACAAAGGCCTAAGAATATGAAAAGTGGAAGACATAAAAAACTGAATGAAAATAAAGTCTATTGAGAATCAAAAGCAGAATCGATGCAGATCAAAATTGCAATACGACCTAAAGTGTGGTGCTACCCTATTCTCACCATGTATAATTTCTCTGTGTAAAATCGTAAATATAATATATTTGTTTCTTATTATGTATACTGATCTAATTTAATCATATTCAAATTAGAATTATTTTATATATGATGTTGATATTCTCGATTGGAGTAATTGCTTAAGTGTTTATTTCGTTATAGGTATAATTATATCCACAATTTTCAAGGATGTATTTGAAAAATTATAATATAATTGTCATACTTTTGTAATAAATGATTAAATGTATATAATTTCTATAAGTATGCCCATTAGGGTCTTCACATTTTGTAATTTTTGAATGTGGGTAGTATATATATTGTAATTTTTTGAATTAGACAGATTAATTTATAATTTCATTTAGTCCATGCAATTCCCCCTTTTATTATATAATTATTGATGAAGTAAGAATAAAATTATATAGTAACATGAAAATTAATTAATGAAGAAAATGGAGAGTATTTATTGGTGGAAGTGTTGGAAAATAAGCGGCAAAAGGTTAGTTGGATTGTCTTATGTAAGAAAGTGAAAGGACAACTGCCCTGTTGCAAATGGGCCCATCACACTCATTTCTACGCATGCGCCGGCCCATCACATTCTGTCTTCCCTCTCTCACACACACTTAAAAAATTTTCATTTATACGAATCGAGTCAGGTCAAACTATTTATTTGTCTCTCTATCTCTCTCATATACTAAATTCTTTTTTATTTACGTGGATTGAATCGGGTCAGATTATTAAAACATAAAGTTTTCTCTATTGATAATAGCTGCGTTTCTAGAAGTTTGAACATAAAATCTCTGATTAATCTAGCGTATTGCGAACTATTAAACTACACAAATTGGTTGGTATTTTTTCTTCACAAAATCTCTTCTGATTTGCTTTGCGTTTTTCAATGGATCGGCCCAAATTTTATTTTGTCCATTAAGTAGTTGGGCGGGCCGGATCAGGTTTCATTCAGTCCAGATCTTGGGCCGTAAATGGGCTGAATTTTAGATAGGGCAGCTTAATGATGAGTGATTCGGGCCAAATTGTAATCCTAAGGCAAATTTTAAAATGAGGGACATTGATTTAGGGCTGTCAATGAGTCGGATTTTAATCAGAATCCGTTCCGAGTCCGATCCGAATTTTAGCATATTCGTCCGATAAAAATATTCGATGGATCATATCCGATTGTAAATATTCGTAGTCCGAAATAAATGGAGCGAATATGGATTTAAGGAATCCGATCCGTTAAGAATCCGAATCCGATATTATATATAATATTTAATTAAATAAATTATTTATTAATACATAATATTAAGTAAAATGATTAAAATTAAAATTTTCACATATTTATCATTTTAAACAATAAAAAAATGTAAATTTTTTACTCTAAAAGTATGTATTTTCTTTTATTAATAAGTTTAAATTAATTTATTTTAAATAAATATAAACAAAACTATCAAATAATTCATTAAATAATAATTATTTATTAAATATTATGTAATTATATTTATTTTTTATATCAAATTTGTTATTTAAAAAAATAAAATTAATTACTAATCGGGTCGGATCCGATCCGATTATCTATGGATTCATTGTTTTTGAATCCATATAGGATTCGGATTCGCTTATCGGATTCGGATCGGGAATCTCCTGATCCGGTCCAAATCCGACCCGTTGACAGCCCTACTCATTTCTACGCATGCGCCGGCCCATCACATTCTGTCTTCTCTCTCGCGCACCCACTTCAAAAATTTTCATTTATACGCCGAGTCGGATCAAATCATTTATTCGTTTTTTATCTCTCCGACAGACTAATTCTTTTTTTATTTATGAATTGAGTCGAATCAGATTATTAAAATATAAAATATTTCCTATTAATGGCAGTTGCAGTTTTAGAAGTTCGAAGTTCGAACATAAGACCTCTGATTAGTAAAAGGTATTGTTGAACCATTTAACTACACAAATTGGTTGGTATTTTTTCTTCACAAAATCTCTTCTGATTTGCTTTGTATGGCTGTCAATGGATCGCATTTTAATCTGAATCCGGTCCGAATCCGATCCGAATTTTAGCATATTCGTCCGATAAAAATGTCCGATGGATCATATCCGATTATAAATATTCGAAATCCGAAATAAATGGATCGAATATGGAATTAAGGAATCCGATCCGTTAAGAATCCGAATCCGATTATATATATAATATTTAATTAAATAAATTATTTACTAGTACATAATACTAAGTAAAATGATTAAAAATATAATTTTTACATATTTATCACTTTAAATAATAACAATTTTTGAATTGTTTACCCTAAAACTATATTTTTTTTCTTTATTAATAAGTTTAAATTAACATATCTTAAGTAAATATTAACAAAATCATCAAATAATCTATTAAATAACAATTGTTTATTAAATATTATCTAATTATATTTATTTTTTTATATTAAATTTATTATTTAAAAAATTAAATTTTATTATTAATCAGGTCGGATCTTTTATCGGATCTGATCCGACCCGATTACATATGGATTCAAAATAAATGAATCCGAATCCTATAGGACTCGGATTCGGATCCGGTTATCGGATTGTCTTATCGGATTCGGATCCGAAATTTCCTGATCCGGTCCGAATCCGACCCGTTGACAGCCCTAGCTTTGGGGTTTTCAATGGATGGGCCCAAATTTTATTTTGTCCATTAAGTAGTTGGGCGGGCCGGATCAAGTTTCATTTGGTCCAGATCTTGGGCCGTAAATGGGCTGAATGGTAGATACAGCAGCTTACTGATGAATGATTCGGCCCAAATTGTAATCTTAAGGCGGATTTTTTCCCTAGTTGCTATGTGTTGGTTATAAATTAAAAAGTATTTAGAAGTAAAATCCAATTGAATTTTAGAAACTCATAAAACAGTTCTTTATATGGGAAATTCCCGAAAAATCCCCATATTTGCCCCCAAATACATAATTTGGTCATTTAAGTACGTGATTTCGGGGTTCGGGTACGCGATTCTTGAATTTTTATACAACCATAGGGAGTTAAAGGGAATTTGGCCTGTCATCTAGGGAGCAGATGAGAACTTTTTTAAAAATGGGAAGTTAAAGGGAATTTTTTCAACTTTTAGGTACTATTCATAGAAAGCCCCTTCTTTATAGATTTGAAAGTCATGTCAGTGCTCACCATATACCCTCTTCAAAATTGTCATAATCTCTCATGTGAAAGTAAGAATCGAGTAAATTCTCGTATTTAGTTTTGCTTTCTCGATTTTTCTACGGGGTAATGATCCAAGTTCAAATTCTTTCTGTGCATGAAAAAAAAAACAAAAGTAATAGGTGTATAAATAGTACCTAAACAGCTCATTCATACAAGAAACTTCATACTGAACCATGTACTTACGTGACGTGTGGTGCATGTAAATCCATAAAAGTGATAAAAAGAGAAAGAAAATGCAAAAATGAACAAAAAAAAAAAAAGTAAATAAAACAAACAAGAAAATTCCAGGATTAGAAGGTGCCAGCAGCCACGTCCACACATTAAAAACCAGCTGAACCAGAACTAACCTCAGCGAGCTGATTACACACAACACAGATTTTTCCAGCTTCTTCTCAATTGAATCAATCTTTCATAAACTCAGCAAGAAAGGTTCACAATCTCTCTATTTCTCTATACCATCTCTGGTGTAGAGACCAAATCACAAAAATGGGCACAATTGTACACTGCATTTCATGCCTTTCCTGGAAAAACAACCACCACAATGCAGTCCCACAATCTGCTCAAGAAAAGGGTCAGTCAAGAATCAGAGTACCAAGAGAGGATTCATGTGTTGGTGTGAAGAATGAGGAATCTTTTCCAGGCCTGATTGGTAGGAGGGCCGCCATGGCATCTGGGCTTGCTTTGGTTTCATCTGCGGCGGCGTTAGGTTTTCCGGGGGAAGGATTGGCGGTGGTGAAACAAGGTCTTCTGGCAGGGAGGATTCCTGGTCTTTCTGAACCTGATGAACAAGGTTAGTCACTTGAGTCTTTGATGGGCTATAAATGTGTGGTTCAAATGTCTCTAATTTGATGTTATTGTGGTTTGTAGTAGAGCTTGGGATTATGGGATTTGGTGTAATTCAGTTCTTGATTAGAACAGGATTGAAAAATTGGATCTTTAGGGAGAGTAAGGAACTTTTAGATGGAATTATACAAGTCACTTAGTCATTTATGGGTTCTGCATATATAGCTCAAGCATCTCTAATTTATGTTATTTAGGATGAAACGAAATTGAAAATCTGGATCTTTAGGAAATATGAGGCACTTTTATGTGGAATTATGCAAATCATCCCATTCAGTGGGGTTTTAGTTTGATGTAGTGCAGAATAAACCGAAATTTGCGTGAGGTATCCAAGTTATTTGCTTGAAATTTATAAGTTTGATGGAATCTTTACTAGACATAATTTGCTCAGACAGGTTGGAGAACATACCAGAGACCAGAGGATAAGTCCGGTGGACATGGTGTCGGTTGGAGTCCGATCATTCCATATTCGTTTTCTGTCCCTCAAGAATGGGATGAGGTGTGCAATTTATCTGAATCTTGAAATTCCACACTTGTATTTTGCATATATGGTTTCCTTACATCTCTTCCTTTAAACATCTTTGTGGCTAATCTCTAATTGTTGGTTCATCTGTTGAAACAGGTTCCTGTGTCGATTGCGGACTTAGGAGGCACGGAGATTGATTTGAGATTCGCGAATCCCAAACAAGGACGCCTCTTCGTGATTGTTGCTCCGGTGCTAAGATTTGCAGATGGTTAGTTCCCCTCCTCGATGGTTTATATGATATGTTACCTATAATATTACATTACCATAAAACAAAAAAACAGAAGTCAAATGTAGAAGAATGTCAAAGATCAAAGTAATATGCTAATCCTGGTTGAACTTAATTTTGGCAGATCTCGGTGATAATGCCACAATCGAACGAATAGGGACTCCAGAGAAAGTGATAAATGCATTCGGGCCAGAGGTAATTGGAGAGAATGTGGAAGGAAAGGTCTTAAGCTCGGAAGTAGCAGAACATTCTGGAAGAAAATATTACCAGTTTGAGTTAGAGCCTCCTCATGTCCTAATCACAGCAACAGCAGCTGGAAATCGTCTCTACTTGTTCAGTGTTACAGGAAATGGTAAAGATTCAGAATTGCACCTACAAACTTTCAATAACCTTTTTTTTCATGAAACTTCATATAAATTGTTCTGTTTTTGGTTTTCAGGTCTTCAATGGAAAAAGCATTACAAGGATTTGAAAAAGATAGCCGATTCTTTTCGCATAGCCTAATACATAAAGCTTCATAAGTCACCGCAGCAGAGAGAAGTGAAACCATGTATTTTGTCAAACGATGCCGTATGTACCCATCAGAGATCCTTCTCTAATTTTTGTACATCAGTAATAGCATGCAAAGTATATATTTTGTACAATTCCAAATTATTCTTGTAGACTCTTTATATCTTGTATACTACTTTTTATCTTATAGCAAGTTCAGTAGAAATTATCAGGCCGTACTATGCGTAATTACACAAAACACCCACAGAATTGACCAAAACTGACAATTTATTAAAGAACCGGGATATCAACTTCCAAAAGTTACTGATACATGAATGATGAAATCATTTAAGTATGTGAAAAAATCGTTAAAAGGGCGCAACCATTGACAAGCCAGAAGGGGTGTATGTGCAATTTTGAAAGCAAAATATTTCTTCAGTTTTTCTACAATACCTTATAACATAACTGCACTGCATCCAGGTGTTTTCTCAGTGCCTCTGTCTGAAAAGGCAACTCTCATCCTTTCAGCCATCTCCCATCTCTCAGAAGCAGCATATATGCTAGATAAAAGCACAAAATGTCCATCTTTATCACAACCATAACAAGAATTCATGTTCTTGACAAATTCCAGGACATGCTCCGCCATAATCGCGTCAGAATGAATTCGACAAGCTCCAAGCAAAGCCCCAAGAACTGTATCATTTGGGTGCATTGGCATCTCCTTTATTAGGTCAAAAGCCTCCTGCAATTTACCCGCACGTCCCAACACATCAACGAGGCACCCATAATGCTTAATATTGGCTTTCAATCCATATCTCTCCATTTTCGAGAACACTTTCAAACTATCTTCCACAAATCCTCCATGCCCACATGCAGATAAAACAGACAGAAATGTCACATTATTCGGTTTCACGCAAGACTCCTCCATTTTGGTAAAGTATTCAATGGCTTCGCTGCATTGGCCATGAATGGCAAATCCGTAAATCAAACTATTCCAAGTAGTAGTGTTTTTGAATGATATCTCTTCAAAGATCAGTCTAGCGTTTTCTAAATCGCCGCATTTTGCATACATGTCCACTAATCCATTTATAAGGAAATCATTCAATTCAACCTTGTTCTTGACAATCATCTCATGGATTTCTTTACCAAAATCTAACCTACCTGATTGTGCACAAGCTGATAAAACACTTGCTAGTGTAACCTCATCCGGCTTAAACCCTTCTTCCCGCATTCTCACGAAAGCATCCAATGCTTCTTCACACATCCCGTTTTGTGCGTAGCCAGAAATCAAGGAATTCCAATTCACCAAATTCCTCAAACTCATCGCATAAAAAATCTCTCTTGCCTGAGTTGCATCACCTTTCTTGAAATAACCCACGATCATCACCGACCACACATGGAAATTTCTCTCACTCATTCTATCAAACACTTCCCTTGCAGCCTCCATATCCCCATTAACCACATATCCATCAACCAACACAGTCCAAGTGACCACATTCCTCAAACCTTCAGGAACTCTATCAAAAACCCGCCTCGCCATCATCATATCCCCGTTTCTCGCATACCCATCAATCATCTCATTCCAAGTGACCGACGTCTTTCCCTCCATACTCTCAAACAACATTGATGCAAGCCGTGTATCGCCGTTCCTCATGTACCCTCCTATCATCGCATTCGCAGTGACGGCATTTCTCACAGGCATATCATCAAACACCTTGCGGGAACTCACTATGTCCCGGCATTTGGCGTACATGTCGACCAATGAAGTCCCCACCATTAAATCACATTCCACTCCCGACTTCACTATCTCCGAATGCAGCGCCTTCCCGAAACCGAGCATCGAAAGCGAAGCGCAGGCTTTGAGAACTAAGGGGATCGCCGCGATTACGATGCTTCCATTAATGGCGCGGTGGCGAGAGTATATCAAGATTGCTGCTTTGGGTTTCTTCTGCAGAATGCAGCTTCGTATGGAGTAAGACCAGTTAGATGATGGGTTTTCGTTGCTTTTTGAAAGGGCACGAGTTCTGTGGTTTTTGCTCTCCTTTTGCGATTCTTGTGCGAAGTTAGCTGCTTCCATGGCAGCTGCTTCATAGTTTCCACTTTCGACAGTGTGGTATTAGCTATTAGGGGTGTGGGAATTTTGAGAAATTATATATATATATATATATATATATGTTTCATGTTCAAATATTTTAATATCTAATTATACTATTTTTTTAAATTTCCAAATTTATCTATTTCAAATCGACTCAAAACACTATAATATAATTAATTTTTTTAACCAGAGACCGGGATGACAATGAGCTGAGAGCTAGCTCGAATAATGCTCGGGCTCGGGTTTAAGACTAATGAGTCGAGCCAAATAATTCTTTTTCGCCACCTCGCAAACCAAGATTTTGAGCGTCAAACCCAAGCCTCGAAAGAGAGAAAAGGGTCAACTCGACTCGTTGCCATGTCTAACCGGCGACACAATGATTCAAGATCTTATATTCGGTTATTATGTCATCAACAATCTTCACAACGGAAAATTCTAATTTAAATTCAACTCAATCGAACCTAACCAATTATATGCACAAGTATACTACACATGTTATTTAATTAGTCACTTTTCTCAAATTTTACAACAATATCACACCAAGTGGAAAACACGATCTCCCTCATTACACTGGTTTAACCAAACTAAGTTCGGATTACAGTTACCCATTCACAACTAAATTTGATATGGTTTTCTGCTGATGTGTTTTCTTTTAATAATCATAGAAAATTCGTACTACCATACCTGTATCGCTCATAACTCAGAATAATCGAAGAGATACTTTTAAATAATAAATTACTTTACCACAAACATCAAATTTTATTAGTCTAAAGAGAAGACACACCAAGAAATGATTTCTTTTTGGCACTTGATTGCTTACGATGTTTCTTGATTCTTCAAGAGTTTAGTAGTTTAATGAGGCCTTATCCTGGATTGTCACAGGCTGCATGAGTTGATATGTGACTTTGTATTAATCATGTGGGAATAGTCTTGTTGGAGCAATGTACATGAATTATTGCAGCTAATGAAACCCTTGTTTGTAGGGCATTATCCTCTTCATTAATTTTCTTGATGACTATGATCGTTCATTGAATAAATATTTTATCCTAAACCCCAATTCATGGCATGAAAATGCGGACATTTGAGTAGGATTTCAAACAAAAGTTGCATTGGGCGAAAGTTATGCTTACATACTTGGCGTGAAGGAAATAAAATGTGTTGTTTTTCTTGCTAAAAGAAGTCATTCATGCCCTGAGCTGACGATTTAACTAATGACGATTTTGAGATATTACGTGAGTTGTCTGAATAATAAAAGCTGCATTTCTCAGTGAAAGACGTTGGTTTTGGAGAAATAAAAGTAGAATAAAAGAATTAAAACCTATGATTTATGTCGAATTATTTATACACATATGCCTCTAATTCAAGAAACGGAGAATTCCTGAAAAATCCCTAAATGGGGACTCAAATTTTTGTTTGCTCCCCATTTTCAAAATTATTTCTCTTCACTTCCCAGATGAGAATCATAATTTTCGTTTACTCCCCATTTTGTACAGTACGTAGTATAAAAACTCAAGAATCACGTACTTAAATCCCCAAATATTGTATATTTTTCGTGATATGTAGTATGTGTATAAAAACTCAAGAATCACGTAACTAAATTCCCAAATGTTGTATATCTTTCCCAATATGTCGTATGTGCTGTCCAAAATGGGGAGTAAACGAAAATTATAATCCTCATATGGGGAGTGAAGAGGAATAATTTTGAAAATAGGGAGCAAACAAATTTTTTTTCAACTCATAGGGAGTTTTCAAAAAAGACCCAAGAAAGAAATATTTATTTGTTCATTTTTTTTTAATTATGGTAACTTTGAAAACTCTAAATTGGATTCTCCTATTATTATTTATGTACTTAGGTAGGAATGATTTATGTTGTGGTGGCGAGTCAATTTCGGACTTGTCTAAATCGCACTAAGGAAAAGCAACGAGTATTGATGAATTAAATTCGTGTACAACAACAACAACGTAACAGTAGCTTTCATAAGATCTAAACCCCCCAAAACAGGTAATATACATACGAATTGCTTTTGAAAAGTGATTTTCATGTGTTGTGATGAATTTATTCGACTGTTACAAAGTGGAAAACATGATTGAAACGTAGTTAAAAACATACACATGCGCCACAAAATAACCTGAGAAATTATAGTTCAAAAACATCACCGACGAATATCTCAGGTTAACCATAATTTTCACATAATGTGGTACTTAAAATACCTCTCAAAATATGTTGTATATTTTTCACAAAATGTAGTACTAAAATGTTCTAATGCAGTATTTATATCCTATTATGTTGTATAATTTTATGGGAAGTAAAGTAAAAATATTCCAAACTAATGGGGAGTTATTTCAAACTGCCCCTTACTCGAAATAGTTATCTATTAAAATTACAATACTACAATAATACTCAAGGGTATTATTGATCAAGCTGTATGACCTTAAATGTCGTGTCAGGCCTCAAACAAGATTCTATTAACTTAAAATTATGTATTATTTCCCAATAACCATGCCCGATATTCTCTTTTAATTTACTTTGTCTTTAAGAAATTTGTCCCATAATTTATAGTTCTCTACCAAATAAATGCAATATAATCCAAAGTTTTACCCTGTTGGGAACAGTTTCTTGAATGGAATCCAACAAAGGTGATTGACAGTGAGAACAAATTCTGAAAAGATGTGATTTTTGGGTGAGTGAAGGTGACAGAAACTTGCCCATTCTCGTGTATATATATATGTATCTGAATCTCTTTAGACCTTCATACCCCACTTAGTACCCAGAAAACACACACACACACTCAACATAGAGCTTTCTGGAGAACTCGAAAGGAACAAGAATCTGAACTCAGAAAGGAAATAGGAAGAAAGAAGCATCTTTAAGAGGGTTCTGCTTTGAAAATGGCAAACACTGTACATTTCGTGTTTGGGGTTTTTGGTAATTTTCCTATTTTCATGAAGAGCTTCTGCCTTCACTTTAGATGGTTTATTTGTGAGATTATCTGTTATGTTATATTGTTATTGTGTTTTCTTGATCTCCTTCTTCCCTTTGTCTGTTTTTGCAGGAAATGCTTTTGCTCTGTTTCTTTTCTTGGCACCAGTGTGAGAGTCTCTCTGTCTCTCTCTCTATCTATATATATATATATATATATATATATATACACCGAACTATGATTGTAATTTTGCTAATTGATAGGATTACATTCAAGAGGATCATAAAGAACAGATCAACAGAGCAGTTCTCAGGAGTTCCCTATGTCATGACTCTGCTCAACTGCTTGCTCTCTGCATGGTAATCTTCTTTTCTAGTATCCTTCATCATGATCTCGAAACGAGCATGACCCTCTCAACTTTCGTAGGTACGGCCTGCCCTTTGTGTCGCCCAACAATCTTCTGGTGTCGACTGTAAACGGGGCGGGGTCTGCCATCGAGGCTGTTTACGTGCTGATCTTTCTGATATTTGCACCGAGGAAGGAAAAGGGCAAGATTCTTGGACTGCTTACGCTCGTGCTAAGTGTTTTTGCAGCAGTTGCCTTGGTTTCGATCTTGGCTCTCCATGGGAACAAAAGAAAGATCTTTTGTGGGGTGGCAATGACGGTCTTCTCCATCATAATGTACGGATCGCCTTTGACGATCATAGTAAGTTCGTTTCGTATGCTGTCCTAAGCTTGTGTAATTGCTTGTTTGTGCAATTAGTCATGGAATTTGACAAAAAAAGATGTGCAGAGGTTGGTGATCAAGACGAAGAGCGTGGAATTCATGCCGTTCTTCCTGTCGTTGTTCGTGTTCCTATGCGGTACTTCCTGGTTCATATTCGGCCTCATCGGAAAGGACCCTTTTGTGGCTGTAAGTGTAATTTCCCAAAACTTTTCGGTTTCTATTACAAAGCCATGAGCAACATGTTATTTTTAGGGATGATTATGAGACCTGGCCTAATTCCACCACTTTATTTGAGGCTTGAGAAATTACACAAACTTCCCTCGACATACCATATGATTTGCCAAACACATGTTACAGTTGTTATGATTTATGAATTTAAGATTAAATATTGATGATTACGTGTTGAGAAAAAACTATGGTATTCATAAAGAATCACAGATGATTTCATCAAAATTTCCCAGATGAAACATTAATTATTTGTTGAAAAAAATGTTGATGTAATGTCTCAAACATCAGGGGAGGTTTGTGTAATTAGGCCGCAAGGTATGTGAGTGTAATTATCCCTTTCAAGTTCTTAGATTTTCTTCACTCATCACAATTCATGAACCATCTGCAGGTTCCCAATGGATTCGGATGCGGATTAGGAACCGTGCAGCTCATACTTTACGCGATATACCACAAAAACAAAGGAGAACACGGGACATCAACAAGAACAGAATCGATGGAAATGGCGAAGAGCAACGACAAGATCGGGGAGAAGGCACCGGGAGCCTCCCAGCCGTTGGATCAACGAGTCTAGAATCTCCGTACTCGTTTCGACACGAGAAGGGGGAATTTCATTTGTAAATGTCGCATGAGAGATATAACGATATAATAAAGCTCCAATACGTGATCGTTTTCCATCTATCTATGATTATTGCTCGGGGATGCAAAATTATAAATATTTAATTTTATACATAAGTATTGATTGATAAAAACATACTTATTTTATAATATTATGAAATTAAACTATGCTCTTTTTGTTTTTTACCTTGATTTTGTGTCACTTATATCAATTATCCAATTACATTAACTTTAGGGAACGTTTATCTTTCGAGACATGATAATACATGTTGTGTTTATGTATGTTGGTGATAGTAAGCTAACATGCCTTTACATCTCATGTCAGCCACTCATGTTTTGAAGTTATTGGTGTTTACTTTTTATGTATGTTTGAGCAAGATTAGGATAAAATACCATTTTACCCTTATATTTTTAAACCATTTTCTTCAACAACATAACTCATTTACCTTGCTCACATTCATGAGATCTATTATCTCATCTTGGAAGTTCTATAATAAACATCAAATCTTTTGATCAATAATCAATATTCAATAGTATTCACTAAAATATCATGTGCATGAAAATGTCAAAAATAAGATACAAATATCTCTGTCTTGAGCCAGGTCGAACAATTTCACACTGGAAATTGAGCCACAAGTTGAAAGAATGCAAATTGATTCAGAAGCCCTTTGAGAAAAAGAAAGGATTCTTTGAACAATGTTCTGCAAAAACAAAAATAAAGATACAACTTCATATAAACAACTCGTGCTGGAAAGATAGAAGAAACATAAAGACTCAAACAAATACAAAATGCTCACCTCTCCTGTTTGAATTGCAACAACATGAGGAGTGAAGTTGGTGCTGCTGAGTCAATTGCATAATAGCCCGGGGCCAAGCCCTCCTTCTGAAAGAGTAAAATAAGAACTAGATTGACCATTAATCAACTCAATCTTCTCAAACCCCATTACATACTCATTACCAACATCAGTAAGCAAGCATTAATCAAAGATTATTCTAAGACATTAAATCAAGAGAGAATTTTTTACTGTTCCAGATATTAAAAGCTGGGGAAAGACAAAATTGTAGACAAAATTCAATTTTGCTGCATAGGCAAAGTTTATGCAATAATGTAAGTGAAAATAGGCTAAAATTACAGAAAACAATCAAGATTTCATTTTTACCTCGAATGAAGTTTCATACGCAGTCAAATAAACCTCACCATTTTTCACTTCATTCGAATCACCTTTATTAGCTACAACCTACTTCACCTTCCTGTACCCTAACTTCCAAGTTCCAATCAACGGTGTATAAACCTCAACAAGAAGTATACCCTGCCTCTCAACATTCTATCAACATCATAAAACAAGAACTCCATTGCAGTATTGGGTATGCACAGGTTGTGAAATTAAACTGTAAGATGCTGATTCATTGAACTACAATTAACTAAAAATCAAACAAACTGAAATAAATGATACATTGTTAACACCAAACTAATCACTGCTGATACTGCACAAATTAAACAAAGCATCTTGGTATATCTAAATATATCTCAATTTTGTCCAACCATCGAATGAATTGTATTGTATGCAACAGTACATGATTCAAAACTATGATCAACAAAGAATTGCAGTTGATGTTGAACACATTGACAGAACGAAGTCTGACAATGTTACAATGCATATCTTCAATCAGTTGTTCCTAATTCCTATCCCGAGTTACGGAAAACAGAATAGGGCATTCTCTCAACTTTCTTTCCGAGCCTAATTTGAAACAACACATATAATTATAAGCTAACATTGGCCTGGTTTAATTCCTAAAACTGTATGAACAACCCTGCCACTAAAATTTGGTATATTTCAATGCCTTTTTTACTTTTTACAGCTCATGTGATATCAAGGTCTTCTAGGCTTGCACGATTGCACCACAAAAATAAATGACATACAACTCAAGATTAAAATCATATTTATATTTATTAATCAAACATCAGCATCTAGCTTTCACTTACTCAAAAAGAGATCTTAATTAACTTCTCAAAGGCCTTTATATTTTAGAATCCCACTGCAACGAATTCTTCTGAATAACTCAGAGATATTAGTTTTAATGACTAACCTGAAAGTGGCCTGCATGTTATCCAACTCCTGCTGATATGCTCCCTCTTGAGTCAAGTAACAGAAATGTCGTTCATCCGCTATGATACCGTGAGGAAGGGATATCCAGCACATGACGAGTCACCCAGGGACAGTGAGCTACGAGCCAAAATTCAATTCCGACAGGCGCGTACCCATTCCGCCTAATGTAGCAGCGCCGCCGCGTCGCGAAAGGAGGGGTGTGGATCTAACTTTTGGTGGTGGTGGAGCGCGGATCTGGCCGTGGTGATGGCGGATTTGGAGGGAGCGCAATGGATCCAGGGGAACTGGTGGCCAACAAAACGAAAATTCTAGCGGCCATTATTACCGGAAGTGAGATCTGCAATTTCAATGGCATACCATTGTAAATATTATGAAACCCAGGACCAATTTGTAAACCAGGCAGCCGTGATTATTAAACACGCCTTTTTGGCGTGTGAAGCCTCACATGCCTTGGCACGCAGATGACACGGGCTTGGTCCTTAATTGTGGGCTTTGGCACATGAGAAGTAAGCAACAAATAACGCATGTTGAAGACCCCCAACATGCGTTTCTGGCCCAAGTAAACGTTCCCTAAATTGTCTTAATCCTTTTAAAAAGTTATGGATATTAGGCTGCCAGGCAGAATTATCTTTAGGAATGTGTCTTTGTCACTTTAATTACAACTACACCCTCTAAATTTGGCTTAATTACAAGAGCTCCCCTATTGGCTATTGTAATGTTCGGCTCAAAATTCCTCTATCTTTAACCATTCTGTGCTGTACTAATTTAATCGTTATTATTATATTCTTTTCTTTTAAAGCGACGAAAATATTATTGGTGTCAAAAGTTTTCATTACTCCATATAATCGATAATTCAAAATATTGTTAACATGCTTTAGTGTATAATTTAAATTTCACGCACTGATAAAAACTAGCATTCTCTTATTTATAACACTTGAGTCACATCTAATCACACATCTAATCAACGTAATATAAAAAAGTTCAAAGATTACATTCAATTACCCATATCAATCCAGAGAATATAGTCAGGT
Organism: Lantana camara; assembly: GCA_037501455.1. Classification (NCBI taxonomy): domain Eukaryota; kingdom Viridiplantae; phylum Streptophyta; class Magnoliopsida; order Lamiales; family Verbenaceae; genus Lantana; species Lantana camara. The sequence continues at coordinate 5,612,828 of CM074865.1, forward strand.
TTCAATATAATTCAACAAATCGACATCATGCTAACTTAATAGTAATCTCGTATTTGAATCTTTTAACAACACAATTATCATTAATATGAAAATATTTACCTCTTAGTGGATCGACCCAACTCAAAATAACAAATAATATAAAATGGTTCTGTACATAAATTAAGTCTGACACTAACAATTAATCGATAAAAACTAGTATTCTCTTATTACAAGACCGGTTTCACATTCACATAAATACATACAAAATTACATTCAAACTAACACAATCAATCCCACAATTTAACAATAATTCAAAATCGACCCATACAATTTTCACAACAAAACAAATCATTCAATTCCTAGTTCTTGGCAGCAACACAGTGATTCCAACAGCCACAGCGTAGAGGAAGATCAACAATCCAGTGAAGTTCATAACAAGGGCTTCCTGATTCCGATGAAGGCCTAAGAAAAAGAATTTCTCCACCAATCCCGTCTCAGCCGTTATAATCGCCATGAAGAATATCGCGAGGCCGATCACCGGATGCCACGTGGTGAGCCTCGACCTAGCTGAAGGCCGTGCGCCGGGGTAGAAGAACGCGAAGAAGGAGAAGATCCACTGGTCAAAGAACAAAGATAAAACAATATTTTATCAGTCACCCTCCCCCGTTATTAAAATCCCGGCTCCGCCCCTGTATGCGTAGCCCGAATACAAGTAGGTTAAAAGATTTGTAATATTACATATACATACCTGCAAACCAAAGAGGCAGATTGTGGACATGCCAAACCATGAATGCAAGGAATACATATGAGAAACATTAATCTCTTTGTGAAACTTGAAAACTGCATAGATGCCAATGATGGCGGCAAGAAGGGCGATCAAGTGCAGAACCATGTGAACTACTTTACGCTTCTTTCTCGTTACCGGAATCGTTTTATACGCCATCACAGCTGCTTTCATTCACACATTCAATCACTTAGTATGCCTTCATTTCCCCTTTTCTATATATAACGATAGCCGATAGGGATCATTACGCTAACGTATCCTCAGGTTTTGCATAATTACACAAACTTCCCCTGACAGGAATCTTGCGATTACGCTAATGTATCCTCAGGTTTTGCATAATTACAAAAACTTCCCCTGACAGGAATCTTGCGATTACGCTAACGTATCCTGAGGTTTTGCATAATTACACAAAGTCCCCCTGTCAAGAATCTTGCGTTTGCGTCTGGATTCATTTCATCTTTGATCAATAATTGACTTTAAATTCATGAACTACGATAGCAAGCGTTGGGAAATCTTGGGATACAATTGGGGGTTGGGGGTTTCTGTAATATCGTAAACCTTAGGGGGGAGTTTTCGTCGTTAAGTCAAACTTCAGGGTATGTCGGCGTAATTATCCCATGGAAACAACATTTCAAAACAAAAACAATTCAAGATCATAAGGGATCTTGTCTAAATCTACAGTAGTAAAATTACAATATAATTTATAATCACCTTGTCCTTGAATCAAGACAAAACCAAGAGCCATAAGCAGCGGGTGCACCTATATCAGAAAACAATAAAAAGAATCTGAATTTAAACTAGCATAGCGACGAACAGTTAAAATCACTCACCAGTAAGCTTCATACTATAATGGAACAAATAAACGATAATTACTTACATTAAAGATCTTATTTTTGATATCAGATTTAAAAGCAAGTCCCTCCCTGAAATGCAGCAGCCAAACCAGCACCAAAGTGACGACGGCGACCGTCACTAAATGCGCGAAAACCGTCACCGGAAACGCCGTGTCTTCGTAGCTAGAGCTTCCCTTAGTAGCCATTCTTGATGATCAATACTTCTCTCTCTCTCTCTATATATATATATATGTATGTATATGTATAAAACACACAGACAGAGCTTACACAAAAACGGGTTTTTAATGCTTTATTTAACAGACAAAAAGGGTTTAGGAAAAATCGTCATCTTCCTCAGCCGGCAGACGCCATTGTCGCACTTCTTGTTCGAGATTGATTGGTTTTGAATTCTGGGTTTTGTATTTAAGTGGTTTTAATGGAATGAATAGGAACGGTAGGTTTGAGAAATGTGTGGAAAATGAGAAATATGTTTGTATTTTATTGGTGGGATATTGCTTTTTGTGATTATAGAATGGGGTGTTCGTGTAATTAGTTTTTGTCTCATTAATGATATTTATTAGTTTACATTATTGTGGTGTATTGCAGTTGTAATAGTACAGTATCTTTACTGAACAATCACTAAGCTTGGATTATTTTCTTGCTTTCGTTTTCATAGAGAAGACAAATGGGATATATGCATAATTGAAAGCCACACATTACTAATGGCCCGAAAGCCCCGCATCCGCAACGCACGGATGCTTCTCAAATATCATTTTATAGTATCGTATTGGATGCCGTATTTGACACTTTTCTTGTGGAAATATCAAAAAAAAGAAAAGAATTTGTATCGTTATATATGTCGTGTTTATATCGTTCTATCTGTATCCGTACATCATAGATTAGTGCTAAATGGGCTAATTTTCGGGCCTTGTTATTTCGGGCTGAAATGGCAAAATATAAGCTGATCCATCACTAATGAACAGAAATTGTTCCATCTTCCAATTATGCAGAAAATGTCTAACAAATATTCTCTGATAAATAAAGTAATTATCCGAAAAGGAAGGAAGAAAACTACATAAAGAAAACATTTTTGCTAAATAAAGAACCATCTTCTTTGTGATGATGAACTAACGAGCCGATTTGGTAGTGAGCTTTTGCGTTTGGAAAACAAGATCAGTCTCGAACTGGAAGCGTAGCTGGGAACCAGTGCCTGGTGGGAATATTGTAGGATGTTTTGTGTACAAGGCCGTCTGATGTCACCTTCAAAGATCATGGTCCAAAAACCAGCTCCTTCAAAGAAACGAGGGGCGATGAGAGTTGATGAGCTTGTGCGTCTCTCCAAAATGTCATCCCTATGACAATAGAAACATGGGTTAATATGGGCAGGATGAGGAGGCCGGTGGAGACAAGTTTATAAGAAGTTCGAGCTAAGTTCACAAACTTTCGAGAGGTATGAGAAATTACATAAACTTCCCGGAAGTTTGAGAAACTGCAAAAACATTCCCATACCGTGAGGTTTGGTGCTATTGTAGTCATAAATTTAGGTTCAAATATTAACCAGAAAGTGTAGAGGAAAAATAACATTTTACAGATCATATCATCAAAAGCCATCAGATGCAACGTAAATTCTTTAATAGGGGATTTTATTGTAATGTCTCAAACCTCACAAAAAGTTTGTGTAATTAGACCAAATCTCATGATATGTCGGTGTAATTATTCCTAATACACACACGCGCGCACATATATATAAATAATTCAAAAGTGAAAATAATTTGACAAACCCATGCAGATGAGAAAGCCGAGGGTTGAAGCCAAGAAGAACTCCTTGGTGATGCTGTTGAAGCTGAAATCACAGAAAAAGATTATATGTTAACCTGAAAAAACACGAATGCTGTCGTTATAAGGCTGCTGCATGTAAGATCATGAACAAATTACCAGTATAAGCATATAAGGTTCCCCCATCCGTAGAAGATAGATCCCCAACTTGAACCAGTAAACCTGCACCAAGATTATACTGTTAATTTTCGAGTTAACATCTACAACAGCATATTCAGTCAGATTTTCCGTTTCGTTTAAGGAACAAATTGGTAATATATATACCACATTAAATCCCGAATAAAGAGTGCACGTGGGATCATAAGTCCATTGCCGATCATGGCCAACAACATTGAAACAGCTGATAAACCTTTTATGTTTTCAGGATTCAGAAGATTTGTCCACTGTAAAGAAATAAATGTCTTTATTACAGTCAACCGTGAATTTGATTAAATAATATCAACAAAGATGAAAGGAGATAAACCATTTGTGCAACAGCCATCCACATGAAAAGAAGAGTAGCTGTCCAACCAGATATGGAGCCAAGAAATTTGACGCCTTTCTCAGGGAGCTTACCCATGCGACCCTGACAAAGAATTAAACTTCATATTTATAATAATTTTCAATATTTACATAATTTACAGCGAATTCAGGTCAAGAAATCTATATCAACCAAACTTTATGAAGTTGGAAAAAGAAAAAATATTTCAACACCAAGATTGAATTTTTACATAATATAAAAGACATTCACAAGTCAAAGTTTTGAACTTTAAGAAAGTACGTATAAAGTATAGCTCCATATAAAAACCAGAAACGTGATACTCACCAAAATAACGGCAAGCATCGAAGAAACAAAAGCAACTATCCCGGGTAAGATAGTATTCGGGACATACGGGATGAAGGTTGACCACATCACCTGCACAAAATCACAATCAAAGGCCATCAACAATACTAAACTTAGCTAAATCTGTATATTTTCTCAGAATCACAAAGATCTTTTACTTGTGGAAGAACAGACAGCCCTGCTACTGTGGTAAAGTCCTCCCAAAGGCGCCATATTCCCGGGTGGAGCAAATTAAAATATTTCATAAAATTTAAAATGAGACCCGAAGCAACCACTACGGAAGTGACTATAAACTGAGGCAGAGGCATAGCTTCTCCCATAGCTAGCTGCAACATCACCACGTAAGTGGATATAACTCCCAAAGTCTGAACCACTACAGCTTCAGTCTCTCTCTTTTTGATGAAGTATGAGACTAAACAGAGATTCCCAAGCAATCCAGTAAGCATTCCCTATATAGATATGGGATGAAATTGATGTAACGTCATTCGGTATATGGTTTAAACTAATTCAAGTAGTAAAAAGAATACCATCCAAGGAACAGCAAGAAGTGCAGAATTGTTGCCTGCCAAAAGGTTCCGAGTGTTGAGGACTATCTGAGGCAGTTGCAATAACAGAAATGGTAGGTTTGCAGCTCCGGCAAACTTTGCTGTCATTGAATCCCATTGCTCAAAGCTTTTTTTGGACCCCACCGGTTCCTTCATTGTGTTTTATACATTAGTAAGGAATGACATTAAGAAAAATTGCACAAAGAAAAAAATGTAGTCTAAAAATAGAACATCTGTCCTGTCCCCGGAAAAAAAAAAACAAAAGAAAAAATCTATATGTAGCTGTATGTAAAACTACTATGTCCGAACTTTTGACCCCCTCCTCCACCCAAATATTATAAAACTGACTGTTATCTTTTAAAAATTTAACGGCTCCATTACTATGCCCACACATAAAGAAATATAAGCAATCTTATAATATAATTGCGATTCAATTTCAAACTCAAATACCTCAGTGTTTGCATCATCCGAGCTAGAATATGAAACTGGTTTGAGCCTATAACAACAGGTTGACTGGCTAGAGAAGAGCACCTCCTTGAAATGGAGTTTGTCATTTATGCCTCGCCTCAAGTGAGCTCCAGTACAAGAGACTGATGCTAAACTTCGTGCCTTAGAACAGAGAGAAACCCTGTCTGATGGTCGGCAAGTGTACACTGGTATTTTTCCCAAGAGCATCAACGAACCCGCCATTGATTAACTAAGACAATGAAGAACAAATCAAACAAACAATGTACATCCATAAAAACTTTCGTATGAAGGTGTCATATCGTACAAACTACAAACACAAAGGCCAGAAACTGGAAATGTATCAAAGAAGCTAAACTGAAATCACCTCAAATACAATCAATCAGGAACAAGCATACGCACGTAATTACAGTCTCGTTTAACAAGTTCTTATCATCTTTTATCAAACAATCTCCCAAACGATCAAGAACCCACCACCAAAATCCACCCCATTACAACACTACTAAAGTAAAAGACAACAAAAGGACGAAACAAAGGCCATCAATTTTCAATTTTTATTCAAATTTTCATTCGGGCATTTGAGCAAACAGGTGAACCACACGAGCAAGAATTGCTTCGAACAATCGCGAATCAGAAACTCAACTCACCAATTAGATAACGCGGCTAAAGAATGAGTGACCACTGCATCTTTGACCAGTGACAGTGAGATCAAGAGAGAGAGATAAAGATTGGTTCTTGATATCGTAAATATGATCCGAAGGTGATGGCAAAATTAATGGCAGATGGGCGGTGTCATGTGTAGATTTGGGAGGGAACAAACGGTTTAGTTACGCGAAAGGTAGTTGTCCTTTCCTGCGAAATACAAAATATCTCCACTATTTTTATTTATTTATTTTTGGTACAATTTTTTAATTATTATTTATTACATTTTTTGGAGGTTTATGGGGTCAAATTTATTTTATGTGAGATCCTATTATTATATTATAGCTCCATAAAGATATTAAAAAATAGGGAAATATTTTTTCTATCTTTGTACTAATATTATTATATCAATAATAGTTACGATATACAGACACTTCTAAAAATACTAGTAAAAACAATGTGCGTTGCACATTAAATACACGATTTATCTAATTATTTTTAATTATTAATATATTAAATTAAATTATTTGAAATATCAACTTTTTAGAATAATTAGTGCTCAATTGAAACTTAATTATTAATATATCTCTCAACTATATAAATAAAAAAGTTAGAGTTTCAAACAAACAATCCTCCTATGATGCACGGACATGTTTAAAAATATTATTTTATTGTGTGTTTGTGTTAGATACTGTGTCAAATATCTCCCCATCTGTTAAACCCAAAAAATCAATTTGTATTGTATCATAATTGTGCTCATGCATAATAGACACCATCTCATAAACAAAAAATTTTATAAGGTATATTGTAAAATTAGCATGAAAAAATAAATTATAATTTATATTTATTTTTTATTTGACTCTATATACTTAGTTTGATATGTAAAATTCTTTGATCATCTTTACTTTAGATTAAATGAATCTTATTTTTAATTTTTAACTTATCCTAATTTACTTAAATAAGTATTTTTAAGGAATGTAATAATTTATAAGAGATATTTAGTGTTAATAAAATTTGTCTCCACCAAGTTAAGAAATTACAGCATCGCTCAAACCATCTCGAATCCAACTTAAAATTCTTTTATATAAAGTAAGATAGAGAAGGTAGATTCAGACAAATGTTTATAGTCTCCAACTCGATCTCATCCCGAAGCCATAAGTCAAGGATTAGAGGCTTTTAAAGCTCAGGAATGATTGTCTTATGGTAGGCATTAAAATCTTCTTTCTCGATGCCATCTTAAAAGTAGATAAAAAAGCTCAGGAATGATTGTCTAAGGTAGGCATTAAAATCTTCTTTCTCGATGCCATCTTAAAAATGGGAAGAAAAAAAATTAGAAACGCATACAGAGTTGGATCGAGATAATGCCTAAGTGGAAAGTAAGAAGGCATTTCGACCAACTTCTCTCAAGCTTGTCTTTCGAAACTCAGATTAAAACAACTCTTCGCAGATACTTGCTCTACTCACTCGATATGCTTTCTTCAGTAAAAATAACTTCTAAAAATGATTGAAAAGCCCTATTTACAGGGAATGAAAAAAAAAAAAAACATAGTCATGATTACTGTAAGGCGAGTTGATTTGCACGTAAATGACGCCTCTATAAGTCTAAAGACCGTCAGCCCGCCAGCTCTATCTGGTGTTCTTTGGGGGCTCATGATGTGGCATAATGTCACGAAGATACCTACCAAAACGTGGAATGATACAAAGCACGACGTATCAGTCTTAGTTAGTTGCACGTTCGACCTCCCTCCCGACCCAAGATAGAGGTGTCAATTTATGCCTGAGAAAAGATCGGGTGACCAAGTCTTTCGACCGCCCCAGTTAAGATGCAAGTCAAGGATCATGCAAGATGTGCATTAAATGCAGATAATCTCTTGACCTATTTTACTTAAGTGCACCATAACTATAACCATCAACTCTATAGATGCATTTAATGCACATTAAGTATGTGTACTTAGGCACGTACAAAGGCCCACCACTATAATACTCGTAGAATTCATCTCAGTTGGTAAGTACACATACATTGCACTTTTCGAGTACTTTAATTTACTTATAAGATTCTCGAGCTAATTATTGATTTAGGCATCAGGGGGTTTACGTCATCATGACCACCTGTGACCCGACCTAGTTCACTATTTTTTTTTCCCTTGTCCCATTTTCAGGTTGAGAAGACTTTCTTTCAAATAAATTATTGAGTCATCAAGCTGATCGACTCAGCAGTTTCATCAGCCACCAAATTCCGACATGATCATATAATATAACATTAGTTATAATATAACAAATATTTTTTTTCATATTAGCAAATTGTATTAACAAAATATTAGTCATATTATCTATTAATTGATTATAACAAAAAAAAAAAAAAATAGTAACAATAATGTGTGCTAGTTATTTCTATGTTATATTATAAATCACCTTCAAACCCTATACCTCTATATCACATCTCTTTCTTGTCTCTCTCTATCCCCCAAACCACCACTGTGGCAATATCCCAAAATCAATTTTTCTCGATCAAATCTCGCTTCTTTCAATTGTCTTTGTTTTTTATCCTCTCGATCAAATCTTGTTCTCAACTATTTTTTGATAGCTCACTCAATATTAATATCGTCATCAGTACGTTTGATTATGTCTATAATCTACTAACAATTAATTTTTCTTAAACATGATCAATTATGCATTTAGAAAGACAATATATCTCATTTGATAATAGAAATTTTATTCTTTAATATTTATATTCATTCGCTCTAATACAATTTTATTAAATTTATATTGAAGCAGTATAATTTTAATATTACAACATATAAAGTATTTGGTTGTGTGCACCATTATTTACAGAAAACCTTTTTAGTTCGATAGGATGTTAATTTTGTTGATGAAAAAGATTTATGCACTTCACGTGGGTCGTTAGGAAAGCCCTCCCGTAACTTGTGTTTTAGGTGATGTGCGACCAGTTCTAGTCATATTTAGGTGTTAAATTATCCTTAAATTAGTTAGTAAAGTAGAAGTCAATCCAAGATTGTTTCAATAAATATAGTTAGAATTGATAACATTGCACTTAAAACACAAGTAGTAAATTCCACAAATGACGCATATGAAATGTTCATGTCTTTTCCGTCCAAAAAGTTAATAGTGGAACTTAAATTGTAACTTCATTGAAATGTTGAGACTAAAAGTTAAATAAAAATATCGGACCTACACTAAAATTTTATGCCATATGGTAATAAAATTGTATTTTTTAAAAAATTTTATATTGTTTAAAGAAATTTTCAATCCCAAAATATATTATTATATAACTCATATATGAATTTTTATAAAATGAGAGATATAGGCTTTAGCAATATTCAATCGAAAACACTTCTTTGTCAAATTTTATATTATACATTAATTTGTTGTCTTTCAATTTGTTAGACATCTCTTATTATAATAAACACTTTAAATTGTAGGTTTTAATATTGAAAATTTTGGCATGTTAGTTTAACCGACTTTAGTAATATGTAATTGAAAACATTCCATTTGCCAAAATTTATAATGTGATTAATTTATTGTCTTTTAATTCGTCAGACATCTATTATTATAGCAAACACTTTAAATTCTAGGTAAAATTGACATCTTATATTATTATATTTGAATACAATTAACTAATATCTTAATATTAAAAGAATCCTTATTGAATTATACATGTTTTTAATCAATTGAAAAAAATCTCAATTCTTTTCTATGAAGAGTCTTGTTTCAAGTCAATAAGTAGTTTTTTAATAATTTTTAAGTTAATAATTTATAATATGTATTCACATAATTATCCTTGATTAAAATTATTAATATAATTATTATGAGGGTATTTTGGGCGATATCAAAGTTTCAAGAAACCAAAAACCCCCACTCGCACTTTTATAATATATATAGATATAGATGATTTTGACGTGATATCCACAGGGTATCGTGTATGTGTTGTCGTGTATATATTCATGCATCATAGGAAAATAGTTGTTAAAGATTATTCCATACTTATACAAAATCATTCTTGTGAAAATCTATATATTGAGATATACTGGGGTGAAATTTCAGTTCCGATTTGATTTAACTGAAATCATTATGCATTTGGCTGAAATAGTTTTGGGTTAATATATGTGAAAGGGTACTACATTTTAACCCATAGTTTGACAGGTTTTGGATTTCCAGTTTTAAGTTCGTTTTTTATATATTATTTGATTCACCAACACACGTCAAGTGTATTAATAAATCGTTCAGATTATTGGATAGATTTTTTTTATTTTTTCCTTATTTCAATTGTTTCTCTCTACTAATCTCAACCGTTTATTAATACACGTGACGTATGTATATAAGTGAAATAGGAGATGAAATACAAAACTGAAATAGGAGATTCAAACTCACGGTGACAGTAGGTTTAAATTAATTTAAAAATATACAAATAATTATATTTGAATAAATAATCATTTACAAAGAAAAAAACAATGCAATTGATTTAACATTGCTACATAATAATCATCCCAACTCCATTGCTCTTTTATTTCATCATTCTTTTATTCCAATTTTCTTGAATCAAATTCACTTGTTATGAGATGATTCTCCACTCTCAAGATCATTATTCTCTGCAATTTCTCCATGTCTACCATGCTTATGCTTCCCTTTAAGCTCCTTCTCACACTTGATGATCTCTCCTTCAAAGTGCTTATCTTCATCAATTGACAGAACCACAGCCTCTGTTCCAAGAGGGCCCTTCATAACATCCTCCTTCATCTTGAAATGTTCGTCGGCCCGTATGATGTCGACCTCCTGCACCGTCTTCTTCTTCTTCTTCTTCTCCTCGCACTTCTTGCACAACCACCACAGAGCGAGCAAGCCGAAGCAAGCGAAGAAAACGCAGCCGAACACGACGAATATAACTACGACAATGGCCATTTCTTTTCTTTCTTGTTTTCAATTCTGAAAATTTCTATGATGTTTTGTGGTTTGTTCTTGCTTTGGTGTGTTGATGATGAGCAATGTTGTTGGCTCTTTATAGTGTTGCATGACTGTGTGTGTTGCTTAGTGTTATGCTTTGAAGGATTGGAAGACTTGACTCCCATGTTAAGATTTGTGTTAAGATTGTAGTGGAAAACACTCCTTAACATATTTCTTTGCCTCCCACAAGATGAGGGATTCCTTCGGTAGATATTTTGTGCATTTCATTTGTTCTTGTCTATAATGCACGGATACGAACATGACACGATACAATTTTTTCTTAAATTCTCCACGTGAAGAGTGTCGGACATAGTGTCTGATATGATACACAAAATAATATTTTTTGAATTGTCCGTACATCATAGATACTTTTTTGCTTGTGGCAAATTGGGAAGCTTTCGTCAAATGCAAGAATTGTTATTTTTCATCAATATTCATTACAGGGTCGGAGTCAGAAATTTTTTATCTTGACGAGAGAGATCAAATTTCGACAACATAGAAGGGTTTATGTGTAATTACAAAACTTCAGTTCTTGATACTGGATTTACATGCTTCGAAGGGTTTACGTGTAATTACACATTTATCCTACTACTGTACCAACAATACTTGAATTGTGCAGGGTTTTTTGGTAATTTTGAAATTAGGAGGAAGTATACTGCAGGTGAAAAACAGGACATATATCGTCTTTGGCTGAATCAAATTTCAAAAACTATTAATCATTTCAAAGCAAAATACCAGAATATCTGAGGCTTTGGCTGCTCAGGAAACCATTACATACTCTCCAACAAAGAATAAGCAGTTCCAAAAACTGTTTGTTAAAGATCAGTACAAGTTCCAAACATAAATGGGGATCAAAACACTCCATAAATAAGCATTATATAAATAGAGAAAAAAGATTACAGTGTCACAGTTCAGGAATCAAGAATCTGTCTTTAGACAACGCCCCACGTACGCCTGCAACGAAAAAACAGAAGCAATCATACAAGAGTTCCATGTTTTGCGAATAGAGTCATATATAACTGAAAGTCTGAAACCGATAACAAGTTAACTGTTACCTGTACAAGTTTGGCAATTTTAGGTTTGGAAACTGAAAGATACTGCTCTACTTTATCCTGTGTTTTGGGAACATGATCGGCTTGAATCGTACTGGTTATTTTGTCAACCACTTTTTTCACAATAGTTTTGTGATCGTCTCTACTCATCCGACCTTCCTTCCATGTCGGCTTCAAGATTTCCTTCACAAACTCGATCAGAGAATTTTTAAACATCCTTGTATCCTTGTTAGCACTGTTCTCTTCAACTTTTCCAGAGCCATGATGAGTTTCAGATTGCTTATTGATATCGTCTCCCTTGTTTTCCTCATCATTGGCTTTATTGCCTTCATCTTGTTCTGTATGATTTCCATGCTCATTAGTAACTGTACCATTCTGCAAGGGATTAACTGGATCGTGAGAAAGTTGACCGGCAATAGCAACAGCAGAGTTTGTCAACTGAGCTAAGTGCTCGGTTAATAAATTGGGAAGATTTTCTGGGACTTTTGTCTTGGTTAACCCCATTATTTGACCAGAAAGATGTGTATCGGGCCTGTTCAAGTCACTGCTAATTCCATTATTGGTTTCATTTGAAGCTGAATAGTGCCCATGTAACAAATTTTCATCATTTTGATTCGGGTTTTGTCCAGACTGCAATGAACTCGCCCAATTATTATTTTCTAATACACCCTTTGAAATTCCATCCTGATTTTGCAACTGCAGACCATCAAGTCCGAGATGTTCCTTACCAATAGATTCATCATTGCCATAATTGCCACTTCTCTCAGGAGGAGGTCTTTTATCCCGCTTTACGGAACTATCCTTTCGTTCTGATAAATCCCAACTTTCCTTCTTATTCTCCAAACTACGGCCCCACCTACTATTACCTTCTGTTCTATCCGGTTGATCAATATTTTCAACAATTGTATCTGTATAATCACTTCTCCAACTACGTTTCACATCCAAACTCTGTTCCTCGACTCGCCTTCCTAGTATTGGATCCTCATGAGAGAATCTACAGTTATCCCGATCACATTTCCCCGCAGCGAAATACTTACAAAAGGATTTCCCATTTCGGTAAGATTGATTCTCATTGTCTTTATCCAAAGAAGTATATCTGTTGCCCCTGCTTTCATCAGAAGCAGGATGATGGGAAAATCTGCAAGTGTCACCCCATCTACACTTACCTTTCAGAAAATCCTTACAAGGAACTGAATTTCTACTCTTGTTCGGATATTGCTCGTCCTCTTCATGATAAGGAGCACGGCTTCTCCAATTTTCTTCCTTATCATCTTCGTTTTTAGGATGAAAAAATCTGCATTGGTTGCCTCTCCTGCACTTACCAGAAGCAAAATCTCTACAGATCTGAGATGATTTATCTAGTATACGTTTACGATCATCATTCCATCCATAAGATTGGCCTCTTTCACCCCCATCGCTTCTGCTTCTGCTTCTACTCCTGCTCCTGCTCCTGCCCCTTCCCTTTTCCCTTCCCCTGCCCCTACTCGAGCTTCTACTCCGACTTCTGCCTCTAGTCCTGCTTCTGCTTCGACTCCGGCTCCTGCCTCTTTCCAGGTACCTAATAATCAAAAACAGTTCCTGAATCATGCATTGAAACTGTAGACTACCATACATTCCTGCAGAAAGAAGGCAAGAGGGGAAACAAAAAAGGAAAGAAATAAATGATAAGTACCTGTACCATAATAAGGCAGACCCAAATTGATTCTCTTCACAACAAAAATGAACGCTGTTAGAGCATCCAGTTTCCATATATAGAGTGAGAAAGAAAATAATATAGAACCACGGACCTGCGAGAATGACTTCTATCACTGTCACGAGTATGGTTATATTTATGACTTTCCGTTCCTTCTTTATCCTTTCTTTCAGGAGCATTCTGTCTGTTTCTATTGAAGCTGTCGTTCATTGGTGCAACAGGGTTCTCTTCAAATGATTCCCGGGATGAATGGCCAGGATGATCTCTAGAATTATGTTCACCCGTTCCTGAAAACGGTTTGGTGTCATCTTCCTTATCCCACATTGATTTGCGCTTTCTCCTTTCACCCATAGAGACTCCTTGCTAACAAAAGCCAGAAGATATTTATTTGCTCATTCAGCTGTATCTGTTCAAAACAACAATAGAGATATATTAGAACAAACTTAATTTAGGGCTTATACTCATTTATGTAACCGAAGCAAGACCACTTAAAGAAGATTTTTTGATGTAATAAACCATGCATAAACAAGCTAACATGTATCAATCCAAGTTGAGGCATTTTCAACTCTACGAACCTTAATCGTCAACATTCTGTTTATGAATATTGATGGAATAAAAGTAAATAAAAAGAATTTATAAGTCATGCTGCAGAGACAAACGTACGTTTATCTTAAAAACCTTAACTGCCCATATCCCCTCCCTCTAGACAAATAAACGTCAAGAGAGAAGATTAGTACATTATCTACAAGTACAACCATAACATGGTACAAAAGTTTTCTCTTTCTCATTTTTTTTTTTGTTACAATAACATGGTAAGCAAGGTTGCTAGAGAGAGATCGGTGTTTTATTTTCGTTCTACGTCACAAAACTGCCATGAATCCAAATGAAAGAATCATAGTATGCATCAAATATCAGCAAGTATCAGTAAAGGTAGCTGCATGATGGGCTGGAAGTTCAAGTCGCAAATTCATGCACATAAATGCTTGAGAAACCACCTTCTCCAAACTCAAAAGTGTGAAGCAGAACATTATGCATCAAAGAAAGTGAATGGTATATTCTATAGTGACACCGTCAGAATCTCAACATATTTTTGGGCTCTTGTTCATTTCCCAATTGAAATGAAGCAGAACATTATGCATCATAACTATGTGGAGATGCCAAGGAGGACCAAATCCAATCAAAAGGTAATTCCTTGGAGATTGGATAGGTCAAAAGCCCGAATAAACACTTGCCTTGCAATGGGAAAAACCCATTATCCCATTATCATGGCTTGATCAACTCCCCCTTTCTTGCACATGTGAAGGGGAGTTTGGGAGACTCCCTAACACATCTCATCCCTCCACAATGAAAGGTAAAGTGAGGTCATTTTAGATTTGTGAGCTTACTTGTTGAATTCTCCATCACTTTGAATAGCTTTATGTTCATGCTCAATCGAAAAGTAACATCATAACTAACTTGGGCATCAGGAGTTAACTCTTGTTTTGTATGTATTCCCCCCTCTAGTAGGTAATCCCGTTTGTTCAGAACATGACTTTTTTTTGCAAGATTACAAATTACTGGTGCTCGAACATATGGTAAGCACCAGATCTACTTATAGGGAACACATTCATCATCTTATGGACTTTGGGTCTTGGCCACAGGTGAGAAGCTAGCATCTTTAGGGAAACCTAAGAGCCACAAATTATGCTCGAGCTAATGCTAGTTCAAGCTTTATCATGTCAACACTAGCTTCAAATTCGACTTGACATCAGCAAGCCATTTGTAAATGCAGTTGTTTATGGGTAGTGAACCGATAAGTTGTTCGCAGATGATGCCCCATGGCTTGAGGACATCATCACCCTCATGACTATCCATCTACACGCGTACAAAACGAAAGGAAATGGGATCAAAAAACTACACCACTTACAACTTACACGCAAGCCGCACTCTAATTATCATATTAACACAACACGCTCGCAACAAAATTACAAACAAACAATAAAGCTCAGATTTTGGATCCAAATTCTAGCCATCATCAACCCACCAAATCACAAACAACAAGTTCATAGAATCATTCAAATTGCACCGCAAACAGAAAAGGCAAAAATATCAGCTCCTCAATTCCAAATCTAGCTTCCCATTACAGGCCTTTCTAGCTCAATTATCGCAACAATAAACACCCTTTAGCTCAATTCAAAGAAAACTACAACACCAAAGCTCAATCCAACACAGAAACCAAGCATCCCGAAAGCAATCAAACAAAAAAGCGCAAAGAAATTCAACAAGCCCTAATCAATCAATAACAACCGAGAGTCCCAGACAAGAAACCGACGTAAAAAACTAACCTTTCAATCGATCAATTATCCGCTTTCCCTCAAGCGAGCTAGCAAATGACCGAGGAAGAAGACGAGCAGATAGGTTTAAGAGATGCATTTACAGTGAAAGTCGTTGGTCTCAGGTCTCAGGTCTGTTTTAAGGAAGTGAGTATAACAATCATTCTTGTCGTCAGTTTGGAAGTGTTAAATCCTCTTCAATTTTTCTTTTCTTTTTGTTCGCCTCAAAACATATTTTTATATTATATATATTTCATAATTTATATTATATAAATTTTAAAATACAAAATATAATATTTAATATTATAATTTAGGAGTAAATTTAATTTTCCATTTTTGGTTGTTAGACTAGAAAAAGGTGTAATCTTGAATCTTTGATTCTTGAATTTATGCCAGTATTAAAAAAACAATCTTGTCCCAAAATGAGGGGACATATTTTTACACCATTTTTAATTAGGATTAAGGTTTAATTATGTACTTTAAACTTAAAAGAAAAGGATTTATGATGAATAATTAACAACAAAAAACTCCAAAATTATTATAAATTAAGATCCACCAACTGAGGCTAGCAACCCATAAGCAAAAACATGACATGATACTAAAAGTTCATCAGATTACATAAATCCAAGAAACTGGGAAACTAAGCATCTCCCAACTCAACAACATAGTAGAAATGTTCCTCAAAATTACCAAAAAAGGAAAAGAAAAAGGAAATAGTAGAACTCAAAATCATCATCAGCCTTTAAGAAGTTGATGAGACAGACTGCAACTTCTTGCTGCTCTGCTCTTCTCCCTCCACCTTAAAGTAATCCTGCAGGGCTGACATCTCAATCTTGTTGCTCTTCATGCTCTTTATTGCAGCCGCGGTGGCCAGCGCCCCGGCGACCGTAGTTATCACCGGAATCTTGTACGCGAGCGCCATCCTCCTCAGCTTCCTCCCATCGATCTGATCCAGCTGGTCTCCTGAGCTCGTCACCACCATCATCTGAATCTGCCCGTTGGCAACCATGTCGCCCGCGTGGGGCCTCCCCTCATGCATCTTCAGCACCCGTTCGACTGGGATCCCTTCCAATTCAAGAACACGGGCCGTGCCTGAAGTGGCCACGATTTTAAACCCGAGGGCACCGAAGGCTTTCGCAATGGGGGTCAGCTGGGGTTTGGTCATGTCGTTCAAGCTCAAGAAGATTGTCCCTGAAAGCGGGGGTTTCTGCCCCGCTGCGATCTGTGCCTTCGCGAAGGCGATCGAGGACTCGTAGAAAATACCCATGACCTCCCCCGTGCTTCGCATTTCCGGGCCCAGTAGTACGTCGGCCCCTTGAAATTTCTCAAATGGGAGGACGGCTTCTTTGACCGACACATGTTTTGGGATGACCTCGCTAGTGAAGTTAATGTCGTGTAGGGACTTCCCCGACATGACGAGGGCAGCGTATTTGGCTAATGGATGGCCAATTGCTTTGGAGACAAAGGGAACGGTTCTTGAGGCGCGGGGGTTTGCCTCGAGGAGGAAAACATCCCCCGAGGCTGTGATTGCATACTGGCAGTTCATCAGGCCACAAACGTTCAACCTCTTTGCCAATTTCGTGGTCCAAGATCGAATGGTTTCCAAGCACGAGGGCGAGACGGTCTGCGTGGGGAGCATGCATGCGGAATCACCTGAGTGGACACCAGCCTGCTCGATGTGCTCCATGATTCCCCCTATCACCACATTTCCGTGAGAGTCTGCAAGCGCGTCGATGTCTATCTCAATGGCATCGGATAGGTACTTGTCGACCAGAACAGGGCGCTCAGGGTCCACCTCAACCGCTGTCTCGAGATAGGTTATGAGCTTTTCGTCACTATAAACAATTTCCATAGCACGTCCCCCCAAAACATACGAGGGTCTGACCACAACCGGGTAGCCGATGTCGGATGCAATGGCGAGGGCATCCTTTTCGCTCTTTGCTATGCCTCCTTTTGGCTGCTCGATTTGTAGTTCAGTCAAGATTGCATTGAATCTCTCCCGATCCTCAGCAGCATCAATGGAGTCTGGAGATGTGCCCCAGATGCGGACAAAGCCCGAGCCACTTCCGCATTTGGGCTTCATCTCGTCAAGATATTGCTGAATAGGGAGAGAGAGTTTGAGGGGGGTTTGGCCTCCAAACTGCACGATGATCCCATCGGGGCCTTCCAAGTCAATGATGTTGAGAACATCCTCGACTGTGAGAGGTTCAAAGTACAGACGATCACTCGTGTCATAATCTGTTGATACAGTTTCGGGGTTGGAATTCATCATGATTGTTTCGTAGCCAGCATCCTATATAAAAAGCATAAACATATATGAAGCCAATAAATCATTAAATTACAAATAAACCAAGTGGAACTGAAAATTTTCATCGAACCTGAAGAGCAAAGGATGTATGACAGCAGCAGTAATCGAATTCAATACCCTGTCCAATTCGGTTTGGTCCTCCTCCCAAAATCAAGACTTTTTTCCTTTTAGTGGGAAAGGATTCACACTCAGCCTCATAAGAGGAATACATGTAAGGAGTATCAGCCTCAAACTCAGCTGCACATGTATCAACTCGTTTGTAGGCCGGTTTGACCCCCAAAGACAACCTCGTTGATCGAACATCTTTCTCACTGGATTTAGTAGCAAAAGCTATCTGTTTATCACTGAAACCTCTTCGTTTTACTTCCCAGATATCATCTTTTGTCAATTGAGACAAGCCACGAGCTGAAATATATTGCTCAACATCTACAAGTTCTTTAAGCTGAGTGAGGAACCATTTGTCTATATAACTCAATGCATGGATATCATCCACTTTCATTCCTCGTTTCATTGCAGCATATATGGAATGGATACGCTCTGGACTAGGTACCCTTAGGTTGTATTTAAGTTGCTCCCAATCCCATTCGAGTTCCTTGACTTGAGCACAACCCCAGCCAGAATAGCCACATTCCAATGAACGAACGGCTTTCTGGAAAGATTCTTGAAATGTACGGCCCACAGCCATGGATTCACCAACGGACTTCATTTGGGTAGTCAGAATTGGCTCCGACCCTGGAAACTTCTCAAAGGCAAATCTTGGAATCTGCAGTTCGACAGGTAACATGTATAATATTTAAAGTTTATTGGATAAAACAAGAAGCCGAAATAAATGGGTGTTCTTATAAGCTCCTTCACTGAAATTATTACCAAGCTCTTTTGAGGAGTTTATAAGCTCTCAAACAATTAAAAGTATAAGCTATAGCAAATACACTCCAAGAGTATTAAATTATAGATTAATGAGAATGGAACAGCGAATATCACCTTAGTTACAACATAATCTATCGAAGGCTCAAAACTCGCTGGTGTTTTCTTAGTTATATCATTAGGAATCTGATCCAACGAATACCCAACCGACAACTTAGCAGCCATTTTCGCTATCGGGAAACCAGTTGCCTTTGATGCCAAAGCAGATGATCTAGAAACCCTGGGATTCATCTCAATGATCATAACTTCCCCATCTTCAGGATTCACAGCAAACTGAACATTCGAACCTCCACACTCAACTCCAATTTCCCGGATAATAGCAACCGAATAATCCCTCAACCTTTGGTACTCCTTATCAGTCAAGGTCTGTGCAGGAGCAACAGTGATGGAATCCCCCGTGTGCACCCCCATAGGATCAATATTCTCAATAGAGCAAATAATCACCACATTATCAGCCAAATCCCTCATAACCTCAAGTTCATACTCTTTCCAACCTAACAAAGACTTCTCAACCAAAACCTGAGAAGTCACACTAGCAGCAAGGCCGGATTTGCAAATGGCTTCAAACTCCTCCCTATTATACGCTATCCCGCCTCCCGTCCCACCTAATGTGAACGCAGGCCTAATAATCAAGGGAAACTCCCCAATCGAATTAGCAATCTCGAAACATTCCTCCAATGTAGTCCCAATCCCCGAAGGAGGAGTCTTGAGACCAATATTCTTCATCGCCTGCTTGAACAAATCTCTGTCCTCTGCTTTCTTGATTGCTTCAAGCTTCGCCCCAATTAACTCCACTCCATATTTTTCGAGCGCACCACTCTCGGCCAAAGCCACCGCAAGATTCAGAGCAGTCTGCCCGCCCATTGTTGGCAGCAGAGCATCAGGCCTCTCCTTCTCAAGAACCTGCTCCACTAATTCCGGAGTCATCGGCTCAATGTAGGTCCTATCCGCCATATCCGGATCAGTCATAATCGTAGCAGGATTCGAATTAATCAAAATCACCTCATAACCCTCCTCCCTAAGAGCCTTACACGCTTGCGTCCCCGAATAATCAAACTCACAAGCCTGCCCTATGACAATCGGCCCAGCTCCCAAGATCAAAATCTTCTTAATATCAGTCCTCTTCCCCACATTCGTCGCAACGAAAGACCCCCCATTCGAGTAATCGCCATTATCCTTAACACCCCCACTCTCATTCAAAGATTTCGAACAATTCAACACCAAGGAACGAGAAGAAAACCTGATGCCATTACCCTTCTTCCTCGAAGACAGCTTCCTCTGCTGCAAAAGGCGCGGAAAGGGCTTCCCCGCAGGCAAATAACGATTGGTCTCAATAAACTTACAGAAGACATTGTTGCACTGGTGCACGCTGTGACTCATCTTCTCCCAATCACCACCTTTCCTTCACTTCTCCCAATTCCCTTCAACACCCACTAAAACCTGCGTGGAAAAAGATCCAAAAACACAAAAAATTCAAAATCAAACATCAAAATATTTGATCTTTGCGGCAAAATCCGACATCAATACGTTAATGGCGAAGGTAGAACAAACAACGGCGAAGGTGGCAGCTGAAACAGGGACAGTGAATACGTACCGGCGGGCGGCGGAAGCGGTGGTTTCAGAAATCCTTGTCTTTTCAGACTGCAATTACAGAGACACTCGAGTGGCTGAGGTTGTAAGAATGATTGGAAGTGTAGTGTGTTGTAATGTTGTTGCCAGCCGCCGAGGGTTCTTTTTGGCGTAGGTTATTGCCTGCAATCCCTAAAATAGGACTAGATTTTAATCCAAATAAAGAAATATTATGGGAAAAATATATATATATATATATATATATATATATATACATATAAATAAAAATGATAAATATTTTGAACTGCGATTTTTTGAGTTTCCATCGTAAGTTGTTAATGTTGTTTTCTCTGCTGCCAGATGTTCTAGCGGGGGATGCTGAGAAGGAAAAAACTGTAGTTTCATTCTCAATTATAAAAAACCGATGTTTGCATATTCAATTATTATGATATGTACACGAATCTTTCACATGTGATACGATAAGTGGAATTAGGTTGCAACGATAAGTATAATTAGGTTGTAATTTATTAAAAAATAATAATTGAGAATGCAAACGACGATTTTTATAGTTTAGTATAGAAACTCCGGACAATTTCTCAAAAATCCCCAAGTGTAAACTGAATTTCCTTTTCACTCCCCCATTTTGAAAAAGTTCCTGTTCACTCCCCAATTGAAAAACAAAATTTCTTTTCACTCCCCAAGGTTGTATAATAATTCAGGAATTGCGTACAATTTTTAGGGAATTGCGTATCTAAATCCCGAAATCTCGTATATACGAGATTTCGGGATTTAGATACGCAATTCTCTAAAAATTGTACGCAATTCCTAAAGACAATGTACAAACATGTACTATTTGTGGGGACCTAAAAGGAATTTTGTTTTTCAATTGGGGATTGAATGGGAATTTTTTCAAAACTGGGGACCTAAAAGGAATTTTTTCAACTTTTTGGTACTATTAAAAGATTTTCCCTAGAAACTCCAAAAATCGAAATAGTATAGAATGTTCAAAATATTTATCCCTAAATAAAATTTGTTTTTTCTAAGGGGTCTTCTTTGAAAATTCCCCATGAGTTAAAAAAATTTTAGTTTGCTCCCTATTTTCAAAATTATTTTTGTTCACTCCCCAGATGAGACTCATATTTTTAGTTTGCTCCCCATTTTTTCGGCCACATACGTGATATTGCGAAAAATATACAACATAACATGATTTAGATATTGCATTCTTCAATTTTTATACACATATATTTTTCGCAATATCACGTATGTGGCCGAAAAAAATGGAGAACAAACTAAAAATATGAGTCTCTTCTGGGGAGTGAACAGAAATAATTTTGAAAATGGGGAGCAAACTAAAAATTGAGTCCACAATTGGAGATTTTTTTTTTCCTAATTCCCCGTTTTTCAAATTGTTTATTTGGTTAGAAAATTTATTGTTTGGGGTGTTATAATTTAATAAATAATTAAAGGTATATTGAAGAACGTTTTTGTAGTTATTTTTTTGGAATTACATCCAAAAGCCTTCATAGTACTACATGTTTGTATTTGGACATCATTCAATTTTAAAAATTATGAACTCCCCTTTGTTAGAGTTCAATTAATACAGATTTAAATATTATTGTATCAAAATTTATATATAATACTAATAACATATTAATTGAATTGTCAATCCTGATTGATCCAAGAGTTATTTATTAAGACAATGATTTTAAATTTTGATACTTACTAAAATAAATATTGAGTTTGCGTAATTATCGAAAATGTGTAGAATTTATTTTTATCACGAAATGTGTAGAATTTATTATAATAATGGTGGAATATTCTTTCAGAATAATTGATACTTACTAAAATCCTAAATAAATATTAAGGTTATGTAATTGTCGAAGTGCCCAAAACTTATAGCATTAATTTTGAAATAATTTTAGTAATAAACATCAAAATATTAACAAAAATATTTTTATTCTTGAAAAGGCGAATAAATGAGGTATTAGCAAATCGTAATAGGTAAAAATGTAAGATTCAAATCAAATAAAAAAAACTAGAAGGGTGTGATCGAGTGAAAGAGACTCATCTATCGTTATTCGTTAACCAAATATCAGTTCGAGTTCTAATTTTGGGTATGAAATAATTTTAAATTTTTTGGCCAGTTATCTCATCGTATGAGTGCCTACCAATTAACGAGGGCGCTAGTCATTATAGTCCTTATGAGGTGATTACAATTTAACGAGGAAACTAGTGGACAGTGAATGTCCTATTCTGGAAAGAAAAGCTAATAAAAGATTACCAAGTATAAATATGTCTACCTACGGGGATCTAAATGCAATTTACTCTATTATTTTCTTAAATAATTTTCTTTACAACTTAAAATGTAAGAATTGACAGGCGCTTCCACGTGAAACGACGTCGCACCGCGAATTTGCATTCTTCTTCTTCTCCTACATCTTCTTCTTGATCTTTCTTCCAAATATTTTTCTCTTCCAAATCTTCAGATTCCCAATTCTTAAACCCTAATCAAATATTGGAAAGTATACTGATCAGATCGGAGCAGAGGATAATCGTTGGCAAACAATTTAGAGAAGGAAGAATGGTGTTGATAACGGCAGTTCGCGAGTACATCAATCGAATGCTGCAGGACATTTCTGGGATGAAAGTTCTCATCCTAGACTCTGTTACGGTGATCTTTCCTTCTCCTTCTCTATAATTTTTTTCTTCATTTAAATGTTTCACCTCGAATCAGTACGTCTTTTGTATGTTTAAGTTTTGATGTTTACTTGAATTGGGCAGCTAGTGTTTGAAACTTGAAGGGATTTAATGTACTGTGGAATGTGAATTATCTAGCTTAGTAGGATGATCTAAGTCTCTAAATTGTGATTTGAATGTTGAGAAAGTACTGTGTAATAAATCAATCGCAGTTTGTGTTGTGGGAATGTGAATTGGTATTCAGTTCTACGTGCCAATGTGTATTTTGAAGAACTGGATTTTCTTTTTTTTTTTTTTTCAGAATCAATGATCTAAGGGGGGAAATATTATTGTTCATTCATTTTTATGACATTGGGGATCATGGTACCTTTGATTAGTTTAAATCTAAAACTCATTGGCCAGAAACAAGAACAATTATGTAAAGTTCTCATTTTATTGCAGTCTGTGATTATTTACTTATTTATTTGAGTTGGATCTTTAATGAGTTGCAGGTTAGTATTGTGAGTGTAGTATATTCACAATCAGAGCTTCTTCAGAAAGAAGTGTTTCTGGTGGAACTTGTGGATTCAATTTCCAAGTCGAGAGAGCCCATGTCTCACCTTAAAGCAGTTTTTTTTCTCCGTCCAACATCTCAAAACATTCATCTCGTGAGGCGTCAGCTGGCAAATCCTCGATTTGGAGAGTATCATCTGTGTAAGCATTTTGTTGCACATTACCACTTAGTCATTAAACGAGAATATGGGAAATGACGGCACTATTTTGCTATTATGATTTCATTTATATTTACATCCCAGAAGTTGGGAACTAAGTTGTGCTTCTCAGATGTTTGATAATGCTGTTTTTTACCAGAATGTAGTGTGAAAGAGTTTTTAAGTTTTTTCTTTTTCTGGTCATCTTGTTACAGTTTTCTCTAATATGTTGAAAGACACTCAGCTTCACAATTTGGCAGATTCAGACGAGCATGAAATTGTTCAGCAAGTGCAGGTAACTTTAAATTCCTTACAAGTCTCTATTTCTTCCTTTTCAAGGATGCACATCTAAGGAAACTTTATCTGGAACAGTGTTTTTTACTTGCTTTAGTCTATTTATTTACTTGTGGTTGGTCAATTTATAATGTCACAACATTTGGTTTTGAGTCAAAGTGATGGAAATTGGCTATGTTTATTTCCTTGACTGCAGGAGTTCTATGCAGACTTTGTTGCAGGCGATGCCTATCACTTCACTTTTAACATTGCATCAAACCATATGTATATGATACCAGCTGTGGTGGATCCATCGAGCTTACAGCATTTTTGTGACCGGGTAGTTGATGGAATTGCTGCCCTATTCCTGGCTCTAAAACGAAGACCTGTTATCCGTTATTCACGAACATCTGATATTTCAAAAAGGATAGCACAAGAAGCATCAGTAAGAACCTAACTCACACAAATCAATTCAAGAAAAACCATAACTGTCACTTGACTTCCACAAAGCCTATATCCTAACACTGAATCCTTGCTATTTGTCACATGCTAACTTAGCTAATTTTTGCTCAGTCTTTTTAATGGTAATGGTACTTTAGAACTGATTTGATTTTGTATTTTTCATTCCTGCAGAAGCTGATGTACCAGCAGGAAAGTAGCCTTTTCGATTTTCGACGAGCAGAAGTTTCTCCATTATTGCTAATTATCGATAGACGGGATGATCCTGTCACTCCCCTGCTTAACCAATGGACCTATCAGGTTGCTCTTTCTTCATAAAGATGTTCTTTTGTCGTGTGATAACTCGGATATCAGAAAGTTCAACTTATTTGCTATTGTTATCTATAGGCCATGGTTCATGAATTGCTAGGCATTCAAGACAACAAGGTAGACCTCAGAAACAATGAAAAGTTACCAAAGGATCAACAGGTTGTTCTTCTTTTTAATCGAACTTGTTTTTCTCCCTTATTTATTTGTACGCATTGTGAAATTTGAACTGTTACCTTGTTATTCGTGTTCTCAGGAGGTTGTACTGTCTTCTGAGCAAGATGCCTTTTTCAAAGCCAATATGTATGAGAATTTTGGAGATATTGGAATGAATATTAAAAAGATGGTAGATGATTTCCAGCAAGTTGCAAAAAGTAATCAGAATATCCAGACAATAGGTTCGTTTATGTGCTTTTTGCTAGATAAGATATTCCATCATGCTTCAGCTTTGTAGCACATAATTCTTACTGGAAATCTCAGAAACGTTAACATATTTGAATTTGTGCACAGAGGATATGGCTAAATTTGTTGACAATTATCCGGAATACAGAAAAATGCAAGGCAATGTTTCCAAGCATGTGACTTTGGTAACTGAAATGAGCAAGATTGTTGAAGAACGTAAACTTATGTTAGTTTCACAAACAGAACAAGAATTAGCTTGCAATGGTGGGCAAGGGGCTGCATATGAGGTACTAAGGCACTTTTTCTTGTCACTTCTTTGGTGTTCCAATACAAAGAAGATTACTGTGTAATTTTCTTCAACTATGCTTCTTTTGCAGGCTGTTACAAATTTATTAAATAATGAAAACATTTCTGACATTGACCGCCTACGACTGGTAATGCTGTATGCTCTGCGATATGAGAAGGAAAGTCCTGTTCAGCTAATGCAGTTATTCAACAAATTAGCAGCTCGGTCTCCCAAGTATAAGCCAGGGGTATGTGATTGCAACTATAAGTTTAGGTGTCATACAATTTAACTTTTTCACTGCTCTGTTTATTCTATTTTTAGATGTACCATCTTTAGGAACTAAAAGAAAAGGATAGATTCGGTATTGTTTGAGGCAGTTGTGCAAAGGAAATTCCGTAGAGAATGTTAATTAATTATCTCCGTAACTTATGGATGCTTTTTTCATCTTTGTCTGATGTTATGAAGCCACAATCTCCCTTAGGCTCAATTAGATAGGAATTTTTTGTACTGGTTTCTGCCCAATAATGGATGAGCTATATGACTGGCATATTCTGTATTGGGTTGGCAGCTTGTTCAGTTCCTATTAAAGCAAGCTGGGGTTGATAGGCGGACTGGGGATCTTTACGGAAATCGAGATCTATTGAATTATGCACTTAACATGGCTCGTGGCCTCAAAGTACGTCTACTAATCTTGGCAATTTAAGTTTGATTAAACCAATGTTCCAGGTTTTGAAAATGATTTTTCATGCTTTTTCAGGGAGTGGAGAATGTATACACTCAACATCAGCCTCTACTAACTCAAACAATGGAGAGCATTGTTAAAGGGCGTTTAAGAGATGTGGACTACCCTTATGTTGGAAATCATTACCAACAAGCTAGGTAGGATATTTCACTGAATTTCTTAATTGTGGCTTATTACTTTGCTCCTTGAGACGTATTCGTTGAGTAAATCGATGAATCCCACTTGGTTGGTTTCGAACCATTTCACAATCTTGTTCTTAAATTACGTGTAGCACAAAATGAATTATATCCTTTTAATATCCCATCATCTTGAGACATATTTCGTCGACAGGCCACATGATGTGATAATTTTCATTGTTGGTGGGACCACTTACGAGGAGGCACGCTCGGTTTCCCTGCAAAACTCCACAAACTCTGGAATTCGATTCATTCTTGGCGGTTCTGCAGTCCTCAATTCAAAGAGGTTTGTGTGGCTTGGGTTATATGCTTAAATCTTACATCATATACTTTCTACACTTTCTTGCTGCTAATTTTACGAGACAAACTTCTCCCCTTAAAATGCTACGTGCTTAAACTTGTAGGTTTCTGAAGGACCTTGAAGAAGCTCAGAGACTCATTCGAACGAGCAGTCATATGCTTTGAGGACTGAGATACAAACCACTTCATACATGTAAATTAGCAATGTCAAGATTTTGCATTCTTCAGCAACGGGGGCCCGTTTCATTGAGTTATTACTGTACAGCAGCTACATATATGATGATAACTCTAGCCAATCTTTTTTGGTTCACTGAGAAATTTGTAGTATGCGGCTAAAATCAAGGTTTTCAGAGGAAAAAAAATGCTAGAATGAGTTGGTTAATTGGTTAAGACAGCTAAGCGATAAGGATGAGCGAAATGGAATGGATGAGGGAAGCAAAGCGAATCATCAACGAAGTGCAACAGACGGACCGTAATATGCCGAACAAATAAAGCTAAATGTAATGGCGGATTGTATTAACTGAGCAAAATGTGCCATAGATCGAGTGGGATGGCTAAACAGGAAGGTCGAGCTTGATAGGATGAGCAGTGTAGGACGAGCGCAATGGGTTGAGCACATTAGTAGTTTTTTTGGCGTTAATTTTTGAGATAAATCAAAAGAGAAAAAAAATCAACCATATTAACGGGACAAAAACATTACTATAAATTACTTACATATGTAATCAAGATTATCCAATCAAATAAATAGTTTTTCTAAATCAAATACAAAGTACATTTAATAGAATCATTTATCAAAAATAATTCCGCATTTATTTTCAAATCCTTATCAAGAAAAACAAGATTCACACCCATCGTGAAACAAAGAAAGATATGCAATTAATCTTCAACCCTTAAGTTGACTTTAATCTGAGATTATATATAAATAACATATATTTGTAGTGCCGATTAAGTATAATATTTATATTATGGGAAATTCCCGAAAAATCCCCATATGGGAATTCAAATTCCTCTTTACTCCCCACTTTCAAAAAAGTTCCTCTGAACTCCCCAGATGAAAATCAAAGTTCCTCTTTACTCCCCGTTTTTTTGGAAGGTTGTATAAAAATTCAAGAATCACGTACCCGAACCCCGAAATCACGTACTTAAATGCCCAAATGATATATTTGCCCCCAAATACATCATTTAGGCATTTAAGTACGTGATTTCGGGGTTCGGGTACGCGATTCTTGAATTCTTATACAACCATGGGGAGTTAAAGGGAATTTGACATGTCATCTAGGGAGCAAATGAGAATTCTTTTAAAAATGAGGAGTTAAAGAGAATTTTTTCAACTTTTAGGTACTATTCATAGAAAACCCCTTTATATGTATAGTTTTTGTCCTAACATCCAAAACAAATTCTGGACTTATTTAAGTTTTTAATATTATTATGCATTTCTTAATATTTTTAAAATTTTTTTTGGGAGGAAACTGAAATAACAAAACTTATTTAAATTTTTAATATTACGTACTTTTATAAATAATTTTTATATGAATGCAATCAAGTCTGACATTACTTTTTACGTATTGTGATTTTTTTTATACCCGTGCCCAATGAATAATCATTTGTTGTTCGAAAACTATCTGATAAAAATAGACTTGGCATTATTTGTAAAAAGCTATTTCTGCATAATAAGAATTTTTTGAGTGCAAAATCGCTTATGAACATCAATTAATTGTAACTCCAAAGTAAAGGGGTGGAAAGAGGATTTATATAGGGGAAATTCTTGCATGCACCCCTCTATTTTTTATTAAAAAAAAATAATTAAATAATGAAAAATTCAAAAATAAATTTAAAATATTTTTTCCCCAAAATTTTTTACCTTTAGCTCAAGTGACCGTTCAATTACCAAATTACCTTAAACCCTAAAATTTTGGAGAACATTCAAAGGAATCTGCAAGCCCAGGAAGAAACATGCAAGCGGTGAGTCTTTTGATGAAGGATGCTCTGACGAGGCACCGCACAAGAGCTTTTTCTCATATCAATCGAAGAGCTTTTGGACTTTTTTCTGATGATGATGATGTCTCTGAAGACGCTAATAATGTCTCTGAAGACCAGATTCGCCTCCACTTCAGAAAGTATTAGCCTTTATTTTACTAATTCCTTTGTTATAATAATAATATAGAATGGGATGAGAGATTCTTCATCAATTTCTCTTCGTTTTTGATAGTTGGTGCGAAGCACGTAATGGGTCGTGTCGTTTACCCCCGAACTCCAATTCCGGTTTTTCAAAAAGGCTTATCTGAAGGTTGCGAAGGCGAAGGGTAATCCAGACCCCAATATTTCGGATGTATATGCCTTTGTTGATCCCATTTTAATTGGAGTTGTGATCCGAAAGGGGCCTTTCCCCGACCAGACCAGTTGTGGTATGTGTGTTTTTATCATATATTTATTTGCTTTAGGTCCTTAATTAATTCATGATTCTTGAACTCGAAGTTCATGCCTGGTTGCACTGTTGTTGGATATATTCGCAATTCATTGTTTTTGGGGTTAAATCATGAGTTATCTGAGGCTGAAATCTTGTTGGCTTTAAGTTCAAGAAATTGTGGTGCCTTCAGTGATTACTCTCTGCAAGTTACCTATGGAGTTCCGTTTCTTGAACAAAGGAATGGGATTCATTATTTTTGTATTTTTAAACAATGTTTCTAGCTTCCAATCAGCTTCTTGTTTGATTTCGCTTAGCTTTTCCTTTTAAAAACCTCTAAACTTTTAATTTTTCGCTTAGCTTTTCCTTGTAAAAACATCTAAACTTTTAATTTTGCTCGCGATATCTATGTTGTGAAGTTGCATGGTGGTCATTCTTTACAGCAGTGAACTGTAAGAATCTCCAACAAAAGTTTGGTTCATTATATTCAAAATTGCAACAGTAAACTGTACTTTCATGTCTTCATGTATTTGTAACATTACAATTCAATTCATTATATTCAAATTTCAGTAGTAAACTGTACTTCCATGTCTTCATATATTTTTAACATTACAATGTGTGCTTTGCAGCCGAGGAAAAGGGATCTAAGGCTCCCAACAAGAAGTCAGTGTTGGATCATCCAATAGAAGTGGGCACAACTAGCTAGGGAAGGAACATGTTTTGCTTTTGTTGGTGAGCAATGTTTTATGGTAGGTAGGATAGATGGTTCTGTTCTTTATGAACAACGGTTATAGTAGGATTGATGGTTGGTTTTGTGTATGAACCATGTTTGTTTGCATGGATGCTTTATGGTTGCTTTTGTGTATGAACAATGTTTATTTGCATGGATGCATATATTTGCTTGTGTATGAACAATGTTTGATTGCATGGATGCGTTTGGTCATTGATGTAATGAAATGAATCTTGAACAAGTGGTGTATTGCTTCTGTCCTTTGTACAGGCCATTTATGGATTGTTGTTTCATTCTTAGTTTCGTACGTGTGTTTAAATGCTATTCCAGGTCTACATGCTCTTAGTAACTTTTCATAACATTACGAAAACCTCCCTTCAAAAGTTGAACCAACACATACACCCTTGTTAGATGACTATTTATGATATTTATTTCCATTCTATTTCTTGTTATATTAAAATGTTCTAAACATATATGTAGTAAAATTTGGGTAATTCTAACCAAAATATGGTTCGGTCAAATCAATGCAACAAGAGAAAACGAGTGTTTTACACTTGTCGTATGATTGATAGAAAATTTAAGAAGAATGAATGGTAAATATATATTTATCGTTACAATTGATTAGATATTCAATCGAGATGGATTGAATTAGAATTTTTCGTGAAATTTAGTGAAATTCATACAAGAATACATTGTAATTTTGTAATTAATCATACAAACACGTACAAACTGAAAAGAAAAATATCCGAGAGTCGATTTATATATATATAGTAAGAGGACATACAAACCAAATCATTTATTAATTCTACATCTCCTGCATATCATCATTTCATAATTTTAGAATATTGAAAGTATGATATAAAATAAAATACAATAATCAGAAACCAAACATTGCCAACTTATAAAAAAACTTACTTAAAATTAAGATATATATAGAACATGTATGCATGCATGCATCATGTAGCCCAACTTCCTTTTCTGCGCATAATTGTTGAGATGAAAGTTGACGTGGTAGCACATCACCACCACCGCCGCTTGGTGGTAGACGTGGAGGAACGAGAGGCGGCGGTGGGACGGGCTGAGGAGTATTACCACCATTTCGACAAAAAAAAAAAAAAAGAAAAAGGAGAGAATAAATTGAAGAAAAGAGAAAAAGAACAAGAATAAATAACATATACCACTTAAGGATGTAACATCCCAAACGGAGGATGTCACATCGCCCGCACTAGGACCCCGACCCGGTCATGAAATAGAAAGTCCATGCCCGAATCCGAATCATAGCGAACGGGAAACCAACTCACACACTAGGCTAGGCGGATCTAACTCGACAAACTCAGAGTGCGGAAGCAATTAAAACCAACAACAATAGATAGCGGAAGCATTTAAAACAAAACATGCAAATCAGGTGACAGGTTCAACTAGCATAGATACCTAGTCCCGAATATCAATTCATAATCCAACATAATAAACAACATAAGCATCATCATAATATCTACTAACATCCAGATACTAACTTACTAACCCCACACGGGTTTAAGTCTAAATAGAACATAAACATAACTTTCAAGTGTGAAACATAAATACATAACATAAATAAAGTATGTGACAAATGCATCCTAATACCAACTAGACTGACAAGTGTGACCCAGAAGACTCACATCCGCCTAGCTCAAGCCAAAAGGAAACCTGCAAACTAAAAGATAAATGAGGTATCAGTCAACTGACTGAGTGAGGGGGCTAATGTACACCCACAATATATATATAAAAGAGCACAACACAGATAAAAAGGATGGACTCATGAACCGAGGATAGGTGTTGCATACCAAAACATTTCCAAATAACCCAAATAGATATAGATATAAGTTTAGAAACCATTTTCCAGAAGACTCTATCCTGATTCATGATTCCCATACCGTATCATATCATATAAAGGCCATAGGTCGCATAACTATACAAAATCCTAAACCTCACCTGAGAAGCGACAAGATGTGAGAACTGACAAGATTGGTGCAACTCGATCGGGTTATCTCCGCCCTGGAGATCTCTGTACAAAAAAGGAAAATACAGTGTACTCGTGAGACGCGACTCAAACGTGAACCAAAAGGACGTACGACAATGTTCATGGAATGGCGTGAAGTGATATGGAATGATATGACATGTACACGGGATTATAAAATGATATGATAGATTATGAAAGTATTCATATGCATAATTAATTGAATATAACACATTCTCGGCTCATCTAGAAATTTCACATTTAACATATTTAAGGTACCAAATTATCCATTTAACAGCAGCCATTCTAACAATTTTTTATTTAAATAACAATCAATTTCCACGAGTTACCACAATTTCACAAGATAATATACATTCAATTTACATATGAACTTCATTAACTCCAATAATTAAATCCCAACAATATGAATATAATAATTCATACATTACTTATCTATTATATATATATATATATATATATATATATATATATATATATATATATATATATATATATGTGTGTGTATGTCTAACTTCTCATGTACACCCAAGCATGCGTATATATTTGGATGCAACGCACTTAAACTCACAATTAGCATGGTAACTTAATTAGTACAACCTTACATTAATTACACGATTAACCAAATTCACCCGTTATACTTCAGCTACCCATATTCAATTTAAATTAAACCAAGCTACTTAAATTGCATATTTAGAAGCACGGTTTATACACCAACGACACAACAGTTTCGAGAATTCAACCACCGATTTCTCAAGAATTAACAACATGACAACAACCGATTGATACAATCATCTCATCATTTAACTTGATTAATACACAGGCATGCTCAAAGAAACAACAATAACATCACAACTATACAATACTGGGACTCGTAGGGCAAGAATCATAAGAATTCAAGTTGTGATCTGATTGACTGATAAAACAAATTCTCCTAAGTAGTTCATAGTACACTTACACTTAGAAATTCATAAACAGAACAATTTGAACAGAAATCTGAATTAGATTAAAAGAAACGGGGAAAAATGGGTTTACAATTCAAATAGGAGGAGCAAAGCTGTGACGGAATCTTGACTACTAATTGTTGTTGCCGAATCTGAATTTGAGAAATGGAGGAGGTGGTTGTACGGCGGAAACGCCTGCGAAGAGGTGAGTCCCGGCGATGACGAAAGGTACCACCGATTGTTGTCCTGCTTCTTCTTCTAGGTTGAGGGAGAGGAACGGATGAAGGTTGAAGATGGTGGTGAAATGGCGGGATCAGGTAGGGGTCGTTCGCCCCTATTCAGATCTGAGTGAAAGTGGTGCTGCTAGCAGCGATGGTGGTTGTAATAGGGACGACGGTAGAGCCTCGCAGCAGTATGGTTGCTGTCGGAGGGAATGGCGATTGATGGTTGGCTCGCCGACAAAGTGGCGGCGGCGTCTGTTCACCGGTGGTTGCGCAGAGTGGTGTCGGTGAGGAAGAGTTGTCGGGACTGCTGTTTTCCTCCCTTGTGTCTTTCCTCTGTTTCAGCTGAGAATGTGGAGACAACCGGCGCTGGGCTCAGGCCGAGAGGATACGGCATCTGGCGAAGAGGTGGCGAGATGATGGCGGAGGTGGTGATTCTCTGGCGAAGCTGTTGTCGTTGCTGCTGTCTACTGAAACCGAAAGGGGAAAGAAGAAACAGGGTGGTATTGTGGCGGTGTTGCTGTCGGAGAGGGGCCGCTGTTGCTGCTGGTTAGGTGAAAGGGAAGAAGAAGGTGGTGAAGGTGGATCAGCTAGTAGTTGCTGTCGGAGAAGAATAAGGGAATAGAATGACAGCAGCAGCTAGTGTTTCGATGATATATCAGCCCCAACTTCCATAAATTGCGATCAGGTCCCTCAAGAATATAGGTGATGCGATTGAGTTCACAAAATTCAATTAGGGTTCAAATAGATTCAATTAGAGATTTAGAAATTATAAAAGTATCCCAAAGATTTAAAGTGGTGTCCAATTAAGTCCAATTGAATTTCTCATAATTTAGAAATTGACCCCCAAAGTTCAATAATTACAATTTAGCCCACGTAATTCAAATTAAAGAGCAAATAAGTATTAAACACATATTTCAATTAAGTCCACATATTTACATAAGGTTGCAATCGAGTCAATTAAACTATTAAAACATGAATAAGGTAATTCAAGCACAAGCAGAGTTAAATAAATAACAATCTAATCGCACAAAAACGGCATCGTATCTTGCTCTGAAAATACGGGGTGTTACACCCTTCCCCCCTTAAGAGAACCTGGTCCCCAGGTTCCACTACTGAGCTGGAAGGCTTCGAGTTATAGTGTCTTAACCCCTTATTGAGGAATTGCGTAAGTTGTAGCCTCCGTTGTGAAGTTTACTCTCATCATCATTGGGATCCGTTTGGGTACTGGACCGTTGCTTTCATCAAGTTGTTCGACCATTCCCATAAGACGAATAGCTGTCACTGCACTCAACTTCGATGGCGTCGCAAACTCGTCACTGCAGACAGTAGCCAGGACAACGTGTAACGCAACCACAACAAACAAGAGAAAATCCCTTCTCTCAACACATAAGTGAGGGAGCCCCGTCCCTCAGCACCCACAAGAGAGAGAACCCCGTCTCTCGAGCACATATAAAAGAGAGAACCCCGTCTCTCAAGCATATAATACAAACTTCCCTAAGGTTAGAAACATTACAAACACCTCCCCATGACATACCTTAATATTTGGCCTAACACATGTTATTAGAGTGACGACTTTGAAATCATATTGATCCATAAGTGCCAGGGCCAAAATAGGGGAGTTTTGTAATGTTCGTGTAATTATCCCTACAAATTATAATCTATTAAATCATTGTTACCTGCTAACTTCAGATAAATTATAATCTATTAAATAATTTTTTCCTACTAACTTCAAATCAAAAGCATTATCGGTAACTACTTGAACAACATTCTTAGGTCCAACTTGGTCAACAAACTCACTAAGTAGATTAAAGATTGTCTGCCCCGAATTTCAATAGCAAGTCACAAACATAGTTCCCTTGTCACAATTAACCAGAAAATTCGGAAAGGTTTGTATGTTCAAAATGATCATTAATATATGAATGTTTGTATTTTTTGTTTCCCTGAAAGTCATCGCAGATGATGAATACAGAAAGAAAAAGCAATAGATCTGCCCTGGGTCATAACTCGTAAGGGTATATATGAAATTTGGACATTGAGAAGTTGGGTTATAAAATAAAGAAGTAAACAAAATGTAAAAATAGACTATTTCGTAAATAGACAAAACAATGAAGTAACACAAGTTTTGAGGTTAAATAAACAAAAAATTACTATTGTTTTTCCATTGGCAATAGATTGTCACCTAGCCAAGTAAACACATTTCTAAACGAGTTCCTAGAGAACTAAAGCATTCTTCACTCCTTGTAATCCTCTTCACGGAGTTGAGCAACCAATTCAGCACGGTCTAGACCAGCATTGTCTGCAGTAGGGCTGTGAATTTTCTCCTACCCAAATAAGTTGGGTAATTATAAGAGAATGAATGGTTAAAGAGAACTTTCTGTTTGACGACATCAAAAGTCTACACAATATGCTGCTGACTATTCCCTTAGGTGCTAAGGTTGTCTTAACCAAGTTTTCAGTTGCCAGTAGCTCCAATAAAAGAGCCCTTTATTATATAAAGATAAAATTTATAGTACTAAGCAGAAATGCAACTTGATCAACAAAAAATATTCTTGATTAACATAAATTGTTGACGGCAAAATGATGTAAGACTTAGCACAACACCCAATCAGTAACGTGATGAAGGAGACAGGATCGGATAAATGCCCACCTCGTCCAGTCTCATCAACTTTGCGTTTTTTTTTTTTTCAATCTTTGCAAACCTACGTTCCCCCAATCCTCACCCTAGGAATTTTTGATGATCCAAAAATCCTCTCCGCCTTCGCAGCCATACCCGACCAAAAGCATCGAATGACCACTTCCTTTATTCTCGGGACATGGCCCCCGGAAGATATCCTACATTAATTGGTTAAAAATGTTAAAAATTTATGCGGTAGAATCTAGATAGATAATGGATCACACAAAACGCATCAATAAACTTACCCATTCATACTCTTCAAAGGCAGGAAAGCTAGAAAACACGTTGACGGGAAACTGCCCATTTGAATCCGTACTCGTTCCTCACGTACCCAATATCTACAACCTTTACTTGATATCTTTTGAACTGCAAATGCAATATGTACGAATTATTAAAAATAGACATAAGAATTATTAGAAATTCTAAGAAGAAAAATAGAAATTACCAGAAGATTTTTTTCTGCAGGGGCCTCTTACTCCTACATACAGATAGTCCTCTTCGTAACAAAGACCTTGGTTTCTCATGACATAACGGAATACCCAATAAGCGTTCCTACCCCAACATCCGCAAATTTGGTGGTCACAGTCCACGATCTCTTGTTTCGACAATGAAACAAGAGATCCATTGACAATTTTGTTTGCACACTCCACAGCACCCACGCCGGAAAAGGCATAACAACTACCTGTTTAAAAGGTTCAAAGAAAAAAGAGAAAAAAGAATAGTTCTATGGCTCAAAGTTTTTTTGTTGAAGAATGACGAAACCAAAAAATGAAGCACCCACG
This sequence comes from Lantana camara, assembly GCA_037501455.1. Taxonomy (NCBI): domain Eukaryota; kingdom Viridiplantae; phylum Streptophyta; class Magnoliopsida; order Lamiales; family Verbenaceae; genus Lantana; species Lantana camara. The sequence goes on from CM074865.1 coordinate 5,649,654, forward strand.
TGAGCCAATGAATAACAGCTTGTTTAATGAGGCTTTTTTCATAATTTTTTGACGATGCCAAAAGTTTGAAGTTTTTTTTTTTTTTCAATTATAAGTTTGATTATTTCTTAAGGTTAGAAACATTACAAAAACCTCCCCATGACATACCTTAATATTTGGCCTAACACATGCTATTACAGTGACGACTTTGAAATCATATTGATCCATAAGTGCAAGGGGCCAAAATAGGGGTATTTTGTAAGGTCCGTGTAATTATCCCTACAAGTTATAATCTATTAAAAATTTATTATCTGCTCACTTCAGATAAATTATAATCTACTAAATAATTGTTACCTGCTAACTTCAAATGTAAAGCATTATCGGTAACTACTTGAACGACATTCTTAGGTCCAACTTGGTCAACAAACTCACTAAGTAGATTAAGGATTGTCTACCCCGAATTGCAATAGCAAGTCACAAACATAGTTCCCTTGTCACAATTAACCAGAAAATTCGGAAAGGTTTGTATGTTCAAAATGATCATTAATATATGAATGTTTGTATTTTTTGTTTCCCTGAAAGTCATCGCAGATGATGAATACAGAAAGAAAAAACAATAGATCTGCCCTGGGTCATAACTCGTAAGGGTATATATGAAATTTGGACAGTGAGAAGTTGGGTTATAAAATAAAGAAGTAAACAAAATATAAAAATAGGCTATTTAGTAAATAGACAAAACAATGAAGTAACACAAGTTTTGAGGTTAAATAAACAAAAAATTACTATTGTTTTTCCATTGGCAATAGATTGCCACCTAGCCAAGTAAACACATTCTAAACGAGTTCCTAGAGAACTAAAGCATTCTTCACTCCTTGTAATCCTCTGCACGGAGTTGAACAATCAATTCAGCACGGTCTAGACCAGCATTGTCTGCAGTAGGGCTGTGAATTTTATCCTACCTAAATAAGTTGGGTAATTATAAGAGAATGAATGTTTAAAGAGAACTTTCTGTTTGACGTCATCAAAAGTCTACACAGTATGCTGCTGATTATTCCCTTAGGTGCTAAGGTTGTCTTAACCAAGTTTTCAGTTGCCAGTAGCTCCAATAAAAGAGCCCTTTATTATATAACGATAAAATTTATAGTACTGAGCAAAAATGCAACTTGATCAACAAAAAATATTCTTGATTAACATAAATTGTTGACGGCAAAATGATGTAAGACTTAGCACAACACCCAATCAGTAACGTGATGAAGGAGACAGGATCGGATAAATGCCCACCTCGTCCAGTCTCATCAACTTTGCGTTTTTTTTTTTTTCAATCTTTGCAAACCTACGTTCCCCCAATCCTCACCCTAGGAATTTTTGATGATCCAAAAATCCTCTCCGCCTTCGCAGCCATACCCGACCAAAAGCATCGAATGACCACTTCCTTTATTCTCGGGAAATGGCCCCCGGAAGATACCCTACATTAATTGGTTAAAAATGTTAAAAATTTATGCGGTAAAATCTAGATGGATAATGGATCACACAAAATGTATCAATAAACTTACCCCTTCATACTCTTCGAAGGCAGGAAACTTAGAAAACACATTAACGACGACAGGTTGAGGGGAAACCGTCCATTTGAATCCGGACTCGCTCCTCACGTACCCAATATCTACAACCTTTACCTGATATCTTTTGAACTGCAATTGCAATATGTACGAATTATTAAAAATAGACATACGAATTATTAAAAATTCTAAGAAGAAAAATAGAAATTACCAGAAGATTTTTTCTGCAGGGGCCTTTTACTCCTACATACGGATAGTCCTCTTCGTAACAAAGACCTTGGTTTCTCATAACATAACGAAAAACCCAATAATCGTTCGCACCCCAACATCCGTAATTTTGGTGGTCACAGTCCACAATCTCTTGTTTCGACAACGAAACAAGAGATCCATTGACAATTTTGTCTGCACACTCCACAGCATCCACCCCGAAAAAAGGCATAACAACTACCTGTTTAAAAGGTTCAAAGAAAAAAGAGAAAAAAGAATAGTTCTTTGGTTCAAAGTTGTTTTCTTAAAGAATGAAGAAACCAAAAAAAGAAGCACCCACGTGAGCTAATGAATAACAACTTGATTAATGAGGCTTTTTTTATAATGATTTGACGATGCCTAGAGTTTGAAGTTTTTTTTTTTCAATTATAAGTTTGATTATTTCTTAAGGTTAGAAACATTACAAAAACCTCCCCATGACATACCTTAATATTTGGCCTAACACATGCTATTACAGTGACGACTTTGAAATCATATTGATCCATAAGTGCAAGGGGCCAAAATAGGGGTATTTTGTAACGTCCGTGTAATTATCCCTACAAGTTATAATCTATTAAAAATTTATTATCTGCTAACTTCAGATAAATTATAATCTACTAAATAATTGTTACCTGCTAACTTCAAATCTAAAGCATTATCGGTAACTACTTGAACGACATTCTTATGTCCAACTAGGTCAACAAACTCACTAAGTAGATTAAGGATTGTCTACCCCGAATTGCAATAGCAAGTCACAAACATAGTTCCCTTGTCACAATTAACCAGAAAATTCGGAAAGGTTTGTATGTTCAAAATGATCATTAATATATGAATGTTTGTATTTTTTGTTTCCCTGAAAGTCATCGTAGATGGTGAATGCTGAAAGAAAAAACAATAGATCTGCCCTGGGTCATAACTCGTAAGGGTATATATGAAATTTGGACATTGAGAAGTTGGGTTATAAAATAAAGAAGTAAACAAAATGTAAAAATAGGCTATTTCGTAAATAGACAAAACAATGAAGTAACACAAGTTTTGAGGTTAAATAAACAAAAAATTACTACTGTTTTTCCATTGGCAATAGATTGTCACCTAGCCAAGTAAACACATTCTAAACGAGTTCCTAGAGAACTAAAGCATTCTTCACTCCTTGTAATCCTCTTCACGAAATTGAGTAACCAATTCAGCACGGTCTAGACCAGCATTGTCTATAGTAGGGCTGTGAATTTTATCCTACCGATATAAGTTGCAATTATAAGAGAATGAATGGTTAAAGAAAACTTTTTGTTTGGCGGCATCAAAAGTCTACACAATATGCTGCTGACTGTTCCTTAGGTGCTGAGGTTTTCTTAACCAAGTTTGCAGTTGCCAATAGCTCCAATAAAGGAGCCCGTTATTATATAAAGATAAAACTTATAGTGAGTAGAAATGCAACTTGATCAACAAAAAATATTCTTAATTAACATAAATTGTTGACGGCGAAATGATGTAAGACTTAGCACAACACCCAATCAGTAACATGATGAAGGAACCAGGATCGGATAAATGTCCACCTCGTCCAGTCTCATCAACTTTGTTTTTTTTCAATCTTTGCAAACCTACGTTCCTCCTAATCCTTCCCCAGGAATTTTTGATGATCCAAAAATCCTCCCCACCTTCACAGCCATACTCGACCAAAAGCATCGAATGACCACTTCCTTCATTCTCGGGACATGGTCTCGGAAGATACCCTACATTAATTGGTTAAAAATGTTAAAAATTTATACTGTAAAATCTAGATGGATAATGGATTACACAAAATGGATCGATAAACCCGTTCATACTCTTCGAAAGCAGGAAACCTAGAAACCACGTTGATGGCGATAGGTTGACGGGAAACCATCCATTTGAATCCGTACTCGCTCCTCACGTACCCAATATCTACAACCTTTACGTGACATCTTTTGAACTGCAATTGCAATATGTACGAATTATTAAAAATAGATATACGAATTATTAAAAATTCTAAGAAGAAAAATAAAAATTACCCAAAGATTTTTTCTGCAGGGCCTCGTACTCCTACATACAGATAGTCCTCTTCGTAACAAAGACCTTGGTTTCTCATAACATAACGAAAAACCCAATAATCGTTCCCACCCCAACATCCGTAATTTTGGTGGTCACAGTCCACGATCTCTTGCTTCAACAACGAAACAAGAGATCCATTGACAATTTTGTCTGCACACTCCACAGCATCCACGCCGGAAAAAGGCATAACAACTACCTGTTTAAAAGGTTCAAAGAAAAAAGAGAAAAAAGAATAGTTCTTTGGTTCAAAGTTGTTTTCTTAAAGAATGAAGAAACCAAAAAAAGAAGCACCCACGTGAGCTAATGAATAACAACTTGATTAAAGAGGCTTTTTTTATAATTATTTAACGATGCCTAGAGTGAATTTTTTTTTTTTCAATTATAAGTTTGATTATTTCTTAAGGTTAGAAACATTACAAAAACCTCCCCATGACATACCTTAATATTTGGCCTAACACATGCTATTACAGTGACGAGTTTGAAATCATATTGATCCATAAGTGTCAGGGCCAAAATAGGGGAGTTTTGTAATGTTCGTGTAATTATCCCTACAAATTATAATCTATTAAATAATTGTTACCTGCTAACTTCAGATAAATTATAACCTACTAAATAATTGTTACCTGCTAACTTCAAATCTAAAGCATTATAGGTAACTACTTGGATGACATTCTTAGGTTTAACTTGTTCAACAAACTCACTAAGTAGATTAAGGATTGCCTACCCCGAATTGCAATAGCAAGTCACAAACATAGTTCCCTTGTTACAATTAACCAGAAAATTCGGAAAGGTTTGTATGTTCAAAATGATCATTAATATATGAATGTTTATATTTTTTGTTTCCCTGAAAGTCATCGCAGTTGGTGAATGCTGAAAGAAAAAACAATAGATCTGCCCTGGGTCATAACTCGTAAGGGTATATATGAAATTTGGACATTGAGAAGTTGGGTTATAAAATAAAAAAGTAAACAAATTGTAAAAATAGGCTATTTGGTAAGTAGACAAACCAATGAAGTAACCCAAGTTTTGAGGTTAAATAAACAAAAAATTGCTATTGTTTTTCCATTGGCAATAGATTGCCACATGGCCAAGTAAACACATTCTAAATGAGTTCCTAGAGAACTAAAACATTCTTCACTCCTTGTAGTCCTCCGCACGGAGTTGAGCAACCAATTCTTCACGGTCTAAACCAGCATTGTCTGTAGTAGGGTTGTGACTTTTATCCTCTACACAAATAAGTTGGGTAATTATAAGAGAATGAATGGTTAATAAAGCAAGCATTCTTCACTCCTTGTAATCCTCTGCACGGAGTTGAGCGACCAGTTCAACACGGTCCAAATCAGCTTTGTCTGCATTAGGGCTGTGAATTTTATCCTACACAAATAAGTTGGGTAATTATAAGAGAATGAATGGTTAAAAAGAACTTTCTGTTTGGAGGCATCAAAAGTCTACACAGTATGATGCTGACTATTCCCTTAGGTCCTAAGCTTGTCTTAACCAAGTTTGCAGTTGCCAATAGCTCCATTAAAGGAGCCCTTTATTATATAGAGATAAAACTTATAGTGAGCAGAAATGCAACTTGATCAATAAAAAATATTCTTGATTAACATAAATTGTTGACGACAAAATAATGTAAGACTTACCACAACACCCAATCAGTAACGTGATGAAGGAGCCAGAATCAGATAAATGTCCACCTTGTCCAGTATCACACTTTGATGATGTATCAGAAAGTGTGTAAGTCAGACGAACCCGGAAAGTACTTTCACTAGATTTGACGTCCTGCAAAACTTCAAATATTTCAACATGACACATTCAGAAAAACAAGGGAGAATCAACACTCAACCCCTTCTGACTTTTCCGTCGCGGCCATCACTATACCATTTTAGAAGGCATAGTGCAACCAAGAAATAAATTAAAACTAAAGATTTGCATAATTGAATTGAAAGAAGTCTAAAATATTACCAGCAACTTTTCCAAAGATTTCGTCACAGACAATTTCAGGAAATCTTTCACACCAATTCAGAACTATACTTCATTGAACATTGAAGAACTTAACAGAAGATATTACCTGGCAATGTCACCTTTTAATATGTTGAAGAGAATTGTTTCGGTGATATCATCTGCATTATGTCCTGTGACAAGCTTGTCCACTTTCAAATGCAGCACCACGATCAAGAGCCTTAAACAGAACAAGAACCACTGTTAAATTTGCATTACTAAGTTCCCTATATGAAGATTTGACAGTCAGAAAACTTGATACAAGATATGCTCAAGAAAAGAAGTAAAGTTCAGAATGAAAGAACGTATACCTATAAAAGTATGAAAACCAACACATGACAAAAAGAGGTGTAGAACTAACTTAATATCAAGGAGCTCAATTACCTGGCGACAAAAAACACCTCAAAATGTTCAGTTATTCTTCAATCCTATCAGCTTCACAATCTCATCCGTGGTCCACCCGTATAATTCTTTATACGAAACCACTTTAAGAGGAAGCCCATACTGAATAAGTACGAAAGAAATTAAGCCAATTAGATTTCACCAGAAGTTGAAAAAAGCTCATGTCTTAAACAGAAAAGGCAGCTACTCAGTAGCTTGAATCTTGCAAACACTTGCATCATACTATACCTGAACTTCGTTTCTTTTAACTGTTTCAAGCGAATCATCTGTGTAACCCGTGATTCCTTCATCAATGGAAAGCAGGAAAAGGTTCAGCCCGTAATCATGCCGGCGATTCAACTCCGACATCACATGTATAAGCAAGCACAGTTGAATCTGCAACAAACCAGTTAATTCTAAATTATCAGTACTTAACGACTTCCCTGCATCAATTTCATACATACTAAAATGATCCATTCCAATTATTTTCCGATAGCCACCATTACCGAATTGAATTACAACTATTCCTAGCAAATTACGGAACAAAATTTTCTCACCTTTTCCACCTGAAGCTCCAATAGCGATGCGTTCGCCTCGCTTAAAGAGATGATTATCAACAATCACTCTGTGAATTTCCTCTTCGAATACTTCGTAGAAACACTCCTTGCATATCTTCCACAAAGAAGAAGAAAACAATATTCTCCCTCAGTAAAAACTTTCAGAAACAAAGAGCATGAAAAGAAACTATTAAGCAATAAAAATTTACTTATTCGAGGTTTTTCAGACGCTTAAGAGTAGCACGTATGCGTTACATATGGTGCAAAGCCTACCTGCCGCTAGCGTCTCTGTGATTGTTGAGCTTTTGCTGGAATACATTCCTTCGCAGACCAACTCCTCTGAATTCCAATGAGATTTATCCATCATTTTCATAAAGATTTCATACACAACACAATGCGCTCGAATTCTAGAAACAATGTATGCAATCTTTTCTTCCTTTTCCTGCGGCAGAAGAATTAGATACGAAGAATGGGAAATGATGGAAAAGAATAAGCTTTCTCCAAAACCTGAACATTGCTGAATTAAGCCAGTTCATCCCACATCTCTTGCATTAACAATTCCAAAATAGAATAGATATTCTTCTCACCATAATGAATAATCTCGTTCGCTTGAAAAGAAAAGCTTCCGCCTTTTATTCCAATCCAACTGCAATCAACTGCTTCCTTTGCCGTCATCTTTCTCATCAAGTTCTTAACTCTCACAAGACTTTCCCATCTCCCCTTTTGTTCATAAACGTTAGCCAAGATCAAGTAAGGCAAAGATGAGTACGACTCCAATTCCATCATCCTCTCTACAAATTCTTCGATTAAATTTATATTCCCACAATCCCGACAAGCACGAAGTATGGATTCCCATATATGAGCAGTAGGTTCACATTGCATTAGGTGCAATAACTCAATGGCTTCATCAATTTTATCAGCTCGAATCATCGTATCCACAAGTGGGGTAAAATGGTCATTTGTTGGTTTAACTCCATACTTCTGCATTGATGAAAAAATGTTCAAGCATTCCTCGAGAAACCTACCATAATTACAAGCTAAAAGAGGACCACAAAATGTTATCTGATCAAGATATAAACCAGTTTGAAGTAATTTTTCAAAGAGGGAAATGGCTTCGGTAAGTTTGCCATTGTTAGTCAACACCAATATCATAGTATTCCATGCTATCAAATCTCTAAAATCCGAATTTCTAAAGACCGTAAAGGCAAAGTCGACTAACCCATATTTACCATACATGTGTACAAGTGAACTAGCTACAATTCTATCCGATTCAAATCTAGTTTTAATCACCAGAGAATAAAGTTGACTACCTTGCTCTACTGGAATAAAAGCAGCAGAGTCAAGAACACAGCTTAGTGTGAATTATGTCGGTCTGATAATTACCCTTAAAGAGAAAACAAAAAGTTCCATAGCGTCTTCCTCTAGATTGTGACCACCATAGCAAGCTATCACTGAATTGCAAATAGCTGAATCGAATACAAATGATTCCTTAAACACATGTATCGCACTCTCAATTTTGTTGCATTTGGAGAACAGATCAATGGCTGCACTTGAAACAACTGTATTGCAAAGAAAACAGAGTTTTACAGAAAGACAAAACGTTTGCTTACCCTTTTCCAAATTTCGCAAGTTAGAACAAGCAATTAGCACTGAGGACACCGTATACTCATCCACTTCAAAACCACTACTTCTCCTCAGAAACAATTTACGCAAACCAAACTCTTCGTAACTAGATATGTAGCAACCAGAAATCAAAGAATTCCAGGAAATCACATCCACTTTCTCCATACTTAAAAAATGGAATGTATCTACGAGGAACTTTAAAAAAAAAAAAAAAGAAGGGCTTTTGGTTTTTTCACCTTGTTTTGGTCTTGCAGCTATTTTCATAATCCACTGGGTCAAGCTTCCCATAAGCATCAACTAGGGAATTTCCCACCACCAAGTTAGAGTAACCTCCACCGTTCCTCATAACGCAACCATGCATCTTCTTAGCATGATTACCACACTACACACAACATAGCACCAACGAAACTCACTCGGCCTAACGCAACAATCCTGCATTTCCAAAAATAACTCCCAAGCACTATCAAGAAGCCCACATGAAACATATCCCGAAATGATTGTATTCCAACTCACAGCATCTCGCTCGGGGATTTCATCGAATACCAAACATGTCGTCACCACATCAAAACATCTAACCAAGATTTTCATGTATAAGTACCAATATACAATATTTTTACAAGGCATTTCAATAACAACCATCATGAGGCCCATTAACCCCTCGAAATCTTTACGTGAAGTCAGGGTCCGAGGATGATGCTTACAAGGCATTTCATGAAATGCCTTCATTCGGGCCCGTTCAGATTGAATTAGAGTGGTGTGTTGGTGGACTAAGTGTGCAGATATTTGGGGCCACTCATTCGGGTTGTTAAATAGGCGGCGAATGTGGGCAATTATCGCGTGAGAGGGTGTTGAGCGCGCTATGCTTGCAATCGAGCAAAAAAGAGCGTAAGTTGAGTGGAGCGTGCTTAGACGAGCACAACAACTAAGTGCTAAGGATGAGCGAAAAGGAATGGATGAGGGAAGCAAAGCATCAGCGAAGTGCAACAGGCGGACCGTAATATGCCGAACAAATAAAGCTAAATGTAATGGCGGATTGCATTAATTGAGCAAAATGTGCCATAGGCCGAGTGGGATGGCTAAACAGGAAGGTCGAGCTCGATAGGATGAGCAATATAGGACGAGCGCAATGGGTTGAGCACATTAGTAGTTTTTTTTGCGTTAATTTTTTAGATAAATCAAAAGAGAAAAAATTCAACCATATTAACCGGACAAAAACAATACTATAAATTACTTACGTATGTAATCAAAATTATCCAATCAAATAAATAGTTTTTCTAAATCAAATAAAAAGTACATTTAATAGAATCATTTATTAAAAATAATTCCGCATTTATTTTCAAATCCTTATCAAGAAAAACAAGATTCACACGCATCATGAAACAAAGATATGCAATTAATCTTCAATCCTTTAGTTGACTTTAATGTGAGATTATATATGTGCTGGGTGGTGGGCCCAGAACAGTGACGGTCCGGGACCACATTTTAAATTTTGTTTATAATACAAGTATTAAAATATTTCTAAATATTTTAATACAAAAGCGGAAGACTAGCCGGATCTACTCAAGTATATACATGCAGTTGATAATAAATTTTAAATCACTTAAGCAGATAAATATCTAACATGCAATTAACACATAAGAGCATATAATTTATCATGCTTAAAATAATATAACTGTAAATTAAATATTACCGTGCTGCAAATATGACTATTTAATGACATTTTTGTTGGAAAACAGGAATCAGAAAGCAGCGGAAATTTAAAACTTTTCCAACAAAAGGATCTTGGACTCGCAATCGTGAATCCAAATTCGTAGAGATTAGAAACTTACTTTTCAATAATCTTTCTTGACGCGTTTCAAGCCACCCAAGAACGCTCTTCTCGCGGCTTGATCCCCTCTCCTTGGTAAAGCTCGAATCTTCAAAACTTCTAATATGAAGCTCTCTAGAGATAGTCCACCAACTTGACTACAATCTAACTAGTAAGGATGCTAGTTCTCTAGTTAGTGTTTAGGCTTAATCTAGGGTTTAATTTATCTTGGAGAAAGGATGGTGTTCAACACATGAACCAAAAGAATTTAATCACTCTCTAAGAGGAGCATGAGCTCCCCTATATATAGGAAAGGGAGTGGCCGAAAATCCCTAGTCCTTATGGGCTAAGGATTTTGGTCCCTCTCTCCTATTACTTGATCATCAAGTAATTTTGACTTTGACTTTGAATTCTAATTCAAATCAACTTTTAAGAGAGCTAAAATATCCAAACTATTTTTGGATAATTTTATACTTTATTTATCAAATAAATAAATAACTTATTTTATCTAATTAATTAATTCATAATTAATTAACTAGATTATTTTTCTCCAAAATAAGACTTTCCTTTTAATTCAAAATTAAACCAAAGTCTATTAAATAATTAACACTTTTAATTATGTATATACAATATATATATATATATATATATATATATATATATATATTCACGTGTTACAACGACATGTGTCACTCACGTGACCCACACATGTGGTTTCACACGTGTGGAACCCTCTTGGCCCGATTAACTCGTTTAATTATTTTAAAGCCTTAACTCATGTAACCAAGTTGTTGTGTGTGACCCTCTAGGTTCTCAATTCAATTAGCAGTTACCCTAATTAATTAATTCACTAATTAATTAATCAGTTCAAAGATTAAACGACCATAGTCTAGCAACAAGTGTTTAACCCCTAGCTGAATTGGAATGTTCGGATTCGACAGAACCTTTAAGTCATTGATTCATGTGAGATACAATCCTCCTACTTACTATCTCTCAACCAAGATCTAGGGTAAGGGAATAATTAGAACCCTAATAATCCGGTCTTAAAGCTAAGTGCATTTCATATCCATTTGATCTCAATCCAAGAAACCCTTTTCTTGATGTCTTGATCTACCGCCTTGGCCAAGGACTCCATATGACATATGAATGACTTACACAATAAGAGATCACCTTCCAAATGCAAGTGTAGGTCCTTTCTTGATTCTCATTCACTTTCATGAATCACTTGTGCAGCCCCAGCATAAGCCTTGAATCAGTTGTCTAAGGCGACACCCTTTAAAGCTTATACCTAAGACTACAGAGTTAACTCATAAAGTGACATGGAACCTCAAGTCTAAGGATCAATTAATCACATCAATGACTCGTGAGATATTTCCTAATTTGGAAGTTTTCATTTCCTGAAATAGAAACTTCCTTTCCCATTTAGGAATGTTCTCACACGGAGCACCTCAGTGAACTTACTTATTGAAGTAAGCACCCTCATGTATCACGCACGTATCAACTATACACTTTGCATCTCCACGAAACAAGGTGGTCCTTCTTAAGGGCGTGATCCCACAAGCAAGCCTTAGAGGAGTCAGGTTGACACTCCCACTGTCGGTAGGACTCATCGGCTTGGAGTATTTTACTAATCATGACTTATGTGATATAGGGCTCGTTTCATGAACCATTTCACCTAAATGGTAGAGTCCTAAAGTCATCAGGATTAGGGGAATTCTCATATATGCACAGATAAAGTAAACGCATACTAAACAAGAGCATATAAAGAAGTGTTGCCTCAATTCGTTATTTCATTCAAAGATTGTCTGTGATTACAATAAGGAAAAGCACAAAGCGGATATACAATCGGCTTTCTAGGGCACTATTCCTAACAATTTTTCTAGCACCTTTGCTTTCACAGAAGACGGTTACCGCGTTCACCTTCCGGGAACCCAATACACGATCACTCCTCGTGAAACCGGCAGAGCTTTCCTGCAATAACCCCAGAGAAACCCTCGGAGTGTGGGCTCTGAAAGTATTTCTCTAAATACTAAAGAAATTAAACTTTAAACTACAAAACCCTTTTCAGGATTTAATCTCCCGAAATTAGCCGTTTTATATATAAACACCTAATTAAAATTAATTCCAAATTAAATCGGAATTAACTAGGAGAAAAGGGATATGGTTTCAAAGCCAAAAGTTCAGCCAAAACCTCTCCCAAACTTGGATGAAAAAATGAAATGCCAAAGCCCCTATTTATAGGGGAAAAACCGAGGGTAAAATAGTAATTTCACACCCCCACTTGCGTGCACAACTTGGATACGAATTCCAAGGTGACTACGTTGTAGATCTCGTCACCACGAGTCCAAAGCCGCCGACCACTCGTCGAAACTCCTCCGCACGCGCCCTCACGCTCCGCCTGAAGGTGGCGCGTGTGATGGTACGCGCGGCCCTAGAGTTCTAGCTTGGCCGGTCTGACCGAACCCGGTTCGACACGTGGCCAGTCCTAGTGAAGCCACGTTTTCGGTTCGGTCCGACCCTATTCATTGGCCCGACCCATTGCCCGGATCCTGACCTGTTGACCGACCCGGTCAACATTGAATCTGGGTCGTCGGCTTACGATGACGCGGCGTGATCTCGGCCCCACACGTGGTATGCCACGCGGCCGCTACGTCAGCGCCACCTTGCCCTGACTTGCTGACGTGGCTTGCCACGTCATCTCGATGCCACGTCAGCAAAGAAATTTTTTTTTTTCGATGAAAATTTTATTTTCTCCAAAATAAAATTCCGGGTATTTCCAACTCTTTGGAACTTGATTTATTTTCTTAAAATAAATCCCTCGGCTATTTTCAAACATTTTGAAAAATCATTTCTCTTTCTCTTTTTAATATTTTCTCTTCGGGTTTTCAATTGGGGCTTGCAAGGGGACCTGCAGGACTAATTAATTTTAGCTCCAAACTGGTTAATATATTATCATCTCATGATAGTAATTAATTACAGTTTAACAATATTTAATTCCACTAAATAAATATTATTGCACTCTAAAATTAATTAAATTATTCACGAATTTCTCGATCTAGAATAAGTTCGCATTTTACTCCTCCGTGTAGATATCCATGAAAAATAAATTGTAACTACTATCATTCATTTTTCATCTCTAATCTGAAAATTTATTGATTCGCCTCAAGTTCAAATTCTATGTATGTGAAACACATTCAACATACAACTTCAGTGACGTATCACGCGAAGTGCTTTGGCCAAAGTCTTAATTCGAACTTTTGGAAATCTATTTCAGGAATATCTTTTACCTTCCAGCAAGGCCACAAATTCCTCGATCAATAGAACTCTTTAGCACATTTCATGTTGTCACCGAACGTACAAAGTATTTTGGCCACCCGTTACCGAGACCTCACTTCGAGTATATTACAGTGACTAACACTACATGCCTAAAGCCGAAATATTATCAGGATTAAGAGTACAATGCTTCCTGAGATTTTATTCATTTTAGATAGCAGTATAAAATGAATAATCTCAGTGGTCTAGTTCGATGCTTCAAATCCTATTGAAAATCATCAACGTGTTATAACCGGAATCACCATTCCCTATGACGAAAGACTAATCATCTTATATAACCACGTTATAGTCTTGGTAAGAACATATTCTTATCTTACCGACTAGAACTTTAATGACACGTGATTTCGGTATTCAAAGTCTTTTCCTATGAAACACATTTCATATAAGAATACCACTACACGTCATTAATTATCAATATGTGAAATACTCACAATTTGCTGTAAATTCAGTTTAATTTAATTCAACAAATTGAATTTTCAAGGCACTATTCCCAACAATATTATGGGGCCAAAATATGCTCGACCTACGTTCCGACACGTGGCGCCACCCGCAACGGACACGTGGCCTCTCTACCTCAAGCCTACCCCCTCCAAGCGTAGTCCGCCCTCGATTGCCAATGACCCATAAATGACACATGTTGTCGTCGTCAAACATGTGGCGTCATCGCCACTCACCAATGAGCGCTCCTTATGCTACTAAGCAAGTCCTAAGTTCACTAAGGAAGTCATCTTCAAGCGCCATTCCCCTCGGATGAGCTTCCATATGCAAGCAGACTGAGGGGCCAAGCTCCCCTCGTTACACAGCCTTGGCACTGATCTCCACACAGATCCACAAGCCCATCAGGCTCATGTTTGACACAAGCGTGCCCCTGGCCCTCGTTACCAACCCCCAAAACGGCTCTCTGACACCCCGTACACTCCGCACACCTGCCACTGTTGCCCGCACCACCTCCAGCTTTTGCAGGAGATTCTTACTAGATTTCTCCTCATTGCTCCACGTGTTAGGGCGACATTAGGGCAGGACCACAAGGGGTAGATTACCAAAGGGTCCCTGTGTTGGAAAACTAGAGCAGAAACGCAGCGGAAATTTAAAATTTTTCCAAAAGATTGATCATGGACTTGCAATTCTCGTATCGTATCTTAGGGTGTTTAGAAACTTACGTTGATTGAAGCTTTCTAGTGATGTCAGTACCGCCTACTGAACACCCTTCAAGCGGAATGTCCCTCGAACGGTTCTCGATAGATCCCAAAGCAGCGGTCCTCTAAAGCGTATCCACACTAGTCCTAGAACACGATCAAGCAAGTGAGAATGCTAGTTCTATAACTTAGTATTAATGGCTAGGGTTTTGCTTTTGAAAACTTTTCTTTTATTTTTCTCAAAAACTTAACACTTCGAGAGTGTTGGTCTAAAGAATAAAAGAAGCCCCAAACCCCTTATTTATACATGTGGGGTTCGAACCCCTTAGGGTTTCCAAGACCCAATGGGATTAGTTTTCTTGCTCACTAATTAACTAATTAATTATTTAATTTAATTGGAAAAATAAGTTCCTAACTTATTCTCCAAGTCTTGCAAGAATAACTTTCTCTCTCCTATAATAGGAAGTTAGACTTTTCAACTTTCCTAAAGCTAAAAGTCAAGTTTCAATAAATTAATTAATTCTCAATTAATTATTTATTGAGTTAAGCTTGAGAAATAAAATCTTAATAATTAATTCAAAATTAATTAAAAGACCTAAATTAATTAATTACAATTTAATTAATTAATTCTAAAAAAGAATTCGCGTGTAATAAAATTACACGCCGAAACCATGTTACTACACGTGTACATTACACGTGCAGGCCACGTGTGCATGACACGTGGCAGCCACGTTCCAAGCGTGACACGTGGCGGGGCGTGACTCGTCTCGCCCTCTTCGATCAACATTTTGATCCTTCGTTAATCATATTAACATCCTACCATAACCCTCGTGTCCTGGCATTTGTGTGTGACCCTATAGGTTCATTATTCGATTAGCAGTGACAGTAATTAATTAATTCACTAATTAATTAATCACTTCACAGATCACACTATCATACAGTGAAATACGATCCTTCTACAACTCCATCTCTCAATCAAGAACTAAGGCATGAAAATATTCTCAGAGCCTAAATATTCTTGATCTTTAAAGTTAAGTTCGTTTCATATCCATTTAGACCTCAATCCAAGAAAATCCCATTTTCTTGATGTCTTGGTCTTTTATCCACCTTGGCCAAGGGTTTAAGTTTAATGGACTACGAACAACTCAATCAGTAAGAGATCTTTCTTGTTCTTGCAACAAGTGTAGGTCCTTTGTAGATTCTAGTAATTCTATATATGCCACTTGTGTAATCCCAACATAGGTCGTGGTTCAGGTGTCTATATGGCGACACCCTTTTGAGCCTATATCAAAGATTACAGAGTTAGCTCATATGAGACATTATAGAATCTAAAGTCTAAGGATTAATGAATCACGTTATTGACCTGTGAGATATTTCCTAATCTGGAAGTTTCTAGGAGACTTCCTTTCCCATTTAGGAATGTTCTCACGCGGGACATCTCTCAGTGATGAAGTTCTAGTAACAATCACCCTCGTATATTATGAACGCATCATCGTATGCACTTATCACCCCATGAAACTGAGTGATCCTTCAAAAGGACATAATCACATAAGCAAGTCTCAACAGAGTCAAGGTCGACACTCCCACTGTCTGTCGGACTCTCGACTTGGAGAAGTTTCTAATCCTCGCCTATGGAGTTAAGAACTTGTTTCATGTGTCGTTCCCATAACAACAAAGTTCTTAACGGCCTTGTCGGATTAGAGGAGTTCAATACATGCAAAAACACTGTCAACCCAAACAGACATAAATAAATACATAAAGAAGTGAATGCCTATGAACAAAATCATCTCGTTTATTATTCAAAGACTGTTTGTGATATTACAAGGAAATAGTAAAGCCAAAAGCTGCTTTAAGGGCACTATTCCTAACACCCTGACCCTCAACTATAAATAGGTGTCTTCATCTCCATCTCTGTAAGCAATCTTCATTACAACAATCTTGCATTCACTTGATTTCATCTCCTCAGATCATCACCTGACTTGAGCGTCAGAGAGCTAAACTGGGCATTACCCCCAGTCCCCCCAACTTGGTCGTCTGACCTCTGTTTGTTCTTGGTGTTTGTCCTAGCAGGTAGAATCCACAGCTTTTCCGGTGAACATCTGAGCGTCCTCCACTGTTTCCCCGCTCTAACAAATAGAAAGTGATCGGATTTGGATCCTTCCATATTCAGACCCATCAATATATAAATAACTAACATATATTTGTAGTGCCGATTACGTATTATATATATATATATTGTTTTTGTCCTAATCTTTCCCTTTCTTTTCTTTTTCTTTAACATCCAAACTAATTCTAGACTTAATTAGATTATTAATCAAAGAATAAATATTAAATCCCTCACGTGTTGTAGTTTGGTAGATGCAATGGCATAATCAATTAGGCTTTTTTTATAATTATTTGACGATGCCAAGAAGGTTTTTTTTTTTTCAATTATAAGTTTAATTATTTCTTAAAAATGTTTAATTATACAAAAATTCTTTTCTAATAGTTCATAAGAAATAGATTCTCATACAGATAATCATTGGATTAATGATTGGATCATCCGTAATATTCTAGTTAATTCAAAACTCATTTTTGAATTTATTAAATTCTTATCTTTTCTTGGGCTTTGTCAATAGCATATTGCTCTTAGAAAGTGTTAGATAGGTGAGATTAGTCTCTTTTATCGATTTTAATATCACTTAATTTTCTGTTAGATATTAGAGATTACAGATTTTGGGTAGATTTCGGGCCAAGCGCGTGAATCTCTCAGCCCGCGCGTTCCCCTCTTTTTCACCGATTAAATTCATTTTTTAATCGCGGAAGAGGGGGTGCGATTAACTTAGATTATTGTTTTAACGCATTACTCCTATATTTATTTCTCAATTTTATCCCCACCCTTTACCCTAAACAACTCCTCTTTTTTACGTATTATTTCTCTTTCTGTCTAAAATATTTCTGTGGTGAGATTTTTCAGAATCTTCCATTATAAGATTTTTATGTGATGAGATTTTCTGTGGTGAAATTCTTCATTCTCTGTACACTTTAAAGATAAGGAGAATTCTGGTGAGATTTTTTACAATCTTCCATTATAAAATTTTTATGTGGTGAAATTCTTTGCTCTGACTAAATTGGTGTTATGATAAATTCTTTATTTTCTATTTAATAGGTTTTATGATAAATTCTTGATTTTTTATTTCATAAATCTAAGTTTTTGATTGAATCGTGTATAATATATACATATATTTCCTTTTTAATTCAATAAAAATTGTAGTTATAAAAAAGGACAAAAATGTAAAAATATATTAAGAACACTTTAATCTATCGTATGAATCAGAAAATTGCGCTTCTGTTACTGTTAAATTCTAGCCAATTATATATATCAAACAGTAGATTGAGAAAATCTAATCATGCTTAATTTGAGTTAAAAAAGCCCAAAATAAATTAACTCAAATTTAAGTAAAAAAAACTAATCTCACCTATCAAACACTCTCTTACGATATTACTTTATATAAATTACTATCTAATAGAGAAGAAAATTTAATTATCAATGAGAAAAATAGAAGATAATTAATTATTTGAGAGATTTTTTAATTATCTGTGAGAAGACTTCTGTGAGATAAGCAAAATCCCAAATATAAACAAGTTTAAGTATTGTTTATTTTTTTTAGTGTGAACAATTTTATTCTGATAATATAGATTAATGTGTTTTAGGTATCATGGGACAGATGTTGTTTGGATTAACGTTTTTATAAAATACACATTAAAATCCTATAGGCTATAAGTAGAGGGGTAATTTTTGAAAACTCCCCATGGGTTTGAAAAGTTCATTTTAGCTCCCCATTTTTAAACACATCATTTGGGGTTTTAGATACGCGATTCTGGGATTTAGATACGTGATTTTTTCCTTGTATTTCAAATACATCATTTGGGGTTTTAGATACGCGATTCTTGAGTTTTAATACATCATTTTTGAAAATGGGGAGCTAAAAGGAATTGGACTTATCATTTGGGGAGTTTTCGGGAATTCCCCGATAAGTAGAGGCATAAATATTTTAATTTTCAACGGTAGCCACAAATTTTCAATGTTTATATATATATATATATATATATATATATATTATTAATTATGGTGTATAGGTAGTTGATTCATAGCTTGTCATTATTGAATAATACAAATTTCACCATCATACATTGCAATTAAATATATGATATATTAACATTAAAGTAAGTTTGGTCTCCTTAACCAAAGTCGTTATAATATATTTATAAATTATTAATGCCCTCTCTGATTTCTCCAATTTTCTATATATGTAAAAGTAAAACAAAAAATCTCAATTTATAATAATTAATTGGTTATGTAAAAAAAACAAATATGGAAAAGAAGTGTTTGCTATAGTAAGCGGATTTGTAAATTTAATTTGGTTCACACTTATTTAATAAACTTAAATATCATTGACCAAGATGCATATACTGTTTGATATAAAAGATAACTCATTCAATTTCACTAGAGTTACATTTCATGTAAGATAAAAAATTTTGGATAAAAACTATCTTAATCAAGTTCTTGATAGCAACAGACGACTTCTTATATTCTTTCTCAGTCTCATCCATTACTTCCTCACATGCTTGCCTCTGAATCTGTTTAGACATAAAAGGTGTCAACATCCTTTCTCCTGTCACATAAAATCTAGTAAATGTACAACAGGTTTAGTATTCAGTGTTTGCTGTAATTGATCAAGATGATATCGAACCATTCATGTTTAGCAGTGAATAATTCCCATTGATATCGACAATACAAATATGAGTTTACACTTTAATATCATAATCATATCATATTCACAAATGATAATCATATCAGAATCTATAAAACATATAATTTATAGCCTGGAGCGACAGAGTAAAAACCATGAAACTTCACAATCTCCAGCTCGCGCTTGATAGATTTCAGCGACCTCTGCGGCGATGGAGATAGCCCAGTAGACTTGGAACCAGATGCACCAGTTTTGTTGCTCTTCGTCTTCGAGCCAATGTTTTCAAAACCGGACCGGACCGGCCGGTTCAACCGGTGATCGGAGGCTGGACCGATCCCAGAGACCCCCTAAAACCGGCAGTGTTCGGACCGGTACAAGGCCGAAAAAACCGGCCGGTAAACCGGCGGTTCTGGCCCTGAAAACCGGACCGGACCGCCGGTTGGCTAATTTGAAGGATTTTTTTTTAAAAATTCTGACTATATTTTAATTTTACCTGAATACGTGGTTCGTGTTTCGTCTAATTCTTTTTCACCTCAAAACGTTAAACAACAAAACTCAAAATCAGTATTCCGAAACCAAGAAATGAACAAAATCTTCAACCGTAAATCCGGCTATGAGAAACGAGAAAATACAATAGATTTGTACTTGAAAAGATGCACATTTGTTCTTAAGAAGATGAAGAAGAAGATTGCGCATGAGAAAGAAAGAACATTACGAGATTATTATTTGTAAAAGATTACCTGTATAATTGAGAAAAGATCGTGTTCAAGGAAATTGAAAAAAGATTAACTTCATAATTGAGAAAATATCGCGTCTAACATATAACTATGCACTCATTTATAGGATCTACTAAAAATGCCTCAGTTTTTATATAAACTAGCGATTCCGCACATTCGTTGTATGTGCAAATAAAAAATTATTAATATTAAAATATATTAAAATAATTTTTTTATTATTATATATTTTATAATTATTTTTAATATAATAACTAAATTACGATAAATAAATAGCATAAGATAGTGTTATATTAATAATTAAAAACAAAAGTAAAAAGAGATAAAAAAATATATAAAAAAGAAAGAAAAAGAAAATAGTAGAAGTAATGAGAGAGGAAAAAGAAGTTACAATGGCGTGCAAGTTATGAAATAAAATAAATAAATAAAAGAGACCAAGAGTTCATGACAATACAATCGACTCTGTCGCTTAATAATATAGATAAATTAAACAAAATATATGAATACTTATCCCTTAATTTTAGGGAGTAAATTCCTAATTAAGAGTTTTGCATATTTAAATCTTCAATTATTTTGATATTGTGATACTTTAATTTTAAATTAAATTTGTTTTTTATTTTAAAAATTATGCACTTTCTAAAATATAATATCAAATTTGTTAGATATTTTTTCAAAAATATTAATTTTTCTTAAAATATTTGAATTTTATATCTATTTTATAGTTTTATAATATTATAAAAGTATATATATTTAATAAAAAAATAATTATTTATTTATGACGTCATACCGGTACAACCAGTGGTTGAATCAGTCGAACCGATCCGACCGGTAACCAGTAAGGCCACCGGTTCGACCTCCGGTCCGGTTTTGAAAACATTGGTCTTTGTCTTCTTCTTCTTCTTTAGTGAAGCGGTGATATCGGAGAATCCGTTGAGATTAAAATCAAATTGTACTGCAGGAGACTCCTCCGGCCTCCTCGTCTCCGCCAGCGGTGGTGGAGGCGATACTCGGAGCTCCACTGCTGATGTCTTCTTTGTAGATACCTTCCTCATCTCTCGCCTCTCTATCAATTTTAGCGGTTTTTTGTTATTGAATATTCAAAGAGTGGAATTTATAGACGCGCACAAAATTTCAGATTTGAAAAGGTTTATATAATTATATTATAGAACAACCCTAATTCCAGATCCCCTTGTCCTTTGGTTATTAGAATATGCTCCTCATAATTTTTAAATTAATATGATTGTGCTCCTAATTTTTTAAGAATATCACATCGTAATCCCTTTTAACTAACTCAAAATTTATTTGTCTATTAATTATAATAACGTAATTCCATTATTTTACGATAATTATGTATTAAATTAAGAATATTTTACGATAATTATGTATTAAATTAAGAATTAAAATTCGTCTTAATATTGTTAAATTCATGAATTCAGAAATTATAAGCCAAATAAATGGAAAATCCGTACATAACTAAGCAGTGGCGAACAGGAGATACACAGATTCACCTAAATTAGGTGTTAAGTAGAGCCTGACTTCAAAATTCAGAACAACAAATAACTGCAGAAGCGAAAACATACGATCAAATATAAAGAAAACAAGCAGCATGTGATGGGTTCAACTAGTATAGATATACCTAATTCCAAAATCAACAATAATCATAAAATCAAATGGGTTCAACTATCTCTAAAAGTTTGTCCCGAAATTATTCATAACATATCATAATTAAAATGTGCATGCATACATATATAATTCGACACAATCGATAGACTTGAAAGACCGACTTAAACCGCCTAGTTCGACCTCCAAAGTAGCACCTGCAAACTAAAAACGAGAAAAAGAAGAGGGTCAGCCGATTGATTGAGTGAACGAGAACCTATATACAATATATATATACATATATATATATATATATATATATATATATATATGTAACCTTCAAAATAAAAATATTCATGAATCTGGAATATTTTTTTGCATACCCAACCCTAGCATGACTATTCCTAGTCCAATCAACATTTATTAGATTTGACACAAGTTTAACATGATTGCAGAATAATCAATTTCATGCACTTATTAAATGATGCTTCTAGATTTACTATGAGTCTACTCTATGAACCTATTATCAATATGTACTAATTTTGTTTTATCCACAAAGAATAAACAAAAATCCCTTTTTAATTGTAAAATTACTTTCTAGACTATTCAGCTGTCACCTCATTAAAAATAGAATTTAGGAAAAATATTATTTTTCATTCTTTAAAAATGCTCTCGTTTGATTTTTATCTTAATTTTTTAACTTTTTTCATATTGCATCCTTTTTTTATTTCATATTTTTCAATTTTAGCCCTCTGCATCCTACATGACAAAAATTTGAGGATTTTTCCTAATTTTGCCTCCAAAATTTTAGTTGACATATGATGTGGATTATTAAAAAAGATAAAAAAAGCCACGTAATTACATAAACTATTTTTATTTAACAAAATACCCCCTCTATTATATTTTTTTTTTCTAATTTTACCCCAACTTTTCTAATTTTACCGTTGTTGTTTCGTTGTCCTGATGAATTGAACGATGGGACCAACATGGTTCAACTCGTCTCATTGAGACGTGCGAAACGCGTACCAATTTGACCTCATCCCATCGCCGGAAACGCGCATTTGAGGTCCTAAAAGTCTCGCCATCGCGCCGTCTTCAAACTGCGATATCTCTACCAAAACAGCACGTCAATCCTTAAGACCACTCCCAATAGATTCCTCCTGAAGCGTGCTACAATTCCCATGCCGTGGGTGCTCCGATTAGCCGCTGAAATCGTCGGAAATGAAGTCTGAAAGTCGCGTCTGTTGTACGTGTCATTGGCTACAACTTTGCCAGCCAATATCTCCGTCGTCCGGCCATTTCAAGCTATAAAACCACTCCAAGTTGTATCTTTCGTCGAGTAGATGAACTTCCATACCTCATTCACCGAATTTTGTCATTGGAGCTAGCCGCACGACTTGTTCAAAGTTTCTGCTGATTTGAGCCGCTATCAACCATGTTTAACTGACCATGTCTTTTAAACCGTTGGTCGGATTTCACTTTCGTCTATATCATCATGTTCATTGCGTTGCGGTGTTCGATTTACACTACTCATTTGCAAAATTCTGTCCAAAAATGAGCGGTTTTTTATTTTCGGTAATTACATGGCATTTTTTTTTTTATTATTTTTTTTGAAAGGATATTTTTGTCTTCAATATTAATAATTCACGTCACGTGCCAACTTTGATTTTGGAGGAAAAATCAAGAAAAATCCTCAAATTTCTGCCATGTAGGATGTGGAGGACTAAAATTGAAAAATGTGGAATAAAAAAGGATGGACAAAAATGCAAATTTGATCCTGTAAGTTTGCAATTTTGGCAGTTTAGTCTTGTTCGTTTCAAAATTTACAATTAAATCCTGGAAGTTTGTAATTTTGACAATTTTGGCCCTATCCGTTTCGGAATTTGCAATTAAGTCCTGTAAGTTCTAAAATTTTGAAATTTACGTCCGAATTCAGATGGCTCGGGCCATGCCTGAATTCAAATTGAGACAGACTCTTTTTTGTTTAAGCTGCTCCATGCACGTAAATCGAAAAATCTCACTTGTCCTGGACTGGAACAAGTACGTAGAGATTTTCATGGGACCGTAATTGTCCGTTTTCGGTTTATTGACCGATAAAATTTCTAAGATTGACCAGCTAGTTGGGTTGGTTTAGTTATTCTTTTCTATTGAAAAGGAGTCGGCTGTTTAAGCGTGTCACCTTCTTATAGGCCCCGCTAGATGACACACATTTTCATTCAAATATAATTACATATTTTTATTTAAATTTTCTTTTATTAGATATGACACATGTATAATAATTTTTTTATACAAGTCAGATATTTTCGTCATTTTATCCCGCCAAGTCAGCAAAGAAATGAGTCACGTGGCGAATTCCAGCAACTAATAATTCTTCTACGAAAATGGGACATAAATTGTAAAATTTTAGAACTTACATGACTTGATTGTAAATTTCGAAACGAACAGGACAAAAATTATCAAAATTATAAACTTATAGGATTTAATTGCAAATTTTAAAACAGACAGGACTAAATTGCCAAAATTGCAAACTTACAGTACCAAATTTGTATTTTTGCTAAAAAGGATGCAATGTGAGAAAATTTTAAAAATGGGGACTAAAATCGAACAAGTATATCTTTAAAGGACGAAAAATGATATTTTCTCTAAAATTTTAAGTGGTTGGAGAAATATTATTAAATATTTAAATATTTCAAAATATTTCCTCACGTTTGCTCGGACTTTATTTGATAAGACATTACACTTGAAAATCTTTTCTTAAAAATAAATGAGTGAGGGTAAAGATTCCACCTTATGATCAAATTTTATTTGGTTTGGATCCAGATATCATATTTAATTAAATGAATATTGTTATATATTTACATATTTTGTCTGGACTATTAACTACAAAGTTTTGATTTTCATAAATATAAATAAAATTATGATATATGAAAACAGACATGGTAATATATATATTTAAAATTTTCATACGGGCACTGTCGAATATAAACAAAAATATACTGAGTGTAAGAAAACAACAAATGTTTTGGGCTAATTTCCAAATTGCGTAGTTCCTAGATATGGGGCCAAAAATCTAATCTGAATAATTTTAGGCAAGATAATGATTGATTGTGTGTACAAATGGACAAAAGAACCACATACATATACAGTAAAATTAATATAACTTATTACTTATTGTTTGGTGATAATTTAATAATTGATAAAGACGAGGGAAGTTTATTAACATTATAATAAATAATTTGGACCAATTCATATTCCAACAGTTAACTTGAACATTGTATATAATGTTTCTGTGTGCTCTTTAACCTTTTATAATATTTGTGTATTTTGAATAAAATTGTCTAATCGTTTATAGCCGACTCCTTGAATTGAATTCCAGACGATTGAATTTATTCAGCATCAAATTACATGGAAAAAGTGATCTAAATTAAATAACCGTAGTTGTGAAAATAAAGTATAAGCTATAAACAAGAAGTTGGAAGAAATAATAATAATAAAAAAAAAGTTAGAAGAAACAATTACAACTATCATGTCGTATTAAATATCGAATATTTATCTATATCATTTCATATCTTGTATCCGTGTAGGATATCTATCTACATATATCGTATTAAATATCGTGTTGGATATCTATCTACATATATCGATCGTTTCGTATTATTCTATAACGGTGTGAGACATGCTAGTTTTTAAAACCCTAATCGAAGAGTTATGTGCTCAAAACTTATAAAATTTATCATGTTATGATTTGATGCCCTATTAAATATCATATAATTGAATATTTATTTATATAAATCGTATTCGTATCCATATTTATGGATGGATATATGTCGGTTGATATATTTGTAACTGAAAGTAAAAAACTTTTGACTAATTAAAGAATCTCCATTGCTTTTCAAACCGTTGCTCAACTTTTTGTGGTATTTCTAAGCACCAATAAGCCCCAAGAAATTTGAAAATGGTAACCAATAGCTTCTGCTTGTGGATAACGACACAAATTTCAGCTTATTGGATATTCTATCTTAATGCCCAAGAAACTTCCCTCCAATATAATATACATATATACACTATTTATTGGAATATTAAAAGAAAATAACCTATTTAAAATATTTTTGCATTTAAGAATCTTGAAGCTTCTGCTAAAAACAAAGTCCGTACTCAGTACCCTGGTAGTTTCCAATCCCATCAACTTATTTATGCATACATATTTACCAATTTAAAAATGGTGGTTTTCTAAATAACCTTCATATTTTTCTTGTCATAAAGAACAATTAAATGAAAATCATAGAAAATTGTTCATCAAAGTAGAGCCATAACTATATATTATGAAATTTCATACGGCAAACATCTAAAAAAAGTGTTCGTTTAATGAAATGACACATTGCATTCTTTTAATGAGATTCAAATTTCAAATTTCTAAGCTTGCAAATCGAACAAATGGTTTGACGGGATAGCGACAACTGTATTAAATCTTTACAATACCAAAACTCGAAAAATAGGAGCGACTCACTGCTTTCTTTTAACGAGATTCAAATTTCAGAGGAAATTTGCTATTTCCGACGAGATTGCGAGAAAATTCCGACGGGCTTGTCCGTCGAAATTCGCAGAATTTCTTATAGTGAGATTTCTAACCTTGCAAATCGAGCAAATAGTTTGACCGAACAACAACAACTATATTGAATCTATACGGTCCCAAAACTCAAAAAATAGCAAAAACAAGAAACTACATATATATTTATATATTAGCCATATTACAAGGAAAGTACACTTGAAATCTTGTACAAAAATTCCAAGAACTTAAGCCTACATTAATAAGGTCAACCAAATTTGATCAGTTCTCAGCCAAAATCTGATCTTCATCTCCCTCCCTCTCTCTCTCTCTCTCTCTCTCCACAAGATCAAAATGTGCCCATTTCCTGAACTTGGAGAAAATCAAGAAAACATCCATTTTCAGGATACTTTCCTGAGTATTCTGAGAATGAGACCTTTTTGCAGTGATTAGAAAGCCATTTGGACTTCATGTAGCTAGCTTTTCTCCATGGAGGAACATGTAAGCCCCTCTCTCTAAGGGACTGTTTGGCAGCCGAGCAAATCAAAGAAATCAGCTTCTCCAGCTTTTCTTCAGTGCCCACAAAGATCAAAGGGAGTGCATTTGTGAGCTCTTGATAAGTTGTAGTTGGCCTTGCAAGCTCAAACTGTGTCCTGAAATCTATGTCCACTATGATTCTTGCTGCTTCTTGGCTGATTTTGTCCCTCATCATCACATCAACATACTCATAATCGCCTTGGAATTGGAAAACTGAGAGTTATGATCACAAAAGATCAACTTTTTAATCAGCCCTTTATCAAGAAATTTAATCTGTGGTTGTATGTATGATCCCTTCTTCACAGAAAGAAGAAATTGGGATTCTTGAATATTGTGTGTGTGTGTGTGTGTGTGTGTGGGAGAGAGAGAGAGAGAGAGAGAGAGAGATGTACGGACCTGAAGGGGGGCCAAAAGGGGTAGACCAAGAAGTTTGACAAAGATGAGCTTCATAATTATCCATTTCTAATCTGAAAACAATCCATTTCTTCAGCTTCTTGAGCTTCAGCTTGTGCTTATCCATGGATTCATTAACATCTTTCAAGTAAAACAAGATTTTACCATAAACCTCAACTTCAGCATCTGGGATTTCCTCCATGATTTCCTACCACACTCCAACACCATCGATCAACCAAAAAAGACTCACAAAAACAGACAAACACAGAGAGAGAGAGAGAGAGAGAGAGAGAGAGAGAGAGAGAGAGAGAGAGATCAGTACCTGTAAAGAAAAATGCATGGGGTTATCATCAACATGATCAAGAGACTGATCAGATCGAGGGCCAAAGAAGGAGCTCGTGATTGTCGAGCCCAACTCGATATAATCTTTGATCATCTGAGAAAGCCTCTCATCTTCTGAAACTTTACTCATCTTTCTCCTTCTGCTTCAGTTGCTTGAATGCTTCTGAAAATGGAGTCTGTATATATAGAATGATTGGGATGTGTGCGTGTGTGTGTGTGTGGATTATAGGGTCTGTCATCCTTATAATTGGCTATATAGAATTATAATATATTTAGGGTTTATTCATTTTAAAATTATGAATAGTTTCCTTTGACATTTGAAGGGGTTTTTGATCAAGTTGGAGAGGAAGCTTGTCAACAAATTCTCAGGACAAATTATGAATAATTGAATACGTATCAGAGAATTATTTTCTGGGATTTTTAAATAATTAGACCATTGATGTTACATGATGCTAAGACCAATAGAAATGTATGTAAAACAACACTAAAATAGGTTTAAACTTTAAAACAAGTAGTGTTGCATTAAAATTAGAACATATATTATAGGGGAAATTGTAAATTTAGTATACCAACTCGATAAATCCAATGTTTTTGTTATATTTTATTTTTTGACAGTAAAATATGATCGTATCTTCAAAATCATGTAATTTAAAACACATATTTTTTTACCAAAAACTGATTTTACTGGCCGAAATTTATACGGGACGAATTAAGAGTTTGTCAGGTGTAAAATCAGATTGAATTTCCGACAGGCAAAATCGGATTTCGATAAAAAAAAAGAATGCATTAAATTATATGATTTTTAAGATATAATTCGATCCTATTTTGTTATCGAAAAATAAAATATACTAAAAATGCTGAATTAATTGAATCGATATACCTCGCGTATTATATGTGTATGTTTATGATATATGCACTACAATGAAAATAACAAAATATCCTATTTCTTAGCATAAAAAATAATTAATATGTATTATATTTATCTATTTTACATTTGTCTATATGTATCTATATATATATATATTAGAAGAGAAGAAAATATGTAATGATTGCTGTGTGAACAGAACTTGAATCATGGATATTTGTGATAATAATAATTAGAGAGGATAATTAAGTAGAAATTATACACACTGACTAAAGTCTAGGTCACTACTGAAGACTTTTATGGTCCTCCTCTATAATCCAGCGCGTGGAATTAATTCAAAGTTGACACAATTTTCCCCTGGACCCCTCAACTTTCCACTATTTCTTATTGAGTACCTTTTATTTTTCATCTTTACAAAATTACAAAAATGGCATATTAGGGTCTATTTTCAAAGTGGTCCTATTTTAAGACTTTGTGTTTATAGACTTAGAAGAGTTTATATTAGTTTCAGTCTCAGTCTCGTATTTGGATTGTATACTATAACTTGATTCGGTTCTTGCTGGATTTGTATTTGTATTTGTTCTTATCAAGAATTAAAAATATCTTTTGATTATTGAAGTTTATTTTTACTAGAGTTTTGATATTTATGAGCCGTCTATTGTTTCTCACACCTCTGCGAACTCGTCCGTAGGGGTGCAAACAAGCCGAGCCAGATCACGAGTTTCACGGGTCGAGCTCGAAATGGCTCGACTTGGGATTGAATTGGGACGATATTGATCCGAGTTCCAATGAGCCTGAATCATGCATCGAGCCAGTCTCGAGTCCCGTGTATCTATGCTCGTGGCTCGAAGAAATTCCGGCTTGACGAGCTCGATACCGCATATCAATTTCGGACTCGAGCTCGAGTCTGGTTGTTTAGCCAAAATTCGGCTTGGCTCATTCGCATCCCTACTCGTCTGTCGACGAGCTTGCTAGCTGCCTCAGGACCCACAGGGTAGTCTATTGGTTAGAGTTAAAAAGGTGAAAAATTAAAAAATGGTTTTATTTACCAAAATAACCTAGAATGTAGAAGCTAAAAGTAAAAGTTGGCCATTGAAATTTGAATTTTCAAGCACTAAAAAATGCTTAAAAACGTAGTTCAGTTCCTGCGGTTCGTGCAGTGCTTCTACTTGAACAACTTTAAACTTCGTTACTACGACAATACACTATTTACTCCAAATTGCAGGATTTTCAACCGTAGGTAAAGATCTCCAAAAGTTGCTAAAACGACAACCCGTTCTAACAATCACGCCTCTCAGAAAACTCGCCACGTCATAAAGCTGTGAGTTACCTGATGCTGTCACCGTAACCGTAGTCCTTTTTGTTTCTTCCAAGTTCCCAACCGTCGAAGAAAACTCCAATAGATACACACAAATATATATATATATATATATATATATATATATATATGTGTGTGTGTGTGTGTGTGTATGCTCATAGCACCAACATTGAGATTCGAGTGTGAAAATTCTCTAAAATCGGATGAAATTTCTCTGATTCTGTGCATCTTTATTCAGCCCAGAAAGCGGAAAAGGGAAGGGAAGACTCAATTGGCAGTGGAGGAATTTTTCTTGGAAAGAATTGCTGAAAAGGAGGTTCGGTTCTGGCCTTAAAGATCATGCAATGCTTTTAACTTTGTGAAATTAATCTGCGGAGGTATATGTTAGGGTTTTTTTTGTAGTGGTATTTAGTCGCTGTGGTTAGTGTTTTGTGGATGCATTAGACTGATTTTATGGATAGCTGAAATAGTTTTATCTATTTCCCCCAAATTTTGTTATATTTAGTGCGGATTGGCAACTGGGAAGTGGTGTTATAGGGTAAAAATGGCATTCTATGTTTTGATAATTGTTTTCTGTGTAGGGAGGTTTTGTTGTCAGAGTGTTGCAATTGGCATTTACTGGGGCAAGCGAGTTAAGTTGAGTGCTGGTGAACTGTTTCTTGTAGCTGGTTTTTCTCTGTTGATCAAGTTCTTTGGAGGGAGAAGAGTTGTAGCCTGAACAAGCTGGGATGGTTTTATGGAGCTTTATAATGAAACAGTGCTTTTGCTGATGTGTTTTTAGAGGCTTGTATGATCTGCAATGGGGTGGAAGGGGGTATTATTTACATTACTATGTCTTGCCAAATTCAGTGTATCAACAGCCAGGTTGATGGGATTTTGGCCAGTTAGTTTAAGTGATGGGACTTCATCCCTCTACAATTGGACAATTGCCAGTGCGGGCGTATTTGTTGCAGTGGCTCTTCTTCTTTCTTTATACCTTATATTTGAGCATTTGGCTGCATATAATGTGCCAGAGGTTAGTATTGGAATTTTCTTCTGAGATTTGTGTCTATTTCGTGAAGTGATTATTGTTTTATTCAGGTGATAATTATGGTTTACTTTGTCAGCCTATGGTTTTGGGATACAAGCACCTGCAACTGCTGATTTGGATTAGTTATATTTCATACTATTTTCTGTTTTAACGTTGTTGCTTTACTTTCGTTTCAGGAGCAGAAATTCTTGATTGGACTCATTCTAATGGTTCCTGTTTATGCAGTAGAATCGGTAATGAATATGGCCAGTGTCTTACAGTTGCTGTTTCTTTTTAATTATAAAGCATACATGTGCCAACTTCTTAGGTGTTTCATGGAGAATTTGGGTTTATATTCTTCATTTCACAAGGATTCTAATTGAGCTTTTTTTTTTTTTTTAACCTGCACACCTATGTACTCTGTCAAGTAGACATGATTATCTTGGTCAACATTCCGTGAATTAATGGCCCTGGCATTTGAAAGCTGTGAAGTCTTGGATTCCTGTGATCAGTCCATCACAGAATAACAAGTTAGATGAAAATAGAGTTTCGTCTAAAATTTGACCTTTCAAATGTACTTTGTTAAAACAGACCTTGATAGCCATATCTTGGCAAAGATACTTCTAGTTTTAGGATATATTTGCTTTTAATTACCAGGATGTTATTCTATTTCTTATACATGTGCTTTTATTTTGTGAACAGTTCTTGTCGCTGCTGCATTCTGAGGCTGCTTTCAACTATGAAATTATTAGGGATTGTTATGAAGCTTTTGCACTGTATTGCTTCGAGAGATATCTAATAGCCTGCTTAGGTATGTCCACATGTAAAATATGTTTTCGAAGATTATCAATTGCTGAATGCTGTTGGGATCTTGAACTTGCTCTGTTGAACTCTTTATAGTTGACTGTTACATACTCTGAAGAATTGTGTTTCACTGCAGTAGTAGGATCGCTTTTGTTTGTGTTTTTGCTGTTGCTATATTGGATACTTAGAATTATTCAATGCTTATAACTCTTATCAAATTATTGACACAAATGAGTCTCATTGTTCTGAATCAACCCAACTTGAGGGTTCCCTTTTCTGTCTTGAGTCTCTCAATTTTGTGAAATTATTTACATTTGTCGGTATCAAGGAGCAAATAAATATATTAATTCTGGAAGGAATATTATGTCTTGCAGGTGGAGAGGAAAATACCATCGAATTTATGGAAAGTGAAACCCTGGCCACTTCTAGTGTGCCCCTATTGGATGATGCTTATGCTTATGGATATGTTGAACATCCTTGCCCACTGAACTGCTTTCTGAGGGACTGGAAGCTTGGCTCCCACTTCTATCAAGCTGTGAAAATTGGCATTGTTCAATATGTATGCTATCCATTTTCAAGATGTAACTTTGCTCTGTAATTTCTGCCGCTTTATACTTTAACCTAAGTGGTGTGTTTTACAGATGATATTAAAGATGATATGTGCTTTGCTGGCGATGCTGTTTGAATATTTAGGAATTTATGGGGAAGGGAAATTTGAGTGGAGATATGCGTAAGTTATTAAACCTTTCTGCTTTCTAATCTGACAGTGCTTCTGTTTTTAAAAACAAGTATTACTCTCGCAATGCCTCTGGTTAAACATTTGCCCATGGACTTGTCAGATTAAACTTTTACTTTGTGATCTGAACGTGTAATCTGCTTGCAGGTATCCATATTTGGCAGTTGTGCTGAATTTCAGCCAGACTTGGGCCTTATATTGCCTTGTGCAGTTTTATTCTGTTACCAAGAATAAGTTGGCGCCAATTAAACCTTTGGCCAAGTTTTTGACATTTAAGTCCATAGTATTCCTGACATGGTGGCAAGGTGTTGCTGTTGCTTTTCTTTTCTCATTTGGAGCATTAAAGGGGTCATTAGCCCTGGTTCTGAAAACACGCATACAAGACTATATTATCTGTATTGAGGTTCGTGAAAAGTACATTAATATATAAATTCATTATTTTCCTTTGGCAATTTTCTTTTCCTTTCGTGCTGCTGTGCGTGTATGATTTGCATTTCGTCCTTTGCTACTTCCTCACATTTAGTTTTTGATTCAGATGGGTATTGCTGCTGTGGTACATCTTTATGTTTTCCCAGCTGCACCTTACAAACGTGGAGAGAGATGTGTAAGAAATGTTGCTGTCATGGCAGATTATGCATCTTTAGGAAGCCCACCAGATCCTGAAGAGGTTCAAGACTCTGAAAGATTTACAAGAGTTCGTTATTCTCGCCAAGAAGAGAGACAGCAACGTCCAAAGCTACACCAAAGTGTTCGTGATGTGGTCATTGGAAGTGGTGAAATTGTGAGCCCGTCATCCCTTTCTTTCTATTACATACTATTTGCACTTGTGCATAATTCCTTCCTTTCTCCTAATTTCCACTTGATTTCAGGAATACATATACCCTTCTAATTAAAGAATTTGATTAGGAGTGATTATGACATTATGCGTGACTTTAAGATTCCAATAGTGACATTTTTTAAAATGGTTTAAGGACAAATTAATGGGAGTTATTGGCAATTTTAAAAAACAATAGAGGTGCTTTCTTTGTTAGAGGAGATGGTGTGTTGTGCAATTATTTCTTTGTTCTATTACAGTAGTTTTCTTTTGGTATATGACTCGGTTTCTTTCAAATTCTTTCCTCCATGGTTTTTCCTCAGATTGTCGATGACATGAAGTTCACAGTTTCCCACGTCGTGGAACCAGTTGAAAGGGGATTTGCAAAAATTAACAAAACATTCCATCAAATATCTGAAAACGTGAAACGTTACGACCAAGAGCGTAAGAAGAACTCCAAGGACGATAGCCATCTCATCCCCTTGAATTCACGCTCGAAAGAATTCTCAGACGTGCGTGATGACCTAATCGGAGGCAGTCTCAGCGACAGTAGCTTATCCAACGCGAAGAAACCTCATTACAAATCTAAAGCATCATCTTCTCGATTGAAGTACAGATAAGAACTTACTCTATGATGACACTAGTAACCATTTCTAACTGCATTTGGACATAGTATTATTATTTTTTAATCGTTCGTCCAATGGGCATATGAAAGCCCTTTTCTTCTCTTGACTGCCTATTATTAGGTAAAGGCAGCAAAGATACAGAAAGGCGTATACTGTTATCCCTTGAGGTAACCGTAGGCCTTTCGCCTCGAGGAAGTTGGAAGTTTTTGGAGAAATAATGTTGAAGAGGTTTTTCCTGACAGTGGAAGTCTAGAAATAGTGCAGGTTTTGACTGACTGATGTAATTTGGTGGCGATTCTTGGATTGTAAAATATATACTATGTGATTTGATCGATGGCTTCTAATGCAGATGTTTACAGTTTTATCTATGAATATGTTAGCAACTGGAATGATCTCTGGTGCAAGGTGGCACTTTGGTTGTGTTCTATGACGAATAGATACACGACACGGCGCAACTCGAATGACATTACACATATATGTATGTTGGTGTCTGACACGATACGGTGCAAATATAATCATATTTCACATATATATATGTTGGTTCTTAACATGACACAGTGTCTTGCAAATAGAATGATATTTTAATGATATTTTTAAAAGCGACTGTGTATTTTTCGTGCAGAATGTTCTTTTGAGTAGCATCTCTAGCATATTAAGGGAGATGAAAAATGTTAAAGTGTGTTTTAGTGGTTAGAGGTGTACCTTGATTAGCCTTTAGGCTATATATTTGGTACTTGGGATATAACCATCCAGTACAAAGAAGTTCACACAAACCAAAACGTTAGGCACGAGAAAAGAAGCCCAACTCGGATATGAATGCCAAGAAAAGGTCCCTATTACAAATTGACCTCAGAGGATCTTCCGTTGGCCCCCAGTCGGGAAGTACCAAAGGGCTATGTGAAGAAAAGGGTCCCGATTACAAATCGACCTTAGAGGATCTTCCATTGGCCTCCAGTCGGGAAGATACCAAAGGGCTATGTGAAGAAAAGGGCCCCTATTACAAATCAACCTTAGAGGATCTTCCGTTGGCCTCCGGTCGGGAAGATACCAAAATGCTATGTGAAGAAAAGGGTCCCTATTACAAATCGACCTTAGAGGATCTTCCGTTGGCCTCCAGTCGGGAAGATACCAAAGGGCTATGTGAAGAAAAGGGTCCCGATTACAAATCAACCTTAGAGGATCTTCCGTTGGCCCCCAATCGGGGCGCCCAGTCTTTCGGGCTTCGATTAAAACAAGATTACGATACATTACCCAATTTCTGGGCTTGGGCTTCTCTTGTTCATATTATCGTAATCGATTAGTTAACATGTTGGTTAAACGTATTCTGAAACACGGAAAAAAAATCATTGGCTTATCAAATTCTCTATCGAGTCATGAAAAAAATTACTATCCATAACAAAGAAAAGAGGCTTATCAGAGTCATCATCGGAGCCTGGTAAATTATCGACATTAGTGTAACTCGAAAAATTTGGGCCTAGTCCAATGGCCCATTTAGAAAACGGATTCTTTGATCTTCCCCAACAACTAGGGTTTTCTCTATTACTTTGATTACATAACTAGGGTTTTAGCTCAGCCTCCTCCCCCCATTTATATAAACTGGAGATTGCATCACATCTTCATCTACATCTTCCACACACACACACACATTCAAGGTTTTGTTTTTAATTTTCTTGTTTTTTCATGTTTTGAAGAATAATTTGGACGGCTGTGATGAGAATTTAGAGAAAGTCATGCACCACTCTTACGATGAAAATCGAGTGATGATAATTTCTCATACCCATACAATTTCTGAGCTCTCCCGGCTTTGTTTTCCAGCTTTCTTTCAATCTTTTGTTGTTTCAAGATTTTGGTATTTATTCTTTGCAAGAACAGAGAAGCTATACATATTTTTCTTTTACGAAATTGGATTGTGTAATGCCTATCTACTGGGCAATCGTCCCTTCAAATCTCCATGAACTTTGCATATTTCTTATATAAAGTTCCAAGCTTTATGTACAAAACTTTGCTTTCTTGATCCAGATTGAATTTTTCTCTTGATTTCTTATATGAATGAGGAACCAAATGATGCGATCTTTCTAGTTTAGAAAGTTCGAACCATGATGCGGACCGTATATAAGCATAATGCTTCTGGGGACAACAATTTGGTCTCTGATGGTTCCTCTGTTTTTATTTTTCCTTTTCATTCAGATTTCTTCTCTGTACATATTCTTGAATTTCCCCATTTTTATCTCTAAATATATTGAAGTTTTATAATTTTCAGCATTCATGTGAAATCTGATGCATTCTTGCAAGATTTTGAGATGGTTTGGGTTCAAAAAGTATTGATCTTACTCACATCTTGGAAAACATAGTTTGAATTTCTGGGTTTTTGTTGTCAGGTTGAATCATGGCTTTGAAGCATCAAAGATTCAAAGGATGGAGCAGTGTTTTTCCTTTTTTATTTTGAATCAAGAACAAGAATATTGGGATAATTTGGATGGATTGGTTTAGTTATTCAGGCTTGTAGTATGGAAGAAAGGTCCATGTTCAGTATTGTATATGAATGTTTTTGTGACAGCATATTGATAATACATTAGCAACCATTTTAATCTGTGTTTCTCTCATGTGTAATTTACACTCATTTGATCATTTTACTTTCTAATGAAAAGTAAGTTGAGTTGCCAATGTAAAAGAAGTAAAGAACCTTATGTTATAAAGAAAAATGAGAATGGAATTAGCAGGGTAATATAATTTTTGCATCTTGATGAAGGAATGATAAGATTCAAGAGTAAAATCTTGAAGTTGGGTGAACAAAATTTAAAAGGTTAGATATCGAACTGAGTCTTAAAAGTGCAAAAATGAAATCCGGTTGCATGAAAGGGACATGCAGTGATACAATAAATACTCCAACACCATTTTCAAGCATATCTTAGGAACAACAAATAAATTCTTGGCGAAATCAATCAAGAAAATAAATCATTACCAGCATTCAAAAACGAGCTTCATAGATTGAAAATTCATAGATTGAAAATCTTGTTCGTAGTTTGTACAATATAATTACAGTTAAGTCGGGATTTATCATAAAGTAAAGAGCCTATAATATATAACTATCATATCTCAGTTTCACCTACAATCCTAATAAGTTCAAACAAAGTATGTGATCAAGACCAAGGGAGATATCCTGGATATGGAGCAGCGCCGCAGTATCGAAACAGACCTTCAATTTCCGGACACCCGTTGGGATAAGGGACCGTCCGATGGAAAGGGTCGCGACCGAGTTTCTTGCGGTGCAATGAACCCAAACAACCATAAGGATCTTCTTGAAATTGAGTCCTTACAAATGCTTCGCCTTTCAATGCTGCTTCTCTCGAGTTTGGAGAAGATGGTGTGCCCGAGTAGAAGAATCTTGACTCGGGAAACCTAATTGCGGAGCGATGTAGATGAACAAATCTCTCCTCCTTGAAATCATAACCTACAACCTGTTTAACAAGTCAAGACTTGAGTTACATTCATATACATAGATTTATCAAGGATTATATGTTTTACACCTGAAAGCAAAAAATCTATCCTTCAGGAAAATGTCACTTTTTGGCACCAAAACTTAATGCGATGATCACACGGGCATACCCTCATGGCTCATGTTTGGCCTAAGAATACAAACTTTCAATGATGTTTGAGAACTTACAAAAACTTCCCGTCACAGGTTTGGCCTAATGATTATAGACATAATTTAAAATTGAAGTGTCTAACGGCAAAACAGGGCATTAATGAAAGATAGATGATGTCATCAAAAGTTATAGATCGAGATCGGGTAGGTTTTTGTAATTTCTCAAACGTTAAGGGAAGTTTGTGTAATAAAATCACACCTCAGGGTGTGTTGGGCGTATTTACGTCATACCCAACTAATTCTCTGTTTTCAATTATCCTCGTTTATGTCAGAGACTTAATACCATAAGTTTCAACGAGTAGCATATAGCAAAGTTAGTACAGTTGCAAATCACGAGATTTTTTACAATTGAGATAATATAATTGCACGTTTGTGTGTAAATCTCAGCAGTTAAGTTATAGTATGCAATCATGCCTTAGAGGAAAGTTAAACGAATTGTAAAATCTGGACAGCAGTTAAGTTATAATATCAAAAACGAGATTATCCCTTTTATCTTACATGTAAAGCCAAGTTTTTACAAAGACTATTGTCATTGGTAAACCAATTTCAGCTTCTGAATTTGTAACAAACAGAAATGAACTTACAGTTATATTGCGTGGATATGTTCCAGTAAGCTCCCTGAAACGACACACACTAAAGAGAAGATTCTCAAAGCTATCTCTAGCATGTTCTTCGGTGAGAGCTCTCCCTCTCACATCCCGATTGCCTTCAAAGATTCACACATGGTGATAAAAGATAAGAATATACTTCAAATGCATGATCATATATTTGTTTTGAATTAATCATGAATTTAAACATGAAATTGGTACCAAACAGCAAGAAGTTATAGGAAACATCAAATTTACAACAGATACTTACAACATTATCATACGACTCTAAGTAGCACAAGTTCTTTGAGCTCACGAGCCTAATAAGCCCACTATCCTTATCCTTTTCATATTTAAATCTCTATGTATATAATAACATATAATACGTCAATTCCTTAGCAAAAACACTAAGCCTATGGCTTTAACATAGTTTAAGAATCTAATTTAGAATTCAAGGTAGAGTAGACTTCATTTGTTCATAAAACCAAGCTCAAGCTCTATGTGAAGATAAGAGGATTAACCATCTTCAAACCTCAAAGCAAATATCATCAATCATTAACATTAATATCAATCAAATCCAACCATTTCAAGAGATTGAACAAAACCAACAAAGCAAAAATACCATAACTCACTCACCAAACCATTTTTTCGACTCAGCCACAACCCAATAACTCTGAGCTTCACTCCGTGGTCCAGCATCCTTCCTCGTCTCGCCTCCACTAAACAACAGCAATGCCTCATCATCATCGGTTGCAGTCTCCACTCCCTTTTGTATATGAGTAACAAAAGTTGAAGCTTGCCCTGCATGCTTCTGATACGGTTCCAAATACCACGAACCCTCCTTATCAACCTTCTCACAACTACTACTAGTATATATCGAATGTCCAGCTACCATTACAAGATTCTTATAGCTAGAAAACGGATAATTATCGACATTCGCCTCTGATTTCCTATAACTAGACATCAATCTATACTGCCCCTCGTATAGTGACAACATAATCAGAGCCGTAACCCCAATTGACAAGCAAATCAAGAAAAGTAAAAGAGGGTGAAGCTTGTAGTAATGCTGGATCCTATTTCCTAACGAGTTTATCATTCTCAAAGGGCTGTTCTTAGGTTTCCTGGATTTTTTATCAATCCCAGATTCTAAGTCAAAATCTCCCCTCGGATAAGCCTGGAATGACTTTGGACTGTTAGTAGATACAAATGTGTGATTTATCTTCATAGATTAGTGAATGCAGAACTTAACAAATTACAGGAATCAAGAATTAGAACCCAAATCACCAAGATCTTGAAGCATGCCCTTTTCTACAAAAAATGGGATTTCGGCAAATTCATGAACAACAGATAACAATTTCGAGAAATTAAAGAATTCAACATACATAAATGGGAATTTGATGCGAACCCATTTCAGAATCCACTCGAAAGAAACCGAAAAACAGCAGCGGAAATCTGAAGGGTGCCCAGATGGAATTATACAGGGATGGGGTTGAGATTACCTTCGATTTTTAATTTAGAATTCGATTTTCACGAAAAAACAGAGTAAAATTCATCGAGTTGAAGAAGAAATGTAGATTGATGAAGAAATCCAGCAAATCAAGACGAGGAACAAGGTTGAAAGACAGGATTTTTACGTTATCATCTACGCGAGCGAGCTACAGTCAACTGATAATTAGCATTTGACATGCTTAAAGCGTAATTATTAGCTATAATTATTATTTGTAAGAAATTAAAATATTTTAGGAATTTGCACTAACCCTAAACTTACGCATTAATTCTTGATAACAACCCTCAAATTACAATATTAGTGAGAAAATAAAGCCCTCAAATTAATCAAATTAGATAATAAAATGGAATTCAAAATATATAAATTATATTCTCTAATTTTGGAAATACAAAGAACTAATTTGTCTACACCACTTGAGGCCAAAAATATAATATAATTAATTTTTGATTTTGTTCAGATAATTATTTGTTACACTTTTATTTCATTTCGTGAGGCTTAAATGCAATTTAATCCTCTAATTAATTAGTGTTTTGAGGACCAAAATCTTTTTGATAGTAAATATTTCTTCTCTTAATTATAAAAGTAATTAAATAGATCCACTTTTTAAAAAAAAAAAAAAAAAAATTAAATGGATCCACTTGTAGTATATCTTTTTCTAGTAATTTAACTTGTAATATCACAAGGAATATCTTAATTCGTAATAGGTTTTAAAGGTATACATATGATGATAATTTTTAGAGTAAATGTCATATTTAGTTGATAAAATTTAGAGTTTGTGTTATTTTAGTTTTTGAAGTTTTAAAAGTAACAGAAAGTTCCTAATGTCACTAATTTATCTCGAATTAGTGCTGATGAGGCCAAAATACGCTGATGACATGTATGCGACACGTGGCCTAGCTCCAGCGTCACAACGTGGCGCCTCAAGGACACCTCAAATCCCCCCTCGCGGGTGAGCATTCCTCTCAAAGGAATGTCCACACCACCCTCACAAGGAACCCTTGCCTCCCCCGTTACGTCACGTGTCTAGGGCAGCACAAATGTAGGACCACTTGGTGCTAAACTATTAAAGGGCCCTGACCCTTACCTATAAATACTGATCGAGAATCTTCCATGCTTTGTAAGCAACCTTCATACACTAGGCTATGATTTGAACGTTGGAGAGCCAAATTGGGAATCACTCCCCATTCCCCCAGCTTGACCTTCTGACTGTTTTGGTGTTTGTTTCTAGCAGGTTGAACCCATCTCTTCCGGTGACCACGCCTGAGCTTTTGATCTCCGTTTCCCCACACTAGCAAATTCTAAAGTGTTGAAATTTACCACACCGGATTAGACCCCATCAAGTGCTTCAACAACTTTTTCGATAAAAATGTAGCTAGAAAATTTTTGATGTGTGTCCGATATATAATTAGTAAAAATATTTTTGTATTATACCCTAAAAAAACACTTTAAGACTAATCACAAGAATTTTTTTCTACCGTGTTTTCATTAAAAAAGTTATTGAGTGACTAATTTGAAATAAATTATAATATTGGACATTTATATGTTACGTTTCAAATTTCAAAAAATAAAGTCGTACAAATTTAAACTTTAGGGACATGATATTTGCTGTCATTTGTAATTAACCAATAGTTTCTTTGTTGACTTTAATTGCCATAATATAAAATGGATTATTCTAGTCATGTTATGGTCTACCTGCATCTATCTTCTCTTCCTTGATTAGATCTATGCTCTGTTTCAAACAAAAAAAAAAAAAAAAGATTAGATCTATGCTCACACATATATATTTATACATAGATTCTTTTATATTTAAAAATTACACTTTTATTGCCTATGTTTATAGATTACAATTACACCCAATTAATTTCTATAACTTCTGCGGGGATTAAAATGTCCTTCCATTAAACTTTGAACTAATATTGAAACTTTTAAATTTATCAATATATGAAGCTTCTCAAACCGATTCTCAAACCCATCGTTACGAAATTGTCGACACGCCAAAACCACCAAAAATGGTCCCATATATTTTAGAAGAAAATAGTTTTTGCCATCCGAACTTCATACCTTTTTGTAGTTTATAATCCAGATAAACTTTCGTTGCGTACTGCTATTTAATATTTTCATTTGTAACATATCGTTATCTAAAATTTTTTTAGTGGTTTTACGTGTCATGTTTGTCAGGATCGTAAACTATAAAACGGAGGTAAACTTCGAATGAAAAAAAATTCACACGAAAACATTACTCAATTAACTATACAAAACAAGTTAATTCCTAATACAAACCTATTCGAAACTAGAAACTGAACGTTCCAAACTGTACAAACTGTATAGTATATATGGCACTGGATTGGACGCTAACAAACAAGCTATTACACATTGAAATAAGCAAAACTTTCACTCGATATTCAGATCTCTCATCTATTCAGGTTGACTTCAGCTTATCCAACCCATAGAGTCTCTGGGGAAAAAAAAAAAAAAAAGTAAAAGTATGATTTTTGTAAAAATTTAATTTCGTCTCCGTTTAAATGAAAAATCCTGACTCTGTCCCGAATTCAGATATATTATAATTAATGTTAATTTCTCACCAGAATGTTGTTGTTTCTCTCCACGACAGTCATCAGCAATGAGATTAGGGTTTGGATATCTTCCTTGAGCATGTCACAGTCTTCATCTTTTGCCTTGAGAATGTTCACAAAAGTTTGGCTGTCCGGCACCAATCTAATAGCTACCTATATGTAAAGGAGCACAAAATCTTGAAAATTATTCGAGTTTTCATGCTCCCGAGTCAAGAATTTAACTTTGCGATGATTACGAATACTCTTGCAATTTAATTTAGTACGAGAAATACTTTTATGAAAATATTCTGAAATTATACTGCGTGTTCAAACATTGTAAAAAATAGTCTCTATCAATGTCAAGTAATTTGTACGATGAGCGTAAATCCCTTAGAAAATAAAATTTCACAAAATGGAAAGATAAGATTCGGAAGGGAAAATCCCTGAAAATTTCCTCGAAAAGTAGTTTTCGAGGAAGAAAAATCCCATAAAATTCACTTGAAATTCTCTCAGAAAATTATTTGAATTATATTTCGAATGAATGACATTGTCAATGGAATTCCGAGAGAATTACGAGGGAAATAAATATTGAATTTTCACTCGAAATCAATTCTGATGAGGCTTTTTTTAAAAGGAATGATTTTCCTCGGAAATTCCGCTAGAAATTCGCATGTTTTCTTGTAGTGCTTGTATATAAATATATATTTAGAGAAAATCATATTGTATATTAGGAAGTTAAATTGTATATAATTGAGTCAATTACTCTATATGCAGCTGAAGAAATCCATCCATGCCATGGCTTTAAAGTGATGTTATATGCCTCTTCCACAGCTTGCTGCATGTTTATCTCTAAATCCTTTACAAGCAATTGCAGCAAAGACAGTGTGAAATCAAGTGACCTAGTAAGAATTATTAACGGATAAACATCACTATATATAAGAAAACCCTAAATATATATATGTAAAAATTAATTTAAAGAAAGAAATAATGTGACAATTATGACATTTTATACCTAGTAAGCCAAACAAAGGCTTTACTACATGTATCCCCTTTCTTCGCGTTGCCTTCGTTCACTTCTTTCTTCAGAATCTCCTCGACGTCGCAGTATAGTGAAGGATCCGAGGCCGAAAAGTTCTCTAATCTCTATATATAACAAAGTACAAGTGAAATTAGAAGATTGTGGATGTAGATGGACGGAATCAGGATTTTGAGGGTGGTGAAATTGAAAATGGAAATAAAATTATTGAATCGAGGGATCGAATCAACTATAACTTTTTTAAATTTCGTACAGAAAGGTCATAGATCAAAAGATATATGGAAAAGAATAGTTAGTTACTTGGATGTTGTGATGGATGTCTTGTCTGAGAACTGCCATTGTCGGCCCTATCTTATCTGCAACAACGAAAGAATACAAAGAAACATTTAAACTCTATGCATCATGCATGTCTGTTTTGTGTGTGTTTATGTGTCTACGAGAGAGAGAGGGAGAGAGAGACAGAGAGAGAGAGAGACCAAGAACTTGAATGAGCAGAGTGCATAGTGAGATAAAAGGCTTGATGGGCACTTGGGCAGTGGCGCCGCCACTTGTTTGGAGGCTGTCGGACAGTTCTTCAATGGCGGATTTGATCTCCGACGACACCATCTCCGCCTCTCTCCTCCGTTTCATCTCTCTCTCTCTCTCTCTCTGTGTGATCTCTCTGAATACTTTGTGGCCCAAGGTTATATATATATAATATATATATATAGACTATAGTAGTTGATGTGGATTGTGGCCTACCTTAGCGACGTCTATGGAGTTTTTTAGGATTATTGACTTTTCACGTCAAAATGCATCTAATAAATACATTGAATTCAACATTTGTCTTCCATTTCTCATGTCTTTACTCTTTAGCTACTCCAATTCAATGATTTTAATTGACCTTATAATAGAATATTATATATGTAAAATAATAAATATTGAATATTGTGTGTATATATATATATAATTGAAAATGGTGTGATTCAAGAAACCAAAGAATTGAGCTCCCCTCAATATCATATATATTTCATAGTCAATTTATTAATTTCGATCCTCTATTTTTCAATTTTTATACCAGCGACCTAATCATAAACTCACTAGCAGCCGAGTCATGTATAAATTGGGAGTGCTAATAACCTCCTGACTTTGAAATTACCTCTAAATATGTATCGATGACGAAAATGAAAGGATACTCAACTGCTTGTGCATGACTCCTAACGATCCTGTCTAAAACACTATTTATCATGTAAAGAAATTAATCTTCTAACTTTGAATTATCCCTACATAAGTCGTATGGGTGGGGAGGTCGGAGGATGCTCAATTGCAAATGATCACCTAGTAACTATTAAGAAGTGACCTTTTTAAGTTCTAAGTCGAAAATTCTGGCTTCTGGCTCTGCTACTTATATCTCAGGTAAAGAAATTTAATAGTAAATTGTGCATAATGAAGTTTCTGAATCTTTATTTTTCCATTTACCTAAGTTTTTTCTGAATATTAGGACATCTCGGATACAAACATGTCTGTTGTATATGTGACAAGCCATGCCAACTGTTTAACTAACATTAATTCTTTTTGCTGTACTAAAGGAATAATTTTCTAGTTAATTGTTGGAATCTTGAGATTAATCTATGCCTAATTATATTGAACTGATCTCTAATTGGGTTTATTTTTATTAAATCGACCAAATCAATAGGTTTATTACTAAGGACCTCCTCATATATACTTACCAAATTAAACAACCAAATATAAATATAAGCGTTCATAATCCAAAG
Source organism: Lantana camara (assembly GCA_037501455.1). Lineage (NCBI taxonomy): Eukaryota > Viridiplantae > Streptophyta > Magnoliopsida > Lamiales > Verbenaceae > Lantana > Lantana camara. Next base: position 5,694,478 of record CM074865.1, read on the forward strand.
ATTATTGAGATTGTTCATACTCAAATACCTACAAAAATAATAAACAACTTTAATGTAAGTCAATTTCCCAAAACCCCTAATATCACTCGAGATGTAATGGGCAAGGCCAAAAAATAAATTACAACCCCTCATAAAAATTTAAAAATCTAATCGGGTTTACTTAATTTGAAAAACCAAACCTAAAACCTATGATGCACGGATACGGACACGGCGACACGGACACGACACGACACGACACGACACGGATACGACGACACGGATTTTGTTTTGAATTTTCCACGTGGGGAGTGTCGGACATGTCCGACACCACACGACACGACAAAATGATATTTTTAGAAGTATCCGTGCATCATAGCCTAAAACCCTATTTCTTGATTTGAATTATACAGGCCAGTTAATATCACGTCATTTTAAGTTTACTTTATGACTAGCTAGAAATTAATAGTTCCTACATTGATCGAGCCAAGATTAGAAAATCACCCGTCATTTCTTGCTAGTCAAATGAATCACAAACAGTCAAGCATCTTTTTTCGACTTTCGCCTCTTGTGCTACATGTATAGCGCAAGTATAGGAGTTCTTTACGATCATTTAAATGGTTAATTACAAGCAGTCGAGCATTTTATGGACTTCATCTCTTACGCTACATGTATAGGATCACTTCTAAAATTACGAGAATTATCAGCACTTCCGATTTATATGCGATTGATAAAATTAATCAAATTTCTTAATCATTTATCCCAAAAGAAAGAAGGGTTTTGTTGAGAAAACGACTTGTGTTTGACATTCAGATGCTCCAAGCCTCATCCACATCCCTTTTAAATATTAATCCTAATATTAATGATATTAGGTCAACTCAGTTTAGTATATCTATTCCTAGCTACTAGAAGATTAATTAAAGGATAATTAACTAGTAATTAGGCAATATAATATTTAATTTTCTATTATATATCCAAGTTGCATTCAGTTTTTCATTGACTTGTGAAGAAGATCGCGCCTTTTGATTGGAGGAATTCAAGAATACCCCGCATGAGATCTTACATGATGCATATATGAGGGTAATTAAGTACTAATATCCATATTAGGTGGTGATGATAATAATTAAGTTAGTTAATCTCTTGATTACATATTGACATTCCCTTCACATAGGATGGCACTAATCTTAAGGAAATTATAGAGGTAATTGTGAACATGGGAGATTCCTCGTTACACCCAATCTAGTTGGGGCACATGTTCTCACGTAATTCTAACCTTAGTCTCCCTTGATCAAACTAATGTATGAGGGAACGAGTGTTTTAGAAAATTTAGGATCGAAGAGTAACAAATTAATTAAATAAAAAATATAATACACTTATCTTTTGATTGATTGAGGGTTCAGCCGAGCCGGTTTTGACTAGAATTTTTCCATATTTTTAAGCTAATTACCCTAATAATTTAAGGGGAGTTTGCAAACTATTACTTTTTTTTTTTCCTAAACGAACATCAAACACATGCAGAGGCTATGGACCACTAACCGAACTCATCACTATCCTCAAACACAGGGCTCTCCCAAACGACTAAACTCTCCTCAATCGAGTGACCTCTCTTAGCAAGTCTATCAGCGCTCATGTTGCACGTTCTCAAAATATATATGCTTTAGCCTCGCTTCCCATGGTCCTCTCAACAAAACCTGACAATCCATAACCAAGTTCCTCAATGGATGATCCTCTACATTGTCTTTGTTGATAAGTCTAACCACCGTTTCCGAATTGACTTTTCACTTTAATTTTTTTGGTAACGTGGTTCCCAAGGAAGGCAAAATTCCTCCCTCAAATATCATGTTGTGGAGAAGTAGTCTTAAATGCCTTTCTTTTTTTTTTATAGAATTTACAAACATTAGGTTGCAACAGTAATTATTATTTAAAATCTCAATATGAGAATACGATTCCTCTATAATTTCTGGAGAGAATCGCCTAAAAAATAAGTGAATTTGCTATTAACATTGACGCAAAAGATGCTAATGATGTCAACTAACTACTGTATTAGCTGCATCTTGACGGACATTGTCATGTTTATGTCATAATCACAATACTTAAATGCATTAGATCAGATAATCATCTACACGCTGCCCCTTAATTAATCCAGTGTGATCCTCTTCTTCTTCTTCTTATTGTTATTATCTTCTTATTAGAAGCGCTACCGATTAGGGTTGTTAACGGATCGAATTCAGGTCGGATCACGGACATTCAGATCCGAATCCAATACAAATAACTGATTACTAGATTTGAGTCCGGATCCACATTCATCAATATTGAATTCGCATTAAATCGGGTTGAATCCAATTCGATGAAAAAATGGGCCTATTGTTGGGCTATTTTGAATTTAAAAATCAGAATTAAATGGAAAAGGGGACTATTGAAAAAAATGTAAGATTTTATTTCGAAACGAAATTATTATTTTCTCACTTAATTAAGTTTACGAAATACTCTTCACTATATGATTTGGTACACAATCCTTCAAAGATTATTATGCATCCGCTAGTTTCAACCACACAAAAAAAATAAAATAAAATCTGGAAAATTAATCCATGCAACTATTTTGAAGTATATGAAAATTCAATTTTTGAATAAAATTCATATCCCGAGAGATCAAATGGGCTCCAATCCTCAGCAGTTGCAAATATATCAAAATCTTGCATATTCTGCAATGCTGCTGGCTGTTGTGCTCCAAAGCTAGCCAAATTCATGCCCTCCTCCCACAACATATCCCCAAACACATCCTCCATCTCAAAATCATTATAGTTTTGGCACGAAAAATCTTGACCGTTTATCAATTCATCCACCCGGGGTCGTAGCCGATCATCGGCCCAGACCCCGGTGATCAAATCCGACGAACTCCCCTCGACATTATGATCATGACATGGCACGGTACTAGCTCTAGAGTTAGAAGGCTCATAATTCCCCTCGTTTAGCTCGGCGTACTCTGAAAATGAAATTGTGGGCCCCGAGCATTCGGCCCCGGGGGTGGTGATTCTCGAGTAGTTCGGGCTCCCGCTAGGTTTGGGTGCCCGGTTCCGACGGGTCCTACGACAGCCGCCGCCTACGGGCACGTTCCGCAAGGAGCCTCCTTTGGTCCAGTACCTTCTGCAGGCTTTGCAGAAGTACCTAGGCTGTGAGAGGCTATAGTTGTTGTAGTAGCAAAATTTGGTGTTTGAGGAGGCACACCTAGGGCAATTGGGGGCTAATTCAATCTTGTTTTTAGGCTTCCATGTTATTGGCGATGATGATCTCTCCATCATGACTAGTGGGGATGGGTTGATTTGAGAAGTATACTCGAAAATTGGGTAATCTTGGCTAGTTCTACTAGTGATCATGGTACAAATTTTGTGTTTTCAAGAAAGAATGAGATGTATGGTGCAAAAAGATTTGAATTGTGGGAGTTTGGTTTGTATTTTGGAGCTATATATAATGGAGGTTTTGTTAGATCCATACAATGTGGGGTTTTGGTGAGACGTTGGGAGCAAGGAAGGGTGACTTTGTATATTTGAATTGATATATTTCGACTTCCACTGTCGACTACAATACCTGTTGTCAAGGTTGAATCCTGTCTTCAATCATAATAATTAATCCTGTCGTTGATAATGGTAAAATAGTTAAACTATCTTCCTTTCACGTCGATTACTAAAATACTTTGCCAAAGTGTTTGACATCTCAATTTCATTAAAAATAACATTCACGTTCAAGTAGTTAGAGAAATTTAAATTCGGGTCATTATCTTAAATAAAAAACCCTTTAATTAATAATTTGAATCAATCCCCGATTACCCTAAATTTGAAAAAAGTTGAGAGCTATTACAAAATTAGCTTCCGATTAGGACATCTAATTAAGTCATATTGAAGCTCAACTTATTCCTCTACATCATAATGTATACGAAGATGAATTAATATTTTTTCTTGAAGTTGACTTGAAATTTGGTATGATAGCAACTCCTTGTCGGGCAAACTTTGCAAGAATTTCCATCAGCAACTAAAGAAAACAAAATTATGGGATATCCGACCTCTTTATTTGGCAAAATACATAACAGATGTCAATTTCTTAACTTCTCATTGATTTTTCGATATAGATTCACTATATTCAGTTCACGTCAAACCAATAAATTCTAAAGATCTTCTGATTATTCATGAGTCGTGACAACTCCGTGTTCAAATTCTCAAAATTAAAAATCGATTAAACTGTCATAACATCGAACCGCCAGCCTACACAACTCATCATCGATACATCCTTGACATTATATCAATTCGAATTCTCACCAAAAAAAAAAAAAAAAAAAAATTCGAATTCTTGCAAACACAACATGATTGCAATCTTTTGAGGGCAATGGAAACTGATTAGATTAGGGCAACTAAGTTCATGTGGGGTGTTTGCAGTCATTTTCATGCAAGAAAGGAGGGGATTTATTAATAGCTTCCACGGCTCAATCAATTCCTATCTTTATACTTATAGACATGGCAAAACCTGTTCTTGATTCCTTGTCTTCCTAAATCCAGGAAATTGGCATTGGACAAATCAAATACCTGGGATTTTGTAATAAGAACTCATGTTCAATGTGCAAGAAATCCACTTGAAACCATATAGCTTGAAGAATTATTGCATGTGGGAGATGATCATCCAAAAATGGCTAGACAAAGGGGGGCATAAGTTCATCAGATGTGAGGGGTGATACCCTATTAGTTCTGAGTTTGTTGTGATGTCATGTGATGAGGTTTTGATATTTTCCGAATTATTTCATATCTGTCTAGTTTGAAACTATGATGTACGGATACAAATACAGTGATATGAACATGACACGATATGGATACGGCGATATGGAATTTTTTCTTGAATTTTTCATGTGAAGAGTGTCAGACACGATGTCTGATATGAGCGTTTGATACGACACGACACGGCAAAATGATATTTTTAGAAATATCCATACATTAGAGGTTTGAAATTAAGACCTCGAGGCAAATCTTTTTCAGAGATGATCCTGATTCGGTTTCTTTTGAAATAAAGAGATTCAAACATTATGTAGTTCGAGATTTGATATATTGTGTCGTGTTAGAAATCTGTTTATTCTATATTTGATCCATGTATTTCAGATTACGAATGTTTATAATCAAATTAGATCGCTCAAATATTATAATTGGTCAGAAATACTAAAATCAATTTAAAGTGAATTTGCTACATTCATGTGCTTCTAAAACACCAATTCATGCTAGCAACCATGATTGACAGTGACGGAGTTACATATAAGCACATAAATACATACATACATCTAACGTCAAAGTTCTGGCATCGTCACCGATTATGGGATTTGACGGAGACTGAAGTTAACCCATATCATCGGAAAGACCTTAACGCGTTATCAGATTCTCCCACGGACTCCCCTTGGCATAAATCAGAACGAATATTGTCATGCCCTTCTCCTCTAAAACCTCCCCACAGATAATACTTTTCCTTGAATCCTGCAAAAAGCTCAAAAAAGAATAATATTAACAAAAATTTCTAACTCCGTCCCTGGTAATGGGACGAGATCAAAACATCACAAACGATAGAAATCAACATAGACATGGCTCGAAAATTACTCCAGTACGGCATTGGGAGCTCCGTTGAAGCAAAAATCAAAAGCTCAGCATTCTCCAAAACTGCCCTCATGACTACTTCTTCCTCCACCATTTCATCCACCAAGTGGTCGAAAACTCGTTCACTTCTATAAGAGAAATTGAAACAAAACAAAGAAGAAAAACGAAAACTTTATCATGCAACTCAAAAAAGAGTAAGATAAAGATAGCAGCAGAACATAATCAAAATCAAGACCTTAAGTCAGATGGAAAGAAATAGAGTGCAATATTCTGACAACTCAGTTTTGACGACTCGGGGATTTTCCCCCAGACATCAGATATTGGAAGCATTTCAAGGTGAAGCACAGGACCGAACTGAGAAGCTGCTTCATGTTGCTTTTGGCAAGCTCCGGTTGACATATGACCCATAAGATCATCAATGCTATTAGAGTTTTTGTTCCATATATTGAAACTTCCCCTATCAGTAAAAAAAAGGCAAAATGCTCATTAGCACAATCACATTCTAGAATCTAGACAGGTTAGAAGTTGAGTAGGAAGTGCTTTTAGCTTTCAGCTTCTAGCTTCCAGCTGTTTTTACCTCCAAATAGGGGCGGTTTCTGGTCCAACATGCATATTGCAATCAATCGTTGATGAGATCAATGAATCTTTGGAAAATTCTTGAAATGAATTGATTGTTTCGGAACACTGATTCTCTAACTCGAACAGCTTATTTTCCTTCACTTCAATAGGCATCATAGAATCACTTGCCAATTTAATGGGCTCAATATTTAAAATTTTCTGATTACGTCTCTTTTTCGTTGCACTTCTCTTTTTCCTCGTGATTCCCTTAAAAAGAGAGTCGAATAACAACTTATCATGCTGCATCAGATTATCATTCTCGATAATTTCCTCTTGAAGATTCTTGGAAGAGCTTGACTCGCAGATTTTTATTTCAGGGTCGAATAACAACTTATCATGCTGCATCAGATGATCATTCTCGATATTTTCCTCATGAAGATTCTTGGAAGAGCTCGACTCGCAGATTTTTATTTCAGGGTCGAATAACAACTTATCATGCTGCATCAGATTATCATTCTCGATATTTTCCTCATGAAGATTCTTGGAAGAGCTCGACTCGCAGATTTTTATTTCAGGGTCGAATAACAACTTATCATGCTGCAACAGATTATCATTCTCGATATTTTCCTCATGAAGATTCTTGGAAGAGCTCGACTCGCAGATTTTTATTTCATCATCTGCAGATAGAACAAAAAATTCGTCATTCATGTGTGTCTGCCTGAACTTACAAGCTTCTCAAAACATCTCACATATTTCTACCTTTTTGCTTGGATTATTACACAAACTTCCCCTGAGGTTTGAGAAATTACAAGAACCTCCTTTTTGACATTACATTACATTTGGATGGATGAATTTTGATGATTTCATCTTTAATTTTTTAGCCCTATTTCTCCATTCATGACTAGCATGCAATATGCCAAAATCTCAAAATATGCCTGGGGAATTTTTTGTAATTTCTCAAAACTCAGGGGAAAGTTTTTCAATAAGGCAAACCTCTCACTGTAATTTTCTCTATCCTAGAATCATTTTTTAAACATTACAACTCTACCCTCTCAAAGTCAGTAAGTACATAAGCAGAGAAGCAATGAAACACTCGAAAACTACTTAAAACGAGATAAAAGCATTAGGGGGCTTTTCTTAAGCAGAAGTTGTACTACGATCTGTTGTTTGGCGTATAGAAGGCGGGTTTAGCACTTCCACTTCCACTTCACAGTCTTCACAAACCCACCGAACATATTCATCATATGAAACAACATCTAAGCAATAGCTGAAAACACAGAACACGGCAAATCAAGAACGCTTGCATACTAATGGCGACTAGTTGACAAACACTACATGTAATATATGAGAAAACAATAAGAAAAACTCAAACATATGCAGCTAACCGATGCACAGCAACTTCGAGACAGATAACACAGTATACCAAGGCGTCCGTGAATCCCTTATCGCCACACTGCAGACATACGGTCTCCTGCATTACCAATTCATGCTCTAGTTAATATATCATCACAAAACATACAATAACAACCAAACCAGGAGGTTTTTGACTGTTTTCGTGTTAACATATCTCGCTTTCGTTTGAATCATTCACATCTCGCCCTACTAGTACAGAGCACAACGGGGGTTAATGGGGGCAGACCCCTCAAAAATCAGACTTGTATTTTGACCCCCTAAATGATAAATGCATGTTTAAAATCAATCTTCATCCGTGAGGATATATACCATACTCAACCAGATTCTTCTATTCCCAGCTCAAAATGTAGCAAACTTCAGCATATACCCCCTAAAAACTACAACTAAAATTACAAAAAACAACAGATTATAAACTAATAATACAAAAATAAATCACTTTCTGCAGATGATCATATGATATTATACTGAACATAACAGATTCACAACCAAGAAAACACATAACAGGAGTAGCATCAACAGAAAAGTAAAAAAAAAAATCCAAAACAAAAAAAGAAAAGAGAGAGAAAAGAAATTATACACCCTAGATACCAAATAAAGAGCATGTTTACAACAAAATGAAAAACAAAATCAGAAAAATCATCCAAGAATCAACAAGATCACCATGATAACTGGAAATTCATGAAGCCCACTTGACCAAAGCTGAAACTTTCAAGGAAATCTTCATAATATGACAAAAATTAAAGCTCCATAGCAGCAGTGTTTCTACAAAAGTGTTCCTTTCCTCTTTGCCCCACCCCCCACTCTGTTCTCACTCTTGAAGAATGTAAAAAAATCACAAGAGCTTCAAAGGGTTTTACTTTTACAGCTTAGAAACTGGGAATTTCTTGAGGATCCCATGGAAACATAGTAAACACGCCTTATTTTTTCGGTATCTCCTGAGCTCAATGCATTTTTATACACCTTGGCTAATTTTCTATTTTTAGTTTTTTTTATGTTATAAATTTAAGATTAAATTAATAGCATAACGTTTAATAAGATGTTAATTAAAAACTCGTCTTGAAGAAATAGATGGGTTCTTGTGAGGTTTTTTAGGAAGATCATAGCTGCAGCAAGTCGGGCGAATTTCCTATTGTTTTTTCTGCTTTGCTTTCTTAATATATCATTAAAATTTTATCATTTATTCAATTAAATTACAAATAAAAGAAATTAGAGTGTACATTTTTTTTTTTCTTTTATTAAGATCGTCTTCTCTCTCAGAATAACTCATCCATTATTCCCCATTAAGTCATTGCAAAATTCACTGCATGTCTTCTCGGAAAAATAATTTCCATTTTCACATATTTCTTTTATTATTTTTATTTTCTTGCTGCATCCGACAAAGGAAAAGAACTTTCAATTTTCTTTTCACCATATAAGAGAACTTACGACGAAAAAGAATTCTCTTTAGTAGGACTCACGATAGGAAAAAAAACTCTTTTCTTTCTCTTCAAAATGAATTCTCAAATTTTTAACTAAAAAAAGACATAAAAGAAAGATAGGAGAAAAAGAATACAAAAACAAAGTTTGAATAGGAGAAAATATGAAACATAAAAAACAAATTAATTTTGAAAGGATTTGAATCCAACAATAAGTTGAAAAATATACGACCTTGAGTGGTGCAAGTAGGGTATTCGAAGAGGGTGGCGACCTTGAGCGGTGCAAGAAGGGGGTTCGAAGAGGGTGACAACGACGTGGTATTATGGGCGGCTGAAAGTTGGATTTTGATAAATTTCGCCTTCTAACCAGCCGTTGCCAGATTAACCTTCGAAATGGCATTAGGAGCGGCTGAAAGGGTTTGGATTTTGATAAGTTTCGCCTTCTAGCCATCAGTTGACGGATTGGCCTTTGAACTTTGCTTAGGGCAAGCCTATCAAACCTTTCATTCGGTTCGATTCAGCAAGTGATTCCCCCTTCCCCCAACTAACACAGGGATAGTCGTGGTATGTAGTAGGTATTGAAATTTAACAGTAAGAAAGAAAGATATTAAGAGCGCAAAGAAAAAAATATATTTGTAGTTTGATTCTGCAAGTGATTCCCCCTTCCCCCATCTAAATCAGGGATAGTCGTGGTATGTAGTAGGTCATGAAATTTATCGGTAAGAAAGAAAGGTATTAGGAGCGTAAAGATAAAAGTATGTTTGTAATAGGACGTAGTAATCTTGAAATTTGACTGAGAGAAAAAAAAAATATTAAGAACGATCTTGAAATTTGAAATCCGACCGAAAGAAAGAAATATATTGGTAGCAGGGATTGTCGCAACGTGATAGGTCTTGAAATTTGATCAAAAGAAAGAAAAGTATTAGGAGTTGTTGAAAATTAAAATTTGATTAAAAAAGAAAAATATAAAGATTATCAGGAGGAATTTGATTGAAAATAACAAAGACAAATCTTAATTCTGTTATTAAGATAATAGAGACGTAGATATTCTTATGTTAGTGGTTAGCAATTAGAATCAAGTAAAACTCAATTAGTGTAGTCATTAGCGATTAAATTCATTTTATGTAGATTAAAATAAATAAATAAATAAATAATAAAGAATCCCCAATTTCCCAAGCCTCTGGTCTCTGGCAGCCTGCACCTGCAACACATCTTTTTGTCATTTTGTGTATAAAAACATGCAATTTGCCAATTTTGAATAGTGAATTCCGAAGCGGTCAGCATGTGACTTTGTTGCAGCATTTTTACCAATCTCACAACATGCAAGTTAAGTTTTGTTTTGTTTTGTTTTTTTAAAAAAAGAAAAGAAACATATTATAAATTAGGCCGAATTACATTTGAGTATCCTCAGGTTTGGTCTAATTATAACGTAATCCCTATTCTTTCGATTATTAACATATTGTACATGCGGTATTGTTTCCGTCTGAGTCCTAAACGCAGTTAGGGTTCCATTTGAGACTCCCTAAACGGCCTAATTTAATTTTTTTCTAGCAATTATAAATGTATCCCTCATTGTTTTATTATGTTACAAAACGATCCCTATATTAAATTGAAATTACATATTGGTCCCTGAGAAGTGAGAACCCTAACGCGTTTAGGGACCTCAGTTTGAAATCATACCTCAGGGATTATATGGTAATAATTGAAAGAATAGGGACTGCGTTGTAATTAGGTCAAACCTAAGGGTACTCAGATGTAATTCGCCCTATAAATTATGCAAACGAGAATTGGTTTAAGTTAAATATTCAAAAATTTTATGTAAGTCGGAGCTACATTTTCTTTCATAAGATGCGAACAGGCTCACCCTGAATAAGCTGCATCTTCTTTCATATTAAACCATTAGTTTCATGTTAAATAAAAGTGAAGATTCAACTTTCATATAGAAGAGTAAAGACTAAACAAACTGTAAAAAAGAGACCAAACTTCTATTTGAAAGATTAAAAGACAACATAAAAAATAAAAATAAAAAGATCAAACTTCTATTCACTAAAAGACAACATAAAAAAATAAATGTGATGACGGATTATAAAGAGACTTGACTAGTTACCACTACCCTTTCAAATCTATGTCGCGGTCGCTCTCCCAAATTAGTTTGGTAGCTAACTTTTTACATCGATTGATTGCTAACTTTTTGGATTTGTTTCTCTCTATTTTCTTTTTTTATTTTTGTATTCTTTACGCTCCATCAAATCTGTTTTGGTTCTATTTTTTCAGATACTTCCCAAAACATGACAAATTTTAAAAAGTGAGTTTTGCTGTAAAAGTTATGTTTCTCAATAGAAATTGTATTTTCCAGAAACCCACCAAACATTAAAAGCTAGAATTGGAGTGGAAGGCTAACAATGGTAACTTACGATACATTTGAACACATTTAAAAATATTATTTTATCGTATCGTATTAGATATTTGTATCTGAATATTATATTAGATACTTTTTACTTAAAATTTTTTTAAAAAACATTCATATCATCATATTCTTGTCTTGTCCTATCCTATTCGTGTCATCGTATTTATATCCATGCATTATAAACTGACAATAATTGAAACCAAATACACGTTAGATAGTATCCAATACGATGTGATATTTTAGAAACTATACGTCCATTAAAACCAATTCTATTGTGTGCATTTAGATTCCCCTACATTTTCAGGGAATTAATTTTGGCGAGGGTTTTATTTCCCTTTTATTTCGACCATATCAAATAACAAGTTATATAATTGTTTAGTCACGAGTTGGAATCTAATTGAATATAAAAATAAAATAACTAGTTATCATCTTAAATTTCTTATAAATTACTCCAAATTATTGAGTAAATTATAAATGCACATAAATAAGCCTACAAGGGCTGCAAATAGTATTTCAAACTTTATATTGGTCTGTGATATTGCACTTACCCTTTCCACACCTCTCGTGGTCCAATGGGCCTTCAAGTTAATTTTTACATCTTTTCATTTTGGGCCTTCATTTTGGGTTTCTTGTGAAAGCCCGATTAAAATTGGGCTTAGCCCAATAATAGTTCGCAGAAGAGGACTTTCCCAATTTTCCATGTCAAACAAATACTGAATTACCACTAAAACCTAGTAAAGTGATTTGCTTTTGTCACAAATATTATAGCACAAGCTAATTAATCGCTCATTGTGGAAGTTGATTTGTAGGCAGTCATTCGTTTCATTAAAGAGGCCGATGTCGTTTTTCACTTCTTAGGTTTTATCGTTGATGATTGTCATTCTCTTCTCATGAAGTTTTGACAATGTCGTCTCCAACAGATTTGTAGAGATAGCAATTCCTGTGCGGACGCTTTAGCTAAAATTAGCCATCAATCTTTGAGTCGAGTGAAATGGATTGATCCCCCTCATGATGTGATGGATCTGCTTGAAGCTAGTTAATCACCACGAAGTGTTGTAACCTAGCGGTTTGCTGTGCTAGTTTATCCACATGTCTTATATTATCAAGCCCTTAAAAATGTACCTATTACTGGTAGGAAGAGTTTTAATTTAAATGATCTGACCCAACTCTAACTTAAATAAATAAAAGAACTAATTAATCAGTAAAAAAAAAATTATATTTTTACAAATTTTATGTCCATAAATATAAAGTTTTGGCTAGACCAGTAAAATGAATAAGTGAATATTTTACGCTTATTTGGTCCCTGATGTAAACTTAAGAAGAATAACCCACCAAAAAATAAATGCATACATTAGTTAATATGTTTCTTCTATCCATTTCTTGTCACATGTTTTTCTGTTGTTGTACTACCTAAACCCCCTTTATATAGAGTTAGAGCGAGGTTTGGGGAATAATCTTTTCTGTATTCATTGTATTCTGTATTGAAAACCGAGTACAACATACGTACAATATATAGATACAAAGACCTACAACTAAGGAAAAGATATGTACAATAATTGTTATCCGCTAACTAAGGAAAACAAATCCCACCTAATTAGCCGTAATCTCTAACACTCCCCCTCAAGCTGACTGTGGGGTCACACACATTCAGCTTGCTCAGAGCTCCTGAAAAGACTTTCTCAGTTACAGCCTTAGTGAGAATATCTGCCAACTGATCTTCTGATCGCACAAATGGAAACGTCACAATCCCATTCTCAAGTTTCTCCTTGATAAAATGTCGATCAACCTCTACGTGTTTCGTTCGGTCATGTTGGACTGGATTCTCCGAGATGCTTATCGCTGCTTTATTATCGCACCACAAACGACATTTTTCTCTTACTGGAAAACCAAGTTCTTCCAGGAGCTTCCGTAACCATAGGACTTCTTCGAGCCCTCGCGCAATACCCCTAAATTCGGCTTCTGCACTGGAAAGAGCAACCACCTTCTGTTTTTTGCTTTTCCACGTAACAAGATTTCCCCCAACCATGGTAAAGTACCCTGACGTGGAGCGCCGATCATCCTGACTCCCAGCCCAATCAGCATCTGTAAAGGCCTCAATCGTTAGATCCTCATGCTTTTGGAACAGTACGCCTCTCCCGGGTGCTCCTTTGAGGTATCTGACAACCCTGAGGGCTGCCTCCATATGGTCACGCTGTGGTCTGTGCATAAACTGACTCAACACACCCACTGCGTAAGCAATGTCAGGTCTAGTATGAGACAAGTAGATCAGCTTTCCAACCAGGTGCTGATATCGGTTTCGGTCCACCACCTCTGCTTCCTCTCTGATCTTTAAACCATGATTGACAACGATCGGGGTTCCCACTGGTTTACTATCAAGCAGTCCTGTTTCAGCCAATAAATCTAGAATATATTTCCGCTGGGAGATAAAGATACCTTGCCGTGACCTGAGCACTTCTATCCCCAAGAAGTACTTGAGCTCCCCTAAGTCCTTCATTTCAAACTCTTGAAACAGATTCTTCCTTAGCTGTTTAATTTCTTCCAGGTCATCTCCAGTGATGATCATGTCATCCACATAGATAATCAGGCACGTCACTAACTCTCCCCTCCTCTTAATAAAGAGAGTATGATCTGAATTACTCTGTTTGAACCCATATTTCCTCATAGCAACGGTGAATCTCCCAAACCAAGCTCTTGGAGACTGCTTTAGCCCATAGAGAGCTCTCTTTAACCTGCACACTTCTCATATCTGAAAGTGCTCTGAAAAACCTGGTGGAGGTTCCATGTAGACTTCTTCTTCTAATTCCCCATGCAAGAAGGCATTTTTCACATCAAACTGGTGTAGAGCCCAATCACGATTAGCTGCTATCGAAAAAAGAACCCTGATAGTGTCAATCTTGGCAACCGGACTGAAGGTTTCTGAATAGTCAACCCCATATGTCTGAGTATACCCTTTTGCAACGAGCCTGGCCTTAAACCGTTCGATGGTCCCATCAGCCCTGCGCTTAATGGTGAACACCCATCTGCATCCTACTGGCTTCTTCCCGGGAGGCAAAACACATTTCTCCCAAGTCTTGTTCTTCTCAAGAGCTATCAACTCTGTTTCCATGGCTAACTTCCACTGATCATTCTTCTGGGCTTCCTCAACTGTTTTAAGGAGCACATCAGCATAGACTGTCGCTGAATATGCTTTCGCAGCTGCTGTGAAGTTTCCTTGTGCATAACATGTGACTGGATACTTGGATTTCTTGGGCTCGTATTCTGGTTCATACCTCCGGGGTGGTATGCCACGAGTACTGCGGGGTGGCAAAATATACCGGTCACTACTCACAGACTCCCCCTGAACCTGTACCTCCTGCAATTCTTCCACGGGCAGAATATCAACCGTATCAGCATTATTCTCAAACAAAGTAGTATTAGAGGTTACCTCAGGGATATCCAGTGGTTCAGATCTTTGGTCGAAGTTTGGCGTGTCGAACTGTACGATGGGTGACCCTGGCTCGGTGGTCCCGCCTACTGATTCTTTTGGGACCGGATCTGGCAAAGTGGAACCTGACACCCAACTCAGGGAATCTATAGCTGTCTCCCCCTGTTCGCTGGGTTGGGAAGAATAGTAAAACTCGGTTTCTACAAAGGTACAGTTCATGGTAGTGTAGAGACGGCGAGAGACTGGATGATAACAACGATAGCCCTTCTGGTGAACCCCATAACCCACAAAAAGACACTTAACTGAACATGGATCAAGGTTAGTACGTTCCTGTTTGGGAATATGAACAAAAACAGAGCACCCAAAGACACGAGGCTGAAGAGTTAAAGTTGTGGGAACATTAACATGACGGGAGAGTTCAGAGAGTGGTGTCCGAAGGTTAAGGATCTTAGTGGGAACCCTATTAAGGAGATAAACTGACGTGGCCACTGCTTCGGGCCAAAAAGATTTAGGAACCCGAGACTCAATCATAAGGGCCCTGGTGATCTCAAGAATTATCCGGTTTTTACGTTCTGCAACGCCATTTTGTTCAGGGGTATGAGGACAGGTGGTTTGGTGGATTAACCCTTTTTCTGACACAAAATTTTTAAAAACAGTATTCACATATTCCCCCCCATTATCTGACCGGAGTACTTGAATCTGAGTGTTGAACTGGGTTTGGACCATGTTATAAAACTCAATAAATTTGGAGACAACCTCCGATTTATGTTTTAAAAAGAACACCCAAGTCATACGAGAGCAATCATCGATAAATAAGACAAAATACCGAAAACCAGAATTGGATCCCACGTACGGGGCTGGGCCCCAAACATCAGAATGTATAAGGGAAAAAACATTGTTTGTACGGTTTCCAGAATACGGATATGATTGCCTATGACTCTTAGCACGAATACAAGTTTCACATGGCACTTTATTACTGACTGAAGGAAAAATACTAGGAAAAAGAAGATGTAAATATCTAATAGACGGGTGACCTAGACGACGGTGCCAAAGCCACTGTTGCCTCTCAACGGTCCCGTGAGCCAGCGCTGCAGTTCCGTTTTGAGCCACATCATCCACATAGTACAGCCCGCCACGTTCAGTGCCACGCCCAATCACTTTCCCCGACTGAATATCCTGCAAAAGACAGAAACCGGAAAATATGAGCACCATACAGTTCAATTCCCGGGTAACATGACTGACTGAAAGTAATTTGCAAGAGAGACTAGGGACATAGAGACAATTCTGTAGTGTAAGAGATGGAGATATAGTAACAGTGCCGGTGCCCTGAACTGATGATAAGTCACCATTGGCAGTCTGGATAGCTGCCCTCAAGGGATCGGAAAGAGTTGTCAAATCATTCCGATCGTAAGTCATAGTATCGGTGGCCCCACAATCAAGGATCCATTCAGTTTGCTTAGGTCCTTGAGCAATATAGGCCTTTCCATGAGTATAGGGACTATTTTGAGATTCTTCAAAATTTGAAGGACTGTTCTGCATTGGGTTAGGGAAATAGGGGCTAAATTGCAAATCTTGATTAATTAAAGGGTGAGGTTGTGAACCCCCACCCATATTACCTTGATTGACCGATAATTTCCCCATCTCCTCAAAAACTAGATCTGGTTTGGGCGCCTCCACCATTTCTGTCGCGGTTGTTGTTGCCGTCCAAGTGACCAGCGACCGAGAAGAAGACGGCTGTGATGACGGCGGCGCTGGCCTCGTCGCCGGCTGTCCTCTCCCCGTGACTCCAGATCTGGGCCCTGTAAAAGACGCGTCTGTCCCGCGTCGATTTCCTCCAAAGCCCGCCGGCGGTCCTCGCCTATTTGTAGCGAGAGCGAAGCCTGGCTCGCCTCCATCTTCTTCTCCGGTGAGGGCTGCGATGGCGGCGTTTCCAGAGCTGCCGCCGCCATCACGCAGTTGCTTACCTTCATTCTCGTCCCGCCGTTTGCTTCGCCACCCCGGTGGAAAGCCAATTAACTCGAAGCACTGCTCCTTGGTGTGGTTGTTTCGCCCACACTGAGAACACCTGGTTTCTTTTCGATCCGATCGGCCGCCGCCCTGCTGTGATGTTTCCGGCTCTGACCGTCGTTCTGAGCGGGGCTTGGTGGCGCCTCCACGTCCCTGGCTACCGGGATGACTCCGACCAACAAGTCCCGTCCCGATTCCTAATGATTCGGCTGATGATGTCTTCTCGGGTCCCATAATATTTCGTTGATCCCTCTTCTTCCGGATCAGACCATACGCGCTTTCAACCGAGGGTAGAGGTATGGTTCGAAGTATCTCTCTTCGATCGGAATCAAAATCGTCACTTATTCCCTGTAGAAACTGATATAGCTTGTTCTCTTGTCTGAGTCTGTTAAAGGTGGCAATATCCTCAGGATGAGTCATAGGATTGGGTTGTCGAATTTCGATTTCCCTCCATAGTCTCTGAAGGTTGCTGTAGAAATTTTCAATGGTGTCTCCTCCTTGTTTCAGACTGTTTGCTTTGACCGTGAGGTCAAAGAATTGAATCCCGTCAATCTGTTGGCTGTAGGTGGCCTTCAGGCCCTCCCAGAGGTCTTTAGCAGTAGGATACTCAGCGAAATTACTCACCATATTTGGTTCCATATTCTCGAGTAGCCAGGAGCAAACCACGAGGTCGGATTGCTCCCATTTTTGATAATCGGGGTCTGTTTCGGTGGGTGGAGTTGGGATTCCGGTGAGATGTTGGAGCTTCCCTCTTCCGCCGATTGCAATTCGGATGAGCCTGGACCACAGGGAGTAATTCTGTTGATTGAGTTTTACTGAAACTGAGATTGTTGTACTGGGCTGATACTAATTTTGTTTTTGTAGGATCGTGGCAATCTGATCTGCCAGAGTCCCGGAAACTGTAGAGGTGCTGGAGGTTGGGCTTTCCTCGGCCATGGCTGAAGAACGCTGAAAAAGAATTAAGGAAACAAAAAACCTGCTCTGATACCAAGTTAGAGCGAGGTTTGGGGAATAATCTTTTATGTATTCATTGTATTCTGTATTGAAAACCGAGTACAACATACGTACAATATATAGATACAAAGACCTACAACTAAGGAAAAGATATGTACAATAATTGTTATCCGCTAACTAAGGAAAACAAATCCCACCTAATTAGCCGTAATCTCTAACATATAGGTCCAGAGTTCTATTAGGGTATAACCTCTAATACACGAATACTTCTAAAAATTAATTTCATTATGTTGCATTGTGTCGTGTCAGACACTCGTGTCTGATACCGTATCTGACAATACTCCTCACGTGAAAAATTCAAAAAAAAAAAATCTATGTCGTCGTATCGTGTTGCCGTGTCCGTGACATAGGGTATAACTTTTTATATAGGTGTGGAGTTCTATTAGGGTTTAACTCTTTATCTAACGTTTTGCTTAGACTCTCTATAATTTTTTCCTCTCTATTCGAACTTATTTATAAGACTCTTTTAATCATTCCACCAAGTCATCTCTAACATTCGTAACTAAATAAGTATCCCTTGATATACAAAACTCCCAAGAACGAGCTTAGTAAACGAGCTCCCGAGCACACAAACTCTTCCCGGTATGCTTCTCGCAAGACTAGCCAAATGCCTTAGTTGGGTAGGCCCATCACTTATATATATATATATATATAAAAGTTTGTGCTTTTGTGGAATGTGTGGAAAGAAAGGATTGTTAGTGAGGGTAAAGGTGACAGGTGCACAGTGCAATACTTACCGCCCAAATTGATTGTATACCGTTAGAATTCACTATCAAAACACTGAGAAAATAAAATAAAATAAGAAAAAAGAAAAGTAAGAAAAGCAGACATTTCAGGTACGTACTTTGCAGAATATTAATGCCATCATCATTCTTCTTTTCATTTCACCCCATTTATTCAAATCAACCCCAACAAAATAAGTTAATTACTAAACCACCCTTACAATTTAGCAATTTTGTCATTTCTTACCAACCCTAATCATATATATAATCGCTTTTACAGAAATAAAATAGAATCACACCTCGATATTTTCCTTAGATGTGTAATAGTATTCGAGGAATTAATCTCTATTTCGCCTGACTGATCAGCCACTAAAACATTCTCGATCGGACTATCCACTATTTTGACTTGTTAAAAATTTATAACACAAAATAAACGAGGATGTAATTAATGAAAATTTTGAATTGTGGAATTGATTGTATAATTAAAGTCGATACTTTGAGGACCGAAATTATAGAAGTGTCATAATTGAGTGACCAGAATGCGATTTTATAGAAGATATAATATCTACCTTTACCCGAATGTTGATAAGTTCAAAAAGATTCAAAGATAAGACATGATATTATTTTTCGAGTTTATTAATATCTTCTTTATATGTGTGCTTGAATGTGATAGTAACAGGACGTTACATGTCACATACTGTAATTCCACATATATATATATATATATACCACATATATATCTTGATCACTCAAATTAGTGGGCCCAAAAATGGGTGGATAACATCTTATTCTTCCAATAAATTGAAAGAATAATGTGTGATATTCTTAAAGTCAAACGAAATGACTAAGGTGACAAATATCTGAAAAATTCCTATAATTACATTTTATTGTTGAAATTAATTTTATGATTTCACACCATGGTACGAATACGGACATGCCATGGTACGTATGCAGCGATATAGATTTTTTCTTTAATTTCTCACATGAAAATGTTGAATAATAGATATGATGACACCACAATACAAAATGATTTTTTTAGAATTGTTCGTGTATTAGAGTTTTCGCATCCTAGCAATAATATAACAGTGCCCATCGTATTGTTAAATTAGATAAAAACATAGATATACAACATTAATCCCGTATATAATTCATCATTTACATTATCGGGATGTTTACTTTATTGATTGGGATAAAATGTGATATATAGATGAGTAATGTGATGAGTTGTGGGATGTGATCGATAATGAATTGATATCCCATGGGGGATGTGGAATGAAAAATCAACATTTTATCCAATATGATCCCGGACCATATCATCAATCCCGAATTTGCAAAAGTATTAGTAAACACAACTTTAAATAGAATTATTAATCTAATCATGCTTAATCCCACAGAATAAACATGTTCATAATTATTAGGGTTTCTTTTTAATCTACCTACGAAAAATCGTAAAATTACAATTCACCTACATAGATGAAAAACTACGAAATTTAATGTTTTTTTCAATTTTAAAAATTATACACTAACTTATTTTGTTAAAGTTAAGCTGAGTTGCCAATTATTTTGTCATTTATTATTTGTAATTTATTCCATAGTAACATAATTAATATACTTAAATATGTGTGCATATATTCATTTACACCTTGTTAATTGTTTTGTACAGTGTATCTTGTTAATTTGTTAATTTCATCGTCAACCTTTAAACTTTCCAAAAATCTACTTAAGTATAGGACAAACAAATACTGTGGCAAGCTCAAGAACAAGCGTTTACAACCCTTTTCTTTAATGACAATTACCTACATGGGTGTAAAATTATCACATAATTATATAAAATTGATCCAATACATTTTACGGTAGTTATAGTCATACTTAATTCGACTAGATTAATATAATAAAAGACAAATATTTATTTACTTGTTGTGTAATTAATATGAATTTACGATTTAAAAGGTCAGAAATTACTATTTCAATGAAACCCTTCGTGTCATGTCCAAATTGAGTAGAATTAGAGATATTAACGTGAATTGTATATAATGTCAAATCATAATTCTCTTTTTAGACCAATAATATTGTTCCTTGCAATGATCACTATTTACTTTTCATCCCACGCACAATTATGTACCATAATTCCAATAGGAAGTCAACAAATTAAATATAAAAGTCAAATGTTTTAAACTTTTAATTAATCTCACGTATGTTTGAATTTGAATTAGATCCCCTTAATTCCCGAGAGTTGATGATTCTAATTACTAATTAATGAATTATTAATTAATAACTTTATAATATATATTATTCCATCCCACATCAAAATTAAAGTGTTTACGGACTTAGTCATATATAAAATTCTCCGATATATGGATACCGATACGAATGGATATGACAACACGAATTTTTACTTAAATTTTTTACATAAAAAGAGTCAAACGCGGTATTTTAATTTATACGACAAAATGATATTTTTCTCGGTGCATCATAGATAAGATTTAAGTCTCTTGTGTAATTTACATTACGCCCAAACCCTAATATGATTCTTCACAACGTTAAGACTTACATATTCTACTATCCCCATTTAAACTCTTGTAATTTAAATTATAATATTATGTATATTGAGAAAAAAAAATATTAAATATGCAAATTGGATCTGAGATTTTGCCTAAAAAGTAATATAATATATAGTATTTAATTAGTAATAAAAATTAAATATATGCTGACAAATGTACGTACATTTCTTCCTTTATACTCGATTATTATCTTAAAGGAACTCCATTAAAAACGGATTTCAGACACTTCACATGGAAATGTTTTCGGTTGCACGTACACCTTGTTAGATTTACTGTATTCTCTCCATCATTACCTACTTATTTCTCTATGGAATCTAACTACTTTGAACTCACTCCAGCTTTCAGTCTGGCCGTTGTTCAACGTTATGCTGATTTAATTGAAAATTTAATATTTTGGTTCTTGATTTACGACTATTATTGATAGGAAGAATGTACATTTTAGTGGTTAGACTCGTCTCGAGCTTGTAAAACGGGGAAGAAAATGAAGATGGGAACATACATATTGATTGCTTCTCCAAACTAGGTCAGATGCAATAATTTCTTTGTATATATGATTTGGCATTGTCTATTTGTACATAGGATGCAATTAATTCGAAACAGTGTATTTACTGTTTGTACATGTTATTAATGAGTTCTTTCTGAATTCTGAGTGCTACATAAGCAAGGGAGCTTAGCTTAAAACCTTTATTTACTTATAGTTAACGTAGATAATAATTTTTCCTTTTGTGGCTAGTGCTTAATGGTATTAATTTTAAAAATGATTTGGAAATCAATGTCTAGGGTTTAGAAATTTATAAGATGGAAAATTATATTTATCAATGTATGCGATGTTTTCTTAATGAAGTATAATGCGTACTCGTCGAATCAGATCTCTCTTTTGTATTATCTTATATGTGTTTTAATGTTTGTGTTCAATCTAACGTCTCTTATATAGAAGAAGAGTAATACTAGGGTTTTATTCTTTATGATTGGTCTTCCTTAGACTACTCTTTGTCCTTACATTCCCTTTCCTTATCCACCATGTTATCCCCAGTTCCCTAAACCCTGAGGAACGAAACTCAGTATCCAAAATTTTCCCACGAGCTTGCTATATCGCGAGCTCCCGAACTCTGTACTCCTAATCCTCCGCTGAGTCCACCATATGTTCTGAGCTAGCCATGTGTATTTATGAGGTTATGACCCCATAAAATTCTAATTTGAACTCGATTCGACCGAATCCAAACAATTATAATGGGAAGTAGGTTTGATTTGTGTATGTCATTTGATTTGTCACTCTTTCTAAATTTTCCACCAACCAAACGACAAGTGTAAAATACCTACCCTTCGTTATTACCGGTTTGCCCAAACTAGGTTTGGACTAGAATTAACCCAGAGTAAACATAATTTTTGGTTCATAGATACAACATTGACACACGAATACTGCTAAAGATATTATCATCTTGTTGTGTCATACCCGATATTCTTGCCGGACACCTCAATATCTTTGTAGTTATATCGTATTTATTTCATCATGTTTGACAGACCTTAACGCTTACCATAAATAAAATTTCCCCTTATAATGTGTTATAAATTACATATGTTTAATATTTATCTCTTACCATAGTTAAATACCATTTATACATCATACAAGAAAGATGTCTAGTTGCTTAGAATTAGGGTTTGTGAATGGATTACCATCTAATGATCAAATTATATAACTGTTATCCCCACAACTTTTACATGATCTAACAAGAAGGATGTTTTTAAGGGAAAAGATAATTGAACCATAAGCCTAATGTTGACAAAAATGTGACAAACAGTAAAATAAAAAATCTTTAGATTAAATTCACACTCCCATCAAGAAAAACAAAAATAAAATAGAAACAAATAGAGAAAGTACAAAGCCTTTGTCCCTTATTAGTTTTTGTATTGATCATAGCTCTCCAATAATTTCACCCCCTCTCTAAGTTTATTTACTCATTTCCAAATAATAAATCAAATATATATCAAAAAAAGAACTTATAAAAACCTTACAAAAACACCCCCTCAATCTACCCCGGTTCACATTTTCTATTTCACTTATTCTATTTCATCTCATATTTCATTATTCGAATTCATAACACGAATAAAATAAACAAATATATGTATTATGAATTCAATTAATAAAATATAAAATAAAATAAAATAATAAAATAAAAAAGTTAACCCTATCTCTCACCCCCCCTCCACCACCCCAGGGGGGCCTCTCCCATGTGTTTCAAAAAATTTCACCGCCACCCCCCCGGCCCCCGCCCCCCCACCCCCCTCTGACAGAGTTTCTGCAATTCTTGCCCCCACCTCCACTGGCCCTCATTCTTGGCATCACCACCACCATCTCCACTATACTTCCCTCTCTCTCTAAACCAATGCAACACCGCCTCACTCCGCCGCGGATGATGGCGGCGGCTTGTTGGGTACTATCTCGTACCCCTCGCCTTCATCTTCCTCATCCTCCTCCTCCTCGTCCCCATCGTCGTCGTGATCGTTGTTCTCGCTCTCATTATCGTCATGATGATGATGATGATGATGATGGGCTGCAGCCGGCACCGCAGGATTATCCTGATCCTGCAGTGGCGGTTGCTGCTCCGGTGGTGGTGCCGCGAGTGGCCATTGCTGCTCCGGCCGTGCCATTATCGGCGCCATCGGATTGTGGTCCGCTGCCTTGAACGACACGGAGGCGCCATCGCTCTTGGCTCTCTCCTTGTATATGGCATCGAGCTGGTGGAAATATGGGCAAGTTTTCGAGTCCTCGGGGCGCTTCTTGTTGCTCTCCTTCACCTTCTTGAAGTACTTGTTGATGTTCTCCCATTTCTCCTTGCATCTCTTCGAACTCCGATTGTACCCCATTTTAGCCATGGCGGAGGAAATCTCCTCCCATAAGGGACCCTTAGGTCCGTTCTCCTGGTACTTTATATCCAGACTAGTGCGGAGGTTGATCAGCGCCTGCACCTCCGACTTCGGCCACCGCGACGAGCTTCCACCGCCCGCGGAGATCGAGTTGTCACCACTGCCGCCGCCTCCGTTGTCTGCTTTTGGATTGTCTACCTGGGGCCGTAGGATCGGCCTGGGCGGTGGGGGCGGTGGTGGTGTCGGATTAATATTACTCGCGGGCGGTGGGGGCGGTGGGGGGAGAGGGTTTGGCGGTGGTATATGTACCTGCATTGCCGCCTGCACCGTCGTGGGGGGCGGCGGAGGAGGGGTGGAGGCAGTGATATTTCCTAAATTCGGTATTTGGAGGTTTTGTTGGTCGCTTACCTTTTGCAGAAAAGCAATCACCGCCGCGTCCTTGGCGGCGGCGATGGATCTTTCTTGGACTAAGAGCTCGTGTTCCCGATTGAGACGCCCGATTTCCTGTGATCTCCAAGCTTCTTCTCTCGCCATCCGATCTCGCTCGCGTCTCTCCAAAGTATCAAGAAACTTCTTCTGCAACTCATCTTGCTTCTGCACCACATCCTTCAGCAATCTCTGGAAAAAATCCTTCCATTTCCTCTTCTTGCCCCGCCGCCGCTGAATATCCTCGTCCGACGAAGTGGATGACGAGGTTGAATACAGAAAACTCGTCGGTAACACGTGTGGATTCGAAGGAGCGGCATTTAATGTCGGGAACTGGGATTGATGGAGATGATGATGATCTTGAGACGGTTGATTGTAAGACGGAGAATTTAGAAGTGGGTTAACGTTGGGGCGGACTTCGCTGATCGGAGTCGGACTAATCGATGAAACAGTCGCGTTCACGGGTGGCAATGGCATTGGTGCCGGTGGTTGCGGTGGTGGTGCTGCTGCCATGGGCGCAGTCGTCCGCGGCGGCGGTGGAGAGGTGAAGTGCGGCGGAGGAGCGCTCTCGAAGGCCTCCAACTGGTCGAAGAATCGATACGTTTTGCCGTCGGATTTAGACGACCGGCCATCTTTGGTTCTCTTGTGGTACTTGAACACGTTCTCGAACTTCTCCTTGCATTTCTTCGCGCTGCGTTGAAATCCAAGCTCCGCCATTTTCCTGATGAAGATGAAGACGATGATGATGGTAACAACAACAGTTGCAGAAGTTCAGACTACTAATCAACATAAACTCTCAGAAAGATTGGGTTTTTCTTGAAATCAACAGCACTGAATCGAATCTGACAAGAACAGGCAGGAGAAATATATATATACGCAGAAACATAAACATAAATTCAAGCGAAATTCATCATAGGAGAGATTGGATTTTTAGCTGCAATTAGCAACTGGGAATTCCGAAAAGACGAAGAAAAAGATGGAAAAGAATGCTCAAAATTGCAGAAAAAGCGGCAGAATTCATGTGGAATGAAGCGAAAATGAAAAGAATAAAGACTCCTCTTTTTTGATCAAAAAGCAATAATTCAATGGAATTATGATCCGCAAAATAATACCTTTTACAGCAAATTCAATAAAGAAAATTCCCAGTCTGTGTTCTTGCTTCATCCACACAAAATTCAAAAATATTTCCCCAAAAAAAAATAAACAAAAATCAATCATTTACATTCACATCTCTTACCTGGAAACTTCTTCCCATAATGGACCCTTCAAACTCGAGTCCCTAAACGCAACATCCATATCGGAACGAATTTTTAGCAACGCCAAAGTCTCCTGCCTCGGCCACCGATTCCCCGCTCCTCCGCCGCCGCCGCCACTCCTCTCACTCTCCTCCAAACCCCCTCCACCCCCGCCGCCGCCCGGAACCGAGCTGCACCCGCCAACTTCGCTGCTGCCGCCACTAGCCCCGCCGCTCTCGTGGGCTGCGCCGTCGCCGGAGCTGCCCATGAGGCCAGAAACGCCGAGCATCATGTAGAGAAGAGAAAGGGATCAGAGAAGTCTCTTTCCAAACCCTCAAATAGCTGCAAATTACCAGCTCGAAAATTATAAAATTTTTAAATTATATATATACATAAATATATAATTGTACACGAACAGCCAGATGGGTGAAATTCTTTTTTTTTTTTTTTTGAAAATTTATTTTATTTTTGTGAAGATCGGAGGCGAGGTTAATAATATATTTAATTTATTTCGGTGGGGATCTGCCTGTCAGTGTCAGACTCAGACTCCTGAAAAATATATAATTCGATATTTTTTTATTTTAATTTTTTTGGGGGTTTTATTTATTTATTTATTATTTGTTTTTTTCCTTTTTGAGCTAAGGAATCTTTTGCAATTCTGAGCTTGGCCTTTGGTAAAGAAAAAGTTTATTTAATTTTTTTTTTTTTTTTTAATATGGACCTAGCACCTAGAAAGGGTCACTAATCCCATCAGCCGCAGTAAACAAGATTAAAATATCTCCACAGTCACACACAGTCACACACCCTTCTCTCTCCTCTCTCTCTCTATATGTATAATTCCATTTGTGTATGTATATATATGTGGTAATAATATATGATGTATATCTTTATTTTTATATTTTTTTTGATTGAGGTGGTCATTTAATTAGGTATCGTGATCTAGTCGAAAAAATTCAATTACGGAAAAAATTTAACGAGCAATTCTAATTCGAAGTAATGAGAAGATGAGTGTCTTTACCTGTCTATCAGTTTGACTAGCGTAAAAATTAGAAAGAATGATCAATTGATTAGCAAATATAATATATTTGTTAACAAAATTAATTGGGTTCCAAAGCCGATTTGGGCTAGATTCTTTTCGACTCTATCCCGTAGCATATAGGGATATGCGTCGAAAATCTAAAATACTGGGGTCCAACTTTATCTATGATGTAAGTATATTTTTAAAAATACCATTTTATCATGTCGTATTTTAGCGAATACAAATTAAGAACATTGCTCGTATGAAAATTTTAAAAAATAATTTATATCGTTATATTCGTATCGTATTTTATCGTATCGTGTCGTATTTATATATATATATAATTTTGAGGGAGGAGGAGGTGGAGATAGCGACGACGGTAATAATAAGTTGATTTTTTGTGTGTCCAGCTAAATATAGTTAAAAGCCGGCCCATGTAGGTCACATTTGCTTTTCAGCCATTTTTGGATTTCAGTGGCTCTTTTCGCCTACTGAAATGACTGTTTTGCCCCTCACATGTTGCCCATTGACCTTTCTAATCATACGCTTTGCTAATTAATCCTACTCGTTTTCCAACTTATTTTAATCATTCATCTCCAATTTTGCCCCTCTGCAACGGGATCCTATACTTATGAATTGACCAATATGCCCCTATCCAAATTAGAAAAAAATCAATTAAAGAAAGATTTTTATATATGGTTGGGACTTGGGATTTACCGTCCCCTCTCGGATCGGGGTGTTTTTAGTAATTTCTTACGGTATTTACCGTAATTCTGATTTAAACATCAATGTATTTTTCGTAAATTTTTAATTATGAATTTTTTTTATCGAAACTTGAGAAGGAATCCCTGATTTATTCATAATTGTTCGTGTTTTTACTTTTTTTTTTTTTTTTTTTTACTCGTACATATCTAAGTGGGGATTCGAATCCGGGACCTTGTTCTGGAGAATAAACCCATTAACCACTTGGACTTTGGTAAAATAACAATTATTAATTATAAAATGAGTTAAGTGTAAATCCAGCCTAATGCATGTACAATCCAAGAAGAATAATGGTGAATATAATTTTAATAATCTAATCTTTATGATGCATGAGTATAAATACGATTTATTTATTTTTTTTAAATTCTATATAAAAAGTGTAGCACGTCATGTTTAATATAACTATTTGACACAATAACGTAAACTATATGTACGAATGTGATGGTAATTTAATAGTTTCAATCTTGGCAATCACATTATTTTTATTTTATATATATATGTATATTATGTAAATATAACATTTTAATTGTTATCGTGGGGTGCAAAAACTATGGTAGTTGTGGTGACACGTCGGGGCCGACATTGAGGGGGACTATTTGCAACTTGACAAACTTTGTTATCAATGGTTATTTAATTACCAAAATTAAATTAATAAAAGTTAAGTACTAGCTTGAAAAAAAGGTCATTTTTTATGGTGGGATCCATTATTTGAATTAAAACTATATAATATAATTTATATATGTATATATATGTATGTATATGTAGGTCATATTATTAGGCACAAGCCATTTATGAGTATAAGTAAATTGTGGCCAATTCTTGTTAGCTTGCAACCTACCCTAATAAATGGAATATGGGAATATTTCAACGTCCATCATTTTATTATTATAATTATTCTTTTTTAGAATATTAATCAAATAGTTATTTATCATAAAATTGCGATAAATTCAAGATTCAAATTTTGCATCCAATCTTGAATATATTACTAAAATGGGATTATTTTTTAATTTTTGTAATCTTGGATTTCAGGTGCCAGTTTGGCGACAGTTTAATATATATGTGATTAAATAATTATATTCTGGTACAATACAACAGTTTTAACTTATGATTTTTTGTTCTTGTTAGCTTGCCCATTCATCATAAGTAATAATTGAATATTTAATTTATATTGTCTCAATTATCCCAATTTATAAATACTAGAAATTCTTGAATATTCAACGTATACAAGTAAAAAAAATTATTATTATTAATAAATAAAAGAAAGAGTCCAAAAAATTAAATTGTTTTGAATTTTTTTAAATTAAATAAGTTATACTAAAATTAAAAGGAAAAAGAGACCGTGTTTGAGATTGGTTAGAACTTTTATATGGGTGATTTTTTTAAAAATTTAAAATAAAAAAAGATAATACCAAGAGATCAAAATGATATATAATGACTTGTCATGTTAGTATCATCTCCGTAAATTTTAAAGAAAAATAATTTATATATAGTGTTATCAGCGACTAAATTTGTAAATGTAAATCGTTGAATATTCCTCTATTTGTTTTAATATTTTAATTAAGCAATTAAAAGTCAATTAGATTGGGTATTCTTCATTAATTATAGCCATTTTTATTTTCACAAAGTCAAAATTATTGGTGTATAATTACAATTTTAAGTTCCAATTCACAAGAATTTTGTGGGAACAATCCGTTATAACAAATTTGGGGGTATGCGTAATTTTTGGGACTCCTATTGAAGATTTTTTTTTTTAAAGCAAAGCCGAGTGAAAATTTACTAAATCAACAATAATCAAAACATATAAAAGAACAACCACGTATGATCCAAACCGCAATTCTAACAAATTTGTGATCAGTATGTAGAAGTCATCTTCTCTGAAAAAACTTTGTTAATATCCACTAAAAGTCTAAAACTAAACTATTTATGTAATATTAATAGGAAATTTCACAAACTTTTGAAAATTTCAAATTTAAATTTGGTCTATTTTTAAATTTGAATCGGATCCGACTATTACTTATTTCGCGATATATATATATACACATTTATCTATATCACACACATCCACATGTATATGTGTGTAATGGGATAAACATTTCACCGCCAAAATCAATTATAAAATAAGAAAAGATTGCGTATGATTGAGATTTCAAAATTTTAACTTGATCATAAAATTGTTATTTTATGAGAAAACTACCATAGAAATGGACCATCCCCTCAAATAATGCAACAAAAAGGGACCCATTCATGAATAAGCCATTAAATGCCGAAAGACCACCAATTCTTTTACACATCTTGTAAATAAAGCCACATTCTTATTACCCTCGTTAGAGGAAGAATTATACTCCAAGATCGATTCAATTGAGTCCAACTAATTATACAAACAAACGTGTTACACTTATTATTTGGTTGATCACTAACCTTAAAAGCTCGTTAGTGGCACAATAAACATAAAACACTCTCTCGTTCTAATTTAAGTACCAAATTCGATCGGCTTAAAGTTCCCTCCACTAAATTTTAGGGCAATTGCTTTTCCCCCTTAAGACATCATACTTGACGAGTTTATAAAATTTTACCCGAAATTTTATTCAGATTTCAAGAGAGATTTGCAGCTGTATATCAAAACAATCTCCGAAACCCTAACTCTCACAGCAATTACATATATCTCCCTCAAGGGTAGAATAGTCGAACACAAAGTTAGTGGCATAATTGTAAATAAAGGATAGAAAGAGGGGTGGGGAAGTAAGATTGGACTTAGGTAAACATCAAGAGGGCAATTGGCACCTCTAAAATTTGTCTACATTTAGAGAGGTGAATGTTACGTAATTGATGATAAGAGAAGACTAGTCACATTATATTCTCTTTACAATTGAATAGAATAATGTTTGGTATGATCCATTATGTGTGTGATTGATTGCTTATCTTAGAGAACATTATTATTATTATTTATATTTACAAGACTCTCTGTTTTTATGCGTAATTGCTAGGCTGGCCTGTTGGCTAGAGATGCTTTTCCCACTATTATTAATTCCTCTAAATTTAGTTAATTAATTGAATAATTAAAAGAAAAGTGGTATAATAATATAATTCATATCGGTGGGGTCCCACGTTTGGGGATACGTGGTTTGACGAGCGAACTAGTGTAGCAGGCTGAGTTCGGGAATTTGTATGCGCTCTTAAAAGAATCTATAGCGACACCGAAAATCAAGAGATATACAGTAATATTTTAGACGCTGAATCATGTAATTAAGTAGACATCTCTTAAGATACGAATAGTGAGTTATGTAATATTAAAAGACTTAAACCTTAATACAATTCATCCTTTAGAGAAACCATAAGAGTAAATCGGAATGACAAAAAGAATAAAGAGAATAAAGGGAGAAAATAGGATTCCATTGATACTACTCGCATATAAAATTGGTCTTAATTTAATATATAAATAAGAATAAGAATTATTATTTATTAGTTATTACATGTCAATGACAAGTGGGTCACATGGCACCACCCAAAAACATGACTAATTAATGAAAGAACTGTAATTAATAATAGAAAGAGGGGGGAAAAAAGTAGAAAAAAACACTAAAAGTGAAATTAAATGGTAAAAAAGGAAGCGAATAAAGTAATTTTTAAATGAAAAAATACTGAAATATTATAATAATTTCAGTGATGAGTAAAAGGGATGTACATATACATCATTGTGAGCACTATTTAGTGTAAGAAAATAAAAAATGACGATCCCAATGAATAATTTACTTAATTGGCTTTGACAATTCCCAAGTTGTAATCTAATACATAGGCATTTTGTTAAATAAATTTATGCCTCTACTATCATTAAAGTTTGGAATAATTATAAATTAATCTACTTTGTTTTATAATTTATGGAAATATTCTAAATTTATTACAGAAAAACAGAATGGTGTTTGATTTAAAGAAAAGTTCACATTTAAATTAAAAACGCAGTGTTCGAAGAAATAAGTCGAAAAATACTTTTAATAGCATATAAATTTACATTTGTTTTTTTAAAAAAAATCTAATAAGTGCTTTTAATTTGAGATTTTTTTTTATAGGGAAGCTATGAACATAAAAATTTATTGGCCGTCCTCATATGACTTTTCCCACCCCACAAAATTTGTTTGGTCTTACATATTAACTTATACGTTATACCAAACCTAAAAACTATACTAATTTTTTTTTAAATACAATTAACTTAATATTTGCCTCTGTATCCAGCTTAAATAACGAACTATAATGTACACGGATACAGACATGACACGATATATAGATAGAACGATACAAATACGACATAATACAAATAAAATTATACGTAAAAAGTATCCAACACAATGTTCGATATGCGTCTTTAACCCGATATAATAAAATATTATTTTTAAAAGTATTCGTATATTAAAAACGATGAATAACAAACAACGAATATTAATTACTTTTAAGTTCTAACTAAAGTATTAAATCAATAAAATTGATTTCTCAATCCAAATTAATTGAACACAAGATGACATAATACGGGCTTGTGCTAAATAACTAATTACTGTTAATTAAAAACTTACCAAATGCATAATTTTATTCTAATATTTTGACAGGCCACATGAGCTTCTTCGATTTTATTACTATTTTTTTATTACAATTATTATTGTACCATAATAATTAAATAAATAAAATAACCACGTATGAGTTGGACGATGACGGAAGGTCAACATCTTTAAAATCGACAGTACCCTAACTAATAAATAATAATAATATTTAATTATTGGAATATCACAAATAGCATCTCTTGTGATTTCATTTTAACCAAAAAAATTGAATTTTTATTTCCCTCGCGAAATCTGTATCATTCTAGTTAGTTTCACACCAAACCCTAATTAATTATGTAGCTTTCAAATAATTTATTTCTCCATCATTAAAGTGTAAAATTATAGTTTGTTGTACTTTTCTGGTAATAAATTATGGGAATCCTACGGAAATTTATTCCACGCAACATGCACAACACTTCGCACCAAACTCCAAAGCATATGGTCATTTAAAAAAAAAAAAAAAGTGTTAAATATTTTTTTCGAGTTTGAGTACCGTACATAAATTTGATATAGAGAACGATCTTTTGAACTTAATTATGTTGTTACGTTCCTGAGTTCTCTGATAATAATATATGTTTTTTTCGGAGAATAAAATGCAAACTTATTTCCGAACTATAGCTTGTTTTGACATTGTTAAAAAAGCTCATGTTAATTTACTATTTTTTTTATTTATACTATATATTAAGCGAAAGGTGCAAATGCAATCGGTCATTTTTTGGTATATTAATTACTAAATGAACCAAACTACGCACCTTCTATAAATGAAAATACATAAAATGTAATACAATATGGATTTTTCTTACATACACACGCCTCCCGCAAAATTATATAATTATTACAACTCACGTCTCAGAGGTAAAAATATTATAAGCTCTGCCCTTATAGTTTCATAACTTAAAAATTACCCCATATTATTAGGGTTTCGATCAGTTTACGAGTGAAGTGACCGTTTCACCCTCAATCTTCAGGGGGGAGTCGTAATCTTAAATTTCATTATTCCATATTTTTATATATACTATTTATTTAATTTGTATAGTATGTGAAATTTTTTTCGGACATTATAGTAAAAAAAAAATAAAAAAATAGTGATACTTTTTTCAAAAAAAAAAAAAAAAGAAGAAGAAGAAGAAAATTTGCAGTGTTTTTTTACAGCAGATCAGAATTAAAACTGAAGTTGGTTCGCCCCCCATTTCAATAATGGGTTCCTTTCACCTTAGCTATATTCCCACTGAAATAGCAACAAAGGTATCTAACATGCCACATGCAAATAGAATAGCATAATCATTAACCATTACATATATATATATATATATATATATGTGTATATATATATATATAAATAAAAGGTACTATTTAAAACTATATATCTTTCACTACTAAAAACAACACAACTTTGGAAGGCTAAAGGTATATGTCGGGGCAGATAAATTGGAAAAGTAAACAAACAATTATTTACTTTATTGTGTATATATCGCCTCAATTATGTAAAATTATTTATCAACTTTTAAAAGCATAAAACAGCTACAATACATTCTTTTTGGATAAATTCCTTTTCCAATACTATGAATCAATATTTTACTTTATAGAAAATAAATAAATAAAATAAAAGTGGGTGTGCACATTCATAGGGATACGAAATTGACCACCGATCTCCTATTTTAGATTTGTATTTTATCTCATATTTTATCTATTTACGGATGTCAATGATGCACTATCAAGATGAAGAGTCTGAATCTTTTGATTTTTTATAATTACGTGACAACAACTAATATACATGATATATATATATAAGTGAGTAGAATAAGAGGCTAAATGTAAACTCGAAATGTGAAATTATTAAGAGGGCAAAGCATTAAATTAATGTCCCAAGAAGTATTAGGGTTAGTGACATGGACCAATATGAGTTATCTCATCTTAAAAATTTATGATGGGCCATGTAGAAAAAGTTACATGTACACAAAGGGTTTTAATTGAACATGGTGGGCATGTGAATATTGACATAATTCATGTGTCATCCATGTGGATTAACCTCTTTTCATTTCTTGTTTTCTCCCATTACCAAAATCTCCCTCCCACCAACATTTGATTCTTACACACTACACATACCTACATACATTCACCCATACATATATATATATATATAAGTATACGTATAGTTTTATATTTTATTATGAGTTCGAGTCGAGCAGAACCACTAAAGTATAAATTCTTACTATTAGTAGTAACTGTATATTCAAGGATTCGAATGTAACACCTTTAACTAGGTTAGCATAGTATCAAATCGTTAATTTATAACACAGGTGATATAATTATTGGAGCACAAATTAGCTATTAAAATTGTACAATTTTTGAATGACAACATACTTTATGAAAGTACACCTGATTTGGACAATCACATAATCGTGTGTGGGATTCTGTCTTCTTATTTTATAGATAGATTGCTTTTTGCAGTGTATACATACATATATATATATATACACACACATATATATTATATTCTCATCCGTATTACTTACAACCAATATATGGAGGCCTACTTCGATCATATCTATTTCAACTTAATTAATTCCATTCTGCATTTCATTTAATAATATATAAATACATGATGAATACAAATTATCTATAATTATTAAGTATAATTAGTGATAATAATAATAATAATAATAATAAACTTAACATTTGAAGTCGCAAACTTGAGCTAGATCACTTCCATATAACGGAGCTCAAACTCATTGAAAATCTGGCCCGAGCCCATAAACCGGCTCGTGAGCTTCCGGTTAATTGTATATGAGCTCAAGTTTGGCTAGTAAAAAAATTAATATTGCTTCTGATGAGTATCCGTCCAATCAAATCATTTTCCTCATTCGCTCTCTTCGTGATTTGTTCTTAAAGCTGAACTTAGGATCTTCTTTTATAGATGATGAGTCCTTTTAGGGTTCATTCATTTTCAGTTATATAGCTCTATATGCGACTTGGATTTGTTCTTATCTACCTGTTTTTATTAGTTAATCATTTCTTGGAGTCTTAATACTAAAGAATGTTCTTTGACTCTCTAACTCTCGGTTAATTGGAATTCTTTGGGAGCTTGCAGATACGCGAGCACCCGAACTAAATGACATCATCTATTCGCAATCTTAGACACGTGTACTTAGGGTAGGATCCTTTAAACTTCTTAATAGAAAATCCATTTTAATTGTACTAGCAAGAGATTAATGGCTTGGGATGATCTCTTATTTCAAGTTTGTGTTTCATCTCTTATTTCACTCATATACACGCTCCAACCTATGATGCACGGACACTTCTAAAAATATCATTTTGCCGTGTCGTGTCATGCTGTGTCGTGTCGGACACTCGTGTCCGACACCGTGTCCGACACTCCTTACGTGGGAAATTCAAGAAAAAATCCGTATCGCGTCGTGTCCGTGTCCGTGCATCATAGGCTCCAAATGTAGTAAAAGGTGATCGGGATTAAGAGAGAAAGATCTTTTAAATCTTTTTCATATTATAATTATTTTTCTCCCCTAATCTCCATCGTCTATTAATATATATAACGCGCGTATATGAACGAAATAGAAGATAAAACACAAACTATTGAAACTGGAGATCCTGGGCCGAGATTAACATAATAAACAAGACTTACCGTGGTTATCAAGCTATATATAACACCATGTGAGGTGACTTAATTGCATTATTAGGTGCCGAACACATAAGGAAATACTTTCCTAATTTAAATATATAACTAATCTGTTTTCCTAAGTAAAGATAGTTAATCTGAAAACATGGGAGCATGTGACAGTCCCACCAAATATCATCATGTAAACCACATGTAATGTGTTTATGAGCTAGGGTTACAAGTTACAACTTATTTATAACAGGGGGTGTAAATGTAATTTAACTGAGATGCATAGCTTAATTAACTAGATTAGGTTACAATTAATTACAATTAATCTCTGATTCATTTTTAATTGACAGGGATCTCTAGCTAGCTGGCTATTACTTCTCATCCTATTTATAAGCTATCAATCCCTATTGGATAAGTTTACCGATTCACAGTTGATCCGATATCATCTCCTCAAATTATTATTACTGGGACCATACTCTATAACGTACAAGGAGAAATTATAATTTTGGTATACCAACTCATCATATTCGTAATTTTGATACAAAAATTCTTCGGTGAAAAAATTAGTCCATACCTCTAAAACTTCGCAATTTCATGCAATATTTGATCCGAATAGATATAACCGGTCAAAAAATCCACCCGAAACTCGCAAAACCCGCTTCGTGGCAAATTCTTCAATGGGTAAACATGGAGATCTGGATGGGTTTTTTAACGGATCATATCTATTCGGGTCAAATATTGCATGAAATTGCAATTTTTTGAAGTTATGTGTTAGTTTTTTCATCGAAAATTTTTTTGTACCAAAATTACAAATTATGGTGAATTGGTATATCAAAATTGCAATTTTCTCTCTACAACAATCTCATGAGCTGTATACTCTATTTAGTCTTACAGGTTTTGAGATTGACTAATCTGGCATGAGTCATTCTAACGACCCTATAGATATGTTCGTAATAACTATAACTATATATATATATATATATATATATAAATAATTAAGTTGATTATACAAGGTTCTATCATTTACAAATGAAATAATTTTAGGAAATTGAAGATTATATTTAAGAAATGATTAGTATTTTGTTTCCTGGAAGTTGTAGTAGCATACAAAATTACCTAACTAAATTGATCATGATTAAATGTGGATTAAGTAGAGACACGCGTGTGGCAATTATTAACATGACATTATAGCCACTCTTTTTGAAATTATAATTAGACAAAGAAATGTGGCTTTGAGGCCCCAACCCATGTGGAGGTGGAATAAGTTTTGTATCACCCCAAGATTATGAGCAATATTTACGTAAATTTTGTTCTCTCTCTTCTGTTTACTGATATTTTTAAAAATATTATTTTATCGTATCAGATTATGTTAAATATTTTTCATATGAAATTAAAAAAAAAAAAAAAAGATATCACCATATCTTTATTGTACTGTATATATATCATTATGTTCGTATTTGTGTATTATAGATTATCTCCCTCCAGTAAAGATACGTTCTCATTCTCTTTTTAGAACCGATTAAGTAATAATTGTTATTAATATGATTAATAGACAAAATAATTCTAGATTTTTTCAATTAGAATTAAATAGGGGCATGAAGTAGAATTTAAAGAATAACTATAATTTATATATATTATATTTATTATATTTTAAGACAAATCAAAATACAAAAGGAGAGCATCGCTACAAAATAGGGGTATTTTTATGGGATTTATGTTTGTCCTCTCAAACAAGAGTACTTTAATTTGTTCACACATTGAAATTTGTGTTCCACATTAATAGGAGGTTGTCTTAACATGAACATGGCTCGGCCAACAAATGCTTTTTTTTTTTTTTTTTTACACGCATCCCAAATAATTAGCGAGTTGTTGTCCTAAAAAAGAATTTTTCAATAATTTGAACCAACACCTGTTGATTCAGTCAACACATGCTTAACTACCCTATCATAAACAATAGCTTGTAAATTAATAATTGGTAACATAATTTTAAGTTGTTTCATCTATTAAAACGTTCACAATTCAACGAGAAAATTAATTATTGTAATTAACCGTGGATGTACTATTTTGAAAAAGAAATATTAAAAAAGAGAAGACATGTACTCGCACCATACAATTAAGCATCAAATAAATATATTAGGAAATCCATCAATTTATGTAATAAAATAGAAATTCATGATTTATGCAATTAAATTCACTTTTGACGAAGTAGGCCACTCTAATTAGTAATTTTTTTTATTTTCTCAATAGAGGTGAAGAGAAGATTAAACCGTGAAAGTCATGTCATGAACGCATTGAAAAAGTGTCATAATTGTTGCAAAACTGTATAAAATTAACAAGGCATCTTGACTAATATCATACTATGATAAGTTCACACTAATTATTGACCAACAGTAGTTGTATTCTTTTCTCAAACTTTTCAACTCAATAATTTTCATGAATTCGCATTTTGACTTCTGCCGCAAACGAGCCGAGTCGAGCAGAAATCTAATTTTTAAATGCACTAAAAACTATTACAAATAAATTGGGTCGAGTTGAAACATGATTTTAGGATATGTCACGTCTTAACGAGTGTGTGTATATATATATAGATACAGATAAGTTAGGTTTAAGAAAATACCAGAATGTTTGGATTAAAACATTAATCAAAGAAAGACATATAACTACAAAACAAGATTACGAAGCAATCAAAAGGGTATGATCGTACAAAAGGGTATGATCGATGAAAGGAACTAATCACTGCAGTTGATTTTGGATGTATCGTCTAATGAAAAAACAAGACTATGAATCTAAAAACACTAAAATTTGAGAAGAAAAAAATAAAAAAGAGTAATGAAAAAGTTCAAAACCCCACATCCCATCATATCTGAAAAAGGTGAAAAAATAAAGAAAAACTTGCAGTAACTAAATATTAATGGCCCATGAAAGTGATGAGTGCTTTTGTAAAAAGACACTATTTATGGGCCCATTTGAAACAAAGTAAACACTCCAAAAAGCCCAAATTGAGAAGCCACTTGTGAAAATGTATGTTGATTGAACTTCCCATGTGCCCAATTGATAGCCCACCAACGCCAGGTGGGCCGGGGGCGAAGGCCGGGGTGGCCCTATTTTTTTTGTATTTTTGTTAGTCATGTCTCGTCGTGTGTAAATAAATCCGCATAACCCGCTTATCTGTTCGAAACAAAGCTCCACTTTGAAAACGGACAGTTGAAAAGTTTTAAAATAATAACTGCATAGCCCGTCTAATCCAGCCGAACCAAACCCATCACTTGAAAACGGCCGGTTGAAAAGTTCAAGATACTAATCGGAGTTGAAAATCATTGCAAGGAGCTTCTTTCGGATCGGGTGATGGATGCAATAATTCAAAACCGCCTAAACCACAACCTGTTGAGTTGATCAAATTTTTGCAAAACAAAGCTGTTTTTCACAATCATGCCTAAATACAGTAAAGATGTAATTTAGCCAGAACAGACCATTAAGAGTATAAAAATCTCCTTACTAATAGTTGCTGCGTTTTCAGGTATTTGAACTTGAGACCTCTAGTTAAATTAGTATAGCATCGAACCGTTAAGCTACACCACTTGGTGGTCGTAAAGATGTAATATACTTCAGTGACTACACAAAAGTGCAGGGAAATCAAAGCCATGTCTTATATAGTCACAGGCAAAAATTACACAAAACCCTTAACCTTAGCTGCAAACATTGCCTACAAATATGTATTCAACTACAGCAAACACTACTTACTACACAATCAAAGCCAGTTAACCACACTACCCCAAAACTAAAACTGATAAACAAAGATGAATCAGGTGCATTAGACCAAACAAATCTAGACCATCAACTGTTGTCGACGATTCCCATCTCCTTCTGCCTCAGCTCCCGCGCCATCCGTTCGTTCTCCAGCTTCATCCTCTCGATCTCCATCTTCATCATCTCCATCTCTCTGTCCTTCTTCCTACAAAACCTCTGCCACTTAAACCTCTCCTTCTCGAGCTCCAGCATCTTCGCCTCAATATGCACCCTCTCTTCCTCCAACTCAAGACTCCTCTGACTCATCCACTGCTTCTGCAAAACACCATCTGCCTTCGAGGGGCCTTCCGAATCGGGGCCCACATTCTCCCCTCGAAAATCGAAACCCAAAAAATTATCGCGGGCTCCGCAATTCTTAGCCCTCTTCCTAAACCCTCCACAAACCCCGTGGTGGTCTCCACAATCCTCCTCATACTCCTCAAACTCACCATCGTGATCTTCTGCCTCGTCATTTTCCTGCTTCTTGAAGTCGTTTTCATCATTTTCGTCTCGACTCCTGAGTGCCAGCCTCAATGAACGCTGCAAATCTGGGTCTGGTGGGAGATGCAACCGGTTTCCATTATGGTAAGAGCACATCTCCTCGTAATGTAAATGCTTCGAGCTCAAGATTTTGCGCACCTCCTCCTTCAATTTCTCAGGAACATGATCCATTACATCGAGGAGTGTAGGATTCTCAACCACCTTACACGAGGTCCCTCTTCCAAGAATCTCGTTCAGCCTTTTGTACCGTTTGTTGAGGTCGTTGAATTTATCCTCACATTGTTGGGGGGAAACAAAATGACCCCGTTCAGCCATGACTTTTGAGACTGACTTCCATTTTCCCTTCTTTTGTAAATTTGCGTATTTTCGCCTTGTGGAGCCTGGCCCATGTTCTGCAGCAGCTTCCTCGGTGATGTAGGAGACGGTTGTGATCAAAAGCCGGACCATCGTGTCCGTCCATTTCACACGCTGCCATGGAGAAGATTTCTTGCCCTTGATCGAGTCCTCGGGCTCGTCCTCATCACTTCCAGATTTGCCCCTATCAGCTTTGTTGTAGTCAGCGAGGGAAATGTTTGGGTCTTCTTGATTGGTTCCCATTGTGAGAGGGAAGTTTTCGTGCATTGGGTGATGAGCCATTGATGAGGATCCTTGTCTAGGATGAGAGGTGTTCTGCTGAAGCTGATGATGATGATGATGGTGATGGTTGTTTCTCATTGGGGCTTGCAAATCAAACCCGCCATAAGAACCGTTCGGCTACATTATACTCCTAGATGATAAATAACCCGGATTCAGATCACAGATTTCTTTAGTTGAATTTCTGGAAATACAACCTTAATGTTGTTTCACCATGTGAGGCAGATCCTTAGAAACACTTAAATATCATATTTCTTGATGACAGAGTTTCTTCCATATTCCATAATCTGCCAGAAGGCAGCTTCAGATCAAACACAAAACACCTATTCCACCTATTGAATCTCTGGAAACAGAAACCTCAACTTTTTACCCTGCCAAGAAACTGTCAAAAAGATCTTTCAAACCCTCAAGTTAACAGATATCTAAACATACAAAAAATCCAGCTATTGTTATACCTCAGGCAATCACATCTATTTCTAAACAATTTCAAAGCAGAAATCATCCAACTGTTTGAGGGCTATGTTAATCAAAATTCCAAATCATCGATCGAGATCAACCCTTTAACAAAAAAGACGTACAACAATCATCGAAGCAACTCATTCAGAAAAAAGAACCATAAATCAAAGGCAAAACCTCCAATCACCACAGAAACAAGCCTATTCAACCCCTCACCAAAAACCCCAGATAACAAAAACACCACCTTTATACCAAAATCAGGAAAATAAATAAATTTTAGCCGAGAACTTACACTGAAACCGACGAAGTACAATTCAAGATTGGACCTTTTTGCCGCTACCGAGCCTGAAATCAAGGTTTGAAATCTCAAAACCTCAACTTGCGCAAGAAAAACATAAACAAATAAATCAAGAATTGGGGAAGAACATTAAAAAAAATCCAACTGGTGTGGGATTGTGAGCTAAGGAGCGAAAAGGGTTGTTGAAGTCTTGAAGATGCAATGAATTGGAGAATAAAGGGTCCACAAAAGGGTGTCTTTTTTCAAACGAGACACGCTACAGACACACGCAGCTCCTGGATGCAAGCTAAAAGCTGATGACAACCGCAACAAAAAATATTGTATAAGTTGTACGAGTATGGGTTTTGTAGTACATACTTTTTTGCAACTTGTGAGGGACATCATTGGCTGGGGGGCGGCAGAAGGTGACATATGGGACTGGGTTGATATAATGTAGTTGTTTCTTGACCTTTCTTTGCGTGAAACGTGAAGGAATTTGGGCACAACCTTTGTGGAATGTGTGTGATTATTATATGGTTTAGAATGAATTTTGTCATTTTTATGTAACATAAAACAATTAATTTCTCACGAGTAAGGTGATTGTTTAAAGATTAGATTGTATATGAAACTGATGGGTTTTTATCGAGAAACCAAATTTTTATTTGGTATATTCGTTTATGTTCAATAGGGAAGATGTTCAATTAAATTAAAGAAGTGACCATCATCTAAAATTAGGGATGTCGAGCTGAACCCTAGCTTTTTTTTTTTTAGGTTCGAGTTCGAGATAATTTATACGAACCCGAATTCAAGCCTAACAAGCTAGAAAAAATTATGGTTCGAGTTCGGTTCGGCTCGTGTTCAGTTTGCCGATTCGAACGTCAAAAACTGAATCCCAAATTAAAAAAAAAAATTCCAGAGCGAGAAGAAAATCAAATCAAACGAAAGGAATATCAAATCTAAAACAACCCCATTCAAATCAAGAAGAACCAGATCTAGATCTACATTTTAGATCTTACAACAGCAACGAGAAGAACCAGATCTAGAACAACATTTTAGGTCTCAGAACCGCAATAATAAATCAGCAAAACATCAACACAAAACCTCTTCGAATTTGGAACAACAAAAATATCGCGGTGGTAGTG
Source organism: Lantana camara (assembly GCA_037501455.1). NCBI lineage: Eukaryota > Viridiplantae > Streptophyta > Magnoliopsida > Lamiales > Verbenaceae > Lantana > Lantana camara. The sequence goes on from CM074865.1 coordinate 5,736,905, forward strand.
AAGGAGAAAAAGAGAGGAGCACGCGGTGGCGTTGTGGGGGTGGAGGCGCGACAACAGCCTGGGCGTTGCAACGATGCGGCGGTGGACGGCTGGAGCTGGAATTGTCACTGCGGCTGAGAGAGAAGCTTGGAGGCTAGGTTTTTCTCACAATTCCAAATGAGAGTACAACTGGTTTTAAGTCCGTAAGTTTTTTTCTTTTCCTCATATACATGATATAATATATAAATTATAACGTTTATGTATATGTGTATATATATATATAACTTAATTAATAACAATATATATAATAAATATTTTATTTTATTTTTAAATATTAGGGTTCGCGAGCCGACTCGTGAACCAACATTTCAGAAAAAGAAAGGTTCGAGTTCGATTCGTAAAGGTCACGAACCGAACATTGATCGACTCCCTCGAACTCCAGCTCGAGCTTTTATTGATTCAGTTTGTTGGGCTCGCGAACGGGTTCATCTCGTTTATGTACCTGTCTAAAATAGTGGTTAGAAATTAATAATTAAATTAACACTCAAAACTTTCCTGCCATGATTGTTGTCACAACCATAGGATTTTGTCAATTTATTGCTAATTTATTACAATCATAGGGGTCATTTTGAGATATTTCAAATCATAAAATTTAGAATGCTAATTAGGTATATTACAGGAGATAACCGGGGAAAAAACTCTATAATTTAGTACTTTCAAACTACTTTTATTTTTTTTAAACTTTCAAACTTATAACGAGGATATAAATTTAAAAAAGAGAAAATTGCATTTTTGGTCTCACAGTTTATTGGGCCAATTTTTTTTCGCCCCAAACTTTTTCTGTGACCCCAAACCTTTAAATTTCTGACATATTTGGTCCCAAACACCAAAAAACTACACATTTACCCCTAACGCTGTTAATCTCCGTTAGAAGGGTATTTTGGAGGGAAAACACACACGTGAGGGCTTATTTTGGAGGGAAATATGTCATTGTTACACATATATATTATATACCCTGTGGCAGTCACCATTCCAGCTCCATTTCTATCATTTTTCTCCAACATTTGGTCTGTAAGAAATGGGAGATAGAGGCGGCCTGTGTAGGTGCAGGATAAATGTTGCAATGAAGACTTCATGGACGAATGAGAATCCGGCAAGAAGGTTCTTCACTTGTGAGATGGCCATATGTCGGCACTTCGTATGGCTTGACCTACCCATGTGTGCAAGATCCAAAACTGTTATTCCGGGCCTGATTAGAAGACTTAATGCCATGGAGCTAGAGATGGTTGACCTCGAAGAGATGAAGACCGAAGTGAAGAAATTTGAAGTTGAATTTGCAAGAATCCAAAAGAAGAATAAGATGTTGACTGTGCTTCTTCTTTGTTCTTGGATTCCTTTCTTTTTTAAGTTGTTGTTTTGAGTGTGTTAAATAAGTAGATGCTTTGCATGTAGTAGGGGGCGTTTGTGTAAGTATTTCGAAATTTGCAGGGAAGGTTTGTGTAATGTCTGCAAAAGTATTATACAACATCATTTTGGTTATATGAAATGACTTTGATGTTGACAACAATCCAGTTGCTTGATTTAATAATGAACATCTTCATTTACATCTGAACAAGTCCATTAAACAACAACAAAAAACAACACATAAGCGTAAGGACATTAAACAACCACAAAACCAACACATTAGCATTGTAACCATCATTTTAAACAAATTAGCATTGTAATCTATGAAGAACAGCCTTCGTTAAACAAAGTAGCATTGTAACCATCATTTTGCATAAACAAAGACCACCCAACATCAACATGTTCTTGGATATATCCATTAACCAGTTACAGCCGCAAAATAGTGATAACACATAGTTTGTCATCTAACATTGACCCAAAAAAGACAAGGAGTTATATTAGCACAATCAATATCTTAACTAGAACTAGGTCCTGCTGCATTATGCTGTAAGAAAAACTTGTTTTTTGTAGCCTTCAATTTCTTTTTCCTTGCCTGCAAAAAGACCAAATCACATTATTATTAAGTGAACTACAACTAATAAAGATCAGAAAACATACTAATAGAAAAATAAATAATAAGTGAACAACTTACTGTCTGGTTTGGATTTGATGTCTGACTTGGTTGGGATTGTGTACAGGGAGGGGCTTCTTTCTCATTTTGGGATACCACATTAGGTTGTACTCCCATAGCATTCTCAGCACTTGTAACCCAATCAGCAATCAACTTCTCAACTTCTTCAGTACCATAAACCTCCTCTAAATCCTTCCTTGATTTGCATCCTTTCCTGTTATGTCCTGGCTGTCCACAGAACTTGCATATGACTTGGTAGCTTTGTCTCTTCATCCTTTGAGTTTGTCCCTGAGTCTTCCTCCTACTTGCTTTCTCATCTTGGTCCATCCTTCTTGCCCTTTTGGGCCTTCCAGGCCTCCTCCCAAAGTTTGGTGGACAAGGTGGGATGTATCCTGTTTTATCCCACATTACAGGGCCATCCATTGGCATAATTGCTTCACCATAAACAAAACTGTAAGTGGAGACATGATAGCATTCATGGACATAGTGCTCTGGCTCATGTCCTTGGGCACAGATTGCACTGATGGCATGTTTACATGGGATTCCAGAGACATCCCATTTCCTGCATGCACATGTATGATTCTCCAAATCAATAGCATATCTTGTTCCATCCAATGATCTAACTTCATAGTGTGTGTCATCACTCTTTATTGGTACACATTTGCTTGATTTCAAGATCAAGGTCTGCAAAAACTTGCTGATTTTGGGACAAATCAGCTTCCCTTCCCACTGAACCTCAGCTTGATCCCTAAGTTTTTGATTCCTCTTCATCAAATACTCCCTTATCCACTCAAGCATTGTCAGAATGGGTTTTTCCCTTGCCTCCATGATACAAGCATTAAATGATTCACATACATTGTTTAGTAATGAATCACATTTTGAGATAGTAGAGAAATGAGAAATAGACCATTGTGATGGTGGTTTGTCATTGAGCCATTGCACACATTTGATATCCAACTCAGCAAGAGCTTCCATTGCAACTTCAAATGCAGGGACTGTACTTGCCCTTGCAGCCTTCCAGAATGCCAGTTTGAAAGCTAATCCCCTAAATCCAGCTTTCATGAAGTTCCCATGAAGGTGTCTAACACAGAAACTATTGTCAACAAGAGGAAGAACATTGTCAAATGCAGGTAAGAGACCTTTTTGTTTGTCTGAGATGAATGTATATGCCTCCTCCCTATCTTTCAACACATCTTCCTTCAACAAGAACATAAACCACTCCCAAGATTGCCTGTTTTCTACTCCAACCACTGCATATGCAATAGGAAACAAATCATTGTTAGGGTCAAATGCAACTGCTGTTAACAAAACTCCACCACTGGGACCCTTCAAGTGGCATCCATCAACACCTATAACCCTCCTACAGCCTGCCCAAAACCCCCTCTTCAGTGCCTCAAAACAAATATAAATTCTCTTGAAGGTGTTGTTTTCAACATCAATAACAACTGTGGACCCTGGATTTTTTTTCCTTCAATGCATTAGCATAGTCAAACAACTTCCCAAACTGGTCCCCATAATCATTTTGTATAATCTTGGCAGCCTTCTTTTTTGCCCTATATGCTTGGACCTCAGATACATTCACCCCAATCTTGGCAGTTGCTTCCTCTTTGAACCCCTTCACATCTCGTTTTGGATCAGCTCTAAAACTTTCAATAAATTTCTTTGCCAACCAAGTAGATGAGACATTGGTAACTTCCCTTGTCCTGCTACATTTGTGAAAAGATTGATACTCTCTAATCACATATGATTGCTCTCCTGTTTTCTTCACATCATTTATCCTCCAATCACAACCAATATTCTTCTTCATGCACCTTGCATATATCCTCATGCTGTCATTTTTTTCTATTTTCAAGCTTCTTCCTGTCTGTATGGTATGTGAATGTACAGCCTCTCTGAATAAGCTTCTGCTGGCATATCTCTGCTCAAGTCTGAACACTGGATCAAAAGTGTCTTCTGGATTAAAGACATGATGATCCTCCCAATTCTCATTATCACTTGAAAAGTGATCTGGATAGTCATTATCACTTGAACCAGTCATTGATTCAGTGGAAGAATCACTTGAAGACTGTTCTCTTTTCTTTAATCCTGCATACTCAGCTTCAGGGTGTATAGCATTGATAAATTCGTTGTCATCTTCATTCTTCCTGAAATGCCTAGGATCAACCTCAAAATCACTATCATCAGTGTCTGTGTCTGGGACATAATCAATTGCTCTCTTACCTTTGTCAATATTTTCCTTAACAACCCTCTCCTCAGTCACAACAGTTTCATCATTCACTGCCCTCTCTTCAGTGACAACAGTTTCATCATTCACATCTTCAGTGGCAACAGTGTTTGCATCAGATATATTCATATTACCATCCTTCAAAGCTTGATCAACTTCAACGTTTAGTTGTGCTGCAGAGTTGACCTCAACCCCTACAGACTCATCTATCTCAACTTCATCTGTGTGTAATCTTATTAACTCTTCAGAATTATCAACATGATCAGTAAAAATTACACCGGGTATTAGAGGCAATATATCAGAAATAGTTTTCACCCCTACCAAAAAAAGGTCAACAATCCTCCATTCTTTAATACTTTCCAGACCCCAAAAGTTTTCTATATCACTTTCATGACCAACCATTTGCATTTTTGAATTGTTATCAAGCCAATAATATGATCTTTCCCCTGTATATCCCAACCTAGCACACATGGCATCTAACACATAAAGGCGGAAATCTCTTTTATCTACGAAGTCAAAGTAGTTTACCGTTCCACCAATGTACTTGTCTCTACGAGAAAACTTTACTGAGCCTCCATGGTAAATAGCCACAGTGAATTTCCATTGATTTTTGGTCCCATCTGTGGAACATAAAGGAGACAAAATTTTCAGTTAACTGACTAATATAACATTTTGCACACACACCATGAAAAAGACTCATAACAATGTTGCTAAAATTGTCTGTGGTCCATCCAACAAAAAGACACACACGTTGGGACCGCACCAACAGAGAAAGGCAGACAATGTTGGGACACTTACAGAAACTCCAAGTAAAATACAAAGTTCAACAGTATCTACACTTATTTAGTTCGACAATGTCATGAACTTCAAGAAATTTCACAAATTTTTTAAGAAAAATTCAGATTCTAGCACTTACAATAATCAGGGCCATTATCACCACTGTTTTCTGGCGAGTGTACAGTGTGCTTCCCGGTGAGTGTACAGTGTGCTTGCTCCTTCACAACCCTCAAGCGACATTAGCACCTTTTAAGAATGCAATACACCCTTCTAATTACTTTTCAGACAACTTTATTGAAGTTTGGTTTCAAACCCCGCACGTGCCCTAACGTCCGTTACAGCTACTGTTAGTTTTTTAGTGTTTGGGACCAAATATGTCAGAAATTTAATGGTTTGGGGTCACAGAAAAGGTTTGGGGCGAAAAAAAATTGGCCCAATAAACTGTGGGACCAAAAATGCAATTTTCTCTTTAAAAAATAATAATAAAGAATTCATTAAAGAAAGTGCAAATCAAAAGCGTTGTATCAGACGGAAAAAGAGAGACGCGTTTACCTTTCACGTTTTTGCTCAGAAAATTTTGCCAATACCCAAGAAACAGAAAACGGGTTTATAAAGGGGTTTCAGAGTTTCAGAATTCAGTAAATCGTTGTGAGAGAAGAAGAAGAAGAAGAAGAAGAAGAGCTAATGGGGAGCGAAGAGGAGAGTGCGGTCAAGGAGCCTTTGGACCTCATTCGTCTCAGTCTCGACGAGCGTATTTACGTCAAGCTTCGTCACGACCGCGAGCTCCGTGGCAAACTCCATGTATCTTTCTCTCTCCCTCTCTCTCTCTCTCATGTATGGTTTTACTCCTGTTATATGTGTGTGGGTGTGGCCTGCGGCTTGTTTTCACGTAATTTGGGATGGAATTGAGAAAAGGGGTTTCGATTGGCAGCTGAATGGTAGTAATTTTATGGTTCTGGAGATGAATTGAAGCAAAATTAGGTATGCGGTTGATGAATGATGTTATTGGTGGATTAGGGTTTGGCAAAGTTCTGTTCTTTGTGTTTATTTATCGGAGTTGGAATCGTTGTAGGTTGAATTGAGCTGGGTTTCTTTTCTCCCTTTGTCCTTTTTTCGTGAAAAAGCGTTTGCTTTCATACCAATTGTTCTTCTATTCACATTTTTACTAAGAGGAGCGTAGCCCAGATATTACTCATAATTTGCTTGTTGCTGTGAAGTGAACTGAGGGATATCCCTGTGATTGGGATTGTCTGTTTTGGCCTTTTGGGTGTGGATTTTAAGTTGAGGAATTTGGTTGCACTAAAATTTTCAGGGGTGATAAACTGATAACGGTGAAGTTAATCTGTGTTCTAAAATTATGATAATCATATGTATAAATCGATAGCATTGTCCCGATTTGTGGTGACTTAGAGATTGGGAATTGGGATGAGAACTCCAAAAACACCTTGTTGCTGCAGCAAACAATACATGGATTGGCATTGAATTGTAGATACTCTCCTTTTCTTAACTTTCGAAATTCCAAGTAGGCCGATTTTGGAAAGAGAGCAATTTCAAGACTATGAATGTGATCGTGCGTCGTTTTCATTTGAATGGAAGTAGATTTTGAATGGCTTACTAATCGATACCAGTTTTGTCTCTTTTGAGAACTAGTAGTTTATGAATGGCTTACTAATCCACACCTGTTTTGTTTCTTTTAAGAACTGCAAAGTGCACATTTCTTAGTAGATTGTTGATATTCTTGAATTCATTGGGGGTAGCTTATTTTCCCGTAACATGTGAATTTGGCAGGCCTATGATCAGCACTTGAATATGATTCTGGGTGATGTAGAGGAGATTGTTACCACCATGGAGATCGATGATGAAACATACGAGGAAATCGTCAGGGTATGTTTATTAGTCATGAAAATTTTGTACTATTCCTGAGTTTTTCGAAATATCATATGCAAGCATGTGAAGCAGTCGGTCATGAAGCTGCAACTATTTTGCTTATGCTATGGCTCGATGCACTGTTCTATTTAGTAATTTCACTTGGTTATTTTTGACTTTTTACGTAACTATCTCATTTAGAATGTTTCTTGGCTGTGATGCAGACTACACGCCGTACTGTACCGTTTTTATTTGTGAGAGGTGACGGTGTCATATTGGTCTCTCCTCCGTTGAGAACGGCCTGACGAGGTCGGGTTTTTAAAGACCTAAATAGATGGTTTTCTTCTGCAATCCTGCATTCACTGTATTCTCTTTATGTACCTCTTTTGAAATTCTGTTTGAACTTACTGATTTTGCCATGTACTTTCATTAGTAATCATCATTGAATTATGGTGCTTAACTTCTTTGATTTTGTCAATTATCTGTTTGTTGAACTGCCATTATAACTCATAAGTTATTATGAACAGATCTTTAACAGGAAATTTGGAGCATACTAATTGAAAAGATAACAGAGCATATATTTTCCTTCCTTTGTCTTGAGATACAGAATAATACATCGGCACATCCAGTACACAACAAAATGCCAATCCGAAAAGACACCATACCGAAACATGACACAAATTTCGAGTAAACATAACGCCTGAAGAGCACTCGAAAAAGAAGAGGAGGAGAAAGAAAAAGAATATGAATTACTAAATACAACACTATCACAAAAGTAGAGGGAAAAATATCAAGATAAATACACATTCATCTATGCCTTTGCCTCGAGAAACTGGGTGACTGCGAACCTCTAAAGCTGCTACTCGGAGAATCCATCGACCCCTCTAAAAGATGCATATGCTACTTTAGCCGATTCAGGAACAGAGTCCAATGGAATTGTCTCAAGACTCTCAACAAAGCATGCTGTATTGATCCTCGTCCTTTCTAGCTCGGATTGAAGTAGTTCTGAGCTGTACTGCTGTGCAAGAGCCTAACAAGAACCAAGAACATTTAAGACAAAAACAGTGGAGGTTTGATAACTTGAAGTATGATACAGAAGCGGCGTAACTGTAATTATGGGAGGGGAATGGATGAAAGATTAATGTACTGTAATTATGGGAGGGGAATGGATGAAAGATTAATGTTTCTGTGACGGTTTCTATAGCTTTTTCTTCTAATAGAACACCTTGTAAAGACTTGAGGGATTCTCTTGCATCGTGAGTGAAGTAAGGATTTAATATGGTCTCGAAATATTCAAGCTGCAGAATAATGAAGGGAATTAACTAGCTTTCAGAAAACTACAACTGGAAAACGGAAAGGGATACTTACACTGGAGTTATGGTCTAATTACACAAATTCTAATTTGCTTCACTGAGATTGGAGAAATTACAGAAACATCCACTATGCCCCTGTTATTTTTGTTAAACATAAAACTTTGACCAACTAATAACAAGGGGAAAATGAGAACTCCGAAATTTTGAGATTAAGACTATGTTAAAAATCTCTTACAAGGGATGTTTCAGTAATCTCCCAAATCTCGTGGAAGTTTGTGTAATTAGAACATACCTTTGAGTGTGTCGACGTAATTATCCCAAAAGGAAACTATACACTTCAGGAAGGGAGAGCTCAGGGCCAACTCGAAACTGAAACCGAATTGGTATTCTAATGTTGGAATCAGTTCTCAAGTTATGAGATCGAATAAAGGTGTAGTAAATGAAATAGGTGGAAATTATTACCTGTGATATAAACCAGAATATCTATACCGAATAAAAGTAACAATGATGTCGAGTTGCATAGTCGAGCGTTGATCTGACGTGGTAAAATAAATGGGATAATTTGGTTGACGTTTAACTCGAATTAAATTAAGTGACACATAGCGGATTATCAGTGGGCCACATAGCTAGGTGGAAAATGTTACATGGGCAATTTATATCTGGGTCCCCTGAGGTTTGGCGTAATTACAAATTAATCCCTGCACTTCCAGAAATTACATACAACTACCCTACTGTTTCCTTCTGATAGAAGTCCCTAGACGCCGTTATATTCCGTCCAAATATGGGTATTCTTGAGGGCTCGTTTTGTAACATTTTGTAAAATATAGGGACTTTTTTATAATATTCAAGATAATTTTTTGAACGGAACTATAACAGTGTCCAGGGACCTCTAACGGAAGGAAATAGTAGAGTAGTTGTATGTAATTTCTAGAAGTACAAAGATTAATTTGTAATTACGCCAAACCTCAGGGACCCAGATGTAAATTGCCCATTGTTACATATCTACCAAGACCCGACCCGTTTGGAAAGACCCGCAAACAAGACCCGTAGTTAAAACAATTAAATTTCAAATCAAAGCTTAGGAAATGTTTGAAATGAAATCCACAACATAAATAGTTAAATACTAAATTGGAGTCGTCTCGTCTCCCTCCACTGTCTGACGGCGTTTCCTGTGTTCCAACTTCTCCATCTCTCTCTATCTCTGCGTCAAGCTTCGTCACGATCGCGAGCTCCGTGGCAAACTCCTTGTATGTTTCTCTCTCTCTCTCTCTCTCTCGTATGGTTTTACTCTGTTATATGCGTATGGGTGTGTCCCGTGGCTTGTTTTCAGTAATTTGGGATGGAATTGAGGAAAAGGGTTTCGATTGGCAGCTGAATGGTAGTAATTTTATGGTTCTGGAAAAGATAGATTGAAGGAAGGAAAATTAGGTATGCGGTTGATGAATGATGGTATTTAGGGGATTAGGGTTTGTCAAAGTTCTGTTCTTTTTGTTTATTTATTGGAGTTGGAATCGTTATAGGTTGAATTGAGCTAGGTTTCATTTCTCCCTTTCTCCTTTTTTCGTTAAAAAGGGTTTGCTTTCATACCAATTGTTCGTACTTGTATTCACATTTTTTTACTGAGAAGAATGTAGCCCAGATATTACTCATAATTTGCTTGTTGCTGTGAAGTAAACTGAGGGATATCCCTGTGATTGGGATTGTCTGGTTTGGCCTTTTGGGTGTGGATTTTAAGTTGAGGAGTTCGGTTGCACTGAATTTTTCAGGGGTGATAAACTGATAACGGTGAAGTTACTCTGTGTTGTAAAATTATGGTATCATATGTATAATTGATAGCATTGTCCCTAGTTTTGGTGACTTAAAGATTGGGAATTGGGATGAGAATTCCAAAAACACCATATTGCTGCGACAAACTATACATGGATTGGCATAGAATTGTAGATACTCTCCTGTTCTTAACTTTCGAAATTCCAAGTAGACCGATTTTCAAACGAGAGCAAATTCAAGATTATGAACATGACCATGCGTCGTTTTCATTTGACTGGAAGTAGATTTTGAGTGGCTTACTAATTGATACCAGTTTTGTCTCGATTAAGAACTAGTAGTTTATGAATGACTTACTAATCCACACCAGTTTTCTCCCTTTTAAGAACTGTAAAGTGCACATTTCTTAGTAGGCTGTTGATATTCTTGAATTCTTTGAGGGTAGCTTATTTTCTCATAATGTGTGAATTTGGCAGGCTTATGACCAGCACTTGAATATGATTCTAGGTGATGTAGAGGAGATTGTTACCACCATGGAGATCGATGAAACGTACGAGGAAATTGTCAGGGTATGTTTATTAGTCATGAAAATTTTGTACTATTCCTGAGTTTTTCGAAATATCATATGCAAGCATGTGAAGCAGTCGGTCATGAAGCTGCAATTAGTTTGCTTATGCTATGGCTCGATGTACTGTTTTATTTAGTAATTTCACTTGGTTATTTTTAACTTTTTGCGTAAACTATCTCATTTAGATTGTTTCTTGACTGTGATGCAGACTATGACTTATACAATACTTCTTGTTGCTGGATTTTTTGTAGGTTTAGATATCTGTTAACTTGAGGGTTTGAAGGATCTTTTTGACAGTTTCTTGGCAGAGTAAAAAGTTGAGGTTTCTGTTTCTAGAGATTCAATAGGTGGAATAGGTGTTTTGTGTTTGATCTGAAGCTTCTATGGAGTATGGAATTTGGAAGAAAATCTGTCATCAAGAAATATGATATTCGAGTGTCTCTAAGGATCTGCCTCACATGGTGAAGCATTAAAGTTGTATTTCCAGAAATTCAACTAAAGAAATCTTTGATCTGAATTCGGTTTATTTATCATCAAGAAGTATAATGCAGCAGAACAGTTCTTATGGTGGGTTTGATTTGCAAGCCCCAATGAGAAACAACCATCACCATCATCATCAGCAGCAGCTTCAGCAGAACACCTCTCATCCTAGACAAGGATCCTCATCAATGGCTCATCACCCAATGCACGAAAACTTCCCTCTCACTATGGGAACCAATCAAGAAGACCAAAATATTCCCCTCACTGACTACAACAAAGCCGATAGGGGCAAATCTGGAAGTGATGAGGATGAGCCTGAGGACTCGATCAAGGGCAAGAAATCTTCTCCATGGCAGCGTGTGAAATGGACGGACACGATGGTCCGTCTTTTGATCACAGCCGTCTCCTACATAACCGAGGAAGCTGCTGCAGAACATGGGCCAGGCTCCACTAGGCGAAAATATGCAAATTTACAAAAAAAGGGAAAATGGAAGTCAGTCTCAAAAGTCATGGCTGAACGGGGTCATTTTGTTTCCCCGCAACAATGTGAGGATAAATTCAACGACCTCAACAAACGGTACAAGAGGCTGAATGAGATTCTTGGAAGAGGGACCTCGTGTGAGGTGGTTGAGAATCCTACGCTCCTCGATGTAATGGATCATGTTCCTGAGAAATTGAAGGAGGAGGTGCGCAAAATCTTGAGCTCGAAGCATTTACATTACGAGGAGATGTGCTCTTACCATAATGGAAATCGGTTGCATCTCCCACCCGACCCAGATTTGCAGCGTTCATTGAGGCTGGCACTCAGGAGTCGAGACGAAAATGATGAAAATGACCTCAAGAAGCAGGAAAATGACGAGGCAGAAGATCACGATGGTGAGTTTGAGGAGTATGAGGAGGATTGTGGGGACCACCACGGGGTTTGCGGAGGGTTTAGGAAGAGGGCTAAGAATTGCGGAGCCCGCGAGAATTTTTTGGGTTTCGATTTTCGAGGGGAGAATGTGGGCCCCGATTCAGAAGGCCCTTCGAAGGCAGATGGGGTTTTGCAGAAGCAGTGGATGAGTCGGAGAAGTCTTGAGTTGGAGGAAGAGAGAGTACATATTGAGGCGAAGATGCTGGAGCTCGAGAAGGAGAGGTTTAAGTGGCAGAGGTTTTGTAGGAAGAAGGACAGAGAGATGGAGATGATGAAGATGGAGATCGAGAGGATGAAGCTGGAGAACGAACGGATGGCGTTGGAGCTGAGGCGGAAGGAGATGGGAATCATCGACAACAATTGATGGTCCAGATTTGTTTGGTATAATGCACCTGATTCATCTTTGTTTATCAGTTTTAGTTATGTTAGTGTGGTTAAGTGATTTTGACTGTGTAGTAAGTCGTGTTTGCTGTAGTTGAATACATATTTGTAGGCAATGTTTGCAGCTAAGGTTAAGGGTTTTGAATAATTTTTGCTTGTGACTATATAAGACAAGGCTTTGATTTCCCTGCACAAAATGTGAAGTCACTGAAGTTGATCAACTCCTATATCTATATTACATCTTTACGACCACCAAGTGGTGTAGCTCAGTTGTTCGATGTTTCTAATTCGCTTTGGTTTACTGACGCTGCTTCATTGAAGTTGGTCTCCCTCGGATTTTGTCGAATTTTCTGTGAAGCTAGGGTTTGTGACGGGTGACTGAGCAGTACATCATCTGCAGCTGAAAGAGTAGGTTCTGGATTGTGTTTATATTGAATGCTTATCCTAAGGGAAACATTACCGTACTGTTGTAAAATTTGATTCCTACGAACTAATGTGAAGGTTGCATCTTTAATTTCAGCGAATTTGTGTCCGCACCATTTGGTCTTATATTTTGGTGATTGTGCAGTATTTCATCGTTCTGTCCATGGTCATTCAGTATTCTGCTTCTTTTGCTACCTTATGCTTAGTATATGCTTTATTCAGTTTTTTGTGATATATATAATAGGAGTTCGAACATATCATGGACCTTGAAAGAGAAGAAGGGGAGGCTGTAATTGTCCTAGAGTTGATTTATATGCAGATAACGTCTTTCTTGTTATTTGTTTACCTGTTATTGCTTTCCGGTGTTATTAGGCATAGAAGAAATCGGGGCATACTTCGTAGGCATTACAGCATTCTATCTAGGATTCCTGACCAAATCAGGCATTTGAATGGATTGATTTCTTCTGATGAGCAAGGTTGTATTGACCTACTACGATTAGGCCGTCGGCCTTTTAGGAAGCTTTGTTATGTTCTACAGGAACGGGGTGGGTTGTCTGCCACTAGAGGTGTTTCTGTCCATGAACAAGTTGTCATCTTTCTGAGTATCTTAGGACATCATCAAAAAATACGAGTAGTTAAGAAACCATTCAAACGATCAGGCCGCACTGTTAGTATACATTTCAACAGGGTTCTAAATGCTGTAGTGCGATGTCACAATTTCTTTCTTGTAACACCTGAACCCGTTACAGCTGATTCCGTAGATGAACGATGGAGGTGGTTTAAGGTAACTTATTATTGTTCTCTCTTATTATCAACTTCCGCCATGATTACCTATTGAAGTAACATGTATTTATGTCATTGCATTGAATACTTTAGGGTTGCCTAGGGGCATTGGATCATGGAACATACATTCCTGTGAAGGTTCCAGCAGCTGACCAAGCTCGGTACCGGTCGCGCAAATCGGTTTGCGCTGTGAATATGCTTGGAGTTTTTGACTCTAATTTAAACTTCATATATGTCCTCAGCGGTTGGGAAGGCTCAGCTGCAGATGGACGTGTTCTCCGCGATGCCATTTATAGGCCTAATGGGTTTCATGTCCCTAGAGGTATTCAATACTTCAATTATATTGCAGAGGTTAAATCTGTGCTTCAGATTGTAATTTTGCTTCTCATGATATTTCAGGAAATTATTATTTGTGCGATGCAGGGTACACAAATGGAGAAGGTTTTTTAGCACCATACCGCGGCATCCGTTACCACCTTTCGGAATGGGGAGCAGGCGGAAATCGTCCACAAAATGCACGAGAGTTGTTCAATATGCGACATTCAAAAGCCAGGAATTGTATTGAATGAGCATTCGGCATTATAAAGGCTCGATGGGCCATTTTGAGGAGCATGTCCTTTTACCCAATTGAGACGCAGAACAAGATCATATTAACTTGCTGCCTAATACATAATTTTATTCGGAAAGAAATGTCTGTGGATCCAATTGAACATCTAGTGCCTAAAATACCTGAGAATGACTGTGATGACAATGATAACACAATAGACCACGTTGAGACATCCCCGCAATGGACTGCCATGCGTGATGAGTTAGCAAATGCCATGTTCAATGAATGGCGACAACGGCGAAACTAGGCCATTTTATTTATGTTGTAGTTCTGTTCTTTTTGTTCCTATTGTTTTTTTTGTTTCTGAATATGTTGCTAACTTTTATGGACTTTGCTTCCATCAAACTTGTGTGGCTTTTTTTGCTCATCATTTGCATATGGTATCTGTTACTTCAGATTGTCTATTATGGTATCTATTATAGTGTTTGTTGGTAATAAATATCTCTTATCATGCAAAAACAATTACATTTATCACCCTGATGAGCCAAACTTTCCTTCTGTATGTGTCAGATGTCAATGCCAGAGATTTGCGAAACAGCGGCATCCCGGAAAGAATCCAAGAGCCGGCGTGCATGGTTGGTTGCAGAAGAAAAGAATCTAATTCTTGCTTTCCGTGATATCATTGCTTCAGGATGGAAGTCTCCCAATGGATTCTGGCTTCTTAAATCAGTTGGAGCGGCGATTGAAGGTATACATACCGAACACAGATTTGAAAGGTGACCCAACATTGCATCAAAATATACTTGGTGGAAGAAAACATATTTCCAAATTATCACAGCTCTTGGGATGAGTGGTTTTGGATGGAATTCGTCAACATATACAATTGATGCGGAACCTGAAATTTGGGATACATTCCTTGAGGTATTGTATATTTATGTTCTTTGAAGTTTTGCCAATAGTTTTATTAATTCTGTTCTAATAATTTATTGAATACTCTGCTTCTTTGTTAACACAGAGATTTCCAACTCATTATGGAAAACCATTTCCTTGGGTGGAGATTTATGGAAAAGACCGTGCGAACGGCCAAAGTGCCATGGATTTTAATACGGCCGTCAAACAAACTCAGCATCAATGTCAGCGAAGGCAATTCGTACCATCCAGTTATGGTATCAGAAGATGATGAAACACATGCACCGTCGTCTAAGGAATCTACGAAGAATGCAAAGAAACGTGGAAGTTATAACAGAGTTTTGCACGACTGCTGCTAACTCTTTCAAGGAAGTGGTATCGTATGGTGAAGGTTACCCTCTTGGTGTATGTCTCCATTTTTTGGTGAAGGTTACCCTCTTGGCTTCAGATATACTTATATATAAAGTATTATACACTTTATGACCAATTTCCCAAATGTATTTATATTAATGCTCGTATTGCCCCGCCTAATTTTGTAAGTATAGGATGTTGATCTACTTATACCGTTATACGACTTATTTTGAGTTATTATGTTGAAGTGTAGTTACTTAATGAGCAACTTTCTTGTTATGTTATAGTTTTTCGACTCAAGTGTTGCACCCATGATCATTAGAATCATAAAGCAAAAACATTACGAATTTGAATTACGGTTATTAGCAGCGACATTCATTTTGGACTATGAAAATGAAACTACATTATTCAAAGATGCCAGTCCACTTCTATTGGGGACGGGTAGATGCCACTTTTTTTAGGTTAATTTAATGATCTTTTAATGAGGGCTATTTTGGGTATTACACACTACACAATCAAAGTAAACACAACTTCTCCACAAAAAAAAGCTTTGAAAGTAAACAATATACTGTGTACCATCACAAACCCACATATTCCCATCATGGAAAATCATGACAGCATATCTATATTTGAAGTGATCTATCACAGACACGCGTTTACTTCTTAAATTTGATTCATGGTTTTATGTGTTATATTTGAAGTCGGTGTTTACTTTAAGTGTTGATTAGGCATGTTTTTGATCAATTCACCTAAATACCCTAAATCCCACTCATTTTTAAAAAAATGCCAGACTTGAAATTAATATATTTTTTTTTAGGGTTAATTATACCTAGCCCCCATATTAGATAGGGTAATTATAATCCGCCACCATTTTTAGATTAAATTACAGACACAAGCCTTCATGAAATAAGAAATTACATTCAACCCCCATTTTCGTTTAAAAGTTGCTGATGTCAGTAAAAATTTTAATGAAAATTCGAAAATACCCTTCGTTGACTTTGGTCAAATTTTTTATTCCCATGTTGTCCTTGGGGTTAACTGTAATTAACTATACTAATATGGGGGTTAATGTTTTGAACTCTTAATAATTTCACATTTCGAGTTTACATTTAGCCTCTTAAAAATTTTAAATTCATAGCTTCCTCATAAAAATAGTCTCAAATTAAAAGCAGTAAACATTATCTTTTTTAAAAAAAAATAAATGTAAATTTATATGCTATTAAAATTATTTTTCGACTTATTTTTTCAAACACTGCGTTTTTAATTTAAATGTGAACTTTTTTTTCATGGGGAATTCCCGAAAAATCCCCAAATGGGGACTCAAATTTTTGTTAATTTACTCCCCATTTTTAAAATTATTCCTATTTACTCCCCAGATGAGACTCATAATTTTCGTTTACTCCCCATTTTGTACAGCACATGTATAAAAACTCAAGAATCACATACTTAAATCCTATGTTTTAAAACGCGGACCGAACCGGCCGGTCGGACTGGTTCAACCGGTGACCGGCAGCCTCTCCGGTCTGAACTACCCCATAAAACCGTTGCTTGGTGGGAACCGGTCGAAAACCGGTAATGGAACCGGATCGGACCGGTTAACGGCCACGTTTTGGCCGGTGATTAAGAAAAAAAAAAAAAAAAGAAGGAAAACTGAAGAATTGGTCAGAGGTTGACGAGCTTGAGCGACATTCAGGAGAATTAACCAATTTTCTGCGATTACTTCGTCTTCGTAGATTCAAATTGCAAAGCCATACAAACATATGTCACCTCCTACCTCTTTGTTGTTGTTGGCCGTTTTGGAGTGTGTTTACTTTTTTTCAAATGGGCCCGTAAATAGTGACTTTTTACAAAAACACTCATCATCGTATTCTTTATCAATGACCCATGAAAGTGATGAGCGCTTTTGTAAAAAGCCAATATTTATGAGCCCATTTGAAACAAAGTAAGTAAACACTCCAAAAAGCCCAAATTGAGAAGCCACTGTACGTGGAATTTAGGGCTGTCAACGGGTCGGATTCGGACCGGATCTAAAAATTCCGGATCCGAATCCGATAAGGATATCCGATTACCGGATCCGAGTCCGAATCCTATAGGATTCGGATGCTTGAATGTTGAGTCCGCACAAAATCGGGTCGGATCCGATCCGATAAAAGATCCGACCCGATTAACAATAAATTTTAAGATTTTTTAAGAAAAATTATATATATAAAAATAAATATAAACATATAATAATTATTATTTAATTAGTTAGTTATTATTTCTACATGTATTCATGTAATATTTGTTAATTTAAAATTATTAATGAAAGATTACATATTATTTTAAGATAAATATTGAAAGATATATTATTAATGCAATCATACATACATTGGAAGTTTAATTTTTAATTATTTTTATTAGTATTATTTATTAATAAAATAATTAATATAATAAAATATTATAAATAGTCGGATTCGGATCTTTAACGGATCGGATTCTTTAATTCCATATTCGCTCCATTTATTTCGAATAATGGATATTTCTAATCGGATATGATCCATCGAACTTTTTTATCGGTCGAATGTACAAATAATCGGATCGGATTCAGATCGGATTCGGATTAAAATCCGACCCATTGACAGCCCTATGGAAATGTATGTTGATTAGTTGATTGAGCTTCCCATGTGCCCCAATTGATAGCCCACCAACGCTGGGAGGGGGTAGGGGTGGGGGATGGCCCAATTTATTTTGTATTTTTGTTCTCCATGTCTCGTCGTGTGTACATAAACCCGCATAACTCGCTTATATGTCCGAACCAAAACTCCACTTGAAAACGGGTGGTAGAAGAATTTTAAATAATAACTGCATAGCCCGTCTAATCAGGCCGAACCAGACCCATCACTTGAAAACGACCGGTTGAAAAGTTTAAGACACTAATCGCAGTAGAAAATTATTGCCAAGAGCTTCTTTCGGGTCGGGTGAAGGGTGAAATAATTCAAAACCGTCTAAACCGCGATCCTGCTGAGTTGATCAAATTTTTGCAAAACAAAACTATTTTTCACCATCATGACTCTTCCTACCAATAGTAGTTGCGTTTTCAGGAACTCAAACTCAAGACCTCATGCTAAGCTAGCATAGCATCGAACCGCTGAACTACACCACCTGGTGGTCGTAAAGATGTAATATAGATATAGGAGTTGATCAACTTCAGTGACTGCACAAAAGTGCAGGGAAATCAAAGCCTTGTCTTATACAGTCACAAGCAAAAATTACACAAAACCCTTAACCTTAGCTGCAAACATTGCCTACAAATATGTATTCAACTACAGCAAACACGACTTACTACACAGTCAAAATCACTTAACCACACTACCACATAACTAAAACTGATAAACAAAGATGAATCAGGTGTATTATACCAAACAAATCTTGGACTATCAATTGTTGTCGAAGATTCCCATCTCCTTTCGCCTCAGCTCCAATGCCATCCGTTCGTTCTCCAGCTTCATCATCTCGATCTCCATCTCTCTGTTCTTCTTCCTACAAAACCTCTACCACTTAAACCTTTCCTTCTCGAGCTCCAGCATCTTCACCTCAATATGCACCCTCTCTTCCTCCAACTCAAGACTCCTGTGACTCATCCACTGCTTTTGAAAAACCCCAACTGCCTTCGAGGGGCTTCTGAATCGTGGCCCACATTCTTCCCTCGAAAATTGTCACCCAAAAAAATCTCGCAGGCTCTGAAATTCTTAGCCCTCTTCCTAAACCCTCCCGCAAACCCCGTGGTGGTCCCCACAATCCTCCTCATACTCCTCAAACTCACCATCGTGATCATATGCCTCGTCATTTTCCTATTTCTTGAGGTCATTTTCATCATTTTTTCATCACGACTTCTGAGTGCCAGCCTTAATGAACGCTGCAAATCTTGGTCGGGTGGGAGATGCAACCGATTTCCATTATGGTAAGAGCACATCTCCGCGTAATGTAAATGCTTCGAGCTCAAGATTTTGCGCACTTCTTCCTTCAATTTCTCAGGAACATGATGCTGGAACGGTGGGCCCAGAACAGTAGCAGTCCGGGACCACATTTTAAAATTTTTATTATAATATAAGTATTAAAATATTTCTAAAATATTTTAATACAAAGCGGAAGATTTAGCCGGATCTACTCAAGTATATACATGCAATTGATAATAAATTTTAAATCACTTAAGCAGATAAATATCTAACATGCAGTTAACACTTAAGCGCACATAATTTATCATGCTTAAAATAAAACAACTGTAAAATATTACCGTACTGCAAACATGGCTATCTAACGGCAGCTCCCGAATTCACCTCCCGTGAATCCGATACCCGATCTCCTAGTGAAACCGGCAGAGCTTCCCTGCAATAACCCCAGGGACACCCTCGGAGTGTGGGCTCCGAAAGTATTTCTCTAAATACTTAGAGAAAATAAAATTTAAACTAGAAAACCCTTTTCAGGGTTTAATCTCCCTAAATTAGGCGTTTTATACAAACACCTAATTAAAATTAATTCCAAAATCAATCAGAATTAACTAGGAGAAAAGGGATATGGTTTCAAAGCTAAGAACTAGCCAAAACCTCTCCCAAAATGTTGAATGAGAAATGAGGACCCAAGGCCCCTATTTATAGGGGAAAAACCGAGGGCGTTTTGGTCATTTTGGATACAAAAGCAAGGGCAAAATGGTCATTTCACAACCCACTTCGTAGCCAACTTGGACACGAGAACCGAGGTGACCACGTCGTAGGTCTTGTCGCCACGAATCCAGCGCCGCCGAGAACGCGCCCATCGGACGCCGTCACGTGCCGCCAGAAGGCGGCGCGTGTGTTTAACACGCGGCCTAGGGTTCAGGCTCACGTGGATGCTTCTGGATCTGCCACATGTCCGAGTCCGGTCCGACCCTATCCAGGAACCCGACCCGTTGACCGACCCGTGACTCGTTTGACTAAACCGGTCCAGACAAATCTGGACCCTTGCTTCTCGATGACGTGGCGCGATCTGGGCCGTCCACGCGGTCGCCCAGTCAGCGCCACCTGGGCCCACCTTGCTGACGTGGCGTGACACGTCACCTGCCACGTCAATATATATATATATATATATATATATATATATATATATATATTTAATTTAAAATTTCATTTTCTCTAAAATAAAATTCCGGGCATTTCCAACTCTTTGGAAATTGGTTTATTTTCTTAAAATAAATTCCTTGGCTATTTTCAAACACTTTGAAAAATTCATTTCTCTTTCTCCTTTTAATATTTTCTCTTTGGGTTTTCAATTTGGGGCTTGCAGGGGGACCTGCAGGACTAATTAATTTTAGCTCCAAACGGATTAATATATTATCATCTTATGATAATAATTAATTACCGTTTAACAATATTTAATTCCACTAAATAAATATTGTTGCACTCTAAAATTAATTAAATTATTCATGAATTTCTCGAGCTAGAATAATTTTGCATTTTACTCCTCCGTGTAGATATCCATGAAAAATAAATTGCAACTACTATCATTTATTTTTCATCTCTAATTTGAAATTTATTGATTCGCCTTAAGTTCAAATTCTCTGTATGTGAAACACATTCAACATAAAACTTCGGTGACGTTATCACGCGAAGTGCTTTGGCCAAAGTCTTAATTCGAACTTTTGCAAATCTATTTCAAGGATATCTCTTACCTTCCTGCAAGGCCACAGATTCCTCGATCAATATAACTCTTTAGCGCATTTCATGTAACTACCGAACATACAAAGTATTTTGGCCACCCGTTACCGAGACCTCACTTCGAGTATGTTACAGTGACTAACACTACATGCCTAAAGCTGAAATATTATCAAGATTAAGAGTACAATGCTTCCTGAGATTTTATTCATTTTAGATAGCAGTATAAAATGAATAATCTCAGTGGTCTAGTTCGATGTTTCCAATCCTATTGAAAAATCATCAACGTGTTATAATTGGAATCACCATTCCCTATGATGAAAGACTAATCATCTTATATAACCACGTTATAGTCTTGATAAGAACATATTCTTATCTTACCGACTAGAACTTTAATGACACGTGATTTCGGTATTCAAAATCTTTTCCTATGAAACACATTTCATATGAGAATACCACCACACGTCATTAATTATTAATATGTGAAATACTCACAACTTGCTGTAAATTTAGTTTAATTAATTCAATAAATTGAATTTTCAGGGCACTATTCCCAACACATGATCCATTACATCGAGGAGCGTAGGATTCTCAACCACCTCACACGAGGTCCCTCTTCCAAGAATCTCGTTTAGCCTCTTCTACCGTTAGTTGAGATCGTTGATTTATCCTCACATTGTTGTGGGGAAACAAAATAACCCCGTTTAACCATGACTTTTGAGACTGACTTTCATTTTTCTTTTTTTTTTTGTAAATTTGAATATTTTCGCCTAGTAGAGCCTGGCCCATGTTCTGCAGTAGCTTCCTCGGTTATGTAGGAGACGGTTGTGATCCAAAGACGGGCCATTGTGTTCGTCCATTTCACACGTTACCATGGAGAAGATTTCTTGCCCTTGATCTAGTCCTCAGGCTCATCCTCATCACTTCCAGATTTACCCCTATCGGCTTTGTTGTAGTCAGTGAGGGAAATATTTTGGTCTTCTTGATTGGTTCCTATAGTGAGAGGGAAGTTTTCATTTGGGTGATGAGCCATTGATGAGGATCCTTATCTAGGATGAGAGGTGTTCTGCTAAAGCTGGTGATGATGATGGTGGTGATGGTTGTTTCTCATTGGGACTTGCAAATCAAACCCGCCATATGAACCGTTCGGCTGCATTATACTTCTTGATGATAAATAACCTGAATTTAGATCAAAGATTTCTTAGTTGAATTTCTGGAAATACAACCTTAATGCTTCACCATGTGAGGCAGATCCTTAAAAACACTCGAATATCATATTTCTTAATGACAGATTTTCTTCCATATTCCATACTTCATAGCAACTTCAGATCAAACACAAAACACCTATTCCACCTATTAAATCTCTGGAAACAGAAACCTCAACTTTTTACTCTGCCAAAGAAACTGTAAAATACAAAAAATCCAGCTATTGTTTTGTTTCAATCTTATTTCTATACCTCAGGCAGTCACATCCATCTCTAACCAATTTCAAAGCTGAAATCATCCAACTGTTTGAGGGCTATGCTAGTCAAAATTCTACATCATCGATCGGGATCAACTCTTTGACCAAAAAAAGAAGTACAACAACCATTAAAGCAACTCATTCAGAAAAAAGAACCACAAATCAAAGGCAAAACCTTCAATCACCACAGAAACAAGCCTATTCAACCCCTCACCAAAAACCCAGATAATAAAAACATAACCTTTACACCAAAATCAGGAAAATAAACAAATTTTAGCCGAGAACTTACACTGAAATTGATGAAATACAAATCAAGATTGGACCTTTTTGCCGCTACCGAGCCCAAAATGTAAGGTTTGAAATCTCAAACCCTTAATTTGCGTAAGAAAAATATAAACAAATAAATCAAGAACCAACTGGTGTGGGATTGTGATCTAAGGAGTGAAAAGGGTTGTTGAAGATGCAATGAATTGGAGAATCACGGGTCCAGAAAAGGGTGTCTTTTTTCAAATGAGACATGCTACAGACACACGTAGCTCCTGGATACAAGCTAAAAGCTGATGTCAACAGCAACCAAAAGTATTGTATAAATCGTACGAGCGTGAGTTTTATAGTATATACTTTTTTGCAACTTATGGGGGACATCATTGGTTATTTTTCATTTTATATAATTTTACAGGTGTGGGGTGTAGGGAGAGGTGAAATATAGGACATGGTTGATATAATGTAGTTGTTTCTTGATCTTTGTTTGTATGAAACATGAAGGGATTTGTTTGGGTACAACCTTTGTGGAATGTGTGTTGATTTTTGTCTGGTGTGTTAGTTTGCATATGAGATCAAGGGTATTTTTCGAAATTGATCGTTTTTTACACAAATCAAATTTTTATATGGTGTGTTCGTTTATGTTCAATTATCCTCAACTCAATTCGGTTCGATTTCAATTTGTTATGGGCCTTCTGAATCGGGGCCCACATTCTCCCCTCGAAAATCGAAACCCAAAAAATTCTCGCGGGCTCCGCAATTCTTAGCCCTCTTCCTAAACCTCCGCAAACCCTGTGGTGGTCCCCACAATCCTCCTCATACTCCTCAAACTCACCATCGTGATCTTCTGCCTCGTTATTTTCCTGCTTCTTGAGGTCATTTTCATCATTTTTGTATCCACTTCTAAGTGTCAGCCTCAATGAACGCTGCAAATCTAGGTTGGGTGGGAGATGCAACCGGTTTCCATTATGGTAAGAGCACATCTCCTCGTAATGTAAATGCTTCGAGCTCATGATTTTGTTGGAAAACAGGAATCAGAAAGCAGTGGAAATTTAAAAATTTTCCAACAAAAGGATCGAAAACTCGCAATCATGAATCCAAATTCGTAAGGTAAAGAAACTTACTTTTCAATAATCTTTCTTAAAGCGTTTCAAGCCACTCAAGAACGCTCTTCTCGCGGATTGATCCCCTCTCCTTGGTAAAGCTCGAATCTTTAAAAACTTCTAACTTGAAGCTCTCTAGAGATACCACCAACTTGACTACAATCTAACTAGTAAGGATGCTAGTTCTCTAGTTAGTGTTTAGGCTTAACCTAGGGTTTATTTTATCTTGGAGAAAGGATGGTGTTCAACACATGAACCAAGAAAAATTCATCAATTACTTTCTAAGGGGAGCTCGAGCTTCCCTATATATAATACAGAGAGGGGCGGCCGAACCTAGTCCTTGTGGACTAAGGATTTGGTCCCTCTCTCTCTTATTACTTGATCATCAAGTAATTCCAAACTTTGACTTTGAATTCTAATTCAAATCAACTTTTAAGAGAGCTAAAAATATCCAAACTCCTTTTGGATAATATTATACTTTATTTATTAATGAATAAATAACTTATTTACCTAATTAATTAATTCATAATTAATTAAATAGATTAATTTCTCCAAAATAAGACTTTCATTTTAATTCAAAATTAAACCAAAGTCTATTAAATAATTAACACATTAATTATTTAATACATAAATAAACATACACGCACGTGACCCACACGTGTGCTTCACACGTGTGGAACCCTTTTGGCTCGATTAACTCGTTTAATCATTTCATAGCCTCAACTCATGTAACCAAGTTGTTGTGTGTGACCCTCTAGGTTCTCAATTCAATTAGCAGTGACCCCAATTAATTAATTCACTAATTAATTAATCAGTCCACAGATTAAACGACCATAGTCTAGTAACAGGTGTTTAACCCCTAGCTGAATTGGAATGTCTCGATTCGACAGAACCTTTAAGTCATTGATTCATGTGAGATACAATCCTCCTACTTACTATCTCTCAACCAAGATCTAGGGTAAGAGAATAATCAAAACCCTAATAATCTGGTCTTAAAGCTAAGAGCATTTCATATCTATTTGATCTCAATCCAAGAAACCCTTTTCTTGATGTCTTGATCTACTGCCTTGGCCAAGGAATCCATATGGCATATGAATGACTTACACAATAAGAGATCACATTGCAAATGTAAGTGTAGGTCCTTTCTTGATTCTCATTCACTTTCATGAATCACTTGTGCAGCCCCAGCATAAGCTTTGAACCAGTTGTCTAAGGCGACACCCTTTAAAGCTTATACCTAAGACTACAGAGTCAACTCATAAAGCGACATGGAACCTCAAGTCTAAGGATCAATTAATCACATCAATGACTCGTGAGATATTTCCTAATCTGGAAGTTTTCGTTTCCTGAAATAGAAACTTCCTTTCCCATTTAGGAATCTTCTCACACGGGGCACCTCAGTGAACTTACTTATGGAAGTAGCACCCTCATGTATCACACACGTATCAACTATACACTTTGCACCTCCATGAAACAAGGTGGTCCTTCTTAAGGGTGTGATCCCACAAGCAAACCTTAGAAGAGTCAGGTTGATACTCCCACTGTCTGTAGGACTCATCGGCTTGGAGCATTTTACTAATCATGACTTATGTGATATAGGGCTCGTTTCATGAACCATTTCACCTAAATGGTAGAGTCCTAAAGTCATCAGGATTAGGAGAGTTCTCATACATGCACAACTAAAGTAAACGCATACCAAACAAGAGCATATAAAGAAGTGTTGCCTCAATTCGTTATTTTATTCAAAGATTGTCTGTGATCACAATAAGGAAAAGTACAAAGCGGATATACAATCGGATTTCTAGGGCACTATTCTTAATAGATTTTGCGCACCTCCTCCTTCAATTTCTTAGGAATATGATCCATTACATCGAGGAGCGTAGGATTCTCAACCATCTCACACGAGGCCCCTCTTCCAAGAATCTCGTTTAGCCTCTTGTATCGTTTGTTGAGGTCGTTGAATTTACCTTCACATTGTTGCGGGGAAACAAAATGACCCCGTTCAGCCATGACTTTTGAGACTGGCTTTCATTTTTCCTTTTTTTTTTGTAAATTTGCATATCTTCACCTAGTGGAGCTTGGCCCATGTTCTGCAACAGCTTCTTCGGTGATGTAGAAGACGGCTGTGATCAAAAGACGGGCCATCGTGTCCGTCCATTTCACACGTTGCCATGGAGAAGAATTCTTGCCCTTGATCGAGTCCTCAGGCTCATCCTCATCACTTCCAGATTTGCCCCTATCGGCTTTGTTGTCATCAGTGAGGGAAATATTTTGGTCTTCTTGATTGGTTCCCATAGTGAGAGGGAAGTTTTCGTGCATTGGGTGATGAGCCATTGATGAGGATCCTTGTCTAGGATGAGAGGTGTTCTGCTGAAGCTGCTGATGATGATGATGGTGATGGTTGTTTCTCATTGGGGCTTGCAAATCAAACCCGCCATAAGAACCGTTCGGCTGTATTATACTTCTTGATGATAAATAACCCAAATTCAGATCAAAGATTTATTTAGTTGAATTTCTGGAAATACAACCTTAATGCTTCACCATGTGAGGCAGATCCTTAGAAGCACTCGAATATCATATTTCTTGATGACAGATTTTCTTCCAAATTCCAAACTCCATAGAGCTTTTGATCAAACACAAAACACCTATTCCACCTATTGAATCTCTGGAAATAGAAACCTCAACTTTTTACTCTGCCAAAAAACTGTCCAAAAGATCCTTCAAACCCTCAAGTTAACAGATATCTAAACCTACAAAAAATCCAGCTATTGTTTTGTTTCAATCTTGTTCTATGCCTCAGGCAGTCACATCTATCTATAACCAATTTCAAAGCTGAAATCATCCAACTGTTTGAGGGCTATGCTAATCAAAATTCTACATCATCGATCCAGATCAACCCTTTAACCAAAAAGACGTACAACAAAAATTGAAACAACTCATTTAGAAAAAAGAACTATAAATCAAAGGCAAAACCTCCAATCACCCCAGAAACAAGCCTATTCAACCCCTCACCAAAAACCCCAGATAATAAAAACATAACCTTTACACCAAAATTAGGAAAATAAACAAATTTCAGCCGAGAATTTACTCTGGAACCGACGTAGTACAAATCAAGATTGGACCTTTTTGCCTCTACTGAGCCCAAAATCAAGGTTTGAAATCTCAAAACCTCAATTTGAGCAAGAAAAACATAAACAAATAAACCAAGAACTGGGGAAGAACATTAAAAAAAAAATCGTTGGAGGCCAAGTGTTGTGGGATTGTGAGCTAAGGATTGAAAAGGGTTGTTGAAGGTGCAATGAATTGGAGAATCAAGGGTCCACAAAAGGATGTCTTTTTTCAAATGAGAGGCGCTACATACACACGCAGCTCCTGAATGCAAGCTAAAAACTGATGTCAACAGCAACAAAAAGTATTGTATAAGTCGTACGAGTGTGGGTTTTGTAGTACATACTTTTTTACAACTTGTGGGGGATATCATTGGTTCTTATTCATCTTATATAATTTTGCAGGTGGGGGGCGGCAGAAGGGGGTGGGGAGGGGCTGACATCAGGGTTGATATATTGTAGTAGTTGTTGTTGTTGTTGTTGTTGTTTAATGTAGTTGTTTCTTGATCTTTGTTTGTGTGAAACATGAATGAATTTGGGCACAGCCTTTGTGGAATGTGTATGTGATTATTCTATGGTTTAGAATGAATTTTGTCATTTTACGTAACATAAAAGAATTAATTTCTCATGAGTAAGGGGATTGTTTAAAGATTAGATCATTGTTATAATTTGATGTTCTAATTTTTGTCTGGTGTGTTAGTTTGCATATGACAACAAAAGTATTTCTCGAAACCAATAGGTTTTTACCAAAATCAAATTTTTATTAGGTGTGTTCTTTTGTGTTCAATTATCCTCAACTCAATTCGATATGATTTGGTGAGGGTTTGTAGAATTCAGGGAAGATGTTCAATTAAATTAGAGAATTGATCATCATCGAAAATATTGGTCAGAAATCTGGGGCTCGAGTTATAATTTAGGAGTTTATTGCATCAAAAACCTTGTGATATATCTAATTAGCACTCCAAACCTTATGATTTGAAATGTCTCAAAGCGAACCCTATAATTGTATTAAATTAGCACTTAAAAACTTACAGTCATAAAGTCATGGTTATTGTCATGATCGTAGGGTTTTGAGTGTTAATTTTGTACTAATTTATTACGATTACAAGATTTACTTTGAGAAATTACAAATCACATGATTCAGAGTGTTAATTAAATATTTTACAGGTGGCCGAGTTAAAAACTCTATAATTTAGTGGTTGGATCAAACTCGATCCTTCCTTTTTTTTCACCCAAACTTTCAAACATATAACGAGGATAAAGAAAGTGCAAATCAAAAGCGTTGTCTCAACCATAGAGAGAAAAAGGAGACGCATTTGCCTTCCACGTTTTCGCTCAGAAAATTTGGGCTTATAAAGGGGTTTCAGAGCTTCAGACTTCAGTAAATAGCTTGTGAGAACGACTACGAAGAAGAAGAAGAAGAAGAGCTAATGGGAGCGAAGAGGAGAGTGCGGTAAAGGAGCCTTTGGACCTCATCCGTCTCAGTCTCGACGAGCGTATCTACGTCAAGCTTCGTCACGACCGCGAGCTTCGTGGCAAACTCCATGTATCTTTCTCTCTTTCCATCTCTCTCATATATGGTTTTACTCCTGCTATATGTGTATGGGTGTGTCCTGTGGATTGTTTTCACTTAATTTGGGATGAAATTGAGAAAAAGGGTTTCGATTGGCAGCTGAATGGTAGTAATTTTATGGTTCTGGAAAGATGAATCGAAGCAAAATTAGGTATGCGGTTGATGAATGATGGTGTGTAGAGGATTAGGGTTTGTCAAAGTTCGGTTCTTTTTGTTTGTTTATCGGAGTTGGATGTTATAGACCAAACAGGAGAGCCCATCCCAAAAGACTAGTTTGAAAGGAGAGAGCCCATTTGGCCTATAAACCCCACACCAATTGCCCATACAACCGATGTGGAACAAGTCTCATACCTTGCAATTGGTCCACGGTCATGACATTGGAATCGTTGTAGGTTGAATTGAGCACTTTGTCCTTTTTTTGTGAAAAAGGGTTTGGTTTCATACCAATTGTTTGTTCTTCTGTTCACATTTTTACGAAGAGGAATGTAGCCCAGATATTAATCAATATTCATAATTTGCTTGTTGCTGTGAAGTAAACTGAGGGATATCCCTGTGATTGGGATTTTCTGTTTTGGCCTTTTGGGTGTGGATTTTAAGTTGAGGAGTTCGGTTGCACTGAATTTTTCAGGGGTGATAAACCGTTAACGGTGAAGTTACTCTCTGTTCTAAAATTATGGTAATCATATGTATAATTGATAGCATTGTCCGGATTTGTGATGACTTAAAGACTGGGAATTGGGATGAGAACTCTAAGAATACCATATTGCTGCAACAAACTATACATGAATTGGGATAGAATTGTAGATACTCTCTCCTTTTCTTAACTTCGAAATTCCAAGTAGAGCGATTTTCAAAAGAGAGCAAATTGAAGATTATGAACGCGATCTTGTGTCGTTTTGATTTAAATGGAAGTAAATTTTGAATGGCTTACTAATCCATACCAGTTTTGTCTCGTTTAAGAACTAGTAGTTTATGAATGGCTTACTAATCCGTACCAGTTCTGTCTCTATTAAGAACTGCAAAGTGCACATTTCTTAGTAGATTGTTGATATTCTTGAATTCATTGAGGGTAGCTTATTTTCTCATAACGTGTGAATTTGGCAGGCTTATGATCAGCACTTGAATATGATTCTGGGTGATGTCGAGGAGATTGTTACCACCATGGAGATCTTGGTGAAACATACGAGGAAATCGTCAGGGTATGTTTATTAGTCATGAAAATTTTGTACTATCGGGAATTTCTTGAAATATCATATGCAAGCATGTGGAGCAGTAGGTCATGAAGCAGCTACTATTTGATGCTTATTCTATATGACTGGATATAGTGTTTTATTTAGTAATTTCACTTAGTTGTTTTTAACTTTTTACTTAATTAGATTGTTTCTTGACTCTGATGCAGACTACAAGAGGTGACAGTGTCATATTGGTCTCTCCTCCGTTGAGAATTTTAAAGAACTCAACAGTTGGTTTTCTTCTGCAATCCTGCATTCATTGTATTCTCTTATATACCTCTTTTGAAATCCTGTTTGAACTTACTGATTTTGCCATGTACTTTCGTTAGTAATCATTATTGAATTATGGTGTTTAACTTCTTTGATTTTGTCAATAATCTGTTTCTTGAACTGCCATCATACCTCATAAGTTATTATGAACAGATCTTTAACAGGAAATTTGGAGCATACTAATTGAAAGCAGAACAGAGCATATATTTTCCTTCCTTTGTCTTGAGATACAGAATAACACATCCAGTACACAACAAAATGCCAATCCAAAAAGACACCGTACTGAAACAAGACAAAATTTTCAAGAAAACATAATGCTTGAAGGGCACTCGTAACACGTAGTAATACAGGGTTGTTTCTTTTCGTCGAAAAAGAAGAGGAGAAAGAAAAAGAATATGAATTACTAAATACAACACTTCCACAAAAGTAGAGGGAAAAATATCAAGATAAATACACATTCATCTACGCCTTTGCCTCGAGAAACTGGGTGACTGCGAACCTCTAAAGCTTCTACTCGGAGAATCCATCGACCCTCTAAAAGATGCATATGCTACTTTAGCCGATTCAGGAACAGAGTCCAATGGAATTGTCTCAACAAAGCATGCTGTATTGATCCTCGTCCTTTCTAGCTCGGATTGAAGTAGTTCTGAGCTGTACTGCTGTGCGAGAGCCTAACAAGAACCAAGAACATTTAAGACAAAAACAGTGGAGGTTTGATAACTTGAAATATGATATAGAAGCGGCGTAACTGTAATTATGGGAGGGGAATGGATGAAAGATTAATGTTTCTTACAATTAGGTCGTCAGGTGATACAGATGAGCCCGACTGCCTGTCATCTGCAAGCACGTCATCGCTTCCACGCGTGGGTCGGCGCTGGTGGCTTGGAGTCTCTACAGATTCTGTGACGGTTTCTATAGCTTTTTCTAATAGAACACCTTGTAAAGACTTGAGGGATTCTCTCGCATCGTGCGTGAAGTAAGGATTTAATATGGTCTCGAAATATTCAAGCTGCAGAATAATGAAGGGAATTAACTAGCTTTCAGAAAACTACAATTGGAAAAAGGAAAGGGATATATGGTTTAATTACACAAATTCTAATTTACTTCGCTGATATTGGAGAAATTACAGAAACATCCATTATGTCCCTGTTATTTTTGCTAAAAATAAAACTTTGACCGACAACTATCAAGAGAAAATAAGATTTCCGAAAATTTGAGATTAAGACTATGTTCAACCGCTTAATGGATGTAATATAAAATCTCGGGGAAGTTTGTGTAATTGGAACACACCTCTGAGTATGTCAATGTAATTCTCCCAAAAGGAATTATACACTTCCAGGATGGTGTTAGCACTAGTTTCAACTTACCTCAAGCATTATCTGAGAAAAGCCATTTGGGTCCAACGCCCTGAGATCTTTCGATTTGTTTTCATTGAAGAGACCCAGGAATATATCAATCAAGCCTTCAACAAGAATACCTAGAGTCTTGTCCAGTAGAGGTTTACAGCCAGCAAAAACCTGCATTTAGACCCATTTAATCTTCAAAAAGCATCCCAGCAAAATGCTTATGGATTTGTAACAAAGAATGTGGTTATAAGGAATGTAAACCTATTCTGAGAAGAGGGGAAATAGTTAAAGAATTATTACTAAATTCACTTGAGGCGGAAAAGTACCTCTGCATGAACGGCTACTAGAGTATGAAGCAAGTCAACAGCTGCATCTCGGACTCCCTGCAAGGATTTTGCTTGAAAGTTAAAAAAAGCATCCAACCTGAAACTGCTGAAGTTTAAAATGACATGAGAAACGCTTCCTGACTTTGACAGCAGGTGCTGCTCCCCACTGAACTCCAGTATCCAACAAGTAATTGACTGCAGCTGATCTAATCAAGGTTGTCTGGGAAAAAAAAAGATGGATGCAGATGTGGTAAGATGGAAAAGCAAAAGTAGCAGTAGGAGATTTAAGGCCCAATTAGAAAGTAGCATACTGCACTTTTAACTGAGAACTTCGCAAGACATAAAGAATAAAGATTGCATGCATGTTAAAAAGCTTGTTGCTTGAAACAAATAGAACATTGATATAAATACAAGTGTATATTTTCAGTAGAAAGATTCAACCAGACACAAGCACTGCCATACCTTTGCAAGAGTATATTGTGCAAGGACCTTCTCTTCAAGATTGGAGAAAGACAGAACCAGATCTTCCATGTCGCTGTCCTCCTCCGCTTTTGCCCTGAATTGGCCAAAAAATGATGATGTAAATCATCCAGAAGAAAGGATATAATATATATATTGCTCAAGTAACAGTCACCCCATAAGGCATGACAAATCATGCATGCATATAAAAACCCCTGGTGTTGGCTTCTCTGATAATTTATCAGTGATAAATTTTCAGAAATTGAGTTCACAAAAGAGAAAAGACCTTTGTAACTTTATGCCTCATTTGAACCTCTGTCATCTTTTGTCTTTTAAATGAGAGGAAAGGGTAACACTTGGCAAATAGGAGAGAGAGTGAAGGTTGTTTCAGTGGAATAGAAGTATCTTTTGGAGAACCATAAAGTTTCTTTAGAATACAACGTAATAGCCGCACACTCGTGGTTCTTCTTAACTTGAGAACCAGACGTCATAATGCACGGTCATAAATGCTAAAATACAAGTGCTTCCTCATAAATACCTAGATTCCAGCCAAATATTTTTGAATTTGCCATACAACTCAGGAGCAAGATCATCTCTGCAATATCCAATATTACTCAGAACCATTAGCAGCTGTTGATGTGGATCAACAATACTTCCAGGAAGAGGATCACTTGATTTTTCCACTGGTTCGTGAGAATATCCATTTTGGAAATGCGGACTTCCAATGTTTGACCTATTCTGGGCAAGGTCTAAGCCAATGTTCTCCAAATAACCTGTAATTGGACCACAAAAGCATAAAATTGCTAGAGCTTAATTATTATTATTATTATTATTATTATTATTATATTTTATCTATTGGAACCGAAACAACAGCTTTCAGTCACAACTTAATACAAAAATAGCTCAAAACAAACAAAAGCAGAAAACTCATCGTTCTTCGTACCAGCAAAATCCAGTAAACAGTTCAGAAAAGCAAGTCTAACTGATTCTTGAATTTCTTGAAGCTGTGAAAAACTTTCTTCTGACTTTTCTGATTCACTTTGCAGAGAATGAAGCATCCTGGAAAAACGGTCAAACAGTAAAATGATGCAAAGAGATGATCCCATCTTATCAACACATTCCAGGAGACATACAAACCCACTTTCTTCAGTTATTAAATTACACCAGTGGTTTTGTCCTTGTTCTTTCTAGGATGAGGAGCAGTTAGCACGCAAACAGTACTAGGAATGCAAAAGCACCACGTTAGATCAGCAAACTCCATGTCTATATCACATTTTTTATACACTTGACCTTGATGACATGCCTAAAACTTATTTCTTCTGTACTTATCAGCAGATTATCATTACTCTCTGGCAAGGGATGTTCGATGGAACAAATTCTAATGCAAAAATAACAAAGACAAAGAACTTAGGAGCTCACCCATTGATTTGATCCATCGCTGAGATCATAATTGCACGGAATGCAAGAGGCAACGACGAGATTGAATATGGGGACTTGTTTCTTTCTAAAATAGAAACCGGAACCCAAGATTCGTCTCTTGATATCTCTTCTGTTGAAGTCCTCATCCATGAACAAAGCCTAATTATGTAGATTTTTGAAATCTCAAATTCAAGTGTTCTCAATACAGTGACTGCCATCAAAAAAGGGCACACTCAAGATAGTTTCAAGTAAGGTAACTTCAGAGAAAGAGAAAGAGGAAACATGATTTTGTTTCCCCTCGTACAATCTTGAAACAAATTGTACCAGCTATCGGAGGTGCTGACTCTTTTGCTTCAAAAGCTTGGGTTGCCCTGGAAATCTCCTTTACAGCATCATTCATGAAAGGGCTGAGGATATTGGATTCTTCAAGATCACGGAATGTGCTGAGGACCTGTGTAAGGAATTTATACATAGCAAATGGTAAAAATCAGTCATGTTTTTCACCTAATTCCAGCTCGCAGAACAATGCAAAACTTCCAAGTGCATTCAAACTCAAACAACTCCGTCCAACAGTACATTCATGAAAAGTAATAGGCTCAGCAGCTCTCGTTCATAACCAAGATACTGGGGAGCCATATTCTTATTGAGCTCTGTTACCTTAGATTCATATGCTGACAGAGTATTGCGTATCATCCCAGCAACTTCATCAAGGGAAACTCCCACTTTATCTTCAGCTTTATTCACAGAACTAATTGTGCTTGCATCAGCAGACACTTGGGAAGACTGGAGAAGGAAAGATTCACAAGAAAATAAGCGAAAACCAAGAAGTTGATTCAAATTGGAAATAAACAAATCAATATCCTAGATTCATCAAGTAATAATCATCAATAGAAAAAAAAATCATAAATCAAATGACACTAATATAAACATAGTAGTTGAATAAAAGAACAAAACATTAGTTTCTTTAATGAACCCATTTTTATTACAGAAATAAAACTCAGGGAGATGCTAACAAAAACAAATCAGGACTCCAAAGGAAGTGGCGCCAGTCGAATGAATGTCATTAAAAATAGCAGGCTCATCCCAAAGGGAAACCCTGTATCTTGACAAACTTAAGCAACCCCTAATGGACAGTATACCTTCGCAAATTTCCCACTGGAAACTGAAAGTGCTACTTTCCAGAAGACAGGTACATGATGAACTAGTACAGCAGTTAACTTGCGAATATATCTACCCCGAAGAGCATCAAGTTCTTCACTACTCATTTCTGCTGGGAGTATATCTCCAGCTAGAGAGTAATCCAAAGCTGACTGATAATTGAAAAAGAAACATGATAAGATTTATTGATCAGATGACAACGAAATGAAGACAAATTCCGTAATAATTGGATATCAACCACTTACAGATTGATTAACATCCTGCTGAATTTGCCTCCACTTTGCATCAGAAAGTGCTTTTTCACGAAGCTCATTCTGCAAATTCTCCATCCGTGCTTCATGATCTAACGTGCATTTCTCAAGCAAACCTCTTATTTTGCGATTCTGTTGCATATTCAACACCAAAATTCAATAACATAACTGCTCAGTCATATTTAAGATACTTCCATTGACCAGTCGAACAACTTAGTGATTAGGAACACAGAAACCTACAAAGATCTCATGTTCTTAATACATATAGACAGAATTTTGGTTATCTGAAGAAAAGAAAATACTGAAAAAACATCAAATAATGAATCTTGGCAGTGATAGATAATATAAAATGCAGTAGAACATAAAAGTTGATGGTTGATAATAACAATTGGTTGTCACAATGTATAGATCTCACCTGTATATTCAAGTAATGTTTTATGGGATCTGACTCAGGTTCAAGCTCCAGTAAAAGCCGCACAGTATTTTCGAGCTACATTAAGAAGCAAATAACCATTAAGCTATCAGCAAGAGCTACACATGCAAAATAGTACAATCAATGCTTAAAAAAATGCAGGATAATACAAACCATCATTTCTTTTTTTATCAAATTATATAGATTAGACCTCAGAGCAATCTCTCTTATCTGACAAGCAGCTCCGCTAACGCATGTGAATTTTCTTTGAGTTCTATTTTTGTCTAATACAAGGAATAAACGGATAAGTTGCATCATCTCCCACAAGTTTACATGCAACAATTAGCAACACCAGCTATCTTTAGAATACTAGCTTTGTGAAGCAAAAGAGAAGTCAAGCAACAATATAATGCAAGACTTTACTCTTTTCACAGGGCTAACCTACATCCATTGGAGATAACTTTGTTTCTTATTTTCCCCACTGTTTCATAAAACTAGAGAAAAAAATCAAAATAATTGAGAAAAACACCAGATAGCTAGCAACTTAAAATTCAATTCCACCTCGGCCAAGTCGCTTACACACTGTCCGTATATAGCAAAGATATAAGGATTTATCACATGCATTAGCTTACTAGTAAAGTAATTCAGGAAATATAAATGATTAAGCTTACATTGCTTAGATCAACATTTGGATCTTCCATGGTCTTGTAGAGCATGCCTTTGAACTCCTGCATTACCTTTTCAACCTCCTCGAGAACACGTTTAAGAATTCCCACCTGAAATTGAAAATATTTTTCACTCGCTCAAAGAGGTAACCAAATTAATCAATTTAAGATACTTATTTCCTTCCACTAAAAAGGTAACCATACATGAGAAGGTAGGACAATGGACTTTGCTTTCCGGTACTCTCTTACTGCCAAATCATATTCACCCTTACTAATGTTTCCACGAATTGCACTGGGCAAGTTGAATAGTGTTCGAAACCTCTGAAGCATTCCTTGGACGGACCTGATCTTCTCTGCTTGTGCCTTGTAAAGTGTTGTTGGTTCAATTAGAACTACTAAAGGATAACCTACAATTATTCCATTTCATACTAGTGAGTTAATCCAGGATTTGGATCCTACCTACCTGTCTCTCGAATAGAGGTCCAAAGGCACGGTTAGAAAGCGAACTGACTCCTTGGATACATTTAAACAAGTGGCCAGTTCCTGAACCTTCAGGATCTTCCTCAATTCGCTTCAACTTTGACTCAATATCTGTCCAAACAAAAAAAAAAAAAAAAAAAAAAAAATTCAGAAATTGATATGATTCACAAAGAACCATCAAATTATGTGCCATTATGCGAAACTGACCATCAATAGTGGTTTTGCAGGAAACAAAGCAATCAAAGTTCTCCTTGACCAACTGCTTTTTCTGTTGGGTACGTCCTTGAAGATCATTCTTTAATGAAAGAGCGCCAGATTCCAATTCTGCAGCACTAGTATCAAGGTGCACTCGAGATATAAAGAGTTTTGCGTCAAACTTCTCCGAGTAATAGTTCAACTTTTCTGCAAAACCATAGAAAGGCTGCCATTTAAAACGAGGGAAACATCTTCCCTTGCAATTTAAACCAAATGTATGGTGACTAAAGGATGCAAGTTGAAACCTCTTTTAGTTTTTCCGTAATACCACATTAAAAATGCCTGCAATCAAGTAATATCAACTAATGTCTGTGTCATTTAACTGAGGGGAAACTCTTTCCTCCCTTCACTTTCCAGGTTTTGAAATAATATTGCATCCAGTGAGAGGAAATATAATGGGTCCTATAAATAAGTATCCAGCAATCATGTCCCATATCGTCAGTAACCTATGCAAAAGCAGACGACCGGTACAAGGGTACAAGCAAGAAGATAATGAAGAATTAAAAATACAAATTAAACCCCATACCTAAGAGTCAAGACAGAGATATATGCTGGTCTAAACCAATCCACAACCAGCTATTATACAATAAGTAAATAATTGGTGAATAGATTAGAAGTCTTAGTCAGAGTTTCATAGCTGTTTTCTTGTAGTGGATTTACAGTGAAAAAGAAATGAAATATCTTTTAGGAAGACATCTCAATATGTACTCGTTCGTTAACTAGATGGAGAAGATCATTTGCTTCTCACATAATTAAAGAACTCTCAACAAATAGTAACGCAAATACCTCGAGAATTTGGATCAAGAGGTTCCACTTCGGTGGACGACGGAACATTGGCTACATTATGGCTGATCAACCTAAACGTCTTGTGGTTAATTAGCCTGTCCAATAAGAACTTCATGTTAGCAAATGATCAGTAAAGCAGGACATATGTGGAAAACAACTCGGACATGAAATTTTACCCCAGTCCAAGAGGATCAACAAACTCCATGCCTCGGGGAAGCGACTGTACACTAGTTAGTCCTTTTGGCTTCGGTACAAACTTTTGAGGCGGAGGAGCTGCTTTTGTATCCCTCATTTCACGGACCCTCCGAGCAAGCTGCCAAATAAAGATTGGAGTTCAATAAATAGTCAATGAACAAAAGAATTACCACATAATGATTACTAATGAACCTAGAGTAGAGCAGTTCAAACGACACAGAGAACAGCTTCTTATTTTTTCTGCATTCAGATTCAGAAGTCATGCAAGCAAAGCTCAGTCTAGGAATAGTATTTTTTCTTTTCTTTCCATTCATTTATCCTTCGTTTGCAATTGAGGTAGCGGACAAAATAACTTAATTCATAAACTATCAACCAATAGCTCCTGAACGCTGACATGCCTAAACTTATACTTCAACAACTTCTTACACTGTTACGTCAATACAGATGGTGAACTCATCAACGAATCTTAAAGATCCCATAAAGTCTGCAATTGCATAAAATGCAAGTCACTGATATATGCACATAAAAAGGATTGGTCATTATGCTTCCGTATTTATGAGATATAAAGAAGATAATTTATGGGCTTGCAAACATTATCAGTATAGGAGTATACGTTTCAAGACTAAACATGCCAGCATCTGACAGAAAACAAAAGGCGAAAACTGGACAACAATCGAACTCAAATGTTCAGTATCTTAATTAAGAAATGCTCTTCTCAATCCCATATCTCTCCAAATAACATCTGCAATCACATAGCCCGAGCAAAAACAAGTACCAATGTATGGTGCAGAGTATCTAGAACAGAGTAAACCAAGCTAAGAGCTTTTACTCCAATTCAAACACCATAAAAACTGTAGCTT
Organism: Lantana camara; assembly: GCA_037501455.1. Classification (NCBI taxonomy): domain Eukaryota; kingdom Viridiplantae; phylum Streptophyta; class Magnoliopsida; order Lamiales; family Verbenaceae; genus Lantana; species Lantana camara. The sequence continues at coordinate 5,775,543 of CM074865.1, forward strand.
CCATCAATCTCTACAAATACAAAATCTCTCGCAATACATCCACAGACATCAAATTCAGCAAGCGCCACGCAAAATTAACAACTAAGCTGACCAACCAACTTCAATAAATTACCCAATCAACACGTCCTCACTTAAACACACACACCAGCACAAAAAGAAGATACCCCGTACCTCAGCTTCATTCACGCGCTTCCAGGTATTCGGCTCCTCCCCATCCCACGCCTCATCATCCCTCCCACTCGCGGCTCGATGCCTCGTAGCAACGCCGCCGCGATCGTCCTCGTCCCCCGACGAAATGCTCAGCATTTCCACATCCGAATCGTCGTCGTCATCCATCGACGCCTTGCTATGCTTATTCCCCCCCTTGCTGTGATGATGCGGAGCTCCGGCAGCGTGCCTCCCGCCGGCGGGCGCTCCGCGGGACGACGGCGGCTGCACATAGTTGCGGACAGGCTTTGTAGTGAGTTGCGAGGGTTTATGGTAATTGACATCGCGCTGCGACTGCTCTTTCAGCGCCATCTGCAGCAGCTCATCCTCGTCCAAATCATCGCCGGTCGACATTTTTGGCCAGAAATTCGACAATCACGTATAGATACAAGCTGATTGTATGTCTATGTGAGTGAAAATGTGTGAGAATTTTGGAATTGGATCTGAGTGGTGGGGTAATTGATCAATTTGAGAAATACAGAGGGGCTGTGAAGAAGACAATGGTAATGATCCAATGTGTCGCGGGCAATATTGGGAATGTGCACCCGCCAGCTGTGGTCGCCACGTCAGCAAATTGAAGAGAAAATATAATTTGAAATTTCTTCTTGACAATTTTGAAGTACTGAAAATCTAGCTTTGAATTTTCTATTGGGGATTTTTTTTTTAATTATAACAATGTATTTTTGAATTTTATGAATCTAAGTTAATTTTCTTTTTTAACTTCTTGCTATGGATTTTTTAATATACTTAATGTAGCATTAAGTTCGAGAAGAATCGATAATTTGAAGGTAAGTATCAGTGATTAATCATTTATAAACAGATTAAGTAATTTGTCGCCTTTCCGAGGTAGTATAAATAAATTATTATTTCATGAAGTCAATATTAAATGGCATAAAATTTAATATCATAAATTACTTGTGAAGAACATTCTTCATTTATCAAAGTTCATAATTTATCTTGACAAATTGAGATTAAAACATGACTTATCATTTCTAGAAAAAGAATGTTTTTTGTTTGCCTTTAAATATTTTAGCAGGGTCAAACCCAGGGATATAAATGAACCGAGTCAGCTCGCGAGCCTGACGAACCGACTCGTAATAAACCCGAACCCAAGCTACTTTATTACTATCTCGTGGCTTAATTCGGCTCGTAAGCCTATATATTTAAATAAAAATGTAATATATTAATTTATATATATATATATATTTCTATACAAAATTCTTTAAAAAATAATATATTTATATATATACTCAATTAATATACAGTATTTTATAAATATATTTAATAATTACAAAAAAATCTTTTTTAATTTAAAAATAATATACCCTGGCTTAGCTCGAGCTGAGCCACTCGCAAGCCTTGGTCGGGCTGAGCTCGAGACTGAGGCTCGTTTGCATTCCTAGTCAAACCATTAAAACGTAAAGTTATCGTCTTATTAATTGTCGGACTAATGTAAAGTTATCGTCCCAACAAAAACGAGACCATTAAAATATAAAGTTGTCTTCCTATTAATAATAGTTGTATCTTTAGAGACGTGAATACAAAAACTCTAATTTAATGAATATATATAATATCGAACAGCTAAATTACACTTAATTTACGAATATATCAACAAACAACAGCTTTATTTCAAAGAATAGTATGCTGTTATGAACATTAAACAGTTGGAAAAGTAGAATAAAATACAAGAACATATATAATTGTTCAGTTCTTCTCAGCAGCATATAATGCTTTGATCTGCTCAACATCTTCATAGCTACCAAGGAATATTGGGGAGCGTTCATGTATCTTCTTTGGAACCATATCAAGAGCCTGCAGTTGGATACAAAAGTTTACCAGTTTAGCTCCAGAATCATGAATATTTATGAATCAATTCTGCACATTTTTCTGATATAAACATGCTTCTCGAGTAAATTCAGATATTTGTTGGCTGTCGGAACTGTTTGGTGCGTATCTGTCCGGTAGTTACCCGTAAGTGTCGAGTGCAGAATAGGGTATTTGTAAAAACTTAGATATGATGTCGACAGAATTCATCGATGCACATGAAATGTAAATTCTTTGATGGGGGGATTTTTTTGTAAGTTTCCAAACTCCAGGGGAGGTTTGTGTAACTAGACCAAACCATAAGGTGTGTCAGCTGTGGTTATCCCTTATTGAGTAGGTGAAATTTCAAGAAACCTTACCCTTTCCTTCCCCGTAAACGCTTGTCCCCCGGCTTGTTCCATCAAGAACGACATAGGGAATACTTCGTACAAAACCCTGTTTCGTGCAGATCAATACATCAAATCTATTGTTTTCTGTAAATAGTTACAGCAAATGAAACTACTTCAAACACAAATGATCACATCTGTGTACACTGGTTTTACCTAAGTTTTCCATTCGGGCTTTTCTTGTCAGCGGGGTACAAAAATACGCCCCCGTAGAGCAACGTACGATGAACATCAGCTACCATGCTGGTAAAAAGATAAACCGTAACACAACAAATAAACATAACAAAAGATCATAAATTAGTATATAATCTCAGCTTTTCTGCTGATTTTTACCTTCCAATGTATCGAAGAGATTTTGCTGGCGAACCGTCTTTTGGGAACTTGCAGTTTTCGACATACCTGATATTTTTGAATAATAATAATAAGAATTAAAATGATGCAAAAAAAAGGAATATAATGTGAGATTATATATTTCTGGAATATACATACTTTGCTGTAGGACCATCCCAATTCTTGGCATTTCCTTCATTCACAGAATAGATTTTGCCCTTTTTCGGAATCTATTGGCTCATAAGAATTCCAGTTATATATAAAATTGTATTTTTATATATATTTTTTTATTAAAGTTAAGAAAATTGCCCTGAATATAAAATTATTAAGAGAATAAATAATGGGGTTGAAGGTTAATAATAATACCTTGATATCTGGATGAGTCAGTATGAACTCTCCAAGAGAAGGATCAAGAGTGAATCCATTGACTCCACTTCCAGTGCTCAACACAAGCTGAAAGGTTAATAAGTCAACGTTTCTCGTGTATCCGCTATATAAACTGGTATATCATGCAAAAGAACGTCAAACATATTTCTATTTTTGAGACAAATCGAGAAAACGAGCAATGTATACCGTGCAAGAGCTTCCATACATGCAGTATCCTGCAGCAAGCATGTTCTTCCCGGGCTGCAACACATCTTCTAACGTCGGTTCAGCTCCATCTTTGATCATATAAATGCCAAATATCTGATTTTTTGTAAAGAAAACCAAATGAGTGTCCTAATTGTCACCACATTGTGAATATTATTCTTGAGTACAAATTTTGGATGCGAATTCTTACAGTTCCGATGGAAACACCACAGTCGATATTTGACGATCCATCCAGTGGGTCGAAGACAACACAGTACCTGCATATTTATTCTCAATAAATTACACAAAACCTCCCCTCTAAGTTTCAAAATTACAAATAACCCCTTTGACAACCGAAACTCGTAAAACTAACAAAATTCCGGTAAAGGCTCGAGTGAGGTAGCCAATAGATGCTCGAATAACACGAGAGGTTTGTTTAAACTCAAGTGACGAGATCACCAAACGTGCTTAATGACACACAAAAGCAGTGAGCAATGCCCGATGAATCACAAGGGAGGTACATGCAATTTTCAAATATCTAAAAGATCGACAGAGTGAGTTACACACTTGCCACGCTTCGAAGGCTCGACAATTGTCGCCTCCTCATCCTCTTCGGAGACAAGAATACACTGCAAAATACATTTCCAATTCTTTCAAAAGCATAATTCTACCATTCACTCTCTCGATGTAAGCAAACATACAAGGACTTACGGTTCGTCCACTGCTGACCAATGCCTTGATGAAAACTTCATTTGACAGCACGTCTAGCTTCTTCTGCTCTTCACCCTTTAGAAAACAGACAATATATTGAGTTTTATTATCATATATATATATATATATATATATGTATATATATAATAATTATATTAATTGATGGTAAAAAAAATGCATGAGCCAAACAGAAACTTGCCTGCACATTGGTCTCTCCCGCAAGCCCGATTAGTTTTGCCAACCCCGCCTGCAAAAAAATAAAACATAAAAAATGTAATAATAATAATACATATTTTGACAGATATTGGAACACTATAAAGAGATAAATCATCATAGATTTTACTCAAGGTTATTTATTGTTCCCAAGGTCAGAAAATAGCGAATCCGGAGCCAAAACCCGAGAATCAAGAGTACTGGTTGATAGTCAAAATATACACAACATATATAGCCGTAATTTTAAAATCAGAAGGATCACCACTAGTCGAACACCCCACGCGGTTAAAATACGTGCTACTTTCAGCTGAGGCGTCACCAACAACGACACCCTCAAACTTATACGTGACTCCACCGCTTCATATTCATATTCCATTCATCCGTGGCAAATAAAGTTGTGTTTTTTACAAGAAAATAGAGATAAAACCAAAGAATCTCACCCTATTCCAACAAAAATCACTCCAAAAATCCAACCTTTTAAGTTCTCAAACCAAATCCCATATCCAGAAACCAACACAAATCCATCCAAGAATTCAGACTCGTAGACTTGTGGGAGGCACACCTCCCACTCAACAGGCGCTGAAATATACCTGATTTACCTCATCTCACTTGTTTCGTTGGGGCGGGAGGCAAACCTCCAACTCAACGGGCGCTGAATACCTGATTTACTCCATCCCACTTACTTCGCCAGCCGGGGTGTGAGGGCCTTAACTAGGGGTTGAAGATTCAACCTTTTGCTACAAGAATTCGGAAAAATGAAATCAAACAACAAAACCCGATTCAAAAGAAGAAGACCCCACCTTGTTAACGCAGGAGCAGACGAATTTACAGCCAAGAACAATGTGGCTGAGCAAGATGGTGAAGTCCCCCCGCGAATCCGGCCGCTTCGACTGCTCATTCAGCACGAATCGAGTAATCGTCATCAAATCCGTCCGGTGGGCATCCGCCGCGTGATCCATCTTTCCTCCGCCGCCTCCACCGCCGCCAACCTACACCCACACAGAAATATATGTATATTTATGTGTATATATCGTTGACTTCACCCGATTGATACAACCCCAAGACAGTTCAATACTTGAATATATACGCAATGCTTACACGCTGGAATCGTGGAAATGTTATGTATTAACCCGCAATCTGCGTGTATATAATATATAAATATATAATATCTGTATGTATATATATATATATATATAGTGTGAGTGTGAGTTATCCATGGGAACGTGGTTCGAGGTAACAACAGAGTTGGGATTATGGGATGAGGTTCAAGTGGAGGGAGTGGAAGAGGAACCTGAGGCCGACACGTGGTGGCAATGGTGACGTTTCGTGGCGGATAACTCTAAACAGCCGCCGTCGCCGTCGCCGTCGCTCTCAGGCGGCGGATGACGCGACCTTTTTCACGAGAGTTTAGTTTATGATGTTTTTTCGAAAAATTAATAGTAAAAATGAATGTGATGGCGATGGAAATTAAAATGAACTTGATTGAATGTTGAAAATATTATAAAGTTGATGGGCCTTTGCGTGTAGGTATGGCAACGAGTCGAGTCGAGCCTTGACCTTTTTTCAAGGCTCGGGCTCGGCTCGGCCGATAATATTATTTTTATTTATAAAATTAATTTTTTTAATAATTTAATATATTTTTATATATAATAATATATATTAAATGAATATATATAATAAATATATTATTTTTTTATTCATTTTGTATTAAATAATTGATTGTACCGAAAAATGACTAAGTAACCTCCTCGTATTTTAGACTATCCATGATCCTCGTATTCCTAAAATTGACTAAGGCAAGGGCTCGTCATACCAAGTGCTCACCTCGTAAGTGCTTAGTATATCCCTTAAAATTGGCTAAGGCAAGCCCTCGTTCTACCAAGTGCCCAGCTCATAGGTGCTTGACATAACTCCTAAAATTGACTAAGGGAAGTCCTCGTTCTGTCGATGGCCCAGCTCGTAAGAGCTTGACATAACCCCTTAAAATTGACTAAGGGAAGAGCTCGTCCTATAGAGTGCCCAGCTCGTAAATACTAGCATAACCTCTCAAAATTGGCTAAGGGAAGAGCTCGACTTGTAAGTGCTCGACATGTAAGTGCTCGCTCCTTGAGCGCTTAGCACGAGCCCAACGTCGACGGTTGCCCCACTCGCCAACCACCCCACGATCTAAGTACGTGGTCCGCAATTCTCGCACCCACTAAGTCAGATCAAGCTCGCGCCAGCTCCGACCAGGAGTATAAATATCATTTCTTTCACCAAAAAAGGGGGACAAACACAAAAATACATACCGAAACTCTGCCGAAATCTCGACTCAACTCTCTTCAATCCAAACAATCGGATTTGGTAAAAGAACCCACACTCAATTGATTCGTCGGAGATTCGAAGCCGATTACACACTTTCGAAGGCGACCAATTTCCGGCTGATGGTGCAAGAAATCTGAGTTTCCTAATGCAACAACACTTTAGAATTTGTATAAGAAGGGAAAGACCATCACAGGCGAAGGAGCCTCAGGATCTGGGTTTCCTTTTGAGCGTGGGTTCTTCCAGCTAGGATAACACCAAGAGTGCAAGCTACTAAGGTAGAGTTACTGTGGTGAGTGAAAAGCTTGAGAAGTTCAGTGGAAAATGCCCAGAACAGTGTGTATGGTTTTTATGCAGATGATCACTTGGGAGAGAATGCATGGATTCTCTCCTATTTATATGTTAGGGATGGGGGTAGAGGGGTAAATTGACCATGTGGTCCCAAACCTGTGTTGCCCTAACACGCGTCAGCTTTTGGTGGGGTGAGAATGACATCCCTGAAAAGGGTGACGGCGTGTCAGGTGCCCGGTACACAGTACCTTTGTGTCAGAGGTTGTTGACGAGGGCGACGCGGGAGACGGACTTAAGATCCTTTCTGCCGAGGTTCGGATCCAACGAAACGGGGTATGGATATGCCCGAGCGTTGGTGACGCTCGAAGGATGTACGGATGGCCTCCTCGCGGTATATGACCCTTGAGCGTCGAAATACCGAGCGTACTAGTGGGGCCCCCATGTGGGCGCTTCCCTGAGAAGGATAACCATGAGGGCCGCTATGCGAGCGTCAAACCCGTTGGTTACGGCCCTTGATCTGAAGGGTCACCCGCTGACTGATGGATAACACTAACTGGCAATCGAGCGAGTGGAAGGCCCATGAGCCCATCTAGGCGAGCGCCAGGGCTCTGGTCAGCAGTGTGTTGCCACGTGGACGGCTCTGATTTGAGAATGATTTTTAGGCCTCATCATTTTGCCCCCCAAATTCTGTAGTATCGCTTCGAGCGTACTGTAGAATTTATAAGGGAGGAGTCCTGAATTTCAAATATCCGAGGGACGAGAGATTACCCTCGAGGAGACTGCTGGCCTTCTATAACGGACACAAACTGACATCGCATTAAATGCTGTCAAGTCCGCATTTAATGCAAAGTGGGAACGTGGGCGCGTGGACTCCGGGAGACGTGAGGCGGTTACCAAAAGTGGGGGGTTTCCCAGGCGGGAAATGATTGCATTTTTGAATTTTCAACCCTAATCCATGCTCCATCTCCCCTATAAATAAGGGTTTGCAGGGCCTTGGAAGCTTTTTCACGCATTCAGACTTCCTTCAAGCATATCCATAGCAAGAGTCCTTTGCTCCGGCGAATTTCTTCTTCTTCACATCTTAGGTAAAAGATTCTTGATTCTTCTTCTTATTTTCCCCGTACTAACATTAGCTTTAGGTTGTGTGAGTAAGTCCCCTGAGTGAAGAGCCGTTGCCCACCACCGTACTTGCTTCGGAAATATTCCCCTCTTTAAGTTCTCTGTTAGAAATCCTGTTCTCCGGAGTTGAAGATTGAATATGGCCGGAAATCAAGCAGACGATTATGTACGGGAGATTGAGGAGATGTCGGTGGGTAGCTCCTCCCCTCACGGCGATGTTCCCGTAGCTGTTCCTTTAATTAGGGCGCACCCAGGTGAAGTTATTCCCATGGCGATATCGGTGGCTCAGGCCCCAGTTGACGCCGGGGAGGAAGAGGTGAACGCTGCCGTTCAAGGGATGAACGAGCGTGCTCCCGGTGAGCAGGAGGATCTTTTCCAGGAGATGGATAATGTGATGGAGATGCTGAGACAAGGGGAGAGAGCACTCCCTGTTTTGAACAGTGCCGTGAGACCCCAAGATCACAGGATCACAGTTGCAATGGCGGCTCCCGAGGGTGAAGCGGGGCCATCCGGGCGTCCATTCGAGGCTGAACCTCCCCGAAGGCGTCAGAGGAGAGGCAAGGAGCCTGCCACTCGAGTAAGGCAAGACAACCGCCACCAGACGGACAGATCGCCCGACGAAATTGAGAGTATTCTGACCCTCGCGGATTTGGAGGGGTTGAGGGTGAAAGCGTACTGGGATGAAGTCGTGTTCCCCATGAGACTTCCTGAGGAAGGGGAAAGGGCCAATCGACCACCGCCCGGGATGATGACGGTCTACTGGGATGCAGTTCTTGCTGGCGGTCTGAGGTTTCCAATCGCTCACGACGCCGTCATCCTTTACCATCACCTAGGGCTTTGCCCTTCACAAATTCTGCCCAATGGCATAGCTCTAATCAACGCATTCATCATAACGATGAGGGCTTTGGGCAAGGCACCCTCAATAATCAATTTTGACAGCTTGGTCCAAGTAGCCCGCTCGCCACGCTCGTCGCCTACAGATGGATTTTACTACGCTCAGGCAAAATCAGGCTTCAAGATGATAGATTCCCCATCTACCTCGTATGGCGAGCATTGGAAGGAAAAATACTTTTTCGTGGGGGCTCCCGGGGGAATTTTTGGGGTTCACCGTCAATGGATGATTCACGGCGAGGGTCCATTGATTAGGGAGAGGATGAGGAACAAGGATTTTGAGGAGTGGGCGATGGGGTTAGCCCTCGAGATGAGGGCTGAAAAGAAGTGGATTAAGGCGGAGACACTGGTGAAGAACGAAAAGATATTGTTCCGCTACGGATTATCTTGCCCCCCGGATATGATACTCAATCCCCCAACTGACATCATGGCCCTCGACGGTCAGATTCTAGGAACTAACATCTCTAACCTTTTAGGATAGTTTTCTGACTTAACGTTATCGTTGTTTCCTTGTTTATGTGATCCAGATAATCAGTATTCTGACGCTCGTTTCCTTTCGCTTGCAGGCATCCAAATTCTATCACAAGGCATGAATGCTGAGGCCTTATCCCGTATGCTGGGTACCCAGGGACCCGCAGTTGACCCCCAACAGCCTCAACCGCAGCAGAACCGCCCTCCGAGGGCGAGGGTAAACCGCCGAGCAGCGGGCCGGGGACAAGGAAACGCTCGAGGGGGAGCGGGGAATGTGGCTCCTCCCACGGGCCCTATTGAGGATCTAACACTGGAGGGTGCCCACGAGGCCACTCCTCCGCCGGCGGCCCCCGTAGGCCCAATCTCACTTAGTTCCAGCGGATCAAGGAACCGCTCGGGTGAACCTGTCCGGATTCACGAAATCCTCCGGGCCGACCGCCAGGGCAAGAGAAAAAGGATGCCAGACTCTCTCCCTATATCTGGCAAGGGAAAAGAGGTGGTCGTGGGCCACCGTGGTGAGGGTAGCGACACTTCATCTTCTGAGGATGAAGAATTCTGGAAGATAGGATGCAAGGGTGATTCCCGTTATAAGCGGCAGCGGACTGAGGGCCCGGTGCTCCTAAAGAAGAGCGTTTATTCCGTCAACCTTGTCTCCGACATCGTTGGGAAACTCCAGTTTTCCGGCGATCACGACAAGCTGAACAATTATGACGCCGCTCGCGTTGCTGATGACGCCTGCCATGTTCTTCTGACGGTAAGTCTGTATTCCTCTTTACTAAATACTCTTTCCTTCCTTCCACGTTCGGATTATGACCCTCGTTTGCGGCTTCGCAGGAGGTAATCCCGAGGCTGAAAAACTTGCAAGGGCGAGCGCAAGCATATTCTGAGCGTAAAGCCAAGTACAAGAAATTGCTGCGCGTCTCTGACCCGGTCCAACTGCAAGAGGATTACAACAACCTCCACGCTCAACTGACTACAGCCCAGCGTGATTTGGACCAGGCGAGGGAGAACCTTCGAAAGACGGACGAGGCCTATCTTACCCTTGATGAGCGTCACAAGAAAATGAAGGAGGAACGAGACCAGCTGAGGGCTCAAAATGAGGAACTGGGTGAGCAGTTAGCGGAGAGCACCCGCCAGAACGAGGCAGCCAACAAGGCCTTCGCTGATTTGCAGGGCAAAATACAGGGCTTGGAGGCGAAGGTATCTTGGGAGGCGGTGAAGAAGTTCGTGCGCTCTAAGGCCTTTGTGTTCGCGGCCAACATCCAATGCTTCGATAACGCTCGACGCTTCTTTCACAAGGCGATTGGGCAGATGGTGAGGTTTGGACTGGCCCCGGAAAGCGCTCGTTCCGACGCTCATCTGCGCATGGATCTTGATGAGAACGGCGAGCCAATGGTCCAGGAGGAGGATCCCACGGATAATCTAGCGGAGCCTGAATATCAGGAGTTGGTGGAAACACTCCAAAGGGAGTTTATTGCCGCTAACCGGAGGGATCCCGAGCCTCTCCTGATAGAAGATGAGGGCACCCTTATGGACGTGACGGACGCAGAGGAACCTGGCGAGGCCCAAACTTCCGATGCTAACGTGTTGGCCCCAGTTCCCCTTTCAACCGCTCCTCCCGAGCCTGACGCTCCGGCCCAATGAAGCTCCCATGGCTACCATATTCTTGTTCTTATTCGTTTGAATGCCTCTTCTCCTTTATGAACAATTTTTATTCTTGTATTTAATCCTTCTTTTAGTCCCAGAATACATTGGATCTTTTATGTCGCTTTCTGATATATTTGCATCTCTTCTTCAATGCTCGAATGTCTGAATGTTATCCTACTTGCTTTTAAATGATGAATGACGTTATTCCATCGTGCTCTCCGCTTTCATATTGATATCTGCTGTTTGAGCGTTTGCGATTAGTGTGTAAGTATGCTAGGGCGTCTTTTACGACGGTCCTTTAACACTCATCACCATGCATATCAAGTTTAGATGCTCGCGACGTTAGGCAATTTGGCCTTTTGCAAATATAGGCGCGAGGGTGACCCTTAGGAGGGTTCCCTGGCCATAGTAGAGACGAACCTAGAACTTGGACTTAAAAACCTTCGAAGAAATACAGGCGCGAGGGTGACCCTCAGGAGGGCTCCCTGGCCACAGTAGAAATGAACTGTGTATTTGGACTTAGAAAACCTTTGAGGGAATACAGGTGCGAGGGTGACCCTCAGGAGGGCTCCCTGGCCACAGTAGAAATGAACTGTGTATTTGGACTTAGAAAACCTTTGAGGGAATACAGGCACGAGGGTGATCTTCGTGAATATTCCCTGGCTGTATTCTCCTTGAGGCTTGAATTGGAACTTATGAAATCCCTGTAGGATTGGTTTAGTAGGGGTAAAAACGAGCGTAGTCGTAGTGTTAGTGGCATCCACTATTTACGAGCGTGCTCTTACCCATTTGGATGAGGGTCTCAGGGGGGTCCTTTCGTGCACGAGCTAGAGCGGTGAACACTCAGCTGGCGTAAATTGTGCGTTGGGCTCCCCGTTGTCGGACGCGCTCAAAATTAGGACTTCATATCACAAACTGTTCAAACTGTTATAAGTGGATGATCCTCAACACCTGGACAGCGTAGATTCGGAATGATTGGAGTTTTGCTTAGTCTTTTCAACGTGGAGGATGCTCGACACGGAGTAGGCCCCTTGTCGCTCGAATTAATAAATAAAGATAATCAAAGCAAGCAAATAATAAAAACAAAGAGTTAAATACTTACTGTTACATAAATGCATTTTTTGGAAATGATTACAATGCGCTTTCATGCCACAAACGGGCCATTACAAAGAAATTGAAGTCTACACGTAAAACCTCCTGAGGTTGCATGCATTCCATGGCCTAGGGAGTCGCTCGCCTTGCAAAGTTTCCAATAGGTAGGTGTTGTTCGCTCGTACCTGGATGACTTTGAAGGGGCCTTCCCAATTAGGGTCCAACTTACCTACGTGTTTGGAGACTTCAACTTTTTTGAGGACCAAATCCCCTAGCTGGAATGTCCTTTCCTTGACACGTTTATTGTAATGGCGAACAACGGTTGCTTTGTATTTGTGGATACGTGCCCAAGCAGCATTCCTCTTCTCATCCAGCAAATCTAACTCGAGCGCCCGATTGGCCTCGTTAGCAGCAGGCTCGAAATAGGCAACGCGTGCGGATTCTTGAGCAATTTCCGCAGGTATCATGGCCTCGGAGCCGTACACAAGGGAATAAGGGGTTTCCCCCGTTGCCGCTCGGGGAGTAGTACGGTACGCCCACAAGGCTCCCTGGAGTTCTTCAGCCCATTCTCCCTTCTTACTCTCGAGCATCCTTTTCAGATGTTGGAGTATGGTTCGGTTGGTCACTTCAGCTTGACCATTAGCTTGAGGGTGGCCCACGGAAGTGAATCGCTGCTCGATCCCTAGTTCATAGCACCAATCTCGTGTGTCCGCAGCGATAAACTGGGAACCGTTATCCGAGATGAGAACCCTCGGGATGCCATATCTGCAGATGATGTTTTTCCAAATGAAATCCCTCACAACTTTGAACGTTATCTTAGCGACCGCTTCTGCCTCAGCCCACTTGGTGAAATAATCCACAGCAAGTATTACGAACTTCTTTTGCCCGACCGCCATTGGGAGTGGTCCCACGATATCAATGCCCCATTGGTCAAACGGCCAGGAAACATCAATAGGAATCATTTGAGCTGCCGGCAACTGGGGAGTGTTGGAGTGGAACTGACACTTAGGACACTTCTTGGAATATTGAATGGCATCTTGCAATATCGAGGGCCAATAGAACCCACTCCTTAAGATTTTCTTTGCCAAGATTCGTCCGCCTGCGTGGTTCCCGCAACTCCCATTATGTACATGCTCTAACACTTCTTTAGCCTGCGAGGGTCTCAAACATCTCAACGGTGGTCCTAGGAAGGATCGCTTGAATAACCGACCCTCGGCATCTAATGAGAAGCGAGGGGCTTTACATTTGATCTTCCGAGCCTCAATTTTGTCGCTCGGACAAGTTCCGTCCTGGAGGAATCTGACAATTTCATCAAGCCAACAAGGCTCGGATGGGTCAATCACGTGCACTTCTTTCGAAGGTTCGCCTCTGCTTATCAGTGGCTCCTCCGTTCTCAGAAATGTAACAGCGCGTTCACTACCACCATCCAAGGCAGACGCAAACTTCGATTGAGCGTCAGCATGTTCGTTTTCGGCCCTCGGAATTTGCAAAAGATGGAATTCCTTGAACTTGGCTATCTCTTCCTTGGCGCTCGATAAGTATTGTGCCATGGTGGCTTCTCGAGCCTCATAACTACCGTCAATTTGACTCGCGATCAACTGCGAATCAACGTATGCTGTGACACGAGTGGCCCCATTTTGGAGCGCAATCCTGAGCCCTTGGATGAGAGCCTCATACTCAGCTTCGTTGTTGGTGACTTGAAACGCCAGCTTGATTGCGTAGTCGACTTCCGCCCCAAGGGGATCCCTGAGGGTTACCCCGGCTCCCCCCCCTTGTGAGGTCGAGGAGCCATCAGTATGCAAAAGCCATAACCCATCGTCCGCCTGCGGCTCAGCTTCCAAATTGAAACGTTCGACCAACAAATCGGCTACTGCCTGAGCCTGTATGGCTGTACGGGGCTCGAAGGAGATATCAAACTGACTAAGCTCAATCGCCCATTTAATTAATCTTCCCGAAACATCCGGCTTAGATAAAACTTGTCTGAGTGGTTGATCTGTGAGCACTGTGATGGAGTGAGCCTGAAAGTATGGCCTCAGCCTTCGGGATGCATTAACGAGCGCAAAGGCAAATTTCTCAATTTCCATGTATCTTTTCTCGGCTCCCTGTAGAGTCTTGCTCAGGTAATACACCGGCATATGCTTACGCTCGCGGATTGCTACGAGGACAGCGCTCGTGGCTTCTAAAGAAACCGAGAGGTAGATAAACAAGTTCTCTCCTGGGATTGGCTTGGTCAACAAAGGCGCGCTCGACAGGTACTGTTTCATGTCCTGCAAGGCCTTTTCGCAATCCTCGTTCCACGTGAAATTCCGAGCGTTGCGCAAAATTTTAAAGAAGGGCAAATTCCGGTCCGCTGAGCGAGAAATGAACCTGTTTAGCGAAATGATCTTACCCACGAGTACCTGGACCTCTCTCAGATTGCGAGGGGAGGGTATATCCAGGATTGCTTTGATCTTCTCGGGGTTTGCCTCTATGCCCCGTTGACTGACCATGTATCCCAGAAACTTACCACCTCGAACGCCAAAAGTGCACTTTGAAGGGTTCAACTTCATCCCGTAGCGACGAAGAATATCGAAAGTCTGCTTGAGATCCTCCAGATGGGAGTGTTGGCGCTCACTTTTGACTATCATGTCATCCACGTATACCTCCATAGATTTTCCAATTTCGTGCTCGAACATTTTATTGACAAGGCGTTGATAGGTTGCTCCCGCATTTTTGAGCCCGAAGGGCATGACTTTGAAACAGTAGACACCCAAGTGCACAATAAATGCAGTTTTGGGGCGATCCTCGGGCGCCATAAAGATTTGATAATATCCCTGAAAGGCGTCCATCATGCTCATGAGTTCACACCCGGCCGTAGAATCTACCAACTGATCGATCCTCGGTAGGGGGTAATGGTCTTTGGGGCACGCTTTGTTGAGGTCAGTGAAGTCGTTGCACATACGCCACTTATTAGCGCTCTTTGGAACGAGCACCACATTGCAAAGCCACTCTGGGTACAAAATCTCCTCGATGTACTGAGCATCAAGCAACTTACCAACCTCTTCTTCGATAACCCGTTTCCTAAAGCCATGAACGTCTCTCTTCTTCTGTTTGATGGGCTTGAAGGTTGGATCCACGTTCAGTCTGTGAACAATGACGCTCGGATCTATCCCTGTGAGATCAGAAGCTTTCCACGCAAAAACGTCTATATTCTCCCTTAGGAAGTCGATCATCAAAACTTGCGAGGGCCCATCCAGGCTCGAGCCAATCTGGGTTGTTTTATCCGGATTCCCAGGCTCCAATTCGACGGTCAAAAACTCCTCGGTGGGCTCAATCCGAACCTCCGGCCTCGGTGCTTCTAACGCTCGTTTCTTTCCAGTGAGCGTATTCTTGGGCGCATCCCCCTCGTTTTCTGAGGAAGAACCCTCGACGGCCCCTGGTGGTCCACTCTCTGAGCACTGAACATCTCCAGTGGTCCTCTTTTTATTCTTCTTCCGGTATAGCTTGGCTCTTTTACGCTCGGGGCCATCTTCGTTTAACTCTGGGAAATCAACGGACTTCTTAGTAGACCCAGGCTGGATGGACTGTTTGGGTTTATGGCTTCGAAGCGAGAGTATGTAGCATTCCCAAGCTTCCTTGACGTTACATAGAATTTCGCCGGTACCCTCGGGGGTTGGGAACTTGACTTTTTGATGATAGGTGGAAATTACAGCCTTGAAATCCACGAGGGCTGGACGCCCAATGATGATGTTGTAAGGCAGATCCACCTCGACGATGGTGTAGAGAACGCTCAAAGTTTTTCGCTGTGGGGCGCGACCAAAAGAGGTGGCCAAGCGAATCTGTCCACGAGGGACGATCTCGGAACCTCCAAACCCTACGAGGGCAGTTCTGAGAGGTTCGAGGGGGATGTTTGTTATATTCATTTGTTGAAACGTTGAGTACGGGAGAACGTTCACAGAGCTTCCATTATCAAATAAAACCCTCTTTACAGTGTGGTTATGAACGTCTAAACTAACCACCATGGGACAGTCAGAGGTTTTTCCTATCCCATGGGGTGTTACAATGTGTTCAAGATCTTTTTGGGTAAACCCTATAACATCATCCTCCTTTGAGCGCGATGAGCTGTCCACGGAGAGCACTGAGCGAGGGAGTGTCGGCCTTTGGTTATAGCTCCGTACATGGCGGCGGCGGGAGGCATTGGAGTCACCTCCCGAGGGTCCACCTGCGATCATGTGAATGACCGCAAAGGGCTGGTTGTCCATATCCACCCCCTTCCCTTTATTGCGCTCGCTGGTCTCAGGGCGCTGGCGACGAGGGCTTCGGGAGCGTGAACGGCTTCTTCTTCTTTCGAGCGCCCGTCCCGCGCAATGTTCATCGTACCCTTCTAGCACCTTCACAAACTCTTTGAGGTGCCCCCCAGCAATCAGCCGCTGGATTTCCTTCTCCAGGTGGCGGCATTCATTAGTGTCATGCCCCTTCTGCTTGTGGAAAGCGCAGTATTTTCCCGAGCGCTTCTGTGCCTCGGTCTCCCTCAGCTTGGGCGGCCTTTTAAACAGCTTCTGGTCCGCCAGAGAGTATACTTCGGCAATTGGGCGATTGAGGGGGACACGCTCGAGCCTCCGTGGGGGAGAGGAATGACGACGAGCGGGTACTGGGCTGCGGCGGTGACTTCGGTGGGGCTCCACTTTGTCCTCGTGGTTTCTGGTGGGGCGAGGGGCATTTGCCATCTTCTGTTCCCTCGCTATGTACATGTCCTCGAGGGTAAAGAAGGAGTCTGCAATCTCCCGAATTTCCATCAACGAACGTGGCTTCTTCTTGGCCACTTCCTCCACAAATTCTTTGCTAACGTAATGCTTCATGTTGATGGCACCGAACAGCACGTGCCTCAAAAAGTCCATCGAGGGCTTTTCTACTAGCAGAATCTCTTTGTTGAACCTCCCCATGAAGGACCGGAGGGTCTCGTTCGGCCCTTGGACCAGGCTATAGAGAGCGGTCGCGGCCGGGGCTGGTGCTTTCAGCGAATTGAAGTGGCTGACAAATGCATCCGTCAAGTCATAATACCCTCGGATTGAGCGCGGAGGGAGCTTTTTGTACCACTCTTGGGCCATTCCAGTGAGGGAAGTGACAAACACCTTGGCCCAGTAGTTGTCTGGATGGTCATAGAGGTGCATCAGGTGCACGAAATGGTCCAGATGCTCGGATGGATCCGTAGTTCCATCGCATCTGTTGACTGATGAGGGGATTTTACCCTTCCCTGCGCGGGTCATTAGGACTTCCTCAACGAGAGGGGAATCACCCGCCATGATCCTGTAATCCCGCTCGTCGGGGTCTTCATAGCTAGCCTCTCTTCTTCGGTGGGAAATGGGGCTGCGTGGTCGCCGAGCGTCTCTGGCCTTGGACCTCTCGTCCCCCTCACGGGGGGCGTGAGACCGCGCTCGAGAGAGCTGCTCTACCACGTTTTGGAGCCCTCGAATTTGGTCTTGTACAGCTGCTAGCTGAGGGTCACCGACATTTCTGCGGTTTGCCCTCCTTGTGGCCCTTGACTGGACCTCTTCATCGTTTCCGGCCGCCTCATCTCGAGGAGCCCTGTCATCTCCTTCAACGGGTCGTTCTTGCTGGACCCTCGGTGGGGCTTCATTTTCTTGATTTGGAGCAGGTGGGGGAGGTTGTTGGGCCCGTAGAGCATTTTGGGCCATTGTCAAAGGATGTGCAGGGAGCCCGCCCAAGGGTGGGGCTATCCGAGCGCCCGCGTATGAAGGGAAATAAGCCATGGTGAAGTGCTCCCAGGCATTCTGTACAGCTTGGCTCTCGCACTGCGCGTACAACGCCTGAAGTTGTTGCGTAGTGAGTTGGGGCATCTCCACCCCCTGTATTTCCCTTGGCACTGCTAGAGGGAGGTTCAGTGTCCCCACTTGATATGGAGGGACCAAAGGTATCATTCCCGGCGTTGTTCCAGGCATTACTCCGGGCTGTGTGAGCGCGTATCCTGGCGGCGGCATGGCCATAGGATATACGCCAAAATGGGAGGCAGGGACGTTTGAGGCGAAAGTTGGGGGGGGAGGATTGGAACCTGATCCTCCTGCTTCATTCCCAGTTGGGAGGGGTACAGTGGTATCAACGTTTCCGGCCGCAAGGGGCGGTGCCCCTCCGGCGAGAACAGGGTTCTCAGCGTTTTCTCCGTTGGTGGGAGGAAGACCTCCCCTGTTCCCTAAAGTTCCAGATCTTGTGGCAGTAACCATGATTCAAGACTTGGGTGTTACTTTTCAACTAGCTTTCAGCGGAAGAAACTGGCTATACCAAAGATGGTGGTGATGGTTTCCCACAGACGGCGCCAAAAATGATGGTGCAAGAAATCTGAGTTTCCTAATGCAACAACACTTTAGAATTTGTATAAGAAGGGAAAGACCATCACAGGCGAAGGAGCCTCAGGATCTGGGTTTCCTTTTGAGCGTGGGTTCTTCCAGCTAGGATAACACCAAGAGTGCAAGCTACTAAGGTAGAGTTACTGTGGTGAGTGAAAAGCTTGAGAAGTTCAGTGGAAAATGCCCAGAACAGTGTGTATGGTTTTTATGCAGATGATCACTTGGGAGAGAATGCATGGATTCTCTCCTATTTATATGTTAGGGATGGGGGTAGAGGGGTAAATTGACCATGTGGTCCCAAACCTGTGTTGCCCTAACACGCGTCAGCTTTTGGTGGGGTGAGAATGACATCCCTGAAAAGGGTGACGGCGTGTCAGGTGCCCGGTACACAGTACCTTTGTGTCAGAGGTTGTTGACGAGGGCGACGCGGAGACGGACTTAAGATCCTTTCTGCCGAGGTTCGGATCCAACGAAACGGGGTATGGATATGCCCGAGCGTTGGTGACGCTCGAAGGATGTACGGATGGCCTCCTCGCGGTATATGACCCTTGAGCGTCGAAATACCGAGCGTACTAGTGGGGCCCCCATGTGGGCGCTTCCCTGAGAAGGATAACCATGAGGGCCGCTATGCGAGCGTCAAACCCGTTGGTTACGGCCCTTGATCTGAAGGGTCACCCGCTGACTGATGGATAACACTAACTGGCAATCGAGCGAGTGGAAGGCCCATGAGCCCATCTAGGCGAGCGCCAGGGCTCTGGTCAGCAGTGTGTTGCCACGTGGACGGCTCTGATTTGAGAATGATTTTTAGGCCTCATCACCGGCGTTATCAATAATATTATTTTTTTAATTAATTATATGGGCTCGGCTCGGCTCGGCTAATTGCCATCCCTATTTGCGTGGAGTTGGTGACAATAAAAAAATGACCTTCACTGATAGGTATTTAATATTGTTATAAATAGTTAGGAAGACCTCAAATTTCTTATTTTATTAGTTATGTCCATGAATTGCTTGACGAAATAGTGAATATTTTATGTTGGACAAATTTTAAGAATAGTGTCGATTAAATAATAATTAGAATGCATGTGCTAAATAATTAATTAGGTTAGATATCAACTTAGATTTAAATTAGAATTTTGCTTGGAAGCAATAGTTGGTGTGGTCCGTGGATTCTCATTTTCAAAATTCAATTCTACCTATTCGACTTTAGAAACTTGTAGTTTTTACATCTCAAATATTTGGAACGAATTGTATTTTAGTATATAAATGTTAAAAATTAAGGACTTATTATTTTTGTTCATTTTAGTGTCTAATTTTATTTTCCGATAAAATCTTTCGTTTAAAATACCACAGAAGACACACACGTGATATTTGTAAAAGCAAAATAGACATTGCAGTACCTTTTTTTCTTATTTTGATAGTCTTATAAATCTCATGAGTAATATTTTGACATGACATATTTATATTGATTATTGGGGCACATGACACGCCAACAGAGGGCTGATGTGGATTTGGAGCAGCTTTGGCCAAGGCCATGTAAGGGCCATGTGGATGTCAGGTCAACACCACATGGCGAAATAAATCTAAATCGATCCGTATTTGAATTGATAAGGAGGTCTATAATTATACTTAAATCGATCTGGAGCAGCGCAATAGGTACTGTAACGCCCCAACTTTCGGCATTTCAGGTATGAACGACACGTGTGGGTTTTTGAGAGTAGGTTATTTATTTATTTATACTTTAAATATTAATTGCGTAATTCGTAATTTGTGAATGTGCTTTAATTTATTGACCGTCTCAATTATGTGTTTATATTGATTATTTTATATATGTGATCTGAACTTATTTAATGTGCTCTTGAAAGTGTAATTGTTGAGGCCTGAGTTAGTTTATTAATTACAATGTTGTGGAATTTAATTGTGAACACTATCCCAACTCTCTCTCTCTCAATTTCTTAACACTCACGCACACCTGCACAATTTATTTTCACTCTTATATAACTGCAAAGTATAAATACATTTGCAAATCACACTCTCTCCCACACACCTTTCCTATTTTACACGACACACATTTCATATATATGTATATATATAATTATTTATAACACCTCACACACTAATTCTTTTTTTTACTTACACACATTATCATATATAATTATATATTATACCAAACCTTTTCTTTCATGGTTATAACTTATGCAATAAACACCCCTCGCACAAGACACAAGTATAGCTCTCTTTTCCCTCTTTCGACTTTGGCATGAAGAAGGAAAGCTCCACCTCCACGATCATCTAGCTCCACTGATCACCTTCGCAACCGTCACCTTCACTTCCCCTTCCTTTTTCTTCTTCTTTGTTGGTAAGTTCCTTAGTGTGTGTGTATTTATTTGTATATTTGTGAATGCTTAAAGTAGGGCTTGAGCTCATATGTTGTAAATATATAATTTCTTGATGCCTAATTAAAATTTCATACTCATATTTGAATTTATTACGAGATTTTGTTATTGGTATCTACATTAATGATGTGATCATTTATGAGGGTTTTATTAATTAGGTGGTTTTGTGTATATTTATGTTTTCCAAATTTAATCTTGTTTTTTTTTATGTGCGAATTATGTTAAGAACATGTATAAGGTGGTGATTTAGTGGCCTTTTTTGTTAATTTGGGATGATTTGGGGTGAATTGAATCATCCCCTGCATCCGCTACCCTGCTGCTGTGTTGATTGTTTCTTTTTATTTTTATTTTATTTTTGCTGCTTTTACATAATTATGGAGTGCAAATATTTAGATGAAAATGTTCTGATACGTAAGCATCCATTATTGAATTTTCTATTCGTAACCCCATTAATGCACTGCATGTTATTCAATTAGAAGAATTCAAATTTGGGCACTAATTTATATATGGCATGCATGATTAATGATCGAGGCATTAATTGTTTGTAAGTGGGACTACCACTATTTATTTTGTTTCAAAACTTCAAAATGTTGGTTAACATTCAGAGTGTTGTTGCTGCTGCTGCCTTAATTCCTTATTTTAAAAATGCATTGATTTAGTTGATTATTTTATTAGAATGTTGAATTTGCATTTAATAGAAGTTGGGACAGTGTTCTGCTATGAGTGAAATTTGTTCCTGTTAGTGTTAAAATTTCCCAGAAAATGTCAATTTGGTGTTATACGCTATTTTCATATCGTTGGTATATTTAATTCATGATCCCATAGTCCAGAATGTGTGTAAAAGCTACTGCATAAAATTGAAATTTTCGCACCTCGTTCCGACGGCTTCTTTGACCCCTAATTGCTATTATATGACTGATTACATGTTGAAACGCAATATTTTCATGGTACATTGTATTTTTCTCGTCGTCTCGTTGCATTTTCGCCGTTCGTCATATTTGGTACATTTTGAGTCGTGTTTCACGGACAATTGTCTTTCTTGCACAGACCAGCTTCCTGGTGACGAGGAGCAGGCCCCGTGAGCTGTTTCCTTGGTTTATTTTGGGTCGTTCAGGTGAGGTTTAATTTTAGATACATAGGACCCGTACAACCCTATGTGAAGTTTTAAGCCAAAACCTATATTTATACTTATAGTTTTCAAATGAGATTGGTTTTCAAATGCTTTATCGAACCATTGAAGAAATTGATTGATTGATTGATTGTTTGGCGAGTATTGTATTGCACTGTGGGCCCGAGGGTAGTGACTCGAGCCAACCGGGAAAGCATGGGCTGACGGGTAACTCGAGAGCTATCCTCACCAAACTGGGATGAACCCTGAACTCTCTAGGAGATTAGGGGAGGAAGGAGTTCCGGGCTTAGGGATTCATGTACCCTCTGCCCAGATTGATTGGATGGTGGGGCCTTGCAATCCCACCATCACCCGGAGGAAGAAGGCGTTATTGAAACTGCTAATTGTGCACATTAATGAATTGTTTGATCACCTAATCACCTAATAATTGATTTATTGATTGTACACAGTCGGTGTAAGGTTGGAGAATTGCCCCACTCGCCGGGCCACTATTGATTGAATTGAATTGATTGAATTGAAATTGGAATAGTTGTAATCTCAGGCGATAGTATATCTTTTAACCTATTAAATCGTATTGTTTTCCAAAATTATCACCCGAGGTTATAACTTGCATGTATGTGCGCTTATATTTATTTATGCCCCTCGCTCAGTCTGTGTGGGACTGACACCTCAACTTTTCAGTGTTTTGCAGGGCGCGCTAGGCGGGAATTTATAGTCATGTGGTCTTTAAATTTGGGTCTAGCACACTTCATTCCCACATTTTGTATGTATAACTATTTGGGATATTTTGTATATTGCCTTGATATATATTGTTGGGAGATGATAATGTATTGATAGTGTGAATATGGTACCTATACGTATCTAATGAATGTTATTGCTTCCGCTTTTCAATACTCTAACTTGATTGTTGGTCGGTTTTAAATTGAGGGTACCCGCCTAGCCTTGAGTCATTTTATTGTCTCCCGTTCGCTATGGTTTTGATTCATGTATGGATTGTTCATTTCATATGTGGATTAGAGCTATAGTGCGGGGGATGTGGTGCCTGGCGTTCCGGGTGCTACAGGTACAATCGAATTGGCCAGCGCCAGAGATCGATAATCAAAGAGTCTCGAACGTTCTAGGTATTCAGCCGGAATATCGCGCTTGTGCCTATGTGATTGCCCGAAATATCGTCCTTGTGCCCAAATTGCCCCCTGAAAATTAGGGATCCAACTGAATTTGACAAAAAATGTAAAATTTTAAAAGTAAATGTCCCTAAAATCGAAAATACCAAATTAATGTCCAAAAAAACAAAAGGGAATATGTTATTATCCCAAATTTGCAGTTTTTCGCTAAATAATTGATTGGATTAGCCGGTTGAGCTAGGTTTTTAAATTTAAATTTTCCTAATAAGTAATAGTTGGTGTTTGGTTGATTCTCACATGATGTAAATTACCAAAACTACATTTACATAATTCAATATGTATACATAATATTAATAATTTATCGAATTGCATCATCAACATATTTGGGGTGTTTATAAATTCTACTATAGAAATTGTAAAAATTTGTAATAGTAAATATAGTGAGCGTTTGAAAATAAAAAAAAAAAAATTTTGTTTATATTAAATTCATTCTTATTAAAATTTAATTTAATTTTTTTAGTATGTACGGAAATCAACAACCTCAATTGCTACTATCATGGTCAATCATCATATTCAGCACCATCGGATGCTCATCCCTCCCTGTTTTCTTATCAACAACATCATGTCCCATCTTCGCAAGGACATTCCTATGAACATTGTATTCTCTGTAAACACGTTAAAACTTAATTTCCCAGACTTGTTGAAATGACATTTGCAATCCTCAATAATTCGTTCCGGGGGTGACATACGACTTACCACTTCGATCCTCAGCACTAATACACGAAGTATTTATAATTATTAGCAAATCATAAAGGCGTAACCAATGTAATTTTATAATTAAAAATGTATAAATATTATTAACATCTCATATTGAAAAAGATCAAATCATATGCTAGTTAATAAATATAAGACAACTAATCGGTTAGCTTTTGAAATGAGTTAGGTTGAGTATAAATTTTCACAAACATAAATACTCCTAAATATAAGGGATCAAAATATAATTAACAATAATAATTAACAAAATTAGAGTAATTATGTTCTCATTATTAGCTCCCAACTCCCAAGTACAACAATGTTTCCTATTTTCGAGGTTGCCCCCTAATTATGCAAAGTATATTCCGACAGTACTCACACTCACTGCAGCCATCTGAATTACCATTTTTACCCTCCTCGTTCGCCTTCAATTACAGGGGCGCAACCGTCATTTCACGAAAAGCACAACCGAACGACGCCGTATCGCCCTTCGTCGTCCCCATCGCAAAATCTTCCGTTACTAATTCTCGATTTTAAAACCCTACTGTGCGTGGTTGGGCACAAATTCTTTCCTCTCTCTCTGTGAATCTTTTCTGTGTTCGTGATTTTTGACTGAAGATTATTATTATTATTTTTTTTGGTGGTATCTGTGTCGTGTATGATTCCTGTATGGAGGTTTTGGAATTGTATACATGTACAGAGGATTTGAGCTGAGATCCTTTTGGCGAAACCCTAATTGTTGTGGCTCGAATTGGAGCTGTACGGCGGATTTTGACGTTTGTTGTATTGGATTGAGGTGTAATTTCGGGATTTGAGATTGCATTTTTGGCTTGATCTGTGTGGATGGCGGATCAAGTAGACGGGGATACGGAGATGGCGTTGAAGCAGGGCAAGCAGCAGACTGAATCGCCGGAGCCGAAGAGGAGCAAGCCGAGGGACAATTCGGGTGTGGGTGGGGAGGCGCCGGAGCCGGAGGAGTCTCCGGAGGTGAAGAATCGGCGGATTCAGCGGGAATTGATGGCGGCTGCGGCCGAGAAGCGGATGGTGGCGGCTAAAAGTGCTGCTTCACAAGCGGTGAAGAATGCCGAGAGTGCGAAGGCTGTGAAAATTGCAGAGAAGCGGGTGCCGGAGGTCAAGAGTGCTGCGTCGGAAGCGGCAAAGAATGTGGAGTGTATGAAGGATGTGAAGATTCAAGGGCCAGGAGGAGCTAGTAAAGGTAAAGGTGTCAACTTGGCGAATGTTGAGGGCATAAGTGGGATTTCAACTGCGTCCTTATCGATATTGGAGGCCGACGAGCTCTTCTTCATGATTTTTGGGCAAAGAGTTAGTAAGGATGTACTTGCGCAGTGGAGCAATCAGGGTATTAGGTAAGGTTATTGTCAGCTGTAGTTGTTGATGCCGTAGGCTGCTGCGATTTAACTGAATGAATTGTGTTAGAAAACTTTGATTAAGATGTCTTAGATCAATAAAGAATCAAGGTATACATTTTTCTGGTAGCTCAACAAATTTAGTTTCAAATTTATTGGAAATGGCTGTGAAGCTAGAGAATGTTCTGAGACATCCAGGACCCTATTGATGGTTATTCAATTGGTGGTCGATAGAAAATAATCTGAAACATGGTTTAACAATCTTCAACTATATTTCATGCCTGATCACTGCTTTGCGCTTCTGGTTTCATGTACGGTAAGTTGCATGTAGCGGTGGGCACTTGTAATTATGTGTCATGACTTTAAAGAGGTAAAAAGCATTCACCTTTATGATCAACTAACCCTTGTTAGTTAAACATTAAGGGGTTGTGATTTGTCAGTTGGCTGATACCGTCTTTGTTATCTTTTTTTAAATAAATATGTTATTGACGTGCATGGGCGTTGTAGACTTGATGCAATTCCTACAGATCTTGAGAATCTATACTCTTAATGTAAATCTACTGTTTTAAAGATACTCTGATTGTTCATCTTTGTAAGTAGCTTCCTCAAAGCAAGTTACTTGTGCATATATGCGATGCTGCATATTTAGCCTGCTAATGCTCTTTAAATAAACCTCCTTTGCAGGTTTAGTGCTGATCCAGAGACATGTATGGGGCTTGTACAGCATGAAGGTGGGCCCTGTGGCGTGTTAGCAGCAATACAAGTAATTATTTTGTTTCTCATTCATCTCTCGAGCCAAATATAAGTCCAATAGATATTATTGGATAATTTAATTGTTGTATTTGTCTTTTCTCTACTGAGTAGCCAGTGTTATTTTGTTCTGCTGTCACTCATGAGCAAAAACTAACCATACCCAGAGGTTTTTAGCTATTCGAGAAAGAGAGTTTTGTTATGTGCTAGCACATTGTATATATGCTCAACCGAGTCGGTCATGTTTTTTTTTATGGCCCATCTTTGTAAGATTAGATAGCAAAATAATTTTGGTCTTTTGGAGTACTGGTTGTTTCTCTCTTTCGATTCAAGTAGTCAATGCAGCACCCTAGGATCTGTGAAATTCCTGTTGTTTCATTTGTGGTATAATTTGGTCTTTCAAGTTTCTTGTTGTACTGGCTGAAATCCCTACTCAATAATCTTTTGATCTCTCTTCTGCGGATGTCTTCCTAAGAATTTTCAGGCTTAGCATCAACCTTGTGTAGCCAGCTTGCTGTAGACAAGTGACTATTTATGTGATTATTCTAATTCGTAAATAAATATCTGTTTAGTTTTTATGACGTCTTACTGGCCTATGTTAAGCATGCTAAAGATAAGATAAACATGGAAGACACTAAGGTAACTTGCTCATAGGCATTATTACTGTTGACCCATGATAAAAACATGAAATGGCTGACACCAGTTGTATATTACTCACTGATAATTTTCTGGTTGGCAGTTATCCTTGTAACATCTTCTCTCTCAAACGTTTAAATAACTTGTACCTTTTATTAAATTTTGGAAACAAAGTCTTCATAGACTTGGTGGAGAAGGATCACCCTGTAGCTAAATCTAGATACATATGGAAAGGGCGTTGAGAAGTTGATCATGTATTTATTCCATAACTAATGGGCGTTGCACGTATATTGGCAAGATATGAAAAAAACTTGTGCTTTACAATATAATAGTTGAACCTTGCAATTCAACCAGGATTCTTAGTGTTGAGCTTTTTTCGTTATGGGAGGGGTGCCAGTAAGTTGATCTAAGTGTTAATCCTATTGTGCCAAGTCCCTTTCTAGTATCTGTATATTTTTCTCTATTGGATATTTCTTTTTTAATTATGGAAGTTAAGCAAAAATACACTGGGAGATAATTAGGCATTTATATTACTAGTAGCTTAATGTTTGATGAGTGAATTCATTGCATGGTCACGCATGTGGGAGAACTTTTTGGTTAAGACTACTAATATAGGGTTTCGCCCCCTAGATTAGTTTGGAGAATCTCTAATTTGATTGTTATAATCAGCTAACATCTGTCAAACACGGTTAACTTATTTGATGAGATTCTCTAAAGAAGGTAACAGGTAGGTGGTTGTCAGTAAACTTGCACCTTGTTTTCTTGTTCCTTTTTGCTATAATAATTCTGAGTGGTAGCAGGATTTACAGATTTTGCTTCCGCCACTCAGCAACTAAACCAATGGAAATATGTGCTAAAATGATCAGTGGAGGTGCTCAGTTAGGATTTATGGATCGTAACTTCGTAACAGAATTCAATGAAATTGGTTAACCAAATCACTTTCAGAACCTAGAGTTACGAGAGTGGTAAATATAGAGAAATAGGACCGCACGGAAAATATTTCTTACTCATTTTAATAGTTCAAATATTAGCTTATGTTCGCCAGTTTGGCTTTTCAAACACTTGCCAATTTTGTTTTTAACCAGTTCACATGTTACCCCTTCGTAACTTTCTATATGGCTTTTCTGCATAAGTCTAAAAAGATAGTCTCTTGGCTTTACAGGCTTTTGTACTCAAGAATCTTCTATTTTGCCGAGAAGAATCTGATAATGTTGCGCCAAGCATGGCATCAAATTTTCCTATCAGAAGAGTGCCCGTGCCCAGGAACGAAGCTGTTGCTGCAGATATTTTCCCTTCTCTTTCAGAAGGAAAAAAGTCAAGGTCATGCATCTTTCCGTACTATTTATTTTAAGCTGTTGTTCGTGGTCTTCCCACCTTGGTATTGTTTCTGAGTCAACACTGATTTTAACCTTCAAGTTATTTTCTCACTGTTTGTCTATATGTTGATTCCAGAACTTGATTTGATTTAAGAAGCAATCCACAAGCGTTCTACACTTCTATTAAAGCTTCAAAAGTCAACTTTTCTCATTCTTTGAAAGCAGAACCCAATTGTTACTGACTGATGTAAAAGAACTATAGGGAATTGCCAAAAGTGAGTGAAGGAAATTGATTATGTCGTTTTGCTGTGCTGCTAGCGTCTAGAGTATTGTTCCGCAAAATGAATATGGCTTTAATTTGGCTTATTATTGGTCACTTTTTATGAGAGAAATTAAGTCTCACTTGGAACATAGTGTGTGTTTTGCATGAAACTGAGCAGATCCCATAGAAAGCATAATTTGAAAGGGGGTATATTTTACCTGTAATATACTCAATTGTTTTCCCGATTTTGGCTCACTTCATTAATTTTTGTTATTTCAAACAGAGCCTTGGTGAGGAGCATGTGTGAGATTCTCTTTCTATGCGGACGCAATGAAAGAGCTGTAATAGCATCTCTGGATATTCTCAACCCTGAGGTTATTGAGTCTGCCAATGGCCCAAAGGACGAGGTGAGTATTAATATTTTCCCATACCTTGTTTCTCTTTTTCTTTTGGTGTTTTCCGATTTATGCTGGAGGCTTGGACTCCATGTACCTGATCTGTTCACCCTTTAGTTAGTTTGTTTGTATTTTTTCATGCAGGTAATCGCTAAAGTACTTGAAGGCCTTTCTGTTGAGTCTGGACCTGACTTGCAGAAGGTTCTGAGAGTTGATACCTGCACTTCACAATCTAGTGCACTTCAGAAACTTGAATCTATGCTTCCTATTTTCAGAAGTCGTTTGGGAGCATTGCTTTTTCTGATATCTGCTTTACTGTCTCGAGGATTGGTATGTTATGAGTTATCAAATCTTATCATCCTAATTTATCTATGTTTCTCTTGCTTTTTCTGATATCTGCTTTGCAAAATTATCTAAATTTTGAAGTTCTAATTATACCTGGTTGCTATCAGGAAAATGTTCAAGAGGACAGGGATGATCCAAGTCAACCATTAGTCACAGCTCCATTTGGGCATGCATCACAGGTATCAACAGATTTGTTTTTGCTTAAACTATGTTTGGTTCTTGGATATTTGAGTGGAAATGAAAAGAAAATGATGAGTAAAAGTATAATTGATGCTTGGTTGCTAAATAAAATAAAAGAAAATGAGGTGAAAATATAGGAAGAGGAGGTAGAGAAAGGAAGAAAAAGCATACAATGACATTTCTCTCAACTCATATTTATCCTAGTCCATCACCCCGTTCACTCATATTAATCGTTTTTATTCTAATCTATCACCCAATTCACTCGTATTAATCAATCTATTCTAATCCATCCCTCAATTCACTCATACCATCCAATTTTCAGAATGTGTTACTCAATATAAGAGAAATATTTCCGTAGCAATTTTTCTTAACAAAAATAAGTTTAGGATAGTGGTTTCCTTTTAATTTCTTTTCTTTCTGCAGTGTTTTCTTTCCTTGGCAAAAAAATCCTAGAACCCAACATATTGTTGATGATTGTTTGTCACCAATCAAGTTTTCCATCTTTTATGTTCCAAATAGGAAATTGTAAATCTATTACTCTCTGGAAGTGCTGTTGCCAATGTATTTGACGGTAAAATGGACTTGGGCGGTGGTATGTTTGTAAAAGGAATCTCCACAACCGTTGAAGTCGGTTTCCTCACACTTTTAGAGTCCCTGAACTTTTGTAAAGTTGGCCAATATCTCAAATGCCCAAAGTGGCCCATATGGGTTGTTGGGAGTGAATCTCATTACACGGTTTTATTTG
Organism: Lantana camara; assembly: GCA_037501455.1. Taxonomy (NCBI): domain Eukaryota; kingdom Viridiplantae; phylum Streptophyta; class Magnoliopsida; order Lamiales; family Verbenaceae; genus Lantana; species Lantana camara. The sequence continues at coordinate 5,805,332 of CM074865.1, forward strand.
CTCTCGACATCAAAGTACAGGATGAAAACGAACTTGAAAGTAGAGAGACACAAATCCGCAGAGCATTTGATGCCCACGACCAAAGTGGAGGTGGTGGCTTCATTAGTGTCGAAGGTTTCCATAATGTTGTCAGAGAAACCAACATAAACCTCCCACCTGAGAAAATCGAGAATCTTTGCAGTACAGGTTTTATAGTCTGGAGTGAATTCTGGCAGATTCTTCTTGATTTAGACAAGAATTTAGGAGGTGTTAAGGATTCGACTGGATTGATGGGGAAGAAGGTGTTTGATCTTTACCACTTTAACGGGATTGCAAAATCAATTGTTAATGGTGGCCAAAATTCTGGAAATGAAATCCCGATCCAAAGACCAAGGCTAACTAAACTGAAGGTTTCGGTTCCCCCAAGATGGACACCTGAGGAATTCTTGGCAAATGTACCCGTCGCCTCTGGTTCAGGTAAAAATGAATCCGAGACTAATGAAGTGAATAAACCTCAGCCTGCACAACACGCCCCTCTGGTTGATTGTATCAGGACTCGTTGGCCTCGATCCGTTTGCAATTGGGAAGGCGATGCTCCTAGTATTGTGTGATTCGTGTGCATGAGTTCGATATTATGTTTATTTGATTTAAAATTTGTCGAATTCTCGGCCGAAAAAGAAGGATTTTATCTGAGTTCTCTTTTCTTTTCTTTTTTTGTTATTTTTTTTCAAGAAGTGTTAAGTTATAGGATACATACACATACCTTTGGATGTTTGATTAGGGTGTTGTTTCATGGGAGGGTAATTAATGTACACATTCTATATACTTGGTGTTTGTTGTAATTGTAAGGCATTTACCTCCCTTGCCCATGTTGTTAAATCTACTCTTCTCTTGTTATTACAGAGCTTTGTCTGTCTTCTTTCTTTCTTGTATTGTTTATACAATTTTTCTGGGTGTTTTAACTAAAGTTTATAAGTTGTTGAATCCTGTTTTATACAAGCATTTTGACCAAATTCTTGTTACAGAAGGAGCTATAGGCTCCAAACTAAGTTTTGAGCACTGATAATCACTTAAAATTACATGTAATTGAACACCATTCTATCTTTGAAAATATAGGTGATCAACTTAATAGTGACTTGGAAGGTTTCCCAAAATCATTGTGGAACTCATTAAGAATGGGGGATATAGATACACATCTGTCGGGAAGCATTAAAGCATTATTAAAGATTGTCGTAATCTACTCTACATTCCTCGGGAGACTAGATCGGTACATGTGCGAAGACTGAAGCGGTGGTAATCAATATGTTGATGTTTTAGCTCCGTATGGTCATTTGATTGGCAGCACAAGTGTATTTGAAGATCCGATTGTTGATTTTCGTTCTTTGTTGGATGATGGTTTAAACTTTAACTTCAATATTGTGATTGTTATTATTATTATTATTTTTTTTTTATTTGTACTTTTGTTTAAAAAATAATAACTTAATAGTGACCTCATTACATTCCGCCCATTTAAATTGACTCTAGAATACTGATTCCAACAAGTTAAACTTACCTAGGAAATTGAGTACCAAGATTAAGGATTTTGTCTTAATAAACAAGGAAATTTTGTGATTTTCTTTCAAGCTAAGGAATCGAATTCAGCTCTGGTAAATGAAGAGCACGGCCCCACCATCTCTGACGCTGCTTTCATTTGTCTAAAAGTCTAGTAAGTTGAAAGCAATGCAAGAGGGGGTTGCCCCCACAACCCATACACCACGATTTATGACGTACGGATACGGATATAATGATACAGACATGACATAATACGACAAGAACACGATTTTTTTTTTTTTTTTCACATAAAGAATATTGAACACGAATATTCAACATGCCGCCATTCGATAATTTCAATCCCAATAGTTCTCCTACTACTTTTTTCATCTAAAGAAAAGAATATAGGTAATGAAATAAATGCAGTTGAAATGTTGGACTAGTGCGTGGAGATTTCACTAAAACCTGTTGATCACATTTCTTGATTCTTAAGACATAAGTGGATTTTCCCTATTTCTAAAATTCTAAACTTCAATTAGTAAAAAGTAAAGGTAAATATATGCCAAAAACAATGGAGTATGAAGAAAGCAAAGCAACTAACATAAATCCATTGCATTCCAAACATTACAGTAGAAAAAGATAGAGAAATTCAGTGCCAGCCAGAGATATTACAACTTCTACTAAAACATCACTGAAGGAAAAGAGAAACCCAAAAAAAAAAAAAAAAAAAAAAAAAAAAACTAAAAATAAATAATACTTTTAATACACGAACGACCGGAAAGACCTTAAACACTCCATGAGCTCAAAACTGCAATCGACCACCAGAATTCAACCGAGCTCAAAACTGCAATCGACCACCAGACTTCAACCGATACAAGAAACATACAAAGAACTATCGTCCTGACAAGGGAATAACAGTGAGCAATTAACCCCCCTGGAAATGAGATTTTGTACTTGGGATTGGGATTTAATAGACTAGAGAAGTTGGAATCCTATCCGTCACCACAAAACTATCCACAAGATATCGCAATAATTTGACTTACTATCTACACAACCGGTAGATAAACATGTGAACATCTGTTTCAGAAATAATATGAGGTATCTTATTTGGGTCCACAGCTAAATATACATTGCAAGTTGCAACAAGAAAAGGTCGTAACCATGTGACTCACCAGCTTAGAAACATTTCCTGTGAACAATTGCAGGACCAGATTCATCGTACTCTGCCTTTGCTATCCACATCTGCAAAATTAAGAAATTACGAGCAAGCATGAGAAAATGTAGTATTGCCAACTTTACAACATGCACAGAGTTAAAGATAAGTACAATCTCAATACAAGAACCAATTTAAGCAAGCAATCATCATTGTAAACAAATTTACCTGCTGGAAAGTGCTGAGAGAAGCTAGGATCGATCCTCCAATCCAGACACTGTATTTCCTCTCAGGTGGTGCTACAACCTTAATCTTCATGCTGCTGGGCGCAAGGGCTGTTATTTCCTTACTCATACGGTCTGCAATACCCGGGAACATAGTCGATCCACCACTCAGCACAATGTTTCCATACAGATCTTTCCTAATATCCACATCACATTTCATAATGGAATTATAAGTCGTCTCATGAATTCCAGCCGCTTCCATTCCTACCAAGGAAGGCTGGAACAACACTTCCGGACAACGGAATCTCTCAGCACCGATGGTGATAACTTGTCCATCAGGCAATTCATAGCTCTTCTCTACTGAAGAGCTGTTCTTCGCAGTCTCTGTTTCCTGCTCAAAATCAAGTGCAACATATGCAAGCTTTTCCTTAACATCACGGACAATTTCCCGTTCTGCACTTGTTGTAAACATGTAACCTCTTTCGGTAAGAATTTTCATGAGATAATCAGTGAGATCACGACCAGCAAGATCCAAACGAAGGATAGCATGGGGAAGCGCATATCCCTCATAAATAGGAACAGTGTGGCTCACACCATCACCGGAATCGAGCACAATACCTGTTCAAAGACCACAAAAAGAAAAAAGTTTAATAATTGCATTGATTACAATCTCTTGAAAATAGAAACCTTGGATGCATACCGGTTGTACGCCCACTGGCATAAAGTGAAAGAACAGCCTGGATGGCAACATACATTGCTGGCACATTGAATGTCTCAAACATGATTTGAGTCATTTTCTCTCTGTTTGCTTTAGGGTTGAGAGGCGCTTCTGTGAGCAGAACAGGGTGTTCTTCAGGAGCAACACGGAGCTCGTTGTAGAACGTGTGATGCCAAATCTTCTCCATGTCATCCCAATTGCTGACAATACCATGCTCAATTGGGTATTTTAAAGTCAGAATACCTCTCTTAGATTGAGCTTCGTCACCAACATAAGCATCTTTCTGCCCCATTCCAACCATCACACCGGTATGCCTGGGACGACCTACTATACTAGGGAAAACTGCCCTTGGGGCATCATCACCAGCAAAACCAGCCTATAGGAATATTAATATACATCAAACAAATTAATTAGGGTTTGCAATTTCAGCCTTAAACGAAAGGAGAAATAGTGAATAACACGACAAATGATCGAGAGGCTCACCTTAACCATTCCAGTTCCATTGTCAACAACAAGTGGTTGAATATCCTCTCCTTCAGCCATCTCAATTTATGCTCTGCAAAACAATGTGCAAGAAAGAGAACAGTAGGTGTTACAAAAGAGTAATAAGAAACATGCAATACTAACAATCTAATATAGTTGTTGCTTTAGCAGGAGTGAGCTGAGTAGGCTAATTAGAAACATACAACACAGTCATTCTAATGCAGATGAATGGTACTTCGGCAGGAGGCAAATATCACAAAACATAATCAATCTAATATAGCTATTGCTTTACGAATCTCCATAAATGTTAGCATGATTTTAAATCCAACCATTCATATTTCACTTTTTCCCTGTCAGACAGCTCGATTCACATTCCACACAACACAATTCAAATTGCTCGTCATGAGAAGCAGAACCACAAAACAAACAAATCTCAAACCACAAGAAATGATTTTTCCACAATAAAGAACATACGCTACCGATATCCAAAATCACATTCTCATCACAAATATTCCAAATTCAACAGTCAAAACACATGTTCTTCTAAAACATCCAAAAAATTTATCCTATATAACACGCATGTTCATAAAGATCGGAGCTTTTTAAACCCCACAACAAAATTACACTTCCATCAGTCTCCCCACACCAGCAACACTTAAAAACCATAAACCCCATATAAAAAAAAGCCATTAAACCCACAGATTCAGCAAACACGGCCATCAAACACCAATAGAACAAAGATCAACCTACAAATCGCAAACAACGAACTCACAATTACTTGAGGGGTTCGAGTATCCTCGGCTCACCTTCGATCTGCTTTTTACCGTCTTCGGAGAGTGTGAGAAAAGTGAGAGACTGCGCTAGAAATTGGAAATTGGAATAATATTTTAGAGAGAGAAAGACAGAGAGAGAATGTTGGGGCAATGTGAAATGGAATCCTATATACTCGATTGAAATGAAATGGCATTGAAATGACGCTGAAATGCAAATGCAAATGAAACCCCACATTTATGACGTCAAAAGTAATTAGCATTTAGCAACCAACACGAGTAATATATTAATTATAAATAAATACTAATAGCTGTATCATAAAATTCATCATTTTTTATTGAGCCACATTGTCACAATAAATGGAATTTAATATAAAAGGAGTTAGATGTTTTAATTTTTAGGTGTAAATATTGTTGTAATTATTATTATTATCTTTGATAACTAAATAAAACATTAACATATGAGTTTGCTGATTATTCATGTGTGATTTTTTAAATTTTTATATGAAAAATGTTCAACACAATGTTCGATATAATACAATAAGATAAAATAATATTTAACATTATGAAATGAACTTTTACCTTCTTAACTTGATTTTTTGTTTTTTATTCTGTAGCTCGTCCTTTTATAGTTTTGAGTTGACTCGAATTATTTAAATGTAAATTTCTACCTAAGAACAATAAAAGTGTTTTTAATAACTTGAAACTAGTCATCTAATTAAGCTAAGATTTATGATGGAAGGATATTTATGTTTCTAAAAATATAAGTTGATTGTGTTGTATTGGACATTTCTTTTATAATAAATTTCAATGAAAAGAACTATACAATGCATAAACACGGACATAAAACACACAAATATGAAACGATAGAGAATTTTCTTAAAATTTATGACTAATTCCAGACACCTCCTCATCATTTGATTGTTAGTGCACTTTGTCTCCTTATTTTTTAATTAATGCGATTCTCCCTTCAATGTTTGAAATTTTTTACACTTAACTCCTTTTAACAAATTTTGATCGTCGATTTCTCATTCGTCACGATGACACAAGTTTCAAGACCATCATCATTGTGTTTGTCACTCTAAGGCGAAGAAAACTCATACCTCAATTGACCCTATTGACCGACGGATGCCGCTACAAAGCTCTGCCCCTTGTGTGTTATATTTGACCGGTGTTTTCTCCTTTGTTGGTTGTCAAATTTTTGATTTTGAGACCATTATTGTATTCTTTGATTCGAGAGTCTCAATTTGGCATACATACAATACAAACATATTTGAAATCTGTATTGTATAGATCTGCTCTCCTAAAAGGGATTAAGTGTGACATCTTTAAAGGTTAAGGAAACAATCACACTAATTCAAATATCAGAGAACCATGGGAGCGTCTAGAATTAACCTAAAATTTATTACATGAAAATTTTTACTAATACTTTTAAAAGTGTTTATATAACTATCAACCTTAGCTTAAAAGAACATTTAAAGTAAGTAGTCACCAATGTTAAGAAACAATGTCTCATTTCTTCTGGTATCCACAAATGTTATTCTTTTAGTTTAATTTGAATACATTTCATACGAGTATATTTACTCAAAATAATACATCATTTTTTTTAAAAAAATGTCACTTTGAAGTTCATATATATGTTCTTTAATGAAAATCTTTCAAATTGAAATGGAAATAATAATTAATTAGTGGAATTTCTAATGAATTTATGTAATGAAATTTGAAATAATTGAAGGAGGAACTTCCAATCAAAGAAAAACTTTCGGCAACAAAAAGTAGTTGGCCACAGACTTATGGAGTTCTCAGTTCAGTTGAGGTCGGCCCGTTCATGAATTCATCTTGACTTATTTAACTCTACTCCTAGCATCGTTGTGGCTTTTATTAGATATGACGAGGTATGAATATGATATGATACAAATATAATAAGTATCACACATACGATATAATACAAATTTGATAATATATATATTCATTTTTAAAAAATTTAATATGTAAAAATATTAATATGATACAATAGATAGCGACATGCTAATACTTTAAAAAATATTTATGGGTCATGAATTATCTTACATTATACAATTCCAAGAACCAATGTGTGTAAGGTGTAATTCTGAGTCCAATATGAGACCTCCTTTCATTTGCTTCGTCAGGCCGGAGTGTGGGGCCCTTAGGGTTGAGAATTTAATTTGAACATGTATTTCTTGTAAATTTGTAGGAGACACACATCCCCCTTAACGGACTGCTAAGTATCTGATTTACTTTCTCCCAATTATTTCGTTCGGTTGGGGTGTGGGGGGCTCTTAGGATTGAGAATTCAACCTGAGGTTGGGCTCCTTGTAAACTTATGGGAGACATATTTCGCCTTTAACGGACCACACTAAGTACCTAATTTACCTCCTCCTACTTGTTTCATCGGGCCAGGATGTGGGACCCTTAGGGTTGAGGATTCAACCTGAGGGTGGACTCTTTGCTCACACTTGCTTCGTCGTCGAGTGAAGGTGTGAAAACCCCTCAGGATTGAAAATTCAATCTTTTACCGTGAGAGCTGACTTGCCAATTGCTCTATGCTACACTCGGGTTTTGGTAATTTTCATATTTCAAAATCACTCTCTCCTCGAGAAATATGTTAAGATTTGCTAATATTTTGAGACTAGTGATCTTTTTGTATTACGATTTAACATTTCAATTTGACAAGCTCAAACTAAATTTGGTCGAACCAGGCAGAAAATGTTGTACACTTATTCAGCCAATCAAATCAGTTTGAGTTCTCTTACGAAGAAGAGGGAGCAGTAGAACAAGAACGAGTAAAAGAGATGGCCAAGGCATGGAAGCAGACACCCAAATGGTTAATGAGTTTATTCATCAAAACAATATCCCGAGTTCGAATTCCAATTCAACGTGCATGTATTTAAAAAAACAGTTAATAATAATATAACGTGCAATTTAGGAGCAGTAACAAACTGGAAGCAATGAAGTGTATTGATATAAAAACAGCACAAGCACGAATCCATTCATTGGTGATAGATATAATAGTTGCAAACCTACATTTATAACTTAAAGCTCAGAGCTAGCCAAATATTACAGCACTGAGTTACAAACTCTACTACTCCAAACCAAAATCAAAGAAAAACTTAAGAAACAAACAATCACTTTTTTTGATATTCCAATCAAACAAAACTTAAGAAATCATTTCATTTCATGATCATACTCAAAACTGCAAGCCAATCCCCCACACTACATTCAAACTTGGGGAAATCAAACATAACAACAAAACCTGTTGTCCCTGAAATATGGAAACAGAGAAAACAAAGAGTGTAAGAGAAAACAGGGGAGTATTAGATAATTTTGTCGGCCCCCACGACCGTGGAATGCACCCGAAGGTAATAATTTTATGCAGCACAACTCACCAGCTTAGAAACACTTCCTGTGAACAATTGCAGGACCAGATTCATCGTACTCTCCTTTTGAGATCCACATCTGCAACCAAAGGCAAAATGTAGTGATGAGATCTATGCTAATGTTGTAAATGCAAGAAAAGCGACGGGTAGAACTGAGATAATAGAAGAATTGAGTCACCTGCTGGAAAGTGCTGAGGGAAGCAAGGATCGATCCACCAATCCAGACACTGTATTTCCTTTCAGGTGGGGCAACGACCTTAATCTTCATGCTGCTGGGAGCAAGGGCTGTTATTTCCTTGCTCATACGGTCTGCGATACCGGGGAACATAGTTGATCCACCACTCAGCACGATGTTTCCGTACAAATCTTTCCTAATATCGACATCACATTTCATGATGGAATTGTAAGTTGTCTCGTGAATTCCAGCAGCTTCCATTCCAATTAGCGACGGCTGGAACAATACTTCTGGACAACGGAATCTTTCAGCACCAATGGTGATGACTTGTCCATCAGGCAATTCGTAGCTCTTCTCTACTGAAGAGCTGTTCTTTGCAGTCTCCGTTTCCTGTTCAAAATCAAGTGCAACATATGCGAGTTTTTCCTTAACGTCACGGACAATTTCCCGTTCTGCACTGGTTGTAAACATGTAACCTCTTTCGGTCAGAATTTTCATGAGATAATCTGTGAGATCACGACCAGCAAGATCCAATCGGAGAATAGCATGGGGAAGTGCATAGCCTTCGTAGATAGGAACAGTGTGGCTCACACCATCACCAGAATCCATCACAATTCCTGTTGGAGAGGGGAAAAAAGTTTCGTATAATTGAACATATTGAATCATCAAAATTGTCTTAAATGATGCATTAATGTAACAAAATTTTAAATCGGTGCCAAACAATAGAAATCAATGATATTCATAGGAACCATAAAACCGTTGTAGAAATTCTTTAGTCCATTCAGATATATTAGTACATTTTTACTCTAAAAAGTATTACAACGTCGAGAATATTGAGCCTTCAAACTTTTATCATAAATTAGAAAACATTGAAGTTTAAATGCCAGCTTCCATTAGACCACATACCAGTTGTACGCCCACTAGCATACAGTGAAAGAACAGCCTGGATGGCGACATACATGGCAGGCACATTGAATGTCTCGAACATGATTTGAGTCATTTTCTCTCTGTTTGCTTTAGGGTTGAGAGGTGCTTCCGTGAGCAGAACAGGGTGTTCTTCAGGGGCAACACGTAGCTCGTTGTAGAACGTGTGATGCCAAATCTTCTCCATGTCATCCCAATTGCTGACAATACCGTGCTCAATTGGGTACTTCAATGTGAGAATACCTCTCTTAGATTGAGCTTCATCCCCAACATACGCATCCTTTTGTCCCATCCCAACCATCACACCAGTATGCCTGGGACGACCTACTATGCTCGGGAACACTGCCCTAGGAGCATCATCACCAGCAAAACCGGCCTGCAGGAAAAGAAATATATATTTAAACTCAATCAAGCAGCAGTAATACTCTCGCAATTCGACAAGACATCGGTCAACCAGCTCACCTTAACCATCCCAGTACCATTATCAACAACAAGGGGTTGAATATCCTCTCCCTCAGCCATCCTCACTTATGCTCTGCAAAACCCGAATAACAAAAAATTAAAAAAAAGGGCCATGCAATTTCCACATATAAAACTAAAATCGCATAATAGTCGTCGGAAAGCTCATCAGTTAAACAGCAAAAATCATGAGATTTCACCACAATTACAAAATAACAAATGGAATTACGAGTTCCTTTTCACATCAAAGATCATCAATATAAAGATTTCATTTTGTCCTGTCAAAGGCTTAATTCTGCAATCAAACTGACATCGAAAATCCCGAAATAAGTTGCAGAGACAGTTACACCACGAGGTTCCTCCCCGATCCCCGATCATCAAGATATCATTCATGAACAAAATCATCAAGACAGCGGTCAACACATACGATTTATAATTCAAACATCAAGATACCAGCTTTTTGTGATACACTATAAAGCACCTCCATTCAGATCGGAGAGCTTTGAGTCCACAAACAAAATTCAGCTCACACGATCATCACGACCAACACAGTAAGCAAACACAAATTCAAATCACCTTCAAATTCAACACACAAGTTCACAGAACCAAGCAAATAACCAGTACACATCATCAAAAACAGCTACAAAAACAGAAATCCAGATCGGTAAATCGAAGCAAAACATCACCGTAGCAGATACGATTAAACTCAAATACACGAGATTCGAGATTGGATTTGAGCTCACCTTTGCAGCTGTTGTACTGTGCTGAGGAGAGAGAGAGTGTCAACCTGCTGCTGGGAGAGAATGTTCGAGAGAGAGTGAAGGAAATGAGAATCCTATATATTCTGTGCTGGAAACGCGTTGCCGGAAATGGAATGACTTTGAAATGAAATGCAAATGACGTTGAAATGCAAATGAAAAATCTGACATTTCTTGAGAAATGTTGTTCAACTAATAATAGTATAATGAATAAAAATTGAAGTTAGATAAATGTATAATCATAAACCAAAATATTGAATAAATGTTGTTTTTTCAATGCTTATTTTTCCATCATGGGGTGCCATACTTTGGACTTTTTCTTTTTCTCTCTCTTGTTTTCTTTTTCGGGTTTTATTTTTGTTCGAATTCGAGTATTGTAAAAATTAGTACAATCATCGCGATCTGATTTTATTTCATTTCTAAGGTGAACTTTGAATTCTAAACCTTACTCCGATCTATTTGCTCTATTTGTAATGCGAAATTTGAACTCTAAACTATTTTGTTGAACGGGCACCATAGTACAATTATTGAAAGCCGAATTGAGTGTATTATTCTATCAAACTAATTGACTTTAATTCAGTACTTTTTATATAGTGTTTTTTTTAAAATAAACACATTTCAAGTGGTCAAAAAGACGCGAATTTGAGTCATTGTTTCGGAGAAAGAATCCTTGATTACTATTGGTTCAGTACTTTTTTTTTTTTTTGACAACCAAATCCCTCAAAGGGGAATATTATAGCAAATCATGAGCAACAACGAGAAAAATACAAGAAGCAACAGCAGAAAAATTAACGCAGACCGAAGCCGTAATTTCAACAGATTTGTGAGTTATTATATTAGCATCACAATTAATAAAAGAAAAGAACTCTTTGAAGATTGTTCCTTTCAAGTGGATCTCGATCTGATCCGGCTGAAGATCCGCAGCCGCTTTTCCTCTGGATTGAGAACAAATAGTTTGGCCTACAGCAGAGAACTCGGCCAGAAAGTTGCACGGAAAAAACGTAGAAAAAGATAAAGCTAAACTTCTATACGGAAGGGACAAAACTTCCATACGGAAGAGATAAAACTTCCATACTGAAGAAAAGAAATAAAACATAATGAAAAGAAAAACAGATAAGGAAATCGGCTGTAAACCAGAGAAATCCGCTAGATCTGGGAGGATGCCAGTAGATCTGGAAGAATAACGATGAAACTCACGGTAGATCCGCAAGAGTGACAGCAAATCTGGACGGATTTCGACGAACAAATCTGAGAAGATAAGTAGATTTGGGCCGATCCGACGGTAGAACTGTGTTCTCCACCGCCGGATCGAAGTTGCGATCTCATGCGTGCCTCTCTTTTTTTCTTCCACAGCCCTACTTACTTAAGACCCACCTAGAGAGAGAGAGAGAATAGGAAATATTATTGGTTCGGTACTTATTATATAGTTATTTCACTAGTTCTCTTTATGTAATCAAGAATTTTAATTGAGATATCAATATAAATAATAATTTGAGTATATTAAACACACAATTAAGCTTGAAACCAATGCGTATATTATTTAAAGTTCATTGATTGAGATTCGTCTTACACACTATATTATATTTTTAAGGATGAGCCATTTTAATAAGGTCGTGGTTTTTTTTTTAAAAAAATTAATTACGATTTACTAGTATTTTTGCATAATAATCTTTACTAAACATTTTTAATACGTAAAAATAGGGCTGTCAATGGACCGGATTTTAATCCGAATCCGATCCGAATTTTAGTATATTCGTCCGATAAAAATGTTCGATGGATCATATCCGATTATAAATATTCGTCATCCGAAATAAATGGAGCGAATATGGAATTAACGAATCCGATCCGTTTAGAATCCGAATCCGATTATATATATAATATTTAATTAAAATAAATTATTTACTAGTACATAATATTAAGTAAATGACTAAAATTATAATTTTCACATAATTATCACTTTAAACAACAATAAATTTTGAATTATTTACTCTAAAAGTATATATTTTCCTTTATTAATAAGTTTAAATTAACTTATTTTAAACAAATATAAATAAAATCATCAAATAATCCATTAAATAATTATTATTTATTAATATTATGTAATTATATTTATTCTTTATATTAAATTTGTTAAATAAAAAAATTAAATTTTATTGTTAATCGGGTCGGATCTTTAATCGGATATAATCCGATCCGATTATGCATGGATTCAAAATAAATGAATCCGAATCCTATAGGATTCGGATTCGGATCCTCTTGTCGGATTCGGATCCGGAATCCCATGATCCGGCCCGAATCCGACCCGTTGACAGCCCTAATTGTAAAAACACTCGGTTCATGGATTGGGCTTCAAAGCGAGTAAATTGGGCCTTAAGCCCATACCAATCAGGCAAAGATTAAGCAAAATGATGGGCTTCATGCGTATAATGGGGCATTTCATCCGGGGCTTTCAATGGGTCGGATTTTAATCCGAATCCGATCGGAATTTTACATATTATCCGATAAAAATATCCGATGGATCATATCCAATTATAAATATTCTTTATCCGAAATAAATGGAGCGAAATGGAATTAAGGAATCCTAAGAATTCAAATTCGATTTTATATATAATATTTAATTAAATAAACTATTTACTAATCCATAATATCAAGTAAAATAATTAAAATTAAAATTTCACATATTTATCGCTTTAAACGATAATAAATTTTGAATATTTTACTGTAAAAGTATACACTTTTCTTTATTAATAAATTTAAATTTATCTATTCTAAATAAATTTAAACAAAACTATCAAATAATCCATTAAATAATAATTATTTTATTAAATATTATGTAATTATATTTATTTTTTATTTAAGAAATTCAATTTTATTGTTAATCAGGTCGATTTTTTTTATCGGATTCGGACCTGGTTATTGAATTTTCTTTTCGTATCCGGGCCGAATACGAACCGATGTCAACCCTAGTTTGATCTATCTCAATGCACAAATATTTCTAAAAATATTATTTTATCGTTTCGTGTTCATATTAGACACCGTGTCAAACTCTTCTCAGCCGAAAAATTAAAAAAAAGAATTCTTGTAAATATATTTGTGTCGCCATATCCGTACTCATACATCATAACATCAATTATATATTAATAACTTCATAAATCATAACTTAGTTAAAACGTAGTTTTATTTCATTTAATCGTAACTTATATATGAATTAAACAAAACATTATCAATATTTGAAAGTTGAAACAAATTGCAATACACATACATGGGAAGAAAATTAGCATATATCCAATTTCACAACCCCTTAGAACCAATAAGCTTCGTCAAGGCAAACGTTACGGCCATGGCGAACCAACCACCAACCAAAACCCTGGCCGCAGACCGCACCACCGGCGCCCGTCCCAGCGCCGCCCCCAGCCATCCAAACACCGCCAGTGCGACGCTCACCGCCGCGACAACCACCGCGAGCCTCACCCTGTACTCCCTTATAAACGACGCCGCTAGGAGCGGCACCATCGCTCCGACTGAAAACGCCAACGCCGATGCCGCCGCCGCCTGCATAGGGTTAGGCAAACTCTCCCCATTTTCATCGTCGCCACCGTCTCCATCCACTCTCTCACCTCTTTTCTTCTCCCTCTTCATCTGGGCTAACTCGATGTCGAGCTGCGAGCACACGGAGACGAACTCTCCTATGGCCATCGAGCAAGCTCCGGCTATTAATCCCGCGAAGCCGGTGAGGATCATGGCGCGGATGTCTTGTTTGACAGAGCCGATGCCCATCATGAGGGAGGCGGTGGAGACCAAGCCGTCGTTGGCACCAAGGACGGCGGCACGCAGCCATTGGGAGCGTTTGGAGTAGTCGAAGTCGTCGTGGTTTTGATCTTGTTCTAGGTCGAGGTTTGTTTGTAGTTTGGATGAAGGGATTGTTTCGTTGGAAGCCATCAAAATTGGTTATTCGAAGTGGGATAGTTTTGGGATTTGAGGTTTTGTAAATATAGTGTGGTGAACACACACCTTCAAGAAATGGGAATTTATAGAGCAAAAAGTTTCTATAGTTATGGAGGACAAAAGATTGTGGAGACAATTCAGTATATATCTAACCAATTTTACGATAACAACTACGTGTATCGTATTTGTTATTTGATTGATCTTTTCTTTAAAAATCTAACAAAAAACAATAAAAACTAAAAACTTTACAATAATCGTTGGTGGTGGAGCCAATATTTTCTTCGGGATGAGAAGTGGAGGGGGAGGAAAGAACGACGCATGCTTGCTGGCTCCCACCTACGTCCTTCGCCGCTCACTATTCTGATTTGACTGAATTAGATTCGTGGAGAATTAACGTCGAGAATAAGATCACTAGTAAAGTTTGGTAAGCTAAGGGATGTGTAAAGGAGATGCACTTGAAAAGGAGGGTTATATACACCGGAATGGAGGGACATGATCATGAGAAAAACATGCAAGTAACTGAACTCCAGAGCTTGAGTGAGAAGAATGGTGTGTCTTAATGCAGACAAATGTGATAGCATGTCTAGCTCACGTTATTGGTTATTGATAGCATGCAGGAAACGTGCAATATCTATTTCGAGGAATTTTAGGTCAATTCACGTAAAACACTTAGTTTCTCGTTACACTAATTTGATCGAATCAAAATCGAACTAGAATTACCAAGTATGTATGGTTATTGACATTTCATAATTGAACTATATGTTCTTAGTTCCAACTTAAGGCATATATATCTGACTTTTCTCTAAATCCGAGTATGAATTGCGTTAGTTGGACTTTAAAAATGTAGGGTTTGTGATTCGATTCGTTTCGACTCAGAATAAAATGGAAATACGTGAGTAACGTGAATGAAAAGGACCTAATTTAGGGCACTCAGGAGATGTCGACATTATCAAAATGGATTTCTGAAGAGGAAATCACTAAGGAGAAGAAAAAAAATAAAGAAACATTAGAAGAAATGTACCAAATCTTATAATGTTTTATTAATGGGAGGGAGTGTGCATTCCACACGAATGCCACCATGATATTCAAATATGTTTTCAAATAAAAGAATGATGTTTCTTCCGTGTAAATCTAATCCAAACTTGGTTCGGCCGAATTGATATAATGAGGAAATGACGTTTTATACTTGTCATATGCATGGTAAAAAAAAAAAAACAAAAAAAAAAACAAATTAAATGATTAGTTGAATTTGATCGGGTTGAATCTAAACTAGAATTTTCCATATTTTTTTATGCCCAGTTGTAGCTTTTTTTTTTTTTTTTTTCTCTCCCCTCTTTAACTGAATTCATTATTGCAATACAAGTAATGGATATGGCTCCACTATTGTGATAAATATGCCAAAGAAATGTCACGTCCAAAAATACTTTATAAAGTGATATTTTAATAAATTAAGAGACAAGACTTTTGTAAAGTTACAATTGCAACTATGTATAAGAGCTATATGCACCCACAACCCTGTGTTTTATGAAATGAGCAAAAAAAACCCTGTAAAAAAAAAATTAGTAAAATAAACCCTGTATTTTTTATTTTTTGCAAACCGCCCCTTTACACCATTTAGTCAAAGAACCGACGTGTTTTGTCAAAATTGCCCTTCTTTCATTACAATACATTCTTAAAGAACTATATGCACCCACAACCCTGTGTTTTATGAAATGAGCCAAAAAAAACCCTGTAAAAAATTAAATAGTCCAAAAATTAATATATATATATATATATATATATATATATATATATATATATATGTAAATATATGCAATAAATAAAATATTAATTGTATATATATAATTATAATTAGTGTACAATACATATATATTTTCATTATAATATTATATATATTTATTTATAAGATTTTTAATAAATATATAATATAATTTATATATTTATATACATTATATATATACATATTAAATATTATTTATATGTATATATATATATATATTAAATAAATTTATAAATAATATTTAATACATATAGTACATTAGTAATTTTAATATTTTATACATAGGCATGTATATATATAATATATTATATAATACATACATATAAAAGAAATTTCAAAAGGAAAAAAAAGACATTACATATATACATATTAAATATTATTTATATGTGTAGTACAATAATTATATATATATATATATATATATATATATATATATATATTCAATAAATTTACAAATTCTACAAATAAATAAATAAATACATTTATAAATAATATTTAATATATATATATATATATATATATATATATATATATGTAAGTTCAATAAATTTACAAATTCTACCAAAAATAAATAAATAAATTTATAAATAATATTTAATACATATAGTACATTAGTAATTTTATACATATACATGTATATATATAATATACTATATAATACATACATATATATACATATAAAAGAAATTTAAAAAAAAAAAAAAAGTTGATAGGATTTCTTCCGCCGAAATTTCAAAAACGCGCCTCAGGGTTTTTTCTGCAAAAATTTGAAAACATAGGGTTTTATATGATAATTTTTTTTTCACGGGGTCTTTTTTTATCATTTCACATGACACAAGGGGTTCCTTGCAAAAAACCCAAATATAATGTTGGGGTAAATTTGTCATTTTACGCAAAAAAGTGAAGAAAAATCCAATATCACTCGCAGTAAACGCGCGTGTGATTCAAAAACGCGTCTCAGGGTTTTTTCTGCAAAAATTTGAAAACATAGGGTTTATATGAGAATTTATTTTTCACGGGGTCTTTTTTAATCATTTCACATGACACAAGGGGTTTCCTTGCAAAAAACCCCTATGTATAATGAGCTCTTATGACAATTAATAAGTGATTTATATTTTTATTAATTAGGTGAAAGGGTTTTTTATTGATCGAATTATGATTATACGAAGTTTGTATCAATAGTTGTGGACGGGTTCACCTGAAAAAGTAATTAGGATGGCGTTCGTAACATGATCTTTGACTGTGAGTTATGATATATGAATATAGACACGATCATATAGATTGGATACCACTATATGAATACGATGGAATACAGATACAACAATATTAATTGTTTTCAAAATTTCTCACTTAAGAAATATCTGATACGATAGAATACAATAAAATAAAATTTTTATAAACGTCCGTGCATCATATAGGTGAGCAGTTTAATAATAATAATGAGTTTGGGCTTGGACTTTGTTTATTAATATATAATTTATGGAGTTAATACCCATATTAAATTGGAAAATTTCTGGCATGTCATCAGAATAAAACTAAAATCTTTACATAATTGATATGTATTTATATAAATGTTCGTATTTTATAAATAAAATATATTATTATAGTTAATTACATTATGTAATTTTCGTATATAATTTATATCATAGTCCAATATGCATACAGACATCAATTTAATGAAACAAAACCCACCCAAGAACATGTGTTTACATTGTAAAATTTGGGCCTGCGGCTTCATATCTGAATCTCATATGTAGGGCTGTCAATGGATCGGATTTTAATCCGAATCCGGTCCGAATCCGATCCGAATTTTAGCATATTCGTTCGATAAAAATGTCCGATGGATCATATCCGATTATAAACATTCGAAATCCGAAATAAATGGATCGAATATGGAATTAAGGAATCCGATCCGTTAAGAATCCGAATTCGATTATATATATAATATTTAATTAAATAAATTATTTACTAGTACATAATACTAAGTAAAATGATTAAAATTATAATTTTTACATGTTTATCACTTTAAATAATAACAAATTTTGAATTGTTTACCCTAAAGCTATATTTTTTTCTTTATTAATAAGTTTAAATTAATCTATCTTAAGTAAATATTAACAAAATCATCAAATAATCTATTAAATAACAATTGTTTATTAAATATTATCTAATTATATTTATTTTTTTATATTAAATTTATTGTTTAAAAAATTAAATTTTATTATTAATCGGGTCGGATCTTTTATCTGATCTGATCTGATCCGACCCGATTACATATGGATTCAAAATTAATGAATTCGAATCCTATAGGACCCGGATTCGGATCCGGTTATCGAATTGTCTTATCGGATTCGGATCCGGAATCTCCTGATCCGGTCCGAATCCGACCCATTGACAGCCCTACTCATATGTGACTTGTGAGAACTCAGTATAGCCCAAATACTCAAGGTTTCCTCCTAATTCCTAAATGCGGCTATTTCTAAAACTTTCACAAATATTAATTTGTTGTTATTTATTGGGTAATTTGATATGTCATATTTACGGTGGGTCACGTTGTGTGCTTCAGAGGAACCACGTGCACCCAGAGATGCTTTGACAGACTCATAAAAGGTCACGTGGACGCTAGATAAGCACCATGTGACAAAAGACATGACCACAATCAATCTACAAGTTGCAGACGTAGTTCAGCTTGAACTAACGCAGAGGTCGAGCGACCAAGAAGAGATTGATATAAGGGAGCTCCATAGAAATGCCCGAACTAGCTGATCCCTGAGGTCGATTACTAAGGAGCCCAGTTCGATTTTCAATGCACTTGCAGACTAAGTGTCCGTATATCGATTTTCAGATTGATTCGACAAGGCACTAGAAAAGTCCATACGCCCCCAACATTCTTGTCGGGGCATGTGTCATGACTTTATTCCCCAAGACAATTGTACGAGGATGTAATTAATGTCCTCCAGTATTCAAACTTGCCTAAAAGGGAAAAAGGTTATGAAGCGCATAACCCTGGTTAGGTCGAAAAATAACAAAGAGTCAGGTCAAATGTGATCACATTCAATGTCACACCCCGTACGTATACTTGGTGTGTTTTAGGCCAAAAGCTATGAATACTCTCGCTATGAACAGTATTTGGTGAGTGCATTTAAAGCAGTTGAACTCATTTATCACTGACTTTAAGAATCCAATACTGACTTGAACGTCAAAAAGACATCACCGACTAATAATCCATCTTTCCAGTACTTTGGCCACATAAAAGTTCTTGTTTGCTTAACAAGGTCAATCCTTTCTCGCTCATATGCCCGAGCCTCGTTACCATAACTTTGTAATATCAGAGTCTGACATTGACGATGAAGAAACTGTTGCAGAGCCCGTATGTATAAGGAAAACGAAATAAGTAAGGGTATTATACAGTCAATTTAGGTAAGTGCGGAGTTAAGGTGAATTATAAAGTTAAATTGGAGAGTTAGTATAAAATTTTTTTAAACGGGGGAGTAAACTAAAATTTGTGTAACTCATGGGAAATTATGAATTACTATCATTTGATTGAATGTATTAAAATGAAGAATTCTCTTACAAAACTGAATTAAAATAAGTAATACATTGACATGAAACCATTTTATTCAGCGTAAAATGATGTAATTTAATGATTTGGTACTTATATATATAGCTTAATTAAATATTTTGTATTGAAATATTTGAGAATACAATTATCATTTACGGCAAAAACTTCACTTAAAATGATCTAATTCGATTGGAACTCAAATAGAGGAATGGGATTTGTAATAAAATATGTAAAAGAATTTCGTTTTTTGCATCATTTGATCAAATTTATTAACGAGGAAAGACGACAGCCATGAATCCTCGTCTTCGCAAGCAAGACCCAAGAAGACAAAGAAATGTCGCACAAGAGTGGAACTCAAGTCTTCGAGACAAGCCTGTTTTTCAACCGCCACATGGCCAGTGCGTAAACATGGCGGCGTGGGTCCCACCTCCGCCATTTTTGTCAAACTCTCAATTCTTCACACCCTTACAATCTTCTTCCCCACCAGAAAACCCACTTACGTGAAATCTTTTCCATCACCAAATATTCAATTTTGTTTCTTTCTGAGAGAAATCATTCGTGCAATGATGGGCCTCAAGTTCGCCGGAAAACCCATCTCCGCCGCCGGCCGGAGCGACCTGGACCAGATGCCCGACACTCCTACTCAGCTCCACCACCGCCGTGCCCAATCGGAGACGTACTTCCGATTCCCAGACTTCGATGACATCCTCCTCGACGACGTTGCGGACCTCAACCTCGAACTTCCCCCCACGCCGCCGTTGCTCCTCCCCAAAGAACCGCCGCAGCTCAGCTTGAAAAACGAACCACGTCCCGGAGCCCATTTGAGGAGCCTTTCGATGGACACGGATTTTTTTGATGGGCTTGAATTGGATGGCCAGCCGCCGCTGCAAGCGGCGGCGGGGGACGGTGGTCCGGGACGGAGGCATAGGCACAGCAATTCAATGGATGGGTATTCCAGTGCGACGTCGTCTGAGATGGATTCTAATGCGAAGAAAGCTATGGGTGCTGATAAACTCGCAGAACTCGCGTTGATTGACCCCAAGAGAGCTAAAAGGTTTCAATCCTTTCTTGTTCTTCTTCTTTCTATGTTAACGTCGAACATGATACACGAACACGAATACGAACATCGAATGTTCGTGCATCGTAAAATATAATGTTTATTTGTAATGTTTTTTATGAAATTTCTCCTTTTTAGTACTTCTTTGCTAACAATTTGAAGAATAAGCTGACTAGGTGAGTGTTGGAAGTGTAAAGACAAGAGTATAATTGCAAAACTTGTTCATTCGTAGGATTCTTGCGAATAGGCAATCAGCCGCACGTTCGAAAGAGCGGAAAGTTCGTTACACGAGCGAGCTCGAGAGGAAAGTGCAGACGTTACAGACCGAAGCAACCACGCTATCGGCTCGAATCACGGTGCTGCAGAGAGATACGAGTGGGTTGGCAGCTGAGAACAAGGAACTTAAGTTAAAGTTGCAGGCTATGGAGCAGCAAGCACAACTCAGAGATGGTATGCATAGCTTGTTTATAAACTCCATCTGAATCTTTCAAAATTACACTGACCTCCCCTGTAAGCTTCGCTCTTTTTAACACTTGTCCATTTTTGTTGAGAAATTTCGTTTGTGAGGGGGTGTTAGTGTAATATTATACACACACACCGTGAAATATATGTATCATTATTCATTAGTGTTGGGTACACAGTTTTCTGCACCTAGTTGTTTGATGTCCTGTATGAATCTCAGCTCTAAACGACGCACTGAGAGAAGAGTTGCAACGACTGAAGATTGCCGCCGGCCAACCACCGCTCCATTACTTTGCCAACCACCACCATCAGCCGCCACAGCACCTCCACCACAACCCCCCACCAGACGATCGGTCGTCTCCACCTAACTTCCCAGATTTCAATTAGTGTCTCTTCAATATGTAAACTGCTCTACCAGACTAGGCATTTCTCTTCGATGAGCCAGACTCGTTCGATTTTCAGTACTCCTCCGAATCTCTTTCCCTTCATCAACTACACATGTACAAGAAAAAGTGTATGTACATATAATGTGTGTGTGTATCAGCAATCTCTCTAAGGAATATAAATGATGAAGCTTATAATATATTGGTATTTGCCTATTTGGTAGGGGTCGGATGCGGAGCGAATCCGATGAATATGGTTATGATCGCATATTCGATAATTTGATTATATCAGTCCTATCAACGGGTTGGATCCGGAACGGATTCAAAAAGATTGAACACGATGGCACGTCGAATAATTTGATCTAATCCGAGATCCTATAACATTCAAATTTATGAAAGATTTTACCTATGAGGAGTCGACATACCCGTCAAAATATTAATTCCCATTTGACAATAAGAGTTAGAATCAAATAAAGTATGATTATTCAATTGTTTTTTGAAAAATAAAAGAACTCAACCACCAAGCGATGTAGTTTAGCGATTCGACGCTGTACTAACTTAATCAAATATCTTCAGTTCGAGTCCCTGAGAATGCAGTTACCATTGGTAGGGAGAACTTTACACCCTAGGTGGTCCGTCCCTGCTCGACACATGGAAAATCGGATATAGAACCCAAAACACACAAAAAAAAAAAAAAAAAAGGAAAAACTCATCTTGAAAGGAAGAAAAGAGCCCAGTTTTATTTGGGCTTCATTTGGGCCGGGCCAGATTATAATATAATTGAGTTATGAAGAGCATAATTGAAGCCTTATGTACTTCCTCTGAAATAATATCAACACCTGATTCATTGTACTTTCCACTGACCAACTGTTAAATCATGTTTTTCCAAAATAATAATTTATAATAATATAGGAAGAAGAAATTCTAATATTTCGGTTCAAAAAATGACATCACTAACGTGAGAAATTACGAAAAAAAGATTTGATCCATTGAAATAATCGACGATGACATACATTATTTTCGATCCAAGGGGAAGAAGACCGATCATTGTGATATGTGACGGTGAGATGTGGGAACGGATGTTTCAGAGAGATGGAAGAGGTGTTTAATTTTATGAAAATTTAAAATTTCTAATAAAATATTCTTCGACCGGAAACTCTAAAATTTCGTGTTTAATTTTTAGAGCTGAATTGAAAAATAAAGACATAAATTGCAAAAATTTGCAGAATCGGAAAGAAAAGGTGGGGAGAAGAATATACACATAAGTTCATATAAAATGTGCCTATATACATGTTTTTTTGGTAAAAAAAAAAAAAAAAAAGGATGCAACACGATAAATTTTCATGGGGTCGCTCAAACGCGTTTAATTTTAAAATTATGATGATTATCCGATCTAATACTATTCTTGTCGGGTATCACCCATTCTGATAATATTCTCGTCAAAACACGTCTAATTTCAAAATTATGATGGTTAGTCAATCTAATACTATTCTCGTCCAACTACGATTATCTTCGAAATTTTGATGGGATTCGATATCTTGGTTATATCGCACCCATAAAATGTGTGTATGATTGGTATGGTATAATGCAGTCCCTGTTCCGACCAAAGCCAGTTGCAATGTCACGTCAAAAGCGAAAGTTGCACTCAGAACTGCTTTAGATTTTGGCTTCTTCCCCTCACAAAGATAGTCTTTTGGATTAAGTTAATTAATCCGAATCTTAACTTAAGTGTGCGTGTTGTGTGTGTGTCTTATACATGTCTTTTTTTGGTCTGAAGATTAGTTGATTCAATTATAAAAACTGTGTAATCTTGTTTATAAAAATTACATTTTGTTCCCCTCGTAATGATGAAACATGCACAATCTCGTGAAGGCGGCTTTCACATTTGAGATCATTCTATCATCACAACTATGATTGCATAATTGCCATCATTACAATTTACAAACATTTCTTTGTTATAACTCATGAAAAATAAGTATCTTTTTTTTTTTAATTTATCTTAGACAAAATATTTTATTCGCTTCTTGTGAAAAAATAAAACGAGATAGAATACATGTTTTTATTTATTGATGGTTCGATCTATAATCCATAGTACAGATATGAAATAAAGAATTAATCTCTCTTATCTCAAAAATTAGGTTTTAGGGAGGTTAATCGAGAGAGATTATATCAACTGTTTTGATCTATCATATTTTATCTTGTTTTATTATGCACATTCATTTCTTTAATCGTCATCCATCATCTTCTATCCGACTTTTTACGATCATCCACCAAATTAATTACTATTTTATCTAGCATGGAACTCTAGATCATTCCGCCATAATGGGTCAAACTGATCTTCCGAACTCACTTACTCGTCATATCTGAATTTGAGTACTTGACTTTATCCACATATTGAGTTGAATCTTGAATTAGACAAGGAACACCACAATCATTCAGTCAGAGCATTTGAATATTTAGATACACAGCTACTATATATAGTTCTTCAACTACGAAAATATACTCTCTCATAAAATATACGTTTTGAGAAGTTATTTCAGAATATATTTTTTTAAGAAAATAGAAAGATTAATAAAGAAAAGGTGGCTATTGTATATAGCTGCTAAATATTGCTACAAAAGATACACATCTAGAGTTTCTTTTTCCTTTATCTTTTTCTTTCTCTGAGAAAAAGGGGAAAAGATAAATTATGACCACTCCCAATATAACTGCACTAATAAATAAGGCTGCAAAATTATTATTATATTTTCTTTTATTATATTTGAAAAAGTTGGTTGATCTTCCCCGTAGACTTCAATTAGTTGCTGACCTAACCAATCATATCCCTCCATTCCAACCACACAAAAACATTTGGGCGGTAGGGTTACAAATTTTAAAAAATCAAAATGTACATTGGAGATATATTTTTTTAATATAAACCATACTTACATTTTTTTATTTTAATTTAATACTATATAAATGATGAGGTCGTGACTTCAGACTAACACGTGACTAGCAAGAGATACGTGGCTTGTCCCACAAAGAAATTAGAAAGGCAAAGTAATAAAGATACGTGGCTTGCTCCATGATCATAACCCCAAACTAATACGTGGCTAGAAAGACCCATACTTGCTGGATAGCGAGCTCAAGATGAGAGTTCGGATAGTGAGATTTTCTTGAAAATTGAGGAGACCGTGAGTAACATGATAAACGAAATAAGGAGTTTAAGAGGGATCAGTCGAAATTGTAGAAGAATTTTTTCCTCATATACGAGATGTTAAGAATTACATAAAAGTATAGAGAGAAGTATGATTCGATAAGTACTCATCGATAAATTAATATTACAATTATCATGGACAGTATGTTATTAATTGATCAAGTAGTCATACTATAATAATTTCCCACTCAAATTGGCAATTAAGACTTAGACTCTTAGTAATGTTTTGTTTATTGGTATTTCCTTTTTTTTTTGGGAAATTGGAAATGTAATCGGGATTTGATCCCACGTATCGAGGGACGTTACATTATCACAGTATTTTATTAGAGAAAATCAACATTGTTATTGATCATAGCATGACATATTAATATTAATAAATAATTTAATACCCATGAAAATGTAAAATTATTCTTGTTTTACCAAGGGATCAATTCCTTTTTCCACAACTTTTGCTCCATTATATTTATACATGAAAATGAAATCCTAATATCGGAGAACGAACTTATTAGTTTACATAAACTTGAGTATATCAATTTAAAAATTATTTTAGAATAAACCATTTATCAGATTCCATTATATTTTAAAGAGAATTTAATCAGATATTACATATTTGTATCAGAGTCTCCCCTATTATGATTTGAGAAGGAGGACTACATTCTAAAACTTTCAAATTTTAGACGTAAAAATAATTTAAAATCGTTTTTTTGTCGTTTTAACGACGAAATTTAGGAGGTGAGTACGCCCGCTAGCCTCCTACGGAGCCATTAAAACTTGAATCTAAAAAATCTGACCAGTTAATAGTCCAAATAAAATTTCGTAAATTCTCAAGAATCGGTGACACTTACCTCAGAGATGAGATAGTCACCCCGACTTCTAAATTTTTTAGGGAAAAAAAAGAAGTTAAAAGTAATGAAATTTTGAGTTATCATGATCTTTTGGAAGTTCAAGTTATTAACTTATTATCTTTAAAATCAGATAATGAAAATTTAATAAATTAATCATTATTAATCATGTGATAAATATGAATAAATATGCCCTGTTTCTCTCTCTGTTCTCTGTCTCTCTCTCTTACAAAAGCCAGTTTCAGAATTCAGACAAAA
Organism: Lantana camara; assembly: GCA_037501455.1. Taxonomy (NCBI): domain Eukaryota; kingdom Viridiplantae; phylum Streptophyta; class Magnoliopsida; order Lamiales; family Verbenaceae; genus Lantana; species Lantana camara. The sequence continues at coordinate 5,831,388 of CM074865.1, forward strand.
ATTCTAGGTAAGTCGAGGACTAGACTAGTAGTCTTCTCTTCTGCTTCTTCCCCTTCGCATTTTCCCATCTTTGACTCCACACTCTTGTTTCTTCCTAAGCCTACGCCACCTTCTCATTTATTGTTCTTTCCGAGATTCTTGTTTTCCTCCGCCGTGCCGTGGAAAAGAACGGCCTTTTCCGCCGCCGGAAAGTGGGAGCTTCAGGGCTTGTTATTTTCTCCAAATGGGGTTTTCAGATCTGAGCTAAATTGGCAGTCTTGGGTTTTCTTCAGCTGAATCTTTGGTGGGCTTTTCGTAATTTGGAAGGGGAGGGGAGGGGGAATTAGGTGGCGACGTGGATGGTTGTGCGTGGCGCGACGGAGGAGGTGGTGGCGGTGGCATGATAATGAGCGGAAGGGGAAGGTGGCAGCGGTGGTGTTGGTTCGGTGGTGGTGAGCGTTTCACATGGAATGGCAGATCTTGTTAGCTACGGAAACTCCGACCGTGATATCGAGCAGGTATGGTTGAAGTTTGGTTGATGTTTGTATGTAGATTTAGTTCTTGGAGTATAAAGGTTTGATCTTTGAGGTTGTCTGAATGTTGTTGTTTTCTTGTTTGTTGGTCTTGGTGGGTGATTGAAGGGGTTTTTGTGGGCTCTGGTTGAGGACATTGTCGGGATTATTGTTTTAAAATATAAAAATAAATTTATCAGGAATTTATGCATATTTTTTTCTTACGAAAATGGGTGAATGTAATAGGACTGGATGTGAAATATGGAGGAAATTTACATTTTCTCTGTTTTTCTCTTAATTCCTTTCATAAATTATACAAAAAATTCTCTCTTTTTTTTAATTCTTTTGCCATTTTTAGGGGGGTTTGGGGGTGAATTTGAATCTATATTTGTGAATACAAGTTCTTGAGATTTAATTGTGACAGAGGCTAATGTTAAATTGTGTGCCTTAATCTTCAAAGAATTAATTTTTAGGTTTATATCTTGTAATCCATCTATTTATGTAGTTTTGCTTTTTTTTTTTGTGTTTACTCTGTTTCATCCAGATGCTTAGACTGTTAAAAGTTAAAACTTTTTGTTAGGTGCCTCCACCGGTGGTATCAGCAATTAGCATGTTCTCTTGGAGCTGTTTTAAGCTGGGAATTTAAAATAAATTTACCTGTTTAATTTCAGATTATTCGGTTTTTGACATACATGTCAGTCCCCTCTCGTAAAATTTTTCGTTATGATTGATCCTTTTAATTTTGTGCAGGCATTGATTGCTCTAAAGAAGGGGGCTCAACTACTTAAATATGGGCGTAAGGGAAAGCCTAAGTTTTATCCATTTCGACTCTCCAGTGTAAGATCATTGCACCATAAGCACAATAATCACTTCGATGGTGTTTCGTTTATGTTCTAATAAGCTTGTTCCCTCAGTTATGGTGCTGCATTTTTCTAATATCATCTTATTTTTTCTTTATTTACAAGGTAATATCCTTCTATTTCAATGTTGTAGGACGAAACCACTTTAATTTGGATTTCTAGTAGCGGCGAAAGGAGTTTGAAGTTAGCTTCAATTTCGAGAATCATCCCTGGACAAAGAACTGTAGGATTCCATGAGACCTTACATTATATTACTCATTATCAAGAATGTCCAGACTCCTAACGGTTTCTATGAACTTGTTTGTAGGCTGTTTTTCAACGATATCTTCGCCCTGATAAGGACTATTTATCTTTCTCTCTCATCTACAATAGTGGGAAGAGATCCCTCGACCTGGTTAGTGACGAGCAAGTTTGGTTTGACAATTGGCTTTTGCTTTTCCTTTTCGTCATATATATAATCAAGTTTACCTGTTTCTTATTTATTATTAGATCTGCAAAGACAAAGTTGAGGCAGAAATCTGGATAGCTGGCCTTAAGGCATTGATATCATCTGGGCAAGGCGGACGTTCAAAAATTGATGGATGGAGTGATGGCGGTCTCTATTTTGATGTGAGTTTACTATCGGATATATGCAATGTTGTTTTTCAGGATGTTTCTTCCATTTTATAGGATCAATTTTAGCTCAAGTTTTTGCCCCGTTTGGTTCAAATTATTTTGCATAAGCATAAACTTTTGGTATTTCCCCGTTCGGGTCTTATAGATACTGCTCTTGAATTTAATGGTGCGCATCTAAATTTAATTTCCTTTCTTGAATTCAGTAAACTTTAGAAATGAAATTCTTAAGAAACAGAACATGCTCTTGATCTTGCTTTGCTGATATATATCAACATACACCATGTAAACTTAGCTCATGAGTAGGACAAGACTTATTAATTAATTGCTTTTATGAGGAATCAATTTTTCTTAATGGAATGATTCTAGGAGGACAAAGACTTGACATCAAACAGCCCGAGCAACAGTTCCGCGAGCACAACACGAGAAGTCAGCTCTCCGAACGTATCCATTAGCTCAAATACAATTGCCTCTCCAAACAACTACCGGCCCGATCATGTAGCTTCAGATCAAACAACCATGCAAGTGAAAGGATCTAACTCAGATGCGTTGCGGGTAAGCGTATCAAGTGCCCCTAGCACATCCAGTCACGGTTCGGCTCAAGATGATTGCGACGCATTAGGCGACGTCTACATATGGGGAGAAGTCATATGTGACAACAAGAATCCTAACTCCGGCCCCACACGAGCCGATGTCCTTCTCCCTAGGCCTTTGGAAAGCAATGTCGTGCTCGACGTGCATCATATATCTTGTGGGGTCCACCATACGGCTCTAGTCACGAGGCAAGGCGAAGTCTTCAGCTGGGGCGAGGAATTCGGCGGCCGCCTCGGGCACGGAGCTGGAAAGGACGTTCCCCATCCCCAATTGGTTGAATCCCTGTCATTTGCAACCGTTGATTTCGTCGCATGTGGAGAGTTCCACACCTGTGCCGTGACGATGACTGGAGAGCTCTACACGTGGGGTGACGGGACCCACAACGCCGGGATTTTAGGGCACGGAACGGATGTGAGCCACTGGGTCCCGAAGAGAATTGCCGGCCCTCTCGATGGGCTTCAGGTTGCGTCGGTTGCTTGTGGGCCTTGGCATACTGCTTTGATAACGTCGGCAGGTCAACTGTTCACATTTGGGGATGGGACCTTTGGGGTATTGGGCCATGGGAATAGGGAGAGCGTCTGGCTCCCGAGGGAGGTTCGCTCGTTGTCGGGGTTGCGGACGGTAGCGGTATCATGTGGAGTGTGGCACACAGCAGCTGTGGTGGAGGTCATGGTCAACATGCAATCGAGCGCGTCTGTTTTGTTTGGGAAACTGTTTACATGGGGGGATGGGGACAAGAATCGGCTTGGGCATGGAGATAAGGCACCTCGCCTCGAGCCCACTTGCGTCCCTGCGCTAATTGACTATAATTTTACAAAAATAGCCTGCGGGCATAGTTTGACAGTTGGGTTGACCACATCGGGCCGTGTCTTCACTATGGGGAGTATAGTCTACGGCCAGTTGGGAAACCCTACATGTGATGGGAAGCTACCTTGCGTGGTGGAAGACAAGCTCTCAGGTGAGCACGTTGAGGAAATTGCTTGTGGAGCCTACCACGTGGCTGTTCTGACATCCAAGAATGAGGTATACACGTGGGGAAAAGGAGCCAATGGGCGGTTAGGCCACGGAGATATTGAGGACCGGAAAACACCGACTCTAGTTGAAGCCTTAAAGGATAGGCACGTTAAGTTCATCGCTTGTGGCTCGAATTACACATCAGCTATATGCCTTCACAAATGGGTTTCAGGAGCCGAGCAATCCCAGTGCTCGGCATGCAGACTAGCTTTCGGCTTCACAAGAAAAAGGCATAATTGCTACAATTGCGGGCTCGTACACTGCCACACATGCAGTTCGAGAAAAGCAATAAGAGCAGCACTGGCACCTAATCCAAACAAACCTTATCGCGTGTGTGATTCCTGTTTTGCTAAACTGAGTAAAATGACCGAAGGCGCGGCCAGTAACAAGAGGAATTCGGGGCCCCGTCTTTCAGGTGAAAATAAGGACCTTTTGGACAAGGCGGATTTGAGGTTGGTTAAGTCGGTTGCACCGACCAACTTTGATTTGATCAGACAGTTGGATACAAAAGCAGCCAAACAAGGAAAGAAAGGTGCTGGAGATACGTTCTCTTTGGGCCGGTCGTCTCAAGTATCTACGTCCCAATTCAGAGAAAAACCGATTCTTTCTAGCTCGAGCATTAGTTCTATGTCTGTCTCACCCTTTTCTAGAAAACCTAGCCCTCCACGATTTGCAACTCCGGTTCCTACAACTTCTGGACTTTCATTTGCCAATAGCATTACGGATAGTCTAAGGAAGACGAATGAGATTTTGAATCAAGAAGTAAAGAAGTTGCGGGTACAGGTACTTCAGTGAAGTTGATTTTTGTTGGCCTTTTACATTATTGAAAAGTTTTATGGCTCTTTATATGCTAATGAGCTTCATTTAGGTTGAGAACCTCAAGAATCGATGCGACATGCAAGAATCAGAGATCCAGAAATCCGCAAAGCAAGCTCAGGAAGCCATGGCTGTAGCTGCGGATGAATCTGCTAAATGTAAGGCGGCTAAAGAAGTTATTAAGTCCCTCACTGCACAGGTATTATTCACTGTAGTTGAAGGTTAATCATTGATAAATAAAATCACCCTGTAATTACTAAGAAGGAAAAGAATAAAAGTTTCTTATATTATCTGATGTTCCAGCTGAAAGATATGGCCGAGAGATTACCTCCTGGATCATACGACCCTGAAAACCTCAAGTTGTTTTGCCTGCCAAATGGATTGGAACCAAATGGGATCCACTATCCGGTCGCAAACGGCGCATCCCCATCGGCTGCGGATGCTGTTGAAAGCAACGAAATTAACTCCAATGGAATAGACGAACGTGATAGTTCTACGGTTGCTAATGGTAGTGGAAGTGTTCAGGATTTCAGAAGCAGTGTTTCTGAAGGTGTTGACACTATAAAATCCGGGGGCCAACAAGACAACGGAAGTAGCTTGAAATCAAGAAACATGGACGTTTCAGGTAATGCCAGCCAAATAGAATCTGAATGGATTGAACAGTATGAACCCGGCGTGTATATTACACTTGTGGCCCTTCAAGATGGGACAAGAGATCTCAAACGCGTGCGCTTCAGGTAACTCCTTAACTTTTAATGATCGAAAATAGCTACATTTTCGTCTGTGTCATTATGTATACGTAGTTGTTGACAAAGAAGGGGTGTATTTGTAATTTTTAGATCAAGAGGGGAAGTTTGTGTAATTTACATGGAAAATTTTTGGCCAAACCGAACAAATCACACTTCCTAAATTGTCGAGATATTATACCAGTTTGTCCGAATTAGGTTTGGGACTTGGGCTAGGAATCACATAGGTAGAAGGGAGGAAAGCGTAATCAATCAATTTATTAACCATTTCCTTATGTATGTCTTGGTTGGTGCAGCCGGAGAAGATTTGGTGAACACCAGGCCGAAACATGGTGGTCGGAGAATCGAGAAAAGGTGTATGCAAAGTACAACGTCCGAGGTTCAGACAAGACATCTGTTGCGGGCTACGACAGCCGGAGGTCCGAAGGTGCCTTTTCGCCTTCTTCCCAAATTTAGGTAGAAATTAAAGAATTTTAATGTAGTTTCCTCATAGCAGATTGGAAGAAAACCAAAATCTGATTCTTTTTGCCCTTCTTTCTTATTCAATTTTTTTTGTAGTATGTATATATTTTTGTCAATTCTTTATATTGTAGCACCAAAGTTTTTGTGCTCTGTTGATGAACCATCTTCTCAGCAAGTATCTTAACTCACAACTTCCTTACTTTTGAATTATATATATATAGATATATCAAGAAAACTAATTTAGATTTTGCAACTTAATTGAGTTTTTGTGCTCTGTTGATGAACCATCTTCTCAGCAAGTATCTTAACTCACAACTTCCTTACTTTTGAATTATATATATATAGATATATCAAGAAAACTAATTTAGATTTTGCAACTTAATTGATCACACAAGGAGTATGAAACTTAATTGATCACACAAGGAGAAGTTTTTCATACCTAACTGTCCTTGAATTTAATCAATAAATGACGGATATATCTGTAGCAGAATATGAAGTATCAGCAACTTGACTTGCATGGTTCGTAACGTTATATCAGAAGTACTTTGTTTACGTCATATTTAACGAGGGAATTAGTCGACGTAATGTAATCGTCGGTGGATGTTCTAGCATACGAAATGCAGCCCCCACAAAAAGAATTTATATACCCCCCCGTCACCCCCACCACACACACATAGCCCACGCCGGCGCCTGCCCCCCAACCACATATATATACCCACCCGAAATTAAAAACTCAATAGTAAATTTATACCCCGATTCCCCAAATTTATTTTAAAATTCCACATATATTTGCTCCCAACTTCAATTGTAAATTCATATCTTTTTCTACAACTTGGGTATTGTAACCCCATTAAAAAAAAAAAAAAAAAAAGAAAAAAAAAAAAAAAAAGAAAAAAAAAATCATCTCTCCATTATCTTTGATCGTAAGATATTGTGAAGTGAATTACTTTTTAGTTCTTAGTTTTTGTGAAATGTGAAGTGGGTTACTTCTTATTTTTTAGTTTTTGTGAAGTGGATTGTTTCGGTGAATTCTTATTGAATTTTTAAGCTTTGTATGGTTGTAAAATGTTCAAGCTTTATATGTTTACTGAGAGTGCTAATAAATGGATTATTATTTTTTGAATTGACATCGTAGTTTGTAATCGTACATTAGTATTATAGCAAAATTATATTAGTTGCTACTGGAAGAGATAAAACTTTCCCATTGTTGTATCGTTTAATTGAATTGATGTTGATCCTTCCAGTTGCAACATCTGTCTAAAGAGTATTTTCTGTATCAAAACTGATTTGCAAAGGAGAAAGGGAGATGAATGGCTGAATGACATCATGGTTGTATCTAATGAAAGAGAAATCTTCAAAAGAATTGATAATGAGACTATTCTACAGGGGTTTAAAGGGTGACGAATCGTCGAAAACAGTTATCTATAAGTTCTAGTGTTTCAGAAAAATTGTAAATTTTTTTTTCAATATGTTGAGCTTCAAAAATTTTCAGTTCCGACTGCCAAGAAATTTTGAATTCACCCCCTGAGGGGACGGGACCCCTTAATATGCATATTTCAAAAACTCTCACATATCTAACCACAACAATGCATATAATTTAATCGATCGAGATATATTTTTCGTATAAATTATGATATCTGTCGTCGATCACGGTATATGGGATTAGTTTTCTTGTTAAAAAGTAACGCTTCAAAGAAAGGGAGACAACCGGCCCACATCCAAATCAATTGAAATATGATACCAAGGAAGTATCACGAGCAAGAAATTGCGGTACGACTATAAAAGACCATTAATTACATCATTTATTGCCATTGAGAATATTGTATAGTTTTGCAATCTCAACTCACGAGAGAAACTATTGAGGCAACATACAATATATGAGTAATAAAATCAAATAAACTGGAAAGCTGATAACATATTGAGAGAGACGTCAAGATCTATTATTATAAGCCTTTTTCCCGCTTCATCTCCTCTTTTATTCATATATACATGCTACGTGTATTGGTAGATTGTTGAGATAAGGAGAGAGAAATAATTGAATTATAAAAAACAATCAAAAGAATCTATTTCCTAATCTTAACTGCCCACCAATATACTTGGCGTGTACGGTTGAATGAAGTAGGAGACGAAATAAGAAAATGTAGCAGGAAATCGAATGGGTAAGCCGTCCATGCAAAAGCATAATTAATTAATAATGGTAACTTTATAGAACCTTATGACAAAACAAACAAGAGCTTATATACACTCTGCATTTTCTTTGTATATGTTCGACATCACTTACATGTATATATATCGACCTCTTTCACCAAAAAAGAGTAATAAAATTACAAATAGCAACATGATCCTTTCTATTGCCAATCTCCATCCTCGAGGAAGAAGAAGACCACGAATAAGGAACTAGAATATATATATATATATATATATATGTATATATATGTATATATATATATATATAATGAAGCATAGAGATTTAGAGTGCATGAGTTTCACGGTGGCCCCTCTCAGCCCATTAACCCGATGTCGTTGTGCCTGTGCGACGGGCCGGAAGGCGGCAAATGCACCCCTTTCGGGAGAGCCCCGGCGAGGTTTCCCGGGGATGTCTGATCAGTTCTTGGCTTCATCTTTAGGGTTTGTGTATCCTTAGCAATGTTTGCTCGGAAACAAGAAAATATGAGCAAAAGAAGTAGCAAAGTAGGTAGAACTTGAGGTCTATTTGCCATTTCAAGAAAAGGGGGGGCGATCAGAAGTAGAAAAGGCACATATATATACATATATATGTATGTCTTCTGTGCAATATATATGTACTATAGGAAGAAAATAACATTTAGGAATATGAAGCATGAATTGTGAAGGTCTCCACCTAAACTAGTAAGAAAATACAATGAAGTCAAGATGATGTGTGGCCTACTACTCACTATTTAGGTGACGATATTCAAAGCTGAGTGTTATGAACTTTAACTCCATTTGCTGGCAGTGGTAGCTGATAGCTCCACCATGGGCCACATTTAATTTCTTAAATTGGGCAACAAAAATTTCGCCTTAATTTCCCTGTTCCACTCTTGAATTAATTCGTTAGATTCATTAGATATTTCATTTCTTGAATATGACATTGATGCGTAACACCCCATCCAACCCTTTTCCCTCCGTTCGTTCTTGTTTCTGACTTGTCCTCTATTATGAACGGATACAGATACAGTGACACTGACATGACCTGCCTACGGAGATATGAAATTTTTTTTAAATTTTTCACGTGGAAAGTGTGTTAGACACGAGTATATTCTTAGAAGTGTTGGTGCATTGGAGTTTATCCTTCACCTTTGACCTAAACCATGCATCTTATATAGTTAAAAGAGTCCTACTAGAATTTTAGTCTTCTCTTATCACCTGATCAATTCCCTCTTCGGCTCTTATTGTTATTCCTCTAACCCTAGGACTGCTCGCCACCTTGGGCTCTCGTGGAGTTCGTCTATGCGCGAGCTCCCAAACTCACTCTCCCTACTTCCCCCTTAGGCTAGCCATGTGTTTCTTGGGATAGGATCCCATCAGACATGTATATGAATAATGAAATTTATAAGGATAAAATGTTTTTCTATTAAAAGATTATAAATGATATTAAAAACTTATCAAATCAATCAAATATATAATTATCGATAAATTGGAGCTTCTCAAAGACTCCAAATTGATACTTATAGGGATGTGAAACTTCTTAAAATAACTCGTATTAAAGTATGGAGACAAGTCAATCCATTTAAAACTAATATGAAGTCACTGCTATTAGAATGTATGTGTGAATCACTGAATCTCATGGTATTTACTAGTGAGATAAATATGACGCTGTAGTTCCCCCAAATACGCTACAACCTCACACCGTCGCACTTTTCAGGTGGATGTGAGACCTAGCACTTGAGAGGTATGCGGTGAACGGACGATGCTATACAATATCAGAGTAAAAAAACATGGCAGCGGAACTTGAAACTTTGAAACAACAGCTTATGTTTGGGCAGTAATTAAAAGAATTGGAATAATTTAAAACATCTAAAAACTTAGAGATAATAAAGTAGGAATTAATTTGATCCGCAACGATTTTTTTAGCAACAATTTTATTTTTGTTGTAAATAATAATGTTTTGGCAACGAAAAGTAATTTTCACTGTCTTTTTTCTCACTTATTTAGCACGAAAAAAATATTTCGTTGCCAAAGTTATGTGCCTCTCAACCGTCACTTTTAAATCTTATTTGGCAACAATTTTGAAAAATGGCAACAAAAATTTTGGTAGTTAAAGTACAACTCTTTTGGGAACAATATGAAATCGTTGCCAATAATAAATTTCTGCAACAAAATATAATTGTAGCTAATAATGCCCTTTGTGCAACGAAATTTGTCGTTCAGAATTCTTGTAAAAAATTAGCTATGATATTTAATAGTTGCTAAATATTTAACTTTTTCCAACAAAATATTTTGTTACGGTTGTAGCTTTTTGGGCGACAAAGTATCTCGTTGTTAATACTTTCATAGATTAGCAACGATTATTATTGTTGAAAAATATTAAGTACTTTTGGCTACAAAAATTTTTGTGGCAAATACATATTTAACAAAATTATAAAAACCAAATTAATTATATAATGAATTTTCTTTTTGTAAACATTACATCTAGCCAAGTTGGTTTGGGGGCACTTATCTCTTGTTGTCAACCCAAGTTCGACTCGTGCAAAGAATACAATTAAATAATATATTTTAAAACTACATTTGGCAACAAAATTTAAAAGAATTTATTGGCAACGAAATGTTCAATTTGCCTACAAAAAAAAAAAAGCAACAACAATATTTGTTACCTTTTTGAATCACATTTTGCAACGAAAAGTATATCGTTGTCAATTTTACATGTATAAGCAATGATATAGACTTTTCGTTGCAATGAACTTTTAGTAACGAGGATTTGCCAACGAAGCCGGCAACAAAAATATTTTGTTGTTAATAGAATTGACAACGAAAAAGTATACTTTTGGCGACGAAAATATTTGTTGGTGATGGTGCAGAAACTTGTGAAGGATTTAGACACCAATCACTTTAGAATTTGTATGTAGGAGGGAAGACCATCATAGGCGTAGGAGCCTCAGGAACTGGGTTTCCAATGAGCGTGGGTTCTTCCAGCTAGGATAACACCAAGAAATCGTGCAGCAAAGGTGCAGAAAAATGGTGGAGTATATGAGACTTTTGAGAAGATGAAGATGCAGAGGAAAAATGATGCCCAGTTCGGTTGTGTGGTATTTAGTGAAGAAGATGACTTGGGGCAGAATGCATGTGTTCTCCCCTTATTTATATGTTAGGGGCGAGGGTAAATGGGTAAATTGACCGTGTGGTCCCAAACCTGTGTTGCCCTAACACGTGGCAGCCTGTGAGGGTGTGAGAGTAACGTTTCTGCAAAGGAGGTGGCGTGTCAGGTACAATGGTGCGCACTACCTTTGTGTCAGAGGTTGTTGGCGAGGGTCGCGCGGGATGATGGACCAAAACCCGCTTGTGAAGGCTAGGATCCGTCGCATGAGAAGTAGGGCCACTCCCGAGCGTTGGTGACGCTCGAACAATCCACAGATGGGCTCCCCATGATAGATGACCCTTGAGCGCCAAAATCCCGAGCGTCATTAATGGGGCCCCCATGTGGGTGCTTCCCTGAGAAGGGTAACCCTGAGGGCCGAGATGCGAGCGTCAAACTCGTCGGTTCTGGCCCTTTACCTGAATTGTCGTCCGAGACTTGACGGTTTATATTAGCTGGCAAATGAATGGGCTGGGATGGCTCACGAGCCCATCAATGCGAGCGTCTTGGCATTAGCCAGCGATGTGCTGACACGTGGACGACTCTGATTCGAGCGTGATTTTAGGTCTCATCATTTTGCCCCCCAAATTCTGTAGTATCGCTTCGAGCGTACTGTAGAATTTATAAAGAAGGAGCCTTGAATTTTGAATGTCCGAGGGTCAGGCCTTTACTTAGAGATGTGACCGCTGGCCTTCCGTAACGGACACAAACTGACACCACATTGAATGCTGTCAAGTCCGCATTTAATGCTGAGTGGGAACGTGGGCGCGTGCACTCCGGGAGACGTGAGGCGGTTACCAAAAGTGGGGGGATTCCCTAGGCGGGAAATGATTGCATTTTGAATTCCCAGCCCTAAATCATGTAAATTATCCCCTTTAAATAGGGCCCTATAGAGCTTTGGAACCTCTTTCACGTACTCAGATATCTTCCAGCCTTTAAGCAGTCAAAGAATTTTCTGCAATTTTTACAGACTCCGGCGAGCTTCCATTCTTCCAACTTTAGGTAAAGCTCCACGAATCTTGATATTCTGATACTAACTTTTAGATTTAGGTTGAGTGAGTGAAACCCTTGAGTGAAGAGCCAGTTCCTGCCATTGCATTTGCTTCAGAAATTTCTTTTCTCTCCTTGAGTTCTCTGCCAGAAATCCCGTTTCCAAAAGTTGAAAACTGAACATGGCCGGAAACCAAGCTGATGATTATGTACGGGAGATTGAGGAGATGTCGGTGGGGAGCTCTTCCCCTCATGGCGATGTCCCCATAGCTGTTCCCCTAGTTAGGGCGCACCCAGATGAAGGAATTCCCATGGCGATCTCGGTGGCCCAGGCTCCGGCTGACGCCGGGGAAGAAGAGGTGGACGCCGCCGTTCAAGGGATGAACGAGCGTGCTCCCGGAGGGGTGAACGACCTCTTTGAGGAGATGCACAACGTGATGGAGATGCAGAGACAGGGAGAGAGAGTATTCCCAGTTTTGAACAGCGCTGTGAGACCCCAAGATCACAGGATCACAGTGGCTATGATGGCTCCCGAGGGTGAAGCGGGGCCATCCGGGCGTCCATTTGAGGCTGAACCTTCCAGAAGGTGTCAGAGGAGAGGAAGGGAGCCTGCCACTCGAGTGAGGCAGGATAATCGTCATCAGACTGACAGATCTCCGGATGAGATTGCAAGCATTCTGACGCTCGACGATTTGGAAGAGTTGAGGGCGAATGTTTATTGGGATGAGGCAGTATTTCCCATGCGACTTCCAGAGGAGGGAGAAAGAGCCAACCGACCGCCGCCTGGGATGATGACGGTCTACTGGGATGCGGTCCTTGCCGGGGGCTTGAGGTTCCCAATTCCGCCCGTCGTTGCCAACATCTACCATCACTTGAGGCTTTGCCCTTCACAAATTCTGCCGAACGGCATAACCCTGATTAATACCTTCGTGATTATGATGGTTGCTCTAGGTCGCGAGCCCTGGATCATCAACTTTGATAGCTTGATACAGGTGGCCCGCTCGACTCGCTCATCCCCTACTGATGGATTCTATTACGCTCAAGCTAAATCAGGCTTTAAGATGATAGATTCCCCATCTACTTCCTATGGCGAGCATTGGAAGGAGAAGTACTTCTTCGTGGGGGCTCCAGGAGGAATTTTCAGGGTTCACCGCGGGTGGTTGATACATGGTGAGGGTCCTCTGATTAGGGAAAGAACGAAGAATAAAGCCTTTGAGGATTGGGCACAGGGGTTAGCCTTCGAGATGAGGGCTGAGAAAAAATGGATTAAGGCTTAGACCCTGATGAAGAATGAGGGAGTGTTGTTCCGTTATGGTTTATCTTGCCCCCCAGACATGATACTCAACCCTCCAGCTGACATCATGGCCCTCGACGGTTAGATTCTAGGAACTAACAGTTCTAACCTTTAGAATAGTCCTCTAACTTACAGTGATTGTTGTATTCTTGTATATACGATCCAAGCAATCAATCTTCTGACGCTCGTTCCTCTTTACTTGCAGGCATCCAAATATTATCCCAAGGCATGAATGCTGAAGCCCTTTCCCGCATGTTGGGTCCTCAGGGAGCTGGTGCTAACCCTCAGCAACAACAACAGCAGCAGCAAGAGCGACCCCCAACTGCGCCGAGCGGTAGAGGAATTCGGCGAAGGCAAGGGCGAGCCGATGGAGGCAGAGGTGCTGGAAACGAGGTTCCAGTTGTTGGTCCTGTCGAGGATCTCACCGTGGATGGCGCTCGGGAGGTTACCCCTACTCCAGTTGCTCCCGAGGGGCCTATAGCACTTAGCTCCAGCACTTCCCACAACCGATCCGGGGAGTTAGTCCGCGTCCAAGAAGGGATTAGGGCCGAGCGCCAATGCAAAAGGAAGAGGATGCCGGACTCTATCCCAATCTCCGGTAAAGGAAAGGAGGTGGTTGTAGGCCACCGCGGTGAGGGTAGCGACACATCCTCCTCCGAGGATGAAGATTTCTGGAGAATTGGCTGCCGGGGTGACGCTCGGTACAAGCGCCAAAGGAAGGACGACCCTGTCCTGCTGAAAAAGAGCTCCTTTTCTGTCAACATGGTCTCCGACATTGTCGGAAAGCTTCAGTTCTCCGCCGACCATGACAAACTGAACGAGCATGATGCCGCTCGGGTCGCAGATGACGCCTGCCACGTTCTCCTGACGGTTAGGCCTCGATTCCTTCAGTAAAATTCCCCTTCTTTTCTTTTTATTATGACGGTGTTTTTCGCTGATGGCTTTCTAGGAAGTAATCCCGAGGCTGAAAAATTTGCAAGGGCGAGCGCAAGCCTATTCTGAGCATAAGGCCAAGTACAAGAAGTTGCTGCGCATCACGGACCCGGGCCAATTGCAGGAGGATTACAACAATGTCAGCGCTCAACTGAATTCTGCCAACCTTGAGAACGCTCAGCTGAAGGAAAACCTGAAGAAGTCCGATGACGCCTTTCTGGTCCTAAATGAGCGTCACAGGAAATTGAAGGATGAGCGGGACCAGTTGAGGGTACAAAACGGGGAGCTGGGTGAGCAGCTGGCGGAGAGCACTCGCCAGAACGAGGCAGCCAACAAGGCCCTTGCTGACTTGCGAGGCAAAGTACAGGGCTTGGAAGCGAGGGTGTCCTGGGACGCGGTGATGAAGTTCGTGCGTTCCAAAGCCTTTGTTTTTGCGGCCAACATGCAATGCTTTGACAACGCTCGGCGTTTCTTCCACAAAGCCATTGGGCAAATGGTCAGACTAGGCTTGGCTTCGGATAGCGCTCGCACTGATGCACGGTTGCGCATGGACTTGGACGAAAACTGCGAGCCCATGGTCCCTGATGATCCTACTAAGAATCTGGCGGAGCCCGAGTACCAGGAGTTGGTGGAAACACTCCAAAGGGAGTTCATTGCAGCCAACACTGTAGCCCCAGAGCCCATCCAAATAGAAGACGAGGGCACCGTCATGGACACCGCAGACGCCGAGGAACATGGTGAGGCCCAACCTTCTGACGCCAACGTGCTGGCCCCGGTTCCCCTCGCAACCGCTCCTCCTGAGTCCGATGCTCCAGCCCAGTGAAGCTCCTTATGTTGATCCCTTTCCTTGTCGGTTTAAATTCCTTGTCATATTTATGAACAATTATTGCTTGTACTTAATCCTTCAGTCACTTTCTGAATATTTTGGATCCCTTTATGCTCCTTTTCATATACTGGAACTCCTCTTTTATTGCTTGGATGTTCGAGTGCTTTCTCTTATACTCTTGAATGGTGAATGATGTTATTTCATTGTGCTCACCACTTTCATATCGATATCTGCTGTTTGAGCGTTTGCGATGAATGTGTGTATGCACGAGGGCGTTGTTTTTGAAGGTGCCCTGGCGTTCATTGCAATGCGTCATCAGTTTAAAGCTTGGCAGCACCTGGCAATTTGAGGGGCGTAGACATGAACGCGAGGATGTTTCCCTGGCCGTTTTTGTAATGGGGCTCGAATTTGAACTTAGGAAATCTCTGGGGATCCGCCTAAGTATTGGCCCCATAATGTGCACCCTCATCTTGAACGCTCTATTAGGTTGTAGATACTTTAGAAATCATCAGTAGGATTTGCTAAGTATGGCATCAAAGCTAGCGTAACCGTGGGGTTAGCGTTATTTCGAGGAGCACATGAAGGGATTGAGTTAAAATCCATTATTTTATGAGTGTGTTTTTACTCAATAAGTTGAGGGTCATTAGGGTTTTTACGAGCACGAGCTGGAGTGGCGAGCACTCAGCTGGTGTAAGTTAAGCATTGTGCTCCCCGCTGTTCGACACGCTCATTTTTAGGATTTGCTCTTTCCAATCGTTCAAACTGTTCCGGGTGGATGATAATCAACACCTGGACAGTGTAGCTTTGGGACGATTGCTGTGTCGTGTAGGCCGTTCGACGTGGAGGATGCTCGACACGGAGTAGGCCTCTCGTCGCTCGAATCATTAGATCAAATAAGAAAGCAAGCAAATAATAAGAGCAAAGAATTAAATACTTACTGTTATATGGATGCATTTTTGGAAATGATTACAACACGCTTTTCCGTCGAAGGGAAGCACTCAATGCCGCAGACGGGCAATTTACAAAGAAGATGATGTTTATACGTAGAACCTTCTAAGGTTACATGCATTCCATGGCCTAGGGAGCCGCTCGCCTTGCAAAGTTTCCAATAGGTAGGTATTGTTTGCTCGTACCTGGTTGACTTTGAAGGGGCCTTCCCAATTAGGGTCCAACTTACCTACATGTTTGGAAACTTCAACTTTTTTGAGGACCAAGTCCCCCAGTTGGAAAGTCCTTTCTCTAACACGTTTGTTGTATTGGCGGGCTACGGTCGCTTTGTATTTGTGGATACGTGCCCATGCAACATTCCTTCTTTCGTCCAACAAATCTAACTCGAACGCTCGATTGGATTCGTTGGCAGTAGGCTCGAAATAGGCAACGCGTGCGGATTCTTGAGCAATTTCCGCAGGTATCATAGCCTCGGAGCCGTACACGAGGGAATAAGGGGTTTCCCCCGTTGCCGCTCGCGGAGTAGTACGGTACGCCCCAGAGCTCCCTGAAGTTCTTCAGCCCATTCTCCCTTCTTACTCTCGAGCATCGTTTTCAGATGCTGGAGTATGATTCGGTTGGTCACTTCAGCTTGACCATTAGCTTGAGGATGACCCACGGAAGTGAATCGTTGTTCGATCCCTAGTTCATAGCACCAATCCCGTGTGTCAGCAGCGGTAAACTGGGAACCGTTATCTGAGATGAGCACCCTCGGGATGCCGTATCTGCAGATGATATTTTTCCAAATGAAATCCCTCACAACCTTGAATGTTATCTTAGCGACCGCTTCTGCCTCAGCCCACTTAGTGAAATAATCCACAGCAAGTATTACGAACTTCTTCTGCCCGACCGCCATTGGGAGAGGTCCCACGATATCAATGCCCCACTGATCAAAAGGCCATGAAACATCAATAGGAATCATTTGAGCTACCAGCAACTGAGGAGTGTTGGAATGGAACTGGCACTTGGGACATTTCTTGGAATATCTAATGGCATCTTGCAATACCGAGGTCCAATAGAACCCACTCCTTAAGATTTTCTTTGCCAAGATTCGCCCGCCTGAGTGGTTCCCACAACTTCCACTGTGCACATGCTCTAAAACTTCTTTAGCCTGCGAGGGTCTCAAACATCTCAGCGGTGGGCCCAGGAAGGATCGCTTGAATAATCGACCCTCGGCATCCAATGAGAAACGAGGGGCCTTGCTCTTGATCTTCCGAGCCTCAACTTTGTCGCTCGGGCTGGTTCCATCCTGGAGGAATCTGACAATTTCGTCAAGCCAACAAGGCTCGGAGGGGTCAATCGTGTGCACTTCTTTCGAAGGTTCGCCTTTACTGATCAGCGGCTCCTCTGTTCTCAGAAATGTAACAGCGCGTTCGCAGTGGCAGTCCAGGGCGGGCGCAAATTTCGAAAGAGCGTCAGCATGTTCGTTTTCTGCCCTCGGGATTTGTAAAAGGTGGAATTCCTTGAACTTGGCTATCACCTCCTTAGCGCTCGCCAGATACTGCACCATAGTGGCTTCTCGAGCCTCATAAGAACCATCAATCTGACTCGCGATCAACTGCGAATCAACATATGCAGTGACCCGAGTGGCGCCATTTCGGAGTGCAATCCTGAGCCCCTGGATGAGGGCCTCATACTCAGCTTCGTTGTTGGTGACTTGGAACGCCAGCTTGATCGCATAGTCAACTTCAGCTCCGAGAGGGTCTCTGAGGGTCACCCCGGCTCCCCCCCCTTGGGAGGTCGAGGAGCCATCGGTGTGCAACAGCCATAAACCATCCTCTGTTGAGGGCACGATATCTAAGTTGTAACGTTCTACCAATAGGTCAGCCACGGCCTGAGCCTGTATCGCCGTGCTGGGCTCAAAAGCGATGTCGAACTGACTAAGTTCAATTGACCATTTAATTAACCTCCCTGAAACGTCTGGCTTCGCAAGCACTTGTCTGAGGGGCTGATCTGTAAGAACCACGATGGAATGCGCTTGAAAATATGGTCTTAGCCTCCGAGAGGCATTTACGAGTGCGAATGCAAACTTTTCTATCTCCATATATCTTTTCTCCGCTCCTTGTAGAGTCTTGCTTAAATAATACACCGGCATATGCTTACGCTCGCGAATGGCCACTAGGACAGCGCTCGTGGCCTCCAAGGAAACTGACAGATAGATAAACAAAGTCTCCCCCGGGTTAGGTTTGGTCAACAGAGGCGCGCTCGAAAGATACTGCTTCATGTCCTGCAGGGCCTTTTCGCAGTCCGCGCTCCAAGTAAAGTTGCGAGCGTTACGCAGAATTTTAAAGAAGGGCAGATTCCTGTCCGCTGAGCGGGAGATGAGCCTATTTAGTGAAATGATTTTACCCACAAGCACCTGGACCTCTCTCAGATTGCGAGGGGAGGGTATGTCTAGGATCGCTTTTATCTTCTCTGGATTTGCCTCTATGCCTCGTTGGCTGACCATATATCCCAAAAATTTGCCTCCTCGTACGCCAAATGTACATTTGGAAGGGTTCAGTTTCATACCATAACGCCGCAGGATATTGAACGCTCGTTTGAGGTCTCCTAGATAAGAATGTTGGCGTTCGCTTTTGACGATCATGTCATCCACATATACTTCCATGGACTTTCCGATCTCACACTCGAACATTCTGTTGACGAGGCGCTGATATGTCGCTCCGGCATTTTTGAGCCCAAAGGGCATGACCTTGAAGCAATAGACACCCATATAGACTACGAACGCAGTTTTGGGACGATCCTCAAGAGCCATAAATATCTGATAATATCCTTGGAAAGCATCCATCATGCTCATAAGTTCACATCCGGCGGTTGAATCTACCAACTGATCGATTCTAGGTAGAGGGTACGGATCTTTGGGACACGCCTTGTTGAGGTCCGTGAAGTCGTTGCACATACGCCACTTGTTGGCGCTCTTCGGAACGAGCACCACATTGCAAAGCCATTCGGGATATAAAATTTCTTCTATGTACTGAGCGTCAAGCAGTTTATTGACTTCTTCTTCTATGACCTGCTTTCGGAATCCGTGGACATCCCTCTTTTTCTGCCTTATAGGTTTGAAGGCTGGATCCACGTTCAGCCGGTGGACAATAACGCTCGGATCTATGCCGGTGAGGTCGGAAGCCTTCCAAGCAAAGACATCAATATTTTCCCGCAAGAACTCAATCATCATAATCTGAGAGGGACCGTCGAGGTTGGAACCTATTTGCGTGGTCTTATCTGAATTCCCCGGCTCCAATTCGATGGTCAGGAAGTTTTCTGTAGGTTCCACTCTTATCTCAGGCCTCGGCAGTTCGAGCGCCCGTTTCTTTCCTGTGACCCTCTCGTTGGTACCTCCCGAGGGTGTAGGGTCCTCGTCCTCCGAGGAGGAAGCCCCAACCTCTCCAAGGGGTGAGTTTTCAGCACCCTCGGGTTTGTCCGTGGCTTTCTTCTTATTCTTCTTCTTATAGAGCTTGGCCCTCTTGCGCTTGGGGAAGTCAACGGACTTTTTGGTGGAGCCCGCCTGGGTAGGTTGTTTGGGCTTGTGGCTTCGAAGGGAAAGTACGTAGCATTCCCAAGCTTCCTTTACATTGCACAATACTTCTCCAGTTCCCTCGGGAGTGGGAAACTTGACTTTTTGATGATAGGTGGAAATTACCGCTTTGAAGTCGACGAGGGCTGGGCGCCCAATGATGATGTTGTATGGTAGGTCCACTTCGACCACCACATAAAGAACATTCAAAGTCTTTCGCTGTGGGGCGCGACCGAAAGAGGTGGCCAAGTGAATTTATCCGCGAGGGACGATTTCGGAACCCCCAAAGCCGACAAGGGCTGTTCTAAGAGGTTCGAGCGGGATGTTTGTGATGTTCATCTTCTGGAACGTGGAGTAAGGCAAAACATTTACGGAGCTTCCACTATCAATCAAGACCCTCTTTACAACATGATTGTGAACGTCTAAGCTAACCACCATGGGGCAGTCAGAGGTTTCACCGACCCCATGGGGTGTTACAATGTGCTCTAAGTCTTTCTTTGTAAAACCTACGCTCTCATCCTTCTCTGAGCGTGAAGACTTATCAACAGAGAGCACCGGGCGGGGCTGAGAAGATCTTTGGTCATAACTCCGAATGTAGCGACGTCGGGAAGCGTTGGAATCACCCCCCGAGGGTCCACCGGCAATCATGTGAATAACCGCGAAGGGCTGGTTTTCCACGTCCGATGCCTTCCCTTTCCCACGGTCACTGGGCTCGGTGTGACGGTGACGGGGGCTGCGTGAGCGCGAATGACTTCTCCCTCTAATACGCGCTCGTTCAGCATAGTGTTCGTCGTATCTTTCTAGCACTTTCACGAACTCCTTGAGGTGCCCTCCGACAATAAGCCTCTGAATCTCACTCTCGAGTTGGCGACACTCGTTGGTATCATGCCCTTTCTGCTTGTGGAAAGCGCAATATTTTCCCGAGCGCTTCTGGGCCTCGGTTTCCCTTAGCTTCAACGGCCTTTTGAACAGCTTTTTGTCCGCCATAGCATATACTTCAGCTATAGGGCGGTTGAGAGGAACTCGCTCGAATTTCCGAGGGGGAGAGTTCCGGCGAGCAGGGATAGGGCTGCGGCGGCGGCTTCTGGTTGAATCTCTTCTGTCCTCAAAGGATCTGTTGGTGCGAGGGGCGTTTGCCATTTTTTGGTCCCTCGCAAGGTACATATCTTCGAGGGTGAAAAATGAGTCAGCGATGTCCCTTATTTCCATCAACGAGCGGGGCTTTTTCTTGGCCACTTCTTCCACAAATTCTTTGCTGACGTAGTGCTTCATGTTTATAGCTCCGAAAAGAACATGCCTCAAGAAATCCATCGAGGCTTCTCCACTAACAAGATCTCCTTGTTGAACCTTCCCATGAAAGACCGAAGGGTCTCATTCGGCCCCTGGACCAAGCTGTACAGGGCTGTTGCGCTGGGGCCGGTGCTTTTAAGGAGTTGAAGTGGCTGACGAAGGCATCTGTTAAGTCATAATACCCCCGAATCGAGCGCGGGGGGAGTTTTTTGTACCAGTCTTGAGCCATCCCAGTGAGGGAAGTGACGAACACTTTGGCCCAATAGTTGTTGGGGTGATCATATAAATGCATCAAATGTACAAAGTGATCCAGGTGCTCGGCTGGATCAGTGGTTCCATCGTACCTATTGACAGACGAGGGGATTTTGCCCTTCCCTGCGCGAGTCATCAGTACCTCCTCAATGAGGGGCGAGTCGCCAGTCATGATCCTATAATCCCGGTCGTCGGGATCCTCGTAGCTGGCTTCCCTCCTGCGCCGGGAAATGGGGCTACGTGGTCGGCGAACGTCTCTGGCCTTGGACCTCTCGCCCCCATCGCGGGAGGAGAGAGCTGCTCTACCACGTTCTGGAGCCCTCGAATTTGGTCTTGTACTGCTGCAAGCTGAGGGTCACCGACATTTCTGCGGTTTACCCTCTCTGTGGCCCTCGACTGGACCTCGTCGTTGTTTCCAGCCCCTTCATTTTGAGGGGCTCTCTCGTTTCCCGCTGGCTGCTGCCCTTGCTGGACCCTCGGAGCGGCCTCATTTTCTTGAAGCGGGGGAGGGTGAGGTTGCTGGGCCCTTAACGCATTTTGGGCCATCGTCAAGGGATGTGCAGGGAGCCCGCCCAAGGGCGGAGCCGCTCGAGCTCCTGCCAAAGAGGGGAAATAGGCGGCAGTGAAGTGCTCCCAGGCGTTCTGTACCGCCTGCCCTTCACACTGTGCGTAAAGAGCCTGGAGCTGCTGGGTTGTTACCTGGGGTATTTCCACCCCTTGTATTTCTCTTGGTAGTGACAGTGGGAGATTTAGTGTACCCACTGGATATGGCTGGACCATGGGCACCATTCCGGGCATCATTCCCGGTTGCATATGGACGTATCCCGGTGGGGGCATGGCCATGGGGTACTTGCCGTGATGAGAGGTTTGAACGTTTTGGGTGAAGGTTGGGGGAGGAGGATTCGAGCCAGATCCTCCTGCTTCGTTTCCTCTGGGGGGGAGAGTTGCAGCGGCGACCTCAGTATTTCCGGTGAGTGGAGGCGGCGTACCGACAGCGGCGGCGTACCGACAGCGGCGGCGTCGTTCCCTGTATTCTCTTCGTTGACAGGGGAACGAGCACCTTTACTTCCTACCGCTCCTGACCTTGTCGCCGTCACCATGCTGAGAGTCGCTGGTGTCACTTTTCAACTAGCTTTTAGGGAAGAAAAAGATGATGATGAAGACGGTGATGATGGATTTCCCACAAACGGCGCCAAAAATGATGGTGCAGAAACTTGTGAAGGATTTAGACACCAATCACTTTAGAATTTGTATGTAGGAGGGAAGACCATCACAGGCGTAGGAGCCTCAGGAACTGGGTTTCCAATGAGCGTGGGTTCTTCCAGCTAGGATAACACCAAGAAATCGTGCAGCAAAGGTGCAGAAAAATGGTGGAGTATATGAGACTTTTGAGAAGATGAAGATGCAGAGGAAAAATGATGCCCAGTTCGGTTGTGTGGTATTTAGTGAAGAAGATGACTTGGGGCAGAATGCATGTGTTCTCCCCTTATTTATATGTTAGGGGCGAGGGTAAATGGGTAAATTGACCGTGTGGTCCCAAACCTGTGTTGCCCTAACACGTGGCAGCCTGTGAGGGTGTGAGAGTGACGTTTCTGCAAAGGAGGTGGCGTGTCAGGTACAATGGTGCGCACTACCTTTGTGTCAGAGGTTGTTGGCGAGGGTCGCGCGGGATGATGGACCAAAACCCGCTTGTGAAGGCTAGGATCCGTCGCATGAGAAGTAGGGCCACTCCCGAGCGTTGGTGACGCTCGAACAATCCACAGATGGGCTCCCCATGATAGATGACCCTTGAGCGCCAAAATCCCGAGCGTCATTAATGGGGCCCCCATGTGGGTGCTTCCCTGAGAAGGGTAACCCTGAGGGCCGAGATGCGAGCGTCAAACTCGTCGGTTCTGGCCCTTTACCTGAATTGTCGTCCGAGGCTTGACGGTTTATATTAGCTGGCAAATGAATGGGTTGGGAAGGCTCACGAGCCCATCAATGCGAGCGTCTTGGCATTAGCCAACGATGTGCTGACACGTGGACGACTCTGATTCGAGCGTGATTTTAGGTCTCATCAGTTGGTAAAAATGAAATTTCTTGTAGTGTACTAAAGCAATATAATAATTATACGGGGTTATAGTATAATTTGACTCGGTCTAGAAAACCTGGTCTAATATGCACAGGATAAGGGACTCTCTATGCTTCAAGATACCTTCTAAAAAGCGATGGCAATACCTGAAATCATGAATTTGAAAAGAGCGAGGGGTTAATCAAAGTGACTAAGCGAAGGAATGATTGGAACTATATATATAATAATAGAACTTTAGGCTTTGACCAAAATACTTTTATTCAAAAGATCTTTATTAGAAAAAGTGAACAAGACTGAAGTAATAATTTTGAGAGCAATGTGTTTAAATAAATATACATAATAGGGTTAACCAAGAAGCCCTTGGTTAGTACCTGATAATAGAAAAATAGTACATCAATAGCAATATTGGATTCATATTTATTTTAAGATAACGAGATAGAGGGATTATAGGCTATACTTTGAGAAAACATGAACTCTTTTTTGTTTAAAACATTATGATGCCCGCAAGTTAGGCGTTCTCCAACCTTTACTCCTTAAAACCGAGAATATTGGTAACGACACTAATCAAGATGACGTTACTAATAAAATAAATAATATCATCCCTTTTTCCTTTGGTGTCACCTTGGGGAGCTACACCCTAGTGACAATAAGCGATGGTTTGGGAGGGACGTGCCTTTTCCCTTCACTTGATGTGGAATAACTAACCTCCAGTCAGACCATCACCAAGATCTAGTAGGCGGCTGGTATAATAATAGCCATTGGCGCTCGCTTCCTGGTCTATTACTTCTATCAATGCTACCGGGACCCACAATAAGAAGACATATTTTACTTGCATTTGACGGTACTCGATAAACAGTAGTGTAGTACTGAAATATTTTAACATGAAATACTTTAATTTGCATAAGAAGATGAGGCAATATGAATACTTTAAAATGATTGATTTTGTATACTAGAATAATATAAATTGATATTAAAGTATTTTTCCAAAAAAGGTAGTATCATTTATAAAGACGTAAAACTTGAAATGTATTAGGGTAGACAAAAAAAATGTTTATTGTATATAGACTCATGATCTCAATTGAAAACATTTAACCTCACCTACAGTAACCAGGTATTATGTAATAATAGCGGAGTTCTAGTCAGTCCAAATCTTCACCTGAGTGGTGATCAGCTATAAGTTTCTAATCCTTAAACCAAGTTACCACAATAAAGCATGCCATAACATGAAATGAGATCACATAATAATATTATGGTAAAATACAACTTTAATATTCAAACAAAGCTTATAAAACAAGTGGTTATTAGTCAAATTATGAATCTTAGTAAACTTCTATGTTATAAAATAAGTCCATAATTTTAATAAAGAAATCTTATTTTGGAAATGATATTTGAAATATCCGATTTGAAAATCCTAGACAAGTATTATTATTTGAAATTTCTATTTTAGTTTAATAAAAGTCAAAGCTGATTTCTTTTAAAATAGAAATCCTAATTTTTTAATGTTTGAAACCTTGAATGTTTTTAAATCTCAAAAACGATATTTGAAATATGAAACATTTAAATGATTCTTGAAACTTTAATCCCCTATTTCATTTTATTGAAACATTAATCAAGAGTTATTATTTAAAATTTCAATTTATTCTTATTTATTTTGAAATCATTATTTGAAAATAACTACAAGTGTGGGGGATTAAACACACACTTAAACACCTAATCGTTCACATACTAACACACACTTAAACACCTAATCGTTCACACACTAACACACACTTCACACACTACACACACACGTCACACACACTACTCAAGAACACTAAGAACATGTTTGAATGTTCTTAAGATGTTCTAGACATTCTTGATCAAATTCATATTCATAACATAAGATTAAAGCATAAATGAGCATAATATATAAACTTTACATGAAATATAATTCATAAATAAATTCCTAAGCATGCATTTATTTAAATCTTCAAGAACATGATCATGAATACTTAAACATGGATTCAAACTATAAAATAAATTAAAGCATGCATTTAATTAAATATAATTCAAGAAATTGTAACATATTATATCCAATCATGAAATATTAATTCATAAAGTATAAATTCACATTAAAACATAAATTAACTAAGCATGAATTAATGCATATTAACTATACTAATTAAACCACATTACCTAACCATGAATTAATGTATAAATTAAAGCATAAAAAAAAAAAACTTAACCTTAATTTGGGGGTTTCTCTCGTGAAGGTGGAAAAATGGGACATGGAAGGCATTTATGAAAGGTGTAGGAAATGTGTAGGATTTTAAACCACAAAACTAAGTTGGGAAATTTACATCTGGCTACCCTCTATTTAGGCATAATTACAACGTAGGACCTCTTGTTTCGTTTTTTACATATTAGTCCCTAATTACATTCCGTTTCAGGTCCCTCTATTCTGTTAGAGTTCCGTTAAGTTTGACCACTGTACTTCCCATAATACCCTTTGTATTATTTTATTATTTATAAAGTTACTAAAATACCCTTAGGGATTATTTTGTTATATACAATATATATAGGGCTCGTTTTGTACGAAGATATAACAATGAGGGATTTATTTATAAAAATATGACATATTTTACATTATAGTCATTTATAACCATTAGGTTTCATTTTATATGTAGTTTTGTTGACTTTGGCATGCCTCCAACACAAATAATAACAAGGAGAAGTGAAATTAATATGCTCACAAATAAATGAAGATTCATTTTCATAGGACAACAAAAAAGAAAAGGAGGAAGGAACCTGGCGAAGGTCAAACCATACCAAGGGCTACTGTTGTTAAATGTACGTAAAACCTATATGAGAATTGGTCACAACAGAAGGACTTGTCCATTGAGGGTTCAGGTAACATGTGTCTTATGTTAGTTATGTGTATAATTTCAATCTTAATTGTTGAATTTACATAGTATTCATTCATTTATCCATAGTATTCATTCATTTATTTGTAAGCATATTAAATTCACTTGTCCTTGTTGTTATTTGGGTTGAAAGCATTCCAAAGTCAACAAAATTACATATAAAATGAAACGGTATTTTAGTAATTTCATAAATAATAAAATTATACAAAGGGTATTATGGGGAGTACAGTGGTCGAACTTAACCGAACCCTAACGGAATAGAGGGACCTCAAACGGAATGTAAAAGTTAGGGACTAATTTGTAAAAAACAAAACAAGAGGTCCTGCGTTGTAATTATACATAAATAGAGGGTAGTCAGATGTAAATTTCCCAACTAAGTTTCTAATATTAGAAAGTGATGTCATCCATGATGTCATGAATGATGTAATTTGAGATGATGATGTCATAATTAGATATAAATAACACAAAAATAATTTAAGGGTCGAGACACGAGAGTTTGAAATGGATTAAACGGCTAAAGAATGAGAATTTAATGAGTTTCGTAACGATTATAACTTCGTTACATTTTGATTTTTCGTTTGAAAGTTATAAAGGTTTATGTGTTTGAAGAAATACAATAGATTATATGAAACAAGGTTAGAGTAAGATCTAAAGGTTCAGAAAGGGTTCATGAAGTGTAGAAAAATTTAAGGATAATTTTGAACGAAATATCGAATAGTAAATGCCATAGGGTTTAGGAATTTATTTTTATGGCGAGGATAGTGATTTCCAAAAGGGAAAATATTCGTAAGATGAGTTAGGGTTAGAATGGGAGCTTGGAAAAGATATGAAATAAATCAAGGATCATTTTGACTATAATATTGAATAGCAAAAGGTGGACGAATAAAAAGTCGTTTACGGTAGGAATAGTAACTAGGGTATTGAATTGATTTTCGATACTATTGGAGTCAGAATTAGAATTAGGGTTTATGGATGATATCAAAATTCTCAAAATGATTCAAGGATTCATTTGACTGCAATGTTGGATAGAAAAAAGTGTTTTGGTTAAATTCCTAATTTTATGGAATGAATATTGATTAGGGGGACCTAGTGGTAATTTTGATCAATAATTTTTTTGTAAAGAGTTTCGGGTCATAGAAAGTATGTATAAGCAATAGAAAAATATAAGTTTCATAGCTCTAAAGTTCTATGAATGAGATAAGAGGATATGACTTAGTGGATAAACAGTGACATGGGGATAAAATTGTAACTTTGATCTAAATTTTTCGGAAAGGATTTCAGGTCATGAAATGTGAGTTATGGTATTCGAGAGATATGAATTTGAGTCTATAGGATTTTATTGAAAAAATGAGGGAATGAAGGCTCGGGAAATGAATAGTAATCTAGGATTTTAAATGAGATCTCTCCCAAAGTCACACAATAGCACGTAAGAACATTTTAAAGCACATGTAAATATTATGCATGAAGAAAATTTAACGGATCGAAGTTTATAAACGCTTTCACTTTCTTTCAAGGTTTATTAATTCCAACTTGGCCATGTTAGGGCTGTTACAAACACTGTACAAAATTTTTAATCGAAAATGTTTTAATCATGAGCTCATTCTCCAGAGCAATGTACTGGGAGTATGTATGTATTTAAAAAAAATGTCTATTATCTCAACAATATATGGTCTTCATTAACATATCTATATATATATATTTGCATATTTCTAAAATACCTTAATTATTTCAATATATCTATCTATCTATGTATTTTTTTTATACTAGTAATTGTGGCACACTCGTGAGCAAATAAAAAAAAAAAAATCTTATGATTTAAATATATTAAAAGTAATTTTTATATTAATATATAGAATTAATTTTTTTTAAACTCCAACTTTTGGGGAGTTTTGTACTTCAGCACCAAAATTTTGAAATTTTACACTTTAGTACTCAATTTTTTAATTTTGTTACACGTAAGTACCCCTAACCAATAAAAAAATAACACATGTCATTTTCTTATTGACTGAATTTGAAATTTGACACTTAAGTGTAACAAAATTCAAAGGATGAGTACTAAAGAGTAAAATTTTAAAAGTCGAGTACTAAAGTACAAAACACCCCAAAAATTGAAGTGAAAAAAAAATAACTCTAGATAATATAAGCTTATTTTTGTAACATATTATATTCTTTAAAAAAGAATTTTTAATTTTCTAATTTGAAAAACGAAAGAACCCTCTAAAACTTGCAAAAATCACAAACCTAATTTTTTATTTCTCAGCGGCCCGCCACCAGCCCCACCAATCCGATAGTGAAGCCCAAATCTTTATAAAGCCCATTAGGCCTTACACTTCGTCAAATTAGCCCACTGGAAAATTTTCCTACTTCGAATACAATTAAAGAAGCTAATCCCAAATTCTCAATCAAAATCCGATCTTCCAAACCCTAGCTGTGTTCAATTCAAATTCAGCTATCCCATAGATCAGACAGAAAATTTTCCGATTCGGTTCTTGATTTCGCATCCAAAGGTTTTGGATTTCTGTTCGTGTTGATCGAGTAGAGGGAGGAGGGAGAAGACAAGATGGGAGAACGGAAGGTTTTGAACAAGTACTACCCGCCGGACTTCGATCCGGCGAAGATTCCGCGGCGGAGGCAGCCGAAGAACCAGCAGATGAAGGTGCGGATGATGCTTCCGATGAGTATTCGTTGCGGGACCTGCGGGAATTATATATACAAAGGTACGAAGTTCAATTCCCGTAAAGAAGATGTGGTGGGGGACACTTATTTGGGGATTCAGATTTTTAGGTTTTATTTCAAGTGTACGAAGTGTTCTGCTGAGATAACATTCAAGACGGATCCGCAGAACTCGGATTACATTGTTGAGTCGGGTGCGTCGAGGAATTTCGAACCTTGGCGTGCTGAGGATGAGTTATTGGAGGAGGATCAGAAGAGGAAAAATGCTGAAGAGATGGGGGATGCTATGAAATCTTTGGAGAATAGGACTTTGGATTCGAAGAGAGAAATGGATATACTTGCTACGTTGGATGAGATGAAGTCTATGAGGTCGAGGCATGCGACTGTGAGTGTCGATGCGATGCTGGAAGCTTTGCAGCGCTCGAACGAGCGTAAGGAAAGTAAGTTGGAGGAAGAAGATGAAGAATTGATTAAATCAATGTTTAGGGGGCAAAGAGAGCCTGTTGTTTTGAAAAGAATTGATGATGATGATGATGACGACTATGAGGATTTCGGTTTAGCTGGTCCTTCGAAGAGGCAGAAAGTGCCTGAAGAGAATTCGTCCAACCCTACTGATTTGTTAACGAATGGCAGTGTTGACAACAGCTCAAAAAATGTTGATAATGGTGGTGTTCGGGGGGCATCTGATAAAGTGAAGTCTGTGTTCAAGTCCCCGTCCGTTGTAGTTTCTGTTGTCAAGAAAGCAAATGGAGATGGAAATAAGGCAAGGAAGGAGGAAGTAGAAAAGCGGGATGGACAAATAGGTTCCGTTAAGGTGGAGACGGAAAAGCCCGTCAGAGATTCAACCGCTAGCAGTGGCTTACAATCTTTGTGCCAGTTGTATGGGAGTGATGAAGATGAGTGATGATTTCCTGCTTTCGTTATGCTTGCTGCATATGTTGCGAAATTCGTCTGTGTATCTTTATACATTGTCTTTGAATTGTTATCTATATGAATCAATTTCTTTACTATGAATCTGCTTCTTTTATCCTACCGTTGTTACTCACTTCTAGATTGCTCCAGTATGATTGAGATAGGCAATGTTGCTGAAAACTCTTTCATTTGTTCATCCTTTATAATACTAATTTTGGTGGTATGAAACCATTTAGAGCTATATGTTTAACTTGGCAGATCTCATGTTTGATATATCATATATGCATTGCATTTGTGTTTTTACATCAGGATATGGGGATTGAGGGTTTTGAAAACTTGAATTTGCATCGACACTTGAACTTGAGACCAATTTTATCATCACACTACAACTCTATTTATTCGATTTGAGCTCCAATTTGAACCTAAAAGAAGGGAAATGGGCACTATCGTTCTTTTTAAGAACTTAAATGAAACAATTGTATGGTATGAGACTTGTCTTACATCGGTTGTATGGGCGACTAGCGAGGGGTTTATAGACCAAATGAGCTCTCTCTCTTACTAGGTTAGTCCTTTGGATGAGTTTTTCTGTTTGGTTTATAAGAAATTGGTATCAAAGCCAACTCGAAGTTGTGGCCCGGAAAAGCTAACCGTGACTAACATGGATGTTGGCCTTCAAGGGGGATCGATTGTCGTTTGGAATGTGTTTTCCTGTTTAGTCTATAACATTTGGTATTAGAGCCGACTTGGAGTGGTGCCTGGAAAAGCTAGCCGTGAGCAACGTGAACGCTGGCCTCCAAGGGGGGTCAATTGTCATGGACCTAAAATGGGACTTGTCCCACATCGTTTGTATGGACCATTGATGGGAGTTTATAGATCAAAATAGGCTCTCTCCCCTGCCAGATTACTCTTTTTGGAAAGAGTTATCTGCATGGTCTTTAACAATATTCAAATAAGCTGCAAATGTTGACAGACACTCAAGAACTTCAATGGCCTTTAATCAAAACAAAAACCAATGCTATTTAGACTTGAATTTCCCCCATCTTCCAGATGGGTAGGTCATATTGACCTGAATTCTTCAAAGGGGTCAATAAAACCATGCAAGTTGGAGGTGGGCTGGAGAGATTGACTGGTCATATTGTATTCTTGGCCATCACTGGTCAAATTCTGTGATAAAAAATCAGGAGCCATTAATGCTGAGCTCAGTCACCATATGGCAGGCATTAAAGATGATAACTTGTCCATTAGTTTGGAGGGCCAACACTCATATTGTCACTTCATTGATATTTTTTTGTTTGATTTAAACTCTTTAACTTCTCAAGAAAGGCCACTACATAGAAGAAAATTAGGGTGGATTTTGTGGATTGCCTTGTTGATTCATAGACGTAGAAATGGACATGCCAACAAGAGAGTTTGGTGGCTCCAAATAGGAATTTGAGGGAGAAAGAGACTGACATAGACATAGACATATTTCCTCGGTTATAAAGCTGTCATGTTAAGTATTGATTTTCATTGGAAATTAAATAATAAAGAATCTTGAAATTGGCAAGAACACAGCTTTTAATTTGCCTTGGAAAATTAAATTTGTGGTGTATCAAGTCGGAAATGAGATGGATTTGGGTATCAAGGGTGAGTTAAATAATCTCTCTCCCTTTTAAAAAAAAAAAAAAGAAAAATCAGAATTCAATTCTTATTCGATTCTAGGATTCCACGAATTTCCCATTGGGGAGAGTCCAAAATGTCAATAGAAATCGTGTCGTGACTCTTTCTGGCCAAAATATCAGCACAACAATTGTCTTCTCTCCAAGTGTGTTGTAATCTCGCCTGCCACGGCCATTTAAGAAAAAATCTACAGTATTCAATGATCGCATCAAGCGGGTGTGACTCAGATAATCTCTCTTTTTAATTCTTTACTTTGATGGCATAACAAAAGGGCAATTTTACGGAGTTCTTAGATTATAAGCTTTAATTAACCACCTATTGAGGACGTTGTTGAAAATGTTATAGGTATTTACGCACCCAAAACAACTACTTTGGTTATGACGGCTAGAGCTTGAGTTATAAAATTTTCTTATTTTCAATTAAGAGTTGAACCTCCTCAAACAAATTGAAAGTTTAGGCATCATCCCTTGATTCGAATAAGTTCTATTGGCCTTGAAATCTCTTTCTAAATCCCAAATCAAGATTATTGATAATATTGGGAATGACATATCCCTAATCTCATTGCACCACAAATTGGAATTGTGTGGGAAATGAGCCATATCCTTGCAAATCCCTATTATTATTAATAATCATGCATTGTTATTAATTAACATTAAATTATCCAAAGATTTGGCAGCTGTTTCTCTTGGAAAATGGGTGAAGCAACCCACACGTGGAAGGATTAATTAAATTAATTATATGTTTAGTTTTCTTAATGCATCAATGGCAGCTAATGTGTTTTTATACTTGCAATTTCTTGTGCAGACATTTGCAGTGCAGTTGTGGAGAGCAGGCCATAATTAGGAAATCTGTTTTTTTTTTTCCTTTTCATCATCTAGCGTCACTTTTATATTTCAAATCGGATTGGTTCGAATCGCTAAAATATAAAGTTTTTTTGCGTACTTAAAGGCTCAAATATATAAGACCTTATATCGAACTGTTAAATTATAGTAACGAGGCTTTTGTCATTTATAATTTGAGGAAGATTATGAATTTCAAGAATAATAATTGCAAACCATAATAGTTAAACTTGTATTTGAAAATCAAAATGAAATTAATTAAAAGGCTTTGAAATACACATTTCTTGTTGGAGAGTAGAAAGTCTCAACGTTGGAATGGCTAACAAGAATGAAGACTTGGTCCGTGACAAGACCAAGCGCCCACTCGCCTATGGTCGCACCCACCAAAATAATAATAATAATAATAATTGGAAAAAATAACTTATCTCCCGTGTCACTGTTGTTTCAACTTCTTATCAAAACTTTCAAATATTTCATATTATCATTTATTCTTTGTAAATTCTTTGAGATCGTTATGTCGAGCATTAGATGTTAACACGTGTGTCATACCTGGCGAAAAATTAACAATTTTCGATAAAAAATGAGTCACGTGTAATTGACATTTAAATGATCGAGATGACAATTTAAATGTTTTTGCAAAGTATAGATTATAATATGAAATATTTAAAAATTCGGATAAAAAAATAAAAAAAATAATCATAATACATGGATAAATTATTTTTTCCTCGAACGGGTAATGTGGGATAAATCCCCAATTGGGTATCATATTTTTACTTAACTCCCCATTTGGACAAAATGTCTTATGATTTTCACATAAGGTAGTACTTAAAATACCTCTCAAAATATGTTGTATAATTTTCACAAAATGTAGTACTAAAACGTTCTAATGCCGTATTTATATCTTATTTTGTAGTATAATTTTATGGGGAGTTAAGTAAAAATATTCTAAATTGATGGGAAGTTATTTCAAACTGCCATTAATAATAATAATAATAATAATAATAATAATAATGACTTTTCTTGAATTTGATAAGATACATATTATGGAATGTATTAGTTAAATAAAGAGTATTAATAACTCAAGATTATTATAATTCCTTCAACATTTTAGTAGATTATTATTCGCTGAATGTTTTAAATGTTTTAAAATAATTCAAGATTATTACTCTCTAGTAAATATAATTTAATAATTCCACATTACATCACTTTATTTTTGAATCAATTCCAATAATGGAGAGAAAGAACTCCAATCTTGTACAAATTGAATGCAAAATAAGTTAAACATAAATGCATAAACTCCCTTAATAAATTACCTTATTTAAAATTTGAATTCCCAACTCGGCCGATTGTAGCAATTTCCAAAACTTGAGGGACCAAATGTGTAAATAAAGAAGTTTATCCCGGTAGTTAGATAGAATTAATGCAAGGCGCGTACAACTCGTGTTTGCAGCGTGTAAGTTATTTCCACAATCACAGCCCTCCAATTTTGGCCCATTCAATTTCATATTATTCACTTTTTCCCCCCAAAGTTTTACCTTTTTCTCTAATGACGTTCTTACAAACAAAAAATATTTTTAAGAATAATTCCTCTGTTCAAACGAAACCATAATGTTAGTTAATACGCGGTCCGAAACTCCCAATCAAATCCCCAATATAAGCCCTTTCTCCCTCATTAGGGTTTCAAACCATCTTCACTCCAATTCTCTCTCTCTCTCTCTCACTGAAAAACTCCTCACTCTTGATTATCAGTCACTCTCCTTCCTCTCCCGATCAGAAATCTCATCTGGGTTTTTCGTTTCATGCTTAAAGTTCGAGTCTTGGGATTGTTTCTTGGTGTTTCTTGTGAGGAGGAGCTGAAAGAACTACATAGAATTCTCAGTTTTTTTGTTGTTTGTTTGGAAATTCGATCTTTTCGGTGTTGGATTCTTGAGGTGAGATATGCCGATAACAGATTTTCAAGAGACATCATCATCGTCATCGGGATTTGGGTTCTCAATTTTGAGCAGGCTCCGTGACAACGTTCACACAATGGAGTCCAGACACGAGGCCACCAGCCAGGAAATCGAGTTGGAAGCTTTCCAGAGGCAAGTCGCGGTTCGGTTTCAGGATTTAGCGTCGTCGGAGTCCGACGACGTGCTTTCGATTTCCTGGGTAGGGAAATTGCTCGACACATTCCTCTGCTGCCAGGAGGAATTCAGAGCGATCATCTTCAACAACAGGGGATTTCTGAATAGGCCTCCTATGGAGAAATACATTTCGGACTACTTCGAGAGGAGTGTGAAAGCTTTGGATGTCTGTAATGCGATCCGGGATGGGATTGATCAAATCAGGCAGTGGCAGAAGCAGTTGGAGATCGTCCTCTGCGCTTTGGACAATCAGAGGAGTATAGGAGAAGGGCACTTTCGCCGTTCCAAGAAGGCCCTGATCGATTTAGCCATTGGGATGCTTGATGAGAAGGAATCGAATGCGTCTCTCGGGCATAGGAATAGAAACCGGTCGTTCGGGCGGAATAACACTCATAAGGAGGCTAGATCTTTAGGCCATTTTAGGTCTCTGTCGTGGAGTGTTTCGCGTTCTTGGTCCGCCGCCCGGCAGTTGCTGGCAATCAGCAACAATTTATCGGCTCCAAAAGCCAATGAGATGATTTCCACAAATGGGCTTAACTTGGCTGTTTTTACTATGAGTCATGTTCTTTTGTTTGTAATGTGGGCTCTTGTTGCTGCGATCCCCTGCCAGGATCGCGGCCTCCAGACGCATTTCAATGTCTCGAAGCAGTTCTTGTGGGCCCCGCCGATTCTCTCGCTTCACGAGAGGATTTTGGAGGAATCGAAGAAGAGGGAGAGGAGGAACTCGTGTGGCCTTTTGAAGGAGATTGGTGAGGTTGAGAAATGCACCCGGTTTTTGAACGAATTGGTCGATTGTGTCGAGTTTCCTTTGAGTGAGGAGAAGGAGAGAGAAGTGAGGAGGAGAGTGAGAGAAGTGGGAATTGTGTATGGAGGTATCAAGCAAGGATTGGACCCTTTGGAGAAACAAGTTAGGGAAGTTTTTCGCCGGGTTGTCCGGAGTAGGATCGAGGGCCTCGAGTCGGTCGGAAGAGGGAATCGGTCGCCGTGATTGGTCCAAGATTTGATCTTTGAAGTTCAATGGGGTTGAAAGTCTTGTATTTATTGGGTGATTATCACTATGTAGAGAGATTATCAGATTAGAGAGAAATATTGGACTTTTCTGCTGTCCATGATGCTGTAATTTTGTCTCTGTTCTTGTACAATGAAATTTTCTGAGTATATTTGTCTTCAAAAGCGTGATGTTTATCTCCATTTTCTGTGAAATTGATGAAACAAATCTGGAAAAAAAAAAGTCTATTTTATGATTTGTTTGCCTGCACGTTTCCCTTTTGAATATGCATTTCTTCTGGTTCAAACCAAGTTGTAATCAACAATATTTATTCTTTGTTATAAGAACTTTGAACCACAAGTCATTGACAGACTAAAATGATGCTTAGAAAGTGAAGCTTTTAGGATTAAAACAATGGTAATAATGTGGCGCAGACTGAAAAAAAATAAAAATGATAGCAGCGTTTCACTTTATTATATCATTATCTACAAAGAGCTATTTTGGTTGGATGAATACCCATTACGATTCCGATAGCATGAGCTAAATGGACATCATTATATGCACGAATAAGAGCATTTTATTTGATCGTATTAACATATTCTTGTGTGACGATTTCGTCATCGGGTAAGTTCATATGCATTCCTATCGTATTGAAGTGACTTGATTTCGTCATTGAGTAAAATATGGAGACAAAAGGTTAGCTTCTGTCCAAATTAAGTTGTTGGAGCACCTCTAAGAAACTGAACTGTCTATCTCGTATCCCTTCTTCGTGAGACTATCAACACGAAAATTACCCTATCTGTTAACATGTTCAATTGTAACATGTCACGGCCTTCTCAGGAAAGTTCTACCTTTCACAAATATACCTAACGAGAGATTCAAATATCCTTTTTTTTTTTCCCCCCTTTAATTCTTTTTAAAGGCTGGCAAGTGGCAACTAGTGGCAACAATTAATATCTCAATTGACCTTTAAGTTGAGAGGCCAATATTATGAGAAGGAAACATCAATTATGTGGCTATAGTTGTGGTCACAATTTACAGAGCTTTAAATTCTAAAAGTTGTTTTTTGTAGTTATTCAGTCTGATACATTGCAACTTGCAACTGGCCACAAATATCACATGATATTTCCCCTTCAATTATTTTCTTAAGTTATGACTTCTCCACAAAGGGGAATTTTCATCTTTTTGGTTTTATGATGGCAAAAAAAAAAAAAAAAAGGTCATTTTTATGGTTTCTTTGCTTGTTTGCCTGCACGTTTCCACTTTAAATATGCGTTCCTTCTTGTTCAAAATATGTTTTAGTCAACATAATATCCGGCTAAAGGGATTCTTAGATAGTCTGTATTTTAGCATTATCATGTCCTGAACCCGCTAGTCTGTGGACAAACCACTGTCTAAAAAGGATATTCGTTGGTTATACTTGAACTCTTTAACTTATATACAAAACATATTGCGTATATTTCCCCGATGTGGAACGAAGGGTCACAAGAACTACAAGTATGAGAGGTCGTGGCAGAATGAAAATGACTCGTTAATCTTTAACATCTATTTTTTAAACTAAATGTAAGAGATTCAATACCTGACTTAGGTATAAGGTAGCTTTGAATACTTTGATTAGCTATTATACCGTTTAATGTATCTAAAATTTTGGGAGAGAACTAATCATCACATTCAATTTCGTCCTCTTTAAACCAAAACAATAGTCATCACAAGACACAAAAGAAACCCATTATACAAGATATTTTCCCACACACATTATTTCCAAAAGCCAAACAATAAAGACCAAATTATGCAAGAATAATGCAAATAAACACTGTTGAAATGACTCAACCCTCACTTATGAGTTAGAACAACTAGGGCTACTCTATCCCATTAGGTTTCTTTCAAAAAGAAATTGGCTGGCAAATGTACAATCACCATACAATTAATATCTGAACTGACTACAAATTGAGAGGCTGATATGATTATGGGGACACTCCAACTCAACTCAAGAGGCCACATCAATTATCTGGCTCTGGTTGTAATGACAATAAAACAGTGCTTTTAATGCTAAAAGTTGTTTTTTGTAGGTATCCAGACTGCACTGCCCACATATGTTATTACAGATTATGGGGCCATGAAAAGGACCTCAACTTTTCATCTTCAAGAAAAATATGGAATGCCCACCTAACACTACTATATATATTTAATATGCATATTATAATCAGATATTTTTAAAGATATTATTTTATGGTACCGTATTCGATATTCGTATCATATATTTGATTTGTATTATGTTTAAAAAAAAAAAAAACATCGACATGTTTATATCGTGTTGTCTTCGTATCTTTTTAGGGTTAATCACAGTCACCCCCCTATGATGCACGGACACGGACACGGCGATACGGACACGACACGACACGACACAGCCACAGTGACACGGATTTTTTCTTGATTTTTCCACGTGAGGAGTGTCGGACACGGTGTCCGACACGGCAACATGATATTTTTAGAAGTGTCCGTGCATCATAGTTACCCCCCTATCATTTGGGGGGTTTTGCACTTTCTCCCCTATATTTTGATTTTTAGCATTTACCACTCTAACCTTTGAAAAATATCACACTTATCCCCTTGTAACAAACTTTAACAAAGCAAATCTAGACAAAGTTGATCTGAAATGTGTAGATATTATATATCAAATTGAAACTCTCGATGCAAGGAACACAACAATGGTCTCGAAATCAAAATCCGACAACCGACAAAGTAGAAATCATCGGTTAAAGACGACGCACGACGAAACGAAGCTTTTGGCGGCCAATAGGGTTGGCTGGCGTATGAGCTTTGTTCTCCTTGGAGAGACGATCACGATGGCGGTGGTTTTGAAGCTTGGGTCGCTATGAAAGAGGAGAAATCGATGATCAAAGTTTTTTGAAGGGGTTAAGTGTAATATTTTTCAAAGATTAGGGGGTTAAATGCTAAAAATCAAAGTATAGGGGGAAAAGTACAAAAAACCCCAAGGATAGGGGGTGACTGTGATTAACCCATCTTTTTATTGTAGTTTAATATTGTCGAGATTCTGGGTTTTTTGTTTTTTCACTGGTGGTGGTGGTGGTGGTGGTGTTTTCTTGAAGTCAAACATTAAATCGATGGAAAAGAGGAGTAAATCTGTGTATGTATATGTATTGACAAATGCAAGTGTTTGAACTTTGATGGAGAAATAACTTGGTTGAAATGGTCCAAGAAAATGTTTCTTATGCTACAAGCTGTGAAACTGATTGATTGGGATTGTTACCAGAAAATCTTGAATTACTTGAACAAGAGATTGGTTTTGGTCAGTCTTGAAATCAAAATTATTTCTAGGCATTCAGAATAGGAATGGGAGAAAATGCAATTGGGGAAACTTGGATTCTTGCCCACTGTTAAAAGAACAGTTCCCTATTTTTCCGAGTTGGTTCGGCTAAATTGGTGTAACGAGGGGCGTGTGTTTTACACGTACCGTGTGGTTGATGAAAAATTTAGAAAGAGTGACAAATCAAATGATAAGGCCGAGCAAAATCTGAGCTAAAATTTTCCACAAAATAGGTAGTTTTAAGCTCTCACATATGACATGTTTTTGGACGGAAACTATTTCTGCATCCGACCATAAGCACTAAAATTATAGCTCGGATAAATTGGATCCAATTCAATTAATTATATAGTTAAGAGTATTATACTGATTGAATGATTAACTTAAAATTTACTAAAATTTATACGAATTACCGAACCCGAGACCTTGCTTAAGTGAACTCAAGCCCCTATGCACTTGAGCCAACTGTCCGTTGGTAAATTTAGAACATTAAATAAAGTCAGAATCTTTAAAATCACTCCTTAAAATTGGAATAATATTATAAAATTAAAAACCTGTAAAATTTCACCATTCCAAAACTAGTTTCCTAACTATTTTTAATTGAAAAGAAAAGGCACCACATCTTTAGAATGTTTTTTTTCTTTTTGAAACCAGACAAAAACAAAGTAATTATCGAGATCCCTTTCATATATTAATTAGACCGAACTCAAGTGAAAATGTATATATTCGTGATCTACCCATCATCCAACTAATCATGCCAAAATGCCACAACAATAGGAACTATCATTCTAGATAATAGTCGACTTTTTTGAATCATCAGCTGATATCGTGTAGAAGAATCCAGCCTTCGGGGCAAAATAGAAAACCGCCGGTGTAGCGGTCATCTTTCATCTTTAGCATGCTTATAAACTCTTCTATTCACCGATTATTGGATTTCATTTCATACGAACACTTAAAGATCCCGATTAATTTGAAATTCAAAATATTATAACACAAAGTGGAATAATTATGATTCTTGCACAACAATTTCCCCTTAAACCTTGGGAGAAAGCAAAGGAAACAAGCATAAAAGGTGTTAAAATTTTCTTAGAACTTAGCTTCCCGCCAGGCTTTGCACTGTCCACCGACAAAATAAATGAAGCAAAGCATAAGTTCTTTGCTCTTTTAGCACACATTTCGTTGTTTTATCTTCTTAAAAACACAGAGCCATTCTACCCTGATTTCCCCTCAATTCATTCAATCGAATTGTATCAAAATGGAAATGGAATTAGGCTTAAAACTTACGAGAGTATCCGATGAGTTCATCTCCGACTTGCAGATCGAGAAAGATCGATCCGGCCCTGTATTCATGTCCCGCGAAACCGATTCCATGTTTATACTCACCGCTTATCTCAAAGGTTTTTGTTTTTTTGATCGTTTTTGCTTCTTGATGTACATGAATTTATTTGAATAATTACATCGTCATCCCCTTATAACATTTTTAGTTTCAAAATTACACTTAGCTCCCTATTTACTTACTTTTTAGGTTACAACTTTTTGTTAATTATAGAACATAGTTAAGGATTGCTTTCGCATGTGAGTAAATTTATGTAGGAATCTTTATATATTTGCAAGTTTGAATCATATTTCAAACTAACTAAACATACATATAAGATAGTACAATTCACATAATCAGGGACAGAGCTAACGGGGTCGATGTTTTTGGCTTGTGCAAAATTTTCTTTAGTATGAAACTTGTACAAGAAATCAACAACCTCCATTGGAAAAACGTTTCAGGTTACAAGAGACGGAACATAAATATCGACATAAACGAAGATGGGACGTTGATTGGGATAAGCGGGGAAAAACAGGTGCAAGAAACAGTGATGATATCATGGCAAGTGCAGAAGAAAGAAACAGAGACAAAGGGGTTCAAGAAAGTTTTCAAAATTCCTGATGGTGTTATTCTGGACAAGATTGAGGCCAATTTCAACGAGGATGACTCGACGTTGAAGATTACAATGCCTAAGAAGGTCAAAGGACTTCGCGGGATTTCAATCGAGGAAATTAAGGAAAATAATAAGGAGCTTGTTAAACAGGGATCAGGGAGGCTGCAAATCCAGGATGAGAAACTGAAAGCTAAAGGTGAAGAAGATACTGCACCTGATGAAGTATACCAAGAAAATGTTCGAAAGGTTAGTGATCTGCTATTGCACGAAATCGACAATAAACATAATATATGTTGTTTGCAACAATCCTAACACGGAGCTTGATCTTTTGTAGCCTGGAACGACGAAACAAGAAGTGGAAAACCTGGAAAAACGGGACGAAATACACAAAAAAACCGAGGCTCAACAAGATCAATATACGAAAAACTTGCAGAAACAGGATGATCAAGAGGAAAAAATCAATCAAGATTCTCCTGATACAGTAAATGGTATCGATGAAGAAGGAAAAACCGAAGAAGAGGGTACGGACGCTGAGACCGGAAGGGTGCAGGAGGAGGGGGAGCGTAGGCCTGAAGAAAAAGGGAGTAAAATATGCATTCCAGTTGTTGCTGGTTCTGCTTTACTGCTGTCGTTCGTGGTGTTTGTAATTCAGGTCATTAGGAGTAAGAATCAGAATAGCAGGAGGAGAGACTGATGAGAAATATTGTTCAGTTAATTGACAGGGAATCAGGGCTAAGAATTAAGATGTTCATATATATTTCCAGGCCCTGTCAAATTGTACGAGCATTTGTTTGTGTGGTGAGAATGAAGAGTGTTTGTTTCCCAAATAGTTTTTTCAACGATCTTAACACCTGAAATTTATGTATATGTTATTGGGTTGATTGTAGTATTGTTTATGTTGTAATTACAGGTAGGGGCGGATCCAGGAATTTTTATTAGTCGGGATTGAAAATTCTTAGGTCTCAATATATTAAAAAAATAGTAATAACTTGACACTACAATTCATATATTATAATTATTTTCGACGATTCGTATTCCTTTCAATTTGCTCCCACCATTTTTTTTTCAAAACTAAAGTCTTCACGTACAGATACTAATATGGTCCCTTATTTAAAAAAAAAAAAAAAACTAAAATTTATTTCGGGATTATAATATCCACTATCGAGAGTATAGTAATTAATCCTTTTGGTAAATTATAGCTAGGTAAGTTAAAATATAAACAGTTAAATAAATAAAAAAAATTATTAAGTCTTTTATATTCGAAATTAAGATTCGAATTCACAACATTTTATTAAAATATATAATATGTATTGAAAATTAGAGTTTTTTGTGATATTAATTTGACAGAGCTAGGTTTTGATTAGAATTACCGACGTAATATGATATTTTTATCTCTCTAATATTATATGATACATTATCTATATAATAAGATACATTACACTAATTTTTCTTTATATAAAAAATAATACAATTGATTTTTTCATAAAGTGACCGGTCATAACAAAGTTTTCACGAATTATATCTACATTTATTATATATAATAGCTAATAAATTGTATACTTTTAAAAATATTTATTTATTTATTTTCAATAATATATATATATATGTGTTTTAAAAATTAATGTGCGCCCCCCCCCCCCCCCCCCCCCGGCCTTTACACGTAGTCTAATTTTGTTGGTTGAGGCTAAATTAGCATGACTAAAAGTCTCGGATTTGAATTTTCAAAATATACTGCCGTTTTCGTTGGAGAGAAATTTATATTTTAATGGTTGAACCCATTTTTAAATTTAATCGAAGAGAAACATGCTTGGATAAGAAAACGATGATCATGTAAAAAGTGTACTATGACAACACAGAATTTTGTGTAATGGGGAAAGTTAATTGCTTCTTGTCATGATTATAAACCATAATATATATATTAGAGAACCGATTTATGTCACAATTTTCATGTTGAAGTCCAAAACCTAATGTGTACACAACATAAACTATAAGTAATCAGCCGTAGAGTCAGAATCTCAGAGTTAAGGAGACTATTTCTTGATGATCAAATTATAAGCCATATATATATATGAATAATTTTGAGGTCATAGGTTTCAAACAGTCGATTATCTTCTAACGTTTATTATGTATATATCTTTGATACTACATATATATATATATGCGATGAATTTTCACATAAAAAAGGTGTCATCAACACCCCATGATACCAACGAGCTGTTGGATCAAATGGAAAGGGTTTGAGTTTACTTAATCAAGGTTTCAGGACTATGTTGGGAGAGATTCCCGTATAAAGCGCCTTCAGTATCTAGGGAGATTAGTTTTTCACTCTGGGAGAACAAAAAAAAAAAAAAAATCAACACTCCATGACTAATATGTTATTAATTAATTTAATTTCTTGAAAACAATTTAAATCACCCCAATTATATATGTCATATTTGACCCCACAATCTTCCTTTAAAACCTACTTTAGTTTGAGGTATATTATAATTTTGGTCATCCAACTATACAACTTATTCTCTTTTAGTCCCTTACTTTCTAATTTAATAAGAATGGTCACTGAACTACCACTTTTTTTTTTCAAAGTTGGAACCCTACTTTTTGACCAAATTTGGCACTGTTTTTTGCCTTTTCCCTCATTTCTTCTATTTGCTGCAGTTGTGAAGTTCTCCAAGGTCACCATGTCAAGCAACTCCACTGCTTGGAGTTCACAAAGGCAAAAATTTCTCTGTTGAGCGAGTTTTTTACAAATGTGGCTATGAATTACCATTGAGAACATCATGGACCGATTTGAATCCCGGTAGAAGATTTTGGGCGTACCCAAATTATGGGGTATTTAGAATTTTCTCCCAATTCTTGATTATACATGTAATTATGTGTTATGAACTTATGTTCTTTCCTTTTATTTTTATTCCAGCTTGAAGAAGGATTTTGCGGTTTTTATAGGTGGTTGGATCCAATTTTTTGTAGTCAGGCCAAAAAAGTTATCCTACGGTTGTGTCGAGATAAGAAAAATCTGGAACACGAGTTGTATGAAATGATGGAACGCGAAGATGAGTTGGAGAATTTAGTTGAAAATTATCGAAATGAGTTGAAGGGGTCCAAGAAGCCAAGTAGATGGTGCTCTTTGTTCAATGGTTTCACGTTTGGATGTGTTTTTATGATTATCTTCTTGTTGTTTCTTGCTAATTAGTAGGATATAACTAGTAGCATATGTTCGGATGCAATCTTATGAACATCATGTTGTTTCTTGTTGTTGTGTAATAAAATATATGTGCTAACAAACGTTTTTTTTTAGCTCTATACCAACTTGAAATTCAAAATGGATCAAACAAACTAATAATGCCAATATGTATGCAATAGAAACATTACAACAAATTGTGTGAATAAGAACAGTACAACAACTTGTTTAAAACATCTGGTCGTCTAAGATAAAACATGACAATCTGTTCTTTTTTAAGCGACTGAAAACCTCACAGTCTAACATAAAACAACAGTGCTACAACATAAATTACATATCTTCAAAGTTAACACCAAACTGCATTGATTCAATACCAAAAAAAAAAAAAAAAAAAAAAAAAAAAACAACAGGCATTGTAGACAAAACAGGTGCAATAACACAACATTCATTTCAACTTCTCCTACTTTGTTGCCTTTCCTTTGCCCTTTTGGCTTGCCTTTTGGAGGTTGGGCACTGTGATGAAATTTACACTTCCTCGTACTATCACTGGTGTTCTTGATGTGGAGTTTGAGTGAGCTTAAAAAAAAAACAAAAAACAAAAAAACCACATTGTTTAGAAGAATATACCATAAGATAACCAAGGAAAAAAAACGTATTGTGTAAGAATGTATTGTAACTTACATTGACTGATTTTATTTTGTTTGAGGAGCCACCAATCTTAACCCCCGTAGTCTTTCTTGAACTCTTCACCTAAACAATTTAAATTACAACAGTTCAGTACAATGAAATTGAAACCAAAATTTTATACTTACTGGCAATTTTTCTCTCCTTGAAGTGGTTGATTTAGTTGTGGATGTTGTAGTTTGCTTCACTGACTTAGTCCTTGAAACTTCAGGT
Organism: Lantana camara; assembly: GCA_037501455.1. Taxonomy (NCBI): domain Eukaryota; kingdom Viridiplantae; phylum Streptophyta; class Magnoliopsida; order Lamiales; family Verbenaceae; genus Lantana; species Lantana camara. The sequence goes on from CM074865.1 coordinate 5,875,879, forward strand.
GCATGAGAATCACCACTTAGGATTTGGTCTAGGTTCACTTCCATAGATTTTTCTTTGCTTTTTTCCTTGCAAGTCCTAGAATTATGACCTTGCACCCCACAACTTGCAAGTTTCCTTAGTTTCAACTTCTACCACAACATATGAAATAGGAAACATGTTGTTGTTGTGATCAACACCAACTGCAGTGAGTAACATGCCACCCTATGGACCCTTAAGAAAACATCCATCAATCCCAACCACCTTCCTGCAAGCTTTAAACCCTTCTTTGCATGCCTTAAAGCAGATGTAAATCCTCTGAAATTGAGATTTCCCATCTTCATTTTCAATCAGTTTAAGAACCACAGTTGAATCAAGATTACTTCTTAGTAATTCAGCACAATAGTCTCTAATCCCAGCAAATTGCAGCTTCAAAGTCTCCTCTATTTTTGGCCTTTTTAAATGCCCTGTAGGCCTGTGATTTTGAAATATTAACTTTCAACGTGGTTCTCATCTCATCCCTACAAGCATCAACCCCCATTTTAGAATTGCCCTTCAACTTTTTGACAAAAGTTTTAGCCAAACACCCACTCTTCAAGCTGCTGTTATTATAGGCCCAAGGACACTTGTTATGTAAAGGGTCATAGCTCTTTATTTTCCATGGTTTATCATTTTGTGCAGGAGACACCCACAATCCCCAAGAACAACCCTTTTTCCTACACTTAACTTGGAGTCTCTTGCTATCATTTTTGACAAACCTAAAACTAATCCCCCTTTTAAGACAGTGTGACTCAATTGCAAATTTAGCCTCATTTTTGCTAGCAAAAGTTAGCTCTGCCCGCAATGTAGGATTTTTACCATCAGTTTTGGGATTAAATTTGCAATTGAGTCACACTGTCTAGCAAAAGTTAGCTCTGCCCGCAATGTAGGATTTTTACCATCAGTTTTGGGATTAAATTTAGGAAATGATCACCCAACTTCTTCATCTGACCCGTAGAAACTCTCAAAATCATCACTGTCCTCTACATCCCCATAAATCTCTGGCTCAAATCTTTCCACATCCTCTTGTGTTAAAAAATCAAGTTTTCCCTTTTTTTTAGCTTGTTCCTCACATCCATACAACTCAACATCACTCTTAACATAGTCACCATAATTTGTATCATCTTCATACATATCATAATCACTATCTTCAAATGACTCATAATCACTACCACCACTATCATCAGAATTGGCACTAACATGCTCTTTAACAGGTGGAATATCAAGAAAGGAAAAGTCAGTTAGAGGCTTAGAATCAAAGAAGTTGGAGGTATTTTCGGTATCAGATTCGGGTGTTATGTTTACATTGTGAGGGGCAGGAACATCATTTAAACTACCATCAACAACAATCTCATGCTTAGGTATCATTGCTGCATCAATACCAACATGCTCAACATAAAGATCTAACACCCTATCAAACTCAACAATGTAATTTTGTAAGTTTACCACGTCTATATCCCTCTCAATTAACTTACTGCCATTCCCCAAATTACTACCAAACTTGTGCCAAAACTTACAAGAGTCTTTTTTCATACCCAAGCTTCTCTACTATATCATTATCATGCGATTCAAGTAACCCAAACAAATCACCATCAATTTCATCAAAGAAGTCAACTGTTCCCCCAACATACCTCGAACAGGCTCCTCTACCATGATACCACAATTAAATAGTTTAATGCTGTACATTGTAGGCTCAGCTGTGAAGGGAAAAAATAAAGTCAAAATTTTTGTAAAAAATACCCATTAAACACTCAAGAAATTATCGCAAACCAAGAAAAAATTGTCACAAAAAAAAAATTCAAACCAAGAAATGAAAATACTAACAATATTTAGGTCGCTCCCGCACCCATGGAGGCCAGGGAGCCATATCCCTCCTCCAAATACTTCTGAAATTCTCGCCAAATCCAACTAGTTGTGTATCTTCGAAAAATTGCACACCGACAGCTTGCAAACACCAAAAATATAAAATTTAATCTTCTATGGGTGAATATCGTCCATCATTACATGCTCGAGGGCTACAAAGTGGAATTTTTTTGGAGCTTTAAGGACAAAGAAGAATTGGGGGAAGTTGGCCGTCTAGGGTTCCTTCAATTTGGGGGAAAAATGTTGCAATTTTTGTCTAAGTCTTGTGAATTCCGAAATAGGGTTGACATAGTTAGTCATGTGACTTGCACGTGAGTAACTAACACGAATATTCCGTTTGAGTTAACACCAATACTGACGGCGGTACAAACTTTGAAAAAAAAAAAGGTAGTTTATTGACCATTTTTATTAAATTAAAAAATAGGAGACTAAAAGAGAATAAACTATATAGTTGGATGACCAAAATTATAATATTCCCTTAATTTTGCAATTGCAAACTTTTCCTAATTTGGAGCCCTAAATTCGTGGCTTCCCAATCTAAACTAGAATTTCGTACATTATTTCGGTTGCTTTATCTTGCAAGACTGTATGTCTGTATTTCCATGGCAGTAATCCACACGCCAAAATCACATGCAATTCTGCAATATTTAACTCATTTCATTGAGTCTTCTTCACGGTAAGACAGCTCCCACTCCTATAATACCTCCAATTTTGTCGCCCCTTTCCTCAATCCAAAAGAAAATTCCAAATATGTCGATATCAGTAGCGGTTGCGACGCCAAGGACCGCCGTTAGAACGTCGCCGTCATCACCTGAAATTTTGAAACTTTCAAACTTTTCCTCTCTTCGGCTCCCCTCGGAGCTCCGCGCTTTCAGAAATCAAAACCTGTGCTTCAAACCTAAGCTCAGACAACGCACGATTACTCTGGTAATAATAAGTAATTTTGGTTCTTTTTCTGGAATGATTACGTTTTTGGCATTTTTGTGGTGATTTTGTTTCTGGGTTTTGATTATCGATTCATTTGGTGTGCTTTTAGGGGAAAATGATGCGATCTTTTGTTAATTCTCTGTTGTTTTCCTGCGTTTGAGTTCCCAATTCGTGTGTTTCGTTTTGGTATTTTGTTGATTGGTGATTATGTTAATTTCATACAATTTGTTGTTGCCAAGATGATTCTAGTGGGATTTCTCTGATTCTTGTTGGAATGTAAGTTCTTTTTATATAGATTCTTAGTTATGGGATTACTGAAGCTGAGTTTGCCTAAACTAGGCTAGATTAGTACATTGATTTGATACTATGATTGCATTTGCATTTTAAAGGTGTTAAGCTGTTTAATTAGCCCTGTTTGGTTCTAATTAGTTGTTTTAGAGAAATATCTTGAGCATGAGTTTATCTGCATATATGAGGTTGAAACACTGGCCTGATTGAATTGCAGTAACTTTCCTGATGTTTGAACTATCACAAAAACTTCCCCTGACATGCTCCAATATTCGGTCTAACGCATGTTGTTGTAGTCATGAACTTAAAAGGAAAATTTGGATCAGTACAAAAAGGGTAATTGTTAAAAAAAAAAAATAGAGATTAAATTATCAAAATTCATTGATACAGATCTAACGAAAATTCCTTGATAGGAGGAGTTTTTTATTTCTCATACTTCAGGGGGAGGTCTGTGTAATTAGATCAAACCTCAAGTTATTTTAGAATTTAATGTTGCATCGGTTAGAAATACTTATGACTGTTCTTCTTCAGGTGGCATCAAAGGATCAGGCCTTCTCTTCGATAGACAAGTTGTTGGAAGATTCTGATAAACCTGTACTCGTAGACTTCTATGCTACATGGTAAAATAATTTATGTTTGATTTCTGATTAATTTCAATTCAATGATTTATGCTTGTGAAAAGAAGAAATAAAAGAACACCATCGGAACCTCAATATGCTTCACTCTTTCCAGGTGCGGTCCTTGCCAGTACATGGTTCCTATTCTTGATCAACTAAGTACTTCAATGGTAGATAAGATTGAAGTCGTGAAAATTGACATCCAGAAGTATCCTGCCATTGCAGACGAGTACAAAGTCGAGGCGTTACCTACTTTTATTTTGTTCAAGGATGGGAAACAATGTGATCGATTTGTAAGTAATGGTTTTGTTTTCATGTTTCCCTAGATGGATTTCATTGACCCGACCCCCCTAGTAGTTTCAAAATTACAAATGCCCCCTTTTGATCTTGGAAGTTTAATAGAAAAGTTTAACTCTAGTTTGAATTCTCTCTCCATTCGATTATATGTGATAATCAAGAGAATAGGGTGCTTCTAAGATGGAATTACTGTAAAAGGAGGTATCCGTAATTTTGAAACGAAGAGGGTATTCTTCCATAATTGTTTATAATTACAGGGGAGGCCACTGTAAACCTGCAATCGCATCAAAATATTTGCAAATTGTTTATAATTCTTATTCGTTTTCTATTTTGTGTACCGGTTTTCAGGAGGGTGCCATGGTTGCTGATAAACTCGTCGAACGGATCGAGGCTTCACTACAATAAACGAAATAGGGCAAACATGAACACACACACTCTATAAAGGAAAATTTATAACTGTTTGGATTTCAGAATTCAGTTTCAGAATTTGAATTTCTATGTTTCTGTCCTTGCAATGCAGAGGTAGTTTGTATATATATTCCTCTTCTGTTCTCTCAATCTTGTGTTGTTTTCGGAATTGTATTTTCCTACTCTATCTATCGTTATTCGAAAATTTTAACTTTTAAGTGCGGAAATTTATTAAACAAAAAGCCTAAGAGCCCTTTGCTATCTAACTTATGCACTTCTCTTTAGCTTATTATTTGAATTTCAATCGTGGACTACCTAAACTATTTAAGTATACATATATACCATGTTTTCATGTGACCCACATCTGTCGGAAATTTACATGTGGCAGCCACGTAGTGGCTATATCTGTCGTTGAACACCGTAACGTCTGACGCATGTATACCATACTGCTAAATAGTTTAGGTAGTAATATGTGAAAAAAAAAGAAGCATAATTTGAAAAACAAAGTATTATTCAGATTTCAGGCTATAGAGAGTGAACCTTTACCCATGGAATTAAAAACAATTCAGTACTCATCAGGTACAACTACCAAAGTTTGATGACGGCAATCACCCCGTTTTGTTTAATCAATCATGAATCCGTCTTTCTGAATTTATATACAGAGTTATTTACACCGAGGTGAAATAGGGAAAAAAAAATACATGTATTATAAAGATGGGGTTGAATTACATTTAGGTTCCTTGAGATTTGTCCTAATTATAAATCAATCCCTCTTGTTTCAAAAATTACATATTAATCCCTAAAAATACTGTTTCAATTGAGGTCCTGGACGCCGTTAGGGTTCCGTTAATTTTGACATTTGAATTTCCGAAAAATATTACAAAAAAGTCCCTGAACTATGAATTTTCTTACAAAACGACCCTTTAACTAAATCACATCAACAATTTAGTCCTGTCAAAATTAACGGAACCCTAACGGCGTCTAGGGACCTCAATTGAAACAGTGTTTTTAGGGACTGATATGTAATTTTTGAAACAAGAGGGATTGATTTGTAATTAGGACAAACCTCAGGGGACCTAAATGTAATTCGCCCTATAAAGAATAACACAAAAAACACTGTGTTTTCAAAATATTTGCATGACGAACCTTGAAAATTTCTGGTGTTGGACATGTGCTAAAAGCACTACTAAAACACTAATTTTCTCTATTTATTGGACGTGAAATAACTAATTTACCTTCTATATTCTGATATACATCATCTCATTTATCTCTATATACCCCTTTTTATATTTGTTTATAAGGCTTTTCATGCAATTTTTATTTTGTACAGGATCTCTATGCATATAAAAAAGTATTGAACATATACGTGTTTATAGGTTATTCATATAATTTTATTTTGTACAAAGTCTTGGTGCATATAAAAAAGTATTGAACAATATAAAGAGATGTGAGATGATGATTATCAAAATATAAAAGGGTAAATTAGTCATTTTGCATCCAATAAATAGAGAAAATTAGTGTTCTAGTAGTGTTTTAGCCCGTGTTCAACACCAAAATTTTTCAGGGTTCGCTATACAAATATTTTGAAAACACAAGGTTTTTTGTGTTAATTTTTGTAACACAAGGTTTTTCTTGCCCATTTCACCTGACAGAGGGATAAAATATGTAATAAACCCGTATTTCAAAAAGTTAAAACTCCCAATGTGGCTCAACCTAACGGGTAATTCTAATTCGAAACTAATTCAGTAACAATCACGTGATTGATATAAAATCTAAGGAAGGTAACGGTAAGATAACAAATGCAGTCACGGATGTAACCAGGATTTACGATGAGAGGGGGCGGAAATTTATAATATCAAGAATATAAATAATATTATTTTTAAAAATAGTGAAATCGTAATTTATTTTAAAATAAAAGGGTTAAAATTTATAATTAGGGGCACGGAAATCTAAAATTAGGAGAAAAAACTAAAATTTTTCTAAAATATATGGGGGTAAACAAAATTTTTTAAAATTTAAAGGGGGGCCACCCGGACGCAGGGGTGTCAATTCGGGTGGGTCGGGTGGGTTCGGGTCGGGTTGAGGTAGGGGTATTACACGAAAATTCCCAACCCGAACCCGACCCGACCCGAATTTGAACCCGAAAATCCCAACCCGAACCCGACCTGATCGGGTTCGGGTTGGGTTCGGGTTGACCCGAACACTGTTCGGGTCACCCGATAACCCGGCCAACCCGAATAACCCGAACCCAACCCGACCCGACCCGACCCGACCCGATTTCCTTTTTCCTTTTTTTTTTTTTTTTGATTTTTTTTAATTCTAATTTATGTTTAAAGTATTTTAAAACTTGATAACAATATATAAAAATATATAGTTTGTAAGGTTTGACATAATTGCAATTAATATAAGATAAAAAAAATTAATACATAAATATTATTAAGTTCTAATTCTAAGTGTAATTATAACTAAGTTCTATATCAACTCTATTTAAATTCCTATTTATATAAATTCAATCAATAAGTTAATTATGTAAAATAAAAATTAGATACATAAACATTATTTAGATCGAATTATATATTTTCTACTAAACTAATCATAATGTAATTCAAATTCTTTAAGTCCAAATAAATACATCTATTTTTTTCCATAAACTCCGTTTAATTCTAATCATATTACAGTCATATATGTCTTTCTAATGAACAAAACTATACAATTTAGACAAATTATATAATATTGACATTATAAATCGCATTTTTCTCAGATAATAATCACATGTTTATAGAAAATAATATTTTACTAGCCCTTTTTTTAATAGTCTATTATATTATATTATAAAAATACGGGTTGATTTTTGGATTTTTTTTACAATTTATTGGTCGCCAAAATATCCTTACAATAATGATTGCCCACAAATTTATTAAAATTGAAGTCTCGAGTCTGCGTTACTTTGATTGTCTCTTTGTGGGTAAAATGGATCCAAATATGTAAAATGGATCCAACATGGGTAAAATATGGATAAAATTGATTAAAATAGGTAAAAAGGATCCAAGTAGGTAAAATTGATTCAAAATGGGTAAAATGTGGGTAAAATGGATTCAAGTGGGTAAAATGAACCTAAATGCACAAAATAGATCCAAAATAGGTAAAATAGATCCAAAATGGGTAAAACATATCCAAATGGGTAAATGGATCCAAAATTGGTAAAACATATCCAAATTGGTAAAATGGATTCAAAATAGGTAAATTGGATCCAAATGGGTAAAATGGATTCAAAATGGGTAAATGTGGGTAAAATAGATCCAAGTGGGTAAAATGGATCTAAATGGATAAAATGAATCCAAAATGGATAAAATGAGTTCAAGTGGGTAAAATGGATCAGAAATGGGTAAATTGGATCCAAGTGGGTAAATTGCATCCAAAATGGCTAAAATATGGTAAAATGGATCCAAGTGGGTAAAATGAACCTAAATGCACCAAATAGATCCAAAATGTATAAAATGGATTCAAATGAATAAAATGGATCCAAAATGGGTAAAATAGATCCAAATTGGTAAAATGGATCCAAATGGGTAAATGGATCCAAAATAGGTAAATTGGATCCAAATGACTAAAATGGATTCAAAATGGGTAAATGTAGGTAAAATAGATTTAAGTGGCTAAAATAGATCTAAATGAATAAAATGAATCCAAAATGGGTAAAATGAGTTCAAGTGGGTAAAATTGTTCAAAAATGGATAAATTGGATCCAAATGGGTAAAATGGATCCAAGTGGATTAAATGGATCCAAAATGGGTAAATTGGATCCAAATGAGTAAAATGAATCCAAATAGGTTAAAACGATCCAAAATGGCTAAAATTTGGTAAAATAGATTCAAGTGGGTAAATTGAACCTAAATGCACAAAATAGATCCAAAATGAGTAAAATGGATCCAAAATGGGTAAAACAGATCCAAAATGGTAAAATTGATCCAAATGGGTAAATGGATCCAAAATGGGTAAGTTGGATCCAAATGGGTGAAATGGATTCAAAATGGGTAAATATGTGTAAAATGGATCCAAATTGGTAAAATGGATCTAAATGGATAAAATGAATCCAAAATGGGTAAAATGAGTTCAAGTGGGTAAAATGAATCCAAAATGGGTAAATTGTGTTCAAGTGGGTAAAATGGATGCAAGTGAGTAAAATGAACCTAAATGCACAAAATAGATCCAAAATGGGTAAAATGGATTCAAATGGATAAAATGGATCCAAAATGAGTAAAACAGGTTCAAACTGGTAAAATAGATCCAAATGGGTAAAGGGATCCAAAATGGGTAAATTGGATCCAAATGGGTAAAATGGATTCAAAATGGGTAAATTTCGGTAAAATGGATTCAAGTAGGTAAAATTGATCTAAATGGATAAAATGAATCCAAAATGGATAAAATGAATTCAAGTGGGTAAAATGGATTCAAATGGGTACAATGGATCCAATTGGGTTAAATAGATCAAAGTAAGTGGGTAAAATAGATCCAAATGTGTAAAATAGATTCAAAATGAGTAAAATTGATCCAAAATATGTAAAATATGGATAAAATTGATTAAAATGGGTAAAATGGATCCAAGTAGGTAAAATGTGTCCAAAATGGGTAAAATGCAAGTAAAATAGATACAAGTGGATAAAATGGATTTAAATGGATAAAATGAATCCAAAATGGGTACAATAGATCCAAATGGGTAAGATGGATCCAAATGGATAAAATGGATCCAAAATGGGTAAATTGGATCCAAATGGATAAAATGGATTCAAAATGGGTAAAATGGATATAAGTGGGTAAAGAGGTAAAAAATGAGCCTGAAACAAGTAGAACGAGTCCAAAATACGTCGAACAGGTTGAAAAACGAGTGAGATGGGGTGAGATGGATAGGGATTTGGTTACAAGTCTAATCTTAATCAAATTCTAAATCCAACTCGAATAAATTGTATTCACATTAAAAACTTGTTTATAATTTTAATTAAAATCTAATTATAAGTAAGTTTTATATGAACTCTATTTAAATTCTTATTTATATAAATTTAATAAAATTCAATTAATATGGTAATTATGTAAAATGTAAATTAGATACATAAAATTATTTCGATCGAATAATATATTTTTTACTAAACTAATCATAATGAAATTCTAATTGTTTAACTTTAAAAAAACTCATCTCTTTTTGTCCGTAAACTTTTGGTTAATTCTAATCATATTACAATCATGTATGTCTTTCTAATTAACAAAATTGTATAATTTAGACAAATTTATACAATATTAAAATTATAAATCACGTTATTCTCAAATAATAATCACATGTTTATAGAAAAAAATTATTTTACTAACCATTATTTAATATTCTATTATATTATATTATAAAAATACGAGTTAATTTTTGAATTTTTTTTGAAATTTATTGATCGCCAAAATATCCTTAAAATAATGATTTCATAATGTCTAATTAAGTTAATTATGTAAACCAATATGTATTATAAATTATTATTGAAATTTTATAAGTACTTAATTATGGATAGAAATTTGGTTACAAGTCTAATCGTAATCAAATTCTAAATCTAACTCTAATAAATTGTACCCACATTAAAAACTTGTTTATAATCTTAATTAAGATCTAATTCTAAGTGTAATTATAATTAATTGTCATATCAACTCTATTTAAATTCCTATTTATATAAATTTAATAAAATTCAATCAATAGGGCAATTATGTAAAATATAAATTAGATACATAATAATTTTAAATAATACATATCTTTTTTTTTTCCCGTGAACTCCGTTTAATTTTAATCATATTACAATCATGTATGTCTTTTCAATTAACAAAATTTTATAATTTAGACATATTATATAATATTAACATTATAAATCACGTTATTCTCAAATAATAAATTAATTATTATTTTTTAAGTATATCTAATCCTAAACCAATTATCATTTCATAAATTTTTTATCTAATTATAATACACCATATAATTTAAATATATTAAATATATTTTTTAAAAATTTCGGGTCGGGTCGGGTTGGGTCGGGTTGTTGGGTCACCCACCTAATTTTTCGGGTTGAATCGGGTCAACCCGAAACCCACCCAAACCCAGCTTCTCTCGTTCGGGTCAATTTCGGGTCCGACCCGATTTCAACCCGACCCGAAAACCCCCAACCCGAACCTGATATTTTTCGGGTTGGATCGGGTCGGGTTGGCGGGTCGGGTCAAGAATTGACACCCGACGGAGGCCATTCCATATCCCCTTTGGCTCCGTCCCTGAATGCAGTACATTTGTCCACATAATTTATTAGATTTGACCGAATAGGCTTGAATTTTCCGTCTCTATCAACACACAGTCAACACTCGTGCCACAGCCCACAGGCGTCACTCATTTACCAATCAATTAACTAAAACATGTCCCATATTTGAAAGATCCAAAAAAGAAATAAATAAACCTGTCGCTATATATCTTTTTCCGGTCAAAACCTGTCTCTATATATTTCATTATTTCTCCATCTTTGGCACAACTTCAAGAAGCCTGCACCTTCAGTCGTACTCCCCAGAAAACAAGAAAAAATGATGGATGTCTTCATCTTTTTCGAGTACTTAAGTTATACACTTCTTGCTTTGATCCTTTTCTCCGTTCTGAAAGCTGTTCACGCCTTATGGTGGAAGCCCAGAAGCCTGGAAAATCAGTTCAGGCGAATGGGAATCGAAGGGATTTCGTACAAGGAAATCGGGGCTGTAACGGCCCGAGCAAGGTCGACGAAGACGAAGCTCAAGCCTCTAGACCATGCCATCGTGCAGCATGTCAATCCACTGCACCATTACATGGTGAACAAGTATGGTAAGTGTGTGTATATACATGATTTTAGCTGTTGACTCTATTTGGGAGGTTTGGGCTCATGGGAAATGGTCTGACGAATGTACTTTGAGTTAATTACACAAACTTCCCTCCGTCGTCGGTGATTGTCATAAAACAGGAAAAGTCCGCCTCATGTAATCTAGCCAATCACCTGTAGATCGAGAATCAATGAGTATATATGATACATTTGAATCCTAATAAGTGATTGTAAATGGGTTATGCATCCATCTAATGAAATACAGACGAAATTGGGAAGATAAGATATGTGATTTGGGTCCACAAGTTAGATTTTCTGGATGGATCTAATCCTATCTTTTGTGGTAGAAAGAGCAAAATATGATAAATTGCAAAAAGGCCCCTATACTATGTTAAATCTCTAAAGCAGTCCTGAGATTTAGTGGCATGCCAAGTAAAAGTCCTACTACTACTTTTCATTCAACATTTTTGACGAAGTTGCATCCCTTAAATAGGAAGGATATCTCTGAGTTGGTTTGGAAGAAAGCCAAGGTTGCTTGTGACAGATGCAGATTTGGTGAGACAGATATTGAATGACAAAACTGGGCATTTCCGAAAGCCGCCGGTGAACCCTCTCGCGGCTCTTTTGTCGCGAGGGATTACGAAATTGGAGGGACAGAAATGGAGTAAGAGAAGAAAGTTGATCTCCCCTGCATTTAACCATGACAAGATTATGGTAATCCTTGCACAATACACACAACACTTTTGAATGTGGATATATAGAATAACTCCCCATATCTTATTAACTATTTCAATCTAATATTTGTTGCATGTAAAATAAGAGATGAAACACAAAATTAAGAAAGGAATCCAAGCCGGTGTTAATATGTATAAATATATATTTTCCAGGGGACAGAAGAAGGCTTTTTAATCAGTTCTTGTAACTTGATCGAGAGATGGAGGGAAAAAGTAACAGTAAATTGTGAAGTTGATGTTGCTCCTGAAATGCATTACCTGACGTCGGACGTTATTGCCCGAGCAGCGTTTGGAACGACTTATGAAGAAGCAAAGACAATATTTGAACTTCAGAAGGCACAAACCGTGTTGGTTCATCAAGCATATGTAAAACCCTACTTCCCAGGGTTCAGGTATCGTATAACCTCGAGCTTCGGATCTTTTGTTTCAGTTTTGTGTTTTTTAGTTGCAACACCATTGTCGCAATTTTCCCATGATAACGATTGGTGACCCTATCCGTTGCTCGATGCAGATTCCTGCCGACGAAGGACAATAGGAAGCATTACGAGCTGAACCGCAAGATCGAAGCAAAACTTTATGACATGATCCTTAGAAAACAGAGGAAAATGGAAGCTGGAAAGCCTGATGATGATCTTCTGAGTTTGATGTTACAAGATCAAAAGCAAAATGATATGACTATTGCTGATATATTGCAAGAGTGCAAGCTTTTCTACTTTGCAGGCCAAGACACGACTGCGACTTGGCTTATTTGGACCATGATTCTTTTAGCAATGAATCATGATTGGCAGGAGAAAGCCAGGCAAGAGGTTCTCCAAGTCTTTGGGAAGAAAATTCCTGATGTCAAATCTATAAACCAACTCAAAATTGTGAGTACTATTGAGATGTTTAAATATTTAATGATTTTCCTAACTGTCAGCTCGAGTTTCTTTAGATGAAGCGGTCGTTTAATGCTTCTAACGAACTGTTTTACCTACAGTTAACGATGGTTCTTCATGAAGTGTTGAGGCTCTACCCACCTGTAGGCGCCTTGAGTCGATACACCCAAAAGAACACACGGCTCGGCCACATGATTATCCCAGCAGGAGTTGAAATTCTGCTACCAACTTTGATTATTCATCATGATCCTGAGTACTGGGGAGACGACGTCGATGAATTCAAACCGGAGAGATTTTCTGGTGGAGTTTCAAATGCTGGAAAAGATGGCCAGACGGCATTCATTCCATTTGGTTGGGGTCCAAGAATCTGTTTGGGCCAAAATTTCGCAATGGTTGAAGCAAAACTTGCTATGACGATGATTCTGCAGCACTTTTCGTTTGAACTGTCACCTTCGTATAGTCATGATCCTCACTTTCTCCTAACCCTGCAGCCTAAGCATGGAGCTCAACTAATACTGCACCAGATATAAGATTTGTGATATATGATGGGATTAATTGCAATTTGCTTGTTATGATTCATGAAATTGGCACAAAATTCCCATGGACAACGGAATACTAGTGTGTTGAATTGCGTATTTTCACAGTTGTTTGACTAGCACTCTCGTCACATTGATAGGTAAACTTTACTCCGTACCTTATGTACGGGGAAGTTTCTTGTAAATGTGTTGTTTTCTGCATTTGCTTTTCAGACATTCTTCAAAGTGGATATATGGACCTGATACCAAATTTAATTGTCCTCGTGGGATAAGGTATTAGATCCCTAAAACAAAATTTAAATTTCAAATTCTAACCTTATGAATGGAGCCGCTGAATTAGCTGCAGGGTCGTCATCTCATGCGGAAAGATAAAGATAATTATTAAGTCGTATTGAAATATTGGGTGACTAAATTATAAAGAAAATTGAGATTAATACTATGAATGATACATAAGGGTTGTAATGGTTTATTAAGCTGAAAATAATATTAATGTTGTGTACTTTATAAGGTCCTTCACTACTGTCTAGTCACAACATTACATAAGTTGTTCTACAACATATCAGTCCTTATCTATGATGCACGGACACGCACACGACACGACACGGATACGGCGACACGGATTTTTTCTTGAATTTCCCACGTAAGGAGTGTCGGACACGGTGTCGGACACGAGTGTCCGACACGACACGGCATGACACGACACGGCAAAATGATATTTTTAGAAGTGTCCGTGCATCATAGGTCCTTATCTTTTCTTGAATCAAAAAGAATCCTCTTCATAACAAGAGTTTTTTGCTCGGTTACAACTTATGATATACCTAATTAGCACTCCAAACCCTACGATTTGAAATGTCTCAAAGCGAACCCTGTGATTGTATTAAATTAACACTCAGTGAGCTTCATAATAGCTATATAACAAGAGATCCCTGCCATAAAAGCTGTGTATGTACTATGTGTCAGAGAGCTTTTTAGGTTGTTACCAAGGGTCAAACATGCTCGGGTTTGGATAGGGATTGGGGGCTTGCAGGTCCGAGGGGACACTTGGGCCAAGAGCGTTGTCCTGGAAGGAAAGGTTTCGCCTTTATGATGATGGGAGAATGCCCTCGAGGACCAGCATAGGGGTAGCCTTGAGGGTCGCATGATATTGCACATTGTTAACCTTGTTCATCCGCTCGGAAGGACCAAGGTTCCTTGTTGTGAGGCGGTTATTCCCTCAAGGGGATCGCTTAGCTGCGAGGGAGGGTTTGAGGTGTCCTTGAGCGTAATTTAGCCTCATCAGTACACATGTTTTAATATATTTCTATTTAATTTTTATCACGTTTTTATATATATTATTTTCTTAATTTTATTTCATTATCTTTATTATTTTAGTTGTAATTTTTATTTTATTTTTGTGATTTATCTTCCATATTTTAAGTTTTTCTTCTTCTTAATTTTTGTTTTGTATATTTTTACTTTTTTATATTTTAGAAGTTGTGTCTTTTTCATTAATTTTGACTTTTATTTAAACTTATATATCATTAATTTTTTTAGTTTTATATTTATATTTTTTTATATATATTTCTTTTTTTTTACTCAATTATGTTAATTTTGACCGAATACTATTTTTTAAAAATTTTAATTATTTTAATTGATAAATGAATTTAATTATGACTCTTATTAAATACAAAAATTTTAATTTTCCTAATATATATTTCAATTAAGTTAATTGACATTATTATAGCAAATCACTTAAATTATGGATAATTTTTAAAAATTCGTTAGTTATAGTTGGATAGATTAAATAGGACAAAATTTCCATAAAAATCCACTAAAATTTTAAATTCAAATTCAAACCTTTATTAATTAGATAATTTCTTTATTAATTTACTTAAATTACTCCATTGATTTTGTATACAATAATGAAAATTGCTAGACATATAAATATAACGTTGATACTATTTGCATATGACAAATTAGTTTAGTTTTCATCCTTTTCCATCAAATAAAACTTTTAGTCTTTTTCACAACCATAGATCGCTATGATAAATTCGATCCAGTTCCATGAACATGTAAGTAATTTTACTAACCAGTTTTTTTAATGATTCATTTATTTTTTTATTTATTTTTATGTTGCATTTTGTTATTGTTTCTCATTTATTTTTATTCCACACCATTTTTTTTTTCATGATCGTTCGTTATCAATCAATTATGTATCTTTTAATTGAATGAACATTTTCTTTAAGGATGTTCAATTTTAAATCATGTTTTCGTTTTGATCGTATTTATTGCCCTTTAATTGTATTTTGTTTTACACTATATAATTTTGTTTGATTGAGAGTTTAGTTATTTTTATTTTTATTCTATTATAATATCATTGCGCTTTGAATTATTATTATTATTTTTTGTTAATCTGTTTTATCTCAAAATATTTATCATCATATTTTGTATTTATAATATTATTATATTGTATCTTAAATATTTCATTATTTGATTTATGGATTTTTAAGGATTTTATTATATTTTCCTATTTTTTCGATCTAAAAAATTTACTTTCACATTGCATTATGCTTGTGTTAGTCATTTTAGTTTTATTTGTATTTGCAATAACTTTTTATTTTTATTTTTATTCTGTATGTTATGATGTTTAGTCATTATGCTTTAATAAAAAATTTTAATTATGATTAATATTAAATAAAAAAAATTTAATTTTCGTAATATATATGTCAAATTATGTTACTTACATTATTATGGCAAATTACCTAAATCATGGATAATTTATAAAAGCTCGTTAATTATATTTGGACATGATTAAATAGGACATGATTTTCATAGAAACCCACTAAAATTTTAAATTCAAATTCAAACCTTTATTAATTAAATCCTTTCTTGATTAGTTTACTTAAATTACTCCATAGAATAAACAAAATTACTAGACATATAAATATTACATTAATACTATTTATTTATGTTCAAATTACTTTAATTTTCATCTTTATCCATCAAATTTTTTTATTTTCTTCATAGTCATCGTTGCTATGATTAAATCAAACCAATTCCATGAACATATAAGTATTTCTACTAACCTATGATGCATGGACACTTCTAGAAATATTATTTTGCCGTGTCGTGTCGTGTCGGACACTCGTGTCCGACACTCCTCCCGTGGGAAATTTAAGAAAAAATCCGTGTCACCGTATCCGTGTCCGTGTCGCTATATCCGTATCCATGCTTCATAGCTACTAACCTATTCTTTAATGATTCATTTTTCTTTTTATTTATTTTTATGTGGCATTTCTCTATTATTTTTTGTTTATTTTTATTTTACATCATTTTTATTTTATGATTATTCATTGTAAATCAATTGTGTATTGTTCAATTGAAATGCCTTTTTTTAGGATGTTCAATTTTAAATCAGATTTTCCTTTTGATTTATTTATTTCCTATTAATCGTGTTTTATTTTACACTATATAAATTTTGTTATATTATTTTTCCCTTTTTTTAATATTTTTTTGTTTCAAAATATTTATTATCATATTTGGTATCCATAAAATCATTATATTTGTATTTCAAACGTTTCACTATTTAGCTTATGGATTATTAATGATTTTATTATATTTTATTATTTTTTAATTAAAAAATTTATTTTCACATCACATTACTCTTGTGTTGGTTATGTTCTCTAAAGCACGGACACACCTAAAAAATGGCCCGTGCAGTGTCGGACACGGACACGGCTCCGACACGTGTCGGACATGGCTGAGGAGTGTCCGAAAAAAAAAAAAAAAAAATTGGGACACGGTGTCGGACACGGCGAGGTGGAGTGTCCGACACGGCGGGGCAAATTTGATCATTTTTTATGTTTTTTTTAATATTTTTTGAATTTTTTGGAGAGAAAATTGAAATAACAAAACTTATTTTAGTTTTTAATATTATATATTTTTATAAATATTTTATGTTACATAGATTATACTTATAAAATATTTTTATTTTTATATAAAATATATTTATTTATATAAAATATAGCCGTGTCGGAGCCGTGTCGTGTCCTAAAATTTTGAAAAAATTCGTATCGCCGTGTCCGTATCGTGTCGTGTCCGTGTCCGTGTCCGTGCAACATAGGTTATGTTATAATTATTTTGTATATTTTATTTATATTTGCAGCAAAAGTTATACCATATATACTCTTTTAAACGAGAATAAGATTAGTCATGTATTAATTAGGAATGAGTACTTAAGAAAAACTCTAAAATACATTTTCTTCTTAAAAAATATCAATAGAATGTTATATTATTAATGTTTATTAATAATATATATTGATGGGTTGTATAGTAATTTATCAAATGGAGTATTTAAAGTTTTCTGTGCGTAGCACAGGGTAATTTGCTAGTTAGGTATGTCACAGAGTTTTTAGTGCAATAAACTCACATAATACTCCAACAATTCCCAAGAACCATCTCATATTGCACCATCCTGATAACGCGCTTAATTTCCTATTTTTCGTATACTTGGGATGGCATTTTAGAGCTTTAATTGTATATTTTGGTGCTTTTAATGGATTTTCATGTTTCAGTGGTACAAAGACTGAAATAATTTTTGGACTAATATTGTGGAATTTAGCAAGAATTTTCGTGAGGAGGCTGAAGCTTTTATTTGTCACGTATGCATGCGTGGGATAAGGGCTGAGCATGACGGGCTTCGCATGAGTGGAATTTAAGATATTAATCGGTGCCGGGCTTACTGCTAATTGATCAAAGAGTGGGAGTAAGAGAATGGGCTTTAAAGGTTTAGTTGGAATCTTGGGCCTAGTGTATTGGTCCATGCGTGTTTTTCACCTAGAGTAAGAGAATGGGCTTTAAATTGTTTTTCCAATTGGTTATCAAAAACCCAACTTCCAAGTGATTTATTGATTTTCCGTGTTTTTAATTAGTTAGTTAGTTAGTTAATCAATCTTAAAAATCCCCGATTTTTACTGATTAATTAAAATTATTTTTAACCAATCTCTATGTACTCGACCCGTTTGCACTATACGTAGTTTTAGCTTTGAATCGGATATTAATTATTTTGACAATTACGACACTTGTCACATCCCTTTATTCTTCCTATTAACTTCCAATCTAAACCCTCCCTTGTGTCCCTGCAATTCCATGCAAATAAACCTCCAAACTATACCAACTATTCAAATTTCCCGGGCTTTTCAGATAGCTTGATTTCTCGATATCGATCTTTAACTCTTTCCCAACCTCGGGATACATCAAGGGGTACGTAGGAACAATGTGACTAACATTTGTAACGCACAAGAGGTAAAGATTGTGCAAATTTGAGAAAATTTTGTGGAACTTTCATCCCCAACACGAGGGCTGGAGTACCACAACCGTCACAGGACATGCCTTATCCGGCATGTCCCTCAGCTTGTTAACTGCATTTAGGATTGAAACTGCTGCACCTAAGTTGTGGCCTGTTATGGTGATGCTGATCTCTTCATTCTTGTATTCTTCCACCAACCTTCTTTGAGAACCTGATTCAAGATATGTACAAATGGCTTTAATCTTTATTAATTACTTTGTAGGGCGAATTACATACGGGTCCCTAAGGTTTGACCTAATTACACAGCGGTCCACGTATCTTTGAATTTTACATACAGGTCCCTAAGGTTTGATTCCGTTAGAGGTCCCTAGGGTTCCGTTAGAATTTTGACCAAAATGACCAAAATGCCCCCAAGGACTGGATTGTAATTAGGTCAAACTTCAGGGACCCGTATGTAATTATGTTTAAATTATATTAAAAATTAATATTTATAATTAAATATATATAATTAAATATATATGTAATTATGCATATTTTATATAAATTAATCTGTATTTTATAATTAATAAACAATATTAGTATTAATTAAAAGTATTAACTTTAAATATTTTAAATTTTAGAACTTGTGATCTCTAAATGTATGTGTATGCATTTTGAAAATAATTTATATTTAAATTAATTAAAAGTATTGATATAATATTAGTATTTTTTTTTTTGTAAAAATATAATATTAGTATTATTAGTATTTAATAAATAATCATAGAGATAATATTAATAAGATGAGCATTTAATGACTAGTTGAAGTGTTTCTGTAATAATTAATAATATTAGTATATATTAAAATTAATAATAATTTATATTTAATGATTAATTAAAAATATTTATATAATATTAGCAAGATTAGTATTTACTAAATCAATAAAAATTAGTAATTATATATATTAATTATAAATACTAATTTTTTAATATAATTTAAACATAATTAC
Organism: Lantana camara; assembly: GCA_037501455.1. Classification (NCBI taxonomy): domain Eukaryota; kingdom Viridiplantae; phylum Streptophyta; class Magnoliopsida; order Lamiales; family Verbenaceae; genus Lantana; species Lantana camara. Next base: position 5,895,569 of record CM074865.1, read on the forward strand.
ATACGGGTCCCTGAGATTTGGCCTAATTACAATCCAGTCCTTGGGGGTTGGGGGCATTTTGGTCATTTTGGTCAAAATTCTAACGGAACCCTAGGGACCTCTAACGGAATCAAACCTTAGGGACTGTCATGTAAAATCCAAAGTTATGTGGACCGCTGTGTAATTAGGCCATACCTGAGGGACCCGTATGTAATTCGCCCTTACTTTGTAGTAATTACCAGAACTCAATTGTCCAAAAGTTGGAACGGTGAGGTTTTTATCAATGAAAAGAATGCATAACATATATAATAAAGCATAATTCACACTGAGACTAACCTTTCCCGAATGAAACTAAAAACAATTCAGTAATAATCAGCTACAACGGCCAAATTTCGAGGTTCTATTTAATCAACCGTTCTAGAAGTTGACTTTCTGAATTTATATGAATTATAAAAATTAGGGATAATTATGAACAACTCCTGAATTAAGATTTACTTTTTCTTTCAAAAATTGTCTCAATCGCTAATAACAGTGTTAAATTTTGATGACATCAGCAAATTTGTTTTCAAAAATTTTGATCCTACCATTTAGGGATAAATTGTAATAACATTGAAAATATGATGATATATTTGTAATATTAGTTAAATTTGTATTTTTTTTAATTTAATATAATTTAATATTTACATTTTATCTATAAGTATAAATCAAAATAGATATTTCATGCATATTTGTTTCATACCTTATGTTTATGATTTAATTTTATGTATATTTTCCATAAATTTATTTAAACTTATTTGTTTGAAAATTATAAAATTTTCCTTTAGAATAAAAAATTATAACAAACAAACCAACATATATGAATCAATGCATTAGTAAATTCACATAAATATCCATCAGAGTTATTTAAATAAATATTTTAAGTGTTGGTGATCCCTTCATACAAAGAATAATATCTCAATATAAACATGCATGCCCAATATTAACATTCATAAACTCTAAGTATTAAATTAGTTCATTATAAAAATATTAAAATATTATTAAGTCGCATTTTTTTTGGGGGGGGGGGGGGGGGGGGGGGGGGGAGATTATTACAAAACTCAAGTAATTGCATCAAAACCCCCCCCCCCCAAAATTTCAATACTTGCATTAATCCCATTGTCTTTGAATTTTTTTTTGCATATACTCCATTGCGTTTCAGCATATGAATGGTAAAATAGTAAAATCACACATTTCTTTTAAATTTAACGGAGGAAATAACAAGCTAGAAAAAAAATCGTAATTTCTCAAAACTTAGGGGGAAATCTGTAATTTCGTTGTATCTCAGGAGACTGTTCATAATTATTCCTAAAAATTAAAACTCCTAATGTGGCTTGATCTAAAGGGTAATTTCAGTTGGACTTTGATTCTGGATATAAGTGTAGTGATCATGATATAAAATTTATGAAAAATAACCAATCAAATAACATAACTTGCCCCCACCTATCGATTTGGCAAATCATCTTGTGATTGACATAAAATCTGGAAAAAGTAACCGATCAAATCACATACACTTACCCATATAATTTATTAGATTTGACCGGATCACAGGACTTTAATTTTCTGTCTCTAACAATAGTAGTCAACCGTCGTGCCACAGGCGTCACTCATAGCCCTACTAATAAATAAATTAACTAAACAAATCCCCTATTTGCATGATCAACCAAAAAAGAAGTAAACAAACCTGTCGCTATATATTTCTCCATCTTTGTCACAACTTGAAGAAGCCTGCACCCTCAGTCATAATCTCCAGAAAACAAGAAAAAATGATGGATGTCTTCATCTTTATCGAGTACTTAAGTTTTACACTTCTTGCTTTGATCCTTTTCTCCGTCTTGAAAGCTGTTCACGCCCTATGGTGGAAGCCCAGAAGCCTGGAAAATCATTTCAGGCGAATGGGAATAGAAGGGATTTCGTACAACGAAATCGGGACCGTAACGGCCCAAGCAGAGTTGACGAAGACGAAGCTCAAGCCTCTAGACCATGCCATCGTACATCATGTCAGTCCACTGCCCCATTACATGGTGCAGAAGTATGGTAAGTGTGCGTATATCTCATACTTTCAGATTTTGAATTTGTCTGGGAGGTTTCGGAAATGTTCTGATGAATATATTTTGAGTTAATTACACAAACCTCCCTCCATCTTAGTTAATCAGCATAAAAACATTTGGGCTAAAAAGATGTCACAATTTTCTTTTGTGGAATTTAAAAAATTTAGGAGAAATTTCATCTTGATCACATAGGAAAGAGGTTGTTTAAAAGTTGGTTTTTTTTGGTAAGGAATCTTGTGTTGCATATTTATGTTCAATTAGGTCGATATACTTGGACAACAAGTAAAACTCTCCCCTAAAAGATTTGTTTTAACAAGTTGATTTCAAACTCTTCACTTTTTAGAGAATCAGGTAAAATCCGTCTCATGTAATCTAACTAACCACTCAATCAAGACCCATCGGGTATATATTATATATATGTTGAATCGTAATAAGTGATTGTAAATGTGTTATGCATCCATCTAATGTTGGATCTAATCCTATCTTTTGTGGTAGAAAAAGTAAAATATGAATAAATTGCAAAAAGGCCCCCTATACTATGTTAAATCCCTAAAGCAATCCAAAGATTTGGTGGCATGCCAAGTAAAAGTCCTACTACTACTTTTCATTCAACATTTTTGACGAAGCTGCATCCTTTAAATAGGAAGGATATCTCTAAGTTGGTTTGGAAGAAGGCCAAGGTTGCTTGTGGCAGATGCAGACTTGTTGAGACAGATACTGAATGACAAAACTGGACATATTCGAAAGCCGCCGACGAACCCTCTCGCGGCTCTTTTGTCACGAGGGATTACGAAATTGGAAGGGGAGAAATGGAGTAGGCGAAGAAAGTTGATCTCCCCTGCATTTCACCATGACAAGATTATGGTAATCCTGGCATAGTACACACACATTGTCAATGATGATAACTTCTGCATTTCAAATGTTGGATCTTATTCAGTTTTGGTCTCTTTAAATGTTGAATTGCTAACCATGTGTTATAAATTATTTCAATTTAGTCTATTTAATATACGCGACTGTGAAACAAGAGATGAAATATAGAAGTAAAACAAGAATCCAAGCCCCAGTTAATATGTATAAATATAAATTTTCCAGGGGACAGAAGAAGGCTTTTTAATCAGTTCTTGTAGCTTGATCGAAAGATGGAGGGAAAAAGTAAAAGTAAATTGTGAAGTTGATGTTGCACCTGAAATGCATTACCTGACGTCGGACGTTATTGCTCGAGCAGCGTTTGGAACGACGTATGAAGAAGCAAAGACAATATTCGAACTTCAAAAGCAACAAGCCGTGTTGGTTCATCAAGCACTTCGAAAACCCTACTTCCCAGGGTTCAGGTACAGTACAACTTTGAGTTTTGGATCTTCTATTTTGTGTTTCATCTCTTGTTTTACTTGAAATATACCAATCTAGTCTAGTTAAGTGGCGACAATTTTGGTTGCTCGATGCAGATTCCTGCCTACGAAGGACAATAGGAAGCATTACGAGCTGAACAGCAAGATTGAAGCAAAACTTTATGACATGATCCTTAGGAAACAGAGGAAAATGGAAGCTGGAAAGCCTGATGATGATCTTCTGAGCTTGATGTTACAAGGACAAAAGCAAAATGATATGACTATTGCTGATATATTGCAAGAGTGCAAGCTTTTCTACTTCGCAGGCCAAGACACGACCGCGAATTGGCTTATTTGGACCATGATTCTTTTAGCAATGCATCAAGATTGGCAGGAGAAAGCCAGGCAAGAGGTCCTCCAAGTCTTTGGGAAGACAACTCCTAATGTCAAATCTATAAACCAACTAAAAATTGTGAGTACTATTAAGATATTTAAATATATAATAATTTTCCTCTATGTCAGCTCGAGTTTCTTTAGATGAAGCGGTCGTTTAATGCTTCTAACAACCTATTTTACCTACAGTTAACAATGGTTCTTCATGAAGTGTTGAGGCTCTACCCACCGATAGTCGCCTTGATTCGCCGCATGCAAAGGAACACGCGGCTCGGCAACATGATTATCCCAGCAGGAGTTGAGATTCTGCCACTAACTTTGGCTCTTCATCATGATCCCGAATACTGGGGTGAAGATGTCGAAGAATTCAAACCGGAGAGATTTGCTGGAGGAGTTTCAAATGCTGGAAAAGATGGCCAGACGGCATTCTTTCCATTTGGTTGGGGTCCAAGAATCTGTTTGGGCCAAAATTTCGCAACCCTTGAAGCAAAACTTGCTATGGCGATGATTCTGCAGCACTTTTCGTTCGAATTGTCACCTTCGTATAGTCATGATCCTCACTTTGTCCTGACCCTGCAGCCTAAGCATGGAGCTCAACTAATACTGCACCAGATATAAGAGTTGTGATATATGATGGGATTAATTGCAATTTGCTTGTTGTGATTCATGAAATTCGCACAAAATTCCCATGGACAACGCAATACTAGTGTGTTGAATTGCGTATTTTCACAGTTGTTTGACTCACACTCTCGTTACATTGATAGGTAAACTTTACTCCGTACCTTATATACGGGGAAGTTTCTTGTAAAATGTGTTGTTTTCTGCATTTGCTTTTCTGGCATTTTTCAAAATGGATATATGGGCCTGATACCAATTTTAATTGGCCCCTTGGGATGAGATATTAGATTCCTAAAACAAAATTTAAATTTCAAATTCTAACCTTATGAATGGAGCCATTGAATTAGCGCAAGAGGTAAAGATTGTGTAAATTTGAAAAAATTTTGTGGAACTTTCATCCCCAACACGAGGGTTGGAATACCACAGCCGTCACATGACATGCCTTATCCGGCATGGCCCTCGGCTTGTTGTAACCATTAATAATTATGTCAACTGCATTTAGGGTTGAAACTGCTGCACCTAAGTTGTGGCCTGTTATAGTGATGCTGATCTCTTCAGTCTTCTATTCTTCTACCAACCTTCTTTGAGAACCTGGTTCAAGATATGTACAAATGGCTTTAATCTTTATTAATTACTTTGTAGTAATTACAAGAACTGAATTGTCCAAAGTTGGAAACGGTGAGGTTTTAATCAATGAAAAGAATGCATAACATATATAATAAAACATAATTCACAATATAGAGACTAACCTTTCACGAATGGAATTAAAAACAATTCAGTAATAATCAGCTACAACGGCCAAATTTCGAGGTTTTATTTAATCATTGACTTTCTGAATATATACGAATTATAAGAGACATTTTCCAAAATGCTATTTTTCCTAAAACAAGTTAAGAAAATACCACCCCTTTTTGAGCTTTTAATAAATTACGACTCCAAAATTTTCATTCAACCTTGGGGTTTTCCCCTACTATTCATGAATAGTAGGAATATTACACAAATTTCTAAAATTATTTTTCAACCCAACTCTTTTTATAAAAAGGGCCTATATATTTTCTAAAAATATCAAATAAACCCCTAAAATCAAAAAACTTATATACAATATCATGGATGATAATTCCGATGGGGATTTTAGTAAAGAACTACTCCTTGCATGTAATTTTTGTAAATGTTTTGATGGAGATACATCTAATAAACATTTTAGGCATTTTGTAAAACGATTCTTAACAGATAGAATGAGAATGCTAGGAAAAGAACATACAGAAAAATATAATATAAATCAAATAGACTGTGATGAAGATTGTGCAAAAACTAATAAAAAATTAAATTTTATAAATAAAATTATAATAGCAATAGAACAAATTTATGAACAAGAAAATTAAACAGGATAAATGAATAATATGAATAAAGAAACATTTATAGCTATGATTTTTAATATTTTAGATGCATATAGACAGTTACAATATATCCGTCCTTTAACGATTGAAGAATTATCATTTTGCTTCTACCTAGATTTTGTTTGGCACAATTTATAAGTATAAAAATGCCGAGTAAATATTATAAAAGGATTCGTGAATTAACAAGAAATATACAAATAAGTATAGACGAGCTAGAATTAATATTGAGAAAGAAAAATTACAACTTATTAGAACTATTAATAAAGATAATTTATTTCATGTTGAAGAATATCATATCATTAAACAAATAGAGTTTCATAAAGCAATGTTAGCTTCTGAAATAAGAAGACTAAAATATATTGAAAAGGCAATAATCTAATTTATAAATAATCATGTTTAATATCATTTAATATCATGTTAAATATCACCCAAATACAAAATATATTCCTCGTCTACGTGGTATCAGAGCCATACAATCCAAATAAATAATAAATAAAATGAAAATATTTGATAAAAGGAAAATAATTGAATCTATAAAATATTTCGATTCAATGTATAAATGGTATAAACACCAATATAAAAAATATCCTAGTAAATATTATTATAATAGAATGAATAACCATAAAACAGATAGAGATCACTATATAAATCTTTTGACAATATAAATGGTCAGATTATTAAAACCAAATCAAGATAACCATTTAAATAAATGGATTGATAATATAAATAATATTTTAAGATTAAAAACAATATTAGAAGAATATAAAAGAGAAAATAAAAGTAAGAAAGAAAATAAAGAAATAAAAAATAAAATTAAACTGTGTAAACAAAAAATAAGAAAACAGAAGGAAGAAGCCACAGAAAATTGGCAAAAATGAAAAAAATCATAAAACCAATAATAGAAAGTTATATAATAGGAATATTAATACATACAACTTTAATATATTTAAATTTTTGCTTAGATAAATGGAATTTAAATGAAACATATACAGAAGGAGGATAAGAATCCTACGATGATACAGATTGGCAACTCGCTTCGCCATAATGAATCAGTTGCAAATGCTATAAATACATTATTAGTGTAACGCCCCAATTTTTCATTCAATCATTATGTGATATTATATATTACTTTACAACTTTCATCATAATATAGGCATCCTATCTCCATGCATTTATATGAATTGTCCTTAACATGAATTACATAAACTAAGTGATATAAGTGATTTAATTGCATTACATGCCCTTAATGGCTCCTTTGTGTAATTAGGGACTTAATTGTATATTATGAATTGGAGTTAAGTGATCTTTTGTGTAGAGATAGAACTCACTTGCATTAATTCAAAGAAATGGAGGACTTATGTTCAAAAAGAGATGAATCACCCATATTCATGCCAACTTTAGGATATATCCCTTAATTCATCTCATTTCTTCTATTATATTCCAAGAACAAAGATCACACACACTAACACATAGTAAATACCGATATTTACACCTTGAGGAGGGAAGAAGATTTCATCCATAATTCAAGCTAGTTTTGAGGAATTGAAGAGTTAGAATCATCATCAACAACATATCATCATCTCTTCCATTTCTTCTTTGATCTAAGGTAGAAATTGGGAATTTTGTTAAATTCTTGAATATTTGACCAAGTATGAATTTATGAGTTTGAGGATGAATTCTTACATGATTGAAGATAAGAGTATGTTGATGATCATTTGGAGTGAAAATTGCATGAAATTCTTGAAGTACATGAAGGTTGAAAGCATGATTACATATGGGGTTTTCATAGTGAATTCTTGAGACTTTGATGTATATTCCATGGTTAGTTGAAGTATAAGTGGAGCATAATGTGTTTGAGATGTGTTGGATTAATTGTGATGGAGCGAACTTGCCTTGTTGTTGATTTTGTGGTGTTTTGTCTCGAAAATCCCCTGTTTTTCCCCTGTTTTGCTGCGGCTGCATAACGGGTCGCGGCCGCGACTGAAATTAGGCCAAAATTGGTCGTGCCCGCGACCCCATTTTAGCCAAGTTTCGATTTTTGAAAAAATTGGAAAAAATTCGGCCAAAAATGGCCGCGACCATTTTGTGAAGGTTTTTGGTCGCGCCCGCGACCCCTCCAGAAACTGCATTTTGTCCAACTTCAAACCAACGCCATTTTCACCTCGGTTTGAATTAGAAAACGTGCCATATAGCGTTGGAAAGGTCTACATGTCTACTTTCATATCCAACAAACAAAACTCAATTCTCACTTCTATAATTTAAGATATTCCAGTTTTCACACAACATGTGCATTTTCCCAAAATTGTCAATTTTACTAAACTTCACCAAAACCTTTCTTATTGCATTTCTTTCACTTTGTTGGCTCCCATATGTGAGTTATATGATATATATACTTGTTTAATTGATAATCATGCTCCTACTTGACACTCCTTGATTGTTATTGCATAATATATTGATTATGACTTGGCCGTGCGTCTTAATTGGTTCATTTGAGTCTAGTCTCATGCACACTTGTCCTTATTGAACAGATCTTCTTCCAGTTGACATGGGACACGCACCATAATTATATCCTTATTTTGATCGTCACAGGTGAGGTTTAATTTCTAGATATATAGAACCCTAAAACCCTAATTGATGTTTCAGCCAAAATGTATCTCTATAGCTATAGTTTTCCCAAACTTGAATTACTTCAAAACTGATCGATTGTAATTGCTATTGTATTGACCGATTGTTATCGTATTGAATTATTTAATTGTTTGGCGAGTAAAGCATGTTCACATTGGGCCAGAGGGAAGTGTATTGAGCCAACCGGGAAGGCAAGGGCCGACGGGTAACTCTTGCACTATCCTCACCAAACGAGGGATGCCCCCTGAATCCACTAGGAGATTAGTGGAGGAAGGAGTTCCAGGTATAGGGAATCATGAACCCTATACTCAATGAGCATGGATGGCGGGGCCTTGCAATCCCCTATCAATCGGAGGAAGAAGGAGACTGGGGACGGGTCCGGCACCACGGATTGTCCGCGGGTTATTGTCATGATTACACTTATTGATTGTCTTGTGTGAATACAATATGCACGAATGCACAATAATTAAACTACATGATCACCTATTGATTAATAAAGTAAGCACAAATTGTACACAGTCGGAGTAAGGTTGGAGAATTGCCCTCACTCGCCGGGCCACTGGTTGAAATGAATTGTAATTGATTGTAGTGTTAAATTGGATAGTTGTAATTTCGGGCGAAGATTATTTCTTTTATTAACTTATATTATTTCATTGTAAAAGACTTTACCCGGGATTATAGCTTGCATGTTACTTGCACGAATATTTATTTATAAACACCTCACTCAGTCTGTGGTAGACTGACACCTCACAATTTTCAGGTACTTTTAGTGGCGTGCTAGGCGGGAGTCCGAGTCGTGCCCAGTTGTCGAGTTGAGTCTAGCATTGCATTTTCATGTTATGGACATTTAGGGGTCAATTATGTTATTGTTATATAGACAATTGTTAGAGATGATAATGTATTAATATGAAGTTGGAAGTCAACTTTTTGGGATATTTGATATGTGCTAATGAAATTATTATGTTTCCGCTTTAAATTCTAATATTTGGATTGAATGGTTTAAGGGTTAGTCCCGCCTAGCTAGTGAGTTTTTATTGTCACCCGTTCGCCATGAGTCCGGTTCATATATGGACTACCCATTTCATGTGTGAGCTAGACTTGTGGTGCGGGGGTGTGGCATCTCGGCGTTCCGGGTGCTACATCTGAGGTGGTATCAGAGCCCGGTTGCAAAACCGCGGTTCTAGCATCGTGTCGTGTCGAGTCTAGGTCGAACGACATAGGAATTAATTGCTAATTTGAGGGACTTGCATCTTATTTGAAATTATTTGATTACTTGGATCTTTGGAAATTCTTGTGTTATTGAATAATTTGAGCATTGTGTTGAATTATGTTGTTAATTGCCAATTAATTGATCTTGAATTATTTGAAATTATTTGCTCAACGTGTTTTATTTTAAACATTGATGAATTACCTATTGCATTTTATATTAAATTCTTGACATCAATTATGGGACAATTTTGTGACATGAGCATGTCTTACCCACATGCATTTATTTTCAGTGGAAGTTGTGAATACATGTTGTAGAAATGATATTCAACCACGGCCAACCTTTACGACAACCTCATTATATTACAAGTGCTACTTCTTAAGCTTGGAAGGGTTAGAAAAGGGGCCAGGGATTTCATAAGTGGATCTGAGGGGTATTAACTTCTTCCATCGGGTTATGATTTAAAGGATAAGATCCAGAATGAAGGAACCAACTATGGGAATTCATATTACCACAAAAGGTGCATCAACCGGGCAAGAAAGTCTATTTTATTCAAGGATGAGGTGAAGGAAGAATCGAGGGAAACTAATTACTCAAGAATTGGAAGTGTGGCCAAGTTAAGAAACTTGGTTGGTTGGAAGCAAAATCCAAGCACAAGAAGAAAATAACTCTGGTAATTCTGATTGAGTTAGGGGAATCGAGTAATCCATTATGGGAAGTTAGGATGTTAGAGATTCTATAACCGGGTGGATTGAGTTCATTTTCCAGAATCAAGTTAAATTGTCATGTTGAGAGCGCGAAGTAGGGAATATGGAGTTGTTGCAACAAATGAGAATGGTAAAAAGAGGATAGAGAACTTTTGGAGGGAAATTATATGCTCAAGGCGTAGGCAAGTAAGAAGACAAACCACATAATTGATTCAATTACTAAGGAATAGATTTAAGGAATTTCAATCAATGTGGTACTTAGAAGAACCGGGACAATACTTGGAGATTGGTTCTTTGAGGGAAGTTGGGAAATTAACTCCATAAGTAGAGAAGAATTTGAGTTCAAGAGTTCCGAATTAGGGACCATACCATTACTCAAGCTAATGCAAGAAAATCTTGATCAAGGAGGTAATTATGGTACTAAGCAACAAAGCTTAACTTCCGTGGAAATGAAGCAAGAAAAATATGGGAAATGGTATGGTTTAGGATTTCGACTAAGGAAGGAATAAAGGAAGTTCAGCATTACAGCAGAGATAAAGTTGGAAAGATAATTATGCTAAAGGTTTTATCGAGCTGGGATATTTTCTAGATCCAAGCTGAATTGCCGTGTTGTAGAGCCACGTTAAAAGACATGAAACAACAAATGGGAATGATAAAGAAAGGTAAGAATTAATGGGTGGATTTCGGGCGATCAGGTATAAAAGCAATTAGAAAGGGAGTTCATTAATTATTCGAACTCCTAAAGAGGAAACCAAGGAAGTTTTGAGTAAACTGACGACTATGAAGAAGACTCGGGCAATAATTGGAGAGTGGTTATTAAAGACAGGGCAAGATGCTAATTTCATGAGCGTAGAGGACTTCGGATTCAAGCAATTGTAATCTCAAGCCATGGGAATGTTCAAGTTGATGCTAGCAAATTCTGAAGAATTAGAAGACCTTAGGTAACAAGAAATGATTAACAGACGCAAGACAAGTTTATAACCCAGTAAACATGAAATGTAACTACGGTGACAGGTTCAATGCATCAATAAGCACGTGCATCATACGCTATTTTAAAATTTTAAATTTCTTTACTCATATGTGTTTCCCTGATTGAACTTAATTGTTTTAATAAGTTGATTTTATTATTTCCAAGTGTGTTACTTGCATTGGCATATTAATCCAACATGCATATCTAGTGTCTTGATTACAGGATGTCTCAAGGTCACCCTCATCGTGCACGAGTGCTTAGGGTTTCCCCGCATTTACCCCCTCCGGTTTAACCTCAGGAGTTTTTTGAGTCTTTAGTTTGTTTGGTTGATCAGAAGATAAGAGAATATGTTTCCTCAGTGCCACTAGCTTCATCACAATGGCCGGGCCAAATTTCAATAGCCTCTAAGGAGTTTCAGAACCAACAAACCTCAAAGTTCTTTGAAAGAAGTGATATTCAAGCCGAGTCACGGCTTAAGAAAATTAAAAGAGTGTGGAAACTGATTCCGTGTGATTCTCAAGAGAAGGTTCGATGCACCACTCCTTTGAATGTAAGGAGGTCTAATCCTCCACCTGGACAGGCTTCAAGACCAGAATCAGGACAGAGTTCTAACAAGGGAAAGCGACCTATTTCTCATCATACACTGACACCTCAAGAAGGGTCTTAGAAGAAAAAGAATCGATCACTTGGATCGGGTTCGGGAGCTTCACGTACCTTGGCTTCAACAACACCTTTGAGAAAACCTCTCTGTGCTTATTGTGGAGGCGACAACCACACTTATGATAATTGTAGTTGGCGTTTGGGCTTATGCTTGCGATGTGGAAGTAATGAGCACCGAGTTAACACGTGTTTGAAGCGAAAGGGGTTATCCTCCGGGAGACCGAGGCCACTCGTTCAAGTCCGTTCTTGTGCGCTAGAGAGAGAGGTACATGATGTAAACGCAGATCTAAACGTGATAGCAGAAGGTATCCATTACGCGCATGACACAATCAGAAGTGAACGGTACACCTAATCATGCATATCACGTGCATCACGGATCTTATTTATTATGCATTTAGTTTCTTGTTAGTTGCAAATTGGTTGTCTATGAGTGATACTTATGTGATTAATATGATTCTACTTGCCTATGCGACCTTTATATGAATGTTTTTACAATTTATTTCCTTGAATTGCTTTCGTGTGTGTTTGAGAGACGGGGCTCTCTCACTGATTGTTGATAGATGGGGTTCTCTCATTTCTTGTTGAGAGACGGGGTTCTCTTATTTCTTATTGAAAGATGGGGTTCTTTCATTTCGTGTTTGAGAGACGGGGTTCTCTTTTGGCTTGTGCATCATTTTTGAAACTCGGCAGTGGACCTGGGGACCAGGTCCTTTTAAGGGGGGGAGAATTGTAACGCCCCAATTTTTCATTCAATCATTATGTGATATTATATATTACTTTACAACTTTCATCATAATATAGGCATCCTATCTCCATGCATTTATATGAATTGTCCTTAACATGAATTATATAAACTAAGTGATATAAGTGATTTAATTGCATTACATGCCCTTAATGGCTCCTTTGTGTAATTAGGGACTTAATTGTATATTATGAATTGGAGTTAAGTGATCTTTTGTGTAGAGATAGAGCTCACTTGCATTAATTCAAAGAAATGGAGGACTTATGTGCAAAAAGAGATGAATCACCCATATTCATGCCAACTTTAGGATATATCCCATAATTCATCTTATTTCTTCCATTATATTCCAAGAACAAGGATCACACACACTAACGCATAGCAAATACCGATATTTACACCTTGAGGAGGGAAGAAGATTTCATCCATAATTCAAGCTAGTTTTGAGGAATTGAAGAGTTAAAATCATCATCAACAACATATCATCATCTCTTCCATTTTTTCTTTGACCTAAGGTAGAAATTGGGAATTTTGTTAAATTCTTGAATATTTGATCAAGTATGAATTTATGAGTTTGAGGATGAATTCTTGCATGATTGAAGATAAGAGTATGTTGATGATCATTTGGAGTGAAAATTGCATGAAATTCTTGAAGTACATGAAGGTTGGAAGCATGATTACATATGGGGTTTTCATAGTGAATTATTGAGACTTTGATGTATATTCCATGGTTAGTTGAAGTATAAGTGGAGTATAATGTGTTTGAGATGTGTTGGATTAATTGTGATGGAGCGAACTTGCCTTGTTGTTGATTTTGTGGTGTTTTGTCTCGAAAATCCCCTGTTTTTCCCCTGTTTTGCTGCGGCTGCGTAACGGGTCGCGGCTGCGACTGAAATTAGGCCAAAATTGGTCGTGCCCGCGACCCCATTTTAGCCAAGTTTCGAGTTTTGAAAAAATTGGAAAAAATTCGGCCAAAAATGGTCGCGACCATTTTGTGAAGGTTTTTGGTCGCGCCCGCGACCCCTCCAGAAACTGCATTTTGTCCAACTTCAAACCAACGCCATTTTCACCTCGGTTTGAATTAGAAAACGTGCCATATAGCGTTGGAAAGGTCTACATGTCTACTTTCATATCCAACAAAAAAAACTCAATTCTAACTTCTATAATTTAAGATATTCCAGTTTTCCCACAACATGTGCATTTTCCCAAAATTGTCAATTTTACTAAACTTCACCAAAACCTTTCTTATTGCATTTCTTTCACTTCGTTGGCTACCATATGTGAGTTATATGATATATATACTTGTTTAATTGATAATCATGCTCCTACTTGACACTCCTTGATTGTTATTGCATAATATATTGATTATGACTTGACCGTGCGTCTTAATTGGTTCATTTGAGTCTAGCCTCATGCACACTTGTCCTTATTGAACAGATCTTCTTCCAGTTGACATGGGACACGCACCATAATTATATCCTTATTTTGATCGTCACAGGTGAGGTTTAATTTCTAGATATATAGAACCCTAAAACCCTAATTGATGTTTCAGCCAAAATGTATCTCTATAGCTATAGTTTTCCCAAACTTGAATTACTTCAAAATAGATCGATTGTAATTGCTATTGTATTGACCGATTGTTATCATATTGAATTGATTAATTGTTTGGCGAGTAAAGCATGTTCACATTGGGCCCGAGGGTAGTGTATTGAGCCAACCGGTAAGGTAAGGGCCGACGGCTAACTCTTGCACTATCCTCACCAAATGAGGGATGCCCCCTGAATCCACTAGGAGATTAGTGGAGGAAGGAGTTCCGGGTATAGGGAATCACGAACCCTATACTCAATGAGCATGGATGGCGGGGCCTTACAATCCCCCATCAACCGGAGGATGAAGGAGACTGGGGACGGGTCCGGCACCACGGATTGTCTGCGGGTTATTGTCATGATTACACTTATTGATTGTCTTGTGTGAATACAATAAGCACGAATGCACAATAATTAAACTGCATGATCACCTATTGATTAATAAAGTAAGCACAAATTGTACACAGTCGGAGTAAGGTTGGAGAATTGCCCTCACTCGCCGGGCCACTGGTTGAAATGAATTGTAATTGATTGTAGTGTTAAATTGGATAGTTGTAATTTCGGACGAAGATTATTTCTTTTATTAACTTATATTATTTCATTGTAAAAGACTTTACCCGGGATTATAGCTTGCATGTTACTTGCACGAATATTTATTTATAAACCCCTCACTCAGTCTGTGGTAGACTGACACCTCACAATTTTCAGGTACTTTCAGTGGCGCGCTAGGCGGGAGTCCGAGTCGTGTCCAGTTGTCGAGTTGAGTCTAGCATTGAATTTTCATGTTATGGACATTTAGGGGTCAATTATGTTATTGTTATATAGACAATTGTTAGAGATGATAATGTATTGATATGAAGTTGGAAGTCAACTTTTTGGGATATTTGATATGTGCTAATGAAATTATTATGTTTCCACTTTAAATTCTAATATTTGGATTGAATGGTTTAAGGGTTAGTCCCGCCTAGCTAGTGAGTTTTTATTGTCACCCGTTCGCCATGAGTCCGGTTCATATATGGACTACCCATTTCATGTGTGAGCTAGACTTGTGGTGCGGGGGTGTGGCATCTCGGCGTTCCGGGTTCTACAATTAGAAGAATTAGTAAAATTAAAATCTGAAATAAAAAATATAAATACAGATATCCAAGTTATTAGAATTGAAATAAAACAATTAAATAACCTTATTCAAGATAATATTAAAAAGACCAAATTAGACAAGAAAAGAGAAATTGAAAAAACAATAAAAACACCTACTAAAATTGTTACTATACCAACAGAAAAGAAATATGAACCTGGATCATTTGATGAATATATGTATACAATATATCTTCCTAAATTACTAAAGGAACAAGAGTATAGAGAAAATAAAATAAAGGAAGAATCAAAATTAAAGGAAATTATAGAAGAAGCTAAACTAGAAGAAAATTCTGAAAACAATGAATGAGGTAAATGATTTAATAGAAGAATTTGAAAAAATAAATCTATATGATATTGTTGAATATGAAGTTAGAATGAATACAACCGGAGGACCTTCAGGAGTAACCAATGAAACTCCAGAATCCTCTATGGGTTCTAACCATAATTCCCCTAAAACATACTATAGACCTAAGAGAAATAAAGAACAAAGTAAGAAGAATATATCTTATAATCCAAAATATCAACCCACTGAACAATACAGTGAAACTATAAATCTCCAAGGAAGTAAATTAAATCTAGATTGTCAAGTAGATAATAGAAAAACTTTAGTAAAGTGGCAAAACGATATGACAACCTTTTTATTAACCCAAGATGATATATATTGGGGAGCTAGTAAAAAGAGTGAATATATTATAACTACTTTTGATGGAATAATTCTTAAATGGTGAGAAGGTGTATCTCCTGACATATAAGGAATAATGAAAGTTGGAATGGAAGCTGGATTTGATATAGATATAAGAACAGGAGTACAAAGTATAGTTACAAATATATCTGATGAATTTTTAGGTGAATCATGGATAGCTAATAAAGAATTAGAAATAGAAAGAGAAAAAGATGAAGCAAGAAGTAATCTAATAAACCTAAGCATACTCTCAATGTGCAATATAAAAAATTATGTATGTGAATTTAGAGATTATTATTATACCCAATATTATAGTACAGAATCTCAAGAAACAATGCTAAATATGTTTTACACTAAACTCCCTTATCCCTGGAATAATCACATGAATAAAGTATGGAGAGAAAAGAAAGATATATATCCTCAAAATCTAGGAGGAAGAATAAAAGTATTGACATCAGAACTTAAAAGGATATGTAGTGAACAACAATTATATAAAAAATCTAAAAGAATAACTAAACTCTGTTGTGATACAGTAGAATTACCTACACAATGGGGAAGTAATAGAAAAACATACCCTAAAAGGAATAAAAGAAAATTTTATAAGAAAAATATAAAAAATATAAAAATTTTCAAAGAAAAAATCTAAAACCTAGAAGAATGTTTTTCAAAAGGAATAGGTATGAAAATAAATCTAATAAGGAAAGAAATAAAAAATTAACTAAATGTCAATGCTGGAATTGTGGAGAAGAAGGTCATAAATCACCTGAATGTCCAAAACCTAAAGCTAAACATATTAAAAATATAGAAATTGAATTTTTAAAGATAAGAGATGAACTTGAAGAAGTTTCTGATATAGAAAATTATTTTGGAGCTGAAATATATATAGAAGAATCCGATCTATCAGAAAATGAAATACCTTCAGAATTAGATACTGAATCAGAATGAGTTCTGAAATAACAGAATTATCTGATGAAGAAATAGAGATTTATGAAGGACCAGAAGGATATGCAGAGCGCATTACCTTCAATAAAGAAACCTTAGATAAGATAAAGAAACTAAAATTTAATGCTATAAATCCGAGTCAAAGTATATTTAAAGGGATATCGAGTCTTATAAAAAGAAAGAAAATAAATATATATATGACTACCATGAAGTAGAAAAATCTATAAACATTGAACATACTTCAGGGCAGGTTAAGATTAACTTGTTAACAAGAAATACTATAAATCAAGCTTTGAACAAAATAAAAGATAAAAAAGAAAAAAGTAAAATACAATATATATATTTAGGAAGAGTTCAATTCCTGGTAAAATCATTGTTTAGAGAAGGAATAGATAGTCCTATAGTACTTTCTCTTCATGATCAGAGATTTACAGATGCGAAGAGAAGTCATCTAGGAACTATAGAAGGAAATTTGTGTTATAAACAAATATTATTTAATTTATATCCTAAATATAGTTTGAATATAAATGATCATAATATAGATGAAACATTAAGTTTACATTACAAATTCATAAAAGATATAGGATTGAAAGATAAAAGTAAAGCTTTCTCGATTTACTATAGACCATTATATGTTCTAAGTAATAGTAACTATGGAAAAAATTTATCAAGATAAACCACATTTAGAAATAGATGAAGAATGTAGGGAAATAGCTTCAGCTAAATTACCTCTTCTTGAAGACCCTAAAGAAATAACAAATTATGAATTAGAAATCATAAATAAACCTTTAATAGAAGAAGGATCTTCTAGTAAAACTCCTCAAATAGAATTTGGAAGAAATAGTATAGCTAGGAGAAATCAAAAAATGAATATAACCAGAACTTTATGTATAAATAAAAATTCAGTAAATAAAACAATGATCATTTTAGGAGAATACTTTAATGGTCAAGAATATATTAAAGAACCAATAATATTAATAGACACAGGAGCAAGTGCAAATCGCTTTGCTAAGATAAAAAGTAAAGGGTTAATAATAGAAACCTTAAATGAGAGTTTCTATTATGAAAACTTTGAAGGAAAGATAGTTGCATGTAACAAACAAATATCTATCCCAATAAATATTGATAAATCTAGAATAATTGTTAAATGTTATCTAGATGAAAATATGACGGGAAGTTCCTATGACATAATTTTAGGAAATGCTTTCCTAGATAGTTGTAATTATTATAAGATAGAAAAAGATGGAGTAACACTCTGCATAGAAGAAAAAGTCATATATTGTCCAAGAATTAAATGAAAGGATATAACTTTACAGTTAGTGTTTTCATTCAGGTAGGAATAAGAGAAACTCTTGAAAATGAAATAATAACATGTGCTTTAATAGATACTGGATCTGAAATAACTATTTTCAAAACCTTCTTGATTAATAAATGGAAAGAAGATGGAAAAATCAGGATAAAAGGTGTGACTGGAAAATCACAGGATATACACAGATCAGCAATAGATGTTGATATTGTCTAGGAAGTAAAATAATAATGGTTCCTAGAATATATGAATATAATGAACTAGAAGTTGATATATTATTAGAAAATGATTTCCTACAACAATTTCAATATTATATGCAAAATTCATATTCTATTGTACTTAAAACAAAGTGTGGTCATTTGTTAAAATTACCACAATTAAACCATCCTTTCAGAGTTCAACCAGCTAAGCGTGGTGGACACTCCATATATGAAAAAAATACAAATACCAATAAATAAAATAGTTATAAAAAGAATAAACTTAGAAACGGTTACTAGCAAAATAAAAGAAAACTATAGTGACCATCCATTGGCTTTTTGGAAAAAAGATTACCCAAAAGCTAGAATAGAATTAACAGATAATATAATAATTAAAGAAAGACCCATGAGGTGTACCTTAAGTGAAGAAAATGAATTTAAAAAATAAATTAAAGAACTTTTAGATAAAAGATTAATTAGGAAAAGTTTTAGCCCATTTTCTAGCCCAGCATTCATGGTAATGAAAGAAGCTGAAAAGAAAAGAAATAAAGCAAGAATGGTAATAAACTATAAAAGATTAAACCATTTCACTATGGGTGATAGCTACCAATTACCCAATAAAGAAGTATTAATAGATCTAGTAAAGAATAAATATTTTTACTCAAAATTTGACTGTACATCTGGATTTTGGCAAGTAAAAA
Source organism: Lantana camara (assembly GCA_037501455.1). Classification (NCBI taxonomy): domain Eukaryota; kingdom Viridiplantae; phylum Streptophyta; class Magnoliopsida; order Lamiales; family Verbenaceae; genus Lantana; species Lantana camara. The sequence goes on from CM074865.1 coordinate 5,914,830, forward strand.
TGGAAAATGATAGCATCCAATATACCTCCTTTATTGCCCCTCAAGGACATTATGAATGGTTAGTAATGCCATTTGGATTAAAAAATGCTCCATCAATATATCAAAGAAAGATGGACGATAAATTTAGCAAATATAGAGAATTCATGGTTGTTTATATAGATGATATTCTTATTTGTTCAGATACTATAGATAAACATAGAGAACATCTTTTGCTCTTTGCTAAATTATGTAAAGAGAATGGTATAGCCCTGTCTGAAAGAAAAGCAGTCATAGAAACTAAAGAAATTGAGTTTTTAGGATTAAAACTGAGTGCTACAGCTATAAAATTGCAACCAAATATATCTAGGAAAATAGTTGAGTTTCCTGATAAATTAGAAAATAGAAAACAAATAGAAAATTTTTTAGGATGTCTTAATTATGCTGAAGGTTTCATACCTGAGTTAGCTAAGAAAAGACATGAAATACAAAAGTTATTAAAAAAAAAAATACGAAAGGTTGGGCTCCAAGACATATAGAAATTGTCATAAAGTTAAAGGAAGAATGTAAAACTCTTCCAGAATTAAGGCTTCCTGATAAAAATGATAACTTAATTCTTCAAATTGATGCGTCTGATTTATATTGGGCTGCAATCTGGAAAACAGATCTTAATGAGATTTGTAGATATACAAGTGGTACTTTTAAATCAGTAGAAATAAATTATACTACACATGAAAAGGAGTTATTAGGAGTAATAAATGGGATTAAAAAGTTTTCACTTTTCCTACTCCAAAAACCTTTCATTGTTCATGTGGATAACACTCAAGTTCCAAGTCTTGCGAAAAATAAATTACCCAGTGAACCAAATTATAAAAGGTTACATAGATGACAAGTTTTCCTATCTCTCTATGATTTCAAAATCATTCCCATAAAAGGAACTGATAATTTTTTAGCAGACTTTTTATCCAGAAATATAGATTTTGATTCAAAATGAAGGCCGATATATGGGTATATATCTAGTCCATCTCAAACGGTAGATGGTAAAGACAAAATCAAATCCGTTAATGGGTGGTGATTTCCCAAAAATCACTTATAAAATTTTAGAAGACCAATATATGGGTTTGCATATATCTAGTCCATCTCAAACGATAGATGGTAAAGACAAAATCAAATCCGTTAATGGGTGGTGATTTCCCAAAAACCACTTATAGAAAATCTTGAAAAGAAATTTAATAAACCTTTTTCTCTTTTACAGATGTAGGATAAAATTGATATTTCTAAAATAAAAGAAGAGATCTCATATATCAATAGCATGGCTGAAGATCTCTATGAAGGAACTGTGGTTCTTGAACAATATCTATACAAAAATCTCCCTCCATTGATAGATTTGGTAACTGAAAATCTGGAAAAGTTGAATAAAGTGACTCAAAGGTTAGAAAAATATATTGAAAATTTTGAGTCAATAAAAATAAATGAGGCTGAGTCATCTGGCGAGAAAAATAAAAAAGAAGCCAAAAATAAAGCTCCCTCAGTCATTGAAATAAAATTAGAAAGAGAGCCATCTTCAAAGGAAATAAAGATTGAAATAGAAAAATATGTTCCTAACACTGAATGGGAACATATGTATGTTCATAGAGTTGATGAAGTCTATAGTATGGAAAATACAGATACTATATTTTTCTCCAAAGGAAAAAATATATATCCAAGATTGACCTGCATCATGGGAGCATGCCCAGAAGCAGTTTATAGATATGTTTGTTTTGGGTTCCTTGATATAATTTACCCAAGTAAAGATTTTAGAGAAATATCCAGATTTGATGATACTTTAAAATCTCAGATCAGTAAATTTGCTAGAGGAAGGCAGGTGGTTCTCAAGTTCTACACTATATCTCCAGAACCAGAGAAGCATATATGGCATGAAGCTTTCTTCATGATCACTGCAGATCACCTTTCTGACGCCATAAAGCTTGAGCAAGGAAATAAACCTTTAAGGAAGATCCAAGTTACTAAAGAATGGATTGTCTAAAGATGTGCATTGGGAATAAAGGCTATTCACAGCGTTGCAGAAAATCTATACAAATATAAGTTCGAAATGCTGATGAGTAAAGGAAATTTGATTCTACTCACCAAAGGAGGAAAAATATGCTCTCCTCTTTTAATGGAATTCATAAATAAATTTGAAAAACATGAATTTTTCTGCATTGCAGAGACTAGACAAGAAGCTTGCAAGATGATGGGCTGTAACCATCAGTAATGTAAGCACATACATCAGCAAGGAAATGACGAATACCATGACGTCATACTCTATTTATCAAGTGGCAGATAAAAGTGTTGGCAGAATCTCAACCATAGAAAAGTTTCGGCAAGATCTGGATCATTGAAGGATAAAGCGACGGATTCCAAATAAAAATTTCAAGTCCAAACAGTAGCAATAATATAGCCTATAAATAGAGTCCTCTTGTATGGTGATAGACACCTTGTCTTGAATTGAGAATGTCATATGTAAAATTGTTTGAGTGTCTTCGTGTCTTTGAGTGTTTGAGTGTTGTATTTCCAGATAAATCTTTTTTCAGAATATATGATGTTTGTATAAACCTCTTTTGAAGGAAATAAAATTCTCCTTTTCATATACACAAGATAAATACTTTGTTAAGAATTTTATTAAGCCTTTTTACTACAGTCTATTTCTACAACCCTTTGGTTGAAACCTACAAGCCGTAGTGAGATTTTCCGTTGGAGGTCGAAGTCTGTTTCTAGTTGATGTCCAAGAGAGCATGAAGCTGTGGGGACTTTTGGAACACGAAGGGCTGACCAAGGAGAAAAGAAGACGAGTCTTAGAGGAGCAATAAATCAGAGTTGTAGAAGAGGAAGGAGATAAAAAGAGGTAATAAAATTTTTACAAATTATTTGTGTGTTTTATGAATTACAGGATGGATTTTAGAGTACTTTTATTCATTAAGCATGATTAATTTCGATATCTATGCTCTTATGTTTGATATTATGAAGAAAAATATACTTTATATACCTAATTAAAATACTTTAAAAGTTTTGGGGTCAAATCTATAAATAACATAAAGAATATAGTAATAAAAGAAAATAATAAAAAACTTTTAGTGGAGTTGCATATGCCATCCACGACTTATACTAGAATATTAATACTTTTATAAAAAATATTATTTTATTAACAAAATAAAAATCTAATACTATTCTTGAAAAAGACTCGAATTATAATAATCAGCTACAACGGCCAAATTTCGAGGTTCTATTTAATCATTGACTTTCTGAATTTATACTAATTATAAGACTTTCTGAATTTATACGAATTATAAAAATTAGGGATAATTATGAACAACCCCTGAGATACGGGCGAAGATACAGATTCCCCCTGAGATTTGAAAAATTAAGTTTTAATTTCATGTATATTTTCCATAAGTTTATTTAAACTTATTTGTTTGAATATTACAAATTTTTTCCTTTAGAATAAAAAATTATAATAAACACACCAACATACATGAATCAATGCATTAGTACATTCACATAAATATCCATCAGAGTTATTTAAACAAATATTTTAAGTGTTGGTGAGCCCTACATACAAAAAATAACATCTCAATATAAACATGCGTGTCCAATATAAAAAAAATAAATATTAACATTCATAAACTCTAAGTATTAAATTAGTTCATTATAAAAATATTAAAATATCATTAAGTCGCATTCTTTGGGGAAAAAAATAGATAGTTACAAAACTCAAGTAATTATATCAAAACCCCCCAAAAAATTTCAATGCTTACATTAACCCCTTTGTCTTTGAATTTTTTTATATATACCCCCTTGAGTTTCAGCATATGAAGGGTAAAATAATAAAATCATACATTCGGTTAAATTTGCGAAGGAAATAACGGTCAGGAGGGAATTCATAATTTCTCAAACCTTAGAGAGAAATCTATAATTTTACCGTATCTCAGGGATTGCTCGTAATTATTCCTAAAAATTAAAACTCCTAATTTGGCTCAATCTAAAAGGTAATTTCAATTCGACTTTGATTCTGCAAATGAGTGTAGCGATCATGATATAAAATTTATGAAAAATAACTAATCAAATAGGGTAAATTGTATTATTGGTGTATGTTGACTTTTATAATGTAATAATGGTGTAGGAATAATATGTATTTTAACTTTAGTATAAGACGTTAATGGCTCAAACGTCTTTATCATGTTTGATGCCTATTTATGAAATATTATATGTAAGGCCCACAGTTTATAAATGTTTTCAATTAGGTCCATTAATTTCTCTTTCATGTATCTTTTCTATAAATTTATTATTTATGTGATTTATTATTTTTCCTTGGTCTTTTTTACCTTATACAATTGTATCTCTATTTAATATATTTTTATTTAATGTTCATTCATAATTTTTCTTATATATTTCTTCTTTTTGTAAAGATGTTTTCAAAATTTTTCCCATTTGTTTAATATTTTTAGCCTTTAGAATTTCTTTTACTTGTTGTTTTTCTTCTGTTATAATGTCTATATCTATTTTTGGTTTATAACTCCTAATTAAGAGTATGCCATTTGATATGCTGTATCTCTTTTTCTTTTTATATTTTTCAAATCTGCGTTTACAGCTTCTATCCTTATTTCTTTAGTTCTTTGAGATACATCTTTATTGTGTCTTAAATCATGGTATGCCATTTTAACAAGATATTCGTTTATAATAACTTGTTCTTCTATTTCTTGTATATCTCATGTTATTATCGCTTTATAATTAAATCTTTCCATTATTTTAAGTATTTATTAGAGATAAAAGTTTCTTTTTTTATGTGTTTTAACTTTAAAAAGTTACAGTATTCTTTCCATGCTTTTTCAAAAGATTCATGTTTCTCATATATCTCAATCATTTGTTTACTTATGAACACATCTTCTTCTATTTGTATCAAAGATTTAGATAACCAGTATTTTAATTGTTGACTCATAGTTTTTAGAATCGTATAAGGGCTCTGATACCAGAGCGAAATCAGAGTGTTTCCTTTATAGTTATCGTTAATTTAGCCATTTGTTCGGCTAATTGTGTGAATTCGTTTTCAGTTATTTCATTAGAAGATCCCTCTTCTTTAAAGTTTTTATTAGAGGCCCGGGTAATAGTTTCATTAGTTCTTTGGTCTGGTGGTAGATATATATAACATGTGCTTTTACTTTTTAAAAGTTTAGGTGTTTTATTTTGAAAAACTTCAGTATTAACATGTTGCATAATAGGTGTCTTTGGTATATATTTTATACGAGAGACTTCTCGAAAAATATCTTCCATATATATCTTATCCGTATTTTTAAATTGTATACTATGATGGCTGTTTGTCAGAGCATATCCAATGGTGTATGTTATTGAAAAAGGATAATCGTTTGTCTCCATTAAATCTTGTCTTTCGAATTTATAAGCAATGTTTAAAGATTTATCTAGTTTTTCTGTTACAAGTGGTATAGCGTAGTGTAAAGCTACATTAAAAAGTAGTTTAGTATAAGCAAGGTTTCCTTCAATTATTCCAAGTATTTTATCTTTTATGTTCATAATTCTGTCATCACATATAGCTAGTTTTATGGGTGAGTTTATTCCCTCAGCACATGTACTCTTAATTAGTATCTGTATTGTAGAAATATGTATATATCCTATTTCACTAGGTGTATGTTTTGCTTTTTTTATTTTCCAAATTATATCAGCTTTGTTTATCAACGAAATAGCTTGTGTTCCTTTTGTTGTAGAAATTTCAGTAGGTGTTTCACATGTAAATTTTTCATATAATATAATGTTTTTTATGCTCAGTTTTGTTTTTAAATCTGTTTTCATATCTTGTCCATCGATTAAGTTTAACTCTTTTCTTCTAACTTTGTTTAATTTTTTGTTGTCTATAACAATATCTTGAGAAAAATATCCGTATTCTTTTCAAAATGTTCAATTTGATCTATTATACTAGTCTCCATATGTATAAATTCTAGTATACAAAAGTATAAATAGTAATTTCATAACAAAGTTTGTATTGTTTACCTGTTTGTGTATTTCTATCTACTGTCGTCATGCACTCCATGTTACCTGTTCATCTTTTCTTTGAAGTATATGTTTGATTTTGGTATGGGAATTGTTTGGTTGTGTATGGTTCTGCTATTCAGGCATGAGGCCAACAGAAAAGAAAAGCTCAAAGGCTTAAAACTCAGAGAGTTTTTTGATCAACACATGATCCTTTTCTTTCTATTAAAGTCTGAATATTACATACTACATTGAGGCCAATATATAGGCACTTGACTCACTATTACAGACGCATTTTCATACAGCTAATATACAAAAAGTCAAAAAGTAGAAAAAGACTTAAAGTAAAGATAATAATGGTGCCCAACAACTGCACCTAAAAGCAGACAGAGACATAAAGTCTGCATTATTGAGGTGTGTTCGTCATTGCTTGCATATTTCCTTGAGTGTTTGACGTCATTGCATGCGTCAGTTTACATTACTCTTCACTAACAGTGTCTTCCTTTATTGACTCATTTGAATTATGGGACCCTATTTCTTCAGGTTTGTATTGGCACATTGCACAGTTGTGTTAATCAATTATTTCACTGTATTCGCAGAAAATGAGTTAGATTTCTTTAGGAAGTGTCTTCAGGCTATGTTCTTCAATTTTGATAAAAGTTTTCTCAAAGTTTTCCAACGTTTTCAGCTGTAACGGTGGAATTGTGTATCTCGAATATCCATATATCAGATGATAATTGGATTTGTAGTTTATTTTGACATTATTGTCCTTGTTTATATCCTGTGATGCATAAAATATTTGATTTAGTTGTTTTGCAACTATCTCATTTATGTCATCAAGTGTCTTCATTGTATCGATGCAGGGGTATTCTCCATTTGAAACTATCAGTTTGATAATTTCATGAGAGTATACCGATACTCCTTCTTCGTTGAAGATAAGGTATGAAAGTGTAGATTTGAAGCTATTTCTTTATCCATATTTCCTTTTGAGACTCGTCTAGTATAGTCTTGAAGTGTTGACATTAGTTTTGGGCTGAATTTTTGAAAACAGTTTGGGTTTTTGAAGTATAGGGTGTCAGGAAATCCATGTATGAAGAATTGGTATATCAAGTCCGGGTCTGCTTGTTCAAATATAACGACTTTTGGGCCATTTCTGTTTACTGGGTACCAAAAAAGGTTGTTTTTGTCTGTCTCTGGGTTGTTTTCTCAAAGTTTTCCAATGTTTTCAGCTGTAACGGTGGAATTGTGTATCTCGAAGATCCATATATCAGATGATAATTGGATTTGTAGTTTATTTTGACATTATTGTCCTTGTTTATCTCCTGTGATGCATAAAATATTTGATTTAGTTGTTTTGCAACTATCTCATTTATGTCATCAAGTGTCTTCATTGTATCCATGCAGGGGTATTCTCCATTTGAAACTATCAGTTTGATAATTCCATGAGAGTATACCGATACTCCTTCGTTGAAGATAGGGTATGAAAGTGTAGATTTGAAGCTATTTCTTTATCTATGTTTCCTTTTGAGACTCGTCTAGCATAGTCTTGAAGTGTTGATATTAGTTTTGGGCTGAATTTTCGAAAACAGTTTGGGTTTTTGAAGTATAGGGTGTCAGGAAATCCATGTATGAAGAGTTGGTATATCAGGTCTGGGTCTGCTTGTTCAAATATAACGACTTTTGGGCCGTTTCTGTTTACTGGGTACCAAAAAAGGTTGTTTTTATCTGTCTCTGGGTTGTATTCAAAAATGGATTTCAGAAGATTGTCAAAATTTTCTTTTGAGGGTTGTATTTGGGGCTCTTTTTGGGCTGATGTTTGAACGTGGCCCATTGGATTTACTGTGGGTATATTTCCAAAGACTCTCATCCTTTCTTTGAAACTGTTTTGGGCTTGAAGTGTTGGAGTGGTTTGAAGGGAATTTTTGTAGGTTTTTATTTCAAAGGCTTGTTTGGCTTCTAAAAGACTGTTATATGTTTTGTATGATATTGCTGGGTTTCCTTGTATATGAACATTGGCTTTTGACCATTGATCATATATACCTCGGCTTGAACCATTGAATATAACATACCATTGTTTAATTTGTTTTCTGTCATCTTCATCATTTTGTGTAGCTGATACTGGTGATGAAGTATTCCCTTCTGCTGCTGTTTGTGGAAATATTTTTGATTTTTTGAATGCCTTTACTTGTGTGTTTGTGTTTGATGATGATGGGTCCACCACGCTTGCTGGTAACTCTGATTGTGGAAGCCCGGCTGCTTGTTGAACAGCGTGTAATGCGCAAGAAGTTCTTGACGTTGTGTCATCTTGGATTCTGTGAATCTTTGTATCTCCAAATGTTTAGCCTTCGTGAATTGTTGTATCTCACGATCAATTGTTTCAATGTTTTGTTTCATCAAGGTTATTGCGGCCTCCATTCTCGTGTGAGTGTGTCTGCAAGAGCGTTCTCTTCTGATTTTATGTATACGATGTGAAACTGGTATCTTCTTATCTCGAGCTGCCAACGTATCAATCTTCTTTGATTGTAGTTGTCTCGAAGTGTATACCTATAGAAATTTAATAAGTATTTTGAGTCTGTTCGAAGTTCGAATTCTCGAGGTAGAAGCTCGAGTTTCCACTTTCGAAGTATCATTAGACATGCAAGTGTTTCTTTTTCATGAACTGTATAATTTTTCTTGGTTTCTGTAAATGTCCCAGATATGTATTTACAGAGTTGTGTAATCTCGTGAACCTTTTTGGTTCTTGTATTCATATGACCTTCAAGGTCGTTTGTATTCATTTTTTCGGCTGGTATTGTAAGCATGCAACCAGACTATGTATCATTTGAAGCATCTGTCTCAATGATAATAAAATCATTTTCCTTTGGATTGTATAAAACAGGCAATGTTTCACAATACTGTTTTATTTTCTGTACTTGTATCGAATCAGCAATTCGCCAATTCCATTGTATTTTTTCAGAAAGTTACTTTTGTAATTGTGTTCTTTCTTTAGCAAGGTTCTTTATGAATCCTTGATCAGAAATGTAGTTTAAACATCCAAGAAATCTTTGTAATTGTTTTCGATCAGTAATTTGATCTGGAAAATCGTTTAATTTTTTCAAAATATTATCTTGAAGAACTATATTTCCTTGTGAATCAAAAGTATTTCCAAGAAAATCAATTTTTTTGTTTACATAGGACCGCTTTCTTTTTAGAAAGAATCACTCTTTTGTCTTTGCATCGTTTTAAAACTATTTTTAGTTTTTTCAAATGATCTTCTTTATCTTGATTACTAAAGATGATAATATCATCAATGTAAGCAAGACAAATGTTTTCCAAACCTTCAAGGTTTTTATCCATAAATCTTTGGTATATTCCAGGTGCTTGTTTCAAACCAAATGGTAAAACATTCCATTGGTAATGTTTCTGTGGAGGACATGTAAAAGCTGTTAATGGTTTTGTATTTTCATGCAATCTCAATTGCCAGTATCCTGATTTAGCGTCTAATGTACTGAACCATGTTTTTCCTTTTAACCTATCTTTGATATAATCAATTCTAGGAAGTTTATATCCATCTCCTATAGTTTTCTCATTTAATTGTTTATAATTTATGACCATTCGTCGTTTTCCTCGTTTTATTTCATTCTTGTTTTCAACATAGAAAGCAGGTGTTGCGTGTGGACTTTTGCTTTCAGAAATTAATCCTTTCTCCAAAAGTTGTTTATATTCTTCTTTAAATTCATCAATATCTTTTTTTAATAAGGTATATTATTTTTGACATTTACTTCGTCTAAAGGATTTTTAAGTTTTATTTCCACTATCATGTAATTATTATTTTTATCTTTATCTAAAGGATCTTCACTAGTGACAGAGTCTAAAATTTCTTCTATTTCTTTTTCAAGATTTGTTTTTATAAAAAGTATTAATTCATGATTGATTAAATAATCTATTTTATCTATAAGATTACTTCTGTCTTCAATCTTTACTATAGGTATTTCAACAGTTTCACTCTTTTGGGATAGTTTTTCATTAACAGGAGATTTTAACGTGATGTATTTTAAATCTTAACAAAAAGGTCTATATAGTTTCAAAAAGTTATTTCGTAATCCTGTTTCATGTCTATATATGGATGGTATAGTAAAACAATATCCTTGTATCCAAGCTTTTTCTAAGAATGTGGGTACTAAATATAATAATGATTTGCATCTGCTATCATTATTTTTAATGTTTGTTTAAGTTTTATCCATTTGAATATATTAAGAGCTGGTGAAGCAAAGCATAAACTTGCTCTTGTATCTATAAATGCTTTAATTGTTTTATTTTTTATTTTTACTTCTATGAATGTAGCGTTAGAGTTTTTCATTTAAAAATCTTCGTCTGAACTGGATTCATTTTCTGATTCTGTAACTGTTTCTATTTCATATATGTTTTCCAAATCAGAAAAGTCTTCTTCTATTGGTTCTAAATCGTATGTTTGAGCTACTTGAAGTATATATAGTTTTTTCTCAGACTGTTTTCGTTGTTTGGGACATTCCCTAGCATAGTGTCCTTCTTCATGGCAAAGCCAGCATTGGCATTTTTTCTTTCCTTCTGGACAGTATTTTTGTTTTGGTTTGTATTCTTTCTTTTTAAAGAAATGTCTTCTTCTTTTTTGAAATTTATGTTTATTATTATTAATCCATCTTTTAGGTTTCTTTCTCCATCTTTATCTTTTATCTTTTCTCCGGTATTTTCTTTTTTTGTTTGGTCAAATTATGTATGGACTTTCTCCGTGTTGTTGAGGTACTAAAGGATTTCCCTCACAACATATCGTGACTTTGTTTTTAACTGCATTGTGTAATTCTCTTTCATAGCTTTTGTCTCCTATAAATTGTTCTACTACAATTTGTGCTCCTCCTAATGTTTCCGAAATAAACCCTTCATTGACTTGTTTCTTAAATTCTGCATATACTATTTGTCCTACTAGGTAGGGTAATTTATTGAAGTATAATGATAGATATTTTTCTCTGTGTTCTCTGTTTAAACAATAGTAACACATCTTGTATTCACAGTTCAAGTGTTCTATAGCACACATATCTAATATTTGTGTGTTGGCTAAATGGAATGCTGCTCTATCTTGTTCTCTGTCTGATACAAAAAATCCTGAATTTTGTATAGGTATTCCAATAAATTCTGAATATATTTTTTCAACTATGTTCCAAAAAGTTTTTATAGAGTCTTCTCCTCTTAAGAGTGTTTTTTGTTCTTCTGATAATGTAGATAAGAAGTGTGTTACATTTCCTACTGTTTTATATAGTACAAAATTAAATATTTTTTTAAAATTTCCTTGTCTTAATCTATCTTCAGTTTCTAGGATTAATCCTAATTTATGTGCCCATTCAGTAATAAGTGTTGATTTGTTTGTAACACAGTCTAAATTTAATATTCCATCAACTCCTAATATTCCCTTTGTAGGTATATATTGTTAAGGTATTTTAGACCATCTTCCTTTTTATTTGGAATATATCCTTTTCTAAAATTATGTTTTATACTTGTATTTTTTAAAGGGTTAGTATATCTATCTTCTTGATAATATTCAAATTCTTCTTCCTTATTTGTATTACTACCTTCTGGAATATCCTTCTTATCTTTTTCTTGTTTTAATCCGTGTTCCATTCCTAACACATCGTCTTCTAATGACTCATATCCATATATCATTTCTTCGTTTTCTACTTCTGGTTTTATAGCTTCTAATGTATGATTTTGTTTATTTTCTTCATCAATTATTTTTAATGATTCCAATAAATTGTTTAATTCTGCAATTTTTTCTTCTAAATCAAAAGTTTCCATTATAAACGTGGAGCTTCTATTTGAAAAGGTTTGAGATTTCTGTTTCCAAAATATATTTGAAGATCAGCAATAGTTATATATCTAGAGTATTCTTTTCGTATAATTACTTCTTTGAGTTGTTTTAATAATTCTTGACAGTTTGACATAAGAAGTATTATTTGTTTTTCTTCAGATGTACCAATTTGGTTTTTCACTTGTTTTCCTTTAACTTCTCGTAGAAGTTTATCTAAAATTTCTTGGGTATTATCTATTTCATTTATAACATTTTGTTTTTTTTTATCTAAAAGAATTCGTTGTAACATATCTATAATGGTGTTTAATTGTGGGTTTGTACTAGTGTGAAATAAATGTGGATATTCTCCCCCCTCCTGATGACAAGAGAAAATGTTTTGATCAATTTTATAATATGATTCTATTTCTTGATTAGTATTGATGTTTGTTATAGTATTCTCAAGTTGAGACATCTTTTTGTTAGTATTTATTAATTGTTCTGTTAATGTTTGTACTGTATTATTTAAAGATTGTACTTGATCGTTTAATGTTTCTACGAATTTTTGTAATTCATGTGTAAAATTCATGCTGATGAGAGGATATTTATTTTAGTTCTTAGTCTCTTGCACCAATTTATTATATTTTCGGTTTGTTCTCTAAATTCTTCTGTTTTTTCATTGGGTTGTTTTAACCATTTCATGCATTTTTCTAATTTTATTAAATTAACTGGAGTGTATATTTCATTTTTTATAAGTTTTCTTTCTCTTCGTTTCCTGTTATTAAGAATTTCTTCTTGTATTTTGTAGTTTGTTGGATTAGTTATTGAGTTTCAAACTAAAGTTTCTTGTTTTATTATGCTCTATATTAATCATAGTTCTGTTCGTTTTAACTGTTTGTTATATTGATCCATTTTAATTTTCAAATCGTGTTAGTATTGAAATAGTTTTTTGTATTTGTTCTTTATAATATTCTGCCCAATATTCATGATATCTTGTTATAAACCAGTGTCCATTATTTTTTGCTACTAAGTATGATTTTTTATGATTATTATATTCTTCGTATAAATCTGTTATATACTCATTATACCCTTTCATGAAAAGTATTGTGGTTGAAAGTATAATATTTCAAAAGTTATTGTATTAATTTGTCAGAAAATATCAATCGTGTCATGGTTTTTGGGAGACGCTTTTCCCATCCACGTTTCATACTACTTTTGCACTATGTATAAAAAGTACACTAGGGGCCCCTTTACTTCCCTAGAAATTCCTGGTTTGTGTATTTTATCTAGGCTAACTAGCCATTTACTTCAATTGGTTGCTTATTGGGGCTTAACCTGGAGCCCCGGAAATTCAGTGGAAAAGGATGGTCTATTTACAAGCTCCAAAATGAGCAGCTATGTACACTGGTGGCAACAGACTGGAGGAAAGGTCCTTTTTGACCTTAATTTCACACAAGAAATTACAGCCTTGCCCCTCAAACAGAACCTTAGCTGTGTAACTCATTTTTTGTTCAATTCGAGCTCCAATGGCGGAAACCCCAAAACAGGCAAAACTCCAAACCCACGTTGAAATCAAGAATATTCAAACCCTGCTGCCACAAATCTCTACCGAACTCACCGCACTTTCTCTCTCTAACCTCCATCATCTCCACCTGGTCGTCGCTTCCCCTGCTTGAAGATTAAGCACGCTTCAAAATGGTACGTCTTGGTTCGCCTTAAAATTTTTTTTATCCTGATTTGGTTTCGCATTGCCTTCTATTCGTGTGTTGGTTTGGTGGTCTAAATGAGCTGTTGATCTGTAATTTTATGTGAATTTTTTGGTGTGCTTGCGGAATTTGAAGTGATTGCGTCTGGATTTTGTGTTTGATCAGCTGTTTGTTTGGTTTTATGTGGTGTCCTTTGTGAGATCTGTTGTGTGATGTTGGTTGGAGCTGATCTCCCGTTTGAGTTAATGAAAATGTGGAATTTTATCCGAATTTTGTTTTCAATTGATTTATGATCCTGTTCTGCAGATGAATTGAGCTAAAATTAGGTGGTGAATTTTAATTTGTTTTCAATTGATTTATGATCCTGTTCTCGAGATGAATTGAGCTAAATTTAGGTGGTGAAGTTTGATTGCTTTGGCATTTATCATAATCTCAACCGAACATATGGTTCATCTCTCTATTCGTCATCCTCCATTTGATAGCATTCGCCGCCACGATGCAGAGTGTGCCCTCAAAGAATTCGGGAGGTTCTCATTTCAGCCGCTTTCCGAAAACCCCCTTGTTGGCTCCTCGGCTTCTGTGTGAGTCATTTTCTACTTTATCGATATTTATCTTGAATTCAATTTTCAGTACATTGAGCTATACCCTATTGAAATGGGTTAAACTTTTGTTGATTTGATTCAACGTGGTAATAAGAAGATTAAACAAGGGTATGATACTATGATATGGAGAAGATGTTACTGACAGAGAAATTTGGAGTTTCTTGAATTTGAAACTTGATAAATTTGGATTTTGATGATGAAGAATTTTTTCATTTTCTTTAATGTGACGTGTTTTCTTTCAAGGGCGTTCACTTTCCTACAATTTGGGATTTAGGCTATTGCATTACGGCTTCCCCCAGACAAGAAAAAACCATTTGATGTATAATCTGTGTAAGATTATGAGGGATCGTAGTATATTGTTTAAGGGGTTGTTTGGGTGATTGATCAGTGGTAGGTATGGGAAATGATGAACTGTATAGAGAATTATGGAAGGCTTGTGCTGGACCTTCGGTGGATGTCACTTGTAAAGGAGAAAGAGTTTACTATTTTCCTCAGGGTCATATGGAACAAGTAACCTTTCCATGAAAAAACAAAGATTTTTTCTTTCATTTTCCATAATCGTAATCTGATTATGTGTGTGGTTCGCAGTTGGAGGCATCCACGAATCAAGAACTGAATCTTCAAACCCCTCGTTTTAATCTGTCTCCGAAGATCCTCTGTCGCATTATGCACATTAACTTATTGGTATTTTTGCTGTATTTTTGTTTCTGTTTCTGATTTTTTGTTTTACTTTTTGGATGTTTTACTGTGTTTTCGTTGTTGTTTTTGTGAACTAAAAGGCTGAAATAGAGACGGATGAAGTTTACGCACAGATCACTTTACTTCTGGAGCCGGATGTAAGCAATAATTCTGATTTGGATTGAACTCATGCACACACATATTCGTATTTATTTATGTATTTTGCATAATTATAGCAAACAGAGCCAAGTAGTTTGGATCCGCCTCCACCTGATCCACCAAAGCAGTCTGTTCACTCTTTCTGTAAGATTTTAACAGCTTCTGATGCTCGCACACACGAAGGTTTCTCTGTTCTTCGGAAGCATGCCAATGAATGCCTTTCTCTGTTAGTAAGTCATCTTTCTCTCTAATAAGCAAGCGCACACACACACGTTACGCACGCATGTGCATGTGTGTTGCATAAACCGGAACATAAAACTTTGCAAAATCTTTGAAGCTTATTGCTGATATTTGATGCATAGTATCCTTTTTTCTAGATTGTATCATTTTGATCCTTAACTATGAAACAGACTCACCGGATTGTATTTTATATGACTCTAATTGGAAATTTATTTTTCTTCCGTAGGCTTGACACTATGGGGGCTCTTCGTTAGAGATATTTTGTAGAATATCATGAATTGTGGCTTCTTTTTACAAGCCCATGCTTGCATGCAGGACTTTTCCATCTTATCCTAAATCTCTCTTGTGTAGTTTTTGTTGGAGTTCACTTGGAGCAAGAGTTTGGACCATGTAAAGATTTTTTTTTCCTAGTCTCTTTTGCTCACCTTAAATGCAACACATATTAACTGAGAAATAAGCTGATTAATTGCGCTACCTCTTGATGCTGTTTCGCTGAAATTGGGAATAATTAGGGCAAGAAATTGGGGTAAATAGAACCATTGTGCATACCCTTCAAAACAAGGGTAATGTAGTCAGTTACATCAATCTCCAATGGTTTACTCTCTATTAAAGTAAAGGGTTGTAACTTTGGTCTAATTAAACTAGTTCCCAACCACCAAAGTAAATAGAACAGCGGTTTAAATATCCAAAATTTTTCAAAAATTTAAACCATCCCCAATGGACAGCCAACCAGAGAAGTAAAGGAGCCCTAGTTTGAAAATGTGTTTTGAAAGTGTACTAAAATTAAAAAAGTCTCAATCAAATAACATGACTTGACATAAAATTTATTAGATTTGACTGAATGGCAGGACTTTAATTTTCCGTCTGTAGCAGTACTAGTCAACAGTCGTGCCACAGGCGTCACTATTTGCATGATTAACCAAAAAAGAAGTAAACAAACCTGTCGCTATATATATTATTTCTCCATCTTTGTCACAACTTGAAGAAGCCTGCACCCTCAGTCATACTCTCCAGAAAACAAGAAAAAATGATGGATGTCATCTTTATCGAGTACTTAAGTTTTACACTTCTTGCTTTGATCTTTTTCTCCGTTTTGAAAGCTGTTCACGCCCTATGGTGGAAGCCCAGAAGCCTGGAAAATCATTTCAGGCGAATGGGAATTGAAGGGATTTCGTATAAGGAAATCAGGACCGTAACGGCCCAAGCAAAGTCGACGAAGACGAAGCTCAAGCCTCTAGATGATGCCATCGTGCAACATGTCAGTCCACTGCCCCATTACATGGTGCAGAAGTATGGTAAGTGTGTGTATATCTCATACTTTCAGATTTTGAATTTGTGTGGGAGGTCTGGGAAATGTTCTGACGAATATATTTTGAGTTAATTACACAAACCTCCCTCCATCTTAGTTAATCAGCATAAAAACATTTGGGCTAAAAAGATGTCACAATTTTCTTTTGTGGAATTTAAAAAATTTAGGAGAAACTTCATCTTGATCACATAGGAAAGAGGTTGTTTCAAAGTTGTTTTTTTTTTTGGAAGAAATCTTGTTTTGCATATTTATGTTCAATTAGGTCGATATACTTGGACAGCAAGTAAAACTCTCCCCTAAAAGATTTGTTTTAACAAGTTGGTTTCAAACTCCTCACTTTTTAGAGAATCAGGTAAAATTCGTCTCATGTAATCTAACTAGTCACCACTCAATCAAGACCCATCGGGTATATATTATATATATGTTGAATCGTAATAAGTGATTGTAAATGTGTTATGTATCCATCTAATGTTGGATCTAATCCTATCTTTTGTGGTAGAAAAAGTAAAATATGAATAAATTGTAAAAAGGCCCTCTATACTATGTTAAATCCCTAAAGCAATCCAAAGATTTGGTGGCATGCCAAGTAAAAGTCCTACTACTACTTTTCATTCAACATTTTTGACGAAGCTGCATCCTTTAAATAGGAATGATATCTCTAAGTTGGTTTGGAAGAAGGCCAAGGTTGCTTGTGGCAGATGCAGACTTGTGGAGACATATAATGAATGACAAAACTGGACATATTCAAAAGCTGTCGATGAACCCTCTCGTGGCTCTTTTGTCGCGAGGGATTACGAGATTGGAAGGGGAGAAATGGAGTAGGCGAAGAAAACTGATCTCCCCTGCATTTCACCATGATAAGATTATGGTAATCCTGGCATAGTACACACACATTGTCAATGATGATAACTTCTCCATTTCAAATGTTGAATCTTATTCAGTTTTAGTCCCTTTAAATGTTGAATTGCTAGCCATATGTTATAAATTATTTCAATTTAGTCTATTTCATATACATGACTGTGAAACAAGAGATGAAATACAGAAGTAAAACAAGAATTCAAGCCCTTGTTAATATGTATAAATATAAATTTTCCAGGGGACAGAAGAAGGCTTTTTAATCAGTTCTTGTAGCTTGATCGAAAGATGGAGGGAAAAAGTAAAAGTAAATTGTGAAGTTGATGTTGCACCTAAAATGCATTACCTGACCTCGGACGTTATTGCTCAAGCAGCGTTTGGAATGATGTATGAAGAAGCAAAGACAATATTAGACCTTCAAAAGTAACAAGCCGTATTGGTTCATCAAGCACTTCGAAAATCCTACTTGCCAGGGTTCAGGTACAGTACAACTTCGAGTTTTGGATCTTCTTTTTTGTGTTTCGTCTCTTGTTTTACTTGCAACACCATTATTACAATTTTCCCTGATTAAGTGGCGACCCTTTTGGTTGCTCGATGCAGATTCCTACTTATGAAGGACAATAGGAAGCATTACGAGCTGAATAGCAAGATCGAAGCAAAACTTTATGACATGATCCTTAGGAAACAGAGGAAAATGGAAGCTGGAAAGCCTGATGATGATCTTTTGAACTTGATGTTACAAGGACAAAAGCAAAATGATATGACTATTGCTGATATATTGCAAGAGTGCAAGTTTTTCAACTTTGCAGGCCAAGACACGACTGCGAATTGGCTTATTAGGACCATGATTCTTTTGGCAATGCATCAAGATTGGCAGGAGAAAGCCAGGCAAGAGGTTCTCCAAGTCTTTGGGAAGACAACTCCTAATGTCAAATCTATAAACCAACTAAAAATTGTGAGTACTATTAAGATATTTAAATATTGAATGATTTTCCTCTATGTCAGCTCGAGTTTCTTTAGATGAAGCGGTCGTTTAATGCTTCTAATAAACTGTTTTACCTAAAGTTAACAATGGTTCTTCATGAAGTGTTGAGGCTCTACCCACCGTTAATCGCCTTGATTCGCTGCACACAAAGGAACATGCGACTCGGCCACATGATTATCCCAGCAGGAGTTGATATTATGCTACTAACTTTGGCTCTTCATCATGATTCCTAGTACTGGGGTGAAGATGCCGAAGAATTCAAACCGGAGAGATTTGCTAGAGGAATTTCAAATGCTGGAAAAGATGGCCAGACGACATTCTTTCCATTTGGTTGGGGTCCAAGAATCTGTTTGGGCCAAAATTTCGCAATGGTTGAGCAAAACTTGCTATGACAATGATTCTGCAGCACTTTTCGTTCGAACTGTCACCTTCGTATAGTCATGATCCTCACTTTCTCTTAACCCTGCAGCCTAAGCATGGAGCTAAACTAATACTGCACTAGATATAAGGCTTGTGATATATGATGGGATTAATGACAATTTGCTTGTTGTGATTCATGAAATTGGCAATCCCTTGGACAATGGAATACTAGTATGTTAAGTTGCGTAATGTTCATAGTTGTTTGACTCGCCCTCTCATTACATTGGTGGGTAAACTTTACTCTGTATGTTACGTTCTTGGAAGTTTGTTGTAATAGATAAAATGTATTCTTTTTTGCATTTGCTTTTCGGACATTCTTGGAAATGGATATATGAGCCTGATACCAATTTCAGTTGGCCTCGTGGAATGAGGTATAAGATACCTAAAATAAGATTTAGGGTTCAAATTCTAACCTTATGAATGGAGCCACTAAACTAGCTACATGGTAGTCATGCAGAAAGATAAAGATAATTTATAAAGTTGTATAGAAATATTAGTAAACTAAATTAAAAAGATATATTAGAGGTAATACTATGGAAATGATACATAAGGGTTGCACCGGTTAATTTGTACACTATAAGGTCCTTCATAACTCTCAACATTACTTAATTTGTTATATAACAAATAAGTCAAACAATTTGAATCAAAAAGCATCCTCTTCATAATAATCCAGCAATTCCCAAGAGCCATCTTCATGCTGCACCATCCCTTTATTCTTCTCCTTAAACAGTCCATATGCTTGTTAACAAGGGCAATATCTCTATTAACTTCCAATCTAAACCCTCCCTTACTGATCCCTTGTGTCCCTGCAACTCCATGCAAGTAAGCCTCCAAACTATGCCAACTATTCAAATTTCCCGGGCTTTTCAGATAGCTCGATTTCTCTACAATGTCGGAATAATGTCTCTAACGTTTGTAAAACATAAGAGGTAAATGGTTTGTAAATTCGAGAAAATCTTGCGTAATTTTTCGTCCCCAACACGAGGGCTGGCGAATATCAGGGCCATCACGGGACATGCCTTATCCGGCATGTCCCTTGGCTTGTTGTAGCCATTCATAAGAATGTCAAATGCATTTAGGGTTGAAACTGCTGCACCTAAGCTGTGACCTGTTATGGTGATGCTGATCTCTTCATTCTTGTATTCTTCTACCAATCTTCTTTCCTCTGTGAGAACCTGATTCAAGAAATGCACATATTAGAAATGTTTAAATATTTAATAATATTCCTTTCTAACAACTTAAGTTTTATTCTATATGGTATCAAAATTTAAGCGGTTAGAAAGGAGTATTATTAAATATTGAAACATCTATCTCTACCTATACAAGTTGTCTTAATCTTAATTGATTACTTTGTAGACATTACAAAAATCGATTTATCCAAGTTGAAAAACAGTGAGGTTGGATTGCACTATTTATAAAATGTAATGAAATGTTTCTGCCTGGTTTCTGGCACTAGTCTGATTAAACGGCGACCGGGGATCATCAAACGTATAGATCGAATACCAACCAAGGTGCACCTTCGGCTGATCACCTCCCGGGAATATCTCCGGCGCAGACATTAACAAAAACTGGAAATCGTCAATCCATTCCAGGGTTCTGATGGTCTCTCTCCATGCAATCAAAATATCTCTTCTTCCCAATGCAGATTTCCCTTCATCTGTGGCCACAACAACAAAACCTATCCAATTTGATTCTCTGCTCCATCCTCTGATATGGATGGACATGGATGTTAGGTGCAGTTTAGCAGAGATTCAAGTTATTAGTTAGTTACATTTTCCTTATCGTATTACTTAGTTAAGAGTCCTAGTATTAGGTAATGTCTTTTAATATATATATTGTCACGTAGTGATAGGATTTTATTCAAGCAATAATAATTCAATTTCTATAATCTCTAATCTCTTTCTCTCCTAAATTTCGCCGGTCGGTCGGTCTTTACTGGATTATCCCTCTATCTCATCCATTTTCTTTCGAGCCCGAGACTGTTCTAAAGTCTCTTATGATACGAAACCGTATCACTAGTGCTTTCATTGAGAGATCTCTCCTGATACGTTCCTTCAATGACCGTATCATGGTAGGTTTCGAATTTATGAAGATGGCTGAAATGGTTAGTGGGCCCAGTTTGCAGCGAATCGACACAAATTTGAAGGAAGCTCTGAAACAGATTGAAATCATAATGACCTCGATACAGGTCATGAGACAGACCGTACAAAATTTTCGTCCCTTCATGGTTAAGATAAAAAAACCGCCTGCAAAGCCTGAAACGGCGATTGCGCCTATGGTTGGGGAAACTACTGCCACGTTTGCTAATAACTCGGTCGGTCCTACAGCTGTTGTTAGCGGTAATAGGATGGAAACTGATCAGATAATAGTCTCGGCACCGAACACCAATAACTTCTCGCCTATGCAAAATTCGCCTGCTAATATTCCTCCCTCCCTTTTACCGTTTTGTCACCACAACCGGCAAAGCAAAAGACATTGGACATATCAAGAGATGGAAATCTTAAGGTCAACAACAAGGACAAGACCTTGGTGTTTCAGTTTTCTGTCAAGCATGAGCAGAAACTAGATTGTGGTGGTGGATACATGAAGTTGATTAGTCGTGAAGTCGTTCATAAGAAATTTGGTGGTGACACTCCATACAGTATCATGTTTGGTCCCGACATATGTGGCTACACCACCATTACATACCCGTTGTATATGTGCAATGCCAAAAAGTACATGCACGCTCTGTATGCGCAGCTTAATGCATATCAAATATGCCGCGCGTTGATTTGTGATTTGGGAACTGCAAAAATTTCAGCCCGCTATGAGCTGCTTATAATCCCACCGAAGCCGCCTTGGGAACGGCAAGCAACGTTAAAATTTTCCACATTACACCTTGAGGACAAGGTGGTTCTTGAAGGGTGGAAGAGTGATACGGATGGATATGGATATTAGGTGTAGTTTAACAAAGATTCAAGTTGTTAGTTAGTTACATTTTCCTTATCGTATTCCTTAGTTAAGAGTCCTAGTATTAGGTAATGCCTTTTAATATATATATTGTCATGTAGTGATAGGATTTTATTCAAGCAATAATAATTTAATTTCTATAATCTCTAATCTCTTTCTCTCCTAAATTTCACCGGCCGATCTGTCTTTACCGGATTATCCCTCTATCTCATCCCCTTTTCTTACGAGCCCCAGACTACTCTAAAGTCTCTTATGATACGAAATCGTATCATTGGGAGACTTGAGAGATTAGGTTAAAGACAACTGAATGATTATTATTGCTTGAATAAAATCCTATCACTACGTGACAATATATATTAAAAGACATTACCTAATACTATGACTCTTAACTAAGGAAAACGATAAGGAAAATGTAACTAACTAACAACATGAATCTCTCTTAAACTACACCTAACATCCAAGTCCATCTTTATCAGCCTCTCTAGACCAAGATTTCATGATGAAAGCATCTGGGATCGAGGTTGACGATGTGGCGTACAAATACTTCATCACGCAGTACTTGAAGGGATTTCCCTTTTCGATCCCACACTGCCGGAGAAGAAGATATACGGTGACCGTACATTAGGCAGTCAAATAACACACACCAACGGGTTTCCGATGGAAATGCTAATTTAAAATATTTTTTCAGACATTTCCAACGGATTACCAATGGAAAGGCAGGTAAAGAAAAAGGAGAACAATTAACATTGTTATTTCATATTATATCACTAATACTACAGTTTTCATTTTTCAAGAACGAATTTTTACCTTAGAGAAAAGGATGTCCTTCGAATACCTGCTGCTGCCTGCGTATTTTGATGCCTTGACTGAGTTGAAAGTGTAGTAGGTTGCTTGTGCCATCTACCCATAATGGATTATATATTTTCGAAGATCCAGGTCTAAAGGGTCTAACATACCATCCCAGTTCGTCGTGCCACTTAGAACCTTCCATTCACTGGTAATATTGTCTCTAAGATTTCCTTTCTTCTCGTTGTTGCTCATGTTTTTCCTCTTTCTCTTGAAGCAATTACTCATCTTACCCAATTCGCATAAAGTATTTTACATTTAAACTATATACACCTCGATAACAAGGCAAAAGCTTTCGACCTGTCCTGATCTAGACAAAAAAAAATCGTAAAATTGTGAAATACGTCTATAAGAGTCGAGGTCCGGCCCTCAACCTGAGATATTATGATATAGGATGATGTGATATGAAAGCGAAAGCTAAGTATTTATGTAGCCAATATCGGATTATATATGGTTGGGTTTGGCATATTATATGTTCTTACATCATGTGTATGGGATGATAAAGGTAGGATTGGACAATGTTGTTATATTAGTTACAATTTACATCTTTATATTCTTGGAGTTAAAGGTCAATTACCACTCAATCTCCTCCAATGAAGCTTATTACGTTCTGTGATGTAGGATTAACTAACATTAGCCAAACGACTTTCTTGGAAGATGAGAAAGATGATTGCTTTGATGTTAGGGCTGCCAACTTATGAAGCCAATGTATATGAGAGAAACAAGATTGTTGCAAGTTTTAGCCAGGCAAGTAAATTACACCCCTTTCAAAGATGTGTGATGGAAATAATCATTATAGAAACTTAATGAAGATAGTTAGTGCTATAACAAGAGATGCAATGTTCCATCGAATCATATATCTTAGTTGTTCGGCAGTATATTAGTTTAATTATATGTTAAGTGTTTAATCAAACCCTTTCTATTAATATTAACTGCATTCTCAGATATTCAAACACAAAACGCATATTAACCGGAACCTCTTGCACAAGCCTTGGGACTTCAACTTGTGGCATGTCCCGTGGGAACAGAATGGTGTTGCGGATGCTCTAGCGCAGTTAGGTCATTCAGTTGAGAATGGTTATATCGTGTGGGATGTCCCTCCGATTGATTTTATTGCTTTTAAGTGTTGTTTTTGGTTTGCTGGTTCCTGCAGCTACCTCGTTTAGACCAAAAAAAACAACACACAAAACGCATAACATCGAACTGTTAAGTTATACCTAGATAGTCTTTAGAATCTAAGGGTAAAATGGGCTTTGAAATTATGTCTTGGGCCTCTTTGAAACCTGAAAGTTCAAATTTATTTGCTTACAAAGTCCATGCAAGTGATTTGATATCTCCTAATCACAAGCTCGGAAGACATAAACCTAATGCAGAAGCCTTCAAACTATACAAAACAAATGCTGCATATTCCTGTTGGAATTCGCCAACCCTAACGCAGTGGAAAATAAATTATTTTAGGGATTATAAAAACAATTTTATCAGAATTCCAATTAAGATCAGCCTTTGATTCAAGATTTACGATTTAAACAAAAGGAGAATCAAATACCTTTTTCGCTTCCAATTTATGATGATGATTAGAAGGTTTTCCAAAACCTACCAGGTCTCCTCCTATTCGATCTACTTTCAAGAACTCCACATGGAATTCCTCTAAGGTAGTCCATGATCCGTAATTGAACAACTATTCAATTAGCACACTAGAACATTAATTAGATATTGATTATCTAATAGTATTCTCAATACCGTATTGAAAGAGAAGAGAGATGAGAGAAAAAGACAAGTCCAATATCTACTTAAATTGGTGGACTTAAAAATTAATTACTCTTAATTAAATTTCAAGTCCAATAATTTAAATACACTTATTTAAATCAATATTAACTCTTTAACATCTATTCTCAATAGCTTACCAATTAAGCATAAATTAATTAATACAATTATTAATTAATTGTTCTCTCATATTATAAATTTAACTCTTTTAATTTATCAATCAATCTCTATTGATCTTTAGATAATCACTTTGTTCAATTTGAGTCATTGTGTGACCCCTTAGGTTCACCAATGAATAGCAGTAGGCCCACATTCTTAATGTGGTATTTTAGATAACTATTTATCTTATTGATTTAATTAAACCCTTTTAATTAATCACAATTTAATTAAAACTCCTTTTAATTAGTCAGTACCTGCAGATCATGATCGATGTCTAGTGACAAGCTCATGACCACCCATTCAATAGGTGAAGTTTATGCTGTGAACCTTTCAGTCTCATGAATACCGTGAGATAAGATCCTTCTATCATCCAATCCGCGATTAGGACCTAGGGCATGAGAATGATAGAACCTTATTAGTCCAAATGCTATGAATTAATTCTAATAGCAATTCCATTTGATCTAACACTATAGGAAACCCATTTCCTAATTTAGATCTCACTACCTTGCGCAAGGATTTAAGTGGGATGTGCTACAATAGAATTCATGGGTGATTCACTCGTTCTTCTAGACGAGCGATAGATTCTATATTGGCATCTCATATGCCCCCATACATGATTCGATCAATAGCAACATACAACCATAACGAGATTCATGGAAGCCATGAATCGCTAGGTGTATATCAAACATTATCCTTGTCATGCACAGAGCATCAATGGAGCCTCAAGTCTAAGGACCATTTAGACACTACCATAACTAGGGAACCAACCTCATCATTAAGACATAAAAGCCTTACCCATTGAGGTGTTCCTATCGGGACCCTCAGTGTATTTGTTCGTGTGAATGTCTCAACATACAATACTCATGAAATAAAGTAACCTTTCTCAAAGGCACGTCATATGGGCAAGTCTCAAATGAGTCTAGTCAACATCCCCGTGCTTATTAGACTCTTCGACTTGGAGTTGGTTTAGGTCACGCCATACAGACTTGTTCCATAACCTCCATCCCTATGCGAGGTCAAGTCCTGTAGCTTAATGTGACCTTGGGGTTTCATCCATACACAAAAAAGTTATAATATGCAATTAATAAACTTGAATGAGATATGATGAATTGGCCACATAGAATTAAACGACTATGAAACATTACATTTATTATTTCATTAATGTCACAAAGTGCTACTAATAAGAGTGGCTTCAAAAAGAGACCTAAACTATTTTGGCTCTTCTAAGGCACTACTCTAACAATTCCTTGTTGGTTGCTGCTGTTACCCACCATCTTTTCACATTCGAATCTGCCCTCGTGGCGACTGCTGCACATTTCATGATAAATGCAAGGGAGTCTCTACTGGATCTTTCCAGAAACTTCCTCTGTGTCCCATCGGGGATGATTCGTTTGGGTTTCTCATTCTTTTTAAGTTATAAGTGTGGCAATTGTTATATCGGAGATGCATTGGAATCGGATTTTGTGGAATCGGAGGAAACAAAGAGAAGTATATACAACTGCATTGCTAGTATAGCACCGAAAGTGTGGGGTGCTCTGGTTTCTGAAAGCGGCTTCTTGAAATTAATCGATTTTAGTTGGATTTCATCTTCGGGGAGTTCCATGATTATGAAGGAACAAGAATGTTATGATGAAGTTAGGACGACTCTGATTCTGTTGAGCTTACATTATTGTTTAAGGTATGGCGCGCTCTTGTTAAGTGTATGCAACGGTTTGTCGGATGAAATGAATTATAAAAGAACACTTGCAATTTTGAAGGAAGATGATTAGGTATAAATTCTTCAAATCTTTTGTTCCATTTCTTGAAAGATGTATATATTTGGGAACTTATTATTTATATCTATATTCTATATCTAAAATTTTCCCTTTCTAGATTAGAACATCGACGGTCAACGACTACAGTGGCTAATTTAGTTACTAAATCATATGCATCTTGGAGGATGGAATAACTGCTCAAAAAATTTAAGGATATAATACAAGAAGTATACTCCAATTACATATAAATATATGTATGAGATTACCCCACAAATTAAATCATTACAAGTATTTCATTTATCGAGACAACAATTACAAGAAATTCATATATAATCTTGGTAAATTAATAAGAATTTTAAAATCACTTCTAGACCAACTATTAGGGTGAAATAATATAGTGGGCTGGAGTTTGGCCATTGGTACAATTTGTCACTCTCCGTACAAAATAGTATTTATTTGTTGTGTGCACATTTTTTAGGCCATAGCCCATATGTTTAATTCTTGTCTATGCTTTGATTAAAACTATACCTAATATTGTTAGGCACCAAATAACAAATAACATGCTAAGGACCCCTATATGTAACAATAACAATTTGTTTGGGTTAAGGCAAAAGAAAAGAAAAGAAAATGATACATCAATCATGACCCTTTAGATTTTTTCAATTTGTATTTGAAAATTAAAAGAGTAGAAATAAAGGCTCATCAACTTACACTGGAGACTCGAATCAAGGATATGAATCGAGACGACCTATATTATGTTTAACAATGGAGTAGAATCTCTATCATTGTGATAAAACAAAATCAAAAGAGAAATGTGGTATAACATTTCTTAATTTATAAGTGGTTTCGTTTCTGACTAAATTTGATCGGCCCATGTTTTACATTTATCAAAGAACATTGTGTTCATAACTTAATAATGTGGTGTAAACAAAGGAGAGCTACTAAATGCAGGCCATTAAGTTAAAAAACTATTAGTGTTTTGAGGTTCTTTTTAAGAAAGAAGCAACGATAAGGTATCATGAAAAGGGTTTTACAAGTTCCAATGAGTGATCTCTTTGATTTCAGATGCACATCATTATTAAGCTACCTTAATTTCCCCAAAGGTGGATTTGTTAAATCTAACAAACCTGTGCTTTTGTGCTCAAGGCTGTCCTTACTTTCCTTAATATACTATATTTTACCAAATAATCAACCCGCTTTGATTATGGTTCTGCACATTAAACTATACTTCTTGGGATCTGATCCATTGATATGTAAACAATTATCATGCATAAAATTCCAAAAGGTGACAAATTGTGGCTGTAGTTTAGTGGTAAGAATTCCATGTTGTGGCTGTGGAGACTTGGGCTTGAATCCCAGCGGCCACATTGAAATTTTTTGCTAAGTTTTTTTAAATATGTATATATTGACCATTATGTTTTTCTATTTTGTTTGGGAGGCAATTGTATAGTGTATATAATTTCTTTCTAAATACAAAATATATACGTATATAACCAATCACTTTAGAATTTGAAGGGTGAAAGGAAGACCATCACAGGCTTAGAGCCTCAGGAACTGGGTTTCCAAGTGAGCGTAGGTTCTTCCAACTAGGATAACACCAGAAAATGCAGTATGAATGCAGTGAAAAATGGTGAAATGCAGGAAGCTTGGGGAAAATAAAGATTAGAGAAAAAATACCCAGTTTATGCGTGTGATATCTGTAGAAAGAATGACTTGGGGAAGAAGGAGTAAGAATCCCCTATTTATACGTTGAGGGCATGGGTATTTTAGTAATAGTGACCAAGTAGTCCCGAACCCAGTGTTGCCCTAACACGTGGCGGCTTGTGATGGTGTGAAAGGGATGACTCTGAAAAGCCTGTGACGTGGCAGGTACAAGGTGCGCACTACCTCTTGTGTCAGAGGTTGTTGGCGTGCGGCGAGCATGTAGGTATCTACTTATGCCCCACGTATCCTTGCGGTGCCTTTGGGGGGGACCCCTCACACTGTTGGGACTGACCCCCCAGATGAATAGTACCTTTGGCTATCAACCCGAGCGTTGTTGACGCTCGAAGGGACTCCCCTGTGGAAGGTGGTGAGTGCCGAGGGTCCGGGTGTTGAAGCGTTAAGGGATACGAGCGCGATTGCCGAGGGTCCCTGAGTAGAGGAGGGATTCTGGATACGGAGCGTCCCTTGACAGTAATCGCGAGCGTCTAAAGGGATCATCGAAGGGATCCCACGCTCGTGACTTGGGCCGAAACACGCAAGCGTAGGTTGAGTGAGTGATGAGGGAATGGGCCACGTTGGATCCACCAGCCCATTACCCCAAGTGCTAAATCGCTGACCCCCAGATCCTGACATGTGTACGGTGCTGATCCGAGCGTAATTTGGCCTCATCATTTGCCCCCCGAATTCTGTAGTTACACTTGAGCGTACTGTAGAATTTCAAGAGCTGAGCCCTGGCTTTGAATATGCGAGGGTCAAGCCTTTGGAGGGAAGTGGTTGTCCGTCTTTTGTAACAGACATCTCCTAACAAGGTAATAAATGAAGTCCCATCCGCATTAAATGCTGAGAGGCGACGTGGGCGCGTGTGCAGTGGAATGGGTGCGTGTACGTGGGGAAATGTGCGGCAGTTACCAAAAGTGAGGGGTTTCCAAAGCGGGAAATGATTGCTGTTTGAATCTCCTAACCCTAATTAATGCCAGCTTTTTCCCCTTATAAATAGGGATCTGGGAAAATTTTTTCACTCTTTACGCTTCGTCAGACTCTCCAAAGCAAAGCAACTATCTTCTTAGCAAGTTCTAGCAATTTTCGACAACTTTTCCATTCCAATCTTAGGTAAATCTTCGCGATCTTTGATACTAACCCTAGGTTTAGGTTGTGTTTGAGCGTCGTTTTTTGCGAGAGAGAGCTTTTAAGTTATCGGATTCAATCTGTAATCCTTCCCCCCCACCATCTTTCCCATAAAGAACTTCTGATTCCTCCAAGTCCAGTGCAACAATGGCGGAAAATGTCGTAGTCTTCTCCCTATGGTGAAATCCCTACTGCCATTCCCATGGCGAGAGCCTCCCAAGATAGTGCGATCCAGTAGCAAGGGTTCCAGTAGAGTCCAGGGACGAGGAACTGAATACTGCCGTTCAAGGGATGAACGAACGTGATCCTCAGGGGGTAGCCCAGATTTTTGAAGAAATGGATCTCGTGATGGAGATGCAAAGGCAGGGGAGAGGGCACTCCCCGTTTTGAACAGTGCTGTGAGGCTGCAAGACCATCAAATTATGGTGGCAATTGCAGCTCCTGAAGGCGGGCCAGGGCCTTTCGAGCGTCGGGCGGATTGTGTGCCTCCTCGAAAGCACCAAAGGAAGGAGAAGGAGCTTGCGACGCGAGTGAGATAAAATAATCCTCACCAAACAGATAGATCACTGGATGATATTGAGAGCATATTGACGCTCGAAGATCTGAAGGACTTGAGAACCAAAGTCTACTGGGACATTGAGAGCATATTGACGCAATTTGGTTACGGGGGTTGTGAGCAATTTGCAATTCTCCGGGGACCACAACAAGTTGAACGAGCAGGAAGCTGCCCGAGTGGCGGATGACACCTGTTATGCCCTCGTAACGGTAAGCTCTTGAATTCTCTCAAAGAACTTTTACCCTCGAATTAACTTTGTAATAACTTCCATTCTTTATTGGCTTTCCAAGAGGTACTTCCCCGGTTGAAGAATTTGTAAAAGCGGGTGAAGGTCTACTCCGAACATAAGGCTAAGTACAAGAAGATGCTATGCATTTCTGATCCTGACCAGTTGCAAGAGGATTACAATAGCATCTTGGCAGAGCTGACGGCACTCAAGCTTGACCACAAAGGAGTCAAGAAGGCGCTGAAGGATCAGGAGGATGCCTATCTGAAGCTGGACGACCGCCATAAAAAGTTGAAGGCGGAGCGCAACCAATTGAGGACTGACAATGAGGAATTGAACAAGCATCTGGCCGAGCGTAATCAGCAGTTTAGGATGCAAGAAAAGAACTTGCTGATTTGCGTGGGCAAATGGAGAGCTTGGAGTCGAGTGTTGCCTGGGATGCTATAGTCAAGTTCATGCGCTCTAAAGCATTCGCTTTTTCCACAAACTTGCACTGCCTAGATAATGCTCGTCGCTTCTTCTGGAAGTCCGTGGGCCAGCTGATCAAGATTGGCGTAGTGCCCCCATCTACCCGTGCTGATGAGCACCTAAGGATGGACCTGGATGAGAACTTCAAACCCGTGGCCTCTAGCGATCCAAATGATGCTCTTACTGAGCCGGAGTATAATGACTTGGTTGTTATGCACCAAAACAGGTACATGGCGGCCAACCCCATCGACCTTGAGCCCTTGAAGATCGAAGAGGAAGGAACCACCATTGACGCTCAAGATGGCTCCGGTCCCAGCAACGCCCAAGCCTCTGACGCTGGAGTCCTGGCTCCCGTTCCTCTGTCAACTGCTCCTCCTGAGACTGAAAGTGAAGCCCACTGATCCTGTTCCTCTGCTCATCATGAATCTACCAACGATTTATCATTACTCATGTAATTTTTTTGCTCCCGTACTTGTAATTTTTCCAAAGTAAATGAAATTTTGTTTCCTTCTCGCTATTTTGTGATACTTTGAGCGTTGCTTGTTGACTTCCTTTTAATGTTTGGATTTTTGTGGTGTTTGAATGTATGGGCACGAGGGTGTATTGTGCGAGGGGTACCCTTACCATATTTAATCACAGGGCTAAAACTTGAACTTAGAAACCCATCATGAGATTTGCTAAGTGTTTGCTCCTATTTAACCCTTGCCATATTTAATCACAGGGCTAAAACTTGAACTTAGAAACCCATCATGAGATTTGCTAAGTGTTTGCTCCTATTTAAGAATTAGTCTGCGCCAAATAATAACGAGTGCACCAACAGTACAAACTAGATCTTAGAAACCCTCAAAGGAATTTGCTAAGAGTTCATCTTTGATTAAGACTTCAGCTTGAGGGTGGCAATCATAGAGAGCATACTTGGGGTTTGACCCTAAACTTAGAAATCCATGCAATAATTAACCAAGTATTCCCCTTAACGATTGTACATGTATTCCACGGATTGAGGGTTTTTAAAGGATTTACAAGCACGAATTGGGACCCTAGGTGCCTAGTTGGTGTAATATCCATGTACTACCCTGACTACTGACCCGCTCATTTTTAGGAGGGCTCTTACGATTTTGAGTGTCGAGGAGACTAGTTATCAGGCCGTTCGACGTGGAGCGTTCTCGACACGGAGTTGGCACTGATTTGACTGAGAGCATAATTTATAACAGATTGAACCAGCAGATAAGCAACAATGTATGAAAATACTTACTAAAAACTTGTATTTCTATCAAAAGAGAATACAGCGTGCTCCGAGCGGGGGAGTTACAAATTTTGCTTTTAAACAAAGAATCTATTCAAATTGTAGGCATTCCATGGTCCAGGGAGATGCTCGCTTTGCAAAGTTTCTAACAGGTAGGTATTGTTTGCTCGTACTTGGATGACTTTGAAGGGGCCTTCCCAGTTGGGATCTAACTTACCCACGTGTTTGGACACTTCAACTTTTTTGAGGACCAGATCCCCGAGTTGGAAGATCCTTTCTTTGACGCGTTTGTTGTATTGATGGGCCACTGATGCTTTGAACTTGTGTATTCGGGCCCAAGCAGTGTTTCTCTTTTCATCCAGCAGGTCCAATTCGAGCGCCCGGTTATCCTCATTAGAGGTGGGCTCTAAGTAAGCGATGCGTGTGGATTCCTGTATGATCTCTAAGGGTATCATGGCCTCGGAGTCATAAACGAGAGAGTAAGGTGTCTCACCTGTTGCCGCTTGGGGGGTTGTGCGATACGCCCAGAGGGCCCCTTGGAGGCATGGAATATTGTTTGAATGCTTTTGATACAATTTGCAAAGAAAGTGGTATCATACGTCAAACAACTGCCGGTTATACACCCCAGCAGAACGGTGTAGCTGAAAGAAAAAATCGTACCTTTCTGGACATGATAAACTGCATGTTAAGTCATCTAAACTTACCTCACAACTTGTGGGGTGAAACCCTTCTGTTTGCGTGCCATATTCTAAATAGGATGCCTAGTACTGTTGTGAAGACTAGTCCCTATGAAATATGGAAAGACAGAAAACCCAACATAAGCTATTTTAAAGTGTGGGGGTGTGTGGCTTATTTTCGGGTTCCTGATCCTAAACGGACTAAGTTAGGAACCAAAGGTGTTAAAAGTGTATTCGTTGGATATGCTCTTAATAGCAAGACTTATAGACTTCTTGACTTGGAGTCTAATGTGATAACTAAGTCCAGGGATGTCGAGTTCTTCGAAAATACATTTTCAAAAGATGTTAGAAATGAATCTGAGCCACCCCAAATTGAGCCTAGAGGTCCTATAAGGCCGGTTGTGGAAAATGATATTGCTACACAACTAACTGAGCCTAGAAGGAGTACTAGAGCAAGAAAAGAGAGGCTTTATTATTCTTGGTGGAGGGGGACCAGGATAATAAAGTGGCAAGTGAAATACCGTTTGTACTTACACTTGAGACAGATCCTAAAACATTTGCAGAAACTATGGCTTCTCGAGATGCTTCCTTTTGGAAAGAAGCTGTAAACGATGAAATGGATTTGATCTTGGGTAACAATACTTGGGTATTAGCAGACTTACCTCATGGTTCTAAACCCATTGGGTGTAAGTGGGTTCAGACAAGTAGAAGGGATTGACTACTTTGACACTTATGCACCGGTGGCTCGAGTTGCTTCCATCAGAATTCTTCTTGTTTTAGCCTCACTTCACGATCTGTTTGTTCATCAAATGGACGTAAAGATAACTTTTTTAAATGAAAATTTAAAAGAAGAAATCTTATATGGAACAACCTGAGGGTCTTGTAGCACCGGGAACAGAAAATAAAGTGTGTAAATTAGTTAAATCCCTGTATGGTCTAAAACAAGCACCAAAACAGTGGCACGAGAAGTTTGACACTGCTATCTTGAAATTCGGATTCAAATATAACAATGCTGACAAGTGCATTTACTCTAAAAGTACAGCTGACTATATGGTGATAGTCTATCTATATGTCGATGATATGTGGATCATCGGGACGATTATGATTGGAGTAAACGAGACTAAAAAGTATCTATACTCGGTCTTTAAGATGAAAGACTTAGGTAAAGTAGATACTATTCTAGGCATTAAAGTTAAAAAATATTGTGGGGGTTTTTTTACTAAACCAATCTCACTATATTGACAAAGTTCTGACTAAGTTTAAACACCTCGAGATCAAGGAGGTGAATACTCCATTTGATAACGGACTGAAACTTAAAAAAAATACTGGTACAGCTATTGCACAACTTGGTATGCAAGTGCTATTAGCAGCCTCATGTACGCAATGCATTGCACTAGACCAGATATTTCCTTTGCAGTTTTAAAACTTAACAGATACACAAGCAGTCCCAGTGCTGATCATTGGAAAGTTATTGGAAAGTTATTAGTAAGGTACTCGGGTACCTTAAGAGAACTATTGGCTTTGGATTGTTCTATAACAAATTCCCTAGTGTGTTGGAAGGGTACTCGATACGAGTTGGATAACTAGCATGGGAGATAACAAATCTACAAGTGGGTGGATTTTCACTCTTACTGATGGCGCAAGAAACAGACAATAATGTCTCACTCTACCATGGAATCTGAGTTTATAGCATTAGCACAAGCTGGACAAGAGGTTGATTGGGTAAGAAATATGTTGTTAGACATAGATCTTTGGTCAAATCCAATGCCTCCAATCTCGTTGTATTGTGACAGCGAAGTAACGCTTACACAAGCATACAATGATACCTATAATGGTAAGTCTAGACACATTGGTCTTAGACATGCGTTTGTGAGATAATTGATACAAGATGGCATCATAACAATTGTCAATGTGAGGTCAAATAAGAATTTGGCTGATCCGTTTACTAAGCCTCTGATGAGAGACTTAGTAGCTTCAACTACAAGAGATATGGGACTTAAAACACCCGAACCAAAGTGATGGTAACCCTACCTATAATCTAGGTTACCCCTGATTATAGGTTCAAAGGGAAAAACAAAGTCATAAGTTGGTTAGAGCTATCAAGTGGTCTCATATGTAGTAGAAGATAGCTCAGTGAGTTGCAACATGATAAGGTTGAGCTATGCTCTTAACAAAATGCTGCGCTATTTGCAACTAGTGCCCGGGAAACATTTTGCCTATATGAACTAGAAGTGAAGCCACTTCTTATAGAGAGTTATGGTTTACTCTCTTAGAGGTTCATGAAACGGGATATGGCGAGAAAGAACACGTGTGTGTGGTAACTCCGGTTACGCCACTAAGGAGTTGAGGTTCAATCTACGGACACCATCAACTTTCGGGTTATCTTGAGCTACTTATACTAAAAGAAGGTTCAATGTTCGTCACACCTTCTATTATGCACGCGGTCTTTAAATAAAACTTGCCAGACACTGGTTTGGGAAAGAGCAGTTTTCCAAATAAGTGGGGGACTTTAGACATATGCATTGATAATCCCAATTAATTATTGGAGGAGTATTGGGAATATCAAAGAGGCATATGAAAGGGTGTTTGGAAAACTAAACTTATCCCACATTGATTTTATAACCAAGTATGGTCAGCTATATAAGCTAAGATACTAAGTGGGTTATTAAATCATCAAATGTGAGGTGGATTGATGGGTTCACACGTGGTGCGGTACACCGCACCGCCCGGCCACGGGGCCGGGGATGTGGGTCATGGGTTTACATGGGCGAATGTGGCGTTTGATGGCGCACTTTGCACTTTACACTTCGCACATACACACCATCATTATGAGCTTGGAGCCTCGCCTCCGAGCCCAGAGCCTATCTTTTTGGGCCAAATTCATTCGGAATTAACCCTAAATCAGCCCAATAATTTGAATATGACTGTTGAGTGGCTAATGTAACTGAAAGGTCAAAGAGAATTAAGCCACAAATTAATTCAGGGCCCACTAACAACCCATTGATGCTGAATTAATCCTCCAACAGTCATAATTCAAATTAATCCGTTTTATAACACCTGAAAATCTTTATATACAATCCTTAAGCTGAAAAATACACAACACATTCATCAGATTTCTTGCGCAGTGCTATCACACAAAATCCTCCCAAACAAGTGACATATATCCTGGAAGTGTATCGCCTGAAACCTTTAGCACACTTCCAGAAATTAAGGGGCGATAGAAACTTTAAGGACAGGGAATACCCGTATCTAGCTTTATATGTTGCCCAGATTTTTCAACGGATCTCCCCTGTATTTCACCATGAGAAGATTATGGTAATCCTTGAACAATACAGTGAATGTGAATATATAGAATAATTCCCCATATCTTATTAACTATTTCAAACTAATATTCGTTGCATTTGCAAGTAAAATAAGAGATGAAACACAAAATTAAAAACAGGAATTCAAGCCAGTGTTAATATGTATAATATATTTTCCAGGGGACAGAAGAAGGCTTTTTAACAAGTTCTTGTAGCTTGATCGAAAGATGGACGGAAAAAGTAAAAGTGAGTTGTGAAGTTGATGTTGCACCTGAAATGCGTTACCTAACGTCGGACGTTATTGCTCGAGCAAAGTTTGGAATGACTTATGAAGAAGCAAAGACAATATTTGAACTTCAGAAGGTACAAACCGTGTTGGTTCATCAAGCATATGTAAAACCCTACTTCCCAGGGTTCATGTATCATATAACCTCGAGTTTTATATATTTTCTTTCAGTTTTGTGTTTTTTTAGCTGCAACACCATTGTTGCAATTTTCCCTGATAACGATTGGTTACCCTATTGGTTGCTCGATGCAGATTCCTACCTACGAAGGATAATAGGAAGCATTACGAGCTGAACAGAAAGATCAAAGCAAAACTTTATGACATGATCTATGAAACCCACATCGATAGGCGCCACCTTCTCCACACCATGAGTTCAATCCACGCATGAAATAGGAGTTCATACATGAACCAAACACGTGGCGAACGGGTGACAAGATAAAATAAACCTGGCTAAGCGAGGCTAACCCTTGAACCAAATTGCAAAACGATGCAGAAGAAATACTTCGGAAGCATAGATACATTATATAGCATGATAATCAAGTAATACAATCCAAGGCCAACACGGCCACCAAATATTTACAACTAGTTTTCCAAAATGGGTTAATACATATCCAAAGTATCCAAGTATGAGATGCTAGGAAAGGAAGACATTCTAGGACCAAAATAAAGACTTCTAGGAACCTTTATTCCCCGCCTAAAACGACCTGCAACAGACTAAGAAAACAACATGGGGTGTCAGTCCAAAGACTGAGTGAGCGGCATAATAAATATCGCATGCATGAGCAATCCATAAGTCTGAGTAATGTGTTGGAATAACCCAAATGGGATGTTTAAAAGAAGTACCGCTCGGAATTACGGATATCATATTACTACTTGGCAAATCATAAAGTTTCGTGGCCCGGAGAGAGGAAAATTCTCCAACCTTACTCCCATAGTGTGTGTATAAAACTTAATTAAGCGTTCATGCGAATATAATCATAATCATATTCATGAGAAATAGTCATAATTTTCCATCCTTCTTCCTCCGGGAGGTGGAAGGGTTTGCAAGGCCCAAACCACCTCATGGACGGTGGAAGGGTTTGGAAGGTGTGTGAGTGGGTCGCGGGCGCGACAATTTTTGTTCTGTTTTTTATCGCGACCGCGACCTTCAAGTTCTGCAGAAAAACAGGTGATGTCTTGGCCAACAACAACAACAACAACAACCCAAAACAACCATTTTTATGCATCAAAATGAAGGATTTCTGGTAATTTACATGCATACATGTTCAAAGTATCATAAAGTACCAAATAAACCACCAAATCATGCATGATCATCAAGATTTCCAACTTCAAGCTCATATATGTTTTCATGATCTAAACTCAAAATTTTCAAGAATTCAAGCATCAATTCAATCCTAAATCATGTATTCATACTTCAAACAACATCTAATCCATATATTTCATAAAATCATAACCCTATCTTCCATATAAATGATCAAGAATCACATACAAGCTCACACATATACCTTGAAGAAAATAGATGGAAGAAGATGATGAAAATGGAGGCTTGAGCTTCAAACTTGAAATTTTCTTGGAAAAACTTGATTGACTTCAACAAAATCCTTTCCCCTTTTCTTGATGGTTTGGTTCGGTGAGAGAGAGGAAGCAAATATGGTTATATATGAAATGAAATTGATCATGGAAGAAGGAAGAAGAATAGGTACGTGCATCATCATTCTTGGTTCTAACGAAAATGCTCAAATTGCACTTAAATCCCTCAATTCCTAAAGTCATGCAATTAAGGATAACATGTTTGGGAAAATGAACAATCAAGTCCGAAAATGTTTATGCAATTTAGTCTTTGAATTTAAAATAATGATCATATAAAGACAATTCAACAATTAATTCACGTTCAGCAATTATCGCACGTAACGAATATTTCCAACGCATGTAATAATTCACAAATTTCATATGAATTCATAGATTTTCACGTAATTATGTTGAGATGAAATTCATATAATTTTAATGGAATGCAGGAAAGTTACCAATTTAAGGAAATAAAATAAATAGTCCTAACATTCAAACTCACACGTGGCGTGCTTACCTACTCGTCTGGAACCGGGAGTTTCAATTCCCCCCCTAAAAGAATCTGGTCCCCAAATTCTCTATTCGTGACGGCATAATTCTGGATGGAACCTTTTCATTTTATCCTCAGTCTTCCATGTTGCTTCCTCCATTTTATTGCTTCTCCATAATACCTTAACCATGGGAATCCTCTGGTTTTTTAACTCTTGAAGCTTTCTGTCCAATATCTTAATCGGTTTCTGAATAAAAGTCAAGTTCGGTTCCAATTCAACTTCTTCAAAGGGGAGAATAGTGGTTTCATCGGGGTAGTATTTTCTTAACTGAGACATATAGAATACATTGTGAATCTCTGTAAGACTCGGTGGTAGGTCCAGTCGATAAGCTACTTCACCAATTCTTTCAAGAATCTCGAAAGGACCTATGTATCGAGGATTAAGTTTTTCTCCTTTCCCAATCCGAGTAAAACCTTTCCTTGGAGACACTTTCAAGAATACCCAGTCACAAACTTCAAATTCAAGATCTTCCTGCTGAGTGCATCGGCGACCATATTGGCTTTCCCGGGATGATATTTAATAGTGCAATCATAATCCTCCAATCTTCCCATCCAATGATGTTACCTCATATTCAAATCTTTCTGGGTGAATAAATATTGGAGGCTTTTGTGGTTGGTGAAAATCCCAAATGATATACGTATAAGTAGTGTCTCCATTTCCCGAGTGCAAACACCACGGCTACAAGTTCCAAGTAATGTGTAGGGTAATTCTTTTCATACTCTTTCAACTTTCGGGAAGCATAGGCAATCACTTTTCCTTGCTAAGTTAACACATAACCTAGACCTTCTTTGGATGCGTCAGTGTAAACTGCATACTCCTCTGAACCTTCCGAAAGTGTTAGCACCGGAGCCAAGACTAACATTTCTTTCAAGAAGTTAAAACTTTGATCACACTTCTCGTTCCACACAAACTTGACATCCTTCTTGGTTAATTGGGTTAACGGCACTGCAATCTTAGAGAAATCCTTTACAAATCTTCGATAATATCCGGCCAATCCCAAGAAGCTTTTAACCTCCGAGGCATTCTTTGGCTTCTCCCATTTCAATACAGCCTCAATCTTTGAAGGATCGACTTCCAAACCATTTCCTGAAATAACATGCCCCAAGAAAGAAACCCGATTGATCTAAAACTCACATTTACTGAACTTTGCAAATAACTGATGCTCTTTTAAAGTTTGTGAAATAAGCTTGAGATGTCTCGTGTGTTCCTCGGCAGATTTAGAAAACACCAGAATATCGTCGATGAAAATCACCACAAATTTGTCGAGGAAAGGCCGGAAAATTTGGTGCATCATATCCATGAAAGCTACAAGGGCATTGGTTAAACCAAACGGCATCACCACGAACTCATAATGCCCGAACCGAGTATTAAATCCTGTCTTTAGAATATCTTCTGCTCGGATTCGCAGCTGATAGTATCCCTGTCTTAAATCAAGTTTCGAATAGACTTTGGATCCCTGAAGTATATCAAATAACTCCTCGATGTGGAGAAGGGGATACTTATTCTTGATAGTCATCCGATTCAATTCCCTGTAATCAATACACATTCTCAAGGTTCATCCTTCTTCTTTACGAATAAAATCGGTGCACCCCAAGGAGAAGAACTCGACCTAATATACCCAACTTCCAATAGTGCATCAAGCTGAATCTTTAATTCTTTCAACTCTGCCGGAGCCATCCTATATGGAGTCTTAGAGTATGGCCCTGCATTCGGGTATAGATCAATCACGAATTCGATTTCTCGTTCCGGAGGTAAGGAATCCAGTTTCTCTGGAAAGACCTCGGGGAACTCCTTCACCACTTCTATTTCTTTCAATTTTACCTGATCCTTAGGCTTATTCAAAATATATTCAATGAATCCGGTAGCTCCTTCTTTAACCAATTTCTGAGCTTCAGCAAAGGAAAGTAAAGGTACTGTCTTGGCACTCCAACCCGTAGAGATGTCTGAACCTAACTGTACTCTCTTAGCCCGGCAATCCACTGTAGCCTCATACTTGTACAACCAATCCATCCCCAGAATAGACCCAAACCTCTCCATTGGCATTTCCACAAAGTCTATCAGAAATTCTCGACCCTTAATCCTCATTGGAACATCCTTGTACACCCGATTTGTCTCTCTACTATTACCAAAAGGAGAACTAACGATATAGCGCACAGAAGAGCACATAGCATGAAAGGGTAAAGTAATAGCAATAGAATGCGCAAGAAAGGAGTGGGTAGCTCCTGGATGAAATAATGTAAGAATGTGCATGCCATGAATGCATATAATACCTTCCACCACTGCGGCTGGGTCGATATCTGCATCATGTTCCTCTCCAGGTAAAGCATAAGCTCGGGCCCTCACAAGTGGTCTTTGGCCCCCAGGTGGTGGATCTTGACGATCCGGACAGCCATCTACTCTATGATTGGTGCTCCCACAAATCAGACATAACCCTAATCGGAGCCTGCATCCATCGTAGGTATGAGTAGGCAATCCACAATAGGTGTAACCAGGTTTCTGAGGTGGTGGTGGTAGAGCAGGGGCACGTGGGGCCTTCTGAACTGGTCCAGCTGGTTTAAATTTCTTTCCCGGACCTTTTACTGGTGGCGGTGTAGAATAAGAGATAGGCCTCTTTCCGGAGCTAGAGCCTTGTCCCGATCCTGATCCTAAAGCTGGCCCTGAGCGAGTTATAGGTCTCCTAGCATTCACTGAGTCCTCAACCTTCAATGCCTTCGTAGTAGCCTTGACCCAAGTGCTTGTATTAACCGCTTCCAACGCAATCTGTATGTCCGACCTAAGTCCCTGCACGAACTACAGTGCTTTATGGAAATTATCACTGGCTATATTCGGTGCACAATGGGACAATCTCTCAAATTCCGCTATATACTCCGAAACAGATCTGCATCCCTGCTTTAAATCGGTAAATTCTTTCAACCGGCGAGTGCGAGAAGACGGAGGAATGAACTTGTTTTTGAACTCCCTAATGAATACATCCCAAGTAACCTGTTCGCCCGTAGCATTCAAGATGATTTTAACACTCTCCCACCAGGAATAAGCTTCGCCCTGAATTAAAGAAATGGTACACCGAGCCTTTTCCTGTGAATCACACGGAATGAGCTCCTAAATTCTCTCAACTTCTTTCAGCCATTGTTCCACCTGAATATCATTCTTTTTATAAAACTTTGGAGGACGCTGGTTCTGAAATTCCCAAAATGACGCAAAAATCTATACGGGCTGAGGTGGAACAGGCTGTGCTGGAGGAACATAATCTCGAAGTCTCTGATAAATAAGACCTACAACTACGTTCATGAAATCCTGTGGCTGAGCAGGAGGGAGTGGAGGTGGAGTAGCACGAGGGGAATGCTCATGATGATGTCTCCTATGTCCTGGAGAATGCTCACGACGAGGTCTACCTCAAGGCATCCTGAAATCAAAACACTATACATGCATGGTTGATTAATAGATGCAAATGAGCGCACTTAAATTTCATGATACCAAGAATCACGTAATTCAAGCAATTTACGTAGTACAATTAGTTCAAGATTCCAAGCAAATCACATAATTCTAATAAATGCAAGACTCTCAAGTAACAAGAATTCCTATGCCGTACGACCTAGACTCATAGGACACGATACTAGATCCTTGGTTTTGCAATTTGGCTCTGATACCACCTTAAGATGTAGCACCCTATACGCCAAGGCACTACATCCCCAGCACTATAGCCCGGTCCACATACGAAATAGGTAACCCGTACATAAACCAAACATATAGCGATCGGGTGACGATACAAGGGACATGCTAGATAGGCGGGACTAGACCCCAATTCATTCAAATCCAATGCATGAAAATTCAATAGCGAAAGCATAATCGATAATATTATAAGTACCACATTTCAACATATATCAAAAGTATTTCAAGATAAGTTAACTTCTAATTTCACATATCAATACATTATCATCTCCCAAATATATCATTAACCTAATCAATCCATAAATAGCCATAACATGAAAATGCAATGCTAAATTCAGCTGGACGACCAGACTCGACTCTGACTCCCGCCTAGCACGCGACTGTGAGTACCTGAAAAGTACGGGTGTCAGTCTATGAAAGAATGAGTGAGGGGCATAATTATATATAAGCACAAATAACATGCAAGTTATAATCTTGGGAAAACCTTTTAAAATGAAACTAATATAAGTTTAAGAATAGAATATTCTTCGCCCGAGATTACAACTATCAGGTTTAACAATTCATTTTATCAATTTCATTCAATACGTAGCCCGACGAGTGAGGGTAATCTCCAACTTTTACACCAAATAGTTAACAATACATGCTTGCTTTAATACTTATTACGTGACCATGCAATTCAATTAGTGCGATCAAATAGCATTTTCATGAACCCTTTTTCCTCCGGGTGATGGTGGGTTTGCAAAGCCCGACCATCCATGACATGTTGTACGTCGGGAACATGACTCCCACGCATGGGACTCCTTTCTCCACCAAACCTCCTGATGGATTCAGGGGTGATCCCAAATGGTGGGGATAGTGCAAGAGTTACCCATCAGCCCTTGCTTTCCCGGTTAGCTCAATACACTACCCTCCGGCCTAAAGTGCAATCATGGTACTCGCCAAAACATGCTTGAATCAATATCATTCATGGCTTGCTTGCAATGATTTATAATTTGGAAAGCACGTTTGTAAATATAATACATTTTGACCGAAAACTTCACATAAGTGTTGTAAAGGTTCTATGTAACTAAGACAAAACCTCACCTATGTGACAAATGAACAATGATACAACTAAGGAGCTGGCTCCTCGTCATCCGGAATGTGATCTGTGCAAGAAAGACGTATATATGTGAAACTCGACTCAAAATGGACCAATTATGAGAAACGAAAAAATGCAACAAGATAACGTGCCATAATCAATGTAGCATGTAAATATCATACTTTGGCATGAAAGGTATCATATAAGAACAATTTGGGACCGATAAATGCATTGGATCGAAAAGTGAAAATTGAAAATTTTGGCAGTTTATATAAGGGTTGTTAGAGTTTAGAGAGAACATAATTTGGGAATTAATCTTGTATTATTGAATTCTGTGTATCAAACTCTGTACAATGATACGGTATAAGTAATTACAGGCTATCAACAAGAAAGGCAAGTCAACTATACCATACATAAAGGAAATCCCTAATTTCCAGCTTTCCTAACACTCCCCCTCAAGTCGAGTGTCGGGTCTTCGATACTCAACTTGCTTAACACTTCGCTGAAAATCCTTCCATTCACTGCTTTGGTTAGAATATCTGCCAATTGATCTTCAGATCTCACAAACGGAATATCAATCACCCGTTCTTCCAACTTTTCCTTAATGAAGTGTCTGTCAACTTCCACATGCTTCGTTCGATCATGCTGAACTGGATTTTCTGATATGCTGATCGCTGCCCGGTTATCGCATTTCAGCTTGCACACATCTTTTGCCGGAAATCCAACTTCTTCCAGCACCTTTCTCAACCACAAAACTTCGGTTACTCCCCGTGCAATTCCCCTGAACTCTGCTTCTGCACTAGACAATGCTACCACTTTCTGCTTCTTGGATTTCCAAGTTACCAAGTTTCCTCCAACCAGTGTGAAGTACCCCGATGTCGATCTCCTGTCCACTGGATTCCCAGCCCAGTCTGCATCTGTGTACGCCTCAATGTCTAAGTGTCCGTGTTTCTGATATAGAACACCTCTCCCCGGATGTCCCTTTAGATATCTGCACACCCTCAAGGCTGCTTCCATATGCTCTTTTTGAGGCCGGTGCATGAATTGGCTGAGCACCCCAACTGCATAGGCTACATCTGGCCGAGTATGTGACAGATAAATCAACTTCCCCACTAATCGTTGGTACTTCCCCTTGTCAGCATCCTCTCCCCCATCTATTATCTGCAATCCATGGTTTACCACCATTGGAGTATCAGCTGGCCTACATTCAAGGAGTCCAACTTCAGCAAGCAAATCAAGGACAAACTTTCGTTGAGATATGAAGATGCCTCGCCTCGATCTAAGCACTTCTATCCCAAGAAAGTACTTTAGCTCCCCTAAATCTTTCATCTCAAAGTCCTGGAACAAATTCTGTCGAAGCTGAGCTATTTCCTCTGAATCATCTCCCGTGATAATCATATCATCTACATAGATGATCAAGCAGGTGACCTTTCCACTCCTTCTCTTGAGGAATAAGGTATGGTCTGAGTTACTCTGGTGGTATCCATATCCTCTCATGGCCATAGTAAATCTCCCAAACCAAGCTCGTGGTGACTGTTTCAGACCATACAGAGCCTTCTTCAACCTGCATACTTCCCCCCGGTCATACCCCTCTGAGAAACCTGGAGGTGGTTCCATATACACTTCTTCCAGTAAATCGCCATGCAAGAAGGCATTCTTAACATCAAACTGATGTAGTGGCCAACCCTGATTTACTGCTATCGAGAACAGAACCCTGATAGTATCTATCTTTGCTACTGGGGAGAACGTCTCCGAGTAATCTACACCATATGTCTGTGTGTATCCCTTGGCTACTAGTCGGGCCTTGTATCTCTCTATACTCCCGTCTGCTTTATGTTTGACGGTGTACACCCAACGACACCCTACTGCTCTCTTCCCCTCAGGTAACCTGCATATCTCCCATGTACCATTCTTTTCTAGGGCTTCCATCTCATCCCTCATAGCTTGAATCCATCTGTTATCAGTGAGTGCCTCCTCTACTTTAGTGGGGATCACAGTAGAGTATACGGATGTAGTATAAGCCTGCGCTTGACGCGATAAGTTCCTTTGTACCACATTAGCCACTGGATATCTCGAGGTTTTGTTCCTAAGTTCTGGTTCGTATCTCTTGGGTGGAATGCCTCTGTTAGCTCGTGGTGGTAACACATATCTGGGTTCTTCAAGTTCTGAGTTCTGTATCTCGCACTC
Organism: Lantana camara; assembly: GCA_037501455.1. Lineage (NCBI taxonomy): Eukaryota > Viridiplantae > Streptophyta > Magnoliopsida > Lamiales > Verbenaceae > Lantana > Lantana camara. Next base: position 5,959,682 of record CM074865.1, read on the forward strand.
CCCCTGACTTTCTTGACTTCCTGCACTGTTAGGTTCATGCTCTCTTATAGGACAACAAGAAATACCAGAGCTTGAATTACTGTCACATACCTCGGGGATATCCACCGGGTTGAGTGGAGGCGTGGTAGACGGTGTAGTGGTGGGTTGTACTGTAGGAGAGGCAGGCTCGTTGGTTTCGCCTACTTGCTCTGTTAGGACTGTGTCTGGCCAAGCGGGCAACCAATCTAACCAACCTAGTGACTCTTGTTTTGGTGTCTCCCCCTGAGTGCTGGGTTGGTGGAAAAAGTACTCTGTTTCAAGAAAATTACAATCCATTGTCGTGTAAAGACGACGAGAAGATGGATGATAACATCGATAGCCCTTTTTATGAACCCCATACCCGACAAAAACACACTTGAGGGAGCAAGGGTCGAATTTGGTTCGTTCTGACTTAGGGATATGAACGAAGACAGAGCAGCCGAATACCCGTGGAAGAAGAGTTAAAGAGGAAGGTATGCTGACCTGACTACCCAAAAACTGGAGTGGAGTTTGGAACTGTAATGGTTTAGTGGGAAGGCGATTGACAAGGTATACGGAAGTGGCAACTGCCTCTGGCCAAAGATATTTAGGACACTGGGACTCAAGCATAAGGGCCCTAGACATCTCAAGAAGTTGGCGGTTCTTACGTTCAGCTACCCCGTTTTGTTGAGGAGTATGGGCGCAAGTAGTTTGATGAATGAGACCATTTTCTTGAAGGAAATTCTTTAAAGCAGAATTAACAAATTCCCCCCCATTATCAGATCTAAGGACTTTAATTCGGGCTTTAAACTGAGTTTGCACCATGTTAAAGAATTCCACAAATTTTAAAGGTACTTCAGACTTATTTTTCAAAAAATAAATCCACATCATTCGAGAACAATCATCCACAAAAATAACAAAATACTTAAAACCATGGTCACCAATATGCGGGGCAGGCCCCCAAACATCTGAATGAACCAAAGAAAAAACGTCTTTTGCCCGAGAGTTCGAGGGCGAAAATTGTTGTCTATGACTTTTAGAAAGAAAACATGTCTCACACGACAACTGACTGTTCTGAGGAAAAAGCTTAGGGAATAAAGACTGAAGATAACCTAATGATGGGTGACCTAACCGGCGATGCCACAACCACTGTTGGCGGTCCACTGTCCCGTGAGCAAGCGCTGCAATCCCTTGGTGAGCCACCTCATCCACGTAGTACAGCCCATCCTGCTCAGTACCACGCCCAATCACTCTCCCCGACTGAATATCCTGCAATAAGCAAAACGTGGGATATATCAAGGCCATGCAATTCAATTCTTTCGTTACATGACTTATAGACAATAATTTGCAGGACAAACTAGGCACATGAAGACAATTGCTTAAGTTAATCGAGGGAGAGATTGCAATATTTCCCGTTCCCTGAACCGGGGAAGATCCACCATTAGCACTTTGGATAGAAAATTTCTTGGCCACTGTATAATTTGACAAATCACTCTTGTCATATGTCATCGTATCCGACGCCCCACAATCAAAGAGCCAACGTGTCTCTTTGTCATTGTTCTGTACATCAACCTGTTGGGATATATGTGCCATATTCTGTCCATTTTTTATATTACATAGATCACTAATTATAGGAGTATGGCAACACTGATTCATTTTTGAAATGGGGGAAAAACTAGAAACGCTGGAATTAAAGACAGAATTGAGGGGAGGGTAGGATGGGGATTCCACCCGGCCCATCCCTTTACCTAATAGTGCTTTCCCTTTTTTCTCTCTATCATCCGCCGCTTCTTTCTCTGGAGGGTTTTCTTCTTCACCACCATTCTCCCTCACGGCAGCCTGGTGTGCTGCTGCAAATTTTCGTTCGCCGGCGTAGCCCGGCACTGTTCTGTCCCGCCGTCGGCTACGCCAGCCTTCCGGCCACCCTATAAGTTCAAAGCACCCATCTTTCTTGTGACCCGGACGTCCACAGTTCGCGCAGGTGATGGAGTTCCGGTCGCCGCCTCCCGGGTTAGAGGTGACGGACCCCCTTGTGTCCGAATCGGCGTTTCGCGGTGCTGAATTTGGTCTGAACCGAGAGTTCTCTCCGGGAGAAATTGACGCGGGTTTTCCTCGTTCCCGGAACTTCTGCGTTGCAAAGCCGGCGCCCACGCCGGAATTACCCGAGTTTCCTGCCGATGATGCAATCCGATCTCCTCCCAGAATTTCTCTTCGTGCTGATTCTCGTCGGATGGTGGCGTATGCTTTTTCCACCGACGGCAAGGGGTCTTCCTTCAATAGGTCCCGCCGTTCCGTGTCATAACGATCGCTTACCCCGGCGAGAAATTGAAAGAGACGGGTCTCGGATCTGAGGCGGTTAAATGTCCCAATATCACTTTCGCAGGTCATAGGGTTTGGTTGCCTAGCTTCGATTTCTTTCCAAATCCGTTGGAGGTTGCTGTAGAATTGCTCGATCGTGTCCGTGCCTTGTTTCATGCTGTTGGCTCGGACGGTAAGATCAAAGATTTGGAAGCTATCCGCTCCGGATCCATATGTTGCCATTAATCCGTCCCATAGAGCTTTAGCCGACGGGTATTCGGCGTAATTCCCTATCAGGTCTGACTCCATGTTTTCGAGCATCCACGAACAAACAATTAAATCAGTTTGTTCCCACCTGTGGTAAGTTGGATGGTCAATTGCCGGCGGTGCAGGTACGCCGGTAATATGGCTGAGTTTCCCCCTTCCCCCGATTGCCATCTTCATTAATCGAGACCAAAGAGAAAAATTGAATTGGTTGAGTTTGATGTTTATGTTAACTGATTGAGGTATGTGGAACTGATTAATTTCTGGTTGTGATTGCTGCTGTAGGGTTTGGAATTTGGTTTCGATGATGCTTGCTAATTGGGTGGCTAAGGAATCGACGGGCTGCTGCGATTCCTTGCCAGAACTGGCTGTGCTGTCGTCGGCCATGGCCGAGAAGGGTTGAGGTACGTGATGAGCAAGGGTCAGATCCGTTAATGGATCGTCGCCCGCTCTGATACCATGTTAGAGTTTAGAGAGAACATAATTTGGGAATTAATCTTGTATTATTGAATTCTGTGTATCAAACTCTGTACAATGATACGGTATAAGTAATTACAGGCTATCAACAAGAAAGGCAAGTCAACTATACCATACATAAAGGAAATCCCTAATTTCCAGCTTTCCTAACAAGGGTCACGGTGGCAACCCATTTTGTTCATAAAATGGTCGCGGGCGTGACCTTATTTTTTTCACGGATTTTTCGGGCAATTTTTCAAGAAGTCAAAAGTTGGCCAAATTTTGGTCGTGGGCACGACCTATTGTGCCGCCTGAAGGTGTTTGAGTGGGTCGCGGGCGCGATAATTTTTGTTCTGTTTTTGGTCGCGGCCACGACCTTCAAGTTCTGCAGAAAAACAGGCGATGTCTCGGCCAACAACAACAACAACAACAACCCAAAACAACCATTTTTATGCATCAAAATGAAGGATTTCTGGTAATTTACATGCATACATGTTCAAAGTATTATAAAGTACCAAATAAACCACCAAATCATGCATGATCATCAAGATTTCCAACTTCAAGCTCATATATGTTTTCATGATCTAAACTCAAATTTTTCAAGAATTCATGCATCAATTCAATCCTAAATCATGTATTCATGCTTCAAACAACATCTAATCCATATATTTCATAAAATCATAACCCTATCTTCCATATAAATGATCAAGAATCACATACAAGCTTACACATATACCTTGAAGAAAATAGATGGAAGAAGATGATGAAAATGGAGGCTTGAGCTTCAAACTTAAAATTTTCTTGGAAAAACTTGATTGAATTCAAAAAAGTCCTTTCCCCTTTTCTTGATGGTTTGGTTCGGTGAGAGAGAGGAAGCAAATATGGTTGTGTATGAAATGAAATTGAGCATGGAAGAAGGAAGAAGAATAGGTACGTGAATCATCATTCTTGGTTCTAATGAAAATGCTCAAATTGCACTTAAATCCCTCAATTCCTAAAGTCATGCAATTAAGGATAACATGTTTGGGAAAATGAACAATCAAGTCCGAAAATGTTTATGCAATTTAGTCCTTGAATTTAAAATAATGATCATATAAAGATAATTCAGCAATTAATTCACGTTCAGCAATTATCTCACGTAACGAATATTTCCAACGCATGTAATAATTCGCAAATTTCATATGAATTCATAGATTTTCACGTAATTATGTTGAGATGAAATTCATATAATTTGAATGGAATGCATGAAAGTTAACAATTTAAGGAAATAAAATAAATAATCCTAACGTTCAAACTCACACGTGACGTGCTTACCTGCTCGTCTGGAACCGAGCGTTACAGATAATGGTCACGGGCTCTCAAAGAGATGTTTGTGAAATTTGCATGAGTGACCATCAAATAAATGGATGTCCTTTACTCCTTGATGATTATTTTTCTCATTGTCGACCCATAACCGATCAATGTGAAGTGTGCACGAAACCTGATAAAACTGATAAGTGTCTCTTACTTGATGAGAAACTTCTTGCAAACCCAACAAAGAATGATCTTGACATGGGTTCAAACTCTTGCATTCATGGGTAGACGAATCATTATCTTAATTATCCTTCAAATGCATTTCACCCACCACAACACAACATCCTGTTTTATATAAGGAACTTCATGACTGGGGAAAAGGTTTTCTTGTGGCAAAAGGTTGAATCCCCAGCCCTAAGGGGCCCCCACACCCCGGCCCGACGAAGCATGTAACGACCCGTCTTTCGGGACAGGTAAAATGTATGTGAACATTGAGAGTATATGTTATAATTGTTCGTTTGACGTCCAATCGTCAACTACTTGTCCTTAATTGCTAAATTTTCCAAAGTATGAGTACTTAATTGAATCTTATTTGGCCTAGATATTATTAATTCAAGAGAGTGATCATCTAATTGCATAAATTTCATAACTTGAGGATTAAACTCTAAATTTGTTTATCAAAGTCAAGACATACTTTATGACTCATGCATTTTAATTAATGTTGTATACTTTTAATAAAAATCCTTGTCTTCCATTTCATTCTATAAAATTCAAGAGACAAAGTTCATCTTCTTCCTCTCCCAAACCTCATCTCACGTACCATACCACCACCCACACACCTTCATCTCAAGTCCAAGTTCTTCCAAATTCAAGGTAGGATTTATGTTTTCCTTCATGCATAAATATATCTCCGTGGTTTAATTCTTGCATAATTATGAGTTTTCATGCATGGCATGCATATATTTCCATGGAAGCTAGGTTATGGAGGAGAATCATATAGCAAAGCATGTTAGGAGGAAGTGTTAGAAGTAATTATGTTAGAAATCATGAGCTTGGATGGATTCAAGAAGCTATCATGCATGACTCATGCATTTTAATTAATGTTGTATACTTTTAATGGAGATTGATGGGTTTTGAGGTTGATGATGATGAATATTATCATGAGTTGTTGATATATATTTGCTCTTTGAATTGTTCCTAAGTGTGCTTTGGTGTGTAGTGGAATGAATACACTTGATTCTAGTTATAGCTTGGCAAAATTGGATGATTTAGGTGATCAATTTGCTTCCTTTGCATTCCTCCCCTGTTTTTGCTCATTTTTCTGCTGTAAATACACTATCCGTCCGGGTAAATTCATGAAGAAAAAGTACCCGGGCGGGTAGATTAGTCCAGTGGGTTTTTCTGCACTTTTTTCCCCGGCCGGGTAATTTTTGACCTGTACTTTCCCCGGCTGGTTACCCCCTCAAATGAACTCGGATTGACCTGATTTTTAACTTTTTGGAAACCTATTGAAGTCTAGAACAGCCTTCAATTAGAATCATCTCAATATATTTTTTCATTTGTGAGTTATAATCAATTCTTTTAGGTGTCGCCAATCTGTTGGAAATCTGCATTCAACCAACTTTGCACCTATGTCATTTTTAATCCACTTTGAACTAAAATTTGGGCTATATATGGTTGGAAATACCTTTTTGTCTACTTTCATTTCCAATAACCAAAACTTAATTCTGACTTCTCAATCTTAAGATATACTCCATTCTTTACAGCTTGCGCGTTTGGGAAAAACTGTCAGCTTTGCCAAGTTTTGCTTAAATGCTCATTTCTTGCCATTTTCATCATTTCTTTCCATTTATTGAATCTCATATGTGATATACATTCCTTATTTCAAGTGTAAGTGCTCTTATATAAGTATATTGTTTTACTAAAATTGCATGAAAGATGCCTAAACTTGTCTTAATTGATCTTCAACATGCTAGTTGATTTTAAAGTGCATTATTGCTCGTAATTGCCATCTCTTATATAAGTATAGTCTCATTGCATATGAATGTATACTCATATCATTTCATGTCATTGTTTTGCATCTCCGGGCGTCTCTAGTTGGTTCGTTTGAGTCTAATGTCAACCATAATCGTGTCTTTTGTTCAGGTGATCCTCCCAAGGACCCGGTGGTTTAGATTATATCTTGTTTTGGTCCTCTTTTGTCGAGGTGGTCAAGGTGAGGTTATTCTCTTGTTGTAATCAATACTATACCGATATTATAGCCAGCACGATTTGATTGTTCCTCACCCGAACTATTATATATATATGTATTATGTATTAAATAAGCCATTGCCTACTATTTTCCCGGCTTTTTCGGAAATGGTTTTCTAATATCAAATGAGTTATACATATATGTTCTTGGACATGCGTTCATGAATCTTGATTGAAAATTGAAAATGCATCTTGCATGCATTGCATAACGAGTGCTTGTCTTGTGATTGTTGGGCCCGAGGCAACATGGCTTAGGGAATCCGGGAAAGCATAGGGCTGACGGTGAACCTACTCTGCGACCTCTACGGGTGTACGTGCTATCTTCGGAGGTAGTGGATATCACGTATTACCTGTGACCGGCTTTGGCCGAAGGAGCATAGTACCGAAATGGGCTATGTCTCGCGTGTTCTTGGATGGTTAGGGCGTAATTAACCCTTCTATCATCCGGAGGAAGAAGGATGGTTTCTTGAATTGTTATTGTTCTTGTATTGCGAAGTAAGGTTGGAGAATGGGTATAACTCGGTACCCATTGATTACTTGAAAACCCTTAACCCGATATACGCCTTATTATCGGAATGGAAATGATTGTATTGTAAAATGGGCTATATCCGGTCGAGGCGAAATGTTATTGTTATTGTGCATTGCATCTCTTATTATTGCATTAATTATAAATTATATATTATTATCCCTCGCCAGTCACTCGACTGACCCTCTTTCCCTTTCCTTCTTGTTCCTTCGTATTGATTGCAGGTTTTGAGGTCGACTAGGAGGCGGTTGTCTAGCCTTCTTTTGAGTCGAGTCCTATTTTGTTGCTTTCACGTATGATATTAATAATTGACAATATTATCTTGTGATGTAATAATAACTTATCCGTCACCATACTTTTGCTATGTTAATAGTGAACTTGATTATGTAAATTAGTAAATGTTGAGTTTAAGATTGTTGTTTACTTGATAAGTTGCTTCCGCTATGCGCTTAATTATTTTGATCGTCTGTATAGCGCCGCCTAGATAGGAGTGGTCATGAGTGTCTCCCGTTCGCTAGCTCTTAGCACGTATATGGATTTTCTATTTCGTATACGTATTGGGTTCTAGTGCGGGCGGGGGATGTGATAGCTCCACGCTCGGGGCGTCACAAAGCAAGTGGGAGGAGGTAAATCAGGTACTCAGCGGCCCGTTAAGGGGGAGGTGTGCTCCTCACTAGGTCTACAAGGAGCCCACCATCAAAGCCCAAATTGGACTCAAGAATAAAGCTCCCACACTGCAGCATGTGGGAATCGAACCTTGCATCTTGTGGCAAATTTGCCCCTCCGAAACCAACTGAGCTACGCCCTGCGGGCGGGGAAAAGGTTTTTTGTATTCAATTGTGTAAGTAATACGCTGCACATCCATCTATAAATATTGTACAGCAAACTAGTCTATAAAAGGAAAGAGAATAAATTACACAATCACGGAATTACATAAATCCCTAAAACCTAACTTTCCTTGTCAACACTCCCCCTCAAAAGGCTATGAGTATCACACCCTTACGATGGAGTTTAATGGAAATGTTAAATTCAATATATTTGATTATATAAAATTTCCAAGTGAATTGTCTTAGGCAGGTGGCATAGATTTTAATGGTACCTTTCCATGTGGTGAAGTCTTTGAAGTGATTGATGATTAGAATTTAGCTCTCATGCTCGATTATTTTACAGGAAATATTACTTTATTGGGTTTAGAATGTTTAATTCTCAGCTTTTGTTAAATTTATCTCCCCGATAAATTGAGGTCCAAATGGAACAGAGGTTTTCAATTCACTCATGTATTACTTTGCCTTGCAAGTGAATCCAACAACCTTGATGACGATAACCTTTTAATATTGAATATACATTGCTTGAAGCGATTCTATGCAGGATTTTCTATGAAGGACGCTAAGGATTTCAATTGAATGTATTTGGTGCAACTCATTGGCTTAGCTCGGACGTTAAATGAGTGCGCTTTTGTGAGGCAATCCAAACCTTTTGATTTATATATATATACTATGTTGCACGGACACGGACACGGCGACACGGACACGACACGACACGGACATGGCGACACGGATTTTTTCAAAATTTTAGGACACGACACGGCTCCGACACGGCTATATTTTATATAAATAAATATATTTTATATATAAATAAAAATATTTTATAAGTATAATCTATGTAACATAAAATATTTATAAAAATATATAATATTAAAAACTAAAATAAGTTTTGTTATTTCAATTTTCTCTCCAAAAAATTCAAAAAATATTAAAAAAAGCATAAAAAAATGATCAAATTTGCCCCGCCGTGTCCGAGCCGTGTCGGACACTCCACCTGGCCGTGTCCGACACCGTGTCCCAATTTTTTTTTTTATTTTTTTTTTCGGACACTCCTTCAGCCGTGTCCGACACGTGTCCGAGCCGTGTCCGAGCCGTGTCCGTGTCCGACACGTGTCGGACACTGCATGGGCCATTTTTTAGGCGTGTCCGTGCTTTAGAGTATATATATATATATAGGGTTAATTACATCTAGATCCCTTCCGAGTTTAGTATATTACAATTGGACCCCTGTTAGTCATTTTATTACAGTTTGACCCCTTCTAAAATTTCAAAATTACTAAACGGTGAAGAAAAGTTACAATTTCGTTAAATATTTCACGGACTATTCCAAATAATTGTGAAATAACCATTATATTCAAAATAATTGTGAAATAATTGCTTGTTTAACCATTTATTTATTCTAAAAAGACGTGATTTTTTTTCCTACTTTTATAAAACATGATCTTAAAACCAAACATAATGGTCATTTCACAATTATTTGGAATATAACTCAATTATTTGGAATATAAAGTGAAATATTTAACGGAATCGTACCTTTTTTTCACCGTTTAATAATTTTAAAATTTTAGAAGGGGTCAAACTGTAATAAAATGACTAACAGGGATCCAATTGTAATATACTAAACTCGGAAGGGGTCTAGATGTAATTAACCCTATATATATATATATATATATATATATATTTTTTTTTTTTTGGTTTCTGCCTCCCTATTTTTACAAAGGGAACTTCTGTGATATTCGATTAGAAGCTTTGTTTGACAACTTTTAGGCTTACAGAGATAATCAACAAATAGAAACTGGACGAGTTCAGTAAGACATGATCATATCTTAAGGCCATGACCAAGAAAACAGAGGAATTGAAGTGCAGAACACTGTCAGTTTTTTAGAAAAGACAAGGGAATAAGCCATGATCATGGCTAATTGCTTCAACAGATAACGAAAATGAAATGCATACTAGACAGGGAAGTCCTCATGAGTTTAACTTATTTATCATATACGGAGGAGAATGTGACTAAGTGTGGGGGGATGAGTGCTTATGCTTATACAAACTTGATCAATGTGCTTTGTTGGCATTATTCCATAGGTTTATTTTATGTTCTTACATGTCTTTGTATTCATGCTTTAGCCGTTTAATGTATTTAAACGCTTTTAATTATGTGTTGGTTTTCAACTATGACTTTAGCATTGAGTAACATGTTTTGACTTGAAATTATATGAATATGAAAATAGTTGAAATAATATGGTCTTCCATACTTATATTTTGAAATTGCAAAAATTGTTTGATAATTGTTTTAATTGAAGAATACTTAGATTTGCATTTAAATATCTAGAACTAAAGATTGCATGTGCTTAAAATGAGAATATCATGCATGATATGAAATGTGATTTAACTGCGTTTGTTGTTGGAGAGTTGAAGAGACGTATAAATTTGACTGATGGCTGTAAGCCATGACCATGATACACTTAGTTGTTCACTTAAAGGAAGTGATTAAAAGTGAGGTTTTATTCACCTGAGTTTGTTGAGGATTGGGTGTGCCCATCACCAATGGTCACATTCGCATAAAAAGATTCTCAACACCTTACGAAAGTCATGTTTAAGTTCAATTTACTCGGCTGGTCGTCTTGAAAAGACCAAAAATTGAAAAAAAAAAAAAAAAGCAGAAAAAAAAAAAAAAAAAAAAAAAAAAAAAGAAGATGAGCATGAATAATGCTTATTGCAGCTTAGGGATCGTGATTTTACCGAGCAACCTGTGGTACCCATCACCAATGTTTACACTTGTGTAAAAAGGTACTATAACACCCGAAGTAGGCAAAAGTTTGAGCTTCTAAATAAAATCATGTAAATAAATAAACCTCTCACTCTGTCTACAATTGAACTTTTTTTTCTCATAACGAGTATTTAGATGGTTTTTTTGACAATGTCTTCAATTGTATGATTTAATCTATTCGGAGTGTAATTTGCATGATCAATTGAAGTTCCAAGTTCTAGAATTCCTTGATTGAATCATTATATGAAATTTGTTCTTTTTCACCTTATAAGTCGTGGGAGTTTGTTACGATATCTATTTCCTAATTCATGTCCTCTCCATGATAAACTGTGGGGTTTTTTTGCCTGAGCGAGGACTAGTTGGAATCTTATGTTGTCTTTTGCTTGAGGGCAAATAAAGATTAAGTGGGTGGGGATTTGTTAGCATGTCAACTATACACATTTGTTGTATTTTATTGGTCTACTTTAAGCTTGATTTGAGCTTAATTATGTCTAATTAGAGCTTAATTTGTTTAATGAAACAGGCGACTTAAGGATTAAAAGAAATCAAGAAAAAATGATTAGAATGTGCTGAATATGACTTAATCCATGATCATTACCATGGCTTAATAACACGAACAGATAACTCAGCAGCCTGCTTCAGTTGCTCGTCATTTACTTGCTGACAGCTCCTAGGGGCAGGACTTCACCATAAAGTCTTCCACTCTAATTAACCAATTTTGCCACCATATATTAACATAATATATTTTCGGGATGATGAATTATTTTGGAAGAAAAATCAATTATTAAGAGAAAAATAAGGCAACTTAATTACGTTCAGCAACCACACCAGTAAAAAATAGGGGATACACTATTTTGACGGTTCGGATCTTCTGCTCCATTCTTATACTCCATCTCTTACTCCATCCGTTGGATATAGGACACATGCCACAACTTATATATTTTAATAGAAAAAAAAAATAAAATAGATAACGGAGTGTTGGCAACCCTAACGTGGATCTATTAAAGGAAGGAAAAAGAAAAGGTACATTTAGACAAAACAACACTACAACGTGAGATTGAAAGAATATTTGAAGATATTTTGAGCTCCATATCAAATTTCAGGTTAGTTTTCGTGTTAAAGATTATTTACTTGTAAATTCATAGTTTATCTCAATCGAGAATATTATCAAATTATTATTGTCCTGCAGATCTTAATAGTCTTACAGCAATATCATCTTTGTATGTATCGTAACTGACCAAATCCGACCCGGAAATATCAAGCTCATATTATTAAGATTATTTATTTTATTTGCTTCCCACTACGATTAGAGATGAATTGCTATCACAAATCGCCCATTTCGCGGATCAAGAAAATTGGAGAAATTGCTCGGACTTCACATCGGGCTGCATTAGAGGATTTAGAAATCTTCATTTGGGAATTTGAAAGAAGAACGTCCTTATCATTTGGGAATTTGAAAGAAGAACGTCCTTATCATTTGGGAATTTGAAAGAAGAAAGACCTAATTTTATAGAACGTCTTGAAACTGAAAGAATTGTTGGGTTGAGACTTTTGGGTGAATTTCGGAAAGGAAACTGAAGGCAGAATTATGGGAGAGAATTTTGGGAGAAAGAAGAAGAATAGACGGAAGTTAACTTGCTCCTTTATGCCTCATACGTTAAGTATACACGTGTCCTATATCCAACGGATGGAGTAGAAGATTCGAATCGCTATTTTGGGGCAGCAAAGTTCTTTTCTCTCTCTCTCTTTATTTTGGGCAGAACTTGTTCGACTTGAAGAAGAGGAGAAAAAAAAAAAGAATACTACAACTAATTTCAGTCTTTCTCTCTTCATCTTTGTTGAAGAGATTTATAAGAATATTTTGTAATTAAATTTCTTAAATTCTAGACAAGGGTTTTGAGATTTATGCTATGATTTGTGATATTTAATTATGTTTCTAACTTTTAACCCATGATATCTTACTTACTTTTAATTTACATGATTATTACATGTTTATTGGTTGTAGATTAGGCCAGATTTATTATCGCTAAATATTGCATACAAATCTCATGTTTTAAACTGATCCGTAACTGTAAGTGTAAGTCGTGACCATGGATTAACCATCACTAAAGTATATTTTCATATGTTTGATTTGTGTTGGGGAGTTTGCAAACTAGTTTAAATGATCCGGGCTTGCGAGTTTATTGACTAGGATTGGTGTCCTTTTTGTGGTTTAATGTTGCCTTTAAATTAAATCTTGAGATCGTACCTACGACATTGTTTATTGGTTAAGGAGTTGGTTAATAATTGTATCATAATCACTGGATAAGTTAGAAAGGACAAGGCTGCTAGAGCTTGGTGGCACTATAGCCAATCTATCATAGGATTAAAGTTTATTATTGCATCAATGATCGAATCAAAAGCATGAATCACGAAAATTACTTGGCAAGAAAATTTGTTTCCAATTCACTTTAAACTTACGCTCTTTTATTAGTTTATTTATTTTCAGTTTGTTCTTTAATTTCAGCACTTTAGTTCACATTTAAATGATCATTCATTGGACTCAAATAGAGCGCCCAATCATCCGGCCTTCAAATTGAGTGCCATCATAATGCCGATTTTCGCAACTTAAGCTCCACACTTTTAATAATTTTATCCTTTCAAACCACCAAATCATCTTGGGGTTGCCTTCACAACTGAGTAATCAGATTTTCGTTTGCATCCTTAGGATTCCTCCACCAAATAAAAAACGAGACTAATTGTTCAAGTAGGTGGATACTAACTCATGACTAGCATCAGAGTATAAGTACTAGAAAAATCCCGTCAACTCCATAGTTACAAGCTGATAGTCTAAAATCTACCACTTTGTCTCCCCCTTGCTGATGAGACCTGGATACAAACCTATACACCAATTCTTGGCCACAATGGTAAGTGCAGGTTACTATAATGTAAATGTTGTAAACATTAAAAAGATAATTATTAAGATCCACAAATTCTAACCACAAACCACATTCTGTATGCTCATGAATCTCATCCATTTTGCCAGCTAATATCACCTGCATAAAAAAAGAACCTTCCTTTCCCAAAGTAATAAGATCAGTGCATGCATATCCACCAAAATTGCTCCCCTACACAAATCATAAGATAGCTCCCCATGCAAATCCAGAGACATGCTAATATATTATCATTACACAGAAATTCATACCTTTGTTCCTAACGGTCTGAATCAGCTGACTTTCGGCAATAAGGATGCAACATATCTACTTTTGTTCCGTAACCCCGGTAAACCCCATTTATCCACATTAGTAAATCCTTTTAAATTAGAGCCTAGAGTATTACCTGTAAGAATTTTCTTGTTGGACTTATATTAATTGATGATTGTATTAAATAAAACAGGCTAAATAATATGGTTAATTGGGACAAGACTAAATAGGCTCATTGATTGACCCACTTTCGATAAAGGGCCTGATTTAATAGACGTGGTCTGACAGCTGATGTAGGCCCACTCTAGAAAGCCCGTGATGAGAGGGCCTCTAGGGATTTATATATATCGTGGCTAGGTCCCCTCTCCACTCCACGTTCTGATATTGCTTTCCCATTAAGCTGTCAACTACCATTGTGAGAGAAGGAGAGGAAGACCTAGGCTGAGGTGTTGATTTGGGGATTACGAGAGATCTAGCCAAAGAAGTCGAGCATACCAAGTGAAATTACCCAACAAGATCGGTAAATATCAGGTTCAATTCAATAGGCGAAAATCAGGTATATCTACACTCTCAATTATATCGGTGTTCTAAATTCATGATGTAGATTTTGGCTAAAAATTCTTACAATTGGTATCAGAGTCATACACCTATGAATTTAGAATCCTAATTTTGAGCATTTAATTGATATGAATATCAAATTACGGATTCAAAATTTTCAATCTCATCATATCCGTAATTTTGATACATATGATGACTGATGTTTTCAAAATCCATGAAATTTAAATTTCGTGGCCTGTTATTTCGTTGTTACGCCTATGAGCGCCACCCACGAGTTAAAATTATTGTTGACAATATATGATATATGCGCACTATGTCTCATTTGAATTTTCCTTATATCTGTCCGTCATGGAATGTTTAGGAATTAATTTACGTCATAATTTCCAAGTCATGTGCAATTAATCCTGGGCAATTAATTCTTCCTTTTTCTTTTTCGGAGCCCAATGATAAATTACATGGATGATGAATGGTAAGCGGTAACATAAAGTTTTATATTTTCTTTAATTATTTGAGTTGATGTTTGATTAGTACAATGTGGGGCCATCAATCATTGCTATCTACATGACTTGTAAGCAAGAAAGCATTAGATAGATAGTATTTTGTATTTCTTTAAATTATGAGGTTATTTGCTTTGAATTTAGAACATCAGGTCCTATGGATGAGAAAGATATGTATTTTTGCAAATAATCTTGTGATCACCAACTCGAGAATTATTAGGGAAGTAGTAAAACGTCCTTTTAGCACAAAACAAGAAAAGACTTCTTTTTCGATTACATGTCTATAGTTTAAACAGAATTGGAATACTATTAGAACTATAAGTTCAAATTAGTTATGAACTAATCACTTTTTGGTCATAGTGAATATTTTATACAAATCTTGTAATCCTTATTAATCATTGGAGAGCACATGAATTTAAAAATCATTATATGCCAATGTTGGAGCCGCAAGTTTGATGAGTTTGCTTGGCCTATCCATATAAAATTTATTGAAGTCTTAACTCATGGTGGTTGTGTAATATGTTGGAGCAGCAAGTTAGCCTTTTACATTCTGTGAAAATAATATCTTTGGCGTGCATTTTTTAATCAATTTTAACACTATATGAGATTAATTTTAACAAGATTTTCCATGGCGCCTATCTTCTGTGATCGTTCTTGATAAGTACTTATGCAACGCATTAATTGTAAATTCATGCTTTACGGTAGATTAGTCGCTGCCTTTACAGACTTTGTTTCCCTAATTATCGTTGCAAAAGCCATTTACCGGGGAATTCGTGACTCAACCTCAAATCAACGTTATATATAATTATGGTTTCAAATTTGTTGGTTTAATACAAAGTTTTTTCATGGTGCCTATACAAAGTATTTAAGCAGCACACATGTGAGGTGGTTCATGGATATCGTGGCAAATAAGTAAGTCTTGATCTTGATCTTATTTAATTACTTTTGCTTGATGTATACAAACTTTGATCCAGAGGATGACTACTTCTACTTATGGCTGAGGTAATTGACATTTATTTCCTTGAGTTATTGTATCAATTAAATTCCTAAGAATGATACAATTAAAGGACTCATTTTGTCAAGAGGTCTAGAATGAAGAAAATGCAGGTGTTTACCTCAGTTTTGGCATGTTTAGAAGAAATTTGTGATCGGACAACTTCATTCAATGAGTTTTACAGCTGGATGTGTTTTTGACCCCAAAATCTTTTGAGCGGGGGGTACAGCTTGTAAGGTTAGTTGCTCCTTTGCTCTCAAATGTTATTTGGTTCAACTTGAGAAATTTGTGATCAAATATATTGAGTGACTATTACATTAGGATTAAGTTATTCATCATTCACTAAATTTTTATAAAAGGTGAATATGAAATAAAATTTACATATTTGATCATATTGGTTGGAATCGAATTACTTTGATTGACTGCTTTACATGCGTATTCACACAAATTAGATATTGGGAATAATTTGCATGCAACATATTATATTATAGATAACTTCCAAAAGTACATAGTTTTGGTACTTTATTTTGTGCGAGTAATTGCATACATATCGTCCGTATGCAAATTGGGCAATCTATTTGAACTCGGCTATGTTCTTAATTTACTGAGTTTAAGTAGATAGTTACACCAAAGTGTTCTATTTATGAAGACTTATAAAATTCAGAACATGTATATTTCGAGTGAATGAATTATTATGCATTCTTACCTGCCCAAAGGGGGTGAGATATGTAACGTCCCGTGTTTTCACACGTGCAGGTAAGTGGTATGTGTGTATTTAATTTAAGTATATGATTTTATATTTTGATTAATTGGTTTAACTTCGTTAATAATTTGAATTATTTGTTTAAATTTCATATGAATTCCAATGTGAGATATGAATACATGAATAAAATTGTGAGAATGTGAATTTTGTGAATTTGGTGGTAATTGAATGAAATTACGTATTTCGTGTGATCCGAGGGTTTAATTGTAACTTATTTGAACCACTTTTTGAAAGTTTAGGGACCTAATTGAATAATAGGCAACCCTGAACGGTTTTCGCGATATCTTGAGCTCCGGACCTCGAAATCGAGATCCGCAAACGGTGTTGAACTTGTTTCCACGATTTCTACCCTTTCAACTTGACTTTATACCCTTTCGATATCATTTGAACCTTCGACGATGAACCTTTCCATTGCCTCGACATTTATAACTTGTTTGAACCATTTTCTTAAACGAACAAGACCCGGATCGACCCGAATCCTACCCTAATGTTACTAAATATCAGCATTTCTTCCATTTCCTTCTCCATATTTCCATTTTCATCGGTTCATCATCTCCACAAGAAGCAAGAAGACTCCATTTTCTTCCAACCAAACCTTAAGCTCAAGATCAACCAATCCTCCATCTTCTTCCAAGGTAATTGGTGATTTGTAACCTCCATCTTCTCCTCTAAATCTTCATCTAAGTGAAGTATGATAGAAGTTGGGGAATTCATATTGTTTGAATAAGGGCATGGGTTGGGGTTTGATCTTGATCATTGGATTTCATGAATTAAAGTGAGATTTGATGCATGAAAGATGATGCTTGAAGCTTCCTTATCATTTCTATATGCTTGAATTTTATGGTGGCTGGTTATTGCATAAGTTGCCATTAATGGAGCTTGAAGCTCCATGCTTGAAGAGCATGAATGATGATGATGGTTTTACCAACTTTGGGCATGAATTCCTATGTTTTAGCTTGAGTTACATGTTATATATGAATTATATGGATTGGAATTGTGTCTAAGTGCCATATAAGAGCTTCCTTATTACTGCTCTGTTCTTCAAAGCTTTTCCCTCGCGAAACAGAGCTTATGCTCTGTTTTTCTTCTCAAGACAACGAGCTGACACGGCCGTGTCAGCTTTGAACTGAAAATGGACACGGCCGTGTTGGGCGCTCGACTTGTGAAAAATAATTTCAGAAAATCGGACACGGCCGTGTCCATTTTCTTTGAAAACTCAACACGGTTGTGTCAAGCCCTCGACTTACGAAAATTATTTTCCAAAAATCGGTCACGGCTGTGTCCAATTCCTTTGAAAATGCAACACGGCCGTGTCGTTTGAATTGGCAGCTTTGGGGAACCTTTTTCTTGCTTGTATTCCGGTTATGGTTCGTATCCGTGAATTATATGCAACGTGAATATATTAAAGTTATGTGCTATGATTGATATATGACCTCAAGAGTACATGAATGCAAGAATGGAAGCTATGAACGCTATGAACATGAATGAATACGATTTTTATCGTATATTGAACGAAATTAGATGAATTATGTGCTTAATTGAATTCTATGACATCAATTGTCATATTTGGACATGTTATTATGTTTCAAGCATTCCATAACATGTCATTGCATCGCCGAGCATCAAATGTGGTCATATTTGAGTCTCACACTACCTTGTCACATAGATATTGATCCAGTGGGAGACGAGGCCGGACAGTGAAGTCTTTGTCGGGTTCTTTTGTCTACCAGGTGGGTTTTTCTTTAATTAGTTAAAAGATATGCCCCTAACATTCCTAATGGGCAAGATTTTGGCCAAAGATATATATATATATATATATATATATATATATATATATATATATATATATATCTATATCGAGTTTTACAACGAATCCATGTTTTCAATGTTAAGCCTTTAATTTGAATATCCTACCAAAAGTTTTGGCGAGAAATGAATGTTCACAATGAATGGGGGCCTTAGTGTATTTGGTGAACCGGGGAAGCTTGGGCTGATGGGAATCCACATATACTAGTTTCACCAATTACGGTAACCTAGACTTCACTAGGAGATTAGTGAAAGAAGGGGAACCGAGCTTTTGGGGATTCATGTACCCCTCTAGCACCAATGAATGAGGGTTCGGGCCTTACAAACCCGTCCCCTAACCGGAGGAAGAAGGAGTAAATGAATAACCGAATGAATGTGCACGAAAGAATGAAATACATGAACGAATGAATGAATGAATGAATGCTAAATGGATTACACGAGGTGTTGGTTGGAGATAATGCACGCCCCCTCACCGGGCCACAAAGGACCTAATGAATGAAATGAATTGTTATAATCCTATTCGTGGTATGTTACTTCCCACTTGGGAAAATTATTCTAAAAACTCGAATAAGGATTATAGCTTGCATGTATGTGTTTAAATTCCCGCTATATTATGATATTAAGCCTGTTTTATACCCACCAGTCTGTCTAAGACTGAACCCGGAGTTGTCTCAGTTCTTTTGCAGGAAGGGATGCTAGGTGGGATACAAGTCGGAGAGAGTCTTGCATAGTGTCTAGCATTCTTTTCTTTACACTCATATGTTCATGTTTATGATGTTTTGGATATTGTATATGAATACAGAGCGTACATGTTTTGTATATGGTACTTGTATTGATCTTACTTGAGCATAAATGTTGGTACCTAGAGCATATAGCTCAATATATGAAATATGAATTATTGCTTCCGCTGTTCTGTTGCATTATGGTTGTTGTTGAGGTTTAAGTTATTGGTTAGTCCTGCCTGGCTTAGCGAGTGTATATGTCCCCGTTCACTATGATTTGGCATGTGTATGGAAATCCATTTCATATACGGGTCGGGTCATGGTGCAGGGGATGTGACGTCTCGCGCTCGGGCGTTACATCCTTGAGTGGTATCAGAACCTAGGGTTGCAAAACCAGGGTTCTAGTGTCGTGTTGAGTCAGTTAGGTCGTTCGGCTTTAAGAACTACTTGTTAAGGTGAGGTAATTGCATTTTCATGTGATAATGTGTTTTGATTCGTGAACTTGTAATTGAATGAATTCATTTCATTGTCACGCATGTACTAAATCTGGTATGCATACTAGTGTTTGAGTGAACAGGATGCCTCCTCGAAGACATTGGGAAAGGTCTCCGGGACGTCATCATCACCATGATCGTTCCCTTAATCCTCCACAACCACCTATAAATATGGAACACTTTATGGAGGCGGTGTATAATTATGTTGAACATAGGAGAGCTCAGGATCCTCCTGTACAACCGTCGGCTGAGCAGCAAGCTCCTCCTCCTAATAACCCACGAGATCATCATGGGTTGTTTTTGAGTTATAATCCTCCAAGGTTTTCGGGATCTGTAGATGATGCCGTATCCGAAGGCTGGCTAACAAGGATTGAAAGGATTTTTAATTTTAGACAATTTACATCGCAAGAGAAAGTTCAATTTGCAATTTTCCAGTTGGATGGGGAAGCCTATGATTGGTGGGAATGCACTCGGGAAAAGCTTGAAGTGGAAGGAGAGGTGGTGAATTGGGAAGTCTTTATAAGGGAATTCAGAGAAGCTTTCGTGCCTGAGGTCGTTCAGGAGAGAAAGGAGCAGGAATTTATGGATCTAAAACAGGGAACTCGAACGGTGGCTCAATATCTTTCTCTTTTCAATAGGCTTGGTAAATATGCACCCCATATTACACGGGATGAAAAGAGAAAGGCAAAGAAGTTTATTGCTGGATTGAGACAGGATCTCCGACATGGGCATGCAGGCCATAACTTCGAGTCTTTTGCTGATACTGTGCAGAGAGCATTGGTGCTGGAAGAGGAATATAAGAAAAAGGATCCCATACCTCGCATGCAAATGGGACAAGGATCTGGGTTCGGAAAAGAGAAAAGACCTATGGTTTCTCCCTCTAAGCCATTTCAGGGACAGAATAAGAAGTTTCGAGTTGCGGGAACTGCACCGCCAAAGTCACAAGCACCTTCAGCTTCTTCTGATCCACGACATGTTAGGCCACCATGTTTGTATTGTGGAGGCTCTACTCACACATAAAACACTTGCAGAAAGAGGTTGGGACAGTGTTTGATATGCGGGAAAGCGACACACATGGCTAACACTTGTCCAGATAAGACCCCAGGCTATCAACCGGGAGCTCTAAGGCCAATGATACCGGATCGTGCGTATGCTCTTGTGGGTGAAGAGCAAGATGTGGAAGCTAATCCCAGTGCCATGGTAGAAGGTACTATAGGCATCCATAACACGAACATACATGCATTATTCGACCCTGGAGCTACTCATTCTTTTATTTCTTGCAAATTAGTTGATACTTTGTGTTTGCCTGTTATGTGTTTAAATACTTGTTATGTGGTGAGTTCGCCGTTGGGTGGAAGTCTTGAGACGGATCAGGTGGTCAGAGATTGTGTGATTGGGTTTGAAGGCAGAGAATATCAAGCAGATTTGGTGGTAATACCGATGAACAGATATGGGGTTATTCTGGGAATGGATTGGTTATTTCGGTGTCACGCCACGGTTAATTGTTTTACCAAGAAGGTTAAGTTGGGAGAAGAAGTGACAGTGGGGAAAGAATCAAAGATTGCGCCTGTCTTATCGTTCACTAAAGCTCATAAATTGATAAGGAATGGAGCTATGGGATATGTTGCCTATATCTTGAATAAGCCGAAGGATCAGGCAAAACTTGAAAAGACAGAGGTGGTAAAATAATATCTTGAGGTGTTTCCAGAAGTTTTGGGTTTTTTACCTCTAGATCGAGAGATTGAATTTATAATAGATTTATATTCGGGATCTAAACCTTATTCTAAGACTCCTTACCAGATGGCACCGACAGAGTTACAGGAGTTAAAAGTTCAGTTGGAAGATCTCCTTAAGAATGGGTATATTCGACCAAGTTTATCACCGTGGGGCGCACCAGTTCTCTTTGTTAAGAAGAAAGATTGAACTCTGAGGATGTGTATCAATTACCAAGAGTTAAATCGGATGACAGTAAAGAATAAATATCCATTGCCTCATATAGAAGATTTGTTTGATATGTTACAAGGGTCCAGGGTGTATTCCAAGCTTGATTTAAGACAGAGATATTATCAGTTAAAGATTAGAGAGGAAGATATCCCTAAAATAGGATTTAATACCCGATATGGACATTATGAGTTTGTGGTGATGCCATTTGGGTTAACTAACGCGCCAGCAACTTTTATGGACATGATACATTCGATTTTCCGTCCTTATCTCGATAAGTTTGTGGTGATTTTTATTGATGATATTTTGGTATATTCAAGGTCGAAAGAGGATCATGCTCGTCATCTTAGATTGGTGTTGGAGACTTTAAGAGATAACCAGCTTTATGCCAAGTTCAGTAAATGTGAGTTTTGGATCGACAGGGTAAGTTTCTTGGGTCACATTATTTCAAGGATTGGAAGTAGATCCTTCGAAAGTAGAGGCAGTTTCTCAGTGGCAGAGTCCTAGGAATACCTCTGAAGTTCGAAGTTTCTTGGGTTTAGCCGGCTATTATCGAAGATTTGTTAAGGACTTCTCTAAGATTGCAGCTCCATTGACCCGACTAACCAAGAAAGAGGTTCAGTTTAAATGGGATGAGAAGTGTAAAGCTAGTTTTCAGTTTTTGAAAGACAAATTGACTTCTGCACCGATATTAGGTCTTCCGGATGGTATTGAAGGGTTTGTTGTGTATACAGATGCTTCTCATGAAGGCTTGGGTTGTGTCTTAATGCAAAATGGGAGAGTAATTGCTTATGCCTCTAGGAAATTGAAAGAGCATGAGAAAAATTATCCCACTCACGACCTTGAACTTGCAGCGTTGATTTTTGCCTTAGGGAAATGGAGACACTATCTGTATGGAACTTCCTTTGAGATTTTCACCGATCACAAGAGCCTTCAGTATTTGTTTTCACAAAAGGATTTAAATAGAAGATAGCATCGATGGATGGAAACTCTCGAGGATTATGATTGTGTGATTAAGTATCACCCGGGTAAGGGTAACGTGGTCGCGGATGCATTGAGCAGGAAGGCTAGTGTATCTAATTTAAAGGTAAATATTGGACAACCAATAGAGTTGGTGAAGATAAAAGCTCGTATTGGTAACATCTCAGTACGACCAGGGTTAAGGCAACAGATATTTGAAGCGCAAAGGAAGGATATTGAGATTCAGAAGTTAATAGAAAAGGCTCGATTGGACCCTGAATGTCCGTTTGGATTTGATGATACGGGAATCTTCCGATTCAAGAATAGAGTGGTGGTTCCAACAGAATTGAGAAGGGTTATTCTGGATGAAGCTCACAAAACTGCTTATTCGGTACATCATGGTGGGAACAAGATGTATAGAGACTTGAAACAGTATTATTGGTGGAACGGGCTGAAGAGAGATGTGGTGAATTATGTGAAGCAGTGTCTGACTTGTCAGTTAGTGAAAGCTAAGCATCAAAAACCGTCAGGATTGTTACAACCACTACCTATTCCAGAGTGGAAGTGGGAACAGGTAGCCATGGACTTTGTATCGGGTTTACCCCGAGTGAAAGGTGGATTTGATGGCATTTGGGTAATCGTGGACAGATTGACTAAATCAGCGCATTTCCTTGCAATTAGGATGTCTGATAAGATAGGTAAGTTGGCTAAGAAGTATTGTGATGAGATTGTTCGTTTACATGGAGTGTCGGTCAGTATTGTTTAAGATAGGGATCCGAGATTCACTTCCAGATTTTGGCAAGAATTAAAGATATGTCTGGGAACCAAGCTTCAGTTCAGTACAGCTTTTCATCCACAGACTGATGGACAATCTGAAAGATTAATCAGATATCTTGAGGATATGTTAAGGGCATGTGCGTTGGATTTCTCGAGTTCATGGAAATAACAATTACCACTGATTGAGTTTGCTTACAATAACAGTTATCAAGCTTCTACAGAAATGGCACCGTATGAGTTTCTTTATGGAAGAAAATGTCGATCCCCATTGTTTTTCGATTTGGAGGAATGGAAGTGGACCAAGCAAGAGGGTGTGAAAAGAGGGGATAAGAAAGAAAAACCTTCTAAATCTATTCGGGATGCGATCGAAAAGGTCCAAATTATTCGACAACGGATGAAAGTAGCCCAAGATCGACAGAAAAGCTATGCAAATAAGCGAAGGAAAGATCTTGAATTCGAAGTTGGGGATAGAGTGTTCCTGAAAGCTTCACCTCGCAAAGGATTCAACCGAATCGGAAAGGGAGGAAAACTGAATCCAAGGTATTTGGGACCTTATGAGATTCTGGAGAGAATCAGAGATACAGCCTACAGATTGGATTTTCCTCCAAGTTTAATGGGTATTCATAATGTTTTCCATGTATCACAACTTCGGAAGTACTACCCCGATGATTCAGTGGTACTACCGGTTAAAGAAGTTGAGCTTGAATCGAATCTCACTTTTGTTCAGAAACCAGTTAAGATTCTGGATCAAAAATTTCAAGAACTTCGAAGCAGACGATTCCCCTTGGTGAAAGTATTGTGGCGAAGTGATAAAACGGAGGAAGCCACGTGGGAAACGAAAGAGAAAATGAAGTTCTATCCCGAATTGTTTCCGAACGAGCAACGAATCCGAGGACGGATTCTCTTTAAGGGGGGAGAGGTTGTAACGCCCCATGTTTTCACACCTGCAGGTAAGTGGTATGTGTGTATTTAATTTAAGTATATGATTTTATATTTTGATTAATTGGTTTAACTTCGTTGATAATTTGAATTATTTGTTTAAATTTCATATGAATTCCAATGTGAGATATGAATACATGAATGAAATTGTGAGAATGTAAATTTTGTGAATTTGGTGGTAATTGAATGAAATTACGTGTTTCGTGTGATCCGAGGGTTTAATTGTAACTTATTTGAATGTTTTGGACTCAATTGAAAATTGAGTTTGGGCTTAATTGCCACTTTTTGAAAGTTTAGGGACCTATTTGATAGGCAACCCTGAACGGTTTTCGCGATATCTTGAGCTCCGGACCTCGAAATCGAGATCCGCAAATGGCGTTGAACTTGTTTCGATGATTTCTACCCTTTCAACTTGACTTTATACCCTTTCGATATCATTTGAACCTTCGACAACGAACTTTTCCATAGCCTCGACATTTATAACTTGTTTGAACCATTTTCTTAAATGAACCGGACCCGGATCGACCCGAATCCTACCCTAATGTTACTAAATATCAGTATTTCTTCCATTTCCTTCTCCATATTTCCATTTTCATCTGTTCATCATCTCCACAAGAAGCAAGAAGACTCCATTTTCTTCCAACCAAACCTTAAGCTCAAGATCAACCAATCCTCCATCTTCTTCCAAGATAATTGGTGATTTGTAACCTCCATCTTCTCCTCTATATCTTCATCTAAGTGAAGTGTGATAGAAGTTGGGGAATTCATATTGTTTGAATAAGGGCATGGGTTGGGGTTTGATCTTGATCATTGTATTTCATGAATTAAAGTGAGATTTGTTGTATGAAAGATGATGCTTGAAGCTTCCTTATCATTTCTATATGCTTGAATTTTATGGTGGTTGGTTATTGCATAAGTTGCCATTAATGGAGCTTGAAGCTCCATGCTTGAAGAGCATGAATGATGATGATGGTTTTACCAACTTTGGGCATGAATTCCTATGTTTTAGCTTGAGTTACATGTTATATATGAATTATATGGATTGGAATTGTGTCTAAGTGTCATATAAGAGCTTCCTTATTGCTGCTCTGTTCTTCAAAGCTTTTCCCTCGCGAAACAGAGCGTATGCTCTGTTTTTCTTCTCAAGACGACGAGCTGACATGGCCGTGTCAGCTTTGAACTGAAAATGGACACGGCCGTGTTGGGCGTTCGACTTGTGAAAAATAATTTTAGAAAATCGGACACGGCCGTGTCCATTTCCTTTGAAAATTCAACACGGCCGTGTCAAGCCCTCGACTTACGAAAATTATTTTCCAAAAATCGGACACGACCGTGTCCAATTCCTTTGAAAATGCAACACGGCCGTGTCGTTTGAATTGGCAGCTTTGGGGAAACCCTTTTCTTGCTTGTATTCCGGTTATGGTTCGTATCCGTGAATTATATGCAACGTGAATATATTAAAGTTATGTGCTATGATTGATATATGACCTCAAGAGTACATGAATGCAAGAATGGAAACTATTAACGCTATGAACGTGAATGAATACAATTTTTATCGTATATTGAACGAAATTAGATGAATTATGTGCTTAATTGAATTCTATGGCATCAATTGTCATATTTGGACAAGCTATTATATTTCAAGCATTCCATAACATGTCATTGCATTGCCGAGCGTCAAATGTGGTCATATTTGAGTCTCACACTACCTTGTCACACAGATATTGATCCAGTGGGAGACGAGGTCGGACAGTGAGCTTGGTCTTTGTCGGGTTCTTTTGTCTACCAGGTGGGTTTTTCTTCAATTAGTTAAAAGATATGCCCCTAACATACCTATGTGCAAGATTTTGGCCAAAGATATATATATCTATATCGAGTTTTACAATGAATCCATGTTTTCAAAGTTAAGCCTTTAATTTGAATATCCTACCAAAAGTTTTGGCGAGAAATGAATGTTCACAATGAATGGGGGCCTTAGTGTATTTGGTGAACTGGGGAAGCTTGGACTGACAGGAATCCACATATACTAGTTCCACCAATTACGGAACCTAAACTTCACTAGAAGATTAGTGAAAGAAGGGGAACCGAGCTTTTGGGGATTCATATACCCCTCTAGCACCAATAAATGAGGGTTCGGGCCTTGCAAACCCGTCCCCTAACCGAAGGAAGAAGAAGGAGTAAATGAATGATCGAATGAATGTGCACGAAATAATGAAATGCATGAATGAATGAATGAATGAATGCTAAATGGATTACACGAGGTGTTGGTTGGAGATAATGCATTCCCCCTCGGCGGGCCACAAAGGACCTAATGAATGAAATGAATTGTTATAATCCTATTTGTGGTATGTTACTTTCCATTTGGGAAAATTATTCTAAAAACTCGAATAAGGATTATAACTTGCATGTATGTGTTTAAATTCCGCTATATTATGATATTAAGCCTGTTTTATACCCACCAGTCTGTCTAAGACTGAACCCGGAGTTGTTTCAGTTCTTTTGCAAGAAGGGATGCTAGGCGGGATACAAGTCGGAGAGAGTCTTGCATAATGTCTAGCATTCTTTTCTTTACACTCATATGTTCATGTTTATGATGTTTTGGATATTGTATATGAATACGGAGCGTACATGTTTTGTATATGGTACTTGTATTGATCTTACTTGAACATAAATGTTGGTACCTAGAGCATATAACTCAATATATGAAATATGAATTATTGTTTCTGTTGTTCTGTTGCATTATGGTTGTTGTTGAGGTTTAAGTTATAGGTTAGTCTCGTCTGGCTTAGCGAGTGTGTATATCCCCGTTCGCTATGATTTGGCATGTGTATGGAAATCCATTTCATATACGGGTCGGGTCATGGTGCGGGGGATGTGACGTCTCGTGCTCGGGCATTACAAGATATGTATGATAATTTTATTTTATTTGTGCAAAACATTTTGATATGGTGCATCAATCAAGAAAATTTAGTTTCCCAAAGGAAGCGATTTTCGAACATTGAGGTATTCCTATATCGTGTTGCACGGAGGGGCCTATTACGTATGACATACTCTGCCCAAAGGGGAGTTTGTCATGACACCCTGGACTCTCTATAGAATAAAGCTATTTTTTCTAGGCTTATTCTTATTGATTGTATGTTGATCATAATATGTTGCATTCATGGTCTCCCATATTATTACTATGAGTTTGAATAGTAATATCTTTGTATACATAGTTTGAAGTATACACAATAATATGTTGAACTCCATTATGTGTATGTTATATGATCTTATGTGATTAAATGTCCTATATTGAAACGTGCATGACATACACATGAATATTGAGGAATTCTTATGATGCATTGTATATCCCCACTTGTTTAAATGGAGTTTATATGCATAAAATATGTTAAACTATTGACGCAGAGCATATTGACTGGAATTTACTAATTTAGAGGGTTTGTTCTCCCAAAGGGTCAACTTTTCGAAAGTTAGGATATTCTTGTACCGCTCTTGCATGGAGAAAATATGTTTGGTGTGATAAACTCTGCCCAAAGGGGAGTTCGTCATGACACGTGTTAATTTTCTCATGAATAAGTTATGTTGGTTCCAGCTAATTTGAATAAGTGTTTCTGTGGCATAATTACTCTGCATTTATATGAATTGTGCCTATGACAAGATACTTTATTGTCTATTAGCAGAAATGATAAGTTAATACTCTTTGGTTGAGCAGTTTTCTTGCTTTGGTATATGGAACAATACTGTTAATTGTTTGATTTTAGGCTATATGAGAATTTATTTGGAACAAGTAAATTTTAAGCCTAAATATAAATTTTGACACAATATGTTGTTAATTGTAGGCTAATTATAGACTTAAACTTGTTCTTGACAAATTCCTAAAATTGATATATTTTTTTTTTAGTTATATGATCAATGTTTGGGTTCTTTCTTATGCAAAATTTTAGTTAATTGAGTTTTAGTATTTGTGTCACATTAGCAAGAGTCTTGCAGTTGGTTTTAAGGTTGAAAGATTCCTTAAACTTTTAGATTCATGAACCATATTCTCTGACTATGTGTAACTTAATTGTTCCGTTATATTTGTTACATTATGAATTAGAGATTTTTCTATACTCTAATGACGGCTTTACTCAATTTTTAGTCTTATTTTCAAGATACTTTTCTTGAGATATAAAGAAAATTATTTTCCAAAGTGTTTTCAAAATAGTTGAATAAGTTATTTTAAATATAATTTATGGAAGCTATAATGATATTAAAAAAAAATGTCAAATTCTAAAATTCCGCATTTATTGAAAGAATTTGACTGAGTTTCACCTTAAACTGTCACTATATATGTCATGTTTCTTTCCAAATGAGTTGACACGAGTTACATTCGACATGTACTTTTAGTACTTTGAGAAATTATATTTAAACTCTTATATTTGGAAATAAAAGAAAGTTCTTGAATTCAAACTTGAACATAAATCTTTATCTAATATTTCATACAATTGTTGGTTTTGGATCGATATGCAATTGTTCACAACAAATTTTATTGTCTGCAAAATAAATTACAAGACAAAATATATGAACAAAATATATAATACTTTAAAGAACTTGACGAATTTAAAGGAATAAATCCTATGAAGTCTATTCCTCTGATTCTTCTCTTCAATTTTGTATTCGAGGGCGTGAAGCTTATTCTCGAACACGTAGGCGCGATTTTTGCCGATTTTGACGGAGAAAACCACGTGATTTACCTGCAGCTTTAATGAAACCGTAGAACCTTCAAAGGTTGTAGTTCCTCGTAGCAGCGGGACTTGAACTTTAAGAACTTAATGACGACGGGAAGAAGACTTAGAAGATTCAACGAAGACTTGATGACGTGAAGAAGACTCGCGCACGTACGTAGGCTTGACGGCGTGAAGACTCCTTTGATTTCCGTATCGAAGTCGAAGTCGAAGTCTTGAAGTCCGTTGATCGAAGTCTCAATGTTGATGTGTTTGAAGTGTTACCCATGACCCTATTTATAGGTGTAGGGTTGCGTTGTATGATAGTTATCCCTTAATTAATTAATTAATTTATTAAAGGGATAACATCAAATTTATTTATTTATTTATTTATCACTTTAATATAAATTTATATTAAAGAAAATAAATAAATGACATATATTTTGACTTAATTGGTCCACGTGTTGAAACATGCCACGTGTCGCAATTTGATTGGTCATAACCCACTGGACTGCAAGGCTTGATTTGATTCGTCGAAACACTTCAATTTTGACACGTGTCGATCCATGATTTGATGACAAAATAAATATTAAAATTATCAATTAAATCAGTCTATTTAAATATTTTATGGATTTTGATTTAATATTTATCCAAAAATATAAAAATAGAATGAATTAAATTCAATAATTAATATTCATCTACACGTGCCATATTTTAATTCGACGAAAATTAATTCGTCTACAAATGCCCCCACTTCAAAGCTCGGCGAAAGACGTACCGAACGGTCGTATCGGCGGAATTTGAAGTAATTAGCTTGAAGTCTTGAACCCAAGATAATGAATCTCACCATGACTTCTAATCTTGGACTTAAAAGAATTGTAGTCATGAGATTTGGAATTTATATAACCAAACGGCCGGCCCAAACATATGGCCTGAGGGAACTTTCCCATTCCAATTAATGGGATTTGGATGCCACTGATCGCTTCTGGAACTTGGACTTAAGTTATAAGTCATCGTGGGAATTGGAAGTATTTAACCAATTCATTTAAAGAAGCATATGTCCCAACAGACTAATCACATAATCACATGCCCAATTTATTGGTCTTTAAATAAGCTTCATATTTGTTTCCAAGAGATCACGGCTTAACCAATTAAGACAAATAGACCCAACCCCCTCCATTTTTTTTCCTTCAAATTCTTGGGCTGAACATTAAATTACACTTGGGAGAAACCCACCACGCTTTCCTATGATAAATACAAAGGAGTATTTGCACTGGGCTAAAGCTCGAGGCCCAATAATTAATGTTGACTTGCCCACAAATTATCACTTTGAATTAGACAACTCTAGTCTTCAACATTCCTTCTCTGTTTTCTGTGTTTTCAGAAACGTTGCTAGTATGTCTTCTTCTCATCAACGATTTGAGCGGCAAGATCCCAAACACTCATGGAAACCTCCTGATCTCTATCGACCACCTTATTTTATTCATTTTTTTTTTTAAATATATATATATATATATATATATATATATATATATATATATATAATAGCTATCCGGGATTTCTCCATATCTTGGATTTAAGATTTAATTCAATCTTGGACTGCGGTTGTGAGAAGTGGAGTCCTGATGGGATTAGATTTCCTGTATACAGATGGACTCCATATTTTCTGAATCTATATAAGCACATGACCTTGGCATAATCATCACAAGTTTGAAGTGCAACTCCGACAGTACCACAAATCAGGGTGACTTATTTGGTGTGAATTCAGAACTGCTTGTCTTGTGTTGAGCTACATCTTCTGCACGCCTTCGCCTTGCTTCTTCCCTTCCATCTCTGTCAGGCTCAATCTTCACGCGAGATATACCACGCCTCTCTTGTTCAAATTCACGCTCGCAACGTGTTTGACACATTTCTTCAAAGAGTCTGCTTGAAGAAGAGCTCCTGCTCTGACAACGGCATCCATCACAATCAGCTGTTCGACACAGGTTTCCTGCTTCTATCATCACGGCTTCATCGAGTTTTAATCTCGTTTTATGGCTGCCCAAAATTTACATATCGGAAGAGTACCGAGTTAAATTCATGAGCTAAAGGCGTACATCTCGTTCTTCACGTCGCACGTTGTCAACTATAAAGGCTGTCAAATCAATCTTCTTCGGTCGCATTCGACTCGTTCTTCTGCCTTCACGTCGTGCATCAGCCCTTCTCGCAAAGCATCAACTGCTGCACCGTAAGTCTCCATAGCAACAGCCCCTTCCTCTGCAAATTTCAGTGCTTCGCGACAAAGATTGCTGAAGCGAACTGTGAGAACCACTTCAGTTCTTCTTTTTTAGTCGGAAACAGGAATCTTGCACAAGTGACCACGCCTTGCTCTGCTTTTGTTTCTGCTTGAATTTCTCATATTCAACAATTGGGAGAAGTTGGATTTAAACTTGCAGGCTTCGAATTCCTCTTTCTTGCACTTCTTTTATTTGCTTCGTGTCTGACTTTATAACACACACCAGGAACCGTGGGAATTGGACAACTCGCCTAGTTGTTGTTCTTTCGGTCTTTTCGAACATGCAGCAATAAGTGCTTCTCTTTGCATGGATTTCATACCTACAAAGTGTTTGACAAAACGTCTAAGAAAGCGCACAAGCTCCTTACGTTTCGTTTAAAGCCTTTGCTTTACCATGCAAAAGTATCAAGGAATCAACTTTTGGTTTGTCTCATCTAATCATCACGAGACCAATGGAAATGGAACCTTAGAAGAGCAGCAATCATTATTTTCTGAAACCAAACCTTTGCTTATCTTCTAAAATCATTTTGCTTGCCTTTTTTTTTTTTAATGGTTGAATATTTAGGGCACATATCAAAGCATGGATTTAAGAAAAACAAAAAACATAAAACACTTCGGCTGCAGTTCTGCTTTCCCAATATTTGATTCTCCCTTTCTTTTTTTTTTTTTTTTTTTTTTTGCAATTTACTAAAGTAGCTTCGTTGCTTTGCAGGAGATTAAAAAGACTTCCAAGAACTAATAAGTGGATTCAGCTCAGCCTTCTAAAGCATCAAATACTTCTTGAAATTCGTGACAGTAAGCACTTGTTACTTTAGGTTACTTGAAGTCAATTTTTTCAAACTTCTCAATGTTTTTATCAATTGACTTGTTTTTCCGAGACTAAGATTTTTTTCCTTTTACGATTCCTTGTATGCAGGCACCTTAACACTTTGATTTGTGGAACTTCAACTTCTTGATCATCAATTTTGGACTTCTTTGGCAGCATAACAGTAAAGTACTCTTGATTTTCTTTGTTTCTTTTTTATTGATATTTCAATAGAGATACTTATTGACCTCGAATTTTTATTTGGCCTTGACTTTTTGTAGGTATCTCAAGATGTTTATCGAGGATCACACCAAACCATCTCCACGCATCGTCATCGGCCACGACAGTGATAGCTTCAAAGTCAAACCTACTTCTTTGCCCGTCCACAAGTCTGCTATTGATCTTCTCTCTTCTGAGCCTATTGATTCTACACTGCATACCGCCTACTGGTCAGAAGAGATCACTACAGAATTATATGATGATTACATCGACGAATTCTTTCGTTCGCCGGCCCTCTTATTGAAATCCCCTCTACATGATGTCGACAACTCGATAATGGGCTTCTCACTTCCGAATCGGCATCTCGTCACCAAAGGAACTTCTTGGAAGATTCCTTCTTCAAAGTTTGGTGAAGTATCCTTCCATGCCGGCTACTGGGAATGGACAGAACACGTCTTGGCCTTCTTCGAACATCGTCTCGTTCAAGCAAACATCTACGCGGCCATTCATGCTTCACTCTTTACGTATGTCGTCGACAAGAACGTCCTTCAGGCATTCTTCGAGTTATGGCATCCTTCGACGAATACTCTGCATACGGCGGTTGGGGAATTGTCAATCTCCCTATGGGATCTTCGTGGAATTTCCGGCTTGCCCATACTTGGAGATTTCTACGACGAGGTAATCCCTTCAGCTTATGATCTTCTTGGCGATCAGGCCCGTAGCTCCAACTCTTCGCGAAACGACTCTGCTCTTCCACGTTGTTGCAAGTACTTGTTCTTGGCTTATCACATGCTGCCTAAGACTTCTGATGGCGTACTGATTTCAGATTGGATAAACTTCTGGTTCAAGGAAACGGCTAGATATGCCCCTCCTCCATCGCGTTCTACAAAAAAGAGAACCAGCAAGCCACGGTTTTCTCGAAATCCTTGCGGAAGTATCGACGCGTCTCTTTTACCTCGTGCCAATTACCACGCTGATCCATTCACGATCTTGGGAATCGAAGAGAATGTAAAAGAGGACACTTATCTTGCTGCTTTCCTCGCATGCTGGCTTTGCAGCTTTGTTCTTCCTCATGGACAAGTCAACCGAGTTCGCGCTACTGTCTTCAAAGTTGCTAGTCAGATGGCTCGTGGACGTCTTTTTTCCCTCGCCATACCTGTGTTAACAAGCATTTATCGCGGTCTAAGGGATATATCTACTTCGCCGAATTTGACCGAGTCTACAGTTGTCTTCCCTATTCATTATCTTTATAGTTGGATAGCGCGATACTTCGACACTCACTTTACTTCCAACATTGAACAACAAAGCGGGGACAAGGTAAAATGTGCTTCGATGGTAAGACATTCGGGAGAAAAGATGGCTAAGTCTTTTGAAATTCAGCCGGCACGTGATTTATTCCATAGTATCAGCTCGTCAGACCTTCGAAACTTACATCCCAAACATCAAGATAAGGAAGTGCTGATGGATCGTACTTGTTTCTCCCTCACCCTCAAGGGTATTTTCATATCTCTACGATCTAGCTACTTGACTTTTCGGTGTGGGAATGAACATCTCGTTGAAGCATACAGTCCTCATCGATTCAGCCGTCAACACGGCCTTTGTCAACACATTCCGGGTCGCTTGAAGAAAGAAATCTTAACCTGCGAATTATCTGCACTTGTTCGACTTTGGCGCTCATGCACTTTTCTGAACTCGTCATCCACAGTAGTTCTGCCGGGAAAACATGATGTTTCGTCGTTGGCCACGAAAGAGTACACAATTTGGTGGAGAGCAACTTGGGACGCTACTCATAGAAACAACACCAAGATTGTCTTAAAGCTTCCTCAGAATAACACGAAGCCAAACTCTACAATGCCGAAACAACATAAAGGCAATTCTTCTAAGGCTGCGCAACCAAACGATGATCATGAACCCGTTGCAAAGAAGCTAACTTCCCATTCGAAGGTTTCTCATGACTCTATTCTCCCAGCAGAGAAAGAAGATAGTTCGACTGGAGATGCTTATCAAGTAGTTGAGAGGCCCAAGAAACGAATGACTTTACTCTGCGCATCCTCCTCGAAACACGAGATAGCCAAGGAAGGCAATGAAGTCATCTCTGCCCTTTCTTGTTCAGCTGAAGATTCTGACAGCCAACGCCCACTTAAGAAGAAGCAGAAGGTGTTCAATTTAGACAACATTACTGTTGATTCTAACTTTTTCGCAGATTGCCCAAGTTCTAACCTACCGTTGGCTGAATTACCACTCTATGTATATATCGGCTAAAAATACTTTTTTTTTATTATTATTAGCATTTTCTTTGATCCTTTACTCACATTAATTATAACATTTTTCTTGCAGCTTTCACAACTTGAGGACGAAGTTCAAGTGATTTCTGAGCAGAGTGGTGATTCCGTAAATGAGCTCACCCCTTTCGACTTGTCTAAAGTGGATCCTTCTCATCCTCCGAGTGGTGAAGCTAAAGTAGTTAGAGGAGATAGTGAACAACCAAGAATCACTCTACCCAAATTGATGCCTAAAGCACGCCCGACAGAAGTACTTGAAACATCTAGAAAGGCATCTAAAGTTCCACATCGCCCTTCTATGGCTCCCGAACCGTCTATGTTTTGCCTCCAAGCTCTTTATGGTGAAGCTGAGAAAATGTTGGTCAACTTCCTTTGGAAGAGTATTCGGGACAAGATTGAAAGAACTCCCTTTGAGACGCTCTCGAAGATAGAATCCGATATACGAGCTGTTTTTGGCAAGATGAAGGATTACATGAGAGATCCATCACCTTTGGAGAATCGCCTGAAGGAATTTCTTGAGAATGCTTCAAACTTCGCAAGTGTTAAGCAGAACTCCATCCACAGGCTAACACAAGAGGCTCATGAACAATCTCTCTCTCTTGCTTTACAAAGTCTTGACGAAGCTGAGGCACAGAAACATAAGTCTACCGGAGTAGTAGAGAATTTGAGGGAAGAACTTCGTCAAGCCGAAGAGAACTTAACTAAAATGCAAGTTGACGTGGATGCTCGTCGAGAGGCTCTTCTAAAACTTCAAGATGCCCCTTATATGACCGAAAAGGAAACTGAAGCCCTTAAGAAGATGGAGGAGCTACTTGAAGAAACTCGTCAGAATTTGATAGACTTTGATATTTTCTCATAGATAGCGTAGAGTAGTTCATTGTTCTCCTTCGGTCACTTAGCTTTAGGACTTTTCTTCTTTGTTCTTTTTTCCTTCTTGATGATGTTATGAACTTTACTACTTTAGAGATTGCTTAATAAAAGTTAACTTTTTTTTTTTTTTTTCCATCTCGCAACTCTTCGAGTAGTTCCCCTTTTTTTAATGCCATTATAACGAATTATATATTTGCATGTATATATAATTCATTATCACATGAAAGCATCAAAATCAAATAAGCTAACTTTGTGTTCAATATATTAACTTTATATGACTTTTTTTTTTGTTTATACTTAGTTTTCATGAAGAATTGTCAATTCAACATAAAACCAACATAAAGTCATGATAAAGTTGTGACTGAACTTAGAAAAATCTAAGCTGCCTACGTACCCTAATGAAAGGGATCAAGTCATAACGTAGTTCAAAGAAAACTTCTTTGGAGAAGATTTAGGAGGGCCGTTCACAGTTTATACTCATGCGGGCCAGGAGTATTCAAAGTTTAACCACCCTGAACAAGAGTGGGGAATTTCTATTTTAGCCACGCGAAATACCATCAGTGGAGTAAGTTAGCAGTTTATCCACATACATTACAATTGGTGGTTACCGTACATAGTTTATACTCATATGGGTCAGGAGTTGACATGCAGTTTAGGCTCGTGCGTCGAGGAGCTTCATGCTTCATTATGCATAGTATTTCTTCAAAAATTTGCCATTTATCGGTCCGATGCGCAAGCCATCTTTGTCGACCAACTTGTAGGCGCCATTTGTGTATACTTCTTTCACCACATGTGGACCATCCCATTTTGACATGAACTTACTTCCCATACGCTGAGTGATGGTGATAGGTCTTCTCACCGCTAAGACTAAGTCTCCAACTTGAAATGACCGTGGACGCACTTTTCTGTTGAACGCCCTCGTCATTCGAGCTTGATAACATTCAAGCTGTTGTTGCGCTGCGAGTCTTTTCTCATCTAATGCTTCTAACTCTTCAAGCCTCAGACGAGCGTTTTCTTCAGGAGTTAGTCTTTCTTGAATCGCGATACGAAGCGATGGAATTTGGCTTTCTAAGGGGAGCACGGCTTCAACTCCATAAACTAGTGAATACGGAGTAGCTTGAGTTGCAGTACGATGCGTCGTCCGATACGCCCATAATGCTTCCCCTACTCTTTCATGCCAGTCCTTTTTTGACTTAGACACCACTTTCTTTAGAAGATTACACAATGTTTTGTTAAACGCCTCCGCCAAACCATTTGCAGCCGCGTTGTACATCGATGAATTGTGTTGTCTGAAGCCGAATTGCACGCAGAGCTTATCCATCAGCTTGTTGTAGAAAGGTTTCCCATTATCAGTGATGATGTATCGAGGCACCCCGTACCTGAAGATTAAATTACTTCTTATGAATTCAACCACCGTTTCCTTCTTTACTTCTCTAAGGGGTACCGCTTCCGCCCATTTCGAGAAGTAATCAGTGGCTGCCAATATGTAAGAATGACCACCCGACGACTTAGGAGTGATTGGCCCTACCACGTCAAGTCCCCAAGCATCGAACGGCCAAGAAGCCACAGTCGGATGTAGAGGTTCGGGCGGTTGGTGTATCAGATTAGCATGTATTTGGCAAGCTCCGCATTTTCTCGCATAGTCCAAACAATCCTTGATCATAGTTGGCCAGTAATATCCCATCCTCTTTATTCTGAAATGCAATTTCGGGCCCGATTGATGAGCCCCACATACTCCTGAGTGTGCCTCCGTCAAAGTTTCGATTATTTCATCACCGTTCAAGCAACGTTGGTAAGTCCCTTCATATGATCGTCGATACAAAGTATCCTTGTATAGCAGAAAACGAGAAGACCTCCTACGTACTTCTGTTTTATGTCGATGATCAGACGGTAGCTTTCCATGTCTCAGATAGTCGACTATCGGAGTTCTCCAATCATTCTCATCATTTACCGCGATTGAAATAACGCTTACGTTCTCAGTGTTGAACTTTTCCAGTGAGGGCACAACCCATCGGCTACACACGGGTACACTTGTCGTTTCACCTTTCGACAGGGCCATGGCGGTGGCCAAGTTAGCCAAAGCATCCGCCAACTTGTTTTCCTCCCTTGGAATGTGACTTAGGACAATATTTTCAAACTTTGTCATCAAATCAGAAGCTTGTTGATAGTATGGAACCAAGTCTTCCTTCCTGACTTCATACTCGTTTCGAAGTTGGTTGACTATCAATTTGGAGTCACCGTACACTTTTATATTTAAAATCCCGATTTCGAATGCCATTTGGAGACCGATGATCAGAGCTTGGTATTCGGCCACATTGTTTGAGCATAATTCTCCTAATACGAAAGAGTATGTTAGCACCAATCTTTCAGGTGAAACGAACACCACTCCTGCACCTGCTCCATCGAACCGGGCCGATCCATCAAAGAACATCATCCACACTGGCGATGGTTCAATGAAGAAGACTTCTTCATCCGGGAGGTCATCCGACAGTTCCCAATCAGCTGGAACCGGGTGATCTGCTAAGAAATTAGCAAGCGCTTGACCTTTCACTGCTTTCTGCGATACATAAACTATCTCGTATTGGTTAAATATGATGGACCACTTAGCTAATCTTCCGGATAACACGGGTTTAGACATCACATATTTAACTGGGTCGGCTCGAGATATGAGTCTTATGGAGTAAGCCTCGAAGTAGTGTTTCAACTTCTTAATCGCATAAAACAACGCCAAACAGATCTTCTCAACAGGCGAGTACTTCAACTCATTTTCTGTCAAAGCTCTACTAAGATAGTATAGTGCCCTTTCCTTTCCTTCATCATTTTCTTGTGCCATTAGAGCACCAATTGACCTCTCTTGGGCGGCGATATACAAGATAAGCGGTTTTCCAGGTGTCGGAGCTCCTAAAACAGGCGGATTTGACAGATGTTTCTTGATACTCTCGAATGCATTTTGACACCCTCGGTCCCATTCAAAAGTAGAGCCTTTCTTCATGAGATGACTAAAAGGTTGACATCTTCCAGCCAAATTTGATATGAACCTTCTAATGAACGCCAAGTTGCCTTGTAGACTCCGCAGTTGTTTGAGATTTCTGGGCGGGGGCATTTTCTGAATGGCGTTAATTTTTGCAGGGTCGACCTCGATTCCACGATGGCGAACTATGAAACCGAGAAATTTTCCGGAAGTGACTCCAAACGCGCATTT
Organism: Lantana camara; assembly: GCA_037501455.1. Taxonomy (NCBI): domain Eukaryota; kingdom Viridiplantae; phylum Streptophyta; class Magnoliopsida; order Lamiales; family Verbenaceae; genus Lantana; species Lantana camara. The sequence continues at coordinate 5,998,346 of CM074865.1, forward strand.
CAAAGGATTCATCTTCAAATTGTATTTTCGCAGTCGATCAAACACAACTTGTAGATCCGCTATATGATTTTTCTTTTCCTTAGTTTTAACTACAAGGTCATCGACATAGCATTCCACGTTTTTATGCAACATGTCATCGAAGATATTCTGCATAGCTCGTTGATAAGTAGCACCTGCATTCTTTAATCCAAACGGCATAACTTTATAGCAGTATATGCCTTTAGGAGTGCGAAACGCTGTACATTCCTCATCTTGTGGGGACATTCTGATTTGGTTGTACCCCGATGACCCATCCATGAAAGACAAAGCTTCGTGGCCTGTAGTGGCATCAACCATAAGTTCTATGATTGGCAGCGGGAAGTCGTCCTTTGGGCAAGCTTTGTTCAAGTCTCGAAAATCCACGCATACGCGAATCTGGCCATTCTTCTTCTTGACCGGGACAATGCTGGAGATCCAAGTGGGGTATTTCACTTCTCTAATGAACCCAGCATCGATAAGCTTGTTGACTTCGGCTTCAATTAGAGGGACTAACTCTGGGCGACATACACGTTGTGATTGCTTCACTGGCCGAGCTCCGTGCTTTATGCCAAGGCGATGAGTCGCGATTTTCGGATCTAACCCGGGCATTTCTTTGTATGTCCAAGCGAAGACGTCTTTGTAGTCCTTTAACAAACTTATGTACCGAGTTATTTCTTCAGGGTCAAGAAGTGCACTCACAAACGTTGGCCGAGGCTCGTCTATCGTACCGAGGTTGACTTCTCGTAACTCGTCTACGGTTGCTCGCACTCCATCTTCAAGTTGTGGAGGCGCATCTTGGACTTCATCATCCGTGATTTCAGAGTCACAATCTTCATGAATCGTGACATGATTACATGTTCTTATGGTGACAGGCCCTTCCATTATGATAAGCAACGTAGAAGATGTGCCCCCAATCGAGAAATGGAGAGTTTGATTTTCTCCAGTCGTACTTGGCGATTTTATGGACTCTTCACGGGCTATGTTTCCATCAGCACATGCGCTTTCACCGAGACGATCGAACACCGAGCGACGTCTTGATGCATACTTGTTCTCTGAAGCTTCGTGATACTTAGGCCCGAGTCTCTTGAACACGGAAGGACGTTTCATGGGAGTACCAAGCCTATCAAACACCGATACGCGTTTATTCTTCTGATCGCCTTCGTTTTTCGTGGCGGAGATATGTTGCACATTCACACGTTTATCTTTTCGAGATACACGTATTCTCACCGGTTCCGTATGAATATATCCCACGCCTGTCTTAGGCTGATTAACACGAAGTCCCTTTTCTTTCAGCTTGAGTTGTGCTTCCGTGAGGCCGTGAATCTTTTCACCAGTTAATTCTGGTCTTAGGCTGCCTAAGGCCGACGGGGTAGAAAAGTCATATCCTGATCTCTCTAAAAGTGTGTAAGCTTTCGGATCGAATACCCCTTCTAGCTTTTCAGGTCGCACTTCCGAAGATGGTGAATTTGCAGACTTCAAGTTGATGATGGGCATTATCAAGTCTGATTTCAAAGTTTCGAGACCGTTAAGGAATTTCACTTTTTGTCGTTCATCACGAGTTTCGCATGTGAGTTTGTTTTCCTCATCGCAGACTTTGTGCTTTTCACTTGAAGATTCTACAGGAACTTCAATGGGTATATCCTCTTTCACGAATTCGGGAGCCAGGTAGAGCTTAGCATCAGCAAAGTGAGATTCAGCCTCGGTAAAGGGCTTCACATCCGCGTCTACTTTCACGACCTCTCCGTTCTTTAAATATTTGAAGCATTGGTGGAGGGTAGAGGGAACGACGCCGTTTTCGTGGAGCCACGGCCTTCCTAACAGTAGATTGTAGGAGGTTCTAGCATCGATTACGTGAAGCAAGGCGCTAGCCTTTAGTTCCCCGATATGAAGTTCTGTCCGGAGCATCCCCATTGCACGTTGCCCCCCTTGGTTGAATCCTTGGATGGTTAGGCGACTTTGAGATAACTCATCAATGGAGATTCCTAGCTTCTTCATGGTAAACTTTGGCATGATGTTAACAGCCGAACCTCCGTCGATCAATATGCGGTTTACCTTTTGTTCATGCATGAACCCTGAGACGAATAGTGGTCGATTGTGTGGTTTTGGTCCTAACAACAAGTCTTCGTCCGTGAAGTTGATTGCAGCGCTGGTAACATGACAAGCAACATTATGGAGAGTTTCTTCTTCACTGGAGGCCGGATTCATATTTTCCACTTTTGATCCAAAGTACTTCTTTGGAAAAAAGTCACCTAAAGTCACTGGCTTCCAGTAGTAATTGTTTGAAGCCCCTTTCTGGTCAGGTGCCCTCGACCTCTTCTTTGACTTGTCTTGTCTATGCCTGAGCGGCACGGATTTTCTTGACCAAGTAGGATGAAGCTTCTCAACACGTCGCGTTTGCCTTCGGCGGCGTGTCACTACGGTCCATTCGCCTTCATCCTCATCCTCATTCGTTACATATGTCTCACACTTAGCATTTTCAGTAGTTAATAAACTTGAAAGTAACCCCGGTTCAAAGCTCCCAAACTGGATTGCTATGGATGCCCCCGATGATACTAGCGGCGTTGTTTCATTTTTTTGGCTTTCAAGCGGATTAACATATGTCGAAGTTGCAACACTAGTGGTGTTCGTATCAGCTACATCCTCGCAGTCGAGAATAATTTTCCCTTCTTTAGCCAAAGCCATGATTTTATCTTTCAAAACAAAACACTTTTCCAATGGGTGGCTAATAACTCGGTGATACTTGCAGTACTTCGGGTCATTCACTTTTCCACTTTCTTCGGGGCGTTTTGGCTCTGGCAGTTCTATCATCTTCCTTGCGAGCAATTCGTCGAAGATGTGTGCAACATCTGAGTCCGGGAATGGATATTCTTTTTCTTGCATCTCTTTCAGAGTGAGACGACGCCTCTCATTTTGCATGGGTTGACTTCTTGGCTTTTCTACACCTTTTTTGTCCTTGGGCAGGATTTTGACGGGAACTGCCTTAACGGTCATAGACTCTTTTGTAGGAGGTTTAACGAATCTTTCGTTTTTTCTTATATCTCTTCTATCCCTCTTTTGATCATCTGTGGGATAGTCGGTGCCATGATTCGCGATGCTTAGTTCCATGTCGTGGGCGCGGGTAGCTAACTCTTCGAAAGTGCGAGGTTTGATGCCCTGAAGAATGTAGAGGAGCCCCCAATGCATTCCTTGAGTGCACATTTCCACTGCGGATATTTCGGAGAGTCTATCTTTGCAGTTCAAACTCAGTGATCGCCAACGGTTGATATAGTCCACGACCGGTTCATTTTTCCATTGTTTCGTGTTGGTCAACTCGATCATGCTCACTGTACGGCGAGTACTGTAGAACCGGTTGAGAAATTCTCTCTCCATCTGATCCCAACTGTCGATTGATTCGGGCTCTAAGTCGACGTACCAATCAAATGCGTTCCCCTTAAGCGATCGTACGAACTGCTTGACCAGATGATCTCCATATGTCCCCGCATTGTTGCAAGTTTCTACGAAGTGGGCGACATGTTGCTTCGGGTTGCCTTTGCCCTCGAACTGCTGAAAATTTGGTGGCTGATAACCTATTGGCATTTTCAGGGAGTTGATGCGCTTAGTGTATGGTTTTGCATATGATGGAGAATTCTGATATGAAGCGCCATACTGAGCTCGTATTGTGTTGGTTATCATATCCTGCAGTTCTTGAACAGATAGGGCAGCGATAGACGCAGTAGAGTGATTTGTTCTTATCGCGGAGTCTTGTTTCTGGGGCAGAAAATTCACTTGCTTCCCATCGGTGGTTTGAGTGATTTGAACTGAAGGAGTCCGAGGATTGCGGCTAGACTGACCAGGATCATTGCTTTCTAGTTTGCTCATGAGTTGGGCGATCTGGAAGTCTTTGTCTTCCAAAGTTTTCTGTAGATGAGCTATTACCTGAGCCATTTGAGCAATTTGCTCTCCATCAGTCATCTCTCCACTTCCCTTATTCTTTTCTTCGAAGGGAGTTTCCTTCAAGTTAGTTTCCTTAGGAGTCGAAGGAGTCGAGCCATCAGATGATTTTGAATCGCTAAGATGACCATGTGTAGAAGATTTCGAATTTTGGTTAACCTCCTTATTTTTCAGTGCGAGTTGATCCTTCTTAGGAGCCATGAAGAACTCGTGGAAGTAGGAATTCAATACGGAAGAGAAGAGATGAGAGGTAGGATCTGTCCCACCGGGCGTGCCAAAATTTGTTCACAACAAATTTTATTGTCTGCAAAATAAATTACAAGACAAAATATATGAACAAAATATATAATACTTTAAAGAACTTGACGAATTTAAAGGAATAAATCCTATGAAGTCTATTCCTCTGATTCTTCTCTTCAATTTTGTATTCGAGGGCGTGAAGCTTATTCTCGAACACGTAGGCGCGATTTTTGCCGATTTTGACGGAGAAAACCACGTGATTTACCTGCAGCTTTAATGAAACCGTAGAACCTTCAAAGGTTGTAGTTCCTCGTAGCAGCGGGACTTGAACTTTAAGAACTTAATGACGACGGGAAGAAGACTTAGAAGATTCAACGAAGACTTGATGACGTGAAGAAGACTCGCGCACGTACGTAGGCTTGACGGCGTGAAGACTCCTTTGATTTCCGTATCGAAGTCGAAGTCGAAGTCTTGAAGTCCGTTGATCGAAGTCTCAATGTTGATGTGTTTGAAGTGTTACCCATGACCCTATTTATAGGTGTAGGGTTGCGTTGTATGATAGTTATCCCTTAATTAATTAATTAATTTATTAAAGGGATAACATCAAATTTATTTATTTATTTATTTATCACTTTAATATAAATTTATATTAAAGAAAATAAATAAATGACATATATTTTGACTTAATTGGTCCACGTGTTGAAACATGCCACGTGTCGCAATTTGATTGGTCATAACCCACTGGACTGCAAGGCTTGATTTGATTCGTCGAAACACTTCAATTTTGACACGTGTCGATCCATGATTTGATGACAAAATAAATATTAAAATTATCAATTAAATCAGTCTATTTAAATATTTTATGGATTTTGATTTAATATTTATCCAAAAATATAAAAATAGAATGAATTAAATTCAATAATTAATATTCATCTACACGTGCCATATTTTAATTCGACGAAAATTAATTCGTCTACAGCAATATTTCAAATTATTTGATCATGTGGTTTATTTGACTGTTGCTTGATCCAAATATCTGTTTGTGTCATATGCATGCTACTATGGTTTGAATTTGAAATGACATAATATTTTAAGTATGACAGGTAATTTTAAATTTTGATCTCCACTACTAGCTTGATTCCCAATATGTGATAGGAATGTGTAAAAGATATAGTAAACTCTTTTAAGATAAATTTATTATTTATAAACTGAGTTCTTTCACTTTGAGATCCTATTCAGCAAGTATCTTAAGATTTATTTGAATAAAGATATCTTGCATTTATTGATTTTTAGGGGAATATTGTAATTTTGTTATCAAATTGATCTTGGTTCAATTTTAACTCATCTAGATGTGTGGGAGTTCATACCATCATGAACTCATACTAGTGTTTAATTTATCTAGATATGTGGGAGTTCTTTCACAATTGTTTCTGTCAAAATTTGATTTCAAAGAAATTATTTAAAAACGGGGTGAATAAGGATATATTAGTTTTTAATAATTTCTTGAAAATTGTGAAAGCTAAAAGTTTTGTTATGGAATAATTGAAACAGCCCATGACTTTTGTGAAACGTGATCTTTTCTCAGTCATTGTTGGTCATTAGCTAACCGATCAAGTATTTGAGACATTCATATATCAATTATTGGAATGTCTTGCTATTTTAGTGAATTATCTTGAAAATAATAAACTTGATTATTATTATTATTATTTCATGAGAATCTGAGATAGATCGGTACTTTATATAACCTACATGTGCATATTGGTTAGTAGGTTTGAGAAAGAAAATATTTTGAAAGTGAATTTTGGAACATTGATTAATTAACTGTGACTTTTTGTAAGTTTTATTTAGTAGAAAAACACACGTCACAAAATGGGAGACTTATGTTTGGTGATTAACTCTCCTAGTTTCCGTATTGATATGATTTTGTCAATAAGTGGTTTCTTATAAAAGAAATTTGATGAGGACAATTGTTTTGGTTAATAAGACATATTTTATTGGTCAATGGAGGAGCATATTGTATTTTTGATATGGTTGCTAATCGTTGATGGATCACATCTATAATTTTCACGTAGATATGTGATGATTATTGAATTAGTGGGAGTACATCATATCTCTTAGATTTTATGATAATGGTATACTACTTGTTAGTAGTGATAATGTTACTCCATTAAACTGATGTGGCGTTATTTTAACATAGCATACTACCTACGCCAGTATGTAAATCTCTTGATATCTTGACAAGAGAATAAGTGAGTGCAGCTTAGTTTTACAATGTGCGCATTGGTCTATGTGATTTGTTTATATTCATAATGCGAATAAAATATGCATTTTGCATATCTTATGTGCACACAAGGCGAGACTATTTGTATCTCATTAATGATTCTCTTATTTGAATACGAATGAGTTGTGTATCTCGCATATATGTTTATCTTAAGATTGGGTGTTGTTCTTAAGAAATGTTGGGTATGTCTCATAAACACACCATATCGTATATTGAGCATTGAATGCTTCCTGAAAAGTTGTTGAGTTTTCTTGAGATTTCATAGTGTTTTGGAAATCTATATCTTACAAGAAAACTGTAATTTCCTTTGGGTTTCCTACTGTTTCTGAGGCCCGTATTTGACAAGGAAATTGGATTTTCTTGGAATTTCATATTGTGTAGAAATTCGTATCTTACAAGAAAATCGGAGGACTCACAATGAAATAGCGATATTTGGGGTCGTATTTGGATGCTATTTCTTTCTACACCACCACGTCTGAATCCATGTCAGTGAAGGTTGTTGGTATTTTTGACCATGGAAGGTCTCGCATCGATAAAGGATGCAATCACCGCCATGATCCGATATTTAGTGACTTTTGCCTGACCGGATTGTTGAAAGTCTTGCCTGTTGCTGTATTGTCTTTTCAAAATCTGTGGCCACAGTCAAAATTGTTTTTGTGTAATTTAGCCCGAGAGTCGTTTTTGGAAATAGTGTCTTTTTCTTGTCTTTTGGAGTCAAAAACTTCAATTAATATTGTCCAAGTGGGAGACTATAAGAATTTTCTTGTTGGACTTATATTAATTGATGATTGTATTAAATAAAACGGGCTAAATAATACGGTTAATTGGGACAAGACTAAATAGGCTCATTGATTGACCCATTTTCGATAAAGGGCCTGATTTAATAGACGTGGTCTGACAGCTGGTGTAGTTCCACTCTATAAAGCCCGTGATGGGAGGGCCTCTAGGGATTTATATATATCGTGGCTAAGTCCCCTCTCCACTCCACGTTCTGATATTGCTTTCCTATTAAGCTGTCAACTGCCGTTGTGAGAGAAGAAGAGGAAGACCTAGGCTGAGGTGTTGATTTGGGGATTACGAGAGATCTAGCCAAAGAAGTCAAGCATACCAAGTGAAATTACCCAACAAGATCGGTAAATATCAGGTTCAATTCAATAGGCGAAAATCGGGTATATCTACACTCTCAATTATATCGGTGTTCTAAATTCATGATGTAGATCTTGGCTAAAAATTCTTACATTACCAGGATAGGACCATCCTTTTTGTGCCTCTATGCCTAGATTTGCTAAGCAATTTGCTGCACCGTTCCCCTCCTGGTATATGTTTGTCAACTTTAGCATTATTAATCATGTTATACTCTTGTATTTCATTATCAACTGTTGCATCGTGAAATCTCCAGAGCACCCTCTTTCTATCATAGCCATAAACGCCATCCCATCCATTTCCACCATATCCTTTTATACCCAGCTACCTATGTTGCACGGACACGGACACGGCGACACGGACACGACACGACACGGACACGGCGACACGGATTTTTTCAAAATCTTAGGACACGACACGGCTCCGACACGGCTATATTTTATATAAATAAATATATTTTATATATAAATAAAGATATTTTATATAAAAATAAAAATATTTTATAAGTATAATTTATGTAACATAAAATATTTATATAAATATATAATATTAAAAACTAAAATAAGTTTTGTTATTTCAATTTTCTCTCCAAAAAATTCAAAAAATATTAAAAAAAGCATAAAAAAATGATCAAATTTGCTCCGCCGTGTCCGAGCCGTGTCGGACACTCCACCTCGCCGTGTCCGACACCGTGTCCCAATTTTTTTTTTATTTTTTTTTTTTTCGGACACTCCTTCAGCCGTGTCCGACACGTGTCCGAGCCGTGTCCGGGCCGTGTCCGTGTCCGACACGTGTCGGACACTGCACGGGCCATTTTTTAGGCGTGTCCGTGCTTTAGAGCCAGCTACAAAAGCCATAAACACCCCATTCACTAAGGCTGTGATTTCAACAAGAGTATTAGTCGTTTAACCTATCCCATCACTAAACGCTGCAATGACGTTCACGTCTGATTTCCTAAGAGCCGGTCCTTCCATGTTGAGCTTCACATATCCTTTTGGTGGTCGGTTCCAGTGAACAAGAATGGTGCCCTGCACCTTCAGTTTGTCCATCCTTATCCCAAAAGTTTTAGCCAAATGTACATCCCCCCTCCACCAACTCCGAGAGAGACGACTAGTGTAGCTCATATACAGGAGATGTTGACGAACATGCCGTATAATATTATAAGGTGTAAAAGTCTTACCTCTGTGTTTTTCTTGGTTTCGTTCTTCCCAAATATACCAAAGAATAAGAGTAGAGATAACAATTCGTACATGTTTGCTTCCTCTAAAAGCTAAAGATGAAATCCACCGCTGAATTGCCATCAAAATTGTTCCAGACTGAACTGTATCAACCCCAAATATCCGCCCGAAATACTCCCAAACATTTTGTGCCTTATCACTAGTCACAAATAAATGGAGAAAATTTCAGCAAAGTACCCTGTGTTACACGAATGTATAAAAAAACCCTTATTAAAAAAATCCTTTAGAAAAGCTGAAATTTAGGGATTTTCTTGTATATATTATAGTTGACTTTCCGTAATTAGTTATGCCTTATACATTACTTAGGGTAATTCTAGCCCGAGCTTGGCTCGGCCAAACTGGTGTAATGAAGGGGCGAGTGTTTTACACTTACCGTGCGGTTGGTGGAAAGTTTGGGGAGACTGACCAATCAAATGGCAAATGTAATACACTTGCCTTTTTAATTGGTTGGGTCAGGCCGAGTCGGGTCTGGGCTAGAATTTTCCCATTATTTATAATGTAATCTCTGTACAATGATCAACACAGAAATATAATTCGATACAAAAATTCTCCCAAACCATGTCTTCTCTAAAGATTAACATAGTATCAGAGCGGACAACGATCCATTAAATGGATCCGAACCTTGCTTATCATCTACCGAACACCTGCCTTAGCCATGGCTGAAAATACCCCTCAATGCAGCACCACCGGCAAGGAATCGCAGTAGCCCGTTGATTCCTTGGCCACGCAGCTAGCCAGGCTATTCCAAAACCTACAGCCCCAAACTGAATCAAAACAGTATACCACAACCAGTAACAATTAGCCTGAAGTTGAATCGATGCAATTATTCTCTATGATCTCTACTAATGAAAATAGCAATCGGGGGCAGGGGAAAATTGAACCATATTACCAGAGTAACAACCCCGCCGTCGGTGGATCAGCCTACCTACCACAGATGGGAACAAATGGAATTAATCGTTTGTTCATGGATTCTTGACAATATGGAGCCGGATTTAATCAGTAATTATGCTGAATATCCCACAGAAAAGCATCTATGGGATGGATTGAAGGCTACTTACGGATATAGTGGAAATGGGTTTCAGATTTATGATCTTACCGTACGAGCCAACAGTATGACGCAGGGATCCGATACCTTGGAGCAATTTTACAGCAATCTTCAGAGGATATGGAGAGAAATCGAGATTCGGCAGCTGAATTCGATGACTCACGAGGCGGATATCAATACCTTCAACCGCCTCAGATCTGAGTCCCAACTTTTTTAGTTTCTCGTTGGAATTAATGATACCTATGATTCCGATCGGCTAGAACTCCTTAGGGAAAGCCTACTACCGAAGGTGGAGAAGGTGTATGCTATAATCCGATGATAGGCAGCACGGCGAGAGGTCATGAAGAGGGACTAAGCTTCATCATTGGCGGGGATGTCTAGCGTCGGAGCTGGGTTTATTGCCCAAAACCCGAAATCAAAGTTTACAGAGCCTGGGTCGCAGTCACAAGGGGACACCAAATCGCATCCTGGGCAACAGTAAAGGGGCTTCGCTCCACCGTGGAGGAGCAGCGGTGGTGATGATACGCCGGTAAAGTGTGCTAAATATGGGAGAATGGGTCACAAAAGCAAGGCTTGTTTCCAGATTATTAGCTTTCCCGATGGCTGGCGCAGCCAACGGCGCGATAGAGCGATGTCGGGCTACGGCGCAGCCAGGGTAGTCATCGGCGGACTAGAAGGACATGAGTCTGGAGCTGAAACAGGGACAACAGTAGTAGAAACCAGCCATTGCAGTAAGGAATGAGAGAATGGCGTGGGGGCGGCGCACTACGTAAGTGGGGGGAATAACCAAAGTGAAGGTATTAGGGTAGAGGGTACCAAATACCCAAAATACCCCCACCTAATAATCCCTTTGATTGTTCAATTGTTAATAATTTAAATGTTTTTAAAAGTCAAGCAACTTGTTTCTCTCCAAAACGTGACAGTAGAACAGGGGTGCCGGATGAAATTAGAAAGGACTCTAGGTGGGTCTTTGACTGTGGGGCCACCGAGACTATGACCTACATTCAGAGTGATTTGGTAGACAGCACTGCTCCTAAGACACCCGTGATTTAGAATGCAACTAACAATGTTTTCCCGGTTGAAGGGCCGGGAACTATTGTCCTGACTCCTGATTTAAAGCTTAAAAATTGTCTTTACGTTCCAGGTTTAGCTTGTAAATTGTTATCTATAAGTCATGTCACTAAAGAATTAAATTGTACAGTTCTAACGTACCCTACTTTCTGCCTATTACAGGATATTCAGTCGGGGAGAGTGATTGAGTATGGTACTGAAAATGGGGGCTTGTACTTTGTTGATGAGGTGACTCAAAATGGAACTGCAACGCTTGCTCACGGGACAGTGGACCGCCAAAGATGGTTGTGGCATCGACGTTTGGGACACCCTTCACTAGAGTACCTTTAGTTATTATTTCCTAAGATTTTTCAGAATAGTAATAACTTCACATGTAAGACTTGTATGCTTTAAAAAAGTCATAGACAGTCCTTTTTTATGTCAACTCTAGAGCTAAAGAGGTTTTTTCCTTGGTTCATTCTGATGTGTGGGGACCAGCCCGGATTATTGGAGATTGCAATTCTAGCCATGGTTTTAAATATTTTGTGTTGTTTGTTGATGATTGTTCCAGAATGATGTGGGTTTACTTTCTTACGCAAAAATCGGATGTACCGTTTAAGTTAGTGGAGTTCTTTAACATGTTTTGTACGTAATTTAAAACTCAAATTCAGGTTCGACTTAGGTCAGACAATTGGGGGGAGTATGTCAATACCACTTTAAAACTGTTTTTTTGGGATCATGGGCTCATACAAAAGACTTCTTGTCCCAATACCCCCCTTCCCCTAAAATGGGGTTGCAGAAAGAAAAGATAGACAACTCCTAGAAATATCTCGGGCATGTTACTCAAGTCCCACTGCCCTAAATCTTTCTGGCCCAAAGTAGTCTCCGCCTCAGTGTATCTTGCAAATCGACTTTCCACTAAAGCTCTCAACTTTGTCACCCACTCAAGCACTTTAGTACTCATGTTAGTGTACCCTCCACGTTAACCCTGCCTCTTGGGGTGTTTGGAAGTTCTGTCTTTGTCCACATTCCTAAATCCGATCGAACCAAACTCGACCCAAGTTCCCTAAAATGTGTCTACGTGAGGTATGGGGTTAATTAGAAGGGATATAGGTGCTATCATCCACCCACTCGATTTTTATACACAACCATGGATTGTGACTTTCTTGAGACAGAATATTACTTTCCCCAACTCAGGGTTCCGGGGGAGAATCAGCAGCAGCAGGACCCACTGAGTTAGGTGTCACACTCTTGGCCAGACATAGTCCCAACAGAGCAAGTAGGCGGGACCACCGAGCCTGCCTCTCCCTTAGTACAGACCCCCACACAACACTTTCATGATCCAATCACTACTCCAACCGACAATCCTGAGGTACGTGATAGTGATAGTAATTTTATCGGTACTATTCCTGTAAGTCCACTTGAATCTAACAGTGCAGGAAGTGAAGCAAGGGGGAGAATTAAGAACAATCACAAGAAGTAATTGAAATGCCACAGGAGAAGAACAGATATGTGTTGCTGCGCCCCCTCCTCCCCTCCTCCCGAGCGAATAGAGGGGTGCCTCCAAAGAGATATGAACCGAAGCTAGGAAATAGATCCTCAAGATATCCAATAGCTGATCTAGCTAAAGGAAGTCTCTCATCTCGAGCCAGAGTCTATGCCACCTCAATTTATTCAGTCATGGTGCCGAGTAAAGTAGAAGAAACATTGTAGGATCATAGATGGGTTCGTGTTATGGAAGATGAAATGGAGGCCCTTGAGAAAAACAATACCTGGGAGAATGCAAGCTGCCCAATGAAAAGAAAACAATGGGGTGTCGTTGGGTATTTACGGTCAAACATAAAGTAGACAGGAGTGTAGAAAGGTACAAGGCCCGGCTGGTGGCCAAGGGGTACACACAGATATATGGAGTAGATTACTCAGAGACGTTCTCTCCGGCGGCGAAGATAGATACTATCAGAGTTCTGTTCTCGATACCTGCAAATCGGGATTAGCCGTTATATCAGTTTGATGTAAAGAATGCCTTCTTGCATGGTGATCTAGCGGAAGAGGTGTATATAGAGCCTCCACTGGGTTTTTTGGAAGGGTATGGTGGAGGGGAAGTGTGCAGGTTGAAGAAAGCTCTCTATGGCCTAAAGCAGTCACCTCGAGCTTGGTTTGGGAGATTAACGGTTACTATGAAAGGGTATGGATATCATCAGAGCAACTTAGACCATACTCTATTCTTGAAAAGAAGAAATGAGAAAGTCACTTGTCTAATAATCTGTGTAGATGACATGATTATTACAGAGGATGACTCAGAGGAGATAGCTCGACTTGGGGAAAATTTGTTTTGGGAATTCGAGATGAAAAACTTGGGGGATTTGAAGTACTTTCTAGGGATAGAAGTGTTTAGATCGAGACGGGGAATCTTCATATCTCAATGGAAGTTTGTTCTCGACTTTTTTGTTGAGGTCGGACTCCTGGAATGTAAGCCAGTAGATACTCCAATGGTGGTGAATCATGGACTGTTGATAGTAGATGGGAGAGAGGGTGCTGACAAGGGCCAATAGCCCAATACCAATGCTTACTTGGTAAATTGATTTATTTGTCACATACTCGGCCAAATGTGGCCTATGCAGTTGGAGTGCTCAGTCAGTTTATGCATCCGGGAAGAGGAGTCCTATATCAGAAAATGGGCACTTAGACATTGAAGCTTATACCAATGTTGATTGGGCTGGAAACCCGGTAGACAGGAGGGCAACGTCCGGGTATTTCATGCTAATTGGAGAGAACTTAGTAACATGGAGAAGTAAGAAGCAGAAAGTTATGGTGCTTTCTAGTGCAGAGGCAGAATTTAGGGGAATCGCCAGAGGGATAACTAAGGTCCTATGGCTTAGAAAGTTGCTTGGAGAGATGGGGTTCTCGGCCAGGGAAGCCTGCAAATTGAAGTGCGATAACCGGGCAGCTATCAGCATATCAGAAAATCCGATGCAGCATGATCGTACGAAGCACGTGGAAGTAGACCGACACTTCATTAAAGAAAAGTTGGAAGAACGGGTAGTTGACATCCCGTTTGTGAGATTCGAGGATCAATTGGTTGATATCTTGGCGAAGGCAGTAAATGGAAGGATTTTCAGCGAAATTCTGAGCAAGTTGAGCATCGAAGACCCGACACTCGACTTGAGGGAGAATGTTAGGAAAACTAAAAATTAGGGATTTTCTTTGTATATATTATAGTTGACTTTCCGTAATTAGTTATGTCTCATACATTATTTATAATGTAATCTCTGTACAATGATATCAACATAGAAATATAATTTAATACAGAAATTCTCCCAAACCACGTCTTCTCTAAAGATTAACAAAATCCTCATATATTTTTCAAAATATGCACAAAAAACATATATATACATGTATATATACACACACAAATGTATAAACATAGATAAAAATCGTCGGCGGTGGATGGGACGGTGTTAAACGGTGGCATAGCGCTGGGCTTAAAAGTGCATACAACACTTCCTATACTTTGGAAATTCTCCTTCATCGGTAGTACTCAATTTAATAGTGAAAAAGAGAATTTTTTTCTAAAACATGCGGAGGAGATGAACAACTGATGCCGAAGCGAATGGATTTCTTAAACATACACCACCTCATGCCGCCGGAGCAACCGCCGGCAAGCTCAGCTCCGACCAAACCTCCACTCGGCCACATCCCGTCCCACCAGCGAAACCACAACCATCCACCATCTCGTCTCTCGCCACCATTTTCCCCTGTTTTCTATCCCACCTCAGATCTGAAACAGGGGATAAAACCACGACCGTCACCCCACTTCCGGCTTCACCCGTCACCGAGGAAACCCTTTTCCATCACCACCGCACCGCCTCGAGCCACCATATCCAGCAAGCAGCTTTGCAGATCTAAAAACACAGGGTGACTCAAATTCGGGGCCGGAGGATGGCGGATCTGATCGTCAAGGAACCAGATCTGGACGATGGAGCTCGATTATGGCAGCGGTAGCACGATTTTGGTGGGGATAGCGCGAGGATTGCGGTGATTGTTGACGGTGGTGGCACGAAAAGATGGTGGTTGTGTCAGTGGTGTGACGGTGACCCAAGGTGACCGCGACTACGATGGCGGTGGCGCGAGGGGTCGTGGCAACCCCGTCTTCACGGAGAATAAATATAAATAATCAAATTATTTACTCAGAAAACAGGGCTGCTACTGTAACCACATCATTCATAACGTATGATAAGTTTACCTAGATATTGAAGTATGCTGAGTAAATTAACGTGTTAAACATTGTGTACCACGTCGACTGCATATAGAATGTAAATGAAAAATAGATGCTGATGATACTTGATATGAGGTTACATGGTATGATAACACTAGAGAACAAATTAATCCTTTTGTGCACCTTATATTACATGCCTATCTATACGCTGCTTTTTCTCAAAAGATGTACTCTGTATCCATCATAGTTGTCAATATTGAAATGAAGATACTAGACCGGCTATTTTATTCTTGAATTATTTTAAAATGTAACCATAAACCATCAATCGTAATCCACGGTCAATGTCGATCACCCACCAAAATTTTGTATATATTTTTATGTGCACAATTACTAAATCCTGTGATTGTGTCATCTTTTCAAAAGTCAAGATCGACAAACCCAAAATGGGTGTGCTTGGCCTTGTTTCATGCCTTCGTTAAAACCGTGGAAACGTAATCCTCAAATTGGTCAAAATGAAAACAGAATACACAACTACTTTTTTTTTTAAATAAAATACACGCATACCTAAATAGAATTCGAATTCGGGATCGCAGACGGAATACACAACTTATTTAGCATAAATAACATGTTTAGCTAAATAACATGTTTTACAAATTTCTTACATCCCATTACGAGACGACAAACCCAAGTGTAAAAGAGATACAAAAGTTGAAAAGGGGGCAAATGGGAGATTTTATTTTATCATTTTCTTCACAAATTATAAAGAAAAGCGTGATAAAAGGGCTTCACAACTTTTTTGTCTCGCTTCTTCTCTCCACTCTAAAGTAAGCCCCCAACATTTTGAAGTGATACTAGCCTACTATTCGTGAACGCTATTGTCATCTGTGAAAGCAAGATGAGATACCACCACCGAGGAAGATGTTCAAAATCTACACTCCCTTCGTTCCTCCATCAATCTGTTCAAATTTAATGACAAATAATCTGAAGCAATAATAAAGAGACTAGGACAGAGGGGGTTACCTTGTCGTAGACCGCGTGTCGAGTGAAAGAAACCTGCTGGCTCCCCGTTACCCAAGACCGGGAACCAACAATTATTAATGCAATTTTGCACATGTTAAGCAAAAAATCCCAATTCAACCTATCATAGGCCTTAGCCATGTCGAGCTTTTACAAGACGTACTTTTCCTTGCTCCTAGAGTTCAGTGAATGAACCATCTCCTGAGCCATAATTACGGATTCTCCCTTGAGGTTTGAGAAATTACGGATTCCCCCCGGCACGTTATTACCTCCGTTAAATTTAATGGAATTTGTGATTTTATAATTTTACCCCTCATATACTAAAATTTAGAGGAGTATATGTAATAAAAGTCCAAAAGCAAGGAAGTTAATGTAAGTATTAAAATTTTTGAGGGGTTTAACGTAAACACTTGTGTTTTGTATTTACCAAAACACTTGAGTTTTGTATTTACCAAACTTTTTTTTTTTTTTTTTTTTTTGGTTTAGGCAAAAATGCTACTTAATAATATTTTGACGTTTTAATAATAAACTAATTTCATTCCTAGAGTTTATGGATACCAAATATTTTTTTGAAAAAAAACTATTGGACATGCATATTTTTATTGGAATGTTATTTGTATTTACATGCATTAGAAATTACCAATGCTGGAAATATTTGTTTAAATAATTTTGATAGATGTTTATACGGATAATTCCTCAAAAATCCCCAAGTGTAAACTGAATTTCCTTTTCACTCCCCAATTTTGAAAAAGTTCCTGTTCACTCCCCAATTGAAAAACAAAATTCCTTTTCACTCCCCAGGGTTGTATAATAATTCAGGAATTGCGTACATTTTTTAGGAAATTGCGTATAAAAATCCCGGAATCTCGTATATACGACATTTTGAGATTTTTATACGCAATTCCCTCAAAAATGTACGCAATTCCTAAAGACAATATACGAACATGTACTATTTGTGGGGACCTAAAAGGAATTTTGTTTTTCAATTGGGGATTGAATGGGAACTTTTTCCAAACTGGGGACCTAAAAGGAATTTTTTCAACTTTTTGGTACTATTCAAAAATTTTCCCTTTTTTATATGAATTTACTAATATTGATTGATGTTGATGTGTTTATTATGATTTTCTATTTCATTGAAAAACTTAATTATTGTAAACGAACAAAGTTGAAATAAATTTATGCATAAAACTAAGATATAAACATAAAGTGAAATCTGTAACTTTTTATCAAACTTTATTAGAATAAATATACACGAAATATTTATTCTAATTTATACTTATAGAAAAAATATAAATATTAATTATATTACAAATTTTCAAACAAATTTAACCAATATTACAAATATATCATTACACTTTCAATATTATTACAATATACCCATCAAGGGTATGATTGGAATTTTTAAAAATAACATTACTGATATCAGCAAAAATTAACATTATTATTAATGGTTCGGGTAATTTGTGAGAGATAATATAAACCTTAGGGGGGGTTTCATAATTTCTCAATCTCAGATAAGAATTCGTTGTTTGCAATATTCTAGAATTTGTCTTTCTGAATTTATACAAATTTTAAAAATTAAAACTCCTAATGTGGCTTGAACCAAAGGGTAATTTTAATTCAAACTTAATTCAACAAATCGGTGTAACGATCATGTAATTGATCTAGAATTTAGGAAAAGTAATCGATCAGACAAGATAAGCTTGCTCTGCCTAACAGTTAATTTCAATTCGAATCTGATTCGACAAATCATCGTGTGATTGATATAAAATCTAGAAAAAGTAACTGATCAGGTAACATACACTACCCATATAATTCAAGGATAATTACGAACAACCCCTTGAGGTTTGGCGAAATAACAAATTATCCCATGAGGTTTGAGAAATTACGAACTTTTTCCCAATGAATACTACTTAATGATATTTTTAATATTTTTAATATAAACTAATTTGAGAAAAATGTAATTTTTAGTCTCATACTAATGGCCATTATCAATTTTGTTCCCATGGTTTTCTTCGATCCCCTTTGTTGATAATCTGTTTGAGTTAGGTTTCTCGTCCTTTGTTGATCTATTGTTTGGTTTCGATTGTTGTTCACGTGTATCGCCTCTGTTTTCTGCGTAAGGAAGTTGTTTTTCACCTTCTTGCCGTGGGTTGCCCCACATTACTTCCTTGGTTGATTCACCCCACATTTCTTTTGTGGGGGGCTAGATAGGAATGTGGTCTGCTGTTGGGTTTTCAATATGGCAGCTGGACTGTGATTTTTGTTGAAAATTGGGCTTCATTGTTGTTGCCAATGGAGTGACGGCTATTCAGTAATTTCTTGATGGCAGGATAGCAGTAGAAGATTTGGTTTTAAATAAAGCTTTTATTGCCCCCATTAAGGCAGCACCTTGATACTCTGAATGTGGCTGGATGACGAAGAAATGAATCAAATTGGGTTGTAGCATTTATTTTCATTATAATTTTATAATATAAACACGTATATATACATTATATATAATATATATATATGTGTATTTTATATTATATATAATGTATGTATTACAATAATATATGTACGTGTATATATATATAATATATAAACATATATTATACATGTATATTATATATAATATATAATATGTAACAATATATATTGTTAATACATGTGTATAATATATAACTTATAATATGCTTATATATTAAAATACATGTAACTATGTATATATTATATATATATATACATGTATACTATATTTTATAATATAAACACGTATATATGCATTATATATAATATATATACATGTATTTATATTATATATAACATATGTATTACGATAATATATGTACGTGTATATATATAATATATACATGTATATTATACATGTATATTATGTTTTATAATATATATAGGTATATTATATTTTATAATATATACACACATATATTTATATATATATATATATATATAATACACGTAAATACATATATTATATATATGTGTTAGGAATAGTGCCCTAGAAAGCCGATTGTATATCCGCTTTGTGTTTTTCCTTATTGTAATCACAGACAATCTTTGAATGATATAACGAATAAAGGCAACACTTCTTTATATGCTCTTGTTTGGTATGCGATTACTTTATCTATGCATGTATGAGAACTCCCCTAATCCTGTTGACTTTAGGACTCTACCATTTAGGTGAAATGGTTCATGAAACGAGCCCTAAATCACATAAGTCATGATTAGTAAAATACTCCAAGCCGATGAGTCCTACCGACAGTGGGAGTGTCAACCTGACTCCTCTAAGGCTTGCTTGTGGGATCACGCCCTTAAGAAGGATCACCTTGTTTCGTGGAGGTGCAAAGTGTATAGTTGATACGTGCGTGATACATAAGGGTGCTTACTTTAATAAGTAAGTTCACTGAGTGCCCCGTTTGAGAAGATTCCTAAATGGGAAAGGAAGTTTCTATTTCAGGAAATGAAAACTTTCAGATTGGGAAATATCTCACGAGTCATTGATGTGATTAATTGATCCTTAGACTTGAGGTTCCTTGTCACTTTATGAGTTAACTCTGTAGTCTTAGGTATAAGTTTTAAAGGGTGTCGCCTTAAACAACTGATTCAAGGCTTTTAAAATTAGTTGAGGCACCGCATGCGTACGGTCTTCTCCGCGTACGGGTCCCGTTTTGATGATCCGGCCTTTTCGTATTTCGTGCAATCCAGTCCCAATTTTTTATTTTAATTTTAAAATTTTATTTTTGAATATTTATTTTTAATTTTTGAATAAAACTTAAAATTGGGATTTTTGAGAAATAGAAACGGTTTATATTTTGGGAAATTGCATTCTTGATAAAATTATTAATTTTCATAAATTAATTGGAATTTTATTTGTTTTTGTTAATTTGGGATTTATTGAAAACTTTTATAAACAAGACTCGCATCAAGTCGTGTTTTAAGTCATTAGGACTTGAAACGAGAATTTTAATTTATTGGCTAAATTTAAATTCTCGCAAAAGCATGTTAGGTGATCAAGGGTTTAGATCTATGCATGGTTTTAATTTATGCACATGGATGGTTTAAATTGGGGTTGGAGCCCTATAGTTGCGTTTTTCAATTGAGGTTGGAGCCTCACTTATGTGCGTACTGTTATGTGATTTATTATGTGGCTTTCCATATTACTGTTTTTGAAGCCGGGGTATGCCCCGTGTAATTGTCTAAGGCCAATATAAAGATTGAGCCTTATTACTTTATGTCTTTTTCTTTTTATTGTAATTTGAGAGTAGAGATAGGTGGTGAGGTTTTATTTTCATTTTGGAGACAATGCACCCATGGAGTAAGATGGACCACATTCAAGTAACAAGGAGGCCATAAGTGAAGACCCCTCAAAATGTTAGGGAGGGGAATCTCAATTGTTAAATATAATAGAGATAGGGCTCGTATTTTGTTACTGCTTTCCCTTATGTGATTTAAACTGTTTATGTGGCATGTATGTTAGAACTTGTGATTGTGGAGTGGCTCCCACATATCACGCATAAGATAGGTTGGACCCATGATCATTACATGTTAGTATCATGCTAGGACATGTTATCTGTTTATGTGCTTGTTTGAAATGCATTTAAGTGTACTTGCATTAATCAAGACTAATAAAATTGGATAACATATATGTTGGTGAGGTCGAACCGGATAACTCTCCAGTTGATTCGAAAATTCCCATTAAATATTAAGCTAATTTCGAACAAATAGGTATTTAATTTGAGATGCAAATTTTGAATTAAACTCCTAGCATTCCATCAATAGGTTTTAAGTTTAGTAAGTGAAGCTAGTTATTGTCCGCGAGTCGTGGGATAGCTAGTGGAACTTATTAGTTCTTAGTTACCTAATTGATCATTTTAAATGGTCAATATTTCGTGGTCAATTTTGGCAAAGGCGATGTCCGCGAGTCGTGAGTCGTTTGAACTAAGTTTTGATCATGATCTTATGATTGATGGGTCTAGCTTAACACCTAAGTAAATATGGATGTCGCACGAGTCGTAGGTCCATATTGAAAGATAGGTGATGCAAAAACAATTACTAAGAGTTCCAAAGGTGTTAGAATTGGTAAGTTGTACCTACCTAGGGTTCTTACTTAGAATGTCCGCGAGTCGTGGGTTCGAGGTAAAATACATAGGATCTTAGTACCCATTGGGAAATGTGTTCCTCTTAGATCTTTTGGAATTATAGATCTTTGAAAAACATTGGGAGCTACATTAGATTAAAGACCTTATCTTTTGTATATCGTTATAATTCAGCATGCTCACTAGTTCTCTGTTTTACCATTTAGGTCGTAGATTCTGTGATTCTCTACGTGTTTTGAAATGGCAACCAAAAACCCTCTTGTATCGATCCTCGAGTCAAACAAGTTGACTGGTCCCAACTATTCTGATTAGCTAAGGAATCTAAAAATCATTTTAGATTCTGAGAAGAGAACTTATGTTCTCTTCGAAGGGGAGCCTAGTCCCGAAGGGGAGGCTCCCACTCGGGCCGAGCGGGATACTATTCAGAAGTGGAAGGATGATAATCTCCAAGCCCGTTGCCTTATGTTGGCTAACATGTCTCCGGACTTGCAAAGGCAATATGAGGCCATGTAATTCGCTTGGGAGATTTACGACCACTTAGAGCAACTTTACCGCCCTCATGAACGTGTTACAAGGTATAACACTTCAAAGGAATTGTTCTACTTGAGAATGAGGGAAGGTTCAAGTGTCCATGAATATGGACTCAAGTTTCTCGCCCTTACTGAGAAACTTGCTTCCATGGACATGCCACTGAAAGATGAGCTTTCAGTAGACTTGTTGCTAGCTTCGCTCCCACCATCATTCAACCCATTTGTCCTTAATTTCAACATGAATCATGCAGGTACTACTGTAGCTGAGCTGATTAGTCAGCTTGTGACTACTGAAAGCATGATCAAGAAGGACAATAAGGTTTTTATGGTGAATGCTCCATCTTCCTCTTCTGGGCCTTCTAAAGGTAAGGGCAAGAAAGCCCAAAAGAAGAAGAAGAAACCCCTTAGGCCCACTGGTGGCGTTTCGAAGGGGAAGGCCCAAAAGAAGAAGCGTGATCAGAAAGAGTATGTTTACTTCCATTGTGGCAAAGCGGGACATTGGAGGAGAAACTGCCCAGAATACAAGGCTACTCTAAAGAAAGGTATTTTTCTCGTTGAAATAAATCTTTCTATTAATTCTAGTTCTTGGGTACTTGATACCGGTTGTGGAACTCATATCTGTAATGATGTACAGATGCTAAGTGAAGTCCAACAACTCAAAGAAGGAGAATGTGTCTTGAATATCGGCGATGGCTTAAATGTTGAAGCTCGAGCTTTAGGCACAATTAGATTAGATTTAGGTAGTTTTAGGTTAGTTTTAAATAAAGTCCTTTATGTACCAAGCATTATTCGTATTATAATTTCAGTTCCAATTTTAGATTGTGAAGGTTATGAAACTTATATTAAGAATGGTAAATATTTTATCAAACGGAACAACTCTTCCGTTCACATCGGTACTCTAAGTAATGGACTTTATCTAACAAAATATCAATATTATGAATATACAACGAGAAATGAAGCGTAAGAGAGATGACAAAGTTTCAGCTCCCTTATGGCACGCTAGATTAGGACACATTTCCAAGAACAGAATTAGCAAGATAAACACTTTAGGGTCATTCTCTGAAAATGATCTCAAAGAGTTAACTTCTTGCGAATCCTGTCTCAAAGGAAAGATGTCCAAAGTTCCTTTTAAAGGGACTGTGGAACGTGCCACTAAGGTTTTGGATTTGATCCATTCTGATGTTTGTGGACCGCTTGGTGTAAGCACTAGAAACAATCATCAGTATTTTATAACCTTTACCGATGACTTTAGTCGATATGGTTATGTATACTTAATGAAGTATAAATCTGAAGCTTTTGAGAAATTCTTAGAATTTCAAAAGGAGGTTGAGAACCAAACTGGTCACAAGATCAAAGCACTTCGATCTGATCGAGGAGGCGAGTATCTTAGTGAAGAATTTCTCAATCATCTCAAAGATAATGGGATTATCTCTCAGTGGACTCCTCCGGGAACTCCTCAGCTTAATGGAGTTTCTGAGAGAAGGAATCGAACCCTACTTGATATGGTTCGTTCCATGATGAGTTTCACTGACTTACCACCTTCTTTCTAGGGTTATGCCCTAGAAAGTGTAGCAAAGATTTTGAATCTAGTTCCCTCTAAGTCAGTCCCTACGATGCCCTATGAAATGTGGCATGGTAAAATCCCTAGTTATTCTTACTTAAGAATTTGGGGTTGTCTTGCTTACGTGAAGAGGACAGTGGGAGATAAGTTAGAATCTCATTCTAACTTATGCTACTTTGTAGGTTATCCTAAGGAATCTATAGGATACTACTTCTATGATCAATCTGAGCAAAAGGTGTTTGTTTCCAGAAATGCCACTTTTCTTGAGGAATCGTTCCTTAAAGAAAAGAAAGGCAAAATCATAGAATTAGAAGAAGCACAAAGTAACCCCACGCCACCCACTGAAGAAACGTCCCCTACTGATCAACCACAACCAATCATGAATTTCGATACACACGAAAATCCTTCTCGTAGGCGTTCTGAACGCACTCCTAGACAGCCGGAGAGATGGTATGGATTTTTCCATGAAATTTCTCAAAAGGATAATGATCCTTTAACATATGAGGAGGCACTTTCAGATTCGGACTCTGAACAGTGGATAGAAGCCATGAAATCCGAAATGGATTCCATGAACTCCAACCAGGTTTGGACCTTGGTAGATTTACCTGATGGGGTCAAACCCATAGGTTGCAAATGGATCTTTAAGAGAAAGCTTGGAGTTGATGGAAGCATTACAGCCTACAAAGCAAGACTGGTTGCAAAAGGATTCACTCAAAGACCCGGCGTGGACTTTGATGAAACTTTTTCGCCAGTTGCAATGCAAAAGTCTATTCGGATCATGCTTGCCATTGCTGCATATTATGACTATGAGATATGGCAAATGGATGTGAAAACTGCTTTTCTCAATGGTGACATTGATAAAGACATTTACATGGAGCAACCCATGGGTTTCACATTCAGTGGGAGTGAACAAAAGGTACGTAAACTCCAAAGATCAATCTATGGATTGAAACAGGCTTCTAGGAATTGGAACATTCGATTTGATGAATCAGTCAAAGCGTTTGGCTTCATTCAAATTTCGAATAAGTCTTGTGTGTATAGAAAGGAATTGGAGACCTCAGTGCAATTCTTAGTACTTTATGTTGATGACATCCTTCTTATTGGGAATTCGAAGGATGACATGAAAGTGACTAAGTTGTGGTTATCGAACCAATTCGAGATGAAAGATCTTGGTGATGCATCCTATATCCTTGGAATTAAAATCTATCGAGATAGATCTAGAAGGTTAATAGGATTATCACAGTCGATTTACATTGACAAAGTATTGAAGAGATTCAATATGGAGTCAGCAAAGGATAAGAACCTTTCTATAAGTGTAGGAACATGTCTTTCAAAAAGATGTGTCCTAAGAATAACCTTGAGAAGGAAAGAATGACTCATACACCTTATGCATCAGCAATAGGTAGTATAATGTATGCAATGTTATGTACTCGACCGGATGTGGCTTATGCACTTAGTGTAACAAGTCGTTTCCAATCTGACCCTAGAGATGGTCACTGGGCTGCCGTGAAGAATATTCTTAAGTACTTGAAAAGTACTAAAGATTTATTCTTAGTTTACGGAGGTCAGAAAGATCTTAATGTCGAAGGATACTGCGATGCAAGATTTGCATCTGACTTAGATGATTTTAAGTCAATGTCAGGATACATTTTCTGCCTAAAGGGCGGAGCAGTGAGTTGGAAGAGTTCCAAACAAACTACCACTGCAGATTCGACTACTGAGGCCGAATACTTAGCTGCAAATGATGCAACCAAGGAAGGTGTTTGGATTAGAAACTTCATTCAAGAGTTGAATGTTGTTCCTAGCATGAAAGACCCCATTACTGTGTTTTGTGACAACACTGGGGCGGTTGCTCAAGCAAGAGAACCAAGATCTCACCAACGGACCAAGCACATTGTGAGAAAGTATCACCTAATCCGTGATATTATCAAAAGAGGAGATGTGCAAATTGAGAGGGTCGCATCAGCAGAGAACGTGGCAGATCCACTTCCTAAACCCCTTAGTCGAGAAGCTTTCCAAGGTCATCTTCAGAAGATGGGACTTAGAGTAGCTTTAGAGTGGCTTTGACGGGCAAGTGAGAGATTGTTAGGAATAGTACCCAAGAAAGCCGATTGTATATCCGCTTTGTGCTTTTCCTTATTGTAATCACAGACAATCTTTGAATGATATAACAAATAAAGGCAACACTTCTTTATATGCTATTGTTTGGTATGCGATTACTTTATCTGTGCATGTATGAGAACTCCCCTAATCCTGATCACTTTAGGACTCTACCATTTAGGTGAAATGGTTCATGAAACGAGCCCTAAATCACATAAGTCATGATTAGTAAAATACTCCAAGCCGATGAGTCCTACATACAGTGGGAGTGTCAACCTGACTCCTCTAAGGTTTGCTTGTGGGATCACGCCCTTAAGAAGGACCACCTTGTTTCGTGGAGGTGCCAAGTGTATAGTTGATACGTGCGTGATACATAAGGGTGCTTACTTTAATAAGTAAGTTCACTGAGGTGCCCCGTGTGAGAAGATTCCTAAATGGGAAAGGAAGTTTCTATTTCAGGAAATGAAAACTTCCAGATTGGGAAATGTCTCACGAGTCATTGATGTGATTAATTGATCCTTAGACTTGAGGTTCCTTGTCACTTTATGAGTTAACTCTGTAGTCTTAGGTATAAGCTTTAAAGGGTGTCGCCTTAGACAACTGATTCAAGTCTTATGCTGGGGCTGCACAAGTGATTCATGAAAGTGAATGAGAATCAAGAAAGGACCTACACTTGCATTTGCAAGGTGATCTCTTATTGTATAAGTCATTCATATGCCATATGGAGTCCTTGGCCAGGGCAGTAGATCAAGACATCAAGAAAAGGGTTTCTTGGATTGAGATCAAATGGATATGAAATGCACTTAGCTTTGAGACCGGATTATTAGGGTTCTGATTATTCCCTTACCCTAGATCTTGGTTGAGAGATAGTAAATAGGAGGATTGTATCTCACATGAATCAATGACTTAAAGGTTCTGTCGAATCCAAACATTCCAATTCAGCTAGGGGTTAAACACCTGTTGTTAGACTATGGTCGTTTAATCTGTGGACTGATTAATTAATTAGTGAATTAATTAATTAGGGTCACTGCTAATTGAATTGAGAACCTAGAGGGTCACACACAACAACTTGGTTACATGAGTTGAGGCTTTAAAATGATTAAACGAGTTAATCGGGCCAAGAGGGTTCCACACGTGTGAAACCACACGTGTGGGTCACATGAGTGACACGTGTCCCACACGTGTGAATATGTATATTGTCTATATATATATTAAATAATTAAATGTGTTCATTATTTAATAGACTTTGGTTTAATTTTGAATTAAAAAGAAAGTCTAAATTTGGAGAAAGTAATCTAGTTAATTAATTATGAATTAATTAATTAGATAAAAATAAGTTATTTATTTTTAAATAAATAAAGTATAAAAATTATCCAAAAATAGTTTGGATATTTTAGCTCTCTTGAAAGTTGATTTGAATTTGAATTCAAAGTCAAAGTCAAAGTTGGAAATTAATTGATGATCAAGTAATAGGAGAGAGGGACCAAATCCTTGCCCCATAAGGACTAGGTTCGGCATCCCTCTCCCTCTCCTATATATAGGGGAGCTCAAGCATAAATATAAGAGGGAATTTATAATTTCTATCATACTTCATAAAAATAAATATGCATGAAATATCTAATTTCATTTATATTTATAGATAAAATATTAAATTTAAATTAAATAACAACTTTTTTTAATACAAAAAATCCAAAATTAACTAATATTACAATTATATCATTAAGTTCTTTGTAAAATTACAATATACCCCTTAAGGGTATTTTTGGAATGAAAATATGTGTTTAAACGGTGTGATTAACGGTGGTGAAATTTGTGAGAGATAGTGTAAATGTCAGAGGGGAGTTCGTAATTTCTCAAACCTTAGGGAGTAATCTATAATTTTATCAAACCTCAAGGGGCTGTTCGTAATTATCCCTATAATTTATTAATATGGCTGACTTGAATCTTTTATCTCTAGATACTACTCAACACACGTGCCACAGAAGTAAACAAACCTGTGGCTATATATTTCTCTATCTTTGGCACAACCTGAATAAGCCTCACCCATCAAGCATACTCTCCAGAAAACAAGAAAAAAATGGTGGATATCTTCATCTTTATCGAGTACTTGAGTTTTACATTTCTTGCTTTGATCTTTTTCTCCTTTCTGAAAGCTGTTCACGCCTTATGGTGGAAGCCCAGAAGCCTGGAAAATCATTTCAGGCGAATGGGAATTGAAGGGATTTCGTACAACGAAATCGGGGTTGTAAAGGCCCGAGCAGAGTCCATGAAGACGAAGCTCAAGCCTCTAGACCATGCCATCGTGCAACATGTCCATCCGCTGGACCATTACATGGTGAACAAGTATGGTAAGTGTGTGCATATACACGCTTTTAGATTTTGACTCTATTTGGGAGGTTTGGGCTCATGGGAAATGGTCTGACGAATGTACTTTGAGTTTCCCTCGTCATAGGTGACCGTCATAAAACAGGAAAAGTCCGCCTCATGTAATCGAGCCAATCACCTGTAGATCGAGAACCAATGAGTGTATATGATATATTTGAATCCTAATAAGTGATTGTATTCAGGGACGGAGCCAGCTAAGGCTAAGGTTGGCTCAAGCCCCCACCCCCACCCCCCACCCAATAATTAATTCTCTCAATATAATTTTTTAAAAAATAAATATATATTATTGAAAATAAATTAATTAATACTTTTTAAGAGTATAAAATTTACTAACTATTATATATAATAATTGTTATATGTATATATTATATTAGATATAACTCAAGTTTCACTCGAATATGAAAATAATTAAAAGTGTCTTTAATAAGAAAATAATTAAAAGTGTGAATTTTTTGTTATGATGCGCCGAACAAGAAAAAATAAATGTATTGTGTTTTTATTCAACTGTTTATACTTTAACTTACTTATAATTTATCGAAATGATTAATTACTACACTCGATAGTGGATATTATAATCCCAAAATAAATATTAGTTTTTTTCTTTAATAAGGGACCTATCTATATGTGAAAACTTTTAGGTTGAGAAAAAAATGGTGGAAGCAAATTGAAGGGAACACGAATCATCGAAAACAATTATCATCTATGAGTTCTGATGTTTTTAATCAATTTCGAGTTATTATTATTATTTTTAATATATTAAAGCCTAAAAACTTTCAGCCTCCACTTATGATAAATCCTGGATCCACCCTTGATTGTATTAAAGGTGTTATGCATCCATCTAATGAAATACGAACGAAAATGGGAAGATAAGATATGTGAGTTGGGTCCACAAGTTAGATTTTCTGGTTGGGTCGTCTAATCCTATCTATTGTGGTAGAAAGAGCAAAATATGAATAAATTGCAAAAAGGCCCCTATACTATGTTAAATCCCTAAAGTAGTCCAAAGAATTAGTGGCATGCCAAGTAAAAGTCCTACTACTACTTTGCATTCAACTTTTTTGACGAAGTTGCATCCCTTAAACAGGAAGGATATCTCTGAGTTGGTTTGGAAGAAAGCCAAGGTTGCTTGTGACAGATGCAGAGTTGGTGAGACGGATAGTGAATGACAAAACTGGACATTTCCGAAAGCCGCAGCCGAATCCCCTCGCGGCTCTTTTGTATCAAGGGGTTTCGAAATTGGAGGGGCAGAAATGGAGTAAGAGAAGAAAGTTGATCTACCCTGCATTTCACCATGACAAGATTATGGTAATCCTTGCACAATACACCCAACACTTGTGAATGTGGATATATAGAATAACACCCCATATCTTATTAACTATTTGAGATAATTACGAATAGCCCCCCTCAGGTTTGGTAAAATTACAGATTACCCCTTGAGATTTGAGAAATTACAAACTCCCCCTCCTCCCCCCCAGCCCGTTATCTCCTTCATTAAATTTAACAGAATATGCAAAATTTACTATTTTTGCCCCTAGTATGCTGAAACTCAGGGGGGATATGTAATAAAAACCCCAAAGGTAAGGGGGTTAATATAAGGACTGAAATTTTTAGGGGGTTTGATGTAAATACTTGAGTTTTGTGTTTACCGAATATAATTTTTTTTTTTTTTAAAGGAATATTACTTAATGATATTTAAATATTTTTAAGATAAATTAATTTCATACATAGAATTTATGAATGCCTAATATTTTACTGTGTATATTGATCATGCATGTTAAACGTTTAAAATAATTGTTTAAATGACTCTGACGGATATTTATGTGAATTTACTAATGCATTTATTGATATTGGTGTGTTTAATATGATTTTCAATTTTGAGGGGAAAATTTGGTAATACACTAATTGATACTTCTTGTGTGGTTTTTTATATGGATTTTTATTTTGAGAAAAAGATTGTTATAATTTTAAATAAATTATTTTGAACTAACTTTAAATGAACTTGTACAAAATATTTCTAAAACTAAGATATAAATATAAGATAGAATTTATAATTTCCTATCATACTTCATAAAAATAAATATGCATGGAATATCTAATTTAATTTATATTCATAGATAAAATATTAAATTTAAATTAAATAACAACTTTTAAAATACAAAAAATCCAAAATTAACTAATATTACAATTATATCATTGAACTCTTAGTAAATTACAATATACCCCCTAAGGGTATTTTTGGAATATAAATATGAGTTTAAACGGTGTGATTAACAGTGGTGAAATTTGAGAGAGAGAGAGAGTGTGTAAATGTCAGAGCGGAGTTCGTAATTTCTCAAACCCTAGGGGATAATCTGTAATTTTGCCAAACCTCAGGGATCTGTTCGTAATTATCCCCTTAACTATTTCAATCTAATATTCTTGTATGTAAAATAAGAGATGAAACACAAAATTAAGAAAGGAATCCAAGCCGGTGTTAGTATGTATAAATATATATTTTCCAGGGGACAGAAGAAGGCTTTTTAACAAGTTCTTGTAACTTGATCGAGAGATGGAGGGAAAAAGTAAAAGTAAATTGTGAAGTTGATGTTGCACCTGAAATGCGTTGGCTGACGGCGAACGTGATTGCTCGAGCAGCGTTTGGAACGACTTATGAAGAAGCAAAGACAATATTTGAACTTCAGATGGAACAAGCCGTGTTGGTTCATCAAGCATATGTAAAACCCTACTTCCCAGGGTTCAGGTATAGTATAACCTCAAGTTTTGGATCTTTTCTTTCAGTTTTGTATTTTTTTTAGCTGCAACACCATTGTTGCAATTTTCCATGATAACGAATGGTGACCCTATTGGTTGCCCGATGCAGATTCCTGCCAACGAAGGACAATAGGAAGCATTACGAGCTGAACAACAACATCGAAGCAAAACTTTATGACATGATCCTTAGAAAACAGAGGAAAATGGAAGCTGGAAAGCCTGATGATGATCTTCTGAGCATGATGTTACAAGATCAAAAGCAAAATGATATGACTATTGCTGATATATTGCAAGAGTGCAAGCTTTTCTACTTCGCAGGCCAAGACACGACTTCGAATTGGCTTATTTGGACCATGATTCTTTTGGCAATGAACCAAGATTGGCAGGAGAAAGCCAGGCAAGAGGTTCTCCAAGTCTTTGGGAAGAAAACTCCTGATGTCAAATCTATAAACCAGCTCAAGATTGTGAGTATTATTGAGACGTTTAAATATTTAATGATTTTCCTACCTGTCAGCTCGAGTTTCTTTAGATGAAGCGGCCGTTTAATGCTTCTAACAAAATGTTTTACCTACAGTTAACGATGGTTCTTCATGAAGTTTTGAGGCTTTACCCATCTATAGGCGGCATGCCACGATACACCCAAAAGAACACGCGGCTCGGCAACATGATTATCCCAGCAGGAGTTGAAATTATGCTACCAACTTTGATTATTCATCATGATCCTGGGTACTGGGGCGACGACGCTGATGAATTCAAACCTGAGAGATTTGCTGGAGGAATTTCAAATGCTGGAAAAGATGGCCAGAAGGCATTCTTTCCATTTGGTTGGGGTCCAAGAATCTGTTTGGGCCAAAATTTCGCAACAGTTGAAGCAAAACTTGCTATGGCGATGATTCTGCAGCACTTTTCGTTCGAACTGTCACCTTCGTATATTCATGATCCTCACCTTGTCATAACGCTGCAGCCTAAGCATGGAGCACAACTAATACTGCATCAGATATAAGATTTGTGATATATGGTGGGATTATTTGCAATTTTCTTGTTGTGATTCATGAAATTGGCACAAAAATCCCTTGGGCATGCAGTGGAATACTAGTATGTTAAGTTGCGTAATTTTCATAGTTGTTTGACTCGCCCTTTTCGTTACATTGGTGGGTAAACTTTACTTTGTATGGTATGTACGTGGAAGTTTGTTGTAATAGATAAAATGTGTTGTTTTCTGCATTTGCTTTTCGGACATTCTTCGAAATGGATATATGAACCTGATACCAATTTCGGTTGGTCTCGTGACATGAGGTATTAGATCCCTACGACAAGATCTAGTGTTCAAATTCTAACCTATGAATGTAGCCACTGAATTAGCTGCAGGGTCGTCATGTGGAAAGATAAAGATAATTATAAAGTTGTATACTAGATTAAAAAGGATATTTAGAGGTGATATAATGGAAATTATATATATATATATATATATAAGGGTTATAATGGTTTATTAAGCTGGAAATAATGCTAAAATGTTGTGTACTTAGTAAGTTCCTTCACAACTCACAACATTACATAATTTGTTCTATAACAAATAAGTCCTTTTTTCTTCGATCAAAAAGCTTCTTCTTTATAATAATCCAGCACTTCCCAAGAATCATCTTCATGCTACACCATCCCTTTATTCTTCTCACACCACCATGAAATTGCCACACACAACTCATCCTTCAAACAAGCCATATGCTGATTAACAAGGGTTATATCCCTATTAATTTCCAATCTAAATCCCCCTTACTCCCTTATGTCCCTGCAACTCCATGCAAATAAGCCTCCAAACTTCCCGGGCTTTTCAGATAGCTCGATTTCTCCGTATCGATGTTTAACTCTTTTCCAACCTCGGGAAACATCAAGGGGTATGTAGGAACATTGTCCCTAATGTTTGTAACGCGTAAGAGGTAAAGATTGTGTAAATTTGAGAAAATTTGGCGGAACTTTCATCATCCCCAACACGAGGGTTGGAATACCACAGCCGTCACAGGACATGCCTTATCCGGCATGCCCCTCGGCTTGTTGTAACCATTAATAATTATGTCAACTGCATTTAGGGTTGAAACTGCTAAACCGAAGTTGTGGCCTGTTATGGTGATGTTGATCTCTTCATTCTTGTATTCTTCTACCAACCTTGTTTGAGAACCTGATTCAAGATATGTACATGATGGGTGTCGAGACCACCAAAATTAAACCCCAAATATCGCACACAATTAATTTGTAAAATAGTGGCAACGGTTGTCGATCCTCGAGAATTGGATGAATTTTGTATCTTTTAATATGCCACAAAATGAAATAAATAACTGGGGGGGTCGGGTGGGGTTCAAGATTTAGATTAAACTAACAATAATTTTAACTAAAAATAAACAATCAAGAACTAGAATTAAACTTGGATAAAATTCAATAGACAACAACTAGTCGGGACTTCCCTAGTCATGCATTAGACCACGATCATCGATTCAATTATTTTAACAAATTTAACGTTAGACTAGCTATGTTTGCTAACTACCTCTGGCTCCCTCGTTTCTTCTTAATTTTAGAACGATTAAAAGAAACTCCTAATAATCATCTCCTAGCTAATTGATAACCCTATCGAAAACTCTCTCAAGGATTCAATCGAATTAACCTCCTTAAGAACTAAAGAAACACTAGTCCTAATTAGTTTAGAACGAACTCGTACTTCACCTAATTAGATCGAATTATTCCACAACAGAATTCAGACAAGCTTTATACCCTAGTGTTGATTGCTACGTCGCTAACTATCTAGCTAACATCGCCAAATAAATTAACTAGCTATATGCGTATTGATAATTCTAAGACTTGGGCCCTAGATCAAAGAATTGAATCAACACTCAATAAGACGAAGAACGGGAATAAAATGAATAACGTAAACTAATTAAATTAAAAGGGAATATGTCACAAGTCTAATGCATCACATAGGAAAATCCCAACTAGAAAATAAATTAGCAACTCATAATGAATTCAAACGAACAAAGTCGAACATTCAACATAGTGTTTGATATGACATAAAATGACCGAGCCATGTGGCATGCCCTAAGAGGAGCCACGTGATCACCTTGCCACCTCAAGCATTTCGAGATCCCAACCCGCCTGAGGTCATGGGAGGTCGAACCGGTTGGGATCGATTAAAAGTTCGACCCCCTTCCACCAAAGGGGATCACCCTGGCCGGCCACCTTAGGGGATCAAACTCGATCCCTATCCGCCAATGGGGATCTCTCTGGTCGGTGACCCCAATGGATCGAATTCGATCCCTGTCGGCTCCGGAGGATCGAAGTCGACCCCCTACTGCCCAACGGATCGAACTCGATCCATATCCGCCAATGGTATCGAATTCGATCCCTGTCGGCTCCGGGGGATCGAAGTCGACCCCCTACTACCCAACGGATCGAACTCGATCCCTATCCACCCAAGGAGCTCATGATGGTGCTAAGACCATCTAGATCGACATCGGTCCCAGGCCTGCTAAGGGATCGCACCTGAGCGAGGGAACCACGTGTCTCCCAAGCCAAGCATCCCTACCGGATCGAGTTCGATCCCCCTATAGCGGGTCGCAATCGATCCCTTCCTTGCTCCCCCACGGGAACCACGCTTGAGGCATCCTTGTCCCGCGCAAGGCGTGGGATCGAACTCGATCCCTTTGGCAGGTTCCCTATTTGCTTGATTTCGACCTCTCGGGCCGAGATCCTACGTCACCAGGCATCAAGATGCCATAAAGCATCTTTGTCGGGACACGTGTAGCTCCCCTATTCACCACGAGTAGACGTGCAACAGTGCATTTAATACCCGCGGTACGTGTCTACGCCAAAAAGGAAAACAAGGTACGCTCGACCTCAAGTCACCTGCTCAGGCGTCCGACAAATGGACCGATCGCTTGCAGAGCAATTAATGCATAGTCGCGGTACACGCACTACTGTGTTAATTGTTCTTGACTATAAATACCCATGCCTTGAACAGTGTTTGGTAAGCAATTTAAGACCATTTATTTCGCTTCTCTAACATTTATTTCTCTCTCTAAGAGTCTCCCATTGACTTGAGCATCGGAGTGCCAAACTTGGGTCCAACCCAAGTCCTCAATTTGGTCTTTGAGCTCACGTGTGTTTTAAGTGTTTTCAGATCGATTAAAAAGCCCAATACTACAAGTTCTTGACTGATTGACCCGATATTGCCATCTAGACCTCCAACTCAGCAAACCCAATTTCGAGCCAGATTAGTGTTTAAACAAAAAAAAAAAAGAAAGGAGAAGTAAACTAATCGAAGCTCGAAATCTCTTCCCTGACGAACAAGAGCTGCTGCGTGCTTTTGGTGTGTATGAGATTGAGAGTATGTGTTCCCCCCCAAATCTTCCTTGTATTTGTAGCTCCAAAAAGAATAGTTGATAGTCTCCCCACTACTTCTCTCCAAGTTCAAACATAATTATGGCCACTAACTCCATTAAGTGGTACCAATAATCCCCAAAAACGTGCTGAACTATTTGTGACTCTTTGTCAAAATCAGGGCTTAAGCTTGTGGATTTCTGCCCAAACGTGGCCAACCCATTAATAATTGGGCTCCCTCTCCAAGATAATGCATGGCCTTCACTTAGTGATTAATGATGGTCTCCCAAAGATTTAAACATGACTGGGACTTAATTAGTAGGCCAAACTCCTCTTTCCCTTGAAGCCCATATCTTGCTTCTTTTTAGCCATTCCACACGGTTGCTGCTATGTCCTCACCACAAGTCTTCCAAAGTTCTGCCATCAATGTTTCCCTAGTGAGAATCACAAAATCAATCAATTTTCCAAAATTAAACCAAGTTACGGGGTCACGTATAACAGTTTCAAGCTCAATATTTCAACAAATATGCAACGTATCAGTATAAATGACTTTAATCTTTATCAATTACTTTTTGGTAATTACAAGAACCGAATTGGTCAAAGTTGGAAACGGTGAGGTTTTTATCAATGAAAAGAATGCATAACATATATAATAAAACATAATTCACACTATAGAGACTAACCTTTCCCGAATGGAATTAAAAACAAGAGCAAATTGCATTTTTGGTCCCATACTAATGGGTCATTATCACTTTTGGTCCCATGTTTTTCAGATCTGGTTTTTTTAGTCCCGTAGCAATTTTTTTTTGTCATTTTAAGGACTTCCGTCCAAAAACAGATGGAATCACTGTTCATCCGTTAAAATTTTTTTTTTATTATTTTTTTATGTTTCATCCATTAATTTCATATATTATATATTTGTTATATATAACATATTATATATATATTATATAATATATATATATACACACACACACACACATATATATATATATATATATTACATATATTTATTATAAATATATAAATTAAAAATACCTTTATATAATATAAAAATAATCTTTTCTTTTTTTTTTTTTTGTCAAAGTTTTCTTTCTTTTTTCCTTTTATTTTAATTTAAATTTCATTAATGATATATTCTATAATATATTCATTCTAATTTTTAATTATATAGAAAAATTATAATTTTAAATTTTTTAACTTAATTAAAACAAAAAGGCATTCATATGTATTTAATCACTAATTCAAAAATACAAATATATAATATATAACAAAATATATATTGTTAATACATGTAGGGGCGACTCCAGGATTATTAATCACTGGGGTCAAAAAAATTTAATTATTAAGTATCACTATATGGACTTGTAGAATTGTATGTTTAAATTTTTATAAAATAAATTAGAACAAATATCATGTTTAATCACTAAAATTTTGACTTTATATCGCTTTAGTTCTCAACTTTTAAAACTAATAAATTAAGAATATCTATAAAATTCCAAATAGATATGCTATTGAGCTTTTCAATCTATGACGAATATATATAAAAGAGTATATGAACTAGTAAATAGTTTCACAAAAGGTCTGTAAATATACATTTTAACAAAATTACATATTAAATACTATAAATATACAGTTAAAGTAAATTTTTCATGGGGTCAAGTGACCCCACTTGAATGCATATGGCGTCGCCTATGAATACATGTGCATAATATCTAACTTATAATACGCGTATATATAAAATACATGTAACCACGTATATATTATATATATACGTATACTATATTTTTAATATGAACACGTATATATGCATTATATATAATATATATACGTGTATTTTGTATTATATATAATATATGTATTATAACAATATTGATGGGTCTGAATATGGGGTACAGAGTCCAATCACTTTAGAATTTGTTTAAAGGTGGGGAGACCAACGGTGGTCGTCGGAAAAGATGGAAGGTTCAACCTGCTAGGACAAACACCAAAGAAACAGAGGTCAGACGGCCAAGCTGGGAGAACTGGGGGCGATTCCCAGTTTGGCTCTCCGACGCTCAAGTCAGATGATGATCTAAAAGAGAGAATAAGCAAAATGTGAAGTTGCAGTAATGGAGATTGCTTACAGTGAAGAAGGTGAAGACTCAAATTAATAGTTGAGGGTCAAGGATCCTTTGGTCATTTGTACCGTGTGGTCCTGGCCAAATGTTGCCCTAACACGTGGCGTTATGGGAGAAACCTAGGAGGAATCTTCCTGTAAAAGCCGGTGGAAATTAGTGTTAGAGATAGTGGCAGGTGCGCGGGCATGTACGGGGTGTCATAGAGCCGTTTTAGGGGGTTGGTAACGAGGGCTTAAGAGCACGCTCGTGTCAACCAAGGGCCTTGGAGGCCAGAGAATCCGCTAGGGGATGACGGCCAAGGCTTATGCAACGAGGGGGAGTGGAAACTTCCCTGAGAGAGTGTAGCACTCGAAGAGAGCTTCCTTGATAAATTGGAACTTTGCCATGTATTGTGAAGTGCGGTCGTTAGAGAGCGGCAATGTTGATCACGCGTGTGCGTAGCAGAGATGGCACGTGTCCTTGAGGAACCTTGACGCTTGGGGTTCTGGGCGCTCGTGTATAGCTGCCTTAATCACAAGAGAACATGTGTTACTATCTTGAGTTGCCACGTGTCCAAACGTGGGACTAGCGTATTTTGACCCTATCATTTTTCCCCCCAATTCTGTAGTCCTTGATGATAAGGGCTGTAGAATTCTACCAATGTAATCCTTCGAGCGCTGCGCTTGTAGAAGTCATAGCTTGTTGGGCAATTAATCCTTCTGATTACGCCATAAATGCGATCCTTTCTTCTGACCGCTTGAAACGTCTATGCATTAAATGCTGATGCGTGTGGGGGGCGTGATTCTTGGGAAGTACGTGATGGTTCAATAAAGTGAACGGTTTTCTAGGCGGGAAATGATTGCAATTTTGAATTACTTTGTCAGAAACGTACCATCTCCCCTTCTTATAAATAAGGGATTCCGTATCCATTACATTCTTTTCGCAAACATATCTTCATAGCATATTTTGTAGAAAACTCTTTGCAAAGCAAATCCCAAGCATTCGCAATTTCCAAGCTTTTCCAAAAAACTCAAGGTAATTTCTGGTGAAATCTTCTAACTTTGTTAACCTTAGAATCAGATTAGAATTTAGTTTTCAATACACTTCCCTTCTTTCTCAAAGTCCCTGAATCCCGTATCTCCTCTCGATTCTAAAAAAAACTCTTCCAATCCTTGAAAAACCCCTTCTCCAACATGTTTGGATATCACGTCGAAGAATTTGCCTGGGAAGTTGAGGATATGGCAAGCCAAAATTCATCTCCAAGGGATGAAGAATTGCATGCTGCCGTTTCTGCCATGGAGGAGAGGAACCCAGGTGGGGTTGAGCATCTTTTTGAAGAAATGGATGCATCTTTGGAGGTGATTAGGCAAGGGGAGGTTTTTGCCTTAACGGAGAGGTCTATTCACCCTCATCACTACACCGTGACGGTGGCGATGCCTGCTCCTGCTCCGGAGAGGAATGAGGAGGCTGAGCCCTCGAGGGCGCCTCCCACGAAAAGAAGGGCTAAAAAAGCCAAAAAAGCCCAGAAAACTCAAGGCTCAAACGAGGGTGAGGGATCTCCTGACGAGACTCCCAGTACCATCACTTTGGGAGAGGTAAAGACCATGTTAGCGCCGATATACTGGGACGAGCGCTTCTCCTGGCGAATCCCTGCCAAGCACGAGCGTGCCAACTGCCAGTCCCCCGGTGAGATGGCAGTTTATAAGGATGCAGTCGGTTATGGGGTCTTGAGGTTCCCAATCCCAGTTCCAGTGGCTACAATTCTTAATAATCTGAACCTGTGCCCCTCGCAAATCGTGCCCAACGGTCTGACTTTGATAACTTGCTTCGTGATCCTCATGAAGTGCACAAACAATAAGCCTTCTATGCAGAATTTCAACGCTCTACTCCAAGTCGTTAGCTTACCACGCTCGTCCCCCCGAGGCGAGTTTCTTCTACTATATCCAAGCAAAAGCCCATTTGAAATTGATCAATTCCCCTTCATCCACCTACGACCCAGATTGGAAAGAGAAGTTCATCTTTCTCAAAGCCCCAACGGATGATGATTTCGGGGTGGCACGAGAGTGGATTTCGCATGGGAAGGGCTCCCTTGTGAAGAATCGTTTAGAGCTTACTTTCCCTGAGAATTGGGATAAAGGTTTAGCTAAAGCTTTGAGGGACGAGGGCCGGTTGATTCAAGCCAAGGAGTTGATAGATGACGCGGAACTCATGTTTCTCTGTCGGCTCTCCAATGATCCTCACTATCTCAGCAACCCTCCCGCTCGAGATTTGGATAGAGATGGTTAGATTTTAGGGCACTAACCTTTAGATAGGGATGCTAACTGTACCTTTGTATTTGTAACTTGTATTTGGTGACGTTTGCCTAAGGGTTTCTAACCCTTGTTTTTTCCTTCCTTGTAGGAGCAGATATTATAAGAATGGCCGGAGGAGGGATTAGAAACGCTGCCCAATTTGTCAATGCACGCAATCGCCAACAACACCCAGAAAACCCTCAGAACCCCCGAGGCCGAGGAGCAGGCCGGGGTGACGGTCGTGTTTGGCACCAAGGCTCTAGCTCAAATGCTACAGCTGGAGCTCAAACATCACAAGGCTACGGAGAAAATCGAGCGTCAAACACAGAAAACAGAATAGTGGCACGACCACCAGTTACAATGGATACAAGGGTGGTCAATCCCAACACTGTCAATCAAACGAGGCCCGCTACGAATGTGGTAATCAGTGGGGCTCAGGGGAGCGCTGGTCAAACTTCCCGGAAAAGGAAGAGAATGCCCGATACTTATTCCATAACTGGCAAGGGCAAGCAGGTTGTTGAAGGCCCCAAGGGTGACGGAGATACTTCTTCCTCAGAAGAAGAGCACTTGTGGGATTTTGACCGTCGAGGGGATAGGAGCTATAAGGGTTCCTCTCATGGAGGACGAGTATTATTGGGCCCCGGATTGCCCTCGAGGACCGTCAGCGAGGGCCTCTTTGAAAGGGTTCAATTCACGGGGGACCACAAGGCCTTATACTCCAAGCCCATGGAAAAGGTGACCAACGACATGATACATGCCCTAATTTCCGTAAGTCCCCTTCCTCTTTGTAATTTTTATTTTTTGAAGATGTACTTTTCCAAAATTTTCACTAACACTCCTGCCCTTTTTGAATTCAGGCAGCAAGTTTTTCCGAGGGCGAAGAATATCCAAATGCGTGCCACGGTTTACGCTGACCGGAAGGCCAAACACAAGAGGATGGCGCGCTCGAATGACCCCGCTCAAATCCAAGAAGAATTGGATGTAGAGAAGGCCAAGTTCCTTTCTCTTGACACAAAGCATAAGAAGCTGGAGGCAGAGATGAAGAAGCTGCAGGAGGATTTTATGAACGCCTAGACCGCTCGAAGGAGTTGGCGCACGTAATACAATAACAGCAATAAGAGCCATCAAAAGCTTACGGCCGATCATAACGAATGGAAGACGAGGGCTACTGAGGCGGAGAAGAAATATGCGGATACCATGAGCCAGCTTCCTTATCGCATTGAGCAATCGGTCAAACAGGCGCTCATCAAGTTTTGCCATTCAAAGGCGTTCAACTTTGCGGCCTCCCTTCATTGCCTTGATGAAGCCCAAAAAGCTTTCAACTTGGCGATTGAGCAGGGTATTTGCAAGGGTTTGACTGATCCGTCCGCTCGTGGGAGGTCAGATATGGGGCTCATGTTCAACGAGCGCTGCATCGAGGAGGATGAAAACTATGAACACCCTGAGTCAAACATCTTCGATCCGGAGTATAACTTTTTGGTCACGCTCATCCAAGATGAATACATGGTGGCTCACCCTCCGGTGGAAGCCCCTCTTGTAAAGCAAAATAAGGGTGTTGATGTTGTCACTATCTCCTCCACGATCCTCCCTGCAAATGAGCCTTTAGCGCCTGTTGTTAGTGCTCATGCTCCCGTCGCTTAAAATGCTCTTATTCCAACAAATGAAGTTAATGAGCCTAATGCCCCCCAAGCGCCAGGAATAATGAGCCCGCTCCTCCTCCTCCTCAAGAGCCTGTAGCTCCAGTACATCAAGAGATTGTAAATTTGGAAGAGGATGTGGCGCCTGCAGCTTAGCCTTTATTTGTTTTTTTTTTTTCCTTTTCAGTATTCCTCGAGGTCCATGATACCCTTGTTTCGTATTATTGTAATCTCTTCTTTGTCTTGAATGAAATATTTCATTTTCATGATTTATCTTTTTTTTCTTATTTACGTTCGTTGTTGTTGAGATCCCTTTTAAGATTCTGAATAATTCCTGAGCTCAAGTAAAAGACATAAGAAAACTTGGAAAATTTCGCTAAGTCATTGAGTAAATACGAGGGTCTTATTTTGCATGTGCCCCCGTTTCAAGATTTGCGAAAACTTTTCCTAAGTATGGATTCAATTTCAAGTTTTGAACGTGAGTGAGGGTTCATTTAATAATGAACCCCATCTTGGTAACTGATGAAAGTTTGCAAAGATTGGTCAAGTCCCATAATCGAGCCTAGATGTTTCCCCTTAAGGGTACCCTTGTAACTGGGACTTGTGCAAATTCATATGTAATGAATTTGTGCCATTCCATGGACGCACTAAAGGGTCACACTCGAAGGG
Organism: Lantana camara; assembly: GCA_037501455.1. Taxonomy (NCBI): domain Eukaryota; kingdom Viridiplantae; phylum Streptophyta; class Magnoliopsida; order Lamiales; family Verbenaceae; genus Lantana; species Lantana camara. Next base: position 6,040,005 of record CM074865.1, read on the forward strand.
TGGTGCTCGTGGTCTTCTTTTCATTTTCAAGAGTCTTGTTACGAGCGCTGAGTGTTGACTCTGGCCTGCTAGGATCTTCCATGAACGTATTCGGGGCCTTGAATTTTTGAATCTGTGGCGTGAGAAATCCCCTTTTCGAGCGCGAGGCGTTGTAACAAACAACCAAGGTCTACTAGGATTTTCCTTGAGTGTGTTTTCTTCAATTCATCATGTTGATTGTGAGCGTTACCAGGCTGTCCTTATGAGGGCATTCCCTTACGCGGAGTAAAGCGCTGGCAAGCGTAACCCATGTGCAATAGTGTCGTGTGCATTGAAATTGATTGTCAACCACTCTCGTAGTAATGAGGGATGTGGTTTTTTCCGTTTGCATAATTTAAAAACAGAAGTGTAGAAATACTTCAGGAGAATATATCATAACTTACTTGAGATTTGAAGTAGTACACAGGGCCCATTAGTGGGATTGTTACATCATTATTTTAGATAACTTAAACATAGAACCGCCGAAGGTTACACGCGTTCCAAGGGCGAGGCAAGCGCTCACCTTGCAGTGTCTCCAGTGCGTAAGTGTTGTTAGCTCTGACTTGTACGATTTTGAATGGACCTTCCCAGTTGGGGTCCAATTTCCCCACATGTTTGGATACCTCCACCTTCTTCAAGACCAGGTCTCCTAATTGGAAGGTTCTCTCCTTGACACGCTTGTTATATTGTCGTGCTACAGCCGCTTTGTATCTATGCATTTTTGCCTATGCATTCTCTCGCCTTTCTTCTAGTAAATCTAATTCAAGGTTTCTGCTAGCCTCGTTGTCTTGGGGCTCGAAGTAGGCTACTTGGGCGGATTCGTGTGCGATTTTTGCAGGTATCATCGCTTCCGACCCATAAACGAGGGCAAATGGTGTTTCGCCTGTTGCCGCTCGTGGGGTTGTGCGATAAGCCCACATAGCCCCTTTAGTTCTTCAGCCCATTCACTTTTCTTACTCTCTAGCATGGTTTTCAGATTTTGGAGAATAATCTTGTTGGTGACTTCTGCTTGTCCGTTGGCTTGAGGGTGGCCCACGGAAGTAAAGCACTGTTCAATACCCAACTCTGAGCACCAATCCCTGGTATTTGTCATGATAAACTGCGACCCATTGTCTGATATAAGCACCCTTGGAATGCCATATTTGCAGATGATATTCTTCCATATGAAATCCCTCACCACCCTGAAGGTGATTTTTGCAAAGGCTTCAGAGTTCAGCCTCTGCCCACTTTGTAAAATAATCAACGGCTAAGATGACAAATCTCTTTTGCCCGACCGCCATTGGCAATGGACCCACAATGTCTATACCCCACTGGTCAAAGGGCCACGAGACGTCTATGGGGACCATCTGGGCTGCTGGAAACTGAGGGACGTTCGAATGGAATTGACATTTGGGACACTTTTTGGAGAATTCAAGGGCATCCTGTAGAACAGTAGACCAATAAAACCCACTCCTTAGTATTTTCTTGGTAAGGATGCGTCCTCCTGAGTGATTCCCACAACTCCCTCCATGTACATGCTCAAGGGTCTCTTTGGCTTGCGAGGGCCTCAAACATCTCATTGGTGGGCCCTGGAATGACTTTTTGAAAAGCCTGCCCTCGTTGCCCAGAGAGAAACGAGGGGCCTTGTTTCTGATCTTTCGGACAGCTGCCTTATCTGTTGGGCAAGTTCCATCTCTGAGGAACTTAACAAGGTCATCGAGCCAGCAAGGCTCACTAGGATCAATCATGAGCAGCGCTTGTGTCATGCTTTTTTCATTAATCAAAGGCTCTTCAATCCTGAGAAATGTGACCGACCGTTCACAGGTGTTCTCCAGCGCGGAGGCAAATTTGGATAGAGCATCAGCTCGCTCGTTTTCCGCACGTGGGACCTGTAATAAGTTGAATTCTTTAAACCTCCAAATAACTTCCTTCGCCTTTCCTAAGTACTACATCATGGTGGCTTCTTGAGCCTCGTAAGTTCCTTCAATCTGGCTTGCGATCAGCTGTGAATCCACGTAGGCTGTGATCCAGGAGGCTCCGTTTTGAAAAGCAATTTTCAATCCTTGGATAAGAGCCTCGTACTCCGCCTCATTGTTTGTGACCTGAAAGTCTAGCCTGATTGCAAAGTCTATCTCTGTTCTTTGTGGATCTCTAATGGTCACTCCTGCCCCTCCCCCTTGAGAGGTCGAGGAGTCGTCCGTATGCAGGACCCATAAGCCTGTATCCTTATGTGCCACAGGCTCCAGACCGAAACGCTCAACCAACAAATCAGCTACTACCTGCGCTTGTATAGCAGTTCTTGGCTCGCAGCTTAAGTTAAACTAGCTCAGCTCAATGGCCCACTTGATTAGCCTCCCAGAAACATCAGGCTTAGAAAGGACCTGCCTGAGCGGTTGATCCGTGAGCACCGTGATGAAGTGTGCTTGAAAATAGGGTCTCAGCCTCATTGACGCGTTGATGAGAGCAAAAGCAAACTTTTTGATTTCTAAGTACTTCTTTTCTGCCTTTTGCAATGTTTTGCTCAAGTAATAGACAGGCATGTGCTTGTGGTCACGTAAAGCGATAATACAGCGCTCGTTGCCTCTGTGGAGACAGAGAGATAAACATACAACTTCTCTCCTTCTATTGGTTTGGTAAGTAGTGGAGCGCTCGAGAGGTACGCCTTCATGTCTTGCAGCGCTTTCTCGCATTCTTCAGTCCATGCAAAATTTCTGGCATTACGCAAGATTTTGAAAAACGGTAGGTTCCTATCTGCCGAGCGCGATATGAATCTATTCAGAGAGATGAACCTTCCTACCAGTACTTGCACCTCCCTAAGATTACGAGGGGAATGGATGTCCAGAATACCCTTGATTTTCTCAGGATTAGCTTCTATCCCTCTGTGGCTGACCATATATCCTAGGAATTTTCCTCCTCGCACCCCGAACGTACACTTGGAAGGATTTAACTTCATACCTGTTAGTATGTAATTAGTGCTTAATTTATCTTAATTTTCCCCTACATTTGACTGGATATGTGCTTAATTAAACCTAATTATGGCTTTGTAGGTTTATTGGAGCTAAAATGGATCATCAATACAAATCTGGACTAAAAGAATCGCTAAGTGCAGAAAATGAACTGAGCCATGATCTGAAGCCATGATCATTCCTTGAACTAAGTGGTGACGTAGCAGGCACATCATCAAAGTCAAAAGTTGCGACTGATTTTCTATTTTTGGCGAACTTCAGCTACTTGCAGCTGCTTTATCAGTATTTGGCGTCTCAATAAGAATATTAGCAGGTCTTGGGATACCAAGAGTATTTAGCCTTGATTTGTGTGCCAAAGATTGGATTTCCAAGCATATAACCAAGGCTTTTGGTTAAGAAAAAAAAAGTCAGCTTCTCTTAGGAGGAAAAAGGAAGTAACGTAGCAGCAGTAGCAGCTGAAGAACAGAAGCAAAACAGGGGACTTCTCCCCTGTTATGATCAGCAAGCAATTTCTTCCCTTTATTCTCTTTTTCACTTATGTTAATGCTTAGATTTGCATAGCTAGTTGAACTCTCTTGTTTAGATCAGCTGTGTTAGGTTATTTTCAGAACTGAAACAGTTGTTACTTGGTTATTTTGCAAGCATGTACAACAGCTAATCTCTCTTTTATCCTAGTAAAGTTGTTTCTTTGGTTCATGCTTTGGTTTTGTGAGATCTAATTGTGTTTATGCAGCTCTAAATTCTTGGTATATGCATGTATCTTGTGTGTATTGTTTGAACTCGTTTTTGGATGATTTTCTGATCAATTGTTATCTTGAAACTTGTTCTTATTGACTGCACAAATACTTGATCCGTAATTGTCTTGTAAATGTGCTTGAAGAGTCACACATCATTGATAGTTTATCACCATGTTTACTTGAGAATGATGAGATGCATGCGTAATAACTTAAACATTCCAAGCTTCTTTGAGTTTGTTGGTTAGGATCGGTATCCTTTTCATGGTCAATGCTATCACAAGGTTAAATCTTAAGAGCGTTTCTATAAGACTGCTTTTGTGATAAGAGAATGGTTAGTGAGCTTCTCATGATCATTATAAACTTAAGAAAGGATGAGGTGTGTAGAGCTTGTTACCACTATAGCCGGTCTATCAATGAATTAGAGTTGAATATTGAATCTATGATCGAACCAATGGCATGAATTTTAAGAACAACTTGGCTAGGATAATCCCACTTTAAATCAATTAATTTCAGTCACTTTGCATCAGCTTCCACTTGCTTGTTATCCTTGTTTTAGTGTTTAGTTTGTAGTTTGATTAATTACACAAACCCCCCCCCTGTTGTGAACTCTTTCATGGTTTGTTCCCTTGGTCATTTTGGAATATATAAGAATTGCTAGTCCTTTGGGTTCGACCCTTTGCTGCTATACTCAATTTATTGCGTGTTGGAAAGTGAAGGTTTTATTTGGTGGATTCGGCAACCATCAAGTTTTTGGCGCCGTTGCCGGGGACTAGATTTAATTGTTGTTATTTTCTTGTATGACCAGGTCTGAATATTCCAAGAAATTGGTTCCTTACGATCCTGAGATTGAAAGGACATTAAGGCAAATCAAGAAAGAAGCTAGAATACGCAGACAACAAGCTGAAAGTAGCAGATTTCTTGAAGAAGATCAGTTCCCCTGTTTGGTCAGTTTATTCACTGACACAGACACCAGAAGCGTTAGCTGTGGTCATCCCTTAAGCATGGCCGCGGAAGATCAGACACTGAGGCAGCTGGCAGCACCACCTGTAGCTCAAGAACCATTGTGTATCACATTGCCTACTTTGACAACTGACTTTGAGCTAAAGTCAGGACTGATTCACCTACTTCCCACATTCAGAGGCAAGGAGAATGAAGACCCAAATCAACACCTTAAAGAGTTTCATGTGGTTTGCTGTAGTATGAGGCCAAATGGAGTTACGGAGGAGCAGATTAAATTGAGAGCATTTCCGTTCTCATTGGCTGATGATGCAAAAGAATGGCTATATTATTTACCTCCAGGGTCAATCACAACTTGGACAGCTATGGCTTCGGCTTTCTTAGAGAAATTTTTCCCCACATCTAGAGTTGTCTCCACAAGAAGGGAGATAGTCTCAGTTAGACAAAAAGAATCTGAAACTCTCCATGATTATTGGGAAAGATTTAAGAAACTCTTGGCACGTTGTCCACAACATGGACACTCGGAGCAAGCTTTGATCCAATATTTTTATGAAGGTTTAATTTCTATGGAGAGGCGAATGATGGATGCAGCAAGTGGTGGTGCAATTGTTAACAAAACTCCAAATGAAGCAAGGCAGCTAATTTCTACCATGGCGGCTAATTCTCAACAGTTTGGCAACCACCAAGATATTCCGAGGAAGGTAAATGAGGTAAGCTCCACTTCAATTGAAAGTCAATTAAATAAATTAACAACTTTGGTGCAGAATTTAGCTGTGGCAAACTCGACACCATCTTTGGTTTGTGGAATCTGTACGAGTCCCGATCACCACACAGATTTATGCCCAACACTCCAAGTAGATGGAACCGAAAATGTAAGTGCAATAGGAGGAGGTTTTCAACAAAGAAAGTATGATCCATATTCGAATACATACAATCCAGGCTGGAAAGATCATCCTAATTTCAGCTATGCACCAAGGCCTCAATTGTTTCAAGGACAACAAAATTTTCAGCCAAGGCCACCCATACAAGGACCACCTCAAAACTTCCAGCAACATCAGAATTTTCAGCCACAACAACCAAGTTTTCAACAACCTTCAAGCTCTAATTCAGGTACGTCTTTAGAAGATATGTTCAAGGCTTTTATGACTAACAACCAACAATTTCAGCAGGAAACGAGGGCAAATATGCAGCAGTTCCAGTCCACTGTTCAAAACTTGGAAAATCAGTTGGGACAGCTAGCAACTTCAGTTAGCAAGCTAGAAAACAAGGGAAAGTTGCCATCCCAAACAATTGATTCCAGACAAAATGCTAGTGCTATTACCCTAAGGAGTGGAAAGGAGCTGGAACTACCTGTGAGGAGGCAAAAAGCAGGGCAAGGCAGTGGAATAACAGAGCAAAACAGAGCAAATTTTAATGCAGAAACAGAGTTAGGAGGTAAGGGCGTAAGCCATGATCATGGCTTAGAAACAGAGCAGGAGGCAGAACCTACTGTGCAGCCCAAACCTCTGATGATTCCACCACCTTTTCCTCAAAGGTTTGCACAGTCTAAGAAGGCCAAGGAAGAGAAAGAGATCCTGGACACATTCAGAAAGGTTGAGTTGAATATCCCGCTTCTTGATGCCATAAAACAAATTCCAAGGTATGCTAAATTTCTTAAAGATCTTTGTACAAATAAAAGAAAATTATTGGGGAATGAAAAAGTGAGTGTAGGAGAAAATGTATCAGCTGTACTTCAAAGAAAACTCCCACCTAAGTGTAAGGATCAAGGTATGTTTGCAATTCCATGCAAGATAGGTAATTTAGGTATAAATCATGCTATGTGTGATTTAGGTGCATCCATAAATGTTATGCCTTTGTCTATCTATTCTTCACTAAACATTGGTCCTTTGAAGGGAACAGGAGTTATTATACAGCTAGCGGATAGGTCCATTGTGCATCCGGAAGGTGTGTTGGAGGATGTACTTGTCCAAGTCAATAACTTAGTATTTCCTGCAGATTTCTTTGTGCTTGACATGGAAGATGATAAGATTTCAAAGTCTTCAGAATTGCTGCTTGGGAGACCATTTTTGAGCACAGCGAGAGCGAAGATTGATGTTCACGATGGGACATTAACAATGGAGTTTGATGGGGATCTCATTAAATTCAATGTTTATGAAGCTATGAAATATCCTACTGAAAATGTTTCAAATGTCTCTTCCATTGATGTTATTGATAATCTGGCAGAAACCACCTCGAAATTGGATTATTATGATGAACTTTACTTAGCATTAGGTGACAGCCTATATGTTGATCAACTTAAGGAATTAGAAGCTAAGTATGAAATAAAGGAAGATATTATTGATGTTGTTCATGCATTAGAAGCTCCCAAACTTGTTAAGCACAATGTCTCTTGCAATAAATTGACTACTTCTCATACTAAATTACTTCCCTCTATTGTGCAGGCCCCTGATTTGGAACTTAAACCGCTGCCATCACACCTTAAATATGCATATTTAGGTGATGAAGAAACTCTTCCAGTGATTATTTCAAATAAACTCTCAACTTTGGAGGAAGAGAAATTGATACGAGTTCTTAAAGAGTTCAAGGCAGCCTTGGGATGGACCATCGCAGACATAAAAGGCTTGAGTCCATCTACTTGCATGCACAAAATCATCTTGGAAGAGGACTGCAAACCAAGTAGGGAAGCTCAAAGAAGATTGAATCCACCAATGATGGAGGTTGTGAAGAATGAAATTCTCAAGCTCTTGGATGCCGACATCATATATCCCATTTCGGACAGTCGATGGGTGAGTCCGGTGCAAGTTGTTCCTAAGAAAACAGGTATAACGGTGATTGAGAATGCAGCTGGAGAAATGGTACCAACGAGAGTGCAAAATGGTTGGCGTGTGTGCATGGATTATAGAAGGTTAAATGCAGCCACCAAGAAGGACCATTTTCCCTTGCCATTCATTGATCAAATGCTTGAAAGGCTTGCAGGAAAGACACATTATTGTTGTCTTGATGGATATTCTGGATTTTATCAAATTCCCGTTGCTCCGGAAGATCAAGAGAAGACTACATTCACATGTCCATTTGGAACATTTGCATTTCGACGTATGCCATTTGGACTTTGCAACGCCCCTGCCACATTTCAGAGGTGTATGGTGAGCATATTTTCAGATTATGTTGAGGATATAATTGAAGTCTTCATGGATGATTTTACTGTTTATGGAAATTCATTTGATGCATGCTTGAATAATTTGGCCAAAGTTTTGGAAAAATGTCTTGAAAGCAATCTTGTTTTGAATTATGAAAAATGCCATTTTATGGTTGATCAAGGGCTGATTTTAGGACATATTGTTTCCATTAGAGGTATCGAGGTTGACAAGTCTAAAATTGATATTATAGAATCTTTGCCTTACCCCACAAGTGTGCGGGAGATCCGTTCTTTTCTTGGACATGCAGGATTCTATAGGAGGTTCATAAAGGATTTTTCAAAGATTGCACAACCTCTATGCAAGCTGCTGCAAAAGGATGTAGAATTCAAGTTTGATGAAGCTTGCAAAGAAGCATTTGACTTGCTGAAAATGAAGCTAACTTCTGCCCCAATAATTCAAGCACCTGACTGGAATCATCCCTTTGAACTGATGTGTGATGCAAGCGACTATGCTATTGGAGCTGTTCTTGGACAAAAGATAAATAAATCACCTCATGTGATTTATTATGCTTCAAAGATGTTGGATACAGCTCAAATCAATTATACCACAACTGAAAAGGAGCTTTTAGCTATTGTTTTTGCTTTAGATAAATTTCGTACATACTTGTTAGGTACTAAAGTGCTTGTTTATTCTGATCATGCAGCACTTAGGTACCTCTTGAAGAAAAAAGAAGCAAAACCAAGGTTGATACGTTGGATCCTATTGATGCAAGAGTTTGATATTGAAATCAGAGACAAGAAAGGATCAGAGAACTTAGTTGCCGACCATCTGAGCCGAATCCTAGCAGATGCAGACTCCAACCCCATAAAAGATGAATTTCCAGATGAGCAACTGTTTTCGATAGCTGATGGTAAGCTAAGGTCATGCCTAACGCATGCCCCTTGGTATGCAGACATGGTAAACTTTCTGGTATCTAAAACTTTTCCTGATAAATTGTCTAGGTCTGAACGTGATAAGATAAAAAGTGATGCTAAATACTATGTATGGGATGATCCTTACCTTTGGAAGTTTTGTGCAGATCAAGTGATTAGGAGATGCATAAGCGAAGAGGAAATACACTCTGTTTTAAAATTCTGTCATTCTTATGAATGTGGAGGTCACTTTGGACCAAAAAGAACTGCAAGAAAGGTTTTAGAATGCGGATTGTATTGGCCTACATTGTTTCGAGATACATTCATGTTCTGTAAATCTTGTGAAAATTGTCAAAAAACTGGAAATTTGAGTTCTGGAAATCAAATGCCACTGTCCCCCATTTTAATTTGTGAAATATTTGATGTTTGGGGCATAGATTTTATGGGTCCATTTCCTAGTTCTTTTGGCAATAATTATATATTACTTGCAGTTGATTATGTATCTAAATGGGTTGAGGCAAAAGCCACAAGGACTAATGATGCTAAAACTGTTGTAGGGTTCATGAAGTCTAACATCTTTAGCAGGTTTGGAACTCCAAAAGCGATCATCAGTGACCGTGGCACCCATTTTTGTAATAGAGTGGTTGCAGCTTTGCTTAAGAAATACAACGTTACACACAGGACATCGACTGCCTATCATCCACAAACAAGTGGACAAGCTGAAATCTCCAACCCTGAAGTGAAGTCCATCTTGGAGAAAACTGTAAATCCAAATAGGAAGGACTGGAGTTTAAAGCTTGATGATGCTTTATGGGCTTATAGAACAGCCTATAAGACTCCCATTGGCATGTCACCATATAGGCTAGTCTTTGGAAAGCCTTGTCACTTACCTGTAGAATTGGAGCACAAAGCATTATGGGCCATTAAGCAATGCAACATGAAGATGGATGATGCTGGAATACATAGGAAGTTACAACTTCAAGAGTTGGATGAATTGAGGAATGAAGCATATGAAAGTGCAAAAATCTACAAAGAAAAAACCAAAAACTTTCATGATAAGATGATTTCCAGGAAGACTTTTCAAATTGGGCAAAAAGTTTTATTATTTCATTCACGTTTAAAGTTATTTCCTGGTAAATTAAGGTCTAGATGGATAGGACCTTTTGTTGTAACTGATATATTTCCTCATGGTGCAGTGGCTATCAAAAGCTTAGAGACTGGAAAAGCTTTTAAAGTTAATGGACACCGTCTCAAGCCATTTTATGAGGGATTCCAAGCTCATACAGTGGAGGAAGTCAGCTTGGACAACCCCATTCTAATGCATTAAAAATGCAAAGACTCCGTCTAGCCTAGGACATTAAACAAGGGCGCTTATTGGGAGGCAACCCAATCCCTTTTATTTATTGTTGCTTAGTTACAGTTTCTCTTTGTTTTTGTCAAGAGAATACTGTGATTTTTGACTAAGGACCTCTTTTTGTTTTGTTTGCAGATTTTGGCAGAAACAGGGCTCCAGGACCCAGACCGCAAAGGATGATCATCCCTTAGCCTCACAGTTTCAATAAATGAATTCAGGGAAGTCCTCATACTCTTAACTTTTCTTTAATTTAACATTGAGGACAATGTGAGATAAGTGTGGGGGGGAGTAAGAATTTGTGCATGTTGTTTTGCTGGTTTATGAATTTGGAATTTGTGTTTGAATGACTGTTTTTTTTTTAGTGAATTTGTGTGTTAGTTGATCTCATTTTATTTCTGCCAAGTTTGTTAGTTGTTAGTTAGTTTTAGCTCTTTTTGCTCAGGTCCTTAGGTCTTTTTGTGCATTTTGTGCAGTCTCTGAGAGGTTAAAATCTGATCATATGCAACATATTTGGATTTGAGAGCCTGTGAACATCAAAAATTGGTTGAAGTAGCATGAATTTCCATGTTTGATTTTTGGAATTGAACAAACTTAAAAGTATTTTGGCTTTGCTAGAGAATGTTTTTGAATTTGGATTAAAGGATGAAAATTTCAAAATTTTGCATGCATTAAATTGAAACTTCATGTGTGAAAATTTGTGGAATTTTTGGGCTGTCTAAAATAAAGTAATGAGGCTGAATGATTAATGCCAAGAATGTTATTGAGGGTTCTGAATAAGGCTGCAATGCCATTTGCTCCTGAATAAGGCTTTTAAAGCCATTTATCTCTGAATAAGGCTGTCTCAGCCATTCGCTTGATGCATTTTTGCTCGTTTCACTCCGCTGGTCACCTGTAAGGCTAAATACAAATCATAAACTAAAAAACGGGTGACTATGAGTGATGCATTTTTATGCAGTCTAGGGATAGTCATATATTACCAAAGCGGTATTATGACACCCGAAATAGACAACACTTTGAAATTTGGTGTTAAGTGAAACCCTCACTTTAAGTTCATGAATCTTTTGAATTTAGACAGTCCGAATCGAACACACTTTGATCACATGATTGTAACTGCTACTTGGTAAAATCTGCATGATGAAATGAACTCTAAATTCCTCAACATACTCTAGCAAGTTAAGGTACTTAGAATTTGCCCTTTTCCATTTTGAAAGGCTGTGGAGACTTGTTATCAAACTCATTTTAGTGTTCACCTTTTCTCAATGATAAATTGTGGGGCTGTAATGGTTAGAGGATGATATCTCTCTCTTTTTGAAGTCTAGTTGCAACTGCTTGAGGGCAAGCATAGTTCCAGTGTGGGGGGATTTGTTAGTATGTAATTAGTGCTTAATTTGTCTTAATTTTCCCCTACATTTGACTGGATATGTGCTTAATTAAACCTAATTATGGCTTTGTAGGTTTATTGGAGCTAAAATGGATCATCAATACAAATCTGGACTAAAAGAATCGCCAAGTGCAGAAAATGAACTGAGCCATGATCTGAAGCCATGATCATTCCTTGAACTAAGTGGTGACGTAGCAGGCACATCATCAAAGTCAAAAGTTGCGACTGATTTTCTATTTTTGGCGAACTTCAGCTACTTGCAGCTGCTTTATCAGTATTTGGCGTCTCAATAAGAATATTAGCAGGTCTTGGGATACCAAGAGTATTTAGCCTTGATTTGTGTGCCAAAGATTGGATTTCCAAGCATATAACCAAGGCTTTTGGTTAAGAAAAAAAAAGTCAGCTTCTCTTAGGAGGAAAAAGGAAGTAACGTAGCAGCAGTAGCAGCTGAAGAACAGAAGCAAAACAGGGGACTTCTCCCCTGTTATGATCAGCAAGCAATTTCTTCCCTTTATTCTCTTTTTCACTTATGTTAATGCTTAGATTTGCATAGCTAGTTGAACTCTCTTGTTTAGATCAGCTGTGTTAGGTTATTTTCAGAACTGAAACAGTTGTTACTTGGTTATTTTGCAAGCATGTACAACAGCTAATCTCTCTTTTATCCTAGTAAAGTTGTTTCTTTGGTTCATGCTTTGGTTTTGTGAGATCTAATTGTGTTTATGCAGCTCTAAATTCTTGGTATATGCATGTATCTTGTGTGTATTGTTTGAACTCGTTTTTGGATGATTTTCTGATCAATTGTTATCTTGAAACTTGTTCTTATTGACTGCACAAATACTTGATCCGTAATTGTCTTGTAAATGTGCTTGAAGAGTCACACATCATTGATAGTTTATCACCATGTTTACTTGAGAATGATGAGATGCATGCGTAATAACTTAAACATTCCAAGCTTCTTTGAGTTTGTTGGTTAGGATCGGTATCCTTTTCATGGTCAATGCTATCACAAGGTTAAATCTTAAGAGCGTTTCTATAAGACTGCTTTTGTGATAAGAGAATGGTTAGTGAGCTTCTCATGATCATTATAAACTTAAGAAAGGATGAGGTGTGTAGAGCTTGTTACCACTATAGCCGGTCTATCAATGAATTAGAGTTGAATATTGAATCTATGATCGAACCAATGGCATGAATTTTAAGAACAACTTGGCTAGGATAATCCCACTTTAAATCAATTAATTTCAGTCACTTTGCATCAGCTTCCACTTGCTTGTTATCCTTGTTTTAGTGTTTAGTTTGTAGTTTGATTAATTACACAAACCCCCCCCCCCCCCTGTTGTGAACTCTTTCATGGTTTGTTCCCTTGGTCATTTTGGAATATATAAGAATTGCTAGTCCTTTGGGTTCGACCCTTTGCTGCTATACTCAATTTATTGCGTGTTGGAAAGTGAAGGTTTTATTTGGTGGATTCGGCAACCATCAGTACCGTACTGTCACAGGATGTTGAAAGTGCGTTTTAAATCCTCCAGGTGCGAGTCATGATGCTCACTCTTGACTATCATGTCATCTACATAGACCTCCATCGAGTCCCCAATCTCTTCTTCAAACATCCGGTTCATGAGGCACTGGTATGTGGCGCCCGCGTTTTTTAGCCCAAAAGGCATGACCAAGAAGCAATATACACCCAGGTGGAAAACAAATGAAGTTTTGGGGCGGTTTTCCGGGGTCATAAAGATTTGATAGTACCCTTGAAAGGCGTCCATCATACTCATGAGTTCGCAGCCTGAGGTCGAATCCACCAACTGGTCTATACGGGGCAATGGGTAAGGATCCTTAGGACAAGCTTTGTTAAGATCAGTGAAGTCATTGCACATGCGCCATTTATCTGCGCTTTTGGGTACCAAAACCACATTGCATAGCCATTCGGGATACAGTATTAGTTCAATGTACTGGCCTCGAGAAGTTTGTTAACTTCCTCTTCAATAACTTTTTTCCATGTAACGTCAGATGCTTTCCATATAAAAACATCGATATTTTCTATAAGAAAGTCAATCATCATGATCTGCGAGGGTCCCGAAAGGTTGGACCCAATCTGAGTAGTTTTATCTTGTTCCCTGGTTCTAGCTCAATAGTAAGAAATTTTTCTGAGGGCTCGATTCTTATTTCTGGACAAGGGAGCTCAAGCGTTCTCTTCTTTCCCATTAAACGTCCATCATTAACGGGCTCGTTCTCTCCACGCTTGTCCTCTTCAGAAAAAGACTCTTCCACCGTTCCTGGTGGAGCCGTTTCGAGGGAGCTTTTGGCATTGGGATCCTTCTTTTTGTTCTTCTTTCTGTTCATATTAGCCCTCTTTTGCACGGGACCATCCTCGTCCAGATTGGGAAAATCAACGGATTTCTTGCTGGATCCAATTTGAAATACTTTCTCTGTTTTAGGCTTTCTGAGAGATAGCATATAGCATTCTCAAGCCTCTCGTACGTTGCACAAAACTTCTCCGACACCCTCGGGGGTGGGGAATTTGATTTTCTGGTGGTAAGTGGAGATAATCGCTTTGAAATCTACAAGGGCCGGTCACCCGATTATAATGTTATATGGGATGTCAATTTCTACCACCGCCTAGGTGACCATGAGCGTTTTGCATTGTGGGGCTCGGCCAAATGAAGTGGCCAATCGAATTTGCCCTCATGGGACAACCTCAGAACCCCCAAAGCCAAATAGGGCTGTTTTGAGGGGTTCGAACGGGATGTTGGTAACATTCATCTTTTGGAACGTGGTGTAGGACAAAACGTTAACAGAGCTTCCACTATCCACTAACACCCTCTTTACAATGTGATTGTGGACATCTAAGCTAACCACCATGGGGAAGTCAAAGGTTTCACTGATCCCATGGGGTGTTACAATATGCTCTAAGTCCTTATCTGTAAATCCTATCACATCATGTTCCTTTGAGCGGTCATCTTTGGATTCTCGAATGGCGTAGACTGATTTGGGTTCCTAGGGGCACTGATCATAACTCCGGACGAACCGTCGATGGGAATCGTTGGAATCTTCCCCTGAGGATCCCCCTGCTATCATGTTGATAACCGCAAAAAGGGTGTTTTCTTGCTCTGGAGTCTTCCCTTTGCCACAGTGGCTACTCTCTGTGGGGCCGTGCCCTAGTGGGCTCCTTGAGCGCGAGCGACTTCTTCTCCTTTCCCTTACACGCTCGTTGCAACGCTCATCATAACGCTCCAACATCTTAACAAACTCCTTCAAGTGGCCCCCCGCGATGAGCCTTTGAATTTCAACTTCCAGTTGGCGGCATTCATCCGTATCATGCCCCCCTTGCTTATGAAAAGCACAGTACTTGTTCGAGCGCCTTAATGCCTCCGTCTCCTTCATCTTTGTGGGCCTTTTGAAGAGTTTCTTGTCCGATAAGGCGTAAACTTCCGAGATAAGCCTGTTAAGAGGGACACGCTCTAGTCTCCGTGGAGGAGGAGGTGACTTTCGGCGCTCTCTGTGAGGAGGCTCCTCTCACCCTCGTTCGCTTTTAGAGGGTCCAAAATGCCTTGGAGCATTAGACCCGTACATGTCTTCGAGCACAAATTAGGGCTCGGGTATCTCCCTCATTGCCATGAGAGATGTGGGGCATTTCTTTACAATGGAATCAACAAATTTCTTACTCACATATTGCTTATGATTGCAGGCCTTGAAAAAGACATGGATCAGGAAATCCATGGACGGTCTCTCTACAAACAGCACCTCTTTTTTTAAACGAGCGAAGAATGACCAAAGGGATTCATACTAGCCTTGAACCAAGTTGTACAGGACAGTGGGTGCGGGTGACCGGGGCCTTCAAGGAATTAAAGTGGTTCAGGAAGGCGTTTGTGAGCACACCGTAGGAGTGGATCGAGCCTGGCGGCAGACGCTTGTACCACTCTTGGGCCATTCCCACGAGGGAAGTAACAAACACCTTGGCCCAGTAATGGCTGGAATGTTCGTATAAATGCATCAGATGCAAAAATTGGTCCAGATGCTCCGCGGGGTCGGTGGTCCCGTCGTAGCGATTGACTGATGTTGGGACCTTGCCCATGCCTGCCTGGGCCACCAGGACTTCTTCCACGAGGGGAGATCCCTTCGCGAGCGGATGGTGGTTGTAACACCCGAAATTTTCTTTCTGTTCCACGTGGAGTGGAACGTGCTGTTGGCGAAAGTTATGACGAGCGTCTTTGGCTTTCTCCCGCTCGTCCCCAGTGTATGGGACTTGGGATAGCGCTCCGGAGAGCTGTCTCACCATATCCTGCAACTCCTGCAACTGGTCTTGCACAGCTGCGAGGAGGTTGGGATCTTCTCTTCTTACCTGGCTCCTTCGTTGGGAGGTTTGTGGCCCTTGTTTTGATACCCGAGAGTGGACGCTCGACTCCCCCTTGGTTGGGAACTTCTTTATCTTTCGCAGGTGGAGGCGGTGGCTGAGCCCTCAACACTTCTATATATATATATATATTATATATATATTTATTATATATAATATGTAATACATGTATAAAATAATATGTATTTTAATATATATTTTTTTATATATTATGTATAATATATTATATATAATAAAATATGTGTAATACCATATATAATATATTTATTTAAGTGTATTATATATATATATATATATATATATATATATATATATATATGTATATATATATATATATACATACGCGAGTGTGTGTATATGTGTGTGTATATATATATGTACATATATTATATATAATAAATATATAATATATGAAATTAATGAATGAACCCAAAAAAAAAAAAAAAATAACGGATGAACAGTAATTCCGTCTGTTTTTGGACGGAAGTCCTTAAAATGATAAAAAAAAATTACTACGGGACTAAAAAAACCAGATCTGAAAAACATGGAACCAAAAGTGATAATGACCCATTAGTATGGGACCAAAAATGCAATTTGCTCTAAAAACAATTTAGTAGTAATCAGCTACAACGGCCACATTTCGAGGTTCAATTTAATCAACCGTTCTAGAAGTTTACTTTATTATAAAAATTAGGGATAATTATGAATAACCCCTGAGATATGGCGAAAATACAGATTTCCTCCCTCCACCCCCCCCCCCCCCCCCCAATGGTTTATATTTTCTCTCATAAGTTATCCCAACCGCTAATAATGGTATTAAATTTTGATGACATCAGCAAAATTATTTTTAAAATTTTCGATCCTACCCTTAGGGGGTAAATTGTAATAATATTAAAAGAAATATGATGATATATTTGTAATATTAGTTAAATTTGTTTTTTTTTTTTTAACTTAATATAATATTTACATTTTATCTATAAGTATAAATCGAAATAGATATTTCATGCATATTTGTTTCATACCTTATGTTTATGTTTTAATTTCATGTATATTTTCCATAAGTTTATTTAAACTTAATTGTTTGAAAATTACAAATTTTTCCTTTAGAATAAAAAACTATAACAAACACACCACTATCGAGATCGACACCAGTATTCAACATCTGACTTTCACTAGGCTCAAAAAGATCCAAAATGCTACTCCACCAGAAAGGCCCGTCGTCATCACTATCATCATCAATATCGAACGGCTTCTGATCAAAAGGCTTGAAATCCAGGTGCTTGTGCAGCAATACCTTAATGAAAGGAACACAGGAGTTTGTCGCTAGGTATTTGACCAAATAGTCTCGTCCAGTTCTTCTAGTACCGATCACTAAAATCCCCCTAGAGTGGGCTAATGTTAACCGGAGCGAAAAGGGTTTTTCTTCCTCAGATGGAAAATCCAAAGGATTAGTCCCAGGCCGAGTTTGGGAAGAAGTGATTGTCTGATAATGAGCAAGGAATACCCGTCTTTCTGCTAAACAGGATGTATTGAACTCATAATTCAATAGAGACTTGTTCTGAATGTCAACTAAGTGTCGTAAGTAAATTTCTCCCGGTGTTTCTTGATTCTCCAAGTAATCCTTTGATAAAGGATTACTATGAGTCAGATTCCATAGAATTTGATCAATCCTTTTTTCTTTTTCTGTCATTAAGACGGAGAACTGACTCAATATAAATATGCATGCCCAATATAAAAAAAATAAATATTAACATTCATAAACTCTAAGTATTAAATTAGTTCATTATAAAAATATTAAAATATCATTAAGTAGTATTCTTAGGAGGAGAAAAAAATAGATAGTTACAAAACTCAAGTAATTGCATCAAAACCCCCAAAAATTTTCAATACTTGCATTAACCCCATTGTCTTTGAATTTTTTAAATTCACCCCCTTGAGTTTCAGCTTATGAAGGGTAAAATAGTAAAATCACATATTTCTGTTAAATTTAATAGAGGAAATAACGACCCAGAAAAAAATTCATAATTTCTCAAACCTTAGGGGGAAATGATCTGTAATTTCATCGTATCTCAGGGACTGCTCATAATTATCCCTGAAAATTAAAAGTCCTAATGTGGCTTGATCTAAAGGGTAATTTCAGTTCGACTTTGATTCTGCAAATGAGTGTAGCAATCATGATATAAAATTGAGCAAATTGCATTTTTGGTCCCATAATAATAGGTCATTTTCACTTTTAGTCTCATGTTTTTCAGATCTGGTTTTTTTAGTCCCGTAGTAATTTTTTTTGTCAATTTGAGGTCTTCCGTCAAATAATTGACGGAAGTCACTGTTCATCCGTCAATTTACTGTTCATCTATCAATTTTTTTTTTTTTTTTTTTTTGTGTCCATATCCATTAATTTCATATATATATTTATTATATATAATATATGCATTTTCTTATATGTATTTTAATATATATGCATATTATATATTATATATTATATACACTTGTGTTAATAATATATATTTTGTTTTATATTATATATAATAAAATATGTGCAATACATATATATAATGTAACGCCCCGATTTTCGGACAGTCAGGTACGCTCGACACGTGTGGGTTTCGAGCGTTAGGATTTTATTTTATTATTTTCGCTTAGTTAATTTAAACGTGTTACATTAATTTTTATAAATTGCGTGCAACATGAATATGTGGAAATATATGAAATATGTGGCAACTTGAGAATCATTGTATCATTGGAATTTAATTATTACATGAACTAATTGTCCAATTTGATTTAGTTGCCAAATTGACCTTAAATGTTCATTTCTTTCAATTGAGGGGCCTAATCGCATGAAAACCTTTTGGACTTAATTGATCACTTTCCAAACCTTTTATACTTAAGGGCATAACTTAGGAACATTAGGGATTTAATTGCAAATATTGCATTTTTCCCCCAAATATCACGTTATATGCATCTCTCTCAATCAATCATCTTTATTTTCATGACAATCATCTCATTCTTCTTCCTTGCTCCACCGAACCAAAACCTCCATGAAGGGAGAGGAAGATTTCATCAATTCATCAAGGTTTTCCAAGGAAATTCCATGCTTAGGAGCTCAATCATCTAGCTTCATCATTTCCTTCTTCCTATTTCTCATTCAAGGTATATATGAGCATACATGATTTTCTTGGGAATTATATGAAGCTAGGGTTCATGAATTGGAAGTGATATGTTGTGTATAAGTTGTTAGAAATATGATTGCATAATTGTAGCTTGAAATCCATGCTCAAATCTTGAGGTTTATGGGATTATATGATAGATTGTATATGTATGCCAAAGTTGGTAATTATGGAGATTAAAGCATGATTTATGTGTTTTGGTTGCATACTAATGTATATTGAACATGTATACATACGTATTTCCAGAATTCTTGCATGTTGTGATGATTTTGGGATGTTTTGGGGATGCTTGGTTTTGTCCCGAGAGCATCCCCTGTTCTGCTCTGTTCTTTGTTCTTCTGTGTAACGGGAACGGCCGTTCCCGTCCCCTTTGCAATTGGGGAACAGCCGTTCCCATTGTTTGAACGCTTTGCTTGGCGGCGAGGACGGGAACGCCCGTTCCCATTTTGGCTTGCAAGCCGGAACGACCGTTCCCATCTTCGGGAGCCGCTTCGGGACTGGGGAACGGCCCTTCCCATTTTTGTACTAAAGCTCGGAACGGCCGTTCCCAGGCCACTGGAAGTGCAGAAAGTTTCTGCACAAAATGGGATTTTTGGGACGTCGTTCCAATGGCCTATTTGATCCCGAATTGCTATTATATGATTGATTATATGTCGAAACAACATGTTTTCATGCTACATAGTGTATTGCTCGATGTCTCGTATATGATCGTGCCGTGCGTCATTATATGAAGAGTATGCTTGAATGGTTGTCTCATGCACGTACATTGTCCCGTTTCTTGTCCAGTTATTCTCCAGGGCGGAGATTGTGGATCATGAGCACGTTCACGCATGCACGAGTCGTGTGTCGCCTGTCAGGTGAGGTTTAATTTCTAGTTACATAGAACCTGTATATCCCTTATGTGATATTTCGGCCAAAAGGTATTTATAGTTATAATTTCTATAAACGATTGACCACGATTTATAGCTACATTTTATCAAGTCATATATTGTTTCACGCAAGTCATGTTTCCAGCAAGCAAGCCAAGATTGTCCATGTTCATGATTTCAAGCATGTTAGGCGAGTAGCATGATCGTTCACGATGGGCCCGAGGGTAGTGACTAGAGCCAACCGGGAAAGCAAGGGCTGACGGGTAACTCTGGTGCTATCCTCACCACATTTGGGGTCACCCCTGAATCCACTAGGAGGTTAGTGGAGGAAGGAGCTCCGGGCTTAGGGATTCATGTACCCTCTGCTCAATATGTCGTGGATGGTGAAGGCTAGCTACCTTCCCATCATTGGAGGGAGAAGGAGACTGGGGACGAGTCCGGCACCACGGATGCGCCTCGGGTTATTTCATGATTGTTACTCCATGAACGTGTTACCTGATTACACTATTGCACGAAAGCACGATAATTGATTGCATGATCACCTCTTGATTAATAAACAAGCAAGCATGTTCATGTTCATTTGGAGTAAGGTTGGAGACCGCCCTCACTCGCCGGGGCCATGTATCGATTGATTGCATGATAATGAACAAGTATTTAATGTTGACAGTTGTATTCTCGGGCGAAGCTATGTTATTATTGAACTTGTATAATTATCTTTCATAAACCTTTACCCGAGAATATGACTTGCATGTTATCTGCGCTAATATATATGTAAACCCCTCACTCGGTCTTCACAGACTGACGCCTCCACCTTTCAGGTATTGCAGGTGCATGCTAGGCGGGAGTGAGTCGAGTCGGGTCCAGTTCATGTAGTCGTGTCATCCGTGGTTCGTGCATTTAATTATTATTATTATTATTATTTGTGTTAATTCTGGAATTGTAGTTATTGTTATTCTTTAATGGAAGATGATAATGTATTGATATGATAGTCTAGATTATGCACTACTTGATAAATGAGAAATATCATGATTGAATAAATGAAACTATTGTTAAAAATTATTTTATGCTTCCGCTTTATCTTATTGCATGTTTTAGTTATCCCGCCTAGCTTGTCGAGTATTGCATTGTCACCCGTTCGCTATAGGTTGGTTCATGTACGGATTGACCATTTCGTAGGTGAATTGATCTATAGTGCGGGGGTGTGGCACTTCCACGTGTACCGGGGTGCTACATCTGAGGTGGTATCAGAGCCAGGTTGCAAAACCGAGGTTCTCGAGTCGTGTCAAGTGAGTCTAGGTCGTACGGCATAGGAATTACTTGATAATCTGAGAGTCTTGCATTTTATTTGAAAATTACTTGGCTACTTGGATTCTTTGAATTACTTGAAATACTTGATAGCTCGTACTTTGTATTAATTCATGCTATTAATTACCATTGAGTGATTTTGAATTGTTTGGAAATTTATGTGACCAACGTGTTTATTTTAAATATTGATGAAATACTTGCTTCAATTTATATTAAATTCTTGTTATCAGCATCAATTATTTGCTCGATGTGTTATATTCCAAGCATTGGTAAATTAATTGTTGCATTATATATTAACTTCTTGCTGGTATTAATTATGTGATAATTACGTGACATGAACACGTTTCACCCGCATGCATTTAGTTTCACATGAGTTGTGAGTAACAGGTTTTGGAAAATATGAATCAAAACTGGAGGATTGAGGATTTCAGAAATGGATCAGCAGTTCGAATCAAGCTGCAATTCGGTCAACCAAGAGTGGACCTCGAAATTGAGCTTAATGTTACTACGGTACCAGGTTCTTCAATGCATTCATAAGCACGTGCATCGTAATTGTTAATTAAATTATTTCTCATTTATAAATATTGTTCCAATTATATTTGAAATTTCCTACTTGATGTCTTGAATATATGATTGAATTATTTACTTTCTTTACATTCCTTACTCATATGTATACTTTCAAGTGATGTAATTGCTTTAAAATGTTGCATTTTAAATTAGTGGCATTATGCGCATTAACACTTTAATCATCATGCATTATTTAGTGTTTATTGTCAATAGGCTTTTCGGATGTTCTGCCCAATCCTTGCTCCTATTTCTACCACTTGAATTTTAAGGAAAAGATTTTGAATCAGTGGGTACCATGGTGATAACCGGGTTATGTGATTAGGATTGAGAGTTTAGCAAAATTTTGGGGTTGTGAGAAGTATTGGTTTGGGAGTTGGTAAAAGCAGGAGGTGTGAAGGAGATATTGGAAATTTCGGGAAACGGGAACATGATGATAAGTTCAAGCAGATAAATGTTCAGTGGGTCTTTCAACCTTCAGGAATTGCGCAGTATTTTGGCAATTCAGTAAGGGTAGGAGAAAGAACTTTCTTGTTTTGGATTAGGATGCTTGCTTAACAGATACCAATTTTAGAAGCAGTAGAGGGTAATTACAGGACATGGCATTTTCATGAATAGCAGAAGGGGTATAGGATATTGAAGAATTTTACATATCAAATCAAAGTGGTGATAGTCAAGGAACTTCAAGTTGAGTATGGGGATAACAGAAAGAATTAGAAAGAAATCATCGATCAACATTTTGATTAACAACCAGTAGGACGAGGAAAAGGTTACGGGAATTGAATTAGCAGAGAAGCTTGCAAGTGGGAAAAGACAGAAGGAACCCAAAGGATAAGAAAATTTCCATTTTCTTAAGGGGGAGAGCCGGTCTAGGAATGGATTAAATCAGAAGCTGGACAACCTTCAGGAGAGCCGGGAATCCTCTATCAGAACCATGTGAAAGAAGTTTTCAATAAGTTAAGCTGTCCTCCCTCTTACACAAAGAAAAGTCTCATCATCGACAGTACCTTTGTTCTATGATCATTTTCAGGAAGGTGGGTACACTGTCTGCATTCCTCTGACAACCTCAGGATATCATTTGACTTAGTAAATAGAAAGGATTCAGTTTGGGCGATATCCGGAACCCGATCTCAAGTTTGGATAAGTTAACCCCGACAAGAGTTTTCTTACGAAGTTGTTACTTATACACTAGGAATGCCAGTGGTAGCACACCGTGTCCTCATCTGTGCCGTCGCTGTCGCCTCCGTGAATATACCAGCTTACCAGAAATATTTCAAAGAAGACTAAATATCGAACGATCCTTTCTTTCAAGATATTTCGCGGAGTATGGGGTATGTTATCAAATTACAGGGGTCAAGTGGAGGACGTGTTATTAGGGCTTGATTTCTTCGGTATTCATGCAAGTGTGCTTGCTGAATTACTCTCACGGGACGACGACCTTGATTCCTCTATGGCAAATATCCGTCGTATTGTTAACTAAGGGAGTAAGAGCTCAACTTTCAGATTGCAAACAAGAAGTCAGGAATGTTGCTTCGGGCAAAGGTTTACTTTAAGTACTAAGGTCCGAGAAATGGTAACACCTGTTTTCTCTGCTCGTTGGACAAGAGCCTACTTGGAACGCAAAGTCAGTCTTTTAAGCTTGAACGGGCAATTACACTCTAACAAGAATATCAGGGTGTTCTCAATTCTGGAATCGGAAAGTAAATGTGGAACTCAGTGTAAGAATGGTTCAACCGGCAAATCTGTGATTCAGGCGGGTCTGAAGATGTGGTGATTAATGATGACTTACGGATTATGTTAGAAAATAAAACAGTGACAGAAATGGCTATCAAGAATAGGAATATCAATCTGTAGTGGTGCAAAGCGGGAAAATCTCAACTAAAGGAATCAAGTTTCAACCGAATTAATTCGGTCCCAGAATTTCAATCCTCGGTGAACGGTACACTTCATCATGCATACCACGAGCATTGTTATTTTATCATTATCATTATCTTGTTAATTGAGTACATGACTTGTTTATTATTAATTGCTAATTGTTATTATTTTGTTATTCTCGACATATGATTCCTTGTGTAGTATTAATTGTTATGTGAACAATTATTTGCATAGTGTTAATTTTACTTGATCCTTGTGTGGTAAGTGTAAATATTTGTTCAAGTGCTCGCTTGAAATTTTTTTTTTTATATATTCTGTGTGCGTGAGAGACGGGGATTCTCTCAGGATTGCCAAGAGACGGGGTTTCTCTTGTTATGTGCTCGAGGGACGAGGTTCTCTCGTTACTTGTTTGAGAGTCGGGGCACTCTCAGTATTTCCAACTACTTGTCAACTTGTTTTAGTGGAAAGGTTAGATTTTCTTTCGAGTGATTAGATTCCGGGAAGTGGAGGGTCGTGACCTCAACCATTGGAAGACTTTATGGAATGAAGATCTCTTTCAAACTAATCCTTGACGGGGAGTAGCTAACCCGCGTGGGATGAACATGTAAGAGCCAATCAAAATTCCAGGAATTCGGGACATGGAATCCGAGGACGGATTCTCTTAAGGGGGAGAGAGTTGTAACGCCCCGATTTTCGGACAGTCAGGTACGCTCGACACGTGTGGGTTTCGAGCGTTAGGATTTTATTTTATTATTTTCGCTTAGTTAATTTAAACGTGTTACATTAATTTTTATAAATTGCGTGCAACATGAATATGTGGAAATATATGAAATATGTGGCAACTTGAGAATCATTGTATCATTGGAATTTAATTATTACATGAACTAATTGTCCAATTTGATTTAATTGCCAAATTGACCTTAAATGTTCATTTCTTTCAATTGAGGGGCCTAATCGCATGAAAACCTTTTGGACTTAATTGATCACTTTCCAAACCTTTTATACTTAAGGGCATAACTTAGGAACATTAGGGATTTAATTGCAAATATTGCATTATTCCCCCAAATATCACGTTATATGCATCTCTCTCAATCAATCATCTTTATTTTCATGACAATCATCTCATTCTTCTTCCTTGCTCCACCGAACCAAAACCTCCATGAAGGGAGAGGAAGATTTCATCAATTCATCAAGGTTTTCCAAGGAAATTCCATGCTTAGGAGCTCAATCATCTAGCTTCATCATTTCCTTCTTCCTATTTCTCATTCAAGGTATATATGAGCATACATGATTTTCTTGGGAATTATATGAAGCTAGGGTTCATGAATTGGAAGTGATATGTTGTGTATAAGTTGTTAGAAATATGATTGCATAATTGTAGCTTGAAATCCATGCTCAAATCTTGAGGTTTATGGGATTATATGATAGATTGTATATGTATGCCAAAGTTGGTAATTATGGAGATTAAAGCATGATTTATGTGTTTTGGTTGCATACTAATGTATATTGAACATGTATACATACGTATTTCCAGAATTCTTGCATGTTGTGATGATTTTGGGATGTTTTGGGGATGCTTGGTTTTGTCCCGAGAGCATCCCCTGTTCTGCTCTGTTCTTTGTTCTTCTGTGTAACGGGAACGGCCGTTCCCGTCCCCTTTGCAATTGGGGAACAGCCGTTCCCATTGTTTGAACGCTTTGCTTGGCGGCGAGGACGGGAACGCCCGTTCCCATTTTGGCTTGCAAGCCGGAACGACCGTTCCCATCTTCGGGAGCCGCTTCGGGACTGGGGAACGGCCCTTCCCATTTTTGTACTAAAGCTCGGAACGGCCGTTCCCAGGCCACTGGAAGTGCAGAAAGTTTCTGCACAAAATGGGATTTTTGGGACGTCGTTCCAATGGCCTATTTGATCCCGAATTGCTATTATATGATTGATTATATGTCGAAACAACATGTTTTCATGCTACATAGTGTATTGCTCGATGTCTCGTATATGATCGTGCCGTGCGTCATTATATGAAGAGTATGCTTGAATGGTTGTCTCATGCACGTACATTGTCCCGTTTCTTGTCCAGTTATTCTCCAGGGCGGAGATTGTGGATCATGAGCACGTTCACGCATGCACGAGTCGTGTGTCGCCTGTCAGGTGAGGTTTAATTTCTAGTTACATAGAACCTGTATATCCCTTATGTGATATTTCGGCCAAAAGGTATTTATAGTTATAATTTCTATAAACGATTGACCACGATTTATAGCTACATTTTATCAAGTCATATATTGTTTCACGCAAGTCATGTTTCCAGCAAGCAAGCCAAGATTGTCCATGTTCATGATTTCAAGCATGTTAGGCGAGTAGCATGATCGTTCACGATGGGCCCGAGGGTAGTGACTAGAGCCAACCGGGAAAGCAAGGGCTGACGGGTAACTCTGGTGCTATCCTCACCACATTTGGGGTCACCCCTGAATCCACTAGGAGGTTAGTGGAGGAAGGAGCTCCGGGCTTAGGGATTCATGTACCCTCTGCTCAATATGTCGTGGATGGTGAAGGCTAGCTACCTTCCCATCATTGGAGGGAGAAGGAGACTGGGGACGAGTCCGGCACCACGGATGCGCCTCGGGTTATTTCATGATTGTTACTCCATGAACGTGTTACCTGATTACACTATTGCACGAAAGCACGATAATTGATTGCATGATCACCTCTTGATTAATAAACAAGCAAGCATGTTCATGTTCATTTGGAGTAAGGTTGGAGACCGCCCTCACTCGCCGGGGCCATGTATCGATTGATTGCATGATAATGAACAAGTATTTAATGTTGACAGTTGTATTCTCGGGCGAAGCTATGTTATTATTGAACTTGTATAATTATCTTTCATAAACCTTTACCCGAGAATATGACTTGCATGTTATCTGCGCTAATATATATGTAAACCCCTCACTCGGTCTTCACAGACTGACGCCTCCACCTTTCAGGTATTGCAGGTGCACGCTAGGCGGAGTGAGTCGAGTCGGGTCCAGTTCATGTAGTCGTGTCATCCGTGGTTCGTGCATTTAATTATTATTATTATTATTATTTGTGTTAATTCTGGAATTGTAGTTATTGTTATTCTTTAATGGAAGATGATAATGTATTGATATGATAGTCTAGATTATGCACTACTTGATAAATGAGAAATATCATGATTGAATAAATGAAACTATTGTTAAAAATTATTTTATGCTTCCGCTTTATCTTATTGCATGTTTTAGTTATCCCGCCTAGCTTGTCGAGTATTGCATTGTCACCCGTTCGCTATAGGTTGGTTCATGTACGGATTGACCATTTCGTAGGTGAATTGATCTATAGTGCGGGGGTGTGGCACTTCCACGTGTACCGGGGTGCTACATCTGAGGTGGTATCAGAGCCAGGTTGCAAAACCGAGGTTCTCGAGTCGTGTCAAGTGAGTCTAGGTCGTACGGTATAGGAATTACTTGATAATCTGAGAGTCTTGCATTTTATTTGAAAATTACTTGGCTACTTGGATTCTTTGAATTACTTGAAATACTTGATAGCTCGTACTTTGTATTAATTCATGCTATTAATTACCATTGAGTGATTTTGAATTGTTTGGAAATTTATGTGACCAACGTGTTTATTTTAAATATTGATGAAATACTTGCTTCAATTTATATTAAATTCTTGTTATCAGCATCAATTATTTGCTCGATGTGTTATATTCCAAGCATTGGTAAATTAATTGTTGCATTATATATTAACTTCTTGCTGGTATTAATTATGTGATAATTACGTGACATGAACACGTTTCACCCGCATGCATTTAGTTTCACATGAGTTGTGAGTAACAGGTTTTGGAAAATATGAATCAAAACTGGAGGATTGAGGATTTCAGAAATGGATCAGCCGTTCGAATCAAGCTGCAATTCGGTCAACCAAGAGTGGACCTCGAAATTGAGCTTAATGTTACTACGGTACCAGGTTCTTCAATGCATTCATAAGCACGTGCATCGTAATTGTTAATTAAATTATTTCTCATTTATAAATATTGTTCCAATTATATTTGAAATTTCCTACTTGATGTCTTGAATATATGATTGAATTATTTACTTTCTTTACATTCCTTACTCATATGTATACTTTCAAGTGATGTAATTGCTTTAAAATGTTGCATTTTAAATTAGTGGCATTATGCGCATTAACACTTTAATCATCATGCATTATTTAGTGTTTATTGTCAATAGGCTTTTCGGATGTTCTGCCCAATCCTTGCTCCTATTTCTACCACTTGAATTTTAAGGAAAAGATTTTGAATCAGTGGGTACCATGGTGATAACCGGGTTATGTGATTAGGATTGAGAGTTTAGCAAAATTTTGGGGTTGTGAGAAGTATTGGTTTGGGAGTTGGTAAAAGCAGGAGGTGTGAAGGAGATATTGGAAATTTCGGGAAACGGGAACATGATGATAAGTTCAAGCAGATAAATGTTCAGTGGGTCTTTCAACCTTCAGGAATTGCGCAGTATTTTGGAAATTCAGTAAGGGTAGGAGAAAGAACTTTCTTGTTTTGGATTAGGATGCTTGCTTAACAGATACCAATTTTAGAAGCAGTAGAGGGTAATTACAGGACATGGCATTTTCATGAATAGCAGAAGGGGTATAGGATATTGAAGAATTTTACATATCAAATCAAAGTGGTGATAGTCAAGGAACTTCAAGTTGAGTATGGGGATAACAGAAAGAATTAGAAAGAAATCATCGATCAACATTTTGATTAACAACCAGTAGGACGAGGAAAAGGTTACGGGAATTGAATTAGCAGAGAAGCTTGCAAGTGGGAAAAGACAGAAGGAACCCAAAGGATAAGAAAATTTCCATTTTCTTAAGGGGGAGAGCCGGTCTAGGAATGGATTAAATCAGAAGCTGGACAACCTTCAGGAGAGCCGGGAATCCTCTATCAGAACCATGTGAAAGAAGTTTTCAATAAGTTAAGCTGTCCTCCCTCTTACACAAAGAAAAGTCTCATCATCGACAGTACCTTTGTTCTATGATCATTTTCAGGAAGGTGGGTACACTGTCTGCATTCCTCTGACAACCTCAGGATATCATTTGACTTAGTAAATAGAAAGGATTCAGTTTGGGCGATATTCGGAACCCGATCTCAAGTTTGGATAAGTTAACCCCGACAAGAGTTTTCTTACGAAGTTGTTACTTATACACTAGGAATGCCAGTGGTAGCACACCGTGTCCTCATCTGTGCCGTCGCTGTCGCCTCCGTGAATATACCAGCTTACCAGAAATATTTCAAAGAAGACTAAATATCGAACGATCCTTTCTTTCAAGATATTTCGCGGAGTATGGGGTATGTTATCAAATTACAGGGGTCAAGTGGAGGACGTGTTATTAGGGCTTGATTTCTTCGGTATTCATGCAAGTGTGCTTGCTGAATTACTCTCACGGGACGACGACCTTGATTCCTCTATGGCAAATATCCGTCGTATTGTTAACTAAGGGAGTAAGAGCTCAACTTTCAGATTGCAAACAAGAAGTCAGGAATGTTGCTTCGGGCAAAGGTTTACTTTAAGTACTAAGGTCCGAGAAATGGTAACACCTGTTTTCTCTGCTCGTTGGACAAGAGCCTACTTGGAACGCAAAGTCAGTCTTTTAAGCTTGAACGGGCAATTACACTCTAACAAGAATATCAGGGTGTTCTCAATTCTGGAATCGGAAAGTAAATGTGGAACTCAGTGTAAGAATGGTTCAACCGGCAAATCTGTGATTCAGGCGGGTCTGAAGATGTGGTGATTAATGATGACTTACGGATTATGTTAGAAAATAAAACAGTGACAGAAATGGCTATCAAGAATAGGAATATCAATCTGTAGTGGTGCAAAGCGGGAAAATCTCAACTAAAGGAATCAAGTTTCAACCGAATTAATTCGGTCCCAGAATTTCAATCCTCGGTGAACGGTACACTTCATCATGCATACCACGAGCATTGTTATTTTATCATTATCATTATCTTGTTAATTGAGTACATGACTTGTTTATTATTAATTGCTAATTGTTATTATTTTGTTATTCTCGACATATGATTCCTTGTGTGGTATTAATTGTTATGTGAACAATTATTTGCATAGTGATAATTTTACTTGATCCTTGTGTGGTAAGTGTAAATATTTGTTCAAGTGCTCGCTTGAAATTTTTTTTTTTATATATTCTGTGTGCGTGAGAGACGGGGATTCTCTCAGGATTGCCAAGAGACGGGGTTTCTCTTGTTATGTGCTCGAGGGACGAGGTTCTCTCGTTACTTGTTTGAGAGTCGGGGCACTCTCAGTATTTCCAACTACTTGTCAACTTGTTTTAGTGGAAAGGTTAGATTTTCTTTCGAGTGATTAGATTCCGGGAAGTGGAGGGTCGTGACCTCAACCATTGGAAGACTTTATGGAATGAAGATCTCTTTCAAACTAATCCTTGACGGGGAGTAGCTAACCCGCGTGGGATGAACATGTAAGAGCCAATCAAAATTCCAGGAATTCGGGACATGGAATCCGAGGACGGATTCTCTTAAGGGGGAGAGAGTTGTAACGCCCCGATTTTCGGACAGTCAGGTACGCTCGACACGTGTGGGTTTCGAGCGTTAGGATTTTATTTTATTATTTTCGCTTAGTTAATTTAAACGTGTTACATTAATTTTTATAAATTGCGTGCAACATGAATATGTGGAAATATATGAAATATGTGGCAACTTGAGAATCATTGTATCATTGGAATTTAATTATTACATGAACTAATTGTCCAATTTGATTTAATTGCCAAATTGACCTTAAATGTTCATTTCTTTCAATTGAGGGGCCTAATCGCATGAAAACCTTTTGGACTTAATTGATCACTTTCCAAACCTTTTATACTTAAGGGCATAACTTAGGAACATTAGGGATTTAATTGCAAATATTGCATTTTTCCCCCAAATATCACGTTATATGCATCTCTCTCAATCAATCATCTTTATTTTCATGACAATCATCTCATTCTTCTTCCTTGCTCCACCGAACCAAAACCTCCATGAAGGGAGAGGAAGATTTCATCAATTCATCAAGGTTTTCCAAGGAAATTCCATGCTTAGGAGCTCAATCATCTAGCTTCATCATTTCCTTCTTCCTATTTCTCATTCAAGGTATATATGAGCATACATGATTTTCTTGGGAATTATATGAAGCTAGGGTTCATGAATTGGAAGTGATATGTTGTGTATAAGTTGTTAGAAATATGATTGCATAATTGTAGCTTGAAATCCATGCTCAAATCTTGAGGTTTATGGGATTATATGATAGATTGTATATGTATGCCAAAGTTGGTAATTATGGAGATTAAAGCATGATTTATGTGTTTTGGTTGCATACTAATGTATATTGAACATGTATACATACGTATTTCCAGAATTCTTGCATGTTGTGATGATTTTGGGATGTTTTGGGGATGCTTGGTTTTGTCCCGAGAGCATCCCCTGTTCTGCTCTGTTCTTTGTTCTTCTGTGTAACGGGAACGGCCGTTCCCGTCCCCTTTGCAATTGGGGAACAGCCGTTCCCATTGTTTGAACGCTTTGCTTGGCGGCGAGGACGGGAACGCCCGTTCCCATTTTGGCTTGCAAGCCGGAACGACCGTTCCCATCTTCGGGAGCCGCTTCGGGACTGGGGAACGGCCCTTCCCATTTTTGTACTAAAGCTCGGAACGGCCGTTCCCAGGCCACTGGAAGTGCAGAAAGTTTCTGCACAAAATGGGATTTTTGGGACGTCGTTCCAATGGCCTATTTGATCCCGAATTGCTATTATATGATTGATTATATGTCGAAACAACATGTTTTCATGCTACATAGTGTATTGCTCGATGTCTCGTATATGATCGTGCCGTGCGTCATTATATGAAGAGTATGCTTGAATGGTTGTCTCATGCACGTACATTGTCCCGTTTCTTGTCCAGTTATTCTCCAGGGCGGAGATTGTGGATCATGAGCACGTTCACGCATGCACGAGTCGTGTGTCGCCTGTCAGGTGAGGTTTAATTTCTAGTTACATAGAACCTGTATATCCCTTATGTGATATTTCGGCCAAAAGGTATTTATAGTTATAATTTCTATAAACGATTGACCACGATTTATAGCTACATTTTATCAAGTCATATATTGTTTCACGCAAGTCATGTTTCCAGCAAGCAAGCCAAGATTGTCCATGTTCATGATTTCAAGCATGTTAGGCGAGTAGCATGATCGTTCACGATGGGCCCGAGGGTAGTGACTAGAGCCAACCGGGAAAGCAAGGGCTGACGGGTAACTCTGGTGCTATCCTCACCACATTTGGGGTCACCCCTGAATCCACTAGGAGGTTAGTGGAGGAAGGAGCTCCGGGCTTAGGGATTCATGTACCCTCTGCTCAATATGTCGTGGATGGTGAAGGCTAGCTACCTTCCCATCATTGGAGGGAGAAGGAGACTGGGGACGAGTCCGGCACCACGGATGCGCCTCGGGTTATTTCATGATTGTTACTCCATGAACGTGTTACCTGATTACACTATTGCACGAAAGCACGATAATTGATTGCATGATCACCTCTTGATTAATAAACAAGCAAGCATGTTCATGTTCATTTGGAGTAAGGTTGGAGACCGCCCTCACTCGCCGGGGCCATGTATCGATTGATTGCATGATAATGAACAAGTATTTAATGTTGACAGTTGTATTCTCGGGCGAAGCTATGTTATTATTGAACTTGTATAATTATCTTTCATAAACCTTTACCCGAGAATATGACTTGCATGTTATCTGCGCTAATATATATGTAAACCCCTCACTCGGTCTTCACAGACTGACGCCTCCACCTTTCAGGTATTGCAGGTGCACGCTAGGCGGAGTGAGTCGAGTCGGGTCCAGTTCATGTAGTCGTGTCATCCGTGGTTCGTGCATTTAATTATTATTATTATTATTATTTGTGTTAATTCTGGAATTGTAGTTATTGTTATTCTTTAATGGAAGATGATAATGTATTGATATGATAGTCTAGATTATGCACTACTTGATAAATGAGAAATATCATGATTGAATAAATGAAACTATTGTTAAAAATTATTTTATGCTTCCGCTTTATCTTATTGCATGTTTTAGTTATCCCGCCTAGCTTGTCGAGTATTGCATTGTCACCCGTTCGCTATAGGTTGGTTCATGTACGGATTGACCATTTCGTAGGTGAATTGATCTATAGTGCGGGGGTGTGGCACTTCCACGTGTACCGGGGTGCTACATATAATATATGTATTTACGTGAATTACATATATAAATGTATGTGTGTGTATTATAAAATATACATATATTATTGTAAAACATATATATAATATATGTATTTACGTGAATTATATATAAATGTATGTGTGTACATATATTATCAAATATATACATATTATTATAATACATATATTATATATCATATAAAATACACGTATATATATATATATAATGCATATATACGTGTTTATATTTTAAAATATAGTATACGTGTATATATATAATATATAATATGTATGTGTATAAATATAATATACAATATATAATATATACGTGTATAAATATAATATATATAGTATACATAAATATGTGTTTATATTTTAAAATATAGTATATCATATAAAATACACGTATATATTATATATATTATATATAATGCATATATATGTGTTTATATTTTTAATATATATTTTGTTATATATTAAATATAAATATAATATGTACGTGTATACGTGTATATATATAATATATAATATATATGTGTATAAATATAATATAATATAGTTACATATATATTATATACACGTATATTATATTATATTTACACACGTACATATTATATGTTATATATTATATATATACACGTATACACGTACATATTATATTTTGTACTATATTTTAAAATATAAACACGTATATATGCATTATAATATATATGCGTGTATTTTATATGATATATAATATATAATATGTACGTGTATAATTATAATATAATATACGTGTATATATTATATATATACACGTACATATTATATTTTGTACTATATTTTAAAATATACACGCGTATATATGCATTATATATAACATATATACGTGTATTTTATATGATATATAATATATAATATGTACGTGTATAAATATAATATAATATACGTGTATATATTATATTATATTTATACACGTACATATTATATATTATATATATACACGTATATACGTACATATTATATTTTGTGCTATATTTTAAAATATAAACACGTATATATGCATTATATATAATATATATACGTGTATTTTATATGATATGTAATATATATATTACAATAATATGTATATATTTTATAATATATGTATTACAATAATATATGTATATTTTATAATACACACACATATACATTTATATATATAATTCACGTAAATACATATGTTATATATATGTATTACAGATATTTTATTATATATAATATATAACAAAATATATAATATTAATACAAGTGTACATAATATATAATATATAATACGCATATATATTAAAATACATATAACAAAATGCATATTATAAATTACATATTATAATATTGATGGGTTCCGAATATGGGGAATAGAATCCGATCACTTTAGAATTTGTTTGAGCGGGGAAACCGCCGGGAATTTGCCGGAGAAGATGGGGTTCTACCTGCTAGGACAAACACAATGAAAAGTCAGAAGGCAAAGCTGGGGGGACCGGGGGTGATACCCAGTTTGGCTCTCCGACGCTCAAGTCAGATGACGATCTGAAAGAGGAAGGCGTAAGCTAAGTATGAATTGCAGTAATGAAGGTTGCTTACAGTGAAGGAGATGACTCTGTTTATTTATAGTTGAGGGTCAGGGACCCTTTGGTCATTTGCCTCATGTGGTCCTGGCCGAATGTTGCCCTAACACGTGGCGTTGTGAGAGAGAAACCTAGGAGGAATCTTCTGCAAAAGCTGCTGAAAGTTAGTACTGGCAATAGTGGTGGGTGCGCGGGCATGTACGGTGTGTCAGAGAGACGTTTGGGAGGTTGGTAATGAGGGCTTAAGAGCGCGTTCGTAACAACCAGAAGCCTTGGAGGCCAAGATATCCGCTAGGGGATGAGGGTCAGGGCTTGTTGTAAGAAGTTGAAGTAGAAACCTCTCCGAGGGAATGTAACGCTCGAAGAAGGCTCGCTTAGATTGATTGAGGTACTAGTCATGCAGTACCAACGACGCTCGTGGAAGAGCGGTAAGAGCAATAGTGTTGACGCACGTGTATCCATAACGGAGTTGATGTAGGTCCTTGCGGGATGCCAGCGCTAGAAGGTTTGAGCGCTCGTTTATGTTTGATGCAATCTTAGAGAGGCAAGTGTCATCATCCTAAGGTGCCACGTGCCAAAATGGGGATGAGCGTGTTTTGACCCCATCATTTTGCCCCCCAATTCTGTAGTCCTTTGTAATAAGGGCTATAGAATTCATCATGTACGATCCTCCGAGCGTGGCGCTTGGGAGGGTTCTTGGCGTGTTGGGCAATTTTCCTTCTGATTGCGCCATTAATGCGGTCCTTTCGTCTGACCGCTTGTTACGTCCAAGCATTAAATGTTGTCCTTTCTTATGACCATTTGGAGCGTATAAGCATTAAATGCTGATGCGCGTGGGGCGCGTGAGGCTTGGGAAGTACGTGACGTTTCCATAAAGTGAACGGTTTCCTAGGCGGGAAATGATTACTATTTTGAATTTCTTGCCAAAAACGAATCAACTCCCATCCCTATAAATAAGGGATCCCGTATCCATTCCACCTTTTTATGCGAATATATCTTTCAAGCACCCTTCTGCAAAAACTTCTCCGCATACCAGTTACAGAGCACTCCATCCTTCCTTCAAGCTTTTCCCAGAAATCTTAAGGTAATATTCGGTGAAACTTTCTAACTTCGCTAATTTTAGGATCATAATTAGGATTGAGTAACTTCCCAAGCTTGATTTCTCCAAGAATCCCTGTTCTTTTTAGAAAAACCCCTTCTTCCAGATTCTCTATAACTTTCTCCAATCTCTCCATTACCATGGCCGATCAACATGTTGAAGAATTTACCCGTGAAGTCGAGGAGATGGCTGTTGAACATTCGTCTTCCCCAAATTCCCCCAGGGATGAGGAACTGTGTGCGGCCGTCATGGCTTTAGAAGAGAGAAACCCAGGCGGGGTAGAGCACATTTTTGAAGAAATGGATTTAGTTATGGAGGCAGAGAGGCAGGGGATGACTCTCCCGATAACTGAGAGTGCGACTCACCCTCACCGCCATACCGTGACTGTGGCAATAGCGGCGCCGGTGCCAGAAACCGAGGAAATAGCGGGGCCTTCTGAAAGAGCCCGTGACAAAGGAAAGGGCAAGAGACCTCAAAAGCCCAGGAAAACCAAAAAGTCCAAAGGATCCAAGGAGGGTGAAGACTCAGGCTACCAGGCTACCGAGCGTACCCCTGATGAAACTCCCAGCACAGTTACTCTAGGGGAGGTGAAAACAATGCTGGCGCCCATCTCCTGGGATGAGCGCTTCACATGGAGAATCCCTGCTAAACACGAGCGTGCCAACCATCTGCCTCCTGGTGAGATGGCAGTTTACGTGGATGCTGTCAGCTCTGGGGGCTTGAGGTTCCCAATTTCGATCCCAATGGCCCACTTACTGAACGACCTGAACCTCTGTCCTTCACAAATCGTGCCCAACAGCCTATCTCTACTAACAAGCTCCGTGATTTTGATGAGGAGCGTTGGTTATGAGCCCTTCGTGCGGAACTTTAATGCTCTTTTCCAAGTAGTCAACTCATCACGCTCATCTCCTGAGGCGGGCTTCTATTACATCCAAGCAAAGGCTCACACGAAGTTAATCAACTCCCCCTCCAGTACTTATGGTCCCAACTGGAAAGAAAAGTTTATCTTTGTCAAGGCCCCCACAGAAGAAGGCTTTGGGGTGTCTTCAAATTGGGGCTCAGTTGCAAAGAGTCGCTTGGAACCCGCCCTCCCAAAGGATTGGGCCAAGAGTTTGGCCGAGGCTCTAAGGGACGAGGGTCACCTAATTGAAGCAAAAGACTGGATAGACGACGCAGAGCTTATGTTCTTGTGTGGTCTTTCTAACGACCCTCACTACCTTGACAACCCCCCGGCTCGTGACATGGAGAGAGATGGTTAGATTCTTAGGGCACTAACTTTTAGATAGGGATACTAACTGTATTCTTCTCTTTACAATCCTGCATATTGACTGAATTTGTTTGAGGATTCTTAACTCTTATACTTGTCTTTCTTGTAGGAGCAAATATCTTAGAAATGGCAGGAGGTATCAGGCAGGCTGCCCGCTTTGCTAACGCCAATAGGAACCAGGCCCAACAGGGGGAGCAACAACGCCCTCGAAGCCGTGGTAGCAGGGGCGACGTTCGTGCTGTCAGCTCTTCTTCGAACGTGCATCCTCCTCATGGCCGAGAAGAAAATAGGATGGCCAACACTGAGAATAGGATAGTGGTGCGGCCATCTCCCCCATCAAATTCGAGGGTGGCCGACCCTCGTGCAGTTGAACAAGCTAGGCCTCCTCCTAGCTTGGTAATAAATGAGCTTCCTCCAAACGCAAGTAGACCTTCCCGCAAGAGGAAGAGGATGCCCGACACGGTCGCAATTACGGGCAAAGGGAAATAGGTTGTTGAGGGCCCCAAGGGTAGTGGGGAAACTTCCTCTTCAGAGGAAGAGCACTAATGGAAGTTCGCCCGTCGAGGGGACAGGAACTTCTCAGGTGCCTCCGACGGGGGGGCAGTTTTGCTAAGGCTCGGCACGCTCGCTCAAACAGTCAGCGAGGACCTGTTCGACAAGGCCCAATTTACTGCGGATCACAAGCATCTGTTCAACGAGACTGTGGGGACGGTGGCCTAAGACATGGTCCACGCCTTGATCTCCGTAAGTCTTTATTCTCTCGTCACATTGCTACCTCTGGTAAGTTTCTCTTTAACACTTTCTTGCTAATACTTCCCTTCCTTCGAACCCGCGCAGCAAGTACTCCCCAGGGCTAAGAACATTCAAATGCGGGTATCCATCTATGCCGATCGTAAGGCCAAGTACAAGAAGATGGCACATGCTAACGATCCGGCTCAAATTCAAGTGGAGTTGGACACTGAAATAGCCAAGTACGAATCCCTCAAAGATTTGCACCAAAAGACGGAGGAGGAGCTGAAGAAACTAAAGGAGGACTTTGTGGCGATAGAGAACGCTCGAAGCAGTTTGAGCGGCAAGTTGGCTCATCTCAACGAGGGCTACAAAACCTTGGAGGCCGAGCGCGATAGCTGGAAAACAAGGGCTCAGGAGGCCGAGAGGCTGAGAGAAAGTTCAATGATACGATGAATGAATGGACTCGAAGTCTTGACCGAGCGAACAAGGAGGCCCTCATCAAATTCTGTCACTCAAAGGCCTTTAACTTCGTGGCTTCCTTGCACTGCTTG
Organism: Lantana camara; assembly: GCA_037501455.1. Classification (NCBI taxonomy): domain Eukaryota; kingdom Viridiplantae; phylum Streptophyta; class Magnoliopsida; order Lamiales; family Verbenaceae; genus Lantana; species Lantana camara. Next base: position 6,078,081 of record CM074865.1, read on the forward strand.
GACGAGGCTCAAATGGCCTTCAACCTGGCCGTCGAATAGGACATCCACAAAGGGCTGACAGACCCTGCTATGCGAGGGGCTGAGGGCACAGGGCTCATATTCAATGAGCTCTGTGAGGAAGAAGACGAAGATCAGGATGACCCCGCAGACACCATTGCTGAATTGGAGTATGACTTCTTGGTTAAGCTTCTCCAAGACGAGTACATGGATGCCCATCCAGCAAGAGATGCTTCCCAAGCCGCATAGAATGATCCTCTTGAAAATGAGCCTCAAGTACCTGTTGTGAAGGATACCCTTGTCCCAGCTGCTGAGGATGCCAATGCACTTGCTCCTGATGCCAATGAGCCTGACGACCCACAAGCGCCTGAGCCACAAGCTGCCCACCCACAAGAGCCAGAAGGCCCAGTTTATAGTCCAGAAGCTCGGAACATTTTGGTGGTTATTGATGAAGATGTTGCTCCCGCCGCCTGAGCCTTTCCTTATTAGTTTTTCAGTGTACTTTCTCCTTTCCCTATTTTAGTGCCTTCAACTCTTGTCAAGAAACTTATGGGCCTTTGAGCCTTCATTTTGTAATTTAGGCGAAAGCCTTTAATGAATGAAATTCCTTCTTTCCTTCAGAATACTGTTTTTTACCTTTTCCTTGATTGCGAATTTTCATATTGCGCTTGTTATGAACAAATCTTGTAGTGGTAAGATTGTGTGTAACATGCTTAGTGAAAATCGCATTACTCGGATAAAGTCTTTGGAACTTGAAAGATTTCATTGAATATTTTGAAAAATCTAACTAAGTCTTGAGTAATTACGGGGTCTTATGATGAGAATGCCCCCATTCAAAACTTGTGTAAATTTTTGCTTTTGTTCTTAGAAATTTGGCTAAGTCTTGAGTATATACGAGGGTCTTACTGAATGGCTGCCCTCGTTCAAGACTTGTGAAATTTCTTCTTAATCCTGGAGATTTTGTTAAGTCTTGAGTATTTGCGAGGGTCTTACTAAGTGATTGCCCTCGTTCAAGACTTTGTGGAGTTTCTTTCTTATGACGTTGCTGTTGGATGAACGTGCTTGTACTGGTCCCATTTTTGGACTTGCGAACGATCCCGTTTTCGAGCGCAAGGCGTCGTGACAAACAGCCAAGGCCTACTGGGATTTTCATTGTATTTCTCTTCCATTTTATTAAGTTGGTTGTGAGCGTTACCAGTCTATCCTTATGAGGCGTCCCCCCATGTGGAGTAGAGAGCTGGCAAGCGTAACCCATGTACAATATAAGTGACCCATCACGCTCGTGAAGACGAGGGGTGTGGGTATTATACGATCATGCAAAATAGAGAAGCGTAAATCCAAAGATACTGAGAGGAATGCATCATATCTTACTTGTAATTTGGAGTACATAGAGCTCATTAACGAGGTGGTTATATCATCACCTGGTAAAGAGTTTTTAAACATAAAACCGCCAGAGATTACATGCGTTCCAAGGGCGAGGCAAGCGCTCACCTTGAAGTGTCTCCAGGGTGTAGGCGTTGTTAGCTCTGATTTGTATTACCTTGAACGGACCTTCCCAGTTGGGGTCCAACTTCCCCACATGTTTGGATACTTCAACTTTCTTCAGAACCAAGTCTCCCAATTGGAAGGTTCTTTCCCTCACACGCTTGTTGTACTGTTGAGCCACCGTGGCTTTTTACCTGTGAATTTTAGCCCATGCCTTGTCTCTTCTTTCCTCCAGTAAGTCCAGCTCCAAGCTCCTGTTATCTTCATTAAGTTGAGACTCAAAATAGGCTACACGAGCGGATTCACTTACAATCTCGGCTGGTATCATTGCTTCTTACCCATATACGAGCGTAAAATGTGTCTCGCCAGTGGCCGCTCACGGAGTAGTGCGATAAACCCAAAGTGCCCCTTGCAACTCTTCTGCCCATTCACACTTTTTACTCTCCAGCATCGTTTTCAAGTGCTGCAAAATGACTCTGTTGGTTACTTCTGCTTGTCCATTGGCTTGGGGATGGCCTACAGAGGTAAAGCGTTGTTCAAGCCCCAATTCCGAACACCACTCTCGTGTGTCAGTGGCTACGAACTGGGATCCATTATCCAAAATAAGCACCCTCGGAATGTCGTATCTGCATATGATGTTTTTCCAAATGAAGTCCCTCACAACCTGGAAGGTGATTTTTGCCACGGCCTCGGCCTCGGCCCACTTGGTGAAATAATCGACAGCCAAAATAACAAACTTCTTCTGTCCGACCGCGATGGGTAAGGGGCCTACGATGTCTATTCCCCATTGGTCAAAGGGCCATGAGACATCTATAGGGACCATTTGAGCGGCTGGCAGTTGAGGGAGATGGGAATGGAACTGGCATTTAGGGCATTTCCTGGAAAATCCAACGGCGTCTTGGAGGATGGTGGGCCAATAAAACCCACTCCTCAGGATCTTCTTAGCTAGGATACGCCCTCCTAAATGATGCCCACAGCTCCCACTATGTATAAGTTCGAGTGTTTCCTTCGCTTGCGAGGGCCTTAAACACCTCATTGGAGGCCCTTGAAATGACTTCTTGAACAGTCTTCCCTCAGAGTCTAAAGAGAATCGAGGGGTCTTGCTCCTTATTTTCTTAGCCTCTACCTTATCAGTGGGATAAATACCATCTCTAAGGAACCTGATGATGTCATCCTGCCAACATGGTTCATGCGGATCAATCATAGCGACCGCCACTTTGGCGATTTTCTCCTTAATCAGAGGTTCTTTCGTTCTAAGGAACGCTACCGAGCGCTCAGAAGTGCCTTCCAATGCTGAAGCGAATTTTGAAAGAGCATCAGCTCGCTCGTTCTCGGCTCGCGGGACTTGAAGCAGATGGAATTCTTTGAACTTCCCAATGATTTCCCGGGCCTTGCTCAAGTACTGCACCATGGTGGTTTCTCGAGCCTCATAAGTTCCTTCAATTTGGCTCGCAATTAATTGCGAATCGACATAAGCGGTAACCCTGGAGGCTTCGCTTTGAAAAGCAATTTCTAATCCTTGTACAAGGGCTTCATATTCTGCCTCATTGTTTGTGACTTGAAAATCCAACCTGACTGCAAAGTCCAGCTTAATCCCATTGGGGTCTCTGAGAGCTACCCCTGCTCCTCCCCTTTGAGAGGTTGAGGAACCATCCGTGTGCAGGACCCATAATCCCTCGTTCTCAGGAACAGCGGGCTCTAAACCAAAGCACTCAACCAATAGATCAGCTACAACCTGAGCTTGTACGGCAGTCCTGGGCTCGAAGCATAAATCAAACTGGCTCAATTCAATGGCCCATTTTATCAGTCTCCCTGACACGTCTGGTTTGGACAAAACTTGTTTCAAGGGTTGATCAGTAAGTACCGTTATTGAGTGTGCTTAAAAGTAAGGCCTCAAACGTCTTGATGCATTAATGAGGGCAAACGTAAATTTCTCGATTTCCAAATATTTTTTCTCAGCTCCTTGCAACGTCTTGCTCAAGTAATAAACGGGCAAGTGTTTTCGCTCTCGTATAGCTATCAACACAGCGCTCGTAGCCTCGGCCGAAACGGAAAGGTATATAAATAGCCTTTCGCCTTCGATGGGTTTAGTCAGTAGCGAGCGCTCGATAGATAAGCCTTCATATCCTACAGAGCCCTTTCACATTCTTCCGTTCAAGCGAAGTTCCGGGCGTTTCTCAAAATCTTAAAGAAAGGAAGATTCCTGTCCGCCGAGCGCGAAATGAATCTGTTCAAGGAGATGATCTTTCCTACCAATACTTGCACTTCTCGAAGATTCCGAAGGGAGGGGATCTCCAAGATAGCCTTGATCTTCTCAGGATTGGCTTCAATTCCCCTCTGACTGACCATGTATCCTAAGAACTTCCCTCCTTGCACCCCAAAGGTACACTTCAAAGGGTTTAATTTCATCCCATACTGGCGCAGAATTGAAAAGGTACGCTTGAGGTCTTCCAGATGTGAGCCCTGACGCTCACTTTTGACAATCATATCATCTACGTAAACTTCCATGGACCCTCCGATTTCATTTTCAAACATCTTGTTGACAAGTCGTTGATACGTAGCTCCAGCATTCTTCAGCCCAAAAGGCATGACTAGGAAGCAATACACCCCTAAATGAACAACGAACGAAGTTTTGGGGCGGTCTTCTGGAGCCATAAAGATCTGATAATATCCTTGAAAGGCGTCCATCATGCTCATGAGTTCACATCCAGCGGTCGAATCCACCAGTTGATCTATCCGGGGCAGGGGGTACGGATCGTTAGGGCAAGCCTTGTTAAGATCAGTAAAATCATTGCACATTCGCCACTTGTTCGCACTCTTGGGCACTAAAACCACATTACATAACCATTCTGGGTATAAGATGGGCCCGATATACTGAGCCTCCAGGAGTTTATTAACTTCTTCTTCGATGGCCTTCTTTCGAAAGCCGAGTACATCTCGTTTCTTCTGTTTGATGGGCTTGAACGAAGGGTCCACATTAAGCCTGTGGACAATGACGCTCGGGTCAATCCCTGTGAGGTCAGAGGCTTTCCATGCAAATACGTCAATGTTCTCTCTGAGGAAGTCAATCATCATAATCTGAGAAGGCCCTAGAGGTTGGACCCTATCTGAGTAGTTTTATCCTTGTTTCCAGGTTCCAACTCAATAGAAAGAAACTTCTCCGAGGGTTTGATCCTTACTTCAGGGCGAGGAAGTTCGAGCACCCTCTTCTTTCCGATCAAGCGTTCATCATGAGCGGGCTCATCCCCTCCCGCTCGTCTCCCTCTGAGGATGATTCTTCGACTGTCCCTGGCGGGGCGCTTTCGAGGGGATTTTTGGAGCTAGCATCCTTCTTCTTCTTGTTCTTTTTCTTGTTCAACTTCGCTCTTTTTCGTACGGGACCATCCTCATCTAAATTGGGAAAATCAACAGATTTCTTGGTGGACCCGATTTGGAAGGTCTTTTCTGCCTTAGGCTTTCTGAGGGACAACATGTAGCATTCCCAAGCCTCACGTACGTTACACCTCCGACACCCTCGGAGGTGGGGAATTTAATCTTCTGGTGGTAGGTGGAGATGATGGCTTTGAAATCAACGAGGGCTGGGCACCCAATTATGATGTTATAGGGGATATCAATCTCTACCACGGTGTATGTAACTGTGAGCGTCTTACGCTGGGGGGCTCGGCCAAATGAGGTGGTCAAGCGTATTTACCCTCGCGGGACAACCTCTGATCCCATAAAACCAACGAGAGCTGTTCTGAGAGGCTCTAGCAGGAGGTCAGCATTCATCTTCAAAAATGTGGAGTAAGGCAAAACATTAACAGAGCTTCCACTATCCACCAACACCCTTTTTACAACGTGATTGTGGACATCTACACTAACCACCATGGGGCAGTCAGAAGTTTCACCTTCCCCATGGGGTGTTACAATGTGCCCTAAATCCCTATCATCAAAGCCTATTACATCATTTTCTTGGGAGCGCTGATCCTTGGCCTTCTGTATAGCGTAAACGGGCTTGGGCACGGATGGGCGCTAGTCGTAACTCCGGACATACCTCCGCCGGGCGGCATTGGAATCTCCCCCTGAAGAGGCTTCCGCTATCATGTTGATGACCGCAAAAGGTGTATTTTCCTGCTCAGGGGCCTTTCCTTTGTTGCCCCGATGGCTGTTGCTCTCAGGGGGGCCCCTTCCCCGTGGGCTTCTGGATCGTGATGGGCTCCTTCTCCTCCCCCCGGTTCGCTTGTTGCAGTGTTCATCATAACGCTCCAACACCCTGACAAATTCCTTCAGATGGCCCCCTGCGACGAGCCTTTGAATCTCGGCTTCCAACTGGCGACACTCATCCGTGTCGTGCCCCTTCTGCTTGTGGAAAGCACAATACTTGTTCGAGAGCCTCAATGACTCCGTTTCCCTCATCTTAACGGGTCTCTTGAAGAGCTTCATATCGGAGAGGTTATAGACTTCAGAATTTGGCCTGGTGAACGGGATGCGCTCGAAGCGCCGAGGGGGAAGGGGCTATCTCTTACGCTCTGGGTGACGCTTCTTTTTTACAACAAGCTCCCAACCCCACTCTTAATGGCGCTCGTTCCTTGCTGGGTTGTGATACCGGGGACCACTCGTCCCATACATATCTTCGAGCGCGAAGAAAGGCTCGGCAACTTTCCTTAAGGCCATGAGTGTTCCGGGCCTTCTCTCCACAATAGCATCAGCGAATTTCTTGCTCACGTATTGTTTGTGATCCACAGCCTGAAAGAGCACTGGGATCAAGAAATCCATGGACGGCCTCTCCACTTGCAGGATCTCCTTGTTGAAGCGGGCAAAGAACGAGCGAAGGGACTCATTCTTGCCTTGCACTACGTTATAGAGGGCATGGGCGCAGTAACTGGAGCTTTCAGGGAATTAAAGTGGTTGAGGAAAGCGTCGGCTAACTCTTTGTATGAGTGTATCGAGCGTGGAGGCAGTCGCTTGTACCACTCCTGCGCCATTCCTACCAAGGAAGTGACAAAAACCTTGGCCCAATAGTTGCTGTAATGCTTATAGAGGTGCATCAAATGTAGAAAATGATCCAAATGTTCTGCTGGATCAGTTGTCCTGTCGTAGCGGTTGATGGAAGTGGGGATTTTGGCCATTCCTGCTTAGGCCATCAAAACCTCTTCCACGAAGGGGGAACCCCTCGCCAATGGATGGTAATCGTAGGTGCAGAAGTTCTCCTCCTAATCCTTTCGATGAGGGACCTACTGCTATCGGTCCTTGTGACGAGCGTCTCTGTCATCGGCTTGTTCATCCCTACTGTGGGAGATCTGAGACCGCGCACGAGAGAGCTGTCCGACCATGTCTTTCAAACCCTGCAGCTGGTCTTGCACACCCGCGAGGATATTAGGATTCGTATCCCGCTCCCTGTCTCCTTGCCTGGCGGCACGGGAAGCCCTCCTGGAAGCATGGGAGTCCCCTTCATTCTCGTTGACCCTCTCAGTAGGTTCCCTGTTTCTGTCTACAGGGGGACGCTCGTTTTCGCCTTGGCGGGGCGTCTCATTGACTGGTGGTGGTAGTGGCGGCACCCTCAGGACGGCCTGAGTTTCCCTAATAGGGAAAGTTTGCAGTCCGCCCAAATGGGCGGCGGTTTGAGTGGCCTGCCCAGAGGGAAAGTACATGGAATGGAATCTTTCCCATGCCCCCTGGGCCGCTTGAACCTCACACTGGGCATAAAGAGCCCTTAATTGCTGAGTAGTTAGTGGAGGTAGCTCCACTCCTTCAATCTCCCTGGGGATCACCACCGGGAGTTGTATCTGGCCGGCATGATAGGGCTGGACCGGCGGCATCATGATGGTTGGAGTGAGTGTATAACCAGGCGGTGGCATTATGTAACTCTGACCTCCTGGGTTTGCATGGGTATGGACCCATTGATTTTGTGGAGGCTGTGGAGGAGTAGAAAGAGGAACTCCTCTGGCGGCGGCGCCGGAAACTGGTGGTGCCGGTGGTGCTGGCGGAGGAACTGAAAACTCTGCCTGTGGTGTCACTCCTGCGGCAGGGGGTGCCCCACCATCAGCGACGGTAGGAGGCGGGCCTCCGCCCACAGAGATGGAGGGAATAATGGTATTGACCTCATGGGAGGTGTTATCTCCTCCTCTCACGACTCCAAATCTCGTAGCGACCATAGCTGTAATGATTTTAGGTGTTTGCTTTTCAACTAGCAGAAGAGAAAAAAGAGGCTGGGAACTGGTTTCCCACAGACGACGCCAAAAATGATGGGTTTCGAATATGGGGATTAGAATCCGATCACTTTAGAATTTATTTGAGTGGGGAAACTGCCGGGAATTCGCCGGAGAAGATGGGGTTCTACCTGCTAGGACAAACACAATAAAAAGTCAGAAGGCCAAGTTGGGGGGACCGGGGGTGATACCCAGTTTGGCTCTCCGATTCTCAAGTCAGATGACGATCTGAAAGAGGAAGGCGTAAGCTAAGTATGAATTGCAGTAATGAAGGTCGTTTACAGTGAAGGAGATGACTCTGTTTATTTATAGTTGAGGGTCAGGGACCCTTTGGTCATTTGCCTCATGTGGTCCTGGTCGAATGTTGCCCTAACACGTGGCGTTGTGAGACAGAAACCTAGGAGGAATCTTCTGCAAAAGCTGCTGAAAGTTAGTACTGGCAATAGTGGCGGGTGCGCGGGCATGTACGGTGTGTCAGAGAACCGTTTGGGAGGTTGGTAACGAGGGCTTAAGAGCGCGCTCGTGACAACCAGAAGCCTTGGAGGCCAAGATATCCGCTAGGGGATGAGGGCCAGGGCTTTTTGTAAGAAGTTGAAGTAGAAACCTCTCCGAGGGAATGTAATGCTCGAAGAAGGCTCGCTTAGATTGATTGAGGTACTAGTCATGCAGTACCAACGACGCTCGTGGAAGAGCGGTAAGAGCAATAGTGTTGATGCACGTGTATCCATAATGGAGTTGATACGGGTCCTTGCCGGATGCCAGCGCTCGAAGGTTTGAGCGCTCGTTTATGTTTGATGCAATCTTAGAGAGGCAAGTGTCATCATCCTAAGGTGCCACATGCCAAAATGGGGATGAGCGTGTTTTGACCCCATCAAATATATACGTGTATTACATATTATATAAAATATAATACATATATTATATATAATAAATATATAATATATAAAATTAATGGATATGGACACACAAAAAAAAAATTGATGGATAAACAGTAAATTGACGGATGAACAGTGACTTCTATCAATTATTTGACGGAAGTCCTCAAATTGACAAAAAAAATTACTACGGGATTAAAAAAACCAGATCTGAAAAACATGGGACTAAAAGTAAAAATGACCAATTAGTATGAGATCAAAAATGCAATTTGCTCTATAAAATTTATGAAAAATAATCAATCAAATAACATAACTTGCCCCACCTATCATTCGGCAAACCATTAGGGGTGTCAATTTCGGATCCGACTCGAGAACCCGATATGACTCGGTTAAAATATCAGGTTAGCGTTCAGGGTTTTCGCATTTGGGTCAAATCGGGTTGAACCCCGCAAGCAACCCGCTGAAGAGAAAATCAAGTTGGGCTCGGATTCAACCTATATTCCAAAACGCCAACCAAATTCTTCATCTACGGCTGATCTAATGCATCACAGCTAACAGATATGAGAAAGAAAAGGAGAAAAACTGAAAACCCTATATTCTGCGCCGCTTCCTCATCCGCCATTTTGGCTCTTGAGCTCTCACCATTAGACACCTCCATAGGCCATCATCTCCCCTCAGCGCCACCTATCTCCGCCGCACCTAGTTGTTACCTAATTAGCAGTAAACGGAGGCAGCGGTGATCGACACGATTCAGGAGATAGAGTACGACTCGGATCTGGAAAATAAAGTCCTCACATCGAGAAAAAAATAGGAGAAAAATCAAACAGAAGAAAGTGTTTTCACTCGAAGGCCCCGACCGACGGTGGCGGTGAGCGGCGGTAGAGGTGGAGCTTGACGAGTAGAGACGGTGGAATCTGGAACTTACATTTCCTTTTTTTTTTTTTTTTTGGTTTTGTCATTTTCTTAGGCTATGAGAAAATTTGCAATTTACCTGATTTGTGGGATGAAATAGTTAATTAGTATTCCTTTTTGCCCCTTCCCATCTCTTTTTGCTTGGATTAAACTCGGGTTCGGGTTACCGGGTGACCTGAAAATATATCAGGTTAATTTGAATCCAATCCGAACCTATCGGATTGGGAGTAACGGATTCAATTTTAGGTCGAGTTGGATTCAGGTTAGGAGTTTTCGTTTTATATTTTTACTTCAATCCATCTGAATTGGTACTCCTACAAGCATGATTCACATGAAATCTAGAAAAAGTAACTGATCAGATAACATACATGATGGTGCAGGAAAATGGGTTTCCTAAAATGCAACAACACTTTGAGATTTGTTTAAAGAAGGGAAGACCATCACAGGCGTAAGAGCCTCAGGAACTGGGTTTCCTTTTGTGCGTGGGTTCTTCCAGCTAGGATAACACCAAGAGATTGTGCAGCAAGGGTGCAGAAAATGGTGGGATGTATGAAGCTTCGGAGAAGATGAAGATGCAGAGGAAAATGATGCCCAGTTCAGTTACGTGGTATTTTCTGTGAAGAAGATGACTTGGGGGAGAGAGCAGGTGTTCTCCCCTATTTATATGTTAGGGATGGGGGTAAATGGGTAAATTGACCATGTGGTCCCAAACCTGTGTTGCCCTAACACGCGGCAGCCTTTGGTGGGGTGAGAATGACATTCCAGAAAAGGAGACGGCGTGTCAGGTGCACGGTGCACAGTACCTTTGTGTCAGAGGTTGTTGACTAGGGTGACGCGGGGGATGGGCCTAAGATTCCCTCTGCCGAGGATCAGATACAACGCAGCGGAGCATGGTCATGCACGAGCATTGGTGACGCTCGAAGAGGGTATGGATGGCCTCCCCACGATAGATGACCCTTGAGCGGCAAGATCCCGAGCGTCAACATGGGGCCCCCATGTAGGTGCTTCCCTGTGAAGGGTAACCCTGAGGGCCGAGACGCGAGCGTCAGACTCGTCGACTCTGGACTTTTACCCAAATAGTCGTCCGAGGCTTGACGGTCTATTCTAGCTTGCAAATGAGTGGGTTGGGAAGGCCCACGAGCCCTTCAAGGCGAGCGTCTGGGATTTAGTCAGCGGCATGCTGACACGTGGACGGCTCTGATTCGAGAGTGATTTTAGGCCTCATCATTTTGCCCCCCAAATTCTGTAGTATCGCTTCGAGCGTACTGTAGAATTTATAAAGGAGGAACCCTGAATTTTGAATATCCGAGGGCCATGCCATTACCAGCGAGGAGACTGCTGGCCTTCCGTAACGGACATAAACTGACACCGCATTAAATGTTGTCAAGTCCGCATTTAATGCTGAGTGGGTACGTGGGCGCGTGCACTCCGGGAGACGTGAGGTGGTTACCAAAAGTGGGGGGTTTCCTAGGCGGGAAATGATTGCGTTTTTAAATTTTCAGCCCTAATCCATGTACAATCTTCCCTATAAATAGGGGTTTGCAGGGCTTTGGGACCTTTTTCACGCATTCAAACTCTTTCAAGCATACCCATTGCAAGAAATCTTTGCCAGTTCTACAGGCTCCGGCGAATTTCTCCTCTTCAAATCTTAGGTAAAAATTCCTTACCCTTCTTCTTATTTTCCCCGTGCTAACATTAGTTTTAGGTTGTGTGAGTGAAACCCTTGAGTGAAGAGCCACTTTCTGCTACTGAATTTTCTCCAAAAATTCTTCCCCTACTCGACTGAGTTTTCTAAGAAAAACCCCATCTTCAAAAATCGTAAAGCAACCATGGCCGGACACCCCGTTGAAGACTACGTAAGAGAGATTGATGAGATGTCGGTGGGGAGTTCTTCCCCTCACGGCAATGTTCCCAGAGCCGTCCCTCTGGCTAGGGTATCCCCGGGTGAAGGGGTTTCCATGGCGATCCCTGTGGCCCAGGCTCCAGCCGCTGTCGGAGACGAAGGGGTTGATGATATTTTTGAAGAGATGAACAATGTAATGGAGATGCAGAGACAAGGGGAGAGAGTGTTCCCGGTTTTGAACAGTGCCACGCGACCCCAGGATCACAGGGTCACAGTGGCCATGGCGGCCACCGAGGGCGAAGCAGGGCCATCCGGGCGTCAATTTGAAGCTGGGCCCTCAAGAAGGCGCCAAAGGAGGGGAAAGGAGCCTGCCACTCGTGTGAGGCAAGATAATCGCCATCAAACAGATAGATCACCGGATGAGATCGCTAGCATCTTGACGCTCGATAATTTGGAGGAGTTGAGGGCGAATGCTTATTGGGATGAGGCAGCATTTCCCATGCGACTTCTAGAGGAGGGGGAGAGGGCCAATCGACCACCGCCTGGGATGATGACGGTCTATTGGGATGCAGTTCTTGCTGGGGGTCTGAGGTTTCCAATCGCTCACGACGCCGTCATCATTTACCATCATCTAGGGCTTTGCCCTTCACAAATTCTACCCAATGGCATAGCCCTAATCAACACGTTCATAATAACGATGAGGGCCTTGGGCAAAGCACCCTCGATAGTCAACTTTGACAGCTTGATACAAGTAGCCCGGTCGCCACGCTCGTCGCCTACAGACGGATTTTACTACGTCCAGGCCAAATCAGGCTTTAAGATGATAGATTCTCCATCTTCCTCCTATGGCGAGCATTGGAAGGAAAAGTACTTTTTTGTGGGGGCTCCCGGGGGAATTTTTGGAGTTCATCGGCAATGGATAATTCATGGCGAGGGTCCTTTGATTAGGGAAAGGATGAGGAATAAAGATTTTGAGGACTGGGCGATGGGGTTAGCCCTCGAGATGAGGGCTGAAAAGAAGTGGATTAAGGCTGAGACCCTGATGAAGAATGAGGGAGTGTTGTTCCGTTATGGTTTATCTTGCCCCCCAGACATGATACTCAACCCTCCAGCTGACCTCATGGCCCTCGATGGTTAGATTCTAGGAACTAACATCTCTAACCTTTAGAATAGTTCTCTAACTTACAGTGATCGTTGTTTTCTTGTTTATACGATCCAAACAATCAATCTTCTGACGCTCGTTCCTCTTTACTTGCAGGCATCCAAATACTATCCCAAGGCATGAATGTTGAAACCCTTTCCCGTATGTTGGGTGCCCAAGGACCCGCAGTGGATCCTCAACACCCGCAACCGCAGCAAAATCGCCCTCCCAATGCTCCGAGGGGGAGGGTAAACCGACGAGGAGCGGGCCGAGGGCAAAACAATGCTCGAGGGAGAGCAGGAAATGAGGCTCCCCACAGGGGCCCTATCGAGGATCTGACGGTAGAGGGTACCCAAGAGGCCATTCCTCTGCCGGCGGCCCCCGTGGGCCCAATTTCACTGAGTTCGAGCGGGTCACGGAACCGCTGGGGGGAGCCTATCCGCATTCACGAAGCTCTCCGGGCTGATCGCCAGGGAAAAAGGAAAAGGATGCCGGACTCCCTCCCTATTTCAGGCAAGGGAAAAGAGGTGGTCGTGGGCCACCGTGGCGAGGGCAGCGATACTTCATCTTCCGAGGATGAAGAATTTTGGAAGATAGGCTACAAGGGCGACTCCCGTTATAAACGCCAGCGGACTGAGGGCCCGGTGCTCCTAAAAAAGAGCGCCTACTCCGTCAACCTTGTCTCTGACATCGTTGGGAAACTCCAATTTTCCGGCGATCATGACAAGCTGAACGAGCACGACGCCGCTCGCGTTGCTGATGATGCCTGCCATGCCCTTCTGACGGTAAGTATATTTTCCCCTTTACAACATTCTCCTATTCTTCCTTCCATGTTCGGATTGTGACCCTCGTTTATGGCTTCCCAGGAGGTAATCCCGAGGCTGAAAAACTTGCAAGGGCGAGCGCAAGCCTATTCTGAGCGTAAAGCCAAGTACAAGAAGTTGCTGCGCATTTCAGACCCTGTTCAGCTGCAGGAGGATTACAACAATCTCAGCGCTCAGCTGAACTCCGCCACCCTTGAAAACGCTCAGCTGAAGGAAAACCTGAGGAAATCTGATGACGCCTTTCTGGTCCTAAATGAGCGTCACAGGAAACTGAAGGATGAGCGGGACCAGTTGAGGGCACAAAATGGGGAGCTAGGTGAGCAGCTGGCGGAGAGCACTCGTCAGAATGAGGCAGCAACAAGGCCTTTGCTGACTTGCAAGGCAAGGTACAGGGCTTGGAAGCGAAGGTATCCTGGGAGGCGGTGAAGAAGTTCGTGCGCTCCAAAGCTTTCGTATTCGCAGCAAACATCCAGTGCTTTGACAACGCTCGACGCTTCTTCCATAAAGCGATTGGGCAAATGGTGAAGTTGGGACTGGCTCCTGAAAGCGCTCGATCCGACGCTCGGCTACGCATGGATCTGGATGAGAATTGCGAGCCAATGGTCCAGGAGGAGGATCCTACCGAGAATCTGGCGGAGCCTGAGTACCAGGAGTTGGTGGAAACACTCCAAAGAGAGTTTATAACTGCCAACAGGGTAGATCCCGAGCCTCTCCTGATAGAAGACGAGGGCACCGTCATGGACGTAGCGGAGGCCGAGGTACCCGGCGAGGCCCAAACTTCTGACGCTAATGTGTTGGCCCCGGTTCCCCTCGCAACTGCCCCTCCTGAGCCCGATGCTCCAGCCCCGTGAAACTCCTTATATTGATCCCTTTCCTTTTGGTTTAAATTCCTTGTCATATTTATGAACAATCACTGTCTGTAATCAATCTTCAAACTATTTCTTTGGATGTCTTGGATTCCTTGACGCTTCTTTTAATATATCTGAACTCTTTTATACTGCTTGAATGTATGAATGCTTTCTTCCTTACTTTTGAATGGTGAATGATGCTGTTTTGTTACGCTCGCCGTTTCTATATTACTGTCTTCTGTTTGGAAGGCTTGCGATGGTAGTGTAAGCATGCAGGGGCGTCTTTTACGATGGTCCCCTGACGCTCATCACCAGGCATATTAAGCTTGGAAGCCCACGACGTTAGGCAATTGGCCTTTTGCAAATATAGGCGCGAGGGTGACCCTTAGGAGGGTTCCCTTGTCATAGTAGAAATGAACCTTGAACTTGGACTTAGAAACCTTCGAGGAAATACAGGCGCGAGGGTGACCCTCAAGAGAGTTCCCTGGCCACATTCGTAAGGGTGTTTGAATTTGGATTAAGTAAATCTTTGAGGGATCCATAGGCGCGAGGGCGTCCCGTGTGAGGGTTTCCTGGCCGCTTTTGAAATGAAGTCTCGAATCCAGACTTAGGAAACCCTTAGCCAAGAATTGGCTTATGACGGTAATATTGGGAGATGCAAATATGGGCACGAGGGCGATCCTTATGGATGTTCCCTGGCTTCATTAGATTGTTTATACTGTAGAGATCAACAACAGGACCTGCTAAGTAGGATATTAAAGCGAGCGTAACCCTGGGGTTAGCGTTGTTTCGAGAAACACATGAAGGGACAGTTAAAATCCATTATTTTATGAGTATGTTTTAACTCAATAAGTTGAGGGTCATTCGGGTTTTTGCGAGCACGAGCTGGAGTGGTTAGCACTCGGCTGGCTATAACTGAGCATTGCGCTCCCCGTTGTTCGACATGCTCACTTTTAGGACTTTATATTACAAACCATTCAAACTGTTATAGGTGGATGGTTATCAACACCTGGACAGGGTAGCTTTGGAACGATTGAAGTTTCGCGTAGGCTTTTCGACGTGGAGGATGCTCGACACGGAGTAGGCCCCTTGACGCTCGAATCATTAGATCAAATAAGAAAGCAAGCAAATAATAAAAACAAAGAGTTGAACACTTACTGTTATATAGATGCATTTTCGGGAATGATTACAACACGCTTTCCGTCAAAGGAAAACCCTTCACGCCACAAACGGGTCATTTCAAAGAAACTGATGTCTACACATAGAACCTTCTAAGGTTACAAGCATTCCATGGCCTAGGGAGCCGCTCGCCTTGCAAAGTTTCCAATAGGTAGGTGTTGTTTGCTCGTACCTGGATGACTTTGAAGGGGCCTTCCCAATTAGGGTCCAACTTACCTACGTGTTTGGAGACTTCAACTTTTTTGAGGACCAAGTCCCCTAGCTGGAAGGTCCTTTCCTTAACACGTTTATTGTAATGGCGAGCAACGGTTGCTTTGTATTTGTGGATGCGTGCCCAAGCAGCGTTCCTCTTCTCATCCAGCAAATCTAACTCGAGCGCCCGATTGGCCTCGTTGGTGGCAGGCTCGAAATAGGCAACGCGTGCGGATTCTTGAGCAATTTCCGCAGGTATCATGGCCTCTGAGCCGTACACGAGGGAATAAGGGGTTTCCCCCGTTGCCGCTCGCGGAGTAGTATGGTACGCCCACAAAGCTCCCTGGAGTTCTTCAGCCCATTCTCCCTTCTTACTCTCGAGCATCGTTTTCAGATGCTGGAGTATGGTTCGGTTGGTCACTTCAGCTTGACCATTAGCTTGAGGGTGACCCACGGAAGTGAATCGTTGTTCGATCCCTAGTTCATAGCACCAATCTCGCGTGTCAGCAGCGATAAACTGTGAACCGTTATCCGAGATGAGCACCCTCGGGATGCCGTATCTGCAGATGATATTTTTCCAAATGAAATCCCTCACAACCTTGAACGTTATCTTAGCGACTGCTTCTGCCTCAGCCCATTTGGTGAAATAATCCACAGCAAGTATTACGAACTTCTTTTGCCCGACCGCCATTGGGAGAGGTCCCACGATATCAATGCCCCATTGATCAAAAGGCCATGAAACATCAATAGGAATCATTTGAGCTGCCGGCAACTGAGGAGTGTTGGAATGGAACTGGCACTTGGGACATTTCTTGGAATATCTAATGGCATCTTGCAATACCGAGGGCCAATAGAACCCACTCCTTAAGATTTTCTTAGCCAAGATTCGTCCGCCAGAGTGGTTCCCACAACTTCCACTGTGTACATGCTCTAAAACTTCTTTAGCCTGCGAGGGTCTCAAACATCTCAATGGTGGGCCCAGGAAGGATCGCTTGAATAATCGACCCTCGGCATCCAATGAGAATCGAGGGGCCTTACTTTTGATTTTCCGAGCCTCAACTTTGTCGCTCGGGCTGGTTCCATCCCGGAGGAATCTGACAATTTCGTCAAGCCAACAAGGCTCGGAGGGGTCAATCATGTGCACTTCTTTCGAAGGTTCACTTTTACTTATCAATGGTTCCTCCGTTCTCAGAAATGTAACAGCGCGTTCACTGTGGCCGTCTAAGCGGACGCAAACTTCGAAAGAGCGTCAGCATGTTCGTTTTCTGCCCTCGGAACTTGCAAAAGATGGAATTCCTTGAACTTGGCTATCTCCTCCTTGGCGCTCGACAGGTACTGTGCCATGGTGGCTTCTCGAGCCTCATAACTACCATCAATTTGACTCGCGATCAACTGCGAATCAACGTATGCTGTGACACGAGTGGCCCCATTTTGGAGCGCAATCCTGAGCCCTTGGATGAGGGCCTCATACTCAGCTTCGTTGTTGGTGACTTGAAATGCCAGCTTGATTGCGTAGTCGACTTCTGCCCCAAGGGGATCCCTGAGGGTCACCCCGGCTCCTCCCCCCTGTGAGGTCGAGGAGCCATCCGTGTGCAAAAGCCATAAACCCTCATCCGCCGATGGCACAGTCTCCAGATTGAAATGCTCAACCAACAAATCGGCCACTGCCTGAGCCTGTATGGCTGTACGGGGCTCGAAGGAGATATCAAACTGACTGAGCTCAATCGCCCATTTAATTAACCTTCCCGAAACATCTGGCTTAGATAGCACTTGTTTGAGTGGTTGATCTGTGAGCACTGTGATGGAGTGAGCCTGAAAATATGGCCTCAGCCTTCGGGATGCGTTAACGAGCGCAAAGGTAAATTTCTCAATTTCCATGTACCTTTTCTCTGCTCCCTGTAGAGTCTTGCTCAGGTAATACACTGGCATATGCTTACGCTCGCGGATAGCTACGAGGACTGCGCTCGTGGCTTCCAAAGAAACTGATAAATAGACAAATAAGTTCTCCCCCGGGTTTGGCTTGGTCAACAAAGGCGCGCTCGAAAGGTACTGTTTCATGTTCTGCAGGGCCTTTTCGCAATCCTCGTTCCAGGTAAAGTTGCGAGCGTTGCGCAAAATTTTAAAGAAGGGTAGATTCCGGTCCGCTGAGGGGGAGATGAACCTATTTAGTGAAATGATCTTACCCACAAGCACCTGGACCTCTCTCAGATTCCGAGGGGAGGGTATGTCCAGGATTGCTTTAATCTTCTCGGGGTTTGCCTCTATGCCACGTTGACTGACCATGTATCCCAGAAATTTTCCACCTCGAACGCCAAAGGTGCATTTTGATGGGTTCAACTTCATTCCGTAGCGACGAAGGATTTCGAAAGTCTGCTTGAGATCTTCCAGATGGGAGCGTTGGCGCTCACTCTTGACTATCATGTCGTCTACATATACCTCCATAGATTTTCCAATTTCGCGCTCGAACATTCTATTGACGAGGCGCTGATAGGTCGCTCCCGCGTTTTTGAGCCCAAATGGCATGACTTTGAAACAGTAGACACCCAAATGCACAATAAACGAAGTTTTGGGGCGATCCTCGGGCGCCATAAAGATTTGATAATATCCCTGAAAGGCGTCCATCATACTCATGAGTTCACACCCGGCTGTAGAATCTACCAACTGATCGATCCTCAGTAGTGGGTAATGGTCTTTGGGGCACGCTTTGTTGAGATCCATGAAGTCGTTGCACATACGCCATTTATTGGCGCTCTTTGGGACGAGCACCACATTGCAAAGCCATTCGGGGTACAAGATTTCCTCGATGTATTGAGCATCAAGCAACTTACTAACCTCCTCTTCGATAACCCGTTTCCTAAAGCCATGAACGTCCCTCTTCTTCTGTTTGATGGGCTTGAAGGTTGGATCCACGTTCAGTCTGTGGACAATGACGCTCGGATCTATTCCAGTGAGATCAGAAGCTTTCCACGCAAAAACGTCTAAGTTCTCCCACAGGAAGTCGATCATCAACACTTGCGAGGGCCCATCCAGGCCCGAGCCAATCTGGGTAGTTTTATCCGGGTTCCCAGGCTCCAATTCAACGGTCAAAAACTCCTCGGTGGGCTCAATCCGAATCTCCGGCCTCGGCGCCTCTAGCGCTCGTTTTTTCCCGGTGAGCATACCCTTGGGCTCATCACCCTCGTTTTCTGAAGAAGAACCCTTGACGGCCCCCGGTGGCCTATTCTCTGAACACTGAACATCTCCAGGGGTCCTCTTTTTATTCTTCTTCCGGTACAGCTTGGCTCTTTTGCGCTCGGGGCCGTCTTCGTCTAATTCGGGGAAGTCCACGGACTTCTTAGTAGACCTAGGTTGAATGGACTGCTTGGGCTTGTGGCTTCGGAGCGAAAGTATATAACATTCCCAAGCTTCTTTGACGTTACACAGAATTTCTCCGGTACCCTCGGGGGTTGGGAATTTGACCTTCTGGTGATATGTGGAAATTACGGCCTTGAAATCCACGAGGGCTGGGCGCCCAATGATGATATTGTAAGGAAGATCCACCTCAACGATGGTGTAGAGGACGCTCCAAGTTTTTCGCTGTGGGGCGCGACCAAAGGAGGTGGCCAAGCGAATCTGTCCGCGAGGGACGATCTTGGAACCTCCAAACCCTACGAGGGCAGTTCTGAGAGGTTCGAGGGGGATGTTTGTTATATTCATTTGTTGAAACGTTGAGTACGGGAGAACGTTCACAGAGCTTCCACTATCAAATAAAACCCTCTTTACAGTGTGGTTATGAACGTCTAAACTAACCACCATGGGACAGTCAGAGGTTTTTCCTATCCCATGGGGTGTTACAATATGTTCAAGATCTTTCTCAGTAAACCCTATGACATCATCCTCCTTCGAGCGCGATGAGCTGTCCACGGAGAGCACTGGGCGAGGGAGCGACGCTCTTTGGTTATAGCTCCGAACATGGCGACGGCGAGAAGCATTGGAATCGCCTCCTGAGGGTCCTCCCGCGATCATGTGAATGACCGCAAAGGGCTGATTTTCCATATCCAATGCCTTCCCTTTTCCACGGTCACTGGGCTCGGAGTGATGGTGTCGGGGACTTCGTGAGCGTGAACAGCTCCTCCCCCTGGCGCGTGCTCGCTCTGCGCAATGCTCGTCATAACGTTCCAACACCTTAACGAACTCTTTGAGATGCCCTCCGGCGATCAGCCTCTGAATTTCACTCTCAAGCTGCCGGCACTCGTTGGTATCGTGCCCTTTCTGCTTGTGGAAAGCGCAATATTTTCCTGAGCGCTTCTGGGCCTCGGTTTCCCTTAGTTTCGACGGCCTTTTGAACAGCTTTTTGTCCGCCATAGCATACACTTCAGCTATAGGGCGGTTGAGAGGGACTCGCTCGAATTTTCGAGGAGGAGAGGCGTTCCTCCGAGCGGGAATGGGGCTGCGGCGGCGGCCCCTGGTTGAATCTCCCCTATCCTCATAGGCTTTACTGGGGCGAGGGGCATTCGCCATCTTCTGATCCCTCGCAAGATACATATCTTCGAGGGTAAAGAAAGAATCGGCAATCTCCCTAATTTCCATCAACGAGCGCGGCTTCTTCTTGGCCACTTCTTCCACAAACTCCTTGCTGACGTAATGCTTCATGTTGATGGCCCCAAATAGAACGTGCCTCAAAAAGTCCATAGAGGGCTTTTCTACCAACAAAATTTCTTTATTGAACCTCCCCATGAAAGATCTGAGAGTCTCGTTCGGCCCTTGGACCAGGCTATAAAGAGCGGTCGCAGCCGGAGCCGGTGCCTTCAGCGAGTTGAAGTGGCTGACGAAAGCATCCGTCAGGTCATAGTACCCTCGTATTGAGCGCGAGGGGAGCTTTTTATACCATTCTTGGGCCATTCCGGTGAGGGAAGTGACAAACACCTTGGCCCAGTAGTTGTTCGGATGGTCATACAGGTGCATTAGGTGCACAAAATGGTCCAGATGCTCGGCTGGATCCGTGGTTCCGTCATACCTGTTGACAGACGAGGGAATTTTACCCTTCCCCGCGCGGGTCATCAGAACCTCTTCTACGAGGGGGGAATCGCCCGCCATGATCCTGTAGTCTCGCTCGTCGGGATCTTCATAGCTGGCTTCTCTCCTTCGGCGGGAAATGGGGCTACGTGGTCGGCGAGCGTCTCTGGCCTTGGACCTCTCGCCCCCCTCGCGGGAGGCGTGAGACCGCGCTCGAGAGAGCTGCTCTACCACGTTCTGGAGCCCTCGAATTTGGTCTTGTACAGCAGCCAGCTGAGGGTCACCAACATTTCTGCGGTTTGCCCTCCCTGTGGCCCTCGATTGGACCTCTTCATTATCTCCGGCCGCCTCATTTCGAGGGGCCCTTTCTTCTCCTGCAACGGGTCGTTCTTGCTGGACCCTCGGTGGGGCTTCATTTTCTTGATTCGGTGGTGGGGGAGGCTGTTGTGCCCTTAGCGCATTTTGGGCCATCGTCAAGTGATGCGCCGGGAGCCCGCCAAGAGGCGGGGCCAGACGAGCGCTAGCCTGCGAGGGGAAATACGCTGCCATGAAATGCTCCCAGGCATTCTGGACGGCCTGGCTCTCGCACTGTGCATACAGCGCCTGAAGTTGCTGGGTTGTAACTTGGGGCATCTCCACCCCTTGTATTTCTCTTGGTAACGACGTGGGGAGATTCAGGGTCCCCACCTGATAAGGTTGGATCACCGGCATCATCCCGAGCATCAATCCAGGTT
The DNA here is from genome assembly GCA_037501455.1 of Lantana camara. Taxonomy (NCBI): domain Eukaryota; kingdom Viridiplantae; phylum Streptophyta; class Magnoliopsida; order Lamiales; family Verbenaceae; genus Lantana; species Lantana camara. The sequence goes on from CM074865.1 coordinate 6,099,294, forward strand.
GCATAAAAGGGTATCCCGGTGGAGGCGTGGCCATGGGATACATGCCTGGGTAGGGGAAGGTTGCATTGGTGGTGTGAGCTACAGGAGGAATAACGGTACTGGGTCCTCCTACAGCATTCCCTCCTGGTGGGAGAGCTGCACCCACCGTCTCTGCATTCCTGTCTCCACTTCCGACAGCGGGGGTGTTTGCTCCTCCGACGGGGACGTTGCTCTCCGCATTCTCTTCGCTAACAGGGGGAAGAGCGCCCTTCTCTCCGACTGCTCCAGATCTCGTCGCAGTTACCATGATTAAAGACTTTTGGTGTCACTTTTCAACTAGCTTTTGAAGGAAGAAACTGGTAATACCGAAGATGGTGGTGATGGTTTCCCACAGACGGCGCCAAAAATGATGGTGCAGGAAAGTGGGTTTCCTAAAATGCAACAACACTTTGAGATTTGTTTAAAGAAGGGAAGACCATCACAGGCGTAAGAGCCTCAGGAACTGGGTTTCCTTTTGTGCGTGGGTTCTTCCAGCTAGGATAACACCAAGAGATTGTGCAGCAAGGGTGCAGAAAATGGTGGGATGTATGAAGCTTCGGAGAAGATGAAGATGCAGAGGAAAATGATACCCAGTTCAGTTACGTGGTATTTTCTGTGAAGAAGATGACTTGGGGGAGAGAGCAGGTGTTCTCCCCTATTTATATGTTAGGGATGGGGGTAAATGGGTAAATTGACCATGTGGTCCCAAACCTGTGTTGCCCTAACACGCGGCAGCCTTTGGTGGGGTGAGAATGACATTCCAGAAAAGGAGACGGCGTGTCAGGTGCACGGTGCACAGTACCTTTGTGTCAGAGGTTGTTGACGAGGGTGACGCGGGGGATGGGCCTAAGATTCCCTCTGCCGAGGATCAGATACAACGCAGCGGAGCATGGTCATGCACGAGCATTGGTGACGCTCGAAGAGGGTATGGATGGCCTCCCCACGATAGATGACCCTTGAGCGGCAAGATCCCGAGCGTCAACATGGGGCCCCCATGTAGGTGCTTCCCTGTGAAGGGTAACCCTGTGGGCCGAGACGCGAGCGTCAGACTCGTCGACTCTGGACTTTTACCCAAATAGTCGTCCGAGGCTTGACGGTCTATTCTAGCTTGCAAATGAGTGGGCTGGGAAGGCCCACGAGCCCTTCAAGGCGAGCGTCCGGGATTTAGTCAGCGGCATGCTGACACGTGGACGGCTCTGATTCGAGAGTGATTTTAGGCCTCATCAATACACTTGTCCATATACTTTATTAGATTTGACAGAATGACAGGACTTTAATTTCCTGTCTCTAACAATATAGTAACAGTCGGAAAATTCTAGTTCAGATCTGATTTGGTCGAACTCAATCAATTAAAAAGGTAAATGGATTATACTTGCTATTTGATTGATTACTCTTCTTAAATTTTCCACCAAATACACGACAAGTGTAAAACACTCGTCCTTTCGTTATATCGGTTTGGTTGAGCCAGACTCGGTTTGAAATATCCGCTCATAGCCCTACTAATTAATAAATTAACTAAACAAATTCCCTATTTGCATTATTAACCAAAAAAGAAGTAAACAAACCTGTGGGCTGTGGCTATATATTTCTACATCTTTGGCACAACTTGAAGAAGCCTGCACCCTCAGTCATACTCTCCGGAAAACAAGAAAAAATGATGGATGTCTTCATCTTTATCGAGTACTTAAGATTTACACTTCTTGCTTTGATCCTTTTCTCCGTTTTGAAATCTGTTCACGCCCTATGGTGGAAGCCCAGAAGCCTGGAAAATCATTTCAGGCGAATGGGAATTGAAGGGATATCGTATAAGGAAATCGGAACCGTAACAGCCCAAGCAGAGTCGACGAAGACGAAGCTCAAGCCTCTAGACCATGCCATCGTGCAATATGTCAGTCCACTGCCCCATTACATGGTGCAGAAGTATGGTAAGTGTGCGTATATCTCATACTTTCAGATTTTGACTTTGTCTGGGAGGTTTGGGAAATGTTCTGACGAATATATTTTGAGTTAATTACACAAACCTCCCTCCATCTTAGTTAATCAGCATAAAAACATTTGGGCTAAAACGATGTCACAATTTTCTTTGGTGGAATTTAAAGAAATTTCATTTTGATCACATAGGAAAGAGGTTGTTTAAAAGTTGCTTTTTTTGGGAAGAAATCTTGTGTTGCATATTTATATTCAATTAGGTCGATATAGTCGGACAGCAAGTAAAACTCTCCCTAAAAGATTTTTTTTTTAACAAGTTGGTTTCAAACTCCTCACTTTCTAGAGAATCGGGTAAAATGTGTCTCATGTAATCTAACTAGTCACCATTCAATCAAAACCCATCGGGATATATATTATATATATGTTGAACCGTAATAAGTGATTGTAAATGTGTTATGCATCCATCTAATGAAATACAGACCAAAACGGGAAGATAAGATATGTGATTTGGGTCCGCAAGTTAGATTTTCTGGTTAGATATGTGATTTTGCTTTTTTTACCACAAAAGATAGGATTAGACCAAAACGGGAAGATAAGATATGTGATTTGGGTCCGCAAGTTAGATTTTCTGGTTGGATCTAATCCTATCTTTTGTGGTAGAAAAAGCAAAATATGAATAAATTGCAAAAAGGCCCCCCATAGTATGTTAAATCCCTAAAGCAATCCAAAGATTTGGTGGCACTCCAAGTAAAAGTCCTACTACTACTTTTCATTCAACATTTTTGACGAAGTTGCATCCCTTAAATAGGAAGGATATCTCTAAGTTGGTTTGGAAGAAGGCCAAGGTTGCTTGTGGCAGATGCAGACTTGTGGAGACAGATAATGAATGACAAAACTGGACATATTCGAAAGCCGACGATGAACCCACTCGCGGCTCTTATGACGCGAGGGATTACGAGATTGGAAGGGGAGAAATGGAGTAGGCGAAGAAAACTGATCTCCCCTGTATTTCACCATGACAAGATTATGGTAATCCTGGCATAGTACACACACATTGTCAATGATGATAACTTCTGCATTTCAAATGTTGGATCTTATTCAGTTTTGGTCTCTTTAAATGTTGAATTGCTAACCATATGTTATAAATTATTTCAATTTAGTCTATTTAATATACGTGACTGTGAAACAAGAGATGAAATATAGAAGTAAAACAAGAATCCAAGCCCCTGTTAATATGTATAAATATAAATTTTCCAGGGGACAGAAGAAGGCTTTTTAATCAGTTCTTGTAGCTTGATCGAAAGATGGAGAGAAAAAGTAAAAGTAAATTGTGAAGTTGATGTTGCACCTGAAATGCATTACCTGACATCGGACGTTATTGCTCGAGCAGCGTTTGGAACGACGTATGAAGAAGCAAAGACAATATTTGAACTTCAAAAGCAACAAGCCGTGTTGGTTCATCAAGCACTTCGAAAACCCTACTTGCCAGGGTTCAGGTACAGTACAACTTCGAGGTTTGGATCTTCTTTTTTGTGTTTGGTCTCTTGTTTTACTTGCAACACCATTATTGCAATTTTCCCTGCTTAAGTGGCGACCCTTTTGGTTGCTCGATGCAGATTCCTGCCTACGAAGGACAATAGGAAGCATTACGAGCTGAACAGCAAGATCGAAGCAAAACTTTATGACATGATCCTTAGGAAACAGAGGAAAATAGAAGCTGGAAAGCCTGATGATGATCTTCTGAGCTTGATGCTACAAGGACAAAAGCAAAATGATATGACTATTGCTGATATATTGCAAGAGTGCAAGTTTTTCTACTTTGCAGGCCAAGACACGACTGCGAATTGGCTTATTTGGACCATGATTCTTTTGGCAATGCATCAAGATTGGCAGGAGAAAGCCAGGCAAGAGGTTCTCCAAGTCTTTGGGAAGACAACTCCTAATGTCAAATCTATAAACCAACTAAAAATTGTGAGTACTATTAAGATATTTAAATATTTAATGATTTTCCTCTATGTCAGCTCGAGTTTCTTTAGATGAAGCAGTCGTTTAATGCTTCTAATAAACTGTTTTACCTACAGTTAACAATGGTTCTTCATGAAGTGTTGAGGCTCTACCCACCGTTAATCGCCTTGATTCGCTGCACGCAAAGGAACATGCGACTCGGAAACATGATTATCCCAGCAGGAGTTGAGATTATGCTACTAACCTTGGCTCTTCATCATGATCCCGAGTACTGGGGTGAAGATGCCGAAGAATTCAAACCGGAGAGATTTGCTGGAGGAATTTCAAATGCTGGAAAAGATGGCCAGACGGCATTCTTTCCATTTGGTTGGGGTCCAAGAATCTGTTTGGGCCAAAATTTCGCAACAGTTGAAGCAAAACTTGCTATGGCGATGATTCTGCAGCACTTTTCGCTCGAACTGTCACCTTCGTATAGTCATGATCCTCACCCTGTCATAACCCTGCAGCCTAAGCATGGAGCTCAACTAATACTGCACCACATATAAGGTTTGTGATATATGATGGAATTATTTGCAATTTGCTTGTTGTGATTCATGAAATTGGCAATCCCTTGGACAGTGGAATACTAGTATGTTAAGTTGCGTAATGTTCATAGTTGTTTGACTCGCCCTTTCGTTACATTGGTGAGTAAACTTTACTCTGTATGGTATGTACGTGGAAGTTTGTTGTGATAAATAAAATGTGTTCTTTTTTGCATTTGCTTTTGGACATTCTTCGAAATGGATATATGAACCTGATACTAATTTCAGTTGGTCTCGTGGGATGAGGTATTATATCCCTAAAATAAGATTTAGGGTTCAAATCTAACCTTATGAATGGAGTCACAAAACTAGCTACACGGTTGTCATGCGGAAAGATAAAGATAATCTATAAAGTTGGATAGAAATATTAGGAAACTAAATTAAAAAGATATATTAGAGGTAATAATATGGAAATGATACATAAGGGTTGTACCTGTTTATTAAACTGAAAGTAATATTAGTACTTTATAAGGTCCTTCATAACTCAACATTACTTAATTTGTTATATAACAAATAAGTCCTTAAACAATTTGAATCAAAAAGCATCCTCTTCATAATAATCCAGCAATTCCCAAGAACCATCTTCATGCTGCACCATCCCTTTATTCTTCTCACACCACCATGAAATTGGCACACACAATTCATCCTTCAAACAATCCATATGCTTATTAACAAGGGCAATATCCCTATTAACTTCCAATCTAAACCCTCCCTTACTTCCTTGTGTCCCTGCAATTCCATGCAAGTAAGCCTCCAAACTATGCCAACTATTCAAATTTCCCGGGCTTTTCAGATAGCTCGATTTCTCCGTATCGATGTTTAACTCTTTCCCAACCTCGGGATACAACAAGGGGTATGTCGGAACAATGTCTCTAACGTTTGTAATGCGTAAGAGGTAAAGGTTTTGTAAATTCGAGAAAATCTTGAGGAATTTTTCGTCCCCAACACGAGGGCTGGCGAATACCAGGGCCGTCACGGGACATGCCTTATCTGGCATGTCCCTTGGCTTGTTGTAGCCATTCATAATAATGTCAAATGCATTTAGGGTTGAAACGGCTGCACCTAAGCTGTGACCTGTTATGGTGATGCTCATCTCTTCATTCTTGTATTCTTCTACCAATCTTCTTACCTCTGTGAGAACCTGATTCAAGAAATGCACATATTAGAAATGTTTAAATATTTAATGATATTCCTTTCTAACAACTTAAGTTTTATTCTATATGGTGTCAGAATTTAAGCGGTTAGAAAGGATCGTATTATTAAATATTGAAACATCGATCTCTACCGAGACAAGTTGTCTTAATCTTAATTAATTACTTTGTAGACATTACAAGAACTGATTTATCCAAGTTGAAAAACAGTGAGGTTGGATTGCACTATTTTCAAAATGTTATGAAATGTTTCTACCTGGTTTCTGGCACTGGTCTGATTAAACGGCGACCGGGGATCATCGGACGTATAGATCGAATACCAACCAAGGTGAACCTTCGGCTGATCATCTCCCCGGAAGATCTCCGGTGCAGACACCGACGAAAACTGGAAATCGTCCATCCATTCCAGGGTTCTGATGGTCCCTCGCCATGCAATCACAATATCCCTTCTCCCCAGTGCAGATTTCCCTTCGTCTGTGGCCACAGCAACAAAACCTATCCAATTTGATTCTCTGCTCCAAGACTCCCTAGACCAAGATTTCATGATGAAAGCATCGGGGACCGAGGTGGACGATGTGGCGTACAAATACTTCGTCACGCTGTACTTGAAGGGATTGCCCTTTTCGATTCCACACTGCCGGGGAAGAAGATATACGGTGACCGTACATTAGGCAGTCATATAACACACACCAACGGGTTTCCGATGGAAATGCTAATTTAAAATATTTTTTACGGACATTTCCAACGGATTACCAACGGAAAGGCAGGTAAAGGAAAAGGAGAACAGTTAACATTGTTATTTCATATTATGTCACGAATACTACAGTTTTCATTTATCAAAACGAATTTTTACCTTAGAGAAAAGGATGTCCTTCGAATACCTGCTGCTGCCTGCGTATTTGGATGCCTTGACTGAGTTAAAAGTGTCGTAGGTTGCTTGTGCCATTTGCCCGTAATGGATTACATATTTACGAAGATCCAGATCTAAAGGGTCCAACATACCATCCCAGTTCGTCGTGCCACTTAGAACCTTCCATTTACTGGCAACATTGTCTCTAATATTTCCTCTCTTCTCATTGTTGCTCATGTTTTTCCTCTTTCTCTTGAAGCAATTCCTCAATTTACCCAATTCGCATAACGTATCGTACATTTGCACTATATACACCTCGATAGAAAAGGCAAAAACCTGCGACCTGTCCTGATCTAGACAAAAAAAAAATCGTAAAATTGTGAAATACCTCGATAAAAGTGGAGGGCCCTCAACCTGGGATATGATGATATAGGATGATGTGATACGAAAGCGAAAGCTAAGTATTTATGTAGCCAATATTGGATTATATATGGTTGGGTTTGGCATATTATATGTTCTTACATCATATGTATGGGATGATAAAGGTGGGATTGGACAATGTTGTTATATTTGTTATACTTTGCAGCTTTTATATTCTTGGAGTTAAAGGTCAATTAACACACAAACTACTCCAATGAAGCTTATTACGTTGTCTGATGTAGGATTAACTAACATTAGCCAAACGACTTTCTTGGAAGAAGAGAAAGATGATTGCTTTGATGTTAGGGTTGCCAACTTATGAAGCCAATGTATGGGAGAAAGAAGATGCCTGCAAGTTTTAGCAAGGCAAGTAAACTACACACCTTTTAAAAGATATGTCATGGAAATAATCATTGTAGAAACTTAATGAATATAGTTGTTCGGTACTATATTAGTTTAATTATATGTTTCATGTTTGAGTTTTTTGGCTGAGAGTACAACCATCGTTAGTACGAAGAGTTTTAAACTCAGTAATCTAATCCAAATCAAACCCTTATTTCAAAATATAAACAACCTATGAGAAGTAAGGTGGATCGGACCACTTAAGTGTAAAATCCTCTTTATTAATATTAACTGCATTCTCAGATATACGAACACAAAACTTTTCTTTGAACTAGCATAGCGCCGAACTATTAAGTTACACAAAGATAGTCGTTAGAATCTAAGGGCCAAATGGGCTTTGAAATTATGTCTCCGGGCCTCATTGAAACATGAAAGTTCAGATTTATTGGCCCAAATATATCTTGAAAAATGAAAATGAAACAAATTACTGTATAGGCCCATTGATTTGCTTCACTTCCTGCTTAATCTGCAGAAGCCTTAAACATGGAGATGAGAGCAATTGAAGACATAGCTGGAGGCCAAGACCTCACTCCACCTCTCCCACCTCTCGCCTTCGTCCTCCGCGACTCCGCCGTCACCTCCCACTGCTCCGCCTGCTTCTCCGCTCTTCCGCCGCATCGATTTTCCCCAAATTCCCCTAATGCCCCAGCTAACACTCGCATTCCCCTCTACTGTTCCCCTCGCTGCTCTTCCCTCGATTCCCCTCTTCATTTCTCCTCCGCCGAGAGCCACCTCCTCTCTCTCTTCTGCCAATCACCGCCCTCTGCGTGGGATGACTCCTCCGACCTCCGCCTCTCTCTCCGCCTTATCTGCAGATTCCAAAATTGCAACTTTTTCTCGAAATCTTCAGCTTCGAGTGATCAAAGATTGTTTCTTGGAGGAAAAAAGGACAACCCTTTTGTCGAAACTGAGAATGGAGGAAGCCCAGATGATCATCTTGAGAATAAAGATGACCCATTGGAAAATACGGGGAGTTGTTGTGAAAACGAAGGTGGATTCGAGAGAATCGCGGGTTTGATGACCAATCGTGAGAAATTAATATTCCAAAGTAGCGATCAAGGGGAGAACCCTGATGAAAACAGTACAAATTCTGAGGATTCAGATGAAAATAAGGAAACTATATCGGAGAAAATAAGAGAGGGAGCAAAAATAATGGCTTTGGCGAGGAGGAATCTTCTGGAACAGAGTACAAATGGAGAGAAAGATGACGATTTCGAATTGGAGGAGAAGGTATTATGTTTGGTTCTGACAAATGCTGTGGAGGTTCATGATAAGAGTGGCTGCAGCATAGGCATTGCTGTTTATGGTACTTCATTTTCTTGGATTAATCATAGCTGCACTCCCAATGCTTGCTACCGATTTCTGGTTGGAGATGAACATAATGAGCAGTCATCTTTAAGGATTACTTCAGCTTCAAAATGTGGATACGTTGATGATTTGATGATTAAAGGTGATTTACTGTGCTTAATTCTTGGATTTTTTAGTGAATTATGTTGTGGAGAATTTGCTGTTTATCTTTCTAATTCTAGATTATGTTGTGTAGAAATTACCGGTTATGGTCCGAGAGTTGTGGTTCGAAGTATAAAAGCAGTTAACAGAGGAGAGGAGGTCACCATTGCATACACGGATCTGCTGCAGCCTAAGGTTGGAAATATTTTGAACTTTGATTAGATTATAATCTGAAGTTGTTTGATGTTATGAGTTTCAATATGTTCTTTGATTTCATAATATGGGATGTTCTTAAGTTTTACTTTGGTTTGTTTTGTTATAAGTTAATCCTTCGATGCTTCTAGTTTCTAGCTTCTAGCTTATTTCTACTTAAACTAAGCTGAAGTTGATTTTTCAATCACTTCTAAGGTGCTTTAAGTATTCAAAATTTACAGAAGTGCTTTTTATTAGAGCATGCGAGTTTACTACATTTATTTACCCCTTCCTTTTTTTGATTCTCTTTTTCTTTGGCAGGAGATGAGAGGGGCCGAATTGTGGTTGAAGTATAGGTTTATATGTTGCTGTAAACGTTGCAGTGCAATGCCTTCGACTTATGTAGACTACGCCCTACAAGTAAGATTTTCGTAAACTTAATAAAACAACTTTTGATAAATCTAACCATTTGTTTCTTACACATTTCATTCCTCATGTAGGCCCTCTCTCCGAATGCTACACCCTCTTCAGACATTAAAGTAGATGAACTGATGCAAAGCTTTAATGATGCACTAACCGACTATCTCTCACACAACGATCCTGTTTCATGCATCAAGAATCTCGAAAACTTGCTAGATCCGAAATCATCTCAAACGCCCAAGCTGCATCCTTTTAACTGCCTTTCTATGAATGCTTACACTGCCCTAGCTTCTGCTTACAAAGTCCATGCAAGTGATTTGATGGCTCCTAATCACAAGCCCGAAAGACATAAACCTAACGCAGAAGCCTTCAAACTGTACAAAACAAGTGCTGCATATTCCTTGTTGCTTGCTGCTGTTGCCCACCATCTTTTCACATTCGAATCTGCCCTCGTGGCGAGTACTGCACATTTCCTGATAAACACAGGGGATTCTTTGCTGAATCTTTCCAGAAACTTCCTCTCCGTTCCACTGGGTCCGATTCGTTTGGATTTCTCGTTCTTTTTAGGTTTTAAGTGCGGCAGTTGTTGTATTGGAGATGCATTGGAATTGGATTGTGTGGAATCGGAGGAAACAAAGAGAAGTATATACAACTGCATTGCTAGTATAGTGACGAAAGTGTGGGGTGCTCTGGTTTCCGAAAGCGGTTTCTTGAAATTAGTCGATTTTAGTTGGATTTCATCTTCGGGGAGTTCCATGATTCTGAAGGAACAAGAATGTAATGATGAAGTTAGGACGAATCTGATTCTGTTGAGCTTACATTGTTTAAGGTATGGCGCGCTCTTGTTCAGTGTATGTAATGGTTTGTCGGTTGAAATGAACTATAAAAGAACTCTTGCAATTTTGAAGGAAGATGATTAGGTATAAATTCATCAACTTTTTTGTTCCATTTCTTGACTGTCTGACGACTATAATGTTTAATTTTCTCGTTAAATTGTATGCATCTTGTCGAATGAGACAACTGTAGGAGAATTTAACCTTATAAATACAAGTACACTCCAATTACATATAAATATATGTATGAGATTACCCCACAAATTAAATCATTGCAAGTATTCCATTTATCAAGATAACAATTACAAGAAACTCATATATAATCTTGGTAAATTAATAAGAATTTTAAAATCACTTCTAGACCAACTATTAGGGTGAAATAATCTAGTGGGCTAGAGTTTGGCAGTTGGTACAATTTGTCACTCTCCATACAAAATAGTATCTATTTGTTGTGTGCACATGTTTTAGGCCATAGCCCATATGTTTAATTCTTGTCTATGCTTTGATTAAAACTATACCTAATTTTGTTAGGCACCAAAAATAACAATTAACATGCTAAGGACCCCTATATGTAACAATAACAATTTGTTTGGGTTATGGCAAAAGAAAAGAAAACAAAATGATACATCAATCATGACCCGTGAGACTTTTTCATTTTGTATTCGAAAGTTAAAAGAGTAAAAATGAAGGCTCATCAACTTACATTGGAGACCCGAATCAAGGATATGAATCGAGACGACCTATATTATGTTCAACAGCGGAGCAAAATCCCTATCCTTGTGATAAAACAAAATTAAAAGAGAAATGTGGTATAACATTTCTCGACTTATAAGTGTTTTCGTTTCTCACTGCAATTGATCGGCAGTCGGCACATGTTTTACGTTTGTCAAAAAGCATTGTGTTCATAACTTAATAATGTGTGTGTAAACAAAGGAGAGCTACTAAATGCAGGCCATTAAGTTAAAAAACTACTAGGGTTAGTTTTAGTGCTTTGAGGTTCTTTTTAAGAAAGAAGCAAAGATAAGGTATCATGAAAAGGGTTTTACAAGTACCAATGAGTGATCTCTTTGATTTCAGATGCACATCATTATTAAGCTACCTTAATTTCCACAAAGGTGGAGTTGTTAAATCTAACAAACCAGTCCTTTTGTGCTCAAGGCTGTCCTCACTTTCCTTAGATTATATTATACGAACTAATCAACCCCCTTTGATTATGGTTCTGCACATTAAACTATGCTTCTTGGGATTTGATGATATGTAAACAAACATAATTTAAAAAATTCCAAAAGATGACAAATTGTGGCTGTAGTTTAGTGGTAAGAATTCCACGTTGTGGCCGTGGAGACCTGGGCTCGAATCCCAGCAGCCACATCTAAATGTTGAAATTTTTGCCGAGTGTTTTAAATATAATATAGGGTTAATTACACATAGCCCCCAAATTAGATAGGGTAATTACAATTGGTGTCCTACTTTTAGATATAATTACAGACACCACCCTTCTGAAGTTTGTTAATTACACTTAACCCCCAAAATCCTAAAAATTTGATGATTTCGGCAAAAATATTTTGTGAAAGCCCGAAATTAACCCAGTTGACTTCGGTCAAAAAATTTACAGGGTAAATTAAAATGGGAGTTATGCGTAATTTTTGGGAGTTATGCGTAATTTTTTATGTTAAATTTTCAATTAAAATTTTGAGTTGAAATTAACCTATGATGCACGGACACGGACACGGCGACACGGACACGACACGACACAGATATGGCGACACGGATTTTTTCTTGAATTTCCCACGTAAGGAGTGTCGGACACGAGTGTCCGACACGACACGGTAAAATGATATTTTTAGAAGTGTCCATGCATCATAGAAATTAACTATTGCAACGGCTACTTCCATGCCTAATATGACCATAATTTTCATAATTTGAAACCTATAAATATTGAGTTCCACAAACAATATACAAACCAATAGTTAATCTCTCTCATGGTTTCATGTAGTTATTCTTCAATTAATCGAGCATCAAAATATCTTGATAGTTGTATAATTTCCACATGCTCGACTCAATATTTATAGGCTTCAAATTATGAAAATAACGGTCTTATTAGGTATGGAAATAACCATTGTAATAACTAATTTGAATTAAAAAATTTGATTGAAAATTTAACATAAAAAATTACACATAACCCGGCCCATTTTAATTTACTAAATTACAATGAACATCCAAGGATATGATCCGCAATAAAAATTTGACAAGTCAGCAGATAATTTCGGGCCTTCACAAATATTTTTGTTGACATCATCAAATTTTTAACGATTTTGGGGGTTAAGTATAATAAACAAACTCCAGAGGGGTGGTGTCTGTAATTATATCTAAAAGTGGGGTACCAACTGTAATTACCCAATCTAATTAGGGGGGTCAAGTGTAATTAACCCTATAATATATTGAGCTACATAATTTTGTTTTTGGAACAATGGATCGGGTTTGAATTGTTTTTATGATAATGGTTCAAGTTACAATTTTTTTTGCTCCAAAATAATTATTCGAATTTGAATCTCTTTGATCACTGGAATGTGTGTGCTAAAAAGAAATTATATAATTTCTTTCTAAATACATATACATATATATAGTAATTTATCGATCTCGAGAACCATACTAAATTAATTTAAATTCATCGTAACTTTTTTTCAAATTGAAAAAAAATACAACTTTAACACAAACTCACATCTCAAGCATATTTAAATACCATCGAGTTCACAATTCAAACTCGAACTAGCAACTTACCTATAGGTTCGAATAGAAGTTAGTTCTTATTTCCCATAAAACTCATCAGATTCGAGTCCGATACATTTAATTTAAAATTTTAACTAGTCAATAAAATAGTTAGAAGTTCAACTCGATTCATGTATATCTTTTTTATACTTCAAAGGTAGATAGATACGAAATGAGTGTCGGCAAGACTGGTGGAGGAAGACAAGATTTTATTTGATTAGAACTCAGAAGAAAGCTGCCACCACTAATTTGTCATATAAGACGTTTCCATGATCCATCAATATTGAATTTTTTACCTAAGTTTCAGACCTTTTTTTCTTTTTTCAGACAAGCCATTTCATCATTTTATTAATTATTGACCGATCTGGTCTACACCCAAATTAAATATATTTTTAAAATCCCTTGTTGGCTTGCTACTATTTTATAATAGTATAATTGATAATGACCTTGGGACAATACTATCAAGAAAACAAATATAAGTGTGAGGCATGGGGGAATTTTTTTTTTTTTTGTTTCCCTATATTACTTTATCTGGTTCGGGTAAAATCACTTTCCTGGTATCCCAATAAATGATAGTCGCATTCTCGGGGATTTAAAAACAAAACTTCTTGTTAAATTAACATAATATCGAATCATTAAATTACACTATTTACAGATAGTAAAATGGAGAATTGATTATAAGTGTCGTAATTTTACAGCAATTTAGACGCAATATATAACGTAGAAACTTTTGTTCGAATTTCTACAAACAAAGCTACTTTTAATCCATTATCAAAAGGAGTTTATATATTATTATCTCATTCGATTTGAATTTAATATAAGACTATATTTATTAAGTATGCAGGGCGTAGCTCATTTGATTTCGCAGGGATAAATTTGTTACAAGGTATAATATAATGTTCAATTTCTAAGACTGTAGTATGAGTGAGAGTTTTTATTCTTGAATCAATATGGGCTTTGAGCGTGAGTTTTTTTTAGACTTTTAGGAGGCATGTCTCCCCTTTAACGAGTCGCTGAGTGTCTGATTTACCTCTTTACACTTACTTCGTCGAGCCGAAATATGAGGAACCTTAGGGTTAGGGATTCAACCTTTTTCTTACCAGACTAAATTTATTAATAACCAATGATAAAATTTAGTACATTATTATTAAAGCTTAATATATTATTGATGGAATTATTGTAGCAATGAAAAACATATAATAAATTGCTACACGACATGATATTAAATTATTAATTAAAAAAATAAAAAAAGAAACAAAAAATCTCTCAAATATGGCTGACAGCTCACTGAAAGGGACAGACCAAACTTCACTTCACTTAGCTGTAATCGAGGTCCACATTTGATGCCACGTGGCACGTCATTCGCCGTCGATCTGGCAGATTGTTATCTGTCGGTAGGGGTGTAAACGGATAATAAACGGATCGGATGTATGATTATCATATCCTTATCCGTTTATGATTCGGACGGATACGGATAATATCCTTTTAAATCGAATTCGGATAATATCCTTTTTATACGGATACAAGGCGGATTCGGACGGATTCGAATTTTAATCGGATTTTCAACTATTCAAAATTTGACATAAATTATTTATTTATATATAACTTCGAACTTTTAATCAGATTATCAACTATTCATTTATAGATAAATTATTTAATAATTATATAACTTTGAATATATATATTTTAGACAAATAGAGAAATAATAAGTATATCTATATAGATCATTTTTATGTTTTAGCGAATGTATAAATGTGGTGAAATTATAAATTTTATCATATAATTAATTTGAAATATAATACTTTTATTAGTAACATAATATATGTTAATTATATTATCTCTATAAGAATATTGACGTGAACATATAGTTACTAATAAAACCTAAGGTTTTTCTTTAGTAAATGCGCTAAAAAATTTACTTAATACTAATAATCTATCATACATACATAGTTTTGTGTATATATTTTAATATAATACATTATTTATCGGATACGGATTACGGATAAATCGGATAATGGATATATCTAACGGATAATAAAACGGATCGGATGCCTTATTACCATATTCTTATCCGTTTATAATTCGGATGTCTATAATCGAATACGGATAATATCCTCTTGAGGCGGATTCGGATAATATCCTCTATAAACGAATTCGGATGCGGACGGATATCGGATTTTCGAATATCCATTTACAGCTCTATCTGTCGGTGGTGTACTGCGCACACCTGCGTATTCTATATTCGGCCGGTCTACTGTTGGGCCTTTTATGGGCCATGGATTTTTATTTCACCTTTTACTTTTTTTATTTATTTATTTAACCCATTTATAATTGGAGTTTCCACCGACGAAAATAGTGGCAGAGCGCGTGAGGGCAACCTCCAGAGGGCGCGTGTGGTTACGGTAGTTGCAGCCGCTTACGTGGGTGTACCTTTGGCATAACGTGCTGTACAACTTGGTGATCTTTCTTTGCTGTCAAATTATTTTTTCTTCTTTAATTAATTCATAAAATCGTGATTTCAATGATTAGGGTTTTCTGTGCGTGAGCTGTTCTTTTTTATAATAATTTGGTTTTTGCATGGTCAAAAACTTGTGGTTAGTTGTCAAAATTACTAGTACTTTAATTTCATTTTTCACATAAATTATAGGATTTTGTTTATTAAAGGTTTGAATCGGATAGATAAATTAATTAATAGTGGTATATTTAGAGAGTCGAACATCATTAATATAGTGTTGGATAATTAAATAACTAATTATATATGATATAGTAAGACCCCAACGTGTTGATGCGATGAATTTCTAAGGTCATTCATGGCGCCATTTCTATAACTCGACTTATACCTCGATTGACCTTCAACTCGAGAAGGCAGGAAATCTCTGCTCAAACCCAATAGTTCGATAACTGTCCCCGATGAGGCTACTCGACCTCTCATAGTCTTTGAGTAGCCATGTAGCCACTCAGGATTCATCGAGAAAAGTGGTAAATGAACAATAGGAGTGGGGTAAGGAGTGAGTAGTTGTCCGTTAAGGGGCCGCTCACCACCGTCATTATGCACAATGGTACAAATATCCCCATATTTACTTCGATAGGTAAGTCACATTAAATATACTCACACTCGGCCTCTTTTATTCAACATATTACAATTACACTGAATTGAGCTTCGGATTATTAGCTCCAGATAAAACTCCACCTTATCTTGGATTAGTCTCGAGTTCACATTTCTTTATCCTTTTAGATAGCGATCGAACAAACAGTCTTCCCAATTATATAAATGCTAAGTGTTCGCATCGATGTAAAGTTCGAGACATGCCGATTGAGATTTTGGCTCTATATATATATATATACACACACGGTGATTCCAAAACTTATAGCTTTTTGGTAGTGCAATATAATATAAATATTGTTAGGGAAAAATGATCTCACATGCGTCATCATGTATAGTAGCTATATGTGAAATATTCGAAGCATCAATAATTGTAAAATTTCGTGAAAAATACATCTCTTTGATACCAAATAAATCGAACCAATGTCCAATTCAATGACGTACACAACACTTTTCTTACACGTAAAACATCAGCAGTGTGGATTAAGGAAAAATACATGCAATAAAGTCGTCGCAGTTGTACCTTTTCATGAGTGTAAAAGTAATTAAAAATGTTAGGTACTTAGATTAATTAATAATCATGCCTAATAATTTAATCATCAGAAAATACAATAATGTTCCCACGTGTCCTATTAGGCTGCTTTAATTATGGATTACATAGTTAAGTAAAAACCCTAACACATACAACTTGATCTAACTTAATCATTTAACGTTATACCAGATTAATTAATTTGAGTTTTTGAGTAATTTTACATGTCTTTTTACGCCTTTCACGTCGTGCATCCTCCTCATGCTCGCCGTGACAATGGTAGTGCCTCGAAGACTTAATTTGCTTGCTTGGAGAGGCTCGTGCAGCACAATCGATGAGTAGAGCCAAATCCAACTATTATAGTCAGCCAGTCAGGAGATGCACGAGAATAGTCTGATCCAATTTAAACGCATAACAAGACACTGAGTTTACCCGTAAATCAGTAATGAGCCATAGAACCATGCAAAAGTAAAAAAAGTAAAAGAGTCTTTTGTGTTAATAAGACTTAAATAATAATAAACCAAAGCTTAAGGGAAAAAAAGAGACTAAATTAAATGAATTGTCGTAATTAGATGAGCTAGCAGATGTTCTATCTTAACAACCATATCTTTAATATTATTAATTAGTACATTGTCTTGTCGATAATATTGCTCACACAATTTTAGTTCCTTTCCAGTTAAATCGTCCTTCCATGGAGGATTTTACCATATTATTTCAGACAAGATAATTAGACAATACATTAAATGACTTCCTCATTCAATTAATTAACTAAAACCATGTAACATGTATTGTAAGTACAATTATGGGAACTTTTTAGGACACGATTTGATAAATATCTGATCTACAAATATTTTTAAAAAACATTATTTTATAACGTTGTATGATACACAATTTATATCTGATACCGTATCCAATACTCCTCACGTGAAAAAAATCAAAAAAATATTTATATCGACCTATGCGTATTATGTCGTATTTATATTGCACATTGTATCCATATCCGTGCATCATAATCTTAATCAGAACTTTTGAATTTAAGCATTGGATAAGTAGTTATTATCGGTAAATAGATTTTTACGATTGAATTGCGTAATAAATTAAATATAATTTGTTGGTAGATTATACCTCCATTAATTAATAATTAACATACAAATTTGTCCTTATTATTTGCCAATTTTATTAAAAATAAGATTTTTTCTTTGGATCACATGAAAGTAGACCGTAAATCAATTCAATACGTATACTTTACACAATAAATTTATATAAAATACTAAAATTATAAAAGTTCATACAAAAAAGTATTTTTTTTATAAATTATTTAATAAAAAAATAAGTAAGAAAGAAAGAAAGAGAGAAACATGGGGCATGTGGATGCATTCCTGTACACATGGTTGGTCTTCTATTATGTTTCACAAAGCATTTATTTTATTTTGTTTAATGCTAATTTTGACAGAAACAGACAAATCACATATACCACACATAATGTAGGTGGAAGTACGAATTATTAAAAATATTATCTTCGATCCCCTCAATCCGATCTTAAATTTCTTATTACGTCTCTGATTAATGGATACAAATCAACCTCAAATTTAGAATAAATTCACATCGAAAACTCTGGTACCCTAACTTTATTCGATAAAACTCAGTTACGAGTCGATTCCCATCGTTTGTGCCTATAATTTATCATTGAATATCCTTGTCTATAATGTGCAAAAACTATGAAACAAAATCTCATTCTTTCTCTATTAAGTAGGGGCAAAAAAGGAAGCAAAATAAAAGGTTTGTGAGTGTATTTAACTCTTCATTCACATGTCATTGGCAATATATATTGGTAAAGCCATTGCAAAAAGAAGTGTCCCAAATCATATCCAAGGGAAAAGGAGGGGCAAAATTGTGAGTGTATTTAACTCTTCTTTCTCTAGTTCAATGTTGTTTGGTAATTGGAGGGGCAAAATTGGAAATAAGTGTGTGGGGGCTAACTAGGGTTAGCTAGTCGACCCTTGAAGCAATTTGACGAACCAAACTCTTTCTACTAATGGTATTCATGTCGTTAAAATTTCGAATACGAAATTTTTAATTAAATTAACATAATATCGAACTATATAAATTACGAAACTTACGATGAGTTAGAATATAATAGTTTAATGTACATGGCTTCTTCCTCTAAAGGCAAATATACATGCTCCTACCTTGCAAATGCTGCACTTTTTTGTCTTGCATATATATATATAAATAAACAAATTCCTTCACCAAAAATAGCAAGAGACAAAATTATTTAATTTGGTTGAATATCTGCCTAGAGGAATGAGTTTTCACTTTTCACCATTTTTGCAGAGTAATTGAAGGAAATTTTTGTCAATGTCACAAGAAATTATTGGAATATTTTTATTTTATATTTTTTAAAAATATCTCATTGTGTGAAACTTTGTGGATATTTAATATTTTAGTTTCATCACTAATTATATTAATTTGTATTTATAATGAAATAGTTAAGTTTTTGCCATCAATTTTCTTGCTTTTCAATTTTCATCAAAGACCAATGAGACCTTTCTTCTTTATTTAAGTTTGTTAAAAATGTGGATTGTGATTTGCGATAATCTATTATGCACGGATATTGATACGACGATATGGATATAATATATTTTTTTTTAGATTTCTCATGTGAGTAATGTTCAAAATAATATTTTTAGAATTGTCTCTACATTATAAGTGATAATTGTTACTAAATTATTGTGAAATTATCGACCTCATTCCCTTAACAGTTCTGACTTATTAGATTGTATTTCGTTAATCTCGTACATATATATATATATATATATTTTAATTTTATTATCGTGATAATTTTTCACAAGCTATACATTTATATCTATGACCGGATAGATCCGACATATATATTATCAGAATTAAAAAATATATATTTGCATCTAAAAAATCCTAAAAGGAAGAAACAAAATAGTGAAACAAACATCTCCATCATCAAACCACCAACAATCATAAAAGAAGAAAAACAAATTCACATAAATGAGGAGGAGAAGTCAATTTGTTTTTATTTTCTTTATATTTATCTCTTTCCCCTCCAAAAAGAGGGAAAAAAAAAAAGGAAACAAAAATAGCGAAAGTACGAAACTACCCTTCCCTACACGGCCAAGCGCCACCGCTGCTACGGCGGGCCCCACCCACCTCCGCCACCATCATTTTGGGGCCCATTTTCCAAAACCCTCTTTCTTACATTCACAAATTATTACATCTTTCGATCCAAACATCAGTTATCTCTGTCCCTTCTGCATTACGCGTTGAACTTCAACTGTTCTCTCTCTCTCTGTACTAGTACACTTCCGCTTCTCTCTCAATATTTCATATTCTTGTAATTCTTTCTTCTTTTCGTGTTTCCTTTTTGAGTGGAGACTTATACATTATCACAATTTACAGACAATTCTTTTTTTGTTGTAATTTTTGTGTTATTAATTGTTCTTGTTTTGTCTCTTTCGATCTCTTCGTCAACCGGGGGGCAATTGGTTGTCTGATCCACACACTATAGCCCCTCTACAGCTCACAAACACGAAGAGAACACTGAAAGAGAGAGACCCTTTTATCAGAATCAGGGGTTTCTCTCAAGAAAAGAATCGTAGGGAGAGAAAAAGAAACTAGGAAGAAGAAAAGGGCCACCTGCAGAGCAGAGCCAAATCTCTCTCTACATATCTATTGAAACCCACATTTTGCACTCACTGAACGTGTTGTCATTCTTTTGTAAATTTCCAGTTGTTTGTCTAGTGCGAAGGGTTTTGTGTTCAAGATGAGAGGCTCTTACAATCTGTCGCGGAAATGGGAATTGGGGAGAGATAATGTGTCTCCTTTCTTTCTCTTTTAATTGATTGAGAAGGGGGTGTATGTGCGAGAGAGTGTGTGTGTGGAAGCACAGTGTTTGAATTTTCGGAATGGATACTAAAGGGAGGCTTGTGGCTGGTTCACACAACAGGAATGAGTTTGTGCTCATCAATGCCGACGAGATTGGAAGAGTGAGTGCTTCAGAAATCTAATCTTTCGCTGTCTAATTTCATTAGCTTCTCAAAATCTTTCCCTCTTGCATCCCTTGCATGAATTGGTGTTCCTTTTAGTTTCTTGGTCATGAATTCTGTTTTTTCGAGGTACCCTTTTGCTAATTTTCATATTTGAGTGTATTTGGCGGTGCGAGTTTGGATCCTTGCATTGATTTCATGAGCTGGATCTCTTTTCCTCTGATACTTATCTCAGTTTTACTTGGCTCCCTTTTTCAGTTTTTATTGAATTTCTTCTTCCCTGCTGTTTTTCATTTTTTTTTTTTTTTGAAGTACCATATTTACAAATCTGCAAGCTTGTTAATGTATCTCATTAGTCCATACTTCTGTGTTATGTAAATCTTTAATTCCTTGATCTGATTCTGACTGGTATTCCATTTCTTTTGTGTCGGCAGGTGACATCTGTGAAAGAGCTGACAGGACAGATCTGTCAGATTTGTGGAGATGAGATTGAATTTACTGTAGATGGTGAGCCTTTTGTTGCTTGCAATGAATGTGCATTCCCTGTTTGTAGACCTTGCTATGAATATGAAAGAAGGGAAGGTAATCAAGCTTGCCCTCAATGTAAAACCAGATACAAGCGCATAAAAGGTAACCTTTAAATAAATCAGTGCTTAAGCGTTGCATTAATTCGACACTTTAGCTTTTATTTATGAGGCCACTTAATCTTTTTCAGGGAGTCCTAGAGTTGATGGAGATGAAGATGAAGATGAATTCGATGATTTGGAGAATGAATTTGATTATCCTCAGCACATTGCTGAGGCAGCTCTCTCTGGTCGGTTTAATATTGGCAGAAGTGCTTCTG
Organism: Lantana camara; assembly: GCA_037501455.1. NCBI lineage: Eukaryota > Viridiplantae > Streptophyta > Magnoliopsida > Lamiales > Verbenaceae > Lantana > Lantana camara. Next base: position 6,120,765 of record CM074865.1, read on the forward strand.
GAATCACTACTCCTTCTGAATTGGACGCCTCGGCTCTTAGCCCGGAAATTCCTCTCCTTACTTATGGTCAAGAGGTAAAAATTCCATCTAAATATATTTAATTATGAATGTGTATGTATATCGTGTTTTGCAATTAATATTTGCTCAAAATTTAAAGAAAAAGCTTTTATCTTGGTGAAGGATGATACAATTTCGGCCGACAAACATGCTTTAATTATCCCTCCGTTTGCGGGACGTGGGAAACGAGTACATCCTATGCCTTATACTGATTCCTCCATGACTCGTGAGTTTTGTAGTTGTTCTTTTTTTTTTTTTTTTTTTTTTTTTTTTTTTTTTTTTTTTCTGGATTTTTGGTTTTTGTTGACTGTTTTTGTGATTAGAAGTTTTAATGGAGTTAATACATTGTAGTGCCGCCAAGACCAATGGATCCTAAGAAAGATTTAGCTGTTTATGGTTACGGTACTGTTGCATGGAAGGAGAGAATGGAGGAATGGAAGAAGAAGCAGAATGAGAAGCTTCAAGTGGTTAAGCATCAAGGAGGTAAAGGCAGTGGAGACGAGTTGGATGATTCTGATTTACCCAAGTAGGTTTTCTTTAATTGTTTTCGTTTTTCTAGAAAAAGTTATGAGAAAGTAAACTGATTTTGCTTATAATGTTATTACAGGATGGATGAAGGCAGACAACCTCTTTCTAGGAAGCTACCGATCCCTTCAAGTAAGATAAACCCTTACAGAATGGTTATTCTACTCCGAATGGCGGTTCTAGGATTGTTCTTTCACTATAGAATTCTTCATCCGGTCCATGATGCTTTTGGATTGTGGCTTACTTCAATTATATGTGAGATATGGTTTGCCGTGTCTTGGATATTTGATCAGTTCCCAAAATGGAGCCCAATCTTGCGAGAAACGTACCTTGATAGACTTTCACTCAGGTATATACTTGTCTGGTTGTGTGTGTATGCGTGTCTGAAGTTTGAGTATGTAGATTATTGAAATTGGAGTAGGAAATGTTAGGAAGCACTTAACAAAAATAACCCTGAAACTAGAAGCTGACCTAGAAGTTGATCCTTTGGTGTGTCCAGCTTCTAGCTTATTTTAGCTTAAAATAGGCAGAAATTGAATATCCAAACGCTCAGAAAGTGGTAAAGGAAGCTGTAAACATGGAAGTGTACTTCAGCATTTGCAAAAACACCCTTCATTATCTCATTATTTGCATTTCTAAGCTTTTTGATGTTTGCAGGTACGAGAAAGAAGGAAAACCTTCTGAGCTAGCTTCTGTGGACATATTTGTGAGTACAGTGGATCCAATGAAGGAACCTCCACTTATTACAGCCAACACAGTTCTCTCCATACTTGCTGTGGATTACCCTATTGACAAAGTAGCATGTTACGTCTCTGATGATGGTGCTGCAATGCTTACTTTTGAAGCACTTTCTGAGACTTCTGAGTTTGCCAGAAAGTGGGTCCCATTCTGCAAGAAATTCAACATAGAGCCTCGTGCCCCCGAATGGTACTTTGCTCAAAAGGTTGACTATTTGAAAGACAAAGTAGAGCCAACATTTGTCAGGGAACGTCGTGCAATGAAGGTACGCATTCTCCTTTTCTTGAAATTTCAATAGTGCTATCAATATATTGTATCGTTTTTTAATATTTAGCTTTGATGGCTGAAATTATATGCTTTTAATTGCTTTGATGCAGAGAGAATATGAGGAGTTTAAGATTAGAATAAATGGATTGGTTGCCATGGCAACAAAAGTTCCTGAAGAAGGTTGGACAATGCAAGATGGAACGCCTTGGCCTGGAAATAATGTTAGAGATCACCCTGGAATGATCCAGGTTAGTTGGCATTATATCCTGTCAGTTTGAATTTTGTTTATTAAAACTAAAATGTTGAAAATAAACTTTAATTATTTGCTTGACAGGTTTTCTTGGGTCAAAATGGTGTTCGGGATATTGAAGGAAATGAATTGCCTCGTCTTATATATGTTTCTCGTGAAAAACGGCCCGGATTTGAGCATCACAAGAAAGCTGGTGCTATGAATGCTTTGGTAAAAAAAGAAAGTTCTTTTATTTTTCCTTCTAGATGAAATATACATCAGAATTCACTTTCTAAGCTTTCTTTCTTTTTTTTTTTCTTTCAGATAAGGGTTTCAGCTGTAATTTCAAATGCCCCTTATCTACTCAATGTCGATTGTGATCATTATATAAACAACAGTAAGGCTCTCAGAGAAGCTATGTGTTTCATGATGGACCCTCAAGCTGGAAAGAAGATATGCTATGTCCAATTTCCTCAAAGATTTGATGGAATCGATAGGCATGATCGATACTCGAATCGCAACGTTGTCTTTTTCGATGTATGTAGAATTTTGAGTAAATTATGAATGGTTTTAATGTTGTGTGAAAATCTCGGAAAAGTCTAATAATATACTAATTGTTGACAGATAAATATGAAAGGGCTCGACGGGATCCAAGGACCTATTTATGTGGGAACCGGATGTGTCTTCAGGAGGCAAGCTTTGTACGGTTATGATGCTCCTAAGAAGGCAAAACCACCTGGAAAAACATGCAATTGTTGGCCTAAATGGTGTTGCTGCTGTTTTGGGTCAAGAAAGAAGAGGAAAGGGAAATCTAAGGATAACAATAAGAAGAAGACTAAGAGCAGGGACACTTCAACTCAGATTCATGCTCTTGAAAATATTGAGGAAGGAATCGAAGGTGAGTAAAGAAAATATCCTAACTTTAATCAATACTAAGCGGTGTTTGCAAAAACTTCTGCTTTTTGCTTTTGGAGAAGTACTGGGGAAAAAAAAGGATGCAGAAGTGCTTTTTCAAGAGTTTGCATACACTTCATAAAATCTAAGAAGATGTCTATCTAATTTAGGGATGTCAACTGTAATTCAAGAACATGCTCATTTTCTTTCTCCTCCCTTTGTCCCATGCAGGAATTGACAGTGAAAAATCATCCCTCATGCCCCAAATAAAATTCGAGAAGAAATTCGGCCAATCACCAGTTTTCATTGCTTCGACTCTTCTTGAAGAAGGTGGTGTTCCTCAAGGAGCATCATCTGCCTCCCTATTAAAAGAAGCTATCCATGTCATTAGTTGTGGTTACGAAGATAAATCAGATTGGGGAAAAGAGGTATTTAACAAACCCTAGTCAAAGAAAGAAAAAAAGTACTCTTCCTCGAGTTTTATACGAAATTTAACTACTCTATTTATAAACAAACCAGGTTGGATGGATTTATGGGTCGGTTACTGAAGATATCTTAACTGGATTCAAAATGCATTGCCACGGGTGGAGATCGGTTTATTGCATACCCAAACGAGCTGCATTCAAAGGGTCAGCTCCCATTAATCTATCAGATCGTTTGCACCAAGTTCTTCGATGGGCTTTGGGATCTGTGGAAATCTTGCTGAGTAGGCATTGTCCTATTTGGTACGGATATGGCTGCGGTCTGAAACCGTTGGAGAGATTTTCGTACATAAACTCCGTCGTCTATCCATTGACTTCGCTTCCTTTGATAGTTTATTGTACCTTGCCAGCTGTTTGCCTACTTACGGGGAAATTCATCGTCCCTGAGGTGAGTTCGAATCCATTACATTGTTCAGAATAGTTTTTTATTCGTGTTTCTGAATTTCGATTGTGATGGAGTGGAATTCGGCAATTTCTTATAACATCTAGTTAAGCTTACTTCTTCCTTAATTATCTACAGATCAGTAACTACGCGAGTTTAATTTTCATGGCCCTCTTTATATCTATTGCTGTGACGAGCATTCTCGAGATGCAATGGGGAGGGGTCAACATCGACGATTGGTGGAGAAACGAGCAGTTTTGGGTGATTGGTGGAGCTTCTTCCCACTTCTTTGCTCTTCTTCAAGGTCTCCTAAAAGTTCTTGCTGGTGTGAGCACGAACTTCACTGTTACTTCAAAAGCAGCCGATGATGGAGAGTTTTCAGAGCTCTACCTCTTTAAATGGACATCCCTATTAATCCCTCCTATGACTTTGTTGATCATGAACATAATCGGAGTCGTCGTTGGAATCTCGGATGCAATAAACAACGGGTACGAATCATGGGGCCCACTTTTCGGGAAGCTTTTCTTCGCAATTTGGGTGATTGTCCATTTGTACCCTTTCCTCAAAGGTTTCATGGGGAAACAAGACCGGCTCCCCACTATTATCGTGGTGTGGTCGATTCTTCTTGCTTCCATTTTCTCCCTGTTGTGGGTGCGTATAAACCCATTCTTATCGAGGGACGGGATTGTGCTGGAAGTTTGTGGGTTGGATTGTGATTAGATAGACAAACGACGAAGATTTAGTTGGTCTTCGAGTTCTGTAGAAGAAATTGTCACCGGTCCTCCAATGATGAAGATGGTTCTTATTCGGAGCTAAGTCTTTCAGCCGCGGGTTGGTCACCTATGGGCTCGACCGATATAGGGGGAGGCGATCTTTGTGTGTAGATAAAAATAGCCGGGCCCGAGCACGAGCACGTTTATAATGTTCTTTTTTCAGTTTTTCCTGCAAAGTGTTTCGTTTATTCTTTGGTTAAGTTTGTGCCTGTGTTCTTGAAAAGGACATAAATTTGGTTCCTTTCTTGATTATTTATATTGCCCTTCTCAATAAGGTCCTTTATACAGGAGTTTTTGTGGGTTCTTCAATTGATTTTCTGTTTTTTTTGGCGCTCTTGTTTTGTACTTGTGTAATACCAGGTTTAGATGTATGAACTTTTCATTGTAATAACACATTGTTTTGTAAGAGGTTATTTTTTGTTGGATAGAAATGGATTCAGCAGAGTTTGAAGTGATGTCTGTTAAATGCATACAAGTTTTGATGGAATTATTCAATGGTAGCGGATAAGAAAAAAAAAAAATCCAACAGTGGTTGATTCAAGTGGTGAAAAATTCTTTATATAGGAATTGCACCTGGAACCAACTATTTTGTTGATTTAATCTCCAAAATTTTGTGAATACCATATATTTTTCTCCCTTACCACTTATGGGACGATATTTGATTTTAAATTCATCACTAATAACATGCTTTAGAGCAAACGTTTCGGTATGTTGGGGTAAATTTCTACAACTTCACAGACCTCAGGGGAAGTTTTCGTAATTATCCCAAACTTCAGGGTATGCGAGTGCGATTATCCCTATATATCATGCATTTCTCCTTTGAACTTAATAGTGACCATGTGAATCAATTATAGTTACTATCAAGTTTATGAATCATATTGCAGCAAAGCATACATATATTTATCTGTCACGATTGTCAACAAGTGCATTTCTTATGGATTGCAACTCACTAATAGCATCAGAAATGCTCATTCTTTCTTTGGCGGTCTCTGATGAGCAAGCAACTCCAACTCCAAGAACCTTCACTAAGCACTTGTTCACTTTCTGATTTTGCAGGCTTCTGCAGGAGCTTTGATGACCATTTGTGGATTCCGTCTCCATTTCCACATCGAGGGGGATTGTGGGATCTACAATGTCTGTAACTCTATCAGGCAACGAATCTCTAACAAAGCTGTGAAGTCGGAATCCATCTCTGAACATTTCATCGGTTGGTCTTTTACCGGTGAACATCTCTAACAGGAGGATCCCGAAGCTGTATACATCACCATGTGTCGATGGTTCGCTCCCAGTGCCGTATTCTGCAGTGGATATGGGAAAGATTAGGAAAATGGATGTCAAGGTGTTTGCAATGGCTTCGGCTTTTTCCAACAGGCTTAACTTTAAAGATTATTGCTCGAGGAAAACAAAATAAACGTCGTTTTTAAAATAAATGCATGAATCAAACCTTGACATATCATAGTACCATGAAATTTTAGGCAATATACCAGGAGCAGTGTATCCAATAGTTCCTCTAACCAGGCTGGAACCGCTTGTTTGCTGCATCGAAAAACTGTTCCCATCTCCACAGAGAAACCTCGCCAATCCAAAATCACCAACACGTGCAACCAAATCGTCGTCCAACAGAACATTACTCGGCTTGATATCACAATGAACAATAGGCGTCCCACACCTCACATGAAGATAATCGATAGCAACAGCAACATCAACGGCTACATTCAATCTCCGAATAAGGTTCAGCTTCCCAGTTCGCCCCTCTTCATGCAACCAATCATCGAGACTGCCACTACTCATGTATTCATACACCAATGCCTTGAAATCATTTCCCTGAAAATCAATTCCCGAGCAAGCTGTCAGAACCCTGACAAGATTCCTATGCCGGATATTCCTCAAAGCCTCACATTCAGCCAAGAAGCTTTTCAGAGCGCCGTGTTGTGAGAGATTCAGTACTTTAACAGCTACTATTCTACTCTCATCTCCAACTCCAAGTATTCCTTTGTAAACCGATCCGTAACTCCCCAAGCCTAGTAGATTTTCCTCAGAAAATCCATCTGTGGCTTGGAGGAGAGCCTGGAAGGATACATTTGGAAAAGAATTGCTATACGGATCCATGGACTCCACCTTTTTTCCCCGTTTCAGGCACCATACCATGAAAATGGCGACGAATGTACTTATCCCGAGCAACACACCGATCGTAGAAATCACAATCTTCCATTTTAAACTCAAGCTGGACTCTTTGTTCTGTTTAAGGTTGCATTTTGGCAGTTTAAAAACAGGCATACCCCCACACAGCTTCGGATTCCCAATAACTGAAACTACACTCGCATTACTGAAAATCCCATTTTCTGGTAAGTTACCAGTGAAGTCATTGAAGGAGAGATTAAGGGTTACCAAGTTGAACTCCTCCAAGAATCCTGGAATCGGACCGTTAAGTTCGTTGTTAGAAAGGTCTAAGATTTGAAGGCCTCTCAAAGAGCTCAGTCCCGAAGGAATATTCCCTTGAAAGGAGTTCTCCCTCATGTCTAGAAACTCCAACCTTACGCAACCGCCTAGAGTACTCGGAATATTACCAGAGAAGTTATTTGAGGAAACATTGAAATACTCGAGGTTCTTGAGGTTTCCTATTTCTAAAGGAAGAGTGTCAGTGAGCTGATTTTGGGAGAGATCAATGGTCCTCAATGAAGAGATGCTGAAAACTTCTCTGTCAATCGGACCGGATAAAAGATTCTTGGAAAGATTCAGCTCTAACAGATTCTGGCAATTTGCAAGACTAGATGGTATGCTGTTGCTAAGATTGTTAACAGAAAGATACAGATAAACCAAATTGCTCAGATTTCCAATAGTAGAAGGTATGCTGCCTGAAAAGATGTTGTTTGTAAAATCCATGAATCTTAGACTCTGAAGATTCACTATGCTGGAAGGAATCCTGCCTGTAAATCTATTGTTATTCACCCTAAGATCCTGCAATTGGAGAAACCTTCCTATTTCGGGTAAAATCGTGCCGGTTATTTGATTGTCAGTTAGAAACAACATGGAGAGAGCGTTAGAAAGATTCCAGAAAGAACCCGGCAATGGGCCCTGAAAATTGTTGTCGTTCAACCCCAAAGCTGCTAAGTTGGTAGAATTCACTAAATTGGAAATGAAACTCAAGTCGTGGAATGAATTCCCCGACAGGGCTAAAGTTGAAAGCTTATTCAGCTTCGCAAAGTTAGGCACTTCGCCTGAGAAGTTATTGTACCCGAAGTGTAGATATGTTAAACCTGTGGCATTGGAAAACGAAGCAGGGATCGATCCCGTCAGCAGGTTTATACCGACGCTGAAGACCTCAAGTTTCGGAAAATCCAAACCGATGTAATGAGGAAGAGAACCCTGGAGCTGATTGGCAGCCAAGTCGAAAGTTGAAATTCTAGAAAGATTGAAAATTTCATCAGGGATGGAGCCTGAAAGCCTGTTTTCACCAAATGCCAGGAGTTCTAATCCTGTCAGGCGCCCTAATGCACTGGGGATTGAACCTGAGAGATTATTGGACCCACCGTAGAGTCTTGTGAGGGATGATAAGTTTCCATAACTTGGCGGGATGGGCCCGCTAATCGTGTTCTTGCTGAAAGAGAACACCGCGAGTTTGGACAGGAAACCGAGCTCCAGGGGTAAGTTTCCAGACAGTTTGTTGTAAGAGATTATGATGGATGAAAGGCTGGTGCAGTTGGATAAAGATGATGGGATTTCGCCGTTGATGAGGTTGTTGGTGATGGAGAAAGTACGGAGGCGTTTGAGGCGGCCCAGTTCAAGGGGGAGGCTTCCGGTGTAGGAGTTGTTGTCCAGGTGCAAGAATTGGAGGAAGCTGAGGTTGCCTATGTGGGGTGATAGGGACCCTGTCAGGTTTCGGTTGGCTAGGTTTAATCCCATGACGCGTTGGTGACGGGGGCTGCATGTGACGCCGTTCCATTCGCACAATGGCGTGGATGCGTTCCATGATTGTAGGGTGTTCAATGGGTCGTTGGTCGAGGCCCGAAATGCTATCAGGGATTGAATATCGGTTTCTGTATCGTGGTTCGGGGAAGTTAGAGTGAAGGGGAGGGTTAGGGAGAGGAAGAAAAGGAAGAGGGTTGGATTAGAGGACATGATATGTGGAGTGTTTGGGGACTTTGATGATGTGGTTTTAGATGATTTCCATGGAAAAATGGAGAAGGGTTTATGTTATATATATAGGATGGGTCCGATGGGAACATCTATTGTGCATGGTGGAAAATGAAGGCTATTGGATTGTCAAGAACGCGTTCTATGATTAATAGAGACAAGATATGTCTGTCGAACTGTAATGCACGAATAATAGAATATTATTTTGTCATGTCATATCGTACAATTTTTATGTAGGAAAATTTTACAGATAATTACCAACGTCCCCCTGAGGTTTGGCGTTAATACAGAATACCCCCTAAGGTTTCGGAAATTACGAACTCCCCCCTGAGAGAAAAATCCGTCCATTGATATCATCAATTTTAGACGGTGTGATTAACGGCCGGTGCTATTTGTAAGCAAGGGTGTACAAAATTCGTCAAAATTCGTCCATTGACGTCATCAATTTTAGACGGTGTGATTAACGGCCGATGCTATTTGTAAGCAAGGGTGTACTATTCAGGGGAGAGTTTGTAATTTTCGAAATCTCAAGGGGTATTCTGTAATAACGCCAAACCTCAGGGGGGCATTCGTAACTATCCCGAAAATTTTAAAATAAAATACATATCTCAGTGTTTGTGTCACGTTGTATTTTTATCACCGTATTTGTATCCGTACCTGGTAGCTGTCAATAAAATTGGTGACAATGATGTAGTGAAATACTTCACAACCCCATAAAGTAATGTCTTGGCCGATACTCTTAAGAGCAATGTTCTTTTGTAAAAGTCAACTTGGCCCACCCCCGATTAAGTTCTTCCCCATTAGTGATTCATCTTCTCCCCCTAGGAAATTCTAGTTCCATTTAGTTTGACAATCTCAACTTATGATTTATAGTAATAGTTTGTGGCATTTGTAATTTAATTTGAACATTTGTTTTAACAACCGGCTCGATTACGCTTCTATCACTTTTTCTAAAATAAGCACCGAATTTAGTGATTAAGACACAATTCCTTATAAGAATGGGCGCGATTGAAATATTCAGAAAATTATCACAGTGATCCGATCATTCGAGATGAGTGAATCGATATCTTGGTATGACAAACCATATAAAAAATACTAGTTACAAAACGAACACTGATGGAATCGAGCTACATCTGAATTCAAACTTTCTAACCCGTCCACATCAATCGATTTGATAGATGGCTTCGATTCAAATACATCATTCAAATTTTGATACGTTAGATGACTTTGACTGAAGATGGTGTGTGAGATTGCCCCATGATTTGGAGTAGAAGAGAAGAGTTCAAATGAATGAAGACATGCTTGGCCATAAATTGCATAAGACAATACGTCCCACTCGTTGAAATTTGAATACTGTTTATGTGCATACGTGATACGATTATCAAAGAACAGTTACAGACAGCTTTGGGAGAAGACATTTTGTTTGACTAAATAGAATTTAAAATTTAATTGGATATTATAAGAAAAGTCAACTTATTGTATATGTTTATTTATATGCTTTCAGACTTTGTTATTGTTAAATCCGGAAAAAAAAAAAAGACTGACTTTGTGCCAAAAGCGAAAGCTACGTTGAATGTGGAAAATTGTTTTAAATTGTAATAATTGTTGTGAGTAATTAACTCGTTTTTGTTCGAAAATCTTGATCGGGTTTTAAAACACTTAATCGTATTTCGGTTTATTAGCTTAATTAAGTCTGATTAATGTCGTAACCTATATATCTTATAGTAAGAGTTGAATCCTCGACCTTAAAGACTGTACCTATATATCTTGTTTGTTAACACAACAACATGATTGAATGGAAAAAAGTTTATCTATTCTGAATAAACCATGAACTCAAAAACTAAATTATGACCACATTATACTTTCCACATTATTTCTTGAATCAAAGTGAGTCTTCAAGATTTAACTGATCTATTGTAATGGATGAAAGCAAGCTACCAAACCTTGATTTCTCCTTTGATAACTGCACAGAAACATGTTGCAATGTTGGTCGAGATTGCGGGCTTTGATGAATACATTCCAATGCAAATTTCGCAATAGCCACAACTTCTGCTGCCACATTACTGCTTGTAGGTAGTGCCAGTCGAGGGTCGAGCATGTCCTTCAACAACGATATTGTGTTGGCACTTGACGTTGGTGGAGCTGATGAGGATGTTGAGGGTAAAAATGTCAGTAAAGACGACACGAAATCACCTGGATGTTTTCCCATGATCACTTCCAGTGCTAGAATGCCGAAACTGTATGCGTCGCACTTCTCGTTCACTTGCATGGTGTAAGCAAGTTCTGCGACCAACACGTTGAAAAGAAAGTTATTAGACTAATTACATGTAAGTACCATGACAGTTTGCCTGATTACACAAAATTCCCCTTACGTTTTGAGAAATTACACAAACTCTCTTGACATTTTGAGCAATGCATGTTAATATAGAATAGGAAAAAACAAGGGAAGATGGGGTATTCATAAATCTTAGAAATAAATGGATATGCAGAAAAAAGGGATAAAAGAGAATACGTATTCTGTAATCTGTATATTTTCAATAAATCTGTAATCTCTAGAAAATCGAAAGATACTACAAAATATGTAAAACTAAATATTAGTTATGAATTCAAATAACAAATGATTAAAGATGACATTATAAAGATTCATGGAAACTAGCATAATGTAAATTCTTAAACAGGGGAGGTATGTGTAATTTCGAAAACCTCAGGGGAAAATTGTGCAATTTATACAATAAGTACTGAAGATTTGAGTATACCTGGAGCTGCATACCCAAATGTCCCCGCAAACGAAGTCCAATTTGACGAATCAGGTTTCAAGAACCTCGCAGTTCCAAAGTCAGAAACATGAGCTTCATAATCAGAATCCAAAAGGACATTCTTGCTCGATATGTCACGATGAACAATAGGAGGTAAAAGGCTATGATGCATATAAGCCAATGCATTGGCAACTCCCTTCACAACATTCACCCTTTTCGACCAATCAAATTCGGCTGCTTTCTCATCATTCACCAGTGCACTCCACAAGCTCCCCCCTTCCAAGAACTCGTAAACCAGAAAAGAATACCGCGGGTGCGAACAGAATCCATAAAGCTTCACAATGTTACGGTGCCGTATTTCCGCCAATGCTTGAACTTCATTAGTAAAACCTTTGAGATTTCTGTTGTTTTCACCTTCTAATGCGTGTATCTTCTTTGCTGCAACAAATCGACCGTCTGATAACTTGGCCTTATAGACGACTCCGGAAGCTCCTGCTCCAATCAAATACTTGGCATCAAATTCCTCTGTCGCTTCAATGATATTTTCAAACACCATTTTTCCATCAAAGCTCCAAATAGCAAACAAATCTTTTCTTTCTTTAACAGCTTCATCGGCTTCAACTTTTCGTTTTCTCGACCGCAGAAACAGGAAAACTGCAAAAGCTAAGATCAACAGAAGCAGAGCTCCTGATATAGGAGAGACAACTACAATAATGACTCTTTTGCCCTTTCCTTTTTTACCATCATTTTTGAGATTTGTTGGGCAATGTTCCAAGCCAGCAGCAAAATCAGTACCACACAAGCCTTTGTTGTTCCTAAAGGCCCCAAATGGAGCTTTCTGAAACGCTCTGGAATTGGGAAGAGGACCCTCGAGCTGATTAAACGAAACATCGATCGACACTAAACTTGCACTCGTTTCAAAACTCGATGGGATTGAACCTGACAGGGAATTATGAGAAAGATTCATTGTTTCGATGGTTCTTAGCTGACCTAATTGCTGTGGGATTTCTCCAAATAGCCTATTACTGCTAAAATCGAGGCTTTCTAAAAAGTTCAGCTCTCCTATCTCTATTGGAATACTTCCATTCAACATATTTCTACTCATGTTTAAATCTTGAAGCTTCGTGCAGCTTATTATCTCCCTTGGAATTGAGCCGATAAAACTATTTCCAGCTAGATTTAGGAGTCTCAGTTCAGCTAAATTCCCAATTTCGTTCAGTATTTCACCCTGGAATTTATTATCATTCAGTTTGAGGTCATACAAGAATGGTTGCCTCGTAATCGTTAAGCTTCTGGGAAATTCTCCGGTGATTTGATTTGAACTTAGATCAAGCGTGCGTAACTGAGACGTATTCGGAAACTGAGCCGGAAAGGTTCCTGAAATATTGTTGTGGGATGCCAAAAAGCCCCATAAATTTCTTGACACTCCCCAGTGTGAAGGAACCTCACCATATATCTTGTTATGGCTTATGTCCATGTAGAGCAAATCAGGATATATGCCGAAATCTTCTGATAAATTTCCAGTGATTCGGTTCCCGTAAAGGAGAAGCGTATACAAACTGGTGCAGTTTTTCAAGCTCGTTGGAACATTTCCCTCAAAATTGTTAGTATGGAGAGACAGGTTTCTCAACTGTCCTCCAACACACATATTTTGGGGCATTCGACCAGTGAGATTGTTGACACTGAGAGAGAAAACTACTAATTGTGTGAGATTATTAAATTCAAGAGGAACAGTGCCAGAAAGATTGTTTATGAACAATCTTAAATCCCTGAGGGATTTCAAGTTTCCCAGTTCCGGAGGTATTTTGCCCGACAATTGGTTTTGACTAAGGTACATATTGACAATATTTGACAGGTTCCCGATTGAAGCAGGAATGGAACCTGTCAGGTTATTCTCAAAGAGATCAATCTCCTGGAGAGATCCCATTAGTCCAATCTCCTTTGGGATTTTTCCAGTCAGTTGGTTGCGAGCAAAGTTTATATAAATCAACCGTGACAGGTTCCCAATAGAGTTCGGAATCGAACCTGTTAGCATGTTTTTTGCAAAACTTGCATAGGATAGAAAGTTTAGATTAGTTAGTATTTCGGGAATTTCCCCAGTTAGATGATTGTTGTTCAGGTAAAGGGACTGTAAATTTTTTAACAGGCCTAACTCAGGCGGAATATTTCCTGAAAAATTATTCCTGGACAGCTCGAGGAAAGTCAGTTTTGACAGGTTACCGATGCTGCAGGGAATATTTCCGTAGAGGGAATTTCTGTAAACATCAAATGCTCTCAAATGAGGTAATGCTGAGAAATCGAGGTTGCGGAGCGTACCTACGAGTCCGTTGTGTGAGAGATTTAGGTGGGAAATGTTTCGAACGGGACTGTCACAGGTAATGCCAATCCAATCGTTGCAGGGATTGGTGGAATCTTTCCAGGATTCCAGGATTGATCGGCTTCGGTTTTCCAGGCTATCTTTCCATTTCAGGAGAGCTGTTGCTTCAATGGAATCAGGCCTGTTTGCGATGGCTACAATGTGAAGGGATGCTGAAAAAAGGGTCAGTGTAAGTAGGGAGAAAAACCGGAGAAACGCCATTGTGTTTGTGTGTTTGTGATTTCTTGTTTAGTTAGAAAGATATATTTATTGTGAAAATCCCGTCAAGGTTTTCGTGTTTCTTCTTGCGGAAGTGTTCTTTTTCAACTCATAAATTCCTGGAAGTCTCAATTATTTGCAGTTGAACAACATACTATTTTGTTTGATGTGAGAAAGAGACGATTGAGCTGTATATTTTATTTTATTTTTCAATGGAATTTAATGCTTAAAATTGTTTTGTCAACGTAACAATAATTCAGCTAAGTATTTGCTAGAAAACAAGAAAATGAATAGGATTCTTATGTGAAATTAGGTCTAATGGGTTGAGTTTATTACTTACTAAAAAAAATATGGAAAAAAAGTCTGAAAATAAAATACAAATATAAAACAACTAAGCCTGGTTAGCCACACTCATATAATATCTATTTATGAACACTGATGGGTTCCGAATATGGGGATTGGGATCCGATCACTTTAGAATTTGTTTGAGTGGAGAAATCGTCGGAATTTCGCCGGAGAAGATGAGGTTCTACCTGCTAGGACAAACACACTGAAAAGTCAGAAGGCCAAGCTGGGGGAACCGGGGGTGATACCCAGTTTGGCTCTCCGACGCTCAAGTCAGACGATGATCTGAAAGAGGAAATGTAAGCTAAGTATGAATTGCAGTAATGGGGGTCGCTTACAGTGAAGGAGATGACTCTGTTTATTTATAGTTGAAGGTCAGGGGCCCTTTGGTCATTTGCCTCATGTGGTCCTGGCCGAATGTTGCCCTAACACGTGGCTCTGTGATAGAGAAACCTAGGAGGAATCTTCTGCAAAAGCTGCTGAGAGTTAGTGTTGGCAACAGTGGCAGGTGCGCGGGCATGTACGGTGTGTCAGAGAGCCGTTTGGAAGGTTGGTGACGAGGGCTTAAGAGCGCGCTCGTGACAACCAGAAGCCTTGGAGACCAAGATATCCGCTAGGGGATGAGGGCTAGGGCTTGTTGTAATAAGCTGAAGCGGAAGCCTCTACGAGGGAATGTAGCGCTCAAAGAAGGCTCGCTTAGATTGATTGAGGTACTAGTCATGCAGTACCAACGACGCTTGTGGAAGAGCGGTAAGAGCAATGTTGTTGACGTACGTGTATCCATAACAGAGCTGACGTGTGTCCTTGCGGGATGTCAGCGCTCGAAGGTTTGAGCGCTTGTATATGTCTGATGCAATCTTAGAGAGGCAAGTGTCATCATCCTAAGGTGCCACGTGCCGAAAAGGGGGATGTGCCTGTTTTGACCCCATCATTTTGCCCCCCAATTCTGTAGTCCTTTGTAATAAGGGCTGTAGAATTTATCATGTACGACCCTCCGATCGTGACGCTTGTAAGGGTTTTTGGCGTGTTGGGCAATTTTCCTTCTGATTGCGCCATTAATGCGGTCCTTTCGCCTGACCGCTCGTTATGTCCAAGCATTAAATGCTGTCCTTTCTTCTGACCATTTGGAGCATATAAGCATTAAATGCCGATGCTCGTGGGGCGCGTGAGGCTTGGGAGGTGCGTGACGTTTCCATAAAGTGAACGGTTTCCCAGGCGGGAAATGATTACCATTTTGAATTTCTTGCCCGAAAAGCACTAACTCCCATCCCTATAAATAAGGGATTCTGAAACCACTCCATCTTTTACGCGAACTTATCTTCTGAGCATTCCTTTGCAGAAAAAACTCTTTGCATACCAGTTCCAGAGCACTCCTTCCTTCCTTCAAGTTTTTCCCAGAAATCTTAAGGTAATATTTGGTGAAACTTTCTAACTTCATTAATTTTAGGATCATAATTAGGATTGAGTAACTTCCCAAGCTTGATTTCTCCAAGAATCCTTGTTCTTTTTAGAAAAATCCCATCTTCCAGATTTTATATAACTTTCCCCAATCTCCCCATTACCATTACCGATCAACACGTTGAAGAATTTGCCCGTGAAGTCGGGGAGATGACTACCCAAAATTCATCTCCTTCGCATTCTTCCAGGGATGAAGGGTTGGAAGGGGCCATGACAGTCATAGATGTAAGGGACCCAGAAGGGGCTGAGCCTCTTTTCGAAGAGATGAACTTGGTAATGGAGACAGAGAGACAGGGGGGGGGGGGACTCTTCCCATAACTGCGAGTGCTACTCACCCTCATCGCCATACCGTGACAGTGGCGATAGCGGCGCCGGTGCCGGATGCCGAGGAAATAGCGGGGCCTTCTGAAAGAGCCCGTGACAAAGGAAAGGGCAAGAAACCTCAAAAGCCCAGAAAAACCAAAAAATCCAAAGGATCTAAGAAGGGTGGAGACTCAGGCTACCAAGCTACCGAGCGCACCCCAGATGAAACTCCTAGCACGGTCACTCTCGGTGAGGTGAAATGTAGCACCCTAACCCCCCTGGGCACCACATCCCCCGCACTATAGCCTCGATCCACGTATGAAATGGAAAGTTCATACATAAACCAAAACTATAGCGAACGGGTGACAATAAAAATGACGAGCTAGGCGGGACACTCTCCCCAACAACATCAAAGCGTACATGATAATGAAAGCGGAAGCAATTAAATCATTCGTACATATAGGTACCATATTTACCGAATAAATACTTATAGATACCACTTTAACTATCAATACATTATCATCTCTTAATAATATACATAACCATGTATCTAAAAATACTAATACCGATCAATAACATGAAATATCTCAAAAGTAATATACATGAAGGTACGGTGCTAGACTCATGGAAATGCAAAACTCGAACGACCGGACACCCGCCTAGCACGACCACGCTCAAAGGTACCTGAAAAGTGAAGTATCAGTCTACCGAAGACTGAGTGAGGGGCAATAATATATATATCACACATCACATGCAAGTTGTAGTCTCGGGTGAAGACTTTAGAATAAAATAGATATGTAATTCAAGAAGTTTAATCTTTGCCCGAGGTTACAACCAATCATTTTAACACGTTTATTTAATCATGCTTGTCAATGTCATGAACATGTGGCCCCGGCGAGCAAGGGCAATCTCCAACCGAACTCCCAATCGTGAACAATACGTGATCATGCTTGCTTGCTTGATAAATACGTGATCATGCAATTTATTTAGTGCTCACATCAACAATTTCATGCTAGAAATCATGCAATAACCCGAGGATAACCCGACATGCCGGATTAATCCCCAGTCTCCTTCTTCCTCCGGGTGATAGCGAGTTTGCAAGGCTCGACTATCCACGACATGGTGTGTGTAGAGGACATGACCCTCTAGACACGGAACTCCTTCCACCACTAATCTCCTAGTGGCTTCGGGGGGTGATCCCAACAATGTGAGGATAATTCAAGAGTTATCCGTCAGCCCTTGCTTTCCCGGTTGGCTCAAGAATTACCCTCGGGCCCACGTGCAATCATGTACTCGCCAAACATGCTTGAAATCATGAATTGCTTGCTTGAAATGTTCATGGTTTTGAAATCATTCATAATTATAATACGCTTTGGCCGAAAACTAGCACATAAGGGTTATAGGGTTCGTTTTACCAAAACAAAACCTCACCTTTCTTACAAAATACAATAAAGAAGTGTTCTAAGGAGCTTGCTCCCTGTCCACACCCTCGTGACCTGTGCAAATACGACGTATAAACATGAGACATGAACTAAAATGACCAAAATATGACGAACGGCGGAAATGTGTCGAGACGACCATGAAAATGCAATGTGGTATGATAACATGTCGTTTCACATCATATTAGCACATATTATAGCAATTCGGGGTCAAAGAAGTCGTTGGATCGAGGGGTCATTTTCGTAATTTTATGCAGAAACTTTTGTTCTGCAGTCCAGGTGGGAACGGCCGTTCCGGGTTCCTTTGCAAAATGGGAACGGTCGTTCCCGTTGCCCAAAAAAAGCGGCAACGTTTTCCCCCATTAAAATGCACCTAGCTGGGAACGGCCCTTCCGGCTTCAAGGCCAAAATGGGAACGGCCGTTCCCGGGGTCGGCCGCCTATTTTCACTTGAAAGATGGGAACGGCCGTTCCCGGAATGCCTTGAGGCTGGGAACGGCCGTTCCCTGTTTCTGCAATTTACAGAAACAGAGCAAAAACAGGGGAAGGCTACGGGAATGGCACAAAGCAACCACCAAAATCCATTTTTGATCCCCAAATGCAATAATTTCTGGGAGTATGATGCATACAACTTCAATAAATGATAATATAACACTTAGACACATAAAACCATGAAATATCATCATAAATTCATGCTCCATGCTCATGATCAAACTTGTTCATTTTTGCCAAATATCCAAGAATTTCATGAACAAACCATGCTATAATTTAATATAAGATCACATAATCACACTCTACTCACAAATACTTCATTTAACATACCAAACTCAAACCCTAGCCTAGGAAAATATGATCAAGAATCATGGCTTCATGCAAACCCAACCTTAAAGTGAAAGAAATGGAGAAGATAGGTGAAGATGATGATGAACCCTCCAATTCCTTGAAATATTTCTGGAAATTCTTGATGCTAATGATGAAAATCACCTCCTTTTCTATTCTTCTTGGAACCGAGAGTTTAGAAGCAAAGTTGTTGGGAAATCTTTGTATGAAATGAACAATGAAGAACCTTGGAGATGTATTACGTGATTCATCTCCTTGGTTTGAGTGAAATATGCCAATTTGCCAGTTAATCCTTGAAGTCTCTAAGTTATGCAATAAGGTATATAAAGTTTTGAGAAATGATCAATCATGCCCCTAAAAGATTATGCAATTAAGTCCCTAGAATTATAGAAAATATTTAACTAGGGACAATTTGGTAATGTTATCACTCTCGGTATTGATTTCATGCAATGAATATTTTTTTCGTGTCATGAAATAATATTTTCAATGATATGAATTCAAAGAATTGATATAAATAATGTTTCATGAATTTTATAAAAATATGAAATGTCACATGTGAATATATCATAAAATTAAAGAAATAAAATAAACCTACGCTCAAACTCACACGTGGCGTGCTTACCTGTTCATCCGGAAACCGGGGCGTTACAACTCTCCCCCCCTTAGAAGAATCTGGTCCCCAGATTCTCTAGTCTTGCTCGAACAACTCCGGGTGGAACCGTTTCATTTTATCCTCTGTTTCCCAAGTGGCTTCCTCGGTTTTATCGCTTCTCCATAACACTTTAACCATGGGAATCCTCCGGTTTCTTAGTTCCTGAAATTTTCGATCCATAATCTTAACCGGCCTCTGAACAAACGTCAAATTCGGTTCCAGCTCA
Source organism: Lantana camara (assembly GCA_037501455.1). Lineage (NCBI taxonomy): Eukaryota > Viridiplantae > Streptophyta > Magnoliopsida > Lamiales > Verbenaceae > Lantana > Lantana camara. The sequence goes on from CM074865.1 coordinate 6,139,839, forward strand.
ACTTCTTCCACGGGGAGAATCGTAGTCTCATCGGGGTAATATTTCCTTAATTGTGAAACATGAAATACGTTATGAATTCCCGTAAGACTCGGTGGTAGGTCCAGTCGATAGGCTACCTCGCCTATTCTTTCAAGAATCTCAAACGGACCTAAGTAGCGAGGATTAAGTTTTCCTCCTTTCCCGATCCGGGTGAAACCTTTCCTTGGTGACACCTTCAAGAATACCCGGTCACCAACTTCGAATTCTAGATCTCTTCGGCGCTTATCAGCATAGCTCTTTTGCCTATCTTGCGCGGCTTTCATCCGTTGTTGAATCATCTGAACCTTTTCAATCATAGTTTGAACGACTTTGGAAGGCCTTTCGAATCTTCCCCCTTTCTTTACTCCTTCCTATTTCGACCATTTCCATTCTTCCAAGTCGAAGAACAACGGAGATCGACACTTTCTTCCATAAAGGAGTTCATAAGGAGCCATCCTGATCGAAGCCTGAAAGCTGTTGTTATAAGCAAACTCGATCAAGGGAAGCTGTTCTGCCCAAGAGTTCTGAAAATCCATCGCGCAAGCCCGAAGAAGATCTTCCAAATACCTGATTAACCTTTCAGTTTGACCGTCTGTTTGCGGGTGGAATGCTGTACTGAACTTAAGTTTCGTACCCAAGACAGCCTGTAATTCTTGCCACAACTTAGAAGTAAACCTCGGGTCTCGGTCTGAAACTATACTCACCGGAATGCTATGAAGTCGAATAATCTCTCTGTTATAGATTTCAGCCAACTTCGGAATCTTATAGGACATCCGGACTGGTAGAAAGTGAGCAGACTTTGTAAATCTATCCACGATTACCCAAATTCCATCAAACCCGCCTTTAACCTTCGGTAATCCAGAAACAAAGTCCATCGTTACTTGTTCCCACTTCCACTCAGGAATGGGTAACGGTTGTAGAAGTCCCGCGGGCTTTTGGTGCTCAGCTTTCACTTTCTGACAAGTCAAGCAATGTTTCACGTACTCTGCCACGTCTCTCTTCATCCCGTTCCACCAATAATATTGTTTCAAATCCTTATACATTTTATTCCCTCTTGGGTGGATCGAGTAGGCTGACTTGTGAGCTTCTTCAAGTAGGACCCGTCTCAATTCTTCAGGTACTACTACTCTGTTTTTAAACCGAAGCAACCCGGTCTCATCAAACCCAAACGGACTCTCCGGGTCATCTTTAGCTTTACTTACAAGCTTCTGCACTTCCGGATCCTTATTCTGAGCCTTAAATAACTGATGCTTTAATTCCGGCTGAACTGTGATATTAGAAACCCGAGCCTTTAACACAATCGGGACAACTTCCTCACTTTCCTTTATTTCCAAACTCGATACACTCGCCTTTCTGCTAAGTGCATCGGCGACCACTAGGGATGGCAACGAGCCGAGCCGAGCCGAGCCTTGGCCTTTTTTCAGGGCTCGGGCTCGGCTCGACCAAGGCTCGAACCCGGCTCGGCTCGGCTCGAGGCTCGGCCTGGAATATTATTTTTAATAAAAAAATTAGTTTTTTTAATAATTTAATATATTTTTATATATAATAATATATATTAAATGAATATATATAATAAATATATTATTTTTTATTCATTTTGTATTAAATTTAATGAATATATATATAATATTATATATTAATAAAATATTTATATATATAAAAATTAAAATTATTATTTTTTTAATTAAATATATGGGCTCGCGAGCCGGCTCGAGAGCCACGAGCCAAGAAATAAAGGGTTTGGGTTCGGGCTCGGCTCGGCTCGGATCGTGTAGCTCGCGAGCCGGCTCGGCTCGTTGCCATCCCTAGCGACCACATTTGCTTTCCCGGGATGGTATTTAATTGTACAATCATAATCCTCTAGCTTTTCCATCCAACGCTGTTGCCTCATATTCAAATATTTCTGTGTGAATAAATACTGGAGGCTCTTATGATCGGTAAAAATCTCAAAGGAAGTCCCGTAAAGATAATGTCTCCATTTCCCGAGAGCAAAGATCACGGCTGCAAGCTCTAGGTCGTGTGTCGGATAATTCCTTTCATATTCCTTTAGCTTTCGGGAAGCATAAGCGATCACTTTTCCTTTCTGAGTCAAAACACAACCTAAGCCTTCTTTAGAAGCATCTGTGTATACCGCATATCCTTCTGAACCCTCGGGTAAAGTTAACACCGGAGCTGAGACTAACTTTTCTTTCAAAAAGTTGAAGCTTTGATCACATTTCTCGTCCCAGACAAACTTAACATCCTTCTTTGTCAATCGGGTTAAGGGTGCAGCAATCTTGGAGAAGTCCTGAACAATTCTTCTATAGTACCCGGCCAATCCCAAGAAGCTTCTAATTTCCGAGGCATTCTTTGGTTTCTCCCACTTGAGCACGGCCTCGATTTTCGAGGGATCGACTTCCAACCCTTTTCCTGAAATCACATGCCCCAAGAAGGAAACCCGATCGATCCAAAATTCACACTTACTGAACTTAGCAAACAACTGTTGTTCTTTTAGAGTCTGAAGAACGAGCCTGAGATGTCTCACGTGCTCTTCGGCTGATTTTGAGAAAACCAGAATGTCATCAATAAAAATCACCACGAACTTGTCGAGGAAATGCCTGAATATCCGGTGCATCATATCCATAAAAGCTGCAGGAGCGTTAGTTAATCCAAATGGCATAACCACAAACTCGTAGTGCCCGTACCGAGTATTGAATCCTGTCTTAGGAATATCCTCTGCTCGGATTCGCAGCTGATAGTACCCCTGTCTTAAATCCAGTTTCGAATAAACTTTGGAACCCTGAAGTATATCGAATAACTCCTCGATATGAGGGAGGGGATACTTGTTCTTGATAGTCATCCTGTTCAACTCCCTGTAATCGATACACATTCTTAAAGTCCCGTCCTTTTTCTTTACAAACAAAACTGGTGCTCCCCAAGGCGAAGAACTCGGTCGAATGTACCCAACTTCCAACAATGCTTCCAGCTGGACTTTTAATTCTTTTAATTCAGCTGGAGCCATCCGGTACGGAGTCTTTGAATACGGCTCAGCATTCGGGAAAAGATCGATCACAAATTCAATCTCTCGTTCAGGAGGCAAAGAATCCAATTTTTCTGGGAATACCTCGGGGAATTCCTTTACCACTTCGGTGTCCTCTAATTTCACCTGATCTTTTGGCTTGTTCAGAATATAGGCAATGAACCCTGTAGCCCCTTTTCTGACTAATCTCTGAGCCTCTGAAAACGAAAGTAGGGATACGGTCTTCGAAGTACAGCCCGTAACAACCTCTGAACCCAACTGAACCTTTTTAGCCCGACAATCCACGGTAGCACAATGCCTGTATAACCATTCCATCCCCAATATAGCTCCGTATCTCTCCATCGGCATAACAATGAAGTCTGTCAGAAACTCCCGACCCTCAATCACCACTGGAACATCCCTGCAAACCTGATCCGTCTCTCGCCTACTACCGAAAGGAGTACTAACTATATAGCGCACAGAAGTACACATAGCAGGCAATGACAAAGTAATAGCAATAGAGTGCGCAAGAAAGGAGTGTGTAGCTCCTGGATCAAATAATATATGGATGTTCGTGCCATGGATGCAAATAATACCTTCAACTACCGCGGCGGGGTCTATCTCTGCATCCTGCTCCTCTCCAGCGAGTGCACAAGCTCGAGCCCTCACAAGTGGCCTCGGTCCTGCAGGTGGTGGATCCTGACGATCCGGACAGCCGTCAACCATGTGCTCGTTACTCCCGCAGATCAAACACAAACCCAACCGGCGCCTGCAGTTATCGTAGGTATGTGTAGGAAGTCCACACCATCTGCAGCCCGATCTCTGAGGTGGCTGGAGCTCTTGGACCTCTCGAAAATGGCCCTGTCGCCTTAAGCTTCTTCCCGGGGTTCTTCTGAGCTAGGGGTGCAGAGTAAATCATCGGCCTCTTCCCTGAGCTCGATCCCTGACCTGCTCTCGAGCCCGAAGCCTGTCCGGTCAGTGCAGTAGCTTTCCTAGCATTATCCGAATCCTCAACTTTTAGGGCCTTAGTGGTAGCTTTTGCCCAGGTGCTGGTATTGGCTGCTTTCAGCGCATCCTGAATATCTGGCCTGAGTCCCTGGACGAACTGCATCGCCTTGTGGAAGTCATCATTCGCTATGTTGGGTGCATAGCGAGAAAGTCTCTCGAACTCGGCGATATACTGACCCACAGACCTGCCTCCCTGCTTTAACTCGGTGAACTCTCTCAACCTGCGAGTACGGGAAGCTGGAGGAATATACTTGTTTCTGAACTCCCGTACGAAGACCTCCCAAGTAATCTCTATCCCAGCTGCCTCCAAAACGATCTGGGTGCTCTCCCACCAAGAATAGGCCTCGCCCTGAATAAGAGTAAGTGTACAACGAGCCTTCTCCTGACTGTCACAAGGGATAAGCTGCCAAATCCTTTCAATCTCTTTTAGCCACATCTCTGCCTGTATATCGTCTCCCTTATAGAACTTCGGGGGACGCTGGTTCTGAAACTCTCGTAAAATGGCAGAAATGAGGTTCTCCTGAGGTGCTACTGGTGCTGGAGGTGGTGGAGGAACCCTTTCCTGTAGCCTCTGATCGATTAGCCCCACTACTGCATTCATAAAATCCTGGGGCTGTGCCTGGGCAGGTAGAGGAGGTGGTGATCTCTCGCGGCGATGATGTCGGCGGTGATGATGCCTGTGCCTCGAGGATCGGTCACTGGAATGTCTGTCGTGCTCCATCCTGAAATTAGATCACTAAACATGCGTGGCTTGATCAATAAATGCAAATGTGTGCACACAATTTCCATAATATCAAGTAGCACATGTTCAAAGAAGATCAAGTAGCTCAAATAATGAGAAGAAATAAGTAATTCAGGTAAGTCAACCAAATGCAGACTCCCAAATACCACATAATCCTATGCCGTGCGACCTAGACTGACTTGACACGACTCGAGAACCTCGGTTTTGCAATCGGGCTCTGATACCACCTGTAGATGTAGCACCCTAACCCCCCTGGGCACCACATCCCCCGCACTATAGCCTCGATCCACGTATGAAATGGAAAGTTCATACATAAACCAAAACTATAGCGAACGGGTGACAATAAAAATGACGAGCTAGGCGGGACACTCTCCCCAACAACATCAAAGCGTACATGATAATGAAAGCGGAAGCAATTAAATCATTCGTACATTTAGGTACCATATTTACCGAATAAATACTTATAGATACCACTTTAACTATCAATACATTATCATCTCTTAATAATATACATAACCATGTATCCAAAAATACTAATACCGATCAATAACATGAAATATCTCAAAAGTAATATACATGAAGGTACGGTGCTAGACTCTTGGAAATGCAAAACTCGAACAACCGGACACCCGCCTAGCACGACCACGCTCAAAGGTACCTGAAAAGTGAAGTATCAGTCTACCGAAGACTGAGTGAGGGGCAATAATATATATATCACACATCACATGCAAGTTGTAGCCTCGGGTGAAGACTTTAGAATAAAATAGATATGTAATTCAAGAAGTTTAATCTTTGCCCGAGGTTACAACCAATCATTTTAACACGTTTATTTAATCATGCTTGTCAATGTCATGAACATGTGGCCCCGGCGAGCAAGGGCAATCTCCAACCGAACTCCCAATCGTGAACAATACGTGATCATGCTTGCTTGCTTGATAAATACGTGATCATGCAATTTATTTAGTGCTCACATCAACAATTTCATGCTAGAAATCATGCAATAACCCGAGGATAACCCGACATGCCGGATTAATCCCCAGTCTCCTTCTTCCTCCGGGTGATAGCGAGTTTGCAAGGCTCGACTATCCACGACATGGTGTGTGTAGAGGACATGACCCTCTAGACACGGAACTCCTTCCACCACTAATCTCCTAGTGGCTTTGGGGGGTGATCCCAACAATGTGAGGATAATTCAGGAGTTACCCGTCAGCCCTTGCTTTCCCGGTTGGCTCAAGAATTACCCTCGGGCCCACGTGCAATCATGTACTCGCCAAACATGCTTGAAATCATGAATTGCTTGCTTGAAATGTTCATGGTTTTGAAATCATTCATAATTATAATACGCTTTGGCCGAAAACTAGCACATAAGGGTTATAGGGTTCGTTTTACCAAAACAAAACCTCACCTTTCTTACAAAATACAATAAAGAAGTGTTCTAAGGAGCTTGCTCCCTGTCCACGCCCTCGTGACCTGTGCAAATACGACGTATAAACATGAGACATGAACTAAAATGACCAAAATATGATGAACGGCGGAAATGTGTCAAGACGACCATGAAAATGCAATGTGGTATGATAACATGTCGTTTCACATCATATTAGCATATATTATAGCAATTCGGGGTCAAAGAAGTCGTTGGAAGGGGTCATTTTCGTAATTTTATGCAGAAACTTTTGTTCTGCAGTCCAGGTGGGAACGACCGTTCCGGGTTCCTTTGCAAAATGGGAACGGTCGTTCCCGTTGCCCAGAAAACGCGGCAACGTTTTCCCCCATTAAAATGCGCCTAGCTGGGAACGGCCCTTCCGGCTTCAAGGCCAAAATGGGAACGGCCGTTCCCGGGGTCGGCCGCCTATTTTCACTTGAAAGATGGGAACGCCCGTTCCCGGAATGCCTTGAGGCTGGGAACGGCCGTTCCCTGTTTCTGCAATTTACAGAAACAGAGCAAAAACAGGGGAAGGCTACGGGAATGGCACAAAGCAACCACCAAAATCCATTTTTGATCCCCAAATGCAATAATTTCTGGGAGTATGATGCATACGACTTCAATAAATGATAATATAACACTTAGACACATAAAACCATGAAATATCATCATAAATTCATGCTCCATGCTCATGATCAAACTTGTTCATTTTTGCCAAATATCCAAGAATTTCATGAACAAACCATGCTATAATTCAATATAAGATCACATAATCACACTCTACTCACAAATACTTCATTTAGCATACCAAACTCAAACCCTAGCCTAGGAAAATATGATCAAGAATCATGGCTTCATGCAAACCCAACCTTAAAGTGAAAGAAATGGAGAAGATAGGTGAAGATGATGATGAACCCTCCAATTCCTTGAAATATTTCTGGAAATTCTTGATGCTAATGATGAAAATCACCTCCTTTTCTATTCTTCTTGGAACCGAGAGTTTGGAAGCAAAGTTGTTGGGAAATATTTGTATGAAATGAACAATGAAGAACCTTGGAGATGTATTACGTGATTCATCTCCTTGGTTTGAGTGAAATATGCCAATTTTCCAGTTAATCCTTGAAGTCTCTAAGTTATGCAATAAGGTATATAAAGTTTTGAGAAATGATCAATCATGCCCCTAAAAGATTATGCAATTAAGTCCCTAGAATTATAGAAAATATTTAACTAGGGACAATTTGGTAATGTTATCACTCTCGGTATTGATTTCATGCAATGAATATTTTTTTCGTGTCATGAAATAATATTTTCAATGATATGAATTCAAAGAATTGATATAAATAATGTTTCATGAATTTTATAAAAATATGAAATGTCACATGTGAATATATCATAAAATTAAAGAAATAAAATAAACCTACGCTCAAACTCACACGTGGCGTGCTTACCTGTTCATCCGGAAACCGGGGCGTTACATGAAAACAATGCTGGCACCCATCTTCTGGGACGAGCGCTTTACGTGGAGAATCCCTGCTGAACACGAGCGTGCCAATCGTCTGCCTCCTGGTGAGATGGCAGTTTACGTGGATGCTGTCAGCTCTGGGGGCTTGAGATTCCCAATTTCGATCTCAATGGCCCACTTACTGAACGACCTGAACCTCTGTCCTTCCTAAATCGTGCCCAACGGCCTGGCTCTACTAACAAGCTTCGTGATTCTGATGAGAAGCGTTGGCTACGAGCCCTTCGTGCGGAACTTTAATGCACTCTTCCAAGTAGTCACCTCATCACGCTCATCTCCTGAGGCGGGCTTCTATTACGTTCAAGCGAAAGCTCACACGAAGCTAATCAATTCTCTCTCCAGCACTTACGGTCCCAACTGGAAGGAAAAATTCATCTTTGTCAAGGCTCCCGCGGAAGAAGGCTTTAGAGTGCCCTCAAACTGGGGTTCGGTTTCAAAGAACCGCCTGGAACCTGCCCTTCCAAGGGATTGGGCCAAGAGTTTGGCTGAGGCTCTAAGGGACGAGGGTCACCTTATTGAAGCAAAAGATTGGATAGATGACGCAGAGCTTATGTTCTTGTGTGGTCTTTCTAACGACCCTTACTATCTTGACAATCCCCCGGCTCGTGACATGGAGAGAGATGGTTAGATTCTTAGGGCACTAACTTTTTAGATAGGGATACTAACTGTACTTTTCTTTTTTTCAATCTTGCACATCGAATAATTTGTTTATGGAATTTTAACTCTGGTACTTGTTTTTCTTGTAGGAGCAAATATCTTAGAGATGGCAGGAGGAATTAGGCACGCCGCTTGTTTCGCTCATGCCAACAGAAACCAGGCCCAACAGGGGGAGCAACAACGCCCCCGAAACCGTGGTAGTAGAGGTGACGCTCATGGTTCGGGCTCATCTTCGAATGTGCAACCCCCTCGTGGCCGGGGAGAAAATCGTGCGGCCAACCCCGAAAACAGAATAGGGGTGCGACCTCCTCCCCCTCCTTCGGATACGAGGGTGTCCGACCCTCGTACCGCCAATCAAGTGAGGCCTCCCTTGATGATAACCGAGGCTCCGCCAAGCGCCAGTAGACCTTCCCGCAAGAGGAAGAGGATGCCCGACTCTGTAGCAATAAAGGGCAAAGGAAAGCAAGTGGTTGAGGGCCCCAAGGGTGAGGGGGAAACTTCTTCTTCAGAGGAAGAGTACTTATGGGAGTTCCCCCGACGAGGGGACAGGAACTTCTCAGGCGCCTCCGACGGTGGGCCAGTTCTGCTAAGTCCCGGCACGCTCGCTCAAATAGTCAGCGAGCACCTTTACGACAAGGCCCAATTCACGGCGGACCACAGGCATCTTTTCAGTGAGTCTGTGGAGATAGTGGCCTACGACGCGGCCCACGCCTTGATCTCCGTAAGTCTCTACTTTCTTGTCACATTACTATCTCTGGTAAGTATCTTTCTAATTCTTCCTTGCTAATATTTCCTTTCTTTCGAAGCCACGCAACAAGTACTCCCCCGGCTCAAGAACATGCAAATACGGGCATCCGCCTACGCCGATCGTAAGGCTAAGTACAAGAAGATGGCCCATGCTAACGATCCGGCTCAAATTCAAGTGGAGCTGGATACTGAGATAGCCAAGTATGAGTCCCTCAAGGACTTGTATAAAAAGACGGAGGGGGAGTTGAATAAGCTAAAGGAGGACTTTGCGGCGGTAGAGAGCGCTCGAAGCGGCTTGAGCGGCCAATTGGCCCACATGAATGAGGACTTCAAGAAAGCCGAGGCCGAGCGTGAGAGTTGGAAGACGAGGGCTCTGGAGGCTGAGAGGAAGTTCAATGATACAATGAATGAATGGCCCCGTAGCCTTGAACGAGGGAACAAGGAGGCCCTCATCAAGTTCTGTCATTCAAAGGCCTTTAACTTTGTGGCTTCCTTGCACTGCTTGGACGAGCCACAAAAGGCCTTCAATCTAGCCGTCGAACAGGGCATCCACAAGGGGTTAACCAACCCGGCTATGAGAGAGGCGGAGGGCACAGGGCTCATGTTCAATGAGCGCTGCGAGGAAGATGATGAAGACCAGGATGACCCTGCAGACACCATTGCTGAATTGGAGTATGACTTTTTGGTCAAACTTCTCCAAGACGAGTACATGGATGCTCATCCGGCCAGTAATGCTCCACAAGCCGTACAAAACGATCCTCCTGAAAATGAACCTCAAATGCCGGCAGGGGAGGATGCCCATGTCCCAGTTGCTGAGGGTGCCAACGAGCCCAACGATCCACAAGCGCCCGAGCCACCAGCTGCCCAACCTCAAGAGCCAGAAGGCCCAGTTTACGGTCCAGTGGCCCGGAACATCTTGGTGGTTATTGATGAAGACATCGCTCCTGCGGCTTGAAATTCTACCCTCCAGCTTTTCTTTGCATTTCTTCTTAGCTTAGTTTAATGCTTCCTTCTTTTGTAATGATGCTTATGGGCCTTCAAGCCTTTATCTTGTAACTTAGGCGAATTGGCTTAATGAATAGAATTTCTCCTTTCCATGATACTGTCTTTACCTTTTTCTTGATTGCGAACTTTTACTTTGCACTTGTTGTGAACAAACCTTGTAGTTGTAAGATTGTGTGTAACATGCTTAGTAAAAATTGCATATTTCAGATAGGCTTTCGATATTTAGAAGATTTTGTTAAATCTTGCAAAGCTTGAAAAATTTCACTAAGTCTTGAGTAACCATGAGGGTCTTACTGTGAGGTTGCCCCCCCCCCCCCCCCTTAAGACTTGTGTAAATTTTTTGCATTCATACTTAGGAAAATTTTGCTAAGTCTTGAGTGGTCATGAGGGTCTTACTGTGAGACTGCCTTCGTTCAAGACTTGCGAATTTCTTCTTAATCTTGGAAATTTTGCTAAGTCTTGAGGAAATACGAGGGTCTTACTGGGAGACTGCCCTCATTCCAGACTTGTGAAATTTCTTCTTAATCTTGGAAATTTTGCTAAGTCTTGAGGAAATACGAGGGTCTTATTGAGAGACTGCCTTCGTTCAAGACTTGTGAATTTTCCCTTTTAACGACGTTGCTGTTTGGGCGAGCGTGATAGTACTGGCCTCATCCTTTGATACGCAAATGATCCCGCTTTCGAGCGCAAGGCGTTGTGACAAACAACCAAGGCCTACTGGGATTTTCGTTGTGTTTTTCTTCCATTTTATTAAGTTGGTTGTAAGCGTTACCAGTCTATCCTTATGAGGGCTTCCCCCCACGTGGAGTAGAGAGCTGGCAAGCGTAACCCATGTTCGATGCAAGTGACATATTACGCTCTTGAAGACGAGGGGCGTGGGTCTTATATGATCAAACAAAATATAGAAGTGTAAATCCAAAGATACTGAGAAGAAGGTATCATATTTTAGTTGTAATTTGGAGCATATAGAGCTCATTAACGAGGTGGTTATATCAACCCCTGTTAAAGAGTTTTTTTTTAAACATAAAACCGCCGGAGATTACATGCGTTCCAAGGGCGAGGCAAACGCTCACCTTGAAGTGTCTCCAGGGTGTAGGTGTTGTTTGCTCTGATCTGTACGACCTTGAACGGACCTTCCCAGTTGGGGTCCATTTTCCCCACATGTTTGGATACTTCGACTTTCTTCAGGACCAAATCTCCCAATTGGAAGGTTCTTTCCCTCACACGCTTGTTGTACTGTTGAGCCACAGTTGCCTTATATTTGTGTATCTTGGCCCAAGCTTGGTTTCTTCTTTCATCCAATAAGTCCAATTCCAGGCTTCTGTTATTCTCGTTAAGTTAAGGCTCGAAATAAGCTACACGAGCGGATTCATTTGCAATCTCAGCTGGTATCATTGCTTCTGACCCATACACGAGCGCGAAAGGTGTCTCGCCAGTGGCCGCTCGTGGAGTAGTGCGATAAGCCCAAAGTGCCCCTTGCAACTCTTCTGCCCATTCACTCTTCTTATTCTCCAGCATCGTCTTCAAGTGCTGCAAAATGACTCTGTTGGTAACTTCTGCTTGTCCATTGGCTTGGGGATGGCCTACGGAGGTAAAGCGTTGTTCAATCCCCAATTCCGAACACCACTCTCGTGTGTCAGCGGCTATGAACTAGGATCCATTATCAGAAATAAGCACCCTCGGAATGCCGTATCTACATATGATGTTCTTCCAAATGAAATCCCTCACAACCCGGAAGGTGATCTTTGCCACAGCCTCGGCCTCGGCCCACTTGGTGAAATAATCGACAGCCAAAATGACAAACTTCTTTTGTCCAACAGCGATGGGCAAGGGGCCCACAATGTCTATTCCCCACTGGTCAAAGGGCCAGGAAACATCTATCGGGATCATTTGAGCGGCTGGCAGTTGAGGGAGATTGGAATGGAATTGACACTTTGGACACCTTCTGGAAAATTCGAGGGCGTCCTGCAGAACCGTGGGCCAATAAAACCCACTCCTTAGAATCTTCTTGGCCAGAATACGCCCTCCTGAGTGATTTCCACAGCTCCAACTATGAATGAGTTCAAGTGTTTCTCTCGCCTGCGAGGGCCTTAAGCACCTCAATGGAGGCCCTTGAAATGATTTCTTGAACAGTCTTCCCCCTGAATCTAAAGAAAACCGTGGGGCCTTGCTCCTTATTTTCCGAGCCTCTACCTTATCAGTGGGACAAATACCATCTCTAAGGAACCTGATGATGTCATCCAGCCAACATGGTTCAAGCGGATCAATCATAGCGACCGCCTCCTTGTCAATTTTCTCCTTAATCAGAGGCACTTCCGTTCTAAGGAACGCCACCGAGCGCTCAGAAGTGCCTTCCAACGCCGAAGCAAATTTTGAAAGAGCATCAGCGCGTTCTTGCTCACATACTGCTTGTGATCCACAACCTGAAAGAGTATTGGGATCAAGAAATCCATGGACGACCTTTCCACTTGCAGGATCTCCTTGTTGAAGCGGGCGAAGAACGAGCGAAGAGACTCATTCTTGCCTTGCACCACGTTATAGAGGGCAGTGGGCGCAGTGACTGGAGCTTTCAGGGAATTGAAGTGGTTGAGGAAAGCGTCGGCCAACTCTTTGTATGAGTGTATCGAGCGTGGGGGTAGCCGCTTGTACCACTCCTGGGCCATTCCTACCAAGGAAGTGACAAAAACCTTGGCCCAATAGTTGCTGGAATGCTCGTAGAGGTGCATCAAATGCAAAAAATGATCCAAATGTTCAGCTGGATCGGTTGTCCCGTCGTAGCGGTTGATGGAAGTGGGGATTTTGGCCATTCCTGCTTGGGCCATCAAAACTTCTTCCACGAGGGAAGAACCCCTCGCTAACGGATGGTAATCGTAGGTGCAGAAGTTTTCCTCCTGTTCCTTTCGGCGAGGGACCTGTGGCTGCCGGTCCTTGGGACGAGCGTCTCTGTCATCGGCTCGTTCATCTCTACTGTGGGAGATCTAAGACCGTGCTCGAGAGAGCTGTCCGACCATGTCCTTCAAACCCTGCAGCTGGTCTTGCACAGCCGCGAGGATGTTAGGATTCGCATCCCCTTCCCGGTCTCCTTGTCTGGCGGCACGGGAAGCCCTCCTGAAAACGTGGGAGTCCCCTTTATTCTTGTTAACCCTCTCAGTGGGTTCCCTGTTTTCGTCTACAGGGTTACGCTCGTTTTCGCCCTGGCGGGGCATCTCATTAACTGGTGGTGGTGGTGGTGGTGGCGGCACCCTCAAGACGACCTGAGTTTCCCTAATAGGGAAAGTTTGCAATCCGCCCACAGGGGAGGCGATTTGAGTGGCCTGCCCAGAGGGAAAGTACATGGAATGGAACCCTTCCCATGCCCCCTGGGCCGCCTGAACCTCACATTGGGCATAAAGAGCCCTCAATTGCTGAGTAGTTAGAGGAGGTAACTCTACTCCTTCAACCTCCCTGGGAATCACCACCGGGAGCTGGATCTGACCGGCATGGTAGGACTGAACCGGCAGCATCATAATAGTTGGAGTGAGTGTATACCTAGGTGGTGGCATCATGTAGCTCTGACCTCCTGGGTTTACCTGGGTATGGACCCATTGACTTTGGGGAGGCTGTGGAAGAGCAGAGAGAGGAATTCCTCCGCCGGCGCCAGAAGATGGTGGGGCCGGCGGTGTTGGTGGAGGAACTGAGGATTTTGCCTGCGGTGTCACTCCCGCGGGGGGTACTCCACCATCAGCTGTGGTGGGAGGTGGGCCTCCGCCCACAGAGACGGGGGGAATAATGGCATTGACATCCTGGGAGGTATTATCTCCTCCTCCCACAGCTCCAGATCTCGTAGCGACCATAGCTGTAATGATTCTGGTGTTTGCTTTTCAACTAGCAGAAGAGAAGAAAGATGCTGAGAGCTGGTTTCCCACAGACGGCGCCAAAAATGATGGGTTCCGAATATGGGGATTGGGATCCGATCACTTTAGAATTTGTTTGAGTGGAGAAACCGCCGGAATTTCGCCGGAGAAGATGAGGTTCTACCTGCTAGGACAAACACACTGAAAAATCAGAAGGCCAAGCTGGGGGAACCGGGGGTGATACCCAGTTTGGCTCTCCGACGCTCAAGTCAGACGATGATCTGAAAGAGAAAATGTAAGCTAAGTATGAATTGCAGTAATGGGGGTCTCTTACAGTGAAGGAGATGACTCTGTTTATTTATAGTTGAAGGTCAGGGGCCCTTTGGTCATTTGCCTCATGTGGTCCTGGCCGAATGTTGCCCTAACACGTGGCGCTGTGAGAGAGAAACCTAGGAGGAATCTTCTGCAAAAGCTGCTGAGAGTTAGTGTTGGCAACAGTGGCAGGTGCGCGGGCATGTACGGTGTATCAGAGAGCCATTTGGGAGGTTGGTGACGAGGACTTAAGAGCGCGCTCGTGACAACCAGAAGCCCTGGAGGCCAAGATATCCGCTAGGGGATGAGGGCTAGGGCTTGTTTTAATAAGCTGAAGCAGAAGCCTCTACGAGGGAATGTAGCGCTCGAAGAAGGCTCGCTTAGATTGATTGAGGTACTAGTCATGCAGTACCAACGACGCTTGTGGAAGAGCGGTAAGAGCAATATTGTTGACGTACGTGTATCCATAACAGAGCTGACGCGTGTCCTTGCGGGATGTCAGCGCTCGAAGGTTTGAGCGCTCGTATATGTCTGATGAAATCTTAGAGAGGCAAGTGTCATCATCCTATGGTGCCACGTGCCGAAAAGGGGGATGAGCGTGTTTTGACCCCATCAAACACAATTGTTAAACATAAGTTATAATAATTTAAAGGCCGAAATACATGCATATGCTTCCCTTGAGTTTAAGTATAATTACATATTAAATATTTTAATATTATTAATAACAATAGTATCCCAAATATTTTATTTTCTATGATAAAAATTACGATACCGAAATAACTCTTGTACTCGACATATATTTTTGCACCAATAATAAAATGTCAAACCCTGGAATCGGCAAATTCAATAATGAAGATGGCAACAACTTGGAAAATCAATAGGAATTAGATACTTTTATTGTTGAGAAGAGATTTATTGATTTATCAAAGCCCTATTGAATTAAGCCGCCTCTAGGGTTAGATATTTCAATCAATCACATTTCATATTTCAAAACAAGAGAATTAGCTGATTAAATATATATTATTAAATATGAATATTTAGCAGAGAAAAATTAATAAATAATTACAAGAAATCTACATATTCTGGAGTTTGGAACTCATTGGTGGGATCACATTTCACATATAATATCATCTTAGTGCTCTTTTTTTCCTCCTTGTACTAAAATTCTAGCTAAAAATTAATTAGTGTTATAAATATCCAGATTTAATGGAGTTTTGAAACAACAAAGATATATTTATTTACCAACGCTTACCTTAATGAATGGTACATTGATAATTTATGTTAAACCCTTGTTTTGTATGAATGACAAAAAGAATAAAAATGCTGAATATTTTATACAGGAACAAAAGTCAAAACTCTTGTGCAAGTGGCTGGAACCTGGGGAACTGAACTGGAGCTGTTTGAAAGTAGGCAACGGTCATAAAATGGCTAGTTTGGTTGGCACTCTATATAAAGATAAATGGGGTCATCTTTGTAACTTGATTTTCCTTTTTGTTGCTGTAAGCTACTGTTTTTGTCTGTACACGTTTAGAGCGTTTGTGTGTGTGATCTCTTGTGGGCAGTTAGCTTAAGCGAAGGAAGTTCGAGTACTCTGGTTTGGATAGTACCAGCTGTGTGTGTTGGTACCAAGCAGAGTTTGATTTGTATTGTGTATCCCTATCTTTATAAAGGTTACAGGTTCAAAAATACTAAGTTTACAACTTAGGTAGAGGATTAATCTTCTTGGTTCGTGTTTTCACAATCAAGAGGGCCAAACCTCTCTAAATACTTCTCTGTGTGATTCATACTCTAAAGATACTTTTGTTTATCACCTTGGTATGAATTAATGTTTCAATTCACCCCCCCTCTTGATCAACAAGTGGTACCAAAGCTTGGTACTCATTATTCCGAGTGGTTTAACAACCCTGAGTTAAAACGATCCTATGGAATCTCAAAGTGAGATTTATTCAGAGGGTATGTTGCATACCAAACTTCCGCTGCTTGATGGAACAAATTATGCTACATGGAAAAATAGAATTTAAGAGTACTTCATTTCTATTGATTACGATCTCTGGGATGTTGTGATCTCAGGTGCAAAAATTCCCATGAAACAGGCTGATGGGATCAACATTCCAAAAGAAAAAAGTGAATACACTCAAGATGATAAAAAAATAATCTCTCTGAATGTCAAGAACATACTGTCATGCTCACTCTGTAAGAGTGAATATAATTAGGTTAGCATTTGTAACATAACTAAAGACATGTGGGAAATGTTACGTGTCACTCATGAGGGAACATCCCAAGTTAAGCAAGAAAGAATTGCTATTCTTGCTCATCAATATGAACTCTTTCATATGAAAGAAAATGAAAGCATCAGTGAAATGTATGCTAATTTCATGGAAATTGTCAACAAACTGTTTGCTCTTGGAAAAGTCATAACTGAGGAAGAGCAAGTTCGAAAAATCTTAAGAGCTCTTCCAAGAAACTGGAGTACTCCCAAAGTTACAGCCATTCATGAGGCTAAGGATGTAGCGCCCCGAGCGTGGAGCCACCACATCCCCCGCACCATAGCTCGACCCACATACGAAATGGGTAATTCGTATGCACACCAAACTATAACGAACGGGAGACAAGCAAAATTAACACCTAGCTAGGCGGCTCTAAACGGACAGTCGTCAAAGCAACAGGCTGTAGCGAAAGCAAAAGCAAACATTAAGCATTGCAATGGCCATGGGGCCAACATTAATTAAAACATGAAATTCGATTTCGATAACAAAATATGTCCAGATAAGGCGCACGACTAGTAAAAACAACTACACTAGGCTCACAGGCCACAATGATATATCAATACTTAATCAAGAACATGAGTTACCCTATGTTAAACAAATGTAAAGATGAGCTTGAAGAAATCCTAAATAGACTTGACTCGAGAAGTAAAACACGACTCACACGCCGCCTAGCTGACTCCAACCTGCAGCCAATAAGGTAACAAGAAACAGAAAAAGAGAGGGTCAGTCGAGCGACTGGTGAGGCGGAAGGAATATAATACATATATACACGATGCAATAGGTAGAGAGATGCAATGCAATAACAAGATGCCTCGATCTGATATAGCCTCAATTTTCGATAATAAACCATCATTTACTTTAGTCTCAATTTTCAATAACAAGACAATCATTTATTTTCAAGAACGATGGTGTACACCGGATTAAGGGTTTCAATCAATCAGTGGGTACCGAGTTATACCCTGTCTCCAACCTTTACTCCACAATCAATCAAGAACAAGAACAATAACAAGAAACCATCCTTCTGCCTCCGGGTGACGGAAGAGGTAGCTAACCCCTAACCATCCAATAACACTCGAGTCATAGTCCATTTCGGTACTATGCTCCTTCGGCGTACCGGTCACAGTAGACACGCGTATTATCAACTACCTCCGATGATAATACGGGCCCCCGTAGAGGTCGCGATTAAGGTTCTCCGTCGGCCCGTTGCCTCCCCGGATCACCTCGTATACGTTGCCTCGGATCCCTTCCCAATGGAATTACCATTGAGGATTCATTTAACAAGCACTCGTTCATGCAATGCATGTAAAACACTTTCGTTTCATTTGTTTGAAGTCATGAACTCACTCGAGAACATATATATATATAACCCCTTTGATACTTGCAATACGCTTTTAATAAAATCCATAACATGGTAATCAATCACGTATCTACTATAGTATACATATACATATAATAGGCCACAAGCGAGAAGCAAAACCAATTCGTGTAGGTTGTATAGGTATAGGCTATTGGTTGCAGCAAGAAGATAAACCTCACATTTTCACCTTACCGACCGTTTACCAAAAGAGGGTGAGAGAAGTAGTTGACCCTACTCAACCGGAACATGACCTATTTGAAGTGAACCTGTGTAATGAGACATGACACGTGAGACTTAAGATTCAATCATAGACCAGTTACGACGCACGGCGTGCAATGAGGGCATGAATGTTATGAATTGGCATGACATGTATATGTGATAAAATGAGGGTATGATATATCGTGATCATGTTCATATTCACAGTTAAGTCCCAAAACCAATAAAACTACAAAATATAGTCATTTAATAAAAATCCATATCCACGGCATTTATCCAATCAAACCAATTGAAATGTCCATCGTTGAAAATAAATTCAAGATTCAACATGTTATAATTCTTGTCCACAATAGACCTAATTGCCTACATATACATATAATCTATACACACGCAGCACTACTCAAAAACCAAATATATATATACACATATACCGAACACACACGTACAACACAACCACTTTCACAATTATTTATCAGCACATTTTTAGTTCATATATATAACAACACACACACACAATTAGCAGGTCAAATTAGTTGATACAACCGTATTAAGTAGTCACTGCATAGTGATTAAAATTAATTTAATCTACAAAACACAATTAGGCACAATTAAATATTAGACGACCAAATTTAATTCAAGGCCAAAGTTGGATATCTCAAAATGAAGTTCGTATACAATTTATCAAACCACTTCAGAGATCTCATACTTTACAAAAGTCTATTATATACAAACAAACAAGTTTAAGAAAGGTTACACTAGTATTCAGTAAATTACACTTACACCCCCTTAAGTGTTTAAAGTAGCTTGTCAAATTCGAACTAAATGAAACAAACACGATTATATTCGAGCATTCATGTTTTGTATTACATATAGAGAGAGTGTATAAGTCTTACAAGTTAGAAGAGAGTATAGTAAAAGCATGGAAATAGGTTGGGTCAAACATCAATAATATGGCTTAGTTTTAGGATCAAATACTCAAATAAGTAACTAGTGCAGAAACTTTTTACATGCACACATTGTAGGAAAATTGTCATAACTTATAGCTCGGAAGGTATTTTAAGGATCCGTAAAATTCTTAGTAAACTAGACAACCATAACTTTCAAATGGCATAGGCCACAATTCCTAAATATTTCTGTATTAATACAGATTTCAATGTAAATTTGGGACAAGACAGCAACTCAACTCCAGTGACATATTTCAAAGGAAAATTCGTTTACCATATTAAACGAAGTCGGAAAATTCTGAAAATGTACAGGTATACTCCTAACAGATGTATGAACTTCTTTGTAAATCAGTTTTGTAAAATTCAAAGGTTTAGCCCCTCTGCTAAGGCTGCTATTTCATATCAGAAAACAGGGCAAAAATAGGGGTATCGTTTGGAATTCTTTTCGGTTATCAAACGGACTCGGATGAATACAAAATTCGACAGAGAGAGACCTCAATATGCTAGGGATTTCCAGTTAAAACAGATCAGAAAAACGAGGTCGTATGCAATCGGAATTTACGTTTGAAATCGCTGCATAAATGCTGTCATGATTTTGTGTTAAGCTTTTCAATCTTCAAACATGCAAAACTCATTCACAAATATCTAAATTCATCACTAACCAAAGTCTACAATATTCCCAAACATGTAAGACACATAATCATCCAATATTCCAAGTATTAACCAACAAAAGTACCAAGATTGATCAAGCTCATTTCAAGCCCCGTTTTACCTTCAATCCCCACTCATGATTTCAACAACAAGGTATTATATACATATTCCTGATCCTAATCAAATCTGATTCATTAGTTGTCAAAGATCCAATCTAATACAACATTTCAAATTCGAGAATCCAATTCAAAGTAACATAATCTTCCATTAATATACAATCACAACAATTACTTCATGAATCAACCAATTAATATACACTTAAACAATTAATGTACGATTTACTCTTAATCATCAACTCAATTTAAATATGTAAATTGATTCTCAATAAACAAAGCACATCTATTAATCCTAAATTATCCAAATGCATATATGTATGTATATTACATACAACCGCAATCCTAAATTCTCAAGAATCAAAATCACACTTAAATTCACAATTAATTATACAAAAGATGCATACATATACCGTAAGCCGAGACTGTAAGGAATTGGGAAAGGAAAGGGTATTTACAATTAGAGATGTGGCAGCTAAGACAATAAGTGGTAGCCCTCGGTTGTGGCGGTTGTGGCTGGGATTGATGGTGGCGACCAAAATTGGTGACTGGAGGAGGTGGAGTGCTCCGGCTGTGCGGAGGCTGCCGGCAGTTGCTGCTTCCTTATCTTGCTCGGAGAAGCAGGGGTGAACGCGAGAGAGGAGAAAACGGGAGCTGAAGCTCCGAGGTGGCGGTCCAACAGAAGTCTTGGGCTACTATTTGTTTTTAGGAATAGAGAAGGAGAAAGAGAGACTCAGAAGAGCGAGAAAGTTCGGAAAATGAAAGAAAAGAGAAAAGAGAGAGATAAGGTTAACTGGTGGGCCCCACAAGGGGCATATTTTCTGGACTTATTGTTTTATTTCCGAATGAACTATACTAATTTCAGGGATAATGGCCTTAGATTAGGAAAAGGGACAATCAAGAAGACTTTTCAAAAATGGTATATTTTGAAAAAGATTTTTTAAGAATGGTGCAAGACGTCAATCTAAAAAGCGTCTTCCCAAAAACCATGACACAGTTGATATTTTCTTACAAATCAATACTAGAAACTTTTGAAATATTATACTTTGATCCACAATAATTTTTATGAAAAACTATAGTGAATATTTAACAGATTTATACAAAGAATATGATAACCATAAAAATTTATATTTAATAGCAAGAAATAATGGACACTGGTATATTGCTAGATATCATAAAGATTGGATAGACTATTATCAAGAACAGATACAAAAAACTATTTCAATATTAAAACGTTTTCAAAAATAATATGAATAAACAAAAAAGAATAAAAACAGATATTACAAAATCAGGAAAAAGACTAGAAAGTGCACTAAAATACAAATCTATCATGAAAAAGATTTTCATATGTCCAAATAAAAGAAATGAGATTAAAAATATAACAAACAATGATAAACAAATTAAAATAATAAATAAAACGTTTGTAGAAAAACTATATAAAAGGGAAATAAATGGATAAAAATGGATCAATTTAATAAACAGATAAAACGAAGGGAATTAAGAAAGATACGGAGTATAATAAAACAAGAAACTCTAGTTCTAAACTCAATAACTCATCCAACAAACTACAAAATACAAGAAGAAATTCTTAATAGTAGAAAACGAAGAGAAAAACAACTCTTGAAAAATGAAATATACACTCCAGTTAATTTAATAAGATTAGAAAAATACATGACATGGTTAAAACAACATAATAAACAAACAGAAGAGTTTAAAGAACAAACTGAAAATACATTAAACTGGTGCAAAAGATTAAGAACTAAAATAAATATACTTTCCTCAGCTTAAGTTTAACACAAGATACATATGGATCAACATCAAAAACAATTAAAACATCAAGAAATAAGAAGGATAAGAGAAATAATTAAACAAAAAATAGACATATTAACTAAAACCACTAATCCAGAAGAATATGAAAAACTAGCAAAAATGATTCAAAGTTTTAGATGTTATGAAGAAAATCTTATAAAAAATAAAATATATGACCCCACTACTATTACAATACTAGAAGAATATATTAAATTTATAAAACTATCAAATGAATTCATAAACCAAACAGAGGAAGTAATACCAGAACTCATAAATGAAAATAAACAAGTAATAAAACGATGTCGTGAAGAAATAACTAAATTAAACATACTCTCATCAGCATGAATGAATTACAAAATTTTGTAGAAACATTAAATCAGCAAATACAATCTTTAAATAATACAGTACAAACATTAACTGAACAGTTGTCAAATACTAATGAAAAGATGTCACAACTTGAACATACTATTACCAACATCAATAATAATCAAGAAATCGAATCATACTATAAAATTGATCAAAACATTTTCTCTTGTCATCAGGAGGGGGGAGAATATCCACATTTATTTCACACTACTACAAACCCACAATTAAACACCATTATAGATATGTTACAACAAATTCTTCTAGATAAAAAACAAAATGTTATAAATGAAATTGATAATACACAAGAAATTTTAGATAAACTTCTACGAGAACTTAGAGGAAAACAAGTGGAAAACCAAATTGGTACATCTGAAGAAAAACAAATAATACTTCCTATGTCAAACTGTCAGGAATTATTAAAACAACTCAAAGAAGTAATTATACGAAAAGAATACTCTAGACATATAACTATTGCCGATCTTGAAACATATTTTGGAAACAAAAATCTAAAACCTTTTCATATAGAAGCTCCACGTATATAATGGAAACTTTTCATTTAGAAGAAAAAATTGAAGAATTAAACAATTTATTAGAATCATTAAAAATAGTTGATGAAGAAAACAAACAAAATCATACATTAGAAGCTATAAAACCAGAAGTGGAAAATGAAGAAGTCATATATGGATATGAGTCATCAGAAGACGATGTGTTAGGAATGGAACACAATTTGAAACAAGAAAAAGATAAGAAAGATATTCCAGAAAGCAGTAACACAAAAGAAGAAGAAATTAAATGGGAATATTATCAAGAAGATAAATATACTAATCCTCTAAAAAATTCAAGCATACAATACAATTTTAAAAAGGGATATATTCCAAATAAAAAAGGAAGATGGTCTAAAATACCTGACCAATATATACCTACAAAAGGGATACTTGGAGTTGATGGAATATTAAACTTAGACTGTGTAACAAACAAATCAATACTTATCACTGAATGGGCACATAAACTAGGATTAATTATAGAAACCGAAGATAGATTAAGACTAGGAAATTTTAAAACAATATTCAATTTTGTTCAATACAAAACAACAGGAAATGTAACACATTATTTAGCCACATTATCTGAAGAACAGAAAACACTCTTAGTAGGAGGAGATGCTATAGAAACTTTTTGGAACATAATTGCAAAAATATACTCAGAATTCATTGGAATACCTATACAAGATTCAGGACTCTTTATTAATAAAAGAGAACAAGATAAAGCAGCATACCATCTTGCTAATACACAAATATTAGATATGTGTGCTATAGAACACTTTAATTGTGAATATAATATGTATTACTATAATTTATCTAGAGAAAACAGAGAAAAATATCTATCCTTATACTTCAATAAACTACCTTATCCAATTGGACAAATAGTATACGCGGAATTTAAGAAACAAGTAAACGAAGGATTCACATCTGAGACATTAGGAGGAGCACAAACTGTAGTAGAACAATTTTTAGGAGACAAATGCTATGAAAGAGACTTACACAATGCAGTTAAAAACAAGGTTACGATATGTTGTGAGGGAAATCCTTTAGTACCTCAACAATATGGAGAAAGTCCATACATAATTAGATCAAACAAAAAGAGAAAATACAGGAGAAAAGACAAAAGATATAGATGGAGAAAGAAACCTAAAAGATGGATAGACAATAATAAACATAAATTTCAAAAAAGAAGAAGACGTTTCTTTAAAAAGAAAGAATACAAACCTAAACAGAAATATTGTCCAGAAGGAAAGAAAAAATGTCAATGTTGGCTTTGCCACGAAGAAGGACACTATGCTAGGGAATGCCCCAAACAGCGAAAACAACCTGAGAAAAAACTATATATACTTCAAGTAGCCCAAACATACGATCTAGAACCAATAGAAGAAGACTATTCTGATCTAGAAAACATATACGAAATAGAAACAGTTACAGAATCAGAAAATGATTATAGTTCAGACGAAGATTTTTAAATGAAAAACTCTAACGCTACATTTATAGAAGTTAGAATAAAACATAAAACAATTAAAGCATTTATTGACACAGGAGCAAGTTTATGCTTTGCTTCACCAGCTCTTACAATATTCAAATGGAAAAAACTTAAACAACCATTAAAAGTAATGATAGCAGATGCAAGTCATTATTATATATGGTACGCGACATACTTAGAAAAAGTTTGGATACAGGGATATTGTTTTATTATACCATCTATATACAGACACGAAACAGGATTACCATTTATCCTAGGGAATAACTTTTTGAAACTTTATAGACCTTTCTGTCAAGATTTAAAACACATCACTTTAAAATCACCTGTTAATGAAAAACTATCTCAAAGGAGCGAAACAGTTAAAATACCAATAGTAAAAATTGAAGACAGAAGTAATCTTATAGACAAAATAAGTTATTTAATTAATCATGAATTAATATTTTTCATAAAAACAAATCTTGAAAAAGAAATAGAAGAAATTTTAGACTCTGTCACTAGTGAAGATCCCCTAGACAAAGATAAGAATAATAATTATATGATAGTTGAAATTAAACTTAAAAATCCTTTAGACGAAGTAAATGTCAAAAATAATATACCTTACTCTAAAAGAGATATTGATGAATTTAAAGAAGAATGTAAACAACTTTTGGAAAAGGGATTAATTTCTGAAAGCAAAAGTCCACACGCAGCACCTGCTTTTTATGTAGAAAACAAAAATGAAATAAAACGAGGAAAACGACGAATGGTTATAAATTATAAACAATTAAATGAAAAAACTGTAGGAGATGCATATAAACTTCCTAGAATTGATTACATCAAAGACAGATTGAAAGGAAAAACTTGGTTCAGTACACTAGATGCTAAATCAGGATACTGGCAATTGAGATTGCATGAAAATACAAAACCTCTAACAGCTTTTACATGTCCTCCACAAAAACACTACCAATGGAATGTTTTACCATTTGGTTTGAAACAAGCACCTGGAATATACCAGAGATTTATGGACAAAAACCTTGAAGGATTAGAAGACATTTGTCTTGCTTACATTGATGATATTATCATTTTTAGTAATCAAGATAAAGAAGATCATTTGAAAAAACTAAGAATAGTTTTGAAACGATGCAAAGACAAAGGACTAATTCTTTCTAAAAAGAAAGCAGTCTTATGTAGACAAAAAATTGACTTTCTTGGAAATACTTTTGATTCACAAGGAAACATAGTTCTTCAAGACAACATTTTGAAAAAATTAAACGAATTTCCAGATCAAATTTCTGATCGGAAACAACTACAAAGATTTCTTGGATGTTTAAACTACATTTCTGATCAAGGATTCATAAAGAACCTTGCTAAAGAAAGAACACAACTACAAAAGAAACTTTCTGAGAAAATACAATGGAATTGGAGAATTGATGATTCGATACAAGTACAGAAAATAAAACAGTATTGTGAAACATTGCCCGTTTTATACAATCCAAAGGAAAATGATTTTATTATCATTGAGACAGATGCTTCGAATGATACATGGTCTGGTTGCATGCTTGCAATACCAGCCGAAAAAATGAATACAAACGACCTTGAAGGTCATATGAATACAAGAACCAAAAAGGTTCGCGAAATTACACAACTCTGTAAATACATATCTGGGACATTTACAGAAACCCAGAAAAATTATACAGTCCATGAAAAAGAGACACTTGCATGTCTAAAGATACTTCGGAAGTGGAAACTCGAGCTTTTACCTCGAGAATTCGAGCTTCGAACAGATTCGAAATACTTAACAAACTTCTACAGGTATACACTCCGAGACAACTATAATCAAGGACGATTGATACGGTGGCAGCTCGAAATACGAAGATACCAGTTTCACATCGTATACATAAAATCAGAAGAGAACGCTCTTGCGGACACACTCACTCGAGAATGGAGGCCGCGATAGCCCTGATGAAACAAAACATCGAAACAATTGATCAAGAGATACAACAATTCACGAGAGCTAAACAATTGGAAATACAAAAATTCACAGATTCCAAGATGAAACAGCGTCAAGAACTTCTTGCCGCCTTACACGCTGTCCAACAAGCAGCAGGACTTCCGCCATCAGAGTTTCCAGCAAGCGTGGTGGATCCAACATCCCAAACAAAAACATTCACAAAATCAAAAACATTTCCACAAACAGCAGCAGAAGGGAATACTTCATCAGCAGATAGTGAAGATGAAAGAAAACAGGTCAAAAAATGGTACACAATATTCAATGGTCCGAGTCGTGGGATCTACGACCATTGGTCCAAAGCAAGTATACATATATTGGGACACTCAGGAATAACACACAAATCCTATACCAGTTTCGAAGAAGCTAAACAAGCTCTTGAAGAGACAAAAACCTATAAAAACACCCTCCAAACCACTCTTCAAACTCAAAACAGCCTTAAAGAAAAAATGAGAGTTCTTGGAAACATACCCACAATAAATCCAATGGACCGTGTTCAAACACCAGCCCAAAAAGAGGCCCATATACAACCTTCAAAAGAAAAATTCGACAACCTTTTGAAATCTATTTTTGAATACAACTCAGAGAAAGACAAAAACAACCTTTTTTGGTACCCAGTAAACAGAAACGGCCCAAAAGTCGTTGTATTTGAACAAACAAACCCAGACTTGATATACCAATTCTTCATACATGGATTTCTTGACACCCTATACTTCAAAAACCCAAACTGTTTTCGAAAATTTAGCCCAAAACTAATGTCTACACTTCAAGACTATGCTAAACGAGTCTCACGAGGAAATATGGACAAAGAAATAGTCTTCAAATCTACACTTTCATATCCTATCTTCAATGAAGAAGGAGTCTTAGTACACTCTTATGGAATTATCAAACTGATAGTTTCAAACGGAGAATACCCCAGCATAGACACAATGAAAACATTTGATGACATAAATGAGATAGTTGCGAAACAACTAAATCAAATATTTTATGCATCACAGGAGATAAACAAGGACAGTAATGTCAAGATAAACTACAAATCCAATTATCATTTGATATACGGATCTTCAAGATACACAATTCCACCGTTACAGCTAAAAACGTTGGAAAACTTTGAGAAAACTTTCATCAAAATTGAAGAACACAGCTTGAAGACACTCCCTATGGAAGTCAAACTCATTTTCTGTGAATACAGTGAAATAATTGATGAACACAGCTGTGCAATATGCCAAGACAAACCAGAAAACAAAGCTGAAGAAACAGGGTCCCACAATTCAGACGAATCAATAAAGGAAGACACTGTTACTGAAGAATAATGTAAACTGACGCATGCAATGACGTCAAACACTCAAGGGAATACGCATGCAATGACGAATACACTTCAATAATGCAGACTTTATGTCTCTGTCTGCTTTTTAGGTGCAGTAGTTGAGCACCATTATTGCTTTTACTTTAAGTCTTTTTCTACTTTTTTGACTTTTGTAAATAAAAACGCGTCTGTAATAGTGAGTCGAGTGCCTATATAATGGCCTCAATGTAGTATGTAATATTCAGACTTTAATGGAGAAAAAGATCATGTGTTGATCAAAACTCTCTGAGTTTCAAAAGCCTTTGAGCTTTTCTTTTCTGTTGGCCTCACGCCTGAATAGCAGAACCATACACAACTATACACAACCAAACAATTCTCATACAAAAATCAAACATATACTTCGAAGAGATGATGAACAGGTAACATGGAGTGCATGAAGACAGTAGATATGAACACACAAACAGGTAAACAATATAAACTTCGTTCTAAAAACGTTATTTACATTTTTGTATACTAAAAATCATATACATGGAGACGAGTTTGATAGATCAAATAGAAAACTTTGAAACAACCGAAGAATATGGATATTTTTCTCAAGATATTGTAATAGACAACAAAAAATTAAACAAAGTTAGAAGAAAAGAATTAAACTTAATCGATGGACAAGATATGAAAACAGATTTAAAAACAAAACTGAGCAGAAAAAACATTATTCTATATGGAAAATTTACATGTGAAACACCTATTGAAATTTCTACAACAAAAGGAACACAAGCCATTTCGTTGATAAACAAAGCTGATATAATTCAGAAAATTAAAAAAGCAAAATATACACCCAGTGAAATAGGATATATACATATCTCTACAATACAGATACTAATTAAGAGCACATTTGCTGAAGGAATAAACTCACCTATAAAACTAGCTATATGTGATGACAGAATTATGAATATAAAAGATAAAATACTTGGGATAATTGAAGGAAACCTTGCTTATACTAAACTACTTTTTAATGTAGCTTTACACTATGCTATACCACTTGTAACAGAAAAACTAGATAAATCTTTAAACATTGCCTATAAATTTGATAGACAAGATTTAATGGAAACAAATGATTACCCATTTTCAATAACGTACACTATTGGATATGCTTTAACAAACAGCCATCATAGTATACAATTTAAAAATACCGATAAAATATATATGGAAGATATTTTTCGAGAAGTTTCTCGTATAAAATACATACCAAAAACACCTATTATACAATATGTTAACACTAATGTTTTTCAAAATAAAACACCTAAACTTTTAAAAAGTAAAAGTACATGTTATACATACCTACCACCAAACCAAAGAACTAATGAAACTAGTACTAGTACACGGGCCTCTATTAAACATTTTAAAGAAGAGGAATCTTCTAATGAAATAACTGAAAACGAATTTACACAATTAGCCGATCAAATGGCTAAATTAACCACCACTATCAAGGAAACACTCTGATCCTTTCTGGTATCAGAGCCCGTATACGATTCTAAAACACTAAAAACTTAAATTCAAGAATGTATGACTATAGTAGACAAAACTTCTATAGAGACAATATAAAAGCAATAAACGAAAGTTATGATAAAGAAGTAAAACTTTACTTAAAAGCTAAAAACGAAGATCGTAAAACAGATGCGACACAACATTTGAAAAATATTATAAGTTTGCAAAAATCAAAACAAATAATTACACAATTAACTATAACATAATGGAAAGATTTAATTACAAAACAAGAATAACACGAGATATACGAGAATTAGAAGAACAATTCATTATAGACGAATACCTTGTTAAAATGGCATACCATAACTTAAGACACGATAAAAATATATCACAACGAACTCAAGAAATAATGATAAAAACTGTAAATGAAAATTTAAACAATACCAAAAGAAAAAGAGATACAGCATACCAAATGTCACATGCTTAATTATGAGTTATAAACCAAAAATAGAATTAGATACTATAACAGAAGAAAGACATAGATTAAAAGAAATTATGAAAACAAAAAATATTAAACAAATGGGAAAAAATTTAGAAACATCTATACAGAAAAAAGAAATATATCAGAAAAATTATGAACGAACAATAAATAAAGATATATTAAATCGAGATACAATTATACAAGGCATAGAAGAAAAAGGAAAAATAATAAATCATATAAACAATAAATTTATAGAAAAAATACACGAAAGAGAAATTAATGGACCAAATTGAAAACATTTATAAACTATGGGTCTTAATCATAAATACACAAAAATTGAGAAATGAAAACAATGATGAAGACGTTAAAGGGATATACGTCTTACACCAATTTTATAAAAGAAATAAAAAGTACACTAAAATTATAAAACTAAAGTCAAAACACACCATTTTTATAATATTACCGACAATCAACAAATTCATAAAAGAATACGAGGAATAAGGTGGCTGGTTCGAGAATGTAAATGAATATCCGTGTGAAGGATTTGCAGTTAAATCTCTGACTTCTAAAACTTACAAATTGGTCCACATATTTTCAAATAGTAACAATTAAGGGCAATTAATAAAATTAGGACACGAAAGTCACGTAATCACAATTAATTCATGCAATTAAATAAATTAAACATATCATTAAGTAAATAAAACATAATTTAATCACTTAACACTTGGTCTAAACCCACTCGTGACATCATACGTGGCTTGTCGAGAACACGGGGCGTTACAAAAGATCTCACTCAGATGAGCATTGCTCAACTTATTGGATCATTAATGTCTCATGAGCTCACAATGATGAGCTGGGACAAACACCCAAAAGAAGGGGGTGTTTCGAATCATGATGAGAATCTTGAGCAAGCAAACTACACATTTGAAAATGAGGAAGAAGTTGATGCCAACATCGCTGTTTTAACAAAACGTCTCATGAGACTTTCAAAAAGAAAAAAGGATTTTCAAAACAACATGCTTAGGAACAAACAGATCTCTGGTAACAAATTTACCGGGTGTTATAATTGTCAGGAAGAAGGACACTTCAAATATGAATGTCCAAAACTGCTTAAGGATAAGAAGAGGTACTCGAAGTTCCCTTCATACATTGTAGACACGAATGACAAAGATTCTGCCTCGAGTGCCTCCTCAAAAGATGAAGAATCATGTGAAGTTTTGATGGCAAATAGTCAGGTATCCATCGAAACCTTATCTACTTGTTCATCTGAATTTGAGGAATTTAGTCTCTCATTCTTAGTCAAATGCAAAGATAATGTTGAAAATCTTAGAGTGAGAAACAAATTTCTTCAAAACAATCTGTTGAAAATTATCAAGCTCAAACAAGATCTGCAAAAAAGGATTAATGGATTATCTGAGTCATTTGTTAAGATTCAAAATCATTGCAGTACTCTTGAACATGATAATCACCTTCTCTGGTATAAACTTAAGAAGAAAAACAGATACAATCTTACCAGACCTTTGTGCCTCACTTGTAACAAAATGGGACATTGCTCTAATGAGTGCTGGTACAGTCATAAATCGAAAACGTCTAAATGGATCTGGGTTAAAAAAGGGATAATTCCTTCTAACAACATAGGATCCTCAGATGTTGGGATACCTGGAACTAAATTTGGAATTACAGGTACCAGAGGATTCAAAAAGGAATCTCAAATGGGTGTTAGACAGTGGGTGCTCAAGGCACATGACAGGGGACGAGACCAGCTTCTCTCAAATCAAACAAGTCAATAGTGGAACTGTGGTGTTTGCAGACAACACCGAGGGTAAGATTGTTGGTAATGGGTCTATTGGTAATGAAGAAGGAGTGTGCATTGAAAATGTGTTTTTGGTAAATGGCTTGGAACATAACCTGATCAGTATTAGTCAATTGTGTGATTGTGGATTTGTTGTTAAATTCCTTCCCTCTCACTGTGAAATACTGAAAAATGATGAGATCATCTTCTTTGCTAAAAGAGATAGGAACATATATTGTTTCTCCTTACATGAGCTTGCTAATCAAAAAGTTGAGTGCTTGGTAGCAAATGAGGATCTTAGCTGGACCTGGCACAGGAGACTTGGACATATAAATATGGATCTCATCACTAAGCTTTCAAGAAAGGAGCTCATTTGAGGCCGGCCTAAACTTGACTTCAACAAATACAAAACCTGTCATGCATGTCAAATTGGAAAGCAAACGAGATCTTCTTTCAAAAACAAATCTGGTATTTCATCCTCTAAACCTCTTGAATTACTTCACTTAGATTTGTTCGGTCCTATGAGAACAGAATCACTTGGTGGTAAGAAATATGTCTTTGTAATTGTGGATGATTCCACAAGATTCACATGGGTTGTCTTCCTTGTGCATAAAAATGATGCCATTAAATCTTTCATTCCTCTTGTAAAGAGGATTGAAAATGAAAAGGGGCTTCCTGTGATAAAAATTCGAAGTAATCATGGAACAGAGTTTGATGAAAAATTCTTTGTTGAGTACTGTAATGAGTATGTGTACATGCATGAGTTCTCTGCTCCCAAAACACCACAGCAAAACGGTGTGGTTGAAAGAAAAAATAGAGTCTTGCAAGAAATGGCAAGAACAATGTTAAATGAATATAAGTTGCCAAAAAGCTTTTGGGGTGAAGCTGTGAACACAACTAGCTATTATGAGCTATGGAAAGGCAAAACAACAAATGTAGCACATTTTCATGTGTTTGGCTGCAAGTGCTTTATATTAAATGACCGTGATAATCATGGTAAATTTGATTCCAAATTCGATGAAGGAATCTTTCTTGGATACTCAAATCACAGTCGTGCCTATAGGGTCTTCAACAAAAGAAAAAGGACTGTGCAAGAATCAATACATGTGGTATTTCATGAAATTGATCCTCAGGCGAAAGTTGCTACATATCAGCAGCCAGCTGGACCTTCTTTCTCTCACATTAGCTCCAGTATGAATCAAAATCAAAATTGCAGTGGAACTAATGTTGAGCACACAAATCAAATCACCACAAATGAGCTCAACAATTCAGAAGATATGGCAGAAACTGATGATTCAGAGAATAATAACTCCAACTCCTTACAAACTATCAGGAGATTTAAGCATGTATCCAGTCATCCAATGGATAATGTTATTGGAGATAAAGGAGCTGGAATCATGACAAGATCAAGAATTAAAGCTGCAAATGTTGAGCATGATCAAGTTGGGTTATTATCTCAAGTTGAGCCTCAAAACACAAATGAAGCACTTAGAGACAAGTCTTGGGTTGAAGCAATGAAGGAAGAATTAGCTCAGTTCAAGAAAAATGAAGTCTGGAAACTCATTAAAAAACCTCATCAGCAATCTATCATTGGAACAAAGTGGGTCTTCAGAAACAAGCTAAATGAAAAGGGAGAAGTTGTTCGAAATAAAACAAGACTTGTGGCCAAAGGGTACTGCTAACAGGAAGGAATTGATTATGAAGAAACATTTGCTCCAGTTGCTAGACTGGAATCAATTCGGATGCTACTAGTTGTGGCTGCTCACTACAACTTCCCATTGTACCAAATGGATGTTAAAAGTGCTTTCCTCAATGGGTACATCTCTGAGGATGTATATGTCAGCCAACTTCCAGGATTTGAAGAATCACACCTACTGGATCATGTTTACAAACTCCCTAAAGCACTCTATGGTTTAAAACAGGCTCCCAGAGCCTAGTATGAAAGACTAAGAGACTACTTGCTTTCAAATGGTTTTGAGATTGGAACAACTGATAGCACTCTGTTCTTGAAGAGGGTTGATACAAACTTTCTCATTGTCCAAATATATGTTGATGATATCATATTTGGAAGTTCATGTTCCAACCTCTGTGATGAATTTTCATCATGCATGAAATCTGAGTTTGAAATGAGCCTCATGGGAAAATTGAATTTCTTTCTTGGGCTACAAATTAAGCAAACCAAAATTGGAACCTTCATTTCCCAAGAAAAATGCATCAAAGAAATCTTGGCCAAGTTCAAAATGACAGATTCAAAATTTGTACCAACACCTATGTGTGTGTCCACCAAGTTGGACAAAAATCCTGATGAAGAAAGTTTTAATAGGAAAACATATAGAGGTGTAATAGGAACTCTATTGTATCTCACCGCTAGTCATCCTGATATACTTTTGGCTACTACACTTTGTGCAAGATTTCAAAGTGATCCTAAAATTTCACATTTTAAAATTGTCAAGAGAATATTGAGATATTTGTGTGGAACAATGAAAGTTGGTCTTTGGTATCCAAGATCAATGTCCTTCAATCTCACTGGATACTCAGATGCAAATTTTGCTGGTTGCAAACTTGATCGAAAAAGTACCAGTGGGCAATGTCAATTGCTTGGTAAATGCCTTGTGAGCTGGGCAAGTAAAAAGCAAAGTG
Source organism: Lantana camara (assembly GCA_037501455.1). Taxonomy (NCBI): domain Eukaryota; kingdom Viridiplantae; phylum Streptophyta; class Magnoliopsida; order Lamiales; family Verbenaceae; genus Lantana; species Lantana camara. The sequence continues at coordinate 6,173,543 of CM074865.1, forward strand.
TGGTGGCACTGTCTACCACTGAAGCTGAATATCTGGCCATGCGAAGCTGCTGTACTCAAATAGTTTGGATGAAACAAACTCTCTCTGATTTTGGTCTACATTTTAATAAAATTCCCTTGTTTTGTGATAATACAAATGCTATACACATTTCCAAAAATCCAGTTTTTCATTCAAAAACCAAACACATTGATATTAAACATCACTTTCTGAGAGATCATGTTCAAAATCAAACCATTGAGATCTTTCATATTGACACAAAAAATCAGCTTGCGGATATTTTCACAAAACCTCTAGGTCCTGAACAATTTGCCTTCATCAAAGAGAAACTTGGTATTATGCCCTTTCCCGGAACCATTGCTTAGGAAAACTTTGTTCCGAAGGGAATTGAAAAAGCGTGTTTCGTTTTATTAAAATGTTCTGCAACTTTATTTTTGTAACGCCCCGTCTTTCGGAACAGGTAAAATGTGTGTTAACGTTCGAGATAATATGTTATATTCATTCGATCTATTAATAGCCAACTACTTGTCCTTAATTGCCAAAATTTCCAAAGTATGAGTATTTAATTGAATTTTATTTGGCTTTAGATATTATTAACTCAAGAATATGATCACTTAATTGCATAAATTACATAACATGGAGGATATATAATTAAATTGGGAACTAAAGTCAAGAATCACTTTATGACTTATGTATTTCATTTAATGTTGGTATACTTTTTATAAAGAGATAATGATTTTCACCCATCCGAACTATAGGCCATTTGACAATTCACCATCCAAACTATTTTGCCCCCGAAACCACCATCTAAACTTTCAATTCCTGAAAACCACCATCCCACAGCGGTTTTGACCCTTTTTTGAGCGGTTTTGACTCTTTTTTCAGCGGTTTTGGATATTTTAACACATAATCTATGAAAAAATAACAAAGAGAGACAGACTTACATGTGTTAAAACATCCAAAACAGCTGAAAAAAGAGTCAAAACCGCTCAAAAAAGGGTCAAAACCGCTGTGGGATGGTGGTTTGTCAGGAATTGAAAGTTTAGATGGTGGTTTCGGGGGCGAAATAGTTTGGATGGTGAATTGCCAAATGACCTATAGTTCGGATGGGTGAAAATCATTATCCTTTTTATAAAATATCATGTCTTCTAGTTATTCCATTTTATTTCAAGAATTGCAAGAATACAGGACAAGTTTTTCTCTTCTTCCTCCTTGCTCCCTCATCTCACGTACACCACCACCATCCCCACACCTTCATCTCAAGTTCATTTCTTCCAAATTTAAGGTAGAATTCATGCTTCTCTTCATGCATAAACATACCTCCATGGTTTAATTCTTGCATAAACATGAGTTTAATGCATGGTATGAAGTGATATGGAAGCTAGGTTATGGAGGAGAATCATATAGCAAAGCATGTTAGGAGGAAGTGTTAGAAGTAAGTATGCTAGAAATCATGAGTTAGGAACAATTTAAGAAGCTATCATGCATGAATCATGAGTTAGGAAAGCTTGAGGTTCATTCATGGAGTTGATGAGCTTTGAGGTTGATGATGATGAATATTAGCATGAGTTCTTGGTATATATTTGCTCCTTAAATTGTTCCTAAGTGTGCTTTGGTGTGTGATGAAATGAATACACTTGATTCTAGGTATATCTTTGCAATTTTGGATGGTTGATTGAGTCCTTGGCTTCCTTTTCTTTTCCTCCCCTGTTTCTCTTCGGTTTTCAGCTAAAAATACACTACCCGGGCAGGTAAATTCATGAAGAAAATGTACCCGGGCGGGTACCCTTGTCTAGGCGATTTTCTGGACTGTTTTTCCCCGACCAGGGAATTTTTACCTTAGACTTTACCCGGCCGGGTACCCCCTTAAACGAACTCGGATTGAGCTGATTTTTGGACCACTGAAACTAATTTAAGTTTAAAGAATTCTCCAATCACCTTAAAATCATTTCTGAGGAGGGAGATATGATCGATCCAAAATTGTGTCGTCAAATTGTCGAAAATCTGCATTCAACCAACTTTGCACCTATGCCATTTTTGATACACTTTGAACTAAAATTTGGGCTATATATGGTTGAAAATCTCTATTTGTCTACTTTCATTTCCAATAAACAAAACTTAATTCCGACTTCTCGATCTTAAGATATACTCAATTCTTTACAGCTTGTGCGTTTGGAGAAAACTGTCAGTTTTGCCAAGTTTTGCCTAAATGCTCATTTCTTGCCATTTTCATCATTTCTTTCCATTTATTGAACCTCATATGTGTTAAATATTATCTCTTTCAAGTGTAAATGCTCTTATATAGGTATCTCATTTCACTAAAGTTGCATGAGAGACGTCTAAACTTGCCCTAAGTGATCTTCAATGTGATAGTTAATTCTTAAAGTTCCATGATTGCTCATATATGCCATTCCTTGCATAATTATAGTCTCATTGCATATGAATCTATATTTATATCATTTCATGGCATTGTTTTGCATCGCCGAGCATCTCTAGTTGGTTCGTTTGAGTCTAATGTCAACCGTAATCGTGTCTTTTGTTGAGGTGATCCTCCCAAGGACTCGGTGGTTTAGATTATATCTTGTTTTGGTCCTCTTTTATCGAGGTGGTCAAGGTGAGGTTATTCTCTTGCTGTAATCAATACTATACTGATATTATGGCCTACACGATTTGATTGTTCCTCACCCGAACTATTATACATATATGTATTATGTATTAAATAAGCCATTGCCCACTATTTTCCCGGTTTTACCGGAAAGGATATTTCTAATACCAAATGAGTTAAATATATATGTTTCTCAAGCGTGTGTTCATGAATCTCAATTGAAAATGAAAAGGCATCTCGCATGCATTGCATAACGAATGCTTATCTTGTGATTGTTGGGCCCGAGGCAATGTGGCTTAGGGGATCCGGGAAAGCATAGGGCTGATGGTGAACCTACTCTGCGACCTCTATGGGTGTACATGCTATCTTCGAAAGTAGTGGATATCACGTATTACCTATGACCGGCTTCGGTCGAAGGAGCATAGTACCGAAATGGGCTATGACTCGCGTGTTGTTGGATGGTTAAGGCGTAATTAACCCTTTCATCACCCGGAGGGAGAAGGATGGTTTCTTGAATTGTTATTGTTCTTGTATTGTGAAGTAAGGTTGGAGAACGGGTATAACTCGATACCCATTGATTGCTTGAAAACCCTTAACCTGGTATACGCCTTATTATCGTAATGGAAATGATTGTATTATAAAATGGGCTATATCCGGTCGAGGCGAAGTGTAATTGTTATTGTGCATTGCATCTCTTATTATTGCATTAATTATAACTTGTATATTGTTATCCCTCGCCAGTCACTTGACTGACCATCTTTCCCTTTCCTTCTTGTTCCTTCGTATTGATTGCAGGTTTTGAGGTCGACTAGGCGGCGGGTTGTCTAGCTTTCTTTTGAGTCAAGTCCTAGTCGTGATGCTTTCTTGTATGATAGTGGCATGTGATGGAGTTACAAACTTATATATTGTATTACTTTTGATATGTTAGTTGTGAATCTTATTTATGTAAATTAGTTAATATTGAGCTCTTGAATTGTTGTTTACTTGATGAGTTGCTTCCGCTATGCGCTTAATGGTTATTGATCGTCTATATAGCGCCGCCTAGATAGGAGTGGTCTTGAGTGTCTCCCGTTCGCTAGCTCTTAGCACGTATATGGATTTTCCATTTCGTATACGTGTTGGGTTCTAGTGCGGGGGATGTGATAGCTCCACGCTCGGGGCATCACAATTTTGGCGGTTATACTTCTTCGATCTCTTCAAAAAATACAGAGAGCTTTTGAAAGGTTGTGTCTCTTCATCTTCAACTTCCTCTGACAAAAATCATCTTTACTCTTTAAATTGCACAAACCCTAGCTCTTGAATTTCTCTCTCTCATCATGGAAAAACCTGAATCCTCCATTCCCACAAATAAATCTGAAATTCAGATGAAATTCCCTTAGCCAAATGGAACAAAAAGGCCGGTACCACCGCCTCTCTTAATACAAAGGAACCCTCATCAGCATCCGATGAATATGAGGTTGAGTCTTCTGGAGAATCGGCATCACTTTCATCAAAATCAAGGGGAGACGATGCATCTTCAAGTGCGGAAAAAGAATCTGATGATCTCTTCCCGGAACCATCTGAAGCTGAAGACACAGATCTCGACTACTCTGAAGATGAAGAACTTCCACTTGCAGAGGTTTATCATGAAACCAAAAATATTGAGTTTGATTCCCTCTCTCCTGATTTATTGTTTCAAACACCTTCCTGTGAGAAGTATTTCCATGAAACATTGATTGACAGAAAATGGATTCGGGGTCGATCATTCCTGTTTTCTCACTTTCCAAACTGCTTTGTCACTCAACGTTTTGAAGAACTTGGTTGGACACCTTTTCTCAATATAGATGAATCTGCTTATCCTCTTTTGTGCAAACTATTTTACACAAATGCGTCTTTCTTTCGTCGATCAAAACCTATTGGGATCATTGTTAAATCTTTTGTTCTTGGTGAAAAAATCAGCTTGACTCCTAGAAAGATAAATACTCTGATTGGTTGTCCTCATAAAGGACTCACAGTTTATGGTGATTGGCCTAAAGGTTATAAATATGAGGATGCAAAAAAACTTATGTGGAATGGTGTTGACTATCCTCTTGCTGGAGGAATTGCCCTTCGAAAACTCAAGCCTGAACATGCCCTGATTCATCAGATCATTAGCCTTACTATCCTATTTGGTTCTGTTGAACCAGGTAATGATTCTACCAATATGAACCGTGCCAGTACATTCTTACTGTATGCTTTTTTGAAAAACATTAAGGTTAATCTGGGCTATATCATTCTATCCCATATGGAGCACTGTGGTGTAAACAACACCAAACTCCCATATTTCATGCTTCTTACTCACCTTTTCAAAACTAAAGGTCTTATTCCATTCCCTGCAAACTGGAAAGAAAATCCGAAGTATCATAGGAAGTTTGATAATCGCACTCTTAGCCATATGAAATTCCAGTTTGATCCCAAAACTAAATCCTGGTCCCGAAAAATCACCAAATCTGCTGCTTCTACCTCCAAAAAATCCTCCACAACTACTGTCTCTCCTGATCTTGCTGCAACCGTAGAAGCTCTCAAGAACGAACAGGCCACATTCAATAAAGATTTAGACCTATTTTCTGACAAACTTTCAAGTTTTGAGCACAGGTTGAAGATGCTTAAGCAAGCCTATCCTCCTAGGAGTACCAAACGAACGCTTTTTGATGATGAAGGGGGAGAGTCTCAGGGTCAGGGTCAGAAAAAGAAGAAGGGAACGGAGAAGAAGGAGAAGGGATACAAAACCAAGACTGGGAAAGAAAAGGACAAAGGCAAAGGAAAAGCTGAATGAAGATATTTTCTGATAGATCTTTAGATTTTGAAATAATGATGCTTTGATTTCTCTGTCTTTACATTATGGTTTTTATGATACTCTGGTACTTTAAATTCCTGGATGCTAAGTTTCTTTTTTTTGGACATTTGTAAGGTTTTAAGTTGGAGGAGAGTCTTCTCGTATGTTTACTTTACTTTGCCTTATCTGTGCTTTAAGTTATCTTTGACAGGGGGAGCTTTTTGTCATCATCAAAAAGGGGGAGAATGTTAAACCCTTGTTTTGTATAAATGACAAAAAGAATAAAAATGCTGAATATTTTATGTAGGAACAAAAGTCAAAACTCTTGTGCAAGCTGGAACCTGGGGAATTGAACTGGAGCTGTTTTAAAGTAGGCAACGGTTATAAAACGGCTAGTTTGGTTGGCACTCTATATAAAGATAAATGGGGTCATCTTTGTAACTTGATTTTCCTTTTTGTTGCTGTAAGCTATTGTTTTTGTGTGTACACCTTTAGAGCGTTTGTGTGTGTGATCTTTGGTGGGCAGTTAGCTTAAGCGAAGAAAGTCCGAGTACTCTGGTTTGGGTAGTACCAGCTGTGTGTGTTGATACCAAGCAGAGTTTGATTTGTATTGTGTATCCCTATCTTTATAAAGGTTACAGGCTAAAAAATCCTAAGTTTACAACTTAGGTAGTGGATTAATCTTCTTGGTTCGTGTTTTCACAATCAAGAGGGCCAAACCTCTCTAAATACTTCTCTGTGTGATTCATACTCTAAAGATACTTTTGTTTATCACCTTGGTATGAATTAATGTTTCAATTTACCCCCTCTTGATCAACAATTTAATATCTTTAAATGGGAGAATTTTTATGCAATATATATTATTATAATTGAATGCAATATTCATTTGAAGATATGACTTATTTGTAGGAATATCTAGAACGCATATTCCACGAAGTTCATTTTGACATTTTCCTTGTAATTATAGATAATTTTTAAATAATAGACGAATGATTTTATGTCATAGACGAACACTTCTTTTTATGCATTACATGTTTTGTGTGTTTTCAATTATATGCGCATGTGTAAGAGCTCCCCTAATCCATCAGGTAATTAGGACTTTGTCATTTGGGAGTTTCATACGTGACTTTTTCAGGCATTACATGTGAAATTTTCACGCATCAATATGGGTTTTCAACGCATCAATCTGGGTTTTCACAACACAAGGATGCTCTTCCTTTTTTGTCAATATTTTTTATTTCTTTCAATACACATAGTACTAATATACTCACTTAATTGATTTGAATTTAGGATTTGTGTGAATATATTCTAGAGGATTCTTAATTTGGATTCTTGAAGAAAGAATCGTTCATGAAAGGGACGAAGATTCAAATCCGCAAGAACGTTTTCAGGGCGGCTTTAAAGAAAACTTCAATTAAAGTAAGTTTCTTTAACTTTCTTGATATTTGATTTGACCTAAAAATTATAAGCAAACGATCCTTATTGAAAAAAAAAAAAACTCTGCGCATCGTACATTTTTCCGTACATAATCAGGGATATTCTCTTTAAACAGATGGGCAATGATCAGAATTAAGTTCGATAAATTGGTTTGAATAGTATTTAAGGGATGATTTGAATCATCGGTGGCAGATGTTTTGGTTTAGAAATTCATTCTGAATTACGATTTAGAGGTTTGAAATTCTTGTATTAATTTGGACATGACTGCAAGTCGGCTTGACACTTGACAACACATGACACAATATTTTGAGCCTAACATGTTAGCCCTAGCTCTCGAGCGCTTGACTTCCTTTGGCCCAAAAACAGTACGGACATGAGAGATTTTCCGATCGAGATGCCCTCGACCGCAAGGTCGATTCTCAAGCTTGAAACAATGGCATTATTCGTGTTTAATGCTTGAAACCTTTTTGTCTGTCAACTCTTTTGCAGGTGCATTTAATACACCTTGATTGTATGTACTTAATTCCCGCAAAAAGTCCCTAATGAAGTACGAAAATTAGTGATTAATTCTGACATAGGTTATTAGATTTAGTGGAATACTTCACACTCCATAAACTATAAAGTAATTTCTTGGATACTCTTAAGGGCAACGTTTTTCGTTCAAGTCAACTTAGTCCCACACCCGGTTCATTTTTTCACCTTCAGTGATACATCTTCTACCCGTAGAATTTCCATTTAGCTTGACAATCTCAACTTATAATATGATGAGAGTCTGTTGATAATATAATAAGAGTTTGTGACATGTAATTTAATTAGAACATTTGTTTGCTTTTATAATATTAATTCTTTGATTAACGATCGGTTGGATTAAGCTTTTTAAATAATCCATTACTCTTTCTAAAATAAGCATCACTTCAATGATGGAGTCCTGAACTCCTGATATTGCATAAGAGAGAGCACAATTGAAATAGGGAGGAAAAATCGAGGTTGATTTGATCGCTTGAGGAGAGTGAACTGGTATCTTATTTGAATTTTATCGGGCAAAATAACACATGACATGAAAATATACCGGTTATAAAGTTTACAGTTAACATTGATTAAGCGGAATCAAGTTTGAATTCCTAATCCGACCAAATCGATTTAGATTCCGGGATATGTTAAAAGGGTTTGAATGAAGCTGGTGTGTGAGAAAGATTGCCCTATAATCCGGAAAGAAAATATGACTAGCTTTGTGCTAAAAGTGGAAGCTACGTTAGATATGGAAAAAAAAAAAAAACTTTTTCAGTGTCATAAATTATATTAGGAGCTATATATATCGTTTTAATCATAATCTTACATTTTGAAAGTTACGATAACACAAAGTAAAAGGAAAAGGAGAAGAAGACAAATTGTGCCTCCAGTCTTGTGCTCGAATATATGATAATCAAACAAAGGATTCTGCAATCCACACTTTAGTGGTCAGACCTAACTCGACCCAAAACTAAAATATGACCACATTGCACTTTCCTAAATCAAAGTGAGTATTCAAGATGCAACTGATCTACGGTAACGGATGAAAGCAAGCCACCAAACCTTGATTTCTCCTTTGATAACTGCACGGAAACATGTTACAATGTTGGTCGAGATTGCGGGCTTCGATGAATACATTCCAATGCTAGTTTTGCAATAGCCACAACTTATGCTCCCATATTACTGCTTGTAGGCAGTGCCGGTCGAGGGTCTAGCATGTCCTTCAACAACAATACTGTGTTGGCACTCGACATGGATGGAGCTGATGAGGACATCGAGGGTAGAAATGTCAATAAAGACGACACGAAATCACCGGGATGTTTTCCCATGATCACTTCAAGTGTTAGAACGCCGAAACTATATACGTCGCACTTCTCGTTTACTTGCATGGTGTAAGCAAGTTCTACGTCTAATAAGTCGAAAAGAAAAAGTTATATGGATAATTACATCGATGAGCCATGAGGGTTTGCTTAATTACACGAACATCCCCTTAGGTTTGAGAAATTACACAAACTCCCCTGATATATATATATATATATATATATATCTCTGAGGTTTGGGCAATGCATGTTATTATTGAACAGAAAGCGATAATGAAAAATGGGGCATTCATTAAAGATTAAAGATGACACTGTCAAATTTCATGGAATCTAGCATAATTTAAATTCTCAAACAGGGGAGGTATTTGTAATTTTCTTAAACCTCAGGGGAGGACTTTGCAATTAAACCAGAAGTACTGAAGGCTTGAGGATACCTGGAGCTGCATACCCAAACGTCCCCGCAAACGAAGTCCAATTTGACGAATCAGGTTTCAACAACCTCGCAGTTCCAAAGTCTGATACATGAGCTTCGTAATCAAAATCCAAAAGTGTTGAATATCCATTGTTTTGATCTGATCAACAAAAAGTGTTGCATAGGAACAACCACTGGAACGAATCATTCCAAGCAGATCAGGAACAATCACTAGGACGAATCATTCCAGAACAATACAGCTAAAATACGCTGCACAGGTTTTAAGGAGCTTAATATTTTAATCATTAACTTTAAAATACTTTTGAATCTTCCAGGCAGGTTCTCAACGGTCATCTTGTGAAAGCCTCACTCTCTCCCACTTGCATTTGGTCTCTTGAGGAATAAAATAATAGATCTTGGAAGACGTGCCCAATTTGAATATTCAAAAGGTTGCAACGGTTCTTTTCTTCAAGGCTATAAATAGAAGAAACTTCTCCAAAACAACTTGATTTTCCTTATTGCTTTTAAGCTGTTGTTTTGTGTGTACACCGTATAGAGCGTTTGTGTGTGATCTCTGGTGGGCAGTGAGCTTGAGCTAAGGTTATCCAGGAGGCTCTGGTTTAGGTAGTATCAGCTGTGTGTGTTGGTACCAAACAGAACTTGTTTTGTGAGTGCTCTGGCTTGGGTAGTATCAGTTGTGTGTGTTGGTACCAAGCAGAGCTTGTTTTGTATTGTGTATCTTCTATATCAATAAAGTTGCAGGTTCAAAATCCTAAGTATAAAAACTTAGGTAGAGGATTAATCTCTTTGGTTCGTGTATTCACAACCTTAGGGGCTAAACCTCTATAAACATCTTGTCTCGGTTCCTACCTTTCTTTATCTGGTTTGAGACTTACTTTGCTTAACGCTTGAGCTACTGATCTGATCATAAATGTGATAATTTGTTCTGTTGAATGAGCTCTTGTTGAGCTAATGAATGTTATGATCTTTGTGTGAATGAGATCTTGGTTAAAGGCTTGTGTTGCATTGAACAAACACTCATTCACCAAGTACTGAAGTTGTGATTGCTTGAAAGAATCCACTGACTGGTACGAAAGTTGTACCACTGGTATTAACAAACTTGTGCTCATAAAATCTGTCAAGACCTTTGCCTTGAAACTTTAAGTAGTTTGATTCAAGACCAACTCAACTCTGATAATTGTAACTGAGCTTATTAGCTCAGAGTGTTGATAAAATAGACTTTGTGTCGATAATCTGAAAGATCAATTCAACCCCCCCTCTTGATCAACAAAAAGCACATTCTTGCTCGATATATCACGATGAACAATAGGAGGTAAAACGCCATGATGCAAATAAGCCAAAGCACCAGCAACTCCCTTCACAACATTCACCCTTTTCAGCCATTCAAATTCCACAGCTTTTTCATCATTCCCCAGTATGCTCCACAAGCTCCCCCCTTCAAAGAACTCGTAAACCAGAAAAGAATACCGTTGATGCGAACAGAATCCATAAAGTTTCACAATGTTACGGTGTCGTATTTCTGCCAATGCTTGAATTTCATTAGAAAAACCTTTGAGATTTTTGTTGTTTTCATCTTCTGATGCGTGTATCTTTTTTGCTGCAACAATTCGACCGTCTGATAGCTCGGCCTTGTAAACGCTTCCCAAAGCTCCTGCTCCGATCAAATGCTTGGCATCAAATTCCTCCGTCGCTTCAATGATATTTTCAAACACCATTTTTCCATCAAATCTCCAAATAGCAAACAAATCTTTTCTTTCTTCAACAGATTCGTTGGCTTCAACTTGTCGTTTTCTCGTCCGCAAAAATAGAAAAATTGCAAAAGCTAAGATCAAAAGAAGCAGAGCTCCTGATATAGGAGAAACTATTATGATAATGACTCTTTTGCCCTTTCCTTTTTTACCATCATTTTTGAGATTTGTTGGGCAATGTTCCAAGCCGGAAGCAATATCAGTACCGCTACCACACAAGCCTTTGTTGTTCCTAAAGGCCCCAAATGGAGCTTTCTGAAACGCTCTGGAATTGGGAAGAGGACCCTCGAGCTGATTAAACGAAACATCGATCGATAATAAACTTGCACTCGTTTCAAAACTCGATGGGATTGAACCTGACAGGGAATTATGAGAAAGATTCATTGTTTCAATGGCTCTTAGCTGACCTAATTGCTGTGGGATTTCTCCAAATAGCCTATTACTGCTAAGATCGAGATTTTCTAAAGAGCTCAACGTTCCTATCTCCAATGGAATACTCCCATTCAACATATTTCTGCTCATGTTCAAATCTTGAAGCTTGGTGCAGCCTGTTATCTCCCTCGGAATTGAGCCGATAAAACTATTTCCAGCTAGATTTAGGCGTCTAAGGTCAGCTAAATTCCCAATTTCTTTCGGTATTTCACCCAGGAATCTATTATCATTCAGTTTGAGGTCATACAAGAATGGTTGCCTCGTAATCGTTAAGCTTCTGGGAAATTCTCCGGTGATTTGATTTGAACTTAGATCAAGCGTGCGTAACTGAGACGTATTCGGAAACTGAGCCGGAAAGGTTCCTGAAATATTATTGTGGGATGCCAAAATGCCCCATAAATTTCTTGACACTCCCCAGTGTGAAGGAACCTCACCATATATCTTGTTATGGCTTATGTCCATGTAGAGCAAATCAGGATATATGCCGAAATCTTCTGATAAATTTCCAGTGATTCGGTTCCCGTAAAGGAGAAGCGTATACAAACTGGTGCAGTTTTTCAAGCTCGTTGGAACATTTCCCTCAAAATTGTTAGTATGGAGAGACAGGTTTCTCAACTGTCCTCCAACACACATATTTTGGGGCATTCGACCAGTGAGATTGTTGATACTGAGAGATAAAACTCTTAATTGTGTGAGATTATCAAATTCAGCAGGAACAGTACCAGAAAGATTGTTGATGAACAACCTTAAATCCCTGAGGGCCTTCATACTTCCCAATTCCGGAGGTATTTGACCAGACAATTGATTTATACCAAGGTACATATTGACAATATTTGACAGGTTCCCGATTGAAGCAGGAATATAATGGGACCTGTCAGGTTATTTCTAGAGAGATCAATCACCTGTAGAGATCCCATTAGTCCAATCTCCGTTGGGATTTGACCAGATAAATGATTATTGTCCAAGAATAAGACATCAATCATCGACAGATTTCCAATCGAATGCGGGATTTTTCCAGTTAGTTGGTTGGAAGAAAGGGATACAGCAAAACGCAACCGTGAAAGGTTCCCAATAGAGTTCGGAATCGAACCTGTTAGCATGTTGTTTTCAAAATTGACAGCGTATAGAAGGTTTAGATTAGTTAGTGTTTCAGGAATTTCCCCATTTAGATGATTGTGGTTCAGGAAAAGATTCTGTAAATTCGTTAACAGGCCTAGCTCAGGCGGAATATTTCCTGAAAAATTATTCCTGGACAGTTCCAGGAAAGTCAGTTTTGACAGGTTGCCAATGCTGGAGGGAATATTTCCGTAGAGGGAATTTCTGAAAACATCGAATGCTTTCAAATGAGGTAGTGATGAGAAATCGAGGTTATGAAGCGTACCTACGAGTCCGTTGTGTGAGAGATTTAGGTGGGAAATGTTTCCAGCGGGACTGTCACAAGTAATGCCAATCCAATTGTTGCAGTGATTGGTGGAATCTTTCCACGATTCCAGAATTGATTGGCTTCGGTTTTCCAGGCTATCTTTCCATTTCAGGAGAGCTGTTGCTTCAATGGAATCAGGTCTGTTTGCAATGGCGACAAGGTGAAGGGATGATGAAAAAACGGTCAGTATAAGTAGAGAGGAAAGCTGGAGAAATGCCATTTTGCGTGTCTGTGATTTCTTGTTTAGTTGGATCGAAAAAAAAAAAAAAAAAAAAAAGATTTCTTGTTTAGTTAGAAAGATGTAATTATTGTGAAAATCCCGTCAAGATTTTCCTGTTTCTTGTTGCTGAAGGGCTTTTTTAAAGCGAAAAATTCCGGGAAGTCTCAACAACGGGGTCTTTTTTAAAAAGTACCTAAAAGTTGAAAAAATTTGCTTTAACTCCCCATTTTTAAAAAAATTCCTCTTTGCTCCCTAGATGACAAGCCAAATTTGCTTTAACTCCCCATTTTTTTTGAAGGTTGTATTAAAACTCAAGAATCTCGTACCCGAACCCCGAAATCACGTACTTAAATGTCCAAATCTCGTATTTGGGGGCAAATACATCATTTGGGCATTTAAGTACGTGATTCCGGGGTTCGGGTACGAGATTCTTGAGTTTTAATACAACTATGGGGAGTTAAAGCAAATTTGGCCTGTCATCTAGGGAGCAAAGAGGAACTTTTTTAAAAATGGGGAGTTAAAACAAATTTGAGTCTTCATTTAGAGATTTTTCGGGAATTTCCCGCTCAACTATTTGTAGTTGAAATAATAATTTGATTTGATGTGAGAAAAAGACAATTGGGATGTATATTTTATTTTATTTTTTCAATGGAATTAAATGCTTATTGTTTTGTCAACATAATAATAATTCAGCCAACTATGTGCTATAAAACTATAAAACAAGGAAATGAATAGTAATCTTATGTAAAGTTAGGTCTAATAGGTTGAGTTTATAACTTAATTAAAAAATATGGGAAAAAATCTTAAAATAAAATGCAAATATAACCTTAAGGGGAATTAAATATATATTTTTTTCTAAAAATAAGCCTTGTACATCACACACATTTAATATCTATTTATTAAACAGAATTGTTGAAACACAGGTCGTAATAATTTAAAGACTGGATTACATATGATTCCTTGAGTTTAGGAATAATTACATATTAATTATTTTTGTATTATTATTATTAAAACTAAGGTTCCAAATATTTTATCTTATTTTTTCGAAAAACAATGCTAATAAAAATTGCAATGCGGAAATAACTCTAGTACTCAATGTCACGCGCCGGGTTCGCGGGCCCGTTGGATGTGAGTGCAACTCTCCAAATCCACCTAGTATAACCTGAAATTGGGCCTAAACCACTGCCCAAAAGGGATATTCATTGGTTACACTTGGACTCTTAACACCACTGCCCAAAAGGGATATTCATTGGTTACACTTGGACTCTTAACTACTCTAGAGGTGGCTCCCATGTGCGTAGAACTTTGCCCCGTATAGCACTTAGCTCCTACGGCTGACGAGCCGCTTTGATACCATTTGTCACGCCTCAGGTCCGCGGGCCCATTGGACGCAAGTATAAGTCTCCAAGCCCACCGAGTATAACCTGAAATTGGGCCTAAATCACTGCCAAAAAGGGATATTCATTAGTTACACTTGGACTCTTAACTTATATACTGAACTTAATTCTCATATTTTCCCGATGTGGGACAGGGGTGTCACAATCACCCCTCCTTTCGAATCGCGACGTTCTCGTCGTGGCATGACATATAGCCCATGACCGACTCGTCTGCGTTGAAACTCTAGAGGTGACTCTTACAGGCTCAAGAGGTGGCTCCCACAAGACATATATTTTTAAACCAATATAAAATGTCGGACCTTGAAATTGGCTAATTCAATAATGAAGATGGCAGCTAGGGATGTAAACAAGCCAAGCCGGAGCCAAACTCGAACCCAACCGCTTTTGTTTCAGACTCGTGGCTCGTGAGCCTATATATTTAATTAAAAAATAAATATATATTAATTTCTATATATAAAAATACTTAATTTATATATAACATTATATATATATGTATGGTGGTGCAGAAATTGAAAGTTTGTTAATACACCAACACTTTGAGATTTGTTTATGAGGGGAAGATCATCATAGGCGTTTGAGCCTCAGGAACTGGGTTTCCAAAGAGCGTGGGTTCTTCCAGCTAGGATAACACCAGGGGAAGAAGATGCAGTAAGAATATAAACGATGGTGAAGTATGTGGAGCTTGGGGAAGAAGGAAAAATGGAGGAAAGATGCCCAGTTCAGTACATTGTAATGCAGGTGGAGAAGATGACTTAGGGAATAAGTGTGTGCATTCCCATATTTATATGTTAGGGGCAAGGGTGTTTTGGTAAGATTGACCGTGTGGTCCCAAACCTGTGATGCCCTAGACGCATGGCGTCATATGATGGTGTGAGAGTGATGGCTCTGAAAAGCCTGCAGGATGACAGTACGAGGTGCGCACTACCACTGTGTCAGAGGTGATTGGCGAGCGGTGAGCAGCTAGGTATCTACCTATGCCTCTCGTACCTCTGCAATGCCTTTGGGAGGGACACCTCACACTATTGGGACTGACCCCCGAGGGGGATAGTACCCTTAACTATTAACCCGAGCATTGGTGACGCTCGAGGGGGCTCCCCTGTGGAAGGTCATGAGTGTTGAGGGTCCGAGTGTTAGAGCGTCAAGGAACACGGGCGCGATTGTCGAGGGGATCTTTGGCGTAGAAGAGGGAATCCGGATACGGAGCATCCCTTGAGACCGTAATGCGAGCGTTCAAGGGGATTATCGGAGGGATCCCAAGCTCGTGACTTAGGCCGAGGTGCGCAAGTGTAGGTTAGATGGGTGATGAGGGAATGGATCGGGTCGGATCCACGAGCCCATTACCGCGAGCATTAAATCACAGGGTCCTTCAGATCCTGACACGTGTGCGGTGTTGATCGGAGCGTAATTTGGGCCTCATCATTTGCCCCCCAAATTCTGTAGTTACGCTTGAGCGTACTGTAGAATTCTTTAGAAACTGAGCCCTGGCCTTGGATGTTCGAGGGTCAAGCCTTTGGAGGGAAGTGACTGTCCGCCTTCAGCAACGGATAGCTTCTGACACGGTAATAAATGAAGTCCCATCCATATTTAATGCTGAGAGGCGACGTGGGCGTGTGTGCTACGGAGTGGGCGTGTGTAAGTGGGGAGACGTGCGACAGTTACCAAAAGCGGGGTGTTTTCCAAGGCGGGAAATGATTACTGTTTGAATTCCAAACCCTAATTAATGCGCATCTCATCCTTATAAATAGGGACTTGGCCATTTCTTCTCACCCTTTACGCAACCTTTCATCCTCCCAAGCAAAGAAGCTATTTTCCTTGCAAGTTCCAGTGATTTCCGACGAATTTTCCAGGCAACTTCTTCTTCAATCTTAGGTAACTCTCCGTGATCCCTGATACTAACCCTAGATTTAGGTTGTGTCTGAGCGTCATCTCTTGTGAGAAGATTTTTCTCGCGATTTTACAGTATCTGAATCCCTCTTCCCTACCAATCTTCTTCTGTAAAGAACCTTTGATTTCTCCAAGTCCAGTACTACAATGGCGGAGAATGTCGTAGACCAAATGGTGAGGGAAATAGATGAAATGTCTGTCGGAAGCTCTTCTCTTCATGGCAATGTTCCCATGGCGGTTCCGATAGCGAGGGTTCCTGAAGAGATCGACGATGAAGATCTAAACGCTGCAGTTCATGGGATGAATGAGCGTGATCCCCAGGGGGGTAGACCAGATTTTTGAAGAGATGGATCTTGTGATGGAAATGCAGAGGCAGGGGGAGAGAGTACTCCCCGTACTGAACAGTGCTGCAAGGCCCCAGGATCACCAAGTTACAGTGATGATAGCGGCTCCAGAAGGCGGTGCAGGGCCTTCCGAGCGTCGGGCGGATGGTGAGCCTCCCCGAAAGCGCCAAAAGAAGGGGAAGGAGCCTACAACGCGAGTGAGGCAGGATAATCCTCACCAAACAGATAGATCACCGGACGATATAGAGATCACAGTGACGCTCAAGGATCTGGAAGGTTTGAAGGCCAAGGCGTACTGGGACGAGGCAGTGTTCCCAATTCGCCTCCCTATGGAGGGAGAGAGGGCCAACCGTCCGCCACCGGGAATGATGACCGTCTACCAAGACTCTGTCTTGGTTGGAGGTTTGAGATTCGCAATTCCAACCACTGTCGCTGACATCTGCAATTATCTCATTCTTAGTCCTTCCCAGATTCTTCCAAACGGCATAGCCTTAATAAACACTTTTGTGATCCTGATGAAAGTCACAGGCCACGAACCTTCAATAGACAATTTCAACAGTTTAATTCAAGTGGCCTGCTCGCCATGCTCGTCTCCAACAGATGAGTTTTATTACGCCCAAGCCAAGTCGAGGCTTAAAATGATTGACTCGCCCTCGACTTCATACGACGAGAATTGGAAGGAGAAATACTTTTTTGTGGGGTCGCCTGGGATGCGGTTGTCAAGGTTTGTACGCTCCAAAGCGTTTGTTTTTGCCGCGAATTTGCACTGCCTGGACAATGCTCGCCGCTTCTTCTGGAAGTCCGTGGGCCAGTTGATCAAGTTGGGCTTAGTGCCTCCTTCCACTCGCATAGATAAGCGTTTGAGGATGGATTTGGACGAGAATCTGGAGCCTATGGTTACCACCGGGGACCCCACCGAAAATCTCACCGAGTCGGTGTATAACGACTTGGCTGTTATGCTTCAGGACGAATATATGGCAGCTTACCCTCTGGAACTTGAGCCCATAACCATTGAAGACGATTGCATCAACATTGACGCTCAAGATGGTACTGGTCCTAGCGAGGCTCATACCTCCGACGCTGAAGTTCTGGCTCCTGTCCCCTTGTCTACTGCTCCTCTAGAGCCCGAGAGTGAAGCCCCTTGAGTTTGTTCCTCTATTTAATTTGAATCTGCAGCCAACTTCTCATTTCCCATGTAATTTCTATTCCCGTACTTGTAATTTTTCATTGCAGTTAATGAAATCCTATTTTCCCTTCTGCTGTTTTGTGATGCTTTGAGCATTTGATGTTGATTTCTGCTTGGAGTTTTGTGTATGAATGCGTAGGCGCGAGGGTGTATTGTATGAGGGTCACCCTGGCCACCCCTTACTTAAGGCTTAAACTTGAACTTAGAAATCCATCAAGGGTTTTGCAAAATGTCTGCCTTTGGTAAAAATCAATTTAAGAGTGTGAACAGTAACGAGCCTTGTGATAGCACAAACTGGAACCTAGAAATCACCAAGGGGATTTGCTAAGGGATCTTTGATTAAGAATTAACCCGAGTGTTGTAACATAATGAGCGTAGCTGGGTTTGGTCTTGAACTTAGAAATCAGCACATGGATTAGCTAAGTGTTTACCCTTAATGAGCATGGGCGCATTTAATGGCTTGAGGGCTTTTAAAGGATTTGCAAGCGCGCACTGTGACCCTCGGTGCCCAGTTGGTGTAATGGGATATGTGCTACCCTTGATATTGACCCGTTTGTTTTTAGAAGGGTTCTTACGATTTTGAGCGTCAAGGAGATTAGTCATCAAGCCGTTCGACGCGGAGTATTCTCGACATGGAGTTGACACTGACTTGACTGATAGCATAGTTTATAATAAATTGAACCAGTAAATAAACAACAATGTATGAAAATACTTACTGAGTACTTGTATTTCTGTCAAAAGAAGATACAGTGTACCCCGAGCGGTGGAGTTACAAAATTTATCTTTAAACAAAGAATCTTCTCAAATTACAGGCATTCCATGGGCGAGGGAGACGCTCGCCTTGCAAAGTTTCCAACAGGTAGGTGTTGTTCGCTCGCACCTGGATGACTTTGAAGGGGCCTTCCCAGTTGGGACCTAATTTACCCACGTGCTTGGACACTTCAACCTTTTTGAGGACCAGATCCCCCAGTTGGAAGGTCCTTTCTTTGACGCGTTTGTTGTATTGATGGGCCACTGATGCTTTGTACTTGTGCATTTGGGCCCAATAAGTGTTTCTCTTTTCATCCAGCAGGTCTAAATCGAGCGACCGATTACTCTCGTTAGCGGTAGGCTCGAAGTAAGCGTGCGAGCGGACTCTTGGACAATCTCTGCAGGTATCATGGCCTCAGAGCCATAAACGATGGAGTAAGGTGTCTCGCCCGTTGCCGGTCGTGGGGTTGTGCGATAAGCCAGAGGGCCCCTTCGAGCTCTTCAGCCCACTCGCCCTTCTTACTCTCGAGCATCGTTTTAAGATGCTGGAGTATGGTTCTGTTTGTGACTTCAGCTTGACCGTTGACTTGAGGGTGGCCTACGGAAGTGAAGCATTGCTCGATGCCTAGCTCCGAGCACCATTCCCGTGTGTCGGCAACAATAAACTGAGAACTGTTATCTGAGATAAGCACCCTCAGGATTCCATATCTACAAATGATATTCTTCCAAATGAAGTCTCTTACAACCTTGAACGTGATTTTTGTGACTGCTTCATCCTCTGCCCACTTGGTAAAGTAGTCCACAGCGAGGATCACGAATCTCTTCTACCCGCCCGCCATTGGAAGGGATCCCACTGTGTCAATGCCCCACTGGTCAAAGGGCCATGAAACGTCGATTGGGATCATTTGGGCTGTTGGCAATTGAGGAGTGTTGGAATGAAACTGACACCTGGGGCACTTCTTGGAGTAACTGAGGGCGTCCTATAATAACGAGGGCTAATAGAACCCGCTTCTCAACACCTTTTTAGCCAAAATCCAATCGCCAGAATGGTTCCCACAGCTTCCGCTGTGTATATGTTTCAATACATCCCTGGCTTGCAAGGGTCGCAAGCATCTTAACGGTGGACCTTGGAACGACCACTTGAAGAGTCTGCCCTCGCTATCCAATGAAAAGCGGGGGGCTTTACACCTGACCTTTCGTGCTTCTACCTTGTCGCTTGGGCGGGTACCGTCTTTCAGGAATCTGATGATATCATCAAGCCAAAAAGGCTCGGATGGTCAATCATGTTCACCTGGCCCGAGAGTTTTCCCTCATTTATCAACGGTTCCTCGGTTCTGAGGAACATGATAGAACGTTCGCAGGATCCTTCCAGAGCCGATGCAAACTTAGAGAGGGCATCAGCCGGCTCGTTTTCCACTCGCGGTACCTGCAACAAATGGAACTCCTTGAATTTAGCTATCATCTCTTTAGCCTTGGTCAGATACTGCACCATGGTGGTTTTTCGAGCCTCATAAGTGCCGTCCACTTGGCTAGCAATTAACTGAGAGTCAATATAAACAATGACCCGAGAGGCTCCATTCTGAAGGGCAATTCTGAGTCCTTGGATGAGGGCTTCATATTCGGCCTCATTGTTGGTGACTTGGAAGGCCAGCTTGATCGCGTAGTCAATTTCAATTCCTCGAGGGTCCCTGAGGGTCACCTCAGCTTCCCCCCTTGTGAGGTTGAGGAGCCATCCGTGTGCAGAAGCCATAACCCCTCTTCCTCCGAGGGCACTGGGTCCAAGTCGTAACGCTCGACAAGCAGATCCGCTACCGTTTGAGCATGTGTGGTTGTCCTAGGCTCGAAGCTGATGTTAAATTGGCTGAGTTCTATGGACCACTACAAAAAAAAGTCATATTCAGACGAACTTTTCCGACGAAAAATTTTGGTCTGAAAATTTCCGACGAAAGTCCGACGAAACTAAGTAAATTTTACTTTTGTCATATGATGCAAAAATTCCGACGAAATTCCGTCCAACCAAAATTTTAATTTAAAAAATAATTATATTTTATATTTCAGACGAACTTTTGCGACGAAAGTTCGTCTGAAAATTTTAAATTAATTTCATAAGTTATTAGTCAGACGAAGTGGTCTGAAATTCGTCTGAGATTTCAGACGAAACACCGACGAAAAAGTTGGTCTGAAATTGTTCTAAAAAATAATTATATTTTAATTTAAAAAATAATTATATTGTATATTTCAGACGAACTTTTGCGACGAAAGTTCGTCTGGAAAATTTAAATTAATGTCATAAGTTATTAGTCAGACGAAATGGTCTGAAATTCGTCTAAGATTTCAGACGAAACACTGACGAAAAAGTTGGTCTGAAATTGTTCTAAAACTGCGACGAAACTCAGACGAAAAAGTTCGTCTGAAATCATCACTACAAAAAAAAAAAAAAAAACTTTTCGAATGAACTTTTCCGACGAACTAATTTCGTCTGAATAATTTTGAAAATTATTTTTGTGAAACTTAGACGAAATTTCGTCTAATAATATCGTGACATATTAATTAATTATTAATATAGTATTGTAATTTTTCTTTTCTTTTTTTTTTTTTTTGTTCAACATACGTACTATTGTAATTACTAAAAGCTATGTAATGAAGTTTAATTAAAGGTTATGTTTCCATAAGATATAATATACATTATAAATCATTATAATGGTATACTTATATAGTGCTTTGATATTATATGATATGTACAATAATTTGAGTTAGTAACATAAGATGTGGTATTATTTAAGATGCGCCAATGTACTTTACAAGTGATCGATATAATACAATAACTATAAGTGATCTATTAAAATGATATAATACTTAGTCATAAGTCTGTTAAATGAATAATAGAACTATATATCTATTAAATAAATAATATAAAAATATTTACATTTACGATTATTATATATCATATGATATAATAATATCGAATATTATATAGATAACTATATATCAAATACTATAGATAGCTATAAGTTATATATATATATATATATATATATATATATATATATATATATATATATATTATATACTAGTGTAATTACTGAAAGCTATGTAATGAAGTTTAATTAAAGGTTATGTTTCATAAGATATAATATACATTATAAATCATTATGATGGTATACTTATATAGTGCTTTGATATTATATGATATGTACAATAATTTGAGTTAGTAACATAAGATGTGATATTATTTAAGATGCGCAAATGTACTTTACAAGTGATCGACATAATACAATAACTATAAGTGATCTATTAAAATGATATATATTAAATAAATAATATAAAAATATTTACATTTACGATTATTTTATATCATATGATATAATAATATTGAATACTATAGATCACTATATATCGAATACTATAGATAGCCATAAGTTATTTATATTTATAATATATATATATATATATATATATATATATATATATATATATATATATATATATATATATATATATATTTCTATTAAATACTACTTTATATAATTAAGTTATGTTAAATTATATAATATCTATGTAAATATAAAACTATTAAATAATCTAACATATATCTTCCAAATTAATAATATAATACATATAAATTTATTAAATGAGATAATGATATTTTTTATTTTATTAAATAATATAATACATAAATATAAATTATATCAAAATGTATAATATACAATTATAAATATATTAAATAATATAATTTATAAGTAGATTAAATGATATATAACATATAAATTATAATCTATGGATAATTTTCAATCTCCCCCTAAAATTAACTTTGTTCCCACCCATTCTATTGAAATATTTCATTCTCCCTCCAATTTAATCACCCTAATATCTTTTCCATCCCAAAATTAAGAGTCATTTCAGATTCCTTTCTTCTCCCATTCCCTAATCGTTAGCAGCCAAACCCTTTCATTCCTTTCTTCTCCCATTCGAACTCAACAGCAGCGACAGAATTCACACCGCGTCGCCACCGCCCCAGCGAGCTCTTCCGACGCCGTGCACCAACTGCCATGGCGGTCTGGCTACAGATCCAACGCCTTCCCCTTTCGGTTCAAGCAGCGGCGCAACAGCTCCTCCTTCTCCGACGGAATCGCCACCAGCCATTATTTAACCAACCACCACTGATCTCCCCCTCTCTCCTTCCTGTTATAGATCTGAAAAGGGGGAGAACCCCTCTCCGTCGCCGCCGTACGCCTTCACCATCTTGTCGGCGAGGCAACCGACCACCACCACCGTAAGCGCCGACAACCGTCGAGGGCTTTCTCGCGGCCGCATCAGCCCCAACAACTCTCCAGCATTGGCGCCTCATGACAGCAGCTCCTCTTCCGGTGACCTCTCGTCTCTCCAGCCAGCATAGTTCGTCGCGTCAACAGTCCCACAATCTTGCCGCTGCGCCTTCTCTTCAACAAAGCTGCAAAATAGAGGAACCAATTCCTCCCCTGCATGATCCAAACTTGAAATCTAAACTTGAAATTCTGGGTAATTAATGTACTATAGTATTGAGTGAGTAATTAATGATTAGTGGTGGGTGTGTGTGTCGAATGAATATTATATATATGTATGAATTTTTAAATAACTATGGTGTATTATAATTTAAGCATGTCCGTATATGAATGTAAATGTATGCTGCCTATTTGTTAGTATGTAATTTATAATTTAGTTCTTGAGTTGTGTGAAATGTGTAATGTATTAATTGAATCCGTTAGTTTATGATTTTGGTATTTGGGAGTTATGTGATGTGGTACTGCCTATGCAATCTAAATGGCTTAATAGTGTAAATGTGTAAATGTGATAGAGGCTACAGATACAATGTAGATTCCCACTCTGTTCTCTGTTAAATGCTGCTTACATAATTAGGGGTCCTGCAGGTTCCATTTCAAGTACCTCTTGAAGTAAATGTTATCCTTATTGGCTTCAATGGTGATGGAGGCTACAGATACAGTGTAGATTCTCGAAAATTGGAGGAGTTTTTGAGAGTTGGCTTTCCATCATACAGACCTTCATGCTTAGAGACTGGACAGCCACTTGATATTGAACATCACGTAGTCTTTAATATGTTCCCTGTAAGTTTTTTCAGAATATCCTTGTGTATATATATATATATGTATGTATTCTGTTGTTGCCTTGTAGACTATCAAATGAAATGATTTTGAACTTCAAGCTAAGCACGCTGAATATTGATCTTCCTCTGTCTTGTCATGTGCATGTTTATTTGTATTCTAATTTCTGTTTTGGTGAAAATGTGTATGAAATATATGCCTGTTTGTGTATTAGCGTGCACTCCTCTGAGATAATTAGCTCTTAGCTGTTTCGTGTTTCGAAATAAATGCAGTTATGGAACAAGTTTGATTGGGGCTGAAAATTGATATATTTTTTTCATTTATTTTAATCTAGAATGTCAGACGTGTTTCGAGAAATGATGCACAAGTTGGATGTTGTTGAAGTTGATTACGAGTGTGGACTGCTGCTAAAGGTGGTGCTGCTGTAATTTCTGAGAAAGTCTCAAAAGATACAAGAAACATACTCGTAAGTTCTTACCTTTTAATGAATGTTTGGTTTTTTGATTGAATGAAAGCACCTGCTTGCTCTCGTGATTTGTTTCTCATCCATTTTCGATTCAAGTATGTATATAATGAATCTGACAGTAAATTTGCTTTCCTTGGAATCACTAAAACCTGTGTCAGGGGAGGTCTTGGTAATTTTTCAAATTTCAGAGGGAAGTTTGTGTAATCCTTTTTTAATCAAAATTGCGATGCTGCTGTTGCTATTTTGTAGAAATTAATTAAGCCCTCATGATTACATGGAAAGAATTTGAGTAGTTATTTATTGTTGGAAAGAATTTCCTTGAGAGTAAGGTTCTGCTAGAAGATCTTGGTGGTAAACAGTTTTATGTGCTTAATTCGTTGCTGCTGTTGCTATTTTGTAAAAATTAATTAAGCCCTCTTGATTGTACAAAGCTGTCAGAATGGTATATTCATGATCACTTGATAACTTATAATTTCTAAGTGTTTAACTTCTGGTTGTTGACTCAATTCCAATTTGACATGTTGACGACTTGTGATCTTGCATACGATAACCGATGTGGTTAGAAATTTTACTTAGATTAGCTTTGTAACAAATACGTTGAGGTTGCAAACAACTTAATTAAAAGTTTTAGATAGATAGTTTAGATTTCTTATATATAGGTCTTACATTTGTATATTTATTGGTCTTAATTTTGCCCTCAACTTTCCAATTTAGGGGTTTTAGCTCGATAATAATCCAACGGTCATGATGCTCTTTGATGCATTATCTTATATATTCATGCATTTACGTGTCTTTAAAGTTTAATTCCTTAATCATCAAATAACCTTTGTGGGTTTAATGCTTTTTTTACAGACCAGACACCTCAAATGGCGTAAGTGGCAATGTCCCAACACTAGGTACATTTTCAAATGGTGGAGAAAAATTTTCGCTTTATATCTAGTGTTTTCGTACTTTACGTTGGGTTTGTAATATTACTTGAATATTTTGTAATTCGATAGATTTTAGCGAATTTCGTGCACCCGGATTTGTTTTTACAATATTGTCGGATTTATATTGAATTTTTAATGTATTGTTGGCGTATTACACATTATTGTTGAATTTCAAGCTTTTTATTATTTTATTTCCGGTATATAATTGTTGAAAAAACAGGTTGAAAATTCAGAAAAAAAAAATATTTAAAATGTTAATTTTGCGACGAAATTTGCGACGAATTTGGTCTGGAAAAAAAAAAAAAGATTTTTTTGCATTTTTCGTTTGAAAATCGTCTGAAATATATTAAAGTTCGTCTGAAATCTCGTCTGAAATTTTGTCTGAAAAATAATTAAAAATAATAAATAATATTTCTCGTCGAAAATGTCGTCGCAAATTTCGTCTGAAAAAATTTCAGGCGACAAATTTTCGTCGTAAATTCGTCTGAAAAATATTCAACGTAAAAGGGGTCAACGTGTTTTCGTCGGAAACTTCGTCGCAATTTCGTCTGAATATTAAACGATGAAAAATTGGTCCTGGTCATTTCGTCGGAAATTTCCTCGCAATTTCGTCGGAAATTTGGTTCGTCGGAGATTTGTGGATTTGGGACGAGAAAATGTTTCGTCTGAAATTGGTCTGAGTTTCGTCGGAAAAATATTTCGTCGGAAAAATATTTCGTCGGAAGTTTTCTCGGAAAGTTCGTCTGAAATTATCTGTGATGAGGGTTTTTCGGTCGAACCTTTGTTCGTCGGAATTTCGTCTGAAGGTGGTCGGAAATCTAGAATTTCAGACGAAAACCCTCAAAATTTCGTCTGAAATGTTCGTCGGAAATTGGGTGTTTTTTTGTAGTGTCGACCATTTGATTAGCCTGCTCGAGACGTCCGGTTTCGAGAGTACTTGCTTGAGCAGATGATCTGTAAGCACAGTGATAGAGTGAGCTTGAAAATAAGGCCTTAATCTCCTGGAAGCATTGACGAGGGCAAAAGCGAATTTCTCTATCTCCACATATCTCTTCTCTGCTCCCTGTAAGGTTTTGCTCAAGTAATACACTGGCAGGTGTTTGCGCTCGCGGACTGCGACGAGGACTGTGCTTGTGGCTTCTGACGAAACAGAAAGGTAGATGAACAAGCTTTCTCTAGGGACCGGCTTCGTTAGTAAGGGCGCGCACGAGATGTAGTGCTTCATGTCTTGCAAGGCCCTCTCACATTCGTCAGTCCAAGCAAAGCTTCGAGCGTTACGTAGAATCTTGAAGAACGACAAGTTCCTGTCCGCCGATCGGGAAATGAACCTGTTTAAGAAGATGATTTTACCCACCAGTACTTGGACCTCCCTGACGTTCCGAGGGGAGGGAATGCCAATGATCGCTCTGATTTTTTCTGGGTTAGCCTCAATCCTCTTTGGCTGATTACGTATCCCAAGAATTTTCCCCCTCGAACTCCAAATGTGCATTTCAATGGGTTTAGCTTCATATCGTAGTGGCGCAGGATATCAAAGGCTCGCTTGAGATCCTCTAAGTGGGAGTGCTGGCGCTCGCTTTTGACGATTATGTCATCCACATAAACCTCCATAGATTTTCCGATTTCACGCTCTAAAATCCTGTTGACTCTCGCTGATAAGTGGCCCCTGCGTTTTTAAGCCCGAACGGCATGACAAAAAAACAGTAAACTCCCACGTGGACCACAAAGGAGGTTTTGGGGAGATCCTCGGGCACCATGAAGATCTGGTAATAACCCTGGAAAGCATCCATCATGCTCATAAGCTTACAACCGGCCGTTGAATCTACCAACTGATCAATCCTTGGCAGGGGATAGGGGTCCTTGGGGCACACTTTGTTAAGATCAGTGAAATCATTACACATTCGCCATTTGTTTGCGCATTTAGGCACGAGCACCACGTTGCAGAGCCACTCAGGGTATAAGATATCCTCAATATACTGAGCCTCAAGGAGTTTGTTGACTTCCTCTACAATAACTTACCTCCTAAAACCATGGACGTCCCTCTTCTTCTGCTTGATGGGTTTGAAGGTTGGATCTACGTTGAGCCGGTGAACAATGACGCTCGGATCTATCCCTGTGAGGTCAGAAGCTTTCCAGGCAAAGGCATCCAAATTTTCCCGCAAGGAATCGATTATCATGATCTGAGAAGGACCGTCGAGGTTGGAACCTATCTGGGTGGTTTTGTCATGGTTTCCAGGCTCCAATTCAATGGTCAGAAAGTTCTCTGTAGGCTCAATGCGAACTTCAGGTCGAGGAGCTTTGAGCGCCCGTTTCTTTCCTGTGAGCCTATCATTGGTTCCTTCTGAGGGCTCCTGACCCTCGTCTTCCGAGGTGGATGCCTCAACTGGCCCCAGTGGATCGGCTCCGCTGTCTTTGGACCCGTCTGCCGCCTTCTTTTTATTCTTCTTCTTGTAGAGTTTGGCCCTCTTACGCTCGGGGCCATCTTCATCTAACTTGGAAAAATCCACCGATTTCTCTGTGGACCCCGCTTGGACTGCTTGCTTTGGTTTGTGGCTGCGAAGAGAAAGGATGTAACACTCCCAGGCTTCCTTAACATTGCACAACACTTCTCCAGTTCCTTCGGGGGTGGGAAACTTGACTTTCTGATGGTATATTGATATTACTGCCTTGAAGTCAACGAGGGCTGGGCGATCGATAATGATGTTATATGGGGTGCGACCAAAAGAGGTGGCCAAGTGAATCTGTCCGCGAGGGACAATCTCGGAACCCCCAAAGCCAACAAGGGCTGTTCTGAGGGGTTCGAGGGGAATGTTTGTGATATTCATTTTTTGAAACGTGGAGTAGGGGAGAATGTTCACTAAGCTTCCAATATCAATCAAAACCCACTTTACAACATGGTTATGAACGTCTAAACTAACCACCATGGGGCAGTCAGAGATTTCACCGACCCCATGAGGTTTTACAATATGCTCCAAATCCTTCTCAGTAAACCCTACAACATCATCGTCCTTCGAGCTCGAGGATCCTTCCAATGGGTACATAGGCTTGGGCCTTGAAGATCTCTGATCGTAACTGCGGATGTGGTGTTGGAAAACACGAATCAGAAAGCAGCGGAATTTAAAAAAATTTTCCCAACAAAAGGACCTTGGACTCGCAATCGTGTAACCAAATTCGTAAAGATAGAAAACTTACTTTTCTTTTGTTCTTTCTTGAAGCGTTTCAAGCCACCCAAGAACGCTCTTCTCGCGGCTTGATCCCCTCTCCTTTGGTAAAGCTCGAATCTTCAAACTTCTAACTTGAAGTCTCTAGAGAAAGTCCACCAACTTGATCACAATCTAACTAGTAAGGATGCTAGTTCTCTAGTTAGTGTTTAGGCTTAACCTAGGGTTTAATTTAATCTTGGAGAAAGGAAGGTGTTCCACACATGAACCAAAAGAATTGCCAATTCGCTCTAAAGGGGAGCATGAGCTCCCCTATATATAGGAAAGGGAGAGGGGCGCCGATCCTGATCCTTGTTGGGCAAGGATTCGGTTCCTCTCTCTCCTATTACTTGATCATCAATTATTTTCCAACTTTGACTTTGAATTCTAATTCAAGTCAACTTTTAAGAGAGCTAAAAATATCCAAACTATTTTTGGATAATTTTATACTTTATTTATTATAAAATAAATAACTTATTTTTAAATAACTTATTTTTATCTAATTAATTAATTCGTAATTAATTAACTAGATTATTTTCTCCAAAATAAGACTTTCTTTTTAATTCAAAATTAAACCAAAGTCTATTAAATAATTAACACATTTAATTATTTAATACATATATAATATATATATATATATATATATATCCACAGGTGTGTGACACGTGTCACAGTGACATGTGTCACTCACGTGAGCCACACGTGTGATTTCACACGTGTGGAACCCTCTTGGCCCGATTAACTCGTTTAATCATTTTCAAGCCTCAACTCATGTAACCAAGTTGTTGTGTGTGACCCTCTAGGTTCTCAATTCAATTAGCAGTGACCCTAATTAATTAATTCACTAATTAATTAATCAGTCCACAGATTAAACGACCATAGTCTAGCAACAGGTGTTTAACCCCTAGCTGAATTGGAATGTTCGGATCCGACAGAACCTTTAAGTCATTGATTCATGTGAGATACAATCCTCCTACTTACTATCTCTCAACCAAGATCTAGGGCAAGGGAATAATCAGAACCCTAATAATCCGGTCTTAAAGCTAAGTGCATTTTATATCCATTTGATCTCAATCCAAGAAACCCTTTTCTTGATGTCTTGATCTACTGCCTTGGCCAAGGACTCCATATGGCATATGAATGACTTACACAATAAGAGATCACCTTGCAAATCCAAGTGTAGGTCCTATCTTGATTCTCATTCACTTTCATGAGTCACTTGTGCAGCCCCAGCATAAGCATTGAATCAGTTGTCTAAGGCGACACCCTTTAAAGCTTATACCTAAGACTACAGAGTTAACTCATAAAGTGACAAGGAACCTCAAGTCTAAGGATCAATTAATCACATCAATGACTCGTGAGATATTTCCTAATCTGGAAGTTTCCATTTCCTGAAATAGAAACTTCCTTTCCCATTTAGGAGTGTTCTCACACGGGGCACCTCAGTGAACTTACTTATTAAAGTAAGCACCCTCATGTATCACGCACGTATCAACTATACACTTTGCACCTCCATGAAACAAGGTGGTCTTTCTTAAGGGCGTGATCCCACAAGCAAGCCTTAGAGGAGTCAGGTTGACACTCCCACTGTCTGTAGGACTCATCGGCTTGGAGTATTTTACTAATCATGACTGATGTGATATAGGGCTCGTTTCATGAACCATTTCACCTAAATGGTAGAGTCCTAAAGTCATCAGGATTAGGGGAGTTCTCATACATGCACAGCTAAAGTAAACGCATACCAAACAAGAGCATATAAAGAAGTGTTGCCTCAATTCGTTATTTCATTCAAAGATTGTCTGTGATTACAATAAGGAAAAGCACAAAGCGGATATACAATCGGCTTTCTAGGGCACTATTCCTAACAATCTCCCACTTGCCCGTCAAAGCCATTCTAAAGCTACTCTAAGTCCCATCTTCTGAAGATGACTTTGGAAAGCTTCTCGACTAAGGGGTTTAGTAAGTGGATCTGCCACGTTCTCTGCTGATGTGACCCTCTCGATTAGCACATCTCCTCTTTTGATAATATCACGGATTAGGTGATACTTCCTCATAATGTGCTTGGTCCGTTGGTGAGGTCTTGGTTCTCTTGCTTGAGCAACCGCCCCAGTGTTGTCACAAAACACAGTAATGGGTCTTTCATGCTAGGAACAACATTCAACTCTTGAATGAAGTTTCTAATCCAAACACCTTCCTTAGCTGCATCATTTGCAGCTAAGTATTCGGCCTCAGTGGTCGAATCTGCAGTGGTAGTTTGCTTGGAACTCTTCCAACTCACTGCTACGCCGTTTAGGCAGAAAATGTATCCTGACATTGACTTAAAATCATCTAAGTCAGATGCAAAGCTTGCATCGCAGTATCCTTCGACAGTAAGATCTTTCTGACCTCCGTAAACTAAGAATAAATCTTTAGTACTTTTCAAGTACTTAAGAATATTCTTCATGGCAGCCCAGTGACCATCTCCAGGGTCAGTTTGGAAACGACTTGTCACACTAAGTGCATAAGCCACATCCGGTCGAGTACATAACATTGCATACATTATGCTACCTATTGCTGACGCATAAGGTGTATGAGTCATTCTTTCCTTCTCAAGGTTAGTCTTAGGACACATCTTCTTTGAAAGACATGTTCCTACACTCATAGGAAGGTTCTTAACCTTTGCTGACTCCATATTGAATCTCTTCAATACTTTGTCAATGTACATCAACTGTGATAGTCCTATTAACCTTCTAGATCTATCTCTATAGATTTTAATTCCAAGGATATAGGACGCATCACCAAGATCTTTCATCTCGAATTGGTTCGATAACCATAACTTAGTCACTTTCATGTCATCCTTCGAATTCCCAATAAGAAGGATGTCATCAACATAAAGTACTAAGAATTGCACTGAGGTCTCCAATTCCTTTCTATACACACATGATTCATTCGAAATTTGGATGAAGCCAAACGCTTTGACCGATTCATCAAATCGAATGTTCCAATTCCTAGAAGCCTGTTTCAATCCATAGATTGATCTTTGGAGTTTGCAAACCTTTTGCTCACTCCCACTGAATGTGAAACCTATGGGTTGCTCCATATAAATGTCTTTGTCAATGTCACCATTGAGAAAGACAGTTTTCACATCCATTTGCCATATCTCATAGTCATAATATGCAGCAATGGCAAGCATGAATCAAATGGACTTTTGCATTGCAACTGGTGAAAAGGTTTCGTCAAAGTCCACGCCGGGTCTTTGAGTGAATCCTTTTGCAACCAGTCTTGCTTTGTAGGCTGCAATGCTTCCATCAACTCCAAGCTTTCTCTTAAAGATCCATTTGCAACCTATGGGTTTGACCCCATCAGGCAAATCTACCAAGGTCCAAACTTGGTTGGAGTTCATGGAGTCCATTTCGGATTTCATGGCTTCTATCCACTGTTCAGAGTCAGAATCTGAAAGTGCCTCCTCATATGTTGAAGGATCATTATCCTTTTGAGAGATTTCATGGAAGAATCCATACCATCTCTCTGGCTGTCTAGGAGTGCGTTCAGAACGCTTTAGAGGAGGATTTACATGTGTATCGAAATTCGTGATTGGTTGTGGTTGATCAGTAGGGGACGTTTCTTCAGTAGGTGGCGTGGGGTTACTTTGTACTTCTTCTAATTCTATGATCTTTCCTTTCTTTTCTTTAAGGAACGGTTCCTCAAGAAAAGTGGCATTTCTGGAAACAAACACCTTTTGCTCAGATTGATCATAGAAATAGTATCCTATGGATTCCTTAGGATAACCTACAAAGTAGCATAAGTTAGAACGAGATTCTAACTTATCTCCCACTGTCCTCTTCACGTAAGCAGGACAACCCCAAATTCTTAAGTAAGAATAACTAGGGATTTTACCATGTCACATTTCATAGGGCGTCTTGGGGACTGATTTAGAGGGAACTAGATTCAGAATCTTTGCTGCAATTTCTAGGGCATAACCCCAGAAAGAAGGTGGTAAGTCAGTGAAACTCATCATGGAACGAACCATATCAAGTAGGGTTCGATTCCTTCTCTAAGAAACTCCATTAAGTTGAGGAGTTCCCGGAGGAGTCCACTGAGAGATAATCCCATTATCTTTGAGATGATTAAGAAATTCTTCACTAAGATACTCGCCTCCTCGATCAGATCGAAGTGCTTTGATCTTGTGACCAGTTTGGTTCTCAACCTCCTTTTGAAATTCCAAGAATTTCTCAAAAGCTTCAGATTTATACTTCATTAAGTATACATAACCATACCGACTAAAGTCATCAGTAAAGGTTATGAAATACTGATGATTGTTTCTAGTGCTTACACTAAGCGGTCCACAAACATCAGTATGGATCAAATCCAAAACCTTAGTGGCACGTTCCACAGTTCCTTTAAAAGGGACTTTGGACATTTTTCCTTTGAGACAGGATTCGCAAGAAGCTAACTCTTTGAGATCATTTTCAGAGAATGATCCTAAAGTGTTTATCTTGCTAATTCTGTTCTTGGAAATGTGTCCTAATCTAGCGTGCCATAAGGGAGCTGAAACTTTGTCATCTCTCTTACGCTTTGTTTCTCGTTGTATATTCATAATATTGATGTTTTGAGTTAGGTAAAGTCCATTACTTAGAGTACCGATATGAGCGGAAGAGTTGTTCCGTTTGATAAAGTATTTACCATTCTTAATATAAGTTTCATAACCTTCACAATCTAATATTGGAACTGAAATTATATTACGAATAATGCTCGGTACATAAAGGACTTTATTTAATACTAACTCAAAACTACCTAAATCTAATCTAATTGTGCCTAAAGCTCGAGCTTCAACGTTTTAGCCATCGCCGATCTTCAAGGCACATTCTCCTTCTTTGAGTTGTTGGACTTCACTTAGCATCTGTACATCATTGCAGATATGAGTTCCACAACCGGTATCAAGTACCCAAGAACTAGAATTAATAGAAATATTTACTTCAACGAGAAAGATACCTTTCTTTAGAGTAGCCTTGTACTCTGGGCAGTTTCTCCTCCAATGTCCCGCTTTGCCACAATGGAAGCAAACATCCTCTTTCTGATCACGCTTCTTCTTTTTGGGCCTTCCCCTTCGAAATGCCACCAGTGGGCCTAAGGGGTTTCTTCTTCTTCTTTTGGGCTTTCTTGCCCTTACCTTTAGAAGGCCCAGAAGAGGAAGATGGAGCATTCACCATCAAAACCTTATTGTCCTTCTTGATCGTGCTTTCAGCAGTCACAAGCTGACTAATCAGCTCAGCTAC
The DNA here is from genome assembly GCA_037501455.1 of Lantana camara. Lineage (NCBI taxonomy): Eukaryota > Viridiplantae > Streptophyta > Magnoliopsida > Lamiales > Verbenaceae > Lantana > Lantana camara. The sequence continues at coordinate 6,206,968 of CM074865.1, forward strand.
AGTAGCACCAGCATGATTCATGTTGAAGTTAAGGACAAATGGGTTGAATGATGGTGGGAGCGAAGCTAGCAACAAATCCACTGAAAGCTCATCTTTCAGTGGCATGTCCATGGAAGCAAGTTTCTCAGTAAGGGCAAGAAACTTGAGTCCATATTCATGGACACTTGAACCTTCCCTCATTCTCAAGTGGAACAATTCCTTTGAAGTGTTATACCTTGTAACACGTTCATGAGGGCGGTAAAGTTGCTCTAAGTGGTCGTAAATCTCCCAAGCAAATTCCATGGCCTCATGTTGCCTTTGCAAGTCCGGAGACATGTTAGCCAACATAAGGCAACGGGCTTGGAGATTATCATCCTTCCACTTCTGAATCGCGTCCCGCTCGGCCCGAGTGGGAGCCTCCCCTTCGGGACTAGGCTCCCCTTCGAAGAGAACATAAGTTCTCTTCTCAGAATCTAAAATGATTTTTAGATTCCTCAGCCAATCAGAATAGTTGGGACCAGTCAACTTGTTTGACTCGAGGATCGATACAAGAGGGTTTTTGGTTGCCATTTCAAAATACGTAGAGAATCACAGAATCTACGACCTAAATGGTAAAACAGAGAACTAGTGAGCATGCTGAATTATAACGATATACAAAAGATAAGGTCTTTAATCTAATGTAGCTCCCACTGTTTTTCAAAGATCTAGAATTCCCAAAGATCTAAGAGGAACACGTTTCCCAATGGGTACTAAGATCTTAGGCATTTTACCTCGAACCCACGACTCGCGGACATTCTAAGTAAGAACCCTAGGTAGGTACAACTTACCAATTCTAACACCTTTAGAACTCTTAGTAATTGTTTTTGCATCACCTATCTTTCAATATGGACCCACGACTCGTGCGACATCCATATTTACTTAGGCGTTAAGCTAGACCCATCAATCATAAGATCATGACCAAAACTTAGTTCGAACGACCCACGACACGCGGACATCGCCCTTGCTAAAATTGACCACGAAATATTGATCATTTAAAATGATTAATTAGGTAACTAAGAACTAATAAGCTCCACTAGCTATCCCACGACTCGCGGACAATAACTAGCTTTACTTACTAAACTTAAAACCTATTGATGGAATGCTAGGAATTTAATTCAAAATTTGCATCTCGAATTAAACACCTATTTGTTCGAAATTAGCTTAATATTTAATGGGAATTTTCGAATCAACCGGAGAGTTGTCCGGTTGGACCTCACCAACATATATGTTATCCAATTTTATTAGTCTTGATTAATGCAAGTACACTTAAATGCATATCAAACAAGCACATAAACAGATAACATGTCCTAACATGATACTAACATGTAATGATCATGGGTTCTACCTATCTTATGCGTGATATGTGGGAGCCACTCCACAATCACAAGTTCTAACATACATGCCACATAAACAGTTTAAATCACATAAGGGAAAGCTGTAACAAAATACGAGCCCTATCTCTATTACATTTAATAATTGAGATTCCCCTCCCTAACATTTTGAGGGGTCTTCACTTATGGCCTCCTTGTTACTTGAATATGGTCCATCTTACTCCATGGGTGCATTGTCTCCAAAATGAAAATAAAACCTCACCACCTATCTCTACTCTCAAATTACAATAAAAGGAAAAAGACATAAAGTAATAAGGCTCAATCTTCATATTGGACTTAGACAATTACACGTGGCATACCCCGGCCTCAAAACAGTAATATGGAAAGCCACATAATAAATCACATAACAGTACGCACATAAGTGAGGCTCCAACCTCAATTGAAAAACGCAACTATAGGGCTCCAACCCCAATTTAAACCATCCATGTGCATAAATTAAAACCATACATAGATCTAAACCCATGATCACCTAACATGCTTTTGCGAGAATTTAAATTTAGCCAATAAATTAAAATTCTCGTTTCAAGTCCTAATGACTTAAAACACGACTTAGATGCAATTCTTGTTCAAGAGCCTTTTCAATAAAACCCGAAAAACAATAAACCAATAAAATTCCAATTAATTTCCAAAATTAATAATTTTATTCTTTCATTATTTTCAGAAAATAAAATTCATAATTTTCCCAAAATCCAAATCGCTTTAATTTCTCAAAAATCCCAATTTAATCAAAATTTTAAAATAATTTTATTTTAACAAAACTGATTCTAAAAGATAAAATTAAAATAAAATTAAATCGGGATTTTTCGGACCGAAAAACACGAAACACGAAACCACGAAAACACGGGCCCGGGACGACGCGGGATCGCCCGCCCACCGCGCAGGAACGCGCGCTAGGCGCGCGCCAGCGCTGCGCACAGCCAGCAGCGATTGCCGCCAGCGTGCGCGCGCTAGGCGCGCCCTTGCGCGCAGATGTGCGGCGCGGGCAGGCAGTCCCGCCCATCCCTGGGCGGGCGCTCCCGCGCGGTTGCGGGAGGAGCAGGCGGCTGTCCCGCACGGTTGCGGGACAGGCGAGCAAGGCGCCTAGGCGGGCGAGAGGCCTCCCGCGCGGATGCGGGAGGGCTGGGCGGCGGTGATGGGGCTTGGGCGTGCGACGTGCTAGCACGCCCAGGCCCGTTCTTTTCGTGTCCCGTTTCGTATTTTTGGGTTTCTCCAAAACCCGGTTCAATCCAAAATTAAAAAATTCGATTTTGATAAATTTCAACTAAAACGATTTTCAAAAACAGTTTTAGAAATTCAGGAAAAATTACAGTTTCGTATTTCAGGCTTTCTAAAAGAACTCATGAATACCTAATTCGCATCTAAGCCTAAGAATTTCTACCAAATTCAGAATAATTGAGACGAATCAGAAACACGATTAACGAGGTGGCTCTGATACCACTTGTTGGAAAACACGAATCAGAAAGCAACGGAATTTAAAAAAATTTTCCCAACAAAAGGACCTTGGACTCGCAATCGTGTAACCAAATTCGTAAAGAAAGAAAACTTGCTTTTCTTTTGTTCTTTCTTGAAGCGTTTCAAGCCACCCAAGAACGCTCTTCTCGCGGCTTGATCCCCTCTCCTTTGGTAAAGCTCGAATCTTCAAACTTCTAACTTGAAGTCTCTAGAGAAAGTCCACCAACTTGATCACAATCTAACTAGTAAGGATGCTAGTTCTCTAGTTAGTGTTTAGGCTTAACCTAGGGTTTAATTTAATCTTGGAGAAAGGAAGGTGTTCAACACATGAACCAAAAGAATTGCCAATTCGCTCTAAAGGGGAGCATGAGCTCCCCTATATATAGGAAAGGGAGAGGGGCGCCGATCCTAATCCTTGTTGGGCAAGGATTCGGTTCCTCTCTCTCCTATTACTTGATCATCAATTATTTTCCAACTTTGACTTTGAATTCTAATTCAAGTCAACTTTTAAGAGAGCTAAAAATATCCAAACTATTTTTGGATAATTTTATACTTTATTTATTATAAAATAAATAACTTATTTTTAAATAACTTATTTTTATCTAATTAATTAATTCGTAATTAATTAACTAGATTACTTTCTCCAAAATAAGACTTTCTTTTTAATTCAAAATTAAACCAAAGTCTATTAAATAATTAACACATTTAATTATTTAATACATATATATAACATATATATATATATATATATATATATATATCCACACGTGTGTGACACGTGTCACAGTGACACGTGTCACTCACGTGAGCCACACGTGTGATTTCACACGTGTGGAACCCTCTTGGCCCGATTAACTCGTTTAATCATTTTCAAGCCTCAACTCATGTAACCAAGTTGTTGTGTGTGACCCTCTAGGTTCTCAATTCAATTAGCAGTGACCCTAATTAATTAATTCACTAATTAATTAATCAGTCCACAGATTAAACGACCATAGTCTAGCAACAGGTGTTTAACCCCTAGCTGAATTGGAATGTTCGGATCCGACAGAACCTTTAAGTCATTGATTCATGTGAGATACAATCCTCCTACTTACTATCTCTCAACCAAGATCTAGGGCAAGGGAATAATCAGAACCCTAATAATCCGGTCTTAAAGCTAAGTGCATTTCATATCCATTTGATCTCAATCCAAGAAACCCTTTTCTTGATGTCTTGATCTACTGCCTTGGCCAAGGACTCCATATGGCATATGAATGACTTACACAATAAGAGATCACCTTGCAAATCCAAGTGTAGGTCCTATCTTGATTCTCATTCACTTTCATGAGTCACTTGTGCAGCCCCAGCATAAGCATTGAATCAGTTGTCTAAGGCGACACCCTTTAAAGCTTATACCTAAGACTACAGAGTTAACTCATAAAGTGACAAGGAACCTCAAGTCTAAGGATCAATTAATCAAATCAATGACTCATGAGATATTTCCTAATCTTGAAGTTTCCATTTCCTGAAATAGAAACTTCCTTTCCCATTTAGGAGTGTTCTCACACGGGGCACCTCAGTGAACTTACTTATTAAAGTAAGCACCCTCATGTATCACGCACGTATCAACTATACACTTTGCACCTCCATGAAACAAGGTGGTCTTTCTTAAGGGCGTGATCCCACAAGCAAGCCTTAGAGGAGTCAGATTGACACTCCCACTGTCTGTAGGACTCATCAGCTTGGAGTATTTTACTAATCATGACTTATGTGATATAGGGCTCGTTTCATGAACCATTTCACCTAAATGGTAGAGTCCTAAAGTCATCAGGATTAGGGGAGTTCTCATACATGCACAGCTAAAGTAAACGCATACCAAACAAGAGCATATAAAGAAGTGTTGCCTCAATTCGTTATTTCATTCAAAGATTGTCTGTGATTATAATAAGGAAAAGCACAAAGCGGATATACAATCGGCTTTCTAGGGCACTATTCCTAACATGTGGCGGCGGCGGGAAGCGTTGGAATCACCCCCTGAGGGTCTGCCAGCTATCATATGAATGACAGCAAAGGGTTGGTTCTCCTCCTCAACAGCCTTCTGTTTGCCACGGTCGCTCGTTTTAGTATGGCGATGGCGAGGGCTCCTTGAACCTGAGTGGCTTCTCTCTCTTGCTCTGGCACGTTCAACGCAATGCTCGTCATACCTCTCCAACACCTTCACGAACTCTTTAAGGTGCCTCCCAGCAATGAGCCTTTGGGTTTTGCTTTCCAGCTGGTGGCACTCATTGGTGTCGTGTCCTTTCTGTTTGTGGAAAGCGCAGTATTTACCCGAGCGTTTCTGAGCCTCAATCTCCCTCATCTTGTGAGGCCTCTTGAAAAGCTTCTTGTCCGCCATGGAATTGACTTCAGTGATGGGGCGGTTGAGGGGGAATAAGCTCATATCGGCAAGGGGGCGAAGAGTTTCTTCGAGTGGGAATTGGACTCCGATGGTGGTTCTTGGAATCTCCTTTGTCCTCTGTGGCTCTGCTGGTTCGAGGGACATTTGCAAGTTTCTGATCCCTCACGATATACGTATCTTCGAGGGTAAAAAATGAATTAGCTATATCTCTGAACTCCATTAACGAGCGAGGATTTTTCTTCGCCACCTCTTCCACAAACTCCTTGCTAACGTAGTTCTTAATGTTGGTCGCCCCAAAGAGTACATGCCTTAAGAAATCCATAGAGGGTTTTTCAACCAGCAATATCTCTTTGTTGAACCTGCCCATAAAGGACCTGAGGGTCTCGCTTGGTCCTTGCACCAGGCTGTAGAGAGTCGTGGCTACGGGCGCTGGTGCCTTCAAAGAACTGAAGTGGCTCATGAAGGCATTGGTCAAGTCTTCATACCCTCGGATGGAATGAGGGGGCAACTTCTTATACCACTCTTGTGCTATTCCCAAGAGGGAAGTGACAAAGATCTTCATCCAGTAATGGCCGAAGTGCTCGTAGAGGTGCATCAGATGCACAAAATGATCTAGGTACTCGGCCAGATCGGTGGTCCCGTCGTAGCGGATAACGGATGTGGGGTTTGCCCATCCCCGCTCGTGCCATTAAAACTTCATCAACGAGGGGTGAACTGCCTGTCAAAGGCCTAGGGTTCCCGCCCTCATGGTCATGCTTCTCGTAGTCTTCCTCCCTCCAACAGAGAGGGAGTTGATTGAATGGGTTGCGAGCGTCTCTGGCCCTGAACCTCTCATCCCCGGAGTGGGGGATTTGAGACCGTGCTCGAGAGAGCTGCTCCACCATGTTTTGGAGTCCATTCAGTTGGTCTTGTACAGCGGCCAGCTGAGGGTCGCCTCCATCCCTCCTGTTAGTCCTTCTAGTGGCCCTAGATTGGACCTCTTCTTCAGCATCTCCCCTCGTGGGAGGGGCTTTCTCCTTTTCCAATGGCCGCTTCTCTGGATCTGCCCTCGGGGGGACATATTTTCCTTGCGCTGGTGGTATCGGCGGTGGTTCGGCCCTTAGAACATTCTGGACCATCATGAGGGGATGGGTTTGAAGTCCCCCAACCGGAGGGGCCATCTGAGCACCTATCCCTGAGGGTAAATACGCAGAAGTGAAATGTCTCCAGGCATTTTGTGCGGCCTGTACCTCGCATTGAGCGTAGAGCGTCTGGAGCTGCTGGAGTGTCATTTGTGGCATTTCCACTCCTTGAATCTCCTTGGGGAGAGAGATGGGAAGCTGCAATGTACCTACCTGGTACGGCTGGATCATGGGCACCATGCTTGGCATCATTCCGGGCATCACAACAGGTTAAATGTAAGCATACCCAGGGGTCGGTATTGTCGCCGGTAACGCTCTGGCGATGGGAGGGTTGACAAAGGGGATAACTGTTGCGGAACTTCCAGCCTGGGCTCCGGCAATTGGAGTAGAACCCACCTGAATCTCCTTGTCCTTATTTGACCCAGCTGTTGGTGTATTTCCAGCTAGGGCAGGGGTGATATCAACGACGATAGCTCCGTCTACCCGGTTCTCCTCATTCACTGGGGGAAGACCGCCCCTGTTGTCCAAAGCTCCGGATCTAGTAGTCGTCACCATGGTTAGTGTCACGCCCCATTTCCGAGTTGTAACACGACAGTACCCCAGAGCCTTGGAAAGCTCGAGGACACTAAGCCACGATACACAGAGCATCTAAATCCAAATGAAAGTGCATGAATAACTCTTAAAAATAGTGCAGCGGAAAGCATGACTTATTTATTACATATCATAATTCGAGTCTTAAAAATCAACGTTCTAATAGTTCTTAAATCCATAAAAGAGAAAATACTTCATGAAATTCTAATCTAGAAAAGACTAGTCCTTCCCCATCCCCAATGTGGCTCCTCTTCCCCTTTCTCTAAATCGTCCTCTGCAAAATGGTATATAAGTGGGATGAGTGACACTTGCTCAGTAAGAAATCCCCTAGCCCTCTACCGGATTTGAGCACGTTACAGTATATACACATCTTCATGAAAGCTTCAAAATTAATGCATAGCTTTTGAAACATTAACACTTACTTATGCACATATTGGATACACATAAAACATAAAATGATGCTCATAAACTTTTGGTTCCCAACATACTTATAACTTGATCAAGTCCTAACTATGACCCCGTTAGAAGGGTTCAGAGGTTGTTACTGTAACACCCGTAGCCGGGTCGGAAATCATAATGCCCCTGTAACACCCGTGACCAGGTCAGAATCATAATTGGAACCAGTTCAGAGCATCAACATACATGCCATATAACCGTGACATAATAATCATGCTTTAAAACTTTTAATTGCATAATAGATCTATGTCAAAGACACTTCAAGAATAACCACATACCTCATGCTCAAATCCAAGTTTTAAAAATAAAGCTATTTGTAAGATAAACATAAAATTTTCATGTCGAAGTATTTCGAAAACATAGAGGGTAGGGAACCACTTACCTCAAATCTGTCAGCTTCTAAACCCTAAGAGTTTTGTTGGTCGTGGCTCTAATCTCTCTCTACGGAATCTAGCTACAAGGTAATAATGAATCTTTACCCAAGAATTATCCATAATGATTTAATCCCACACCCCGCGTGTACATAATTAAATACATAGCAGTACATGATAGGCTCCAGGTTATATATATATATATATATATATATATATATAAGGCATCATTATACTAACAACAATACATCTACGTGGTGTTGCCTCAGGTCAACATAATAATTACCTTCAACACTTTATCACTGTAATAACCATTAGTAAGGCTAGGTTCAACTATAAAAATATCCTGAGATATTAATAACCACTATAAACCCCGTAATTACGTTATTGCACCCATTTGCCCCGAAAATGTGTAAAATTAATAATAATAATAAAAAGAAAGGGAAAATTACATCCACTTACCCTGTAGTTAGGCGTAATTACAATCCAGTCTATCATTATCGCGAAATTACAAATAAGTCCCTATATTTCAAGTTCCGTTTGAGGTCCCTCGGAACCGTTAGGGTTCCGTTAGATTTAGGTCTGTAATGCCGAAAATACCCTTAGGGACTGCAATGTTATTATCATATTATTCAGGGATCGTTTTGTTAAAAAATATAAACTATTAGTATCTTTTTGTCAGAATTGTATTAATATCATATTTCCTCAAAAATCCAAAAAAAGAAATATATATAATTAGTAAACCTTATTTTTCTTGTGTATATTTAATTAGTAAACCTTATTATTATTATTATTATTATTATTATTATTATTATTAATTTATAATATGTAACATATTATATGTATATGTGCGTATATCCCTTCTCCCCCAAATTGCAGAGGTCGCCGACAAGAGAAATTGCAAGGATCGCCGGCTCACCGGCGACCAAATCTGCCTCCTCTTCCCACCCACGCAGCATAACCATTCTACCACACGCCTCACCTTCTCCTCCGTCATTCCATTACCGCGCGACGGTCCTTCTTCCCCACCACTCCCTCCACTGACAAACAAAAAGAAATACTCCCTCCCTCTGCAAATTTCTATCCGCCATCGAAGAAATTTCTATCTGCAAATTTGTCTCTCTCTCATGGAAGAATCTTCGAAATGGCGGTGATGGCGGATCTAGTTTGGAGGGCCACTGAAAGTGATTGATGGTGGTGGTGCGGCGCCGGATCTGGACACGATCGGTCGATTCGGTGGTTTTGGTCATGGGTGGAGGTGTTGATTTAGCGGATCTAGTGATGGTGGTGGTGGTGGGTGATGTTGAGTGGAATTGGTGGCGGTGAAGAATAGGCCGCGGCGGCCATGAAGCTTTTGCATCGCCTCTGTGTGTGTATGTTGCAGATCTTGGGGTTGTCTTGGGCTTGTAGGCGACGGCTGTAGTGAAGGAGGTCGATGGTGCTGGTCTTGGGGTTGTAGGCGTCCTCTGAGAGTGTATTTCTGAAATTTGTGAGTGCGAGTGATTGTGTATGTGGAGAAGAAGAACGGGTGGTGTGTTGGTCGTGGTTGTTGACGGAGATGGAGACACATGAGGGAGGATCTCGTGGTGGTTGACACCTTGACAGTGATGGTGGTTGACGGTGATCTCACAGGAAAGCCTCAACTTTGATCCTTCACGCAACCACCATTGCTAAATATCGGGCCACGAAATTTGTATCAATGCAATCCTCATGTTACGGTGATCGAAAAGCACTATCCGTACGTCAAATTCGGCGAAGAAACGAGAATTCCCCAATTCATGTGCCATTCATTTTCTTCACAGTGGGGTGGCGGGGGATTTTTTCTTTCTCTTTTTTCTTTTGAGTTTTGATTTTAATTTAATTTTATTAATAATATATTATGTAAAATAAAATATAATTTGCATTAATAAAATTATTAGAAATATATTAATTTTCTTCAAAATACAAAAATATGATTTTTTTTTTGATTTTTTTAAATATGATTATATAAAAGAATATATATTTAATAACTAATTCCAAAATATAAATATACACAAGAAAAATAAGGTTTACTAATTATATATATTTCTTTTTTTGGATTTTTGATGAAATATGATATTAATATAATTCTGACAAAAAGATACTAATAATTTATATTTTTTAACAAAACGATCCCTGAATAATATGATAATAACATTGCAGTCCCTAAGGTTTTTTTCGGCATTACAGACCTAAATCTAACGGAACCCTAACGGTTCCGAGGGACCTCAAACGGAACTTGAAATATAGGGACTTATTTGTAATTTCGTGATAATGATGGACTGGATTGTAATTACGCCTAACTACAGAGTAGGTGGATGTAATTTTCCCAAAGACTAAAAAGAAAATGTTACAAAGTTCATGATCATTAGGCTGTAATCATAAATCTCTATACATGTATCCAGTGTCTATTTGCCACCCCATGCCATAAGTCAGAATAAATGGATTAATATTTCTTTCCATCAAAGTTGAGAAAAGGGACGTGCATGTATATGTATGTATTGTCTTGGTTTTCAAAACATATCCCGGAACAATTTCAATTAGGGACCGTAATTCCACTAAAGATTATCTCAGGGCCTCTACTCCAATTTATACTAATTAGTCTGTGACCTAGAGATGCTTAGTCGAGACGTTTGATAAACTGAAATCAAATAAACTTACCGGTGAGTCGTGTTGAAAACCTTATGGTTACTACGAATTTCCCTTTTTCTGCTGCGTCTCTCGCTCTTATGGATATTGTGACGGGGTCGAACCTTGACATAAAATTTTTCGCGCGAGTCCGACTCCATCCGACAGGAATTCCTCACAAATCCCCTCAGCCTTATCCCAAAACTCACATACACTCGTGTTTCCCAAAGATTGAACCCAACACTCGTGTTTACCCTCATTTTGGGGGATCAAGTTCCCAACAAGACAAGCCCTACGCATTGCATCTATAATTCAACAAGCCCACGCACACACACTTGCTGAAATTAAAGCAACACCCGAATTTACGGGCTTACGCCCAACCTTTTCAATATATTCATTCCGATGCAATATACAAAAGAACACCCTCACTTGTACACATTATTGGGACACTCCACCCCCTCAAAATCGTGCACAACTTGGCTTATAAAGGCCTACAAAAATGTGCGGTTGACAGCCCCAACCGCCTAGGCAATTCGAATTTTAAGCTAACTAAGGGCTGGGCAATTTTGCCGCCTAAAATTGCCCATAACCGCCACATTCCAGCTCCACTCGCCCACTAACTTGGCGGTTACGCTCCATAACCGCCCAAGCCTTCAGCTCACTCGAATTTGGCGCCCAAGCTTCTGAAATTCATGCCCATAACCGTTCCCGCCGAAGTAACCATTCCCGCCAAGATTTGGACTGCCGGACTTGTGCGCGCGCGCCCCCAACCTTGCGCGCAGACTTGCATGCGCGTGCGCGTTCTTCCCGCATGCCACCGCGCCAACCCACAACAGTCCGCACAAGCTGCCTGCTCAGCCCGCGCTTGTCCCGCCAGCTTTGCGGGACAGTCCGCCACTCAGCGCCACTCCTTCCGGGACCCTCGCGCAAGCTACCAACCTTGCGCTCGTAATGCACAACACATGCGCATTTCCTTACTTGATGCCCCGCCATCAAGCATCGATATCCGACATCCTTGTATCCAAGCCAACTTTATCGGGACAAGGTGCTTTGCATTGCGCCAAAGCACTTTTTCGATGATCCTTCACCAAGCAAGCACCATCTCGCAACATTGACTCGTCCAACCGCCGAGTCAAGCCTAGGCAACTTTCACCGGTGTAACAAACCACCCCCACTTGAAGAATCCGACGCCCTCGTCGGACAATCTCTTGCCCGTGGTTCCAGACTTGAACTCTTTGCCTCAAGCTCTTTCCAAAGCAGCTTTATGTTCGGACCTTAGCGCCAACTTCCCAATCTTCACGCCTTTGCCCCGGAGTATTCTAAGATTACCACTCCGTTTGTTGATTTTGCCCACCAAGATCAACTTTGCCATCGACGAACCAATTCTGTCCAATCCCACCATCACTTGCAACAGAATCCATTTGTTAGGAAATTTATGGGACTTTCCTTAACAAATCCGAGCACGATCCGTCCCTCCCTTGGCTTTGCTCAACCAAACTCGATCCACTTGGTTGTTTTGTTTGAAAACCCATCAAACACGACAGCCTTCTCTCGCACAAGACTGCATCACTCCCCTTTTGGCATGCATGGAATGGATGAAACGAGCTATTTCACTTAACCGGTTGCCCGTTGCCTTCCCTCATCCTTCCTTCAAAAATCAATGTGTTAAGGCTCTTGGATCTCGTTTTTAGGCCTTGAGATCAACCTTCACGCCACATCAACTTTAATTTGTTTCCTTCTTTGCTCCGGTTCCATCCCAACAACGTCATTGCTCCATCAAGCCATGGATTCCGCCTCCTTCTTACGGACAACTCCAGCAACAGCAATACAACGTTGCAACCTTGCAAATTTCCTTAGGAAACCCGACACCTTGAACAAGTTATCAAGCAGGACAGCAATACCACGAAACTGCCCATGCCAAGGACCAAAATTTCGGCCACATCCTTGACTAACTTCGAACAATGCCGGCTGATTTCTTTCCAAACGAAATCAGGTTCAAGATCCAACCCCACACACGCTTGGATCTTCAAATCCGCCACTTGCCTTTGATTTTTAGCACAAAGAACAAGCATCCACGGTTATGAATCGCTCACGGACTCATATGACTTCGTCCCCCAACGAAATCTTCAAGAGATCCACCTTCCCGCATGGATCCGCCTTTGCTCCGCTATCTTCCTTGCTTTTTCGGCCAAGGACCCTTCAACGCAGCAACTTGGAGTCGCCTCAACAACTCCTTTGTGCAGACTTTCGCCATCATCAAGTCTTCTACACAAGATCTACCACGCAAAGTAGATCTAGGGTCTGGAATTCCCCTATTTTGAACAACAGCCACGCACAGCCTTCCTCTTCCTCGTTTTGCCGTCTTTGCTTCCCATAAGTTCATCTTCTTAGCACGAATTTCAGTTCCATGGCCTAAGTTTTTCGGCCAGCACCCTCTGAAACTCAAAATTCATGCCCAACTCGAACTCTTAGCCAAAGATAACCGCCACCTTCAAGATCTAGACCAAGGAAGTCAGATCCACAACGGTTCCAACAGCAACACCTTCAAGAGATTCGTTCAAACCTTGTTCCAGCCCTTGAATCCTCGGATTTTCAACCAAAGATTCACCCACTTCGAAATCCATGCATCTTGCCCACGAATTTGTTGAAAAGAAGTGGACCAAGCCGCCTCAACGACTCGGATTTCTCATGACCTTTGCATCAGCCATGAAATTTCGAAATCCATGCAAGCCCTCTAGGATTTCAGCACCATCTTCATCCTTGTTCCCCTTCAAGGATCGAGATTCGCGCAGCGGATAGGAGTCGCGCACCAACTCCCATTTTCTGACAGCAACGCCTCCAAGCACTTCGCCATCTTTGCGTGCAGATCTTCCTTCCAAGCAAAGATCTCCATCAAGCACGCATCAAACTTGAATTTCCCGTATTCAAGTTCGTAGATCAGAACCCCAAACGAGGCTTTGATACCAATTGTGACGGGGTCGAACCTTGACATAAAATTTTTCGCGCGAGTCCGACTCCATCCGGCAGGAATTCCTCACAAATCCCCTCAGCCTTATCCCAAAACTCACATACACTCGTGTTTTCCAAAGATTGAACCCAACACTCGTGTTTACCCTCATTTTGGGGGATCAAGTTCCCAACAAGACAAGCCCTACGCATTGCATCTATAATTCAACAAGCCCACGCACACACACTTGCTGAAATTAAAGCAACACCCGAATTTACGGGCTTACGCCCAACCTTTTCAATATATTCATTCCGATGCAATATACAAAAGGACACCCTCACTTGTACACATTATTGGGACACTCCACCCCCTCAAAATCGTGCACAACTTGGCTTATAAAGGCCTACAAAAATGTGCGGTTGACAGCCCCAACCGCCTAGGCAATTCGAATTTCAAGCTAACTAAGGGCTGGGCAATTTTGCTGCCTAAAATTGCCCATAACCGCCACATTCCAGCTCCACTCGCCCACTAACTTGGCGGTTATGCTCCATAACCGCCCAAGCCTTCAGCTCACTCGAATTTGGCGCCCAAGCTTCTGAAATTCATGCCCATAACTGTTCCCGCCGAAGTAACCGTTCCCGCCAAGATTTGGACTGCCGGACTTGTGCGCGCGCGCGCCCAACCTTGCGCGCAGACTTGCATACGCGTGCGTGTTCTTCCCGTACGCCACCGTGCCAACCCACAACAGTCCGCACAAGCTGCCTGCTCAGCCCGCGCTTGTCCCGCCAGCTTTGCGGGACAGTCCGCCACTCCTTCCGGGACCCTCGCGCAAGCCACCAACCTTATGCTCGTAATGCACAACACATGCGCATTTCTTTACTTGATGCCTGCCATCAAGCATCGATATCCGACATCCTTGCATCCAAGCCAACTTTATCGGGACAAGGTGCTTTGCATTGCGCCAAAGCACTTTTTCGATGATCCTTCACCAAGCAAGCACCATCTCGCAACATTGACTCGTCCAACCGCCGAGTCAAGCCTAGGCAACTTTCACCGGTGTAACAGATATCCACTACGTCCTCTCCTCAGTCTATCTTCTCCTTGAATCCTTTCTTTCTTCTACTTTACTTCTGCTCTCCACCTCTTTGGCACCGATACTATTCTCTCCCCCTCTTTTTAATGCTAATAGCTAGCCCGATTCTGAATTTAAATCCCCAAGAGGTCTTCTCGTCTCGGGTTCTTGTTCTACATTATTGGCGTGTTGGATTTCTACACGATTGGACTGGTGAACCTTACTTCGCATAACAGAACTCCCACTATTCCCTAAAACTCTACCGGTTGTTAATAATCATTATCTAATAGAACTCTAATTATAATTATACTAATAATTATTGTATCTGTAATAGTTATCCATTAAACTCTAATTATGATAATGCCAACAGTTATTATATATCTAATAGTAAATCTATAATAGACCACATCCGTATTAGTCATCATCTAATAAAATTCTAGTGATAATAATAATAACACTTATTAAGTAACTAATAAAAATTCAATAGTAGACAGTAGAAATAGATAATAAAAATGCCGGACATTATAGTTAGAGCTACTGGTGTTGTTTCTCGACTAGCTTAAAGAGGAAGAGATTGGTGAAGATGAAGAAGATGATGATGGTTTCCCACAGACGGCGCCAAAAATGGTGGTGCAGAAATTGAAAGTGTGTTAATACACCAACACTTTGAGATTTGTTTATGAGGGGAAGACCATCATAGGTGTTTGAGCCCCAGGAACTGGGTTTCCAAAGAGCGTGGGTTCTTCCAGCTAGGATAACACCAGGGGAAGAAGATGCAGTATGAATGCAAACGATGGTGAAGTATGTGGAGCTTGGGGAAGAAGGAACAATGGAGGAAAGATGCCCAGTTCAGTACAGGGTAATGCAGGCGGAGAAGATGACTTAGGGAATAAGTGTGTGCATTCCCATATTTATATGTTAGGAGCAAGGGCGATTTGGTAAGATTGACCGTGTGGTCCCAAACCTGTGCTGCCCTAGACGCGTGGCATCATATGATGGTGTGAGAGTGATGGCTCTGAAAAGCCTGCAGGATGACAGTACGAGGTGCGCACTACCACTGTGCCAGAGGTGGTTGGCGAGCGGCGAGCGTGTAGGTATCTACCTATGCCTCCCGTACCTCTGCAATGCCTTTGGGAGGGACACCTCACACTATTGGGACTGACCCCCGAGGGGGATAGTACCCTTAACTATTAACCCGAGCATTCGTGACGCTCGAGGGGGCTCCCCTGTGGAAGGTCGTGAGTGTTGAGGGTTTGAGTGTTAGAGCGTCAAGGAACATGAGCGCAATTGCCGAGGGGATCTCTGGCGTAGAAGATGGAATCCGGATACGGAGCATCCCTTGAGACCGTAACCCGAGCGTTCAAGGGGATTGTCGGAGGGATCCCACGCCCGTGACTTGGGCTGAGACGCGCAATTGTAGGTTGGATGGGTGATGAGCGAATGGACCGGGTCGGATCCACGAGCCCATTACCGTGAGCGTTAAATCACTGGGTCCTTCAAATCCTGACACGTGTGTGGTGTTGATCCGAACGTAATTTGAGCCTCATCAATGTACTAATTTATATATATAAATATATTTAATTATTAAAAATAATTAATTTTTAATCCAAAATATATTTTTTTGTCCAACCCAGAAAAAAGGCCAAGGCTCAGCTCGGCTCGTTTACCTTCCTACATTTTGACAGCAACTTGGAAAATCAATAAATCAATAATTCGTATATTTTATTGTTAGGAAGAGATATATTTATCGATCACTAGTCAAATGAGAGCCTATTAATTGAAGCCGCCTCTAGGATCAGATATTTCAATTAATTACATTTAATATTTCAAAACAAGAGAATAAGCTAATAAAATATATATTATTAATTTTTTTTTTTTAACACACGTACACTCAAGTCGGATTTAAACCCCGAATATTATCGTAAAGAATGAACTCATTAACCACTTGGACCAATCCCGGTTGGTATATATTATTAATTATGATTTAAGAAAACATTACCATTTGGCATAGAAAAATTAAATAGAAATATTAACAAATAATTACAACACTAAAATTAGTGATTAATTAATTCCGTAGGTTATTAGATTTAGTTAAATACTTCGTGAATCCATAAACTATAAAGGAAACTCTTAAGGACAGCGTTCTTTTGTACAAAGTCAACTTCCTTTTAGTAATAAAATCTTCTCCCCGTAGGAAAGTCTACTTCCTTTTAGTTTGACAATCTCAACTTATAGTATCATGAGAGTTTGTTGATAATATAATATGAGTTTGTGACATGTAATTTAATTTGATCTATTTACTTTTGTAATATTACTTCTTTTATAGTTCCATTTGGCTTTTTAAATGATCAATCATTCATTCTAAAGAAGCATCAGTTAAGTGATAGATCTAGCCATAATTCTGCATAAGAGAGAGGACGATTAAAATACTTAACAAAAAATGCGAGGGTGATCTGATCGATCACTTGAGGAGAGTGAACTGATAAATTATACTATTGTAAAATGTAAACTGAACAAGGAATTTTGGTTTGAAATTTTCCATTCATTAATCCCAAAGCTCACAGTTATACAGATTATATACAAACCAGAGAGAGAGAGAGATAATTAACAATTAACAAACTAATCCTAAGCTCTCCACCCTAGAGCTAACAAACTAACAAGCTGCAACTAAGGGAAGCGGGAAAGAGTAACACGCTATTGACTAAAGACGTTAAGGCTAATTATCAAACTGTTTACAAAACACTCCCTTCAAGGTGGATGAAAAATATCCTTGACTTCCAGCTTAGACATAAGCACCTTAAGTTGGGAAGCAAATAGCACCTTCGTGAACATATCATCTACCAATAGAGACTTTATCCCGTACAAAGTGGCAATCCACTTCAATGTGCTTAGTTCTTTCACGAAATAATGGATTCTTGGCAAGATGCAATGCAGCCAAATTGTCACAACAAAAGAATAGTAGGACTTACAGTGGCAATATGAAGGTCTTTAAGTAACTAATTTATCCAAACTAACTCAGAGGTGGCAACAACAAGAGCCCTATATTCTGCCTCTGTAGAAGATCTGGAAACCACATTCTGTTTCTTGGATTTCCAAGAAATTAGAGCCTTTCCAAGAACAAACAAAATCCTGAAGTAGAGCATTTGATATCTTGGCATGAAGCCCAATCGGCATCCACAAAGGCAGTCAATTTCATGTCTGATTGTGAAGAAAGAAGATGCCTTGCCCAGGTGATCCTTTAATTTAAGATATCTAAGCAGATGATGGACTGCATCTAGATGGATGGTCCTTGGTTGAGAGAAATATTGGCTTAATTTGTTTACGGTGAAATAAATATCTGGTCTTGTTAATGTGAGATATAGCAATTAGCCAATAAGTTGTCTGTACGTAGCATTATCTTCCAATGGTTCACCATCAAAGGAGTTAAGTTTGCTATTTGGATCTATGGGAGTTTGCATAGGCCTTGAACCAAGATATCTTGAATCCTAAGCTTGAATATAAGTTTTGTACTCTATTAATTTCTCAGTCCCCATAGTCGCGTGGGCACCGACCGGTCTTTCGACCAGATCCCCCTAAAAACCGTACGTGAGGGTCTCCCCGCATGCGGCTCACGTCATTCGAGGTGGCCCAACCCGACATTCATTCGCAAATCTTGTAGGCGCATCCCCCACACAAGCACCGCCCGGCTCAAGGGGGGGGGGGGGAGCGGGGATAATAGTTATAATATGTACTTCCTTTGACACAGAACAATGCTTGCCTTGGAACGAGCAATTTCCAGGCCTAAGAAATACTTTAGAGGACCAAGGTCTTTTAACTTGAACTGAGTATGCAAGAATTACTTGAGTGCATGAATAAGTTCTGGATTTCGCCCAATGATAATATCATCCACATATACTAGAAGGACAATAAAATTTGATCCATCTCCCTTAGTAAATAGAGAGTAGTCCGACTTAGATTGAGAAAACCCATAAGTAATTAAAGACGTGGAAAATTTAGCATCCTCATCCACCGCTGGTCCATCTTCTTCCAATTCTAATTCATTTTTGCAGTCATTAACTGACAAATAATACCAGGATCTTTTGTCTTTGTTGTCATCATAGTTGCGAACTACAACTCATCTTAGTGATCCTAGCACCTCTGATACCATATTGTAAACTGAACAAGGAATTTTGGTTTGAAATTTTCCATTCATTAATCCCAAAGGTCACAGCTGTACAGTTTATATACAAACCAGAGAGAGAGAGAGAGATAAATAAAAAACTAACAAGCTGCAACTAAGAGAAGCGGGAAAGAGTAACACGCTATTGACTAAAAACATTAAGGCTAATTATCAAACTGTTTACAAAATATACGAATTTTATTGGACAATTATGATGGGCCCAAATCATGCTCAGATCAACACCGAACACGTATCGCAATCTGAATGGTTCATCTAAGCTATCTGAAGACGCTAGAGCATGGACGCTCGTGATAATGGGCCCGCGAAGTAGATCCAGCCCATTCACTAATTATCTCACTGTTTAAGACTTGTGCGCCTCGATCCAAGTCCCGAGCGTGGGATTTGCTTACCAATCCCATCAGACGCTCGCACTGCGGCCCCACGGAACGCTCTCCACCCAGAGTCCATCCCTTCCGTACCAAGGGAACCCGCTATGAGGAAACTCGCGGTTGGGTCCACACACCGCTCGAGCTGCCTGACGCTCGGACCAAGTCGCCAGAGAAACTACTCTCGAGCGCTCCGGTGCTCGAGAATATCCATTCAGGATATCCCAGTGCTCGGACCACCTTCCAAGGCCCGTACCGTCTTCACCAGCGGGGATACTCGTCTCTCGGAGGTTAACCCCCTCCTTATTGAAGGGTTCCCCTTGAGGGCACACCCAGTTACGTGGGGAGCCTTTTTGGGTGCCTCCACGCTCGGTAGCAGCTCTATAACCACCTTTGACACACAGTGGTAGTGCACGCACCACACCTGACACACCACAACCACCTACCACTAGGTATCTTTCAGGGATGTCACTCTCACACCATCACATGTTGCCACCTGTCTAGGGCAACACTGTGTTTGGGACCACATGGTCGGTTTTGCCAAAACACCCTTGCCCTCAACCTATAAATAAGGGAATTCATACTCACATTCGGGGAGGTCATTTTTTCATGGACAAAATTACATACGGACATTGCATACAACTCATATGAACTTGGCATTTCTTCTTGATCTTCATCCTCTTTTCCAAGCTTAAAAAGCTTCACCGTTTTTTGCACCGTTGCTGCACGATCCTTGGTGTTATCCTAGCTGGAAGAACCTATGTATCTTTGGAAACCCAGTTCCTCAGGTACATACGCCCATGATGTTCTTCCCTTTCTCAAACAAATCTTAAAGTGTTGGTGTTTTAATCCCTTTCCGCTTTCTACACCATCATTTTTGGCGCCGTCTGTGGGAAACATCATCTTCTTCTTCCCTCTAATTCTTTCTTCTTGAGCTAGTTGAGATATAACACCTACATTCAATCATGGTGACAACAACAAGATCTAGCGCTTTGGAGAATAGAGGGGCTCTCCCCCAGTAGACGAGGAGAACCCAGGTGGTGGTGCCAGCGTAGTTGACGTCGTCGCCGTACAAGCCGATAATACCCCAGTGGATGGAAACATTCCTCTTGTTGCCGCAGGAAGCAAAGGCAAAGAGGTTTTAGTGGGATCTCTCCCAGTTACTTGAACCGAAGCTGGAGGTTCTGCGAATCCTCCCGCGACGCTTGTACCCGCCGCTACTGTCGCCAACGCCAATGTTGGGGCATATTCCATGGCGATGCCACCACCAGGGTACACGTACATGCAACCTAACATGGTGCCCGGAATGATGCAGGGCATGATGCCCATAATACATCCCTATTAAGTGGGTACTGTAACATCCCGCTCATCCGATAAATAAGGTACGTTACCTTCCAACCTTTTTATGTGTTTAATTATGTGATTTGTGCGTTGTGTGGCCCTCTTGTGAACTCTTTTAGAGTTCAGGGTCCTTTTGTAATTTTCTCCTTTTAGGGGGTTTTCCATTCACTTCTCGTTCGGTCGAGATTTTGACCTCTTTGACCCCTGTAACGCGTTCGGGGCAGCGAAACGAGTCCGTAGACTCTAAGTTTGACCAATTCTGACTTCGTTAGCCCGTTCTTCCGACCGTTTTTTACGTACGAGGACCCGAGTTAAATACCCCGGATCCTTGTTTTGCGTGCCAGACCTCAGCCTCTCTCCCTCTCTCCCGCTCCAGGCTTTTCACACACACACCAAAGGTGTGATTTCACACGCATCACCAAACTCGACCGATACTCAACGGAATTCGACGAATCAATAGTCCATTTCGAAGAGCTCGACGAGCCCGTCACAACCGTACCAAGATCGCGGCCAACCGACGACCCACGATGGCATAGCGGTGGCCTGAAAGTGGCGGGTGGTGCCACCACTTCACCGCCGGTAACCACCACCCTACCCTACATTTTTAGACCCTCCCGTGTCGATTCCGGCCTCCGTTTAGCACGAAAACCACCGCAAGTGGTGGTTCCGGCAGACACGCAGTTAGGAGGAAAAAGGGCCTCTTTTCGGCTGACGATTTCGGCCTTATCCGGTGGGATTTCGATGACACGCGCGGCGGCCTTGGCAAGAAGAAGAAGAGACGCAGCAGATGGCGTTGGCGTTGGCGGCGCGGCCAACGGTCGCCGGACGGCGGCGCCTGAAGATGATGTCGCGGCGGCGCGTCACTGTAGCCGCCACGTTGGGTGTTCTCCGACGGTGTTTCCCGACGAGTAGGTATGGTTTCCGACCTCTTTTGACCCCCTGAGCTTGATTCCAGTGTCATTTTGGGCAAAAGATGATCGGAGACGGACGTACGGCGGCTGTGCAGCGGTGGTTCAACGACGGCACCACCTCCGGGGATTTTTCCGCGCGAAAGCTTAGGGCTTTTGGAAAGCTCGTCACGGGTAAGCCGATACCTCTTTCGGATCTCGTTTTGGTTCACCGGTTTGAAAGTAATTGAAGTTTGAAGATTTTAGGGCTTCGTACTATTGAAACTGAAATTTGCGACAATTGACTTGGAATTTGTAGAAATTGATCGAGGAATTGGATTGAGGACGAGGAATTCTTGCACGAGGGAATTTTCAAGATTTTTCTGGCACGTTCCAGTGGCGGCTGAGCGGTGGCCGGCCACTATTCCGGTGGCTCCGGTGGCGGCGATCCGGCGGGCTTCGGACAGAATGTCCATCTCGTTATGGTGAGTCCGTTGCCACTTTCCGTTCGTTGATCGGACACTCGGTTTATTTTCTGTGAATTTATTTGTATAATTGTGATTATTTAATTATTTGTTCTAATTGTAATCTAAACGCGATATACTTGATTTGTTGATCGAATTGTACTCCAATGTATATGAAATGATTGTATGAAATATAATTTGATATATTTGAACGCCTTGATTTGCAATTTGATTCTGGTTTGTTGAATTTGTTAATTGTTTAATTTAAGAGGGGGGTGTTTGTGTAATTTCTGGAAAAGTATGAATTGTTTAATTTGAATTGGTAAACCTTAGTAATTAAATCTAATATGTAATACATGAATTGAATATGTAAAATATGAATTGTATGAATTGAGTAGGGTTAGAATTTGATTTGTAACCTCGTGAAATTTGTATGAATTAGGAAGCATGCTATTATGATTTATTGGATTTATTAATATGTGTCAATTGGTATGAAAGGTGATACGTGAATTTGCATGAAATGAATTAAGTAAACTTTGTTAATTAAATTTGTTATACAATCCATGAATTATTTGTGTGATAAATGAATAATTTCATTTGATTAAATTATATAATGTTTCTTCTGCAAATAATTGCTATGCATTTGATCCCTGTTGGTGTGATTGCATTTGCCGTGGGTCTTTGTGGTTTGATTTGAGTCTGAGTCTTGTGTTCCGTGTGTTCAGTCGATCAGGGTTTTTCCTGGGAGTATCTGTCAGCTGTTTGGGTTCTAGTGGGACTTCTTGGCTTGTGTTTTCCGTTCTCGTCGGTGTAAGGTGAGGTTTTAGGATTTTGTTTTAGTTACAGTGACCTACAACCCTCTGTGCTCGTTTTCAAGCTCGCATGTGATTATTCTATTATATTTATATAATAGATATGTGTTTATATGATATGTTTATGAATTTGTCATATGATTAAAGGTTTTCAGATTATATATACGAGCATATGTAAGCTTGAAATATTTTGCAACGAGGCTATGCTCCAAACCGTGTGCCTTCAAGCTAGCTACGGATTAGGATGACATGGAGAGGTACGTCTATAGCATATGCTAAGTTGCAAGGTAAGGTATGCTTCGATAAGGTACGTAAGTATGATTTTGATACGATATGATAAGTTTGGTGTGTAGCGAGTTATGATCTGTTCTGATATACTCTGTTCTGGTGTGTTGGGCCCCGAGACGTGGGTAAGGGAGACCCGGGACAACCATGGGGTCGTCGGTTATGACCCCTGTGCACGTTCTCATTTAAGATATTCACGTGCGACCTATGGAGGTTGGGAAGGCGTGGTATCTTGAGCCCTCGGTGGATAACCGGGGAAGGCACAGTGTGGGTTAGCTACCCTGTGTGTGTTTGTATCTGTATGAGTAGTGAGGGTTTGCTCCCCGAACTACATGGTGTTGGGGTTGGATTGTTTATGTTATTTGTTTGTTTTCTGTTATGATACGTATGATACGATATGGAAGTAAGGTGGGAGACCCGTACTCGCCGGGTATATGATTATGATCTGTTATGTTGATTATGAAACGGGATAGGAGCTTTCTCTTTTAATAAGATATGAGTATGCTCAGTTTGTTAAGTTATGAATAAGATAAGATAGGTATAAGTTTGATTTGAAAATAGTTTTGGTATGCAAAACCCTACTCCCGGTTCATAATCTTTCTTTTGATACGTGCTCTGCTCCTTATTATGTATAGGGTGTGTGAGTTCAACCCCCTCACTCAGTCAGTGGACTGACCCTCGCCCCACCTATGTTTTTAGTTTGCATGTGCAGGTTGTTGGAGTTTGAGCTAGGCGGCTTTGAGTCGGGTCTGTCGAGTTTGTGTCGGTCTTTGTGATTTGTTAAGCATTTTGATTTGATTTGTGTACGAATCTATATATATGATATATGTATTTTGCAGGGTGGTAATTATGATGTGTAATGTTTAAAATTCGGGACAGGTTAGGACAGGTTCGTGGAATTAGTTGAACCCGTTTTTGTTGTATGATTATTCGAGACAGGTTAGGACAGGATTACTTGATTAGTTGAACCCGTTTAGTTGTGTTTGTTGATTAAAGTTTCTGATAGATCGTATTTTGCATCGCTTCCACATTCAGGTTTTGCATATTTTACTTGTACAGGGTTTAGGTACCGCCTAGCTTAGGTTGGATTTTTTCGTTTGTCACCCGTTCACTGTGACTTGGTGCGTGTGCGGACCTTCCATTTCGTACCACGTGTCGGATCATAGTGCGGGGGTGTGGTGCCCCACCTCTTGGGGTGCTACAGGTACGCTACTGCTCCCAGTCTCCATTCCCAAAGAAATCCAGGGAGTGGAAATACCACAGATGACACCGCAACAACTCCAGGCACTCTACTCTCAATATGAGGTACAGACCGCCCAGAATGCTTGGAAACATTTTACTTCTGCCTACTTCCCCTCGGGGGTGGGCGCTCAGATGACCTCTCCGATGGGAGGACTACAAATTCATCCCTTAATGGCCGTCCAGAATGTACTGAGGGCTCAGCCACCACCACCGCCTCCAGCTCAAGGAAAAGGAGCTTCCCGAGGGCTGAGCAGGAACAACCCCCATTGGAGAAAAAGAAAGGCCCTCAAGAAAAGAAGGTAGAAGAAGAGGAGGTCCAGTCAAGGATCTCCAGAAGGGTAAGCAGGAGAGAGGGTGGCAACCCTCGTTTGGATGCTGTGCAAGACCAATTGGAAGGTCTGCAGCAAATGGTGGAGCAGCTCTCTCGAGCACGGTCTCATGCCCCCTCCCCCTACTGGGGGCGAGAGAGCCATGGCCAGAGACGCTCGCCACCCACGGAGCCAAGTCCCTCGCCGTTGGAGAGAGGAAGATTATGAAGAACATGACCACGAGGGCGGGAACCATAGGCCTTTGACAGGTGGTTTGCCCCTCATGGACGAAGTATTAATGGCACGTGCCAGAATGGGCAAGATCCCCAAGCCCATCAACCGCTATGACCGAACCACTGATCCGGCCGAGCATCTGGATCACTTTGTGCATCTAATGCACCTCTACGAGTATTCCATTCAGTACTGGACAAAGGTTTTCGTCACTTCCCTCGTAGGAATGGCGCAAGAATGGTATAAAAAGCTTCCCCCTTGCACTATTCGAGGATACACTTACTTGATGGACGCTTTCTTGAACTATTTCAACTCCCTGAAGGCGCCTGCGCCCGCGGCTACGACGTTGTACAGTTTGATGCAAGGACCAAACGAGACCCTCAGATCCTTTCTGGGGAGATTCAACAAGGAAATCCTGCTGGTGGAGAAGCCCTCGATGGAATTTCTGAGGCAGGTGCTTTTTGGGGCTATTAATATGAAGAATTACATTAGTAAGGAATTCGTGGAAGAAGTGGCAAAAAAAAAGCCACGTTCCCTGATGGAGATAAGGGAGATAGCTGACTCATTCTTCACCCACGAGGATATGTATATTGCACGAGCGCAGAAACCAGCCAACGCCCCAGAAGCGGACAAAGGCCCTGAGGACAGAGGAGAGTCCAACAGAAGTCGCCGCTGTAGTCCTGTCGCCGCTAAGAGAAACGCTCCACCCCCTTGAAGGTACGAGCGCATTCCCCTTAATAGACCGATTACAGAGGTTTATTCCATGGCGGACAAGAAATTATTTAAAAGGCCGCCAAAAATGAGGGAAACCGAGGCTCAGAAGCGATCGGGAAAATATTGTGTCTTCCACAAGCAGAAGGGGCATGACACAAACGAATGCCGCCAACTCGAGAGTGAGATTCAAAGGCTCATTGCCGGAGGGCACCTTAAGGAGTTTGTGAAGGTGCTGGAAAGGTACAATGAGCACTGCGCCGAGCGAGCCCGAGCTAGGGGGGAAGAAGCCGCTCGTGCTCAAGAAACCCGCGCAACAATAGCACCGAGGGAAGCGACCACGGCAAGCAGAAAGCCACCGAAATGGAGAATCAACCCTTTACCGTCATCCACATGATCACTGGCGGACCCTCGGGAGGATACTCCAACGCTTCTCTCTGTTGCCACGTTCGTAGCTATAATCAGAGATCCTCACAGTCCAAGCCAGTGTATTCTCTGGAGGGAGCCATGCTCTCAAAGGAAAGTGAGGTGGTAGGATTCATGGAAAAAAGACCTAGAGCATATTGTAACACCCCATGGGGTCGGTGAAACCTCTAACTGCCCCATGGTGGTTAGCTTAGATGTTCACAACCACATTGTAAAGAAGGTCTTAATTTATAGTGGAAGCTCTGTGAATGTTCTCCCGTACTCAATGATTCAGAAGGTGGACATAACTAACATTTCCCTCGAACCCCTCAGAATAGGCCTCGTTGGCTTTGGGGGCTCCAAGATTTTCCCTTGTGGACAAATTCGCTTGGCCACCTCTTTTGGTCGCTCCCCACAGTGAAAAACGTTGAGCGTCCTTTATGCAGTGGTGGAAGTAGATATTCCCTACAACATCATCATTGGATGGTCGACCCTCGTGGACTTCAAGGCTGTGATCTCCACTTACCATCAAAAAGTCATATTCCCCACTCCCGAGGGAACAGGCAAGGTGCTTTGCAACGTTAAGGAAGCATGGGAATGCTACGTCCTCTCTCTTCGCAGTCACGAGCCCAAAAAATCTGTGGACTTTTCCAAGTTGGATGAGGATGGCCCCGAGCATAAACGGTCCAAACTTTACAAGAAGAAGAATAAGAAAAGAGGGACGAGCGCCACACAGAGCTCAGGAGACGGTCCCCCTGGGGCCGTAGAAGGGTCTTCCATGAACAGCGATGGGGACGGACCCTCGGAAGGAGCAGGCGACCGCCTCACCGGTAAGAAAAGCGCGCTCGAGGCCCCAAGACCGGAGGTACGGATTGAGCCTACCGAGAAATTCCTTACCATCGAGTTGGAGCCCGGAAATCCAGAGAAGACCACCCAGATTAGCTCGAATCTCGATGGTCCATCTCAGATCATGATGATCGACTTCCTGCACGAAAACCTTGATGCCTTTACTTGGAAAGCTTCTGACCTAACTGGCATAAATCTGAG
This sequence comes from Lantana camara, assembly GCA_037501455.1. Taxonomy (NCBI): domain Eukaryota; kingdom Viridiplantae; phylum Streptophyta; class Magnoliopsida; order Lamiales; family Verbenaceae; genus Lantana; species Lantana camara. Next base: position 6,233,688 of record CM074865.1, read on the forward strand.
CATCATAGTCCATAGGCTAAATGTTGACCCTGCATTCAAACCAATTAAGCAAAAGAAAAGAGACGTTCATGGGTTCAAGAGATAAGTCATTAAGGAGGAAGTCAACAAACTCCTCGAGGCTCAGTATATTGAAAAAATCTTGTATCCTGAATGGCTCTTCAACGTGGTTCTCGTGCCCAAGAGCGCTAACAAATGGCGCATGTGTAATGATTTCACAGATCTCAACAAAGCATGCCCCAAAGATCCGTACCCTCTGCTGAGATTTGACCAGCTAGTGGATTCGAAGGCAAGATGCAAACTTATGAGCATGATGGATGCCTTTCAAGGGTATTATCAGATCTTTATGGTGCCCGAGGATCGCCCTAAAACGTCCTTCGTGGTCCACGTAGGTGTTTACACTGCTTCCTAATCATGCCGTTTGGGCTCAAAAATGCTGGAGCAATGTATCAATGCCTTTTTAACAAGATGTTCGAGCAAGAAATTAGGAAATCTATGAAAGTATACGTGGATGACATGATCGTCAAGAGCGAGTGCCAACATTCACACCTGGATGATCTCAGACAAACCTTTGATATCTTACGCCACAAAGGTATGAAACTGAACCCCCTTAAAATGCACATTTGGCGTCCGAGGGGGAAAATTCTTGGGGTATGTGGTCAGTTAGAGAGGCATTGAGGCCAATCCGGAGAAAATCAAGGCAATCATAGACATTCTCTCCCCTCGAAACGTTAGAGAGGTCCAAGTGCTGGTGGGCAAAATAATCTCCCTGAACAGGTTTATTTCCTGCTCAGCTGACAGAAACTTGCCTTTCTTTAAGATCCTGCGCAACGCTCGAAACTTTGATTGGAGCGAAGAGTGTGAAAGCGCATTACAGGACTTGAAGAGGTATCTCTCGTGCGCACCCTTGCTGACAAAACCAGTCATAGGAAAAAACTTGTTCATCTACCTCTCAGTTTCAGCAGAAGCCACGAGCGCGGTCCTCGTAGCACTACGCGAGCGTAAGCATTTACCGGTGTACTACTTAAGCAAAACCCTACAGGGGGCAGAAAAAAGATATATGGAGATAGAAAAATTTTCTTTCGCCCTCGTTAATGCCTCAAGAAGGTTGAGAACATATTTCCAGGCTCATTCCATTACTGTGCTTACGGATCAACCACTCAAGCAAGTCCTCTCCAAACCTGACGTCTCAGGAAGGCTGATAAAATGGTCAATTGAGCTCAGTCAATTTGACATCAGCTTCGAGCCTCATACCGCTATACAGGCTCAAGCAGTGGTAGGTCTATTAGTAAAGCGCTTTGGCTTAGATTCGTGCCCTCGACGGAGGAGGGATTGTGGCTCCTGCACACAGTTGGTTCCTCGACCTCTCAAGGGGGAGGAGCCGAGTGACCCTCATATACCCTCATGGAATTGAGGTTGATTACTCAATCAAACTAGCATTTCAAGTTACCAACAATGAAGCTGAATATGAAGCTCTCATCCAAGGGCTCAAAATTACCCTTCAAAATGGGGCCTCTCGGGTCACTGCGTATGTTGACTCTCAATTGATTGCAAGTCAGATTGATGACACTTATGAGGCTCGAGAAACCACCATGGTGAAATACCTGGCGAAGGCTAAGGAAATCATTTCCAAGTTCAAGGAATTCCATTTACTGTAGGTTCCACGAGCGGAGAATGAGCATGCTGATGCCCTTTCTAAATTTGCATCCGCTCTGGGAGGCTGCTGCGAGTGCTCAGTCATGTCCCTTAGAATAGAAGAACCATTGATAGCCGAAGGGAAACCCTCTGGTGAAGTAAACATGATCGATCCATCCGAGCCTTGTTGGCTGGATGACATCATCAGATTCCTGAGGGGCGGAACTTATCCGTCCAATAAGGTGGAAGCATGGAAAATTAGGATTAAGGCTCATCGATTTTCATTTGATAGCGAGGGTAGGCTATTTAAGCGATCTTTCCAAGGTCCACCATTAAGATGTCTGAGACCCTCGCAAGCCAAGGAAGTACTTGAACACGTGCATAATGGGAGTTGTGGGAATCATTCTGGTGGGCGAATTCTGGCTAAAAAGGTATTAAGGAGTGGATTCTATTGGCCCTCGGTATTGCAAGATGCCATCAATTACTCCAAAAAATTCCACAAGTGTCAATTTCACTCCAACATCCCTCAACTGCCAGCAGCCCAAATGATTCCGATTGATGTTTCGTGTCCCTTTGACCAGTGGGGCATTGACATAGTGGGACCCCTACCAATGGCGGTCGGACAGAAGAAATTCGTGATCCTCGCTGTGGACTACTTTACCAAGTGGGCAGAGGTCGAAGCGGTCGCGAAAATAACGTTCAGAGTAGTAAGAGACTTCATTTGGAAGAACATCATCTATAGATATGGCATCTCGAGGGTGCTAATTTCAGATAATGGCTCTCAGTTTATTGCTGCTGACACACGAGAGTGGTGCTCCGAGCTAGGCATCGAGCAACGTTTCACTTTCGTAGGCCATCCTCAGGCCAACGGTCAAGCTGAAGTCACGAACAGAATCATACTCCAGCATTTAAAAATGATGCTCGAGATTAAGAAAGGTGAGTGGGCTGAAGAGCTCCAGGGAGCCCTGTGGGCATATCGCACTACCCCACGAGCGGTAACAGGGGAGACCTCTTACTCCCTCTTTTACGACTCCGAAGCTATGATACATGTGGAAGTTGCTCAAGAATCCACACGCGTTGCTTACTTCGAGCCTGCAGCCAACGAGAGTAACCGGGTGCTCGAACTAGACTTGCTAGACGAGAAGAGGAACACTGCCTGGGCTCGGATCCACAAGTACAAGGCAACAGTAGCCCATCTGTACAACAAACGTGTCAAGGAAAGGACCTTCCAGCTGGGGGACCTGGTCCTCAAAAAAGTTGAAGTGTCCTAGCACGTGGGAAAGTTAGACCCCAATTGGGAAGGACCCTTCAAAGTCAATCAGGTGCGAGCGAATAATACCTACCTGCTAGAGACTTTGCAAGGCCAGCGTTTCCCTCATCCGTGGAATGCCTGCAATCTAAGAAGATTTTATGTCTAAGGGGAAATTTTGTAACACCCCCGCTCGGGGTACTTTGTATCTTCTTTTGACAGAAATACAAATACATCCGTAAGCAATTTTTATACGTTTTTTATCATTTACTTGATTCAGTTTATGGTAATTTACATCATGATTACATCAACGCCCACTCTGTGTCGAGGGTACTCCACGTCGAACGGCTTGATATTTTCTCTCGTACGGGTCTCTCTTAAACGAGCAAACCCCTTTTTATATCAACGCTAGCAGTGTGTCGATGGTGATCCACATTGAACAACTTGATGGTCTTAAGTGCTTGAACCTTTCTTAAATGAACGGGTCAAAATTAGGGTTGCTATACGCTTAATTACACCAACTAGATACTAATTATTTCATCTCATTGGATATACGTACGCTCGTAGAATGATAAACACTTAGCAAATCCTTTTGTTGATTTCTAAGTTTAAGTTTGCATTACAGCTACGCTCGATATTACTCAACACTTAGAATAACTTTTGTCAAAGTTATTTCTTCTAAGTCCAAGCCCTACGTTGAATATGGCTAGGGTGCCCCTCATATGGAACACCCTTATGCCAATACATTCTCATACCACAAAACTTCCAACAATAAAAAAAGAAGTCAACAAACGACATTCAAAACATCACAACACTAAAAAGTTGAATACAGGATTCCATTGCCAAAAAAAAAAAAAAAAAAAGAGAGAGTTACGATACTTTAAGTGCAAAGTTACATTGCAAAAGGAAAAGAAAGGAAAATTAGTGAGATGGGAGTCTATTGCAACAGTTCAAAAATATCAATTGGTCAGAAAGAGACTTTATGATGACTAGCTTCCAGGCACTGCAACCGAGGGTACGGAATCCTGAGAGTTAAGATTGAGATCCTCCTCCAGGTTCATTATCCCCGGCATTGGGATTTGGCGTTTGAGATGGTCGAGGCTCGCGGGGTGTAGTTTCCAAGAGAACAGGTGCCAAGACTTGAGAATCAACGGTTTGAGCATTACCCTGGCCCCCTTCAATTTGAGCGTCTCCATTGGCACCCTCGTCCACCACCATGGAATCGGATTCTATAGGGTTAGACGCCATAAACTCATCCTGGAGTATAACAACCAAATCATTGTACTCCGGCTCCATTAAGTTTTCAGATGGGTCTCCAGTTCCAACGATCGGCTCCAAGTTCTCGTTAAGATCCATGCGCAGGCGATGGTCTGAGCGAGTGGTGGGAGGCACCATTCCCAACTTGGTCAGTTGGCCCGCGGACTTCCAGAAGAAGCGTTTAGCATTGGCAAACAGTGGAGATTGGCAGCAAAATCGAAGGCCTTCGAGTGTACAAACTTAAAGACCGCATCCCAAACAGCCTTTGTTTCGAGATCTGTAACTTGTCTTTGAAGATCGGCAAGCTCTTTCCTCACTGATTCAAGCTGTTGGTTACGTTCGGTTAACTCCTGGGTGAGGCCTTTCTTGTCATCTCTCAGCTTATTACGATCAGCCTTCAACTTCTTGTGCCGCTTGCTCAAGTTCTGCCAGGCAGTTTCTTGATCCTCGAGTGTCTTTTTCACTTTACTGTGCTCAATCCCAAGGGATGTGAGTTGAGCGAAAATTGTGTCATAATCCTCCTACAGCCGGCCAGGGTCAGTGATACGCAACAACTTCTTGTATTTAGCCTTGCGTTCAGAGTGGGTCTCCGAGCGTCTCAACAGGTTCTTAAGCCTGGGAAGCACCCCCTACACACTTAATAAAACTTTACTAAGTCTATGATTACTCGAGAAATTCTAGATATCTAGGACAACGCTCGGACACTTACTGCCACAAGAACGAAAAAGGCGTCTGCCGCCACCTCAGCGGCGGTCTGCTCGTTTAGTTTCCGATGATCCCCAGAGAATTACATACGGTAGACCACTCAGGAGATGATATTTCGGGTAGTAAGGGTGTCGTCTAGGAGCACGGGACCATCTTCTACCGAGCGTTTGTAATGCACGTCCCCGTTGCGCTCAAATTTCCAGAAGTTCTCATCCTCGGAGGATGAGGTGTCACCATCATCACCTGGGTCCCCCACTATCATTTTCTTCCCTTTACCAGAGATAGGGATGGAATCTGCAAGTCTTTTCCTTTTCCTTGAGGATCGAGATCTATCCTCATCCAGGTCCCGGAGGATTACTCCCGAGCGATTGCTACGGGAAAGCGTTGGGGCCCAACTGTACAGGCCGCTCAGAGGGTGTAGGAACGAGGATGCCCGGGGAAGTAGCATCGCGAGAGTTCCTGCTTGTTGGATCCGCAGTTTGACCTACCCCACGACTATCTCTTCCAGTGCCCCGACCGTCATCGCGCGATCCATCCTCTTGGCCTCATTCACCTCTCCCGGTCCCTCGGCCTGCACCACGGCCCACTCGTGGGGCTATTTGTTGCTGCTGTTGTTGCTATTGCTGAAAAGCGAGCACACATCAAGGCTGCGATATTCTCGGCACCTCCTCCCGCCATCAATATGTCTATGTCTGCATACAAAGAAATAAACGAGCATCAGGTTAACTTTTACAACGCAACAAAGCTTAAGAGTTAGTATTCCTACTCTGAATGTTAGCAAAGTTAGTTCCTAGAATCTAATCGCCTCTGTTCATCGTTCAAGCGGGAGGATTGGTGATCATATCCAGAGGACTCACGAGCCCAAAGCGGAATAATACTTTCTCGTTACACATCAAGTTCTTGGCTTTAATCAGCCACTTGGCATTCTTCATAACGAGGGCCAGACTTTTTGCCCACTGCTCAAAAGGTAAAAAACCAGATCTGGATTTCACTATGGATCCTTCTCCATGTACCACCCAGTCTCGGGGAACTCTAAATACACCACTAGGTGCCCCCACAAAGAAGAATTTCTCCTTCCAGTTCTCCCCGTATGAAGTCGAGGGTGAATCAATCATCCTTAAGCCTGATTTGGCTTGGACGTAGTAAAAGCCATCCCTCGGAGACGAGCGTGGAGAATGTGCCACCTGGAACAGGCTGTTGAAGTTATCGATCGAGGGCTCGTGGCCTGCGGCCCTCATCAGTACCACAAAGTTGTTCAACAAGGCGACACCATTGGGCAGGATCTATGAAGGACTTAAGTTCAGAGAATTTAAAATGTTGGCGATCGGGGTCGGAATTGGGAACCTTAGACCCCCTACAGACATGACATCTCTATAGACGGCCATCATTCCGGGAGGCGGAGTGTTAGCTCGCTCTCGCGTTGTAGGAAGACGGGTTGTGTACGTCCCAATAAACCTTAGTCTTCAAGGTGGCTAGTTCAGCGAGCGTCAGGGTACTTTCAATTTCATCTGGAGCTCTATTTGTCTGATGAGGGTTGGATTTCCTTATCTGAGTTGCCGTTTTCTTCCCCTTTCGACGGCGTTTACGGGGAGGTTCTCCCTCTTCCCGACGCCCAAAAGTTCCCGCTTCCTCTTGGGGGACAGCAATAGCCACCGTAACTTGATGGTCTTGAGGCCTAACGACACTATTCAACACGGGAAAAACCCTCTCCCCCTGATTCTGCATAAGTATTAACAGGTCCATTTCTTCGAAAATCTGAGCCACTCCTCCAGGATTATGCTGGTTCAACCCTTGAACTGCAGTGTCAAGTTCTTCGTCCTCTGCCTCTTCTGGGACTTCCGCTATCGAAATAGCATATGGTATATTGCTTTGAGGAGAAGGGCTTGCACCGGGCATCTCATCTATCTTTCTCACTGTCTGATCTAAGAATTCATCCGCCATCGCTGTTCTTGCTCTTGGAGATGAAAGTTTTTACAATAAGATTTAGCAGAAAAGGGAAATTTTTATACGGGAACGATTGCTTAGAAGGCCTCCTCACACAAGAGTGGTGATCAACACAACCTAAATCTAGGGTTAGTACAAGGAAAACTAAAAAAAAAAAAAAATCACAGTGATTTACCTAAGTTAGAGAAGAAAGTTTACCGGGAATCGCAAGGAATTGCAGAAGAATATATTGCTGGTTTGCTCTGAAGAACTCTGAGTGCGTAAAGAATGAAAAGGGTTTACTAATCCCTAGGAGTCACAGGAATGATGGGGGTAATTAATTCAAATGAAATCATTCCCGCCTAGAAAATCTCCCACTTTTGGTAACCCTCACACGGTTACCCAGGCCCATGCGTCGTTTCCTTTAAACACGCGATCACGTCCCCACTAAGCATTGAATGCGGAGTGGCTCAGGCGGTCAAAGTGGCAAGGCCGCATTAAATATGGTGTCAGAACTATCATAATGGAGATTTCACGAGCGTTACCTCCCAACGGGCAACTAGACTCTCGGATATTCGGAGTCGATAGTTCAAAGCTAAAATTCTACAGTACACATCAAGTGTTACTACAGAATTTGGGGGGCAAAATAATGGGCCCAAATCACGCTCAGATCAACACCGAACACGTGTCGCAATCTGAACGGTTCATCTAAGCTATCTAAAGATGCTAGAGCATGGACGCTCGTGATAATGGGCTCGCGAAGTAGATCCAGCCCATTCACTCATTATCTCACTGTTTAAGACTTGCGAGCCTCAGCCCAAGTCCCAAGCATGGTATTTGCTTACCAATCCCATTTGACGCTCGGACTGTGGCCCCACGAAACGCTCTCCACCTAGAGTCCATCCCTTCCGCACCAGGGGAAACCCGCTATGAGGAAACTCGTGGTTGGGTCTACACACCGCTCGAGCCTCCTGACGCTCGGACCAAGTCTCCAGAGGAACTCCTCTCGAGTGCTTTGGTGCTCGAGAATATCCATTCAGGATATCCTAGCGCTCAGACCACCTTTCGACGCCCGTACGTTCTTCACCACCGGGGATACTCGTCTCCCGGAGGTTAACCCCCTCCTTATTGAAGGTTTCCCCTCGAGGGCACACTCAGTTACGTAGGGAGCCTTTTTGGGTGCCTCCACGCTTGGTAGCAGCTCTATAACCGTCTCTGGCACATAGTGGTTGTGCGCGCACGACACCTGACATACCACAACCACCTATCACTAGGTATCTCTCAGGGATATCACTCTCACACCATCATACGTTGCCACGTGTCTAGGGCAAAACTGGGTTTGGGACCACATGGTCGCTTTTACCAAAACACCCTTGCGCTCAACCTATAAATAAGGGAATTCATACTCACATTCGGGTAGGTTATTTTTTCATGCACAAAATTATATACGGACATTGCATACAACTCATATGAACTGGGCATTTCTTCTTGATCTTCATCCTCTTTTCCAAGCTTAAAAAGCTTCACTGCTTTCTGCACCGTTGCTGCACGAGTGTTATCCTAACTGGAAGAACCCACACATCTTTGGAAACCCAGTTCTTGAGGCACATACGCCTGTGATGGTCTTTCCTTTCTAAAACAAATCTTAAAGTGTTGGTGTTTTAATCCCTTTCCGCTTTCTACACCATCAAATTACACATGACATATGAAAATATATTGATCACAAAATCAACATTGATCGAATTGGAATTCCTACTCCGTCTAGATCAATTTGATTGGTCGCTTCTATTCCAATACTTCTTATTCATTTAAGATTTTATTATGAAAACGATTTAGATTCCTGTCCTCATGATTTTGATGTGTTAGACGGGTTTGAATGAAGCTGGTGTGTGAGAAAGATTGCCCTATAATTTGGAGTAGAAGAGAAGAGTACAAATCTATAATGTATGATATGGATATAGCGACATAGACATGACACGATACGGATATAGTGACACAAATTTTCTTAAATTCTCCACATGAGGAGTGTCGGATACGGTATCAAACGCAGTGCCCAACATGACACGATAAACTAATATTTTTAAAAGTGTCCGTGCATCCTAAGTTCTGAGCTACTTATTAAAATGAATGAAGAGTTTATTTGACTAAATATAATTTAGATTTTAATGGAATATTATAAGAAAGGAAAAGTCACTTTTTGTAAGTTTGTATGCTTTCAAACTTGTTATAAAATTTGGAAAGAAAATATGACTGGTTTTGTGCTAAAAGTGGAAGCTATATATATCGTTTTAAATTGAGAAATAATTGTTGTGACTTGTGAGTATTTAAATAGTTTTTGTTCGAATCCTGCTTAGGTGTGCGTATGTTAAAAAAAAAAAATAGTGTGTGTTCGAAAATTTGGATCGGTTTTAAAGCACCTCATCTTATTTCGGTTTATTAGCTTAATTTAAGTCTAATTAAAGTTATTACATATCTTATTTGTTAATTAAAGTATGATTGAGTGGAAGAACTTATATATTCTTAACAAAATATCAAAGGTTCGAATTAGGTATAAAATTTTAAATCTCTCAGCATCGTGGGGTTAGTCAAAGTGTAATTTCTATCGTACATAGGTGAGAAAATATGAAATAAAATTGAATAGGATCAGTGGAAGAAAATTTTAGTACTTGACCAAAAAAAATTATAAAATAATTTGTTTAGTACCTAGCTAATATGATGGTGTGAAATAAAATAGTGGGCGTATGTAAAAAAAATAATAATAATAATAATTAATCATAATTTTACATTTTGAAAGTGTGGATTCAACGAAGTAAAAAGAAAAGAAAAAGATGACAAATAATGCCTCCAAAGTTTCGTGCTACAAAAGAAAAGACTACCATTTATACCTCAGCGGTCAAACCTGACCTGCAGATTAGATATCAAACAAACTATGAACTCAAATACTAAAATATGACCACAATACACTTTTCTGAATCAAAGTTAGTATTCAAGATGCAACTGATCTACTGTAATGGATGAAAGTAAGCCATCAAACCTTGATTTATCCTTTGACAGCCGCACGGAAATATGTTGTAATGTCGGTCGAGATTGCGGGCTTTGATGAACACATTCCAATGCAAGTTTTGCAATAGCCACAAGTTCTGCTCCAGCATTACTGCTTGTAGGCAGTGCCAGTCGAGGATCAAGCATGTCCTTCAGCAACGTTAAATTGTTGGCCCTTGACATTGACGGAGCTGATGAGGACGTTGAGGGTAGAAAAGTTGATAAAAACGACACGAAATCTCCTGGATGTTTTCCCATGATCACTTCCAGTGTTAGAACGCCAAAACTGTATACATCGCACTTCTCATTTACTTGCATGGTGTAAGCAAGTTCTACAGCCAACACGTGGAAAAGAACGTTACTGGGATAATTGCATCAATATATCTTGGGGGTTTTCCCAAATTACACAAACCTCCCCTTAGGTTTGAGAAATTACACAAACTCACCTGACGTATCTGAGGTTTGGGCAATGCATGTTATTATAGAGTAGAAAGCGACTAGGAAAAATGGGGTATTCCAAAACTATTAAAGATGACATTGCCAAAATTCATGGAATCTAGCATAATGTAAATCCTTAAACAGGGAGGTATTTGTAATTTCGAAAACGCTCAGGAGAAAATAGTGCAATTTAGACAAAATTAAGTACTGAAGATTGAGTATACCTGGAGCTGCATATCCAAACGTCCCCGCAAACGAAGTCCAGTTTGAAGAATCAGGTTTCAAAAACCTTGCAGTTCCAAAGTCAGAAACATGAGCTTCATAATCACAGTCCAAAAGCACATTCTTGCTCGATATATCGCGATGAACAATAGGAGGTAAAACGCCATGATGCATATAAGCCAATGCACCAGCAACTCCCTTCACAACATTCACCCTTTTCAACCAATCAAATTCCACAGCTTTCTCATCATTCCCTAGTACGCTCCATAAACTCCCTCCTTCGAAGAACTCATAAACCAGAAAAGAATACCGCGGGTGCGAACAGAATCCATAAAGCTTCACAATATTACGGTGTCGTATTTCCGCCAATGCTTGAATTTCATTAGAAAAGCCTTTGAGATTTCTGTTGTTTTCATCTTCTGATACGTGTATCTTTTTTACTGCAACAATTCGACCATCTGATAACTCGGCTTTATAGACACTTCCGGAAGCTCCTGCTCCGATCAAATGCTTGGCATCAAATTCCTCCGTTGCTTCAATGATATTTTCAAACACCATTTTTCCATCAAAGCTCCAAATAGCAAACAAATCTTTTCTTTCTTCAACAGCTTCATCGGCTTCAACTTTTTGTTTTCTCGACCGCAAAAATAGGAAAATTGCAAAAGCTAAGATCAAAAGAAACAGAGCTCCTGATATAGGAGAGACTATTATAATAATGACTCTTTTGCCGTTTCTTTTTTTACCATCATTTTTGAGATTTGTTGGGCAATGTTCCAAGCCAGAAGAAACATTAGTACCACACAAGCCTTTGTTGTTCCTAAACGCCTCAAATGGAGCTTTATGGAAGGCTCTGGAATTGGGAAGAGGACCTTCAAGCTGATTAAACGAAATATCAATCGACACTAAACTTGAACTCGTTTCAAAAATCGATGGGATTGAACCTGACAGGGAATTATGAGAAAGATTCAGTGTTTCAATGGTCCTTAGCTGACCTAATTGTTGTGGGATTTCTCCAAATAGCCGATTCCTGCTAAAATCCAGGTTTTCTAGTGAGTTCAACTCTCCTATCTCCATTGGAATACTCCCATTGAGCATATTTCTGCTCATGTTCAAATCTTGAAGCTTCGTGCAGCCTGTTATCTCCCTCGGAATTGACCCGATAAAACTATTTCCAGCTATACTAAGGTGTCTAAGGTCAGTTAAATTCCCGATTTCTTTTGGTATTAAGCCCTGGAATCTATTATCATTCAGTTTGATCTCATACAAGAAAGGTTGCCTCGTTAAGCTTCTGGGAAATTCCCCGGTGATTTGGTTTGAACTTAAATCAAGTGTGCGTAACTGAGACGTGTTCACGGACTGAGCTGGAAATATTCCTGAAATATTATTGTGGGATGCCAAAAAGCCCCATAAATTTCTTGACACCCCCCAGTGTGAAGGAACCTTGCCATATATCCTGTTATAGCTTATGTCTATGTAGAGCAAATCAGGATATATGCCGAAATCTTCTGATAAATTACCAGTGATTCGGTTCCCATAAAGGAGAAGTGTATACAAAGTGGTGCAGTTTTTCAAACTTCTTGGAACACTTCCCTCAAAATTGTTAGTATGGAGAGACAGGTTTCTCAACAGTCCTCCTACACACATATTGTGGGGCATTCGACCGACGAGATTGTTAACACTGAGAGATAAAACTTTTAATTGTGTGAGATTATCTAATTCAACAGGAACTGTACCAGAAAGATTGTTCATGAACAACCTTAAATCCCTGAGGGCTTTCAAGTTTCCCAGTTCCGGAGGTATTTGGCCCGACAATTGGTTTTGACCAAGATGCATGAAGACAATGTTTGACAGGTTCCCAATCGAAGCAGGAATGGAACCTGTCAGGTTATTACCAGATAGATCAATCGCTTGGAGAGACCGCATTAGTCCAATCTCCATTGGGATTTGACCAGATAAATGATTGTTGACCAAAAATAGGATCTGGATCATCGACAAATTTGCTATCGAATGCGGGATTTTTCCAGTTAGTCGATTGGAAGAAAGGGATAGAGAAATACTCAACCCTGATAGGTTCCCAATAGAGTTTGGAATCGAACCTGTTAGCATGTTGTTTTCTAAATTGGCATTGTGTAGAAGGTTTAGATTAGTTAGTATTTCAGGAATTTCCCCATTTAGATGATTGTGGTTCAGGAAAAGGACCTGTAAATTCGTTAACAGGCCTAGCTCAGGTGGAATATTTCCAGAAAAATTATTCCTGGACAGTTCCAGGAAATTCAGCTTTGACAGGTTGCCAATGCTGGAGGGAATCTTTCCGTAGAGGGAATTTCTGAAAACATCGAATGCTCTCAAATGAGGTAATGATGAGAATTCGAGGCTTTGAAGCGTACCTACGAGTCCGTGGTGTGAGAGATTGAGGTGGGAAATGTTTCCAGGACTGTCACATGTAATGCCAATCCAATTGGTGCAGGGATTGGTGGATTCTTTCCAGGATTCCAGGATTGATCGGCTCTGGTTTTCCAGGCTATCTTTCCATTTCAGGAGAGATGTCACTTCAATGGAACCAGGCCTGTTTGCAATAGCTACAAGGTGAAGGGATGCAGAAAAAAGGGTCAGTGTAAATAGAGATAAACGCTGCAGAAATGCCATTTCTCTGTGTGTGATGTTTTGTTTAGTCAGAACGGTATATTTATTGTGAACTTCTTGTAAGTCTCAATTATTTTTAGTTAAACAACAAATTAACTGATCTGATGTGAGAAAAAGGCAATTGAACTTGATGTATGTTTCCTTTTTTTTCAACGGAATTAAATGCTTAAAATCATTTTGTCAACGACTCAACGTAATAATTGTATTTCTTAATTAAATTAATAGGTTGAGTTTATAACTAAATATGAAATGAAAGTCCGAAAATAAAATGCAAGTATCATCTTAATATTTAATGTTTTGAAAAACTCAATTGTGAACCATAGGATTGTAATATTTTGGAAGCCGAATTAGTTATGCATTCCCTTGAGTTTATATATAATTACAGATTAATTATTTAAGTATTAATAATACTAAGGTTCCAATTTCCAAACATTTAATTTTTCTATGAAAAATATTTCTAATACAAATTGCAATACAAAATAATTCCCCACACTCAAGACAAATATTTTTATACCAAAAATAATATCAGTCGTCCAAAATCAGCTGCCGCAGGACAAAAATAAAATGTCAGCCGACTAGAATCGATTGCAAGCGGACAAAATTAAAATGTCACCCATTTAAAATCATTTATTGTTGCTGGCTCTGGATAAATGTCAAATGTATTACGAAAATGTTGGTCAAGAAGATTACATCTGATCAAGTATAAAAGGATGAATATGAACTTATTTTAGCCAAAAAAGACAATCTTGAAATCAAATTATTGGCAAAACCATAGAAAATTTGAAAATGAAGAGAGCACCAACGTGAATGATATTTTTTTTTTTATAATTTCATCTTAGAACCATTTTCGGAATTCATATTACATGTGTATAATTAATCTAAATATCAAATAAAAACGTTTTTTTTGGCTCCAACATAAAGAAACTATGAGTTTATAAATGAAATTATTAAAAGCCTTTTCTAAAATTGACCCCCCAATATATACGAGTTAACTGCGCCAATAACCTTGTGTTTTACCCAAATAGCAAAAAAAACCCTATCAAAAAAAAATTAGCACATAAAACCTTGTGTTTTTTATTTTTTGCACACCGCCCCCAGAATCCATTTGGTCAATGAGGAGATGTGAATTACCCAAATTGCCCTTTAGTCATTTCAGAGCAATTTAGAGTGTTGGGGTTCATTGGGTAGCATTACAATAACACAGGGTCTTTCATGCTAAAATACTAAAACACAAGGGTTCTAGTCAAAATGAACAGGAAAATAGTCATTTCAGAGCAATTTAGAGTGTTGGTGGGTAGGGCTATAAATGGATATCCGTCCGCATTCGAATTCGTTTACAGAGGATATTATCCGAATCCGTTTCGAGAGGATATTATCCGTATCCGATTATAGACATCCGAATTATAAACAGATAAGGATATGGTAATAAGACATCCGATCCGTTTAACATCCGATCTGTTTCATTATCCGTTAGATTTATTCGTTATCCGATTTATCCGTAATCCGTATCCGATAAATAATATATTATATTAAAATATATACACACAACTGTGTATGTATGATAGATTATTAGTATTAAGTAAATTTTTTAGCCCATTTATTAAAGAAAAACCTTAGGTTTTATTAGTAACCATATGTTTACTTCAACATTTATGTAGAGATAATATAAGTAACATACATATGTTATTAATATAAGTATTATATTTCAAATTGATTATATGAACAAATTTATAATTTTCAACATATTTATACATTCACTAAAAAATAAAAATGATATATATAGATATAGTTATTATATCTCTCTTTGTCTAATATATATATATATATATATATATATATATATATATATATATATTCAAAGTCATATAATTATTAAATAATTTATTTATATGGTAATCATACATCCGATCCGTTTAATATCCGTTTAATATGGTAATAAATTCTGACAGGGTTCATTGTGCAGCATTCCAATAACACAGGGTCTGTCATGCTAAAATACCAAAACACAAGGGTTCTAGTCAAAATGAGTGGGAAACATCCCATTTTTTGAATTAGAATAATTGAGGGGTAAAATAGTCTTTTTGCAGCTTAAAATCACAAAAAACCCAATCTCAGTAGCAGTCAACGCGCGTGTGCCACACTCACTGGTCGCAGGGTTTTTTATGCAACAAAAAAAAAACACAAGGTTTATGAGACTAATTTTTTTTTGACAGGGTTTTTTTAGGTTTTTTCGTGTTACATAGGGGGTCCCGGTGCAATTTACTCCAATATATACGGTTTGGATTTCCTGTTCTAAGTTTTATCTTTCATCTTCTATTTCACTTTTATATACACATCAAGCATATTAATAGATAATTGAAATTATGAAAGAGAAAAAAGTATGGTGCGGAGGAATTTTCATTAAAACTAGCTATAAAAACACACGTGTAAAATTAGGGTTTGTTGAGGAAATTTTGTTTTCAAATTCTGTCAAAAGAAAGGTATAGAGTGCGTATACATACAAGCTAGAACCTCAGCCACCAGCTCTAAAATATACTAATTGACTCTAATTACTAAAACAACATTTTTAGCTAAACTAATCGCTAGTTGATTTCTCAGAGTTTTTCCTCACTTAATGAGTGAGAGACTAATCTCACGAGGTACTAAAAACATTTTTCACGAGAATTTCTCCCAACATAATTTTCTATATTTACAAGGTTCTAAAATTAAAGGATAATGTGGACACCGTTATTGGTTAGAGGCCTAGATTTATCGGTGAGATCACAGGTTTAGATTTGGAAGGAATAACAAGTTGATTAGCTTAATTTAAGTGTGGTTAATGTGGTTACATATCTTTTTTGTTACTGTGGTTGAATGGAAGAGATTTATCCGTCGTCCTTCCTAAAATGATAAGGGATTCAAAATCTGATTTTGGTTTTGAAACAAGTTTAAATCTCTTGAAATTTTGGGGGTTAGTGGAAGTATAATCTTAGACATGAAAACGTGAACTAAAATAGAATAGGGTTAGTAACTTTTTTTTTTTTTTTTTGGTGCTAATAGGGTTAGTAACTGACATTAAGATATGATATGAAATAAAGTACGTCAAAAATCTAAAATTAATCATAATTTTACATTTTGAAAGTGAGAATTGCACCAAAATAAAAGGAAAAGGAGAAGACAAATCGTGCATCTTGTGTCTTGTGGTCTAGTATCAAAGAACAAAAAAAACGATCCAAACCCAGATTAATTATACAAAACATAGAAAAAAATACAAGTTTACCAAAAAAATCCATGAACTCAAAAACTAAATTATGACAACAATACACGTTCAACATTATTTCCTGACTCAAAGTGAGTATTCAAGATGCAACTGATCTATTGTAATGGATGAAAGCAAGCCACCAAACCTTGATTTCTCCTTTGATAACTGCACTGAAACATGTTGCAATGTTGGTCGAGATTGCGGGCTTTGATGAACACATTCGAATGCAAGTTTCGTGATGGCCACAACTTCTGCTGCCACATTACTGCTTGTAGGCAGTGCCAGCCGAGGGTCAAGCATGTCCCTCAACAACGGTATTGTGTTGCCACTCGAACTTGATGGAACTGATGAGGATGTTGAGGGTAGAAACGTCGATAAAGATGACACGTAGTCGCAAGGATGTTTGCCCATAATCACTTCTAGTGTCAGAACGCCAAAACTGTATACGTCGCACTTCTCGTTCACTTGCATAGTGTAAGCAAGTTCTGCGGCCAACACATCAAAAAAGAAAAAGTTATTCGGATAATTACATCAATATAACTTGAGGGTCTACAAAAGTTACACAAACCTCCCCTTATGTTTGAGAAATTACACAAAATCTCCTAACAAACCTGAGGCTCAAGCAATGCACGTTATTATTGTTAAAAATCTTGAAATTGAATATATCGAACAATTAAAGATGAATTTTTTTTAAAATTCATGAATCTAGCGTAATGTAAAGTTTTCGAAAGGGAAGGTTTTTGTAATTTTCAAACCTCAGGAGAAAATTGTGCAATTAGACCAAAACTATTGAAGACTTGAGTATACCTGGAGCTGCATATCCAAAAGTCCCAGCAAACGAAGTCCAATTTGACGAATCAGGTTTCAAAAACCTCGCTGTTCCAAAGTCAGATATATGAGCTTTGTAATCAGAATCCAAAAGCACATTCTTGCTCGATATATCACGATGAACCATAGGAGGAAAAACGCCACGATGCAAATAAGCCAATGCACCAGCAACTCCCTTCACAACATTCACCCTTTTCAACCAATCAAATTCCACAGCTTTTGTTGGGAAGCAAACCCATCCCACATCGGAAGATTGGCAAAAGTTTGTCCAATATATAAGTGTTCACTAACTCCATTAGTATGAGGCCTTTTAGGATATGCCCAAAAAATAAATCCGTGCGGGCTTGGCCCAAAGCGGACAATATCATACTAATGTGGAGTTAGGGTGAACATGTGCGCGGTCCCAACGAGTGGTATCAAAGCCGTATTGGTTCTTTTGCCGGTGTGACCATGGATATGAATACAAGTAGGATGATAACTTTGAATGGATTGAATTATCATTTGCCGGTGTGACCATGGATATGAATACAAGTAGGATGATAACTTTGAATGGATTGAATTATCATCTATGGAGTAATAAGATGAAAGATCTCCTCTTTGTTAAATCTTTGCACTTGCCTGTTTTTGCAACTGAAAAGCCCGTGTCTAAAACCGATGAAGAATGAGATTTTGAGCATAAACAAGTTTGTGGGTTTATCAGACAATTTGTTGAGGAGAATGTTTACAACCATATTCAACACGAGACACATGCGAGAAGTTTGTGGGAGAAGTTGCAGAATTTGTATGTGATGAGTACTCGCCGAATCTATCTACCTCTCTCTCTATTTTTCTCTCGTATTCTGTGTTCTGTTTTCATAGTGACCGAACTTCTCCTTATATAGACCCGGAGTCCCATTAGGGTTTACTACGTTTCCGATTCCGTATTGGATTCTGTCTTATCACTTCGTCTCTATCCCCAGGACTCCTTCCCTTCTCCATCAAGTCATAACGTGCCGTTTATAACTACCTAAGTGTCCTTCCATAAGTAGAGTCCGAGGAGCGAACGTATCAGGCGAGCTCCGTCTACAGCTCGTCATACCTGAGCTCGCATTACTTGCGATTCGGAGGAGCGAGCTCATATCACGAGCTCCCCTACTCAGCTCGTCGTCAGTTAGTTGCATTTTATTTTAACTCTTCTAAGGCTGGCCACGTGTCCTAGGTGGGTAGGGCCCCATCAGTATGCATCGAAGACGGAAAACAATAAGCTGTTTTTGCTTAAGAAGATGATGCAGTTGAAATACCAAGAAGGCACTTCTATTGCTGATCACTTGAATGAGTTTCAAGGTGTTCTTGACCAGTTGACAGGTATGGGCATTAAATTTGATGATGAAATTGTCGGACTTTGGATTCTTGCCACTTTCCGGATTCTTGGGAAACTTTTCGTGTTTCACTTGTTAACTCTTCGTCTGATGGTGGTATAACCATTGAGCTTTTGAAGAGTAGTGTTTTGAATGAAGAGATGAGACGAAAAACTCAGCATTCGTCTCAACCCGAGTTGTTGGTTTCAGAGAATAGGGGGAGAAACCAACATAAATATAATAAAGGTAGAAGCAAAAGTCGAAGCAAGTCAAGATCAGGATGGAAAGAATTTAAGTGTGATCATTGTGGTGAACCTGGTCATATCAAGAAATATTGTTTTAAATTGAAGAAAGAGCGTAGAGGCAATCATGATGGGCACGATAAGAGAGACCAGGATAAGAATGATCGTGTTGCTATTGCTACTTCCAATGATGATCTTATTCTTGCAAATGATGACAATGTTGTTGTCGTAGCCAGTGATGATTCCAGTTGGGTTATTGACAGCTGTGACTCATTTCATGTAACATCAAGGAAAGATTTCTTCACTTCTTATACTTTTGGTGATTTTGGAGTTTTGAAGATGGGGAATGATACGGTGGTACCGGTAGTAGGCATTGGGACTGTTTGTTTGAAAACCAACAGTGGGTCGAGTTTGGTGCTTCATGATGTTAGGCATGCACCTAATGTTCGTTTGCGCCTGATTTCAGCAGGAAAGCTCGATAATGATGGTTATTGCAATTTTTTTGGTAATGGTCAGTGGAAACTCACAAAAAGGAATCTAATTGTGGCTTGAGGTGATAAATTCCATAATTTATATAAGATGAAGGCTTCTATTTGTGTGAACTCGGTTAATGCAACAGAGAGTAACAACTTGTCGGAGCTTTGGCATAAGAGACTTAGTCACATTAGTGAAAAGGGACTCGATTGTTTGGCCAAGAAGAATTTGTTGTCAGGGCTGAAAGATACAAAGTTAGAAAGATGTATTCACTGTTTGGCTGGGAAGCAGAATCGGGTTTCATTCAAGAGTCATCCCCCTTCAAGAAAAACTGAGCTTCTTGAACTGGTACACTCAGATGTTTGTGGACCAATGAAGGTACGAACTCATCGTGGTGCGGATATGTTGACAAAGGTGGTGAGTCGTGAGAAACTTGAGCTTTGTGCCGGGATGGCCGGTTTCAAGTTTGAATAATTAAATTGTGGTTTTTCTCCTTCCTCATATGGGCTGGAGGGGGAGATTTGTTGGGTCCAGCCCACATCTTTGTTGGCCCAATTAATATTGAAATCAAAGCCCATTATAAAACCTATTTCTTCATTATCCTTTGGGGAAATTGAATAAAACACTATATATATCAACAACTCTTTTCACCGAAACGTGAAGTATCAGCAACTTTTTTAGGCGCAAGTTTTGGGGAAATAATCTGCACAGTTTTGTCCAGTTTTTGGGCGGCGGCAGAATCTTCGTGCGGACGATCGGGAGGTCATTTGTGGTCCGATCGAGTTGATTTTCTGACAGCAGGTTCCTAACTCATCGAACTTGAAAGTGAACGGTGGAGATCGGATTTGGAGCACTGTAAGTTGGGTTTTTTAGCTCGTGAACAGTGACGCGATTTTCAGCTTGTTTTTGTGTTCTTTACTCCTTTTGTGTTCTAGTTCGTTTTGGATCGAATCGGTGTTTGGTTCGTGTTTGGAGTTAGATTTATTGGTGTTTGAACCGCTATAATTTTGCCTCGTATTATAGTGGATTTGTTTTTGGGTCTCGTAGGCCTCGTGATTTTTACTCTTCCATTTGAAGGGGTTTTCCACTTTAAAATCTCGTGTCTATTATTCTTATTTGGTTGGTTATTTTTCTATCCTTTGGCATACTTGATTGATTGGTTATTGGGCATTTGGAGAGGAGTTTTAATTTCCGCTGCGCACACTAGTTTTTGGTGTATCCCTTTCCTATCAAAGTGGTATCAGAGCCCAGGTTCGGGCTTGTCGGAGTGGTGGACTGCGTTTAATGAGGAATTCCCGGTGTAACAAGACCAGAGACCTGCAGGGGTGCCTTGTGTCGAAAGTCTTCCTAGCAAGTGTTGGTCAGGTAGCAGGTCCCGTTTGGTTTGACGACGGTACAAGATGTTTGGCAGGTGAAGTGACCTATGTTTGGCAGGTCAGGTGATGTGACCTAGCAATTGGAGATCTGCGGTTGATGCCTTCTGTCGAAAGTCCCCTTGACATTAGGGAGGTCAGGCGGCGTGTCCCGCAAAAGTGTATAGCGGCAGTGCAAGATGGTTGGCAGATCAAATGGATTGACCCTGAAGGGGAGAATAGCAATTGGAGATCTGCGGTCAAATGGATTGACCTGAAGGGGAGAATAGCAATTGGAGATCTGCGGTTGATGCCTTGTGTCGAAAGTCCCCTTGACATTAGGGAGGTCAGGCGGCGTGTCCCGCAAAGGTGTGTAGCGGCGGTGCAAGATGGTTGGCAGATCAAATGGATTGACCTTGAAGGGGAAGTCACGAGTGGTGTGGTCTTGGTTTGAGGGGAGGATTGTTGGGAAGCAAACCCATCCCACATCGGAAGATTGGCAGAAGTTTGTCCAATATATAAGTGTTCACTAACTCCATTAGTATGAGGCCTTTTGGGATATGCCCAAAATATAAATCCGTGCGGGCTTGGCCCAAAGCGGACAATATCATACTAATGTGGAGTTAGGGTGAACGTGTGCGCGGTCCCAACAGCTTTCTCATCATTCCTCACTATACTCCACAAGCTCCCCCCTCCGGCCCTCCGAAGAACTCGTAAACAAGAAAAGAATACCGTGGGTGCGAACAGAATCCATAAAGCTTCACAATATTACGGTGTCGTATTTCCACTAATGCTTGAATTTCATTAGTAAAACCTTTGCGATTTCTGTTGTTTTCATCTTCTGATGCATGTATCTTTTTTACTGCAACAATTCGACCGTCTGATAGCTGGGCCTTATAAACGCTTCCCGAAGATCCTGCTCCAATCAGATGCTTGGCATCAAATTCCTCCGTCGCTTCAATGATATTTTCAAACACCATTTTTCCATCAAAGCTCCAAATAATAAACAAATCTTTTTTTTCTTCAACAGCTTCATTGGCTTCAACTTTTCTTTTTCTCGACGACAAACAGGAAAATTGCAAAAGCTAAGATCAAAAGAAGCAGAGCTCCTGATATAGGAAAGACTATTATTATAATGACTCCTTTGCCCTTTCCTTTTTTACCTTCATTGTTGACATGATTTGTTGCGCAATGTTCCAAGCCAGCAACAAAATCAGCACACAAGCCTTTGTTGTTCCTAAAGGCCTCAAATGGAGCTTTCTCAAATGCTCTGGAATTGGGAAGAGGACCCTCGAGCTGATTAAACGAAACATCAATCGACACTAGACTTGCACTCGTTTCAAAACTCAATGAGATTGAACCTGACAGGGAATTATGAGAAAGATTCAGTGTTTCAATGGTTCTTAGCTGACCTAATTATTGTGGAACTTCTCCATAAAACCTGTTACTGCTAAAATCGAGATTTTCTAAAGAGCTCAACTCTCCTATCTCCAATGGTATACTCCCATTTAACATATTTCTACTCATGTTCAAATCTTGAAGCTTTGTGCAGGCTGATAATTCTCTTGGAATTGAGCCGATAAAACTATTTCCAGCTATAGTAAGTCGTCTAAGTTCAGCTAGATTCCCAATTTCTGTCGGTATTACGCCCTGGAATCTATTATCATTCAGTTTGAGGTCATACAAGAAAGGTTGCCTTGTTAGGCTTCTGGGAAATTCTCCAGTGATTTGATTTGAACTTAGATCAAATGTGCGTAACTGAGACGTATTCGGAAACTGAGCCGGAAATGTTCCTGAAATATTATTGTGGGATGCCAAAAAGCCCCATAAATTTCTTGACACCCCCCAGTGTGAAGGAACCTCACCATATATCCTGTTATAGCTTATGTCTATGTAGAGCAAATCAGGATATATGCCGAAATCTTCTGATAAATTTCCAATGATTTGGTTCCCGTAAAGGAGAAACGTATACAAACTGGTGCAGTTTTTTAAACTGGCTGGGACATTTCCCTCAAAATTGTTGGTATGGAGAGACAGGTTTCTCAACTGTCCTCCAACACACATATTTTGTGGCATTCGACCCCTGAGATTGTTGACACTTAGCGTCAGAACTTCAAGATTTGTAAGATTATCAAATTCTACGGGAACAATACTGTTCATGAACAGTCTTAAATCCCTGAGGGACTTTAGATTTCCCAATTCTAGAGGGATTGGACCTGATAATTGATTTCCAGCAAGAGTCGTACCGACAAGTTTAGTCAAGTTACCAAACGAAGCTGGAATGGAGCCTGTCAATTGGTTGTTAAAGATATAAAGAGTTTGGAGGGAACCCATTAGTCCAATGGATGATGGAATTTTTCCAGTGAGAAAATTATCAGAAAGACTCATCTCAATTATGCTTGTTAAGTTGCTGATGGAACCTGGAATCGAACCTACGAGCATGTTTCCGGCTATGTTGAAGACAGATAGAAGATTCATATTACTGAATATTCCTTGTGGAATAGTACCACTAAAATGATTGTGTTCCAAGTAAAGTATAACCAGGTTCTTTAGAAGACCTAAGTCATGTGGAATGATTCCTGAAAAATTGTTTGTTGACACATCAAGGTAAGTAAGCTGGGAGAGATTGCAAATGGTGGAAGGAATGGTCCCGAAGAGTGAATTATTGTAAACGTCGAAGGTTTTGAGGTTTGGAAATGATAAGAAATCGAGATCATCGAGTGTGCCTACAAGTGCCCTGTGGGAGAGGTTCAGATGTGAAACTTCTCCGGATCCAGGGCCGTTATCACAGCTGATGCCGACCCAATTGTTGCATGGATTGGTTGAAGTTCTCCAGGAATTCAGGACTGCTTGGCTTCGGTTGCTGAGGCTGTTTTTCCATTTCAAGAGAGATGCTGCTTCGATGGTATTATGATCACTTGTGTTTGCTGCAGTTTGAAAGGATGCTAACAAAAGGATTAGCATACACATACAAGGAAAGGCTGGAGAGATACTACCATTTGTGAGAGGAAAACCTCTTCGTTTTTTATGAAGTATAGATTAATTCATTCATTAACAGGCCTATCTCAGGCGGAATTATTTCTGGACAGTTCCTGGAAATTCAGTTTTGACTGGTTGGAGACTTGGAGGTAATAAATCTGTAGAGGGAATTTCTAAACTATATATCAAATTCTCTCAAATGAGGTAATGATGAGAAATCGAGGTTGCGAAGCGTACCTACGAGACCATTGTGTGAGAGATTCAGGTGGGAAATGTTTCCAGCAGGACTGTCACAGTTAATGCGGATCCAATTGTTGCAGGGATTGGTGGAATCTTTCCGGGATTCCAGGATTGATAGGCTTTGGTTTTCCAGGCTATCTTTCCATTTCAGGGGAGCTGTTGCTTCAATGGTGACAAGGTGAAGGGATGATGAAAAAAGTGTCAGTGAAAGTAGAGAGAAAAGCTGGAGAAATGCCATTACCATTCTCTGTGTGTGTGTGAGAGAGATTTCTTGTTTAGCTAGAAAGGTGTATCTTATCTTTTAAGAGTTTTTTGCTTGGATACCTCCTGTGTTATGCCTAATTAGCACTCCGAACCCTATGATTTAAAAATTTTCAAAGAAAACCCTGTGATTATATAAATTAGCACTGAAAACCCTATGATTGTATTAAAGTTAGCACTCAAAACCCTACAACCACGGCTGTAGGGTTTGAAATTCTAATTGAGTGCTAATTTATTACGATCACACGGTTCTCTTTGAGAATTTTCAAATCACAGGGTTCTGAGTCCTAATTAGGTATATCCTATGATGCACAGACACGGACACGGCGACACGGACATGACACGACACGGATACCTAATGTGCATCCTATGATGCATGGACACGGACACGACACAACACGGACACGGACACGGCGACACGACACGTGCATCATAGGGTATATCATAGGGTTTTTGGTGCAATAAACTCTATCTTTTAATGTGAAAATCCTGTGAAGATTTTGCCGTTTTTTGGTTTCTGGCGGGCTTTTTTCAAGCCATAAATTCAAGGAAGTCTCAATCAATTATAGTTGACAAATTATGTAATTTGATGTGACAAATTATGGAAATGAATAGTATTCTTATGTAAAGTTAGGTCTAATAGGTTAACTTTATTAACAAATATGAGAAAAAAAATCTGAAAATAAAATGCAAATATGACCTTAAGTGGAATTAAATATATTTTTTCTATAAAAATAAGCCTTGTAAATCACACACATTTAAATATTTAATATCTATTTATTAAAAATGAAACTTTTGGAGTTTGACATTATATTATGAAATTATTCTTGGAGGGATACCAAATTCCTTGGTAGGAATCCATAGAATAAAATCCATAATATGTTGAATAAATAGGAAGCAATTTAATGCTGGATATTTGTTTGAATTCTGAATAAAACTGGTACCAGACAGTTACAAAATGTAATTGTGTGGCATTAATGCACTGGTATCAGGTCAAAAACGTTCCAGACGTTTTGTAACCTTATTTTCACAATTATGGCTGTCTTAATTGTAAGGTTTATGGTCTGTCATAAACAAGGTAATTAATGATCATTTGTGTCATGGCTTCTCCACTATAAATACCAAGTTCCAGACCATAGAAATGAGAGAGATTGAGGAAACAAGTTGTGATTTAGGAGAGGAATAGAGAGTCTAGATAATCTTCTGGATTGGTACTGATAAACACTCTTTTATCCCAAAATTACACGCACTGACATTTGTGAGTATTGTGAGGAAACATCTTTTCAGCACAAAAACACGTTTTCTAAAGTACCAGCCAGACACCACTATCTCTCATAAGAGCCGTGGTTAGTAGTCGAAGTGAGATTCTCCTGAGATCGTGCGTATCTGTGATTCAGAAATCTCTGGATTGTCTTATCCTGGAAGGAGCTTCGCGGCAACCCAACGCACCGGTAGTGGAGCGAATACTTCTTTAAGGTAAGCCGGCTTTTGCCGTCGATTCAGTCGTAACAAAATGATAAGTTTTCTCATTTACATGTTTTGGTACATTACTTGTATTTATCTTAATAAGGTTCTGCACTCCTCTGGAACTTATATTATGTCAGATCTGCGTATTGGTACTTTCACTGATATATTGAATATGTATGTTGTTGGTATTCATGTCTTGATTTATATGTTCCAAAGAGCTTCTGGTACTTACGTTTCGAACCATGTATTTATGTTGCATATCATATGCATATTGTGGTACCTACACTATGGTTAATATTTTCTCTGGTACTTATGCTGATTTTGATCTATTAGATTCTGGTACTTGTACTCATATGAATCTAGATAATGATGGGAATGAATGTGTTGGATCCACTGGCTGAAGAACTAATGTCACAATCGTTTAAGTTGGATCTACATGTTATTGGTACTTATATTGGTATGTTTCAACATGATTCTCGTACTTATGTTTTGAATCACTCATCCACGTTGTACATCGTATGTATATTGCAAAGCCTAATTATCCATCATGCTTGATAATTTAGTACTACCGCAAGCTGAATTTTCAACAATCTTAAAGAAGTATTCTTGCCCTCATTTGATTTATACATATCATGTCAACTTGAGTTTGTGGTTCTGTCTTTAGTAAGATAACAAGATCCAAAGTAGACTTGGTTGATTCTCCGGGAAGGTCTATTGGTCACATTTTTCAAATGTTGGCAATAACGAATGAAAATTTGGATGATTGAAAAATTGTTCTTGTCGTTGATCCAAATGGATAAATCTGTACCAATTGAATCTGGTCCAAAAACCAGTGAAATTCATGTGGTACTAGACAGGTACAAGTCAAATGAAAGTGTTTTGACTGTTGAACAGAAGTACCAGAAGTTGAATTTTGTTGACTTAAACTCTAAACCTATGAATAATGGCAAGACCAAAGTTCAAAAGAAACAAGAGAAACCAACTATGCTGGAGGTGTGGTTTGATTGGTTTTGTGCTAAGGAGTTTCACTCCAAGAAAGTAAATACTAGATCTGAGTCCACTGGAACTTCCGTTGTTGTCAATATGGTTTTGAGTGAAGCTGTGGAAGCTAAAACTCATGATACCAGTGACGAGTTTATATCTCTTGTAGCACCCGGAACACTAGGCACTACATCCCCCACACTATCGTTCAATTCACACATGAAATGGATAATCCATATATGAACCGAAGCTATAGCGAACGGGGAGACAATAAAAATACCCACTAGCTAGGCGGGACTAACCCTCAATTAATACCACAAGGTAAAGCCATAAGCGGAAGCATACCATTATACATGCAATTCATTATCCAACGTTGATTCCAAAACATAACTCCATGTACATATCAATACATTGTCATCCTTCAAAATTCCATAATTATGCCAATATTTACCAGGTATATGTCATAATATATACATAGGTACCCAAAACATATTATAAGAGTTATAATGTATCCATAAAGTACATAAACATGAGAAAGACAATGCTAGACCCCAAAAGAAGTAAAACTTGACTCAACCCCGCCTAGCACTCGACCTGCAATACCTGAAAATGTGAGGTGTCAGTCTATGAAAGATTGAGTGAGGGTTTTATTATTTAAAAGCGCAGTTACCATGCAAGCTATAATCTCGGGTAAGATTTTCTAAAAGAAAGCAATATAGGTTCAATATTAATACAATACTCGCCCGAGATTACAACTAATCAATTTACTATTCAATCAATTCGGTGTAATTTAGTTCAATCAATCAGTGGCCCGGTGAGTAAGAGCAATTCTCCAACCTTTCTCCGACTGTGTACAATAATTCCACTTTTCATTGATTAAGTGATCAAGCAATACGTTTTAGTGCGCAATTAGCAATTTCAATAGTACATCCTTCTTCCTCCGGGTGATGGGGGATTGCAAGGCCCAGCCATCCAATCAGTGTAAGTATAGGGTTCATGATTCCCTATACCCGGAACTCCTTCCTCCACTAATCTCTTAGTGGATTCACGGGTCATCCCAATAATGTGAGGATAATGCAAGAGTTGCCCGTCAGCCCATGCTTTCCCAGTTAGCTCAATACATTACCCTCGGGCCCACAGTGAACAATATACTCGCCAAAACAGTCAATTCAATTCAATTCAGTGACGATGATTCAATATGATAACAATAGTTCAATTCAGTGGAAGACAATTAAGTTTTCGGGAAACTATAGATATAAGTATACATTTTGGTCTAAAATTCACATAAGGTTATAGGGTTAAATATATGTATATAGAAATAACCTCACCTTTACCAATCAAAATCAATAAGGATCGTCTCTCGGACCGTGATCTGTGTGACAAAGGAGAAGTGTACATAAGACTCGACTCGTATAAACCATTTAAGACGAACGACATGTTTCAATAGTGTCAATCATGCAATTGAAATCAATAACTATCATCAACATATTCACTTTATCAAATAAGGTAGCAAGGATCAAGTATTTAAGGTATAAATCAAAGTATGAAAATATTACACAAACCTCCCCTATGAAACTTATACATAAAATCTCGTAATACACTTGATACACACAATATCATACATTATATGACATATCAATGAAGTATTCATGTCGGAACCAAGCTAAGAAAGTCATGCAAAATAAGTTTGAAATTCACATTTTTATGCAGAAAAGATAGGGGTCGCGGGCGCAACCCATTTCCTTCATAAAACGGCCGCGGTCGCGATCGCGACCTAATTTTTTCAAGTATTTTTTGTCCAATTTTTCAAATCTCGAAACTTGGCCAAAATCGGGTCGCGGCCGCTACTGAAAAACAACTAATTCAGGTCGTAATTCAGCCAAATGTGTGAGTGGGTCGCGGGCGCGACCAAATTTGTTCTATTTTCGGTCGCAGCCACGACCTGTTACGCAGCAGGAGAAAACAGGGGAGAAACAGGGGATTTCAAGCCAAAACCCCACAAAACATCAACTAAAGCAAATTCACTCCATAACAATTATTCTAACACCTTTAATACACATTATACTTCACTTATTCATCACATAAACCAAGGAATATGCATCAAAGCACCAAAATCAATCATGAAAACCCCTTATATATGTTCATGCTTCCAATTTCCATAAAATTCAAATTTCATGCAAGTTCTTCACTTCTAATTATCTTAACATGATTCCAATCCATCAATAATCATGAATTCCTAAGATATTCATCAAACCCTACTCATATACAATTTCAAGGAATCCATAACATCTTCAAATTATACCTTGAATTAAAGAAAGAGATGATGAAATGGTAGTATGATGATGATGGTGATCCTAGATCCAAAAATCCCCTCAAAATCTAGCTTGAATTATGAGATGAAAATCTCCTTCTCTTCCTTGGTGTAAATACTGATCTTGAGTGTGTGCAAGTGTGTGTGATTTTTATCTCTTGGGTGAAATGGAATGAAATGGAAGAGATTGATAAGGGAACTTATCCTTCGAGACCTTAGAGCCGTCTCTAGCTCGTGTTGTAACTTACCGGAGAAGACCGACTGGCATGGAAAAAGGGAGATTGGAGAGATAACAGAGAACTAGGGTTGGAATGTAATTATTATTGCTCAAGGAAAAGGTTCAATACTGTAAAGAACTATAAATACTCCAAGACTCCTAACAGCAAAAGAAAACTAGAAAGGGAAATAACTAATCTATGAAACACGTAAATAACTCCTACTTCCTCATTAATTAAACATGCGCCTGCTAACTAACTTTTCTTGACCGTCACATACGCCTTGTGCCAGTCCGGCGTCTTCTTCACACGCCTGCTTCTCCTCAACTCTGTTTTACCCTTCTCCTCTCTACCATACTCTGCTTCGCTACCACACTCTACTTCTCCGCCATCCTCTGTTTCGTTGATGCTATGCTGAACCATATCACTCCCCCTCCCTTTAGACACCACCTTGTCCTCAAGGTGAAGATCCGGGTAATGACGCTGCATAGTAGATACCGGCTCCCAAGTAGCATCGTCAAGCGCACCATCCAACAAGCTAACAAACCACTGATCCTCTAACACCCCATTTCGCAAGACGGTGCGAGCTTTATGGACCCGAGTAGGCCAAGATGGGACAGTGCTCCCCAAGAAATCCGCTGGCAAAGAGGGCTGCACACTTCCCCTAACACTCTCCAAGGAGTTAAACTTCCGTAACAATGACACATGAAAAACCGGGTGCACGCGCGAAGAATCCGGTAAACGGAGCTTATAGACCACCGGCCCCACTTTAGCAAGCATCTCAAAAGGACTATAAAAACGTTGTGCTAACTTCTGACTTTGCCAACGAACAATGGAATGTTGGCTGTAAGGTTGCAATTTCAATAAAACCTGGTCACCCACTTCAAAACAAACATCACGCCTCTTCTTATCACCAATCTGTTTCATCCGAATCTGCGCCTCACTCAAATGCCTACCTAAATCCCGCAATAACTGATCCCGTTCCACTAACAACTCAGCCACCGCTGACACCTTTCCATTACCCCTCCGATAAGGCACCAAATCCGGTGGGGGGCGGCCATAAACGGCTTGAAAAGGAGACATCTACATACCTGAATGATAACTGGTGTTAATAGAATATTGCGCCCAAGGTAACAACACCGTCCAACGAGTCGGCCGTTCATGGCAAAAGGCCCGCAAGTATTGCTCAAGGGTACGATTCAGGACCTCAGTCTGACCATCCGTCTGCGGATGAAATGCCGAACTATGCTTAAGCGTAATGCCACTTAACTGATGCAGTTCACGCCAAAAATGGCTTGTAAATACTGCATCCCGATCCGACACGATCGACGCCGGGATCCCATGAAGCTTAACTACCATCTCAGTAAATAGATGAGCTGTACGGTGACCATCGAAATCCCCCGGAAGAGCCCCAAAATGAGAGTATTTCGTAAGACGATCCACAACCACTAAGATCACCGAACAACCATGAGAAACCGGGAGACCCGTTACAAAGTCCATACTCACATCCTCCCAAATACGATGGGGAATCGAAAGTGGCTGAAGCAACCCCGCGGTTGGTAACGTGGAGTATTTGGTCGTCTGACAAGGCAAACATGCCGCAATGTGCCGACGAATATCCCGTCTCATATCTGACCAATAAAACGCAGCTGCTAGTCGCTGAAACGTGTGATGCACGCCCGCGTGACCTCCCGACGGACTGTCATGATACTCTTTAATGAGCTGGAAACGAAGGTCCGATGCGCGCCCCACACAAATGCGGTGATTATAGAAAAGCAAGCCATCCCGCACCACAAACGGGTAAGCCAATGAACCCGATGCCTGGTCCGCATGGAGTTTCTTCAAATCAGGTTGGGAATCATTCTCCTGCCGCAGTAACGCCAGAATTTCAGGCTGCGGTAATGAAACCAATTGAAGGAAATAGTGCAATGAGGCCTCCTCCGTACGACGGGACAAAGCGTCGGCCACCACATTCGTGGCCCCTGCTTTATATTCGATCGTAAAGCGAAAACCCAGCAGCTTCCGAACATAGAACTGCTGATCGGGTGTTTGAACCACCTACTGTAATAGTTCCCTAAGACTTCTCTGATCAGTACGAATCACAAATTCACGCCCCAAAAGGTACTACCGCCACTTTTGAATAGCCTCCACGATAGCATACAATTCCTTGTGCTAGGTTGAGGCCATTAGGCGCTGAGGCCCCAATTTCTTACTAAAATAGGCGATTGGTTGATCGCATTGAAGTAACACAGTCCCAATCCCACTAGCCGATGCATCAGTATCCATAACAAAAGTAACCGAAAAATCCAGCAACCGTAAAACCGGGACCAAACTCATGGCTGACTTGAGAGCCAAGAATGCCTTTGCCGCACTCTCCTCCCAAACAAACTGATCCCGTTTAAGAAGATCCGTCAACGGCG
The DNA here is from genome assembly GCA_037501455.1 of Lantana camara. Classification (NCBI taxonomy): domain Eukaryota; kingdom Viridiplantae; phylum Streptophyta; class Magnoliopsida; order Lamiales; family Verbenaceae; genus Lantana; species Lantana camara. The sequence continues at coordinate 6,265,147 of CM074865.1, forward strand.
CAGCAATCTGAGCATAATGATGGATGAAACGCCGATAATAGCCCGTGAGGCCAAGAAATCCCTGGAGCTGCTTAATTGTCTTAGGAGGCGGCCAACTCAACATAGCTTCAATCTTCTTATCATCCGCCTTCAAGCAGCCGGTCGAAATAATATGGCCTAAATAATCAATAGATTCATGTGCGAACGAACACTTGGACAACTTGATGAAAAATTTATTAGCTTTTAATAGCGAAAGAACAATCTCCAAATGAGCGAAATGATCACGAAAGGAGGGGCTATAAACAAGTATATCATAAAAAAAAAACGATTACGAATTTGCGAAGATAAGCAGCAAATAACCTGTTCATGCATGCCTGAAAGGTCGAAGGAGCATTAGTGAGGCCAAAGGGCATCACCCTGAACTCATAATGGCCCTCATGAGTCCGAAAAAATGTCTTATAGATATCGCGATCATTAATTCGAATCTGGTGATAACCCGAACGAAGATACAATTTGGTGAACAAACGCGCCGTTCCCAACTCATCAAATAATTCATCGGCTGTCGGTATCGAAAAATGATCAGGCACTGTGACCGCATTAAGGGCTCGATAATCCACACGAAAACGGTATGAATTGTCTTTCTTTTTAACCAATAGCACCGGCGAGGAGAATCGGCTGCGACTAGGGCGAATGATGCCCTGCTCTAACATTTCTCGAACCAACTTTTCCATCTCATTCTTCTGAAATTGCGGGTACCAATATGGTCGCACGTTTATTGGAGTCGTGCCCGAAAAAAGTCATATCCGGTGGTCACTCCACCTCGCTGGGGGTAAGCCCGTGGGTACCTGAAAAACGTCCCGAAACTTGGCAAGGACTTCGCCAATGTCCGGAGGAACGCTTGGCAGAACAGGAGACTCTCCTAGGTCGGGCTCCGGTTGTACCATCACAATCTCATAACATTCTGCCACCAAATGGGATGCCTGCAAACCAAAGAAATGATGGAGTGAAATCTCCTTCGGCGGACCAATTTGCCATTCCAATCGAACTCCATCAATGAACGAGCATACTCGTGACAAACTCGCCCCAACAATTGTAACCACTATATACCAAGAACAACCTGTGGTCCATGGATCGGCAAGACATAAAGATCCACCGGAAATATGTTTCCTTGCATTAATAAACTCACAGCCGAACAGTGTTGTTTACATAACCACGAGGCGCCGTTTCCCACATAAACCCGAAACGGCGTGACTGAGATCGCCGATAGCTGCAATTTCTCAACAACAGTTGGGTGGATAAAATTATGGGTACTCCCCCCATCAATAAGTATCTCCACAACCAGCTTATCAATCATGCCGGACAACCGCAGTGCACGGGGCGTTGGTGTCCCCGAGAGATTGTTAAGTGACGACACATCACCCGAGACCACCGGTTCAGCGTCATCACCCTCAACATTGCCATCATTCTCATCATCATCCCCCATCAATAACAAATACCGGCCACAACAGTGACCCTTCACCCACTTGGCGTCACAATTGTAGCAAAGGCCCTTAGTATCTCGTTCTAAGCATTCCACTCGCGTCAAGCACCGGATGGGCGGCTGGGCAGATGGTTTACCCACTGTCGGGACCGAAGAGGTCGGCGTGGACAGCAATGGTGTCTGGGGAGGCGGAATATAAGGACTGGAGTGAGGACCCCCTGGACTGCGAGGAGGTAAGGTGGAGCTCCAGGCGAGGTGTTTGGCCTCTAACTCGCGGGCTAGGGCGAACGAGGCGGAGAGGGAGTCTGGCTTGAGAAGGACGATTTCATGCTGGAGGTGGGTCTTTAACCCGGCGTGAAACAATGACTGTAGATGAGTCTCCGAAACACCCGTAATATGCACCAAAATTTTCTCAAAAGCCGTATGATACTCCAGGACAGAACCCGTTTGTTGTACTTTGGCGAGCATACCAAAGTAATCAGTATAGTTCAATGGGTCGAAACGCAGTTTAAACATGTTGACGAAATCTTCCCAAGACTCCAACAAATTATTCCGTTGGTGCCAACAGAACCAATCCAATACGGCCCCTTCTAACATCAAACCGACGGTTGCAAGGCGAGAACCTTCGAAAACGTCATAAAAAACAAAGTATTCTTGGGCCTGGAATAACCATCCTAGCGGGTCAGACCCATCACACTTAGGCATATCGATACGAAATTTAGTGCCGGAGGACGTGAATGCCGTAGGCAGCCCGTCGTCGTCGCGAGTGAAACTGGAACCCACCGTATCGGTGTGGGGCCCATCCCTCCGAGGAAGGATCGTGGTGAGGTCCCGTTGCAGCTGCTCAACTGTGTTCGCCAATTGTTACACAGATTGTTGGATCGCCGTATTCTGATAAATTAATTAAACATCCAATTGCTTCTGAAATTCAGTGAAACAATCATCGCCAATGGATTCGGACATCGTGAATCAATGAAAGCACCAGTGATAAGGGAACTTATCCTTCGAGACCTTAGAGCCGTCTCTAGCTCGTGTTGTAACTTACTGGAGAAGACCGACCGGCACGGAGAAAGGGAGATTGGAGAGATAACAGAGAATTAGGGTTGGAATGTAAATTATTATTGCTTATGGAAAAGTTTCAATACTGTAAAGAACTATAAATACTCCAAGACTCCTAACAGCAAAAGGAAACTAGAAAGAAATAACTAATCTATGAAACACGTAAATAACTCCTACTTCCTTATTGATTAAACATGTGCCTGCTAACTAACGTTTCTTGACTGCCACTTACGCTTTGTGCCAGTCCGGCGTCTTCTTCACACGTCTGCTTCTCCTCAACTCTGTTTTACCTTTCTCCTCTCTATCATACTCTGCTTCGCTACCACACTCTGCTTCTCCGCCATCCTCTGTTTCGTTGATGCTATGCTGAACTATATCAGAGATACATGATATACTCTAAAGTCTTGCATGAATATGTGTGTTTCATTACATATTGCACATAAGTCCCTAAACTATTTAAAATCATGCAATCAAGTTCTATCTCTACACAAAAGATCACTTAAATCCAATTCATGTTATTCAATTAGGTCCATAAATTTACACCAATGAGCAATTAAGGACATATAGTACAATTAAATCACTTATATCAATTAATTCATATAATCCATGTGAATGACAATTCATATAAATTCCTGGAGATGTATTGTATATAATATGATGAAAGTTATAAATAAACGAATGGAATAACTAAATTAAACCTCCCAACTCCCGAAGACCCGCTCGTGGCGTGCTGACCTGAACTTTCGGAAATTGGGGCGTTACATCTCTGGTACTTGAAATCTTAACCATTTATGAACCATTCGATTGACTTATATACATTGGAACAAATATGCGTGTTTGTATTGATAAACATTTGTTTGTGCTCTATTGACCAATCGATGAATATGAGAAATTCCAATGTTGTTCAAGTTTGTTTGATAGGATGCATAGACTTGAAGTTCCCTTCGGGTTGCATACCGTCACCGGTATGAGTGCATCATCCCAACAACTCAGAGGAACATCACTATTGGTTCAATGGTTGTTGAAGATGGTTGTAAGTTTTCTTTTAAACTATGTAAAGTTATAAAACTTTATGGAAAAATGCTATTATGTTATGGTTTACTTAAACAAGAGTTGAGTATGCAAATTCTGGTATTTGGTATGAAGTTGCGGTTGTGACTTCATTGGTATTAATGTTGAAAGTTCCAGTATATGGAAGAAGGATTTGGGTGATTTAAATTGTGTTTCGGGGGGGAGGGGGGGAAGAACTATGCATTTAAATCTGATTCCAAAGCAGTTGGGATTATAACACTTTAGTGTTAATTCTCACATCTAGTTCCATTCCTGATAATTTGGAAAGGATGATAAATGTGGGGGTCCCTAACACTTAGTTTCTTTCTGGATCATGTTGATTGGATGATTAATGTGGGGGCTAGTCCCAACATCTAGTTCCAATTTTGGTCACTTGAAAAGAACGAGAAATGTGTGGGGTTTTATCCAAGTAATACGAATTCAACTTATGTTGATGAAACTGGACCTAAACGGAGTAAATCTATAAGGGTTGTCAAAGGAGTTTGGAAGTGACTTTCATTTACAAACATTAAGGACGATTCTGGTACTTTCCAAGAAGCTATGCCTTCTAGCAAAGTAAAATATATTGAAAACTCTAGGGTGTATTACAATTGAATGTAAATAAATAAAATTGGCATTCTTATGACTCAATTGAGATACTCTCATTAGTTGGAAACCTGCAATATTCTGCTAATGGTACGAGGCTGACATCCCGTCTAAAGTCTCTAGGTTAGCACGATGTACCAGTTACCCAAATTATGCACATTGGGAGCTTTTGGATCAAATGATGAAGTACCATAAAGCTACCAGTTCACTTGGGTTGTATAGTGGAAAAATTCCCTAAAGCGTGCTTGAGGAATTTATTGATGCAATCCGGGCTGTCAAAAATATTGGTACTGATGGGTATACAAGATATGTGTACCCTGAATAGAGGCGTTGTTCCCCAAAAGTTTTGTAGATAGGCTGTTATAATTCTTGCTACTTTTGAGATAGAGTTATGTGCAATGGATACAACTAGAACTAAGGCTGAATGGGAACATAAGTTAATGGTTACCAAGCCGGTACCAGCCATTGTTGTGCGTGGTGATAGTTAATCCACTATTACAAAGGTTAAAAGTATATCGTAAGATAAAAGAATACGTATTAGGAAGGATAAATAGCCATTGATTTGGCTGGAACCAAAAGAAAATATCGTTGCTTTTTAAATTAAGGACTTAACTTATCCTTTGGTTCGAAAATCCAGGTTGAGGATTAGATTGTAACCCATGTCCTAATACATCTTCAGTAGGAACCCAACCTACCAAATGGAGATCCCATACGGAGGTTCAATATGGTATAAACAAGCTATCGGATGTATTGGTTGCACCTAACTTAAAACTGGTACTTAGTACCTGTGTCTATCCTCTAGAACTTACCTGCTGGTAGGTGCTAAAGTTGCAAATAAAGTAAGAGTTATACTCTGAATGGTGTCAAAATCTGGTCTATGATGAGATGTTAGCAGTGCAACTTTGGAGATCCCAACTAATTGAATATTATTGTGTGGCCGCGGTTAGAGGAACCAGGTTATTCCTTGAAATATTCATGAACAAGACATGACACGCGGCCGTAATGTGTCAACCCTAAAGATTACTAAAGCTCTTTGTAACATGTTGTTCCCGATGGCTCTGTCATACCCAAGGTGCCAAATTCAAGGTGAAATATTCCATTTATCCCTGTGACATGAAAGTCGGATAACTAAGATAGCGGTTCAAACCGGAAGGTACCATTCTACTGAAATCATGTTTCTGCAATTCTGATGGCCTTTATACTATGGATTTGTGGGGGATTGTTGGAATTTGACGTTATATTATGAAATTATTCTTGGAGGGTTACCAAATTCCTTGGTAGGAATCCATAGAATAAAGTTCATAACATGTTGAATAAATAGGAAGCAATTTAATGCTGGATATTTGTTTGAATTCTGAATAAAGCTAGTACCAGACAATTATAAAGTGTAATTGTGTGACATTAATGCACTGGTATCAGGTCAAAAACGTTCCAGACGTTTTGTAACCTTATTTTCAGCATTATGGTTGTCTTAATAGTAAGATTTATGGTCTGCCATAAACAAGACAATTAATGGTCATTTGTGTCATGGCTTCTCCCCTATAAATACCAAGTTCCAGACCATAGAAATGAGAGAGATTGAGGAAACAAGTGGTGATTTAGGAGAGGAATAGAGAGTCCAGATAATCTTCTGGATTGGTGCTGATAAACACTCTTTTATCCCAAAATTACACGCATTGATATTTGTGAGCATTTTGAGAAAACATATTTTCAGCACAAAAACACGTTTTCTAAAGTATCAGCCAGACACCACTATCTCTCATAAGAGCCCTAGTTAGTAGTCGAAGTGAGATTCTCCTGAGATCGTGTGTATCTGTGATTCGGAAATCTCTGGACTGTCTTATCCTGGAAGAAGCTTCGTGGTAAACCAACGCACCGGTAGTGGGGCGAATCTTCTTTAAGGCAAGCCGGCTTTTGCCATCGATTCAGTCGTAACAAAATGATAAGTTTCCTCATTTACATGTTCTGGTGCATTACTTATATTTATCTTAATAAGGTTCTGCACTCTTCTGGAACTTATATTATGTCAGATCTGCGTACTGGTACTTTCACTGATATATTGAATATGTATGTTGTTGGTATTCATGCCTTGATTTATATATTCCAAAGAGCTTCTGGTACTTACGTTTTGAACCATGTATTTATGTTGCACATCATATGCATATTGTGGTACCTACACTATGGTTAATATTTTCTCTGGTACTTATGCTGATTTTGATCTATTAGATTCTGGTGCTTGTACTCATATGAATTGTATTCATATGAATCTAGATAATGATGGTAATGAATGTGTGGATCCACTGGCTGAAGAACTCATGTCACAGTCTTTTAAGTTGGATATACATGTTATTGATACTTATATTGATATGTTTCAACATGATTCTCGTACTTATGTTTTGAATCACTTATCCACGTTGTACATCATATGTATATTGCAAAGCCTAATTATCCATCATGCTTGATAATTTGGCACTACGCAAGCTGATTTTCCAATAGAAACATAGGTCGTAATAATTTAATAACGGGATTACGTATGATTCCTTGAGTTTAGGAATAATTACATAATAATTATTTTAGTATTATTAATAACACTAATTTTCCAAATATTTTATTTTTTTTCGAAAAACAATGCTAATAAAAATTGCAATGCCAATATTCGAATTAAAATGACAACGACTAACAATTAATTCTAGACTAATTACCTCGGACATATTATGGTCAAGCCGCTCTCAACCGCAAATACATTTAATGCATGTTAAATGTATGTACCTTCGTACAAAATATCCCTAATTAAATACGGAAAGTAGTAATTAATTCTGACGTAGGTTATTAGTAGCAATTAAATCCCTAATGTAATGTCTTGGTCCAGGGATGGCAACGAGCCGAGCTAGCTCGTGAGTCTTGGCTCAAGCCCTTTTAGTCTTGACTCGTGGCTTGCGAGTCTATATATTTAATTAAAAAAATAATATTTTAATTTATATATATATATAAATATTTTATTAATATATAATATTATATATATATATTTATTAAATTTTATACAAAATGAATAAAAAAATAATATATTTATTATATATTCTCATTTAATATATATTATTATATATAAAAATATATTAAATTATTTAAAAAAACTATTTTTTATATCAAAAATAATATTTATGGACGAGCCGAGCCTGTCTCGAGCCTTGGTCGAGCCGAGCTCGGACCAGGGAAAAAGGCCAAGGCACGGCTCGTTGCCATCTCTACTTGGATACTCTCTCCAGGGCAGCGTTCTTTTCTAAACGTCAACTTGGCCCACACCATCTCCTCGTAGAATTTCATTTAGTTTGACAATCCCAACATATAATATCATATGTAGAGTAAACGGATGTTAAACAGATCAGATGTATGATTACCATAATAATTTATATTATTTTGTTAAATAGAGAGAGAAATAATAATATAATAGACATGTATGCACAAATATGTGTATATATATTAAGAAAAAAAGTGTGTTTATGTATATTTTTAATATAATATATTATTTATCGGATATGGATCACCGATAAATCGGATAACATATATATTAACGAATATTTACATGGATCGGATGTTAATCGGATCGGACGTGTGATTATCATATCCTTACCCGTTTATTATTCGATCCGATAAATCGGATGACAGATATATTAACGAATATTTACATGGATCGGATGTTAATCGGATCGGACGTGTGATTATCATATCCTTACCCGTTTATTATTCGAATGTCTATAATCGGATACGGATAATATCCTCTTTAAGCAAATTCGGATAATATCCTCTTTAAACGAATTCGAATGCGAAGGAATATCGAATTTTCGGATATCCATTTACAGCCCTAATCATATGAGAGTTTGTTGTTAATATAATATGAGTTTGTTACATATAATTTAATTTGAACATTTGTTTACTTTTATAATATTTTTAAAAAAAATAAAACTAACTATTAAATTACCAAATCAAAAAGTACAACCAACACGACAAAAGTTGGAATAACAAAAGTCTAAGCTGCAAGGGACAACTGCTAGCCGAAATTGCAATTGTCGAAAGCAAATAAGCTACAGAATTAGGTTTACGCTAAATAGATTCAAATTTTATAGTGAAAACTAGATAATAAAAAAAAAAGGAAAAATTATAAATTTGGGACTCTAACATACCCCAATTTGCATTTTTGGACTTTAATTTGGTGATTTTGATTTTCAGGACAATAATGACAAAAATTTTGCAATTTTAACCTGAGCCCAACCGGAACCCTAAATTTTTCTCGGAATACCGTTTATGCGGTCACGTCACTGCCGGAATACTACCTAAAAACTGAGTATGTAGCATTGAATGCCTAAGTGGCATATCAAATTTAGCCAACTCATTTAAAAAATTACATGTGGGATTTCTATATATTTATTTAAAATTTTAAATTAATTAAAAGAAAATTAAATTCTTAAAATAATAATACTAATAATAATAATAAAAATAAAAATAATAATAATAATAATAATAATAATAATAATAATAATAATAATAATAATAATAATAATAATAATAATACTAAATTACCTAGGTTTAAGACATAAATTATATTTAAGTATATTTAATTTATTTAGGTAGGTTTAATTTAGCTTTTGGCACTTTCCCCCCTTTCCTTTCGTTTTTGGCATTAAATCCCTTAACCTTTGTAAATCTTTGCACTTAGCCCCTTTTTTGCATTTTCGGTGCAATAATCGCGCAAGATTCCGGTCAGCAACACACACGTGACTTATGCGTGATTATTAGAGGGGCATTTTAGTCCTTTCAAGTAGAACTCCTCACTCCCGTGTCTTGAACAGTAAATAGCCCCAACCCCCAATTCTCAACCCTAATTTCTCATTGATGTTGTGCAAGTTGAAGAAGAATGGAGAGAGGCAATGACGGAAACTGCAAGTGTGGAAGAGCTGTTGTGCAAAGAACATCATGGACTGATCTTAATCCTGGGAGAAACTACATAAGCTGCGAGAATTTTCGGGTACAGTCGGTTTCCTCTAATTTCTCCCCAACATAGCTTCTCCTCTTAATCTTGTTGTGCTTCTTCGTTTTTAGTCCCCAGGGGGCTGCAATTTCTTCGTGTGGACTGACGCTCCAATGTGTGAGCGCTCCAGGCAGATAATTTCAGGACTACTAAGGAAAATTAACAATCTTGAAGGTCAAATTGAGGAAGCAAAACGGCTAAAAGAAATTGAGGAGGCAGAACGGGGAAAAAAAAGGCTTCCTGTTTCCCAACTTGTGTTCATTGTTGTAAAAGCTATTGTTTGTTATATGCTCTTGTGATAGATTTTTCTCTATGTTGGTATATTCGATGTAATCAGTTTTGAGGAGATGGATGGTCTCGAAATCGGATGTATGTTATGTACTTTTTCCTATGATCAATGAAATATTGTGTTTATTGTATACCCTGTTCCATGAGTTAATCGCAATGTAAATGGACAAGCAATTTGCATAACTTCAATTCATTCATTCAACACCAAAAAACATGTTTGTGTACATGACTAATATCATCTGCGAGTTTTCGATGACAACATTACTGACAAAACACATTTACTTGAGAATGCAACATCAATGACCAAAAGCATCTACATTCACTACAACTACTTTCTGGTTTGTGCGGGTGCCTTGAACTTAGAATGGTATATCTTCTTTTTTGGAGTTCTTGTTGAAGTTCTGAGAGTAGACCTTGAAGTGCTTGCAATATTCTCTGATGAAACGACAAGCTTCTTTCTTCTTACAGGCAGTTTGGTTGCAGCCCGAGTCGTTGATGTCTGACTTGCAACAAGATTTGATGCAGCAGTAGCCTGTTGTTGTGATTCTTGGACTAAAAAACTTCTTGTAATTCTTCTCAATGGTCTAGCCGTTTGTGTAGAAACTCCAACAGCCTTATTCTTTGCACCCTATTTGCAGAAACAATGTCCAAGTCACTTTTGTATAGAAGTTGTAATTAATATAATTGGTCATGAATTTAAAACTTACCACAGTGTTCCTTTTACGGGGTGGTGTTGGAGGGACCTCAACTCTTTGTGGCAGATTTTGATTTTTTGGGTTTTGCTTACATCCCCTCTTATTGTGCCCTGCAACTCCACACAATTTACACTTCATAACCAGGCCCTGTTTCCCCAACTTGCCTTCATGATGCCCTATTGCAGTTGCCCTCTTTTTGGCTCTGTCATGTGATATCTCCTCAATTGTTTTTTTGCTTTTCTGTTGCTTGGGCCTTCCAGGCAAGTTCTCTTTCACTGGAGGTTTCAATTTCGTAATGATTCTTGGCCATTCATCAGGCCCATTCAATGGCAACATAAGATTGTTGTACACTTCTATGAATGTATCTCGGTGGTAATATCTATGTACAAAATCTTCAGGAGTTTTATGCATGGCCCAGATAGAGGAAATGGCATGTGAACAAGGTATACCAGACAATTGCCATTTCCTACACCCACATGTTTGCTCACCCAAGTGAACCTTGAATCTATCGCCAAAGCAACCCACAACCTCAAATTGATCATGTCCATTCCGGTGTGCAATATAGTTCATACTCTGCTTCTTATTCTCTTCTAACAGCTTCTCTATGTTAGGACAAATTTCATATCTGTGGGCTATCATTGCATCTCTCTTTACATGTAACCTTTTCATCAGAGTCATTCTAATATCCTTTAACATATCAATAATGGGCATACTCCTAGCTTTAACAATCAATGAATTGAAACTTTCACATAAGTTATTCAATAAGATATCACACTTAGAAACGCACCTGAAGTATGCTCTGGACCAATGGACTGCTGGTCTCTTAGCAAGCCACTTGAATGCTTCAAGGTCCTTCTCTCTTAGGTCCTTAATTACAGTCTCAAACTCATTAATCCTTGTTGCTTTTGTAGCTCTCCAAACAATTTGTTTTAGTGCCAATCCCTTGTGTGATGCTTTGAAATTGTTGTACATATGCATTACACAAAATCTGTGCTCACAATTAGGAAGAAGAGTATCAACTGCATCAATTATGCCCTTTTGTTTGTCTGAGATAATAACCCAATCAGAATGGTCACTCCTGATTCCATGATCCTTCATCAGCAATTCCAGAAACCATGTCCAAGTAGAACTCCTTTCCTTTTCAACTACGGCATTTGCAAATGGATATATGCAGTTATTCGGATCAACACCAACTGCTACTAATAATATACCCCCATAAACTATTTTCAAATGACAGCCATCAAGACAAATTACAGGCCTACATCCTACCAACATCCCCTTTTTCAGTGGTTCCCAACAAATATATATCCTTTTGAACACATCTTCACCATTTTCAACTTTTGTTACAACTTTCACAGTTGTACCAGGACTACCTTTCACAATCTCTGCTGCATAGCTATATAAATGTGAGTATTGTTCAAATATCTGACCTACTGCCAATACTTTCACTTTGTATTTGGCTCTGTACATCTGCCAATTGCTAAAACTTAACTTCTGCTCATGCTGAATGACAGTAACCATTGAGGAAATCGGCCATGAAGGATCACTTCCAATTTTTACTCTATATTTCTCTGCTATCCACCTTGAGTTAGCAGAACAGACCTTCTCCACCCTAAAACACATATGCTCATCATGGAGTGTTTTGATCGGCATAGTATCTTCACCATATTTCATAGATACAAAAAGAAACCAGGGACAATTTTCATCTTTGCACTGCACTCTGATCCTATCAGGGTCATTTTTAACCCAAGTTATGTCCCTGCCATTAAGTCTAGAATGTTGTCTTATTGCATCTCTCAAAATGTCTGTTTTTTCGAATAACAATCCAAGCTCAAATTCTGGATTGTCCATATCTACCAAAGGGTTGAACACTTTGCATCCATCATGTCTTCTCACAGGTTGTCTTGATTTGAATTTCCTTCCTGCTTTTGTACAACCACTCAGAGACCACCCTTCAAGTCCCCCAGTACTAACATCAAATTCCACAACCTCTTCCTCATCCACTTTATGCTCACTATCAAAAAATTAATCAGAGTAATCTGAGTCATCGCCCACTGATTGCCCATCATCACTGGCCCATGTCTGGACAGCTTCAACAAGTCCTTCAGGTAACTGCTCATGCTCTGCATCATGGCCACTCTCTGCATCTTGGCCATGCTCTGTATTTGGCTCTGAATTTGGCTGCTGACTAGCTTCCACTTGAACGGATTGATCTACATCAACTTCAGCAGCTTTCTCATGCTCATGAGTCCCAGCATTGTCACTCTCAACTTGATCAGCCACCCCTTCCTCAGTTTGATCAGATTTGTCATTCTCACATGCCACAGCTTCCTTGTTTGCAATGTCATCAACTATATCATTGTCACCTTGATCAATTTCCTCACAATACCCATGATCAGCCTCCTCATTAATAGTTTGATCAACTACCTCTTTCCCAATTTGATCAGCTTCAAGTTCAGAGTCACTTAGATCATTTTCAATACCCAAAAGACCAAAGGGATCATTTACTTTACTTGACTCACCATCCTCTTCACTAAACAATTCAGGTTATTCTTCCATCGATATTGGATCACAGAAAATACCAACCATCCTTTCTTCATCCAGATAATTCACCAAATCCATGGCATCTACGTCCCTTGACAACAAACGTACACTATAGCAGTGATTAATCCCATTAAAACTGTAATAGAATTTGGTATCCACAACTGAAATCCCCAACTTCTCAGCAATATCATGTATCTCCAGCATTGACATCAAATCTTAATGACAATAGTCGATATGGTCGAACTTCCCACCAACATACACCTTACAACCTAAATCGCAGATTTTACCGCCATGATGCATCCTTATTGAAAACAATTCTGCATTTTCCCCTAAAAGATCAAGAAAAAGCACAAACAATTTCAGAAAAAGGGCTTCAAACACAATCTAAAAAAAAATAATCGAAATGGTCTCAACATAGGAATCAAAATACATTGAATTCGTGAGTTGGGACCACAAAAACCGTTGTTTATGATCGACATGCATACAAACCCATAAGAAACGATAAAAGACTTTCAAAATTTTCAAGAAAAAATGACGGCTTCAGAGGTTGCGACTTACCATATGCTGGGATGTTCTTCCCTGGTGGGATATCATCATTGTTCTCGCGAATCCTCCACCCCATCATCGCATGGATTTCTCGTACAAATTGGAAGGAAAAAAAGGTCAGGGGGCAGAGTGTTGGAAAACACGAATTAGAAAGCAGCGGAATTTAAAAAAAAATTCCCAACAAAAGGACCTAGAACTCGCAATCGTGTAACCAAATTCGTAAAGATAGAAAACTTACTTTTCTTTTATTCTTTCTTGAAGCGTTTCAAGCCACCCAAGAACGCTCTTCTCGCGGCTTGATCCCCTCTCCTTGGTAAAGCTCGAATCTTCAAACTTCTAACTTGAAGTCTCTAGAGAAAGTCCACCAACTTGATCACAATCTAACTAGTAAGGATGCTAGTTCTCTAGTTAGTGTTTTGGCTTAACCTAGGGTTTAATTTAATCTTGGAGAAAGGAAGGTGTTCAACACATGAACCAAGAATTGTCTATTAGCTCTAAAGGGGAGCATGAGCTCCCCTATATATAGGAAAGAGGAGGGGCGGCCGAACCTAGTCCTAATGGACAAAGGATTTGGTCCCTCTCTCTCCTATTACTTGATCATCAAGTATTTTCCAACTTTGACTTTGAATTCTAATTCAAGTCAACTTTTAAGAGAGCTAAAAATATCCAAACTATTTTTGGATAATTTTATACTTTATTTATTATAAAATAAATAACTTATTTTTATCTAATTAATTAATTCGTAATTAATTAACTAGATTATTTTCTCCAAAATTAGACTTTCTTTTTAATTCAAAATTAAACCAAAGTCTATTAAATAATTAACTAATTAATTATTTAATATATATAATATATATATATATATATATATATATATATATATACACACGTGTGTGACACGTGTCACAGTGACACGTGTCACTCACGTGAGCCACACGTGTGACTTCACACGTGTGGAACCCTCTTGGCCCGATTAACTCGTTTACTCATTTTCAAGCCTCAACTCATGTAACCAAGTTGTTGTGTGTGACCCTCTAGGTTCTCAATTCAATTAGCAGTGACCCCAATTAATTAATTCACTAATTAATTAATCAGTCCACAGATTAAACGACCATAGTCTAGCAACAGGTGTTTAACCCCTAGCTGAATTGGAATGTTCGGATTCGACAGAACCTTTAAGTCATTGATTCATGTGAGATACAATCCTCCTACTTTCTATCTCTCAACCAAGATCTAGGGCAAGGGAATAATCAGAACCCTAATAATCCGATCTTAAAGCTAAGTGCATTTCATATCCATTTGATCTCAATCCAAGAAACCCTTTTCTTGATGTCTTGATCTACTGCCTTGGCCAAGGACTCCATATGGCATATGAATGACTTACACAATAAGAGATCACCTTGCAAATGCAAGTGTAGGTCCTTTCTTGATTCTCATTCACTTTCATGAGTCACTTGTGCAGCCCCAGCATAAGCCTTGAATCAGTTGTCTAAGGCGACACCCTTTAAAGCTTATACCTAAGACTACAGAGTTAACTCATAAAGTGACAAGGAACCTCAAGTCTAAGGATCAATTAATCACATCAATGACTCGTGAGATATTTCCTAATCTGGAAGTTTCCATTTCCTGAAATAGAAACTTCATTTCCCATTTAGGAATGTTCTCACACGGGGCACCTCAGTGAACTTACTTATTAAAGTAAGCACCCTCATGTATCACGCACGTATCAACTATACACTTTGCACCTCCATGAAACAAGGTGGTCCTTCTTAAGGGCGTGATCCCACAAGCAAGCCTTAGAGGAGTCAGGTTGACACTCCCACTGTCTGTAGGACTCATCGGCTTGGAGTATTTTACTAATCATGACTTATGTGATATAGGGCTCGTTTCATGAACCATTTCACCTAAATGGTAGAGTCCTAAAGTCATCAGGATTAGGGGAGTTCTCATACATGCACAGCTAAAGTAAACGCATACCAAACAAGAGCATATAAAGAAGTGTTGCCTCAATTCTTTATTTCATTCAAAGATTGTCTGTGATTACAATAAGGAAAAGTACAAAGCGGATATACAATCGGCTTTTTAGGGCACTATTCCTAACAATCTCCCACTTGCCCGTCAAAGCCATTCTAAAGCTACTCTAAGTCCCATCTTCTGAAGATGACCTTGGAAAGCTTCTCGACTAAGGGGTTTAGTAAGTGGATCTGCCACGTTCTCTGCTGATGTGACCCTCTCAATTAGCACATCTTCTCCTTTTATAATATCACGGATTAGGTGATACTTCCTCATAATGTGCTTGGTCCGTTGGTGAGATCTTGGTTCTCTTGCTTGAGCAACCGCCCCAGTGTTGTCACAAAACACAGTAATGGGGTCTTTCATGCTAGGAACAACATTCAACTCTTGAATGAAGTTTCTAATCCAAACACCTTCCTTAGCTACATCATTTGCAGCTAAGTATTCGGCCTCAGTGGTCGAATCTGCAGTGGTTGTTTGCTTGGAACTCTTCCAACTCACTGCTCCGCCGTTTAGGCAGAAAATGTATCCTGACATTGCCTTAAAATCATCTAAGTCAGATGCAAAGCTTGCATCGCAGTATCCTTCGATATTAAGATCTTTCTGACCTCCGTAAACTAAGAATAAATCTTTAGTACTTTTCAAGTACTTAAGAATATTCTTCACGGCAGCCCAGTGACCATCTCTAGGGTCAGATTGGAAACGACTCGTTACACTAAGTGCATAAGCCAGATCCGGTCGAGTACATAACATTGCATACATTATGCTACCTATTGCTGATGCATAAGGTGTATGAGTCATTCTCTCCTTCTCAAGGTTAGTCTTAGGACACATCTTCTTTAAAAGACATGTTCCTACACTCATAGGAAGGTTCTTAACCTTTGCTGACTCCATATTGAATCTTTTCAATACTTTGTCAATGTACATCGATTGTGATAGTCCTATTAACCTTCTAGATCTATCTCTATAGATTTTAATTCCAAGGATATAGGACGCATCACCAAGATCTTTCATCTCGAATTGGTTCGATAACCATAACTTAGTCACTTTCATGTCATCCTTCGAATTCCCAATAAGAAGGATGTCATCAACATAAAGTACTAAGAATTGCACTGAGGTCTCCAATTCCTTTCTATACACACATGATTCATTCGAAATTTGGATGAAGCCAAACGCTTTGACCGATTCATCAAATCGAATGTTCCAATTCCTAGAAGCCTGTTTTAATCCATAGATTGATCTTTGGAGTTTGCAAACCTTTTGCTCACTCCCACTGAATGTGAAACCTATGGGTTGCTCCATATAAATGTCTTTGTCAATGTCACCATTGAGAAAGGCAGTTTTCACATCCATTTGCCATATCTCATAGTCATAATATGCAGCAATGGCAAGCATGATCCGAATAGACTTTTGCATTGCAACTGGTGAAAAGGTTTCATCAAAATCCACGCCGGGTCTCTGAGTGAATCCTTTTGCAACCAGTCTTGCTTTGTAGGCTGCAATGCTTCCATCAACTCCAAGCTTTCTCTTAAAGATCCATTTGCGACCTATGGGTTTGACCCCATCAGGCAAATCTACAAAGGTCCAAACTTGGTTGGAGTTCATGGAGTCCATTTCGGATTTCATGGCTTCTATCCACTGTTCAGAGTCAGAATCTGAAAGTGCCTCCTCATATGTTGAAGGATCATTATCCTTTTGAGAGATTTCATGGAAGAATCCATACCATCTCTCCGGCTGTCTAGGAGTGCGTTCAGAACGCCTTAGAGGAGGGTTTTCATGTGTATCGAAATTCGTGATTGGTTGTGGTTGATCAGAGTGGGACGTTTCTTCAGTGGGTGGTATGGGGTCACTTTGTACTTCTTCTAACTCTATGATCTTGCCTTGCTTTTCTTTAAGGAACGGTTCCTCAAGAAAAGTGGCATTTCTGGAAACAAACACCTTTTGCTCAGATTGATCATAGAAGTAGTATCCTATGGATTCCTTAGGATAACCTACAAAGTAGCATAAGTTAGAACGAGATTTTAACTTATCTCCCACTGTCCTCTTCACGTAAGCAGGGCAACCCCAAATTCTTAAGTAAGAATAACTAGGGATTTTACCATGCCACATTTCATAGGGCGTTTTGGGGACTGATTTAGAGGGAACTAGATTCAGAATCTTTGCTGCACTTTCTAGGGCATAACCCCAGAAAGAAGGTGGTAAGTCAGTGAAACTCATCATGGAACGAACCATATCAAGTAGGGTTCGATTCCTTCTCTCAGAAACTCCATTATGCTGAGGAGTTCCCGGAGGAGTCCACTGAGAGATAATCCTATTATCCTTGAGATGATTAAGGAATTCTTCACTTAGATACTCGCCTCCTCGATCAGATCGAAGTGCTTTGATCTTGTGACCAGTTTGGTTCTCAACCTCCTTTTGAAATTCTAAGAATTTCTCAAAAGCTTCAGATTTATACTTCATTAAGTATACATAACCATACCGACTAAAGTCATCAGTAAAGGTTATGAAATACTGATGATTGCTTCTAGTGCTTACACTAAGCAGTCCACAAACATCAGTATGGATCAAATCCAAAACCTTAGTGGCACGTTCCACAGTTCCTTTAAAAGGAACTTTGGACATCTTTCCTTTGAGACAGGATTCGCAAGAAGTCAACTCTTTGAGATCATTTTCAGAGAATGATCCTAAAGTGTTTATCTTGCTAATTCTGTTCTTGGAAATGTGTCCTAATCTAGCGTGCCATAAGGGAGCTGAAACTTTGTCATCTCTCTTACACTTTGTTTCTCGTTGTATATTCATAATATTGATATTTTGAGTTAGGTAAAGTCCATTACTTAGAGTACCGATATGAACGGAAGAGTTGTTCCGTTTGACAAAGTATTTACCATTCTTAATATAAGTTTCATAACCTTCACAATCTAATATTGGAACTGAAATTATATTACGAATAATGCTCGGTACATAAAGGACTTTATTTAATACTAACTCAAAACTACCTAAATCTAATCTAATTGTGCCTAAAGCTCGAGCTTCAACGTTTGAGTCATCGCCGATCTTCAAGACACATTCTCCTTCTTTGAGTTGTTGGACTTCACTTAGCATCTGTACATCATTATAGATATGAGTTCCACAACCGGTATCAAGTACCCAAGAACTAGAATTAATAGAAAGATTTACTTCAACGAGAAAGATACCTTTCTTTAGAGTAGCCTTGTACTCTGGGCAGTTTCTCCTCCAATGTCCCGCTTTGCCACAATGGAAGCAAACATCCTCTTTCTGATCACGCTTCTTCTTTTGGGCCTTCCCCTTCGAAATGCCACCAGTGGGCCTAAGGGGTTTCTTCTTCTTCTTTTGGGCTTTCTTGCCCTTACCTTTAGAAGGCCCAGAAGAGGAAGATGGAGCATTCACCATCAAAACCTTATTGTCCTTCTTGATCGTGCTTTCAGCAGTTACAAGCTGACTAATCAGCTCAGCTACAGTAGCACCAGCATGATTCATGTTGAAGTTAAGGACAAATGGGTTGAATGGTGGTGGGAGCGAAGCTAGCAACAAATCCACTGAAAGCTCATCTTTCAGTGGCATGTCCATGGAAGCAAGTTTCTCAGTAAGGGCAAGAAACTTGAGTCCAAATTCATGGACACTTGAACCTTCCCTCATTCTCAAGTGGAACAATTCCTTTGAAGTGTTATACCTTGTAACACGTTCTTGAGGGCGGTAAAGTTGCTCTAAGTGGTCGTAAATCTCCCAAGCAAATTCCATGGCCTCATGTTGCCTTTGCAAGTCCGGAGACATGTTAGCCAACATAAGGCAACGGGCTTGGAGATTATCATCCTTCCACTTCTGAATCGCGTCCCGCTCGGCCCGAGTGGGAGCCTCCCCTTCGGGACTAGGCTCTCCTTCGAAAAGAACATAAGTTCTCTTCTCAGAATCTAAAATGATTTTTAGATTCCTCAGCCAATCAGAATAGTTGGGACCAGTCAACTTGTTTGACTCGAGGATCGATACAAGAGGGTTTTTGGTTGCCATTTCAAAACACGTAGAGAATCACAGAATCTACGACCTAAATGGTAAAAACAGAGAACTAGTGAGCATGCTAAATTATAACGATATACAAAAGATAAGGTCTTTAATCTAATGTAGCTCCCACTATTTTTCAAAGATCTAGAATTCCCAAAGATCTAAGAGGAACACGTTTCCCAATGGGTACTAAGATCCTAGGCATTTTACCTCGAACCCACGACTCGCGGACATTCTAAGTAAGAACCCTAGGTAGGTACAACTTACCAATTCTAACACCTTTAGAACTCTTAGTAATTGTTTTTTGCATCACCTATCTTTCAATATGGACCCACGACTCGTGCGACATCCATATTTACTTAGGCGTTAAGCTAGACCCATCAATCATAAGATCATGACCAAAACTTAGTTCGAACGACCCACGACTCGCGGACATCGCCCTTGCTAAAATTGACCACGAAATATTGACCATTTAAAATGATTAATTAGGTAACTAAGAACTAATAAGCTCCACTAGCTATCCCACGACTCGCGGACAATAACTAGCTTTACTTACTAAACTTAAAACCTATTGATGGAATGCTAGGAATTTAATTCAAAATTTGCATCTCGAATTAAACACCTATTTGTTCGAAATTAGCTTAATATTTAATGGGAATTTTCGAATCAACCGGAGAGTTGTCCGGTTCGACCTCACCAACATATATGTTATCCAATTTTATTAGTCTTGATTAATGCAAGTACACTTAAATGCATATCAAACAAGCACATAAACAGATAACATGTCCTAGTATGATACTAACATGTAATGATCATGGGTTCTACCTATCTTATGCGTGATATGTGGGAGCCACTCCACAATCACAAGTTCTAACATACATGCCACATAAACAGTTTAAATCACATAAGGGAAAGCGGTAACAAAATACGAGCCCTATCTCTATTACATTTAACAATTGAGATTCCCCTCCCTAACATTTTGAGGGGTCTTCACTTATGGCCTCCTTGTTACTTGAATGTGGTCCATCTTACTCCATGGGTGCATTGTCTCCAAAATGAAAATAAAACCTCACCACCTATCTCTACTCTCAAATTACAATAAAAAAAGAAAAAGACATAAAGTAATAAGGCTCAATCTTCATATTGGCCTTAGACAATTACACGGGGCATACCCCGGCCTCAAAAACAGTAATATGGAAAGCCACATAATAAATCACATAACAGTACGCACATAAGTGAGGCTCCAACCTCAATTGAAAAACGCAACTATAGGGCTCCAACCCCAATTTAAACCATCCATGTGCATAAATTAAAACCATACATAGATCTAAACCCATGATCACCTAACATGCTTTTGCAAGAATTTAAATTTAACCAATAAATTAAAATTCTCGTTTCAAGTCCTAATGACTTAAAACACGACTTAGATGCAATTCTTGTTCAAGAGCCTTTTCAATAAAACCTGAAAAACAATAAACCAATAAAATTCCAATTAATTTCCAAAATTAATAATTTTATTCTTTCATTATTTTCAGAAAATAAAATTCATAATTTTCCCAAAATCCAAATCGCTTTAATTTCTCAAAAATCCCAATTTAATCAAAATTTTAAAATAATTTTATTTTAGCAAAACTGATTTTAAAAGATAAAATTAAAATAAAATTAAATCGGGATTTCAAGGACCGAAAACACGAAAAACACGAAAACGCCAAAACCGTACCCGGAATCGCCCGGAACGAGCACAGGCTCGCCGCGCAGCATCGCGCGCGCTAGGCGCACGCCCTGCGCGCAGCTTGCTGCTGCTCGCGTGCGGGCAATGCCGGGCGGGTGCTCCCGCGCGGTTGCGGAAGCGTGCGGGCGGCTGTCCCGCGCGGTTGCGGGACAGGCGGGCAGGCGCGCCTAGGCTGGGCCTAGGCGCTGGCGGGCGTCAGTGGCGGGCAGTCCCGCGCGGTTGCGGGACTGCTGGGCGGGCGGTCGCGGGCCTGGCGTGCTACGCCTTAGCACGTCAGGCTCGCGTTTTCGTAACGCGATTTCGTGTTTCATACTTTTAGTTCAAAAACCAAAACAATCCAAAATTAAAAAATTCGATTTAAACATATTTCAATCAAAACGGTTTTCAAAATCACAATTTAAGAAAACAGTTTCAGAAATTCAGGAAGAATTACAGTTTCGTATTTCAGGCTTTCTAAAAGAACTCATGAATACCTAATTCGCATCTAAGCCTAAGAATTTCTACCAAATTCAGAATAATTGAGACGAATCAGAAACACGATTAACGAGGTGGCTCTGATACCACTTGTTGGAAAACACGAATCAGAAAGCAGCGGAATTTAAAAAAAATTTCCCAACAAAAGGACCTAGAACTCGCAATCGTGTAACCAAATTCGTAAAGATAGAAAACTTACTTTTCTTTTATTCTTTCTTGAAGCGTTTCAAGCCACCCAAGAACGCTCTTCTCGCGGCTTGATCCCCTCTCCTTGGTAAAGCTCGAATCTTCAAACTTCCAACTTGAAGTCTCTAGAGAAAGTCCACCAACTTGATCACAATCTAACTAGTAAGGATGCTAGTTCTCTAGTTAGTGTTTTGGCTTAACCTAGGGTTTAATTTAATCTTGGAGAAAGGAAGGTGTTCAACACATGAACCAAGAATTGTCTATTAGCTCTAAAGGGGAGCATGAGCTCCCCTATATATAGGAAAGGGGAGGGGCGGCCGAACCTAGTCCTAATGGACAAAGGATTTGGTCCCTCTCTCTCCTATTACTTGATCATCAAGTATTTTCCAACTTTGACTTTGAATTCTAATTCAAGTCAACTTTTAAGAGAGCTAAAAATATCCAAACTATTTTTGGATAATTTTATACTTTATTTATTATAAAATAAATAACTTATTTTTATCTAATTAATTAATTCATAATTAATTAACTAGATTATTTTCTCCAAAATTAGACTTTCTTTTTAATTCAAAATTAAACCAAAGTCTATTAAATAATTAACTAATTAATTATTTAATATATATAATATATATATATATATATATATATACACACGTGTGTGACACGTGTCACAGTGACACGTGTCACTCACGTGAGCCACACGTGTGACATCACACGTGTGGAACCCTCTTGGCCCGATTAACTCGTTTAATCATTTTCAAGCCTCAACTCATGTAACCAAGTTGTTGTGTGTGACCCTCTAGGTTCTCAATTCAATTAGCAGTGACCCCAATTAATTAATTCACTAATTAATTAATCAGTCCACAGATTAAACGACCATAGTCTAGCAACAGGTGTTTAACCCCTAGCTGAATTGGAATGTTCGGATTCGACAGAACCTTTAAGTCATTGATTCATGTGAGATACAATCCTCCTACTTACTATCTCTCAACCAAGATCTAGGGCAAGGGAATAATCAGAACCCTAATAATCCGGTCTTAAAGCTAAGTGCATTTCATATCCATTTGATCTCAATCCAAGAAACCCTTTTCTTGATGTCTTGATCTACTGCCTTGGCCAAGGACTCCATATGGCATATGAATGACTTACACAATAAGAGATCACCTTGCAAATGCAAGTGTAGGTCCTTTCTTGTTTCTCATTCACTTTCATGAGTCACTTGTGCAGCCCCAGCATAAGCCTTGAATCAGTTGTCTACGGCGACACCCTTTAAAGCTTATACCTAAGACTACAGAGTTAACTCATAAAGTGACAAGGAACCTCAAGTCTAAGGATCAATTAATCACATCAATGACTCGTGAGATATTTCCTAATCTGGAAGTTTCCATTTCCTAAAATAGAAACTTCATTTCCCATTTAGGAATGTTCTCACACGGGGCACCTCAGTGAACTTACTTATTAAAGTAAGCACCCTCATGTATCACGCACGTATCAACTATACACTTTGCACCTCCATGAAACAAGGTGGTCCTTCTTAAGGGCATGATCCCACAAGCAAGCCTTAGAGGAGTCAGGTTGACACTCCCACTGTCTGTAGGACTCATCGGCTTGGAGTATTTTACTAATCATGACTTATGTGATATAGGGCTCGTTTCATGAACCATTTCACCTAAATGGTAGAGTCCTAAAGTCATCAGGATTAGGGGAGTTCTCATACATGCACATCTAAAGTAAACGCATACCAAACAAGAGCATATAAAGAAGTGTTGCCTCAATTCGTTATTTCATTCAAAGATTGTCTGTGATTACAATAAGGAAAAGTACAAAGCGGATATACAATCGGCTTTCTAGGGCACTATTCCTAACACAGAGTGCTTCTAAAGGTTCATATTAACCCTAGTAATTTTGGGGCTTTTTACCATTCAAGACGCGGGAGTGAGGAGTTCTACTTGAAAGGACTAAAATGCCCTTTAATAATCACGCATAAGTCATGTGTGTGTTGCTGACCGGAATCTTGCGCGATTATTGCACCAGAAATGCGAAAAATGGGCTAAGTACAAAGATTTACAAAGGTTAAGGGGTTTAATGCCAAAAACGAAAGGAAAAGGGGGAAAGTGCCAAAAGCCCCAAAGGATGGGGGGGTTTCTGTGAATTGTGATTAGCCCTTTAATTTAATTAGCTAGGTTTAAGACATAAATTATATTTAAGTATATTTAATTTTATTAGGTTTAAGACATAAATTATATTTATATTGTACACAAGTATGAGACATAAAATATAACAAAATAAGAATTTTAGTTCATTTTATATGATAATTATATAGTAGGATTTTACTATTTATATATCTATAATTGAAATATTACATTTAATTTGACAAAGACATTTATTCTGTATAAAATATATATTTTTTAATTAGAATGTATTTTTTTGTTAAAATTAAATAGTGGACCCTTTTTGTTAAAATTTTTTGTGTATTTAATTAAAAAATATGTCCTTTTTTTCTATGTACATATTTATAATATAAA
This sequence comes from Lantana camara, assembly GCA_037501455.1. NCBI lineage: Eukaryota > Viridiplantae > Streptophyta > Magnoliopsida > Lamiales > Verbenaceae > Lantana > Lantana camara. The sequence goes on from CM074865.1 coordinate 6,289,364, forward strand.
ATGTGAGTGTAAAAATAAATGTGGGCGCAAAAACAATTTATAGTATATGTATATATTTATTATTACCAATATTATACTCTTTTAATTTTTAAATATAAATAAAATTATTTACGTACATATAAAACTAATATTACATTTATTTTACATATAATAAATGTTTTATGACAATTGCATGTTTTGTTGGAATTTCATTATTTCATTTCAAAATAATATAATTTTAATAAACCGTCTACTTGGCATAGTTGTTTTGCCACGCGGATAAATATTGCCATGTAATCATTTTCAGGTGAGAAACTAGGGTTCCGGTGGAGTTTGGGTTAAAATTGCAAAATTTTTATTGTTATTGTCCCAAAAATCAGAATCGCCAAATTAAAGTCCAAAAATGTAAATTGGGGTATGTTAGAGTCCCAAATTTGCAATTTTCCCTAAAAAAATTATTCAATTTTCATAAGGAAGGCTAGATAATAATAAAATTGAACTTTTAAAAAAGAAACTAAAAAACTTAACTAAAAAAAAATGGTGGTGAATATGGAAAAAGCGCTTTTTTCTGTAATGGCCGATTCAACCAAAATCAACAAAAAGATAAATTTCAGATATCTGAGAAGGTAGACGTGGAGCACATCTCTGAGGATGGAAACACATCTAAAAGGGTGAAAGCAAATCTGAGAGGAGGATGAAAAATCCGAGAGGGTGGTGGCATATTTGAGAGGCCGCGAGAAGGTAGAGGTGGAGCAAATATGTGAGGATGTAAACACATCTAAAAGGGTGAAAGTAAATCTGAGAGGAGGATGAAAATCCGAGAGGGTGGTGGCATATTTGAGAGGATGGCGGCTGATTAAAATTGAGATGTTGAAGCGCAGCAATCCTAAGTCGATTCGGCGGTGAAATCGTTTTTTCCACCACTGAATTGAAGCTTCAATTAGCTTTAGAGCTCTACCGTATTTAGTGAGGTTTATTTTAAAAAAGTTTTATTGTTTACTTTATAACTAGTATATATCCCCGTGCTATGCACGGAGTGATCAATTCAAATTAAAAATGGAATAAACAAAAATTTCAAACGAATGAGATACAGAGTTTTAAAAAATCACAAATTTGTGAATGTATAAATTACAACTCAATAATTTGGATCAACCTACAAAATATGCAATCCAATTACTCTTGGCAGCCTACAAAATATGCAAAACAAATGACTTCTTTAATATTAGCAAAATTAAATATTAGTTATATTCTTAAAGTAAGGCATTTTTTTGTAAATTTAATACCGTGAATATAAATATATTGAGAGTGATTTATAAATATATATAATTATTATAAAATGTATTAATATTTTTATATTCATACATAGATTATGAGATTTTACTATATTTAATATAATGCATGATATTTAAAAATAAATGTAATATAAGTATCAAATTTAATTTTTATAGAATATCTTAATCTTTTATGAATATCTATAAATTTATAAGTAAATAAAATAATATATTCAACATGTACTTTTATTTATATAATATATTTATATTTGTAGTTATACCTATATCTAATACAATTTATTAAATTTTCAACGTTATTATATATTCGTAATAATAAAAAAGTTATAATAGAATATAAATTTAACAAATATATGACGATTATATAAAAAATAAATAAAATTTGAAGATTGAGAATTATTAATACTATGGGGTACCTAAGGAATGAATAAACTCAAATTTGTAGGAATGTATATTACCTCAATATTGATTATTTTCAATTATATTTTGTATCAATCACGGATTTGAAAATAGACATAAAAATACTCATTTCATTCCCATTCCATTCCATCATACCAATCATACGGTTACAAATTTATAATGAAATTAGTTTTCTTTTTTGAATTCAAGAACATTTCTTTATAATTTTATTGTCTTTAGTTTGTGTAGCTTTTATAATTCTTTTAAACATTTCTTAATTTTTAATGAGTTAGATCGTTTGTTTCTTTCTTAATCATTTTTATTTTTGGAGATTCACCCCATAGTGATTTTAGGGCTTAATATTTTTTTTGAGCGATACTATAATATTTCAATTTATTATTTATCACCAATTTAGATTTTATTCTCAATCACACAATTTAGATTTCCATGTATATGATTTTGTTGTACGAAACTTTTTTAATCCAACAATTTTTCTTTTTCATCACAAATATTTGAATTATGATTTTGTCACTTGTTCTATTTATTAATTTTTTCTCCTTTCTTTTATTTTTTCAATATTTATTTTCATAATTTTATTGCCTTTTTTTATCTAATTTTTTTGTCATTTTTCCCATCTACATTGCTCCATTTTTTGTGGTTGTTGATTTTTCTAATGGCGACTAAATCGAAAATCATTTTTTTCTTTCGTAATAACTAATCACTTCTAATACTATCAATAAGAATTTTGGATTATTTTTAATACATTGCTCCACTTTTGAATATTTTTCTATTTTAATATTATCATATTTTTATGGTCGGTTTTTTCACAAGAAATACTTAATATTAATTATAACTCATTGAAATCTAACAGATCTAACATAATATTAACTATAACTTATTGAAATCTTTTTTAGAAACGCAATTATTAAACACAATATTGTATGTTGAATGCTTATATATAAATACAGCTTAATCTTAACCAATAAATTCAATGAAGTTTTTAACCTATAAAAATAATATTGGGCAACTAACAATTCCTAACAATACAGAAATTACTAATAATCCTCCCTAATGATTCGAATATTCTATCTTGCGATTCACAAGGGAATAAGGGTACTTATAGAGCATGCTATAAATAATTCAAAATAAAGACTAAAATACCAAAAACTCAAAAAATAATTGAATACATGAAATCCATGAATACATATACAAAATAATATATTCATAAAATATGCAAATGGTAAAAAAGTTTTGGATTACAATACCTTACATCATTGAAACACATACAGATGTTGGTGCCCCGAGATCATTGTTGTTTCCCAACGGAAACGTACTGGGTACAAAAACTTCATTTTCTAACTCCGAAAATTCACACCCTTGACCCCCTAATTAGTAGTATGTAATGTTATGATAGATACATGAAAGTGCTTTAATTTGAAATAAAAAATGAATTGTGGCAAATTAACATAAGATACATACTCCGTAAGTTAGAGTCATGCTCCTCAGGTCGATTCACATGTGTCTGAGCTATATTTGTACAACCATGCTCATAAATAGATATACCGGTTATAGCTAATTGATTGTGTGGAATATCAATAATATGGGATTTTTGTACCACAATATTCTGATCAACACCTAATATACATAAAAAAATCATTAAATCAACAAAATAAAAAGTTGAAATTAAAACAAAAATTATATATAAAAGAAGAAATAGTACGATTTGTAGTTTCCACACATCCTCTTGCATCAATTTGACCTAGATCTCTAATAATTCTATCCTCATCGATAATGTGATCTATGGATATAATAGTATACGTTTACAAAATAAGTGAACATATATAACTAAATAATATGATCAATGCCTAAACAATTAAATTATACCGAGTAAAATAGGAACAGAACAGAGTTCTTGTGAATTGAATTGGTCATGACCACCACCACCAGCTTGTACTTCCCCTATATTGAATAAATATAAATATTATGATGTATGACAAAAGATGCAAATGTAATCACAATTCAATAAAATATATATCAAAATTCAATAAATATATACCAACATATATGTAAAATATTAATGGGGAGCATATCATTCGAAATAATCTAACCATCATGCATTAAATCAGTTGTTGAGATGATGACCCTCGTCTTGAACGTGTTGATGTTCCTCGGGTTGTTCGCCTGCCTCTTGATGGTGGGCTATAGTTATTAGAATTCGTACTTCATTGGAGAGTTATTATGGAGTTCAGATAAAAATTAATATTCTATCTGTAGTCGTGCCAAACATTTGGCCACTAAATCATCATTTACTCCGCTATGCCATTTTATATATAACTCTTTCTTTCTATTCAATCATGCAAGCTTGTAACTGATTTGATTGTTGTTCATTTTATCCCTGCACAAAATAAAAATAAAATAGATAGTTGAATTTATTTGACCTAAATTAGTTATCACAAAAATATCACTTTTCATAACTATTCGCATCGCATAAGCATAAAAGAAAGCTGCCGTGTCATTTCTAATATAATTATAATTACAATATTTTCCTTCTTTTTTTTGTGTCAGATTATAACATTTTATAATGGTACTAAATTTGTTTGGAATTCAAGTTAGTTCTTACTATTAGTTCATAATTTGATAAATTGTTTTCAGTTTAAAATAAATACAATTCTAGCCTACAAACCTTAGTCATGGCATCAACCTCATAAATATAAAAGAAAGTGGTTATTATAACCTTAATCAACATTTTGGCATCAACATGGAATCAACAATGATATATTCTAATAATATCAATACAAAATCGAATTGCATCTTGATATTTTAAAATGAATTAATTCAAAATTAGTCAAAATATTCTAAAACTAATGAATTCAAAATATAAGATTAAATCTATATAATTAAACAAAAGCAAAAACAAAAATAACTCGTACCTTATGAAATTGATCCGAAAATCTTGAAAGTTCTTTAACCCTCGTTAATCTCGTCAAGATTCTCAAACTTCGCCAATTCCATCAATGAATTAAATTGCTACTTGATATCCTAAAAATAATTAATTCAAAATATAAGATTCAAATAATATAATTAAACTTTGAATTAATTCGTTTATTGCATACCCATATTTTTAAAATCTCAAATATGATAATTTATGAAAATAAAAATAATCCGTACCTTAAGAGATTGAGTCAGAAATCACAAAATCTTTTGAACTTCTTCAGCCTCATCAGGGATTTCAAACTTGAAAAATCTGACCAAGAACATGAATTGCAATTTAACATTCTATAAGTTTTTTCATAGTTTTTTTTGTTGGATATCTTTTTAATCTAATTAATAATAGTAATAAAGATCTCTCAAAATATGGAATGGATGACGTATTGAATATACAAAAGTTCTCAACCTAAACTTTATTAACGTAAATTTTCGTTAATTATAAATTTATAATAATAATATTAAATACCAACCCAATTATGGGGTGGATGTCAATTAAGTCTCCTTAATTGTGGGTGCAAACAAATATAACATTCATATATTCCTTTCTTAACATTTATATATTTTTAATAATCAAATTAATAACATTTATTTATATTGATAAATATATATATATATATATATATATATATATATATATATAGAATTTAAGAAATTCTTACATGGAAAGTATATTATAAATCTTGACAAAGATAATTATTTTCTTTAGTTACTATTTATTTTCATAATAAAATAGTTTACAAAATAAAGATCAACCAATCACATTTTTTCTATCTAATTTAAAACCTAAAAAAAAAAAATTACACATCATAAAAAATACACAAAAAAAGTCAAACATGATTCACAAATATATAATAGTATAGATTTAGAATTCTAAAATTTCATCATTTAGAAAAAAATACAAATAAAAAGTATATTATGAATCTCGACAAAATAATTATTTTTCTTAATTACTATTTATTTTCTTAATAAAATAATATACAACATAAAGATAAGGCAATCATATTTTTTTATTTAATTAAAAATCTAAAAAAAAGACAAATGATCATTTAGTCAAACTTGTCAAAGATAATTATTTTCCTTAGTTACTACTTATTTTCATAATAAAATAATATACAAAATAAAGATAAGCCAATCACATTTTTTATATGTAAACTTCAAAAAAACCACAAAATTCCACGTCATCGAAAATGCACAGTTGAAAAGTCAAACATCGTTATCAAATATATATAGTATAGATATTAATTCTTTGATTGACAACAAGTTCGATTAAACTTCTTAAATGATTGGTAATTTTTTTAAAATAAGTATCAATTCAATGATACAAACCCTAATCCTGCATAAGAGAGGGCACGATTGAAATACGTAGCAAAAGTCAAAGGTGATCTGATCACTTGAGGAAAGTCAACTGATATCTTATACGAATTTTATCTAACAATAACTCATGGCATATGAAAATTAATATATTGATTACAAAATCAACATTAGTTCAATCCAACCAAGTTCGAATTTCTAATTGCAAATCGATTTGATAGGTTGCTTCAAATACTCATTCAAGATTTATTATATATGAAAACGATTTAGATTCCGGGCCTCATGACTTCGATGTGTTAGGCGGGTTTGAAATATGAAGCTGGTGTGTGAGAAAGACTGCCCTATAAGATCACATTACGTCCCTCTCGTTGAAATTTGAATAAAGTTTATATGCATACTTGATAAGATTCCACAAAAAATATGACTGACTTTGTGCTAAAAGTGGAAACTACATTGAATATGGAAAATGACTTTTCCAATGATGTTAGGGTCATTTGCCTCAGGTTAAGTTTGATATGCTGGACTAAATAGGTGGACTTGAATGGATCTAGAATGGTAGATGGATTAGGTAGCCTTCTGATCCCGGCGTATGTGATTATCGCAGACTAACTATTTTTCTGTCTTTTTGAATTTGTAATCTCTTTTATGTATTTTTGGTGATTTTTTTTTTTTCTTTTTTTTTTGGTTCTAAATTTTAGGTGATTTTTATATGGGTTCTTGAGATTTGGGTTCATTCAAAGTCAGTCTTTTTCAAAAAGAAAAAAGAAAAAGAATTCTTGGGAGTCCCTAACTTTTGCAGTCTATATTACGAGTTAATTGTTCCCAAAACCCTGTGATTTGGCTAATTAGCATACAAAACCCTGTGTTTCAACAATTAGCACCTAAAACCCTGTGAAATTTTAAATTTGCTCACCGCCCCCTTTTACCCTCAGGCGGTAATTAGGGGATGAAAATGTCTTTTTTGCCCTCTTTGACATTACCATCACTCACCTTCATAAAAAATTAAAAAATATATATAAAAAAATACTTAAATTAAAAATTTTATAATTTAAAATTTACATATATTATACACTAATTATAATTTTAATTTACATTGTATATAAATTATTATATATATGTGTGTTATATAATATATTATATATAAAGTAAATGCTATTATAATATATTATATAATGTAAACACACATACATATATATATAATATATATTTCCCAACAAATATATATATATATATATATATATATATATATATATATATATATATATATATATATATATATTATTTACGCATATACATTTAAAAGAAATTTAAAAATAGAAAGAAAAAGAGATCATCTTCTCCAAATGCCTGGCCCTGCGCCTGCACCTGTACCACAACCAAAATTCATCCCGCCACCCCCCGGCCCTTCATCTCCACCGTTACTCCGCCCCGCCCCCACCCCCCAACGCTCACCACTTCCGCCACCACCATCGCGCCAGATCTGGCTCCGCCACCACCACCATCACCGTCGCCCTCCGCCTCGGTTCGACCCGGATCTCCTCAATTTCACTCTCTATTTCACTATCAAACAAATAAAACCCACATCTTCACATCCACTCACCAAGCAAACCAAGCCGAAGCTTCACTCCATAACATCAGTTAGCACAATGAGCAACGGAAGCACAGAAAACAAGCAACAATCAATAAAAACCCTTATAATAATAGGCAATCAATTCACCCAGCTTCCATCAGCCACGCCACTCCAGTTCATCCTGTTTTGGATCCGTAACCAGGTGGTGGTGGTGGTGTGTGTCGGTGGTTGATGGCGGCGGCGGCGGTTGTTGCGTAAGCAAGGTGATGGTGGCGCGGTCATAAGCCTGAAAACTGTGGTGGCGGTGGTTTTGTAAGCGAGGTGGTGATGGTGTGTCGTCGGTGGAGGTACGGTGGACCTTCAAGGCTGTTGGCGGGCGGCGGTGAGGGTGTGCAAGAAAGGAGAAGAAGACGGCGGTAGGGGGAAGCAAGAAAGGAGAATTGAAACGGGGGAAGGAATGATAAAAAAAAAAAGGAAAAGAATTAAAAATAGAATTTTGTAATTAGTTTTAATATATTTTTTAAAAGAAGAAAAATAAAAATAGAGGGTTATAAATGTATTTTACAGCAAATAAGTGTAAGAATTCGTAATTTCAGTTGCATTTAGAGCGCGTGTGATGCCAAGCGCAGACGGAGGGTTGTCACTGATAATTAAAGTAATTCACAGGGTTTTCTATGCTAATTGTTGAAACACAAGGTTAAGAGTGCTAATTAGGCATAACACAGGGGGTTTTCGTGCAATTAACTCTCTATATTACACACGACAACTACTTAGTCCTTAGTTTAGCCTTTTCTTTCTTGCGCAAAGGTTAGTTTAAAATTGAGAAATAATTAGTTTTTGTTTGAAAATCTTGATCTGGTTTAAAGCACTTTATCTTAATTGGTTTTATTAGCTTAAGTTTGATTAAAGTTGTTACTTATCTTGTTCATTAATCGGAAGGGTATGGTTTAGTGTTTGAATTTTGATTTTAGGTATGAAATAACTTTAAAATTTTTAACATTTTGGGTGAGTAAAAATGTAATTTCTTTAGTACCGTCCAAATAATAATAATAATTTCTGTAGTACCTGACGAAAAATAATAATGGTAAGAATAATTTTTTAATCATTCCCTTTTTAATCCGAAAAAAAAAATAGAAAATCCTATCCTTTTAAAATGGGGTTACATCATACCTAGAACGCGTGTACACACAACATATATATATATGATGGGGTCTAATCCGATAGGACAAATTCCAATACTCTAGAATTTTGTATGGTTGGGAAATAGGGGATTAAGATGCTCAGGCGAGGGTCGTCGGAATATGCAGGTTTTACCTGCTAGGAATAAACACAAAAAACATCAGAAGGCCAAGCTGGGGAAATGGGGGGTGAGACCCAATTTGGCTCTCCGACGCTCAAGTCAGTATTACAGTGAGCGTGGAGGACGGAGATGAAAACAGAGTTTGAATAGTGAAAGCTTGCTTACAGAGTGAGATGATCTCTGAGTATTTATAGTTGAGGGTTAGGGCATTTTGGTAATTTTCACCAAGTGGTCCTAGATTGATGTTGCCCTAGACACATGGCGTGATGAGGAGCCTCCGAGAAGGACCTCCTGCAAAAGCCTGCGAAAAGGTTAGTGGAGAGCAACAATGGTGGTGGTGCGTCTTTGTACTATCTGTCAGAGAGCTTTACTGAGTGGTTACCGAGGGCCAAGCACGCTCGGATTTGGTATGGGATTTGGGGCTCGCAGGTCTGATGGGATACCTGGGCCCAAAGAGATGGTGCAAGGAGCTTCGTCTCTACAGCCATGGAGTGACCTTCGAGGGCGAGCCCTGGGATAGCCTCGACGGCTGCGCTGCAATATTTGTAATCCTAGCCACGCTCATCCGCTCGGGAGGAGGCTAGAATTCCCCTTGAAGAGGAAGCGGACATTCCCTCGAGGGAACGGTCAATCTCGAGGGGAAACTTGAGATGTGGACCTGAAATGCCACAGTGTTATGCTTTGGCTGGGCCACGTGTCATGTTTCTGGCTAGGCAGTATTTTAGCCTCATCAATATATATAGAGTAAATTGCACCCAACACCCCTGTGTTATGGCAAATTATCATAAAAAACCTCGTGTTTAAAAAATTACTATAAAAAACCCTGTATTTTCTAAAATATGAATCGAAAACCCTGAAAGCGCTTAGTGTCTTACACGCGCCGAAATTCGACTCTTTAAATTAAAAGTTAGCATGAAAAACCCTATGTTTATAAAAATATCCATAAAAGCCCCTGTGTTTATAAAAATATACATAAAAAACCCTGAAGTCACAAATAAATTTATATAGGCCAAATAAATGAGTTTAACACATGAAATGCAAAAATTTGTAAAAACATTATGTACACAAATACAATTTCTAACTAACACAATAAAAATATTATCTGAACAGCTTCAAAACACAAATGAAAAAATGCATAAATTAGAAACAATAAAAATGCTTTAAAATATAGGCCAATTATTTCTAATTTATGCATTTTCTCATTTGTGTTTTGAAGCTGTTCAGATAATATTTTTATTGTGTTAGTTAGAGATTATATTGGTGTAGGTAAAAATTTTTGCATTTCATGTGTTAAATTCATTTATTTGGCCTACATAAATTTATTTGTGACTTCAGGGTTTTTTATGTATATTTTTATAAACATAGGGTTTTTTATGGATATTTTTATAAACATAGGGTTTTTCATGATAACTTTTAATTTAAAGAGTCAAATTTCGGCGGGTGTAAGACACTAAGCGCGTTCAGGGTTTTCGATTCACATTTTAGAAAACACAGGGTTTTTTATAGTAATTTTTGAAACACAAGGTTTTTTATGATAATTTGCCATAACACAGGGGTGGTGGGTGCAATTTACTCGAATATATATCGTCTCCAAAACTTTGGTGAATGCTTGAATTAGCCTTTGTCCTTATAATGAGAATAGCTCAAGTGGAATTTCTTTCTTTTGGGAGGGTTCCGGAATTGATAGAGTCAAGTCATATATGGATTTAAATTGCCAATTCGTTATCTTATCTTTGTCTAGAGTAAGTTGGTTTGAATTCTACTACCTCTGGTTGACAGGCAAGTAGCGAGGGGATTGAGTTTCACTCTTGAGAGATAGCCAGATAGTATTGAGAGTTATAAATGTTTTGTCTCCGAAATTAGTAAGACTAACCGGTATATATATATATATACATATTCGCCTCCAAAACTAGTAAGACTAACTGGTGTGCTCTTCATCCATGATCGCCACCGGCTCCATAAGTTGTTCCTTCCGTATCTTCACCATTAATACCATGTCCCAGTCTAGCCATTAGCCAATGCATCTGTTAATTTGTTTCCTTCTTTGTAGATGTGTCAGAAATTTTGTCTCCCAAGACATGTTGAGATATTTCCGACAATCTTTCACGACTAATTCAGAGTATCATTCTCGATATTTCCCTTTTTAATAAGTGTCGTGATGATCTCCGAATCTCATTCCACCTATACACCACTAAATCTTCTATCACAAGCAATTTTCAAGTCCTCACTCAAATCTCGAAGTACACTTCTCTTCGCTGCCGTTCCCCTTTAGTTGTCCACACAATATTGTGCTTGGGCATACCAAATACTCAATTATCCATTTGGAGAGATAACTAGTTGAAGCTTTCTATATCCGATTCCTTGTTGCTCAATCATATTCAACCATAATTATTTCGAAATTCAAGGATAACGTGGACACCGTTATTGGCTAGAGGTCAAGATTTATTGTTGAGATCAAAGTTTTTATCAGGTTTAGATTTGGAATAACAAGTTTATTAGCTTAATTTAAGTCTCATTAATGTGGTAACGTAATTTGTTTGTTAAATAGGAGAGTTTACGAGGTTGAATGGAAGAAATTTATCTGTCCTTCATAAAATGCTAGGGGTTCGAAATCTAAATTTGGTTATGAAATAATTTTAAAGCTCTTTAACACTGTGGGGTTGGTGAAAGTACAATCTTAGACATGAAAATGCGATATAAAATAGGATAGCGTTAATGAAAGTATAACTTCCTTTAGCAATTGACATTAAGACGTGAAATGAAATAGAGTATGTAAAAAATCTGAAATTAATCATAATTTTACATTTTGGAAGCAAGGATTTCACCCAAGTAAAAAGAAAAGGAATGAAGACAAATCGTACAAAAGAAAGGATTTCGAACTTCGACTTCGACCTGATCCGTACCCAGATTAGACATACAAATCACAGAGAAAATTACCAAACAAACCATGAAATCAAACATTAAATTATGACCACAATACGCTTTCCACATTATTTCCCCACTCAAAGTGAGAATTCAAGATGCAACTGATCTATTGTAATGGATGAAAGCAAGCCACCAAGCCTTGGTTTCTCCTTTGATAACTGCACAGAAACATGTTGCAATGTTGGTCGAGATTGCGGGCTTTGATGAACACATTCTAATGCAAGTTTCGAAACGGCCACAACTTCTGCTGCCACATTACTGCTTGTAGGAAGTGCCAGTCGAGGGTCGAGCATGTCCTTCAACAACGATATTGTGTTGGCACTCGACATTGATGGAGCTGATGAGGACGTTGAGGGTAGCGACATTGATAAAGACGACACGAAGTCACCTGGATGTTTACCCATGATCACTTCAAGTGTCAGAATGCCAAAACTATATACGTCACACTTCTCGTTCACTTGCATGGTGTAAGCAAGTTCTGCAGCCAACATGTCAAAAGGAAAACGTTAATGGGATAATTACATCAATAGAACTTGGGGGTTTTCCTACATTACACAAGCCTCCCCTGTGGTTTGCGAAATTACACGACCTTCCCTGCTGAACCTTAGGCTCGGGCAATGCATGTTATTGTAGTTAAAAATTTTGAAATTGAATATTGAGAAAACTCGATATTCATAAACAATGAAAGATAAATTCGTCAAAATTCATGAATCTAGAGCAATGTAAATTATTCGACAGGGGAGGTTTATGTAATTTTGAAACCTCAGGAGAAAATTGTGCAATTAGACCAAAAGTATTGAAGATTTGAGTATACCTGGAGCTACATACCCAAACGTCCCCGCAAATGAAGTCCAATTCGACGAATCGCGTTTCAAGAACCTCGAAGTTCCAAAGTCGGAAACATGAGCTTCATAGTCACAATCCAGAAGCACATTCTTGCCTGATATATCACGATGAACAATAGGAGGCACAACGGCATGATGCATATAAGCCAATGCACCAGCAACTCCCTTCACAACATTCACCCTTTTCAACCAATCAAATTCCACAGCTTTCTGATCATTTTCCAGTACACTCGACAAACTTCCCCCTTCGAAGAACTCGTAAACCAGAAAAGAATACCGCGGGTGCGAACAGAATCCATAAAGCTTCACAATATTACGGTGTCGTATTTCTGCAATGCTTGAATTTCATTAGTAAAGCCTTTGAGATTTCTGTTGTTTTCATCATCAGATGCGTGAATCTTCTTTACTGCAACAATTCTGCCGTCTAATAACTCGGCCTTGTACACACTTCCGGAAGCTCCTGCTCCGATCAAATGCTTGGTGTCGAATTCCTCCGTCGCTTCAATGATATTTTCAAACACCATTTTTCCATCAAAGCTCCAGATAGCAAACAAATCTTTTCTTTCTTCAACAGCTTCATCGGCTTCAACTTTTCGTTTTCTCGACCGCGAAAACAGGAAAATAGCAAAAACTAAGATCAAAACAAGCAGAGCTCCTGATATAGGAGAGACTATTAGAATAATGACTCTTTTTCCCTTTCCCTTTTTACCATCATTTTTGAGATTTGTTGGGCAATGTTCCAAACCAGCAACAAAATCAGCACACAAGCCTTTGTTGTTCCTAAAGGCCTCAAATGGAGTTTTCTCAAAGGCTCTGGAATTGGGAAGAGGACCCTCGAGCTGATTAAACGAAACATCGATAGACACTAAACTTGCACTTGTTTCCAAACTTGATGGGATTGAACCTGACAGGGAATTATGAGAAAGATTCAGTGTTTCGAGGGTTCTTAGCTGACCAAGTTGTTGTGGGATTTTTCCGAATAGCCTATTTCTGCTAAGATCAAGGCTTTCCAAAGAGTTCAACTGTCCTATCCCCAACGGAATACTCCCATTGAACATATTTCTGCTCATGTTCAAATCTTGAAGCTTCGTGCAGCCTGTTATCTCCCCCGGAATTGAGCCAATAAAACTGTTTCCAGCTAGATTTAGGCGTCTAAGTTCAGCTAAATTCCCAATTTCTTTTGGTATTTCGCCCTGGAATCTATTATCATTCAGTTTGAGGTCATACAAGAAAGGTTGCCTCGTAATCGTTAGACTTCTGGGAAATTCTCCGGTGATCTGATTCGAACTTAGATCGAGCGTGCGTAACTGAGACGTGTTCGGATACTGAGCTGGAAATGTTCCTGAAATATTATTGTGGGATGCCATAAAGCCCCATAAATTTCTTGACACCCCCCAGTGTGAAGGAACCTCACCGTATATCCTGTTATTGTTGGAATTTGAAAAGGATTTTAATGGGAGAAAGTGAAAGGCTTTGTATTAAAAAGTTTGGGCTTGGGTTTTTAGAAGTAATATGGTAATAAGTTGAGGAATTATAATTGGCCGAGAATGGCTGGAGGAGAGAATTTAAATGGATACTTTTGGGAAAATGATGTTTTTTTCATTCCATACAAATGCAAATGGGTTGTACATATTTATAGCTGTTGCTTGCCGACTTTGCCATGTCGGTTAACTACATATACCCATATTTTATTCTTATATCTAGAATTTTCTTAACTATTAATCATGTGCTTAATTCTAGAATCATCCATCTAGCTAATCTAGAATTTTCATATTACAAAATATCTTATCATATGATCTAGAAAATTCTTTAGGAAAAATACATTAATTTTAACACTCCTCCTTAATGTATTTTTCTTCTGACTCTGTTTGTAGATGCTTGAGTAGCTTCATTGGATTTTATCAGAATCTTGTGTTTAGATTTGCTCCCAACGTTTATAGACTTCAATGCTGTGAAGTTGCATGATTCATATATGTCTTGGAGCAGTCTTGTTTTTCTTGGTGGTTCTGGAGTTAATTCTTCTTCTTGATTTTCATTAGATGAGTTAGAAGTTGGTGTTGTCGGTGGTGAGCTTGATTGCGAGTCATTAACTTCTACCACATGTTGTCGTGGGCTTCTTGCAATTATCTTCTTCGGAGCTTCTTCATTTTCCCAACTATAAGTAGCATCTTCGTCGAATTCCACTTCTCGTGTTATGATGAGCTTTTTAAATTTCAAAATGTAGACTCTGTAGCCTTTAGATGGAGAGCTGTAGCCGAGAAATATTCCTTTCTCAGTCTTGTCTTTTACAGTGTGCACATAACAAATGCTGCCAAAAACTCGTAGATGTTTCGCAGACGGTTTTCTTCCACTCCATGCCTCAACTGGAGTTTTACCTTGAACTACTTTCGTCGGGCATCTATTGAGTAGATAAACTGAAGTGTAGACAGCTTCTGCCCAGAATGTCTTGGGCATTCCTTTTTCTTCCATCATGGTTTTAGCCATTTCCATAACCATCTTATTTTTCCTTTCGGACACTCCATTTAGTTCAGGAGTATTTCCGACAGTGAGTTGGTGATGAATCTCATCTTTGCAGAATTTATCGAACTTCGTCGAATCATATTCTTTCCCACTTTGATTTCTTAGAAACTTGATTTTTCGACCACTTTGTTTCTCAACAAAGTTTTTGAACTTTTTGAATATAGTGGATACTTCTGACCTTTCATGCATGAAGTAAACCCACGTCATTCTCGTATAATCATCAATAAACAGAATAAAGTACCTGTTTTCTCCATCTGATGTTGTCCTCATAGGTCCACATATTTTAGTATGCACTAGCTCCAAAACTTCTTTTGCTCGCCATGATTTTTTAGAGGAAAATAAATTTGTAGGTTGATTTCCTTTTAGACAAGCTTCACAATTATATTCTTTCAATTGAATTTTGGGCAAATCTCTCATCATATTATGTTGAGATAGATACCTTACTCCTTGAGAATGGAAATGTCCAAATCTTTTATGCCAAAGTAATGACTCATCTTTTGATGTTCCTGAATTTAGTTCCCTCGCAGAGAACAGATAGTGTGCATTTTCTTCCGAACAATTAGCTTCATAGATTTCTTTAGATCGACAATATCTTTCATCATGCCCGAATCTATTGCATTTTTTGCATTTAGATTTTTCTTTAAAATAGCAATCATCTTCGGCATGATTAGTTCTCTTGCAATATCGACAAGGTGGGTATATATTCTTTTTATGAAAATCTCCTCTATTTTCATGATAATTTGAATTTCCTCTTTTATGAAAACCTTCCTTTTTAGTAAAGTTTAATTGGCTTTGAAATGCACGATCTTGTGGCTGTTCATTAAATCGGCGCATTCTATCCTCATGTGCTTGTAGTGAGCCCATTAATTCCGTTAAAGTTAATACCGATAAATCTTTAGATTCTTCAATTGCAGCCACTATATGATCATACTTAATAGGAAGGCTCCGTAATATTTTTTGAATAATTTTCTTGTCTTCAATCGTATCTCCATAACTTCTTATTTGATTAATTATATTTGAGACTCGATTAAAAAATATTTCAATCGACTCATCTTCCTTCATCAATAACGTATCAAAATCTCTCCACAAAGATTGGAGTTTAATGGAGATTACCTTGTCGGAGCCCTTGTATGCATTCTTCAAGATTTCCCAAGCCTCTTTTGCCGTTGTTGCGACCATGATCCTTGGAAATATGGGTCTCGTAACCCCTTGTTGCATATATGACAATGCCTTTGCATCCTTCCTCCGATTCTCATTGTATTCCTTTTTTCTGTTGTTGTCCCAAGACTCCAATTCGGCAGCATCTCGGGGTTGCTCGTAGCCATTTTCTATCAAATCCCAAAGACCCTGTGATATGTATAGGGTCTTCATTTGGATACTCCAAAATTCATAGGCCTCCCCCTCAAATATCGGGACCATGGAGGAGGTGTAATTAAAGGTTGTAAGATTTTGGGTCATTTGGAGGTAGGAAAGTTGGCTCTGATACCAAATGTTGGAATTTGAAAAGGATTTTAATGGGAGAAAGTGAAAGGCTTTGTATTAAAAAGTTTGGGCTTGGGTTTTTAGAAGTAATATGGTAATAAGTTGAGGAATTATAATTGGCCGAGAATGGCTGGAGGAGAGAATTTAAATGGATACTTTTGGGAAAATGATGTTTTTTTCATTCCATACAAATGCAAATGGGTTGTACATATTTATAGCTGTTGCTTGCCGACTTTGCCATGTCGGTTAACTACATATACCCATATTTTATTCTTATATCTAGAATTTTCTTAACTATTAATCATGTGCTTAATTCTAGAATCATCCATCTAGCTAATCTAGAATTTTCATATTACAAAATATCTTATCATATGATCTAGAAAATTCTTTAGGAAAAATACATTAATTTTAACAGTTATGGCTTATGTCTATGTAGAGCAAATCAGGATATACGCCGAAATTTTCTGATAAATTACCAGTGATTTGGTTCCCGTAAAGGAGAAGTGTATATAGAGTGGTGCAGTTTTTCAAACTTGTTGGAACATTCCCCTCAAAATTGTTAGTATGGAGAGACAGATTTACCAATTGTCCTCCAACACACATATTTTGGGGCATTCGACCAACGAGGTTGTTGACACTGAGAGATAAAACTATTAATTGTGTGAGATTATCAAATTCAGCAGGAACAGTGCCGGAATGATTGTTCATGAACAACCTTAAATCCCTGAGGGATTTCATATTTCCCAATTCGGGAGGTATTTGGCCAGATAATTGATTTTGACTAAGTTGCAAATAGAGAAGATTTGACAGGTTCCCGATTGAAGCAGGAATAGAACCTGTGAGGTTATTGCCAAAGAAACTAATATCCTGGAGAGATTCCATTAGTCCAATCTCTTGTGGGATTTGGCCAGATAACTGATTTTGACTAAGTTGCAAACTGACAAGATTTGACAGGTTCCCAATGGAAGCAGGAATAGAACCTGTCAGGTTATTACCATAGAAATTAATTTCCAGGAGAGATCTCATTAGTCCAATCTCTTGTGGGATTTGCCCAGATAACTGATTTTTGTCCACAAACAGGCCCTGGATCATCGACAAATTTCCAATCGAATGCGGAATTTTTCCGGTTAGTTGGTTTCCAGCAAAGGATAGGGGACGAAACAACCGTGACAGGTTCCCAATAGAGTTTGGAATCGAACCTGTTAGCATGTTGTACTCAAAATTGGCCGAGTATAAAAGGTTTAGATTAGTTAGTATTTCAGGAATTTCGCCAGTTAGATGATTGTGGTTCAGGTAAAGAAACTGTAAATTCGTTAACAAGCCTAACTCAGGCGGAATATTTCCTGTAAAATTATTCCTGGACAATTCCAAGAAATTCAGTTTTGACAAATTGCCAATGCTGGAGGGAATATTTCCGTAGAGGGAATTTCTGAAAACATCAAATGCTGTCAAGATGCTGTCAAGTGAGGCAATGATGAGAAATCGAGGTTGCGAAGCGTACCTATGAGTCCGTTGTGTGAGATATTTAGGTGGGAAATGTTGCCAGCAGGACTGTCACAGGTAATGCCAATCCAATTATTGCAGGGATTGGTGGAATCTTTCCACGATTCCAGGAATCTTTCCATTTCAGGAGAGCTGTTGCTTCAATGGAATCAGGCCTGTTTGCAGTGGCGACAAGGTGAAGGGATGCTAAAAAAAGGGTAAGGGTAAGTAGAGACAAAAGCTGGAGAAATGCCATTTCCATGTGTGTGTATTTTCCTGTTTCTTGTTGCTGAAGTGCTTTCTTCGAGCCATAAATGCTCGTATTTATAGTTGAGCAACAAATTATTTTATTTGATGTGATAAAAAGACAAATTGAGCTGGATGTAATCAACCTAGGAATCAAATGCTAAATATCTTATGGCCAACCTAGGAATAATTCAGCTAAGAATGCGCCAGGATTTAGTATTTCACTATTTCTTATGCAAACTATAGGTTGACTCTAAGACTAAATAAATAAATATGGAATAAAAGTACGAAAATAAATGCAAATATAACCTTAACTGAAATATATACTTTTTTTTTCCATTGGAAATTTTAAGTATTGATTTATCACCTGTCAAGATTCCTTATTGAAGCCGCCTCTAGTATATAATAATTCTATAGTTAATACAAGAGAATTAGCTAATAAAATATATATTAGTAATTATGATTTAAGAAGACACCGAAAATTAATTATGATTTAAGAAAACATTTCTATTTTAGCATAAAATTACGACAAACTTACATATCCCATAATTGGAAGTTGGAACTCATTGGGGGATTGGCAAGGAAATAACAGAACCTGATCAATATGGACTCTTAACTTATTACTAGAGGGAGAGTAGAGCGTTTTGAGGTGGATTACATCAAATATATTACTAGTAAATATTAATTAGAGAACTTTAAATTTAAATTCAACAAACTTTCATCAAATAATATAGATTATAGAGTATAGAAAAAATGAATAAATATCCCAAATCCAAATTAATAAAGAACAAAGAAAGATTACTATACATCAAACAGGTGAAAAAAATAAATTGTATATCAAGAGGAGGAGGAGGAGGGGTGGTGCTCGGAAGACGTACCCGGTGGTGTCGGAAAATTTGTGTTGCAGCCACCACTGTTGCTGCTGCTGCCGCCCTGCATTCGTGGTTACCCAATAGAGATCGAATTTGTTAGCATGTAATTTTTTTCAAAATTGACAGCGGATAGAAGATTTAAATCAGTTAGTATTTCAGGAATTTCCCCTGCAGTTATATGATTGTGGTTCAGGTTCAGGTAAAGGAACTGTTAATTCGTTAACAGGCCTAACCCAGTCGGAATATTTCCAGAAAGATTATTTCTGGACAGTTTCAGGAAATTCAGTTTTGACAGGTTGCACATGCTGGAAGGAATATTTCCGTGGATGGAATTTCTGAAAACATAGAATGCTCTTTATTGGATGTTGGCTTTGATGATGCTTGAAATATTCTGTATATTTTTGTTAAAGCAATATTATGTACTTGTGGTTTTGAAAAGTTTATATCTTGAAGGATCTTGCATACATGCAAAAAAATAATTTTAAATTGCAGGGCATGATTTAAGGGATCTACGAGTAATTCCAACAATGACTCTACCTCTGCATGGAAAGGATTTGCCTTCAACGGCTATATTCTCTTAGAGCATTCAAATTCTCGGAAGCAATATATATTGGAGAGAAAGAGAAGAGATAGAATGACTGTAAGTCTATTAAGTGCAAGATAAATGTTAAATTAGTTTTTTTATCTTTTGATGACTAACAAATGTGTTTTTCCTTGAATCATATTATTGTCCAAAAGCTTCAATGCATGTCTGATCTCTCTTCAGCCAAAGAATCAAAAGTGAAGTTCAGCTCAAAGTGGAGGAATCATTGCAAGATGAGAAATGGGCTTAAATCGTCGAAGGCCAAATTGTTCAAGAATAAGAGAAGAAAACATAAGAGAGAGAAGTTAGTTTATCTGGTACCAAAACTACTGGTGTCACATACAACTCTATCCCTCTAAAATCTAGAAGGAAGCTCATCAAAAATCAGCCTACGAAGAGCAAAATGAGAAAAGGAAGTTGTTCCCCTTTTTTCACCTCAGTCTGAGCCTCCGTATCATCCTCACTTTCTGACACAGATTTATTGTCTCCCTTATTAGACACATTATCATTCCCCGATTCCTCTCCATAGCTCTCCTTATCAGTCTCTTCATTTTCACTATGCTCGTCAGTCGGGGTTGACTCATTATCCTTATTAGGGATGGCAACGAGCCGAGCCGGCTCGCGAGCTACACGAGCCGAGCCGAGCCGAGCCCGAACCCGAACCCTTTATTTCTTGGCTCGTGGCTCGCGAGCCGGCTCGCGAGCCCATATATTTAATTAAAAAAATGATATTTTTAATTTTTATGTATATAAATATTTTATTAATATATAATATTATATATATATTCATTAAATTTAATACAAAATGAATAAAAAATAATATATTTATTATATATATTCATTTAATACATATTATTATATATAAAAATATATTAAATTATTAAAAAAACTAATTTTTTAATTAAAAATAATATTCCAGGCCGAGCCTCGAGCCGAGCCGAGCCGGGTTCGAGCCTTGGTCGAGCCGAGCCCGAGCCCTGAAAAAAGGCCAAGGCTCGGCTCGGCTCGGCTCGTTGCCATCCCTAATCCTTATTATTTCTATCATCCTGATGTTATAAATTAAATTAGATATTCCATGCATAATTATTTTTATGAAATACGATAAAAAGTTATAAAGTCCCTCTTATATTTATATCTTAGTTTTGAATTGATTTTGTCAAAACTCATTTAAAGATAATTTAAAATAATTTATTTGTAATTATAATAATTTTTTCTCAAAATAAAAATTCATATAAAAAACCAGAAAAATATCAATTAGTGCATTACCAAATTTTCCCCTCAAAATTGAAAATAATAACGAACACACCAATATCAATAAATGCATCAGTAAATTCATATAAATATCCATCAGAGTCATTTAAATAATTACTTCAAACGTTGAACATGCATGATCAATGATTCAATATCTACAAAAAAATATTAGGCATCCATAATCTCTAGATATGAAATAAGTTTATCATAAAAATATTAAAATATTGTTAACTAGTATTCATTAAAAAAAAAAAAAATGTTAGATAGACACAAAACTCAGGTATCCCCCTGAGTCTCAGCATATTAGGAGCAAAATAGTAAATTTCGCACATTCTGCTAAATTTAACGGAGGAGATAACGATCCAGTGGAGAGTTTTTAATTTCTCATACCCTAGAGAGTAATTCGTAATTTCGCCAAACCTCAGGTAGCTGTCAGTAATTACCCCTTTGAAATTTAAATATTTTGCTAAATGATTTATATCTATATATGTAACAAAATAATATTTGACCGAAATTGCGTAAATTTGACTAAATCCTTTTTTCTCCTTTTTTAGAAAATTTTAATTAACTAAAAAAATCTCATTGATTGATTACTTTAATATTTGTATTATTTAATTACTTACATTAGTGATTACCCTATTAATCTCTAATTTATTGTCACTCATTATGTTTTGAAATTTAAATATTTTGCTCAAAGCTTTTATATCTACTATTATATATAACAAAAAATTATGTAAATTTGACTAAATCCTTTTTTCTCCTTCTTTAAAATTTTTTTTTAATTTAACTCAAAAAAACCTCATTGGTTGATTACTTTAATATTTTTTTTATTTGATTAGATACATCAATAATTACCTATTAATCCCTAATTTATTGCCACTCATTATGATTTAAAATTTAAATATTTTACTCGATAATTTTATATTTATACTATTATTATAACAAACCAATATTTGACCATAATTTTGCAACTTTGACTAAATCGTTTTTTTTTTTTTCCCTTTTTCTGAAAATTTTAATTAACTAAAAAACCTTCACTGGTTGATTACTTTTAATATTTTTGTTATCTATACTATTATAGATTAAATCACATTTGACTATTTGACTTTTTGTGCATTTTGATGATGTAGAATTTTGTGGATTTTTTTAGATTTTTAATTAAATAAAAAAATGTGATTAGTTGATTTTTATTTTATATATTATTTTATTTTAAAAATAAGTAATAACTAAGGAAAATAATTATCTTTGGCAAGTTTGACTGAATGATATTTCATGTTTTTTTTTAGATTTTCGATTAAGTAGAAAAAAATATAATTGGCTTATTTTTATTTGTATATTATTTTATTATGAAAATAAATAATAATTAAGAAAAATAATTATCTTTGACAAAATTCGTAATATACTTTTTTATGTGTACTTTTTTTTTCTAATATGTAATTCTTAGAATTTTAAATTATTTTTAATATTTAAAAAGATTATTATTGGTAGTTCCAAAATAAATTTTTTCTTATTTGATATAATTTCATTATTAATTCTTTTATGAGATATAAATTAATTTTTATTTATCCTAATCATCAATTATAAAATAAATTCAAGAGCTTTAATTGAATGTCAGTATAATTAATCTCTTAAAATCTAATTAATAAATCAAATTAATTAATTAGTTGCTTAAATTACTCCATCCAATTAATTATTTTTTTTAAATTAAAAATTAATACTTAATAAATTTATATCTATATCTATATCTTATAAATATATATGGCCTATTGATAATTAACATACAATCATTAACATTTTTAAAACTTGCAATTACTAATATATTATCTATATCAAGTAATTAATTAATTCTACATAATTAAGGGAACAATGAAATATAATATTGTATGTATTCTCGGTTCCAATTGATTTATTTATGAGGTGGGAGTCTCAGTAAAAACTCCACGGTCTCGTTGACCGGTTTAATAATATATATATATATATGATGAGCCCAAATCACGCTCTGATCAGAACCATACACGTGTCACAATCCAGACAGTCCCTCCAATTAACCTAAAGAGTGCTTGGGCTTAGATGCTTGGGAATATGGGCTCGCGATACGAATCCAACCCACCTGTCGACTACCTTATTCCCTAAGGAATGCCGACCCACGTCTATAATTCGAGCGCAGACTTATCTTTCTATGATCCATTCAACGCTCGTAATATCACCTTGAAGGAAGATCGTTACTCTCCGGGGGTCAATTCCCTCGGTACCAAGAATGTCTTCTTTGAGGGCACTTGTGGGTCCTGAACCCTGCACATCACTCGAGCGTCCCGACTCTCGGACAGAGCCGCCCAGAGAACTGTCCCCTTCGAGTGCTCTTACGCTCAGGGATGCCTTCAGAGCATCTTAGCGCTCGTGATAATCCATCACATAACTGCCGCTGACATCCCTACGCAGCGCACACACTCCTGACACCCACCAACACCTATCCGTAGGTACCTTTCAGAGATGTCATTTTCGGACCCTCATAGCACGCCACGTGTCTAGGGCAACAACGAATTTGGGACCACTTGGTTAAATTTACCAAACCACCCTCACCCTCAACCTATAAATATGGGAATCTACACTCACATTCCCTAAGTCATCTTCTACACAGGACACTGAATACACACAACTGGGCATTTTTCTGGTTTTCTTCTTCCCAAGTTTTGCATACTTCACCTTCGCACTCTTGCTACATTTTTCTCCCCTAGTGTTATCCTAGCTGGAAGAACTTATACATTGCATATTTACGAATTTATTCGGTTTATAACCATTATATTCTTCCCCTTTACTTGGCTTAATTTTGCAAATTGAACTGATTTGTGTTTCCCTTTAGGAACAGGTGGGCCTGCCCAGATTTATTTTATTACTAAAGAATATTTTTTTGAGATCGTTTAACTTAGAGTTGCAATGCTTGTTATTGTCATTTCAAGTTAGCATATTTATTTATTTTTTTAGGTGACTCTTTATATATTTTTTTGTTTTTATACTATAATATTAAAAAATTTTAATGTGTCTGAGTTTCTTATAGTTTATTTTACTTTGTATTTTTACGGGCACTGAAGTTTCTTATATTCTTTTGTTTATTTTTTAAGTATTTGTATATATCTTTAATAGTCCACTTATTTTTTAATTTTATTTCTTACTTCTTATTTTCTTGATTTTATTTGTATTAGTTATTTATTTATTTTAATATTATTCATTTACTTTTCAATTTTATATGTTTAAAATGCTTGAAATTTAGATAATTATAATATATAATACTCATTTTATCATTTACATATATTTTAAATTTATATATATATATATATATATATATATATATATATATTATTTCATATTTATATTAAATAGTGTATTTTCTTACATGTTACCTATTTTTTATTTAATTTAAAAAATAGTATCAACTGAAAAAATTAGTTTGTATACATACTTACTATGTTAGTTTTTTATCAAAATATATACTTATACTTCTATACAATTTAGCTAATTTAATTTTAATATCTATTTATTGGCCTTTTTTGTGTGAAAATATTACACAAATTCAAAAAAAAATTTAACGTAATTTCTTTTTTTTCTTATTTCCGTGCATAGCACGGGGTTTACACTAGTTTAATCATGTACATTAATGCTTACCTATTAATCACTAATTCATTGCTAATTATTATGATTTGAAATTTTAATATTTTGCTTACTTATTTTATATTTATATTATTATATATAACCAAACAATATTCGACCAAAATTGTACAATTTTAAGAAAATCCCTTTTTTTTTTTTTTTTGAATTTTTTAATTAAAAAAAGATAATCTCATTGGTTGATTACTTTAACGTTTGTAATTATTTAATTATGTACATTAATGATCACCTATTAACCCTTAATTTATTTAACAACGCTTACCTTGACTAAATCCTTTTTTCTCCTCCTTTAAAAAAAAAAATTTAATTAACTCAGAAAAACCTCATTGGTTGATTACTTTAATATTTTTTTTAGTTGATTATATACATCAATAATTACCTATTAATCCCCAATTTATTGCCACTCATTATGATTTAAAATTTAAATATTTTACTCGATAATTTTATATTTATACTATTATTATAACAAAACAATATTTGACCGGAATTTTGCAACTTTGACTAAATCGTTTTTTTTTTTTTTTTTCTGAAAATTTTAATTAACTAAAAAACCGTCACAGGTTTTTTTTTTTTAAATCAAACCGGTCAACGCGACCGTGGGGTTATTAACGAGGCCCCCTCCTCACTGGTTGATTACTTTTAATATTTGGGTTATTTAATTATGTACATTAATGATTACCTATCAATCACTGATTCATTGCCACTTATTATGATTTGAAATTTTAATATTTTGCTTAATGATTTTATATTTATACTATTATATATAACAAAACAATATTCGACCAAAATTGTACAATTTTAAGAAAATCCCTTTTTTTTTGAAATTTTAAATTAAAAAGGACAATCTCATTGGTTGATTACTTTAATGTTTGTAATTATTTAATTATGTGCATTAATGATCACCTATTAACCCCTACTTTATTTAACAACGCTTACTGATGAGACATAAAATCACGCTCGCATCGGAGCCGTCCACGTGTCGCCATCAGCCGACTTAGAGATTGGACGCTCGCATTATTGGGCTCGCGGGCCAATCCAGTCCACTCACTTGCCAACTGATACAGGCCCATGAGCATCGGCCGACTGTTCAAGTAAAAGGCTCAGGCTGACAAGACTGACGCTCACTCCACGGCCCTCGGAGTCACCCTTCCCAGGGAGGCACCCCCGAGGGCACCTACTTTCCAACGCTCGTAAAATTGACGCTCTCATAGGTCATCTGCCCGAGTGACCCCCTCGTGCGTCCCTTCGAGCGTCACCTACGCTCAAGTTGGGCTCTTCCCTTCTGTAAGGCATTCGTGCCCCTGTAGGACCGATATGGAGCCTCCTCACGCACGACCCTCGCCAACAACCTCTAACACCATGGCAGTGTGCACCTCGTACCTGGCACACCGCCTGCTTTTCAGAGCCATCACTCTCATGCCATCACAGGCCGCCACGTGTTAGGGCAACACAGGTTTGGGACCACACGGTCAAATTACCCAATCTACCCTTACCCCTAACATATAAATAGGAGAGAACACCTGTATTTTCTCCCAAGTCATCTTCCACAATACATACTGCACTCACTGTTCTGGGCATTTTCCTCCATTTTTCTCCTCATCTTCTCAAGCTTCGTCACAGTCGCATCACCACTGCATTTTGCACTCTTGGTGTTATCCTAGCTGGAAGAACCCACGCTCAAAAAGAAACCCAGTTCCTGAGGCTCTCACGCCTGTGATGGTCTTTCCCTTTTTGTACAAATATTGAAAGTGTTGTTGCATTCTAGGAAGTTCAGATTCCTGCCCCATCATTTTTTGGCCCCGTCTGTGGGAAGCCATCTCCATCTTCAACAGATTCTTCCCCAAGCTAGTTGAGCTGTAATACCTTTTGCCTTGAATATGGTGACTGCGACGCGATTTAGAATTGTGGAGAACAGGGGTATTCTTCCGCCTGTCAATGAGGAAAATATAAGCGACAACCCCCCCCCCCCCCGACGGAGGCACACCCCCACCTATTGCCCGGAACGGGGCCGAAAACGTAGAAACAGCAGCTGCAACTCTCCCCCCAGGTGGAAACATAGCCGGGGGATCAAGCTCTGTTCCTCCCCCACCGGCCTTCATCCCCAATGTTCCAGTCTCCCATCCCGGTGTGTACCCCATGGCCATGCCACCACCGGGTTACGCGTACGTACAGCCCGGAATGATGCCTGGAGCGATGCCAAGTGTGATGCCCGTGATTCAGCCCTATCAAGTGGGAAATCTGCATCTTCCCATGTCGCTTCCAAGAGAGATACAAGGGGTGGAAATACCCCAAATTACTACCCAACAACTTCAGGCGCTTTACAAGCAATGCGAGGAGCAGGCGGTACAGAACGCCTAGGAACACTTCACCGCTGCTTAGTTTCCCTCAATGGCAGGCTCTCGAGCGGCTCCACCCATAGGAGGACTCCCAGTTCATCCCCTGATAGTTGCCCAAAATGTGTTGAGGGCTCAGCCGCCTCCGCCTCCGCCGCCACCCGTTCAGGGAAATGAAGCCCCACCGGGGGTCTAGCAAGGACAGCAACCCGCTGGAAACGAAAGGGCCTCTCAGAATGAGAGGGCTGAAGATAACGAAGAGGTCCAATCGAGGGCCACAGAAAGGGCAAGCCGTAGAAATGTCGGCGACCCTTAACTTGCTGCAGTACAGGATCAGCTCAAGGGACTCCAGAATGTAGTGGAGCAGCTCTCTCGAGCACGGACTCAAGCCCCCCCTCCCCACGGCGGGGGTGAGAAGTCCAGGGCCCGAGACGCTCGCCGCCCACGCAGCCAGATCTCCCACCACCGGAAAGAAGCAGACTATGAAGAATACGATCTTGAAGACAGGGATTACAGAACCTTGACGGTCGCTTCCCCCCTCATTGACGAGGTTCTAATAACGCCGCGGGGAAGGGCAAAATCCCCACGTCCATGAACATGTATGATGGAACGACTGATCCGGCCGAGCATCTGGATCACTTCGTGCACTTGATGCACTTGTACGAGCATCCGAGCCATTATTGGGCCAAAGTCTTTGTTACCTCTCTCGTTGGGATGGCTCAGGATTAGTATAAGAAGCTTCCTCCCCGCTCGATCCGAGGGTACGCCGATCTGACAGATGCCTTCTTAAGCCACTTCAACTCTCTGAAGGCGCCAGCCCCGGCAGCAACAGCTCTCTACAGCTTAGTCCAGGGGCCAAATGAGACGCTCAGGTCCTTCATGGGAAGGTTTAACAAAGAAATCCCACTGGTGGAAAAGCCTTCAATGGATTTCTTGAGGCATGTACTTTTTGGAGCGATCAATATGAAACACTATGTCAGCAAAGAATTCATAGAGGAAGTGGCCAAGAAAAAGCCACGCTCGTTGATGGAGGTCAGGGATATAGTTGACTCTTTCTTCACCCTCGAGGATATGTATATCGCGAGGGATCAGAAAATGGAGAACGCCGCTCGCCCCAGCAAAGCCCCCGAGGACAAAGGAGATTCTAACAGGGGTCGCCGCCGAAGTCCTATCCCCGCTCGCCGCAACTCTTCGCCTCTGCGTAAGTTCGAACGGATTTCCCTCAACCGCCCAATTGTTGAAGTGTATTCCATGGCGGATAAGAAACTCTTCAAGAGACCGCCAAAGTTGAGGGAGACCGAGGCTCAAAAGCGCCCAGGAAAGTACTGCGCTTTCCATAAGCAGAAGGGGCATGATACCAACGAATGCCGCCAACTCGAGAGCGAGATCCAGAGGCTTATCGCTGAGGGTAGGGATGCAAACGAGACGAGCCAGCTCGCGAGCTTACCGAGCTGGCTCGAGGAAAGCTCGTGCTTGGGTTCGGTTCTTGCGAGCCGAGCCGAGCCATGGCTCGGTTCGTGTAGCCTGCGAGCCAAGCCCGAGCCACATGTTCCACAGCTCGTGGCTCGCGAGCCAATCTAAAATAAAATAAAATATATTATATATATACATATATACGTTTATATAGCATAAATGCATATATGTATATATAATATATATATATACTAACTAAACAAAATGTAAAGAAGACCCAGCAATCTCATTCTTCATTTTTGATTTTTCACATTCACCCTTCCGCCACCACCGATTCCAAGATTTCGGCAATCAACCTTACAAGGCCACCGCATCTCCACCTCCCTCCACCACCTTGAGTCCTTGACACAACCTCCAGCTCTCGCCGTCCGGGGCCACCGGCACTACCTCCTCCTCAGATCTCGCCGTCCCGCACCGTCGGCACCACCTCCTCCTCCAGATCTCGCGGTCTCGCGCCACCTCCTCCTCCAGATCTCGCCGTTCCGCGCCGGCACCACCACTTCCTCCTCAGATCTCGCCGTCCAGCGCCTCCGGTACCACCTCCTCCTCTAGGTCTCGCCGTCCAGCGCCTCCACCACATCCTCCTTTCTCAGCCGCAGCGAAGCCATCACCTCCTCCTCTCTCTCTTTTTTTTTTTTTTCTGTTTTATCTCCATGAATTTTAGAATGTGTCAAAATATTATGTATTTCATCAAGTTTTTTTGTCTGATTACATCTGTATCTTCTACTATTCTTTTGTGATGGCTATACCCTTACGGAAAAAATTAGATTTGGTTCTTTATCCTATTTTCATTTGGATGTATGTAAAAGGGAAGGATCGGATCTGGCCAAGATAAAGTTGTTTTGACACGAACCTCACTGCGAGCCAAGCCCGAGCCACCTCAACCATGGTTCGAAGGCTCGCAAGCCGAACCCAAGCCTAATTTTTTAGGCCCGAGCCCGAGCTCGAATCCTAAAAAAAGGTCAAAGCTCGGCTCGGCTCGGCTCATTTGCATGCCTAGCTGAGGGACACCTCAAGGAGTTTGTGAAGGTATTAGAGAGGTATGATGAGCATTGCGCTGAGTAAGCGCGTGCTAGAGGAAGGAGCCGCTCGCGCTCACGGAGTCCCCGTCACCATCACACCGAAACAAGCGACCACAGAAAGGGGAAAGCTGCAGATGTGGAGAACCAGCCCTTTGTGGTCATTCACATGATCGCTGGAGGACCCTCGGGGGGCGATTCTAATGCTTTCCGGCACCACCACATTCGGAGTTATGACCAAAGATCATCCCAGCTCAAGCCCGTGGTCTCCGTTGACAGCTCTTCACGCTCGAACGAGAATGACGCTGTAGGGTTCACAGAGAAAGACTTGGAACACATTGTAACACCCCATGGGATTGTTGAAACCTCTTACTGTCCCATGGTGGTTAGTTTAGACGTTCATAACCACGTTGTAAAGAGGGTCTTGATTGATAGTGGAAGCTCTGTGAACGTTCTCCCTTACTCAACGTTTCAAAAAATGAATATAACAAACATCCCATTCGAACCCCTCAGAACAGCCCTCGTTGGCTTTGGGGGTTCCGAGATCGTCCCTCGTGGACAGATTCGCTTGGCCACCTCTTTTGGTCGCGCCCCACAGCGAAAAACTTTGAGCGTCCTTTACGCAGTCGTTGAAGTGGACCTCCCCTACAACATCAACATTGGACACCCGGCCCTCATGGACTTCAAAGCAGTAATCTCCACTTATCACCAGAAAGTTAAATTCCCCACTCCCGAGGGCACTGGCGAGGTTCTGTGCAATGTCAAAGAGGCTTGGGAATGCTACATCCTTTCCCTTCGAAGTCACAAGCCCAAACAAACCATTCAGGCAGGATCCACCAAAAAATCAGTTGACTTCCCCAAATTGGACGAAGATGGCCCCGAACGTAAGAGGGCCAAACTTTACAAGAAGAAGAACAAAAAGAAGACCCCCAGCGAGGCCCAGCACACGGAGGATGGGCCACCTGGGGCAGTCGAAGGATCTTCCTCCGAGGACGAGGGTGATGGGCCCTCGGGTGAGAAAGGCAGCAGGGTTATTGGGAAAAAACGAGCGCTCGAGGCTCTACGGCCTGAAGTTCGCATTGAGCCCGTCGAAAAATTCTTGACCATCGAGTTGGAACTAGAGAATCCAGATAAAACCACCCAGATCGGCTCAAATCTCGACGGTCCCTCATAGATTATGATGATTGATTTTCTCCGGGAGAACCTCGACGTATTCGCTTGGAAGGCCTCCGATCTCACTGGAATAGATCCGAGTGTCATAGTTCACAGTCTCAACGTGGACCCAACCTTCAAGCCAATCAAATAAAAGAAAAGGGACGTCCATGGTTTCAGTAGGCAAGTCATCGAAGAAGAAGTCAATAAACTCATCGACGCTCAGTACATTGAGGAGATTTTGTATCCGGAATAGCTCTGTAACGTGGTGCTCGTTCCCAAGAGCGCCAAAAAATAGCGCATGTGCAATGACTTCACATATCTCAACAAAGCGTGCCCCAAAGACCCATACCCCCTACCGAGGATTGATCAACTGGTAGATTCAACAGCGGGGTGTGAGCTCATGAGTATGATGGACACCTTTCAGGGATATTATCAGATCTTCATGGTGCCCGAGGATCGCCCCAAAACCTCGTTCGTGGTACATGTAGGCGTTTATTATTTCAAAGTCATGTCGTTCGAACTTAAAAATGCGGGTGCAACTTATCAACGCCTAGTCAACAGGATGTTTGAGCTCGAAATAGAAAAATCCATGGAAGTGTATGTAGACGACATGATAGTCAAGAGCGAGCGCCAACATTCCCACCTAGAGGATCTCAAACAAACTTTCAACATCCTACGTCATTATGGAATGAAATTGAACCCTTCCAAATGTATATTTGGTGTTCGTGGTGGCAAATTCTTGGGATACATGGTCAGTCAGCGAGGCATAGAGGCTAACCCAGAGAAGATTAAAGCAATCCTGGATATTCCATCCCCACGAAATGTGAGAGAGGTTCAAGTGCTGGTGGGAAAGATCATTTCACTGAACAAGTTTATCTCCCGCTCAGCAGACAGGAACTTACCTTTCTTCAAAATTTAGCGCAATGCTCGCAACTTCTCCTGGAGCGGGGAATGCGAGAAAGCTTTGCAGGACATGCAGCAATACCTCGCGAGCGCACCACTGTTGACTAAGCCTAGCCCTGGAGAAAACTTATTCATTTACCTGTCAGTCTCCTCAGAGGCTACGAGCGCTGTCCTCGTGGAGGTCCCCGAGTGTAAACATATGCAGGTGTACTATTTAAGCAAAACATTACAGGGGACGGAGAAGAGATATATGGAGATAGAAAAGTTTGCTTTTGTGCTCGTTAATGCATCTCGAAGGTTAAGGCCTTATTTTCAGGCTCATTCTATCACAGTGCTCACAGACCAACCCTTCAAACAGGTGTTTGCAAAGCCGGACGTCTCAGGGAGGTTAATTAAATGGTCAATTGAACTCAGTCAATTTGATATCACTTTGGAGCCTCGCACCGCGATACAGGCTCAGGTAGTGGCAGACCTGTTGGTGGAGCGCTTCAATTCGGATATTGGGCCCTCGGTGGAAGAAGGGCTATGGCTTCTGCACACAGATGGCTCCTCGAGCTCACAAGGGGGGGGAGCCGGGGTGACCCTTAGAGATCCTCACGGTGTGGAAGTTGATTACGCTATCAAGCTGGCGTTCCAGGTCACCAACAACGAGGAGGAATATGAGTGTAACGCCCCGATTTTTTATTAATCAATCTCTCATGCTTCATTATAAATTTATAAATTACATTTTATTATAATTTCATGAATTCATGTTAAACTTATAATTTATTTCATAACTTGAAAACATTTATTGCATGAAATAATTGTCGGTAATGCTTATTACCCAAATTGCCCCTCCTTGATTATTTTCCTAACTTTGGGGACTTAATTGTATAAATTTTCAAGGACTTAATTGATCATATTTCAAAACCTTATTTACTCAATTGCATAACTTGAACTCTTGGAGGATTAATTGGCAAAATTGGACATTTCACTCCTTCCAAAAAGGGTTGTTACGTGATATGTATCTCCAAGCTTCCATACTCTCATTTCACTCAAGATTTTCCCAACAATTTGCTTCCTTTCACTTACGGTATTAAGAAGAAAAGGGAAAAAGTGATTTTCATCCATATCATCAAGAATTTCAAGAATTAATCCAAGTTTGGGAAGTTTGATCATCTTCTTCACCCATCTTCTTCCTCTCTTGAACTTCAAAGGTAATAGTTGCATGAATTGATGATTCTTGAGCATATTTGATTTAGCTAGGGTTTATGAACTTATGAATTTATGGATTATGAGTGTTCAAAGCATGCTTATGTGATCATATCTTGAATGATGGCATAGTTTGAGGCATGAATTCTTGAATATTTGAGTTTGGATGAACAAAGGAAGCATGAGCTTGAAATCTTGGAATCTTGATGATAATTCATGTTTTAAGTGTTTAAGTGTTATGTTATCATTATTTGAACATATATGCATCATATTTCCAGAAAATAATGGCCTTTGTTGATCAAAGTTGGAATTTTGTTACTTGAGCATTCATTCCCGTGAGCCTCCCCTGTTTTTACTCTGCTTCTGTAAGTTGCAGAAACTGGGAACGATCGTTCCCAGCCTCAAAGCATTGTGGGAACGGGCGTTCCCACTCTTTTAAACCAAGAATAGGCGACCGAGCATGGGAACGGCCGTTCCCATTTTGGTCTTGGTGCCAGAAGGGCCGTTCCCAGCTAAAAGGCGCACTTTTATTTTAAAATCGTGGCCGCGTTTTGAAGGGCCACGGGAACGGCCCTTCCCATTTACAAAGGGAATCCGGAATGGCCCGTTCCCGTGCGTCTGACAGAACAAAATATTCTACAGAAAATTACATTTTTAGCCCCTCGATCCAACGACTTCTTTGACCCCGAATTGCTATTATATGATCCAATATGTATTGAAACAAGATGTTATCGTGCCACATTGCATTTTCCTCGTCATCTCGTTGCATTTCCGCCGTTCGTCATATTTGGTTCATTTTAGGGTCAAGTCTCATGTATACATGTATCCCTTGCACAGATCATCCTCTCGTGACGTGGAGCAGGGGCCGTAGACCGTGTCTCGACTTGCACTCTGTCGGTAAATGTGAGGTTTAGTTATTAATTATCTAGAACCCTATAACCTTTACGTGGATTTCGGCCAAATTACATATACATATATCTTTATAAGCGTTTTCCAAGAACAAAGGATTTAATAACTATCCGTGTGTCGTGTTACAAGTCGTGTTCCTTGAGAGTAAATCATGTTTCTTGAAACTAATCGTGTTCATGACAAGCAAGCCAGGTATCGTGTTATCGTGTTACCATAATCGTGTTTAGCGAATTATCGTGTATCGTGTTTATGGGCCCGAGGGTGAGTGTTTGAGCCAACTGGGAAAGCATAGGGCTGACGGGTAACTCACACACCTCTCTCAAACCGTGGGGATGCCCCCTGAATCCACCAGGAGGTTTGGTGGAGGAAGGAGTCCCGTACGTGGGAGTCATGCTCCCGACGTGCAACGTGTTATCGTGGGTGATTTGGGCCTTGCAAACCCACCACCAATGGTGAAGGATGGATTTCATGTTATTGATCGTGTGCACTATAGTGACTTGCATGATAACTTAATTAAATGAAAGTGTAATCATTGTTCACTGTCAAGGTTTGGTTGGAGATCGTGCACGCCCCTCGCCAGGGCCACTGATTGTTATAATAAACGTGATTATCGTATTAAACCTGATAGTTGTAATCTCGGGCGAGTTCTATATTATCCTTACATTTATATTATTTTAATTACAAAACCTTACCCGAGATTATAACTTGCATGTTACTTGTATTTATATATATTTATGCCCCTCACTCGGTCTTCACAGACTGACGCCTCCACCTTTCAGGTTTTGTTCGTGGCGTGCTAGGCGGGAGTCGTGTCGTGTCATTCATCCAGCTGAGTCTAACATAGCATTACCTCTTATGTATTAATATATTGGAGTATCTTGTTAATAGTTTTGAGCACTTATATGTGAATGTTATTAGAAGATGATAATGTATTGATGTGATGAGATGATATTATTATGCTTCCGCTTTTGAGTTTCGTGTATTGGATTTATTTTCACTTGAGGGTCTAGTCCCGCCTAGCTAGCTTGTCGTTTATTGCATTGTCACCCGTTCGCTATAGGTTAGTTCATGTACGGATTGCCCGTTTCGTATGTGGATTGACCTATAGTGCGGGGGTGTGGCACCTCTACGTGTAAAGGGGTGCTACAATGAGGCTCTAATCCAAGGGCTCAGGATAGCCCTCTAGAATGGTGCCGTTCGGGTCACTGCTTATGTTGACTCCCAGCCGATCGCAAGTCAAATTGATGGCACTTATGAGGCTCGAGAAGCCACTATGGTGCAGTACCTGGCGAGTGCTAAGGAGGTGATCGCCAAATTCAAAGAATTCCATCTGTTACAGATCCCAAGAGCGGAAAACGAGCGTGCAGACGCTCTTT
Source organism: Lantana camara (assembly GCA_037501455.1). Lineage (NCBI taxonomy): Eukaryota > Viridiplantae > Streptophyta > Magnoliopsida > Lamiales > Verbenaceae > Lantana > Lantana camara. The sequence continues at coordinate 6,324,428 of CM074865.1, forward strand.
CCAAGTTTGCATCCGCGCTGGAGGATTCTTGCGAGCACTCAGTCACGTTCCTCAGAATGGAGAAGCCGCTGATTCGCGAAAGGGAACCCTCGTGTGAGGTGAACATGATTGATCCCTCCGAACCTTGTTGGCTCGATGACATCGTTAGATTTCTGAGGGATGGAGCCTGCCCGAGCGATAAAGTGGAGGCACGGAAGGTTAGGAGTAAGGCCCCTCGCTTTTCTCCTGACAGCGATGGACGGCTATTCAAGCGATCTTTCCAAGGTCCGCCATTGAGGTGCCTAAGGCCCTCGCAAGCCAAGGAAGTGTTGGAACATGTGCACAACGGAAGCTGCGGGAATCATTCCGACGGTCGAATTCTGGCTAAGAAAGTCTTGAGAAGTGGGTTCTACTGGCCCTCGCTACTGCGGGATGCCATCAGTTACTCCAAGAAATGCCCTAAGTGCCAGTTTTATTCTAACATCCCTCAACTGTCGGTGGCTCAAATGATCCCTATTGATGTCTCTTGGCCCTTCGACCAATGGGGCATTGATATTGTGGGACCTCTCCCAATGGCGGTCGGGTAAAAGAAATTCGTAATACTAGCCGTGGATTATTTCACTAAGTGGGCCAAAGCTGAAGCGGTCGCAAAAATAATGTTCAAAGTTGTGAGGGATTTCATCTGGAGGAACATCATCTGCAGGTATGGCATCCCGAGGGTGCTCATCTCGGACAACGGTTCCCAATTCATTGCTGCTGACACACGGGATTGGTGCTATGAACTTGGGATTGAGCAACACTTCACTTCCGTGGGCCATCCTCAAGCCAACGGTCAAGCTGAAGTGAGCAACCGAACCATACTCCAGCATTTGAAAACGATGCTCGAAAGTAAGAAAGGGGAGTGGGCAGAAGAACTTCAAGGTGCCCTCTGGGCATATCGTACTACCCCACGAGCGGCAACAGGGAAGATCCCTTACTCCCTCGTATATGGCTCCGAGGCTATGATACCTGCGAAGATCGCTCAAGAATCTGCACGCGTTGCCTATTTCGAGCCTGCCATCAACGAATCCAATCGGGCGTTTGAATTGGATTTGCTAGACGAAAGGAGGAACACAGCTTGGGCTCGCATCCACAAGTACAAGGCGACCGTAGCCCACCAGTATAACAAACGTGTCAGAGAGAGAACTTTCCAGCTAAGGGACTTGGTCCTCAAAAAAGTTGAAGTTTCCAAGCATGTGGGTAAGTTAGACCCCAATTGGGAAGGCCCCTTCAAAGTCGTCTAGGTACGCGCGAACAACACCTACCTACTAGAGACTCTGCAAGGCGAGCGTCTTACTAGACCTTGGAATGCATGTAACCTTAGACGGTTCTACGTGTAAATGACTGTCTTTGTAATTTCCTGCTCAGTGTGCCTTGTACTTTCTTTTGACAGAAAGCATAACTGTTATTATATATATTGCGAGGGTGACACTAAATGTTTTACCAACCATTATGTTGATTGTTTGCTTTTTCTTGGTTAACGGTTTGAATATTTGATTGCGTTAAAGCCTACTCCGTGTTGAGCGCCCTCCACGTCGAACGGCTTAAAGAACAAACTATTAATTCCATATCAACACTATCTATGTGTTGAGAACACTTTACACTGAATGTTCTAATGCTCATAAGTGTGTAAACCTTTGGAATGAGCTTGTCGAAAAAGTGGGATGCTAAAATGCTTAATTTACGCCAACTGGATGATCTTTACTCCAGCTCGCGCTCGTAAACCCCCCAATGACCCTCACCTTCTTAGGTAAGAGTACGCTCGTAAATAGCAAACTCTGAGTTGACACTCATACGGACACTTAAATACTAAAGCTGGAATTACAGCCGCGCTCATTTTAATTCCATACTTAGCAAATCCTATAGTTGATTTCTAAGTTCACTCGCGTTCAAGTCAGAAACATACATCATCTGTTTAAGGCCAATACTTAGGTAATTCCTCTGGGGGTTCCTAAGTTCAAATTCGAGCCTTACTATGAATACGGCATGGGCACCCTCATTAGGAACAACCTCGTTCCCATACGTTCATCTTTCAAGACATTTTCGAGTCCTAAGCTTAGATTACATAGTAATATGCGCCAGGGTACCCTCAAGAGAAACACCCTCGCGCGCATACACTCCCATCGCAGATATTCAAGCATCAAAGGAGACATACATACAAACGTCAATCATGAAGAGAAAACAATACTCTGCGGTCATAGGCGACGAGAATCAAACATTATTGATAGAAACATTCAAGCCAAAGGAAGAAAAGTTCGGACACATCATGGAGAATATGGGGATCAAACACAGAAGTCAAATGTTCTTAAAAAAAACTGGAATGTAAATTAAATAAACAGAAGGAATCTCAAAACAGCAATTGGAAGGCTTCATTAAGCTTGGCTCTCGCGTTCAGGAAGAGCAGTTGAGATAGGAACTGGGGCCAGCACGTTGGCATTGGAAGCCTCTGCGTCACCTGGGTCCTCGCCATCCTGAGCGTCTATGGTGACACCCTCGTCCTCTATCAAAAGGGGCTCAGGATCTATGGGGTTTGCCGCCATGAACTCTCCCTGGAGCATCGTCACAAGTTCCTGATACTCCGGCTCGGCTAGGCTCTCCGAGGGATCCCTCTCGCGGACCATAGGCTCGCAGTTCTCATCTAAATCCATGCGCAGGAGCTCATCAGTTCGAGCGCTCTCAGGAGCTAATCCCAACTTCACCATTTGCCCAATCGCCTTATAGAAGAAGCGCCGAGCGTTGTCAAAGCAATGAAGGTTGGTTGCGAACACAAAGGCCTTTGAGCGCACGAATTTCATCACTGCATCCCATGACACCTTCGCCTCCAAACCTACAACTTTCTCCTGCAACTCAGCGAGGGCCTTCTGGGTTGTCTCATTCTGCCTTGTGCTCTCAGCCAACTGCTCACCAAGCTCTCTGTTGGCAACCCTCAGCTGGTCGCGCTCTTCCTTGAGTTGTTTATGACGCTCATCAAGGGCTAAGTACGTGTCATCCGACCGCTTCAAGTCGTCCCTCAGCTTGTCCTTGTCAAGATTTTCAGCGGTGAGTTGGGCACAGACATTGTTGTAGTCCTCCTGCAGTTGGCCGGGGTCAAAAATGCGCAGCAACTTCTTGTATTTAGCCTTGTGCTCGGAATAGGCCTGCGCTCGCCCCTGCAAATTCTTCAGCCTCGGAATGACCTCCTGAAAAGCCAGAAACGGGAGGCCACTATCAGAGTTAAAATAGAAAGAGTCGAAACTTTACAAAGGGAACTGGAGACTTACCGTCAAGAGCGCATGGCAAGCATCATCCGCGACCCGAGCGGCATCGTGCTCGTTCAGCTTATCATGGTCGCCGGAAAATTGAAGTTTTCCGATGATATCAGAAACTAGATTCACAGAGGACGCGCTCTTCTTCAGCAGGACAGGGCCATCCGTCCGTTGGCGCTTGTATCGAGCATCGCCCCGGCAACCTATTTTCCAAAAATCCTCATCCTCAGATGAGGAGGTATCGCTGCCCTCGCCACGGTGGCCCATGACTACCTCCTTCCCCTTCCCAGAAATGGGGATAGAGTCCAGAAACCTCTTTCTCTTCCCCTGGCGGTCAGCCTTTATTGCGTCATGAAAGCGGGCTAACTCCCCCGAGCGGTTACGGGAGTTGCTGGAACTGAGCGCGATTGGCCCCTCAGGAGCGGTCGGGAGAGGAGTGACCTCTCGAGCGCCATCTATGGTCAGGTCGTCTATGGGGCCGATAATTGGAACTTCATTTTCGGCGCCCCTGCCACCATTTCCTCGCCCTGTTCTTCGGCGGGCTCCTCTCCCCCTTGGGGCGTTTGAGGGTTGGGCCTGCTGTTGCTGTTGTTGTTGAGGGTTAGCGCCTGGCCTCTGTGCGCGCATCATTCGGGCAACACTTTCAGCGTCCATCCCAGCGGTCAGTATCTGAACTTCTGCAAGATCAGAGGCATGAGCGTCAGATAAATACCATCAGAAATAATAGCAAGGAAAACAATACAATCTAAGCAAGTTAGTGAGGCTATTCCTAAACGTTAGAGAGGTTAGTTCCTAGAATCTAACCGTCGAGTACCATTATCGAAGTTGGAGGGTGGGCTACCATTTCCGGAGGATGAGAAAGCCCAAAGCGGAATAATATCCTCTCGTTCTTCATCAGATCCTTAGTTTTATAAGCTTTTTCTCATTCTTCAATACTAGGGCCAAATTCTTTGCCCAACGCTCGAAGTCATCATTTTTTTATCGATCCCTAACCCAGGGCCCGGGTCCATGTATCCACCACTCACGGGAAGCTCTAAAAATCCCCCCATGAGCCCCAACGAAAAAGTACTTCTCCTTCCAATTTTCGCCATACGACGTTGAGGGGGAATCGATCATTTTAAGCCCGAACTTAGCTTGGGCATAGTAAAATCCGTCTGTCGGAGATGAGCGAGGCGAACGGACTACCTGAATCAGACTATCAAAGTTGGATAATATGGGCTCGTGACCTGTGGCCCTCATCAGCATCACGAATGTGTTTATCAATGCGATACCATTGGGGAGGATTTGGGAAGGGCTCAATACCAAATAATTACAGATGTTAGCAACCGGGGGCGGAATGGGAAATCTTAGGCCCCCGGACAAAACTGAATCCAGGTAGACCGTCATCATCCCAAGTGGCGGTCGGTTTGCTCTCTCTCCCTCCACTGGAAGACGCATGGGGAACACCGCCTCGTCCCAATAGACTTTAGCCTTCAACTCTTTCAAATCATCGAGCGTCAGGATGCTCTCTATCTCATCAGGGGAACGGTCGGTCTGATGGGGGTTATTTTGCCTCACTCGCATAGCAGGCTCTTTACCCTTTCTTTGGCGCTTCCTGGGAGGCTCATCCTCGGCCCGACGCTCGGAAGGCCCTGCACCACCCTCGGGATCCGTAATCGCCACCGTGATCCTATGGTCTTGAGGTCTTACGGCGCTATTAAGCATGGGAAACACCCTCTCCCCCTGTCTCTGCATTTCCATAACATTATGCATCTCTTCAAAGAGATCATCTACCCCTCCAGGAGCACGCTCGTTCATTCCTTGTACGGCGGCATCAACCTCTTTGTCCCCGGCTTCAACCGGGCCCTGGCCACTGGAATAGCAGTAGGAATCTCATCACCTGTGGAGGCCCTAGCCATTGGAATCGCCGTAGGCACATTATTGTGAGGGGAAGAGCTCCCAACTGACATCTCGTCTATTTCCCTCACGAAAGCGTCTGCGTGATGTTCAGCCATATCTGGTCTTTGATTCCCAAAAAATGGAGCTTTCGCAAGAAGTTCAGAAAGGAAGAATTCCAGAGCAAATTCAACGACAAGAAAAGGATTTCTCGCTTCTGAAGTGTTACTCACGCGACCTAAATCTAAAGTTAGTATGGGAAATCAGAAGTTAAGAGGATTTACCTAAGGATTGAAGTAAAAAAGCTTGCTGGAATTTGATGAAGTTCGCAAAATCTCTTTCGCTGTGATTTTGCTTGGAGAAGACTAAAAGCGTGAAAAGTTTCAAAGGCTCTCCAGATCCCAATTTATAGGGAGAGTGGTAGCATTAATTAGGGTTGGAGATTCAAATTGCAATCATTTCCCGCCTGGGGAAGCCTACCATTTTTGGTAATTGCCTCACGTCTCCTGGAACACACTTACCCACGCTCCCACTCAGCATTTAATGCGGACAAGACTTCATTTAATGCGATGTCAGAACGTGTCCGTTACGGAAGCCAAATGGTCACTTCCCTTGCAGAAGCTTGACCCTCGGATATTCAAAAATTCAAGGCTCGCTTCTCTTAAAATTCTACAGTACGCTCAAGCGATACTACAGAATTTGGGGGGCAAAATGATGAGATATAAAATCACGCTCGCATCGGAGCCATCCACGTGTCGCCATCAGCCGACTTAGAGATTGGACGCTCGCATTATTGGGCTCGTGGCCAATCCAGTCCACTCACTTGCCAACTGATACAGGCCCATGAGCATCGGCCGACTGTTCAAGTAAAAGGCTCAGGCTGACAAGACTGAAGCTCACTCCACGGCCCTCGGAGTCACCCTTCCCAGGGAGGCACCCCCGAGGGAACCTACTTTCCAACGCTCGTAAAATTGACGCTCTCATAGGTCATCTGCCCCGGGTGACCCCCTCGTGCGTCCCTTCGAGCGTCACCTTCGCTCAAGTAGGGCTCTTCCCTTCTGTAAGGCATCCGTGCCCCTGTAGGACCGATATGGAGCCTCCTCACGTACGGCCCTAGCCAACAACCTCTGACACCATGGCAGTGTGCACCTCGTACCTGGCACGCCGCCTGCTTTTCAGAGCCATCACTCTCATACCATCACAGGCCGCCACGTGTTAGGGCAACACAGGTTTGGGACCACACGGTCAAATTACCCAATCTACCCTCACCCCTAACATATAAATGGGAGAAAACACCTGTATTCTCTCCCAAGTCATCTTCCACAATACATACTGCATTCACTGTTCTGGGCATTTTCCTCCATTTTTCTCCTCATCTTCTCAAGCTTCGTCACAGTCGCATCACCACTGCATTTTGCACTCTTGGTGTTATCCTAGCTGGAAGAACCCACGCTCAAAAGGAAACCCAGTTCCTGAGGCTCTCACGCCTGTGATGGTTTTTCCCTTTTTGTACAAATATTGAAAGTGTTGTTGCATTCTAGGAAGTTCAGATTCCTGCCCCATCATTTTTTGGCGCCGTCTGTGGGAAGCCATCTCCATCTTCAACAGATCCTTAAGAAGTTTTGAATGGTACATTAATTGATACTCAATATCTTTAAATGGGAGATTTTTCATGTAATATATGTTTATATAATTGAATGAAAAACTCATTTGAAGATATAACTTATTATGAATATTCTTTTCCAAAAAGATGGGGTGTATTCCGAATTAAGTTCCATAAATGAGTCTTGTTCTAATCTTTGACTCAGAGGTTCGAAATATTTGTATTAATTTGATCAAACATGGTAACGAGTCAGCTTGACATCCGACATTATATGATACAATTTTTTGAACCTAACATGTCAGTCCTAGCTCTCGAGCGCTCGACTTTCTTCCAAAAATAGTATGGACATTTGGACTAGCCTCAATCGACCTCGACCAGTACCACGGAGCGCTCTCGAGCTCGGAATACTGGCATTATCTGCACTTAATGTCGATGATCTCATGTTGAGTTTCTGCAAATTGTACATAGTGTACACCCTAATGTTTATCAACACCTCTGTAGGTGCATTCATGACAACTTAAGCATATGTACGTACGCAATTAATACATAAATTCCTAAACTATAAATACCTAATGCATTAATGTGAGTAGGATAAGAGATTTCGAAAGTCAAAGCAAGAGAATTAGCTAATAAAATATACATTACTAATTCGGGAAAATTGCAAAAATAGTATACCATCTGCATCCATTCAGCAAGATTGGTACACCAACTATTCCGGTGGCAGATCAACCCCATAGCTCCCAAAACCGCACAAAATGATGCACTTTTTTGTCGGAAAACCTAAAACCCGCCGGAAACCCGACCCAAAGTCCAACATGGCATGATTTTTTCCTATGTGGTAATACCACTATGCCCACATCAGATACCATTGTACATGTGTTCATTTTATCCATTTAAATAAAACACAAAAAGCCAAATAATATTACTAATAAATTTTGATTTAAAATTAATTTGACAAAGTAAGAAATAATTATATATATATATATAGAAAAATAATGCAATGGTTTCATATATTACTCAAAAATATACAAACATTCAATATTTAAACTATTTAAAAAAAAAAAAGGACCCAACAACTGCAAACTGTTCTCTTGAAGAGCCAATTTTTTCAAATTCATCATGTGGAAAAGATCTGCAGAGCACCAGAAATCAAATTGTCTGAAAGATCAAGCTCCTCCAATGAAGAGCTGCAATTCCCAATTCCAGGGCCAAGAATCCCTCTGAAGAAATTATCTGCCAAATTCAGAACAGAAACTTTTGTGGAGTTTGACGTGGGCCAATCCGGTACCACCACGCTGGCAACACGTGGACCACTATCCGCGAGACACGTGGATGGAAGGACCGGTCAAAGGTGCCATGTATGCCTCCAAGTCGGTCGCCTCAGTGACAAACCCTTCAAGAAGGTAAATGCTGACCATTCGACCGTGTCGACTCGACCACCCTCAAGACCAGTCGAAATACAATTGACCAAGTCCAGGGAAAGTCGGCAGAAACTTGATCATGGGGTTGCTAGCTCGAATCAAGGTCGACCATCCCTGGGGCCCACTCCGCCGCTTTCAGCATTTAATGAAGCCTGACAGTCCGTACGAAGTAGGTGACGCATTTAATGCACCTGCAGGTTGCACTGTACAGGTAATCATTACCCCAATAGGTATAAATACCCCCTCCATAAATGCCATTTAACACACACAACTACCACATTTATAGCGCACAAGTCACTCGATAAGCTCTCAACCATTCGACACTGACTTGAGCGTCGGAGTGCCGACAAAGGGAATAACCCTTCCCGTCTTTTGTCGGTCCGTAGTTCACGTTTGCTAGTTCTCTCAGGTCAACACTAACTCGAGCTCTACCACGTCAACAAATTCTAAGTGGTCAAAGTCAGCTATTTCGAGACACATCATCAATCCGAAATTCGACACGATCATTTTGGCGCCGTCTGTGGGAAACGAGCAAGAAGTCGAAAAACAATGGAACTACGCAGTCATCGCACATTAGGAGGGGATGAACCAGTAACGGAGATCCAAAATAGGGGAGATGGGCCGAGTCAGGTCCAAGGACGACAAGCAGTCGAATCTAGGGCCGCTCCGGTCCCCATGGTCTATACGACACCGGATTTGGACGCCTACCTCGAAAAATGCCAGGCCGAGGCAGTAGTGGCAGCGGCTGAGGGCAGAGCCCCGGTATTCCCGGAGAAACCTCGAGGCAGTCCGGCCTCCCCTCGCCGGGTCAGTACTCATATTACTGTGGACCCCCGGCACATTACGGGTATCCACCTCCTCCTCCGTGAGGGTATCAACCCGGCCCCGTGGTCTACCATCAGGATCCTTACACCCTACCCCCACCACCTGGTCAAAACCAGTGGCAAGGGGCAGGTCGGGGGCCACAACAGACCGAGGTGTTGCCTCTGGATCAAGAAGCCCAGTCGGCTCGTCGCCAAGGAAAGCGCCCTATCGACCCCGAACCTCAAGGGGCGAGGTTATCAAAGTCTAAAAGGAAAGAAGATGAGCGAAGACCCTCCCGAGGGTCAAGGGATGAGAGAAGGTCAAGGAGCCCCTCTCACCATGGGGAAGAGCAGCGGCCGAAGAATTCCAAAGTGTTCGACAGACTAGGGGCTAGGGCCTCTCCTGAAGCCCCCAGATTGTCGAACCGAGGATTCCCCGTAGGACAAAAGGACTTGAGGAATCGCTTGCCTCGAAGAGGAGATTCTCCCCAGCGTTCCCACCAAGCTAGGTCTCGAGTCGATGATGACGATGAGATATCTTACAGCAACCGTCCACCGCCGGCTGGAAGGAGGCCGACTCATCAATATCGGAGCTCCCGAGAAGTACGATCCCCCTTTCTGCGAAGGGATTTTGGCGGCCATGGCGGCGGATAAAATGCCCACCAACCTACCAACATACAATGGGGTATCCGACCCTGAGCGGGACGTGGACCGTTTTGAGATTGAGATAAGTATGTTTGGCCATTCCCCGGATGTCAGGGCCAAGATCTTTGCCACCACTTTAGTCGAGTCAGCCCAGGACTGGTTCTCAAGGCTGGCTCCGCGAAGTATTCGCTCTTACGATGAATTGATCGAGCGTTTCATTGCCCATTTCTCCTCTGTGAAGGGAGACAAGTTGCCGGCCACTTATCTCTATAACATCGTGCAAAGGGAGGACGAGACTCTGAGAGATTTCTTTACCCGATTCTCCCAAGCCGCGGTGCAAGTCCAATCTCCGAGTATGGATATGGTGATACCAACAATCCATGCGGCTCTAAAGGATCGAGAGTGTGCCCGGCATATCGTCCGGAAGAACCCTGCATCGATATCCAAGTTGCTGGATATCGCCTCTTCCTGGATGAGGGTGGAAGAAGTCGAGATGGCCCAAAAGGGAGCCTCATGTCGGAAGTTGGAAGCAGCTCGGCCACCCAAAAGCGAGCCCAGGAAGGATATAAAGGGCCGAATTGACCATAACCCCGGAAGTAGCTCTAAAAAGCATTACACGCCCCTGAACCGGTCGATTGAGGAGATTTACAACATTTCCAACAAAAAGTTATTCAGGAATCCCAAAGCCATCAAGGAGACCCAGAAGACGAGGGATTCAGGAAAGTACTGCCATTTCCATCGACAATCGGTCCACAACACCTCGGAATGCTTTACTTTGAGGGACGAAATCGAGAGGTTGATCAGCGGAGGAGAGCTCCAGGAGTTTATCAAAAAGCTCGACGAGCTGGCCCTTCATGCCGACGATCGAAGCCCTCCTCGCCGCAGGGAAGCAAAACCACCAACCGAGAGGGAGGAACATAACCTCCCATGTCTCGGTCGAATTGATATGATAGCGGGAGGGCCAGCCGGGGGTGACGCGAAGACTGCCCGAAAGAGAACCAGGAGAGAGGCCCAGAGAAATTACTATGGGCCCCACGAGGTGATGGAAGTCGAGTCGAGAAGGAGCTGAGTAAATCAGGATATTAGTTTTAGCAATAAGGACCTAATCGGCATGCCACCTCGGGAAGGCGAAACGCCTAGTTGTCCGATGTTGGTTAAGCTCGACGTGGCCAACTATGTTGTATCCAAAACCCTTGTCGATAATGGAAGCTCAGTAAATATTATTTATCTCTCGACTCTTAACCGCATGAATTTAGCTAAAAGTTTAAATCTGGAACCTCTCAAAACTCCTTTAACAGGATTTGGAGGTTCCGAAGTATATCCTAAGGGTCGAGTCCGATTGATCACCTCCATGGGAACACTCCCTAAGAGGTCGACTCTCGAACTGGAGTATTTGGTTGTCGATCAGCCGTCGGCTTATAACATCATTTTGGGACGGCCTGGTTTAATCGACTTTCGGGCAGTTATATCAACCTTCCATCAACTGATTAAACTCCCAACGCCCGACGGAATAGGAGAGTTGAGGTGTGACGTACCCATGGCTTGGGCGTGTTACTCGATTTCCATGGAAAAGGTTAAATTGCCTAACCGGCAGATCGTCCCTATTTTAGGCCTCCCTGACGGAGATGAAGATGAGATTGATGACCTGGAAACGGTCGACGGGGAGCCGGTCCGGAAGGCGAAGAAAACAAAAAAGCAAAAGGTCATAGATAATCGCGTCGAGGCTTCGACCCAAACGATGGAAATCGAGCTCCTTCCGGGGCAGAGAGAGAAGATTACCCACGTAGGGCTCCCCGAACCGGGGAAGGAGCATGAACAGGTACTCCTAATACAATTCCTTCAAGAAAATGCGGATGTGTTCGCGTGGAGCGCCAATGATTTGGTCGGAGTCGACCCGTCTGTGATCATGCACCACCTCAATGTCGACCCTTCTTTTAAGCCGATCAAGCAACGGTTGCGGACCCAAAGTGTTAGAAGAAACGAAATAATTGAAGAGGAGGTGAACAAGTTGCAAGATGCGGGATATATCACACCCGCCAAATATGTCGACTGGTTGTGCAACGTGGTTCTGGTCGCCAAATCGGGAGGAAAATGGCGCATGTGCAATGATTTTACAGATCTAAATAAGGTCTGCCCCAAAGACCCCTACCCCCTGCCGAATATCGACCAACTAGTCGACTCGACTGCTGGGTGTGAGTTAATGAGTATGATGGATGCCTTCCAAGGCTACTATCAGATTTTCATGGCTCCGGAGGATGAAGATAAGACCGCTTTCGTGGTCGTGAAGGGCGTTTATTGCTTCCGAGTGATGCCCTTCGGACTTAAAAACGCGGGGGCTACATATCAGAGGCTAGTCAACCAAATCTTCAAAGATGATATCGGCAAGACCGTAGAGGTCTATGTCGACGACATGATAGTGAGGTCAACACGGTCCGGCGACCACCTCTAAGACTTAGCACGAGCCTTTAAATTGCTCAGGCAATACAACCTGAAACTTAACCCGAACAAATGCACCTTTGGAGTATCCGGCGGAAAATTTCTCGGGTACATGGTCAGTCGAAGGGGGATCGAGGCCAACCCGGAGAAGAGCAATGCGGTCCGCAATCTCTCTAGCCCAAAGTCGATCCGAGAGGTACAATGTTTAGTTGGGCGAATTATTTCCCTTAACCGATTCATCTCCAGGTCGCTCGAGAAGAATCTCCCCTTCTTTAAAATTTTGAGGAACGTCAAGGAGTTCAAGTGGACGGAGGAATGTGAGCAGGCGTTCGAGGCGTTGAAAAGATACCTTGAGTCGCCCCCACTCCTAGCGAAGCTGGAGCAGGGAGAAGTTTTATGCCTCTATATGGTTGTGTCAACTGAAGTAGTCAGCTCGGTCTTGGTCGCCGTAAGAGAGAGAAAGCACCTGCCGATCTACTATATCAGTAAAATTTTGCACGGAGCGGAGACACGATATTTGGAAATCGAGAAGTTCGCCCTCGTGCTCATCCACACGATCCGAAAACTGAAACCGTATTTTCAAGCTCACGAAGTTGTTGTGCTTACAGATCAACCCCTTAGACAGGTGTTGACCAAACCAGATAGTTCGGGGAGACTAATAAAGTGGGCCGTCGAGTTAGGCCAGTATGACTTAACTTATCAACCAAGGTTAGCATATCAAGCCCAGGTCTTGGCAGACTTCCTGGCCGAGAAAGAACCCTCAACCCCGCCGAGAAAAACTACTCACCAATGGACGCTTTCAGTCGACGGTTCCTCGATCTCATCTGGTGGGGGAGTGGGGGTATCCTTGAGAAGTACCGATGGAGATGAGCTCGACTTCGCCATCTGCCTGGACTTCCCAGCTACAAACAACGAGACCGAGTACGAGGCGCTCCTAGCAGGTATGAGAACTGCCAAGGAATAAGGCATTGATAACCTGGCGGCTTTAACGGAGTCACAGCTAGTTGCGAGTCAATATGCTGGCTCTTATGAAGCAAGGGAGGAATCAATGGTCAAATACTTGGAGAAAGTCAAGGAGTGGGCTGCGAAATTCAAGAGTTTTAGTCTTTAGCAGATACCTAGAGAAGAGGATGAGAGAGTCGACGTCCTTTCCAAGGTAGCCAATGGTCTCAGGGGGACAAGAGATAGGTCGATCACATTCCTCACAAGTACAGCTCGATCAATCGAAGAAAAGGGAAAACCTATTTTAAGCATCGACCCCGTCGAGCCGTGTTGGTTAGATGACCTGGTCCTACATCTAAGAGATCGTTTCGTGCCCGAAGACAAAACGGAGAGGCGTCGATTGGTAGCCCGGGCGGCAAGCTATTCACTTGACCCGGAAGGCATGCTATTCAAGAGATCTGTTAGGGAGCCGGCCAAGAGGTGTCTTCGACCCTCCCAAGCCAAGGAAGTTCTCGAAGAGGTACACGCTGGGTCCTACGGAAACCACGCGGGGGGTCGAATACTCGCCAAAAAAGTATCTCGAGCTGGTTTGTAGCACCCCTTAACACGTGGAGGTACCACACCCCCGCACTATAGGTCAATCCACATACGAAACGGGCAATCCGTACATGAACTAACCTATAGCGAACGGGTGACAATGCAATAACGACCAGCTAGGCGGGATTAATGTATACATGCAATGAGTGAAAGCGGAAGCATTTACTGTTCACTATCAAGTATAACTATTAAACATGTCACGACATTTCTTATTTACCAAGTAAAATATGTTCCAGCTTTACATATCAATACATTATCATCTCCTAAAATACATAACAATTAACTTTAAACATAATTCCTTTGTACAATAAATGAATAAACAAATAAAATGCACCGTGCTGGACTCGCCTACATGGACTGGACTGGACTTGACACAACTCGACTCCCGCCTAGCGTGCACCAGCAAGAACCTAAAAGGTAGAGGCGTCAGTCTATGGAAGACTGAGTGAGGGGCATAGATATATATAATCACAAGTAACATGCAAGTTATAACCTCGGGTAAGGTTTTGTAACTAAAGTGATAATAACCACAATATAAGTGCAAGAATATCAAGATCTCGCCCGAGATTACAACTATCAAGTTTAACACGATAATCACGGTTATTTTAACTATCAGTGGCCCTGGCGAGGGGCGTGCACGATCTCCAACCAACCTTGACAGTGAACAAGAGTTACTCTTTCATTTAATTAAGTTATCATGCAAGTCATTATAGTGCACACGATCAATAACACGAAATTCTCCCTTCTTCAATGGTGGTGGGTTTGCAAGGCCCGAACCACCCACAATATCACGTTGCACGTTGGGAACATGACTCCCACGTACGGGACTCCTTTCTCCACCAAACCTTCTGATGGATTCAGGGGGCATCCCCACGGTTTGAGAGAGGTGTGTGAGTTACCCGTCAGCCCTATGCTTTCCCGGTTGGCTCAAACACTCACCCTCGGGCCCATACACACGATACACGATGCACGATAAGGCTTTGTTCTTCTTGTGGTTGGACGGACAACCACCAGCCCGAAGACCAGCCCAGTGCCCTCACTAAGGAGGACCTGGCCAGGAGAACGCATGTACACGATAGTTCGCCAAACACGATCACGGTAACACGATTCATGGCTTGATTATATCACGATACACGTTTTGCTTGTCATGAACACGATTAGTTATTAAATCCCTTGTTGTTGGAAAACGATTATAAAGATATACGCATGTGTAATTTGGCCAAAATCCACATAAGGGTTATAAGGTTCTAGATAAGTAATAACTAAACCTCACCTGACAGGCGGCACGACGACTCATGGATGCGTGGACGCGCTCTATTGATCACAATCTCCGCCCCGGGAGAGTAACTGGACAAGAAACAGGACATGGTGTACTTGTGAGACAATAACTCATCAATGTTACCAAATAGGACGCACGGCTTAACTATATCACGAGATGATATGCATTCACGAATGTAGCATATAAATATCATGTTATGACATGTAATTGATCATATAATAGCATGTTAGGGTTAATTAAATGATTAGAGAAGGAATTGGAATTTCCATATTTGTGCAGAAACTTTACTGCCTCTCCAGGGGTCTGGGAACGGCCGTTCCAGGTTTTAATAGAAAATGGGAAGGGCCGTTCCCCACTCCCAAAGCTGCTCCCAAAGATGGGAACTGCCGTTCCCGTCTTGTGAGACAAAGTGGGAACGGGCGTTCCCGTCCTCACCGCCACGTACACTGTTCACATTATGGGAACGGCCGTTCCCCCTTTACAAAGGGAACGGGAAGGGCCGTTCCCGTTATGCAGAAGATGCAGAACAGAGGATGAAGAACAGGGGAGGCACGAAATACATCTTCAAAGCATCCAATCTCTTATATTTCAATCCCAAATGCAAGTATTCATGAAAGTAACATATATTCATGCTCAAGGTATAATAAGAACCCATATAAACACATAAATCATGCCTTGATCACCATAATTACCAACTTAAGCTCACATATGAACTCATGCCATATTTTTCCATATTTTCAAGAATTCAAGTTCTAATTCATGTTAAAAGCTCCTAATCATGCTTCTAACATCAAATACACGAATTATCAAGCTTGAATCATAAACCCTAGCTTCATATATGTAATTCAAGAATTCATGAAATATTCATGTCTACCTTGAAGGGGAAAGATGAGATGCAAGAAGATGAAGAGGGATGGTTGAGCCCCAAACATGAAATTTCCTAGGAAAACTTGGATGAAATCACAAGGATCACTTCTTCTTCCTTGAGGTTGTGTGTCGGTAGAGAGAAGGGAGCAAACATAGATGTTTTGATGAAGAAAGAGATGAAGATTGGAGAAGAGATGCATATATCGGTATAATTGAGGAAAAATGTAATATTTGTAATCAAATCCTCCAAGTTTTATAAATCATGCAATTAAGTATAAAAGGTTTGGAAAGTGATCAATTTAGTCCTTTAACATTTTCATGCAATTCGGTCCTCCAATTTAAATAAATGATCAATCAAAGGCAATTAAGCAATTAAATCATTTTTGGCAAATAATTCATGTAGCAAATAGATCCCGCTCGTGCCATAATATTCGAATTGATTCATATTTCACTTATTTCCACGTAAACATATTGGAATAAATTTATATCATTTATCATAAAATGTAGGAATTTAATAAACGAAAGAATTAAGATTAAATCCTAACCCTCAAAATCACACGTGTCGTGCGTACCTGAAATTGGGGCGATACATGGTTATTATTGGCCAACTCTCTTACGGGATTCGATCAATCTTGTAAAGAAATGCCCCAGTTGCCAAAGACACTCCAATCTTACTCATCAACACCCAAGAGATATGACCCCGGTCGACATAGCGTGGCCTTTCGATCAGTGGGGGATTGACATCGTCGGGCCATTTCCCCTTGCCCCAAGACAACAACAATTCGTCATTGTTTGTGTAGAGTACTTCTCAAAGTGGGTCGAGGCAGCGCCTGTTCCCAAGATCACCCACACAATGATGACTCGATTTCTGTGGAAAAACATCATATGTCGATTTGGAGTGCCGAGGACCCTGATCTCCGACAATGGCCCCCAATTCCGAAGCAAAATGTTCAAGAGTTACTGCTCCAAATACGGCATCAGATTGCGATTTACTTCGGTCGGCCACCCTCAGGCCAACGGCCAAACTGAAGTCACCAACCGAACCATCGTACAGAATCTGAAGACCCGCCTCGACGGGAGCAAAGGAGCTTGGGTCGAGGAACTCGATGGTATTTTATGGGCCTATCGAACCACTCCCCGTACCGCCACTGGAGAGACCCCATTCTCATTGGTCTACGGTTCCGAGGCAGTGATCCCAGCTGAACTGATACACCAAACTGATCGGGTATCCCATTATCAACTCGGCCACAACCAAGAGAACCGCCAGTTCGACTTGGACATGATTGAAGAGAAGAGAGATCAAGCCTTCCGATGGATGCAGCAGTATCGAGCGACGATAAGCAGAAGCTATAACAAGAAGGTCCTCCTTCGAGTTTTCCGAGTCGGGGATCTCGTTCTGAAACGAGTCGACGTTTTCAAGTACGTCGGGAAACTCGACGCCAACTGGGAGGGTCCCTTTAGAATTTCCAAGGTTGGGAAGAACCATGCTTACCATCTCGAGGAATTGAGTGGCAACCCAATACCTCGATCGTGGAACGCCTACAACCTTAGAGCTTTTTACGTTTGAAAAGATGTAACTTCAATACGTGGAATCAATAAAATCGATGTAGTCTGTTCGACTGTCATACTCTTGATAAGTCAAATAGTCCGTTACGTTTTTGTCAACTCTTAAAAAGGTTGTCATACCCTCGGCGGGTTAAATAGCCCAATCCGATACCGTCGACCGAATCGAAAACTCAACTCGAATGTTTGCTATTATACTCATGCTGGGTTAAATAGTCCATATTGTCGACCTGAGGAATCACCTTTAAGTTTAATTTGAACATGCATACTCGAGAGTGCTAATTCGAAGATAACCTTAAAACAAAATTCCATTAAAATTCAAAAGTGATTACATTTGGATTTTGCAATGGGAACGCTCGTCGACCACCCCGAGTCAACTTGATACATGAAATTAAAACAGAAAAAGGAAATTACAGACAGAAGCAATGCAGGAAATCGGAAGGCCTAGTCGATCTCTTCGTCGGAAGGAGTGTTCGCGGGTTTCTCGAAGCAGAGCTCTGGGAATACCCGGGCGTGATTCAGAACCATGGGGTCCACCCCCTGAGGCATCTGACTCTCATCTTCCTCGGGTCCGCCGACTAGAGACTTGGCCAGTGAGATAGCGAATCTGAACTCATGCTTCGACCAATCCTCCTCGGGGTCTTCATCAACGTGTGGGGGCAGGGGCCGAGGATCTGGGCACATGAGGCCAATCTTACTCGTGTCATAGTCGACCGGGAGGAGCCCCTCGGTACGGCATTGGGCCAAGCATAGATCGAACCCTTCCTTCAAATCTGATAGCCCGAAGGTAGCGGTCGACCTCTTATAAGTTGTCGACTTCATGAATCGGTAGGCCCCAAATCGCTTCGAATCGGCTACAATCTGATCATATATCCGCTGGCACCGGTCGATAGCCGCTCGAGTACCTTTCACTTGCCCCGTTTCTTCCCCCTTTCTGAAAGAGGAAAGTACCTTTGAAGACTCGGCACGAGCTTCTTGTGGGCCTCGAGCAACTCCACTTTCTTGGCCTCCAGTTGCTTGTTGGTCTCGGTAAGGGCCGTTTCCGATTTCTCCTTCGCCAACTCTGTTGTCTTTGCGCTGGAGCCGAGACTCGCCTTCTCGGTCTCGAGATCCAACACCTTCCTCTTCAAGATCTCGACCTCCGAGTCGATCCCAGCCTTGGCCTCCATGCGCGCCCTCCCTTCCTTGTAGATTTGGGCTCTCCGACTCATGTGATAAATGTCCTGAGCCAGCTGCAACACGGGAACAAAGAGAGTCAACAATCAATTTCCAGTCGAAGCAAAAAGACCTTTCAATTGAATCAAAGTGAAGAAGATTAGTTCGTTACCCCGAGAACTTTCACGGCCGCCGACATTTCCAGCTCGACCTCGGACATCTTCCACCTCGCTTCGTGGTCGGCCGGAATCTGACAGCAATGGTAGACTGCCCCGGCAGCACGATTGTCCCGAGGAATCGACCCAATGCGTCGAGGCTTACCGTCATCCCCAATCAATTTGTATCCCCCGGGAAGATGCGGCTCGGAAATCTTGAGCATCTTGAAAAAGTCGGCCATATCATCCTCCGGGGGGTGGAAGGGAAGGTGCGTCACTCTTACGGCCTCGGAAGAGAACGGGGCCGGCGACTTCTCGGTTCCCGATGGAGTCAAGGGAAGAGAGCTGGTAGAAACCGTAGCCCTCGACTGGTTGCCCTCAGCAGTATGATCGATGTTTTTTGTCGACTTGGGGACGGGCAAACCCTTTGGATCTCTCTCCTTTTTCGACCGCTTCCTCTCGGGCTCAGAGACGGGGGCTTTCTCCTTCCTCTTTACCGGGGGGGCGGGCGATTGGGTCGGCTCGACGCCCGCTTGATCCCCTTGCCTCGGAAGGACGGCGTCCATTGTTTTGTGGGGGCGTGCCACCTCGGTCGTCGTCGCTATAGCACGCCGAGCAGCTATCTCTTCCATATCGACCCTCATTTTTGCCAACCGACTCATTATCACTTTATCTGCAGAGGATAAACTAAGGGTTAGGATCGACTTGAAAGTTACAAAATTCAGAAAACAGCAACAAGCAATTAAACAAGTCGATTCGGACGCCTGCTTTACCAAGGTCGAATGTCCGACTGGCGATCCCGGGGGCTAAGCCAAAGTTCACTAGGACCTTGTCCTCGATCAACCTCTTGCAGTCGAATTGGCAGAGGGATAGCATGTCTCGAATAAAGGTGTTCGACCAGCGCGTAGCGGCGATCGGTAATGTTGGGCTCGGCTTTCAACACCACATTCTGTTCCAAAGGTGCGGCCACCCCGACTCGCTTTCGACATACACAAACTGTTGTTTCCATGTATGCCCATTTGAAGAGGTCGGCGACGTCGTCAGCTTGCGTTTCTGCTTAAATGATAACTGCACGAACCCATAGCCCGACCCGGACTTCTCTTTGGTCACACTCACGTTGAAGAGGTCCTTGGCCACTCCAAGCATAGGAATCCCGAAGTACTTCATCAATACTCGGACCCCATTGAGCATCGCATAACCATTTGGCATCAGTTGGACTGGGCTGATGTTCAGACGGTTCAAGATGTCGAGGATATCATCGTCTATTGGGATTCGAAACCCTGCTTGAACCATTTTCCAGGTTACAACTATGCAGTTGGTCGGGGGGTCAGTCATGGTTTCCCCTCGTCGAGGTCGAACTATACTGTACCCCCCTAATTCTACGTCCCCTCCAAACAATATCTTCCTAATATCTTCGAACATCTTGGCCGATACCTTGCTGTCGACCAGTCTGGGGTCCTTGTCCAGAATTCGGTCGGGGGACTTCCCACCATAAGGGATGCGTATAACATCTTCACCCCGGCTCTCCGAAGTCGACGGTCCCGTGCCCCCTACTCGACTCGAATACTGGGACCCTAGAGTCATCCCTACAGGGAGTATGGTTGTTAGGGGTTCTGCTGAGGTTATGGGGCCTAAAGACGAGGCCGATTGTCTATCATCGGAGCCCCCCGACTCCTCCGTCTTGTTTTCTCCACCCGAGCCCTGAGACTTAACCGATTCCTCCTCACTCGAAGTCGAGGAGAGCGAATTTATTTCGTCACCAGGGCCGGGGATCTTATCTGACAGATCTGAACTAGTCGAGGTAGAAGAAGACATCCCACTGCTCAATAATGCTTCGACCGGTTTCCCTTGAATTCCGCCTTCTCCTTGAAACAAGGATTAAGGTTTTGGGTGTCAGGGGTCAAGTCGAATGTTTTTCGAGATGGGGATCTTCTCACTCGATTACGGACTTTCAAGTATAGAAATAAAGAAATTGAAGCAATAAGAGTTAAAGAAACCAAGGCGAAGAAGCTTACCGAAAAAATTCGTTGTTGACTTGATCGACTCGAAGACGCCGGTTATCTGGCTCGAAAAGCTTTGAAAATTTCTAAAGAGTGAAAGGAAGAAATAAAGGCCCTAAGGGGCTATTCATAGAGGTTACCTTGGGCGGGAAAATCAAAGGCGAACCGTCGTCATCATTACGCCTGGGGGCCCACTTCTCGAAATTCGAAAGGACGTTGCCACGTCATCGTGGCACCGCCTTTCCGGGGGCTAATGACGTGGGCCACTCCGGTACCACCACGCTGGCAACACGTGGACCACTATCCGTGAGACACGTGGATGGAAGGACCAGTCAAAGGTGCCACGTATGCCTCCAAGTCGATCGCCTCAGTGATAAACCCTTCAAGAAGGTAAATGCTGACCATTCGACCGTGTCGACTCGACCACCCTCAAGACCAGTCGAAATACAATCGACCAAGTCCAGGGCAAGTCGGCAGAAACTCGATCATGGGGTTGCTAGCTCAAATCAAGGTCGACCATCCCTGGGGTCCACTCCGCCACTTCCAGCATTTAATGAAACCTGACAGTCCGTACGAAGTAGGTGACGCATTTATTGCACCTGCAGGTTGCACTGTACAGGTAATCATTACCCCAATAGGTAAAAATACCCCCTCCATAAATGCCATTTAACACACACAACTACCACATTTATAGCGCACAAGTCACTCGATAAGCTCTCAACCATTCGACACTGACTTGAGCGTCGGAGTGCCGACAAAGAGAATAACCCTTCCCGTCCTTTGTCGGTCCGTAGTTCACGTTTGCTAGTTCTCTCAGGTCAACACTAACTCGAGCTCTACCACGTCAATAAATTCTAAGTGGTCAAAGTCAGCTATTTCGAGACACGTCATCAATCCGAAATTCGACACGATCAGAGTTGATGCATATCGTCACAGGAACAGGGCCCTCAATCTTGTTATCAGAAACATTAAAAACTTCAATGGAAGGCAGGTTGATGCTGTTTGGGAACCACCCCGAGATTTCATTGTGGCTCAAGTCCAAGATTTCTAACTGCGGCAAATGCAGAAGTGACTGAGGAATTGAGCCTTTGAGGAAGTTACCTGAGAGGTTGACGGTTTTGAGGTGCTCCAAATTCTCTAAAGACTCAGAGAGTCTTCCAACAATTCTCTTTCTCTGAAGCTCCACCTTAACAACTCTGCCAGAATTTATGGTAACATTTAGGCCAAGAGATGACGAAGAATTGCAAGTGACCCCTACCCAATTACAGCAATTAGGCGAAGAGGAATTGAAATCCCACCCCTCAACCCCCGATTCAAGATTCCGCACAAAATCCCTCAAAGAACTCAAATCATCAGGGTTGCACGTAAAGTTCTGAGCTTCAGAGAGAGAGAGAAGACTCCTCATTTTCAGATCCAGGATGAGGGGCCCCGGTAGATGGCGGAGATGGAGGTCGGAACCGTGGATGGCGGCGAAGCAACGGTGGTAGAGTGGTGGCATTCGAGGCAGAGTCGACGATTCGGCAGAAAAGGAACAGATCTGGTCCCCGCTGCAACTCCGCGGTCGTCATCTCAGATTTTCTTCTTCGTTTCGAAGACGGGAGTTCTTACTCCTCCGCCGGCGGACCATGAAGAAGACATGGGGGTGTTGTGTGTGTGTGTGTGTGTGTTTTTTTTTTAAATTTGATATTATTTTATTTTTTGAGTTTTATTATATTTTATATTTCATTTTTGATTTAATATGTATCTGTATATATATATATATGTATATTAGTTAATAATTTAATATGTATATATATATAACAAAAAAAAAAAAAAAAAAAAGAACAAAGCCACATTATTTGATCAATGTCAAAAATAAATATCAAGTTAAATATATTAATAATATAACATATAAATATATTTATATTATAATTACATTAAAAATAATGTATAATATTTTTGAATTTATATATTCTATGTTTTTTCAATTAGTTTTGTGTGGGTAAATTGGGGAGTTTTGAGAAAACTCCCTATGGGTTGAAAAATTTTTAGTTTGCTCCCCAGGTCTAAAAAAATTTTAGTTCACTCCCCAATTCACATGCATAATTTGAGTTAGCTCCCCAATTTTGGGGGCAGATACCACATATGGCGATTTAGATACACCATATGACGAATTAGGTACACGATTATGCATGTTTAATAAAACTCAAGAATCGTGTACCTAAATCGTCATATGGTGTATCTAAATCGCCATATGTGGTATCTGCCCCCAAAATTGGGGAGCTAACTCAAATTATACATGTGAATTGGGGAGTAAACTAAAATTTTTTTAGACTTGGGGATCAAACTAAAAATTGACTATACAATTGGGGAGTTTTCTCAAATTACCCCTAAATTTTGTAAATGTCAACCCAGTCAGTTGTTAGGTGGCAAAAAAAATTTACGTGGCACCCGTGTAATGTCCACACGGGATACACAGCCACGTCATACGCGATTTCCGATGGGTTTTAGGTTTTCCGGCGAAAAAATGCATCATTTTGCGCGGTTTTGGGAGCTATGGGGTTGATCTGTCACCGAAATAGTTGGTGTACCAATCTTGCTGAATGGGTGCAGACAGTGGCGGAGCCAGAAATTTGATTCAGGGGGGTCATATTAGACTTTTCCCTATATATATATATATAGAAAACCTTGTCAAATACCAAAAATGCAAGATAAACCCTATGTTTCAAAAATTAGCATAAAAAATCCTGTATTTTATAAAAATAAACATAAAAAATCCTCACACGTTGTTTGAGCCATACGTGTTGCCCTTATTCACGAAAATAAAAGCAAAAATTAGACAAAAATATTTGCAAATTGAAAATTGCAAAGAAATGTAATAGAATATAACAGAAAATATTGGAAACGGTATATACAAGAAATAAATGAAGAATATAAATACCACAAAAATTCTTATCGGGAAAGCAATTAATGGGTAAAAAGTTACATATTAAAATAAATTATTTTATGATCTATTTGAGAAATTTTGTGAATATTGAGGCAGAATTGAAATTATAAAAATTAAGAGATCATGTATATAAGTACAAAAATAATATTTTTGTAAAGAAAATTCGCTGAACCCGAGCATCCAATCATAAGGTTTTCTGTACAAAATTAAGAAAAATATAAGGTTTTCTATAAGATTTTGTATAACATGAGGTTTTTTATGCTCATTTCGAATAACACGAGTTGGGTGCATATAACTATATTATTTGTGTGTCTCAATTATTAACAATTTACTATATTGACCCTAACTAGTATTAATTTTAACTTTGATGAGGGGGGTCAATAATAAAAAATCCCATAAAATTACATTTATCTATCTATCTATCTATATATATATATATATATATATATATATATAATATTAAAAAAAAAAAGAAGTTGAGGGGGGTCAATTGCACCCCCTCTTGTGAATGTGGCTCCACCACTGGGTGCAGATGGTATACCATTTTTGCAAATTTCCCAACTAATTATGATTTAAGAAAACGTTACTCTCTAGCAGACAAAAATTAACAAATAATCACGACAAACCTAAATATCCCACAGTTGGAAGTTGGAACTCATTGTTAATTAGAAATCAAAATTAACTAAGTTACATCAAATAATAAAGAGAAAATGAATAGATATCCAAAATCCAAATTAATAAAGAACAATGAAAGATTATTATACATCAAAAAAGTTTAAAAAAAAAAAATGTATATCCCTCCTGAGGCTTTGGATCTCTCATAATCGAAACCAATGATTTATGTATTTGATTAAAATCGGAGATGAAATACAGATATGATACGAGAAATGCAAAGCCTTTTGGAGTCGTGAGTAACAAACAAAATATGTCACGAGGAGGAGGAGGAAGGGTAGTGCTCGGAAGACGTCCACGGCGGCGCAGGAAAATTCGTGCTGCGGCCACCACTACTGCCGCCTTGCGCTCGTTGGTTGTTTCCCTGTGGCGAGAAATGTATAATTTGGCCACTAGAGAATTCCGATGGATACAAAGAAGCTGATGAAGAAGAATATAAACCAGCTAATGATGACGCGTACATCATTTGCTCGAACAGAGTCGTCGGTTGTTGGGGATGAAAAACGCCGCCGCCGCCGCCGCCGCTCTGGAGCAACCGCGAGTATTCCCAATAATCTCCGGCACCGGCGGCTCCAATGAACGTCGGCGGCGCTGCGGTGGCGGATGGCGGCTGAGGGGCGGAGATGGTGGATTCCGGTTGCGGCGGCGGTGGAAGGATTCTGACATT
Organism: Lantana camara; assembly: GCA_037501455.1. Classification (NCBI taxonomy): domain Eukaryota; kingdom Viridiplantae; phylum Streptophyta; class Magnoliopsida; order Lamiales; family Verbenaceae; genus Lantana; species Lantana camara. Next base: position 6,349,297 of record CM074865.1, read on the forward strand.
TTCTGGGAAGTTTAGTTTGGCGCGGTTGCCTCTGAAGCGTAGGGCGGCTTCGTCGTATGCTCTGGCGGCAGCCTCCGCCGTGTCGAAGGTGCCGAGCCAAACTCTAGCGGCTTTGTGTGGGTCCCTTATTTCGGCTGCCCATTTGCCCCACGGCCTTTGGCGAACTCCTCTGTATTTTCTTCGTCTTTCTCCGGCGGTGGCTTCGTGGTACTGTGAAGTGGCGGAGGGTTCTGGTGGCGCCGCCTGCTCGGCGGCGGAGTCTGGCTCTGGATAAATGTCAATGTGTTAGGCAATGTTGGCCAACAAGATTACATTTTATTCAAGTAAAACGATGAATATGAAATTATTTTAGGAAAAAAGAAAAAAGAGGATAATCTTGAAATGATCAAATTATTGGCAAAACCATAGCTAATAACGTGAGTGTTAATTGTTTTCATAATTTGATCTTAGAATCATTTTACAAAATCACATTACATCTATATAATCAATCTAAATACAAAATAAAAATGTTTCTGGCCGGGTTCGACCAAACTCGAACTCAAGTTCAAAAAAATTACGAGTTTGTAAATGAAATTATGAAAAGTTTTTCAAAAGATTGGCACCCCAATATATACAGTCAGAATCTCGTATTTTATTTTTTATGATTGATCTCCTATGTCATATATATATATATATATGAAAAAGGTATTTATAGACAATTGAAATTATGGGGGAGACGGAAAGAATTTTCATTAAAACTAGTTATAAAAACGTTGATATTAATTTTTCATAAGAAATAAAGAAACAGAGGAGTTGCATGTCAGAAGGTATAATTCATGCAGAAATATTAACAAGAAACAGAGATAAAACTAACCAGCTTTAACCGAGGAAGACGACTCTCCAAACCCACGAAATATCCTCTGACTTTGCTCAGAAAACGGCGCCGCATCATCTTCTTGATTATGCCTTCTCTTCTGCCCAGAGCTCGAAGACGAATAAACAGAGGAAGGAGAATCCACTCCGCCGCCACCGCCGCCGTGCGGCTCATGACCTGACACCACGTGGGTCAGCGCCGTCACCATCGCCGACATCTCTGACGACAGATGATGAGGCGGCGCCACCACCGCCGATAGCAGATAATTATCCCCCGGCTCTTGTCGCTGCATGGTGAAATATGGAACCGTCATGCTGGTATCGGCGGTGGTCGTGGAGGAGGCGGTGTTCTGTCTATTTCCTATCGCCGTAAACCTGGCATAATCGCCGTCGTCGTCTCGTCCCTTCGCCACCGTTGATTATAAGCAGAATTGATGTTCTTGATTCTAAATTTTTTGTTCTTTTTCTGTTTTTAGCCTTATGTATATATAAATGAAATCAATTGTGGAGGGCGGTTATATGCAACAGTGAAAGAAAGAAAGGAAGAGACTAAGTTCGGATGATGCCGTCAATGGAACAGTGATTTATGCTAACGTAATGTATATGCATGCTTATATTGCAGGCGTGCCGAAAAGGAAAAAAGGAATATTTTTTATTGGTATTTATTTAATTACTAAATAAATAAATAAATAAAACTTGGGGAAATTAAAAGTGGGCTATGAGAAAAGACACGTGTGTTCACACAGGGTTGACTGTGTTTTTCTAGAAATATGCATGAACCTGACCTTTGGAAGACTACAATCACAATGGGTTAATGTCGGTTAAGAGAGATCGTGTTAGAATTGAGTTGTCACGCACAGGATCATTGTTGATGTGAGAGACAATAAGATTTGAGTTTAAACTGTTTCTGGATTTTACCGTGGGTTGATTTGATTAATTTACCTACATTTTTTTTTTTAATTGGAGAAGTTGAAATTTTTGATACGCTCATTTAATATTTTTTATTTTTCGATGATAAAATAAAATATTAATATTTTTTATATATTTTTTATTTTTCGATGATAAAATAAAATCGTATTTTTATATTAAACAGTTTAATATAGATATTTTTATCCACAGTTGGTTTTGCCCGTCGAAATTTACACGTAACTAACTAGAGAAATTCTTAGTTCATCACGTGTAAAATTGAATTGAGTTTCCAACTGGTAAAATGATAAAAAAAAATACATTAAATTTCATAAATTTTACGATATGATATCAAAATTGCTGGATTGATAGAGTTACTTTCCAAAATAACTGGAGCGAATTGTCTACTATTTTTCCTGCTACTCCATTAAATTTGTACCGAGGGCTCAACTAAGAAAAATTAAGGTAATAGAGAATTTTTTGGCTACAGATAATATTGTTCTTTTTGATTTCCCAAATCTTTTTTTTTTTTTTTTTGCTTATTCCTCAATTCTTACAAATAATCCATACTTCAAGCATATCTTCTCTCCAAACTTGTTTTCTTATTCTTCAATTCTTATGAATAGATAACCACTGATCTTTGAAGCACAATTTCACTGATTTTTGTTGGGCTCAACTAAGAAAAATTAAGATAATAGAGAATTTTTTGGCGACAGATAATATTGTTCTTTTGATTTCTCAAATCATTTTTTTTTTTTTTTTTCTTATTCCTCTTCTTTTGATTTCCCAAATCATTTTTTTTTTTTTTCTTATTCGTCAATTCTTACGAATAGATAACAATCGATACTTCACGCATATCTTCTCTTCAAACTTGTTTTCTTATTCTTCAATTCTTATGAATAGATAACACTGCTCTTGTTTTCTTATTCTTCAATTCTTATGAATAGATAACACTGATATTTGAAACACAGTTTCACTAATTTTTGTTTGTATAAGAAATTTTTGTTTCTGTTTGATCCACGCAAATATGTGAAACTCTACTATTTTTCGTGTTAATAGAGAATTTTCATATTGCGTTATCTCTATCCAAATAACCGACTGTCCTGCAAATATGTGAAACTCTACTATTTTTGGTGTTAATAGAGAATTTTCATATTGCGTTATCTCTATCCAAATAATCGACTGTCCTTACTTAAAGGCTTTTTTTAATTTCTCAAATCTTCTATTTTTGAATATTCTTTTTGATTTCCCAAATCCTTTTTTTTTTTTTTTATTCCTCAATTCTTATGAATAGATAATGATATTTTCTTATTCTACAATTCTTATGAATAGATAACCACTGATTTTTGAAGCAGAAGTTTCACTAATTTTTGTTTGTATAAGAAATTTTTGTTTCTGTTTGATCCACGCAAATATGTGAATCTCCACCGTTTTTCGTACTACTCCATTGAATTTCTACCAAAGGCTCAATTAAGAATTTTTTTTTTTTTTTATTTGAGAATATTATAGCAAATCATGAGTAACAATAAGCAGAATACAAGAAGCAACAACAGAAAAAATTAAGGCAGGGGTTCTCTCAAGTTGAAAATAGGCTAGAGTTCCACAGTCGTTTTTTCTCCGAATTAAGCACAAATAACTGGGCCTACAACAGATAACTCGGCCAGAAAATTTCTCGGATAAACACAAGAAAGGATAAAACAAAACTTCCATACGGAAGAAACGAAAGAAAACATACCAAAAGAAAAAAAACAGATAAAGCAATCGTCTGTGAACAGAGACATCCGCTAGATCTGGGAGGATGCCAGTGGATATGGAAGATTAATGATGAAACTTACTGTAGATCTGTGAGAGTGGCAGCAGATTTGAGCGGATTCCGACGGACGGAATAGAATTGAGTAAAACAGAATAGATTTGAGTCCATCCGGCGATGGAATTATGTTCTTCACTGCCGGATCGGAGTTGAGAACGAAGTTTTTGCCTTGTTTAGAGAGAGAACACTATTATTGGTTATACTTAGTCATGTTGTAAGTCCAAGAGAGAGAACATTGTTATTGGTTACACTTAGTCATGTTGTAAGTCGTAACCAAGAGAACGAACAAACGATGGGCGAAAGATGCCCAAGATGGCCCTCTAGACGTTTCCTTAATGGCCTTCCTAATTAAGAAAAATTAAGATAATAGAGAATTTTCATATTGTGTTATCTCTATCCAGATAATCTATTGTCCTTACTTAAAGGCTTTTTTTAATTTCTCAAGTCTTCTATTTTTGAATATTCTTTTTGATTCCCCAAATCTTTCTTTCTTTTTTTTTTTTTTTTCTTATTCCTCAATTCTCACGAATAGATAACAATCCATATTTCAAGCATATCTTCTCTTCAAACTTGTTTTCTTATTCTTCAATTCTTATAAATAGATGACCACTGATCTTTGAAGCACAGTTTCACTATTTTTTGTTTGTATAAGAAATTTTTGTTTCTGTTTGATCCACGCAAATATGTGAAACTCTACTGTTTTTCGTGCTACTCCATTGAATTTCTACCAAGGGCTCAACTAAGAAAAATTAAGATAATCTGTTCCATTAAATTTTTATCAAGGGCTCAACTAAAAAAAATTAAGATAATAGAGAATTTTCATATTGTATAACCGACTGTCCTCACTTAAAAGCTTTTTTTAATTTATCAAATCTTATATTTTTGAATATTCTTTTTGATTTCCCAAATCTCTTTGTTTTTTTTTTGGCTTATTTCTCAATTCTTAGGAATAGACAACCACCGATATTTGAAGGGCATCTTCTCTTTGAACTTATTTTCTTATTCTTCGATTCTTATGATCACATAACCACTGATCTTTGAAGCACATCTTCACTAATTTCGTTTAAATAAGAAATTTCGGTTTCTGTTTCATCCACGGAAATATATGAAACTCGATTATTTTTCCATCTACTCCATTATAATTCTATCGCATAGGCTCAACTAAGAAAAATTAAGATAAAAGAGAATTTTTATATTGCGTTATCTCTATCCAAATAACAACTGTCCTTACTTAAAGGCTTTTTTTAATTTCTCAAATCTTCTTTTTCTAAATATTCCTTTTGATTTCCCAAATCTTCTTTTCATTTTCTTATTCCTCAATTCTTACAAATAGATAAGGACTCATATTTGAAGCACATCTTCACAAATTTTTGGAGTACATCTTCTCTTTCATAAAAACTCGTTTTCTTATTTTCCAATTCTTATGAATAGATAACCACTGATTTTTTAAGCACATCTTCACAAATTTTTGGAGTACATCTTCTCTTTCATAAAAACTCGGTTTTTTATTCCTCAATTCTTAGGAATACATAACAACTGATTTCTAAAGCACATCTTTTCTTTGAATAAACTCATCTTTACTATGTTTTTTTTTTTGGTGGAAGCATCTTTACTATGTAATCTCAAATTTGAAGCTATAAAATTTGTTGTAATATAAATTTTCATATATAAAAAAAACTCCAATAAAGGAAGAAAAAGAATATTACAAGAAAATATAAGAAATTAAAAAAAAAAAAAAAACAACATAGAGAATTCCCATAAATATTCAGCCAAATATTTTTCTTCTTCAACTCATCTTCAATATTGTTCGAAATATGTGTAATTAAATTTTGAATGACAAGCGTGAAATGAAATATGGGTAATGGGATGGATAGAGAAAAATTTAAAAGAAATATCGAAAATTCTGAACCTTTGATCCACCTAAATTACCATGATTGGACTTATATATTTTACTGTCATTTTAAGATAATCAGATGTTCTCTCTCATTTAATTAACAATGCGACACGAGTGGATGTTTCTTTTTTATTAATATAAAAACGAGTTAAAACTAGTTTTTAATATGACGAAGCTCCATCACGATCCTATCAGGTCCAACCTTGCACACCTTTCTCTCTTCCGTCATCTCTTGGCCAAGATCGACAGAGATGGATACTTGTGAAATAATGTTGGTGTAACATCTAACATTCTGCATTTAAATATACTTATGAACATTTGATTTCAACTTATTAAGTATTAAATCTTTTCCTTTTCACCAATCTTTAATTTGATGCGGCCGACAGAAGTTCAATGAATTCAATCGCAACACAATTAGGTATTAAATCTTAGCGAGTGTTTCCACCAAAGAAAAATTAAATCTTACGACATGATTGGTATGATGGAATGGGGTGGGAATGGAATGGTTATTACTGTGTCCATTCCTAAATCCATGATTGATACCAAAACAGAATACTCATTCCCACAAGCATGGGATTACCCATTCCTTTGGTCCCCATGGTATTAGTCATTCCCAATGTTTAAAATTTATTATTATTTTTATATTATCGTCACATATTTGTTAAATGCATATTATATTTTATTATTTTCATAAATAAAAATTAAATACTATTAGTCACGTTGAAAATTTAATAAATTATATTAAATATATATAAATATAAGTATATTATATATTTAAAAAACATGTTCAAAATATTATTTTATTTATAAAATTTTATAAATTCAAATATTTTATAAAGAACGAATTTTGATATTTATATTAAAATTTATTTTTAAATGTGAAAAAATATATTAAATATAATAAATAATTAATACATAATCTATGCTTGAATAAAAAAATAGTGTATGTACATATATGTATGTATGTATGTATGTATATCCCAAACTCACTCTCGCACTCACATATATATTACATATAGTAAATCTCATATATATAACACGTTCGATATAAAATAGTAATAATATATTTATATATGAAAATATATAGTTACTCAAAATAAAAAATTTAAAAAATATATTTAATATAAAAATATTTGTAATTATATACTTTTATTATCATTATTATTACTATTATTATTAATGAAATAAGTTTAAAATTTTTATTTCATTCCTGATTTTATTACTTTGCGTACCAATTATAGCAATGCTATAATAAAATCATTCCATTCCTTTGTTCATTCCATTACAAAGTTCATTCATTTCTTACCTCATTCCATATTTCCATTCATGCATACCAATCATACCGTTAGTGAGTGATATGCATGATGTCATGTAAAGAGTGTGGATACTGTCACATATATACGTTCACATTACGTGAATAGGAAAATATAATAAAATAATTATTTTAAGGAGTAAATTAAAATTTTCTAAACTAATAAATTACTTAAAAGTTAAAATTGATTGTTATGAAATATATCGTTCAAAAGAACTAAGTGGTGTAACTTAGCGTGATTCCCAAGGCAGGGAACACCTTCAGACCCAACGAGTATTTACAAAGGTTCTTACATATACCTCATCCCATGGAGACAAAAGGGATTTGAACCTGCGACATTGTCAGGATCAAACCCTATCATGCTCTACTTATTCAATCCTATAGGATTTTCATTATACCGGTTTGAACGAGTCAAACTCAACGTATCATTTCTCATTAGTTTCATAAAATATCTGGTGGTTGAATTTTGAAAAATGTCATAATTATTAATAAAAAAATAATTCGGTCGGACTCAAATTCAAATAATTAAAATATATATATGTTCAAAATTTGAGCACGGATGTAATTGTGGTCAAAGCACGTCTCCGAACTCTTGTCTGAATTTGGCAACCTACCCATTGGCCACGGATTTAATTAAACATATAATGCAGTAGTGTTGAATAAATCTAGCAACAATTCATCCAAACATATAAAGTATAATATATAATACCAACTAATAAGTATAGAACTTTAGCCTTTTGGATACGAGGACTAATAATTAAATCTTTTCAAAACTATTTACGATACTTGTACGGCTTTGACATTCAGGAGTTCAAAGTTGAATCTCTCATTCTCCATTACATACATGTTAAAATAAAGCATAGGTCATACGTAGTTGGTGAGTTTGTCGTAATCAAAATGGGAGAAGATTTAGGTTGCTTCGGCTGTAAACTGTCAAAATGTGATGTTGATTCAATTCGATTCGAACTCACAAGTTGATTTTGTTGGGCTAAATTTATAGGTCAACTGAGATGCAAGGTGTATACTGCCAAATTATTTATTATAAGTTTTAGATCATTATACTTATATTAATATTAAGCAAGATATTATTGTATTAAGCGAAAGATATATAGAAATCATTTTGATCATTTTTTTTTAATTTTATTTATTTATTCTTTTATTAGTTTTCTTTTATCTTTTTTTTTTCCTTTTAATTATTTATTTTTTATCACTCCAACAACAATCTCTTAACTTTTTTCTTATCTCATCTCACTTCAATTTTTTTTATTTTCTTTTATATAATTTTTATCTTTCTTTTCCGCATATATTTAATTTTTTCAATTAATATAACATTATTCTATGTTATTATTTATTATAATTTAATAATTATATCAAAAATATTATAAAATATATGTTAATATGAAAATTATACTTTAATATATTTAAATAATAATATGTTTTTTATTTGTACACTCAATAAGTAGGCGAGAATTACTAATACTAAATAAATCAATATGCAAAGGATACAATTTCGTTGAAATACTCAACGGTAAATAATAAAATATACTCCCAACTACTCTTTTTTTTTTCGATTATAAACTATTAACGGTAACTTAATTATTTCAGCTTTTTTAGAACAAAAAAGAAGAACTAGTAATAACAACTCATTTTTCACTAAATATTTTATTTATCTCTATAACGTAAAATTTTTTAATACTAATTTTCTATTTTTTTTAAAAAAAAATTACCCCATTTTGTATAAAAATATCCAATCACCTTTCATCGAAGGGGAAAAAAAAAACAACCTTTCATCGAAAATAAGGAAAAAAAGAAACACAATTCGTTTCTTAACATAATACCTCACATATTTATTTTGTATTAATATTTCATAATATAATTTTCATACTTCATAGGTAAAATTAATACCTTTTTTTTGGCAGGTGGATTTGGGTGAAAAAACTTAATTGGTGATGTATATTTTGATATGTGATGATAAATATTTGGTTGTTGTAATTGATTTGATATGAATTTTTTATGGATTTGTTGTTTGTGATTTTGCTATGGATAAAATCTAAAATGCCTAAATTTAAAATTGGAGTATTTTTCATAAAAGTTAAAGTTCTTACTTTTTAAATCAGTAATTCAGTATATTATTCATAAAAGTTAAAGTACCTACTTTAAAATTTGAAAATTGTTCAAAAAACGCTAAAGTGTCCAAATTTAAAATTAGAGTATTGTTCTACGGTATTATTTATAAAAGTTAAAGTACCTAAATTTAAAATTAGAGAAACACTAAAGAATTCAATTTAAATTTAGAGTATTTTTCGTAAAAGTTAAAATACCCAAATTTAAAACTAAAGTATGAGAAGTTAAAACCAATGTTTTCAAAACCGGACCGGAGGTCGAATCGGTAAGCGTACTGGTTACCGGTTCGATCGGTTCAACCACCGGTCGAACCGGTATGACGTCATAAATAATTAATAATTATTTTATTAATTAAATATATAATATCATATATATATAAAATAGACCTATAATTTTTAATACATAAAATAAAAATAATATTACTTTAAAAATATCTATAAAAAAATATATTACATTTATGACACTGTACCAACATTTTTCCCCATAAAATTATAATGATTTAGAATAAGTAATCTAGAAAACAAAAAAAAACCAAAGAAAAATAATTTATATGATATATTTTTACCCATCTAAAAACTTACCGCAAAAAGGCCCAAAGCTCAAAAAGGAGTGTACAAAACCCTTTTTAAAGTTCAAACCCTACTTTCAATCCCCATGAAATCTATCCGCCGTGGGATGTGCAGAGACGAGAGTGAGTATTCTTTCTCTTCGTGGTTGTTCTTTTTCAGTTTTCTTCATCTTCTTCCGATAGTTATTTCAAATCCTCGTGCAAAAAATTGATTCCATATTTTAAACAATCAGGATAGCTTTCTTACTCATTCTCCCTTTTCAGAAGTGTCAATCGGAAGAGGAAGTGAATAGTTGCTGCGCGAGATTGAAGAACAAAAACCCAACAAAAAAAAAGAAAGAAAGAAAAAATGGGGCTAAATCCAAAAATCGGCGGTCCGGTCCGGTTTCCATACCGAAACCGCCGGTTAACCGGACGATTTTCCCGGTTCTGCACCGCTCCGGACTTCACTGGTTTTAGGTACCCTACCGGACCGGGCACGCCGTCGGTCACCGGTTGAACCGATCCGACCGGCCGGTCCGGTCCGGTTTTGAAAACATTGGTTAAAACAAAGAAAAAGAAAAGGGAAAAAATAATTAAAGATATTATAGTCAATTGACGTGTTTGGGAAGTAAATAAAAATTAAAATTTAAGATTAGGGAGTTAATACTAAAACTAATTATTGGGGAGCAAATTAAAATTTCGTAGATTATTATTATTATTATTTTTTGGTTCTATAGTCTAATTCCATGGAACGAGCCAGAACGAACTACTTAGGATGTAAAGTTCTTCCTACTTAGGATGTAAAGTTCTTCCTACCAATGGTAACTGCTTTTTCAGGACTCAAATTCAGTTTACACCATTTTGGTGGTTAAATTTTCTATATTAATCATTACTTAAAGCTTGTTGGGGAAAAAAAAAAAAAGGTAACTTAATTATTTGACAGAAAAAGAAAAAGCAAAAGTCATCAAAATCAAACTTTTGGAATTTCAGCAGATAAGAGTGAGGGTTGACGGAGAATTTATCCAAGAACACGAAAATATTGCCCATAAAAATGTTTGGATTTTCCGCGTGCTGAATATTTATTATATTTATCTGGGAAGAAAGGACTTTAGTCTTTTTTTGGGAAGAATATAATGAGTATTATATGTTGAAGCACATGAATGTTGAAGAAGTGGACTGTTTTCGTCAGGACTCAGGAGAGGACACAAATGGTTGACCAAACTTCGGACAAAATTACTTTGATATGTAAATAATGGGATATAATTCTATTTCTAATCCGATTTTAAATTGGTGTAACTAAGGAAAGAATTTTATATGAATCGGGTGGTCGATGTAAATTTTAAAACTAATGATCAACATAATAACGGGTGTAATATTTTTATCCATATAATTATTTCAAGTGTTAATTTTAAAAATATGATATAGTTGAATGAATCCGAATGTCCGATTAAATTGAATTTGTACTAGAATAATTTTTGAATAAAAAGTTTAAAGTAGTTGAAAAGGTTTCCTTAATTTCAAGTAAAGTATATTCTGAAGGAATTCATTATATTAATTGTTAAGCTCATAAATGTTGAATAAGTGGATTGTTTTGATGGAAAAGGATGCAAATGGTTGACCAGCTTTGCAGATTGCGCGCATAATTACGTGTGAATATGTAATAAATTAACAATTCTAGCAAGAATTTGGTTTCAAATCAGTGTAATTAGGAGAATAATATTTTTTATTTACAGTGCTGTTGATATAATTTTTTTTGAAAAAATTGATCAATCTACTACGAATTTAACATATATCTGCCTTATAATGATTGAGTTTAACGACTACATTCGCTTGAACTGGGATTTTCATTTTCTAAATACAAATACAAGGTAGTTGCAAAATTCAGTATTATGTTCGATTTATGATGCACGAATATTTTTAAAAATATTATTTTGTAGTATCATATCGTCGGATACTCGTGTCTGACACTCTTCACGTGAGAAATTCAAAAAAAAATCTATGTCAATGTATTCGTATCGTATCCGTATCATCATGTTCGTGTACATGCATTATAGTGTGCAATCTTTATTTTTCATATGTAGCATGAAATCCACGAGTCTGGTTTATTTATCTAAGTGTTTGGTTTGTGGTCGAGTGGTCAAAAGCCACAGATTTGAATGGTTTAATTTACATCATCAGCTCATAATCAAACTTATATTTCAACAAATAGAATTGAGGAAATTAAGAAAGAATATCGCAATAGTTGTTTTATCCACAATATTTATTACCTTTTCAAATGTTTTTACGTATATTCACTTCCAAAATGCAACACTTTTACCAATTCAACCAAATGTGGAAAACGTATCATAATCAATAATTAATTAATTATACATAACTAATTTTGCCTTTCAACTAATGTGAAAGGGAAGCCCTAATCCGAAAAAGAAGTGCATGCATACTCTGTAGGCTCTGTATCTGCACCTTTTTTCCTTTTCTCTTTTTTGGTTTTTTTTTTTTTTCTATAACCCATTTAGATAATTAGATGGACCTGAGTCGGAATGGATCAGCTAAGGTATAAAGTCCTCCATGGTAATTGTGTTTTTAGAAACTCAATCTTAAAATCTTTGATTAAATTAATATAATATCAAATCGCTAAGTTATCACAGCATACCGATTCATATCCGTGGAGTATATTAATAAACATGTATGTTCTTGATGCTTTTATCACAACACGGGTGTGTATATATATATATATATGGTTTTGAATTTTGACTTAAGTGACTTTGAATGTTGTACGTGGCAATTTTATGTGCCTACCTATATGAAATGTTTTTTAATTTTATTGGACATGATAAAGATTTGGTCGACGAAAAATGTCAAGTATGGAGGGCCCGTGTCGTTCTTTTCCTTTGGAAAATATGTTTGATTTTTTAAAATGAGATTTGTCACTACATATGATCTGATTTGGCACGCTGAGGCAATGAGGATAATTTCCGTGAATTGTATGTGGATTAATATGCTTGCATTTTGTGCATGTGGTACTAAATTTATAGTGATTTTGATAATATTTGACGGTTCTGATTATGCAATACGTACCAGATCATTTTAGAGAGTTTTAATGACTTAGTCCATGATATACGGATACGGATACTGACACGATACGATATAGATACAGTGACATAGAAATTTTTTTAAAATTTTTATGTAAGAAGTGTCGGATACGGTGTCCGATACGAACACCCAACACGACGCAATATAACAAAATGATACTGTTTACACAAATTTTCGGTGATCTGCAATAATCGATTACAAAATACAAGAAAATAAGGAAAACAAAGAATTTAACTATTTGTAAATAATAAAGTGTTACAATCTCTGATTTATCCTCTGATTCTTCTCGAATAGTGGATTCGAGGGCTTGATGCTCGATCTCGAATCAATTGTAGAACTTGATTGAATTTGTAAAACTTGGTTGGAAGTGTTGGCTCGTTGCACAGACAGCACTCCGGGATTGCAAGTGACAATAGCTCGGAGACTTGAGAGCTAGAATGTCTTTTGCTCTTGAGAACTTGATGATCTTTTCTTGTGTTGTGATTTGTGATTTTTTTGTTATGTGCTTGTGAACCTTGGAGCCTCAATTTATAGGCTTTCGATTGCACTTTTGGGATTCATGGACTTGGGCCTGAACTTGAAAACCATTGCACATCTAATTGGGCTTCATTTCATTTAATGGATCACTTTTTAATCCATTTAATTAATTCAATGATAAAAATACAAAGTTCATAGTCTTTATCCCAAATTAAATATTTAAACCCAAATTTATTATGGATTCAAGACCAAAATTAATAATTAATAGCCAATTTAGTTGGGCCACTAATTAATTAATTTATCTCCGAATTTTCCGTGTCAACAGATGCCCCCACTTCAAGGTTCGACAGAAGACATGTCAAACATTTACGAGGCCGAAACTTGAAGTACTTAGATTTTTTTTTTCTTTTCTTTTCTTTTTCTTCAAATGGAAATGGCGGGCCCCGCATAATCATTTGAATTGTTTTGCCCAAACATTTGCTTTCAATCAAGGCCACAGACAATCTCTTCGGCCATCCAAATCCACCACTTTTTATTCATTTGGAGCAACAAAATTGGGCCTCTTTACTTGGTGAGACAACTTACTCCACAAAGCAATGATTACTGGGCCATAATGACTTTCAATTGGCTTCAATATCAGCCGCAATCAAAGCTCCTCGCAGGCCGCAGCAGTAGTTTTGTTTTAAGTGATTGGGCTACAAATAAGCCCAATTGAGGAGCAATTGCCTTCAATTTCTTTTCATCTCCCACGTTCGCACAGGCAAATTGCAGAATATGCCGCCAGGATCGGCGCCACAAATTACCCAAAATTTCTTCGATTTGATCCGGGATTTAATCTTCAATATCAATGCTGAAAATTGCATCTCACTCGAGTCTACATAAGAGTGGATTCAACCCTTTCACTTCAGCAATTCACGAATGGGATAGAGGAGGCTTCAACATGCACCGGAAATTCCTCCGCCGCCGGAACTGTACTGGAAAAGGAAAAATTCACTGCTCCCGCTGCCGCATCCCCGTCGCCAGAACCGTACTGGAAAGGAACAGCTCGCTGCCGCCGTCGTTGCATCAACTAGACGCCCACGAACAGAACTTTGTTGTCGGTGGTCGTGCACAAGAATGACCAGTCCTTCGCCACCATCGCCTCACTTGGTTGTCTGCGAGTAACTAGCTTCCGTCAACATCAGAGTCTGAGTTTCGCTGAAGATTTCTCCAATTTTTTTCAATATTCGCTGGACTTGAGAATTCTTCAATACTGAGAAGCAAAAGCCATCCACTCCATGAACATGCGTTAACACAAATAAATTGAGAATTGCATGCTTTGAATCTTCTCTTTTTTTCTTTTTTTTTTTATTTTAATTGCTATGCAGGTACTCCAATTTTCAGGAATTCAGTTGGAGTCAGACAATTTTGGATATCCATGTTCATGCTTTTTGAGGCTCTTCAGCCATACTCGGAGCCTTTTTTTTACAACAACTCTCTATACTTTAGTCCATGGAACAACTCTTCACCCCAACTTTGGGACAATGCACCATCAGAATCGGAAGGGAACTAGCACATCGACCATCACTATTTCAGAAATTTCGGATACGCACAACAATCAATCTCATCCCATCATCAATGGTCACTCCTACCTAAGGAATTTGCATTACCAAACTTCTGACTCAACTCTGATCGAGATTCTTGATGGACACTTATGGAGTTCAACATCAGAGAGATGAGCGCACGATCTTACCTCAACCGCACCAATATACCATCAGCATGTACAAGGATCTCTTCATGAAGGCCAGAGACACGTGCCCAAAAATCTCATGTCACACCGATTTCGTCGTGAATGGAAACTCATCAAGGATGTCCACTGCACAACACCAACATATTCGTAGTTTTGTTTGCTCTTGTAGTCCAACATCATCGAAGTCCCAAACATTGTAGGCACTTTGATCTGACTTTTGCCTCCACAGAGCCACCATAAAAGCTCGAAGACATCACAGAGATGCTGACGGAATTTTGCTCCGGAACCACCAGCTCATCATTAATGGTCCTCGTTTGAATTAAATTTTTTTTTTTTTTTGCCTCGGGAAACAAAGCAACCATCTGCGCAACTTGTTCACGATCATCATCCAGCATCACTCAGATCCTTGCAGTTGCAGAAAAGTATCAGACTCTTACCCCCGATCAGAACACCATTGTTACGGCGCTCTTTTTCCTCGGCATCGATGAGATCCTGATAGATTTGCTCTCGAACCCCTATTCAGAACCATGGAGGCCATTCATTCACCACTTCGTGACTCCATGGCATGCATCAAGATCCCGACATCAACGAAGATTTTTTATGGCTAAAGTCGTTAGAGGCGCGAAGCCTCACTCTGACATCCGACATCAATGAAGATTCTGTTTGCTGATATCCTTATTCCGTGCAGTGAAAGACGTGAGCACAAAACACTACTCCATCATCCGACCGTCTCCACGCAAATGATGATTCTGCTTGTTGCAATTCTCATTTCATGCCCAATGATAGCAGGAGTGCATGCACTTTACCTTACTATCCGGACCATCCTCACAAGTCACGAATAATTCTGCCCTTTCAAGCTTTGCAAGTCATCTTTTTCATCGTCCGACAAAGTGAAAGAGTTGCGGAACATCCTTCAAACCTCCATCAAGTCAAAGTGTTGCAAATTGCTGGTGAGCATCTATCCTTCGCATCATGGAGTTTCATCTCAAGCAGCGGTGATGACCAACAGCTTTACGTCCTGCCAAATTCCACCAATTTTCCTAACGTGCCATCCATTTCCAAATGACTCTATGCAGCATAAACATGACGAAGTGGAAAGACTCAGATCATCATATTGGCTTCCATAAAATTCTCTCTCCCTTTTTTTTTTTGTTCTTCTCTTTTTTTTTCTTTTTCATTTTCTTTTTCAGGTGAAAGACAAAAAAAAAAAAGCTAAGGAATCAAGTCATCAGAAGTCCGAGACACTCGTGATTGGCGGTAAGAGAAATCCAAGACATCTTTGAATCCGATATGGAAGCAAGGCGAATCATCATTTCCACGAAAAGAGAATTTAGTATGGTGTCCAAAAGATGTCGACGTTGCTGGAATATTTGGCAAGAGACTTAGGTCTTGATAGAGTTGGAGATACGATATGAAGAATTCAGACAAAATGTAGTGGCTTTGTCATTTTCTTCATGCATTTCTTTTTTGTCACTTTGATGGAAAAAAACACCAATTGTGGAATAAAATAATTCTTTTGCATCCTTTTGTGCCTCTTTCTTTTTCGTGCATTTGTTCGTCATTCTTTGCTTTGATTTTGATTTTGAATGGTTGCAATGCATGCCCCCAGCATTGGAATTTTATGAACATGCTGAAACTCACAAACAACTTAAATTTCTTTGAAGATATGACTGAACTTGAAAATTTAGTATCCAAGTTGCCTACGTACCCCAAAAGAGGATCAAGTTGTTGGGAATGGTGCCCTGAAAATTCAATTTGTTGAATTAATTAAATTGAATTTACAGCAAGTTATGAGTATTTCACATATTAATAATTAATGACGTGTGATGGTATTCTTATATGAAATGTGTTTCATAGGAAAAGACTTTGAATACCGAAATCACGTGTCATTAAAGTTCTAGTCAGTAAGATAAGAATATATTCTTATCAAGACTATAACGTGGTTATATAAGATAATTAGTCTTTCGTCATAGGGAATGATGATTCCAATTATAACACGTTGATGATTTTCAATAGGATTGGAAACATCAAACTGGACCACTGAGATTATTTATTTTATACTGCTATCTAAAATGAATAAAATCTCAAGAAGCATTGTACTCTTAATCCTGGTAATATTTCGGCTTTAGGCATGTAGTGCTAGTCACTATAACATACTCGAAGTGAGGTCTCGGTAACGGGTGGCCAAAATACTTTGTATGATTCGGTGACAACATGAAATGTGCTAAAGAGTTATATTGATCAAGGAATCTGTGGCCTTGCTGGAAGGTAAAAGATATCCTTGAAATAGATTTGCAAAAGTTCGAATTAAGACTTTGGCCAAAGCACTTCGCGTGATAACGTCACCGAAGTTGTATGTTGAATGTGTTTCACATACAGAGAATTTGAACTTAAGGCGAATCAATAAATTTCAAATTAGAGATGAAAAATAAATGATAGTAGTTGCAATTTATTTTTCATGGATATCTACACGGGGGAGTAAAATGCGAAATTATTCTAGATCGAGAAATTCGTGAATAATTTAATTAATTTTAGAGTGCAATATTATTTATTTAGTGGAATTAAATATTGTTAAACGGTAATTAATTATTATCATGGGATGATAATATATTAATCCGTTTGGAGCTAAAATTAATTATTCCTGCAGGTCCCCCTGCAAGCCCCAATTGAAAACCCAAAGAGAAAATATTAAAAGGAGAAAGAGAAATGAATTTTCAAAGTGTTTGAAAATGGCCAAGGAATTTATTTTAAGAAAATAAATTAAAGTTCCAAAGAGTTGGAAATGCCCGGAATTTTATTTTGGAGAAAATAAAATTTTCATCGAAAAAAATAAATAAATAAATAAATAAATTCGGTGATGACGTGGCAGCTGACGTGACATGCCACATCAGCAAGGTGGGCCAAGGTGGCGCTGACTGGGCGGCCGCGTGACACGACACGTGTGTGACACGTGGACGTCCTAGATCGCGCCACGTCAGCGCGAGCAACGGTCCAGATTTGTCTGGACCGGGTCGCGGGTCGGTCAATGGGTCGGTTTCCCGGATAGGGTCGGACCGGACCCGGACACGTGGCAGCACAGGAATCCGCCACGTCGCGATTAAACCCTAGCCGCAAGTGGAATACACGCGCCGCCTTGTGGCGGCGCGTGGGGGCGCGTGCCAACTCCGATTGGCGCTTGGCCGGCGGCGTTGGATTCGTGGAGAAGAGAGCTTCAACGTGGTGCTCTCATATTCCGTCATTTTTGCAAGTGGCAGTACGAAATGACCAAAATACCCTTCATTTTATGTTTAAAATGACCAAAATGCCCTCTTATATTTGGCTATAAATAGGGGTTGAATGCCTCATTTCATTTCACTCATTTTTTTTGGCAGCTATCTCGGTCCTTTATGCTGAGAATGCTCCCTTCCAATTTTTAGTTTAATTAATCCTTAATTAAAGGATTAATTAATATATAATTAGGTGGTTATATAATTAATATATAATCCACTTAATTATTAGAAAATTAGGGAGGGAGTTTTTCTAGAAAATATTTTCTCGAGTATTTAGGGAAATACTCGCGGAGCCCACACTCCGAGGGTCGAGTCGGGGATATTGCGGGGAAGCTCTGCCGGTCTCACGAAAGGCAAAGGAGCTGGAAAAATACCGTTAGATAGCCATGATTGCAGTACCGTAATAGTTTTCAGTTATTTTATTTTAAGCATGTTAAATTATATGCTCTTAAGTGTTAATTGCATGTTAGATATTTATCTGCTTAAGTGATTTAAAATTTATTGTCAATTGCATGTATATACTTGAGTAGATCCGGTTAAGTCTTCCGCTTTGTATTAAAATGTTTTAGAAATATTTTAATACTTGTATTATAATAAAATTTTAAAATGTGGTCCCGGACCGCTACTGTTCTGGGCCCGCCTCCCAGCAACTGGTATCAGAGCCATGCTCTAGATATATACATGCATTGATATGATGCATGCGATGCATAATTTTAAATCTGCTACTGTGCACGTAAATTCTGTCAAAGGAGGCTGGTTTTTAAGTGGGACCGTTTGTGACCCCTCCAGTGTTTCCTGGGAATTTACGTGGAATGGTAATTTTCTGGGAATCGATTTCAATAATCTTCTTGGTTAATTACCGAATCAGTAAACATGATTTAAATTATGAGATAATTTATTTATAACATGTTTACTTTATGCCATTTATTTTAAGCATGATAATTATGTGATAATTATATTAGCATGCTTAATTAATTTAATTTATGGCATATTTATTTTAAGTCATTTAAAATTTTAAGCATGATAATTATGTGATAATTATATGAAAGCATGCTTAATTATTTTATTTTATGACATGATCATGATAATATGAGATATTATGATATTTACAATTATGCGTATTTTATTTAATGTGATTAAATAATAATGTTTAACAGAGATTAGACGCGATGCATAATTAAACTAATATTTTTCGGCCTAATTAATAAATAGTTATTAAATTACCTTAAAATATTATTATTGGGATTTTAAATATGATTTAGTAATCCTAGTGGGAGGGTATTTATTAGATTAATTACTTCCAACAATAAGACGCCAAAAGTGATTATTAAATAATCAAAAGATAATCCACACCTTCTAAAATTCAAGTGGGAGTGAGATGAAAAGAGTTGGATTCTCACGGCCTCCATTACCCGTCTATTGTATAGTGAATATATACTACTCCCTTCGGCGGGTATGTATTCACGGTATACAAGATTAGACTTCTACGGATAGAATGAAATACGGGAAAGTCAGCTCGACCACGCCTCCGTGGAGTGTCTTGACCTACTCGTACGGACTTCTAGGTAATGGTGCACACTTGACTGAGTAATGTATTAACCTCCCTTCGGAGCTCTGTTACATTTACTTAGAGGCCAAGGGTTGACGTGGTGAATTAACATTGTTTGGTAAGAGTTGTCTAGATGACATGTTAATTAAGAATAGTTCTTGCTTTTCTAAGCGGTTTTCGACCTCGCCTCCGGGGAGTCAACTGCAGTTAGTTAAGTCACCATTGCGTAAATCAAAATGCTTGCGTGGATTTCATTTATTGGTTGGACGCAGAAGAAAGTGAAATACATAATCATAACTTGTATTTATTTATTTATTTCAGTTTTGTAATTACGATCTCTCTTAGCCCACTCCAAACTGTATGTCTATAACGAAATAGGCTAGTAAGGGTTCAACTATGCTGATTAAGAAGTGAATCTTGACATCGTGTTTAGACACGAATGTTTACTTACTCACTGAACCTTATCCGAAAATTTCGAAAACTACAACCAGTCAGGATTAGAAAGACGCTTATTCTAAATAGATCAAGTGTGATGATCTGACTAGTCTTATATCCTGACATCTGTTTTAGATGTTCTTGAGCATCAGATGCATGAGATGTCCACTGATAAGAACATATGTTGAAGACAGAGTCGTACGAAGGTACGAGCCACGAAAAAGGTTGTTAGTCAAAGATGTTTGAAGGATCACTGACTCAGAACCATATTACGAATATGATAACTGATCTGAACGAGATTGAAAGCCTCTGTACTTAAAGGAACAATCTTAACAGATAGAATACGATCCTATACTCTCTGCCTAAGTCATTTGAACGGTCAAGATTATTTTAAATAAATTTTTTTTAAAACCAATTAACGACCTCAATATGGCAGAAAGGGTGATATAAACTAAGGGAAAGTTCTCTTTAATCAGACATCAATATCCACGGCCTAGAAAGCCAGTAAGTGGAAGAAAGAAAAAGGAAAAGTTCCTAATCTAAGGTTCAGAAATAGAAAGTCAAATCCGACAATGGAAAAGTGTTTCTATTTCGGTGGTAATGGGTATTGGAAAAAGAAATTGTCCAAAATACTTAGTATGTCTATTTGTTACGCCGTTTAGATAAGATATGAAGATATCTTACTCGTTGAAAATATGTTTAGTTGAAAATTCACCGGAGTCCTGGTGTGTGAACTTGAGATCAACTAATCATATTTGCAAGTCGTTGCGAAGATTCAAACTAACCAGAAAGTTTGAAAAACGGCTAACACACAACTACTACTCGGGGATAATACAAGTATAATTGTATTAGCAGTAAGGACTATAAAGTCGTATTTTGGCAGTAGGGTTTTTTATATTATACGTGCCATATATACAGAGATCTGTTTTTTGTAAGTTATTTGATAACTAGGGGTTTAACTGTTTAAACAAAAGTTTACCGCTAAGCAAAATAAAAGGTTTATTTGCTCTGGCACAATAAAAGATGGTCTTTTATACCTCAATGAAAAACCCTAATTTAAGTTTAACATTAAGAAGCTTGACTTACCGTCTAAGAGGAAAAACTTCTACGTGGCATCAATGACTTGGTCACTTTTATCCGAATAAGATCCAAAGACTGATTGTCGACTCTTTTCGACTTGACAACTGTCAGTCTGCGAATCCTGTTTAGAAAAGTAAAATGACCAAGAAGGTTCCTTTTAAGACAAAAGGTATTAAGCCATGAACTTGCTTGAGTTAGTTCATACGAACGTATGATATTATGAATGTTCAAGCAAGAGAAAGTTTTTGCGTACTTCATCATTCGTTTGGATGAATACTCTAGATACAGATATGTTTATTTGATGAGATTTAAGTCTGTAATTTTGAAGAGTTCAAAGAATATAAGACTGAAGTCAAAGAGTCAAATTAGAAAACATATCGAGTCACTTCGATTAGATCGAAGTAGTGATAAGTATCTAAGTTCAGAGTTAAATATAATTTCTCAGATGAGATTAGATCTCAACTATATATATGAGATAAGTCTTAGCAAAGATGTATTGCAGAAAGGAGAAATAGAACTCTGATAATGATGGTAAGGTTCATGAAGAGTCATGCTACCCTATGAATTTCGTTTTGGGGTCTTGCACACAAAACGTCAAATCTAGTTCTATCTAAGTCAGTTCCTAAAACACTGATGGGTCTATAGCTAGGGTGAAAACCCTGTATCTTTTATCTTCGGATTTAAGGTAGCCTGGTCCATGAGTTAAGGATGGATCCTGACAAGTTAGAATAAAGAACAAATGCTTAGTTGTTCTAAGGTTATCCTAAGAAGAACGAGAGGTGGTATATTTTGTAATTTGAGAAATCACAAAAGATGTTTGTGAATATTTCAAAGATAATTACATAGATAACCAAAAAAAAAGTGGAAGCAAAGTAGTGTTAAAAGAAATAACAGTATTAGATACTGATTTCCATAAACCCGTGATAATTGAAAATGTATTAGATACATGTGATGTACCATATACAACATGTGATGTAGAGACGTGTACACGAGAGCATCATTGTAGTGGGAGGATTGTCAGGAGACCTGACAAGATATCTAAGATTAACCCAAGTGGTTGAATCTAACGTATCTGATCCTGTCACATGTAATGAAGCTATGGAAGATATAGACGCTGACCGTTTGATCAATATCCATGGAATCTAAGTTAGAATCTTTGTATTCTAACAAAGTCTTGAACTTGTTGAGGCGCCTGAAGGCATTAAACCCTATTAGATAAAATTGGGTTCTACAAGACGATAAAAGGAGAAATGGACAAAAGTAGAGACTTTAAAGCAAAGCTTATGGCAAGGGATTTTACCCAGAAAGAAGAAATCATTTATGAGATCTTCTCGCCTATAACAGTGCTTAAGTCCATTATCCTCTCCATTTTATCTCATTATCGATTATGAGATTAGATAAATGGATGAAAAGACTATGTCCTTGAACGGGAAATTTTCAAGAAGAAGAGATACATGGTACAACCTGAAGGCTTCACAGCCAGAAATCAGGTGCATATAATGTTAGCTTAATAGATCGATTTATGATCTTAGGCAAGCGTCTAGATTATGGAGCATCAGAATTATAAGGCAATTTAAATTCCTTGGACTTGTATAATTGCCTGATGAACCATGAAGTGTACAAAATGACATCATGATAGCGTTGTAACATTTTTACTTTATACGTAAACAATATTCTGCTCATTGGGAATGATGCAAGAATTTTGTCAGTGGTCAAGATTCGAGCGTCAAATCATTTTGACAAGAAAAGACCTATGTGAGACCAATACTATTCCAAGGATCAGACTTTTGTCGTGATCATGGGAATAAGGAGATTGGTTTATCTCAAGGAGCGTATATAGATAAGATGCTGGTAAGGTATAATATGATAAATTCCAAGAAAGGTTCATCACCTTTTAGATTTGGAATTTATCTATCTCGAGATCAGTGTCCTGAGATAACTGAAGAGATAGAAGACATGATTAGAGTTTCGCAGCGTAAGCTTTATGTATGTCATATTATGTACAGGGCCAGCTGTCTATTATGAAATAGGTCTAAGTCAGCAGATATTAGTCAAACTCTAGAATCTGACATTGGGTAGTAGTGAAAGCATATATTGGAGTGCTTGAGAAGGACTTGAGATTATATGCTTGTCTACCACAGTGGTGAGCTCATTTCAATAGAGTATAGAGATTCGGATTTACAATCTGATTTGTATTCTAGATGTTTGACATCAGAATACGTGTTTACTCTAGAAAGAGCAATCGTTAATTGGAGAATGTTAAGCAGAGTTGTATTACTTACACCGACATGGAAGTCAAATACATGGTAGCTTGAGAAGCAGCCAGTTAGATATATTGGTTTCATGATTTCCTAGTTGTTGGCTTAGAGAAACATCTAAAAGATTCCTTCACTAAAGCATTGGCGCAAAAGAGTGCAAAATGGGTTTTGACACTCATGTGAAAGGAATAAGACTTAGATGTGTAGCCAAATTGAATTTAGGGCAAGTGGGAGATTGTTGGGAATGGTGCCCTGAAAATTCAATTTGTTGAATTAATTAAATTGAATTTACAGCAAGTTATGAGTATTTCACATATTAATAATTAATGACGTGTGATGGTATTCTTATATGAAATGTGTTTCATAGGAAAAGACTTTGAATACCGAAATCACGTGTCATTAAAGTTCTAGTCAGTAAGATAAGAATATGTTCTTATCAAGACTATAACGTGGTTATATAAGATGATTAGTCTTTCGTCATAGGGAATGGTGATTCCAATTATAACACGTTGATGATTTTCAATAGGATTGGAAACATCGAACTGGACCACAGAGATTATTTATTTTATACTGCTATCTAAAATGAATAAAATCTCAGGAAGCATTGTACTCTTAATCCTGGTAATATTTCGGCTTTAGGCATGTTGTGCTAGTCACTATAACATACTCGAAGTGAGGTCTCGGTAACGGGTGGCCAAAATACTTTGTATGATTCGGTGACAACATGAAATGTGCTAAAGAGTTATATTGATCAAGGAATCTGTGGCCTTGCTGGAAGGTAAAAGATATCCTTGAAATAGATTTGCAAAAGTTCGAATTAAGACTTTGGCCAAAGCACTTCGCGTGATAACATCACCGAAGTTGTATGTTGAATGTGTTTCACATACAGAGAATTTGAACTTAAGGCGAATCAATAAATTTCAAATTAGAGATGAAAAATAAATGATAGTAGTTGCAATTTATTTTTCATGGATATCTACACGGGGGAGTAAAATGCGAAATTATTCTAGATCGAGAAATTCGTGAATAATTTAATTAATTTTAGAGTGCAATAATATTTATTTAGTGGAATTAAATATTGTTAAACGATAATTAATTATTATCATGGGATGATAATATATTAATCCGTTTGGAGCTAAAATTAATTATTCCTGCAGGTCCCCCTGCAAGCCCCAATTGAAAACCCAAAGAGAAAATATTAAAAGGAGAAAGAGAAATGAATTTTCAAAGTGTTTGAAAATGGCCAAGGAATTTATTTTAAGAAAATAAATTAAAGTTCCAAAGAGTTGGAAATGCCCGGAATTTTATTTTGGAGAAAATAAAATTTTCATCGAAAAAATAAATAAATAAATAAATAAATTCGGTGATGACGTGGCAGCTGCCGTGACATGCCACGTCAGCAAGGTGGGCCAAGGTGGCGCTGACTGGGCGGCCGCGTGACACGACACGTGTGTGACACGTGGACGTCCTAGATCGCGCCACGTCAGTGCGAGCAACGATCCAGATTTGTCTGGACCGGGTAGCGGGTCGGTCAATGGGTCGGTTTCCCGGATAGGGTCGGACCGGACCCGGACACGTGGCAGCACAGGAATCCGCCACGTCGCGATTAAACCCTAGCCGCAAGTGGAATACACGCGCCGCCTTGTGGCGGCGCGTGGGGGCGCGTGCCAACTCCGATTGGCGCTTGGCCGGCGGCGTTGGATTCGTGGAGAAGAGAGCTTCAACGTGGTGCTCTCATATTCCGTCATTTTTGCAAGTGGCAGTACGAAATGACCAAAATACCCTTCATTTTATGTTTAAAATGACCAAAATGCCCTCTTATATTTGGCTATAAATAGGGGTTGAATGCCTCATTTCATTTCACTCATTTTTTTTGGCAGCTATCTCGGTCCTTTATGCTGAGAATGCTCCCTTCCAATTTTTAGTTTAATTAATCCTTAATTAAAGGATTAATTAATATATAATTAGGTGGTTATATAATTAATATATAATCCACTTAATTATTAGAAAATTAGGGAATTTTCTAGTCTAGAAAATTAGGGAGTTTTTCTAGAAAATATTTTCTCGAGTATTTAGGGAAATACTCGCGGAGCCCACACTCCGAGGGTCGAGTCGGGGATATTGCGGGGAAGCTCTACCGGTCTCACGAAAGGCAAAGGAGCTGGAAAAATGCCGTTAGATAGCCATGATTGCAGTACGGTAATAGTTTTCAGTTATTTTATTTTAAGCATGATAAATTATATGCTCTTAAGTGTTAATTGCATGTTAGATATTTATCTGCTTAAGTGATTTAAAATTTATTGTCAATTGCATGTATATACTTGAGTAGATCCGGTTAAGTCTTCCGCTTTGTAATAAAATGTTTTAGAAATATTTTAATACTTGTATTATAATAAAATTTTAAAATGTGGTCCCGGACCGCTACTGTTCTGGGCCCGCCTCCCAGCACAAGTCATGACGTAGTTCAGAGTTTTTTTTATTTTTTATTTTTTGTCACGGTTTATACTCATGCGAACTAGGAGTAACGTGCAGTTTAGCCTCGTGCGTTGAGGAGCAAACTTCTTCAAAAGGATGCTTCTTTTGGGGAATTTGACTTTCGGATGGTGATGTGTAACTTGGCTTCGTCCATCGATTCATTTGTGTTGTTTGGGAACACGCTATCGGCTTCTCCAGGAAACGTAGGTGGAAAGAAATCTCCTAGAGTTGCATGATTTGATTTGCAAGTATCTTCTGATTCCTTCTGACATGGTCGAAATTCCTTTGAAACTTTTGGTGGATTTCGTCTAGGGATCCTGGTTTGCTTCGACTTTTCCTTTGATATTGGTGGATGAACTTCAACCTGTTGTTTTGTAATTTTTTGGCGTGCAACAAGAATCCATCTATCACCATCAAAAGTTTTATTGGAGGGAGTTACTTCTTGCTTGGTTCCTTTGTCAGCAATTAATGTTTTCACCAAAGTTGGGTCTAGACTCCCAAACTGAAGCGTTGTTGATGCCCCCGAGAGTTCTGATGGAGGAAAGGTCACCTTCTTACTCTTAGGATTGCACAAAGTGTTCTTGGCTGCAATAAGGCTAGCGTGATTCACCTCAGCAACATTTTCATCTTCATCATCATCACTATCATCATCGTCGTCGAGGATTATTTTCCCATCATTGACCAGCGACGTTATCTTCTCTTTGACCAGAAAGCACTTTTCTATAGGATGACTGATAATCCGATGATATTTGCAGTATTCGGGATGAGTCACTCTGTTTCTTTCTTCTGGGTGTTTTGGCTCGGGCAGTTTGATCAACTTTCTCTGGACTAGTTCATCAAAAATGTGCGGGACATCAGAGTCAGCAAAAGGATATTCTTTTTCTTGTTTTTCTCTCAGTGTAGGTTGATGACTGTCATGCGAGTTGTGTAAAACTCCAAAATTCCTATTCTTCTCAACATTTGGAGGCACTCTTGTAGCAACTGAAATGTCCATGGACTCTTCGGTTGAGGCTTTGATAAATTTGTCATTCTTCCAACGATCGTCTTTTTCTCTTCCTTGCTCTCCTAATGGAGATGAGGATTTGTGACCTGCGATACGCAATTCCATATCGTGGGCACGGGTGGCAAGCTCCTCAAAAGTTCGAGGTCTAATCCCTTGGAGAATGTATTGAAGCCCCCAATGCATTCCCTGTGTGCACATCTCTATCGCCGATGTCTCTGATAATTTGTCCTTGCAACTCAGGCTTAATGTTCGCCAACGGTTGATGTAGACGATGACCGGCTCATCTTTCTGTTGTCTTGCATTTGTGAGCTTGATCATACTCACAGTGCGGCGCGTGCTATAGAAGCGGTTCAGAAATTCCCCCTCCATTTCGTCCCAACTATTGATAGATTCGGGTTCAAGATCAACATACCAGTCGAAAGCGTTGCCTTTGAGCGATCGCACGAACTGCTTGACAAGCAGGTCTCCACCCGTTCCGGCGTTATTGCAAGTTTCAATGAAATGGGCGATGTGCTGTTTTGGGTTGCCTTTTCCATCAAACTGCTAAAGCTTGGGTGGCTGGTATCCGCTCGGCATCTTCATAGCATCAATTCTCCTAGAGTATGGTTTTGAGTATGTCACTCGGTTTTGGGAAGACCCGTCATACTACGCCTTGATGGTGTTAGCTATCATTGGCTGCAACTCTTCCACGGACAAGGTTGCTACGGAACTCGTTGAACGCGTGGTCTTTTGTGCAAAATCTGGCTTGTGAAGCGTCTGATCAACCAGCTTCTCGTTTGGAATGTGCTTTGGAGGAGAAGGACGGTTGTGGCTAGACTCCTCGGCATTTTGCTGCTCCACTTTGTTCATCAGTTGCGCAATTTGAAGATCTTTGTCCTCCACGATCTTTTGCAAATCAACTATGGCTTGAGCCATTTGAGCAAGTTGATCGTCCATGTTCGTCGCCCTGGTAGTCATAACAGGCAAATCGGCGAAGGGAGTGGAATTGGCCCTCTTTGGAGTGGTAGGGTTGGAATTGTCCGATTCGGATGAGGCTGAACCGTTGTGCTTGCTCCCGGTAGGAGATTGGGCAATGTCAGCAATGAAGTTGGCAAAGTCCTTCTTGTTGAAGAGTTCCCTTTTCGGTGCCATGGAATTGCTTGAGATGGTGACTTGAGAATTTCTACTGAACGAAGAGATGAGAGGCAGAGAAGGTCCCACCGGGTGTGCCAAAATTTGTTTACATAAATTTTCGTTGATTTGCAATAATCGATTACAAAATACAAGAAAATAAGGAAAACAAAGAATTTAACAATTTGTAAATAATAAAGTGTTACAATCTCTGATTTATACTCTGATTCTTCTCGAATAGTGGATTCGAGGGCTTGATGCTTGATCTCGAATCAAATGTAGAACTTGATTGAATTTGTAAAACTTGGTTGGAAGTGTTGGCTCGTTGCACGGACAGTACTCCGGGATTGCAAGTGACAATAGCTCGGAGACTTGAGAGCTAGAATGTCTTTTGCTCTTGAGAACTTGATGATCTTTTCTTGTGTTGTGATTTGTGATTTTTTTGTTATGTGCTTGTGAACCTTGGAGCCTCAATTTATAGGCTTTCGATTGCACTTTTGGGCTTCATGGACTTGGGCCTGAACTTGAAAACCATTGCACATCTAATTGGGCTTCATTTCATTTAATGGATCACTTTTTAATCCATTTAATTAATTCAAGGATAAAAATACAAAGTTCATAGTCTTTATCCCGAATTAAATATTTAAACCCAAATTTATTATGGATTCATGACCAAAATTAATAATTAATAGCCAATTTAGTTGGGCCACTAATTAATTAATTTATCTCCGAATTTTCGGTGTCAACAGATACTTTTAGAAATTTTCATGCAACATAGGGTGAAATAGAACATAAAATACAAAGATGAAATAGGAAGTTCAAAGTCCCCAAGGTGTGCACCAAATCCAACTCTAATCAATCCATGTTGGCATACTGCTAATTTGATTATAAGGAAATTTGCATCCAGCTACCCTGTGAAACACGAATGTAGCAAGAAAAACCCCGACAAAAAAAAAGTACTTTAAAAAACCCTATGTTTTTTAAAATATGCACGAGAAACCCTCAAACGAGAATGTGAATCTAACGCGCTTTGACTGCAACTAGGAATGAGATTTTTTTCACTTTTTTAAGTAAAATGACTATTTTACCACTCTATTATAAACAAATAAATAAATAAATATATATATATATATATAGATATAGATACACTGTGCTTCCAGACGGAAACCACCGCCGCCGCCGGACCGCCATTGAAGGTCACCGGAAAAATCCCCAAAAATAAGTCCCGAATGTATTCCTTGTGCTTGTTCCATATCTCCGATCGTTTTCTGAAAATTTCAAGCCGTTTATCCCCAATTTCAAATCTAGAAACACGAAATCGAAAATTTGAAATCGCAATTACTCTCAAATCGTTTAACGAAATTCAAATCCTTAAATTGCATTAGCTTACCCGTGTTGAGAACTTCGAAACGCATATGTTGATCGCCGGAAATTTTCACCGAAAACCGATCATCGCCGTGAACAGCACCGCGCCTCCGCTGCTCCGCCATCGCCATCGTTCGGGTGGGTTTCAGGTGACGGGAGTATCACAAATAGACTCGCCTCATCGTACTTAGTCAAAATCCGAAGATTCCGTCGTCGGAGGATGGCCGGAACGGACATCCCGTCGCCACCCGCGCTGGTGCTGCACTTCGCTATTGCTGCTGTGCACTTCGCCGATAGCGGGGGCGGTTGGCGATGGTGGAGGCGGTGGCTGAAGAGGCGGTGGCTATGGCGGAGGCGGCGGCGACGGCTATGGCGGAGGCGAGATCCCGCTGGCGGCGGCGTTGTTGTGGGTATGAAGATTGAAGTCGATATATGTATACATACATATATATCTATCTATATATTCTATTTATTTATATAAATAATTATATATAATATATATTAAATGTTTTTTTATAAATTCATTATATATATATTGAATTAATTATTACAATTAGTATAATATATATACATATATATAATTACTAATATACATATGAAATATTATTTCTATAATTTGTTAATTTATTAATATGTATTATTAATATATATATATATATATATATATATATTGAATTTATAAAAAAAACATTTAATATATATATATATATGTAATTAATATAAATAATTTTATATATATATATATATATATATATATATATGAGTCTGTGTATTATGTGTATATATGTATTAACATGAATTATATATATTAAGTATAAATATCATGCATAATATTTAAGAGTTTATACATATAATTTATTCACCAATACAATATTTAATTAGAATTAAAAAATATACATCAAATTAAAATACATTATGATAATATAATATATAATTATATTTTTATTACAATTACAATATTTATATGTATTTTTATATATTAAATAAATTTATATATATATATATATATATATATATATATATATATATATATATATATATATATATATATATGTTTATATTATGTAAATATATACATATATACTATTTTTATAAATTTATTAATTTATTAATATGTATTTTTAGATATTAAATAAGTATATATATTATATGTATATATATTTATATAACTGCTACAGTACATAAGGGTATTATAGGGATTTTATACTTTTTCGTTGACCAAATGGGGTTAGGGGACGGTGAGTTTATTTTAAAAAACAGAGGGTTTTTTAAAGTACTTTCTTTTTGTCAGGTTTTTTTGTGATCATTTCGAATAACACAGGGTTTTTGGGTTTGTTGGCTCTTTGATTATAATAGCTTTTCTTAAGTCAAAAAGAAGGGATCGAAAAGGCTACATTTATGCAATAGTAATTGTGGGAAACTTACATTAATATTTCTCGTGCATTCGCAACTTCAGAGGTGAATCAAGAAATAATTTAATCTATGACCATCCCCCATTGACAATCTATCTCACATGGTTCATCATTACCATAACATAACCGAATATTTTACCAAATTCAAACTTAATTACCCTATTTAATTCCGTCGCAACGGTGGTGCATAAATGCCACAAATCACAATTAATATGTAAAAGGCCCAAAATAAGACTCGACTGTATTATTTGGGAAACATATATAACAAAGGGTTAAGTCACGAAATAACATCAAACCATTGAAAAAACTCTAGCACTTCAAGATAAGTAACAGCATTACTACAAATGTTTTCATGCTAACTTTGAGCATTCTTTTTCGTTTCATCTTCGTTACACCCTCATATGGCAATTCTAACTTTGAATTAAATGAG
Source organism: Lantana camara (assembly GCA_037501455.1). Taxonomy (NCBI): domain Eukaryota; kingdom Viridiplantae; phylum Streptophyta; class Magnoliopsida; order Lamiales; family Verbenaceae; genus Lantana; species Lantana camara. The sequence continues at coordinate 6,380,427 of CM074865.1, forward strand.
GAGCCAATTTCAGCACCAGGACAAGCCCCAAACAATCATGCATAGTCCCGAATCATACCAAAAACTAACATGTTCAATACCTCCACATGCCCAAATCGATCCTACACTAGAGTTGAGAACAAAATCAACACCCGAATCAAGTTCGACCATACCAAACACAAAACCGACATTAGAAGAAAATCCCGAATCACGGAGTACAAAGCCAATGGCAAAATCGAAACAAACTCCGAATGAATCAAAGCCGAAGTCACAAACCACGCCAACACCTGATGTGTGCTAAACTCACCACAAAATCTAATACCTACAATGAATATTCTTAATTCCTTCAATTAAGTCACTAGTCTTCGTTCAACCGCATCCGGGCGGACAAGACTCGGTAAGATATCAAACTAGAAAAAAGGTATCAATTTGTTGCAAGCTACTCTAAGTGTAAGTGGACACTTGTGTATTGTAGCATCACAAAGAGGTCGAACTCCAAAGGAAGAGTGTATCAAACAAAGTTATGTTGAACATTCACTAATAACCTCAACAAAAACAGGGATTAACAAACTATTAGAAGCAAGCAAACACTCTGTTAACGAGTAAACACAATAGAAACTACTACCACTAGAAACTAGACAGACTTAGAATGAGTATCAAACTTAAACTAAGAACAGTAAGCAAACAACGAAATACTTCAACAAAGAGGGAAGCTAGGGGATGATGAGCGTATGAACCAAGTACATAATTAGTGCCCAACAACTAGAGATGTTTTCACTAAACCAATCACGAGAGTATGTATTAGCTAATATGTGTGCGTAAACAAGATTGAACTCGCTCTTGTGATCAATAATTCAAAACTTAGACCAAAAAGTTCAAGATTGGGATAGTCAATTATTAGCGGCTAGGCATTATTAGTTGATCATTAATTAGCTCAAACCAAAATAAATTTCTTGACATTTAGTGTTTTAAGTGTTAAGGAAAATTCACCCAACCACACTTAATCTTTCAATTAAAAAGTGATTTTAAGATCATATATAAGTAAATCACACTCATGTTTGTGGTGAAAGATCATTTTCCAAACATAAAAACCAACTCTAGTCATTTAGGCATTCCATCAAACATCTAACTCACAATATTCATCATCACCTTAGTCCTAAAGTCTAGCAACTCATAACCAAGCAATCAATAAGGGAAAATAAGCTCATAAAACTCATTTTCATTAAATTTAAGTCAAACTTAAGCATCCAAGATAATTAAACTCAATACACAACTCAAACTCATCAAAAGAGGCATTAATTTCTAGCTAGGAAAGTAAATAATAATCTAAGATTTAAGAACTAGAAACATTAAGCTAGGGATGCTAAGGAAAGAGAAATGATACTACAAATTTTCAATTAAAGCTTCAATTCTTCATCTCCAAAAATATGCTGAGAGTGAAGTGTAACTGTGTAAGTGTCCCTTCCAGGCTCCCCTCAAAAATATGCTGAAATGAGGCTTGAAATTCATGTTTTGTGAGATGCATACCACCGTTTCATGTTGCAGTGTAAACTCACACGGTCGTGTGCCCTGCAAAGTTGTCAGTGCGTTTTTCCTCTCTCACACGTCCGTTTAAGCATTTAGCTTAAATGTCACACGGTCGTTTAACTCAAATACTCAAGTCAATAGGTTATCACACGGTCGTGTGATATTTCAGTGTATTCATCACACTGCCGTTTGATGAGTTAAAGTAGAAGTATAGTAGGCGTGTGGAAGCATAACCGCACTGTCACACGGCCGTGTGAAGTTCGCTGAATCTACACTTTTTAAACTTTCTTCACGTTTCGCTCTGTTTCTTCATGTTCTGTCTTCAAGTTCTGCAATCTAGCCCTAACAGCGCCAACGCAACCAACAATCTTCAACTGCTGCAAATCGCAAGCGACATGGCTATACAATTCGGCAACAAAACCGTACTTCTTCTAAAAACAATGTCCAGAGATATGAATGCGAGTCCCAATTTAAAGCCAGTTATCAAGGAGTGCTTGTCAGCATACAAGGGTTATATCGTGCAGTATCAAATACTCGTGCAGGACGCCAAGAACAATGCTGAACTCGGGAGCTATGATGCAGAACTTGCCAATATTGAAATAAATCGTTGTGTTAAAGCGTTGAACAAAGCAAAGGATGAGGACATTGAAGCACAGAACAGCATTGCTTTGGGTTACACTAAGCTTTCACATAATATTGCTGATTCCATTGCTCCATAAGTTTGCATAATCGTGAACTAATGATGTTAAAGTATTATTTAATGTAGAATGGGGTTAATTCCTTTTTTATAAGGTGTGAATTGTTATGTTAAGGAGGGAAAATTCATAATATTTGTATTTGTATTCTTTTTTATCGAGTCTTGAATGGTTTCTTGTTAAACTAAATTGGAATATTTTGATATATGTTGGAGAAGATATTGGAAATGTTTTTAAATAGTTTAAATTTTTTGATTCATATAATTAATACTATATTATATATGAATCATATGCTATAGTCTATAATTCGACATTTTATAGCCATGTACCACTTTAGAATGATCTAAAATTTCAAATGTAAAACCAATATAACCACTAGCTAAAAAGATATCTTCCTTGTAATTATGACAATATATAAATACACAATGCTCATCTAGAACATGAAAAATAATTGCACACTATGAAAACTAATTAAAGCCTGTCCTGCATGATGAGCCTATGCTTAGAGAATGTAGGGGTTTGATTTCTAAGTCACACGGATTTTTAAAAAATCATTTGTCGTGTTTAGATACCGTAATAGATAAATATATATAAAAGAAATCTATATCATCAATTCATCATATTCATTTTCTTGTTATTTTCATATTATTTTGTTGGTATTCATATATCATAAATCTTGAATGCATTCAATTTTGGGAAAATCTTTGAATAGTACCAAAAAGTTGAAAAAATTCCTTTTAGGTCCCCAATTTTGAAAAAGTTCCCATTCAATCCCCAATTGAAAAACAAAATTCCTTTTAGGTCCCCACAAATAGTACAGGTTCGTACATTGTCTTTAGGAATTGCGTACATTTTTGACGGAATTGCGTATAAAAATCCCGGAATCTCGTATATACGAGATTCCGAGATTTTTATACGCAATTCCCTCAAAAATGTACGCAATTCCTGAATTATTATACAACCTTGGGGAGTGAAAAGAAATTTTGTTTTTCAATTGGGGAGTGAACAAGAACTTTTTCAAAATTGGGGAGTGACAAGGAAATTCAGTTTACACTTGGGGATTTTTGAGGAATTGTCCGTTCAATTTTCTTTGTTTTCCTTTGTCCCCGTTTTTGAATTATGTTATATTTCATATTATATGTAATAAGCTCACCAATAATTAACACAATATGTTACAAATCCAGTCACATAATATAATCAATCAACCCTAATTCAAATAATACGATAAAGTTTTATTTGACCCTTTAACGAAGAGGAAAATCAATTTTCTTTTCCTTTCAAATGAGAAGAAAATCGATTGGAGTCTTTTCTTTTAGGAGATAATATATTGTTGGAAGAATAACCCTATGAAATATAGCGAAATAAATTTTATGTTTTAAAAATTAGCATAAATCACCCTATATTTTTATAAAAATGAGCAATAAAAATCCTCACAAATTAATAGAGTAAATTTTTATGTTTGTTTTCAATAGTATATTGCTCATTCTTGGTGATATTTTATCATAAACCATTGTCTTTCTTATTTTGCTTTCTAATAAAATTTTCATGATATTTATATTCTTCATTGATTTCTTTTATATATCATTTTCAATATTTTCTTTTATATTCCTTCATAATATTTTGAAATTTTTTAATTTATAAATACTTGTTGTTTAATTTTTATTTTTATTTTCTTAAAAAGACTAAGAATGTAATTTTCATATTTAAATTTGAATTTCTTGGTCGTGTGACTCAACAACGCATGAGGATTTTTGTTACTTGTTTTTATAAAACACAAAAATTTTTATAATAATTTTTGAAACATAAGATTTATTTCGCATTTTCGAGATATTTCACGAAACCCGGCCATTATCACTTTCTTTCAGCTCCATGAGAATGGATCCCACCACGATGCGATTAACATCCATGTCTGCGACAATCAATCCCCACCGTCAATTGCAGCTTTGGTGAATGATGATGATGATGATGTCATGATGAATCCCAGCATGAAGTGCCGAAAGCATATGTCTTTTGTATACTTTTGTTTTGTACACATACAGCAATAAAACATGGACCTCACCTACCATTCCATGACCCTACACAATTTTATCCTAAGTTTCTAATATATTACTATGTTTAATTATGTAACATTAGCTGCACATGATGATTAGTGATTACTGATAACTATTCTCTTCCCTTTAAATAATGTGAGAAAATTCTGGTACCTTTCCTTTAGAAATAAGGATCAATTTGATCATATTAAATCGCTTATTATACTTTTAAACTATGTCCTAGTCATACATTTTGCAATAAATATTGCGATAATTACGAACAACCTCAGAATGTTTAATTTAATTATATTATGAAAAAAAAAACCCTCCCAAGTGAGAAATTACTATAACATCTTGAGTTTAGAATAAGGGTTATCAGAAATACCATAAAAAAAAAAAAAAAAAAAAAAAAAAAAAAAAAACCCTCCCAAGTGAGAAATTACTATAACATCTTGAGTTTAGAATAAGGGTTTATTAAACACCCCCATAAGATGTTTTTTTTGTAATTATTAAACTTTTAGATAGGAATATCATTAAATATTTAAGCATCTCTAACACGTCCCTCACATTTTTGGTCTGGCTTTATACGTGAAATTTATTTATTTTTTTAATTGGGTGACGGTGAGAATTCGACCTCAGGACTCCTTGGTCTTGACTCTTGATATCATATTGTATGACTATCTGATCTAAAAGTTTAAGTTTTTAGACAAGAATATCATCTAATATTTAAACATCTCTAACATTAATTTTCTGATTATAGAGGTTTTTATTTTAATTTGGTAATATCGGATCATTAGGATTAACTCATAATTATCTCATTAATATTTGGGGAAAAGAAAAGGAAGAATTATATTTCAAAAGTAGAAATATTACAAGTTATGGACAGGAAAGAAAAGAAAAGAAAAGATCAACTTTTCATGGGCATGCAACGCGAAACTAGGCTTTTACCAAGCCTTTTGACAAGCATATAAATGATGAGAAAACATGAAGTACATTCTCCATTCCCACACACACATAGATCTTCAAACTTCAGCCAAAGATCCGAAGATGGAGAAGAGCAGATCGTATCCTCAGTACTCGTCCTGCATCGGGGTAGAAAATCGCTCCGACCCGTATACTTTCAACGGGCCGAGTGCGAAAGAGCAAGCGTTCGGGACATCGAACGATCCGGAGATGAAGAGGAAGAAGAGGATTGCTGCGTACAACATGTTCACGACAGAAGGTAAAGTGAAGGCGTCTGTGAGAGAGAGCTTCAAGTGGATCAAGACCAAGTTCAGTGATATCCGTTACAGTTTGTGACCCCTTTTTCTGCACTATGTATATATATATTTGATGGTTTAGTTTCTTTCTGAGAGCATAAAGTTGCAAGAACCTTGCTTCGTAGTTTGATATGAGTGTGTTTGCTGTTCTTTGTTTGAGTTGTAGGATTGGGAAGGTGGGATGAGGGCTTTTGAAATCGAAAGTTGGATCTTGGAAATCAATTCAATTTTTTTTTCTTTTTTTTTTAAAGTTGGGTTAAATCATTTGACGGATCAAATGAGGTCTTTTACTTGGCTATGTTGCACCGACATAAATACGATACGATATAAACATACTAACTACGGACTAGAACTATCTACTTTGGGAATTTCACATATATACTAAAGTAGAGTGGACAAGGTAGTGGGGAAAATGTTGAAGAGAACCTTCTAAATGTCTTCTTTGGCTTCGTCTTTAATTGGTTAGGGTTTAATCGAGTCGATTTTGTAATGAAATTTAATCCTAACGAATATTTTATATTTCTAAGAATTTCCGTAGTTTACTTAGGGATAACATGGAAGATATTCTAATTTAGGGTAGACAATGAAATTTTGCAAGATTTTAAAGCTAAGAGCCTACAGTTTATGGTGAAGGATAAAACCTTATAACTTTTTCATAATTTCATCGTGTCTATGAAATATGAACATGTAACAGAAACTGAATAAATCTTTATTTTTCAATTTTTTCTTTCTTTTGATTAAATCCTCTTAAGGTAATGAACTTTGCGACTACCTGATATACCGATACTTCTAAAAATATTATTTTATAATATCACATCGTGTCGAATACTTATGTCAGGTTCCTTGTTCAATACTTCTCACGTGAAAAATTCAAAAAAAAATCTATATCATCATATCCGTATCGTGTTTGTATCGGTATAGCATAGGTAACATGAATATTTTACATATCAAGAACGGTAAAATCATTTAAGAAGGACAATTCCTAAATTTGTCCTTAGTTCGTCTGAGAAGTTCGTCGGAAACCAACTGTTTTCTGGTAGCCGATATATGAGCCTGTTGCACACCCTGTTAACACTCCTGCAGCAATAATGCGATAGGATACTCTTTAGACGGCATTCAAATAAGCTCTATTCCATATTAACAACTACAAATTAACAAATAAAAGTTTCTCCCTCATTCGTTCTCTCAGCCCAAGAAACAGAGAGTTCTCCAAATTGAAAACAACAAACTAGAAACAAAAGGGCAAAGCATGAATATCATCAACTAATGAAAAATGCAGCAAAATTGGAATATAGACAACATGTCGATCAGCCAAGGCAGTAAGCATCTCAAAATCGCCTCAGAATTTCCTTTCTCTGCCACCCCACAGGACTAGGAGAGTTGAGTGATGGTAATCTGCCGTTCTGCTACTGGCATTTCATCAAGCAGCATTTCGTTGGTTGCCTCGTTACTCTCGTACAAACCAAGCCATAGAAGGCTTCATGGAATCTCGGCTACATTATAATGCATGAACAAGTCTTTTCATTCCCATGGTCAAATTCGTCATCTGTTCCATCTTCACTGAGATCACATTGATTGTTTTGTTAGGCAGACATATGTAACAATAAAAACAAACTGATGCAATTATTTCTCATTTAACACTAAATTAGTTTTGTTACAAACAAATTACAAATAGATGTTAACATTTGTCATGTACCACTAAATTATAATAACTGCAAAGTGAAGTTAGGGCGCCAAGAAGTGCAACCTATACTTATCATGTAGAGCTTCAAATTATACTTTGTATCACAGAGCAAATGCACTATGAAGATAAACACATATGAAGGAGCAAGACACGAAACTATACAGTAAAAGCATTGGTTGAGACAGGCAAGAAGACTCTATATCTCATGTTACACTATATCAAACACACATCAGAAATGGGGGAAGAATTTTTTAGCATTTCAAACAAACAGGTTAATACATGTTTTCAATAAAGCAACTAGGCATCAAAAGTTTCCATACCTCATCTCAAATTCCCGAATTTCAAAAAGCTCTCCTCCAACCGTATCGGTCCACTGCACTTTCCTCCTCTCTGTTTGAGAAGCAACATCAGAATTCTTTTCACACAACATTTCATTTCCATTTTCTTTCTCACCTACACCCCAACAAGCAGTGGAGGGAATTGGATCTCTATTTGCTGCTTTCTTCAAGCTACTTTTACGACTGATTATCTTCCTCTCATCATCAACAACAACAACACAACCATCTGAACTGTTTGTATCTTTACTCTCATCAAATACTGCAGGTTCAGACAAGACTTCTCGATTTTGAGTCGGTCCCACTTTCAGAGGAGATGGGCCCTCGAGTCCAGCGGCAGCGCGACCAAAGCACACAAAGGAGGCGCACCCGCGGACAGGTCGGTTCTTCTCAGAAGCCAGCTGGAGATCAGGATCACTATCTTGGTCCACCAACTGGTACTGATTCCACGGCGTTACTCTCATGGGTTTCTCTTCGTTTTTCTGTCTTAATAAAAGAAGGGTCAGGCCCTTACTGTACCCAGATGCTGAAGAAGAGAAAAAACCTCCTCCTTCTACTGCAAATAACATCAGTCCTTCTCATCTGAGCAACAATCAGTTTCTTTCGTTCATCTAAATTCACATCCAAATAGAGTAACTTCACCTGCAACACATTGCTCAAATCAGATTTCACATAAATGGTGTTCTATTTTTGACATATGAAATGAATGATACTTCCCCAAATTCAAAAGACATATTTCCATCAACATTAATTTCTAGTTAATATTACATTAAACAACGGACAGATCTAAAGACGCAATCTTGGACTGCTATAAGGGGAGGAAATAATACACACAACGAAATAACTTTGCTACATAAATAATTCAAAAGAAGCAGCCTCAGTAGTAGGCTAAGATTAGTTCTAGAAGTCTTATTATGATAATTAAATATTCAAAATCTAGCAGTCCCAGTTCGGTACTTAAATAATTCTAGAAGGCCTATTCATGATACAAACCCAAGCTAAAAATGCATAAAAATCCAAGATCAACTAAAGAAACATCTCAAAAACAGAGCAAAAACAAGCAGAAATTGACAGATTCAACTAGTCGAAAAACTCGCACTCAAATTAAAAACTACAAAGGCCTGAATTACTTCAAAAGATTAAAAATACACAGAATAACCACAAAAACCAATTAAGTAGTCGAGGATTAAGCACACTCCAATGAACAATCTACAACTTCTGATTCCAGTTAACCGCTATATGTTCCAAGATCTCAAGTCCGAGTTCAAGTAACCAGCTACACAGCAAAACAAATAAACCCCAGACACACAAGAAACTGCTCCATAGAAACAGATACTTCTATGCATAAGTTGATAAACATACAGATCTGACGGCGATCTCCGGCGACAATTCACCGGACCCAAAACTGCATCTCCACGAAATATTCCGGCGGATAAACTCCGGCAGGAGAAGAATTACTGTGCAAGTTAAGCTTCCAAAATTGATTGAAATTATAATTAAAAAAAAAAAAAAACGATTTATGGCCGGAGAGAGACAGAGAGACTGGAAATTATGAGAGTGAAGGAAATGAAATGAAAAGAAATAATTGAAATGTAGTAAAGTAATTGAAAGGATTATTAAATAATAAATTTTATTTGAAAAACAAAGGGAGAAATAATTTTTTTTTTTTTGTCATTGGGAGAAATAAAATTTTTGAGGGGGGAAGATGGGATAGTGACTCCGTGGCGCACGATAGCGATGGGCCCACTTATAAACTTTCGGAGTTTTTTTTCTTTTTTTAAAATAATAAAAATTTTATATCTAAAGAGAATAATAACGTTCTAATGCAACATAGGAAATATTTTCAAATTCGAGGAATACTTATAAACAATTTATATCATATCTAAATAAGCAAAGTTAGAATATACGACCTTATCAAGAATAAATCCCATCATGCTCTAAATTTTTGGATAAGGTCCAAGGTGTTAATAAATCAACGCTTAAATATATATGTAATGATAATATAATAAGAAATATTATATATAAAGCGTTTTTAGAATTGTTAACGTATTATTGTATAATCGTGTCGAATTATGTACTTGAAATGAAATAAGGGCATTGAGTAGGAGTCGGTGTGGGATGGGGAGTTTGGGATTTAGAAAATTTGGAGAGTCGTAATATTCGTGAGAATGCAATATTTGCAGTATTCTATTTTTTTCGATTTTTTCATGTAATATTTGGTGTTACATTACACGAATTATTTTACATAATTGATTTGATAAATTTTGGACTAAATACATTTTGTTTAATTATATAATAAGCACACTTCATTTATAATATAATCAATTAATAATTGTTTATATATATATATATACACTATGCCTCTCTTCATCCATGTGTGACAATAATCACATTGTTGAGCTTTCAGAAAAAGGTAAAGGTGAAGGGCATTTTAGTAGAGAAAGTTTGCTTTCACTTTCATTAGCACCATTTTCATGTTCCTTTTTCTCCTTTGTCCATACTTCTCTTTTATTGATAGTAATTTTTTTTTTCTTTAACAAAAAGAAGACTTTAATGTCTCAATCGGGAGGTTGATACTCTTTAAGAAGTGTCTTTAGATCATCATTAATTCGATTTATCCCAAACCGTGAGACTATAAGAAGAGTGATCAATCTTCGCAAGGTAATCTGCGTATGTATTTCCTTCACGCCACGTATAAGTAATTTTCGCTCTCCAAGGGCGAGCAAGAAATGCTCTGCAGTCCGCAATTAGATTATTCCAATAGTATTGGTCAAGAATGATTTTATGATTATGAATAAGAGAAACAATCATCAGGGAGTCACACTCCATCTATATATTTTCAAATCGTGTATCCCATACGAACCTCAAGTCTTCTCTAACTTCCAATAACTCTTGCCATATTGATAGAGTTTTATCGATAGTAATCTTCTAACTCATAAGTCATAACTAGTGGAGATTTGGTTTAAAATAATTAGTTTTTAATTAAAATATATACTTTAATTTTTAAGCCCATGCAATATCTTTTTAAAAATTTTAACCAATTAAACCAAACAAAAAACACGATCACTTCAATATTCTTATATTTTAATCATAGAGTAAAACTTTTTTTTTTTTTTACATAATTAACATTGGTATAATCCTTATAAGCTATAGTAATTCTACATTATTTTATGCATATTTACATAATTCGTAGGGAAATGTCTAACTACAAATTAAAGAAAAAATGTTGAAAACGTTTACTCGCGTAGACTCATCAAATCAAATCATTTCATAGTCAAGGGTAGAAACATATAAAATATTTTGGTGGTTGTGGTTCAATGATAAGATGTACATTAAAATTTAAAGGTCCAAAATTCACCAAATAGTATTTGGAAATGTGACCCTCTTTGACTAGAGTCACTATGATGTGGGCCAAATTGGCCACATTATTTGGTTATTTAATTAATTAAAGAATATTGGATATTATTATTATTTTTGAGAGGAAAAGAGAAAGAAGTTGAGAAGATCGTGGGAGAAGAAGTCAGCAATTGATCGTGGTTTCAAATTTTAAACGTGCCTACAATCTTGGGAGGAGTCAACTGATTTCTGGGGAGAGAGAGATTAAAAAGGCTGGAGAGAGAGAGAAGGGGCCAGATTCATTCACGTACTTTCACAGAAACCCTACAACACTCATATTCTCTCAAGCCTATCTGCAGAGGAGTTCTACGCCATTGCCACTTTCCTTCACCATTTTCTATCAATTTTCATAGAATTCTCTTGTGTTACCAAATATCTCAATTGTTTAGATTTCTGTTCGGAGTTATCGTCGAATTATTGTTTGTACAATTGAAGAAAGATTACAGAAGACCAACTTGCTACATATTTTACCATTATTTCTTTGTCGCAATTATTTATTACTCCGTTTCGTCATTTATATTTAATATCGTTTTTCTGGTTATTTCGTTTTACAGCTTGATTAAGTCCTCCATTTCCCACATATAAATTGTGTTGGTATTTCGCTAATTTTTGGCAAACATCATCTGGCGCCGTCTGTGGGAAAGCGATTAAATCGAGCAAAAGGCGTGAGTTTTCGTAATTTTTCATGGCATCCAAGATCGGATCTAGCGGTGTGTCAACTCCAATCAACCCGTCCGCTCCGGCAACGACGAGCACTGAAAAAGCTGTTGGGAGTGCTTCAAATCCGCTATTCATCGGAAGTATTCCCGTGTTGACCGACTCCACCGTCGTTATGGTTACGGGAGGCGCGCCACTAACCAAGGACTGCGCGGATCTCCCGGAATCCAGCTTGACGGGAGGTTTGAAGAATCCGCGAAGCGATAACCTCGAAGTTGAAGGTGCAGGCCGGCTGACCCCTCCAGGTGCAAGAGGCTCCTCACCTGGAAGGACGTCCCTGCCTGAAGGACTGAACCTGCCCGTGGGGGCAGACAGGCAGGCGGGCAACCAGCCGTCTACGGAAGAGCTGGAGGCATTGTTGAACCTTAACTTCAACCCCCGGCAGACTATCAGGGTGGCACATATACCTGGAGGGGTGTCGTTGGGGAGCAGCGCCGCTGCTATGCAGTTTCAGGCTAAACGAGCAGCCGACGGGCCTGGTGGATCAGGAAGTGGCTTTTTACCGCCAGACGCGCCCATTCACCTTACAGCTAGAGAGTTCCAGCAGTGGATTAACGCGGCTGTAGCTGCTGCTTCGGCGCAGCGAAACCAGCCGTTGGCACAGGGGCGCGGAACAGCCCCGCCGCTGCATGAAATAGAACCGACCATGAGAAGAATGATACCCCCTTCAGCTGGAGAAGGCTTACCTCCAGTTGGGGACCCCTTAGTGCTGCCAGGAACAGACGGGATAGGAAACGGGGCAGCAGGCAGAGCTGCATGGCAGCCAATGGCGCCACCGCCACCCGTAAATTACCAGGTGGGAAGAAGAGAGCCAGGCCTCCCTGAGCAGCCCGACTGGGCTGCCAGGTTACAGCAGAGGCTAGAAGAGATGGAGAGGCAAATGAGAGCAGGACCTGCTAGGGTGACCAGGAGAGGCGGACCCTTCAGCCAAAGGGTCCTGGCTGACGAACTCCTGCCAGGTTGCAAGACATCCGGGCTGCCGGAGTACAATGGTGCAACGGATCCCCAAAAGCATTTGGATCGGTTCGAGAACTTGGCCCTCCTATACCAGTACAGTGAAGGGGTGAAATGCAGAGTATTCTTGACCACGTTTACGGACAATGCGCAAGAATGGGCTCGGCAGCTTGAGCCCGGATCTATACATTCCTTTGACCAGTTTGCTGCACTGTTTTTACATCAGTTCGCTAGCAGCAGGGGCTACCAGAAAACTCCAAATGCTCTTTTCGCGGTAAGGCAGAGAGAGGGGGAGTCTTTAAGGAGCTACATCAATAGGTTCACCAAAGCTGTGTTGGAAGTCCCTTCTGCTACTGCGGAAGTGCGAGCTAGTGCCTTCCAAGAGGGCTTGAGGAAAGGAGCGTTCTTCACCTCGCTCTCCAAGAAGCCGCCCACCAGCTGGGATGATCTCCTAACCAGGGCGGAAAAGTACATCAATTCGGAAGAAGCAGAAGCGGGGAAGGACGAAGCAATAGCAGCTGACAGGAGGAGGGAAAGAAAGGAGGACGGGCGGTTGCCCGCTCCAGCTAAAAGAATCAGAATACCTGAAAGGAGAGAGCACCTTTTGAGTCTTGGGCCCCGGTATGACCGATATACCCCACTGCGTACGACACCCGCTCAAACTCTTATGCAGATCCAAGGAACAGGCCTCTTGAATTGGCCCCGGAATACGGAAAATGGGCCCCTCAAGCCCCCCTCAGAGAGGTTTTGTCGGTTTCACAACGACTATGGACATGACACGGATGAATGTCGCCACCTGCGTGATGAAATTGAGAGATTAATTCAGGAAGGCTACTTGCAGGAACTGATATGCCGAGATCGGGCAAAAGGCTGGGAGATGTTCGCAAAGAGGAATGCAGCAGGAGGGAGCCAACCTGCAAGAAATCTACCTGGAAGGAACGGACCTGGAAGGGGTACACCAGGAAGAAGGATACCAGGAGGGAATCCTCCCAGGCAGAACTACGGCAGAAGAGATCACCAACCAAGAGGAGGGGAGCAAAGAAGGCACCTCTCACCTCATAGGCCACTGATTGAGGCACCCCCAGCTGAAGCAGCAAGAGCAGGAAGGCCCGAGCAGGAGGAAGCCCCACAGCCGAAAGGTTTCATTCACATGATAATAGGAGGGCCGACGGATGGGGACTCCCATCGGGCTAGAAGAGCACACACGCAGGAGGCCGCCCTTCACACGCAGGCAGGATCGTTCATCATGAAGGTCGATCAGGCAGGACCGCAGCCCACGCTTCAGTTTGGACCAGAAGACCTGGAGGGAATTCAGGCTCCTCATAATGACGCTCTGGTCATAACAACCAGCATTACTGGCTATGGCATGGGAAGAGTCTTTATAGACAGCGGGAGTTCAGCAGACATCCTCTACCGAGAGGCATATGAACAGATGGACCTAGGAAAGATTGAGCTTGAACCCGTGAAGACCGCCTTGTTCGGATTTGGGGGAGAGGTGGTACGGCCTATGGGGATGATTTCCCTACCGGTTGCGTTGGGCACCAAGCCTAGGACGAGGACCCGGATGGTGAGGTTCCTGGTGGTGGACAAACCTTCAGCTTACAACGCCATACTCGGGAGACCAGCTATGAACTCTTTCCAGGCAGTTATCTCCACTTACCATATGAAGATAAAGTTCCCAACGCCGGAGGGAGCTGGAGAGGTGTCGGCGGACCAGCATTCCTCCAGGAAGTGCTATGTCAAAGCTGCCCAGCAAGCAGACAGGAAGGAAGCTAAGAAGGAGGGCGAGAAAAGAGGTCGAAGTGATAAAAAAAGAAAGCTGGAAGAAACCGAGCAGGAAGATAAGCAGGACGGGCCTCACCCGAAAATAGAACCTGCCGAAGAGCTCTTAAGCATCGAGCTGGTCCCCGGAGATCCCGAAAAGACAACGAGGATAGGATCGCAGCTGGACCCCAACTTGAAGGAGGAGCTAACAGGTTTCCTCAGGAAGAATGTGGATGTCTTCGCATGGACAGATGATCAGCTGGAGGGGATTGACCCTTCTGTGGCGGTTCACAGGCTGAACGTAGATCCAAAGATCCGTCCGGTGAAGCAGAAGAAGAGGACACACGGACCTGAAAGGGATAAGATCATACAAGACCAGGTGGACATGCTGCTAGCTGCCGGTCACATCAAGGAAATTTAGTTTCCTGAGTGGCTCTCAAATGTAGTCCTGGTCCCGAAGAAGGAGAACAAGTGGCGCATGTGCGTGGATTTCAGAAACTTGAATAACGCATGCCCCAAGGATTTCTACCCACTGCCTAACATAGATCAGCTGGTGGATTCCACCTCCGGGTGTGAACTCCTCAGTATGATGGATGCCTCGCAAGGCTATCATCAAATCCCTTTGGATCCGGCAGATCAGAGAAGAGTGAGCTTCATCACAGCTGGAGGAACATATTGCTACATGGTCATGCCCTTCGGGCTGAAAAACGCAGGAGCGACCTACCAGCGTCTGGTAGATAGAATGTTCAAAGATCAGATAGGGAGAAACGTGGAAGTTTACGTAGATGACATGTTGGTGAAAAGCAGGAAGTCAGACACTCACCTGGCAGATTTGAAAGAAGCCTTCCAGGTCCTGCGCAAATACAACATGAAGCTGAACCCTTTAAAGTGCTCTTTTGGGGGGAAGGGAGGAAAATTCCTCGGTTACATTGTTACGGAAAGGGGGATTCAAGCAAATCCGGTAAAAATCCAAGCAATACGAGACATGAAGGCCCCAACAACACCGAATGAGGTGCAATGCCTGACGGGGAGGATGGCAGCTCTGAGCCGTTTCATCTCGAGGCTAGCAGAAAAAAACCTCCCTTTCTTTGGAGTATTGAGAAAGGCGTGCAAGTTTGCATGGAGTCCGGAATGCCAGAAGGCTTTCGAAGACCTGAAGGCGTACCTGGAAGGAATACCCCTCCTGGTCAAGCCCGTACCAGAAGAGCCTCTATACGTATACCTGGCAGTATCAGGCCAGGCTGTCAGCTCCGTTCTGCTCCGGGAGGAAGGAGGAACCCAGAAGCCGGTGTATTATGTTAGCAAGGTGCTCAAAGGAGCAGAACAGCGGTATCCGGATATGGAAAAGCTGGCGTTGGCACTCATGGTTACAGCGCGAAGGTTGCGACCATACTTCCTATCGCACGCAATAGTGGTCCGCACGAATTATCCCATGAGGTAAGTGCTCGGGAAGCCGGAGACATCAGGAAGGCTAATCAAAGGGGCCATGGAGCTGGGGGAATTTGATATATCGTATTCCCCAAGGACAGCAATCAAAGCACAAGCCCTGGCGGACTTCATATCAGAGATGACCACGACGCCCGAGCAGGAAGGGCGCAGGTGGTTGCTACACGTTGATGGTTCATCCACCAGCTCGGGGAGCGGAGCTGGAGTGGTGATAACCAGCCCCGAAGGAGATGAATTCGAGTTTGCTATCAGATTCAACTTCAAAGCATCCAATAATGAGGCGGAATACGAGGCAGTGATCATGGGGCTGAAGCTAGCCAAAGAAGCTGGAGCGCAGCACCTGGTGGTGTATTCAGACTCCCAGCTGGTATCCTGTCAGGTGGAGGGAAAGTACGAAGCTCATGAAGAAATGATGAAGGCCTACTTAACTAAAGTGAATGAAATGAAGACAGAATTTGTTACCTTCCAGCTGGAGCAGATACCACGAGATGAGAACAAGAAAGCAGATCGACTAGCCAAGATGGCTAGTTCGTTCGAGGGTGTCCATACCAGGAAGATTACGGTTCTGACACTCCCTACTGGGGCGCTAGAGCAGGACGCGAATGCAGACCAGGAAGTGCTGATAGGGCAGGAAGAGCAGGACTGGAGGGAGGAGATTCTTGATTACCTGCTACATGACATACTTCCAACTGACAGGAAGGAAGCGCTGAGAGTGCAACGAAAAGCTGCCCGATTTGTGGCGATGCGAGGTTTCCTATATAGAAGATCGGTGACAATGCCCTTGCCCAAATGCTTGTCGCCGGAGGAAAGCCATTATGTGCTGCGAGAGATACACGAAGGAAGTTGTGGAAGTCATTCTGGCTGGACCTCGCTGGCGGGAAAGGTGTTGAGAGCGGGATATTTTTGGCCGACCATCAAAACGGATGCTAAGGAGTTCGTTGCAAAGTGTGAGCAATGTCAGAAATATGCTCCCCTCCTGCACCAGCCAGCTGAGCCCCTCACGGCTATGTACTCACCATGCCCCTTCGCCAAATGGGGCATCGATATAGTTGGCCCGCTTCCCCCTGGGAAAGGACAAACACGATTCATGATCGTGGCCGTAGATTACTTCAGCAAGTGGGTGGAAGCGGAAGCTTTAGTGAAGATCACGGAGAAAGAAGTGATAAAATTCTTACAACGAAATATCGTGTGCCGTTTTGGAGTCCCGAGAGAGCTGGTCTCGGATAATGGGAGACAGTTCATAGGAACGCAGCTGAAGGAATGGTGCCAGCAGCTAGGGATTCGACAATGCTTTTCAGCGGTCTATCACCCGCAGGCAAACGGACAGGTGGAGGTAATGAACCGACTCATCTTACATGGTCTCAAGACTAGAGTGGAAGGAGCTAGAGGAAAATGGGCTACCGAGCTACCCGCAGTCCTGTGGGCTCACCGAACCACTCCAAATGTGACCACGGGAGAGACACCTTTCAACCTGGTATACGGTGCCGAGGCGGTCATTCCTGCTGAGATAGGCATGCCCTCGCCACGAGTGGAAGCCTATAATGAAGAAGAGAACGAAGCGTTAATGAGGGAAAACTTGGATACTATAGAAGAGGCAAGGGATCGAGCACTTATACGAATGGCGAGGTATAAAAACCAAATGGTGGCAGCTTACAATAGGAAGGTGAAAGCGCGCGACTTCCAGGTGGGGGACTTGGTGCTTAGGAGGGCAGATGCCTTGAAACCTGTTGGCAAACTGGGCCCCAGCTGGGAAGGGCCCTACAAAGTCGTAAAGATCGTAGGTCGAGGAGCTTATGAGCTGGAGGATGCTAGCGGGAAGAAGCTATCCCGACCCTGGAACGTGCAAAACCTGAAAAGGTCCTTCAGCTAAGCAGGCGCGCATACCTGGAAGGAGGGCAGAAGGAGGGACGCATTACCAGAACTTCCAGGTTCCAATCAAAACCTGAAAGGGTTTTTCTGCTAAGCAGACACGCGGCCTGCACACCTGGAAGGAGAGCAGAAGGAGGAACATATGATCAGAACGTCCAGGTTCCAACGTTTTCTTTTCCGCATGCTTGATAGTTGTTTATATAGAATTTTCTATATTTTGATTCATGCGAATGAAGAAGATTATGTTTCATGTTTATGTTTTATTTGAATAACTAACTTCATGGGATTTGTGAGAATGCATTATGATGAGAAAAAGAACCAGCTCGTGTTATGCCCTCGATGCATACACATTATAATGAGGAAAAAATGACTTATGCTGGGATACGCTCTGAGTGCATCGTATTATTATTAATTTGACACTTGAGACAGGCACATGCAAAGCCTCCGCGGCTATATTACCGAAAATCTGAACATTTTCGATGAATGATTACCCGTGATGAAGGGGGCACACAAATAAGTCCCTCTTGGGAAGGCGCGTTGATTACGCATACGCCTTGGGAAGAGCTGGAGGAAAGGCTCTTGGGAGTGATTCTCCACCTGCTACCACCAGCCGGGTTGGCCACCTAGCTGGAAGGGAGCAGCTATCGCCAGGGTCGGAGAGAATACCCTCAATGCGAGTGGATCTGGCAGTCTTCTACCATAAATACCTGACAGGAAGGACATGCTCCTAGCTGAGCAGGAGAGCGGCAGGCAGGGCAAGGAGAGGGTCTTCACCAGCACCGCGTCAGAACCTCCTCCGACTGCCTACTTTCTGCTAGCAGAACGGGAAGAAAATGAAAGAAGAAGAAGACTAACACAAGCCAGATTCACACACAATATAACAAGCATGTGCCAAAAGAGAAAAATCAAGTGTCTGAAGTATTTATGAACGCTCGATGGAAATGAGCGAAAAGCGAAAATTCAACGGGCAGCTCAAAGGAACCGAGCTCAGCCTAGTAAACCCGATTCAAAAACAAACGCAAGAGAAAATTTTTAAAAGTTTTTGCAGGTTCAGGAAGTTCAAAGGAGCTTAAACCTCCCTTACATTGCTGACTTTGCCGGAAGATTAGCTGCTCCAGCAGCCGAAAGAGAGTGCTAGCTGAAAAAGTACCAGTAAGGGGAAGTCAAACCTTCTGCTTACAGCTGTCCAGCTAATCCCTACAGTTGCCCAACGTGGCCGTAATGCTTGCTGCTAAACGTGGAAGCCTCCACCTGGAGGGTACATTCGGACATTAGCTGGAGATTTCACAAGAAGCTCAACAGGAGGCAGTCCCTGCTGCTGATCTCAACATCCTGCTACTGAGTGGTTGATCTCAACATCCTACTGCTCATCTCAACCTGTTGCTGATCTTGAGCACATATGCTCCTTGAAGAATACTAGGCGGAAAACAACGACGTCAACATACCAACAAGCTAGAAAAGAGAATTTGAAGCTAATTTCAATTGAGAAAGATGCAAACAAGTATCATTTCCAACACAATACAAAGAGATGATCCTAGAGGATATGCACTACAAAAGTTGTTTCAATACACTTTTATTACAAATGGCCAATTTCAACATTCAATACAAGGAAAAGCCAACTCGTTCTCTATTTCCACTAAGAGATGACCCAGGAGATGCGATAAATACACAGCAAGATACAAGAAAGATATAGTCTTCATCTTCAAGGATCCGAAAGTATGTCACGAGCGTACAAGTTACACCAAGCCAGCAATGAGCAGAGAACCAACCTGTCAACACGAGAAGAAGTTCGGATCCGTGAATTCCAAGACCTGATTTCACAAATCCAGCGAAAAAATAGGAGGAAAAAAGGCATGGAAAGAGCCAAAGTTCCACCTGGGCGGTAAAGCCTAGAGGCGGAGTGGCGGCGCGGTGACGGAATCGCGATGGAGCTAAAAGAAAACAAAGGAAGTCATCAGATCTACCAAACCCGAGCCCAATTTTGTGAGAAAGCTTCGGACTCGCAACCCTCGAGCTCCTACTCTCCAGATTCAAGCCCCGGGGACGAAATCAAAAAAAAAAAAAATGGAAAAAAAGAGGGAGGAAGCCCCTACCGACGCGGCGGACTCACGGCGGCGATCGATGACGAACCAGCGGAGACGCGACATGGATCTGCAAGGAGGAGAAGAATATCAACCTCTCTTGTTCGAAAAAGAAAAAAAAATGGAAGAAGAAGGAGAGCCCGCAGTCAACTCGGTGGTGGTTGTCCGTTGGTGGCGGCGGTATGAGGCACGAGAAAGAACCAAGGCTCTGTGATTTCTTACCAGAGAGAGAGAGGCGGACGTTTTCCTTGTGTAAGAAAGAGGAAGACCCCCTCTTTTGAATTAACCCAGGACAAGAAAGCCTATTTGCTAAAGCTCTCCAATTCCCGGTGACATCCTTACACTTACTTAGCTTAATCTCTTTTCATGAAATTATTAAGCAATATTGATAATCTTGAGCTAATCAATAAGCTTAGAATTTATTTTAACGATTTTCAGTTATCTACTTGAGCTAAGCACATTATTTTGATAATTTTTAGAAATTAGCTTGACGATTTTGGGTTTGCTTAAAATTATTCCCTTGGAATTGAAAATCAATATACTTTTCGTGATAATTTGTTCTGAGAATATTGGGCGATAATCTTTAGAAATTAAGATATGGTCATACCTAGAAACATAATACATCTTGAGAATATGCATTACAGGCTGAACTTTGGAGAAGAAAGAATATTTATAGTTGAGCTGGCGGGAAAGAAAAGCAGAAGGGAAAGAGACATGGAAAGCAGAAAAGAAAAGCAGAAAGAGACATGGAAAGCAGGAAAGAAAAGCAGGAAGAGACATAGAAAAGCAAGAAGGAAAAGCTGAAAGGAACTATCGACTGAAGAGACGAAGACATTAAGCTGAAAGTCAGTAAGGTTTCGAGAAGCAGAATGTTTAGTCAACTACAAGAAGCCGAACCTCAAGTAAACCTTGGGTACGGGACGCAACGGTTGCACTCTTTTTACTCATGAGGGTTTTGTCCCACGTGGTTTTCCCGAGTGAGGTTTTTAACGAGGCAATCACCATACCCAGGAGGGGAGATCAACCGATTAAATATATCCAACATCCAGAGTTGTTCTCCGAGATTTCACTACTCTCACAGTCGTCCATACTGTTCGACTGTAAGAGTAGGGGGGAGTGATGATGTGGGCCAAATTGGCCACATTATTTGGTTATTTAATTAATTAAAGAATATTGGATATTATTATTATTTTTGGGAGGAAAAGAGAAAGAAGTTGAGAAGATCGTGGGAGAAGAAGTCAGCAATTGATCGTGGTTTCAAATTTTAAACGTGCCTACAATCTTGGGAGGAGTCAACTGATTTCTGGGGAGAGAGAGATTAAAAAGGCTGGAGAGAGAGAGAAGGGGCCAGATTCATTCACGTACTTTCACAGAAACCCTACAACACTCATATTCTCTCAAGCCTATCTGCAGAGGAGTTCTACGCCATTGCCACTTTCCTTCACCATTTTCTATCAATTTTCATAGAATTCTCTTGTGTTACCAAATATCTCAATTGTTTAGATTTCTGTTCGGAGTTATCGTCGAATTATTGTTTGTACAATTGAAGAAAGATTACAGAAGACCAACTTGCTACATATTTTACCATTATTTCTTTGTCGCAATTATTTATTACTCCGTTTCGTCATTTATATTTAATATCGTTTTTCTGGTTATTTCGTTTTACAGCTTGATTAAGTCCTCCATTTCCCACATATAAATTGTGTTGGTATTTCGCTAATTTTTGGCAAACATCACACTAGATGATAAGAATGTGCTATGGTCTTTTTTTTTTTCCCTTTCTTCCGACTTAACACGTATGGATATAGCGATACAAATATAACACCATACGGATACAAGTGATGAGGTTCTTTTTTTTTTTTTACATAAAAAATATCGGATATAATATCTAATATTAGTGTTCGATATAATATAATAAAATAATATTTTTAAAAGTGAATGTGCATCATAGATGATCTTTAACTTCAAAACGGGCCAAATAATCTTGTATGTGCATATTTGTTTCAATTGGGTTGTCCAAAAGGGAGAATAAAAAGATCGGTATAATATCTTGAATTCGTTAGATTACACAAACTTTTCTTGAGATTTGACTAACTTATATCACTACAAGAAAACAGCCATTTTTCGACGAACTTTTCCGACGAACTCTTTTCGTCTGAAAATATCCGACGACATTCCGACGAATTTCCGGCGAAACTCATAATATTTGGTTTTTTTCATGAGCTTCAACTTTTCCGACGAATTTGCGACGAAATTTCGATGAACTAAAATTTTATTTTCTTAAAAAATTATATTTTATAATTCAGACGAACTTTACGACGAACATTTCGCTTGAAATTTAGAATAATTATGGTAAATTTGAACTCAGACGAAAAATGCGTCGGAAGTTCGTCGGAAAATTCCGAAGAACTTCCGACGAACTATTTTCGTCTAAAAATACATAAAAGAAATGAATTTTATTTGATATTGCGGCGAAATTCCGACGAAAGTGGTCGTCTGAAACTCTCAGACGAACTTTTCGGACGAAAATTTTTGGTCTGAAAATTTTCGACGAAAATCCGACTAAATTCCGACGAAACTAAGTAAATTTTACTTTTGTCATATGATGCAAAATTTCCGACGAAATTTCGACGAAATTCCGTCCAACTAAAATTTTAATTTAAAAAATAATTATATTTATATTTCAGACGAACTTTTGCGACGAAAGTTCGTCTGAAAATTTAAAATTAATTTCATAAGTTATTAGTCAGACGAAGTGGTCTGAAATCCGTCTGAGATTTCAGACGAAACACCGACGAAAAATTTGGTCTGAAATTGTTCTAAAAAATAATTATATTTTGATTTTAAAAATAAGTATATTTTATATTTCAGACGAACTTTTGCGACAAAAGTTCGTCTGAAAATTTTAAATTAATTTCATAAGTTATTAGTCAGACGAAGTGGTCTGAAATTCGTCTGAGATTTCAGACGAAACACCGACGAAAAAGTTTATCTGAAATTGTTTTCAATTAAAATGATAATAAACGTTATAATATGTAACACATATGTAATTTGAAGGTGAAAATAAATAAATTAATTATAATTACTTATATATCGTGACATATTAATTAATTACAGTAGTATTAATTAATAATTAGTAATATAGTATTATAATTTTTTTCTTCAACTTATGTACTATTGTAATTAGTGAAAACTATGTAATAAAGTCTAATTAAAGATTATGTGTCATAGATATAATATACATTATAAATCATTATGATGGTATACTTATATAGTGCTATGATATTATATGATATGTACAATAATTTGAGTTAGTAACATAAGATGTGGTATTATTTAAGGTGCGCAAATGTACTTTACAAGTGATCGACATAATACAATAACTATAAGTGATCTATTAAAATAATATAATACATAGTCATAAGTTTTTTAAATGAATAATAGAACTATATATCTATTAAATAAATAATATAAAAATATTTACATTTGCGATTATTATATATCACAAGATATAATAATATCTAATACTATAGATAGCTATAAGTTATATTAACTGAAATAATATTCAAGTGTAAGTCTACTAAATAATCACTAAGATGTTATACTTGTATAATGATATGATATTATATAATACAAACGATATTTTAAGAATTTGACATAACACATGATAACGTATAAGATATGCACGAGCGTATTCTCAATAAGATTGATGTGATTAATGTAAGTCAATTAAATATTATTACATATAAATTTTCATATTTATAAATGTCATAAAAGAAATATGATATAATAGATATAAGTAATCTATTATCCTAAAATAATACACACACACATATATATATAAATATATATATATATATATATATATATATATATATATATATAAAAGTCTATTAATTAGCATAATGATGACTATATATTTATTAAATATTATAATATAGAGTTATTTATATTTATAATAGATATATATATGATATGCTATAATAATATTATACTATTATTGATAATGTAATACTGATAAGTATTAAATCATAATATATATATATATATATATATATATATATATATATATATATTATATACTACTTTATATAATTAAGTTATGTTAAATGATGTAATAGCTAAATAAATATAAAACTATTAAATAGTACAATATATCTTCCTCATTAATAATATAATACTATAAATTTATTAAATAAGATAATGTTATTTATCACTTTATTAAATAATATAATACATACATATAAATTATATATCAAAATGTATAATATACAATTATAAATATATTAAATAATATAATTTATAAATGAATTAAATTATATATAACAAATAAATTATAATCTATTGAAAAATTTCAATTACCCCTCAAATTAATTTCATTCCCACCCATTTTATTGAAATATTTCATTTTCCCTCCAAATTAAACATCACTCTAATAATAATATCTTTTACTCCCCAAAACTAAACATCATTCTTCATCACTCATGGTTGCAGCTAAGCTCTTCTCCCTTCCTCCACCTCCCCACTAATTTCTCCACCGGAAATTCTTAACGGCGGAGCTACAAAAATGGTACCGGAGGAGTTCTAACCGCGGCTTCTTTCCCGGCGGTGTCTGATTCCAGCTCGATTGAGGTTGACGCCGTGATAGAGGCGGAGCTGAAGGAGAACGGATTCCGGAGCGCGCGGCGGACGAAGCTGATCTGCACGATTGGACCCGCCACGTGTGCGCCGGAGCATCTGGAGGCGCTGGCCGTCGGCGGGATGAATGTGGCGAGGATTAATATGTGTCACGGCACGAGGGAGTTGCATCGGGAGGTGGATTGCATTTTCAAGCCTAATTTGGCCGGTGGATTGAAGAGAGAGGAAGATTCAGGGAAGTGCACCACCGCTGATGATTTGCCCCCCATTGTTTTAGTTCATGGAATCTTTGGTTTTGGTAAAGGGGTATGTATCTTTTTCAAGAAAGAATGCTTTTTGAAATCTGGGTTTTTCTCTATTTTTAGGGATTTTGTTTCATGTTAGAGAAATTTGCAAGATTGAATTTTTTACTTTTTTACAGAGATTGGGTGGTTTGTCTTATTTTGCTGGAGCAGAGAAGAAGGATGACAGGGTTCTTGTGCCTGATTTAGGCTCACTAACTAGCATATATGACAGGTTTGTGTTTTTCTCAAATTCGTTCTTTAAATTCCGATGGATATATTTATTTATTCATAATTTTCGTATTCTTTTAAATTTTGATTGGGGTTTTGGGTTCAGGGCTAGAGAATTGTTCTACTACTTGAAAGGAGGGCAAGTTGATTATGGAGAAGAACATAGCAAGGCTTGTGGGCACTCACAATTTGGCAGAGGTTATGAGAAAGGTCTGAAATTGGATCTCCCAAAGATAAAAGGAATTCTTTTCTAGTTACTTTTTAGCAAATTCTGATTGATATAGCTTTAAAAAATGAAGGGCATTACCCCGAGTGGGATGAAGATCATCCGATTCACTTTGTCGGCCATTCGGCTGGAGCACAAGTTGTTCGAGTATTGCAACAAATGCTTGCTGATAAGGTTAGTTACATGATTTCTAAGTGTTAATTTCTGGATGTGCAGGAACGTGCAAGTGATCACTTGTTGCAGCTTATAAGAGAAGGTTTTACCTCCCATTGCCAAAGGAAGAGAAGAGTTAAGGTAACTGACTCTATAGAAATTAATTAAGCCCTCCTGAGTTGATGTATCTTCTGTGCTTTAGTTGATAACTTTCCTAGTTGAGCTAGTTAATTTGAACTGGGATGTATGGTATACTGTTGCTGCATGAACTGGGATGTATGGTATATTGTTGCTATTGTGAATTCTAAATAAGAAAAAATTGAGCTGGAAGAACAAATCTTTTTTATGAATGGAAGGATGTGTAAGTCTTTATTGGACACAGAAAAAGTGGTTCAATATTAAAAAAAAAACCTTTTCAGTATTTAGACACAGAATATACTTGCCACTGTCTTCCTTTTACCAAAAATTAAGAAAGAAGTGCTCTATTCTGAATGATGTTGATTAATTTCTCTTTATATATTCCTGGATACTTAGACTAATCTGACTTGAAGTCATGGCTATTATGGAGGAGAGTTTGAGGTGTTTGGCCTGAACTTAGGGTGAAGGAAGAAGGCAAGAAAGCCGTCCCCTGCTGCTGCGTTATTATTTGTTGGTGTTGTGTGATACCTTGTTTGCTTGCTTACTTTAAATGCATTTCATGAAAGTGGAGCTGACCATGATTATTTAATAAATGTCCAATGTAAAATATGTGCATGGAAATCGGCTTGGTATTGTTGAAACTTGAAGGAAATGGTGGAATTTATGGCTACCCCTGCTGCTGCGTTAGATCCCCTTTTCTGCAGCGGGTTTAAAATGAAATTTTGAACTCGTATGATGTCGTTTTAGAAAACTGTTTTAACTGAAAGTTTTTAATATGCTAAAGTTTATCTCTATCAAATTTCATGTCCATCCGAGTTCGTTTGGTACCCGAAAAAAAAAATTACGAAACGCCCTGTTGTCCCCTGTTTTCTGATTTGGATTAGTAGCTTGAGCAGAGTGGGTAAACATTTGAATTTTGTAAAACTGTTTTACATGGATATTTATACATGTGTTGAATGTATTTCTATAAAATTTCAGATTTATCCGACTTCGTTTGATATGGTAAACGTAATTTTTTTTTAAAACATGTTGCTGCAGCGAGATTTCTGTTTTATGTCAATTTTGCATTTTAATCGATATGGACTAGACCGTTTGTTGAGTTGGTTTAAATTCTTAAATTCAAGTGGAATTGGTGCTTATCTTTTTGTTGTATTTTATGTCCTGTCAG
Source organism: Lantana camara (assembly GCA_037501455.1). NCBI lineage: Eukaryota > Viridiplantae > Streptophyta > Magnoliopsida > Lamiales > Verbenaceae > Lantana > Lantana camara. The sequence continues at coordinate 6,406,998 of CM074865.1, forward strand.
ATCGGTGAACAAGCAAAGTGAAAAGGAATTTAGAAGAAGCAAGTGAAAAGTCAGTTACAAGTGGAACAAGACTACCATGACGTATTTGTTTTATGTTTTGAAAAAAAGGTTATCTGATTGAAACTTGTAGCACTCCTTTTATTATTTAGAAACTCTCAAGTTGTTAGAATTTATCAATTTTCATGTACGAATTTATTTATATAGGAATTGGAATTATAATGTTGTTGGATGTTCTTGTACGGATTTATCGTTCAAGGATTTGCAATTATAATGTTGTCAAATTTATCTATATTATTGATTTTCTAATCATCGTTTTTATATGGATACAATTGACAAAAAAATATTTTTAAAAACAGGTTAAAAATAAAAATTTATAAAATATATTTAAAAAAAAAATTTAAATTTGCGACGAAAAAGTTCGTCTGGATTTATAATAAAAATAATAAAATTTTGAAAGTTCTTCTGAAGTTCGTCTGAAAAATAATATTAAAAAAATAAAATTCTAAAAAGTTCGTCTGAAAAAAAAATTTCGTCGGAAAGTTCGTCGGAAAGTTTGTCGGAATGACATTGGTCTGAAATTTTGTGGTGGTAAGTTTCGTCGGAAATTCGTCGGAATATTGGCCGAGAAGTTCGTCGGAAGTTCATCTGAAAAATAGTTCGTCGGAAGTCAATAGATTTCGGATGACATAATGTTTCGTCGGAAATTGGCCGGGAAGTTCGCCGGAATATATGTTCGTCGGAAATTTCATCTGAAAGTTCGTCTGAAATATATTCAGACGAGGGTTTTTCAGACGACTTGAAGTTCGTCGGAAGTTCGCCGGAAGTTCGTCGGAAATTGAATTTTCCAGACGAAATCGTCTGAAAGTTCGTCTGGAAATGGCTGTTTTTTTTAGTGTTACTAATAACTTAACCTATTATATATACTCTAATATTTAGTTGGACACACATCTATGATAATTATAAACTTAAAATCAAATATTGATCAATATTAAATTTAAAGAACGAGTACGAAATTCATAAAGAACTAACTACAGATGAAATTTTTTAAAATTATCGATTCAAACAGGAACGCTTTTGTAAGAAGTTTGACATAAAGATATTTATTATAATTTTGAGCAAAAAATTATTGAAACATGTAAATTCCGCGCCCCTTTTTTCATTTCCGAGTAAAAGATTTTAGTTTAAAAAACTAGGCTCCGAAATGTCTAAATTATAATTCCTTTTACCTTTATATTATAATAATAATAATTAATGTCTAACAACTTGAATCAAATGCAAGTGTTTAATTCTCGATTTCAGATATTGGGCAGATATAAATATCTTAATATATATTTATGTCTCATCGTTTATCCACAAGCAACAATTGTAGAAACTTATACGAGTTAAAAAAAAAAAAACACACCGACACACACACATACAGTTGTGTTGTGAAACTCGTTAATGTGCCGATATTTTTAAAATTATTATTTTATTGTATTGAATATTTAGGTAAAAAATTATATATATATATATATATATTCATATCGTATTGTATTTTGCTGTGTAACGTTTATATGATCGTAATTATCCATGCATCATTACCCATCCCCACATCAGATGCAAAATGCAGAGGATCTTCCATATAGTGACTGCACAATTTTCATATCTGATCTCATATGACAACTAATACATCGCTGAACGCCTCATCAGCTGTAGATATATAGCAGGATATGACAAATTTAGGTTCACCTATTTATAAACAGTCATAAAATTCAACTCTCTCAACACTCGTATTACACATTGACATTGTATTTGACACTCCTCATATAGAAAATTCAAGAAAAAATTCGTGTTGTCGTATACATATCGTGTCGTATTCGTATCGACATGTCCGTATCCGTACATCATAAGTTATCACCGATGTTTGTTGCTTTGGCCGATAAATGTTTATTGTTTAACAACTTGGAAAAAAAAAAGGAAAATAATATTGAACATTGTAACAAAATTGAAGTAATAAGCAATCATGTTGTATTAATCTTCCATTCGATCAGTAGTTCAGTACAATGAAATTTCCGTCGATAGCTATATTTTAGTGGTTTGAATAATATTGAACATTGTAACAAAATTGAAGTAAGCAATCATGTTGTATTAATCTTCCATTCGATCAGTAGTTCAGTACAATGAAATTTCCGTCGATAGCTATATTTTAGCGGTTTGAACATGTATTAATTTAATGAGATAATTGTCGATAGCTATAATTGTTGAAATATTGAAAATGAGAAATAAAATTTATATTTAAAAAATTAGCATAAAAAAACATGTGCTTTATAAGAATCAGTAACAAAAATCCTCATGCGTTGTTTGAGCCACACGTGTTAGGAATTTCATTTTTAAATATAAAAATTATATTCTTACCCCCTTTTTACAAAAATAAAAGTAAAATTTAGACAACAAAAATTTATAGATCAAAATTTTCAAAGAATTACGAAGGAATATAAAAGAAATATCGAGAATGATATATGAAAGAAATCAATGAAGAACATAAATACCAAGAAAATGCTATTGGGAAGTAAAAAATAAAAGACTATTATTTATATTGAAATATCATCAAGAATGAGTAATATATTATAAAAAATAAATACAAAAATATATTTTATTAACTCATGAGGTTTTTTATTGTTCATTTGTACAAATACATGGTGATTTATGCTAATTTTTGAAATATAAAATTTATTTCGCATTTTTAATATTTCACATAATTTTTTCAATAACTCTTTCCTAATTTAACTAGATATCTTGTACTAATTCCCTTGACTTTAGATCTTACACTAATTCAATCATGTCCAATGTTCGTTTTCCAACTATTATTGGTTGGAAAAATAAAAAACTTTACATTTTAATCGATACGAACTATGATGTAACTCTTAATAGCATTGTGAAATTTTTCAAGAAAAATTAAATCTCATGAGATACTTGAAATTCCTCCTAATAATGATCAAAGCGGAAGAATTAAGAGTGGGTTCATTTCTTGGAAATGTTGTTATTGGGAATGCAAGTCTGATTACTTGCTTAAAACCGAGATTAATTATAGATTAAACAAGTACGACATATGTACTATTAAATTAAATTAAATAAAATGTTTATATAATTTTTCCTTATTTAACAAACAAGCATGGCAGATTCTCTGAATAAGTTAGAAAATACAAAAAGCCGACAGGAATTGAACTCAAGTAGAGGACTGATAAATATGCTTTGACAAAGTTTGACTTTGACCTAATGTATTAAAGCCCAATTAAACAGAACCTGGATATTACAAATCGGCCCAATTTTGTAAGCTCGATTGTATTAGTGGGCCGGGCTATATTTGGGCCCAACAAGGATCGAGCCCAGTAAACATAAACCTTATGGTTATCCGCGACGACCTACTTATGATGTCCCTTGGCGAAACCCGGACCTAGGATGGGTTAAACTCAATACGAATGGAAGTTGCTTAACCAATCGTCGGAGGTGTTTTTCGTGGTGAAAATGGCAGCTGAATCTTAGGCTTCTCGATGAAACTAGGCGGAGGAAGTATCTGTAAGCAGATAAAATTTATGTCCAATAAAAATGTGACACGTGGAAATAAATATATATTAAATATCAAAAACAAAAGATTTTCTATTTTAATTTTAGGGATTTAAACAAATAATATTCCTAGAATTAAATAGTTAATTTATTGATATTTTAATATATATTAAATGTGTCGAAATTTGGCAATAAAATAAATTCAAGCCAAATAAAGAAGGTCAAATGTGATATTTTGGAAATTAAATCATATCTCATGGTTTATGGAAAAAGATCACAAAATCGACGAGGACCAATCAGAATAAAGTCTTCTATCGGCGATTATGGAAAGATTTGCCTCCTACACCTATAAATAGAGGCATTCTTCAAGCCAAAAATCACAATTCTCACAACTCGGAGATACAAAGAAGCAAGCCACAAAGCAAGGAGAAAGAAGCTTTTCGGTGTTCTTCAGCATCCTCGGCGTTCTTCGGCATCCACTACGGCGTTCTTTGCAGAAGTCAGCATCAACGGCGTTCAATCCAGCATCGAAACATCGAATTAGTGTTTCGGCGTTGCTCTCCTCAACGACCTCAAGCCAAATTCAAGTTGATCGAAGCAAGATTCAAGGGGTTCTTCGCGTTCTTTGTGGAAGTCAACAAAACTGAAGCGCCCGATCCGCAACAAGGCGTCAAGTCCGCGAATCCGGTGTTCTTCTCAAATCAACTTCAAAGGTGCTCCAAGCGTGTTTTTCGGCGTTCTTTGAGAAAGTTAACAAATCGAGGCGTTCAATCCGCAATCAAAACATCAAATCCAGATTTCTATGTTACTCCTCAACAAATTCAAATCAACATCAAAGGTGTTTATCGGCGTTCACTAAAATCAAAGACGTTCAATTCGCGATTAAGTCGAAAGACCCGCAATTAACGTTTTCAGAAGCAAATCAAATCCAACGGAAGATCGAAGCTCAAAGACAATAAAGGCGTTTCAAACCTTCCGAATTTCAGCAAATTCTTGTAGGAATAATCAGAGGAACTAAATTAGAGATTGTTTCCACAAAATTCGAATAAATCAATAAAATTTATTTATGATTATTTTCTTGTGTTTAATTATTTAATTAACACAGAAATTGTGTTACAGTATCACTACTGCAGAGTTAATCTGATTGCTTGTGGATTGTGTGGGAAAGAAAATACCCACGGATTGAGATAGAATGTGATTCAAAAGCGATCGTTAAGCTTGTTCGAGATGCAGATACGACAAACCGTTAAGTATCCCATATCGAATAACAAAAAATGTGGAATTCAATATATAATAACTTGGTATAAAAATTTGTTGATTACCTACCAAATTTGTTTACAGAATTCGTAGGAAATTTCCAACAGTTTATCTACAGATTTCTGACGATTTATTAACCGATAAAGTCAAAATTTATATCCACAAAATACTACGAATACTTTCGTCGATAAAATTTACTGACGGATTATCTTCCCTCCTTTGGTAAAATTTATTGACAATTAATTACCCGCAGGTCTCTCCGTGGATACATTATAAACTAATAAAAAAATTAAAGTGAAATCTTTTTCTACGGATTATTGATACATGTTTCGGTCGGTACATTATAAAAAATAAAAATAAATAAAAAATGCAATCTTGCCTTTTGGATTATCTGCTAAATGTTTGATCGATAACAAAACAACTTTTTCTTATCTACTTATTTTTGTCTTTGAAAACTTATCTACTTTTTTTTTTTAAAAGACTTATCTACTTAATTTGTGTATTATCAACAAAATGTTCCGATAATTATGTATTTAATATAAACTGTCTACAAATTATTGATGTAGTTAATATTCACCTCTAATAAAAATATCGAATAAATAGCAAATATATTTTCAAATACTTAATTAGATCTAATAAAAATATGCTGCAGTTATAAATTGATAGGCAGTATAAACCCACGTTCATCAGCCATTATCCCCTCAACCTCAACTCCTCTTCATTCTAAACATGCATTCATGTATTTATGGGCTCAACTCTCAATTGAAACTTCAGATATATCAAATACACACAGACTCAAGGTCTTCTCAACTCTTCTTCATTCTAAATTTTGTATTTTCCTTTCTTCTTTTAATTTTTTTTTTAATTTTTCTTTTCAAAAATGAACTGTTTGATTAATGCATTTTAGTTTCTATCCAAGAGGTGATTAAAGGAGTGCAATTTGATTTGATTTCGCAAACCAAAAGGATTTCTGCACAATTTCTTAGTAAGATTTTTACTTTCTTGGATTTCTTTTTATAAACTGATCATTACTCAACAAGGTAGAACATGTATTCAACACTTATTCCTTCATGAAATATTTGTTGAGTTTTTGTAATATTTACAAGACATACATTGATCTTCTATAAGATGCTTCTGAGTTTTACTTTTTACGAATTTGATATTTGAGTACCGTGGCTGTTTTTACGAACTCCAAATGATCAAGTCAAGAACATATTAAAATAAATAAATAAATAATAATAATAATAATAATAATAATAATAATAATAATAATAATTATTATTATTATTATTATTATTATTATTATTATTATTATTATTAGGGCCGTAGAAATTCTGATAACAAATTGGATAACAACAATAATTTAAAAATATTATTAATTAATTTTTCTAGAAAATTTATGCTGAAAATACCAAAAAATTAAGAGAAATTGAAAATGTTTCTTTACGCAAAATTTATCGATGGATTTTCTGTGGAAATTCAGTAGATATATTTTAATAATTTAAAATAAATAATTAAATTTATCGACATATTTTTTTGTAAATAATCCGTTGAAAATAGTCAACAAGTGATAAAATCAAGTCGACATATTTTTCACAAATTACCTACAATTTTCCTACGGAACTCAGTCGTAGAAAAATATTGTCTCTAATATGTAAATAATCCGTAGATATATTTTGCTACGGGCCCTTTACCTACAAAGTGCATTCCGTAGGTAGTTCGTCTATAATATGTCAATAAATTAATTTTTCTACAAATTACCTACGAATATTTCTGTAGGTAATCATCAATTATTTTTGTAGTGAACCCTCCCCTCAACAACTAGTTTTTAGGGGTGAGTAATACCAAACACATTATTTATCATGGTATCAGAGCAGGTTCAATTCTAGGCTTGTCTCTCCACCCAGTCAGATGTTCTGTTTCCTGCAATATTCATGCTCCAATTTGTTCCCCATTCCGCAACCCTAGGCTTGACGGGAGTGTGTCAAGTATCCTACATCGAATAATAAAAAATATAGAGTTCAATATATAATGACTTAATTGGCAACCCTCCAACTAGCTTTTGGGGGGTGAGTAAGGCCAAACACATTATTTATCAGAGCCATTCGCTTGGCATGATGGTGGAAGACTATAGAACTTTTCTTCGGAAGTCTCAGGGAATGCAAGTTAAGGTACATTAGAAGGTCGGGCAACGGGCATGCAAATTCTTTAGCCAAGCTTGGACATTCTTTGATGGAAGAACTCTTCATGTGGGAGGAATTTCCTGAAACCTCCTTACGGGAAATTCTACTCCAAGTGAGGATCGGTCAAATCGGTGTAATGAGGGAACGAGTGTTTTACACTTGTCATGTGGTAGGTGAAAAATTTAGAGAGAGCGACAAATCAAATGACAAGTGTATTGCACTTTCCCTTTTAATTGGTTGAGTTTGATCGAATCGAGTTTGAATTAGAATTTTCCCAATTTGCATACTAACCGACTTCGATTGTTTAATACTGATAGAGAAATCACGTGAGCACTGAAAAACTTAACGACCACGTGACTTCTTCACTAGCTAGTTCAAACAATTAACTCACTTCCGTTGATATGCAACTTAATATGTTTTCTAAATTATTTTGGTATGTAAATTCAGAAAACTGATTAGTACGATATTAAAATAAACCATGACAAAGATACACTACTAAAATGTAAATAGTAAATGTTTTATTAATGTTCTGGTTGTGTTGGTAGACCAAATAAAATCTCCAGTCATTCAATCACCAGATCTGCTTTGACAATGTGCCTCTAAGCATGAAACATGCGTAAGTTTTAGGATGACACATCTCTTTTCTAAAATAGTTAATTCACATCTTTCACAAACAATTACAATAAATCTTTTGAGTGTGAATTGTAAAAGTGGCTAAAGGATAATATAAGTTGTTTATGAGTTTATACGAACTCATGAATGTGACAAATTTCTCCAAAATAAGTGGGACCAAGTCATTTATTTCAACATTTTAACACATTTTACTTCTATATGTTGATATCAACTATAAAATTATCATTAATAATATTTCATAAGCTCGTAATCATATATAATTAATCCAAGCGGAAATTGTAAATTTGGTATACAAACTCGACCAATTCAGATTTTTGGTACATTTTATTTTCGGCGATAAAATAGGACTGTACCTTCAAAATGAAGCAGTTTAATGCACATCTTTCACCGGAGACTATTTTGCCAGTTGGAATTTACACGTGACGAACTAGGAATTCGCCACATGTAAAATCGGGTCGGCTTTCCAGCGGGCAAAACTAGGTTCTTGTCAAAAAATGCATTAAATTACATGATTTTTAGGATATGGTTCTATTTTGTCATCAGAAATTGAAATATACAAAAACCACTGAATTGATTGAATTGATATACCAATTTTACAATTTCCTCTATAATCCAATCCATTTATACAAACATTTGGAGAACTTATTTTTAAAATACGAGCCCCTAACAAGTTAAGTTTTCGAAACAATCCAATGGGAACGGGGGATTGCCTCTTTTCCTCAGGTTCACTACATGCGCCACGGCTAGCATTTTCCAGTTGTTGGAGTGAGATACATCCTCATCAGGCCGAGATAAGTTTCACACGACACGAGCTTTCCACATTCGGTTTTCGAGGTTTGGATTTCCGTATTTCCAGGGAACGGAAACATGTAGCATCTCATTACGGATTTCCGTATTTCCAGGGAACGGAAACATGCAGCATCTCATTACGGATTTCCGTATTTCCAGGGAACGCTGACAAGGGACCTGGTTTGAATTTCTTCATTGAAAGGGAGAAGAGATTGACAGATGTAATTCGGGCGGATAGTATCTTTACAGACATGATTAGCCTCAGGCCACGACTTGTAAGAAATGCCTATTGGCCTCTGGAAAAATGGCTAGCAATATCGCCGATGAGACATTCATCACAATTATCAGATTCTCCTCGTTGTCTGATCAAGAACTCCATCTTAATTGGAGAATATAATATAAGTTGTCAAAAACATGAAATCAATACATTATTACTATTATTATAAAGTTGATTTATAAGAACACGAAAAGTACTTATGTACGAACATAAGTTCTCACCGGACACGAGTAATTATATAATATTGAAGTAAAAAAGATTAAGCACCAACCGAAACAAGAGACTAATACATTTGCAATATATATTAATCTTGTTCATCATCCAATGAGTTTGCTATAGGGAAATCCCTCTAACTTGCTCTCCACGAGCTTCTGGAGGCGCTCAGCCATGGCGGGAGTTAAATGATTCTTCCAGTCTCCAATTTCTCCCTTTCTGAAAAATGAATTGAACTTCACAATTCCTATTTGATTACTCACAGTCTTGTTCACCTCCAGATTTTTTAGATTATCAAAGCTACAAAGCCTCGATATCTGCTCCACAACCCCCTGATTCTCTTCCTCAGGCGAAAATGGCAGCCCAATAAACTCAGCTATTTGTCTCACACCAAACGAGACATCCTCTTTCAAATCCTCGTATTTCAGAAACATCACCTTTTCAGGATTCTTCAAATGGGCATTCCAGTATTCCAGCATTTGATCCCACGGAGGCCCGAATGGTTGAGTTCCCTGGCAAAATGAATCGAAAGCCTCCTCTAAGGCTAACCGGTCTGCATCGCTTCCAAATTTGTTGGTGAGAGAGAATTGGCGGTACGAAACGAACTGGTCCAAGAGATTTCTACATAGGTAGATGATCTTGCATTCAGACTCACGAATGGAAGCGGGGAGGAGGCTGAAAGACATGTGGTTTGAGAAGATTCTTGGACTCGGGATATGCTGGAGATCAGGGTTTTCTTCATTTCGATAAACAACAGCATTCAAACATGGAACAAGTGTGTGGGGGTTTGAAGTGAGTAAAGGACTTTCATTGATGGGATGATCTCTGCGGTTGACGATTGCGAAAATTAGGGCTTTCATCCAGGTGGTTCCTGATTTAGGGATGGATGATAGTATTATATCACTGTTTCTTGCTTTGAAGTTTTTCTGGCACGAGAGCATTGACTTCTGGAATCCAAAAGCCCTTGTATTTCACGAGCTGTACACCGTCCCAGTTCTTCTGGCGTTCAAGATTTTTGTGCAAACCTCCAGCATCTTTTTCCTCCATTATTCTTTTGATGCGTTAGAAAAGAAAACGAGGGAGGATTAGATTTAGTATATATCTGAATTTTGTAGTGTTGCTGCACTTTGATATTCTTCCATTGTCCTGAAAAACGTGGTAAAAATAGTGATATCAATTTAATTTCCAATTAGCAATTAATATTATACTTTGGAGTGTTCTTAGAAGCCTAAAATTTATGACCAATAAAAATATGACACGTGTAAATTAAATATATGTTAAATATCAAAATTATATTTTCTATTCTAATTTTAGGGATTTAATCAAATAAAATTTCTATAATTAAATAGTCAATTAATTGATATTATTAATATATATTTAAATGTGTCAAAATTCATATTTTACAATAAAATAAAATCAAGCCAAATAAAGGAAAAGTCAAATGTAATATTCTCATAATCAAATAATATCTTGTGATTAAGGTAAGATATTACAGAATCAATGAAGGACCAATCAAATTGAAGTATTCCTTCGTTAATTAGGGTAAGGATTCACCTCCTACACTTATAAATAGAGGCATTCTAAAAGCTAAAAATCACAACTCGAGGACAAACAACTCACACACCTCAGAGATACGAAGGAACAAGCAACTTCGGCACCTTCGATGGCGTTCTTCGTGAGATTCAACATTTTCGGTGTTCAATCCGGAATCGAAGCATCGAGATAGTGATTCGGCGTTGCTCTCCTCAACGAACTCAAGCCAAATTCAAGTCGATCGAAGCGAGATTCAAGGCGTTCTTCGTGGAAATCAACAAAATCAAAGCGTCCGATCCGCAACAAGGCGTCAAGTCTGCGAATCCGGTGTTTTTTCTCAAATCAACTTCGAAGGTGCTCCAAGCGTGTTCTTCGGCGTTCTTCAGGAAAGTCAACAAATCGAGGTGTTCAAGCCGCAATTGAAGCATCAAATTCGGATTTCGGTGCTGCTCCTCAATAAATTCAAGTCAAACTCAAATTGATCGAGGCGAGATTCAAGGCGTTCTTCGTGGAGATCAACAAATTGAGGCGTTCGATCCGGAACAAGGCATCAAGCCCGCGAGTTCGACGTTTTCTTCAAGTTAAAATCAAATCAACTTCAACGATGGTCATCAGCGTTTCTAGACGTTCACCAAAATCAAGACGTTTAATTCGCAATTAAGTCGAAAGACCCGCGATTAACGTTTTAAAGAAGAAAAAATCAAGTCAAGGAGAAGATCTAAACTCCAAAGTCAACAAAGGCGTTTCAAACTTTCCAAACTTCAACAAATCTTATAGGAAGAATCAGAGGAGAATAAATTAGAGAATGTACCCACTTCTTGATCAAAAATTAATAAAATTCATTTGTGATTATTTTTCGTGTTCCATTTTTAATTGTTCACAAAAAGTGAGTTACAGTGTTGTTGGTACATTCTTTAATTTTTAAGTTGACACAATTTCTTTTTTAAATTTTAACCAATTAAATCAAACAAAAAACATATTCATATATTCTAATCATACCATAAGCGTACCAAATTCATGTCACATAATTAATATTGGTATATTCCATATAAGATATAAAAAATTCTACATTCTTTTATGCATATTTACAGAATTCGTAGGAAAATGTCTAACAACAAAATGAAAGAAATTAAGAGAACATTGAAAACGTTTACTCACGTAGGCTCATCAAACCACATCCTATTCAAGTGTGGAAATATATAAAATTGGGAATATATAGGTCTTTTGAGTCGTGCTTATCAGAATCTTGTTGTGCCTCCCGAAGTTAACTTTTTTTTTTTTTTTTTTAGGGAAAACCGGTCAGGGAGACCGTGAGGTTTTTAAGGAGGCCCTCACCTCATTTGTTATAACGAACCCAAGCATAAGTACAAAGAGAGTAAATCCACATGTCAAGGAGACTGAAATTGGAGAAATGCCCACCCCTAATATAGATGTTACACATGGGGCAAATATGGGCATAAAACTTAATACAGGGAGCTTTATGAAAAAGCGGATGCGAAATCTTCGATTGATCAGCATAGCCCCACCAGTCCCTGCTACCACTGACACTAAACGGATCACGCGTTGGCCTCAAAGTGAGACTCCCAGCGTCCTGGGCGGCGATAGTTTCCAGAGAGGATTCTATCTGGCAACGAATGTCCTCAACATCGGTCATGGCGTCCTTAGGACTCTTGTATTTGGTGTTCGTTATGAAGATGTCATTATGTACCACACCGTCAATTACATAGTTGCAAACTATCCCCTTACGGGAAAAGCTCTCACCCTCAAGCCACTCTAAAGAGATTCTGTCATTCTTTATCTTAACCTGCAAAGACTTGAACCCGTTTCTCGGCGCTATTCGGTTAGTACTGTATATGTGACAAAAATTGGCCATGCTCATATAGGAGAGAATAGAATTAGTAACGCGCCTAGGCAAGTAGATAATATTATATACAAAATTAAAAAGAATCATACCTGCCCATTTATTCTTAGGGAAAAATGCAAAATCGGGACAATAACTGACCCCTACTAGCAATTCCGGGACAGTAATTTCTCCGGCGACAAAAGTGTGCCAGTAAGTCCCAAAATTTGTCAATTTCAGGACAATGCTCGCCGGAGTTCGCTGACAAGGCACCGGAATGCTGACATGGACATCTACAATGTACACGTGGAAATGAGTCAGCAACCACGTGTACACTGTAGATGTCCATATCAGCATTCCGTGCCTTGTCAGCGAACTCCGGCGAGCATTGTCCTGAAATTGATAAATTTTGGGACTTACTGGCACACTTTTGTCGCCGGAGAAATTACTGTCCCGGAATTGCTAATAGGGGTCACTTAGTGTCCCGATTTTGTAATTTTCTTTATCATATATTAATCCACTCCGTGAATAACACTTTTCATGACAAACATGAAGGAGAGTAGTTCAAGTAGTGCAAAACCCCAATTCAGATGATGAAAATAAAGGCTATCTTATCTCTCTACTACAAAAACAAGTAACTAGTCACTACAGACCTATCTTCAAGCTGCCGGAGCATAATCGTACGTCCCATCATCATTTTGATCATCATCTCCATCCCCCTCAAACGGTACAGTAATATACCTTAAAGTATGGAAACGGGGGAATTAATAATTAGTGATACACTTGGTAGTAATATATTTTATTGAATTTTTTATGGACGCCATAGCAAGTGAAGACCATAGACACTTATATAAGCTCAAGAAAGCTCGAAATTCAGCCGAGCGTGAGGTAGCTTAGGGTTTGAACGTGAAAGGGTATGCTCATTGTGTCTCAATTATGTGGACGAGCCGATGCCGTCTCGCGTATTGTGTAGTGATTCATCCACATGGAAGCTCCACTTGACATGGATGCAAGGTGGTCTCTCGCAGGGCAATCTTCAAGCAACCGGCGCGTAATCGTATGTCCCATCGTCATTTTGATCATCATCTCCATCCCTTTCAATCAGGTTGTGAGTCATTGGCGGAGGGTAACTGGACCCTTCGTCGCCGAAGCTTTGACTACCATTTGTCTGAAAAAAGCACAAATTCCTCTGGAATTATAGTAGTCTCAAATGAAATGTAGTTCAATTTCCAACACTAATCCTTGATTTATTAAGTTGAGCCCCCATGTGGATGAATCAGAAGCTGCCACGTGTCATCTATACACGTAGAAACACGTACAAGTTTGAAGCTTTTCTTAAGCTTATATATATGGCAATTGTCTTCCCCTATTTTCTCATCCATCAATATTCAAACTTGTGTGTGTTTGATAACTAAGTTATAAGTTCCTCTTTTCTTTCCAAACTTTAAGGTACATTTGTAAGAGAAATATGTCTTACCTCTCCAACATCAACAACAATTTGTACAAGATTGATGATGTTGGTAGTCAAAGCTTCGGGCGACGAAGGGTACAGTTACCCTCCGCCAATGACTCACAACCTGATTGAAAGGGATGGAGATGATGATCAAAATGATGATGGGACATACGATATACACGCCGACTGCTTTAAGATTGCCCTGCGAGAGATCACCTTCATGTTTGTCACGGAAGTGTTCTTTATGGAGGAGATTAATATAAGAAATGTAGCTTTGTAATGTTATAGACTTATAGTTCGGCATAGGTTAACTAGGAACCTTCGAAATTTCACTATTTTAACTTTATATAGCTCTATGTAGTTTATGTATCTCTATGTATATGAGTGAAATATGAGATGAAACACAAATTATAAAAGCAAAGACCCCATTTGAATTTTAGTACTGAAAAATGCAATGCTTCAATCTCCAATTTAACAAAAAAAACCTTGCATCCATGTCAAGTGGAGCTTCCATGTGGATGAATCACGACACAATACGCAAGACGGCATCGGCTCGTCCACATAATTGAGACATAATGAGCATACCCTTTCACGTTCAAACCCTAAGCTACCTCACGCTAGACTGAATTTCAAGCTTTCTTGAACTTATATAAGTGTCTATGGTCTTCACTTGCTATGGCGTCCATAAAAAATTCAATAAAATATATTACTACCAAGTGTATCACTAATTATTAATTCCCCCGTTTCCATACTTTAAGGTATATTACTGTACCGCTTGAGGGGGATGAAGATGATGATCAAAATGATGATGGGACGTACGATTACGCTCCGACAACTTGAAGATAGGTCTGTAGTGACTAGCTACTGGTTTATGTAGTAGAGAGATAAGATAGCCTTTATTTTCATCATCTGAATTGGGGTTTTGCACTACTTGAACTACTCTCCTTCATGTTTGTCATGAAAAGTGTTATTCACGGAGTGGATTAATATATGATAAAGAAAATTACAAAATCGGGACACTAAGTGACCCCTACTAGCAATTTTGGGACACCAATTTCTCCGGCGACAAAAGTGTGCCAGTAAGTCCCAAAATTTGTCAATTTCAGGACAATGCTCGTCGGAGTTCGCTGACAAGGCACGGAATGCTGATATGGACATCTACAGTGTACACGTGGCTGCTGACTCATTTCCACGTGTACACTGTAGATGTCCATGTCAGCATTCCGGTGCCTTGTCAGCGAACTCCGGCGAGCATTGTCCTGAAATTGACAAATTTTGAAACTTACTAGCACACTTTTGTCGCCGGAGAAATTGGTGTCCCAAAATTGCTAGTAGGGGTCACTTAGTGTCCCGATTTTGCATCTTTCCCTTTATTCTTATATGCCGTAGCGTTAATCGGCTTCTCAGAGAAAAAACCATTGATCATTCTGTTAATACCCATGGGACTAGAGTCCCAAGCTACCTGCATACAGTTATTCCTCGACCACCAACCAAGATCAGGAAGTTTTGCATTAAGAATGGACCAATTAAATGGACTAAATAAATAGCTGTCCCATCTCATACCTTTAATAATGAGAATTGCTGTAACAACGTCACTAGGCATGTGTGTGTGTGTAAACATCATTTTTAATTCTAAAGCCAGGTAATCCCCACTTATCCAACTTCAATTTGCCTTTCAATTCCCTCATTAGTGGCATATTCGGGAAGCTCCAGTTATCTTGGTAAAGCGCACCTCTAGTCGCCAAGAAGTCAGCCACGCAGTTACCTTCTCTGTACACGTGTGAGATGTGGTAGTTCAGTTGTTTGATCTGAGCTTTTATTCTCCAAATCACCTTGCTAAGTTCGGTATCCCCTGCTAAGCCCTTGTTCAGCAGTTGGATTGTGACTTGCGAATCCAATTCAATCCAGACTTGGTTCAAGCCCATTGCTAGGACTAAATCTAATCCAATCGAGACTGCCTTTAATTCCGCCAGGTTGCTTGTTGTAGTGCCAATACCTCTGCTAAAAGCTCCAAGAATGCTACCTTGATGATCTCTAATGGCCCCTCCAATACCGGACGGACCCGGGTTACCTCTCGACGACCCGTCCGTATTTAGTTTGATCCAAGCACTCGGCGGCCTAATCCAACGAACAATTTTTGTGCTAAAAACCTTTTTATGTTCAATAACAATCCCAAAGAATCTTGCGCTGGCATTGTCACCGCTCCACCATTTCCTTGTTAATTTCCCTGCCTTGCACATGTTCGTCACATGTGTTCGTATACACTTCAGAATGTTATATGTTGAGAAGTTTTTTCCATTGTGCTTCTTGTCATTCCGCGCTATCCAGATATACCACAATGTAAGAATGGGAACCACAATACGGATGTGCTTATTCTTCCCGAAGGGAGAAGAGGCGATCCAAAACTGCAGAAACGATGCGATCATTTCCACCTGGGGGACCTGCACATTAAAAACCTCAGTTAGTTCTTGCCATATGAGTTTAGCTTTAGGGCCATTCAAAAACAAGAAGTTAACTTGATTGTTGTAACTTGGGTCTTATCTACTAATCGGGCTGTTGTAATTGTGATTAACACGTCCTCGAATGAAACTTTAATGAGAAGTAGTACTCATAACAACGACCCAAGATTGTTTACGCATCATTATTTTCGCGGGTACTGCAATATGTTTTCTTTAGTTGAACGCGAATTCAGAAAATGTATATGGCTGCTTACGTTTTAATAAAGGAAGTGGGTCTTCGTTAAATTTCCATTATCGTTTAACCGGTTTTGAAAAAAAAAAAAAAAAGGTATGGAAATATATAAAATATTTTATGGTGGTTGTACTTCAATGATAAGATGTAATGGTTCAAAATTCACCAAATAGTACTTGGAAATGTGACCCTCTTAGACTAGATGATAAGAATGTGGTCTTTTTTAACTTTAAAACGGGCCAAGTATTCTTGTATATATGTGCATGTTGTTTCAACTGGGTTGTCTAAAAGGGAGGGATAAAAGATATCAGCTATATACAGTCGGGCATTTATCTGTAATAATTATGAACTTAAAATCAAATATTGATCCGTAAATTTTAATATCGAGTAGGATATTCATACAGAATATAATAATTTAAGATTATCAATTCAAATTGAGAAGTTTTTGTTTTTGTAACTTATCAAAATTTTAAGGAAGTTCGCGTTAGATCAACACCTAGTTTCTCAAAATCTCAATGTAATTATCACATAAAAATTATAACTTCTAAAGAATTTACCCTTTTACTATACACCAGTGAAATATACGTGCGTTACACGTTATTATTTAATTTATTTAAATAAGTTTAGTTATTATGTTTATTAAATAAAATAGGTTATTAAAAATATCTAACATTTTTAATGAACCACTTTGAATCTGAAAAACTAAATATACAAAAATATTTTTATAAAATTTCATAAATCATGTACAATAAGTAGAAATTCGAAATAGAGAAACATTCAAATAAATAAACAACAAAAATATTTACAATTATCCTCAAGTTAAGACTTATCCAATTTTGTCAGCGAAGCATTCTAAACACAGTAACCATCTTGGCGGCGAAGCATCCTAAATGCAACAACCATCTTGAACATTGTGAGTTATCCTCGCCAATTTATTCCCCGTCATGCTTCTTTCGTTGAGATTTATTTAATCCACATTTCTTAGGGCCTTTGGAGTAAACTTTGTCAATCAAATATTATATTTCTCATTAGCTATTTTTCAATATCCTCCGTTGTTACTTGTTATCCATTTCACGACTGTCTTCGAATCAATCCCCACATTAGTCTTTGGAAAGCGACTCTCTCAAGCAAGTGTTAATCCTTAACGTAAGGCCAATAACTCCGCTACGTTATTGAAACTCTACCAAGATTCATAGTATATCCTAACACCCATCTTCAACTATCATTTTGAATGATAACCATGGTCAAAGCATTGTTGGTGTGGTTATAAAAGCTTACATCCGAGTTTAGTTTCACCCAATCCTTCTCGGGTTAATTCCATGGCAATACAATGCAGATTTTCTTTTGTTTGTATTTTTTGTCCTCACTGATTAGTACTGAGGTCTTAAATAACTCTTTTATGTGACGAATAGTGACAATTCTAAGTTTCATATCATTTTGATAGTTTTATCGGTTTCATACTTTCTAAAGATTCCATAGCATCAAGATCAAAATAATCCGCCAGATATTCTGGCATATTGCTCTAAATTTTCCTATCAAATCTCTCTTTGAGCCCGGCCGACATTCGCAAGCCACGAAGATTTCGTTCACTTTGTGTATCAACAATCTTGTCCCAACTCGAAATGCAAATGAACAACTTCTCAGCATGTGGTTTACATATTCATGTCTTGTACAAAAACGCGTATATACATCGTTTTTCCCAAATTTTCTATCATACTTCAAGTACATTCGTGAGTAAGCTATCATGTTGGCAAAGCCACAAAAATATCTCATCTTTCAAAATTTCAAATTCATTTCAAATTTTTCTTGCATGTCTCATCTGACACTATAAGCAGACTATAGCCGTTTTATAGGAGAATTTATTATTAGTTGACCTAATCCAAATTCTCTTATCTCTGTTACAATGCAACGCGATTAGGACACTAAGTAAAACATAATAAGATCAATAAATACATGCATTCTTCTTCATGTGGAAGAACTTCATTTGCAGATGAAAAAGTTGATACCCGAGTGACATCAGTATTTAATCAAATAAAAGAATTATTTGGGTTGTTCCTTAATTTTTGTATGCGTGTGTATATACATTAAAATCAAATAATTCTTTATTTTAACAAACTATTCTTTATCTCTTTTTTTTATAATTTTTTTGCTATTTGATCTTGCACTTTATTTTCTTATTTATATTTCTCTAATAAGTATTATTTAAGATTAATGTTACTTTTTATATGTATGTAGTAGAAATAATTAAAAGGGTATATTTATCTAACAAAATCAAAGAATATTTAATTGAACACTATAAAACTTATTTATAAAATTAATTATATCTCATAAAATATGCACACACATTTAGTTTTCTTAAAATTCTTAATTTAAAGTAACTTTGTTTTGATCACCTGCATTTCTAAATTGTGGTATATTAAGTTGTGAGCAATTAACACTTTTTAAGAGTCTAAAATTTACTTAGCTATTTTATATATATAATATAATAAATGTTATATGTTTTGTATATTATATTAGATATAACTCAAGTTTGGCTCGAATATGAAAATATTTAAATGTGTGAGCTTTTTGTTATGAAGCGCCGAACACTTCAGGAAACAATCAATGTATTATTTTTTTATGCATACAAAAATTAGTGTGGTTTATTTTATTATATAGATAATGTATCATATAATGCTAGAGAGATAAAATATATCATATCAAGTAGGTAATTCTAATGAAAACCTAACTCTACCGAATTAATATAACAAAAAGTCTAATTTCCAACACGTATTATCTTAGTAAAATGTTGTGAGTTCGAGTTTTAATTTCAAATATAAAACACTTAAGAGTTTTTTTTATTCAACTGTCTATAATTTAACTTACATATAATTTACCAAAAGAATTAATTACTATACTCGATAGTGGATAATTTAATCCCGAAACAATTTTTTTTTCATAAGGGGCCATATTATTATCTGTACGTGAAGACTTTAATGTGAGAAAAAAATGGCGGGAGCAAATTAAAGGGATGAGGAATGGTCGAAAACAGTTATCATTTATGAGTTCTAATGTCTCAAAAAAATTGTAGACATCTGATGTAATTTGAATATTTTAATTAATTTCAAGTTATTATTATTATTTTTTAATATGAGGTTCACAAATTTTCAGCCCCGCTTGTTGAGAAATCCTAAATCCGCCCCTGGTTGTAAGAAACCAAAAATCCTATTCGTACTTTTACGATAAATATAGATTATGTGAATCATCCTATCTAAATAATATTTACATATTTAATTTATATTTTATTATATAAACTAAAGAAAGACTATATATTTACTTAGATTTTGATAATTACAATTATATTAGTATTAGTTAATTAAAAAATATTATATTAGGATTAATAAGTTTATTGAAAAAATATTATGTAAATAATTCGATTATATTATGTTGTTAATTAGATAAGTTTATAGAATTATAATATTATTATAATTTAAGAAATTTTATGGATTTAGATAATTAGAATTTTGAACTTATATAATTAGAATTATATTTCTATTGATTTACTGAAAGTTATTTTATTTAACTGATTCAATTTAAATAATATTTTATATTGCATAATTGAAAAAATTTATTAAAATTAATAAAGTGAATCAATTTGTTGCTTTTCAATTCATTAGATATATCTTATTATAATATTTTAAATTATAGGTTGTTCAACTATGTATCTTTTTTTTGGTAAGTTGAAAAAGTTTTAATTTTACCGGCCAAGAATTCTATTTTAAGTCAATAAGTACTTTTTAAATATAGTTAAGTTAATAAATTATAACATATATTTACATAAGTATCCTCGACATACGTAATTATTATGAGGGTATTTTAGGGGATTCATATTTTATAAGAAACCAAAAACTTAATTCGTGCTTTTATAATATATATAGATTAATTAAAAGTTATTATAGTACCAAACATGAATATTATCATTTTCAGCAAAAAAAAATGAATGAAACATGTGCACTTAAAAATTCAACCTTTTTTCGTTTCTGAGTAATTAAAAGATTTAGTTTAAAGAAACAACTATAGTCCAAATGTCTAAATTATAATTTTTTTTTACCTTCATATTACAATAATTTATTTCTAACAACTTTAATCAAATGCAAGTGTTTAATTCCCGATTTTAAATATAGAGCAGATATAAATATCCTAATCGGCTATCTCATCCTTTATCCGCAATTCAGCGATGGTAAAAACTCAGACGAGTAAAAGAAGAAAACAAAAAACACAATCGTGTTACGAAATTCTCTAATGCACGACTACTTTTAAAATTATTATTTTATCCTATTGAATATTTCTCACGTGAAAAATTCAAAAAAATTTGTATCATCATATTCGTATCGTTATGTATATTCCATGCACCATTATCCATCCCCACAGCAGATGCAAAATGCAGAGGATCTCCCATACAGTGACTACACAGTTTTTATATCTGATCTCATATCATAGCCAATACATCGTTGAACATCTCATCGGCGACAGATGTTGTTAACATCCCACATTGGAAAAATATTAAACCATGTTTTGACCAAAAAAAAAAAATAAAAAATTAAACCATGTGCTAGTTAATAAATGTAAAGCAACCCTCATCTCATCAGCTAGCTTTTACGGTGAGTTAGGTCAAGCATATACTTTCACATGATATCAGAGCAGACTGCATCCTGTTAAATTGAATTGAATTTCAAGCTCCAGGGTAGACCCCCGATTATTCGGGCCTGGGCCTACGGTGGGTGTTTTAACATCCCACATTGGAAAAAGACGATTCCAAAACAAAAGAAACTCAAAACGGAGACTTAAAGGTAAAGGGGCGTAGCGAGAAAGATTTAGGTCAGGAATATTCCCACCCGAGGGGAAGGTCCATTCATCCGCTACGCAAAAAAAAAAAAAAAAAAAAGGCCAGTGAAAACATTTTCATCTCCTAGCGTAAATTAAACTATTAGCATTAAACATTTTACAATTATCACCAATATTTGTTGTTTTGGCCCGTAAATGACGTAATTTAGCATTTGAAGTTATACTAATTTAATCAGATGAATTGTATTCGATTCTTTGATAATGTAATTATTATCAATTGAATAAAAAACTTTACACAAATTTCATCGAGTGATGTAACTTAGTGAACTATTATCGGTTGCAATGATGGAGGCATAGGGGTTGGCCCGCCCCCTCTAAATTTTGAAATTTTTTGTTTTCTCCTGCATATTTTGAAATTTTTTATTTTTGTCCCTCTAATTTGGGATACCGCAATTATATACTTTATCCTTTCAATTTTAAAACAATTACGATTTCACTACTTTTAAAAATGATATTATTTATATTTTTAATATTATAAAATTTTGTCTCTCTCATCGGCGTGGTTCAGTCCCTAATCAGTTGGAACATAAAATTTTACATCTTCCACAAATTTAATTTAATATCTCATGTTTATTCCTTGATAATGCAATAGTATCGGTTGGAACAAAAGCTTTTACAGTAATTTAATTATTCCATTATTTAATAAGGCAACTATTACCACTTGATATAAAAAACTTTGCACCTTAAACGCTTCAATTTACAACAGAATTATCAATAGCATTGAGAATTTCTGGAAAAGAAGAATCTAATGAGACATTTGAAATTCCTCCTAATAATAATGATCAAAGTGGAAGAATTAAGAGTTGGTTCATTTCTTGGAAATGTTGTTATGGGGAATGCAAGTCTGATTACTCGCTTAAAACCGAGATTAATTATAGATTAAACAAGTACTACATATGGACTAATAATTAAATTAAATGTTTATATAATTTTTCCTTATTAATCCTAAAATCAATCCAAATATTTAACCATCAAGTGACCGTTAATAATCGGACAAACATCATCACAATACATACCTATTATGGAAGGGAACTAGATTATTAATGCACGAAGACGAACATATTAAACTTATTCCTTTTCTTCTTGTTCTCGAAAAGATGTTTATTAAATGTAATCGGAAGAAACAGTACCTTTCTATGGGAAAACTTCCAAATGGACCATCAACTGGTATTGTTCCACAGAGATAATTGTTAGAGACATCAACCATCAAATGAAAATTACTTTCTTTCTTGTTTTTAACAGAAGAACATCAAACTTTGAAAATTGCCACTTACAATACTTTGAGGTTTATAGAGTGGTGAGCTCCCTTGGAATTGATCCTGTCAACTTGTTATCGTTTATCCGTCTGTGACATTTCATTACAGGTAATAGATAAAAAATGCCAATTGTCGTCGTAGCCGCTGGAAAAATCGCTAGCAATATCGCCGATGAGACACTCATCACAATTATCAGACTCTCCTCGTCGTTTGATCAAGAACTCCATATTAATTAGAGAATATAATATAACTTCTCAAAAGCATGAAACCAAGGCATTATTATTATTATTATAAAGTTGATAATATAAGAACACGAAGGTACTTAAGTACGAACATAAGTTCTGACAGGACACGAGCAATTACATAATATTAAAGTAAAAGATTAAGCACCAACCGAAACAAGAAACTAATACATTCGCAATATATATTAATCTTGTTCATCATCCAATGAGTTTGCTATAGGGAAATCCCTCTAACTTGCTCTCCACAAGCTTATGGAGGCGCTCAGCCATGTCGGGAGTTAAATGATTCCAACTTCTCCCTTTCTGAAAAATGAATTGAACTTCGTAATTCCGATTTGATTACTCACATTTTTGTTCACCTCCAGATTTTTTAGATTATCAAAGCTACAAAGCCTCCATATCTGCTCCACGACGCCCTGATTCTCTTCCTCCGGCGAAAATGGCAGCCCAATAAACTCAGCTATTTGTCTCACACCAAAGGAGGCATCCTCTTTCAAATCCTCGTATATCAGAAACATCACCTTTTCTGGATTCTTCAAATAGGCATCCCAGTATTCCAGCATTTGATCCCACGGAGGCCCGAACAGTTGAATTCCCTGGCAAAATGAATCGAACGCCTCCTCTAAGGGTAACCGGTCTGCATCGCTTCCAAAGCTGTTGCTGAGAGAGAATTGGTGGTACGAAATGAACTGGTCCAAGAGATTTCTACATATGAAGATGATCTTGCATTCAGACTCACGAATGGAAGCGGGGAGGAGGCTGAAAGACATGTGGTTTGAGAAGATTCTTGGACTCGGGATATGCTGGAGATCAGGGTTTTCTTCATTTAGATAAACAACAGCATTCAAACATGGAACAAGTGTGTGGGGGTTTGAAGTGAGTAAAGGGCTTTCATTGATGGGATGATTTCTGCGAGACAATTGCGAAAATCAGGGCTTTCGTCCAGGTGGTTCCTGATTTAGGGATCGATGATAGTATTATATCACTGTTTCTTGCTTTGAAGTTTTTCTGGCATGAGGCATTGGCTGGAAAAGGGATTCTGGAATCCAAAAGCCCTTTTATTTCACAAGCTGAAACCCGTCCCAGTTCTTCTGGCGTTCAAGATTTTTGTGCAGACTTCCAGCATCTTTTTCCTCCATTATTCTGTTGATGCGTTAGAAAAGAAAAAGAACGAGGATTGGATTTGTATATATGTGAATTTTGACAGATTCACATCGTTAACAATATCTTTGTATATATGGAAAGAATTCTAATTGATTCCTTTCCCGACTTAGCGGGTGTAATTAGGGGGCCGGAGATTGATAGGGTTATTCTATTTAATACTTGTATTGTAATTGTTCTGTACACAAGAAAATGAATACCAATTTCAGTTTTTTCCCCCAAACTTTGTCCATTGAATTCAACAAGGTATCAGAGTGGGTTTCGATTCAATAACGAATCGAATACCTTGCTTCATCATCTACCGAAGGAATCACCCACAAAAATCAGTCAATTGCAGGCCGAGTTTCTCGCCCAGATGGCGGAACTTCTCAGGCATAAACAACCAGAACAAATCACCCAAACCACCATCAACATCAAACTCACCGACAGCAACTACGCAATATGGTCAAGAACCGTCGAATTGGTGTTACTTGGCCGAGGAAGAATGGGATACATCACCGAAAAAATTGTACCCCCTAACCCCGAAGACGACGGGTATGAGGCTTGGGAACAGACGGACGGATCCGTTTGCAGCCTCATACTCAACTCCATGGAACCCGAAATAGATGCACAATTCATCCTCTGCCCAAACACAAAGGACTTGTGGGACGAAATCAAAGCAACCTACCATGACGGAGAAGATAAGCTAAAGCTGTATGAACTCAAGCAACGACCTACAAAACCAACCAATCAGATATGTCCGTAGACCAATATTACCGGACAATCCAAGGAATTTGGAGGGAGATTGATTTCCGACAGCCTCAGTCCATGAAATGTCCCGAAGATCGGAAAATCTACAGTGACGAGAAACAAGAAGATCGGGTATTCGTGTTTCTATGGGGTCTAAAAGAAAGATTCGACCCCATAAAACGTGATTTACTAAAATCCCAAAACCTACCCACCTTGGAAGAGGCATATAACGCCGTATGGCGTGAAGATCACCACCTCTCTGCAATGAATGACCACGGCCGGAACGGAGTCGGGATGGTGGCTAAGGTGCGGTCAGAACCAACATCATCATCCCACGAATACCGAGGAAGAAAACCGACGAACACCGGTTCCGGACCTACCCAAAAGTGCAGCGTGTGTGGAGGCACAAAACACATAAAAGAACCGTGTTTTGAGGTGGTTGGGTATCCGGAGTGGTGGGCCGAGTATCAGGCAAAGAAGAAAGGGACAGTTTCCGGCGGAGACGGTTCATCCCGGCCACCGGCCGAAAAAACCTTCCCTGCAACAGGGGAATCCGACAACACACGCAGAGAAGGATAGGGATGGGCAGCGATCGTGATGGGGCACACGGCGGCTGCCAGTGGCGCCACCAGCTACAACGACGGAGCCAAAGGCGGCGGCGGCGCCGCTGGTGGAGAAATCGGCCACCATGAACCTGGTAAAGGTTTTGGCGCAGCAACTGCTGCAAATAGGAATGAGGGTAAGAATCAAAACCATAACCCTAATTCTATTTGTAATGGGCCATCGCCTATTGGGCCATGTTTTAATTATTTGGGGAGTTTAGATAAATTGGGCCATTATGGAATTCAGAATGGTGGACAGGGATAAAATTTTATGCAGGCTTCCATTCCAAGCCCAGAAATGGAGTGGCTTATTGACAGTGGTGCTACAGACCATATGACTAATGAAGCCCATGATATCCGGACTTCTATAGTCCCACAACGAGACTCGGTGATAAATGCAAACGGTCTTTCTTACCCATTCACGGGGGCTGGAAACATTACTTTATCTGAAAAATTGAATTTATCTAATTGTCTTGTGGTGCCATCACTCACAACTAAGATACTCTCTATTAGTCAGCTCACTAAAGAATTAAACTGCAAAGTTTTAATGTTTCCGTCATTTTGCCTCTTTTAGGATATTCGTACGGGGGCGATCATTGGGCGTGGTATTGAGAGAGATGGGTTGTACTACGTCAAAGATATCTCACAAGCTAGCTCGGTCCATTTGACTCTGGGCAGCAGTCACGGACAGTTGTGGTTATGGCATCGCCGTTTGGGGCACCCTTCTTTCCAGTATATGAAACAGTTATTTCCGAGTTTAGTGTCAGAGTCAAGTTCCTTACATTGTGATACATGTGTACTTGCAAAAAGTCATCGAAACTTTTATCCAAGTTCAAAGAATAAAACGTCCCGACCTTTTGAATTAATGCACTCTGATGTTTGGGGGCCAGTCCCAAGTCATGTTAACTCCAAGTTTCGATGGTTTCTTCTGTTAATTGATGATTGCGCTAGATTTACTTGGGTATATTTTCTGAAACAAAAATCCGATGTTCCACAGACAATCAAAGAATTCTTTCAGATGATTCAGACTCTGTTCTTTGTCCCAATTAAAGTGCTTCGAACAGATAATGGGAGAGAATTCGTAAATCAGACCCTTCAAAATTTTTCTCCCAACACGGGGTCATCCATGAAATAACTTGTCCCCACACCCTCCAACAGAATGGTGTGGCCGAAAGGAAGAACTGATACATCCTGGAAAGTGGTCGGGCTTTTCTCTTTGAAGCTCACGTCCCCAACTCATATTGGGCTGACGCCGTCTCAACAACTGTGTATGTCATGAACCGCCTACCCACCAAGGCATTGGAGTATAAGACTCCCTTAGACACCCTCAGGAAGTTTCACTCAATCCCCTTAGTCCTCCTGCTTACCCCTCGGGTCTTTGGGTGTGTGGCCTTTGTACACACTCCAAAACAGTTCAGGACAAAACTCGACCCTTGTGCAGTCCGATGTGTCTTCTTGGGGTTCAAATCTGCCCAAAAGGGGTACCATTGCTATGATCCGACCGACAAACGCCATTACGTCACCATGGACATGGACTTCTTGGAGACGAAATACTATTTCAAAACACGAACCAATGTACCCCTTCAGGGGGAGACTACACCGGAAGGACTAAATTGGATGTGTGAATGGTTGGAACCACTTCCGGAGTACACCCCACCTACTCAGGAGTACACCTCACCTACTCAGTCTCCTGTACAACCCGACTCTCCGTCTCTCTCAAAACACCCCAGGAGATA
This sequence comes from Lantana camara, assembly GCA_037501455.1. Lineage (NCBI taxonomy): Eukaryota > Viridiplantae > Streptophyta > Magnoliopsida > Lamiales > Verbenaceae > Lantana > Lantana camara. The sequence continues at coordinate 6,434,020 of CM074865.1, forward strand.
AATTTGTGCCCTCCAAGAATCCCACCAAAGATGGGCCTCTTTGATAATATCACGCTCAACACATCCCATGTCACAATAATCTCCAAATGTACAACCCAATTTCAATGCAATTTGGGCTTTTCTAGCACAACCCGCTTCAATCAGCCACACCAATTAATATCTACCAATTAATAAAACCCACGGCCCACAACAAATTGAATTCTCAATTAAACTAAATGAGCACTAAACCCAGCACATTAATTCTTCCATAATCCCAAGCACGACACACGCATGCAGCCCATATCTCAACTAAAACAATTCCCTCCATTAGATTCACATTAAATTCCCATGCCTATGTAATCCTTTCCGCAGCCATTAACCTCAAATTTGGTTCCATATTCCTCACGCAGCAAGTCAGCTGCAAATCATTCGTGAATTCTTCATAAAAACACCAATTTTGCTCCATCTTCATCTTTAAGCCCCCGACTCTACAATATAAACAACAAAGCATCAATTTCTTTCAAGATAATATCAATTCAAGCACAATTAGGGACATAATTCAATTATAAAGATGATCAATTAACAAGTTATCAAATCCCCCTACACTAGCCCTTTACTCGTCCTCGAGGAATCATGAAAATCAAATGGAAACAATACCACCCATCAAACACAATCACAAAGGCAATCATCGAATTCTCGCCTAAACAAGTCTAGCTCATCAACACATTACTCAATTGCACAAAATTCACCAAATTATTATAAATAACATACTCTCGTGTAATGTAGTGTGAATTGAACGAAAGAATGTACAAATACTAGATTGATTAGTCTATGATTTTCGCCTAAGTACTAATTATCAATTTTGAATGCATCGTTTACTCCTATCTCCACTAATGTAGTTAACTCATGACTCGAGATCGTTAGGTCTTTCGAGCTTGTAATGTAAGGCTTGGGTTAAAGGTTGGGAAAATTTGGAATTTAGTGGATTAACACACCAAGCTTACACACTTTACAATAAAACCCGTAGTAATTCCCTTTTCATCTACCGGACTCCCTAATTTTGCTTTAAACAACTAATTTCCTTCCTTTTCAGATCAAACACACTCTCACTTTCTTATTTTCTTCTTTGTTTTTTTTTTTTTTTTCCTGCTCATTTTTTTCTTTCTTTTGACTTCTTTTCCTTTTTCTTTTCATAGCATCTCTTTTTTTCTTTCAACTTTCAATTCAGCACAAAGGATAACAAGGAGCCAAAGACATCTAAAAATTCTAACCCAAAATGAACAAACAAGGTGTGATTCAAAGTAGGGTAGAAATAATAATGTTGTGCTTCGGCTTGTAATGTGGCTAAGAAGAAATTTTACACAACATTTAGGCTCAGCGGGTCAAACGGGATAATTTTATTTGTGAAAAGGTCAAGAAAAGGCTTACCACCGACAACGATCGCCTAAGTCACTTCCCAAATCAATAGTTAACTAAAAATTTTGCCTCGAAGGGAGCTAAGATGCATTCTAATCAACTTTTAGACCCAATTGAAAATCATGAACTTCTCTATCTAAGCAAAGCACATTAATTCTTTCAATGGTGCGCGAAAAATTAGGGTATAAGATTATACTAATTTACCAAATTTCACACAAATTTCATGCATTTAACAAGCCTAACTCGTTCTAGCAAAATTCAACAATCAAACCTAATAGCAAGCATTCAAAACGGGAGAAATATTTCCACAATTATCAACATCCTCAAGTTCTAAGCAATATCACAAGTTCAGCCACAAAACTCTCAATTTCAAGTCATAGCATGCAAAAATTTTCAATTTTAGCACTAGTATCCCCCCCCCCCCCCCCCCCCCCCCCCCCTTATAACATGCATTGTCCTCAAGGCATTAAAAATCAAGATCTACAGTAGAGAGGACTTCCCTGAAGTTTGGGCTGGGCAAATAGGATTAACGGGTCTGGTCATGTAAATTCCCCATCTCATTTGAAATTTTGGAAGTGGCGGCGTGGTCACGCTTAAGGGTCATATTAGCAGAAAATTGACAGCAGCTAGCAGCAGCATATCAGCACTATCTGGGCCAAGTTACACGCTCCTGCAAGACAGAAAAGGGCATAAAATCAACACAAACACAACGAGAACCAAAAAAAAAACAAAAGAAAAAGAAACTGAGGGAAGAAAAAGGCGCCTAAACCTCCAAAACTTGGGTTGTCTCCCAATAGCGCCCTTGTTTTATGTCTTAGGCTCGACAAGACTTGTTAAAGTGCTACTCAAATGGAGGTGCACCCTCCATACAAATCCCCTCTACTGTGTGGAGCTGACTCTTCTAGTCCGTTGCGTCCTCTAGATTGGGGATGGTAAGTCGTAGAGGTTCGCAACATGACTTGATACTTCCTCATCAAAGACTCCATCAACTGTTTGTAAAAATATTTACCCCGATCACTAAGATTCCTGAACTCGAAAAAGATATGATATCTGAGGAAGGTAGTAGTTAAATAATCAATAATATCAGCATACCAGCGCGTGACCTTAGAGCGTGGCCACTTCTTACAGTCACGTATCTTGAAAAACCACTCGTCCAGGAATCCATCTTGTGTAGGCTTTGAATCAGCAAATTTTGTTCCGCCTTTGAAAGCATAAATCAGATTATCCAAAAACTTCTTGAGTCCCACAATAGGTGCCTGCAAAACAAAAGAATTCAGTTTAGCTAAGTCATCAAGTAGTTTCAAATTCAAAGCCTTTTACTCGCAGGATTAACATGCCCTAATGGAATAACTATATCATAGATATCATAATGCAAACTAACATGTTTCGGCTTACTCTCAAAATTTTCAACTACCAAATTTTGAATGGATTCAAAACTTAGCTTTTCCACATTGTTAAGCTCAAAAGTTTCAATACTTGGGTTTTCAATCACATCAACACTTAAAGCATTAGATGATTCATTAAGATCTTTACTTGACTCATAAATATTAAATTTTGCAATATCACCATCAAATTCTAGAGTCAACAAGCCTTCTTGAACATCTATTTTAGCCCTAGCAGTGCTGAGAAAAGGTCGCCCAAGTAAAATATCATAGGCACTCAAAGAATTTTCGTCCTCCATATAAATCACATAAAAATCAGCAGGAAAGACTAATCCATCAACTTGCACAAGTACGTCCTCTAATACTCCATCTGGATACACAATAGATCGATCAACCATCTGAATTATGATACCTATATCTTTCAAAAGACCAAAATTCAGTGATGAATAAACAGATAGAGGCATAATATTAATGGGTGCACTCAAATCACACATTGCTGTCTTAATCTCAGTCTTGCCAATTTTACATGGAATTGAAAACATACCTTGGTCTCCGTACTTAGGAGGTAATTTCTTTTGTAAAAGAGCGGAGACATTCTCTCCAACACTCAGGATTTCATTACCTTTTAGCTTCCTTTTGTTGGTGTAGAGTTCTTTAAGATATTTCGCATGCCGTGGGATTTGTTGAATAGCATTCAACAAAGGAATATTGGTTTCAACTTTTCGAAAAGTCTCAAGTACACCTTGCTCCTTCTTCTCTTTTCTCGCTTGGATCAGGCGCTCTGGAAACGGAGGTGGCTCCACCCATGCCTTAGGCGGGACTATAATTTCTGACTTTCTGTAGTGACTGGACCCTAAGACGTGGTCACGCTCAACGGTCAAGTCGACTGTCTGTTCTGTTTCTGCTCTGTTCTGGCGAGTTTTGGTCTTCTCCACTGGGGGAGGCAGTTCCTCATCACTTAGGATCGTGATTGCACTCATGTTTCGCCTCTGATCCTCCGTTTGTGATTGAAGTTTCCGTTGATTCTCTAATCTGTTCAATGAGGCTGCAATTTGATACAATTGGGTCTCCAAGTTCTTAACTGAGGTCTCCAAGTTTTCAATCTGATCAACTTGTGGGTTGAAAGGTGGGTACAGTTGAGGGATTGGTTGTTGGGGTTGTGGAGGTATAGGTACGAAGTTTTGGAAGTTTGGTGGATTCGGTGCATAACTCATAGTGGGGTGATCATACCATCCGATATTGTACATGTTGGAGTATGGATTGTACATCGGAGGTTGATATCCGAATGGGTCCACATTTTCGAAAGGGGATTCTTGAAGGGATGGACACGCGTCGGTGGGATGCAACGTGCTCGCACACAATTGATAGACCTTCGGTACTTGGGGTACACCTACACCAAGGTTAGAAGCCAAAGCACTTATCATATTCTTAATTTCATCAAAAGGTGAAGAGTTGACCTCGTTAACCTGTTGTGGAATGTTTGCATAATTGTTGAATTGTTGTGCATTCACAAACATTGTTGGATGATCGTCCTTTCCGTGAATGCCCCTGTTCATGAAAAGAAATAAAATTGATTAAAAACACAGTCCCCGGCAAAGGCACCAAAATTTGACAGGTGTCGAATCCGTCAAAAATAATTAAAATACCTATTTAACGACTAAACACAGAGTATAGTGCAAACAGGGTCGATCCACAGAGACTGGTTGATTTATTTCTAACAATTCCAAGTTATTCACGAGAAGTAACAATTAAAAGGGGTGTTTTTAGAATTATTCTAACCTAAGTATGCGATTAAAATAAATAACAAGAATTAAAAAGCTAACTAAAACTAAACAAGTAAGATCACGTAGGATTAAATCAATCAGAGGGAAAATTACCTAGCCAGGGATATTCGATTCGAATTGTTATATTGATCATCGACTCAAGGATTAATTCAAGTTATTCAGACAGATTGGCTATAGTTGATAGAGACACTCGACTCAACCTCGTTTTTACTTAATTCATTGGATAACCTAGAGATACTCGACAATTATCTTCCCTAATAAATTCACAACCCCTAGAGACACTCGACAGGATTTAATGAATTCGCAGCATTAAGAACGATAAAAACACCAATCCTCATTAACCAAGTCGTGACACACGCAAGATTTAAATTAGATTATCAAATCCCTTAGTGAACGAGGAATTCTATCGCTAAAACCCTGTCACTAATTTACCACAACTTATCAATCAACTTTACATACACTTCAAGCATCATGAATGACAATATGCAAATTAAACAACCTAGAGATCGTGCACTATCCCGAAATTGCCTAATCACAATAAACACGAAACACGGAGATAAGATAAATGCCTAAATAAACATGAATTGATAAAAACGTTTAGGTCTCACAATATCCAAAATCGAATCTATAATCCCTAGCTAGATAATTAAAGTTTAGCTACTAAAATCCATAAAAACAATACTAAAGGAATTCTTTAACATAAATAAACTAAATTGTCTAAGAAGCGAGAAAATAAAAATAATGAAAGATGAACTAGGTGGAATTGTGCAGCAGCTCGCTTCCAAGCCCCAAAAGGTCCGAAGTTGCTGCTTCTCCAATTATTACGTGATTAATTCCTCCAAAGCTGCTGCATATATATATTTATAACCAAAGTCTTCTAATCCTCATACAAAGAGGAATAAATTCGTGCCCTCCAAGAATCCCACCAAAGATGGGCCTCTTTGATAATATCACGCTCAACACATCCCATGTCACAATAATCTCCAAATGTACAGCCCAATTTCAATGCAATTTGGGCTTTTCTAACACAACCCGCTTCAATCAGCCACACCAATTAATATCTACCAATTAATAAAACCCACGGCCCACAACAAATTGAATTCTCAATTAAACTAAATGAGCACTAAACCCAGCACATTAATTCTTCCATAATCCCAAGCACGACACACGCATGCAGCCCATATCTCAACTAAAACAATTCCCTCCATTAGATTCACATTAAATTCCCATGCCTATGTAATCCTTTCGGCAGCCATTAACCTCAAATTTGCTTCCATATTCCTCACGCAGCAAGTCAGCTGCAAATCATGCGTGAATTTTTCATAAAAGCACCAATTTTGCTCCATCTTCATCTTTAAGCCCCCGACTCTACAATATAAACAACAAAGCATCAATTTCTTTCAAGATAATATCAATTCAAGCACAATTAGGGATATAATTCAATTATAAAGATGATCAATTAACAAGTTATCAGAACCCCCATCGGATATCCCTGAGGTAAGTGACCCTAACTCTCCTGTTTCCATTCCAAATATATATACTCTACCTCCTCGATAGAACATGGGCATTCCACCCAACAGGTACAGTCCAGAAAAAACAAGCAGGAATAGATATTCGGTTACTCATCACGTATCTTTTGGGTGTTCACCAACACTGCAGGGCTTCATTCACGCCCTATAATCTCATCAGAGTCCCCACACCATTGATGAGGCTTTAAATGATCCACTGTGGAAACAAGCAATGAAAAAAGAAATCGAAGCACTGGATAAAAACAACACATGGGAGGTTTGCTCTTTGCCAGCAGGAAAGAAGTCAGTTGGGTGTAAGTAGGTCTACACCATCAAACACAGAATGGATGGGACCATTAAGATATAAGGCTAGGCTTGTAGCCAAGGGATACTCACAAACATACGGGGTCGATTATATGGAGACCTTCTCCCCTGTGGCAAAGTTAGACACCATTCGGATCCTGTTGTCCGTAGCTGCTAATTATGGGTGGCCTCTACAGCAATTCGATGTAAAGAATGCGTTCTTATACGAGGATCTTGAGGAAGAAGTCTATATGGATCTCTCACTCAGATTCCAGATGAACGGAGACCGACGTACTGTGTGCAGATTGAAACGCTCACTATACGGACTCAAACAGTCACCGAGAGCTTGGTTCGAAAAGTTCACCACTGTGATGAACAAGTATGGATACACTCAAAGCAATTCGGATCACACCTTGTTCATCAAGAAGAGAGACGGTCTCATCACACTCCTAATTATTTATGTAGATGACATGGTGATAATTGGGAATGACACTGAGGAGATAGTCGGCCTACAGAAGAATCTAGCACAGGAATTCGAAATGAAGGACTTGGAGAGGTTGAGATACTTTCTTGGAATCGAGGTGATGAGATCAGACAAAGCTATCTTCATCTCACAAAAAAAGTACGTTCTCGATCTCTTAACAGAAGTTGGACTTCTTGACTGCAAACCAGCAGACACCCCTATGGCACAAAATCACCAGCTAGGAATATTTTAAGACCAGATACCCACTGACAAGAACCGATATTAGAGACTTGTGGGTAAGCTAATCTATTTGTCCCATACAAGACCGGATATTGCCTACGCCGTTAGTGTTGTGAGCTAGTTTATGCACAACCCCGACAAGGAGCACATGGAGGTAGTCTTGAGGATTCTAAGATATCTGAAATCCTCTCCTGGAAAAAGGCCTAATGTTTGCTAGAAATGGACACACCCGCATCACTGCCTATATTGATGTTGATTGGGCAGGAAGCATCATAGACAGGCGATCCACCTCTGGATACTTTACGTTTGTGGGGGGCAACTTGGTAACGTGGAGAAGTAAGAAGCAGAAAGTGGTGGCTCTTTCTAGTGCCGAGGCGGAATTCAGAGGAATAGCTCGGGGAATTACTGAAGTTATGTGGATACAGAAACTCCTAACTGAGATAGGTTTACCTCCGGAAGAGAGTGCTGACTTGTACTGCGACAATAAGGCCGCGATTAGTATCTCCCACAATCCGGTACAGCATGACCGGACGAAACACGTGGAGATCGACCGACACTTTATTAAAGAGAAAATCGACTCAGGGGTAGTCAATCTTCCATTCGTTAAGTCAGAGGACCAACTTGCAGATGTCTTAACCAAAGCAGTGAGCAGCCAGAACTTTCATAGTTCGTTGACCAAGTTGAACATGGTCGAACCCCATGATCCAACTTGAGGGGGAGTATTAACAATATCTTTTTATTTATGGAAAGAATTCTAATTGATTCCTTTCCCGACTTAGCGGGTGTAATTAGGGCCGGAGATTGATAGGGTTATTCTATTTAATACTTGTATTGTAATTGTTCTGTACACAAGAAAATGAATACCAATTTCAGTTTTTTCCCCCAAACTTTGTCCATTGAATTCAACACGCATATATATATATATATGTAAAAACCCAAGATCAACGAAAGAAACATCTCAAAAACAGAGCAAAACAAGAAGAAATTGACAGATTCAACTAGTCGAAAAACTCGCACTCAAATTAAAAACTAGCTAAAGCCTGAATTACTACAAACGATTAAAAATTCACAAAATAGCCACAAAAACCAATTAGGTAGTCGAGGATTAAGCACACTCCAACGAACAATCTAGAACTTCTGAGTCCAGTTAACCGCTATACGGTTGAAGATTTCAAGTCTGAGTTCAAGTAGCCAGCTACACAGCAAAACAAATATGGAATAGTGAAGGAGATGGAAATATGGAATGAGAGAAATAATTGAAATGTGGTAAAGTAAATTTTAAGAAAAATTAATAGAGAAATAAAATTTTTTGAGGGGGAAAAGATGGGATAGTGACTTTTATGCACCATATGTATTTATGAGCATACAAGTTATCTCATCCGGCAAATTCTTGTATGCACAGAGTTTAATCGAATTCCTAAGATCTTTATTAATAATTATAGTTGCATTAGTTCAAGAAAAATAGTTAATACAGTAATTAGTAAACAAAAAAATATAAATACATATATATTTGTATATATTCCATATATCATATAATTTTAATTTATATCTCTGATTTGGTATATTTATAAAATAAAAGTATCGATTAATCATTATAAACGTACGTACCGTGTACCAAAATAACGAACCGACTAAATCTACTCTCAACATACCAATTATTTTAGCACATTAGTGTATTGCGTACCGTACTCGTACCGCGTATCAAGTAACTATGGTCTAAACATGCATGGTTCATATTTAAGGGGGAGACAAGGGACAGTTGGGCATACAATCAAGAAGTCACTCAATTCTTAGTTTATCACATGGAGATGTCCCCCCAAAATGAATGGAGACGTTTGTGAATAATATAGTGGGGGATTTGCCACCAAAATATTTGTATATTTTGGAGAAGTTTGATTTTTGTATAATCATTCTATTACTGCATGATCCCATTACTTAAGTCTTCATATAATTAGAAGATTTCTCTCATCTAATCTCGACAGTTATACATTTAAAGTGCGTAGACGCTTGACAACAGACAAAATATAAAAGTGAAATAGGAAATTAGATGGAGATTTGTCATATCTCAATCGGTCCTTTGATTGTTATAAAAAATCAATTATATTCCGTTTATCAAATTTCAGTTATAGTGACTTGTCCCTGACATTTAAAGATACTTAGCGAAGTTAACGTGTTTTGCACGTTTATTATTTAATTTTAAATAATAATTATTATGTTTGTTTAATAAATTTAAATATTAATAATATTTAATTTAATTAAATAAACATAATAATTTTTTTTTGAAATTTTGAAAAATTGCACGTATAAAATCATTTGTACAAAATATTTATTTCAAATTATGAACAATAATAATATCTAATAAACCGCAAACCGCACAAGCAACACATGTCACGGATACTTGAAGTTATCATGTAAATTAAATTTATTAAATTGAAATGCATAGTTATAATGCATGTTGATGCAACATAGTTACTCAAGAAACACAAGTCTCATTGACAAATCTAATTTATTTAAACTTGTGTTCCAATAATTTCCATTGTCTTAAACCTCTTTTATCTAGGTGTTCATCTGGTTGACTTTTCACACTATTATTTTTTAAAATTCAATTGATATCTCATTGTAATGTCTTATACCTTTACTATATTTGATTTTCTCTTATTTCTGTTCGATAATATTAATTTTAGTTTTTGGTGCATTGTTGATATTGATACTTTCATTTGATCTTTTTCCCAAAAAATTACTCCAATTGTGTGACTTATCAATTTTTAAAATTTTCTTCCCACGCATATCATCCCTATCACCTGCTGGTGCTTACTGTGAACTTTATGGTTATTGTTATCTCTTGTGATGTTTCATGTGATCTATTAATCATTGCTAGGGTTGACTGCTCTTCATATTTTTTTTCAAATTTAACTGGTAATTAGCTCATGTAACCTTATTTGATTATAGATAGAAACAGGTAGCTTTAGGAATTTTGACCTTTATCTCTCTCTCTCTCTCTCTCTCTCTCTCTCTCCAACAAAGGCAAGTTTCAAGTTTCGCTAGTTCAAACTCAAACATTCATCTTCGCCTACACGCTTTAATCCTTCAAAATATGAAATATGTTCTTCTCCTCTTATTTTAAGTTTTTCCATGTCGTTTAAATGTGTATATGATTTATGTGTATAATGAGCTGGCATGTCTGACGTTATTGGAAAATGGTACTTAGGTTAGAATAAATGGTATTAGATGCCTCTTATGTATACAATATGAAGCTAATTGTATGAATTTTAGGTTTGAAAAGTTGGGTGGTAGGAGTTTTTAAGACCTCCATTAATGGAGGTTAAAAAAGTTTTGGTGGTTTTGGGGTGTTAAACATGTTTTGTTGTATTTCATTGGCCCTAATGTGGCATATGAGTGTTGTATGATCATTCGCAAGCTTTTAGATGTGTTGTTGTTGCATTTGGAGGGGTAGCATAGGTACTCCGTGGTCATCTTCTTTGAACCCCCTATTTTCTGACGCTTCTAGAACGTACCACGGGTCGAAGAACTTTTGAACTATTTTTTCTCATGGTTGTGGGACATAAGGGGGTGACATTCTGTTCTGGCCCCCACGGCCAGAGAACTTCTTAATTAATTTGATCCCAGGCCTTGGGACTTTGGGGTGAGATTTTCCATCAATGGCTGCCTTTATTTTTCTTCCCAAGTTGTGACCCGACTTTCCTTCATACCTCATTTTTGTGCTTTCTTCTCGTATGTTCCTAATGTATCATAGTATGTTTGTCTATATATGAATGATTTTATATGCTAACATGTGATTCTAATTGCATATCAAAAGTGCTCGACTATAATGCACGGACACTCCGATTTTTCATCCCATGCAGTGTCGGTCACGGACACGTCAAAAAGTGTCCAGAATATAAAAAAAACCCGCCAAGACTGGGACACGGGTCGGACATGGCGGGGGCACGAAAATGTCAAAAAAATTATTTTTTTATTAAAATTTTAGGATCATATATATATATTTTTAAAAATAATTGTATAAATTTACTAAAAAATATATTATATTGATTCAAATTTTTTATTTTCATTTTTGTTTTGAATTTTTCTCATAATGTCGTAACATGCAAAAAAGAATAACATTATTTATAATCACTTTAAATATTGAATTTGATAAGAATGAATTTTATTTAAATTTGTAATATTGATTATTCTTATAAATATTTTATTTTAAATTAATTAATAAATATAAATATATTTATTTATATATAATAATATAGCCGCGTCGGAGCCGTGTTGTGTCTTAATATTTTTAAACAATTCGTGTCGCCGTGTCCGGATCGTGTCGTGTCGGTGTTCATGCATCATAGGTGCTCGAATGTTCTTATATATCATAATCACGCATCATATTCTTATGAATATCGTAAATTACGATCATTTCACGTATACATGCATTTAAGGTATTCATAAGTATCGTCATCCCCTTTTGGTTTATATTTAAGTCTAAGTCATATGTCTTTTGTTTGGTTTGTACAAAGTCATTCCAAAATTTCATTGTCTTTTTGTATTTCATTTTTATACCCATCTCTATCTATTAAATTTGTTTTTCTTTCTTTTTTACACTCTTTAGTATATAATTTCATATATTTTCTCTTTATGTTTAGTCGTACAATTAAGTGATATTATTTTATTTATCAATAAGTAATAATAAATTTTATTAGTAAAAATATACATTTATGTGGAAGATGGTAAATATTTGTTCTTATATTATTAATTTAATTTTCAAATATATAAATATCTTATAATATAACCTATAATTAATATATTAATTTTATAAAAAATCCTTATGATATTGTATATGTTTTTTATAAACCGGAGGAGTTTCAATATGAATTTACCAAATCATCCTCAAATTTAATATCGTTAAAAGTATTATTGTGAGGAAGTACAATTTGCATGTGTATTTCTTGTATTTTCGAGAATTGATAATACGACAGTACTTTTGAATGAATTGTACCCGATTTTCTTTCTCCTAAACATACGAGACCCGATTTTATTTCATGGTCAAAAATTGAGAATTTATTAGTTTAGTTGAGATAGTTAGAATAATATTAGGATTAATTTATTCAAAAGCTTGCAAGATTATCATTATATAGTGTTAATTTTATAATTAGAGAAAGACGTATATTTGATTAGAATTACATAGAGATAATTGAGAGTTTGATTAGAATGAAATATCCTGAAAGAATATTTATGTATCAAATAAAATTATCCTTAGCCATATTTTATTGAAAGTCTTACAACGAGGGTATTTCGGGCGATCACAAAGTTTCAAGAAATCAAAAACTCAACTCGCCCTTTTATAATATACTATTGAAATCAACGTGCGTTGCACGTTTATCATTTAGATTATTTCGATAAGTTCAGTTATTATGTTTATTGAGTAAATTAATATATTAAAATTATTTAATTTAATTTAATTAAACAAATATAATAAAAATTTTAATGAATCAATTTAATTTTGTAAAACTACATGATGAGGCCAAAATATGGCCGAGCCACGTCACGACACGTGGCTCAATCAAAACCTGACACTTTGGCACTCCGGGACCCACATCTCAGGCTCCCCTCGAGATTGACCGCTCCCCCCGAGGGAGTATCTGCTTCTTCCGCTAACAGGAACCCCAACCTTTCCCCGAGCGGGCAAGTCTAACAATACATTTGCGATCCTCGAGGTCATCCCAGGATTCGCCCTCGAGATCATCCCGTGGCTGTAAAGGTACATCATCTCCTTGGGCTTAAGTATCCACCCTCGGACCCGTAAGCGCAAGGCTCATACAAACCGAACGTGCTTGATCGTCGATAACAACCCTGTAATGCTCTTTGACAAATAGTACAAGGACGCACACCTGCCACTGTTGCTCTCCACTTACCTTTTTGCAGGTTTTACAGGATTACCTTCACAGGGGCTCCTCATTAGACGACGTGTCTAGGACAACATCAATCCGAGACCACTTGGTACAAATTACCATAAAGTCCCCACCCTCAACTATAAATACTCAGAACTCATCTCACTCTGTAAGCAAGCCTCCTATATCCGAGCTCTGTTTTCTTCCTCCTTATTGATCTATAACTGTGTCACTAACTTGAGCATCGGAGAGCCAAACTGGGTTTCACCCCCATTTCCCCAGCTTGGCCCTCTCACGTTTTACTTGTGTTTATTCCTAGCAGGTAGATCCCACGCATCCCGGTGACCCTCACCGGAATATTTACCTCAGTTTTCCCAAACATACAAATTCTAAGTGTTGGAGTGTGACACCTCAGATCAGACCCCATCACTACACATACAAAACATTTTATTTGAAATCTCTCTTTGGAACCATATACAATAAGTAAAAATTCAAATTAGAAAAACATTCAATTAATAAAGAAATAATCAAAATAAAATATTTAAAATGAATAATATAAATGAAAAGATATATATAAAAAATATAGATTAAAAAATTTAAAAGATCATATAAAATACTATGTTAATTATAACTTTATTCTTTCTATTATTTGGTTTTCATTAATATAATTTGTGATTTATCTTTGATTTTTAAATAAAGTTCTGAAATGTTTCTTTGTTATAATTCAAAATATAAAGGTTATTGCATTTTCTGTAGGAATCACCCTCTTCAAATTTGTATATTAATGTATTGGATTCTTTGCAACCCAACAGAGGAATAGTAACTCAAGCTAAGACTTATTCAACTATGTTGGTGGACCATCCTAAACCCAATAACCATTTTGAACCTTGGGGTCTATCCTCACCAATTTATCCACCATGGTGTTTCTTTCTCTCGGGATGTGCTCAATCTGAGCTTTTAGAGCCTGAGGAGTAAATTTCGGCAATCAAATATTAAATTTTTCATGGGGTGCTCTTTATAATCCTTCTTTGTTATACATTTCGCCACCGTCTCTGAATCAATCTTCATATTAATTTTCACAATGCGTCTCTGAATCAAGCTAGCTTTAATCCCTCACGTAAGCCTAATAACTTCATCACTTTTGTTGGAACTCTACCAAAATTTATAGAATATCTTAGCACCCATCTTCAACTGTCATCTTGAATGACGCTCCTAGTCATAGCATTGTTGGTGTGGCTATAAAAGCTTCCATCTTAAATCTTGTTTTACCCATCCCTTCTCTAGTTTATTCCAAGGCAACTCAACGCATGTTTTTTTTTTTTTTGCCTATATTTTTTGTCCTTACTAATTAGTACCAAGGAATCAGGTAACTCTCTTATCTGGTGAAGAGCGATGTTTCTAGACTTCATAATATTCTAATAACTTCATCAGTTTTGTACTTTTCAAAGATTGCAGAGCGTTGAGATCAAGACAATCTACCCGAAACATTCTGGTAACATGTTGCTCTGAACTTTGTTGTTAGAAGCTCTCTTCGAGCCATTCTGAACCTTACAAGCCATGAAGATTTTGACCAGTCTATGCATCAACAATCTTGTTCTACACCCGAAGTACGAATAGACAACTTCAACCTGTGATCCACATCTTCACGTCTTGTACAACAACTTGTACATATATCGCTTTTTCCAAATTTCAGTTATATTTCATTGCATTCGTGTGCAAGCTGTCATGTTGGCAAAGTCACAAGAAAATCTTGAACTTTTAAAGGAAAGATAATTTTCAAATTCATTTTTAGTATTTTTTCATATTTCTCATTCGATGCTATAAGTAGATTATAGGTCATTTTATAGGAGAAATTGGTTGTACTTTCCATACCCAAAATTTCACTAACCTGTTGTTCTAAATTATTTGATACATAAGGTGCGAATAATACATATGATTTGCTCAAGTTCAATTTGAGGTCTGGTACCTTACAAACGCCTAAACCTTACTTTAAATGCACATCGCTCCATCCACGGTAACTTTGGCTCAAAATATTAAGTCGTTCACAAAAAGCAAGTGTGAGATCTAAGGGTCTCCTCGACATAACGCAATTGGCCTCCATTATTTGGTCAAAACAACTTTCTCAATCATATACATAAATCTTTCCATACAAAGCACAAACAAATAAAGCGAGAGTGGATCCCCTTGTTTAATGCCACATGTTATCCGTATAATATCCGTTAGGTCACCATTCCATAGAATCTCTGATTTTATCTCCTCTACTACGCTCATGATGATATTGATGATTTTTGTTGGAAATTCGAAGAAAGTTAGAATTTCCCTTAGAAAATTCCACCAAAATTTTTTGTACTGTCTTTTCAAAATCCAATTTTAGCACCATGCGCCCTTTTTATCTTTGGAGTGATGTAACGTGAGTAATACTTCTTGAAGTACAAAGATATTATCATGGATACTTTGGTCGGTAATGAAATTATTCTAGTTCGGAATCATAATTTTATTGATATATAGCCTAAGGTGGAGTAAATTATCTTGATGATTATTTTGAGCAATACGTTGCACAACGTAATAGGTTGAAATTCGTTTATTTTCTCTGGAGCATTAACTTTCAAAATCTGGCAAATAAACGTTTGACAAGCCTCCATGGAATTATTTTCGCTTCATGCAATCATTAATGAATTTCACCACCGAGAGTCTCTTGTTATGTCCTAATAGGTATTGGAAAAGTAGGCTTGGAAACCATCTGATCCTAAAGTTTTATATGGGTGGATGTTCTTCACTACCCTTAGGGTTTCCTCATTTGAGGTCGTTCTTGCCAAGTTATCTTTCCACTACCGCCTTAGGGTTCGTGACCTCTTCGATGGTATATCCATCGAATAGTTTGGTGTAGTACTCCCAAGTGTGTTGCTTCAGTTGGTTATTATTCCATTCATCACCTATTTTTAAGCATTTATCCAATTCCTCCTTCTGGTTATGTTTGAGAGATGAAAGAAGCGTGTATTTTTATCCCCGAATTGGAGTCAATTAATTCTCGACTTTTGAAACCAAATAATATCTTCTTGTTTCAATAGTTTGTACATTCCGCTATCAATTCTTTCTTCAAATCTATTCAATATTTATCTTGTTTGTCTTATATATAACGCTTTGGAAATTCTTTTTTAAAAAAAATTCTTGTTTTTTTATTTTTTGAGCACATTAAAAAGTGTTAATTGACCATTGTATTAGAACAATAATTTCAACTTAAAATATCAGTGGGGGTAGCTGGGGAACCAGCATTGATTCTCTTAAATAAGAAACAAAAATAAAATAAAATAAAACCTTAAAGTATCAATGAAAAGTGTTCACTAACTGTTGTTTTAGAGCAATGGTTCAAACTTAAAGAGTCATTTTTTTTATTAAATTGATGACAAACTTTTAATTACTTACGATAGTCAAACTTAAAGTTATGTTTCTAAAGCTTTCATATTTTATGGATGATATTTTTTCTCACCTAATAAATTCAATTATTTAATAGAGCCTATCCAATTATAATTCATATATTAACTGTAAATTATAATTAATAATTTAAAAAGAATCCTCATACGATACTTTATATGTTTTCTGTAGATTGGAAGAGTTTTGTTTCAAATTTATTAAAGAACCATAGAAAACTCATAAGTTCATTTTAAAATTTTAAATATAATAATATATAGATGTGTTTATCAATTCACCTTTTAGTTAAACATTATTAAAGGTATAATCATTAGGATATTTTGGGCGAATAATAAATTGTAGGGAATCAAAAACTCTATTTTTACTTTTGTAATATAATAATTAGTAAAAATAATGTGTATTGCACATTAAATATACGATTTATCTAAAAATTTTAATTATTAAATTATTAAAATAAAATTATCTAAAAACATCAAATATTTAAATTTTAAATATAGTAATGAGATCTCATTTGAAATTTAATTATTTATTTTTATTAATTGGTTAATTATAATACAAAATTGTTATTGGTAATATGTACTAATTATCTTTTAGGTTAAGTATAAGTCTCATTCAAACCTCCTAATTTCATACTATGATTTCTTCTATGGTCACTGTATATCTCTCTTAACTACCAGCATGAAAGGGTCCTATCTAGTCATCTTTGCTCTAGGTCCTTTCAACCAACTCTCTCTCTTCTTTCATACGTCTCAATTGCACATTTAACATCAATTAATGTTGTCATCATGATCATTTGTGCATGCATGTATAGAAAGGTAATGTGTTTTGTTTGATAATAGAATTTTTATTTTTTTGAGCTTGTGTTCATCATTTTAGTACACTTATATTAGATTTATACGAAAATAGTACAATATTAGCTTCAAAGGGTGCAAATCATTGCATAATGTGCACCATTATTTTCATTAACCTTTTTAGTCCCAAACTTTCACAAATATTTTTAGGTTCGTTGTCAATTTTTTGATAGAAAAGATATGTGTGGTTACAACACAAAATTGTGATTGGTAATATGTACTAATTATCGTTTAGGTTAAGTATAATTCTTGTTCAAACCTCTTAATTTCATACTATTACTTCCTTTATGGTCACTATCTATTTCTCTCTCGACCACCAGCATGATAGGACCCTATCTACTCGTCTTTGCTCTAGATCCTCTCAACCAACTCTCAATATTCTTCTGTACTTCTCAATCACACACTTAACATCAATTAATGTTGTAATCACTACGTTTGATTATGTTCATAGTCTATTAATGATTAATATTTCTTAAATATGATTATTTGTGAGTGCATGTATAGAAAGATAATATATTCCGTGTGATAATAGACATTTTATTTTTTGAGACTGTATTCATCACTCTAGTACAGTTATATTAGATTTATGCGAAAATAGTACAATTTTAGCCTCAAATGGTGTGAATCGTTACATTGTGTGCACTGCTATCTTCATTAAACCTTTTTAGTCCCAAAATTTTAAAAGTATTTTTTGCTTAGTTGTTAATTTTTGGATGGAAGAGATATGTGTGATTCACATGCATCGTTTTTTATGGTCCACCACTTATGTTTTAGGTTATATATGACCAATTTAGAGAGAAAAATCAATTGTACATCAGTTAGCATTGTACAAGCTAATCCCAATAATTTTTCCTCCGAATATGATTAGAACGGATAACATTCCCCTTAAAACACAATTAATAAGCTTTTAAAACTCATATATAGGATCTTTATATAAATATAAGAGATATAATGTGAATTAAGTGGTTATTTTTTAATTCGTCAGATATATCTTATTATGATATCATTTCAAATTGTAGGTCTTGAAACGGTAAAATTTTAATACAATTAATTAAAATCTTCAGTAACTATATAAATATAGTATCAAATTGAAATTTTATATATATTATCAAATTGTATTTTTCCCACTCTATATTGTTAAAAGAATTCTTCAATCATAAAATATGTTACTATAAAACTCCCATATATGATCTTTGTATAAAAATGAGATACACACTTTAATAATATGTAATTGAAAACATCCAATTGTCAAATTTATAGCGTGAATTAATTTATTATCTTATAATTCATTAAACACCTCTCATTATAGTAAAATTTTCAAATTACAGGCCTTAAACTGAAAAAAATGGGTAACTTATATTATCAAATTTAAATAATTTAACTAATATATTAATATTAAAGAATTATTGTTGAACTACCTATAGCTTTTTTTATTTTTATAAAATAAAGGAGTCTTAATTACTCTACGAAAAGTTCTATTTTAAGTCACAATAAATAAATTTTTTAATATTTTAAATTAATAATTTATAATATGTATTTACATAATTATTTTTAATTAAAAATTATTAACATAATTATTATTTTGGCCCCCTTCTCTGATTTATTGTTTTAAAATATTATTTTTCATTCATTCAACATATATAACTTCATTTTTGTTAATGTATTGTATTTTTTATTCTTATTCGACGTGTTAGTAAACATTGTGTTGCGTTTAAGTAACGAAGATTTTAAATAACGGGAAGCTAATCCAAAATACTTCATGCACGGGAAATAATATATATTAAGTACTTGAGAAGAAGTAAGGATTTGTTCTTGGTTTGCGGAGGCCAGCAAGATCTTGTCATTAGAGGATACTGTGATGCAAGTTTTGCGTCAAACATGGATGACTTTAAATCCATGTCAGGATACATATTCTGCTTGAACGGCGGAGCAGTGAGTTGGAAAAGTTCCAAGCAAGTGACCACTGCAGATTCGATCACTGAGGCCGAATACTTAGCTGCAAATGACGCAGCTAAGAAAGGTGTTTGGGTAAGAAACTTCATCCTAGCTGTTTTGTGATAATACTGAGGCGGTTGCTCAAGCAAGAGAACCAAGACCTCACCAAAGGACCAAACACATTTTGAGGAAATATCACTTAATCCGTGATATCATCAAGAGAGGAGATGTGCAAATTGAAAGGGTCACATAGGCAGAGAACATGGCAGATCCACTTACTAAAGCCCTTAGTCAACAGGCTTTCGAAGGACATCTTCAGAAGATGGGTCTTAGATTAGCACCTGAGAGGCTTTGACGGGCAAGTGGGAGATTGTTAGGAATAGTGCCCTTAAAGCAGATGTTTGCTTTACTCTTTTCTTGTAAAATCACAAACAGTATTTGAATAATATACGGAATGATTTTGTTCATAGGCAATCACTTCTTTATGTGTTTATTTATGTCTGTTTGGGTTAACTGTGTTTTGCATGTATTGAACTCCCCTAATCCGATGAGGTCGTTAAGAACTTTGTCGTTATGGAAACGACACATGAAACAAGTTCTTAACTCCATAGACGAGGATTAGAAACTTCTCCAAGTCAATGAGTCCGACAGACAGTGGGAGTGTCGACCTTGACTCTGTTGAGACTTGCTTATGTGATTATGTCCTTTGAAGGATCACTCAGTTTCATGGAGTGATAAGTGCATACGTTGATGCGTTCATAATACATAAGGGTGATTATTACAAGAACTTCATCACTGAGATGTCTCGCGTGAGAACATTCCTAAATGGGAAAGGAAGTTTCCTTAAAATTCCAAATTAGGAAATATCTCACAGGTCAATGATGTGATTCATTAATCCTTAGACTTGAGATTCTGTAATGTCTCATATGAGCTAACTTTGTAATCTTTGATATAGGCTCAAAAGGGTGTCGCCATATAGACACCTGAACCACGGCCTATGTTGGGATTACACAAGTGTCATATGTAGAATTAGTAGAATCGATAAAGGACCTACACTTGTTAAGAAAAAGAATGATCTCTTACTGATTGAGTTGTTCGTAGTCTATTAAACATTAAGCCCTTGGCCAAGGTGGATAAAAGATCAAGACATCTTGAAAATGGGGTTTTCTAGGATAGAGATCGAAATGGATATGAAACAAACTTAACTTTAAAGATCAAGCTCTGAGAATATTCCCATGCCTTAATTCTTGATTGAGAGATGGAGTTGTAGGAGGATCGTATTTCACTGATTATCATTGATTGAAAGGTTCTTCGATTCATTTCGTTATTCGGCTAGGGGTCACACACCCATTGCTATATTACGCTAGTGTGATCTGTGAAGTGATTAATTAATTAGGGAATTAATTAATTACTGTCACTGCTAATCAAATAATGAACCTAAAGGGTCACACACAAATGCCAGAACACGAAGGTTATGGTAGGATGTTAATATGATTAACGAAGGATCAAATTATTGATCGAAATAGAGCAAGGATTACGTGAGTAACTGCCACGTGTCAAGCACACGTGGCTGCCACGTGTCAAGCAGTCCACATGGCCGCCACGTGTCGTGTACAGGTGGCACATACGTAGCTTCATGCGTGTGATTTATTTCACACGCGAATTCTTTTCTAGAATTAATTAATTAAATTGTAATTAATTAATTTTGGTCTTTTAATTAATTTTGAATTAATTGTTAAAACTATTCTCAAGTAAACTTAAGCCAATAAATAATTAATTAGGAATTAATTGATTTATTGAATATTGACTTTTAACTTTAGAAAAGTTGAAAAGTCCAACTTTCTATTGTAGGAGAGATAAGGTTATTCTTCTAAGACTTGGAGAATAAGTTAGGAACTTATTATTCCAATTAAATTAAATAATTAAATGAGTTAATTAGTGAGCAAGAAAAGAAGCCCACTAGGTTTATGAAACCCTAGGGATTTTTGAACCCCCTTGTATAAATACAAGGGTGGGTGCTTCTCTTATTCTTTAGACCAACACTTACGAAGTGTTAAGTTTTTGAGAAAAATAAAAGAAAAGTTTTCAAAGCAAAAATCCTAGCCTTAACACAAGCCATAGAACTAGCATTCTCACTCGTTTAATCGTGTTCTAGGTCTGGTGTGGATACGCTTTGGAGGGCTTCTACTTTGGAGTCTAATTCGAAGGTCGTTTGAGGGATTTCGCATGAAGGGTGTTCGTTAGGTGGTAACGACATCACTAGAAAGCTTCTAACTTTGTAAGTTTCTGAAACACCCAACGTTACAGTACGAAAATTGCAAGACAACGATTAAACTTTTGAAAAATTTTAAACTTCCGCTGCTCAACTATTTCGAGTTTTCCAACATTAGGACACCAAACTCTAAATCCTTTCACACCATGTGTATAACCAAGAAAAATACACTTTTTAGATCTAGGTTCAAGTTTTCCCTCACTAACATGTATGTAAGCAACACAATCACAAACTTTAAGATTAGAATAATCAGGTGCATTACCAGACCATACCTCCTCAGGAGTTTTCAATTCAGTTGATGTGGATGGAGATCGATTCAAAAAATAACAGGCTGTAGATGTTGCCTCAGCCCAAAATTCTCTAGGCAATCCAGAATTGGAAAGCATACAATAGGTTCTCTCAATTAATCTTCGATTCATCCGTTCAGCTACGCCATTTTGCTGTGGCATCCCAACAACGGTATGGTGCCTCACAATTCCTGCCTCTTTACAGTACTTCTCAAATTCACCGGAATAAAACTCCAAGCCATTGTCAGTGCGAAGATGTTTTATGACCTTTCCTGTCTGTTTTTCGATCATAGTCCTCCAATGCTTGAATGTAACAAAGACATCACTTGCTTCAAAATGAATACCCAAACCTTCCTAGAGTAGTCATCAATGAAGGTTAGCATATATCTAGCACCGCCCTTCGAGGCACCCGAGACGGACCCCAAAGATCTGAATGCACGTAATCAAGCGTTTCTTTGATTTGATGAACACCTTTGCTGAAACTGGTTCTTTTATGTTTCCCAAAAATGCAGTGTTCACTAAAGTCCAATACTGAAGTGTTTTGACCACAAAGCAAGCCCCGCTTGCTCAAAATAGTGAGTCCTCGTTCGCTCATATATCCCAGTCGCATATGCCATAGCTTAGTAACCTGGGAATCTGTCATAGAAGATAAAGAAACTGCAGCTCCACCTAAAACAGTAGTTCCCTGCAAAATATACAAACCGCCATTTACTTTGACACCTTTCATAACAACATGCGCTCTTGTGGAAACCTTCAAAACACCATCTGAGCCAGTGTACTTATATCCAAGCCTGTCAAAAGTCCCCAAGGATATAAGATTTTTCTTTAAATCAGGTACGTGTCTAACATCTGTTAAAGTCCTAATCATGTTGTCATGCATCCGAATCTTCATTGTTCCTTTCCCAACTACTTTACACGTAGCATCATTTCCCATAAGAACGACTCCATCCAACTTTTTATATGTGGAGAACCAATCCTTATTAGGACACATATGAAAGGAACACCCAGAGTCCATGATCCAGACATCCTCTGATTTCGAATTATCTAAACTGACTAAAAGAACACCACCTTCACTGTCTGTCTCAACAACACTATCCTCACCGGTTCTTTCTTTTTCACCTTCTAATTTTCTTTTCAGTTTCCAACATTTGCTTTTGAGTGTCCCTTTCTCTTACAGTAGCGACTGTTGTCATAATTTCTCTCCTTATTTCTTCCACCCACAAAAAGACCTTTACCTTGATTTTCAGAAATACTAGATGTAATCTCTCCATCAATAGAGTATTTACTTAAAAGAGCTTCCTGGACATCTTTCAAAGTAATCGTATCTCTACCATACAAAATAGTTTCTCGAAAATTCGAATAAACGGAAGGTAAAGAACACAACAACAGTAAAGCCAAATCTTCATCATCATATTTTATTTCTAAATTCTCCAAATCAGTAACGATAATTTTGAAGTTATCAATATGAGACCGAATTGAGTTACCTTCAACCATCTTGCAGGAATAAAGAAGTTGCTTTAAACGCAACTTATTTGTCATATTCTTTTTCATGCAAATCTCCTCCAATTTATGCCACAATTTTGCAGCATCCTGTTCTTTCATCACGTCTTGTAGGATTTCGTTAGACAAGTGCAATTGAATCTGTGCTATAGCTTTTCTGATAGTTTTATTTTTCTTGTCATCAGACCAATTCGCAAGCATCCTGTCTTTTCCCAGCAAGGCATCTTCAAGATCCATCTGTGTCAAAACCGCCAACATCCTCGTTTTCCATAATGAAAA
Source organism: Lantana camara (assembly GCA_037501455.1). NCBI lineage: Eukaryota > Viridiplantae > Streptophyta > Magnoliopsida > Lamiales > Verbenaceae > Lantana > Lantana camara. The sequence continues at coordinate 6,457,536 of CM074865.1, forward strand.
ACTGGTCTTGCGATCAAGCTTTTCGATTTCGTGTTTAACGGAAGCCATCCCAGAAAAACAAAACAAATATTAGAACCAATCTGGCTCTGATACCAGTTTGTTATGCAATTAACACGAACAAATAAAAGCAAACAATAAATCGACACAAGAATTTACGTGGTTCACCAATTTGGCTACATCCACGGGCGAGAAAGAGAGAGATTAATTTACTATCTTGAGGGAGTTACAAACGGAGTCACAAAGGGGCTCTATGAATTCTAAGAAACTAGCGCAGAGAAAATCTTAGTTTTTTCTTCCGCTTAAAGATATTAGAAACTACCCCCTAAATAAGACGTGTCCTAAGTGGGCTCAAAAACTAATTCTAAAATCACCTCTATCAAAGTTGCCTAAGATTTGTGGACTTTTGGAGCCACGTCAACAAATTATAATTCCACCTAATTGTAATCTCACCTCATCACACCCACATTCCATTTTCATTTTTCACCTAATTGTAATCTCACCTGATTACACCCACTTTCCATGATTTGTAATAGATGGTTAATATCACACCCACTTTCCATGATTCGTAATAGATGGCTAATCTCACCTAGTAAAGGGTTAATCTCACGTAATAAAGGGTTAATCTCACCCAATTAGGTCCAAATAACTTAATATTACCTAAATCTTAATTAACACAAAATTAAATCAAATTAAATCAAATTAAAATGTCGAATCCACTATATCTAACACTTTATTAAATTAAAGTATGTAAATTGTGAAAACCGATTAGCACAATATTAAAATAAACAATGGCAAAGATACAATACCAAAGTGTAATTTTTGTGAATGTTTTAATAATATTCTCATCCTGAAAGTACGCAAAATAAAATCTCCAGTCATTCAATCACCATATCTACTTTGACAATATGCTTCTGCGCATGAAGCATGCCTAAGTTTTAAAATGATAATTTTCTTTTCTAAAATGGTTGATTCACATTTTTCACAACCAATACATATTTAGGTTTTAGTCATAGTGAAAACGATCCAAAATCTTTTGTGTGTGATTTTTAAAAGTGGCTAAAATGAAATATGTGACAAATTTAAATTTTTAATCATTTTATAAGATGTTATAATATGCTCGTAGGAGTTTATAATTTCTCCAAAATAAGTGGGACAATGTCATTTATTTCAACATTTTGAACACATTTTACTTCTTTCTGTTGATATTAATTATAAAATTGTCATTACCAACATTTCATTTGCTCGTAGTCATATATAATCCAAACATTTAGAGAATTTATTTTTAAATTACGAGTGCCTTACAAGTTAATAAGTTTCTGAAACAATCCGATGGGAACAGGGGATTGGCTCTTCTCCTCGGGTTCAGCGCGTGCACGGCCGCTGATGCTTTCCTGTCGTTGGTGTGAGATGCCTCCATGGAACACTTCTGTATGAGGGTCGAGACGAGTTCCACATGACACAGGCTCCTTGATTGCTAAGGAACCAAAAACTTAGTGTCTCATTATGGATTTCCCAGTTTTTAGAAACGCTAACAGGGAACCTGGTTGCGCCGGGATTTCTTCATTGAAAGGGAAAAGAGATTGAGAAATGTAACTCGTGCAGATAGGTTCTTTACAGGCGCGATTAGCTGCAGCCCACGACTTTAAAATATGCCTATTGTCTTCGTTAGCAGCTGGAAAAATCACTTGCAATATCGCCAATAAGATTCTCATCACAATTATCAGATTATCCTCATCCTCTATCAACACCTCCATATTAGTTAGAGAATATTACTTCTCAGAAACTGAAATCAAAACATTAGAAATAATTTAATTACATCTCAAAGCATCTTCAAAGGAACAAGGAAAGAACTTGGTGTCCTCCATAGCCTCCTCTTCAGCTTCAGATTTGAATTTGGTCAAGAATAATATTCCAACCCTAGCTAAATCTCGTAAATAGGCTGAAATTGGAAAAATCGCACTAGCAACTTTAATACCGCATGGCCGCGTGAACTATATGAAGGAAGTCCGCACGGCCGCGTGGACAATTTTTTCCCAAAATTCGAACTTTGACGCACGGCCACATGGATAACCAAGAAGGATTTCGCACAGCCGCGTGGCCTCTGATTCACAGAAAATCGAACTCTCAGGCACCGCGCGGCCTCGCAGTCGCCTAACTGTAAAATGGCGCGGCCGTGTGGCCTTGCACGGTTTGTCATTCTAAAAACGCTTTAGCTCCGTTTCCGTTCCTTTTTTTTTTTCGTCGTTTCTTCTTTCCTTTGGTTTGCACCTAAAAGGGAACAAAATAAATCTAATAAGCACTAAATCGGCATAAAAATTAATCTAATTTGTGCTTAAAAGGACTGTTGGATTTTCTATTCAGGTGGTCTCACATATTTATAATTGTACATGGGCTATCTCAGAATATATATGAGCCCGATTGAGTGATCTATTTAAGATATATTTATTTATGTGGGCTTATAGAAATACTGGTTGAAGTATGGGTCTTTTATGTGTAGAAACCCGTGGACACTTAATTATGATTGATGGGCCCATAATTAAGGTGCCCTAATTTTGGTTATATATTAGGGTTGTGGTCCCTAAGTCAGATACGTTCTTTTGTCTTCTTTTCTGCCCCATCCCAGAAAGAATAAAATTGACGGCGTATCAAGGCTTAGAAGACCTCAACCTTGGATTGCTGGTCGATTACGGATTGCTATGGATCAAGGTACGCTTCCGCTTGTGTGTTCTCGATGATTTCGACATGTTTGTTACGGTTTAGGGATTTTCCCCACAAGTGGTATCAGAGCCACTCTCATGTCGGATGATTGAGATTTTATTTTTCGATTGATAACAAATAGATCGAAAAAATTATATATGATGGGTCGAATTATTTACGCCCTATTGGTTTATTTGATAAATTGCACAGACTGTTTCGTGCTATTTGTTATTGTTTAATGGCTTCGGAATATGTCAATTGCGGGACTTGAGATTGCCATGAATATTGAAGCTTCAGTTTGTTAGATATCGATTCTATATATTGCTCTTGAGCATGTGTATAATTACTGAGAATGGTTGACTGGAAGGCATGAGCTTTAAATTTGGTTAATGCCTTTTGATTGTGGATTCATGAGAAAAGGGACATTAATTGTCTGTATATATGTGGCCGACATCTTGATTAGGTAATACATATTTTGTGTACAGAGATCATTAGTCTGCTACGTTTACTTCTAGGGATATGTTTTGGAGGTAATTATATGAATTGTTTGAAATTCATGGAGGTTGCAAAGTTTTGTGCATATACTGATTCTAGTTTTGCTTTTATGAATTACCTCGTTAAATGTGTTGATTCAAGAATTGAGTTCACTGAATAATGTTTCCATCCTCTAAAAACTTGTAATTCTTGAACGTCTCTAGGAGGAATTCATGCTATGGGTTTTGAATAAAATTTCGTTTCTAAGTGTTCTTGAATTCAGTATTATTTAGTTTCTGGGGAATGAATTATTGTGAACCGGCTTTTCAGCTACTTGGGGTGGGTATTGCTATTCACTTTCGGATTTATATGTGAAATTATGTTTCGGTAATTACGAAAATTGATTAGATTGAACTAATATGTTGCCAAAGTAACATCTATTAGGTAAGATTTAATTGATTTTCGTTAATTATGTTATCTTTTGTTGTCTATGCAAAATAATCGGCCCAAAGGAAGATTGTTTTGGCCAGATAATGATAGTCGTGAATATGTAATATATTTGGTTATAACATGCTTACAATGTGTCGGTCCAAAGAAAGGCATATTGTAAGGCCGTTTTTTAGATATTAATATTCTTGACTATGTATAAGAGTACCACTTACAAATTGTTATTTCTGTCCAAAGACTAAATAATAATGTTGTGCTAGGTATCTTGAGATGGGCCCACCATTGCATATATGTTTTGATATTTGGCTTTATCTTTGTATATGCATGTTTCGATGTTTAATTAATTGTGAGCATATTATTTTCTTTTATAGTGTCTTCTATATCTGCCAACTTGAACAACATCCCTGAGCTTAATGGTTCCAATTTCAAGCAATGGAAAGAGCATGTTATGATTATGCTTGGTTGTGCGGATCTCGATCATGCATTAAGGTTTGATCGCCCTGCAGATCTCACTGATACTAGCACTGCTGTACAGAGATCCGCATACGAGAAGTGGGAGCGATCAAATCGCATGAGTTTGATGATCATGAGGCGCTCAATTCCGGAAGCCATAAGGGGTGGTATTCCTGATGAAGAAAATGCCAAAAGTTTCCTTGACCAAATAGCAAACCGATTCAAAACTAATGAAAAGGTTGAGACCAGCACTACTCTAAGTAAGCTGGTTTCTATGCGGTATAAAGGTAAAGGAAACATAAGGGAGTACATTATGGAGATGTCTAATCTTGTGACAAGACTTAAGGGCTTAAAGCTTGAGGTGTCGGATGACATACTTGTGCACTTGGTCTTGATCTCACTTCCTGCACAATTTAATCCATTTAAAATCTCCTATAATAATCAAAAGGAGAAATGGACTCTAAATGAGCTCATAGCTCAATGTGTGCAAGAAGAGGAGAGACTGAAACAAGATAGGACTGAAAGTGCTCATTTGGCTATGACTTCTAAGGCTAGGGCTACCACCAATAAGAGGAAAAGGAATAAGGATAAGGAAACTGCAGAATTTGGGACAACCCAACCTAAGGTGCAAAACAAACAGAATTCGGTTATTTCCTGTTACTTTTGCAAGAAGCCTGATCACATAAAGAAGGATTGTCCCAAATACGCCTCCTGGCGTGAAAAGAAAGGTAGACTTCTCAACTTTGTTTGTTCAGAAGTTAATTTGACTTTAGTACCTAGTGACACTTGGTGGATAGATACGGGTGCAACTACTCACATAAGTGTCACAATGCAGGATTGCCTAAGGTGCCGAGTACCAACTGATGCTGAAAGATACATCTATGTGGGGAATGGCAATAAAGCTTTAGTAGAAGCTATTGGTGTTTTTAGAATTCATTTAGATACTGGTTTTCATTTGAATTTGGAAGAAACTTTCGTTGTACCGTCATTTAGACGGAACTTGATTTCTATTTCTTGTTTGGACAAATCTGGATATTCTTGTTCATTTGGGAATGGAAGTTGCGTTTTTTCTTTAAATTCAAATGTTATTGGTACTGGTACTCTAATTGATAATTTGTATAAATTGAACACTAAGACTTCAACTGATATTGAAAATCTACATTCAAGTAACTTTGGTACTAAACGTAAGTTAACAAATGAGAATTCATCAATGTTGTGGCATAAGCGTTTAGGACATATCTCTGAAAAGAGAATACAGAGGCTTATATCACAAGGAATTCTTGATTCCCTTGATTTTACACACTTTAAAATCTGTATAGAATGTATAAAGGGAAAACAAACAAATATGAGGAAATTAGGTGCCAATAGGAGTAAAGAACCTTTAGAGTTGATACATACAGATATTTGTGGTCCATTCCCTACAGCTTCTTGGAATGGACAACGATACTTTATCAACTTTATTGATGATTACTCTCGTTATGGATATTTGTACCTAATTCATGAGAAGTCACAGTCTTTGGACGTGTTTAAGGCTTTCAAAGCCGAAGTTGAGAATCAACTAGGCAAGAAAATTAAAGCTGTCAGATCTGACCGTGGTGGAGAATATTATGGCAGATATGACGGATCCGGTGAACAACGTCCAGGACCCTTCGCCAAATACTTAAGTGAGTGCGGGATTGTACCTCAGTACACCATGCCGGGGAGTCCAAACCAAAATGGTGTTTCTGAGAGACGAAACCGAACTCTTATGGATATGGTAAGAAGTATGATTAATCATTCTTCATTGCCAGAACCACTTTGGGGCGAAGCACTAAAGACTGCAGTTTATATTTTAAATCGAGTTCCAAGCAAAGTAGTAGACAAAACCCCGTACGAGTTGTGGACAGGCAAGAAGCCTAGTATTAGGCACTTGCATGTCTGGGGATGTCCAGCTGAAGCTAGGCCCTATAAGCCTAACGAAAGAAAATTGGATTCAAGAACAATTAGCTGCTACTTTGTAGGTTACTCGGATAGGTCGAGGGGATTTAAGTTTTATGACCCCTCAAACAAGTCCTTTTTTGAAACGGGAAATGCCAAATTCATTGAGGATGTTGATTACAGTGGGAGGGATCAAATTTGAAAGATTGTGTTTGACGAGGAATGTGTTAACATTCCCACTATAGTTGCAGCTGAGAATGATTGGATAAATATTCCTATCACTCCTCAGCCTGCGAATCAAGTAAATTTAGAAAACACAATCACATTTGGGATTCCTACTGAATCAGTTGCGGGTCCATCATTGACTCAAAATAATGAGTTAGGACCCACTGAATCAGATCCAGAACCATCATCTATTCAAAATGATGCCCCACAACAACCTCAAAATGAAGTGCCTATACGGAGGTCCACTAGAGAAAAGAGGAAAGCGATTTCAGATGACTATGTCGTTTACCTCCATGAACATGAATTTGATATGGGATTGCAAGATGATCCTACATCTTTCAATCAAGTAAAGTTATGTTCGAACTCTAATGAATGGATCAAAGCCATGAATGAAGAGATGAAATCTATGATGGACAATGACGTTTGGGATCTTGTCGAGTTACCACAAGGAGTAAAACTAATTGGTTGTAAATGGATTTTTAAAACCAAACGGGATTCAAATGGTAACATCGAAAGATATAAAGCACGTCTTGTTGCCAAGGGCTTCACTCAAAAGGAAGGCATTGATTTTAAAGAGACTTTCTCTCCAGTTTCAACGAAAGACTCTTTTAGAATCATTATGGCACTTGTAGCTCATTATGATTTAGAGCTCCATCAAATGGACGTAAAGACAGCGTTTCTCAATGGAGACATTGAAGAAACTATATACATGGTGCAACCGGAGAGCTTTGAGTCCAAAGATTCAAAGCACCTAGTATGTAAACTAAAGAAGTCCATTTATGGTCTAAAGCAGGCATCCCGTCAGTGGTACCGGAAATTTGATAAGGTGATTTCCTCTTTTGGTTTTAAGGAAAACACTGTTGACCAATGCATATATCTCAAGGTCAGTGGGAGCAAATTTATTATTCTGGTGTTGTACGTAGATGATATTCTACTAGCAAGCAACGATATCAGCCTATTGCGTGAAACCAAGAAATTTCTATCAAGTAAATTTGAGATGAAAGATCTTGGGGAGGCTTCATATGTTCTGGGTATACAGATCCATCGGGATCGTTTCAAAGGTATACTTGGCTTATCGCAAAAGGCCTATATCGATAAGGTGCTGAGCCGTTTTGGCATGCAGAACTGTGCACCAGGGGACACACCTGTGTCAAAAGGTGATAAATTTAGCTTGTTCCAATGTCCTAAGACGGACCTAGAGAAGAAAGAGATGGAGGAAATCCCTTATGCATCTGCAGTAGGGAGTCTCATGTATGCTCAAGTGTGTACACGTCCGGATTTAGCGTACATAGTGGGGATGTTAGGCAGATATCTAAGTAACCCGGGAATGGATCATTGGAGGGCAGCAAAACGGGTTATGAGGTATCTACAAAAGACTAAGGATTACATGCTCACCTATCGGAGATCGGATCATTTGGAGATCATTGGATACTCCGATTCAGACTATGCTGGATGCCTTGACAGCAGAAGATCCACATCAGGTTATGTCTTCATGATGGCTGAAGGAGCAGTCTCTTGGAAAAGTGTCAAACAGACACTAATAGCTTCTTCCACTATGGAGGCTGAATTTGTAGCATGCTTTGAGGCATCAAATCAGGGGATATGGCTCCGAAATTTTATCACTGGGCTGAAAATTGTCAATGGCATTGAAAGGCCACTGAGAATTAATTGTGATAATAAGGCTGCAGAGTTATATTCAAAGAACAACCGGAGTTCATCTAAATCTAAGCACATAGATATTAAGTATCTGGTTGTGAAGGAAAGAGTTCAGAGTCTTCAAGTGTCAATAGAGCATATAAGTACAAACTCAATGCTAGCAGATCCACTTACCAAGGGATTGCCACCTAAAGTGTTTCATGGACATGTGGCTCATATGGGTGTCATCAAACTAGATGACATGTCTTAGTGGTATGAGTTTGTGGTTTTTCCATCTTGCTTATTGACATGTTTTATGTTCTGTACAGACTAAGGTTTTATGAGACAAATAAAGTTTTATTTGATTGAATACTCTGATAATAAGGATTTTGGCTTTCTATTGCCGTTTTGCATTAAGTATTTGAAGGTGCTTTGGGACTCTTTGAGTCATAAGGTAGGACCTGTTGGAAATAGGCATGACTAAGATCACATTACATGTAATTTCCATGCTACATGCCATACTTTTGATCTATGTCATTGATTGTGTTAATATTGTGACCATTGTTCGGTTTAGTTACGAATTGTGTAACGAAAGCTGCTTTGATCCTATAATAACATAATTGATGGACCAGATTGTTTGGAAATATTTCGAATGTTGAGATAGCATAAGGTTGCGCGCACTAAGGTTTAAACTATGTACAATCATTTGGAAACATATGTGGACCAAGTGGGAGATTGTTGGATTTTCTATTCAGGTGGTCTCACATATTTATAATTGTACATGGGCTATCTCAGAATATGAGCCCGATTGAGTGATCTATTTAAGATATATTTATTTATGTGGGCTTATAGAAATACTGGTTGAAGTATGGATCTTTTATGTGTAGAAACCCGTGGACACTTAATTATGATTGATGGGCCCATAATTAAGGTGCCCTAATTTTGGTTATATATTAGGGTTGTGGTCCCTAAGTCAGATACGTTCTTTTGTCTTCTTTTCTGCCCCATCCCAGAAAGAATAAAATTGACGGCGTATCAAGGCTTAGAAGACCTCAACCTTGGATTGCTGGTCGATTACGGATTGCTATGGATCAAGGTACGCTTCTGCTTGTGTGTTCTCGATGATTTCGACATGTTTGTTACGGTTTAGGGATTTTCCCCACAAGGACACGAAAATTAAACCTAACAGTAAGATTTTGGAGCAATCCATCATTGTCTTCCTTCTTCATGGGAGAAGAAATAAATTAGTCCTACTTTAAATAGAAATTAGGTGAGGTTTCAGATTTGTAATCAAGGATTGGACCAACCTTGCGGATTGCAATATGTTGGCATGGCTATTGACCACGTATTCTTCGTAATATGGGGACAAAAATTCATTGTTACTCAAAGTGGCAGCATACCTACATACATGCATGTCTTGATGAACACCTTCCTTCTTGCTTTGGCAGTGAACATTAATGCATATTAATTCACTTACCTTAGCGAATGTGTAATTGTTAAGCTTACATATATGTACTCAAATACTAATAGAAGTAGTGTTGAGACCAGAAGAACGAGCAAGAGAAAACAGAGGTAAAAAAAAATTTACAAGAAAGGAAAAAGCAGAGGGCGGATTTGGGATTCTCCAAACCCGACCCGAGCCCAAAACCTGGAAAACAATTTCCAGGATGGACTTAGGTATCAAAAATGGCCCCCAGATCCCGAATTCCCAGGTCAAACCCAAAATTCTACATTTTAGACTAGATCACTGGATAAAACAAAAGATTCAAACCGTACATACATATAGAATAGTTCATTGTTCCTACTCCATCATCTAGCAAGCTTTCCTAAAAGCATTTAATTAAACTTTCTAACTTTGTCTCCAACAGCTTCTCCAGGCGTTCCCCAATCTCAGGTGTTAGATGATTCCTCCAATCTCCAACTTTTCCCTTTCTGAAATACGAACTGAACTTCAAAACTTCACTCTCATTCTTAACATTGCTGTCATTCACTTCCTGATTATTGCTGAGATTCTCAAAGCTGCAAAGCCTCGTAATTTGGTCGACCAACCCTCGTTCCTCTTCCTCCACGGAGAAGGGGAGGCCAACGAATTCAGCTATCCTTTTCACATGAAACGAGGTATCCTCCTTCAGATCCTCGAACTTGAGGAACAGCACTTTCCAGGATTCTCCAAAGTACGAACATAAGTTATCACCCGAACGGAACACGTAATTACATAATTTTGAAGTAATTAAAAGATTAACCACCAATCGAAACAAGAAACTAATACATTTACAATATACACTAATCTTAATCTTGTTCATCATCCAATGAGTCTGCTATAGGGAAATCCCTCTAACTTGCTCTCCACGAGATTTTGGAGGCGCTCAGCCATGGCGGGAGTTAAATGATTCTTCCAGTCTCCAACTTCTCCCTTCCTGAAAAATGAATTGAACTTCACAATCCCTATTTGATTACTCACAGTCTTGTTCACCTCCAGATTTTTGAGATTATCAAAGCTACAAAGCCACGATACCTGCTCCACAACGCCCTGATTCTCTTCCTCTGGCGAAAATGGCAGCCCGATAAACTCAGCTATTTGCCTCACACGTAACGAGACGTCCTCTTTCAAATCCTCGTATTTTAGAAACAACACCTTTTCAGGATTCTTCAAATGGGCATCCCAGTATTCCAGCATTTGGTCCCAAAGAGGCCCGAACGTCTGAAATCCCTGGCAAAACGAATCCAAAGCCTCCTCTACGGGTAATGGGTTCGCATCTTTCCCAAAGTTGTTGCTGATGGAGAAATGGCGGGACGAAATGAACTGATCCAAGAGATTTCGACATATATAGATAATCTTGCAGTTGGATTCACGAATGGAAGTGGGGAGGATGCTGAATGACATGTGGGTTGAGAAGATTCTTGGACTCGGGATATACTGGAGATTAGGGTTTTCTTCATTTCGATAAACAACATAATTCAAACACGGAACAAGTTCGTGGGGGTTTGAAGTAAGCAAAGGGCTTTCATTGAGGGGATGATTTTTGCGGTTGACGATTGCGAAAACCAGGGCTTTGATCCAGGTGGTTCCTGATTTAGGCATTGAGGATAATATTATATCACTGTTTTCTGCTTTGAAGTGTTTCTGGCACGAGATGGTTGCCTGGAGAATCAATTCATGAACCCAAAAGCCCTGGTATTTCACGAGCTGCAGTCCATTCCAGCTCTTCTGACTTTCAAGATTTTGCAGCAGCCCATCATCATCTTTTTCCTCCATTATTCTGTTGAAGTGTTTGAAAAGAAAACGAATGAGGATTGGATTTGTGTATAAGTGGAATGTGCAGTGTGTTGGTGCACTTTTATTATTGAATGATGACCTGATCTAAAAACTTAAACTATTAAATAGGAGTATTATTAAATATTTAAATGTCTGTATACGTGGTCATGAAAATCGTGTTTGAAAGGAATGACATTGGGGTACTTGCCGGCTTGGGATCTCCTGTTTTATGATTGTGTTTCGATTTTTTATTTTATCCATGTTAAATGTCCCATATCGAATAATTAATGATGTGGTGTTCAATATATAATGGTTTGGCAACCCTCCCCTCAATAGCTAGCTTTTGGGGGGCGAGTAAGGCCAAAGCACATTATTCAATATGGTATCAGAGCAGGTTCACAGATGTTCGATTCCTGTGCCTGTTTCTCCACCCGGCTTGCAGACGGGGGTGTGTTAAATATCCCACATCGAATAATTAATGATGTAGTGTTCAATATATAATGGCTTGGCAACCCTCCCCTTAATAACTAACTTTTGGGGGTGAGTAAGACCAACACACATTATTCAATGTTTCAATTCTTGCAATGTTCACGCACCAGTTTGGGCGTGACGGGGGTGTGTTAAATGTAATGATGTGGTGTTCAATATATAATGGCTTGGCAACCCTCCCCTCAATATATAGCTCGCTTTTGGGGGGCGAATAAGGCCAAAGCACATTATTCAATAATCCACATACACACGCCAAGTATATTAATAGATATAATTGAGATTAGAAATAGTTGAGATTAGAAGAGAACGGGGGTGTGTTAAATGTAATGATATGGTGTTCAATATATAATGGTTTGACAACCCTCTCTTCAATATATAGCTCGCTTTTGGGGGTGAATACACACGCCAAGTATATTAATAGATATAATTGAGATTAGAAATAGTTGAGATTAGAAGAGAAAAATAACATAATATAGAAAAAAAAAAAAAAAAAGATCTCTCCGGTAATCTGAATTATCAATTAATACACTTGGACAGTATATGTGAGTAGAACATGATATGAACACAATCTTGAAATAGAAGATCTCAACCCGTAATTACCCTTTTCTTCCCCATTACTACACCTAGTCTGATTTTGGTTTTATTAAAATTAGTTTTTGCCATAAATCAGGTGTTAATAATCCGACAAACAAATCTCTTCTGTGTTATTTTGAAACTGTAAATGTTAATGAGGCAAAATATTGGAGCCAAATTTCACTGTGTGATTTCCGTTCTTTTCGACTTTCAATCACGTTCGATATCATTTTTTATTTTCCGGATAACACTCACCTTTTTGCCAGTATTGTAGCCCCATTTTCACAAGAATCTCAATTATTGTCCAAATTTTCTAGAATAAATTATTAATTTTTGCCATTGAGCCTGATCATGACTATTATTGGAGTCTCTTGGTTCTTTAGGTGAAGAACCCACCTTTATGGAAGACGGAATATAAAATCTCCACTTTCATCCAATATTAATCATGAAAGCCCCTTCACGAAAAGAAGATATTAATCATGAAAGCTAACTTTGGGCTAGGCTCTTTTCACTCGGTAGAAGTGGTTTTCTCTTTTGTTTTCCACCAGAGGTCCTGATCTCTTTGAGATTTAGATTTCCGTTAAGAGATCCGAATCTCTTTGAGATTTTTCTTTATGGATGGTTTCTTTTTTATATTTTTTCTCTCTGACATTGAGAGTTGTTATTCTCTCCAATAAGAGTAGTTTTAATTTGTGTAAATGTCATATTTGGTCCTTAAAATTTTAATTTTATATCACTTTAATCCTCAATATTCTAAAAGTGATACTTGAGTCCCTAAAGTTAATAATTCGTCTCACTTAATTAGGTCCTTCTGACCAAATTCCACTGAATTTTTTACCTTACTCAAGGGTATTTTGGTAAATTTTAGTATTTATAGTTCTAAAATGGTCCCTAAAGTTTCAACTTTGTATCATTTTAGTCCTCAATCTTTTAAAAATAACAATCGAGTCCCTAAAATTAATAATAACACTCACTTAGGTTTTTTTTTTTTATCAAAATCAATACTTTTAGTTATTTTATTTATTTCATATGAAAAAAGAAAAAAAAATAATATTTATAGTAAGATCCGAGCCTATGAGTTCAGGGGGGGAAAAAAAAAAAGTTGTTGCCTTATACAATATTTGTTTTAATACGAATTTTCCACCTACTATACTTATTCAGTTTAACTTAATTTTTTTTAATTAGAGAGTGTTTTTATTTTAAATAATTACCTCAAATGATTTTTTAAAAGAAATTATAACATGGAATATATGCTTATGAAATTAAATTTCATAAATCAATTTATAATTAAAACGCTCTTAACTTGGTGTATTAATATATTTATTTTTTTACTATCACATCTTAATATACATATTATGTTGGTTGAGATAATTATTTAAAACTAAAATACTCTCCAAATTAATAAATTATCATTGAAGTTTAAAAATATTAAATAAATAAATTAAATTTTATTTACAAGTAAAATTCTATTTTTTTCGGTTTTATATTAAACTAAGCTAAATAAATATAATAGGTGGAAAATTTGTATTAAGAACAAAAATGGTATAATGACACCAAATCTATTTTTTTTTAACTCATAAGTTCATATCTTTACAAAAATATTATTTCTTTCTTTTTTTCTTATAAATAAATAAAATGACTAAAAATATTAATTTTGGTCAAAAGAACCCAAAGTGAGACTTATTATTAATTTTAGGGACTTAAATGATACTTTCAAAAGATTGAGGATTAAAAGGATACAAAGTTGAAACTTTAGGGACCATTTAGAACTATAAATACTAAATGACCGAAATACCCTTGAGTAAGGTAAAAAATTCATTAGAATTTGGTCAGAAAGACTTAAGTGAGCCGAATTATTAACTTTAAGGACTCAAGTGTCACTTTTAGAACATCGAGGACTAAAGTGACACAAAACTGAAACTTTAGGGACTAAATATGACATTTACTCTTTTAATTTCTTCTTACTTCAAGATCTTACATCTGCAACAGTTGGCTATTCAATGCGTTCAATGTAGGATGCAATTCCCGGTGTTGCAGAGGATCAAGCATCTGCCTCTCTCGTCATTTATGGATGACTGCGTCTACTTCAAACCAAATTAGACGAAGATACGTCTGATCACGAGTCGACCTGTATGACTCAAGCTTTAAGAGTAACTGCTAAAGAATTTGCAAGCGTTGAGATTCCGATGGTGGCGTCGAAATTAGGTTTGACTACGTTGATGGAAAAAATCCACTCTTTTGTTCGTTATACTCTCGCAATATTTAAAAGTATTAATTTTAGTTTTGAAAATATTAGTTTCTATTCTATTAGAATTGGAACAAATATAATTATCCAAAAATTTGTTAAAATTGTGGTTTTGAGTCTGCATTATTTTTTTCGATTATTTCTTCGTATATTTTGATTCTTGTTGATTTAGCATATTTTCCCTCTGAGAGTTTGCATTAAAAAAAAATCATGAAAGCACCATTTTCGGCAAGAATTTAATTTCCCACCAAAATTGAATTTAACTTGGATTTGGTCGAATTATTATAATAAACTGGGAATATTACACACTTAACATGAGATTTGTAGAAAATTTAGAGAAAATGAACAATTAAATAATACACGTATCATTGTATCTGGATGAGTTTATCAAATTGACTCAAGTGAAAAAGGACTTAATTTTATTCAAAGTAAGGTTTCGAGTTCGAACTATCTATCTATACTATAATATATAGGAAGGGTGTGTTTGATCCTAATTGAATCGATTTTAACTTAATAGAATTTTATGGTTTTTTTTGAAAATTTTAATTTAAACTAAAAATTGTGATTGGCTGATGGTTATTAAATTTATTTATTTATTTAGCAATTTTATATGTCCCTTGATTTCTAAAAGTTATCCTCAATTAAAGTATCGACTTACGGTAAAACTTATTTTGAATGCATAAATTTAAAAAAATATATTTTAATTTAAATTCAAATGCAACTCATGCAATTAATGTCAACACTCAAAATTCAAATAAAACTCATAAAATTTAATATTTATTTCTTCTTTTTTGAAATATTTTAATTCTAATAAAAAAATCATTAATTTATGTTATTTATAAATCTATTATTAAAAAATTCAATAAATATCTAAAGGTGGACATTATCTATCTATACTAGAATATATAAGAAGAATGCATTTTATCCAAATCAATCCAATTTAACTAAATGGTTAATTCTTAAAGTTTTAACTTATTTTTAATTAATAAATAATATCAATTGAGTTTTATATTAAATGCTCAATTTTTTATATTTTCATATTAAATAATAAATGATGAATTTTTTATTTTCTTAATATATATTTAAAATTATATCAAATGAATTTTTAACGCAAATTACACAAATCATGGATAAATTTGAAAAAAAAAATCTTAATTATATTAGTATACAATTATAGAGGATTTAATTTCCATAATTAAGTGCCATTAACTTTTGAAATTCAAATTCCAATATTTAATAACAAAAATTTAGGTTATTTCATTTACCTCAATACAATTGCTAAAGATATA
Source organism: Lantana camara (assembly GCA_037501455.1). Classification (NCBI taxonomy): domain Eukaryota; kingdom Viridiplantae; phylum Streptophyta; class Magnoliopsida; order Lamiales; family Verbenaceae; genus Lantana; species Lantana camara. Next base: position 6,473,236 of record CM074865.1, read on the forward strand.
AATATTACATTTGATGTAATTTTCATAAGTTCTAATATTTCTTTTAGTTTCTTCTTTACCAGTCTAAGGTTTTAGTTTTTCTTTATAGTCGACAATTTCTAAAAGAAAATTTATGGTGTTCCATTAACATGTAAATATTTGTACAATTTCTTTTATTCTCTTTTGAAAATTTATTTATTCTTCATTTTTTGTCCCATGGTTTTCAAAAGTGGTGTTTTTAGTCCCATACTATTTAATTTTTATCATTTTAAGGACATCCATTAGTTTTTGGATGGAAAATGTCATTTGACTGTTAAAATGATCTTTGACTTTCATTTCTTCTTCTTTTTTTTATTTTTAATTCTTATAACCTTTTCTTTGACTTTTTGTTTCCTTTGTTTTTCTTTGTATTTTTTAAGTTTTATAAAATACGCACAATATAAATATTAAAAAAATATGATTTTTAACAATATTTTCTATTTTTATTTCTAAATTTAATGTAGTAAACTTAGAAATAAAAATATTAAATAAAATAAAATGTTTGTTTTCGTATTTTTTTAAGTTTCATAAATAGGCACAAAACCTTATAAATAGGGATAATTACGAACAACCCTCTGAGGTTTGAGAAATTACGAACTCCCCTTTGACCCGTTATCTCCTTCATTCAATTTAACGGAATGTGTGAAATTTACTATTTTACCACTAATATGTTGAAACTCAGGGGGGATATATGTAATAAAGAGCTAAAGGTAAGGGGGTTAATGCAATGATAGAAATTGTTAGGGGGTTTGATGTAAGTACTTAAGTTTTGTATCTACCTAGCATTTTTTTTTTGCAATAAATGCTACTTAATGATACTTTAATATTTTTATGATAGACTAATTTCATACCTACAGTTTATGGATGTCTAATATTTTTCTGTAGATATTGACCATACATGTTCAACGTTTGAAATAATTGTTTAAATGACTCTGGCGAAAATTTATGTGAATTTACTAATGCATTTATTGATATTGGTGTATTCGTTATGATTTTCAATTTTGAGGAAAAAAATTGACAATGCACTAATTGATGTCTGTGTGAATTTATCCCAAACCCCCCCATTTCAGATTTTATACATTTACGATACCCAATATACAATACATTTTTCCTAAACCCCCTAATCACCTAAAAAGTCTATTTTGTCCTCATTTTTTTACTTTTTCCACACTATTTTTGCTTCCTCCACACCCCTTCTTCCTCATCATCATGTTCCTCCTTCAAGCTCGCTGGAGCCCTGGCGCCGCCAGCGCCGGCCGCCGTCCAAAAATTCTCGAAAAATTCACCCCGGACGTGCTCCTCGCCTTGTTCCATATCTTCGATTAGTTTTTCAAAATTCGAAGCCATTTGTCCCCAATTTCAGATCTAAGAATTTTAGATCTAAAAATTCCCGAAAAAAGAAATGTCCATAACTCTCAAACCACTTAACAAAAATCGATTACGTGACTTGCAATGGATTCTCCTGGTCGAGATCTTCAAGATCTATACAAATTTCATCGGAAAATGTCGCCGGAAAGGAGAGACTCATTTCCCATTTTCTATTGAAAATTTTCAGGTTTGCTTCGGCCTTCCCGGCGCCTTCTCCGGTCATTTTCATGAGACGGGGTTGCCACCATTGAAGTCGCATCGTCGAAATGAGTCAAAACACGTAGCTCCCGTCTTCGGAAAGTGGACGGAAACGGTGCCACCGCCAGAAAAGCTGCGATTTTCAATAGAAAAATGGAAGAAAAAGAAAAAAAATTGGGGAAGCAGAAGAAGGGATATGGGTGTAATTTTTTATATTTTATTATGGGTATTATTGTATTTTTGCTCGAATTGGGGGGTTTAGGAAAACTTTGATAGATAATTGATCCTTAAAAGATGTCAAAATCCAACTGGGGGGTTTAGAAAAACTTTCATGGTATATTAGGGATGTTTTATTAATTTTCTGATTTTTTTTATATGAATTTTTATTTTGAGAGAAGTTATAATTGCAAATAAATTATTTTAAATTAACTTTAAATGGACTTGTACAAAATATATTTAAAACTAAGATATAAACATAAAAAGAAATTTATAACTTATCATATTTTATAGAAACAAAAAATAAATATTTTTTTTTTTGTTTTTATAGAAATAAATATGCATGGAATATCTAATTCAATTTATATTTATAGATAAAATATTAAATATTAAATAAAATAATGACTTTTTAAATACAAAAGATTTAAAGTTAACTAATATTACAATTATATCACGAAACTCTAAGTAAAATTGCAATACAACCCCTAAGGGTGTTTTCGGAATTTAAATTTGAAATTAACTGTGTAATTAACGGAAGGTGAAATTTGTGAGAGAGAGTGTAAAGGTTAGGTGGGAGTTCGTAATTTCTCAAACCTCAGGGGGTTGTTCGTAATTATCCCTTATAAAGTGTTGAATACTTTGCATCCATCATGTCTTCTCAATCACGTTCGTCTTGATTTGAATTTCCTTCCTTGTTTTGTACAACCACTCAGAGACCACCCTTCAAGTCCCCCAGTACTAACCCCAGATTCCACAACCTCTTCCTCATCCACTTCACGCTCACTATCAACAAATTAATCAGAGTAATCTGAGTCATCGCCCACGGATTGCTCATCATCATTGGCCCATGTTTGCACAGCTTCAACAAGTCCTTCAGGTAACTGCTCATGCTCTGTATCATGGCCACTCTCTGCATCCTGGCCATGCTTTGTATTTGGCTCTGAATTTGGTTGCTGACTAGCTTCCCCTTGAACGAATTGATCTACATCAACTTCAGCAGCTTTGTCATGCCCATGTAGCCCAACATTGTCACTCTCAATTTGATCAGACATCCCTTTCTCAGTTTGATCAGATTTCTCATTCTCACTTGCCCCAGCTTCCTTGTTTGCAATGTCATCAACTACATCATTGTCAACTTGATCAATTTCCTCACAATGCCCATGATCAGCCTCCTCATTAACAATTTGATCAACTAGCTCTTTTATCAATTTGATCAGATTCATTATTAGAGTCACTTAGATCATTTTCAATACCCAAAAGACCAAAGGGATCATTGACTTTACTTAACTCACCATCCTCTTCACTAGACGATTCAGGTTCTTCTTCCACTGGTATTGGATCACAGAAAATACCAACTATCCTTTCTTCATTCAGAAAATTCACCAAATCCATGGCATCTACGTCCCTTGACAACAAACGTACACTATAGCATTGATTAATCCCATTAAATCTGTAATAGAAGTTGGTATCCACAACTGAAATTCCCAACTTCTTGGCCATATCATGTATCTCCAGCATTGACATCAAATCTTCATGACAATAGTCGATATGGTCGAACTTCCCGCCAACATACACCTTACAACCTAAATCATAGATTTTACCGCCATGATGCATCCTTATTGTAAACAATTCTGCATTTTCTCCTAAAAAATCAAGAAAAAACACAAACAATTTCAGAAAAAGGGCTTCGAACACAATCTCCAAATAAATAATCGAAATGGTCTCAACATAGGAAACAAAATACATTGAACTCGTGAGTTGGGACCACAAAATTCGTTGTTTATCTTCAGCATGCATACAAACACACAAGAAACGGTAAAAAAATTTCAAAATTTTCAAGAAAAAATGACGGCTTTAGAGGCTGTGACTCACCATATGCTGGGGCGTTCTTCCCTGGTGGGATATCATCATTGTTCTCGTGAATCCTCCACCCCATCATCGCATGGATTTCTCGTACAAATTGGAAAGAAAAAAGTTCAGGGGGCAGAGTGCTTCTCAAAATGCATATTAACCCTAGTAATTTTGGGGCTTTTTACCATTCCAGACGCGGGAGTGAGGAGTGGTACTTGAAAGGACTAGAATGCCCCTCTAATAATCACGCATAAGTCACGTGTGTGTATAATCTTTTTTCGTCTGCATTTTAATGCCAAAAATGAAAGGACGCCGCGGGGGGCGGTGAGGGGGTGTGCCAAAACCTCCAAGGGATGGGGGGTGACTGTGATTAGCCCAAAAAAAAAAAAAATCTATAATCTTTTTTCGTCTGCATAAATTTTTTGTAATAAAATATATAAAAATAAACAAATTAGTACTCTTTATGAGATCTATGGTAAAATTTAGTATATTAGATTTAGTGATAACACTAATAAATATATAATACTATATGTCTTACCAAAAAAAAAGTAACACTTTATGAAATTGAATTTAATGTACAACTCTTATAAATATATAACAAATTTTTAAAGTTTGATAAATCCCATAAAACATTATAAATATAATGTGTTTCAAAAAAATATATAAGTTTTAAACAAAAATTTTTATTTTTATTTCAAAATTTAATATATTAAAATGTTATCACTAAATTTAATGTAGTAAATTTTACTATAGGTTTAGTAAAGTTATTAATTTATTTATTTTTATATATTTTATTACAAAAAATTTATGTAGACAAAAATAGATTATAGAATTTTTTTTATCAAATTTGTTCTATTTATAATGTTGTGTGTCTAACTGCCTATTTATGAAACTTAAAGAAAAATAAAAAGAAATATTTTATTTTATTTTCTATTTTTATTTCTAAATTTATTGCATTAAATTTAGAAATAAAAATAGAAAATATTATTAAAACTCATATGTTTTTTAATATTTATAATATGTGTATTTATAAAAATTGAAAAATAAAAAAAATATAGAGTTTTAAAAAATATTTTTTATTTTTATTTCAAAATATAATATATTAAAATATTATATATTTATAAGAATTGTGTATTTATAAAACTTAAATAATACAAAAAAAATGAAAAGGAAACAAAAAGTCAAAGAAAAGGTTATAAGAAAAAAAGAAAAAAAGAAGAAATAAAAGTCAAAGATCACTTTAACGATCAGAGGACATTTTCCATCCAAAAACTAACGGATGTCCTTAAAATGATAAAAATTAAATAATATGGGACTAAAAAAATCACTTTTAAAAACCATGGGACCGAAAGTGAGAACGACCTTATAATATGGGAACAAAACGACATTTTGCTCTTCTGAATATTTGAATATGTGATTACTTTTTTTATATTATTTTTTATTTAGTTGATTTTACAACACCTTTTTATTTTGTATTTGTTCATTATTAATCAATATTCGCGAGATCCTTTCCCACATACCGGAGGTCTCGTTCTCCTTTGTCCGACGAGAAGGAAATAAGGCGGCGCATATTCTAGCTCGTTTAGCTTTGAATTCTAAAGAAGGGGACATTGTGCTCCCTGATGCAGTTCTGGATTGTATTGCGGAGGATTTAGATACTACTTAATTCTTCCGCCTCTCCTTTCAAAAAAAAGTTTTGAATGTACTGTTTTATTATTTTGTTTTATTACAATTTTCATTTAAATTATATGTATTTGTTATAATAAACTTATAACACTTATGCGTCATTTTTTTTTTTTTACTTTTTTTACTTTTGATTTATATTATTTTACACTATCCTTTTACTTTATAATTGTTTTTCAATCAATTTTTTCCTTCTATTGAATGAAAAAAAAAATTCAGGAATAATTTTACTGTCTTTTTTTTTTTTTTTTTATTGCAATTTTCATTTATTTTATAGATTTCTTATCATTAACGGACACTAATGCTTGATTTTTATCTTTTAATTTATTTTATTTTGTATAGATTTGTTATCAATAACTAATATTATTATCTTTTTTTATTACTTTTGATTATTTTAGTTTGCACCATCTTTTTACTTTGTAATAGTTTATTATCAAATAATTTTGTACTTTAATTGAATGAAAATATTTTTTGCCGAAGTTCAAATTTAAATGAACTTTAAGTTTTCATTGTATTTTTTTATTTTATTTTATTATATTTTTTATTTACACTAAATAGATTTGTTTTACAGTTTCAATATTTATTATAATTATGTTTATTATTTTTATGGATAATTATTTTTACTTATTTTTTATTTTTATTATTTTCTTTAATACTTTTATCTTATTTTTTTAATGATTGAGTAATTTTTCTTTTTTATTATTAACTAATTTGATTTTTCCAAATCGAGGAAATATGTTATACTTTCGTGTAGTTTTTATTTTTTTAAGATGAATATCACTTTTCAACCACATTTATTTTTACTTCCTATTTTCAGAATGTTATCTATTATTTATTTTGTAATTTTTCAATTTCTTAAATCTTTCTTCACTCAGACTGTAATCTGATTTTGTTTATCAAAAATTTTACAATAATTCCATTGTTTATCAAAATTTATAATTATTTATAATTCTCATTATTTTTAAAAAATATTTCTCAACCGATGATCTTGCTGTCAATGTTAAGTAAACAAATATTTTTTCCACTATTAAATTTTTATCCTAAATATAGATTACTTTATTTCAGATTATAATATTTACGAGTAATACATAATAATATAACTCATATACTGTAATTTTTATATAAAGACCGTGCAAAGTACGGGGGTATACGCTAGTTATAGTTGATACGAAGAATGATTGGGCGAGGACAAATAGCATAATCTTGAACTACTACTAGGGATGAAAACAAGCCGAGCTAGCTCGCGAGCCAAGCTCGAACCCAAGCCCTTTTATTTTTGGCTCGTGGCTCACGAGCCTGTATTTTTAAATAAAAAAATAAAATATTAATTTATATATATAAATACTTAATTATTATATATTATTATTATATATATATATACTGATTTATATATATAATATATTTAATTATTAAAAATAATTTTTTTTAAATTCAAAAAATGCACTTTTAATTTAGCTCGAGCCGAGCAGCTCGTGAGCCTTGGCCGAACCAAACTCGAGCCAAGAAAAAAGACCAAGACTCGGCTCGTTTACATCCCTAGCTACAACCTATACAAGTAAATCAATTGTAAATGGATGAGATTCCATGAACCTTTAAATAATTGATTTGATAAATTTTGGAGTAAATACTTTGGATGAATTATAATAATAATCATAATACATGTAGGATATAATTAATTAACTTTTCCATAATAATAACTATTTTTTATTGAATTTTCTCTCCTTCTTTGTGTGTGTTGATTGGTTCTAACTTCTAATATGCACTATGTATATGCCTCTCTTCCTTCCATGTGCAATAATGGGGTAGGGTATTTTAAAAGGCAAAATTTGCTTTTTCCTTTATTGGCGTTATTTTTATGTGTCTTTTCGCCTTAATCCGTACTTTTTCTTAATTTTTTTTGTCCACTCTTTTAATTTTAAGATAGTGATTTTACTTTCCAATTAAGCAATTAATATTATGCTTCGGAGTGCTCTTGGTATATCTTTCATTTGTTTTTATCAATACATTTTTAAATTTTTTAACCAATTAAAACTAGACACATAAATTATTTATTCGATATTTTTACATTCTAATCATAAAATATGCGTAACAAGTTAGGCACATAATATATCAATGAGGGTTGGTCCAAATGGTTAAAAAAATATATATTTCTTTAAGAGTAGTGACCGAATTCAAATCTCTCTATCTATTCCGTGTTTTATATATATATATATGTATAAAGAAGTTAGGAACATAACATAGATTTAGTCCGTATACACTAAAAGAAACAATTGAAAAAGTTTACTTACATCGACTCATCAAATCTCTTCTTAAAGTGAAGAAATATATAAAATATGTTGGTGGTAGTGGTTAAATTTTATTTATTTTTTAAACGCAAACCTCCCGAATGGGAAATTTATTAAATCAGCAAGGCTCAAAATATCCAAACGAACAATCGAAAAATAGTGCAAGCTCGAAACCGCAATTTTAATAAATTTATGGATAATCATAATTGCTCCACATTTAATAGAACAAAAATTAGGTATATGTTGGCATGGCGATTGACTGCGTATTCTACGCAAAATAGGGACAAAAATCCATTGTTTCTCAACGTGGCAACATACATACATACGTACATGTCTTGACTGGCAAATAACTTGATGAACACCTTCTTGCTTTGGCAAGTGAAAATTAATGCATATTAATTCACTAACCTTAGCGAATGTGTAGTTTTTATACAACTATGTTAAAGCTTACATATATGCACTCAAATACTAATAGAAATAGTGTTGAGACAAAGAGAACAGAGCAAGAGAAAACAGAGGTAAAAAGAACTGCCCAAGAAAGGAAAAGGCAGAGGGGGATTTGGGATTCTCCGATCCCGACCCAAGCCCGAAACCTGAAAAACAATTTCCGGGATGGGCTCCGGTATCGAAATTGGACCCCAGATCCTGAATTTCAAGTACGGCGCCCGCTCCAGTCCAAAATTCTACATTTTAGACTAGATAAAACAAAAGATTCAAACTGTATGTAGATATATATAAAATACTTCCATAGTTCCTAATTCATCATCTTGCAAGCTCTAAGTATTGAACTTTAAACCAGATCCCTCTAACTTCGTCTCCATCAGCTTCCCAAAGCGTTTGGCCATCTCAGGTGTTAGACAGTTCCTCCAATCTCCAAAATAAGCCGAAATTCGCATCACTGTTCACTATAAGCCGAAAAAGACACCAAAATAAGCCGAAATTCGTGTCACTGTTCACGCACCCAAAAACCTGACTTACGGTGCTCCAAATCCGATCTCCACCGTTCACTTTCAAGTTCGATGAGTCAGGAACCTGCTGTCCGAAAATCAGTTCGATCGGACCAGAAATGACCTCCCGATCGTCCGTGCGAAGATTCTGCCGCCGACCAAAAACTGGGCAAAACTGTGCAGATTATTTCCCCAAAACTTGCGCCTAAAAGTTGCTGATACTTCACGCCTATTTCGGTGAAAAGAGCTGCTGATATATATAGTGCTTTATTCAATTTCTCCAAAGGATAATGAATCCTATTCAATTAAAAAATAGGTTTTATAATGGGCTTTGATTTCAATATTAATTGGGCCAATAAAGATGTGGGCTGGACCAACAAATCTCCCCCTCCAGCCCATATGAGGAAGGAGACAAACCACCATTTAATTATTCAAACTTGAGACCGGCCATCCCGACACAAAGATCAAGTTTCTCACGACTCACCACCTTTGTCAACATATCAGCACCACGATGAGTTCGTACCTTCATTGGTCCACAAACATCTGAGTGTACCAGTTCAAGAAGCTCATTTTTTCTTGAAGGGGGATGACTCTTGAATGAAACCCGTTTTTGCTTCCCAGCTAAACAGTGAGCACATCTTTCTAAATTTGTATCTTTCAGCCCTGACAACAAATTCTTCTTGGCCAAACAATCGAGTCCCTTTTCACTAATGTAACTAACTCTCTTGTGCCAAAACTCTGACAAGTTGTCACTCTCTGCTGCATTAACCGAGTTCACACAAATAGAAGTCTTCATCTTATATAAATTATGGAATTTATCACCTCGAGTCACAATTAGATTCCCTTTTGTGAGTTTCCACTGACCATTACCAAAGAAATTGCAATAGCCATCATCATCGAGCTTTCCTGCTGAAATCAGGTGCAAACGAACATTAGGTGCATGTCTAACCTCATGAAGCACCAAACTCGACCCACTGTTGGTCTTCAAACAAACAGTCCCAGTGCCTACTACCGGTACCACCGTATCATTCCCCATCTTCAAAGCTCCAAAATCACCAGAAGTATAAGAAGTGAAGAAATCTTTCCTTGATGTTACATGAAATGAGGCACCGATGTTAATAACCCAACTGGAATCATCACTGGCTACGACAACAACATTGTCATCATATGCAAGAATAAGATCATCATTGGAAGTAGCAGTAGCAACACAATCATTCTTATCCTGGTCTCTCTTATCGTGCCCATCACGATTGCCTCTACGCTCTCTCTTCAATTTAAATAATATTTCTTGATATGACCAGGTTCACCACAATGATCACAATTAAATTCTTTCCATCCTGACCTTGACTTGCTTCGACTTTTGCTTCTACCTTTATTATTATATTTATGTTGGCTTCTCCCCCTATTCTCTGAAACCAACAACTAGGGTTGAGACGAATGCTGAGTTTTTCGTCTCATCTCTTCATTCAAAACACTACTCTTCACAAGCTCAACAGTTATACCACCATCAGACGAAGAGTTAACAAGTGAAACACGAAAAGTTTCCCAATAATCAGGCAAAATGGCAAGAATCCAAAGTCCGACAATTTCATCATCAAATTTAATGCCCATACCTGTCAACTGATCAAGAACACCTTGAAACTCATTCTAGTGATCAGCAATAGAAGTGCCTTCTTTGTATTTCAACTGCATCATCTTCTTAAGCAAAAACAGCTTATTGTTTCCCGTCTTCGATGCATACAAATTCTGCAACTTCTCCCACAAACTTCTCGCATGTGTCTCGTGTTGAATATGGTTGTAAACATTCTCCTCAACAAATTGTCTGATAAACCCACAAACTTGTTTGTGCTCAAAATCTCATTCTTCATCGGTTTTAGACACGGGCTTTTCAGTTGCAAAAACAGGCAAGTGCAAAGATTTAACAAAGAGAAGATCCTTCATCTTATTACTCCATAGATGATAATTTAATCCATTCAAAGTTATCATCCTACTTGTATTCATATTCATGGTCACACCGGCAAAAGAACAAATTTCATATTCATTGTCACACCGGCAAAAGAACAAATTTCATATTCATGGTCACACTGGCAAAAGAACCAATACGGCTCTTGATACCACTCTGATAAGCCCAATACGGCTCTTGATACCACTCTGATAAGCCCCGAACTTGGGCTCTAATACCACTTGTTGGGACCGTACGCACCTTCACCCTAACTACGCATTAGTATGATATTGTCCGCTTTGGGCCAAGCCCGCACGGATTTGTTTTTGGGCATCTCCCAAAAGGCCTCATACTAATGGAGTTAGGTGAACACTTATATATTGGACAAACTTCCGCCAATCTTTCGATGTGGGATGGGTTTGCTTCCCAACACAACTTTTCCCTTCCTGAAAAACGAACTGAACTTAAAAACCTCACTCTCATTCGTCAAAACACTGCTGTCATTCTTGTTCACTTCCAAATTGCTGAGATTCTCAAAGCTGCAAAGCCTTGTTATTTGCTCCACCAACCCTCGTTTCTCTTCCTCCGCCGAAAAGGGGAGGCCAATGCATTCAGCTATCCTTTTCACATGAAACCATGTATCCTCCTTCAGATCCTCGTACTTGAGGAACAGCACTTTTCCAGGATTCTCCAAACAGGCATTCCAGTACACCAAAGCATGGTCCCAAATGGGACCGAACGGGTCAACCCCCTGACAGAACAGGTCAAAGGATTCCTCCAGAGTCAATGGCTCCGGATCTTTCTCCATCCTGTTTTTGAGAGAGAAATGGCGATAGGAAATGAACTGATCCAGAGGGTTTCTGCATATATAGATGATTTTGCATTGGGATTCGGTTCGGATGGATTGAGGAAGAAGATTGAAAGATTGGTGGGTAGAGAAGATTCTTGGACTCGGAATATTTTGGAGATCAGGGTTTTCTTGATCCGAGAAGAAAAAGTACTCGAAGGAAGTGACGAGAGTGTGAGGATTGGAAGTGAGGAGAGGGCTTTGATCGGTGATATTGGTGTAGAGATTGCGATTGACTATCGAGAAAATGAGGGCTTTGAGCCATGTGGTGCCACATTTGAGCATAGTTGAGAGGATTACATCACTGTCTTTGGGTTTGAAGTTTTTCTGGCAGGATAGTATCGGCCGGAGACAGGCGGCGGGACATCAAATGCCGCCGTATTTGACTAGCCGCTGGCCGTTCCAGTTCG